>OX645064.1:42500000-45000000 GCA_951905685.1 Eumerus sabulonum
TATCTGCATCCGTGCCATGGTTGCAACAAGTTGAACAAAAAACTTGGTGAAGATAATTTCCTTTTGTATAAGGAAATGATTCTTTCTTGAGGCACTTTCATCACTTCACATTCTGCCCCAGGAGATATGTTACCAAAGAGGTCATAATTGCAAGTTCGCGTGGCCGAATCTCTCCGTATCAAATTGTTTCGTAGCCATATATGGTGAGGTGATGAAATGTGGTCAATTCCACTGCTATTTCAAATTCGTTGCAACACGCAACAGCTTCCAACTAATTTGTATCTATTTGGTGAGAGGAAAATCGATCTCGGGTTAAACTTTCTATAGAAGTGGATGGCCACCAAACCCTAGGTTTTAGAGTCACTTTTGGCTTACATATGTGGTCTTTCACCGTGTATATAAGTTGGAACCAAGTGAAAGAAAATTTGCTACTGCTGTTGTATAATACCAGTTCATAAAAAAAAGTGTTCCAAAAATATGGTCAAATTAAATAAAATTATATAAAGGCATGAACCAAATTAAACAAGGCCCTCTTTCTCTTTATATTTCCCACACTATTTACACCTTAATGACCAAACACACGTGAGATGTTCTATTTGTAGATACAGATAAACGAGATTAAGCATAATCGAAATGTGAAAAGAATGTCAGCAAAACAATATCAGTCGTTATGCAGTCACTCCAGCTTCAGGTTTAAACGACTACGGTTTTCTGCTCCATCTGCTTAACCTTTCCCCATCAACTTACTTATACAAAAGTTTCATTAACCACATGTTTTACATCTCATAAATATTTAATTTCATGCACGAAGCTATCCAGCCACACGACACTTGCATACCTCTACTATGTTTTCTGGTCAAGGTGCTTGTCTGCTCACTAGCAAATTGAGTAAAGTATTCAATGAGCTAGTAACTATACAAAATGCACGTTAATTACCAATTCGCCGCTGGATTGGTAGCACAACTTAATTTGTTAACCCAACATCGCGTTATACCTACCAATGCCAATTCGACCACCACATGGTTAGTGACTCTACTGTCACATGCAGCTGAGCGCTTATTGCGAAAGGACGTAAGTATCTTTTGCAATTTGGCACAAAGACCTGTTGAGTGGGTCTCTTTCCTCTCCATTCCCGTCCAAGTTGGGTGCCAGCCCGAAAAGTGAATAACTACGTAAAAAAATTAGTGAAGCCACTGCAAGACCGTGTTCAGATACATTTCAGTTCAGCTGAATCAATACAATAAACTGCTTACTAAGAACAATAAAATGTTGTTTGTTTTAACGTGACTTTTCAATTCGGAGAAGTTAAAATATTATTTTTGTTCAAAGGTACAGACATATACATATATGTATCTACTCGTACGTAAGTAAATTGAAAATCCCCACACGAGGCAATGAACGCTGACTGTTGTTGGATGCCGGGGCGATAGTGGCCTTTAACCCGGTTCGAATTTTACTCTATAAACCGCAAAAAGTAATTTCGCGTTTTGTTCTGTAATTTCCCTAAGAATCCACACAACCACGGTGGGATTGCTTGTCGATATTCGGAGAAGTAAAAGGCGAACCGTAGTACGTATGGATTGGAGTCGAACGTCGTCGAGTGTCGTGTTGATCAGAATCTGTCTCGTCAACTGTCACTGTACGCGGCTGTGAATACGACAGAGTAATAACAATAAACAATGATTCGGCGATCGGTGATCACAACAAAGCCTATGAGACGCTTGAAAATTTTGCAGTGACAACGTGTTGCCTGTCAATTCGCGGCTCATAGGTCGTCAATCGGGGATCAATCTCTGGCGATCGCGCACAATTTAAGAGCGTTTACTGCTGGCAGGTACGATTAAGTATGTATGTACGTGCATGACATAAATAACTTCAAGCAATCAGATCTTAATCGATTTGACAGTTTTTTGTTTTTATGTCTTCGTAGAATCCTACAAGGTCTCGTTGAATTCCCAATTACAAGACTTGTCCACTATGGAAATGATCTATAGGGTGGGCCATCTAGTGGTTTTTTTTTAATCATAAGTTATTTTGACACTGACAGCTGTTTCCCGCTCGAAATCTCGACAGAAAGTCAATATCATACCTCCGCAGACCGAAATGAGTTCAAGCTTTACGCTTAAACAACGTTGGAAAGTATTGAAAACTTATTTCCAAAGTGAGTGCTGTGTAGCCCAAATATTGCGTTTTTTGAAAATAATTTTTGGCCGAAATGAAGCACCCACCGCGACTGCTGCACGCAAGTTTGTGCAAAAAGCTCGTGAAACTGGTATGCTAGTGGACAACACTCATGATCCCTGTCGTCGCACAGGTGAGAATGTGGCTGCTGTAGCTGAGAGCGTGAGACTCAATTCACGAGCATCAACTCGCCATCGATCTCAACAGCTCAACATTTCACGCACTAGCCTGAGGAGAATTCTGCACAAAGATCCCGGATTATTCGCTAACAAGGTCCGCGAAGGCACGCGACCATCCGCATCGTTATCGCTTTGCAGTTTGGCCTTGGAGCAGCTTAAATTGGACAACTATGTTGGGCGAAAAATCATCTTTTCTGACGAGGCGTATTTTCATCTCGGCGGTTACGTTAACAAACAAAATCGCCACAGCGGCTCGGAAAACCCGCACGTTTGGTGCGGATCGTGGAGTGGTGGCATCATTGGACCATTTTTCTTCGAAAATGAGGCTGGAACCATGGTTTCAGTCAAAGGGCGTTATAGAGCCATGTTAGCCGACTTTTTTAAGTTATTGTAATGGGCCCGATTTTGCGGGTTCCAAATTTTGACGTATCTCCACGTTTCAAGGTCACCAGAATCCAGATCCAAAGTTTTCTTATTGAAATATATATATGTGTGTGTGTGTGCGTATGTGCATTCGGAACTTTTTCTCGAGAGTCAAAGACGATATTGACATGGTACCGGGTTCATTCTACGCGTAATTAGGCAACTTAGAGCTGATGAAGTTTTCAGCAAATTCGATATAGAAAAAAATTACATAAAAAAAGAATAGGCAGAAAAACTAACAACACGTGATGTTCCCAAGTGATCCTCCATCTAAGTACTGACCGCGCCCGATGCTGGTTGATTGCGGTGATCGGACGGGGACCGATATATACGAGATTGCTCGGACAGTGTTATGGTTGCATGGAGGGACATCAAAAAGGCGGCATGATGCCAACAACACGCGGTCCTCCATCTAAGTAGTTACCGCCCGACGCTGGTTGATTGCGGTGATCGGGCAAGAACCGATACACTACCCATTACGATGAACCATCACTTTGAAAATTAGGGTGACGGAATGCGCTACTGCGAAGCCAGCTGAGACAGCCACTTTAACGACGTTGTATTTGTTAATTAATGGGAATATTTGTTCTTACTAATAAAGCCATGTTAGTTAGGTCCCTAAACAGACCACGTGCGGCCGAACAACTTGCGGGTGCATTGGACCGCTATAAAGCGGACATAACTGCCATCCAGGAAATGCAATGGAATGGACCGGGTAAAAAGCGGATGAAAAACTGCGACATCTACTACGGTGACTGCTGTAGAGAGAGAGGACAGAGACTTTTTGGCGGATTCGTTGTTAGAGGTGGGCTAAGGCATAAAGTCCTAAGCTTCCAGTATGTGAGTGAACGCCTCATAACGATCTGCATTAAGACAAAATGTTGTAACATCAGCCTCATATGTGTCCATGCCCCCACGGAAGACAAGGATGACTCCATCAAAGATGATTTCTATGATCTCCTAGACAGAACATATGCCAAATGCCCCAGCTATGATACCAAAATCATACTAGGAGATTTTAACGCTAAGCTGGGTAAAGAAAGCATCTTTGAACGCATCATTGGCAAACACAGCCTACATGACACCACATCCGATAACAGACACAGGCTGATCGACCTTGCCACGAGGAGAAATCTTATTTTAGCTAGCACACACTTTCCGCACCTCGATATACATAAAGGCACCTGGCGGTCAGTCAGTAGAGTAACAATGGAGCCAGTGCAAACAAACTCTGAAGAGCACAGCAACGGAAGTGCTGGGCCTTAAAGCTCTACCACGACGAAGCACCTGGTTCGATGACGAGTGTAGAAGGATTCATGCAGAAAAGCAGGAGGCATACAAAGCCTTACTACACAAAAAAAAAAACAAGAGCGGCTCGTGAACTCTACGAGCTTAAAAGAAGGGAGGGACATAAGCTTCTCAAGAAAAAATATAGGAAGAGCACGAGAAGCGAGCGACTGAAAACTTGGAGAGATACTACTGCAGGCGCGACGTTCGAAGATTTTACTAACAGATAAAACAAATGTTTCAAGGCTATAAAGCCCGAATGGAGGCCTGTAATCATGAGAACGGACACCTAGCAGTCGGTGCCGAGAATTTGGAAAAACATTTCCGCAGGCTGGATAACGGCGATGACAGCCAACATACCGCCGTCAAGCAGAATGACCCATTTCTCAATGACGAAGATCGGAGAGAATTCCGTCCCCCTGACCTCGACGAAGTTGAGATTGCCATGTCGGAACTCAAGTCGAATAAAGCTGCTGGGGCAGATGGATTGCCTGCTGAGCTCTTTAAAGCAGCTGGTGATGAGCTGGTTAGGAGCGTGCGCCGGCTCATCTGTAATATATAGTTAGAGGAAAGCATGCGCGAGGAATAGAGTCTCAGCATTGTTTGCCCGATCCACAAAAAAAGGAGACCCCTTTGACTGCGCCAACTACAGAGGAATAAGTCCCCTTAATGTCGCATACAAGATCTTCGCTGCCGTTTTGTGTGAACGCCTAAAGCCGCTCGTAAATAAGCCGATAGGTCCTTATCAGTGTGGCTTCAGGCCAGGGAAGTCCACCATAGACCAAATCTTCACACTACGGCAGATGCTGGGGAAAACCAATGAATTTCAAGTCGATTAGAGACGAGCTATATAACGCCATCTTCACTTTTGACATTCCTGCTAAGCTCGCCAGACTTTGCATGATGACTCTGGAGAACGCTCGTTGGGACCTCAACCAACTGGGCGCGCGGCACTGGAAAAGACTAGCGAAAGATCGTGCTAGGTGGAGAGGCATGTTGGTTGATGCCCAGGTTCACCCCGAACTGTGGCGCCCGCTAAATAAGCAAAAAAAAATAATTTTGTTCATTTTATTGCATTTTTAAAAAGATGCCCACCCTGTACTTGCGAGCACTGTTTTCGATGTTTGTTTTTTGATCGTTTCGATCGTTTCTTGTTATTTCAACTAATTTGTTTAATTCTAACAAGTACTCTTCGGATTAATGGGCCGATGTAATTAATTGTTTGGTATTTGTTCAAGATATCTGTCTAACCTGTCTAATACTGAACAGATTTCCTCTTTTCAAATGCGAAATTGGTTTTAAACGAGTTGAGGAAAAGGCTTGAGGGCAATCGATGTTGTTTTATACGATTTTGACCATTAATTCTCATTACTTCATTCAATCTTCATGTATAAATCATCAATTTGTCAAACCTGACATTCGATTTGCATACATGTGTATGTATCTCGAACGCGTTCGCAACGAAAAGGTTGCCCAGCCCCGTGCAACGAGATTCACTAGCATTCGAAACAAAACAAACCCATCCCATATAGTATCTATGTATATTGCATATACCATATCGTACTGATCTTAAGCCAGGCCAGACATAATGCACAAGCATTCGTTTTATGCTTGAATGATTTGTATCTACTCTCGGTATCTTGAAAAATTTAATTAAAAACAAATAGGTAGCATTGTGTATCTACTACTAAATGCAATCATGTTCTTCCTCTCCCATCTCCCGGTTTTCTCTCTCTCATCCGTGCTGCCACTCCACTCCCTCGGCAATGAACATTGAGGGGATCGAATACTACATATTCATGCTTCATATTACACAGTCGAGTGGTTGTATCGAATGTGCGCGCGAATGTGGTGGCCACATTTTCCATGGATATCACCAAACTTGCTACCCGCTCTTAAGAGGTTCGATTCAGCTTTAACCACTCGACAGTAACCATACCATGGCTTATGTTGTATAGAGTTCGAGAGCATAGGCCAAAGACATGGTACAACGCAGCAGACCTCTCGTGGCAATGTTCTGGAATTCTTGACATGGTCAGTATGTACATACGTACATATTTACTCGTATACGATTTGTATTGCTGTCACGTAGTTATGCTTCGGTTGAAATTTATTCCCTCGCTTCTATGCACCATACCAACTGACATGGCCCTGGCATTTCTGTATTTGATTTCGATAATTCACTAAATCAATCTACATGACCAACAAATAGAGACGCATGACAGCGACTAACTGATCGCGCAGAATTCCGAGTGACTCTCATCAAACTAATGGAATGACTATGAGACTTGTGGAATACTAATCATGCAAATTCGCTAGATTTCTGACAGGTCCAACTGTTGGATGGACATATTGTCTGGGTGTCTGCACGGAATTTTCAGGACGAAAAATATTTTTCCCATGGCTGTGTAAGCAATGCACCTTCTGTCATTCTTCTTTTTGTATATGTATGAAATAAACACATGTGAACCGATCTATATGGGAGGATCGATCTATCAGGTTTCATCCTTCGGCCACTTTTCCAGAACAATGAAGCTCTTACTCTCTCTCTACCATTCGTATGCACAACAGGATATGAGCCTTAAATCATTTTTCTTGCTTGATCGCACTTCCATTAGGAGCTGATCGTGTCTTCATGTTTTTTTCTTGTTTCTTTCTTTTCCCTCGCCCCTCTTGAGAATGATTGTGTCGAAGGACACATAACGACGGAGGTGACTATATCTAATCCAGTGATGGGAGATAGTAATATGTTGTGTGATACCATCGAAAGGGACGCACTCAACTTCCTCCTTTTTGGAGGAAATACGGGCGGAAAGTGGAAATAATTTCTGACACTTGCATCATACTGAAGGCAGCATCTGTTTGAGTTGGCTTGTCATCTAAGGTTACATCATGTCCTGGGAAAAACAGATCTTTTAAAAAATCAATACACTTGTAACATAGCGCAGATGCGCCAACATTCCTACTATTGTCCTTTTTGTTTTGTACATAAACAAGATCCTCGAATCGAAATGTACGAGTATAATGTCTCAATAGTAAGGATGTGTACAAGAACTTTGCCAAATATAGACAATCAACCAACCAAAACCATGACATCGGACAATGAACAACGGACAACAGACAACATACAATGCACAGTGAAGGAATAGATAGCAGAATGACAAATTCCAGTTTTCAACATCGTTCCAATCCTGATTTGCTTTGCTGCACATCATCCAATTATGGTAAACAATCCCAGTTGCAAGTAGCCTATCATACGAATATGGTCCTTACTTGTTTTCAAATTGGTCTTGTTCCCAACGTTGCCTGTATCACAGTGAAAACAACAAATGCCTTTAGAGCGTTCCTTTAATGCATCTTCATTGAACGCAACCAGATACGATACATAGTAGTCATCATCTCTGTGGAGTTAATATCCCTGCCACTTCTATGCCCATATGCGTTCATCTTTGGATGCAATTGAAGACCATCATTGAGGACGATTGAAGAGTTAGCCTCGAGCTATCCACACAACATTAACTGATTTGGTCGCGACAACAATTATGAGATCACAAATTTGGTGTTGCAGCAGCACGTCTGGTTCGACCACTGTGTCGACTTGACAGAGATCATGGAGCTGATGAAGTGGAACTCGCTTAATGAGAAATATCTCCCCAACCAGAGCCCTTCTGACTTCTCAGCGTTCCTCATGTGTACATACATATGTCGCATTTAATGTTGTAATAATAGCTTATAACGATCGGTTCCAGGAATAAAAGAAATTTATGGAAATCCATATCAGAGCTGAGAAAATAGGGGGATAAGGGCTCTTCGCGTCATCCCGTGTGAATGAAGAGAGATGTCATTGACGCAACTGATGACAATTCTGAAAACTCCAAGTGACATGTGCATATGTGCATACCTACGTACTCAGTATGAATAATTTGTTTGTCGAGCTGGATTTCATTGTAAACATCGTGCTTTTTAGCTTCGGACATGATGATAGCTTTCTTGACCTGCACTGGAAAACAGAGAGCGTCTATCTGGCCGAGGTTGGCCGAATCACTTTACTCCATGGCTCCCACTGCGAATAGACGATGATGATAAGGAAAATCATTAATTTTAATTAAATTGATTGTGTGGAATTCGATTTTTAATGTATTGCGATAGATGTGAGCTATTCAATGGATTGATTCTGGATGAAAGAGGGCAAGTATGGTATGCGTGTGGAACAAACGAAGCAATTAAGGCACTCTCGTACAAGCACAAGTGACTTGGCTACAAGTCCATCGTCGTAATTGATAACCGAGCGTGATGTGTACTTCGAACCGAATGTGACTGGGAGCGCGATGATGTCGCAATATGTAGCAACCGTAACGCTTGATGCAATACGGCTTGGTGCTCGACGCCCATCAAAGTTCGTTGTTGATAGGATTGGAATTCGGTTTTGATAATTGTCTGTTGGAAAATTATGTTGAACACGACCCGAAAGGTTAATCGTATTTGATCACGGTACTGGAAGTTGTGTGTGAAGCTTAGCTTCAATGATCGTGAGTTGTTCTACTCATTCTAGCTGTTGTGGAATGTGGTAATAGAAGATGGGTGAGTCTGTGAGGTGGATACGCGAGGCGCGGCGATGGAATTTCAATTTATTGTGATGGTCCCATTCCAACGCTTAGCCAAAGTTGAATTGTTTATGTCAAGCAAAAGCCTGAGTCAGCAGAAGTACTGACGTAGATGATAAACACTGGATATTGCGAGGGACAAGCTCCATTAGTCAACGTTATTTGAGCTTATGTACACATGCTTTCTTGTCTGTCTCTTATATATTTGTTTACTTTAAATGAACGCAATTTCGCATAGTATGAAGACATGAAACGGCTAAGCAGTAAAAGAATAGTTTCATTAAATATCAGTATCAAATTGGGTTGCGGTAGCAAAGGATTTTATGCAAATAATCTCTTCTGGCCTATCTCTTGAAAGGTCTAATAAACTTCGGAAGGCACTCATTGCTATTTCTTCAAGTGGCTGTATCCTGTTCGAAATTTTTCATCTAACAATGACGTTTGGCCTTGAATTTGATCAAAAAGTTCCATGATAGAATACTTACTTACTTACTTAGGTGGCGCTACAGTTTGGTGTGAAACTGGGCCTCAACCAACAAGCCTTTCCAGCTAGCACGATCTTTTGCCAGCAGTTTCCAGTGTCACATACCCAGTTAGATAAGGTCGCTTTCTAGCTGTGTGCGCCACCTTAGATGCGGCCGTCCTCTGAAACGTCGTCCTTCCGGGTTGGAGTCAAATACTCTTCGGGCCGGAGCTGTGCTGTCCATTCGCTCTACATGGCCTAGTCATCTAAGACGTCGTACTAGGCCTATTTCTCTATACAGCCCGTACAGTTCGTGGTTGAGTCTTCTCCTCCACTCTACATCATCACAAACGGGACCGAAGATTGTACGCTCAGGCGAACAAGAGCCTCTTCCTTCAGTTTTGACAACGTCCAAGCCTCTGCGCCATAGAGGAGGACCGGGTTGATTAAAGTTTTATAGAGGACCACCTTAGTTTTCCGAGAGAGGGTTCTACTACTCAATTGTCTCTTGAGCCCGAAGAAACATCGGTTTGTCCAGTCTGTCCTTATAAAAGCGAATCTTCTTCACCTTCTCCTACCGACCTGTAGCACTTATGATCCTTCTCTCCAAGTTCGTGGAAAAGCTGACAAATTGACTCCTCATTGTATACTACCGTGTCCAGAAAGTAAAAATCTTAATTTATTCGTTCAAATCAATCTGATCGCCTTCAAAGTAATCACCTCCTGATACAGGGTTCTTATGTCGACGTATTTTGCATTCTTCGAAACAGTTGTTAAGGTCAATTTCTAGGATAGCCTTCAGCTCCTCTTCTATTCGTCTTGTTTCTCCTCTTACTTACTTACCATTGAGTGAAATGGATCAGTATTTTCGTCTGAGTGCTCCAACAGATAGCAGAAGCCTTCGCCTTCTACTTACTTATCAGGCCGGCAATCCATGGTGGATCTGAGTCTGAGCTATAGCTGCATTCCATCCTTCACGTTCCCGGGCACGCTGCCTCCAGTTATCAAGACCAAATTGTCTTACATCCGCGATTACTTGGTCTTTATACCGGAGAATTGATCTTCCTCTTCTTCTCGAACCAATGGCTCGGAGTCGATGACCCTCTTAGCTGGAGCATTGATGTCCATGCGCTCGATGTGGCCGAGCCAGTGTAGTCGACGGACCTTTGCCTTCCGGACTACATCCACATCTTTGTACAGCTCGTAGAGTTCGCGGTTATATCAAAATCATCTCCGCCATCCTGCATTCGACTTCGTAAAGCAAGACTAACAGTATAAGCGTTTTGTAAAACATAACTTTGGTTCTTCGATTGAGGAGTTATGACCCAAGTTGTCAAACCGAAGTAGCAGCGGTTGCCAAGGGCGATTCTATGCCGGCTCTCCACAGTGGTGTCGTTTGTAGAGTTTACGTTTGCCCCGAGGTAGACCAGCACCAAATTGTATCTCCTCTATTGACTCAAAATGGTGCTCACGGAGTGGTCCTTTGAATTTGTTGACTAGTCAGGGGTCGTCCGGAACGATACGGGCCGAGTTTTTGTTGAGATGAGGACGAAGAATCAATGCAGTGTAAGACGGTGCATTACTGCGGTGCAAAATCAAAAGCTGTCTCGCAACAATTCCGGCCTCTTTAGGCGAATAGCTTCACGCAAATGACGCATAAGGCTCAAATGATATTTCCGATTGACTGTTTGATCCGATAGAAGAAACGATAGTTGAAGAAAACAGCTAACATGACCTTGGTTTTTGAGCGACGGTGCCGCGGTTTTTTTGGCCTTGCTCCGCCTTTAGCACGATATTCACTTGATTGATCGGTTGTTTCCAAGTCTCAATGCCCGTAATAATGCGTTTCATCTAGTCGTAATACTCAGAAAGCATTGTCTGACACACTTCAACACGACGCTGATTGTGTTTTTTTGCTCCAAACGATACTGTCTCATCCTTCTGAAATACCAGCATCCTTAACAAGATTCCTAATTGTTAGTCAACGGTTTGCAAGCACCAAATCCGACCTTCGTTTGTTGAGGTTTATGGTCGTCCAGGACGGTCTTCGTCTTCGACAAGTTCTCGGTCTTCTTGGAACTCTTTATACTGTTTAAATTTTTTTTTTTTTTTTTTTTTTGAAGAAGCCTCATCATCAAAAGCTTTCTGCACCATCCTCAACGAATCAGCAGCAGAGAGTCAATTCTACAAACAAAATTGAATGCAATTTCTTTGCTCCACTCATGAAGCTTGGCACCAATGTCAAAGAAATTCCTACTAACCTAAGAAGAAAAGCATTTTGCCAGCCGTTTTGCGCGCGTCACCTTACTTTTTGGACCCAGAAGTAATTCGAAGAGGTTTTTTAAGTGGAACCATTCTCTGCACAGTTCTGGTGAAAACAAGATCAGTGCACTCGAAAATGTCGAAAATAAGTGTTTATGGAATTAGTTCTCAATACCTTTCTGACTATCAATTTTAGTGGGCTTGCTTACTTGATTTGCTTTGGTGGCGTTACAGCCCATTAAAGGCCAGAGTCAAGCTTCTCGCAATTACCCATGCTGTGTGTGATTTACACACAGGTGAGAGAGACTTACAGTTTAATGCTGATTCCGAACGGCGCGAATCGAGAAGCTTTTTCATGGCAAGTATGTAAACAACGGGGGGTTTTACTAGTACCACGCCGAGGAGGAACGCGTGGTGTTACCGGGATCCGAACACGCTTATCGTGGGGGTGGCCGTGGTGCAGTAGTAAACATCACCGACCGTCGAGCGGAAGGTCTATAGTTCAAAGCCGTTCCATAACCAAGAAAACATTATTCCTGTACGGAAAGAAATTATGCAGCACAGTTGTTGTGAATTAGAAGTAATCAAGTGATCAAACATACTGATGGAGGCAGTATACTCACGGTATATGGTCCGTTCAAATTCATACTGTGTGCGTGCAGATCTAATTAAACACCCTAATGGATTGGAACATTTGGTGAGAACTGAAAATTCAGTCGAGTTCCCTTCCCCCTATCTAGGACAACCAGCCCTCGAAGAAGTGAACGAATATCTACGACCCAAACCACTACACTCCATTCAGGTTGTATGACAAACATCATGAGAGTATAGCTTTTGAACCTGCGGGAACTAAAAAAAAAAATCATGCTTCAGAGCCTAACACACTAAACATTGCGCCATGGCGCCGTCTATAAGTCTGCTATAGTCTGCTTCCTGTAAAATTAAGGACAGTGTAGCGTAAGGTTCTGTTTTTTCTCCGACTCTTTTTCAACAACAGTCTCTTGTCTGTTACTTCTAATCCAATTCATTTCTTCAGCGACGACATTACTGTTAGTTTTTCTTTTAGTTCTCAAATTCACGGTCCTAATCTTCGTCCGTAAAACTAAAGCTGTTGCGTATGTTAATATTGTTAAGAAAATTACTAGTTCAGAATAGGGTTCGATCACTGGATTGCGATAAACTACAATTATTTGCCTGTTTATCCAATACACACTTTATTATTCCACTTCCGATCAATTATCTGGGCACTTCACCTTTATTTCAAGCTTTTATAACACTTAACACGTTGTTGCTTAAACACACCTTTTATACACACTTTGTCTCTACAAATGTTGGGTAATTGTCCACTAACTCACCACATGACTTGGTTACTTTAACACTGATACTGAACACTGAACGAATACTGAATGCTCCCGAGGGCGAGTGTTTCTGCTAACCCTCGGTCCAATCTCTCGAATGTTCGTCGTCAGACGTCCCCCTTCAGAAATCTCTAGAATGCTCTGGCATTTACTTACATCCAGCAGTATGCCGCTGCAATTTACCATCATTTCCTTTTCGGCTGCATCAGAGCATTCCAAACTTTAACAGCAAAATTCGGACATAACCGTCGGTTCGTGTCCGCTACAACATTCTTAAATCCCAATCTTGGCAGTATCAATTTTGGCATGGTTAAATAACAATGTTCTGTCTTAAAAGCAAAACTCCAACACTTAGCCACTATCCATGAACGGCACTTGAATCGCCGAAACCGAAGAACTTTCCCTCCTTGGCATTTGCGTCGATGATAGCCTTTGTTCGAATGACTAAATGTTCAACATGTTGCAAAATGTTTAGGTTTCCTTAAGCGATACAAAGAACTCTTCTCCCCCTCTAGTCTGATCTGGTGTCCCCGAAACCAAACTCGTGTTTTCGTATGGTTTCAAAACCATTAAAATCACCTGAACACCATAGGTATGCCTCTTGCCTCTATCTGTGTGTGCTCCAGCAAATTTGTCAATTACATTCCAACCCTTCAGGGCCTTACCCGCAATATCCGCCAAGGTCAGCATTCATATTAGTTCATCTTTAGTCCAGCGTTCGACCGTACGTTCAAGTAAAGAAAATATTTCTCTAGGCACACAACACGAATATGTAATGCTCTACCAAGCCCTGTAGTTCCTAGCCATTACAACCCGCAGAAATCTACAGCCAGTCTTCATCGATTTTTCATCTTTTCCTCTTTCTAAATCACTTCTGCCTGTGCTTTGTTGTAACTAAGATGAAGACATTTATACATATCTATGAGGGCTTGTGGCTGCACAAAAAATGATTTGTTTTGCAAGTCATACGTGTTCATTACGACTACTACCCGTATGACCAATTAATCGAATCCGACACAAGTTGTTTCTTGGTGAGTTGTCGAACCTTTTTGAAAGCTCACTGACACCATTAATTGTAAAAAACAAAATGGTTATGAAAGCTGTTCCTGAGTTATTGGTCTAAAGTCTTTCGAACATTTCGAACAATCAAGGAAAATCTGTAGGTTTTCCCAATCGTATGTCTTATATATAACAGTGTTATGAAAATGAATCCCACTTCGAATAGGGTTCGTATCACTGGATTGTGATAAACTACAACTGTCTACTTTTTACTCGAATTAAATACACACACTCTCGCTAGATGGCTTGATTACCAACCGATCACTCGTTACTGAATCCCGGAAACTGAATGCCCCAGGGCGAGCGAGCATGCCACTGAAAGCTACCATCATTTCCATTTCAGCCTTCACCAGAGCATTCAAACTTTGACAGCTAAATTCGAACATAACCGTCGGTTCGTGTCCGTAAAAATAGTATAAATTCAGTAGATTTTGGCCTCATATCGATGAAGGAAGGCTCATCAATCGCTCAAATCGAATTCGGAAGATGACTGGAATAAGTACCGGTCGAAGCAGAAAGAATATAGGAAACTTATTCATAAATCGAGAAACGATTCTTAGGACCTTCTGCGAAGAGATCAAGTCTCTGAGTGCGACTAGCAAGTTGGGTAAAGTCCTCAAACGGGGAAAACCGACAAAGCTGGATGCACTCAGAAAATCTGATGGGTACCTTTACTGAGTCTGGACGGAAACTCTCAGTTTACTGCTTCAGACTCACTTCCCGGAAAATCAGATCGCCATCGGCTCGTTGCACACTCCTTCAAGGAATACTGCAACTGAAACGATGAAAACAACTCGCCGTAGCTGATATATTGCGTAGCGCGTGGTTACAATTGAAGCCATTGAACTTGCTGTGGCATCCTTCGATGGCTACAAATCGCCAGGCCCCGACGACATATATCCTGTTATGCTGCAAAAAGGTATAAGGCAGCTGCTTCCTACTTTGAAAGGAATTTTCACTGCTAGCCTAGCACTTCCTCACATACCCATTCCTTGGTGCACGGTGAAAGTAGTTTTTATTCCCAAAATAGGAAAAGAGGACTACTCACTTGCCAAGAGTTTTAGACCAATTAGTTTAACATCCTTCCTGCAGAAAAGCATGGGGAGACTAGTAGAGTTGCACATGCACAAAGTTGCCCTTCGAATGCATCCTCTTTCGGAGATGCAACATGCTTATCAGCGCGAAAAATCCTGCGCGCCGGGCATCTTTATCGACATTGAAGGAGTTTTTGATAACGCAACATTCGATAGCATGTGCAACGCTGCCAGACATTATGGCGTAGATGAAGCACTGGTCTTGTGGATCAAAGCAATGCTTGTGCACAGGACATTGAAAGCTGATGCAGGCCTCGACCAATGTGTCAAATCCGGCGTAAACAGGGGCTGCCCGCAAGGTGGCGTCCTATCTCTGACTGTCCGTCTCAAAGCACAGGCGGCGCTAAATGTGATCGATGGGCTGGCGATCAATCCTCTTTAGACCGATGTCGTTCTCGTCACGAGAAGGAGGAAAAATACTGATATGACTCAGCTGGTACTAAAAGAAACTTCTATCCCGATACCCAAGGAGGCTAGGAGTCATCTTAGATAGCAAGCTTCTCTGGTCAAAGCATGTTGAGTCAAAACCACCCAAGCGCTGTCAGCTTTCTGGCAATGCAAGGGAGCTTTTGGGAAAACATGGGGCTTATCGCCGGTAAAGGTCATTTGGATCTACACGGCAATGATAAGATCTATAATCTCATATGCATCGGTTGTCCGGTGGAACAGACTTAAACGCAAACACCTCTTTCACCTGCTCTAGATGCTATGATGAACCTTCCACCTCTTGATGTATTTATCGGAGGGTGTGCATAGGAATAACAGTGCGCTTGCGCAAGAATTGTCCTGCGAACCCTGTCTCAGGGACATTCCTTCTGACGCACTGACGCCCGTTATCCTATTACGCCGTCATTTAACAGTCGAGTTTCCATGGCGTCAGGATTGGCTCTGGCTGAATACTGAACCTGGAAAGGATAGTCTTCGCATTTTCACGGATGGCTCTAGGTCTGGGCGGGGGTCCGGTGCTGGGGTCTTCTTTGAGCGCGAAAACATCCAACTGCACTTCTCGTTAGGAAAATATACATTTGTCTTCCAATCAGAGATATACGCAATCCTAATGGCCATGCACTATGTTCTGAAGCATAGGTGGAGGGGGAAAAGCATATGCGTCTGCAGTGACAGCCAAGCTGCACTCAAAGTTGTGTGCAACCCCTTAACTGTCTCCAAATTATTGCCTGAACTCAAGTCCTTCTTGAACAAGAGTCGGTAGACTAAATTCATTAAGGCTTGTATGGGTTCCAGGCCACTCTGGGATCCCACGAAATGACACCTCTGATGAACTCGCCGGAATGGGCTCAGAGGAGAGCTTCTCAGAATCTGAACCCGCTCTAGGTCTACCTGCGTCCACGGTTAATTCCCACATTAACGACTGGGTGTTTAATACACACAACCGTAGATGGAGGAATCGTCCAGGATGCAGGATGACAAAGCGTGTGTGCCCTGATGTCTGCAAGAAACCCGCAGCATTCCTCCTGTCTTAATGGAGAATCGACTGCAGAAGACTTTTGGGAGTCATTACGGGCCATTACACCTTTGCTAAGCATCTCTGCGTGCTTGGCATAAGTGAGACGCCTATCTTTGCTGCATGTTGCGAGGAGGATGACACTGCAGAGCATTTTCTCTGTGATTGTCCCGCCTTTGCTCGCGCACGGTGGCGTACCCTTGGGGCCGACGTGGTGTGTGCCGAAAATCTTAGCTCTACATCACTGAAGCTTCTTCTCATTTTTCTCCGGAAAACGGAGAAAATACAGTAATGTAAGGTGTCTGTCTGGAGTACAATGGACCAGTATATGGTCACTTTAAATTCATACTTTGTGTGTGCAACTCTGATATAATACCATAAGTGCATGGAACAGTTGCTGAGAACTACAACCAACGTGAAAATTCGGTCGGTTCCTCTCGAATTCTATCCTATCCTATCAACTTCATGAAACAATGCTAACAAATATGACTACAAAGGCTATATGACTATGGCGACAACGAGTGGATGAACAAATATGTTTTCGCTTTCAAATATGTCCCCCTACAAAGCACTTTCTACACTTACTGGGAAACTTGATGGAACAATCTGAACTGTCGAACTTTTCCAAGCAACATTCTAGCATACCTTAAAATAAATTAGCGCCGTACCTTGTATTCTACATATAGAGTGAATATCGACTTAGGACGTGATCGCATGAATCCACCATGTACGAGTGGCTCCTCAATAGACACCAAGTATATCTACATACATACATAGCTCATGATCGCGATTTCACTAGTTTGAAAAGATCCGCCACGTGTGTGTCATTCTCTCAGTTTAGTTAATGGTTGACCGCCCGCATCATACATACATCATCGACGATTAGAACTGACTCATTGCCACGCTCCGCTGCCTAGCTTTGACGAATTCCTAGTACCAGATAAACCAAATCGTAACCTCCAAACGATTTTAATTTCTTTGAGTTAGAATAGCAACTATAAAACGCCTTGAACAAAAACAAAAGACCAAATTGAACGTAAGCAAAACAAAACAAAATGAAGCTCTTGAAGCCAACGAACCCTGCGTCAATGGACAGAATGAGAAAAAAGTGAACACTTAATCGCCAGTTTGACACCGTAGCTCTGCTTGCTATCCGCGTCCCAACAATGCAAAATAAAGCGCTACTCACGCTCTTTGACAGTGTAAAGCTCTTAATTCCTCCCCATACAGTATACAACAAACAAAAAGAGATACGCACGCTTCCATGATCACCAACTGCAACATATAACTCGCTTCACTGCACACCCGAAATCCGTCAAGGAGCACTTCTTCTTTAATTCCGAATTCGTGGCAGACGCATTAAGAAAATCGAAAAACAATAAGGAAAACGAAAAACATCGAAATCCTCATGAGAAATTCAAAATTTTTGCATCTGTTCCACACTTCAATTTTTAATGGATACCCAAACATAAATATGTAGTCCCCGATGGTAAACAACACGAAAATCATCAGAATGAGGAGTGAAGAGGATCGAGAATCATCTACGAAACGATGGAGTGCCTCATAATACTCGAGAAACATTCGAATGAACAATCAAACAGAAACGGCAATCCAGGAACAAGCACCTCCGCAAACAAAAATGATGAAAAAAAAAAAAAACAGATTTTTGCATCACCGAGGGATGCAATCCATGGAATCCATAACAAAAAAAGAGAAATCTACAAACAACAGCCGTGAGAATTTCCCATGGCTACATCCCAGACGGCAAAGATGATCCACATCTTGCTGGCAATTCAATGTCACAGTGCCACATGCACATGGAGGAAAATCATCTTTCATCTCTACCCGTACAGTGGCTTTTGAGTTTTTCAAAATTTTCAATTTTATTTATTTTTTGTTTTAATTCCTTTTGACACATGGCGCAAGGATGTTCCTATGTCATTTTGTCGTTAGCGATGGAATTTAGATGTCACGCCAAGACGCCACCGAAGCAACAGTTGTACCTTTTGCTAATCCCAAGTGTTGAGTCAATTGTGTCGTAATAACTAAGTGCCATGTTTTGGAAAAGAGATTTGGATACGACGTCCGTCGCCATCGTGAGAATTTGAATAATTCCCTCCAGACTGTGTTCGGCGATAATTGGCGGCGGCGTGAAGTTGATGCCGTCAACTAGTGCTTTTCCGTGGATTTTCCTCTTTTCCTTTCTCCTCGCGGTTTGACCATTTTCAATATAACGAACATTTCTGCTTTTGTTTTTGGCTTCAGCTGAACCATGGCGTGTTTGTTTAATCGTAATTAAAGCACTTAAGTGGGATCGACCAGTGATCCCGCTTAGGGGGATCATCCAATATGCATCTCCGTTGAGGCGTATCTATAGGCTATGGAGCGGCTATTTCTGTTGAGTATGTATGACTGCGAGCGTATCGTGCGCATATGGCGCTGCTATTCGTCGAGTGTTTACAGAGCGTGTGTGCATGTTCGTTAGGGGTATCATGGGAGAAAGGGTTTTCAATTGTAATTGAGATCGTCATTAGGATTAAGCGAGATGCAATTCATATAAACCGCAAGACTAATGTGTTTTTGTTTTCTTCTCTTTCATTTTAGGTGAGTGACAGGGATGAAGCAATTGATCTCGGGATGCTGGGCATCTGGATTGGGTGGTCCAGTAGCGTAAGTTTTGTGTTTTGCTTTGGGAGGGTGAATATGTATATATTTTTGGAATTCAAATAACTTCAAGCAATGGGGTTCGCCTCAGTTTAGATAGTTGAATTAAGTCTGAAACTCAAAAGTTTTAATATCAATCAGTATTACAGTCCGATGTGAACCTGTCCATTCGCTCTATGTGGATTAGCTAACTTAGACGTTGGGCCCGAAGACGTCGTACTAGGCCGATATCGCTGTACAGCCTGTATAGTTCGTCGATCATTGAACGCACAATTTTCCTCTCGAAAAGGCCAAGGGCCTCCTCATCCGCTTTGCTTAAAGTCCAGATCTCTGCGCCATAGAGGAGGACTGGGATGAATAAAGTTTTGTTCAGCACAACCTTGGTCTTTCGAGAGAGGGCTCTACTTCTCAATTGCCTCTTGAGCCCAAAGAAGCAGCGGTTGGCAAGAGTAATTCTGCATTTGATCTCAGCGCTGATTTTGTTGTCGCTGGTCACGAGTGAGCCAGGGCAGATAAATTCCTTGTTTACTTCAAGATTGTAGCTGCCAATTGTGACGTTCTGGCCAAGACGTCGGTGTTGTGCTTCTTTTTTGGTTGGCAGCATATATTTGGTTTTACCCTTATTTATCGAAAAATCCATTTTAGCCGCTTCTGCTTTGATGCTTTCGAACGCATCATTGACGTCCCGCTGTGTGCGTCCAATTACGCCAATGTCATCCGCATACGCAAGCAGTTGCACAGACTTGAAATAGATCGTAGCTCTTGTGGTGGCCAGTTAGTCTGTTTTTTTACAGTTCACGCAGGTTCAAGAATCATACTCTCATTATATTTGTCACACGGCCTGAACGGAGGGCAAATGGTTTGGGTCGTCGATGTTTGTTCACTTCTCTCAAGGGGTGGTTGTCCTAGATAGGATTCGTGAGGAACTCGACTGAATTTTCACGTTGGTTGCAGTTCCCAGCAAATTTCCATGCCATTATGGTCTTTTATTAGAACTATGATTATGGTATTTTCAAGTACGATGTTGAAAAGGCTACATGACAATGCGTCACTTTGTCTAAATGTTTTTTTAAAAACCAAAGTACTTGGTTAATTCGGTACAGACCTTAATGGAGCAGCGAGGATTCTCCATTGTCATCCTGCACATTCTGACGAGTTTGCAGGGATGTCAAAACTAGACATGGTGCTGTCGTCTCTATGCATAATGTCATAAGCGGCCTTGAAATCGACGAAAAGGTGACGGGTGTCGATTCGGTAGTTTCTGGCGTTCACACAGTACAGCAGTACGATTTTATATGCGATGTTAAAGAGGGGGGGTCTCTTTTCCTATGGACCGGGCAAACTATGCTGAGGTTCCATTCGTCGGGCATGCTTTTCTCCGACCATATCTTACCGATGAGCTAGTGCATGTTTCCAATCAACTCATCTTCAGCTGCTTTAAATAGCTCAGCTGGCAGGCCGTCCGCGTCCGTGCGCGAGTTTATTCGTTTTAAGCTTCGAAATTACCAGCTTAATTTCATCTAGGTCGGGTGGATGGAATTCTCTTGCGTCTTGCGAATGGATCGTTCTGTCTGACAGCTGTATCAGATCTATTATCGCTATTAAACAGTCTACAGTAGTGTTCTTTCCATAGCGTCTCTGATGGCACGCTATGCTCCCACTGTTGTTCTGAGGATTGGGACGGTATCAGCGGATTTCACGAAAGATTGAGGGACTCTCCACCGGCAAGGATACTGGCGGTCTCTTGCGATTGTAGCTTTCCGACGTCAAACTTTCGTTGTCCAACTCGACTCCGTGGCGACTCTCATTTGTACCTTGGCTACAACAAGGAAGTGATCCGAGTCGATGTTGGCTCTTCGGAAGGTTCTTGGATCTAGGATGCTGAAGGAGTGTCTGGCGTCGATTACAACGAGATTAGCTTCTTTTATTCTAATTTTCTTAGCATGCCTTTAAACATTTAAAGTGTATCTCTGTTATAAGAGATAAACATACATACGTTTGGATTTTTTAAAATTGATCTGCAATCGGGTGTTAAGCATTGCATTGAACGTATTTAAATAGCTGCTCCTTCTTTCTTTTAACGACCGCTACAGCTCGGGGTGAGCCTGGGCCTCAACCAAAAAGCCTTTCCAGTGGCGCACCCCTAGTTAGTTGCTTTGTGCTTCACTGTAGGTCCGGCCGTCCTCTACTCCGTTGTCTCTCGGGCTTGGATTTGAAAGCTCCGCGGGCTGGAGCTTTGATGTCGATTCGCTCTACATAGCCTAGCCAATTCGAAGACGCCTGACTAGGCTCATGTCGCTGTACAATCCATACAGTTCGTGGTTAAATCTTCTCCTTCCGTCTGTGTTACACGCAGAATCTTTCCGTCGAAACGGCCAAGGGCCACTTCATCCATTTTTGATAGGGTCCATTCTTTTGCGCTATGGCCTGATAAGGTCTTATGCAGAGTCTCATATAGAGTAAACTTGGAAAAGGACTATTACTCAACTTCCTCCTCAGCCCGAAGAACAAGCTATTGGCAAGAGTGATTCTGCATTTTGTTTTTCCCGGTTAATGCCTGAACGGAGGCCAGATGGTTTGGGTCGTCGACGTTCGTTCA
Source organism: Eumerus sabulonum (assembly GCA_951905685.1). Taxonomy (NCBI): domain Eukaryota; kingdom Metazoa; phylum Arthropoda; class Insecta; order Diptera; family Syrphidae; genus Eumerus; species Eumerus sabulonum. The sequence continues at coordinate 42,521,636 of OX645064.1, forward strand.
GTACTCTCCAGGGGTGGTTGTCCTAGATAGGATTCGAGAAGAACTCGACTGAATTTTCACGTTGATTGTAGTTCTCAGCAAATGTTCCATACTGCTCCCACGGTAACTTCGACAAGATTAAAAATATAATTCTACAATTGCAGACTGAAAGATTTCTAAATTGGAGTAGGTTCAAGGAGATAGTATGAATTATTAATCAACATCCGGTCCATGGCTAATTTCTAGAGCACCTTTCCTCTGAAGGCTACGACTGCGAATAGTACATCTTCTTACTCCCATTTCATGATCCAACGCATGCAGATGACAGAAGAAAATGAGCCAGTACTTTCGTCCTGTACCTTTGTGTGTATCGGGCTCCTATTTCGACAGGTAGTAAACGTTAACGCCAAAGGAGGCAGATGCAAACACATACATAACCTCGGATTCAAGTAGTGAAGCCTTGAACCTACATACTTAGGCCTAAGTCACAACAACATGACTTAACCTTTGTGTCACACAAATATAGTGAACAATTACTGCTACAAATCTGTTAGAATACCTAACCCTTAATACTAGAGATGATGACCTTGATGCTATATCGTCAAGTCATATTGAGCATCAGTTACTGTCTGTCTTGAAAAAGTAATTGCCGCTACCTGTTACTCGTTACCAACAAAGCAATATGTTGCTTCATACTCGTAATACTCGAATCTCACATGAATTATGCGTTACACCACATGCCCGAAAGATTTATCAAAAGTCACCCATCCATCAGCCCAACTCCATCGTTACAATTTACGAGCCGCGAAACCAAAAACGCAATAGAGCACAAATAAGGCAAATACACCACACGATTCCAATCGGAACTCGTCAATCGACACTTAATGTTATTAGATACCATATGGACGTTATAAACGTCAAGTTCCAGTTCCGCTTTTGAATCACAACCACAACCCGCAACACCAAATGGTCGGCATCTCCGCTCCATAGCATACGAGTACAGAGTGTTGTCTTGGGATAAGGATCAATTCAGAGGAAACCTCCCTTTCTCTCGTTTATTACCCATGGAATTCTAGGAACAGTACGAGTACCTGCTTTCCATAATTGTAGTGTCACACAAATGCTCGAATAAATATCAGTCGGCAATTACTATGGCCAAGCAAACAGGTGGATTGCTAAAAAGACCACCGTATGTGTAGTGTACTATGCCGTGCGATCTGTCATGCAGAACACTTCGACTATAGGGTAGTTCTGTTCCTACACGACGATCTCGGGGTATGAGAGTGAAGCATCAAGTCTTTCCTTATTTCCTTCCGACTAACTGTTGTACGATGAATACCTATAGAATGCAACTATACTATCATATAGTGTTGCACCATCAGAGTGGATCGGTGCATTTTTGTAACGGCGACGAATGGGTTAATGTACTTCTGTGCTCGACCCACGATCGTTTTTGTGGCTCTGGCAATAGTGCTACTGGAACTATAATTAAGCTTATCACTGTGCCATACAATGGCACCTCGATTCTGTCATATACTGGTTCGGAAATAAATCAGTTGAGGTAGAGAGAGCATAAGATAGATTCGATATTCATTAGATTGTCGTACAATGGCCGGGACATGATAGATAGCAATATGCCTTAACACTGCCACAAAGGTGCTCTTACATACATATACACGGGGGAATCATGAAGCGTGATAATTTTTTAACGACCCAACGCCAGAAAGGAACACCAAATTCACGCCTGGCTAGTTCCATCGGACGCTGGCTACAAAAATACATGTACGAATGCTCGTATGCGCGATGTGACACCGGCCTGAATAGCACCAGCACCTCTATCTGTCCACGTCAAAAAGCGACCAAAAGTGAATATGCAAAAAACAAATAAAATGCTTTTCATCGAAGTGGGTTACCGAATTTTATCCATCGTTCCACACACCCGTGTGCTGCAATTAAATTCTAGAGAATAGAGTAGCGAAAGCTGTGAAACGATAAAACGATGGTACGAATAGATGCGTATTTAATAGAACAATAGATACGCACATCATTCCATGGCCACCATCATCATTCACATGTGATTAAGGCAATTTCACCAATTACCATTATGATCGTCTCGTTCTCGGATCAGGGGGTTGCCACTGGGAGTGGAGCATGCTGATGGGGGTGGGCGCTTGCCCGTGCAATCGAGTGTGGGTGGGTGGGAAAAAAATGTTTTCCAATGTGAGTGCGAACTTTTCACACCATCGGACGCCATTAACAGATCTATGACTGTTCGCACACTATCTACTTATGTATCTATCATATGATAGATGAAACCAATTATAGCAGACAAGAGTTGTTTGCGGCTGGCGGATGGAGTTGGATATTATTTGCATTTCCAATGTGCCTGGGAATACGCTTGACACAATTTTCCTTTTGTTTTTTCTTTGCCCCTCCGATCTGTCATGAGATATCGGTCTTAGACATGTTAGACATCGGTCACTATATCGTAATCTGCACATTTATTTGTCGCCTAGAATTGACCATGTAAACCTGTGGATAAGCATTCGAATTAGCACTACCTGTCTATCGATAAATGGTGATCAATAACAGATCATTGTCCGCACGGTTTCTACTTCATACTCAGAAGGGAAAAAATGTCCACTAGTCCGGTCCGGTGAGGGAAAAAAAAAACAAAATACATAGGAAAGGAAAGGAAAGATCTCATAATTGCGCCTAGGCAAGCGAGTGGAAGAACCTGTTTCGGAGGATGTAAATCGCCGGAAACGGTTGCGACTTGATTGGATTCAAAGTGCTGAAACTATCTCATAGAGTGGGGATAATTAATGTACCTACGTATGTCGCTTGGCTTGTAGAACCGATCAAGTACCTTGTTATCTTCGCCTCTTCCTACCAGCCAGCCGTCATAGGTGATTGAACTAGTCGAAAGGACTTACATATTTCAAAGTAGCACAATGCAATCGATTCTTCTCTCAAAATGAATACCAAGAAATCGCACATATTACCTCTTTCACAGCCATTGTCATTCTATACAAGTTTAGATACAAAGAACCCATTCTCTTGGGTTCATCTTCATACAAGATTCATTGCTTGTTCACATCGGCAGGCGATCAAACTTCACAAATACTGGATCGAGTTTGTAGGCTTGGCCGACTGAATACGTAGATACGACTGGCTATTAGGTAGTAATAATTTAAAATAGAATCGTAAAAAAATGTTGATTAGATACTGCGTATGCGTGACACGTTGTTGAATCCATGCTTGGTATGAACTTCAACTGGCGTCAATAACAGTACGTAATGGATTGATTTGATTCAATATTTGGTGAGGTTGAACGAATTAGATTATATCGTCAGAAATGTGTTTTGTTACGCATTGATTTTGGGATGTGGACTTGGATTACGAGTAAATGATATTTAATATTTGCATATTTGATTGAGAGTGAAAACAATTTCCTGTTGACAGAGCCGCGCTCTTCAAGTGATGACAGGAAGTCGCGTTTGGGAATGTAGTATATTGGCATCATTTTATTGACACCATTGGTTTAACAGCAAGGGTAATCATGCACTTTGGTACGTAAATACATAAGTAAGTATGGTAAGCTTGCACCCAGGCTTAGCATTACACTCATAACTCTCCCACACCTAATCATTTTGTCTCGGGTGCATGCAGAACAGGATGAGGAGTTCTTACTCAGTAATGATTGAGAGCGCGTGCGTGCATTGGCGAGTCGATACTACAGGGAATATTTTGGTCTTCTTTTTCTTTTTTGTTATAGTTCGCGCAGGCTCAAGAGTTATACTCTTATGACGTTTACCACATAACCTGAACGGAGTGCAGTGGTTTGGGTCGAAGATGTTCGTTCACTTCTCTCCAGGGGTGGTGTCCTGGATATGATTCGCGAGGAACCGACCGAATTTTCACGTTTGTTGTAATTCTCAGCAACTTTTCCATGCACTTATGGTGTTTTATCACAATTGCACACACAGAGTATGAGTTTAAAGCGACTATATACTGTGAGTGTTATGTCTTCATCAGTATGTTTGATCACTTCTCATTCACAACAGCTGTGTTGCATACTTTTTCCCAGAATTGTTTTTTCTTGGCTATAGAATAGCTTTGAACTACAGACCTTCCGCTCGACGGTCGGTGATGTTTACCATTGCACTATGGCCACCCCTATAGGTTAGGTTAGGTTAACCTGGTAGGCATAAGCCACACATAGGCTGAAGTCGACCCATTGTGATACCACTTAGATCAAGTTAACCTGATCCGCTACCTGAGAACCAACCGGTGCTTCTAATGAAGCGATGGAGTTGAACTATTTTTTGGTCTGCTAGCTCACAAACTCCGAAACAACCCTTGCAAAAAACGAAAAAAAGGACAATGATGTTCGGCTTTGTACGTGGAATGTTAGGTCCCTAAACAGGCCACGTGTAGCCGAACAACTTGCGGACGCCCTAGTTCGCTATAAAGCGGACATAACCACCATCCAGGAAATGCGATGGAATGGACCGGGTATAAACGGATGAAAAACTGCGATATTTACTACGGCGACTGCTATAGGGAGAGAGGGCAACGATTGTTTGGATGCGGATTTGTTGTTCGAGGTGGACTAAGGCAAAAAGTCCTAAGCTTTCAGCATGTGAGCGAACGCCTTATAGCAATCCGTATCAAGGCTAAATTTTTTAACATCAGCCTGATCTGCGTCCACGCCCCCACGGAAGACAAGGATGACTCCACCGAAGACGAGTTCTACGATCTCCTAGACAGAACGTATGCCCCATGTCCTAGCTATGACATCAAAATTGTACTAGGAGACTTCAATGCTAAGCTGGGTAAGGAAAGCATCTTTGAACGAATTATCGGCAAACATAGCCTACACGACACCACTTCCGATAACGGACACAGGCTGATTGATCTTGCTACGGGGCGAAATGTCCTTCTAGCCAGTACGCGCTTCCCGCACCTCAATATACACAAAGGCACCTGGCGGTCTTTTGATTAATCGACTACCAACCAGATTGATCACATCGCGATCGACGTCAGACACTCCTCCACTATTCTTGATGTTCGAACTTTCCGAGGGGCTAACATCGACTCGGACCACTATCTTGTAGTAGCCAAGATGCGCTTACGGATATCACGAACGCAGCGGAGTAGAGTAAGAACACAAAGTTTTGACGTCGGAAAGCTACTATCGCCAGAAACCGCTCGTGCTTTTACCGATCGCGTCTCCCTTAAGCTCTCCAATACACCTTAATCCTCCACGCTATCAATAGAACAGCAGTGGAGCCTTTGCAAACAAGCCCTGAAAAGCTCTGCATCCGAAAATTTGGGTTTCAAGGCTCCACCACGAAGAAACACCTGGTTCGATGACGAGTGCAGGAGGATTCACTCAGCGAAGCAGGATGCATATAAGGCCTCGCTGCATTAAAGAACAAGAGCAGCTCGTGAGCTCTACGAGTTAAAAAGAAGGGAAGAGCATAAGCTTCTCATGAGAAAGAAGAAAGAGCACGAGAAGCGCGCGATTGAGGATTTGGAGAGGTGTTACTGTAGGCGTGACGTTTGAAAGTTTTATCAACAGATAAAGCGAACATGCCAAGGTTATAAAGCCAGAACTGAAGCCTGCAGAGATGAGTACGGACACCTAGTAGTAGAATCGCAGTCGATGCTGAGAATATGGAAAAACCACTTCTGCAGACTGTATAACGGCGATGTTAGTCAATATACCGCTGTCAGGCAGAATGATCCATTTCTAATCGACGAAGACCGCAGAGATTTCCGTCCCCCTGACCTGGACGAAGTTAAGATTGCCATATCGAAACTCAAGTCGAATAAAGCTGCTGACGCAGACGGACGGACTGTCTGCTGAGCTCTTCCAGGCAGCTGGGGATGACCTGGTTGGGAGCATGCACCAGCTCATCCGTAAGATATGGTTAGAGGAAAGCATGCCCGAGGAATGGAGTCTCAGCATCGTATGCCCGATCCACAAGAAAGGAGACCCCTCTGATTGCGCCAACTATAGAGGAATAAGTCTCCTTAACATCGCCTACAAAATCTTCTCTGCCGTTTTGTGTGAACGCCTGAAGCCTTTTGTAAATAAGCTGTTAGGTCCTTATCAGTGCGGATTCAGGCCAGGGAAGTCCACCATCGACCAAATCTTCACACTACGGCAGATCCTGGAAAAAAATTATGAATTTCAAGTCGACACTCACCACCTTTTTGTCGACTTCAAAGCCGCATACGACAGCGTAATTAGAGACGAGGTATACAGCGCTATGTCTACCTTTGACATACCTGCTAAACTCGTCAGACTATGCAAGATGACTTTGGAGAATGCTCGCTGCTCCATCCGAATCGGTGAACACCTTACCGATAGTTTTGATGTCAAAATAGGATTTAGGCAGGGCGATGCGTTGTCGTGTGATTTCTTCAACATCATATTGGAAATGATTGTGCAAAAACCACTGGCCAATACAAGAGGCACAATCTAATTCAAATCCTCGCAACTCCTTGCATACGCCGACGATACTGACATAATAGGTAGATCACAGCGAGATGTCAATGAGGCGTTTGCGAGTATTGAGATGGAGGCGGCGAAAATTGGTTTGGCAGTAAACGAGGGCAAAACTAAATATATACTTACTTACTTACTTAGGTGGCGTCTCCAGCTGGCACGGTCTTTGGCCAGCTGTTTCCAGCTCCGCACGCCCAGTTGATGCGGCCGTCCTCTGCCGCGCCTTCCTTCCGGAGTGGATTCGAAGACTCTTCGGGTCGGAGGTGTATTTTCCATGCGCTCTACATGGCCTTGCCACCGTAGACGCTGTATCCGTAGACGTCGTACCAGGCCGATGTCGCTGTACAACCCGTACAGTTCTTCGTTATATCTTCTCCTCCATACACCGTTTGAACAAACGGGACCGTAGATAGTATGCAGAATTTTCTTCTCGAAACGACCAAAGGGCATCTTCATCCGCTTTTGTTAAGCTCCAAACCTCTGCGCCGTAAAGGAGGACTGGGATGATTAAGGTATTATATAGTGTCACCTTGGTTTTCCGAGAAAGGGCTCTACTTCTCAATTGCCTCCTGAGCCCAAAGAAACAGCGGTTGGCAAGAGTGATTCTGCGTTTTATCTCAGCGCTGGTGTTGTTGTCGCTGGTCATCAGCGAGCCAAGGTAGACGAATTCCTTGGCCACTTCAAAGTTATATCCGCCCATGGTGACGTTCTGGCCAATACGTCGGTGTTGTCCGTCTCTTTTAGAAAAAGGCAGATATTTGGTTTTACCCTCGTTAACCTTGAGACCCATCTTAGCCGCTTCTACCTCAATGCTTACAAAGGCCTCATTGACGTCTCGCTGTGTCCGTCCAATCACGTCAATGTCGTCGGCGTACACAAGCAATTGCGTAGACTTGAAATAAATCTTGTGTTGGCCAGTGACTCTTGCACGATGTTGAAAAAGTTGCATGAAAGCGCGTCACCTTGCCTAAGTCCTTTTTTAACATCAAAGGTCTCGGTTTGCTCATTACCGACCTCAATGGAGCAGCGAGAATTCTCCATTGTCATCCTGCACAGTCGGACGAGTTTGGCAGGGATGTTAAAACTAGACATGGCTCTGTATAGCTCATCTCTATACACGCTGTCATATGCAGCCTTGAAATCGACGAAGAGGTGGTGAGTGTCGATTTGGTATTCCTGGGTCTACTCCAAGATCTGCCGTAGTGTAAATATTTGGTCTATTGTGGATTTACCTGGCCTGAAACCACACTGACAAGAGCCGATCAGGTTATCCACAAACGGTTTCAGGCGTTCACACAATACGGCAGAGAAGATCTTATATGCGATGTTAAGGAGACTTATTCCCCTATAGTTGGCGCAGTTATAGGGGTCTCCTTTCTTATGCTGAGATTCCATTCGTCGGGCATGCTTTCCTCCGACCATACCTTGCAAATGAGATGGTGCATGCACCTTACCAGCTCATCTCCAGCCGCCTTAAGAAGCTCAGGAGACAGGCCGTCTGCGCCCGCGGCTTTATTAGACTTAAGTCTTGATATTGCTATTTTGACTTCGTCTAGGTCGGGTGGACTGAATTCTTTTTCATTGTCGTCCATTGCGAATGGCTCGTTCTGCCTGACAGCGGTATCTTGTCTATCATCGCCGTTATACAGTCTGCAGAAGTGGTCTCTCCAAATCCTCAGCATCGACTGCGACTCTACTACCAGTTCTCCATTTTCATCCCTGCTGGCCGCCGCTCTGGCTTTGTAGCTATGGCATGTTCGTTTTACCTTATTGTAAAACTTACGGGCGTCATACCTGCGGAAGCATCTCTCCATCTCCTCGATCTCACGCTTCCCGTGCTCTCTCTTCTTTCTAAATATATATAGGCTAAATATATGCTATCATCAAAAAAGGACGCTCACCACCGACGTCTTGGCCAGAACGTCACTCTTAGCAGCTATTACTTTGATGTAGTCAAGGATTTCGTTTACCTTAACTCACTGGTAACAAGCGGCAACGACACCAGCGCTGAGACTAGACGCAGAATAACTCTTGCCAACCGCTGTTTCTCCGGGCATGAGAGGCATTGGAGTTGTAGAGCCCTCTCTCAGAAAAATAAGGTGATCCTCTATAAAAGCTTTATCATCCCGGTCCTCCTCTACGGCGCTGAGGCTTAGACCTTGTCAAAAATGGACAAAATGGCCTTTGATCGTTTCGAGAGAAAAACTTTGCATAAAGCATTCGGTTCCGTTTGGGTTGACGGAGAGTGGAGGAGAAAATTCAACCAAGAACTGTACGGGCTATACAGCGACATCGCCTAATATGACGTATTCGGATCCAACGTCTAAGATGGCCTGGCCATGTAGAGGGAATGGACAGTACAGCTCCGGTCCGTAGAGTCTTTGAGAGACGACGTTGCCGAGGACGGCAGTGTCTAAGATTGCGCACACAGGGTGAAAGGTTCATCAACCAACTGCGCGTGACACACTGAGAACAGCTAGCAAAAGATCGTACTATCAGGAGATGTTTGTTGGTTGAGGCCCAAGTTCACCCCTGTAGCACCACCTAATTAACTAAGTTAAGTAAATGGCCCTGGCAAAAGCACTGCCAGTTTTCGCCAAAGATTTAATTGTACTGTATGAAAACTTGCTACCGCTTCCCAGAAAGTGCAAACTCGGAAGTAGCTCGACAGATCCTGCACTGTAGATGTTCAAAGGTCATCACACGGTTTCAGCTAAATAACGCTTTGTGCTGAGTTGGCTACTGAATAAGTATGTATGTCTGTTCGTTGGTTTCTCTTACATTTTCTTTCACCATTCTAACCATCTTCTATGCAAATTCAGTTCTTATGGTATTAACGTTACCTCAAGGCTTAAATAACGGTAATTTCGTATGAGCAAAAATTAAATTACGAATTTACAGAATAAAAAAAAAACGATTTTTCCGTTGTACTAGAAGTAATAATAATAACTTGGCCACCCTGTATGGTTTGTGACTAAAATTTACTTTGGAACATGTTGTAGATTATCATAGCCACAAACCCACCGAACTTATCTCACGCTTTTTCGTTAAAAATAGTCTATCAATGACACACACCAAATAGATCTAATTTTTTCTTGCAGTCCGTCGTTAAGTCAACATTCACCCAGTTAGCCAATGCACCTTAGTCATGCATAGAACCCAAACTGATCCCAATTGGCTCCACTCGCCCTCTCACGGCAACTGCTCGCAACAATCGATAACAAAACGAATGATATCACTCAAAAACGATCGTTGGAATGCGATCGCAAAAAAAATTCCTTTCGTCAGAATTTCAAACGTTCAAATAAAAAAAACCGTTCCTTCCCCCACCACAAACCTAATCTTATTTACACGCCGAGTGATTGCGAAAATATAGAAACTCAATTAGCGGCCACAAGCACGGCAATGGATTAGAAGCAACCTGAGCAAACAACAAATATTTGCGTCATGTTGCGTTCTGCGGTTTTTTTTTTGTCGTGTTTGGGTGCGAATAAAGGATTTGATTGTCTACTAGACACGGTTAGTTCCCAGGAGGGAAACTAGGAAAGTTGAGTAGATAGTGATAGTGTTCTTGAAATGACATAATAAAAATCCGAGGAACTGCAAATCCATTTGGCTTACGTACATGTAGCTGATGGGTCACACGGTAGGGTCATGGGATTGTTAGGCATTCCAAATATGTTTGACTGTCCATCTTATGACTGTTTGTGTGGCGTTCGTATCCCGTGGTCCATACCAACTGATATACAGACGCAAGCGCACAGCATCTGAGAGAGGCAGAGCACAGAAAGCTACATATGTAGTTGGTTGTAATACCATTTTTGGAATTTCTATCTATGCTCTCTTGGTTGAAACCGGTTTGAGCTTACCACTACCACGGCGAGATGAAATTGGTTATGATGCTTGAGAGGCGACGAATGGATACGGGTACGTGGTTACGTTTGTGTCCAATTGGTGTTAGCTAGTTGGATTGCCATAGAGGGCTGACATCAAAACCATCATCATCATCATCAGCATCATAGAGGCTCCAGGTACTCGTACACTCGCTCGTGTCTATCAGTTTGTCATTGTATTGTATTCGATTTCATTGTGTTTGGTGGTAAATGTTGCAGGTAAGGCAACCAGCTACCAGGTAATTCCTTACAGAAGAGAAATTATCATCTGTGTTGGATGGAAGAAAACAGAAAAACGAGAAAACAAGTAGGTAGATTAAGCAAAAAATGATCGCCACATTTGATGTGGATGGAGAGCTACACGTGGCGACTGAACTTTAATCGCCTCGTATGGGGAGAATTACAGATGTTGCACCGTTGAATACTTATGCGAATCTGTCAAGTGGATGATTTCGTCCCGTAGACTCTGTGGTGGACAATATGTCATGCCAGTGTTCCAGCTCAGGATTTTCCTCATTTTTCTTTGATTGCAGCCTGAGCACAACTCATACTAATCCTCTTCTCTCTCCCTCTTTCCTACTTGTATGTTGCAAAAGTACGAAAATAATTAATCCGCTAATTTATGTTGGTCTCACCTAATACTGGCTTACATTCAGGTTCTTCGGCGGTTGTGTCGCGAAGTGCCACGGACCTCCTCGTGCCATAGCAGCAGTCAGTAGTGGCTCAAAAAATAATGAATAATTGCGAAACTTTACAGATATATGAGCGCCGGGCTCACTTGGCATTTCTCCTTTTTCCTTCGGTCGAGTATTAATTCTGGTTTTAGCTTTACTCCGCTGTTCGATGTTTTCGGCCATCAATTATGCTTTAATCTGATTATAGGCCGTGAATAGATGCATATACTCGTACACATACGAGAATGGAATGCAATTTTGATGGCATTTCTATGCAAAGAATGATGCATCTTCGGGCGGCAAGCTTCGTAGGTTCCGGCACTTGCCGTGGGTTGTTGGAGTTTCTTTTGAAATGCGTTCAAGTTGGGAACACCCACGAAACGTGTATAGATACATAGTTCAGCATCGGTGGCAGTTACTAATGAACGACCTACGAGAAGCATTTGAATAGGGAGGAAGTGAAAAGCATGGACCTTACGCCCAAAATGGAAATTAGCACTTTGACTACCAGATATTGGGCAATTGCGTTTTGTCTTTCGAAAAATCCAGTAAATCGTAAATAACTAAATCGTTTCGAGCGCATTTTGAGGGCTCGGGGTATCAGAGTCACAACAAAGGATTATGGCCGGTTGAAAAGTGTAGGGCAATTATTTAAGCGGGTTGTCCACGATCGGAATGTCGGTCGTCAACTGTGAGATCATGACAATTGATGTAGGATTGGCATGTGGAATTAGGCTGATGAGGATTCTGTCATTTGTTTGGCGTCGAGCATTAGTGGGAAGTTTAGCTTAGGGAATTGGTGTTAACTGCTTGGGGGGCATTTGCCTACTGTAGGGTTTAAGTCGAAGAATGTTTGTTGCGGTGGCTATGTTTGAAAATGATAACACATCTATCCCGTCCTTGTTCGTTTGCTTTTAGACGTTTCAAGACCTAGATCTGCATTGCTACTCCAGCATATGAGAAGTCGGCTAAGTGAAATTCAGAGAATGATTCTTGCTTCTAGCAGACCTAGGCACAACATTTTAATCCTCATGGTTATCCACGACGAGAATTCATTTGAAAATATCGAATTCCATCAACTTTTGGGTAAAAAATATTGTACACTCTGCTTAGGGAGACAGACATATAAGGATCAGAAGTTTTTCGTACCATTGCTCTGGCATTAAGCATATGAGCTTCGTCGTGGTTGAGATATGGATGTGAATATCGTCATGCTATAAAACTGGTGTCAAGGAGTCCTAATTGCTAAACGCTGTTGCCCTATGCGCCACTGTTAAGTTCTCATAAAGTTAATTCTTCGTCTTCTTTTTCGGCGCCGCAGTTCATGGCGAACCTGGGCCTCCTTTAAAAAAAACCTCTCCAACTGGCACGGTTTTTCGCTACATAGCAGTCTCCAGTACTGCACGCCTAGTTGGTTGAGGTCCTTTGGCCGTCCTCGACCGCGCCGACCCTCAGGGTTGGATTCGAAGACCTTCCGAGCCATGCGTTCTACATGACCTAGCCATCTTAGGCGTTTGATCCGCAGACGCCGTGCTACGTTCATGTCGCTGTACAGCGCGTACAATTCACTATTAAGTTTCCTTCTCCACTCCCAATTTATGCAGGTCGGGCCAAAAATCGTACGCAGAGCTTTTATCTCAAAACGACCAAGGGTCTCCTCATCCATTTTTGATAAGGTCCATGTCCCTGCGCCATAAAGCAGAAATGGTATGATAAGGGTCTTGCATATGGTATCTTGTTTCCCGAGAGAGGGCTCTACTTCTCAATTGCCTCCCGAGCCCACAGAAACAGCGATTGGCAAGAGTTATTCTGTGTTTGATTTCGGCACTGATCTCATTGCTGCATGTCACTGCGGAGTATATGTAGATGAAGTCCTTGACTACCTCGAAATTATACCTGTCAATATGTGCACCCTGGCCAGTCCCATTTTAGCCGCTTCGCCACAATGATCGTAAAGGCGTCAATGACATCTCGCTGACTTCATCCAATTATGTCAATGTCATAGACATACATATGCAAGCTGTTGTACGGACTTGAAAAAGATGGTGCCCCTCGTATTGACCAGTGAGTACGATCCTTTTCAGTATGATGTTAAAAAAGTCACACGCTAGCGTGTCGCCCTGTCTTTATTGACATCAGTCAAATCGCTTTCGACCCTGATGGGGCAGCGAGAGTTCTGCAATGTCATCCTGCACAATCTGACGAGTTTGGCAGGTATGTCAAAACTAGACATGGCGTTATATAGCTCGTCTCTATGTATGCTATCGTATGCGGCCTTAAAGTCGACAAGCAGATGGTGGGTGTCGATCTGGAACCCGTTGGTTTTTCCAGAATCTGCCGCAGTGTGAAAAATTAATCGATAGTGGACTTCCCGGGCCTAAAATCACACTGATATAGACCAATCAGTTTACATCAGTTTATTAACAAACGGTTTGAGACATTCACGCAGTGCAGCGGAGACCAGTTTTTCGTAGCAGTAAGATTCAGAGATCGACTCTCCACTGTCAGAAAGCTGCACTAGCCCACCATGAGGAGGTTCGACATTGGAAGCCTGAGCACATCGGAGGTTACCAGAGTCTACAGGAAGCAACTGAATGAAAGGCTCTTCGGTATGCCTACGTCGAGCACATATGTATGTGCCATTCAGAAAGTAGCCGAGACCACCTTAGACTACCTACCACCCTCGACAAGAAACCCATGGGATGATGGTTATTATGAGCAGAAAAAGGCAGCAACCGACGAGGCTAACCAAAAGGCACTGCAGCGAAAGACCATGGCAGCGCGAGAGGAGTACCGAGCCAGAAGAAGCGAGGAGAAAAACCTGCTGTGACTAAAGAAAAAAATCTTTACGAACTCCCAGCTCAAAAATGTCGAGGAGTCTAGTCTTTTATAAGAAAGCAAAAAGCGTTGCAGGAGGCTTCAAGAAAGACACCCAGGCCTTCCGACCTGCAGGGAATAGTGGATGTATTTAAGCAACATTTCCAGCAGCTGCTTACGAGCATGACCAAGATAGAGTGGTAAGGATGGAGGAAATCCCAACTCCAGCCGCTGAAGTTGTCCTCCCACCCAGCATCGAAGAAGTTGGCACAGCTATTCAAAAGCTGAAGAACGACAAGGCCACAGGTTCATATGACTTGCCATCAGAGCTCTGCAAGGCTGGCGGTGATGTTCTGGTAGGGAGCATGCACCAGATCATCTGTAGAATTTGGGCAGAAAAAAGCATGCCCGACGACTGAAATATTAGTCCCATCCACAAAAAAGGCGATCCTATCTCATACAAGATCCTGTCTAGCGTCTCGGTTAATTTGCTATCGACCTTCATGGAGCAGCGAGAGTTCTCCATTGTCATCCTGCAAAATATGACGAGTTCGGCAGGCATATCAAAACTAGACATGGCGCTGTATAGCTCGTCTCTATACACACTGTCATACGCGGCCTTGAAATCGACGAAAAGGTGACGGGTGTCGATTTGGTATTCTTGGGTCTTCTTCAAGATCTGCCGCAGTGTAAATCGTCTATTGTGGGTTTCTGTGGCCTGAAGCCATATTGATGGGAACCTATAGAATTGTCGACGAATGGTTCCAGGCGTTCACACAGCACGGCAGAGAAGATCTCATACGCAATGTTAAGGAGACTTATTATCCTGTAGTTGGCGCAGTTATAGGGCTCTCCTTTCTTGTGGACCGGGCAAAAGATGCTTAGATTCCATTCGTCTGGCATGCTTTCCTCCGACCATATTTTGCAGATGAGCTGGTGCATGCGCCCTACCAGATCATCTACAGCCGCTTTAAATAGCTCGGCAGACAGGCTGTCTGCGCCGGCTTTATTAGTCTTGAGCTTCGAAATTACTAGCTTAATTTTATCTAGGTCGGGTGGAGGAAATTCTTTTGCATCTTTGTCCGTTGCGAATGGATCATTCTGCCCGACAGCGGTATTAGATCTTTTATCGCCGTTAAACAGTCTATAGAAGTGTTCTTTCCATATTATCAGCATCGACTGTGTCTCTGTGACAACTAGCTGTTCGTCTTCATCCCTGCAGGCTTCTGCTCTGGCATTGCATCTGCCTTTTTTCTTCCTTAAAAGCGGGCGTTCCTCTCTCCGTTTCTGCTCGTAATGTTCACGAGTGACTCTAGTCCGTCTATGTAGCATGGCCTTGTAGGCGTTTTGCTTTGCTACATGGGCTCGCCCGCATTTCTCATCGAACCAGGTGTTTCTAGTTGACGGTGGCTTGAAACCCAACACATCAGAGGCAGCGTCTCTGATGCCACGCTGGCAATGCTCCCACTGTTGTTCTGCGGGTTGTTCCGGTGTCATTGTAGCTTTCCGACGTCAAACTTTTGTTATCCAGCTCGACTCCGTGGCATCCTTGATATCTTCATTCTTACTTTGGCTATAACATGGTAGTGATTCGAGTCGATGTTAGAGGAGTGTCTGCGTCGACGCAACGTAATCTTTCTGAATGGTGGTAGACTTTTCTTTTTTTTTTTTTTTCTATAGTTACACCCGCACTCAAGGCTAATGCCTTATGACGTTTTGAACATTGTGCGAGCGAAGGTAACAGGGAGAGGGAGATTTTCGCACAGGTTGATGTTTTTGACGCACAACCTGAAAAGAGTGCAGTGGTGTTTTGGGTCGTAGATGTTCGTTCACTACTCTCGGATGTGTTTTGTCCTAGATAGGACGAGAGCCGACCAAATTTCGCGTTGGTTATAATTCACAGTAATTCGTTCACGCACTTTTGGTGTTAATATTGCATACGCAGAGGATGAATTTCAATTGACCATATTCTGTGAGTGTTATGCCTGCAGCAATACGTTTGGTCGCTTTCCATTCACAACTGTATTGCATACTTTTTTCCGTATAGGAGTTGATTTTTCTTGGCTATGAAACGAATTTGAACTATAGACCTTCCACTGGACGGTCGATGATGTTAACCACTGCACCACGGCCACCACCAATGGTGGTAGACTGGTCAGATGATCGCCTTGTGCCTTTGTGAATATTGAGATGCGGGAATTATGTGCTGGCCAGAAGGAGATTGCGCCCCGCTAGGAAGTTTAGACGTTTTCGGACGTGGTGTCGTGTAGGCTATTTTTCCCCGTGATTGACTCAAATATGTTCTCTTTGTCCAAGTTCGCATTGGAATCTCCTAGAACTATTTTTGTGTCGTAGCTGGGACATTGGGCATAGGTTCTGTCTAGGAGATCGTATAATTCTTCTTCGGTTGGGGCGTGAGCACATATCAAGCTAATGTTTCCAAAATAAGCTTTGATGCGAACTGCTAAGAGGCGTTCCCTTACATCCCGGAAGCTTAAGACTTTTTGTCGGAGTCTTCCTCGAATAACGAATCCCTATCCGAATAAAATATTCCCGTAGTAGATGTCGCAGTTTTTTATCCGTCTTTTGCCTGGTCCATCCCATCGCACTTTTTGGAGTGCGGTTATATTTGCTTTGTACCAGTTTGGGGTTTGCTCCAATTGATCGCCTGCACCCGCTATACTCTCAAGTCCTTCAGGTCGGGACAACTTGAATTGCTGAATTCTCCAGACAACATAAATCCTACTGGCGTCTGCTACACACTCCGCGTCAACAGCATATGTATACTTAAATTCTCAAACCAAATACAAAGGCATTTGTGTCAACTACCCTATCCAACCAGGTCGCAGACCCTTTACGACCTTTATGTTATTTCTTAGATACACAACCGTTTAAAATCTATTTATTCAACTATAATACAATACGAATAAACGAATATGTATACGCTGTCAGCCATTGTCCGTTGACGACAGAGGCCGCGACCGCGGTACTAAGTGTTTAAATACTCGAAAGTGCATTCCATAGTTGTCGTGTTCACGAGAAAAAGGATTAGCACAGATCTCGTCAGAGCCCTACATCTTTCGATGCTTTTTTGTATATATGTACAATATTTGTCGAGAGCTCAAGTTAACTCTCGAAATATACCTACATACGTACACACATCGACGAGTCCTCATATAACGTAAGGCTTTCGTTATGAAGTGCGCCACAAAACTCGCGCGCATTCTCGAGAAAATGTCAACACACTCAAGAGTCGAGGTAACTTATGTCATTCGACGGCGTATTGTTGTTCTTTGCTCTCCAGCCAAGTGAAAATGGGCATCATTCTAGCCAGGCGGGTGGCGTGCACGAGTGGTAAGTGGATAAACCATAAAAATCTTAAACGAAACACGAAACACACACAACAGAATCAACATCATGTCGAGGAAAGATGAAGTTTTTTTTTTCATATTTTTTATCCGTCGCCTGTTGAGAGATGACGTTAGGATCGACAGCGATCGGTTGAGATCGACGACGATCGTCGGTGATCGATGATGATCGTGCCCCTCGTTCGAATTGGTGGTCACGAATTATGATTTAGTGTAGAGGTCGACGAGATTAGGAGTCTTTGTTTTTTTTTTTTTGTTTTGTTCTTGCCCCTCGCCGTGCATGGCTCTTTGAGAGAGCGACCGAAAGCCGTCATTGTTGCTAGCAATCTAGATTCATATAAATACCAAGGATCCTCCGGCCAAATCCAAGTGGCTCTTCATTAGATGGTAGTCCATTAGGAGCACTATGAATCGTGCAAATTCCAAGACTTTATATCTGCCGTCTTAAGTCGTCTCAGGCCAGTCGCAGTTGGGAGTAACTATATGGAAAATTTAACAACATGCCTGGTTGACCAATTTTAGAACGCGACTCGGATTGAGATTAAGATTGAGTTGGCGACCATGTTGGCCTGGAGGTTGTTGCTCAAGTCATTTGTTATGTGTTTATACGCGATGAACAAAACGAAGGGCATCTCGGACTCGCCACATGCGCTGGGATGCTCTTATCAGATTAACGTCGTCGTCGTTTTCGACTGTAGCATCGTCTTCGCTCCAGGACTGTGCACGATCGTGATGCACTGGGGAATGTGGTGGTACCTTATTATTTGGAAGAGATGGAATGGAAGAAGAGAAAAGAAGAAAACTAAAAACGGGCAGTGGTTAAGACCACTTGTTTGTTGGCATGTAAAACCATCATTCTAAACCTGAAGTGAAGCGAAGAGTGTTGATAGAAATGGGCGACGAACACATAGTTTCCCGAATACTTTTATAAGCTTGCTTCATGAAATTATCGTTTCTATCTACTCCATTCGATACAACCGGCCCATTGCCCATTATCTCCTCCTAATTTCAACTTTATACCGTACCCGTGCTGTGACGGCTTTTATTTCTGTTCTGCCGAGACATATTATCTTGCTAACATGCACTCACTACAGAGTTCACGTCACTCTCACGTAGACATACAACGCCCTTTTGCTTACGAGTCTTCCCTCAGGGAGACGAAAAACAAAAGATACATCACGGTCGTTTGTCGTTCGTTGTCGAGGATTAAAGCTTTCGCTAGAATGCCCTGAAAACAAATTTGAGGAGATTGGCGTCATTCGGTTCATTTGTTCTGCCTGTACCGCTTTTTTTCAATAACGAACATCCTTGAGATTTCATATCGCATCCCGTCGAATACCACTCAGAGGGCTTCACCAATTCGTTCTCGGCATCGGTACGTCGCTTTGGGTGACTGTGATTTCGCAGAATCTGCACCATGGATGCCAATGCATCCGAATATCGTGTTTTACTGGTTCTGTTGGCAATCCTTCGCTGCTGCACTGATGGCAATTGAACGGAGAGTAGAGAAACAAGAAACAAAAAAATAATCAAATCCCAACCTGGGCCAGGCCATGGATTATAATCTCTCTTAAGCACTTAGCCGGTGGTATGGACTTCAATTGGAGAAGATGACTTTTGTCCCTCGTTTTGTCGTACCTTTCGTCGTATCTCCGGTACGAGTATCGCGCATCCCTTTGGCTGAGCGTCGTGCATATCGGAAGATTAATTTTCCACGAATTTGTTATGGAGTCGCGCAAATGCGGCAGCCGGACAACCAGAGAGTGCAACACCGGTGACGAAGATAATTCGCCCATTCGCCATTCACCATTTGCCATTTGGCATTCGCTACTCAAGTCATGAGTCTGCCGTTCGAAGTTTGGCATCTTGCCGTTGATCGTATGCTGGCTTGTCAGTCGCCATTTACCATTTGGTAATGTGCTGTATCTTTTAGAGTATTCCGGCGATTAAGTGCGCCAAATCCATTTGCGATTTTATATACCTCTATACCAGTAGACTGACTTGAGATTCTATTAACTCTCTTTGGATTCCTCACGCTTGTTCGCGGTCGTTAATGGCGGGTTCATTGGCATAAATCCTCTCTGGAATGTGCTCTTCCCGATGGATTCCCTATTTTAATATTCACTAGATGCTCTAGGCTATGGACTATTCATTGTCGCTCTCTGTTAGGCAGCTAAACTCAACACTTTGCTTGAATAGAATAATGGAGGTCTTAGCACGTAATAAGTTCTTTTTTCGGTTTTTTGGCTCTATTGACTGCTAGTTGTTAGGTGTATTTCCATAATCCTCTTCATTTAATCGATTCATATGTAAAGTGGAGTGTCGGTATTGTAAAGCTATTGACTTTGTCGGTGGGGTTATACCACCATTTTCGGCTGTATCTTTCTCTGTCCCTTGAATTGAAATATTTCCAAAAACTCAATGTTTAGCTACTCATACATCTTCGCTATTCAGATGTGAAAGAGAAATCTTCATCGGGCCGAAACTCAAGTAGGATTTTGTGCAAACCTCGTTTTCTTATTCCAAGCCGTGTTAATACCCACTTCGTGGCTTTGCGACTATGTCAACCAAATGTCGCGTATTTTGTGCACCGCACGTCCCATGGTCACGTTGCCATATTCCCGTCAAACAGACAAACAAACCCATTTCAGATTGTTTACACGGTAATTAAAAGTTCGTTCGGTATGGTTCACGATTCGCGCGTACTCTCCTCTCCTGGGTCCAGGCAAACAAAACCGAGAAGACTGAATACAAACTCCATTCGGTCGTCGCTTGTTGCCGCACTTAGATACACGGAGGGAATACGATAAATATGAACAAAAAGCAACAACACAAGGGGGGAAAAAACACGAAAAGATTAATTTTGCGGCTCTGGCGTGTTTGTGTACTTAAGCGATTTCGAATCAACGCACAAAAACCGCGAATGCTTTTAACGGCTAAGCAAATTCCAAGCCCGAACCTACGAGCATAGGAATTCGTTCGCGCCTTTGCCACCTCTCGACAGTTTCGTACCCAATTTGCCTGTTCTTTAATTACTGCTGAGACGAAAGATACACGAGCGCCGACGAACCGTACAGTACAAATCGCTTTCGAGTTAACGAACAAGACAAAGAAAAACATCCAAAAAGATACTTTGTATCTATTCGAATTGTTTGTCCGCTCAGTTTTCATAATCGGATTTTGTCGAATCGGATAGTTGGACGACAGTTGACTTAAAAGCCTGAAGTCTCTTTCCAACTACAAGTACGAGTACGGATGATGAGTCGTGTAATTCGTTCTGATCTAATATACTGGTAAGTGGGCAATAGGCGATAGGCATCACAAGGGCATTGCCTTGACATTGGCGTGCGCGCGTTGACAATCGTCTCGATACTCATGGTCTTTATAGCCAATGGTACCAAGCCAATTAATGGTCGTCATTCACCAAAGGGATTTCACGGGCCAAATAGAAAAGAAGGGGAGCGCACGAGTTACTCTTTAGTGACAATGGCCTACATCTTGTTTTTCAAATAGGTATAGTGCACGAGCCCCGGGTTTGTGGCCCATCAATTGATAATCCACGGAGTACAACGAATCAATTGTGATGTTATCTTAGTGCTCTTCCGGTGGAAACAGATGAATTGAATCGGTCCTGCTTTTATGTATCTTCAATTCAAATTGCAAAGGTAACAACGAAGGGATTGTGTTTGCAAAACTACACAAGTTTGTGCCGTGAGATGGATTTCATGTCGAAATGTTTGGAATTAGATTGAGCGCCCTGGAAGAGAAGGGTTTCAGACCTTATCTTATCGGCGGTTTGTTGACTTTTGATAGTGCGAACGTCACTATGTTTTCTCACTCAGGGGAAGAAACTCATTTTTTTTTCACGTAATCGAAGGTGCTGAACTGACATGACGTGAATATTTATGGATTGACGCCAGTGAGAATAAGATAAACAATCGTAAGCAAACAGTAGCCAATAATTCTTGAAAAGAGGTCGTGGTTTAAGCAGTCCGCGTGTCGTTGACGACGATAAATTGGCGCAAACGATTGACTTTAGCTGAACATTCCTCGAAAGGAGTAGACGATGGTGCGCTATAACTTCTACGTTTAAAATGTTAAGTTTTGTCCTCATGGTCTATTGCTGCGCTCATTTGAATTGGAACTGCGCCCGCGAATGGGTTTGGGAAGATGCCCTTATTTTTAGGTTGGCAGTAGGTACTGGGAGGACAGATTGCACACTCAAAAGGAAAGATTACGCGCTGGGCATTTTTGTCGACTTTGAGGGAGCTTTTTATAACGCAACTTTTGACAGGTCATTGATCGCTGATGCAGGTCTCGCAAGGTGGTGTACTATCTGTTATGGTGCATGGTGGTCAACTCTCTGCTCGATCTTCTTAATGTCTCTGGAATCTATGCCCAGGCTTATGCGGATGATGTCGCCGTTCTTTCTGTCGACTCATGTTTAGCAACTGTCTGTCTCAAAGCACAGACAGCGCTTAATGTGATCGATGAGTGGTGCCCGAGAAATGGGCTGTCAGTTAATCCTCTTAAGACTGATATCGTTCTCCTCACGAGAAGGAAGAAAAATACTAGTATGACTCAGCTGGTGCTAAAAGGTATTCCCATTCCGATATCCTAGGAAGCTAAGTACCTGGGTGTTATCTTAGACAGCAAGCTTCTTTGATCAAAGCATGGTGAGACAAAAGTCACAAATGCACTGTCAGCGTTCTAGCAATGCAAAGGTGCCTTTAGCAAAACATAGGGTTTATCGACGGCAAAGGTCTCTGGATCTAAACGGCAATGATAAAACCGATAATTTAGAATGCATCATACGCGTATGGTGGAACAGGCTAAAACGCAAACTCGTTGTAATCCTTCACCAAACTCCAACGAACAATTTGTTTCAGCTGCACGGGGGCTTTCCCCGGCATGCCGGGCGCTGCTCAAATGCTATGATGATGCTTTCAGGGTGTAGACTGAAAGCCATGCCTAGTCTCATGGGAAATGGTTTCTAGTACAACTCCCACTGGAATGACAGTACGCTTGCAAGGGAAATATCCTACGACCCGTGTTTCATGGATATGCCCCTTGACACAAGGACAGCTGTCATCCTATTGCGCTATAATTTCACAGTCGAATTTCCTTGGCGTCAGGATTGGCTCTGGTCACATACTGAACCTGGAAAGGATTGTTTTCGCATTTTCGCGGCTGAGGTTCGGCGCTGGGGTTTTCTTCGAATGTAAAACTTACTTACTTACTTAGGTGGCGCTACAGTCCGTGGTGAACCTGGGCATCAACCAACAAGCGCTTCCAGCTGGCACGGTCTTTGGCCAGCTGTTTCCAGCGCCGCACGCCCAGTTGGTTAAGGTCCCCTTCCACCTGCGTGCGCCACCGATGATGCGGTCGTCCTCTGCCGCGCCTTCCTTCCGGAGTGGATTCGAAGACTCTTCGGGTCGGAGTTGTATTTTTCATGCGCTCTACATGGCCTAGCCACCTTAGACGCTGTATCCGTAGACGTTGTACCAGGCCGATGTCGCTGTACAACCCGTACAGTTCTTCGTTATATCTTCGCCTCCATACACCGTTTGAACAAACGGGACCGTAGATAGTACGCAGAATTTTCCTCTCGAAACCACCAAGGGCATCTTCATCCGCTTTTGTTAAGGTCCAAGCCTCTGCGCCGTAAAGGAGGACTGTGATGATCAAGGTCTTATTTAGTGTCACCTTGGATTTCCGAGAGAGGGCTCTACTTCTCAATTGCCTCTTGAGCCCAAAGAAACAGCGGTTGGCAAGAGTGATTCTGCGTTTTATCTCAGCGCTGGTGTTGTTGTCGCTGGTCATCAGTGAGCCAAAGTAGACGAATTCCTTGACCACTTCAAAGTTATATCCGCCCATTGTGACGTTCTGGCCAATACGTCGGTGTTGTCCGTCTCTTTTAGAAGAAAGCAGATATTTGGTCTTAGCCTCATTAACCTTGAGACCCATCTACCTCAATTCTTACAAAGGCCTCATTGACATCTCGCTGTGTCCGTCCAATCACGTCAATGTCGTCGGCGTACGCAAGCAATTGAGTAGACTTGAAATAAATCGTACCTCTTGTGTTGGCCAGTGACTCTTGCACGATCCTTTCAAGCACGATGTTGGAAAAGTTGCATGACAGCGCGTCACCTTGCCTAAGTCCTTTTTTAACATCAAAGTTCTCGGTTTGCTCATTACCGACCTTAATGGAGCAGCGAGAATTCTCCATTGTCATCCTGCAGAATCGGACGAGCTTGGCAGGGATGTTAAAACTAATCATGGCTTTGTATAGCTCATGTCTATATACACGCTGTCATATGCAGCCTTGAAATCGACGAAGAGGTGTTGAGTGTCGATTTGGTATTCCTGGCTCTTCTCCAAGATCTGCCGTAGCGTAAATATTTGGTCTATTGTGGATTTACCTGGCCTGAAACTACACTGACAAGAGCCGATCAGGTTATCCACCAACGGTTTCAGGCGTTCACACAATACGGCAGAGAAGATCTTATATGCGATGTTAAGGAGACTTATTCCCCTATAGTTGGCGCAGTTATAGGGGTCTCCTTTCTTATGGACCGGGCAAACGATGCTGAGATTCCATTCGTCGGGCATGCTTTCCTCCGACCATACCTTGCAGATGAGATGGTGCATGCACCTTACCAGCTCATCTCCAGCCGCCTTAAGAAGCTCAGGAGACAGGCCGTCTGCGCCCGCGGCTTTATTAGACTTAAGTCTTGATATTGCTATTTTGACTTCGTCTAGGTCGGGTGGACTGAATTCTTTTTCATTGTCGTCCATTGCGAATGGCTCGTTCTGCCTGATAGCGGTATCTTGTCTATCATCGCCGTTATACAGTCTGCAGAAGTGGTATTTCCAAATCCTCAGCATCGACTACGACTCTACTACCAGTTCTCCATTTTCATCCGTCCATTTGTAAAACTTACGGGCGTCATTCCTGCGGAAGCATCTCTCCATCTCCTCGATCTCACGCTTTCCGTGCTCTCTCTTCTCTTCTGCTCATAGATTCCGCGAGCAGCTCACGTCCGTCGTTGCAGCTTGGCTTTATATACCTCTTGTTTTGCTGCATGGGCTTGTTCGCATTGTTTATCGAACCAGGGGTTTCTAGGTGGTGGCGGTTTGAAACCCAGCACCTCTGAGGCAGCGTCTCTGACGGCGCTCTGGAAATGCACCCATTCCTGCTCTATTGTTTGTGCTGCTGTGGGCGGATTTTGAGAGAGCTTGGAGGAGACACGATCGGCAAAGATTCTGGCAGTCTCTTGCGATTGTAGATTTCCGACGTCAAACTTACGTTGTGCTACTCGACTCCTTAGCATTTTTGATATCCTCATTCGTACCTTGGCTACAACAAGGTAGTGGTCCGAGTCGATGTTGGCCCCTCGGAAGGTTCGTACGTCGAGAATACAGGAGGAGTGTCTGGCGTCGATCGCAATGTGATCAATCTGGTTGGTGGTCGACTGATCAAAAGACCGCTAGGTACCCTTGTGGATGTTGAGATGGGGGAATCGCGTGCTTGCTACAAGGAGGTTACGCCCCGCTAGGAAATCGATAAGCCTTAGTCCGTTGTCGGATGTGGTGTTATGGAGGCTATGCTTTCCCATGATCGACTCAAATATGTCCTCTTTGCCCAGTTTTGCATTAAAATCTCCTAGGATAACTTTTGTGTCGTAGCTGGGGCATTGGGCATATGTTCTGTCTAGGAGATCGTAGAATTCTTCTTTGAGTCGATCGTCCTTTTCTTCCTTTGGGGCGTGAGCGCATATTAAGCTAATATTTCCAAATTTAGCTTTGATGCGGATTATTATGAGGCGTTCGCTTATTCTCGGAAGCTTAAGACTTTTTTGTCGGAGTCTTCCTGGAATAACGAATCCGCACTTCTTGGAGTGCATTTATATCTGCTTTATAGCAGCTGAGGGTTTGCTGCAATTGATCGCCTGCACCCGGTCTGTTAAGGGACCTAATATTCCAGGTGCAGACTCTCAAGTCCGTTAGTCGTTTGGAGGGGTCGTCAGCTTTGTATCCGTCCGTTTCCGAGGCTTGTTGTTGTTTCGGAACAAGTAGGTTTTTACGTGATAGGGATGTTACCCCTAAGCACAACCCCCAACCTGGAGAGCCAGGTTCCTCTTTCCCCAGGAACAAGGGGTTGGGTCGCTTCACACATTGGTATAGGTATAGTGTAGGTGGAAGGGTAGAAACATACATATGTGTCTGCAATGACAGCCAAGCTGCACTCAAAGCTTTTTCCAGCCCTTTAATCAGCTCCTAGTTAGTGTATGAACTTAAGGCCTTCCTTAACCTAACCTAGTTATATGTAATCGGGGTAATTCCCCAACTTATATTACTAGTAACAGAACGCAAGTTCTAGACATAACACTTGTAACGGTAACAGTACTCCAGAAATCTCAAATTGGAGAGTATCTGACAAAGCATCCTCTTCGACTTGAATTCCCGTAGGCCGGACTGGAAGGTCGTTCGAAACCCGGGGAAGGCGAATTAGCAGAGGTTTAATACGGAGCTGGGTGGGACCCTTAACCGACCTCCGGAAGGGAACACCAACTCCACGGAAGACGTCGATGATGAGATGGTGCTAAACCTCACCAGCAAGCTAAACCGGTCCTTCGAGAAGTCTTCACGGCCACGCATCAGTCTTGGATCGATGGGCCATCTCCAGATTCCGAACCGAAACGGACTATGTCACCCGACTTCCTTCCTGAGAGAGGAGACTCTCTACATATTAGAATTCCCTACAGTACGGAATAGACCGGTGATATGGTATGCACGGAAATGAACTGGCAATCTACACCGACGGATGCAAAATGGATGTCAGCACAGGTGCCGGGGTCAATTTTGAATCTCGGGATATACATCGCTCCTATAGGCTTGACGATGGCTGCAGTGTTTTCCAAGCTAAGGTCTTCGCAATCAAGCAGGCGGCAGCCCTGATTAGCAGAGAGAATCTCTCAGGAAAAAGGATCAACATCTATGTTAACAGCCAGGCAGCCATGGATAAGATCCAAACTCGTCAAACTCTGCAAAAGGAGGCTAGAAGAGATATCGAATGTAAACGAGGTGACCCTCTTCTGGGTACTGGGTCATGTGAATATGTCTGGAAACGAGAGGGCGAACGAGCTAGCTAGGCTAGGATCAGGTGCAAACTTCGCGCAAATCGCAAAAGAAGCCAAAAACGCCACTCAGTGCGCTCTACAGAGAGATAGAGACGGAGCTATTAATGAAAGCCAATAAGCGATGGTGTCACCTAGATACATGCGCAACGGCGAGATCGGCTTGGCCCGTCTATAATAAGAAAAGGGCAGAAAATCTGCTGAAGTTCAATCGTGGGAATATTCGACTGGCAGTCGGTGCCCTCACTGGGCATGCTATCTTACCATGCAGCTAGACTAGGCCAGCCCCCCAATGACTTCTGCAGAAGCTGCAGGGACGAAAAGGAAATTGAATCTATTCATCACCTGCTATGCGAATGCCCGGCGCTGGTCCAAAAAAGGAAGACACTTCCTTTTGGGACTAGAGGAGGTAAGTAACATTGGGCTGAACCGAATACGAGGATTCTTATCCTCGTCTGGATGGTTCAGCTCAACGGAAAATGTGTAGGTCTTACGGCACAATGGACTTCACGTAGTCTAGGTGAGCTTTGACCTTTGGTAGGACACCCACTTACCTAACCTAAGACCTTCGGTTGAAGTCCTTGACTAAACACACCAAGGCTTGCTTGGGTCCTAGGTCATTCTGGAGATTTCTGGAGATTTCTGATTAACTCGCTAAAATGGGCTCAGGGGAGAGTTTCTCAGGACATGAACCCGCCTTGATTCTACCTGTTTCCACGGTCAATACCCACATCACATCAATGATTGGGTCTATAAAGCACACAGTCGTAGATGGAGGGAATATCCAGGATGTAGGATAACTAAGCACGTACGCCCTGATGTCTGCAACAAATCCGTAGCATTCTTCTTATCCTTAAGGGAAATTGACTGCAGAAGACTTACGGGCCAGTGCACTTTTGCCAATCATCTCTGCTGCTCGCGCACTTTTGGACCGACGTGGTGTGTGCCTAATCCCTTAGTTCTTGACTCTACATCACTGAACCTCCTTATCATTTTTCTCCGGAAAACGGGGAAAATACAATAAAAGTAGGTGTCTGTCTGACAGTACAATGGACACACAACATGGGTGATTGAGAGAAGCTTGGCTCTGGTCCTTTATGGGCTATAACGCCACCAAAGAAAACGGCCGAGAACGTATCGAAGACGAGGAACGTCACGTCCAAAAAATCGAAGATTTGTTGCTTGCAAATCATCGATTAACAATCGGATATCTGGCTGATATTGTTGGCATTTCAAAAGGATCAGCCAAAACCATTTGAAAGGATATTTTTGGCGTCAAAGTCGTCGAATCTCGATTGGTACCGAAAGCATTTATTTTTTTTTTGAAAAACGTCGCCGCGTTGAGGCCTGTGAAACAATACGTTCTGAATATCAGGACTGATAATCGGGATACAAGTCTCATCAAAGAGAGAGCTCAAGGCCATCCCGGAAATCGAGTTTAACAACTGTTTCAAAGATTAGGATATTAGATCCGCTGCCTAAACGATAGGTTGAGGTTAAGTTTCTTGGAGTAGACTCCACTACCTACACATGTCTCTATTTTGGAGCCATCGGTATAGAGGGATATCGAGTCCTTCGGTATGACTTTCCCGGGATAGAAAGATAACTTCGAAGGCCTTTGTGTAATGTGGGCCATTTTCCTATGCCCCTGATCCGTAGGGCCACGCAGCAACTTATTCTGAAGAGGTCCAATGGTGGGAGAAGTAATATAATGTTTAGGGCTTCCGTAGGGGGGATCTAGTCGCACCGTGCACATGCTGATCGACCCTTGCACTTTCCCCGGAAGGTTTAGATAGACTGCCTTGTCCAAAGCAGTCCACCAAACTACGATGTCGTAAAGAAGGATAGGTCTTATGACTTCTGTATAGGGTCAGTGCATAATGCCGGGTTAGAGACCCCACTTTTTGCCCACCACTTTCTTGTAACTGTAGAGGGCAATGGTTGCTTTCTTGACACGATCAATGAATTTCCAATTTAGCTTCCTGTCAAGGATTACACCGAGGAATTTGGCCTGTTCTTTGATCACTAATTGGGTTCCTCCCAGCTTCGGTGGGTTGAAGGGCGTCATTCACCCCAAGTCCGCAGCTCTTCATCCAATTTATTACTGTTTGTAAGGCTCCCTGCATTAGGTCACTTAGTGTACTAGGAAAGCTTCCCGAGACGGCAATAGCAATATCGTCCGTATAGGCGATCACAGCGTATCCGTCTTGTTCTAGGAAAAGTAGTAGTTCATTGACTACCACTGTCCAAAAAAGAGGGGAAAGTAAGCCACCCTGTGGTGTACCTCTGTTGACTATTCTCGTTGAAACGGCACCAGCGAAGTTGGCTTCGACGACTCTTTGTGTTAGCAGTTGTCGTACCAGTTCTATCACTGATTTCGCTACACCTGGTGACGACTCTTAGTTCAAAATTGTTAGAGGCATCCCCAATATCGAGAAAGGCCACTCGGAAATATTCCATGTGTTCCAATGACCTTTCCACGTTGCTGACTAGTGGAGTGGAGTGCTGTTTCCACCTTTATTGTAGGCATGTTGGTTCTCCGGCAGCCTTCCTAAGCTGTAGCTCTGTTGAATGGGCGCATCTTTAATCTTCTCTAGAGTTTTAAGAAGAAAAGAAGTGAGGCTATATGCCTCAAGTTCTTTGCTTACGTGCGGGAGCTTTTGCCTGCCTTGAGTATGAAGGATGTTTGATAAGGAGAGGTAGCTTTTAAAGATGACTACAAGCCAGGGAAGGGTGAGATCTGCTATCTGCTGGAGCTACGCTGGTATGATTTCATCCGGGCCTGGAGACTTGTATGGTTCAAAGCTTTTTAGAGCCCAAAGGATAATATTATTTGTGATCAGGTTTCCAGTTCGCTCGTAGAAGTTCACTCTCGGCTGTTTATCTTGAGGAAGTGTCGTAGCCGAGGCACTACCGCCCGGAAAGTGTGTGTTCAGAAGGAGTTCCAGGGCTTCCGTACAGGAGATCATCCAGGAACCCTTATCCCGTATTAGGTGACCCTTTCATGCTTGGGAAAATAAAATCACACACAACATGGGTGATTGAGAGGAATAAGGCTTAGTTTCTCCATGAGCTGTAACAACAGATATATACATATATATTTTGAAGGTGATGACTAAAGGTGTGTTTCCATAATTGTTAACTACATTAACCCTAAGTGGCGCCTTCTTCCGAAAACACTAGCCGAAAAACCTTGGCACTTGCATCGGCCATAAAACCCAGATAACGCCCCCTTCTACGGAAAAACAATTCCCACAAAAACCACGAGGATTTTTAAAAGTACATATTCATATATGTAACTATGTAGACCTATCTGCTGGTATACAAAATGTCACAAAGACTTGGGGAATTTTTCGAACAGCCAGACCACCCCATCTCGACCGATTGCACTAAATCTGCCCGCATGATCGATCGATTTCAGAAGGGGAACACGAATATTTGTTTTCTCCATTTTTTCTTATGTCTTACTTAATCTCCTGCTTTATTTCTGCTTTCCGTGGTGTCGCACCGAAAATGAATGCATGGCGCACAGCCTACAGATTGCACAACAATATAAACAGGCTTAACTCCGATCCACTTGGCAAAGCAAGAATTCCGCCTCAACAAAGTGCTTGAAGTGGCACTTGAGCTAGATCTTTTTGTTTCAGTTGTTACTATCCTAATACCATTTGGGATTTTGGAACAATAGACGAGCAAGACCACCAGCGACCCCCTGGAGGCATTAGACCATCATATACTGGTGTTTGTCCTTTTGCACGTAAGTGATCGTGCAGAAAGTTGCATCGTGATGAAGGAAAACGTACCGAACACACTCCATTTTTCAGCTTCACTTGAAAATGATATTTCCAAAGAGTAGATGAAAACAAGAAAGGACTCAGGGGACGATTTGAAGAAAAGTAAAACCAATTTACGTCCTATTGTGATGTCATAGTTCAATGTTACAAAAGGACTCTTCACCTGCGCCCTGGAAACTCCTGCATTTACCTGAGGAAAGTGAGTTCTTTCTCCAAAATGAAAAGACTCGGAGACGTATCGATCGCCAGATGAGAAGATGAGAAGAAACAAAAGGTATCTCGATGGTATTGTTCAAAAATCAAGAGAGAGACAGAAAAAAAAAATAAGAAAACCCGTCTTTCGTGGTCGAGGGAGGGCGGCACGAAGGTATGATCGAAGAAGAAAATCGTGAAAAGCCATCAATTTACAATCAGAGTCAAGAGCTCTCATACAATCTGGAACAGGGATAGAGCGAAGAGAGGCGACGGTGAGAAATAAAATATTTGTTACCATTGGGCTTGGATTCGATTTGGTACATTTGATTCGGCGGCGATCATAAGAGTTTTTGTTGAAGTATACATCATACCCACAGCCAGAGACAGCTTAGAGTTAAACTGTTGGAGTGTTGGATTATGGATGATGATGAGAGGAATATATGAAATTCAGGTATTATAGCCTCAGGTGGTAGTGGCGCATCAGTATTTATCATCATTTGACAACCGCCATTCTCCGGCTGGTGGAGCACCATCGTCGCTACAAGGATAGAGCTGTAATGAGTGGCGACTATTTTTGAATATTCCTGGAGGGCGATGTAGGCAAGTGATTGATTCGATGGAAAGACAAAACGTTCGCACATTCCTCTTCGCCTCATGTACACCAACTTTATATATATGTACATATGTATCTGTGGATTCCTTTAGCAATCATGATCATGTTGGTTATATTCGTATGCATTGTTCTATTGCGAGACGGTGTTGGGTTTCTAGGTGGTTCTTGACCGCATCTCGCTGAAGGTTGTTGATGAGTTAAGAACGATAAGACGTTTAATGGACGTTAGAAGGTTTTTTTTTTTTCGGTTGGATTTCGTGCTTTTTCTTGGTGGGATATTACAACGTCATGTTGTTTGACGGCTAATGGATTGGTTTTATTTTGTCCTCCTGAGATGAACACTAAAAAGTTTCTGTTGAAACAGATAGTTCTCAACTGGCTTTTTTATTAGTTTCTGGGAATTGTGTGCTGATCTACCATTGTCATGTGGAATGTTCATTTAAATTAGATTAACGTAGAGTTAGGAATCAACTTACTAGACGTACTGTTGCGGTGTAGATCACTTGAATGTGATACACATATTAGCAACGATTTCATACTTTTTCTTGTCTGGTTGTATTAAATAGTCCATCGTTGTCAATGAACTGATTAACATACTCAGCAACAATGGTTTCCATGTCCAATGCTATGCTGACGACATAGTGATCCTAATCAGAGGCAAATTCGAAAACGCAATCTCGGAACTCCTACAAAGGGCACTCAAACTGGTACACAAAGTTTGCACAAAATGTCAACAACAAAAAACACTATAGTCGCCCTCGCCAAAAGAAGAAACAGCCATAAACTCACCAAACCCACTCTCTCTAGACGAACGGCTCACTTTGAACTCTCACATTACAAAGACCATTGAGAAAGCCAGGTTCACTCTATGGACCAGCAAAAGTCTCATTGGAAAAAATTCGGACACTAATCCCAAAATATCCCGATGGCTATATACAGCCATCACCAGACCTCACATACGCTGCGCCCGTCTGGTGGTACAAAACAAAACAAATATCAACAAAGACTAGCTTCCATCTGCATTACAGGGGAACAACCCCCAGAGCAGCACTAGAAGTTATCACGGACGTACTACCTCTTCACCTCCACCTGGAGAAAGAAGCTATGGTCGTCGCGGAGGATGACTCTAACTGTAGGCTCTTTTATCCTGACATTCTTACTGAACTAAACCGGCATGAAATCCTAAAGATACCTCATATAGACAATTGTCTCCTTGATACAACTTTAGCGAAGAATACACATTTCCCACTCGGCACAGTTGGGAACAGGATAGACCTCCTTCAATCACGAATCCTACGTGTGGTACACAGACGGCTCCCAAACGAACGAAGGCGCTGGAGCTGGAGTATACGGAGCTAATACCGTAACACACATCTATTACAACATGGACAGATACAAATGTATAACTCCGTATTTCAATATAACTCTGCCTCAGAGAAAATATCAACAGAAATATATTTAATAAAAACTTTTATATTCTCTCTGATAGTAAGGGTATGAAATCACCTCCAAACTAGTATGGGACTGCCTATAACTACTACATCAGCTGGCCAGCACAAATAGAGTTCACTTCATTTGGATACCTGGTTACAGCGGCCATATAGGCAAAGAAAAAGCAGACCTACTAGCAAGGAAAGGCTCCGTATCACCGTTCATGATGCCACGGCCTTTCTGCGGCATACCCATCAGCACCACCAAATGCTGCATAAACAGATGGTTAAGGAACACGGCCGATCACTACTGACCACAAACGGAAGGTAGATTAGGTTAGGTTAGGTTACAGTGGTTGGCATACGCCAAACGTAGGCCGAAATCGGCCCATTGGGATACCGCATGGATCATATTACCTTGATCCGCTACCTGAAAAGTTGGAGTTGAGCTATTTTCAGGTCTGCTATCTCACTAAAGTTTTCATAGAAGGGCGCGCCAAGGTATATCCTTCTGCGATTCGCAAAAGAAGGGCAGAGCAAAGGAGGTGGTGTATCGATTCCTCTTCCTCCTCATCTATGCAGCCACAGCAGGAGTCATTGGATGGTAGCCTTAGTCTGGCGGCGCGTTTTCCAATGATGCTGTGACCTGTGATGATACCCGCTAAAGTGCTTAAGGTCGCCCTTTTGGTTGCCATAAGGTCCCTGGTTCGTCCTAAGTTTACCTTAGCCCAGATTTGCTTAGTGATTAAGCCGTTATTACTTTCATCCCATTGAAGGCTGGTAGCCTCTATGGTTCGAAGTTTTATCATGTGCTTTGCCATACTTATTGGTGTTTTTAGATACCCGAGGGTGGGAAGACTGAGTGTGCTTGACCCTAACCTTGCGCAGTTTCCTAGAATATCCCTATGCCCGGGAACCCAAAGTAGTTTTATATTGCACTGTTCAGCCATCTCATCTAGAGATAGGCGGCAGTTGAGGGATGTTCTTGATTTGTGGGTGACCGCTGCCAGGGATTTTATCGCAAATTGGCTGTCCGTGCTAATGATAATATCCTTAGTGGATAATTCATTGATACATGCAAGGGCCTCCGTTATCGCTGTTACATCTGCTTGATACATACGCACTACAGTGATTTGGGAGTCTAAATGATAGGTTGAGGTTAAATTCTTTGAGAAGACTACTGACTACACCGGTCTCAATCTTGGAGCCATTGGTATATTCCTTCGGTATGATCTTCCCTTCAGCCCATTCCTCCCTGGATAGAAATATAACTTTGAAGTTCTTGGTCAACACGTGTGTGGGGGATGATGTAGTCTGTGTCCACAGGTACTTTGAAGTGATTAAGAATGCCAGTATGGCCTTAATGTGATGTGGGCCATTTTCCTATGCCCCTAATCCGTAGGGCCGCGCAGGCAGAAATTTGTTTGCTGAAGAGGTCCAATGGTGGTGAATGTAGTAGAATATTTAGGGCCTCCGGGGTGTTGATCTGATCGCGCCGCTTACATATAAGCTGGCCGATCTTTGTACTTTCCCTAGAAGGTGTCGATAAACTGCCTTGTCCTGAGCAGTCCACCAGACTACGATGCCGTACAGGAGGATGGGCCGTATGACTGCTATGTAGAGCCAGTGCATAGTACTTAGTTAGAGACCCCACTCTTTGCCCACCACTTTCTTACAGCTGTAGAGGGCAGTGGTTGCTTTCTTGACACGATCGAGGATGTTAGGTTTCCAATTCAGCCTCCTGTCACGGACTAGGCCTAGGTATTTAGCCTGCTCTTTGATTATTAATTGGATTCCACCCAGCCTCGGTGGGTTGAAGGGCGGAATTTTATATTTATTTGTAAACAGTAGTAGGTCAGTCTTCTTGGGGTTGATCCCAAGTCCACAGTACTGCGTGCAGGTTACTACTGTATGTACTGCACCATTCATTAGATCGCTTAGAGTGCTGGGAAATGTTCCTGTGATGGCAGTAGCAATGTCATGTGCATAGGCAGTTACAGCGTACCCTTCCTATTCTAGCTAGTACCCTGTGGTGTACCTCTGCGTTAGCAGTTGTCGTACCAGTTCTAACACTGATCCCGTAACACCCAGATCAGACAGCGCCCAAGGTTTAACATTGTTAAAGGCGCCCTCAATATAGAGAAAGGCCACTAGGCTATATTCTCTGTGTTCCAGTGACTTTTCTATTGAGCTGACCAGTGAGTGGAGTGCTTTTTCCTCCGATTTTCCTTTGTTGTAGGCATGTTGGCTATCCGACAGCCTTCCTGAGATATAGCTGTATGGAGTGTGTGCGTCTAAAATCTTCTCTAGAGTTTTTAGTAGAAAAGAGTTGAGACTAATAGGCCTCAGTCATTTGCATACGTGCCTGCCATGCGCATGAAATTGACTTTGGTTACCTTCCACTTGCTGGGGATGTAGGATAAGGAGAGGCAACCCTTATATATTACCACAAGCCAGGAAAGGATGTGATATGCTACCTACTGGAGCTCCGCTGGTATGATCCCATCCGGTCCTGGAGACTTGTAAGGTTCAAATCTTTTCAAAGCCCAGAGGACAATATGGTTTTTTACCAGGTTGGGGGCACGCTCAAAGGGGGATACTCTCGCCTGGATGACTTGAGGAGATATCATAGCCGAGTCACTACTGCGCGGAAAATGTGCGTTCAGAAGAAGTTCCATTGCTTCCGTGCTGGTGGCCGTCCAGGAACCTTCATTCCGCATAAGGTGACTTGGGTTGTATGGGGCTGAAGCCAGAATCTTCCTTATTCTTGAACTTCGGAAACCGCCTTGATATTTTCGTATTAGTTCCTCTGCGCTTGCCTTTTGGCCTTCCTGGTCGCTGCTTGAATGATTTTAGTGCCTCCTTGTAGAGGTCCCAATCCTCTTGC
Organism: Eumerus sabulonum; assembly: GCA_951905685.1. Classification (NCBI taxonomy): domain Eukaryota; kingdom Metazoa; phylum Arthropoda; class Insecta; order Diptera; family Syrphidae; genus Eumerus; species Eumerus sabulonum. Next base: position 42,556,946 of record OX645064.1, read on the forward strand.
AAGCGGGTAGGTTTTGCTTTGTTGAAGAGCTTTCTGCTCTCTTTCCTTAGGGAGACTATCTCTTTATTCCACCAGGAGGGTTTGGGTTTACCTCTGGGAGTGCTAACCGCACAAGATTGTTGAGAGTTCCTGCCAGCTCATTTACTAAGGTGTCTAGTTCCGCAAAGTTGTGCGGATAGGTATGGTATTTTGTCCCTACGTAGGGCTCAACATAGGTTCTGTATTTTTGCCAGTCAGTTCTCGTTTAGTTCCTGAAAGGAGCTAGGGCATTGACATGGCTGGCTATGTAGAATTGAAAATAGCGATGGTCAGAGAGGAGTGCTCTTTTAGGACTTTCCATTCCCTGACTTTGTCGACAATGTCCTGCGATGCAAAAGTTACATCCAGAACTTCTTGTCTGTGATCACAGTTGGTTCACAGTCATTATTGCAAACGATGAGGCTAGTATGTAATAAATAATTTAACAATGAGTCACCCCGATCGTTGATGTTGCTGCTGCCCCATATCGTTTGGTGTGGATTTTGTATCACACCCTATTACAAGTCCGGCATTTGCTAGCTCTGCATCCTTGGCCGAATTCAACAAGTTGGCCGGAGGGGGAGGACTTGGGTGGTCGTGGGCTAGATAGGCCGAGGCAATCTAGAGCTGGAAGGAGTTGCCCTCGATGCTAATGGCCGAAATATCATCGCCACTGTAGGATGAGAGTCGAAGGGTTTTTAAATATCGTTTAGGAAGGTAGCAGACAAGCCAAGTTGTTCCTCCCAACCTTTTCCTTGATAAGAACGAAACAACTACTCATGCTTTCTAGCAGTCAGATTCCTATAGTCACAGGCTTCCTTACTGGACACTCCCTAGTGAACAAACACCTCACGTCATCGTCATTTAGGCAAATATCATCTCGAAGCAGAAGAAATTGCTGCTAGCTCATCTTTTTGGGTGAGCTGTAAGTGGGGGATATTGCAATATGCCCATTAGTTGCCGCAGTGATCAGGCGACCTTGTCCCACCCCCTAATCCACTCTAACTCTAACTGTCCAGTTGCCTTCAAATCGCATTCCAAGAAACACTTTATTCGTACAAAAAATGACTTTCTTCAAGCTGTCACACCTCTGGGTTGGACAGACTGACAGATAGCACAATTCACACCATGATTTACGGCCAATCTAAACGTGAGCAGTAGTACAACAAGTTGCACATGTCATGCTCGAATGTGTAAATGTATGTCGGCAATATACCACAAGCCAGGCAGCAATACCTGGCGCTATGACCCATTTCGCATCATGCTGTCTTGACACCTAATGTGCCCGGACACCAACTACAACTACGTGTATATGTATGGTATACCCCAAGCTAATTTGAAAGTAGTTTCTCAAAACTAAAGACAACGCAAAAAGGTAACAAGAAAGGAAAAACAAAACTCCAGCCAAAACCAGAATCCGAATTCGAATCATTTACACTGCTTGGCCGGTGGTACCGATCGATTCGTCATACGTCATTTTACCTTCAATGTTTCTTTTTACTTCATCGTTTCCATGACTTTCGACAGATTTTTAGGTGAGAGAGCATAATATTGTACACTCATATTCGTTTCGTTGATCTCCACAAGGTCCTTGAGTAGTCAGAAGACCCTTGATTGAAAGACAATGGCACGCCTCTTGAGTTTTCTCTCCTCTCTCTGATCTTTTGTTATTACCATTGCCATCGAGTATTCCGATTTCACGGAATCAATTCGACAGTTTTGTAACAGCGGGTGATCCGCTCTACCTGTGAGTTGTTTCGTGCAGATTGGTAGTGTGTATCTCCCAACCTGACAGGTGGAATTTCGTTGAGATACAAATATAAAAGACCGAAAATCATCGTTTTTATAAATCTTTGAAATTAGACGCCGCCACTGAGAACTAACATCCTGGTGGATTCTAAATTTAATTTTGATTTTGGTTTTATCTCTTAGTTTATTAGATTCATATCTCATGTCGTTACTAATTTTTTTTTTTTTTTATGTTCTCTCTTTTAATTCCAGGTAAGGACATCAGTTTTATCCCTCGACGCATTTTATTCTCCACGGGCGGACTGGTGGATTGACTTTAATGCGATGGTAGCTGAGTGAGTAATGGTCGTTAAAGTGTTCAGATTAGCCGAGTAGATAGGCGTTTAATGAATTGCTGGTAATAATTAGCTGGTGGAACTGCACGAGATGTCATGGGGTCGAATGTTACCTTGTCGTGGAATTCATACGGCACAGGGACACGATGGGGAGGACGATAACAAATTGGCGGATTCCAGATGATCGACCATGTACATATGTATGTACAGCGTGGGCCAAATACGAGTTTCTTTTTGAAAAAGCAATTAAATTAACAAAATTATTTTTTTTCCATATACTGTAGCTTTATTAGAAAGAGCAAACATTTCCATTAATTATGAAATACAACGTCGTTTAAGCAGCTGCCTCGGCTGGCTTCCAATTTTCCAAAAACCTTGTTGATGGTTTCGGGCTGTAGCTCACTTGCTTGCTTGGATGATATTGGCCTCAAGTGCATGAATCGTTTCCGGATTGTTGGCATAACATCGGTCCTTCATGGTTCTCCACAAAAAAAAAAAAAAAAAAATGTCCAAAAGGATAAAATCGCAGCTCCGAGGCGGCCAATCGACATCGCCAAAAACGGCTGGTAGCACGATTTGGGAATTTGGTGCACAAAAGATCGATTTTGGTGTGGCCTGTGTGGCATGGCGCACCATCCTGCATAAACCAGAGGTCGTCCAAATCCATGTCTTCAATTTCAGTAAGCAAAAAGTCGGTTAACATGTCTCTGTAACGCCCATCGTTGACCGAAACGTTGCTCCCAGCCTCAATTTCGAAGAAAAATGGTCCAATAATGCCACCACTACAATCCGCACTAAACTGTCACTCTCTGTGGATGTATCGGCTTCTCGACAATAACGTGCGAGTTTTTCGAGCCCCAGATCCGGCAATTTTGTCTGTTAACCCAGCCGCCGAGATAAAAATGCGCCTCGTCAGAAAAGATGATTTTTCGCCCAAAGTCGTTGTCCAATTCAAGCTGCTCTATGGCCCAAACTGCGAAGCGATAACGAAGCGGATGATCGCGCATCTTCAATTGCTGAGTCAATTGAACCTTGTAAGCGAATAATCCGAGACCTTTGTGCAGAATTCTCCTTGTTCGTGAATTGAGTCTCACACTCTCGGCCACAGCAGCCACACTCTCACCTGTGCGCGCCGTACGATAACGAGGACTATGAGCTAGGCAGATAATGGATCCAGTTGCATGTGGTGTTGTCTACCCCTGTGTTGGGGATGCAGCGTTTTATTTGGGTGTAGTCGGTGTTGTCGAAAGTATCCTTGATGTCAAGGAAGCAACCTATCGCAATTTCTTTGTCGTCCAGGGGTTTTTGATCCGGACTGTTAGCTTCTGAAGAGCATGCGTGGCTGATTTCCCAGGCTGGTAGGCATATTGGTTACTGTGAAGTGGTGATCTTTTCACAGCACCATCCCTTACATGCCTATCCAGTATTTTTTCCATAGTTTCTAGGAAAAAAGAGGTAAGACTTATCGGTCGGTAAGATTTGGGCAGGTCCGTAGGCCCGTATCTGGGGGAACAGCCAGTCCCCCTCCGTGAATTTAACAGGAAAAGTTGTAGTCGAATGCGTGCCGAAAAAGCTTTATCGTTCGTTGCCTTAGGACATTATTAAGAATTGTGAAATAGCCTTTTTGGAAATTTCATCATCGAAGTCACAGTGTCTCTCTATGAATAAAATTCCTTACTGTGACACAACGCTTTCCTTTAGTGGAACAATGTCCCCTCTCCGAGGATAGTAAAGCCAAATTGCCTTTAAAGTAGTAAAGGGCTAATCGTAGTATATGCCGCCACATCTTGGCTAGTTACGTGAATGTGCTTACTGCTAAAGGGGAAGGAAGTGAATATAGTATATAGCATATACTTACTTACTTAGTAAGTAAGTCCGGTGAACCTGGGACTCAACCAACAGGCGCGGCCTTTTCCCAGCTGTTTCTAGTGACGCACTTCCAGTTCGTTTAGATCCTCTTCCACCTGTGTACTCCACCTTAAAATCCGTCGTCCCTCGGGGTTGAACTCGAAGACTCTTCTGGCCGCAGGTGTGTTATCCATTCGTTCTACATGACCCAGCAATCTTAGACGTTGTCCTAGGCCTATGTCTCTGTACAGCCCGTATAGTTCTCCTCCACCCTCCGTCAACACAAACGGGACCGAAGATTTTCTTCTCGAAACAATCAACGACCTTCTCATACGCTTTCGTTAACGTGCAGGCCACTGCGCCATAGAGGAGCACCGGGATTGTTTTTTGTACAGCACAACATTGGTCTTTCGAGAGAGGGCACTACTTCTCATTTGCCTTCTGAGCCCAAAGAAGCAGCGGTTGACACGAGTTATTCTGCGTTTGATATTAGCGCTGGTGCCATAGAGATATTTGTGGATATGATTGACTAAAATCTCCCTCCTAGTTACACAGTAGTTTCTCTCCGGCTTCGATAGGATTCTACTATAGTAAGCTATGATCCGTTCTCGCCCGTAAATCATTTGAGAGAGTACTCCGCCGCTTGAATCGGGATCCAAAATAAACTTTTCTCCCGGGACAGGACATGCAAGAATCTGCGCACTGCAGAGCAATTCCTTCAGGTGAATGAACGCTACCTCCTACGGCTTTTCCAAATTGAATGGCCAATTCTTTTTGGTGAGCTCGTGCATACTGCTGGCGACGTTTGCATATCCTGAGACGAATCGCCTGTAATATGTGCAAAGTCCCAGGAATTACCTTAACTCATGAAGATTCTTCGGCCGTAATAATAAGTTAGAAGACCCAAGATCCAAGGAAAGCATTCTGCCAAAAAATAACAAGGAGCACGTAAAGGAGTTGTTTATCACAGAAGCCAGGATAATGAAATATGATGATTTAAAAAGTGGACCCCAGATATCACAAAAAAATAAGAAAAAAAAAAACAGTTTTACGTGTTACAGAATCCAGACTCCTCGACAACCACTGAGGATGGTTGTACCAATACCACGGTAGACTTAGGAACCTTTCAATTATAAAGGATGAGTGCTCAAGTCTGGGGATATTAAAGACTTGTCCTACAGTAAAAAAAAAAGTGTTTCTAAAATGTAACACATGCTTACCAAGCTCAGCACCAGTAGAAAGACCTTTTTCATATGGTGGCAGGATAAAGCGATCTAACCGAAGAAAAAAGACCGGATAAGTGCGAGTCGGACTTACGCACCGAGGGTTCCATATAATTAAGGTACAAAACACTAAAGTAGATAGGTACCTATTTAGGGTTATGTTTAGTTACAAACTTACTTACTTAATTACTTAGATGGCGCTACAGTTCGGGGTGAACCAGGGCCTCAACCAACAAGCCTCTCCAGCCGGCGAGATCTTTGGCCAGCCGATTCCAGTGCCACACGCCCAGTTGGTTGAGGCCACTTTCCACCTGTGCGCGCCACCTCCGCGCGATCGTCCTCTGCTGCGTCGTCCCTCGCGGTTAGTGTCGGGGACTCTTCGGGCCGGAGCGGTGATGTCCATTCGCTCTACATGGCCCAGCCATCTTAGACGTTGGATCCGTAGACGTCTAACTAGGCCGATGTCGCTGTACAGCCCGTTCAGTTCTTGGTTGAACCTCCTCCTCTACTTTCCGTTTACACAAACGGGACCAAAATTGCACGCAGAACTTTCCCCTCGTCCAAGGGCCTCTTCACCCGCTTTCGATAACGTCCAAGCCTCAGCGCCATTGAGAAGGACCGGAATGATGAAGGTTTTGTAGAGGGGTACCTTAGTTTTGAGCCCCCAGAAGCAGCGGTTGGCAAGAGTTATTCTGCGTTTTATCTTAGCGCTGGTGTCGTTGCTGCTTGTCACTATCGAGACAAGGTAGACGAAGTCCTTGCCTACTTCAAAAATATAGCTGCCGAAGGTGACGTTCTGACCAAGACGTCGGTGTTGCGTGTCTTTCTTTGATGACAGCATATATTTGGTCCTGTCCCCATTTACCCTTAGACCTTAGCCACTTCTGCTTCAATGCTTGCGAAAGCCTCATTGACGCCTCGTTTTGTCTGTCCGATAACGTTAATATCATCTGCGTAGGCAAGCAATTGTGCAGACTTGAAGTAGATCATACTTCTTGTTTTGGCCGCAGAGTCCCGCACGATCTTTGCAAGTATGATGTATAAGAAGTCTTAACCCTTTTTTAACATCGAAGGTCTCGGTTAATTCACCTCCGACCTTAATGGAGTAGCGAGAATTCTCCATAGTCATCCTGCACAGTCCGACGAGTTTGGCAGCAATGTTAAAACATGACATGGCTCTGTATAGCTCGTCTCTATAAACACTGTCATATGCGGCTATAAAATCGACAAAAAGATGGTGCGTGTCGACCTGGAATTCATAGGTCTTCTCCAAGATCTGCCGTAGTGTAAATCTTTGGTCTATCGTAGATTTTCCTGGCCTGAATCCACACTGGTAGGAACCTATTAGTACGGCAGAGAGGATCTTGTACGCAATGTTCAGGAGACTTATCCCTTTGTAATTGGCGCAGTCATAGGGGTCTCCTTTCTTAAGGACCGGGCAAATGATGCTGAGATTCCATTTATCGGGCATGCATTCTTCCGAGCAAATCTTGCAGATGAATTGGCGCATGTTCCTGACCAGCTCATCGCCAGCTGCTTTAAACAATTCCGCGGGGAGTCTGCTCCAGCAGCTTTATACGACTTAAGTTTCGTTGTCGCTATCCTTACATCGTCTAGATCGGGTGGACGGGATTTTCTTTCGTCTTCGTCCATTGTGAGTGGTTCGTTCTGCCTGACGGCGGCATTTTGACTATCACCGCCATTATACAGTCTGCAGAAGTGGTCCTTCCACAATCTCAGCATCGACTGTGACTCCACAAATATTTAGTTGTCCGTGCTCATCCCTTCAGGCTTCTGCTCTGGCTTTATAGCCTTGACATGTTCGTTTTATTTTTGGTAAAATTTTCGAACGTCGTTCCTGCAATAACATCTCTCCATTTCCTCGATCTCACGTTTCTCGTGCTCCTTCTTTTTTCTTCTCAGAAGCGCATGCTCCTCTCTTCTTTTCTGTTCATAGAGCTCGCGGGCAGCTCGTGTCCGTCGATGCAGTGTAGCCATATGTGCATTCTGTTTCTCTACATGAGCCTGTCTGCCTGAAACCGAGTACATCTGAGGCGGCCTCTTTGATGGCTTTCTGACAACGACTTCATTGCTGTTCTGCAGTATGTATAGATTGCATCAGAAATTGAGAGAGCTTGAGGGAGACTTGATCGGTGAAGGTCCTTTCCGACCTCGAAAGTTTCGGACATCTAGGATGCTGGTGGAGTGTCTGCCGTCGATCGCAATGTCGATTGATCGAAAGACCGACAGGTCCCCTTAAGGATGTTGAGATGTGGGAATCGTGTACTTGCTACTACGAGATTATGTCCCGCCATAAAGTCCACTAGCCTTAGTCCGTTTTCTGATGTGGTGTTGTGTAGGCTAAGCTTTCCTATGACTTGTTCAAAGATAGCTTCCTTACCCAGCTTCGCATTGAAATCTCCGAGAACGATTTTGGTGGCATAGCTGGGACATTGGGCTTATGTTCTGCCTAGGAAGTCGTAGAAGTCGTTTTTATGTCGGTAATTTTACACCGTTTAGCTTATATTGCCGAGATTGGCCTTGATGCGGATAGTTATGAGGCATTCGCTTACACGTTGGAAGCTTAAGACTTTTTTCTTGAGTCTACCTCGAATAACAAATCCGCATACGAATAAGCGTTGTTTATTTTCTCTGTAGCAGTTTAACAGTTTTTCATCCGCTTTTTGCCTGGCCCATCCCATCGCACTTCTTGGAGCGGCTTAAAGTATAGTTTAATTACAAAACTTTAAAGTAAATAAGCAGGTGTGCAAGGTGTGCATAACATGCGGCATAAACGGCCGTACCTTTTTTTACGTTAACTTAGAAGTTTGATTTTGTTACAGCTTCAAGAGGCTGTAGACAGGAGTACACCGTTTTAATTTCAACTCGATGCCTCGACGCATTCCCGAGATAAAGGCTCTTGACAGAAAGACAGACGGACGGACAACAAAGTGATCCTATAAGGGTTCCGTTTTTTTCCTTTGGAGGTACGGAACCCTAAAAAGTGTTTTTAAATTACAACACATGCTTACCAAGTTCAGCACCAGTAGAAAGACCTGTGTTATGTCTTTCTTAGAATCTAACTGCGAGTAGGAACACTGAATCGAATCGAATACAACGCATTTAAAGGTCCATATCTATAATTGGCTTATGTATCTTCTAAGGAACGTATACGTGTCGTTTTTTAGCAGTTTTCTCCAGTTTGGCAGTTAACCAACCCACAAAAAAGCCAACAATCCCTACCATGTTGATTCCTCGCTACTCCTCCGCGGCTCGGTGAAAAGAGAACGCCCGCAAATCAATAACAAAACACTTTGTTGCATTACTCGTTCTCATATTGCTATTGGCATACCGACCAACCAGGATGATTGTCGCGCGCAAAGTGACAAAACGAACTAACCGACGAACAATTCATGTGCGCATTCCCGCATTTGCCTTCCTCTACCATCTCGGGATTCAACTCTAGCTCCAGCTCGAGTTCCAGCATTTGTATTCACATGTCCGTAACGATGTTCGGTATTCCAAAGAACACAGGTCAAGCCGAACTTGTTGCTGGCATTTGTTTTTTTTTTTTTTTTTTTTTGAAGAAACGATTATCGCAGTTCGATTTGATTCCTCGCCGAGAACTTTCCGTGCTCCCTTCATCCGTTCAAGCTTTTCGGTTTTCTCTTCTTTTTTTTTCTGTTGTTTTTATAATTCATGCCGGCAGCAAAGATGATGGCTGTTATTGGTGCGTTCGAATCGTGGTCGGTCACTTCTCCACTTCCCGCTTCTCGCAAATCGTGTGCATCGCATTCAGCTCGCGGTCGAATCTTGAATCTCGCATCTCAAATCTCAAATCTCGCCGCGAAGAGTGAAGAGGCAGGAGGCAAATACGAGGAATAAAAGAAACAACGACGAATCACGAGAACACAAATTTTTTAAGCAAACACACGTTTTTGTCATGCTAACAATTTTCTGGTTTTGTAAGTGGGTACGTTGTTGAATCTCTATGTGATGTGTGGTTTGGCGTTTTTCTTTCTTTTTGTTTTATTATGATTATGCTTAGACGGGAGCTCTTGGCCTGAAGGCATTGGAAAAAGAGGAAAGAAAACAAGTCAATGGTTGTGGTGGTCGAAGATTGTGTTCCCGGCAAACTGTCCAACGGACAGAGAGTTGACGTCAGAAGGAACAATTTCGCATATTGTAATAGATTGAGTGTGGATGAACTTTTATTGCTAAGCGATATACTCGAACAGGAGGCTATGGACTGAAGTTAAACCTGTTTGGTGGGGTATTAAGCAAACTGGAAAGGATCGGACAGTGCTTACTAATTTGCCCAGAAATGGATATTAATTAACATGGTTCCTCTGAGTAAGTTCTTCCAAATTTGAATTTGATCCACTGTCGGGCGCCATTTTTTTATATTTTGGAGCATCACCTACATAAGGGGTGGGCCGTCTAGGGTTTTTTTTCTAAATAGGTTCTGTTGACACTGACAGTTGCTTCCTGCTCAAATTCTTGACAGAAATTCCATACCATACATCCGCGGAACGAAATGAGTCACTTTACGCTTGAACAACGTTGGGAAATATTGAAAACTTATTTCCAAAATTAGTGCTTTATAGCCCAAACAGAACGTTTTTTGAAAAAAGTTTTGGTGGAAATGAAACACCCACCGCGTGGGTGAGACTGGTATGCTAGTGGACAACACTCATGGTCCTCGTAGTCGTACAGATGTGAATGTGGCTGCTGTAGCCGATAGTTTGAGGCTCAATTCACGGACATCAACTCGCCATCGATCTTAACAGCTCAACACTCACTAGCCTTAGAAGAATTCTACACAAAGATCTCGGATTATTCGCATTTTAAGGTCCAATTGACTCAGCAATTGAAGGCGCGCGACTATCCACTTCGTTGTCGCTTCGCAGTTTGGGCCATAGAGCAGCTTGAATTGGACAATGATTTTGGGCGAAAAATCATCTTTTCTGACGAGGCGCATTTTCATCTCGGCGGCTGGGTTAACAGACAAAATTGCCGGATCTGGGGCTCAGAAAACTCGCACGTTATTGTCGAGAAACCAATGCATCCACAGAGAGTGACAGTTTGGTGCAGATTGTGGAGTAGTGGCATCATTGGACCATTTTTCTTCGAAAATGAGGCTGGGAACAACGTTTCGGTCAACGATGGGCATTAGAGAGCCATGTTAGCCGACTTTTTTTTTACTGAAATTGAAGACATGGAATTGGATGACCTCTGGTTCATGCAGGATAGCGCGCCATGCCACACAGCCCATGTCACAATCGATCTTTTGCGCACCAAATTCCCAAATCGTGTTATCAGCCATCTTGACGATGTCAATTCGCCGCCTCGGAGCTGCGATTTAACCCCTTTGGATTTATTTTGCCAACAATCCGGAAACGATTAAAGCACTTAAGGCCAATATCATCCAAGCAATCGGTAAGTTACAGCCCGAAACCATCAACAAGGTTTTCGAAAATTGAGGTGACAGAATGCGCTATTGCGGAGCCAGCCGAGGCAGCCACTTGAATGACGTTGAATTTTGTAATTAATAGGAATGTTTGTTCTTACTAATAAAGCCATAATACATGGAAGAAATTTAATTTTGTTAATTTTATTGCATTTTTAAATAGAAACTTGTATCTGGCCCACCCCGTACAATGTTGTCATTGCTAAAAAATCGAATCAAATTCAAGAGAACCTACCTCCAGGCATTGGTAGAGAGAAACTCAGTCCAGATTTTTCGTCTTTTCACACATGTATATAGGTTTTTACCTTCAACCTTCCTCAAAAGCCCACTGCGCACTCGAAATGATTCAACCGTGGACCATCCAAAAACGGCTTGTCGACAAATTGAAGCATCAATTCACACTTCAATACTCAACTCATAATAAACATCTTACATGCAAAGTAAATCAAAATTTCGTTTTCATTTCATCAAAACAAAAACTGAAAAGAAAAAAAAGAAAAACTTCAAACCTCATAACCCTATCCAAATAAAAGAGGCAATACTCCATCGCTTGCACTACCCACTCGTTTAACTGCTTCAAATCTTAAAAAGAGAAGGGGAGAGGTAAAAGGAAAAAGGAAAAGAAAACGTCGCGTCGTTAAGCTCGCAATCACAACACAATCCTGCATGTACAACATCACCAAAACGAAAACAAGCAAACGCAGAAGAAGAGCATCACAAGTTGAACTCATCTTCTTCAGGTCCAACACCCGCACCTCGTGTCTGCCCTTTGTACGCGATGATGACATTTTCAGTTGCACTGCAATTCAAATCATTGGGGGTGCACTTTTGTTTAAAGACTCAAACGCACACACATAACGATCACCAGTCCCACACAGAGTATCTAAACACCATAATGTATCTGCAAGCGTGTTTTCCTGACAGATTCTTACCTGTATGATATTATTTCACTGCCTTCTTAGGCTCATAGTACACACTTGCATACACTGACAACAGTTCCAAGTAAGGTGAGCCATGAAACACGAAGACACTCAACAATTTCCAATTGTATTGAGTACTCGTATGCAGTATGCCATGGTCTGTTGGAATACAGTCAACCGCGGCCAGGTAACGCGTTCTCCGGTTACCTTTCTTCACAGATTTTTCCACAGCTGTTGTTCGTCGAATACACTGTGACTTTGAATTGTGATTGTATGTTACTGCTGAGAGACGAACGAAGCACGATCAGTGTTTGTGAGAGTTGATGTTCAATTCGAACGATCAGTTTAGTCCAAAACGTATGATTGCGCAGACGCCGCGTCGCTATATTGCCGCGTACTAAACTTGCGTTTTTTGTTTAATTTTATTTCTCCTTCTCCTCATTCTCTGCGTGATGGCTTAGATCCTAAAAAAAACTAATTCCATCTCAAAAAAAAAAAAACAAAACGTCGATCGTTAATCGGTTGTTCCTGTTGCTGATTGGATTGGTCTGTCTGTGTCTATACGCTTTTATCGTAAATCGTCTCTTTGAAACCCAATACGGTCTGGAATACGAAATAGGAAAGTGTCAAGAAGTGTGTGCCTCTTCAAGTCTAATAAAAATCAATTCAAATATCACCAACAAAAAATATGATCACTCAAACTGGATCATAGAAGAAAAAAAGTGCACTTCAAATCCAGCTCGAGCTCGAGCTTTAGCTTCTCAACCACGGCTTGCATGTCACAAAAACAAAGTTTAGTGAGTGGATACCAAGTATTCAGCTTACCAATGTGTGTTTTGATGTAAAGATCACTACGTAGGAGTTCGAGTTTAAATATTACATTTCGCGGTCGATTGAGCACGATTAGTCGGTGTTAAAGAAGGACGACGATTTTATATGCGGATAATGTTGTCATGATGAGAGTATTACTAATAGTGGGACTAATATTGCTCCTAGAATTCGTAGCTCAGTCCCAGTCCGCACGAGATCGTCACGTGCGTAATAATAATAGTAATAACGATAGGTATGAGGGAGGAAATGGCGGTCGTAAACGCCAACAATCGAGTAAGCAATATCAGTTGCAACGACAGTTTGGCAATAATAATTCAGCAGCGAATATGCATGCTGCCAACACTGAGGATAATCATACGGAATTTGTTAAAGGAAAAAGTAAGTTTCTATGAAGATTACCAACTAGACTTTCATCGATGTTCACTCTTCTCACCTATCTAAGAGTTCCAAGCAATCACATTTAAAAAGAATCTTAACTAACCCAGACGTTAGGGTCATTAAGTTATTAAGCAATCTTTCCCCTAAAGTAAGCACAACCAAAAAACCCCTTAAGCTTTTGTTTCAATCCCATCAACCTGTTCTGGTAGTATCCAAGCTTCAATTCAACGATGATTCTATTCAAATATTTAAGTCGGTAAAGTTTGTTCGGCTATCTTATCGCCGCACACTTTGTCTTTTCCTTTTTTTTTCCATTCTCATAATTAATTAACGCTGACCCTAAAGCGGGGAAAAAATAAAACGCCAACAATAATAACTGCTAATAAATTCAATCCACCTGAATTTATGATCCGAAAAGTATTCAAAAACAAACAACGCCATGGAAGCCTTATTTAATTACATTTTTTTGCGACCTCAGGGAGAGCCCTAAAACCTAGGTACGCACTTTGAACTGCGTCACACCGTACGTCGTTGTCTAGTTTTATTTATTTAAATATTTGCCTAACGTCTACGAACGAAAGCTTAGGGTATCTGATTTTTATTAGCGCAATTATGTATGGTTAATTTGCATTAGGTATGACTTTGATTCGGGTAACCAAGTTTTGATGCCAAAATTCGATTCGGTTGATGCACGATTAAAATAAATTTCAAGCCCTTGGCGGGTGATGATGATTGATCTGCTGACCACCTGATAGAGAAATTAAGAAATTTATTCGAATTTTATTTTTGTTTTTTTTTGTAACGAGTGCCAAAAGGTTGTGTATTTGATGGATCGTTGCGCTGATTGATTGAAGCCATCCATTTCAATCTGATGAATAGTTTCTTTGCTATTGTTATGACCCTGGGTGATCAGTCGAATGCCCTAGAGATAGAAGAGTTTCAATGGGTTTTTGAACTTGGATGTTGACCTAAATTTGGCAAGGAAGACTTTGATAGTTATTATTCTTCGATACTATAGGCTACTTGACTTATATAGGTGGCGCTACAGTCCGGTGTGTACCTGGGCCTCAACCAACAAACTTCTCCAGCTGGCACGGTCCTTTGCCAGATGTTTCCAGCTAAGCTTCCACCTGTGTGTGCCCTCGGAGTTGGACTCGAAAACTCTTCGGGCCGGAGCTATGTTATCCATTCGCTCAATACGGTCTAGTCATGTTAGACATTAGATCCGTTTTCCTCTCGAAACAACCAAGGGCCTCCTCATCCGCTTTCGTTAAAGTTCAGATCTCCGCGCCTTAAAGGAGGAACGGGTTGATTAAGCCTTTGTATAGCGCAACTTGTGTCTTTCGAGACTTCTCAATTGCCTCTTGAGCCCAATGAAGCAGCGTTTGGTTACAGTAAGACTGCGTTTGATCTCAGCGCTGGTGTTATTGTCGCTGGTCCCTAGTGAGCCAAGGTAGTCGAAGTCCTCGACCACCTCGAATTTGTAGCTGCCAATCGTAACGTTCGAGGGTGTCGTGGCGCAGTGGTTTAGTGTGTTGGACTCTGGCGCACGATGAGTGAGTTCGGATCCCGACAACACCAACGCCATCGAATGTTTATTTCGCGGCGTCCCTCCTCGGCGACGTACTGGCAAAACCCCCCGTAGTATAGTTGCCATGAAAAGGTTCTCGACTTAAGCCGTTCGGAATCGGCATTAAAATGTAGGTCCCTTTCACCTGTGCAAAAAAAATAAATCACACACAGATAAGCTTGGCTCTGGCCCTTCGTGGGCTGTAACGCCACCATAGCATGCAAACAATCGTGACGTTCTGGCTGAGACGTCGGTGTCGGTTTTACCCTCGTCAACCGAAAGGCCCATCTTAGCTGCTTCTGCTTCAATGCTTTCGAACGCATCATTGGCGTCCTGCTGTGTTCTTCCGATTACGTCAATGTCATCTGCGTATGCAAGCAATTGAGCAGACTTGAAATAGATCATACCTCTTGTGCTGGCAGCTGAGTCTCGTATGATCTATTTAAGGACGATATTGAAAAGGTTAGATGACAGTGCGTCCGTCGCCCTATCTGAAACCTTTTTTGACATCGAAGGTCTCGGATAACTCCGACCTTAATGGAGCAGCGAGACGAGTTTGGCAGGGATGTCAAAACATAATACGGCTTTATATAGCTCGTCGCTATAGACACTGTCATATGCGGCTTTAAAATCGACGAAAAGGTGACCCATGAAACTCATAGGTCTTTTTCAAGATCTGCCGCAGTGTGAATAATTGGTCTATCGTGGATTTTCCTGGCCTGAAACCACACTGATAAGAACCCATCAGATGATCCACAAAGGGTATTAGGCGTTCACACAGTACGGCAGAAAAGATATTGTATACGATGTTAAGGAGACTTATTCCTCTGTTGGCGCAGTTATGGGGTCTCCTTTCTCGTGGACTTGGCAAACGATGCTGAGACTCCATTCGTCGGGAACGCTTACCTCCGACCATATTTTACAGATGAGCTGGTGCATGCGCCCCACCCCAGATCATCTCAAGCTGCTTTAAATGGCTCGGCAGAAAGGCTGACGGCACCGTGGCGCATTGGTTAGTGTGTTGGACTCTGACGCACGAGTAGCGAGTTCGAATCCCGATAGCACGAACGCCATCGAATATTTATTTCAGGGCGTTCCTCCCACGCGGGGTTCCCGCAAAACCCCCTGTAGTATGCTTGCCATGAAAAACCTCCTCGACTCAAGGCGGTCGTAATTGGTTTGAAAAATTGTAGGTCCCATTCACCTGTGTGAAAAATAAATCACACACAGTATGGGTGATTGAGAGAAGCTTGTCTCTGGCCCATCACAGGCTATAACGCCACCAAAGCAAGCAAGGCAGGCTGTCTGCGCCCGCGCCTTCATTATTCTTGAGCTTTGAAATTACTAGCTTAATTTCACCTAGGTCGGGTGGACGAAATAATCTAGCATCTTCGTCCGTTGCGAATGGATCATTCTGCCTTTCAGCGGTATTAGTTCTTTTATCACCGTTAAACAGTCTACAGAAGTGTTCCTTCCATATTCTCAGCATCGGCCTGTCTATAACAAGAAAAGGACGGAAAGTCTGCTAAATCTTATTAGAGGGAATATACTGCTGGTAGTCGGTGCCCTCACTGGGCACTGCATGATATCGTACCAGGCAGCTAGATTAGGCCATTCCTACAACGATTTTTGCAGAAGCTGTAGGGACGAAGAGGAAATATAATCCATTCCATTGCGAATGCCCGGCACTGGCCCGAAAAAGATGTACGTTTCTCGAGAGCTACGTCTTTTCGGGTTTACAGGAGGCAGGAGACATTAAGCTGAACAAATTGCTAAGATTTTTAATTGCATCTAGATGGTTCAGCTCAGCGGGCAACTAATAGTTCCACCTCGGGTTAGGTTTTCAAACTGGGCACAATGGACTCCTCGTAATCTAAGTGAGCCTTGACATCATGTCAATAGAGCACCCAGCCAACCTTACCTAACCTTATACCTGGGTTGAAATCTCAACTATACTCCTCGACTCTGCATATAAACGTAGTAACTATAGGGTATCATTTGAATAAAAGTTGAGCATGTCCTCCTGTCCAATTACCAAAACCAGATCCTTCTTATTCTCGCACTTTCGTCTATTTTTGATTTTTGTCGCTGTCCCTTGGAAAATAAAATGCAGGTTGATGTTTTATACACTGATTTCGTGAAAGCCTTCGATAGAGCCCATCATAAACTTCTTATTAAGAAACCTGGCAGCATGGGATTTAAGTTTGGTTTTCTCAAATGGCTAGAATCTCATGTATCGAATTAGGAACAAATTCTTAAAATCAAAAATGATCAATCATTCTTTATAGATGTCTTATCAGGCCTCCCTCAGGGTAGTCATCTGGGGCCTCTCCTTTTCGAACTTATGGTTAATGATATTCCGGAAATTTTACAGTTTGCCAGCTGTGTAAGGTTTGTAGCCGATCTAAAATTATGTCTTCAAATATCCTCGTTAGAAGAGGGCTTTATATTCCAAAAACGCATATGTAAGTGTAAGATTTTTAGAGCTTTTCGGTCAAGACCTAGGATGCTGTTTAGTTACAGTCTTGATAATAAAAGTCTATCAACTGTTAGTGAAGTAAAGGATCTTGGGGTTATTTTTGATACTAGATTATCTTTTTCAGCACACATTAATTATATAATATCCATTACATAAGATCCACATAAAAGGAGACTCCTTTGCCTTACAGAGGTATAAGTCTCCTGAACATCGCTTATAAAACCTTCTCTGCTGCACAGTGTGAACGCTTGAAACCGTTCGTTAATAAACTGATTGGTACATATCAATGTGGTTTCAGACCCGGAAAGTCCACTATCGATCAATTAATCACACTACAGCAGATCCTGGAAAAAACCAACTAATTCCAAATCGACACCCACCATCTGTTTGTCGACTTTAAGGCCGCAAACGATAGCGTAGATAGAGACGAGCTATGCAACGCCATGTCTTGTTTTGACATCCCTACCAAACTCGTCAGATTGCGCAGGATGACATTGGAGATATCTCGCTGCTCCATCAGGGTCGGAAGCGACTTGACCTTTTATGTCAAAAAAGGTTTTAGACAAGGCGACACGCTATCGTGTGACTTCTTTAACATCGTCCTTGAAAGGATCGTGCAAAGCTCACTGCTCAATACGATGGGCACCATCTTTCTCAGGTCCGTACAACTGCTCGCATATGCCGATGACATTGACATAATTGGACGAAGTCAATGGGATGTCATTGAATCCTTTACGACTATTGAGGCGAAAGTAAATGAGGGCAAGACGAAATATATGCTGTCGTCGAAAAAGGACACGAACCACTGGCGTCTTGGCCAGGGTGCACATATGATACAGGTAGTCAAGGACTTCATCTATCTAGGCGCCGCAGTGACATGCAGCAATGGCACTCGAAATCGAAGGTAGAATAACTCTTTCCAACCGCTGTTTCTTTGGGCTCGGGAGGCAATTGGGAAGCAAACCCTCTCTCGAAAAACCAAGGTGACCATAATCAAGACCCTTATCACCTCGAAAGCGGATGAGGATGCCCTTGGTCGTTTTGAGGGAACAATTTTGTGTACGATTTTCGGCCCGACCTTCATAAATGGGAAGTGGATGGAAAGACTTAATAGTGAATTATACGGGCTTTACAGCGACATGAACTTAGCACGGCGTCTGCGGATCCAACACCTAAAATGGCTATGTACATGGAGCGCATGGAAATCACAGCTCCGGCATGGAAGGTCTTTGAATCCAACCCTGAGAGACGACGCGATCGAGGACGTCCAAATTTAAGGTGGCGCACGCAAGTGGAAGAGGACCTCAACAAACTAGGCGCGCGTCACTGGAGACTGCTGGCGAAAGACTGTGCCAGTTGGAGAGCTTTCTTAAGGGAGACCCAGGTTCACCATGAACTGTAGTGTCGAAAAAGAAGAAGAATATCCAAAGCAAATTCTTTGCTGTGTTTTATAAAGCTTAAGACGGTAGTATTCAGGGATAATTATACTCTTAAAACGATGTATGCATCTTTGATTGTACCTCAACTGGAATACTGTTACGTTATTTCTTCTTCTTCTTCTTAGTGGGCGCTACAGTTCGGGGTGAACCTGGGCTTCAACCAACATGCCCCTCCATCTAGCACGATCTTTCGCTAGCCTTTTCCATTGCCGCACACCCAGTTGGCTGAGGTCCCCTTCCTCCTGTGTGCGCCATCTTAAGTGCGGCCGTCCTCTGCTTCTTCGTCCCTCGGGGTTGGATTCAAAGACTTTCCGGGCTGGAGCTGTGGTGTCCATTCGCTCTACATGGCCCAGCCATCTTAGGCGTTGAATCCGTAGAAGCCTGACTAGGCCCATGTCGCTGTACAGCCCGTAAAGTTCGTGGTTGAATCTTCTCCTCCATCCCCCGTCTGCGTTTATAGGCCCAAAAATCACGCGCAAAGTCTTTCTCTCGAACCGACCAAGGGCCTCCTCATCCGCTTTTGATAGTGTTCATGCTTCTGCGCCGTAATACAGGACCGGGATGATAAGGGTCTTATATGGAGTCAACTTTGCCATTCGGAAGAAGGCTCTATTACTCAGTTGCCTCCTGAGCCCAAAGAAACAGCGATTGGCAAGAGTGATTCTGAGTGATTGATTTCGGAACTGATGTCATTGTTCCAGGTCACTGCGGAGCCAAGGTAGACGAAGTCCTTAACTACCTCGAACTTATATCTGCCTATACAAACGTTCTGGCCGAGACGTCGGTATTGAGCGTCCTTTTTTGATGACAGCATATATTTAGTTTTGCCCTCGTTTACCGCCAAATCAATTTTCGCCGCTTCCATCTCAATACTCACAAACGCCTCATTGACATCTCGCTGTGATCTACCTATTATGTCAATATCGTCGGCGTATGCAAGGAGTTGCGAGGATTTGAAATAGATTGTGCCTCTTGTATTGGCCAGTGATTTTTGCACAATCATTTCCAACATGATGTTGAAGAAATCACACGACAGCGCGTCGCCCTGCCTAAATCCTTTTTTGACATCAAAACTATCGGTAAGGTGTTCACCGATTCGGATGGAGCAGCGAGCATTCTTCAAAGTCATCCTGCATAGTCTGACGAGTTTAGCAGGTATGTCAAAGGTAGACATAGCGTTGTATAGCTCGTCTCTAATTACGCTGTCGTATGCGGCTTTGAAGTCGACAAATAGGTGGTGGGTGTCGACTTGAAATTCATTGGTTTTTTCCAGAATCCGTAGTGTGATGGTGGACTTCCCTGGCCTGAATCCGCACTGATAAGGACCTATCAGCTTATTTACAAGAGGCTTCAGGCGTTCACACAAAACGGCAGAGAAGATTTTGTAGGCGATGTTAAGGAGACTTATTTCTCTATAGTTGGCGCAATCAGAGGGGTCTCCTTTCTTGTTACGTTATTCAGTCTCCTATTAATGAAAACTCTTCTGAAAGGATTGAAAATATTCAGAAAGTATTTACACGTTTTGCTTTGAGAAATTTGGGTGGTATGGAGATTTCCATTCATATAAATCTAGGTGCTCATTAATAGATTTAAGTTATAGAGCAACCCTTGGAGTACTTTTCGTTAGGGACGTTACTGATGGCAGAATTAATTCTTCAGAATTACTAACTCCTATACCTTTTTATGTTCCTGAGAAAAATCTAAGAAACAGGGAGGTTTTCTTTTTGATCCCTAGTTATAGTGCGAACCCGTTCTTTATTACTTTTTAATTCAATTTGCAATGAAGTCGACTTTCACGTGAATAAATTTAGGTTTAAGAGTATTGCATTGAATTATTTGATTGTTGTATAATTTTAAATGATTTTAATTAATTTTAGTCAAATGATGAATATCCATTGATGAATAAATAAATATATAAATTATGGAATACGATACCTAACACGGTCGTGGTAGTTAAACACAATATATCTACGATGTTAGCTATTCCTCTAAACTTCCCGTTCTGATTTGCTCCAAACTATTTAGTAAAAGGTTTTAAAAAAGTCAATTTGCATATCACCGAAACAAATTGAACGCTCCACAATGGTGTTGCTAAAAAGTATCTCGTTTTGCTATAAAACTTGTGATAATTATTGTCACGAAAAAATCAATAACTTCTACATATTTCTAGAATAAAACCAACAATATCCATTTTCGATTCGAAGTCTTTGTAGTGGACGTTTGGACGTTTGGACGTCATGGAACTAATTATTCAAACATGTGCTTAAAAAACAAAATTCCCATTTCACATCTCGAACGTTTTTATGCATAACACCTGAAAATGGCGCCATATTAGCATCCGTGTTGTTTGAATTTGCAAACACAGAATCGTTTAAAAAACAGAAAAATGGCAAAAATAACAGTCCAGCCAACGGAAAATATTGTCGAGAGCAAGACTAAAATAAAAAGGAACGAATAACCGCACGACAATTAACTTAAAATTCGATTTTGCTGTTTTATTAATTTTTGCAAAGTAATTAATGCGCGCCGCTAATGATTGGATTGTATTCCTTTTGGTTCTTAGAAAAAACGAAATAAGAATAAAAACAAAATTCATTATATTTGCATAATCCCGCCACCCCTAGATGCTGCCAGATGAACGCGGCTATACAGAATAATAGAAAAAGATCTTATCTCAGCAATTCCTCGCAACAACACGTTACATGAGTATGTGTCTGTATCTGTGTTTAGGAAATATTGACTTATGTTATTTGCCATAGGAAAATAACAAATTTAGCAAACATAAAAACGATTAGCTGATCATAGATACGTATAGCGAATACAACTCGACTATAGCTCGACCAGTATACCATACTCGTACTTGTTGTCGCATAATCGCATACTTTTGTGAACCCCTTCACTTTTCGCGGACTGGTTTCAATAAAACTATCTATCAGTCTTTAGGTTTTTATAATTTATTTTTTCTTCAACTTATCATATGACCACAATATTTTAGATTTAATCCGCACGCTGCATAGGGAGACTTATTGGCTATATCTGTACGGTTTACTTTTATCACCCTCATTTCCGTGAAGTGTTTTTATTTTTTTATTTTTTTAAATACAGTTGACAAATTGTGTCAATAAAAAATATAAGAAAACATTCACCTGGAATTGAGTGTACGACCCTTTCTCGAAAGAATGCCTTCGAGATAACTGAGACAAAAAAAAAAAAAAAAAAAAACCATACGAAAAGTAGAAATGAAGAAAACATACATTTTTGTCCAAATACTATTTGATTACGAGCATGTAGATTACACTGTTTACAAATGAAAGAGAATTGTGTGCATTTCGAAGTGCACCAGTTACAGTTTGATATCGTGAGCCCTTCAATCCGCCCAACCTGGCCGAGATAAGATACGAGAAAGGAGTTTTGTAATCGCCCAAGGGAAGCCGATAAAACTTACATGCATTTGTATAAATATACCGAACCGAAATCTATACCATGAGAAGTAGTGAAAAAATGTACCTATTACCCAAAGACGATAGTACGTGTGTACTGTCGTTGACATGGTAACTGCCGGTTGGGGTATAACATGCAAATAACACAAGAAGACTGGAAAAGTGTCGCATTTGCGTAAAATTATGCATGGCACGTAGGAAACGGAGTGAACTATGGGCGCATGGTGATGCATGACAAGCGGGTGCCAATGATATTTCTCGATGCAACTTCTAGGAATAAACACACAACACACATTGGTCGCGGTTAATGATGTTGATGATGACGATGACGGTGTTGAGGGGAAGAGAGGAATGGAACTGTTGGAATTTCTTGTCAGTGGCGATGACAGTTTCGGACGAGATCTGTATGGACGTAGTCTGATGTGGGATGACCACCGGAGAAAGATATCAGACGGAGAGTTGCAGAATAAAACTGTTTGGCTGAATATGTCGCGGAAGTTTAAAAACTACTCAGAGTAGACAAGGGTATTGTAACAAAGGACAGTCGTACGTGACTGGAGAGAGATGTGGGCAGTTGCGAAGGAGACTTTTGAATTTATGTCTTGAGAAATTATAAAGACAAGAGCTCTTCTTGCCTGAAATTGCCCCCAAAATAAACTCAGTATAGTCGACTTCACTCTATTTGGCACCAGGATACTCCTCCAGTACCGAATATCTTGGTATTGTACTAGATAGGAAACTAACCTGGAAGAACAAAAATGGGGTTTCAAACCCAAGCTCACCCTATGGCTCTATATTACAGTCGTTAGACATATTCTAATGTATGGAGTGATAACCTGCTGGACTGCACTGGACAAAACACCATACCATAAAAAAATCGAGAAAGTACGAAGGCGGGCATGAACCTATGTGTATCACCGGGGCCCTAAGGTCCACCCCAACGGCAGCGCTAAACACGATACCTCACTTTACACCACTCGATATACTTGGCAAGCAAATAGTCACATATACGGCAATAAGACTAAAAGCCAACTCCAAAGGACGCACTATATCACTGATCACTCCTCCATCCTGAACAACAGGATAACCATGGCAGAAAACTCGGATCACATAGAGCCCGTCACAGTATTTGAGAAGAAATTAAAAATAACATACCCGGACAGACGGAACTGGTCCCGCCAGACGCAACCTCACAAGAGCTGCGTGGACTTCTACACCGACGAATCAAAAACCAAAGGGTATTCTGCAAACAACTAAACTTGAGCCAATCTCTAAAACTACCAGATCATTGCAGCGTCTTTCAGGCGGAGCTGTTGGCAATAAAAAAGGCTCTGTCTTGGCTTAAGTGGAACGTAATATCTACTACGGATAATCGAATCCTCAAGAAGGCTTGAAATCGCTGGAGTCCTATGTGTACACTGTCGACTGGCTGTCGACTATCTCTTAACGAGATTGCCGAACAGTTTAATATAAAATTCCCATTGGTACAATGACACAGCGACGTCTCAGGCAATGATGAAAGGGCCAACACACTTGCCAGACAAAGAACGACGCAACAATCAATTAGACATGCGTGTGTATACCTTATGTAGCAATTAAATTTAAACTCACAAATCTCGCCATAGCTGAGGGGCACACCTGCCCCATCACCAGGCAAATCTGGCCTTGGCCCGATAGTCAACGAACCAGGAAACTTATCTCCCTAAAACGAACTGACATCTACAAAATCAGTGGTGCCATCATCGGTCACTGTCTCATTGGCAATCATGCACAAAAACTAGGGCAAGTTTCGAATGATTTCTGCAGAAGCTGCCTAGACGAAGATAAGGCCGAATCCATCTATCACCTATTCTGCATCTATCTGCTCAATCACGAAATGCTACCAAAGATCCTACTTCCTAATCGATCTCACTGATGTTCAGCGAGTTATGATAACTGACCTTCTTAACTAAAAAGTTCCATGAATAGGGGGCCAACTCCCGTCACAGCAACACGACGAGTATCTCCGGCCTAAGTGTATTCTGCCCACTCTGCGGAGACTTGCCTACCTAGTCGACTTCTTTTAATTTGTTGATATCTCCGATCGGAGATAGGTACACACATCTTGATGTATCATAGCACAAAGAATCAGAAAAGATTCGTTGAAAGTCTTTCTTTATTACTGTTGCTTTGTTTGTTATTTTGAGTCTTTCTGCGGTGAGACTTGGACAGATGGTTAGTATATGTTTCATGGTTTCTTTGGCATTCTCGCATCGCCTATAGATAACTATGCTGCCGGGACCTAATTTGTAAAGGTAGTAATTGCTTGCCTCATGTCCTGTTAGTGCTTTACACTTTTAAGCCGTTTATGGGTTGTATTTTTGTTCCATGAACTTCTTTGAGTGTTTAATACCCTACAAGCTGTTCCAGAAATGGTTCATTTGTCTTATAGTAAATTTGTCTAAGTGTGGTTTTGTATCCACATTGTTGAAACCATAAGGGGGAGAAGACCCTATGAAAGGTACTTGAGCACCTATGTTAGCTAGTGTGTCAGCCTTTTCATTGTCTTCATGGTTTTCATGGCCTGACATTCAGTGTTTTGTGAGATTCCCATACAGTCTTTGAGTTAAAAGTGTAACTATTTAGTGCCTTAAGAACCACTTGGCTATCTGAGAATATTGATATCTTTATATGGTTAGGTTTTCTGTTGCTAATGCAGTGTGCTGTTTCATTGATTGCAAACATTTCCACTTGAAAGCCCCTACTTTTCTTCTGGATTTCGACCCATCAGCTAACCAATTCGGGGCTTCATCGTTCATCCGCAAGGGGTCATTGATTCGCTATAACAACAAATACTAAGAACAGAAAAAAAGAAATACTTAAGGGGGGCTCCGATACAACAGACATTTTCATTTTCAAAAAATCCCCTTGGTCACATACTGACCTGAGGTTAGTCGACAATATCCCACAACCAGTAGCAAACTTTCAAGCTTTGATCTCTATTGTGCCCTTGTTGTATTAATCTTAGCTGCAAACCTTTTTTCTATAATTATTGTTATTCACCTTTTCACCTCCTTGCTGTCAAGTAAGATAATTGATTTGAATCCAATGGACACTTTGATGGAGATTTTTGATCATCAAAGTAATAGGCCTATAACCTGCCTGTAACCAAGACCTGTCATCATGCAGAAAATCATTTCAAACGGATTAAGCGTTTTAATGTGATGAGGTAACAAACAATATTTCTTTCATTTTTATATATACGGATGGTACGGAACCCTTCGTGCGCGAGTCCGACTCGCGCTTGGCCGGTTTTTTTTATTTTTATAATTCGTTTAGATTCAAGAGTCACACAACCTGGGCGGATTGCAGATGATTTGGGTCGTAGATGTTAATTTGTTCACTCTCCAGGGGTGGTTGTCCTAGATAGGATTCGAGAGGAACTCGACTGAATTTTCAAGTTGGTTGTAGTTCTCAGCAAATGTTCCATGCCATTATAGAGTTGTATTAGAACTGCACATACAGAGCATGAATTTGAAGTGACCATAACTGTGAGTGTTATGCCTTCATCAGTATTTTAATCACTTCCCATGCACAATTTTTCCGTATAGGAACTGTATTTCTTGGCCACGTAGTGACTTTGAACTACACACCTGCTCGTCACAATAAGTGGCACAATGGCCACTTATTAAAGGGTATTAAGTAAATTAAATTGGCGGTAATGGCAACCTGTTTCCAAGCTTCACTTCTTCAATTAGCAATTAGAAGGGAAGGGAATAAATTAATAAATCCTCTAGCAAAACAGACAACTTTTTATAAATCACATCCGTTCTAAGTAGTTTTTATTAGCAGATATGTTCAACTTTATTTGACATTTCTGAAAACTTCGGATTAGTGTGTAAGGCTTATCGAGGAATTTAGCACTGATTGGCTGTCCGTGAATAATTTACTAATTCTCTGATACACAATGCATCGTGTGAAATACTCATAAATCTACCTATACCATATGAATATCTACACCTCCCTGGTTATAAATACCTTGACAACCAAGTCTACATTCAACAAAGCCCTAATTAAATCTACAATAAAACGCTAATCGATCGTCAGACAAACGCGTGGATATTTTATCTGCCCTCAGATATATACCTTTTTTTTTCTCAACCTAGATCACCTTAAAACAGAAACAAACTTAAAATAAAAAGTAAAATAAGAAGGGAGAAAAGATAGAAAAAAAAATTCCTAGAAAGTCATAGAAAGAATTAAAAATTAAAACCTAGCTGCCAATAAACGAGACGAAAATATCAAATAGCCTAAGCCCATCTGCAAACGCAATCCCCTGCCTAGAAAACGCCTCTAAATCTTGTCTTCTATTTAAATCCGAATATGTCTCCGTACTCTGTAGGCTTGCCGTAACGAAAAAAACAAAAAATAAGAAAAAAAAATAAAACAACTGATACCAAGCCTAGCAAAGAAACTAGATAGTGAGTGGTTGTCGTCATCCCAACATCATAGATTTGAAGTTTTCGTAGCCGTTCCTGAAGCAGTTGCTTTTTACAGCGTTTGTCATCGTTGTCATTGTCGCTGTTTACGTATACAATAATAACGCTTGCATTCTATGTATCTATGCGATTGCATGCTAAATGCAGCAATCACAGAGACATGGAAAACGACGTACTAAGAATGGATCCCCGGTAAATGTCAACATGACCCAACATTATCCAGTCACCAAGTACTCGGTATTCTGTTTGCAGATAAATTTTCTCCACGCTATTCCATATACGAGTATACCCACTCGATTATACATACTTAGATACACGACTACATACAGGCACATCGGCATACAATCAGAAAGGCAGACTAGGCAGTGGTGAGGTTTCTTTGGTTTTTATTCCTGCTTTCGTGCTCAATACAGGTTTTCCTTGGACGCAAAACAAGAAAACCCAGCATAGCAGACACTCTCGAGGAGAGCAAAAAGCAAAAAGCAAAATACAAACGAAAGGAAAGGGGGAAAAATATCTCCAACACAAATACGATCGTGTGAGGATGTATTTGTGTATCCAGGTGAGATAGCAGGAAAACAACGTAGGCGTACTTTGTCTTACCATAACAACAAATCTTGCTGGGTGTTTTGATTGAAATGATGCTTGAAGCGACAACAACGAGTTCATACATATATGTATAAAAAAAGTACGATCAGAATTCAACGGCGAATTACGAATACCCGTAAGGCACAAGCATACCCACAGCTTTAGACTGCATGCAACCCAGTAATTAAGCTCTTCCCTTAGTTCTTTTCGCTTAGTTTTTTGTTTCTGACTTGGCATTCTTCGCCGATCACGATCACAACCGTTGGGCTTAAATCGAACCCAACTCAACACCATATATCCGTACAACCACCCAATCGGCATTATGTTTTGACCATTGTCTGAGCTAGCCATTTGTAATGCATTCCTGTTGGGCTAACTCGTTTACAAGATAATCACGCAATGAGTGCCGCAGCTTGTTGCACACGCATTCGTACGTTTGTTGTTCTGTTTTTCTTTCTACGACTTTTCTTATTATTGCCCATCAGCCAAACGAGTTCGTGGCGCCGCCGTCGCCATCGTCATCGAGTTCCTTTGCAGATACATATATTCAATTGTTTTTCTCGTAATAGCGGCGTTTTATTGCCATACCCTGAAACATAGATAATTGCTGCTGTAGCATAAGAACTACAAAGCACCCGAGAGAGGAAAAATCTAAATCGCATACGGATACTGGCGGTGTGCTTTTCAACGATTAGACGTTGCAACACAAGTCGAAATTCCGATGAATTATTTATTGCAATGTCTAGCGGCAAGCGTTAATGACTACCGTGCGTGTCTGTGTCTCCTTTGAGTTGACACCGCACGTGCTTCAATTTACTTTCACCGTCAGCCTGCTTATAGGAACAGACTGAACCAACCTGTTTAACTGTTACTCGATCTAACGAGCACCAGTATGGAGAAGTATAAATATAAAAAAACCTAACAAAGACAACAATTATTGCGTTCAGTCGCGAAGTGAAAAATGGGCAGCGAAAAAACCTATTCTATGGAAATCAAAGTGATAAATTCTAGCGTAGCCCGCAATAAACGATTTGTGGAATATTTTGGTCATAACCACAATCATGATTAGAGTCACCATATGCTTGCAGAATAGCTTTGATTTATTTTCGAGGGAATTTGAGATTTTCGTCGAGCTGCGGCGAGCGTATGGCTGAAGGGTACGATAATAACAATCATTTTATGACAAATTTATCTAAGATTTAAAATCTTAATAGTGTTCGCGTTACGAGTATGCACGCTGCCATATCATGCTTCTATACATACCAATGTGGCCATAGATCTATGAAAAAGGTAAACTAACCGAGCGAGAAAAACAAAACCCGATCGGGGCAACACAACTCTGCCCAGCCCGACCCGAATATTTCGTTACTCGTACATTGTTTTGTATCTTTTCCTCTCTCCTTTTGTCCCTTTTCTTCATGCCTTCTTTTATTTTCTTATATTATTTTCCCTCTTCCCATGGTGTTTTGTTGTTATCTGTCGGTTTCTTTTTTTTTGTATCGTCTTAGTTCAGATGAACATAACATCCAGGTGGATAGTCTGTTTTTGTGTTATTTTTTAAAATGTTTTCCATGAAAAACCGTTTATCAGGCAACCACGTCGTCGTCCAGTCCGGTTCAGCATCTTTCTTCTTCTACTCGCTGTTGTCTTTCGAATTGTTGGAGTTATAGGTGGAGTAGTTGTTGTATCTCCTTTCTCCTGAAGGGGGCTATTCGAATCAAGAGAATTTACCGAAATTAATTTCGTCAGTATGTATAAATAAATGGAATTCCATTTTATTCTCTCTTTGTTTTTGATGCAAGAGGTATATGGTCCATGACATAAATTCGGTTTCTACCCAACTATCCACGTAGCTATATGATACAATAAACATACATATGAGTAAAGTGTCAAGTCGAGAATTCGAGGAATTTCATTTTACTAGCCAACGTATGCGAACAACTGGTTGGTAATTCATTGGTTAACCTCTGTTAATAAAATAATATTGCAATATGATTGTGAGTGAATTAGCGTTGGTTGTGTTGGTGGCTACCAAAGGAATGTTTGCCGTTTAATTTCAAATCGAGTTCGCTACTCAACTCTTTTGTCTTATATTCATCTCATCCTTTGTTTCGCTTCATTTGAGTAAATTCATCGTCATCATCTACAAGATTATGAATTCATGAGAAGCCAGATTGATGATAGGTTATCTGTATGTGCCTTCAAACTGACTCAGACATTAGATAAATGAAAAGTGATAAGGGTTCTTCGGTTCGAGTTAGTAGAGATTCAGGTAATATTTGTTCGCGACACAACCCAATGGATTATCATCTCTCCATCTCTCCTGGCAGGAAAAATAAAACCCATTAGCCTTTTCTTGTTAAAGATGTTTTGAAAATTAACATTCGATAATGAAACAAAGCACAACAGAATACCCAGAACACAACACACCTGTGTGTTAATCAAGTGTCAAAAGCATGATCTCGGCAATTTGTTCGCTTGAAATCGCTGCCGTAGCATTTGGTGTTACTGTTAATGTACTAGTGTACTAATTACAGATGCACGGCACTTATGTGCAATTAGTAAATGTCGATAAAAATAACAAGTGAGGAGCAAGAAAACGACAACTTGACACACAAAGGTCTCTCTCCCATTACTTATTGTAGTTTTCGTTGTCTTACCGATTTATTTGCTTTGTTGACATGTTATAATTGCTTGTGTTTTTTTGCAGTTCAATATACTGAGTATATGTACCGATGTGGGGTCATTTATTGATTTTGCAATCACTACCTAAATATTTATGGGGCAACGTTTGTCCCTAATGAAACTGAACTTAAATGAATATCAGACATCTGTCGAAAGAAGATTAAATTCACACTCTTATTCGACTTGATTAAAGTGTGAAGTGCTTTTTTAAGTTTTACATCAGCTCTACAGCCAAATAAAGCAATTAGTAGTTTCTTGATTTCATTTAATTCAAAAACGTAACCCGCTGCGTCACATCATCGGAATGTCAAAAGCAATAGTTAATTGGCCTTAGATCTTCACGGTGAGTTAGCACCTCTGGTCTCTGTGCTCGACAGATTCGAGCAGATTGATTATGATGGTCCGATGCCATTTCGGATACGAAGTAGACTAATTTGTTTGATCATAAATTACTGAACGGCATTAGTGAAAAAAAAAATCAAACAAAAACTGACTCTAAGAGATTTATGAGATATCTCCACATAAATTCTGCTGCCTAATCAACAGATAACGCGACAGTAAAAAATGGAGAAACAAAATCAAATTCGATATGCTGGTAGAATTCTTGTGTTTCTTCGCCGATCGCATGAATAATACCTTCCTGCGATTCAATGACGAGTGCAGAATTAATTGGTTGTCAATCAGAAGTTCAAGACATTGTGTGAGAATCTATAATATGCATAAGTACATGTATATTAAACATGTGTATCTAAATTCGTGAATGTTCTCGATATAAGTTCTCTGAGAAAGTTTAACATAAAATTCCTTGTTTTGATCAAAATCTGCCGACGACAGGTTTTTTTTTTTCACTGGATATTTGAAATACCTCGTTTTGTGGTTCCAAGGAAACGCCGACCATCGTTTTCTGAAACCAGCAAGAGGTCGAGAGAAAAACTCCCACAAATTGTTTTGAATGAAACAAATATTTTTTTCCAACAAAGAAACAGACAATACAGCGAACCTCCATCATCCGCATCTTGTCATGTTCGATCTGTGCGAAGAATTCAATGGAAATTGCACGGTATCCACCACATACTAAATTGGGGGCACAATGAAATTCTCCAACAACTAACTGCCATCCGTCGTCTTTCATCCCGTCGCCATTGTCGCTACGGGTATTTCGAACATTTCACTTTTCTCTCTTTTAATTTTGGTTTTTTTTACGCCTTTTTCTTCGTTTCTCTTGTTCTACATCTTCGCCGACATTTGATTGTTTTCTGATGTTAAACAAAAGCGAATTCGAATTTCGAATGCAAACGGAAGAATACAATCATTAATTATTCTAACCTCTAATTAATAATATTTTTTGATACAAATACCCCAGAGGCAGATGGTATAGGTATTTAGTTTCGGTTCTAACAGCAGCAAATCCATCACTGCAGACATTAGTCTCTCCCGAAAGGTACATTTGAATGTTTGCCTTGCAGCAGTAGCAATTTAGTTCTCTTCTCGTCTTCTTCTCTATTTTCAGATTGTTGGGAATATTCATTTTAGAATTTGTAACGATGGCTAGTGCGTAGGGAAAGCGCTCTGGTCCAGAGTGATAAATTGTGAGGCGATGCCCACGTTTGTTTGGTCGTTATGTTATATCAAAACCGAAAGACGAAGAAATGCAGATAGTTTAAATGCAATAGCATGGCATACTTTCCTCAACTGTTCTACCATCGAGAACGCCCACCAAAGTTAAGACAATAAAAATATAAATTCTCTTGTTGAGAATGGCATTGAAGGGAGCACAGTTTGGTCCCACCTCGTCGTTCAAATCACTGTTTTCTACCAAATGTTTTTGTATAACATTGAAATATTCATTTGAATACTTTTTTTTTGAGGATGACGATGATGGCGGTGGGCGGTTCGGTGTAATACATTTTTTTTCCGAAGATTTGTTTAACGGCACGTAGGAATAGACGTAATTAAAGCTTTTTTACTGATAAATAAAAATCAAAGAATAAAAACGAGTATAAATTCACCCACACGTGAGGGCCGCAGTAAATAAATCGACGCTTACAATATGTACGAGTAGGCGTTTTGCAATAATACACAAATAAAAAAACTTGAAAACAATGACTGCGCTATGTACCTCTTGAACTTCTGGTTTTCGATCCAGAATAAAGAACACCTTGTTTATGGTATGGTAAGAAATTAGTTTGCTTGTGCCGAAAATGCTCACCTATTTTCGGCTTCATTATATGTAATTGAGGTAAATTGAATCTTTTCATCTTCAAATTCTATGCTTCCGGCTATGGCTTGATTCTCTATGCCGTAAAAAATATGATCTATTTTTAACTCTAGCGCAATTCACGTAGCTGTGCTGATTACGTGAGCCGTCGACGAGTTAATTGAAAGAAAAATAGAGACTTCGGCTCAAATATTTCCCATGATACAGTATTTTTTTCAAGTTTTTGATTAAATATAAAAGAGTTGATCAGCGAACTGCACATGATACTTAGCAGATGTGCATATTTTCATCGCATACGTCCTAGAATGTGGTTATGCTGCCATGTCAAAGCCCTTAACCACATAAATGCCTTTGTATTCGCAGGCTCATATGATATACATACATAGTTAGAAACCAAAGAATGCGCGTGCGGTATACAACTTTCCTTTGAATGAAATGTTATTGATTTCTCCACAGTCACCTCCTAGTCTGTCGCATCCGCTTGTATTGGATTTCCCAACACTAACTCAGCATATTGTATGGCTGCATACAAAAATAAACAAACAATTGGTTTGCCATCAACCTAGAAATTGTTTATGGCAAATTACCTTAACTGCAATAATTATGCATAAATCTTGGACGCGCCTGTCAGTTTATATGATTGACAACTAGTAGGCTGGTAGTATTGCAAATTATATTTGATATCCCAAAGACACTGATTGTGCATGTATGTCGCAACCAAAACATTTTAAGATAATTTCGACGAAAATAGCATGAACGAATCAATAACTAATAGCTGAGGTGAAACTGCCCACTTATTCGCGGAAACACGATTGCCAATGTTGGATGACAAAAGAAGTCAAACCGAAAGCAAAACAAACACATCTCGTACCAAAGACATAAAACCGCATATTGACCAACTTCCTGTGTGTTTATACGTTGCTACGTCCATCATCAATAATATGAAAGCGAAAAGCTACGAAAAAACCTGCTCTCTCACATCTTACATTCGTGCAACCCACATTTACAGCGGAAGAGCTGAGAGATGTTTGTTTTATTTTAGCTCCTCTACCTCGTACTTCTTGCTTTATTTCTGTGTCATCTCTGTCATTGTTTAAATTTGTCGTAGCTACGCAAGAATCGGAAATTGGACTTACAAATTAATTAATGCATATCAATTTATTTAGCATAACGTTAACGAACTGTGATGATACTACATGGTGACGCCTGGTCATTTATCGCCCTACGTGTTTTCCACAAAACCAAAATTTTAAACTCCCACGGGTTTTTTTCCTTCCATTGTATGACATTTCTTTTCGGAAAAATAGTATAGTAGAAAACAAAGTCAAAAGCTAACTGTGCTGGTGGGTGTGCGCTGCCTTGTTATTTTGTGTCACCAAAGCTCTCGTGAAATTCGAGACTACTTTCGAAAGAACAACAACCAACCTATGGATGTCGATTTGTAGTAAATTATTGATTGAGTAGGCTCTCGTGATGTATAAGTAGGTGGACATATGTATATATCTTTTTTTCGAATTTTCTGATATTTTTTGAGGTCTCGCAGTGGGCGGCCTTTGGTGGTGAGTGATATTTGTTGATATTTCTTATCATTCATTTGTTTTCTCTAATACTGTGAATGAAGATGATGCGAAGAGGTTTGTCAATTTAAGCAGTCGAACGATTTCTCTCTGATTAATACATAGCATTGCGACTTCCTGCTTCCGTTGGTGAAACCAACTAGTAACAATTGGGCCATGTGAGTCCAGTAGTACAAAAGAGTTGAATTGAAAACTACATCTCAACAAAACCTCCCATCGATGGTGTTTTTGTTCACTAAACCTCCTTTGTATGCCATTCTATAATGCAGCTTGTAGTCGCTACTTGAATCTCCTACCAATTGTTTCTTATTTAGCTCTTTCTTTTGATTTGCCGCTTTTTTTTCAATAGAAGAACAACAAAAACAGCTTCGACTACACCATCTCTCCTGTACATTGTTCATAAGTCAACCACGATCTTCCATCAATCTTGCACAACATCGTATATTAGATATGAATACTTCCCATTTTCAAAACGTCAGACATTGAGCTCTATTGAAGACTACCTCAAGCATAGAATGTAACAATCACGATCACCGATCACGATCATTTAACAATTCGGGACCAAACTCCTTTTTTTCCTTCTTCTCCTTTTGCCTGTTGTCGGTTGGTTTTTGTTTTTCTTTTTTATTGCTTTTCTCGATCATATTCTCTTTCAAGAACGAATCGTGCCTTGTGGCAACAAATAAGAGATTTCCAAATGACTCTACTGCACGATCGTTGTACTGAGTTCCATACACCATATCTATATGTATGAAAATTCAATGATGCAACCAATTGCGAATGCATCCATCAGTTGTATGGTTGTGTGTATCTGTGTGTGTTTTCAGTACACGACTACGATGCGGACGCCAGCGAGTGACGCCTGTAGAGTTTCCTCGACTTCACATCGTCGCCCGTATCAACTGTTACGTTGAAATGAAAGGTCCAAAGTCCAAGTATCATAGAACTTGAAACAGAGCACAAAACATAACATAACATTATTCGCGTCGGACTAACGTCGCCAAGTAAGAATTCCATCAGGAGTAAGTGCAATTGGAAAGAAAAGCAATGCCTGCCAAATGTCGCGCCAAAGTATGTATGTACGTACCTTTGTATATGCGACGTGAGGTTGGGTTGGGGAATTTTCTATGGCCTCACCATGTTCCAAGAAATAGATGCACCTAGATAGGAGCGAACTGAAATAGTTCTGACCACAGATCGTGCTCGGGAATTGGTATTGATTATTTAAATTCAGTTTTCCGTATTCCTTAGAAACTTGATTGTACACCCAGTTCTAGGGCGTGGACAGTTGAAGAGGTGGGAGAATCTAAATTATAAAGAATGTCTCTTAGAAACCATCTAAGTGGATCTTGTCCATAGCAGCGTCTAAATGACGCCTCTAACATCAGTACTGCACCAACACGTTGCATCAATCGATCTTTTGGATAATTTATTTCGACTCCAGCTCGAGTCTTATTCGTTCACTCAACTACTACGTCTCTTGTAACTACACGCAATGCACACTCGTATTGCAACTAGTAGTTTTACCGTAAAAGGACAACCTCTTAGCTAGTTGGTAATATATAGTGACTGGCATGTACCTAGATCGATGATTCTTTTGGTCATGATCACTCTCGGTAAGCATTACGTATCGTCACGATGACGATGACGACGATTATCACTTTTTATTAGTTCACAACTCTACAGTAGCCAGTAGTTGGTAGCCATATTGGGATCGTACAACACAAGTATTAGGACTCAATGATGATTTATTAGTCTGACACGTGTGGCGCCTCAAATCTAATCATATCCCATTCGTCTTGCTTGTATTTTTCTAGTTTGCATCGGAACCAAATCAAGACTGTCGGTCCCATCAAATCGAGAGCATCATTACAGGAATTTACGCGATCGTTATACCAATTGCACATACGTGGATGGCAATCTCGAGCTCACATGGCTACAAGACGAGAATTTGGATTTGAGTTTTCTCGATAATATCCGGGAGGTAACTGGCTATATACTGATCAGTCACGTGGACGTTAAAAAAGTCGTTTTTCCAAGGTACGACCTTGCTAATCATTATCTCACTTAAGAGTAATATCATTAACTTCTAATTTACCTTTGTAGACTTCAGATCATTCGCGGAAGGACACTGTTCAAACTGAATGTTCAGGACGAACAATTCGCCTTGTTCGCGACATACTCGAAGATGTATACATTGGAGATGCCCGCTTTACGTGATATCTTGCAAGGTTCAGTGGGATTCTATAACAATTTGAATTTGTGTCATATCAGAACGATCAATTGGACTGAGATCATTTCGGGGCCTAAAGACAAGTACAACTACGTCTACAACTTTAGTCTGCCGGAGAGAGAGTGTCTGAAGTGCCACGAATCGTGTCAGGATGGCTGCTGGGGCGAGGGACCAAAGAATTGTCAAAAGTTCTCCAAAATCAACTGCTCACCGCAATGTGCACAAGGTCGATGCTTCGGTCCAAGACCGCGCGAATGCTGCCACCTATTCTGTGCCGGAGGATGTACTGGACCAACGCAGAGAGAGTGCATTGCATGCAAGAACTTCTACGATGATGGAGTGTGCAAGGAAGAGTGTCCGCCAATGCAGAAGTATAATCCTACCAACTACCTGTGGGAATCGAATCCGGAGGGAAAGTACGCATACGGTGCCACATGTGTCAAGGATTGTCCGGAACATCTGCTTAAAGATAGTGGAGCTTGTGTGCGTAGTTGCCCGACTGACAAGATGGCCAAGAATGGTGAATGTGTTCCATGCAATGGACCTTGTCCGAAGACTTGTCCGGTGATGCATATTCTTCATTCTGGTAACATCGATTCCTTCAAAGGTTGCACGGTGATTGAGGGTTCCATTCGAATCCTGGAACAGACCTTCACCGGTTACCAAGAAGTCTATAAAAACTACTCGCTTGGTCCACGGTATTTGTCAATGCATCCCGATCGTTTGGAGGTGTTTTCAACAGTAAGAGAGATCACTGGTTATCTGGATATTCAAGGCATGCATCCAGACTTTAAGAATTTGTCGTACTTCAGAAATCTCGAAATTATCCACGGACGCCAACTGATGGAGAATTACTTTGCCTCACTATCAATTGTAGTCTCATCCCTGGAGAGTCTGGAACTGAAGAATCTTAAACGAATCAATTCCGGAGCTGTAGTTATACAACAGAATGAGAAGATGTGTTTTGTAAATGGGATAGCGTGGGGTAAGATCCAGAAATCCCTGGATCACGGCATTGTCATCGCGAAAAACCGCAACGAGAGCGATTGTGGTAAGTGACCGTGTGCCTTTTCGTACATGTTAACCTTTCTAAATCCATTTTTTCATTGTCCATTAGAAAAAGACAAAATGGTATGTTCAGACCAATGCAACGACGCCGGATGCTGGGGTGCCGGTACTGATCAGTGCCTGGAGTGCAAGAATTTTGGATTTAATGGAACTTGCATTGCTGATTGCAAGAACATCACAAAGTAAGTTTCTCACCACTCATCCTTGTAGTGATATGTTCTAATTGATCCTTTCAATAGTGCCTATCAATTCGACGAGAAGACGTGCAAGGAATGTCATCCCGAGTGCCGAACTTGTTCCGGACCAGGTGCAGACCATTGCGACGAATGTGTTCACGTACGCGATGAGCAAAAGTGCGTCACTGTCTGCCCGGAGAAGAAATACTCTGACTATGGCGTATGTAAACCATGTCACGCGACCTGCGAAGGTTGCACAGGACCTAAGGATACGATCGGGCGAGGTGGATGCAATACGTGCAGCTTGGCTATTATCAACAATGACGCCACGGTCGAGCGGTGTCTTAAAAAGAATGACAAATGCCCCAATGGTTACTACTGGGAATACGTTAACCCTCAAGAGCAAGGCAACCTGAAACCTTTAGCTGGAAAGGCCATCTGTAGAAAGTGTCACCCACGCTGTGAGCTCTGCACCGGATATGGTTTTCACGAACAAGTCTGCTCCAAGTGTGCTGGATATAAGCGCGGCGAGCAATGTGAAGACGAATGTCCGACAGATCACTACGCAAACGAATCGCTTAGAGAATGTTTCGAATGCCATCCGGAATGCAAGGGCTGTTACGGTCCAACCTCTGAGGACTGTATTTCATGTCGAAGTTTCAAAGTATTCGGTGACGGCGATCCATTCGATAATTCTACGTTATTCAACTGTACATCGAAATGTCCGCCGGATTTCTCCCATGTGATCTACCAATCGATGTCGATTGGCACGTATTGTTCGGCGAGCCCGCCAAAAGGCTCCAGACTCAGTGCCGGACACGACAACCACATTGTACTGATTATCGCTGGAAGCATTCTAAGTGTGTTCCTGTGCTCCCTGTGTGTGGTTATTTACGTTTGCCGTCAGAAAACCAAAGCCAAGAAGGAAGCTGTAAAGATGACTATGGTTCTAGCTGGTTGCGAAGACTCAGAGCCACTCAGACCGACCAATATTGGAGCCAATCTGTCAAAACTTCGAATCGTGAAGGAAGCAGAACTGCGAAAAGGAGGCGTCTTGGGAATGGGTGCCTTCGGACGGGTCTACAAAGGTGTCTGGATGCCAGAAGGTGAGAATGTCAAGATCCCGGTTGCAATCAAAGAACTCCTCAAAGCATCGGGACCCGATTCAAGTGAAGAGTTTCTCAGGGAGGCCTACATTATGGCTTCTGTGGAACATCCGAATCTACTGAAACTCCTAGCCGTTTGTATGTCATCCCAAATGATGCTCATCACACAACTCATGCCACTCGGCTGTTTGTTGGACTATGTGCGGAATAACAAGGACAAAATCGGCTCCAAAGCCCTTCTCAACTGGTCGACACAAATCGCCAAAGGCATGTCATATCTCGAAGAGAAACGACTGGTGCATCGGGATCTTGCCGCACGTAATGTACTCGTCCAAACTCCATCCTGCGTAAAGATCACTGACTTTGGCTTAGCCAAACTCCTAAACAATGACTCAAATGAGTATAAGGCAGCGGGTGGCAAGATGCCAATTAAGTGGCTTGCATTAGAATGTATCCGACATCGGGTGTTCACCAGCAAATCAGATGTTTGGGCTTTCGGTGTCACGATCTGGGAACTACTTACTTTCGGC
Organism: Eumerus sabulonum; assembly: GCA_951905685.1. Lineage (NCBI taxonomy): Eukaryota > Metazoa > Arthropoda > Insecta > Diptera > Syrphidae > Eumerus > Eumerus sabulonum. Next base: position 42,595,305 of record OX645064.1, read on the forward strand.
CAAAGGCCGCATGAAAACATTCCAGCCAAGGATATACCCGAATTGATTGAAGTTGGTCTTAAATTGGAACAACCCGAAATCTGCTCGCTGGACATTTACTGTACACTTTTGTCCTGCTGGCATCTGGACGCAGAAATGAGACCGTCGTTCAAACAACTGGTGAATGTCTTTGCTGAATTCGCTCGTGATCCCGGCCGATTCCTAGTGATTCCCGGGGACAAATTCACTCGCCTGCCGTCGTATACAAGTCAAGACGAAAAAGATCTCATACGCAAGTTGGCACCTACATTTGAGGGCTCCGAGCCAATAGTCGAAGCTGAAGACTACCTGCAACCAAAGGCCGCCAGGCCAGGCCCAAGTAACGAGGCATCCGATGAACTGCCAACAAAACTAAACCGATACTGTAAGGATCCCATGAATAAAACGTCGTCCGGTGATGGTGATGAAACCGATTCGAATGCACGTGAAGTTGGTATCGGTAATCTGCGCCTCGACTTGCCGGTCGACGAGGATGACTATCTTATGCCAACATGCCAAGCAACAAACACATTACCGCTTGCCAATGGTCCCGGCGGTTATATGGACCTCATCGGAGTTCCAGCCAGTGTGGACAATCCTGAATATCTAATGAATGGTCAAACGCTTAGCAGCAGCGACGCGCCCATTCCAACGCAAACCATCGGCATCCCAGTGGTTATTATGCCGAATGGTACTAGCAACGGTGGCGGCACCATTGTCGTCGAGGGCGAATTAACAAACTCGGATCACGAGTACTACAACGACACGCAAAGAGAGTTGCAACCGCTGCATCGTAGCGAGACGCGAGTGTGATAGGGTGATTGGCTATAAGCGACATTTCCTTTACATATAACTTGCCACGTCGTCGCCGCACAAGTGTTTTATATACCTTTAGCTCGACAGATAGATAGTGTATGATAGACAGAGAGATAGATTTAAATGTCAACTATTGTATATTATATTCTTCTAATTAGTGTTTCTCTTTAATGGATAAAAGTGCCTTTGATTGTCATTTGTATATTAAAGCAAAATATGGAAAAAATATATTTTTTGTAACATTACGAGTAGTACTTATGTATAAGTAAAAAACAAAAACAAACAAATAACGATTGTAATGCAAATGTCGTATCTCACAACACTGCTTTCACGCGCACAGGCTTGAGTTAGAAGTTTTTTTTTTATAGAACAAATCCATATCTTAACACGAAAACAAAAAAACATTTAGTTGCGTAAGTTAATCTGTGATAATTATACGTTAAGTTTAAAAAAGAAAAGCAAAAACAAAACAAAAAATAAAAAACTCAACACGTCTAGCTGCAAAATTATTTTGCAGTGAATTTACAAATAGCCACCCAAGTGAACCCGGAGTGACCCTATCGATATTTTTTATTTTTGAAAGAATATATAGCAAAAGAAATTGGAAACAGGTGATGGCACTTCTGTTTTATTTTTAAAAAATAAAACAATAACTGCCTTCACACCTGCCGAACACTTCCTACGCCCTCTACCATAAGAATCATCGTCATAATGACAATAATGACAATTCAAGACTTGACAATTCGCATTTAATTCAAATCACCGCTCATCCACTCAGTCAGTCCGCCGAGCAGCAGGCAATTCCCCCCGCCTCCCCTGAACAACGTTTTCGAATATTCTATTTAGTTTTTTATATATTTTTTTAAAAACACTTTTTCATCTATCTAGCAATGTAATGTGTGCCATTATTGCCTTCAATTCTGATCGATAAGATATCAATTCTAATTTATTACTGGCACAAAATCAAAATGTATATTAAACAACAAATATCTATGTACATGTATACTTTAAATGTAATAAATGTAACTTATTTTTAAAATAGAAAAAGTTTATGTTACAAACAAGTAAGAGTACGCACATGGAGATGTGCGTAAAAACCATAGCAATTAGCAAAGCAAACAAAATCGTTTAGTTGTAAAATGGTCAATTTAACTTTGACTATTATGTAAAAAGAAACAAAATTGAAAAAACAAATATGTGTTAGGCCCTAAGTAGTCTTAAAAATAGTATTACATTGTAAGCACTGTTTTTAAATTGTTTTCACATATTTATACAAAATCAAACGAAACGTATAAAATTAATTTAAAAATAAAAACAAAAAACGATTTTTATATAAAATATTAATAAAATGAAAAAAAAAATGTATTGCGTGTTTTGAGTTCTATTTTGAAGAGGAAAATTGATGTGTGGTCTTAGCGATAGAGGGGCAGTACGATCACATTATCTCCAGAGAGAAAATTATATGGGCATTAAAAAGTTTCAAGCCCTACAAATCACCGGGTCCAGATGAAATTTACCCTATCGAACTCACATATATTTACTCAGAAAAAAAAACGTAATTCAATTGGTGGTACTTTTCAATCTTAATTGACATGAGATCCTATTTTTGCATTTTAATACACCTTATGTAACCGATGGGAAGGGGAAGTGAGGCATGCCGATCAGAGAGGGAGAGACGACGAGTGTCGGCGATACATGGCATTCGACGACACGCAGCGAACGAGAATAAACGTACACATTTGGAGAGAAATATAATATAATTATAGAACTGATAACTTAAGTGTTTTACTTATAAAAATAAAATGACAAATTTAACACTTTTGACTTAACTTTGGGGGTGGCCGTGGTGCAGTGGTTAACATCATCGACCGCCGAGCGGAAGGTTTATGGTTCAAATTCGCTTCATAGCCAAGAAACAGTAATTCCTATACGGACAAAAAGTATGCAACGCAGTTGTGAATGGAAAGTGACCAGACGTACTGCTGCAGGCATAACACTCACAGTATATGGTCAACCGAAATTCATCCTCTACGTATGCAATACTATAGTGCTTGAACGAATTACTACGGACTATAACCAACGCGGAATTTGGTCGGCTCTCGTCCTATCTAGGTGTAGGACAACCACCCCTGAGAGTAGTGAACGAACATCAACGACCCCAACCACTGCACTCCGTTCAGGTTGTGTGTGTCAACACATCATAAGAGAATATAAAAAAAAAACTCTTGAACCTGCGCGAGTCTCTAAAAAAAAAAAACAAAAAAAGATCTAATCAAGAAAAAAAACAAAAAAAAAAAAAAAAAAACAAATATCTACTTTTGAAAATAAAAAATAAAAGTTCTGACACCCACTCTATTTGGCATAAATCATTGGCAATTTTTGCACAAAGGGCGAGAACATTGCAAACATACGGGATTGCAACACCAGACACACGTGTACACTGTCATTCTGTGTAGTTTAGGCGGACAAATACTGCATGCCCTTCGTTTGCCTTGACTAGTTTCAGGATTTTGGACATCTTCAACCATATCGTCACCCAGAACTCGCTTTATCACTAGACGTAACTCCCTTGGCAGTTGACTGCACCCAACACGTCTTTGCATTTGGGGACGCACTAGCGAACGGGCTAATGACTTTAGAAAATCTCCTCTGTCTGTAATCTTGGGCTGATGCATATTATATAGTATATAAGCATTCATGCCGCTCAAATCCACAATGCGGTAGAATACCACCATTGGCCATCTTCTCGTTCGGTGGCTGCTGGAATAAATAGAGCATTTCTTATCTGCTTCATCAACGCCTCCTTTTGTTATGTTATAATAATGTATAATTTCAGGCTTTTTAGTATCCTCGTCAACTTTGTTATCGTGATGCATTGAAGACACAAGTACAGTTTTTTGGTTTGTAAAGCCAAACAAACTTGATTGGACATCTCTATTCCTTTGCGGCTGAAATTGACTTGGTATTTCACGTTTATTTTTTTTTCAGAGTACCCACATAAGTAAGCTTATGTGGTAAGTAAGCTGTTTTGCCAGCTCATCAATTAGTTCTATAGAAGAGAACCAGTTATCAGCAGTCACATTCCTATTACTTCCTGCAACTGGTTTTGTCAACCGTAGGACACACTGAGTGGGCACGAGAAGTTTTTGTGCTTGTGTGGTCAAACCGACACCATCAGAGCCTTATCCGGTATAGACATATCCATTATAAAAATAAGCATTTTTTGCATCACATTAGGCTCGTATGACCAGTCCATATTTACCTGGTTTCTTCGGCATATATGAAATCATGTGACTTCTTCCTCGAAACTTTACCCACATCTCATCTACGGTGACTTGTTAAAAATAAAAGATATAGCTGCCAACTTATCATCAGCGCGATTATCTGGATTATCGAATCGCAAACACAGTAACAACATGACAAATCTATTTTCTGACATGCCGCATCTAGATATTTCACACCCTGTACCATCTCTAGCAAATAAGTAACTTGTGCGCTCGCGGTTGGATTTCAAGACAGCCGAATATAGTAAAAGCCCCACAAAAGCCATCAGCTCAGTCATATCTATGTCTTTCAATTCTGGTTTATTCAGACGAGCAAATTTTATCCTGTAACAGGAGATTTTTTTGTTTGTCCATGTCAAAATTTGTTGAAGCATTTCTTGATCAAATAATTTATGCCAAATGCTGAAAGGGTCTTTAGCATCCTCGCCTGTCAATTTCAAGGCACAAGCACGAGTAATTATATTATGTTGAGGTGTGCGAAGCCTGGCATTAGGAGGTTTCTTTGACCATTTATAACGATTTTTCCCGTAATAATAATTCGGTCTTTTTATTTCCGAAAGGGGCACGTCATCATCAGAACTATCGGTGCTAACTTCTTCTTGAGTGATCTGGCTCCCCTCATTGCTGCTATCCTCTTCTGGAATGTTCTCAACTAGATCTTCATCTTGATCACTTTCGCGAAGCTGTAAAAGTTCACGATCGGAAACCAAGAACTCGTCAATATCACCCTCACTGTCAGATTGGTCTGAAGCTAGCATGAGGGCATTGATTTCCTTTTCTAACGATGGACTGTCCATACGATATATTTGTTTCCTTGATGAACTCGTGGGCTGGAGTTGACGTTTCCTAGCGTTTTCTGCCATTTTGCACTAAAAATAAAAAAGTTGTTCGGAAAAACATATGTGTGACAACTAGGGACATGTAGCCTCACAGGCTACGGCCGATTTTCTAATGAATATTACTTACGTGCTAGACAACCGATGACACGTCTGCCTTCTTCTGCGATCGTTTTAGCACTAAAACAAAAGCTACTAAGGCGCAGGGTCGCGCAAGCGGGGGGAAGTGATCAATTCTAAGAATTTCCAAAACACGCGACGCCTGCGAGACTACACGTCACTAGTTAAAGGTTAAGGGATGCCTAGCTTGGAGTCATATTCCAGAAAAGTGGAAGTGCGCAAAGGTACTTTTCATCCCCAAGGCCGGCAGGAACTCTCATACTTCTCCAAGGATCTAAGGCCTATCTGTCTATCATCCTTCGCTCTAAAAACTTTGGAAAGGCTGATAAACTTACACATACGGCACAGCTGGATCCCTCCCTAACTTCTAAGGCACAGCACGCCTACTGTAATGGTAGATCGGTCGAAACAGCCTTGCACACATTAGTGAGGAGAATCGAAAGATCAATCCATCTCAAAGAATATACTCTAACAGCCTTCCTAGACATAGAGGGTGCCTTTAACATCGTCACTCCGAGAGCAGTAATAGAAGGGCTAGAAAAGCTAAACGTGGAGAGGACTCTGATAGAGCTGATCAGCGTGTTGTTATTAACGCGCTAGATTCACTCTAAGTGGGAAGCCTAGTAACTACCAGAGTGGTTACCAAGGGAACCCCGCAAGGTGGGGTCCTCTCACTTCTTCTCTGGAATGTAGTTGTAAATGAACTACTAATCAAACCGGAGAAAGAAGGCCTGGATGTTGTTGCCTACGCCGATGATGTTGCCATTTCAATCTCAGGTAAATACCTATCCACACTGAATGACTGCATGCAATCGGCAGTCTCAATTCTGTGCAAATGGGCGCATAGCAACAGGCTCAGGATTAATCCTCAGAAAACGGAGCTCGTGTTATTTACCAAAAAGCATAAAATCCCGGAAAACTGCCCTATCACTTTGCCTGATACCAGTTTAGCCTATTCCTCTAGTGCCGAATACCTTGACATTATACTCGATAGGAAATTAACTTGGAAGAGCAATACAATTGAAAGAGCAAAAAAAGCATCAATAGCTCTCTACTCATGCAAGAAAATGGGGTTTGAACCCCAAAATCACCCTATGGCTCTACATCACGGTCGTTAGACCCATACTAATGTATGGAGTGATAGTCTGGTAGACTGCACTGGACAAGACAACATGCCACAAACAACTCGAGAAGGCACAAAGGATGGCATGTATGTGCATTACCAGGGCCCTCAGGTCCACACCAACGGCTGCGCTTAACATGATGCTCGACCTTACACCACTCGATATTTTCGGCAAGCAAATTGCCACACACACGGCCATAAGACTAAAAGCCAACACGAAATGGACGAGCTATGTCACTGGCCACTCCTCCATCCTGCAAAACAGGATAACTATGGCAAAAAACTTGGACCACACAGAACCCACCACAGTCTTTGAAAAAAAACTTTACGACGATTTACCCGGACAGACAAAACTGGACTCGCCAAACTCAACCCCGCAGAAACTGCGTGGATTTTTGCACAGACGGGTCTAAAACCAAAGACGGGGTGGGCAGTGAAGTATTCTGCAAACAACTTAAGCTGCATGTATGTATGTATGTATGTTGGCGTTACAGTCCATGAAGAACCTGAGCCGAGCTTCTCTCAATCACCCATGTTGTGTGTGATTTCATTTTTCCCATAGGTGAAAGGGACCTACAGTTTATTGCCTGTTCCGAACGGCGCATTTCGAGAAGCTTTTCAGAACCCCGCTGAGGAGAAACACCGTGAAAAACACGTTCGATGACATGGCTGTGTCGGGATTCGATCCCGTGTCATCGGCGTCAGGGGCCAACACACTACCCACTGCGCCACGGTGGTCCCAAGCTGCATAAAGCTCTAAAATTACCAGGTCACTTCAGCGTTTTCCAGGCGGAACTGTTGGCAATAAAAGAGGCCTTGTCCTGGCTGAAGTGGAACGTAATGTCCACCACGGATATCCGTATTCTCACGGATAGTCAAGCAGCCTTAAAGTCGTTGGAGTTCTATGTGTACACATCAAAATCTAGTCTCGACTGTTGCCTATCTCTTAACGAGATGGCAGAACAGTTCAACATACCACTTATCTGAAATGAAAAAGCCAACACACTCGCCAAACAAGGAACGACGCTACAATCAATCGTGGCTTGTAAGGGAATACCCCTCACAACCATTAAATATAATTTGACTAATCTCACCAGGGCCGAGACGAACCTGAGGTACACCTGCCTCATCACCAGGCAAATCTGGACTCGGCTTGACAGTCAACGGACAAGGAGTATAATCTCCCTAAAAAGAACCGACATCTACAAGGTCATCGGTGTCATCACAGGACACTGCCTCATTGGCAGTCACACACAAAAACTAGGAATAGTTCCGAATGATTTCTGCAGAAGCTGTCAAGACGAGGAGGAGGTCGAATCCATTCACCACCTTCTCTGCGCCTGTCCAGCATTCTGCAGAATCAGGAAACGATACCTAGGCTCTTACTTCCTTAACGATCTGACAGATGTTCAGAAAGTAGGGATATCTGATCTTCTTAACTTCTTAAGAAGCACAAAATGGTTCCACGAATATGGGGGCCAAGCCCCCTCGTAGCTGCACACCGGGCCTCCCTGGCCTATGCGTATTCTTCTCAATTCTGGGAAGGCTACGATCCTACCTACATACCTACCTAACCTTTCGACCGTACACAAGAAAAATAACAGCCAATCTGATCTCAAAAACAAAAGCAAAGTTGCAATCTTCTTCTTAATGGGCGTTACAATTCGGGATGAACCTGGGCCTCAACCAACATGCCCCTCCAACTAGCACGATCTTTTGCTAGCCTTTCCATTGCTAACACTAGGTGTGCACAGTTGGCTGAGGTCCCCTTCCACCTGTGTGCGCTATCATAAGTGCGGCCCTCCTCATCTTCTTCGTCCCTCGGGGTTGGATTCAAAGACTCTCTGGGCTGGAGCTGTGGTGTCCATTCACTTTACATGGCCCAGCCATCTTAGGCGTTGAATCCGTAGACGCCTGACTAGACTCATGTCGCTGTACAGCCCGTAAAGTTCGTGGTTGAATCTTCTCCTCCATCCCCCGTCTGCATTTATAGGCCCGAAAATCAGGCGCAAAATCTTTCTCTCGAACCGACCAAGTCCCTCCTCATCCGCTTTTGATAGTGTCCATGCTTCTGCGCCGTACAACAGGACCGGGATGATAAGGGTCTTATATAGAGTCAACTTTGTCGTTTGGGAGACGGCTCTATTACTCAGTTGCCTCCTGAGTCCAATGAAACAGCGATTGGCAAGAGTGATTCTGCGTTTGATTTCGGAACTGATGTCGTTGTTCCAAGTCACTGCGGAGCCAAGGTAGACGAAGTCCTTAACTACCTCGAACTTATATCTACAAATACAAACGTTCTGGCAAAGACGTCGGTGGTGAGCGTCCTTTTTTGATGACAGCATAGATTTAGTTTTGCCCTCAATTCAATTCAATTCAATTCACTTTTATTAGTATGCTATTTGTTTCGTACTTTACAATATAAAATATCTGCAAAGCCTGAGATGCTTGTCTGCAGAAGACTGAATACAAACATGTACATTGATTTTATGTGCAAGTGAATTACTATCAACATAGTTTAAAATAGAAATATTAATAACTATACATGTGATCAGTGGGAATTAAGATACATTTCTTTTACATTTCTTAACAGTTGAGTTTTGGACATACTATTGAAGCTTACAGGTAACTCGTTGAAAATCATCGGTACCACCACTGCGAATCTTCTCTGACCGTAATTGTTACTGGATCTTGGAATCTCGTAACGTCTTTGTTGCCTACGCCGTGTGTTGAAAGCTTGTTGAGTGTTTAGCTTGTAGTTGGTGTCATTCCAGTAAGTAGGGATTACCTCGAGTTTATAAATTTCCGTTAAGCTCAGCATTCTTCTTTCCTTATCCATTCGTAGCCCCTCATACCGTGGTACCTCATATGCTTTTTGGATTATCCTTTGAGTAGTCCTTACCGTTGAGTGAAGATTTGCCATTTGTGGTGCCCTTCCCCAGGCCAAAACACCATACCTGAGGTGGGACTCAACCAGCCCAAAATAACACTGACGTAGCACTGGTGCTGGGCAGTAATTGCTCAAATGGTATAAGGCATATGCGGACTGTCGAATTTTTTTTAAAAGACCCTCAATGTGGTAGCTCCATTTGAAATTATAATCGACGATAACGCCGAGGTATTTGAATGTCGATACATTTTCAATTATCTCGCAACAGTCATCATCCTTCTGTAGCTGTTGATGACACCCTGATATATGAAGACACCTTCGATCATGCATTTTTAACGATATATTGCCTTTTGGAATATGCGGGGGACGTATATGCATAGCTTGGGTTTTTTTCACATTGATGACTAGGCCATGATCGTGACACCAAGCCGTTATCGCATTGAATTCCTTTTGCATAATTTCTGCTGCTTTGTTAACATCTTTGTGGCTGACAATTATGGCAGTATCATCCGCATACGCATACACAGCGCTTTGTTGAAGGATGGAAAGCATCTCATTCATGTAAATTATGAAGATCAGTGGTCCCAGTTTTGATCCTTGTGGGACTCCGTACTCTACTTTTCCTACTTCACTGAATTCATCTCTTATTCGTACCTTAAAGTGTCTATTGGTTAGATAGTTTTGGAACCAGCATAAGATACCTCCTCGGACACCGATTTTTTCTAACTGTTCCAGGATTCTTTTGTGACTCAGTGTGTCAAACGCTTTTTTAAAATCAATAAATAATACAATAGAGCTGTGATTTTTATCTAGACTATTGTATATTCTGTTTGCAAAATCTCCGAGTAGTTTACTTGTACTTTTGTTTTTACGAAATCCAAATTGTTTGTCGTGTAGGATTCTATATTTTTCGACATACTCGTATAGTCTTCGCGTCATCATCTCTTCCATTACTTTATCCACAACTGATAGTAATGAGATCGGCCTATAGTTTGCAATATCATTTTTCCTACCGCTTTTGTAAATCGGTCGCACAATTGACATTTTTAGCGAATTCGGGACCGAAGATTGACTAAAACTCAAACCAATTAATCTGGTGATTACAGGCGCTAATGTTGTTGCGTTCATTTTGAGGTCTCTTGGGCGAATACCATCAGTACCTGGTGGTTTATTATCTTTGAGTGCTCGAAGAGTGTTTTCGACTTCTTTTACGGTTACTTCTTCCAGAAACATAGACCTTGCTACACAGCTTGATGTTCGGCACAATGTTTTCTTGTCGCATTCATGAACAATGTTCTTTATTTCGGATGAGAGCGTATTTGCAAATTTATTAGCTAAAACACTTAAGCTTACTTCATTCCCAAAGTTCGTTCTCAGAAATTCATCAAGGTTACCCGATTTCCGTCCTAGAATTCCATTCACCAGTTTCCAGGTTTCCTTAGGATTATTTTAAAACTTTTGAAACTGCCGTTGATAATACTGGGTTTTCGTGTATAGAATTCTTTTGTTGAGATCATTACGAAACTTCTTATATGTTTTAGCATATTCTTCATTCGCCCTATTATTTTTGTATCGCCGGTATAATCTATCTCGCTCTCTGCATTCGTTTCTTAATACAGTTGTCATCCATCTATGTTCATTATTTCTATGTTTGTATTGTCGTGTTACCGTCGCTGACTCTACAATCCTAGAAAAAGCATTTTTGAAGCCTTCATAGAAGTCATTGGCGTTGCTATATTGATTTAGCTCGGCCCAGTTATACTTTCTTATTTTCGTAGTAAGCAGGCTATTTGAAACATATTGTTGGCTAGTACGGTTTTCTATGTGATCTATCTGCTTCTCCGACTCAATTCCACAGTATATCGCATAGTGATCCGAGATGTTCATTTCTATTACTGCTGACATTATGTTCTCGTCTGTGACTCGTATTAGGCAATGATCGATCAGGGACTCTGTGTTTCGGTCAACATCTACTCGTGTACAGGATGAGATTGTATTTAAGAGGCCTTTCGAAGCTATCATCGTCAGGTACTTTGCTACGTATGTTTCATTCAGTTAAACGTTAATATTAACATCTCCTATAACCATCAGATTCTTATACCTATGAAATTGATCAATGTGGTCACTCAGTTCTTCCGTAAAGTGATGCACATTTCCTTGGGGTGGTCTGTAGACTGCAATGACTGAATATTTTTCTTTGCTTAACTGAATGGTGACTGATAAGCTCTCGTATGCTATTGTTTTCCTGTTGTGGATATCATACGGTAAGTTTTCCCTTATATACATAGCTACACCACCACCTTGTCTATTACTTCTATTAAAAAATTCACAATGGAACCCTTGCATTTTGTAGAATGTATTTTCATGCTCAAAAATATTTATTTCAGAGAGTATTATCATATGGATTTTGTGTATATCTTTTTGGATGTATAACATAAACGCATTCCAGTTTTTTCTGAAAGATCGTTTATTCAGGAAGAGACACGAAAACGAACAATTGTTTTTAATAATTCATTTCTTCACTTGATTTTATGTTTTTAAAATTTACTCGTAACAACTCATTAATTTTTTAATTTTTTTATTTTGCGTTCAATTTGTGGGCCGTTACTGTATTTTTCTTTATTGCAAGTTATTAATGTCGTGCTCTGTATTAAGTTCTGTTATACGATCGCCATCACTTTTCCTTGCCAACACTTTGTAGTTCTTGAACCACACATACTTCCACCCAACTGTCTTCGCTTTTGTTTTTGCGAGCCACAGTAGTTTCTTGAAGTATGGTGAGAGGTGGTCATTGATGTAAACATTGGTATTGGCATACGGGGAGCTGTCAAGTTTATGAAGCTTTTGCAATTCAGAGAATCTAATGTTTTTCTTCGACTTAGCTTTCTCAATAAATGCTTGTTTTATATGTTTTTTAGTAAAGCGTATAATGAAAGTTCTCATTTGCCGATTCTTTTTATCGGGATATGAGTATATATCTTCTACATCCCCTTCATTTACACTTATTCCTAATGCCTCGGCTGTATCAGAAACAACATCGAAAACATTATTAACGGCAGTGCTCGGGATGTTTTTGATTTCTATGTTTTTGTCAATTTGTTTTTGTTCCAAAATGTTAACTTGAGCTTGTAAATTTGAAATAAGTGAATCTTTTGCTTCTATTTGTATCTTATATTCGTTAATTTCCTTCATGAGTGTTTCAATTAGGGCGTTGTTTCTCATAAGTGAGTTATTCAATTGGTCATACTTCGCACTTGTGAAGTCAACAGCTTTTGCATATTCTTTAATTAATGCTTTGATTTCTTGTAACTCTTTGTTTATGTTAGGACTATGAGAGAGGCATTGCTCGGATTGTTGGGGAGAGTCAGTCGGACGAGCCCTTTTTACTTTTTGCGTGTTATCTTCCTCTCGTTCCTTCTCTTTTCCCCGACAGAAGGTGTACTCCCAAGTTCTTTTTGCTTGTGCAGACATTTTGCGGTAACATTCAAAATGCAGTTTCCCCTTGCATTTTCCGCAAGTGACGAATTCCCCATCTATGGGCAACAGATCCTCACAACGCAAGCATTTATTCATATTGCTGATTTTCCTTTTTGTATTTTAAATGACAATAAAAGTGTAACTTACTGTGAATTTCTTGAATTGCTGCTGTAATGCTTTAATGATTCACTTCACTTTCAGCCAAATGCTGTTGATTAATTTTTATTTGTATTTTCTGTAAGTTGGTTTAGAGCAGCCCACGAAAACACGTCTTTACTTTGTAATGCCACTGCACACACCTCGTTTGCCGTCGAACCAATTTTCGCCGCCCCCATCTCAATACTCGCAAACGCCTCATTGAAATCTCGCTGTGATCTACCTATTATGTCAATATCGTCGGCGTATGCAGGGAGTTACGAGGATTTGAAATAGATTGTGCCTTTGTATTCTTCTTCTTCGTTGGTGGCGTTACAGCCCATGAAGGACCAGAGCCAAGCTTTTCTCAATCACCCATGTTGTGTGTGATTTATTGTTCACACAGGTGAAAGGGATCTACAGTTTTTAATGCCGATTCCGAACAGTGTGAGTCGAGAAGCTCTTTCATGACAGGTTTACTACGGGGGGTTCTGCCAGTAGCCCGCCGAGGAGGAACGTCGCGAAATAAACATTCGATGGCGTTGGTGTTATCGGGACCCGAACTCGTATACCAAAAATATAACTTACAACCTGTTCTCAAAAAAAAAAAAGCGAAACAAGGAATTTTATTCGGAGTAGAAGCCCCCGCCTCGCAAAGGATGGCAAAGGACTCCCAAAGGCCCGGTAGGGGTAGCATCCGACGGATGCTGGCCTGCTAAAAAGCGAGAAGAGCCACCGCAGGCGAACATCTTGCGGCACTGTTAGTAAGTCCTATCGCCACCTCCTCGTGGTGCCATCTGGAGATTTCCTATGAAAATTGCAGACGGAGAAGGGTGAATGGCGAGCCTCCTGCTCCAAAAAACAGGATTATTCGGTTGGGCTACGGCCTAGTAAGCCGTAACCGTAAAAAAACCACAAACTCCGAAACAACCACAAGCCTAGGATATAACGGATCGGATTTAGGTTAACGACTCTTGGAAAAACCGAAAAAAGGACAATGATATTCGGCTTTGTACGTGGAATGTTAGGTCCCTAAACAGGCCACGTCCTGCCGAACAACTTGCGGAAGCCCTAGACCGCTATGAAGCGGATGAAAAACTACGATATTAATTACGGCGACTGTTATAGGGAGAGTTGGACTAAGGCAAAAAGTCCTAAGCTTTCGGCATGTGAGCGAACGCCTCATAACAATCCGTATCAAGGCTTCATTTTTTAACATGAGCCTGATTTGCGTCCACGCCCCCACGGGAGACAAGGATGACTCCGCCAAAGATGAGCTCTACGATCTCCTAGACAGAACGTATGTCCAATGTCCCAGCTATGACATCAAAATTGTACTAGGAGACTTCAATGCTAAGCTGGGTAAGGAAAGCATCTCTGAACGAGTCATCCGCGAACATAGCCTACACGACAGCACTTCCGATAACAGGCTGAAGGGCGAAATCTCCTTCTAGCCAGTACGCGCTTCCCGCACCTCGATATACACAAAGGCACCTGGCGATCTTTTGATCAATCGACCACCAGCCAGATTGATCACATCGCGATCGACGTCAGACACTCCTCCACCATTCTTGTAGTAGCTAAGATGCGCTTACGGATATCACGAACGCAGCGGAGTAGAGTAAGAATACAAAGTTATGACGTCGGAAAGCTACTATCGCCAGAAACCGTTCGTGCCTTTATCGATCGCGTCTCCCTTAAGCTCTCCAATACACCTCAATCCTCCACGCTATCAATGAAACAGCAGTGGAGCCTTTGCAAACAAGCCCTGAAAAGCCCTGCATCCGAAGTCTTGGGTTTCAAGGCCCCACCACGAAGAAAGACCTCGTTCGATGACGAGTGCAGGAGAATTCACACAGCGAAACAGGATGCATATAAGGCCTCGCTGCATAAAAGAACAAGAGCAGCTCGGGAGCTCTACGCGTTAAAAAGAAGGAAGGAGCATAAGCTTCTTAGAAGAAAGAAGAAAGAGCACGAGGAGCACGCGATTGAGGATGTGGAGAGGTGTTACTGCAGGCGTGACGTTCGAAAGTTTTATCAACAGATAAAGCGAACATGCCAAGGTTATAAAGCCAGGACGAAAGCCTGCAGGGATGAGAACGGACACCTAGTAGTAGAATCGCAGTCGATGCTGAGAGTATGGAAAAACCACTTCTGCAGACTGTATAACGGCGATGTTAGTCAATATACCGCTGTCAGACAGAATGATCCATTTCTAATCGACGAAGACTGTAGGGAATTCCGTCCCCCTGACCTCGACGAAGTTTAGATTGCCATATCGAAATTCAAGTCGAATAAAGCTGCTGGCGCAGACGAACTGTCTGCTGAGCTCTTCAAGGCAGCTGAGAATGACCTGGTTAGGAGCATGTAGTAAAGGCACGAGCGGTTTCTGGCGATAGTAGCTCCGACTCCGACACCGTGGAGAATTCTGCCCCCCTGACCTCGACAAAGTTGAGATCCACAAGAAAGGAGACCCCTCTGACTACGCCTACTATGGATATCGCCTACAAAATCTTGTCTGCCTTTTGCAAATAAGCTGATAGGTCCTTATCAGTGCGGATTTAGGCAAGGGAAATCCACCATCGACCAAATCTTCACACTACGGCAGATCCTGAAAAAAACCAATGAATTTCAAGTCGACATTCACCACCTATTTGTTGACTTCAAAGCCGCATACGACAGCGTAATTAGAGACGAGCTATACAACGCTATGTCTACCACTGACATACTTGCTAAGCTCGTCAGACTATGCGGGATGACTTTGGAGAATGCTCGCTGCTCCATCCGAATCGGTGAAGACCCGACCGATAGTTTTGATGTCAAAAAAGGATTTAGGCAGGGCGATGCGCTGTCGTGTAATTTCTTCAACATCATAATAGAAATGATTGTGGAAAAATCACTGGCCAATACACGAGGCACAATCTATTTCAAATCCTCGCAACTCCTTGCATACGCTGACGATATTGACATAATAGGTAGATCACAGCAAGATGTCAATTAGGCGTTTGCGAGTATTGGGATGGGGGCGGCAAAAATTGGTTTGGCAGTAAACGAAGGCAAAACTAAATATATGCTGTCATCAAAAAAGGACGCTCACCACTGACGTCTTGGCCAGAACGTTTGTTTGGCAGATATAAGTTCGAGGTAGTTAAGAACTTCGTCTACCTTGGCTTCGCAGTGACCTGGAACAACGACATCAGCTCCGAAATCAAACGCAGAATCAATCTTGCTAATCGCTGTTTTTTGGGCTCAGGCGGCAACTGAGTAATACAGCCCTCTCCCGAACGACAAAGTTGATTCTATATAAGACCCTTATCATCCCGGTCTTGTTGTACGGCTCAGAAGCATGGACACTATCAAAAGCGGATGAGGAGGCCCTTGGTCGGTTCGAGAGAAAGATCTTGCGCGTGATTTTCGGGCCTATAAACGCAGACGGGGGATGGAGGAAAAGACTTAACTATGAACTTTACGGGCTGTACAGCTACATGAGTCTAGTCAGGCGTCTACGGATTCAACGCCTAAGATGGCTGGCCCATGTAGAGCGAATGGACACCACCGCTCCAGCCCGGAGAGTCTTTGAATCCAACCCCGAGGGACGAAGAAGCAGTGGTCGGCCGCACTTAAGATGGCGCACACAGGTGGAAGGGGACCTCAGCCAACTGGGTGTGCGGCAATGGAAAAGGCTAGCAAAAGATCGTGCTAGTTGGAGGGGCATGTTGGTTGAGGCCCAGGTTCACCCGGAACTGTAGCGCCCATTAAGAATAAGAAGCATCCGTAGGCTGGACATTATTGCCTCACTGTGCTAACCAAATTCACAAAATCTATCGAAATCAAATGTCAGTTGAGTTCCCTCTTTGAATTCAAATTTAAACATCCCGGTATGGCCGCAAACGGTAGCTGGATAAATTGGATAAAAATTTCCCATCGGCCATCAAAAACTCGAATGGTTTGTGTACAAAATAGTGTCTTATTCGTAAGTATAACCACAGGCATCAACCATGCAAGCCGCTTATCCGAGCCACATACTAAATTCCACAAGGATATTTCAAAATAATTTCCCCACGAGGAACTAGTTTTCTGCATCTCGTTCCACTTTTCGTTGCCATTCAATAGGAGCCGTACGTCATACACAGTCATGAAATGAAAAGCGAAAAAGAAAAATGACTTCTACCCACCATCTTGCTCACAATCAATAAAAAGAAACAAAAAGATGACGATGGCGCTAACCGTCGGCCTTTAGTCCACCGGAAGTTGTTTGCACTTTTATGCAAATTGCAAATCATTTCTGCACACCCGATAGTCGCCGTATGGATTTCAAAAATTCATAAAATGATTGTTAAGCGAAATAATGTTTGCCGGTTGTAAAGAATGCGCTTCGATTGTAGTCGGTGACGTGACTCAATCAAGATTTCCGCGGGCCATTTAGATTGCATCGGATACACCCACTCGATTTTATTGAGGGTAGGTGTAAAAGACTTCGCTTTAACCCTTACGTTTGCTTAATTTGAATATTCATTGTTCGCTCGTGCTGCCGCCGGATGGTTGCATAACCGAATAAATTAGCGAAATTGGTCTAGATTCGTGTGGAGAGTTGTGGTATTCAATGGTTCGAATGGACATTGAAATAAGGTTTCATGTAAATAGATTAAGATCCATTAAATCGTGAACTGATTTGGATTGCGTGAGGTATAACCCTTAACGTTTTCATAGTTTTTGCCATGCATTTTTAGGATAAGAATGAAGTGTGTCGCTCCATCGATTTCTTATCGATAAATCAACACCTTCATTGCCTTATGTCTCAATTTTTAAAACCCCTTTTAATGACATTGGGTAAGGAATACTTGAGAATCCATTGAATTCCATTTGAGTGCTTCGGTAATGTGCGAAGAACGTGTCATACAACAAAGCTTCAGCTACTGCTACAGTGGCACTGCACGAGTAAATTGCACGAGATTCCTCACCTGCAGGTGAACTTCCGTCGAAGCAAATCACATTTGCCAGTGCATCCATTTCATACGAGGCAATGTTAATAACCTCGTTACACTGCGTCTATGTCATACATAAATGCGTAAGCACGAACAACACCAGACAGAGGGCCCGCAACATACATACTCGACTATAAACCAAAAACGACAACATGCAGTTCGAACACAGTTTTGCAATTAATCTCAACAATCATAACATAAATTTCCCGTCTTTATGATCAACCTTTAAGCACTAACTGTCGACTGAATCCTGGCAAGGAGAACAACGCTTGTACATATGTACATATGTATGTGATGTGTGGCTACGCAGAAGCAACACCACTAGCACCATAAGCAGCAGCAACAACAGCAGCAGGAGCAGTTTGTCAATAACCGCTTGCTGGCAATCTAAGATAACCGCGTCGCAGAGCACTTAAAAGTGCCCACTAATCGAACCGAAACATCGACTGTCTAACAGTCGCCAGTAGGGAACACAGAAGCATCAGCAATAGGAAACCATGCTGATGATAGACAAGAGAACGCATTCACATTCATCGACCATCAAACATCGACCATCAACCATCAACCATCAGCCACCAGCCAGAGACTACTGCGAGCACCTCCGACACACACCAAAGTTAATTAAATCATTGCAACTGACCATTAGTTTCGCGTTGCGCTCCCAAAATCATTAAATCGATACTAAAAACGCACGGAATCAGCTAAAAGTGTAGAGTATCTCATCGCGCACGAGTCTGTATGTATGTGTCTGCCTCTTGAAGACAGCGACTAACTTGGACAGATCGTTATACGATCGCCTTTAATTAACGCTTAATGGTTTATAGGGCACACAACTTGATATTTTTGCGTCGACCGGATTTCATCGTCATCGACAAGTCTAACCTGATGGATGCATTTATCGATCCGGCCATCCAGTCATCCAATCGTCCATCCATCACATTCATCGTCGGAATAAAACGGCAGCACTCTACCGAAATCCGTTCCAGGTTTTAAGCGAACTTTATGACGCTCGCGCACAGAGGGTCACCAGCCAAATGCGATCGTTTGTGCAGTCAACGCGCATCCAAGCTCTTGTATGCAATGGCGAGATTTCACTTTATGACGGTAATAAGATGAGAATATCATAACACAAAAGAGCAATTAACAATGAGGAATTAATCTATCTTACCGCGTTAAATAATCCACTGCCGCGTAAGGTACGCATAGTTGGAGCGGTGATCAGACGGTTGTCATCGTTGGTAATTGTCGCATCACATCATCATCGTCATCGTCAGTTGCATGGCAAAGATAAACATTTCTTCCGAGTGTTTTTTTATGGTCCCCGCTCTTGGTTTACTGTCCCATCATCTATGTACCATTTCTAGTAGGAAGCTGGACTGTAGAAAGTCCAGAAGAAATGGACGAGATCAGTGCCCTCTGAGCCCAGTGACAGCGATGCGATGAAATTAAGCAATCCGAACTGTATCTGTAACAAAACAAAAGTATGCATGAGCACCTACTGGGTCGGCAAAATGATTTATCTTTGAACTGAAGCTCTTCTCTGACCTCGGGTCGGTCGACGGTGAGCGTTTACCAATTTCCTTTCCTTCCCACTTTCATTCACATCTACTATAGGCGATGACACGCGTGCACGAGAGAGAGAGAGAGAGAGAGAGCGTATAGTGGTCGTGTGTCACCGAATATGGATTTACAGATTACGGGCCAGATACAACGTGTGAAAAGTATTGCATGACTGAAGGGTATGTAACGAACGCCCATTTTAAAGTGAAGGCGTGCTCAGTGCTCTGGAAATCGTCATATTTACTCGATGACAGGAAAGGCAATTGTGGGCGGAACTGAAAATCGCTCTCTCTTCCGAGTGGGCTGTGAGCTGAGTGTGCTGTGTGGGATGCGTGGAGTCAATGGAGGAGATTAACGTGGAACTGGGTAATCCGCCTGCAAGGGGCATTCCATATTGATTCCAAATGCGAAATTACGTTTCGATACTGCGCAGGAATGTGGTGTGAAAAAATACAAACTTCGAAAATCGGGCTTCTTCTTCTTGAAGTTATCCCGTGAACCATGCCTAAGAAATACTTAGGCAAGTGGCTCTTTTTTAAATTGCATTTGTGTTCGCCAGCAGAGGGGTAATGGTTATATGAAGAAAATGTAAAGAGTAAACAATTCATGTTGGAATAAGAGGTATCTATCTCCCTAATTTCCCCCTTCTATGGAGACCTCGTAAATTGTGACAGATTTTGGAGGTTTCCTTGCTACTCTTCCCAATTTCCTATCTAGATGGCACACTCACTTCCTGTGCTAAGAAAGAAAACGCCTTTTCCAGGATTTTTGTTTACTAAGACGTCCATATTCCATTTTTACTTACTTACTTACTTACTTACTTATCAGGCCAGCGATCCATGGAGGATCTGAGCCTGAGCTGCCTTCCATCCTTGACGGTCCCGGGCACGCTGCTTCCAATTATCAAGACCAAGATGTCTTAAATCCACGATTACTTGGTCTTTATACCGGAGTTTCGATCTTCCTCTTCTTCTCGAACCAGTACGCTCGAAGTCGAAGACCCTCTTAGCTGAAGCGTTGATGTCCATGCGCTCGATGTGGCCGAGCCAATGTAGTCGACGGATCTTTGCCTTCCGAACTATACCCACATCTTTGTACAGCTCGTAGAGTTCGCGATTATGTCTTCTTTTCACCTACCTCACAGACAGGACCAGATATACGGCGCAGAGTTTTTCTTTCGGAAGAACCTGGAATCAGCTCCGCCGTCCTGCTTATCCTCCAGCTTTCGGCTCCGTACAGCAGACTGGCAGTATAAGCGTTTTGTAAAGCATAATTTTGGTTCTTCTGGTGAAGAGTTTTGACCCAAGGGCGACTCTATGTCAGATTTCCACTGTGGTATCATTTGTGGAATTTACGTTTCGAAATTGTAGCTGCCAATTGTTATATTTTGTCCCAGGTGGTGAGCGACGGATTGGTTTTTGCTTGACAGCATGTACTTCGTTTTGTCCTCTTTGACCTTAAGACCAACTCGTTTCGCCTGTTCTTCAATCGCCGTGAATGCTTTCACAATGTCACGGTGAGAACACGCGATAATTACGATATCATCCGCGTTTCCTAGCAGCTGGACAGACTTGTAGAATATAGTGCTTTCCCTGTTGACGCCTGCCCGTCGCACTATCTGCTCCAGCACCAGGTTGAAGAAGTCACATGACAGCACATCTCCTTGCCGAAATCCGGTGCATGTTTCAAACAGTTCAGATGTCCTAAAAACCGAACTGCACGGTGCATCACGTATTTTTTAGCGTGGCGCGACACAGCCGGATCAGTCTTCCTGGGATCCCGAATCCGGCCATCGCATCAAACAATTCTTTGCGATTAACGCTATCGTATGCGATGAAATCGATAAAGGGATGATGTGTATCGATTTGAAACCCGCTGGTCTTTTCCAAGATTTGTCGAAGTGTGAATATTTGGTCTATAGTCGATTTGCGAGGCCAGAAGCGGCACTCGTAGCTGTCGATTAGTGCCATGAAAAATGGCTTTAGACATTCACACAATACGCTGGACAGGATCTTGTATGCGACATTGAGCAAAATATACCTCTATAGTTCTTACAGGAGGTAGGATTACAATTTTTGTGGATGGGGCAAATAGAACTGGTATTCCAGTCGTCGGGCATGCTTTTATCTTCCCAAATTTTGCAGATGACCTGGTGCATGCTCCCTATCAGAACATCGTCGCCAGCCTTGAAGAGCTCTGATGACAAGCCATCTGAGCTGCAAAGATGCTTTTCTTTTGGCTCGGTACTCTTCTTGCGCTGCCCTGGTTTTCCTCTGCAGCGCCTTTTGGCACGCCTCGTCGGTTGCTGCCTTTTTCTGCTCGCACTCGCCGTCATACTACGGGTTTCTTGTCGGGGGTGGTAGGTATCCTAAGGTGGTTTCGGCTACTTCCTGAATGGCTGAGCGGTAATGCAGCCCAATATCGAACCTCCTCCTGGTGGGCTGGTGTAGCTTTTTACCATTGAACAGTCGAGCTCTGAATCTTGCTGCTACGAGGAAGTGGTCAGAGTCGACATTTGTCCCTCTGAATGTTCGCACATCCAGGATGTTTGACGAATGCCTTGCGTCAATGAGCACATGGTCGATTTGGTTGGCGGTTCGACCGACCAGAGATCGCCAGGTTGCTGTGTGGATTCGCTTACGAGGGAATCTTGTGCTACTTATCACCGCATTACGAGCTGTCGCAAAGTCCGCGAAGCCGTTATTTGTTGTTCTATCGTGGAGGCTGTGTTTTCGATCACTCCGCCAAGGGTGTTCTCCCTACCGATTTTGGCGTTGAAGTCCCCGATTACGATTTTAACATCGTACTCCGGACAAGCTCCGTAGGCGTTATACAAGAGATAATAGGAGTCCTCTTTGATGGGGTCTTCAGCCTCTTTGTTAGGGGCGTGTGCACATATAAGGCTGATGTTATAAAATCTGCCTCTGATGCGGATCACAGCCAGGCGATCACTTATAGGTTTAAAGTCGATTACCTTAACCGCTTTTCCACGACAAATCCGCATCTCAGTAAGTGCAATCTTTTGTGACAGCTGGAATAAATGTCGCAATTTTTCTTCCTCATCCAGCGTATTTTCTGGATCGTAGTAATATCCGTCTTGTACTGCGTGAGGATTCTTTCCAGTTTATGAGTAGCTCCGGGAGTGTACAGAGTTCTCACATTCCAGAAGCTTACTCGCAAATCGTGTTCCTTTTTCGTGCGTTGTCGTCGTCTAGTATCGAACGTGCTTTTCACGGTGCTTCTCCTCAGCGGGGTACTGACAAAATCCCCTGTAGTATAATTGTCAAGAAAAGCTTCTCGAATCTCGCCGTTCGAAACCGGCAGTAAACTGTAGGTCCCTTTCACCTATGGGAAAATAAAATCTCACACAACATGGGTGATTGGGTGACCTACAGTTCAATGCCGATTCCGAACTGGGTGAGACGAGAAACTTTTTCATGGCAAGTTTACTACGGGGGGTTTGCCAGTACCCGAGGAGGGACGTAGGTGTTATCGATATCCGAACTCGCTCATCGTGCGTCAGAGTCAAATACACAAACCACTGCGCCACAGCGCCCCCAACGTGCTATATTGTGGTGTAAAAACCAAGAGTTGTCTCGCCACAATTCCTAAATTAGACGAATAGCTTCATGCAAACGACGTGCAACGCTCATACAATATTCCCTGTTGACAGTTTGACACAGCGGAAGAACTCGAAATGCACAACACCACGATAATCGAAGAAAACGCTCAACATGATCTTGATTTTTGAGCGACTTTGGTCTTGCCGCCCCTTTATCATGACATTCACTTAATTAATCAGTTGTTTCCGGGTCTTCTTTTTTTCTTAGGTGGCGCTACACTCTCCAGCGGGAATGGTCTTTCTCCAGCTGGCACGGCCTTTTTCCAGTTGTTTCCAGCCACGCACTCTCAGCTGGTTAAGGTCCCCTTCCACCTGTGTGGACCGCCTTAGATTCTGTCGTCTTTTGGTGCATCGTCCCCAGGGGTTGGACTCAATGACTCTTCGGGTCGGAGCTGGGTTGCCCATTCGCTCTACATGGCCTAACCATCTTAGACATTGGATCCAGAGACATTGTACTAGATCGATGTTTCTCCTCCTCTACACTTCGTTTATACAAACGGGAGCATGGAATGAACGCAGAATTTTCCTCTTGAAACGATCATAGAAGAGGACCGGGATGATTAATGTTTTGTACAGCGCAACTTTGGTCTTGCGAGAGAAGACTCTTCTTCTCAATTGGCTCTATAGCCCAAAGAAGCAGCGGTTGGCGAGAGTAATTCTGCGTTTGATCGCAACACTGGTGTTGTTGTCGCTGGTCACTGGTGAAGCAAGGTACACGAAGGTTCAAAGGGCAGGCTGTCTGGCGGTGACGAGATCTATGAAGTCCACACCAACTCCGGCTCTTGAAGTTATGCTGAACCTCCCACCCTTAGGCATATACTGCGAGAGCATCGCAGCCAGAACTGCGCTAAAACTACAAGAATCCGGTCTCTGGACAACGAGTCTTCACGGCCACGCATCGGTCTTGAATCGATGGACCGTCTCGAGATTTAGAACAGAAACTGACTTTGTCACCCGACTTCCTTACTAGGAGAGGAGATTCTCTATTCGAATTCCCTCCAGGGAGGAATGGACCGGTGATATGGTGCGCACGAAAAATTAACTGGCCTGTTGGCACAGGAGCCGGAGTCTGTTTTGAGTCTAGGGATATACATCGATCCTATAGACTCGATGATGGATGCAGGGTTTTCCAAGCTGAGGTCTTCGCAATCGAACAAACGGCAGACCTGCTTAGCAGAGAGAATCTCTCAGGAGAAAGGATCAACATCCATGTTGACAGCCAGGCAGCCATTCAGGCTCTGCAGGCAGCATGGATAAGATCCAAACTCGTCAAACTCTGCACAGAAAGGTTAGAAGAGATATCGAATGTAAACGAGGTGACCTGCTGGGTACCTGGTCATGTGAATATCTCTGGAAACGATAGGGCGGACGAGCTAGCTAGGCTGGGATCAAGTGCAAATTTAGCGCAGATCGATGGTGTCACTTAGATACATGCGCAACGGCGAGATCGATTTGGCCCGTTTATAATAAGGAAAGGACGGAAAATCTGCTGAAGTTTAATCGTAGGAATATTCGACTGGCAGTCGGTGCCCATATTGGGCATTGCATGCTATCTCACCACGCAGCTCGACTAGGCCCTATAATGACTTCTGCAGAAGCTGCAGGGACGAAGAGAAAATTGAATCCATTTGTCACCTGCTGTGCGAATGCCCGGGTCCAGCCCGAAAAGGGAACGTATTCCTAGGAATAGACTTCCTTTTGGGACTAGAAGGTAAGTAACATTGGGTTTGAACAGAATACTAGGATTCTTATCCTCGTCTGAATGGTTCAGATCAACGGTAAATGTCTAGGTCTTAACGGGTTAAAAATTAATTGGGCACATTGGACTCTACGTAGTCTAGGCGAGCCTTGACTTTTCGTCAGTGGGGCACCTACTTACCTAATCTAACCTAAGGTACCCGAAGTCCTTGACCACTTCGAAATTGTAGCTGCCAATTGTGACGTTCTGGCCAAGACGTCGGCGTTGTGCGCTTTTTCTGGATGACAGCGTGTATTTGGTTTAAACCTCATTTACTGAAAAACTCATTTTAGCCGCCTCAATGCTTTCGAACACTCCACTGACGACATCATTAGCGTCGATAACATCCGCGTACGCAAGCAGTTGCACAGACTTGAAATGGATCGTACCTCTTGTGTTGGCCATGAGTCTTGTATGATCTTTTCAAGCACGATGTTGAAAAATTACATGACAGCGTCGCCTTTAAAATCAAAAGCCTCGGTTAATTCGCTACCGACCTTAATAGAGCTGCGAGAGCTCTTTATTGTCATCCAACACCTACATAATCTGACGAGTTTGGCAGGCATGGCAAAACTAGACATGGCGCTGTATAACTCGTCTCTATGCACACTGTCATAGGCAGCCTTGAAATCGACGAAAAGGTGGTGGGTGTCGATTTGATATTCTTGGGTCTTCCCCAAGATCTGCCGCGGTGTGAATATTCTATTGTGGATTTAACCGGCCTGAAACCACACTGATAAGAATCCATCGGATTATCCGCAAAGGGTTTTAGGCAATCACACAGTATTGCAGAAAAAATTGCAGAAAAAATCTTATCGTTAAGGAGACCTATTTCTCTGTGGTTGACGCAGTTATAGGGGTCTCCTTTCTTGTGGACCGGGCAAACGATGCTGAGATTCCATTCGTCGGACATGCTTTCCTCCGACCAAATTTTACACATAAACTGATGCATGTGCCCTACCAGCTCATCTCCAGCCGCTTGTACGCATTCTTCATCAAACCAGGAGTTTCTGGCTGGCGGCCGTTTAAAGCCCAATACATCAGAAGCAGCATCTCTGATGGCGTGCTGGCAATGCTCCCACTGTTGTTCTCTGGATTGTGCCGGTATCATCGGATCTTACGAGAGATTGGAGGAAACTCGATCGGCAAGGATCCTGGCAGTCTCCTGCGATTGTAGCTTTCTGACATCAAACTTTCGTTTTTCAGCTCGAGTACTTGACAATCTCACTCGTCCCTTGGCTACAACAAGGTAGTGATTCGGGTAGATGTTTTCTACATCTAGGATGCTGGAGGAGTGTCTGGCGTCGATAGCAACGTGATGGTCGACTGATCAGGTGATCGCCAGGTTCCTTTGTGGATGTTGAGATGCAGGAATCGTGTGCTAGCTAGAAGGAGATTGTGCCCCGCCAGGAATTTAAGTAGCCAATGTCCGTTTCCGAAGGTGGTGTCATGTAGGCTATACTTCCCCGTGATCAACCCAAATATGTCTTCTTTGCCCAGTTTCGCAGTAAAATCTCCTACTACTATTTTTGTATCGTAGCCTAGACATTGGGCATAGGTTCTGTCTAGGAGATCGTAGATGTCATCTTTGAGTCGATCGTCCTTTTCATCGCTTGGGGCTTGAATGCATATTAAGGGACCTAATATTCCAGGTGCAGACTCGCAAGTCACTTAGTCGTTTGCAGGGGTCATTGTGATTGCTTGTGATTGCTCCGTAGCAATTTTTTTTTTCCGTGATAGGGATGTTACCCGTAGGCACAACCCCAACCTGGAGGGCCAGACTCCTTTTTCCCCAAAAACAAGGGTTCGAATCACGAATCGAGCAAGGACAGAGATTGAAGCTGGCGTTTGCCATGTTAAACACGATTAACTTCTTTGCTCTGTTTGCTCGGTCCCTCCCCTCTAATTGTCTTAAATTTAATGATTCCTTTCATCCGTTATAATAGAAAGTTAGAAAGTTGGAAATGCGATATGAATTTCTACTTAATCCTAAGAATAAACACGGATAGCCACGCCAGCATCACGTTATTCTCTGTTCGTAGACCCAGTTCTCGGTGGCTGAACTCCATAAGACCAATTCCTTTTCATTGAACCATGAACCCTGGATGATGTTACGTCCGAATTGAATACAGAAATCACCATGAATTGTTCCTGGCAGCGAATCAGCTGGATTGGTGGCACCGAACATTTGACGACCGGTCTTGACGACGTTCAAACCTTCCCAGACCATACTACGGGCCGGAGCTCATGTAACTAACCAAACCAGGGAAGAATGGACGCCCGGCGAGGTCGGCATAGTATGTGGGCCAAATCAATTTCAAGCCGATCAATTTGAAACCCTTCTGCTTGAAGCGTTCAATGAATTTGTCGACGAGTCCACGTTGGACGCCGTCGAGCTTGACCGTGATGAAAGTATGTTCCTTGTTTTCTGCCATTGCTGAGGAGAATAAGGAGAAGAATGAATGCGGATCGCCTGCTTTTCATTGGCAAATGCATTTTTTTAAATACTAGGTAGAAATCACACTGTACTATATCATGCAAATGCGGCGTGTAGTTAATGGAAAGTATATTATTCCCGGTCATCTATCAGTTTGGGTGGAACAAAGCATGGACAGACCTTTCAGCGGCCCAATTGTTCGGTCAAAATGCGACATATTCATTTCAGCTTCATTTCCATTAATGTCAGATCTTTGATCAATTCACGCACCGCTTAGTTGGCACATTCGGTTATCAGAAATTACAATTGGACATCATTTACGTCTCCGTGACCATCTTAAAAGCACATATTACTCTCGCGAATTCTGCTACTTGATAAACAGGCATCACCATCTACTTGTTTTATTACGCGAAGCATTTCGATGATAGTTTTACCAAACACACTGTCACTTGGAAGGCAATGACTAATCGTCTAATCGTCCGGTTCTAATAGTCTAACATAATGCCAGTGAACGACGTAACTCCTAACTCAGGCTGCCATCATTAGAAGAAAGAAGAAATATTCCCTACTTTGGAACGCACCCTAAAAAATGATAGAGTTAAGGGACCTACATATAAGCTCCCTTTTACAATTTGTCCTCAATGCCAGTTTTCAGATATCTCACAGAGTTTGAAGATTAGCTGGCGAGTGAAACTGCGTGATTAAGGCATGTTATGAGTTGGAGAGTCATTACTTATTGATGATTCCATGTAAATGTTCTCGGTCGACATTTTAAAACGTTCTTGAGGAGGGTCCGATTTGGAGTCACTTTTTTGAGCATATTGGCAAGTAACGCGTGTAATGTTGCCTTCCAAAGCCGCAATTGACATGGGCTTAGACGAGCGATTTGGCATATTGAACCAGCCAATTCGCCGATCGCTGTGTGGCCTGTAACGCCGTGTTGCTGGGACGATCTGTCCATCGGATCATCTTCCAACTTCTCTACTCTACTCCGCTTACCGGAAATTCGACACTATGGCAGGTCGTTCGGCTCCAGTTCTTACACGAGCTATATTTCGTAAGGTTTGAAACCAATATCCTCGCTTAAAGTCTTCCACATCTTCGAGTCACACAATCCTGATTCCTGCGAGCGGCAACCAACAGACAAATCACGATCTTCATTCAAACTGGCTGAGACACCAATAATAATTTCTTCTACATGCGCTCAAAGTGTAGGTGACTGTTAATGGCGTGGAATTGGCGTGAGTGGTGTGGATGGCAAAGGACTAACAAAATCCTCGTAGGGGTAGCATCGATCCAACGGATGCTGACCTGCTAAAAAGCGAGAAGATTCACCGCAGACGAACACCTTGCGGTACTGTTAGTATGTCCCATCCCCACCTCCGCATGGTGCCATCAGGAGATTTCCTCTAGAAATTACAGACAGCAAGGAGCGAATGACGAGTTTCCATCGCCAAAAAAACAGGTTAGTCGGCTGGGCTACGGCCTAGTAAGCCTTAACCGTAAAAAAAGTTGTAACTCAAGTACAAACGCAAGCTTCGGACTTAACAGACGGACTACATGGACCCTCGCAAACGTACAAAAGGGCAGGTTCTGCACCTGGAATGTTAGGTCCCTTAACAGACCGGGTGCGGCCGCACAGCTTAAAAACGCCCAAGACTGCTATAAAGCATACATTACTGCACTCCAAGAAGTGCGATGGAATGGACCAAGAAGTGCTCGAGTTGGACTTAGGCAAAAAGTGCTAAGCTTCCGGCATGCGACCGAACGTCTTATAACAATCCGCATCAAACTATCTTCGGGTGCATCAGCTTGATATGCGTTCACCCCGCCACAGAAGACGACAGAGTCAAAGATGACTTTAACGACCTCCTAGATAGAACATACGCTCATTGTCCCAGCTAAGATACCAAAATTGGACGACGATGAGAGAGAATTCCGTCCCCGACTTAGACGAGGTTAAGATAGCGATATCAAAACTAATAAGGCTGCTGGCGCAGATGGTCTGCCTGTTGAGCTATTGAAAGCAGCTGAAGATGGGTTGGTTGGGAACACCGACTCATCTGTAAGATATGGTCGGAAGAAAGCATGCCCGATGAGTGGAATCTCAGCATCGTTTGCCTGGTTCATAAAAAAGGAGACCCCTAAGAGTATATCTGCGCCAACTGTAGGGCAATAAGTCTCCTGAACTTCGCGTATAATATATTTTCTTCTGTGCTATGTAAACGCCTGAAACCATTCGTGGACAATTTTATAGATTACTATCAGGCTTCAGCCCTGCAAAATCCACGATGGACCAAATATTCATACTGCGACAGATTCTGGTGAAGACCCTCAAATTTCAGGTCGACACACACCACCCTTTCGCCGGTTTAAGGCAGCATATGACAGTGTATATAGGGACGAACTGATAGAGCCGTATTATGTTTCGACATCCTTCGTGACAATTGCTCACCTTGTCGTGGTACGGAGGCTCAGTACAGGTAATGACTCTCGAGAGTAATCTCTAGAGGAACCCGAAGCTAAGAAGCAATTACGGACCCCCCACCTACCCCTCCCCTTCCTCTGTACCCATCGCTCCCCTACTCCCCTAACTCCAAGGTGGAACAGCATACGCCGACGGATGCATGGCTAAGAGGGTGCTTAGCTACTAGTATGCGAACTTCGGATACCGGGCGACCTCCGATTTCAATACAGCCTTCCTGCAGTGTCTCGGGCTCCGCTGCAGGTGACCGTTCTTTCCCGTGTTCTCGTGGGAACAATTGAAAAAACAAATACTTTTGAAGAGACTGATGACTCTCTAACGTCATCGCCTGCTAGGACTTGTGAGTCCTCAGCGGCAAATAAGTGGGAAGTGATGCCGGCATCTTGTGCTGGCATTGCAGCCGAACGGAAAGCTGAAGATATGTCTTCACTCTCCGATTCTGACACCACACTTGGCGGAGATTCTGTGAGTATGCTCTCGGATGAACTCCCAAGTGTAAGTAGGAACGAAACCATCAGGAACGTAGAGGAAAAGCCTGTACCACCTGGTGGCTTCGTCAAGCTCAAATCATCGGAGCAGCGACGATTTAAAGCTTCTATGATGCAGGGCAAAACTAGAGATGAAGCCCTAGTTTTTGCAAAATCAACCCCTGCGAGTAAGGGTCCGGAGCTGAAACGTGTTCGTTCCGCAGACACTACTCCACCAAACCAGGCTGCTAAACGCAGCAAAATCGGTAAACACCAGGTCGACAAAAAGAGCTACAGTAGTGTAGCTGGGAGGATACGACTCGGCATCATCCCTAAGGACTTAGGAACGAACCCCCTCACTACAGCGCAGATGGCAGCCGTTCAGGAGGCTATAGTCGACACCTCCATCGAGCTGTCGGGTAAAGCACCCAAACCTCGCTTTAGGGGATCGACCTACAAATCAGGGTGGTTATACTTTGTGTGTGACAACCCAGATACGGCCGATTGGATGAAAACCAATTTTACGGCCATCAAGGACAAAAGTGGACTTGACATTATGCTTGTGGAAGAAGAAGCTTTCCCGAAACCGCACATCGTACGGGGCTACTTCCCACAAAGCGCCGGCCTACCCATCACGAAGGTGTTGGCGACGCTGGACTCACAAAATGACGACTTGCACGCAAAGAACTGGAGAGTCATGCAAAGCACGTCAAATAAGGAGAAAAACCTCCTGCACTTAGTCCTAGCAGTCAGTGACAAATCCTTGGCTCGACTGATGGAACTTAAGTGCCAAGTGGCCTACAGATTTGAAATCGTAAAGATGATTGTCAAAAGCCAGGCGAAAACATCCTTGGATGTAGCACCAATCGCTGTAGGAAAACCTACAAGCAGCAGTATGGTGGATGCACCTGCTGCCGCAATAGGAAAACCTACAACCAGCAGTATGGTGGTTGCACCTGCTACTGTGGTAGGAAAACCTACAGCCAGCAATATGGTGGTTGCACCTATTGTTATAGTAGAAAAACCTACAACCAGCAGTATGGTGGTTGCACCTGCTACTGCCGTAGGAAAACCTACAGCTAGCAGTACGGTGGTTGCACCTACTGCTATTGTAGACACGCCCAGATGTGACGAACCAAAACCCGCTGCCACGTCTGAGCCGGCGACTACTAAAAGTCGCCCAAACAAGGGTAAGAAACGTCCCCCAACGAAACAAGGGGAATCTTCGATGGGAAGTAGATCAGAGGATCGCTCCCATCGGGTCGGAATCTTCAGGCGAGGCAACAACAAGCCTTACCGAACGAAGGATCCGGCCTACCGTCGCAAGTAATGGATGGGCTGCGTGTGCTGCAGGGCAACCTGCACCATGCCAAAGGTGCCTCGGACACCTTTAGCCTGCGACTGTACCGCGACAGGATCAGCATTGGGCTAATCCAAGAACCATGGGCTCATAAAGGTAAGATTATGGGCCTGCAAAACAGGTCGCGTAAATTAATTTACGCCACAGGAGATTTTTCTCCTAGGGCCGCATGTGTGATCGGCACTAACCTAAATTTTCTCCCCATTCCAGAATTCGTCACAAGGGACTTGGTAGCCGTCATTGTGGAAGCTCCCACCGATGGAGGAGTAAGGGAGGTTGTATGCGCCTCCGCTTACTTTCCTGGAGACGGTCAACAAATCCCACCTACAGAAGTCCAGGATCTGGTTAGGTATTGCAACCAGAAGAAACACCACCTGGTAATTGGATGCGACGCCAACGCGCACCATATGGAATGGGGAAGCAGCAATACCAACAAACGAGGTGAGTCACTTTTTGAATTTATTATTAGTAATAATCTCACCGTTGCCAATAGAGGCAACAAACCCACATTTATAAACGCGGTTAGAAAAGAGGTGCTTGACCTCACTATCTCTAGCCAGTTTATCTCAAATGTGATTGGGGACTGGCATGTCTCCAATGAAGCCTCACTATCTGATCATCAGCATATCAGATTTAACATCTCTAGTGTGGCAACTGAAGTTGAGCCCAGATATCAGCCCAAACGAACGAATTGGGCTCGGTTCCAAGCTCAACTCGCCGCTAAAGAGGACATGCTCCCTAAGTCGATTAAATCGACAGATGATATCGACGAAGCGGCCTACCAGCTCAATACAGCACTCATCTCATCCTTTAGAGACAGCTGTACACCTAGGTCAACTACAAAAAAACGTTGTGTGCCCTGGTGGAACAGTCAGCTTGAGTCCCTAAGGAAGCAGGTGAGATCGCTGTTCAATAGAGCAAAACGGTACAACAGTTGGACTGAGTATAGATCTGCTCTAACTAAGTACAACCTCGAACTGAGGAAATCCAAGAGAACGTCTTGGAGGAAGCATTGCGAGAATATAGACTCGCTTCCAACTGCAGCCCGACTCCAGAAAACACTCTCTCGAGAGCACACAAATGGGCTCGGGCTGCTTCGCAAGTCAGACGGCACCTTTACCGTCAACCGCAGGGAAACCCTGGAGACCTTGCTCGAGGTGCACTTCCCTGGTTCTACTCCCTACTCGATGTCCTCTGACGATCAGATTAACGTCACAGGAATCATCGATAGTAGAACAAATAGCCTCTCTGGAAGACTATTCAGCCCTGACAGAGTTAGATGGGCAATTAGCTCATTTAAACCCTACAAGGCTCCAGGCAAAGATGGTGTCTTTCCTGCGATCCTACAGAAAGGCTTGAATACAACTCTACCATCACTGATAGCTCTATTTAGGTCTTGCTTCAACCTGGGATACATACCCCGGACTTGGAGAGAGGTCAATCTTGTCTTCATCCCCAAGATTGGGAAACCAAGCGAGCAACCTAAATCCTATCGCCCTATCAGTTTGACTTCGTTCTTTTTGAAAACAATGGAGAAACTGATAGAGCTCCACATTAGAGGTATCCTGGAAAGACAGGCACCTCTGCACTCTAACCAGTATGCATATCGCAAAGAGCGATCTACCGAAAATGCACTACACCATTTGGTGACATGCATTGAAAATAGTTTCACACAAAAGGAGATCGCAATCTGCGCCTTCCTCGATATAGAGGGGGCCTTTGATAATACTGGCTATGACTCGATCACCACTGCACTATCCTGCAGGGGTGTGGACCATCCCACTAATCACTGGATTAGGGCGATGCTGAATAGCCGTATCATATCGGCCACATGCGGAGAGGTCTCAGTGACAGTATCGGCGGTCAGAGGATGCCCACAAGGGGGAGTC
The DNA here is from genome assembly GCA_951905685.1 of Eumerus sabulonum. Classification (NCBI taxonomy): domain Eukaryota; kingdom Metazoa; phylum Arthropoda; class Insecta; order Diptera; family Syrphidae; genus Eumerus; species Eumerus sabulonum. The sequence goes on from OX645064.1 coordinate 42,628,547, forward strand.
CTCTCACCACTGCTTTGGTCGATAGTCATCGACGATCTATTACGCAAGCTGACCACTCGGGGCTACGAGGTCATCGGATATGCTGATGACCTAGTAGTCATTGTTACAGGCAAGTGCGAGGTCACTGCCTGTGAGCGCATGCAACTTGCGCTCCAATTCATCTCTGACTGGTGTGGCAGAGAGGGGTTATCTATTAACCCAAATAAGACAATCTTAGTCCCATTTACAAAGAGAAGAAAGGTACAACCCTGCTCAATCTCTCTAAATGGAACACACATAGGATTTTCAGAGGAGGTAAAATATCTAGGTATTGACCTAGACCGCAAACTCAACTGGAACTCCAACATGAAAAATAAACTCATGAAAGCGACTAAGGCCATGTGGGCCTGCCGACGCACCTACGGTAAAACCTGGGGGCTCAAACCTAAGGTGGTCCACTGGATATATACCGCGATAGTAAGGCCTATCGTTACCTACGGGTCCACCGTATGGTGGACAAAAGTTGAACAAAAAACTACTATTACTAAGCTTCAACGCCTTCAGAGACTAGCGTGTCTCGGCATCACAGGCGCCATGCCGTCCTGCCCTACGGCAGCACAAGAAGCACTCATTGGACTCGTTCCACTGCACCTTTTTATCAAAAAGGTGGCATTACGCAGTGCAATCAGAATCCTCTGCTCGGAAACAAATATGCCATGTAGACCCGCAGGCCACATGTCCATACTACAACACTTGCCCGAGCTGGATATGATTACTACGGTCTCGGACGCATTGCCACACACCTTCACCTTTGACAAAAGATTTGAGGTACTGATCCCAAATCGCTCAGCATGGGAAAATAGTGACCCCCTGCTGAATGTCAAAGGCCTTAGGTGGTACACGGATGGCTCCAAGATGGCTTCTGGCGTTGGCGCCGGCATCTTTGGACCAAAACGTAAAATCTCGAAGGCCCTGGGAGTAAGTCCCAGCGTCTTCCAAGCTGAATTGCATGCCATCCTAACATGCGTCAACGTAAATCTCGAGACCGGCATCAGAGGAGTAACTATAAACATACTCTCTGATAGCCAAGCAGCGCTTAAAGCACTGAGTTCGTACAGCACGAACTCGAAAACTGTCAAGGAATGCCATGACGCCCTGCAAGAGCTCGCCAAAAGAAACAATGTTAAACTTTGGTGGGTGCCAGGACATAAAGGTATTAAGGGCAATGAAATTGCCGACCAACTTGCTAGAAAAGGTTCCAGCGACAAATACATAGGTCCGGAACCTTTCTGCGGCATTCCCAGGTCTAAGATAAATCACCTCCTAGACAAGTGGGAAAAATCGCAACACCTGTCCTTCTGGAACAGTGTTCGGGGACTTCGTCAATCTAAACGACTTGTACGACCCCTGAACAAACACGCTATTGACATACTTAAGCTCAATAGAGGGGATATCAGAAGACTGGTCAGCTACCTAACGGGACACTGCGGTCTGAGATATCATCTAAATAAAATTAGTCTCTCGTCGGAAACTGAGTGTCGGCTCTGTCTAGAGGACGATGAGACGGCAGAACACATACTGTGTGAGTGTCCTGCACTCTGCCATCTTAGGAAGCGCATCCTTCTCAGTGAAGTTGTGACTCCTGAGGGGATCACCCTGGCTCCTACGAGAAGCATTCTCAGCTTCATTATAGAGGTTGAGAGGCTACTCGGCTAATCGGCTAGCAGGCACAATAGATCTGCAAAGGTCGCAGTGCCATATTGCTAAGAGTAGCACTAGCCCCATATTTAAAAAAAAAAAAAAAAAAAATGTTTCGACATCCCTCCCAAACCCGTCAGGTTGTGCAGGATGACAATGGAGAATTCTCACTGCTCCATTAAGGTCGGTAATGAGTTAGCCGAGATCTTCGTTGTCAAAAAAGGGTTCGCACTGGATCTGGGTGACGCACTTTCATGTGATTTTTTCAACATCATTCTCGAAAAGATCGTGCGGGATTCAATTGCCCGCATATGCCGATAACATTGAGGTGATTGGGAGAAAGCAGCAAGACGTCAGTGAAGCATTTGTGAGCAATGAAGCAAAAGTGGCAAATATATGCTGCCGTCAAAGAAAGACGCACGACACCGAGATATTGGCCAGAACGTCACTATTGGCAGCTATAACTTTGATGTGGTCAAGGATTTTATCTACCTTGGCTCACTGGTAACAAGCGGCAACGACACCAGCGCTGAGATTAGACGCAAAATAAGTATTGACAACCGCAGAGGCTTGAACTTTATCAAAACGCATGAATTCTCCGTACAATCTTCGGTCCCGTTTGTGTTGACGGAGAGTGGAGGAGAAGATTCAACCACGAGCTGTACGGGCTGTACAGCGACATCGGCCTAGTATGACGTCTAAGATGACTAGGCCATGTAGAGCGAATAGATAGCACAGAGTCTTCGACTCCAACTCCGAAGGACGACGTTGGAGAGGGTGGCCGCTAGGTGGAAAAGGACCTTAACCAACTGAGCGTGCTATACTGGAAACAACTAGCATGTTAGCTGGAAGAGCATGTTGGTTGAGGCTCAGGTCCACCCCGAACTGTATCGCCACCTATGTAAGTAAGTAATTGGTGTGAATTCGGCCACTATGACTTGCTCAATATGTCGATTGTAACGACCATAATGGTAAATGGTTCAAAAGCGCTAACATTTTTGTTCACCGAACGCGAGTTTTAACAATAAGATTCAACAATTTGAAAGCGTTGGTCGGGTGATGGTAATGGGACCTGCATATATTAAACTGTGGCACATGTCATGAATCGTGCATGAGCAGTCAAAAAGGCAACATTAAACACTCAAACAGCAGAAACCCAGCCATTAAACATACATTTGCATTTACTCGTATACTCTTGCGGACTCCACTCTCGTCATTCTAAAGGTAATGATGGACCCATTTACCTTCGCAGATTATAAAAAGTTTCGTGACGTGGTGCATAGGGTTTTAGTCTCTAATGCCGTTGGTGTCGGGATTGGATGAACATCGTTCTCACCAACGATTATTGCACTAATCTGGATGTAGAGGACGTAAGCCGGATCTCATGGTCCGACAAAACCTTTTGTTTTACGTCGTATAAAAAATATTTCATCAAATACCGATACAGATGTACACAATTAGGCCAAGTAGAGACTATATTTCAGTCATTGGTCATGTCATCGTATTACTTGGTGCCTACTTCCCACCGATACTATATACATATATAAACGACACAGCTCCCAAGATAAGTCCATAGAAACCGGAAGTAGCGTATCAAATACCCTCTAACTAAAGAGCAAAACTTTTCTTTAAGCTAAGCCACTCCAAGCGCATCTAAATTTAGCAAGCAGCCAGAGGTCGATAGTCACATTTAACAAATACCGATCTCACCCATCAGCATATCTATTTATTCGCCACAGAAACGACTTGCAAATTCGAAATCATACAATTTACGACATGGGCCACCTTAATTGTGTGTAAATCCCGTCAATACCCGTCCATCACTAACAACCGTGTAAATCCCATAAATAAAGAAATATACACACACGTATAAGCCGGCTTCCCAATTCAGAACTTATTGATGTTTCTCCACGCATTGATTGATAATTAAGTCAGATGACAACAATAACCGTTTAGACAACTTCTGAAGAAGCCCACCGACCGTAACGAATTTCCAACAGAGCGACACCAGCTACCTTGGGCCCACACATTACACATGAGCCGCCACGCATACAAATTGCTCCAAAATGAATCTCACTCACGAAGAGTGATCCAGTTCCTGTCCGCATCGGAGAAATTCAGTAGCACCTCTACTTATCCGACACCACGATCTAAATGATGTTATTCATAGGATCCGCCTAATTGAAGCCAAGCACTGAGAGTGCCAGTGATGATCTGCACTTTAGAGTTCTAAATCCGAAGACACTCACTTCTCGATACAGATTCCGGATTCCATGGCGCGATAATCTTTTGATATTCAAATTAGCAATAGAGCTGTGAGACGAATGTCCGAGCGTTTGTTCCAATTAACATTTCTTCGCATCGCTCACACACACACGCGGTCATCAACGCCGCCACCGACCGCTTCGATTGATTATGCTAATCGTTCACCATCAGTAGCTGAGCCAGAGAATTAAATGATCCCCAGGCCGCCGTCATGTGTGGACATGGACAAGTGTTTGCGTAGCCGCCCGACATACCAACCTATCTATGTATCTACCCATGGGCGGCTTTCTTTTCATTCTTCCTATCCGATCCGATTCGACTATTCCCGGGAAACGAAACACGATTCTTCCTGACTTTGATGATGGACCAGAGTGTCCAATAAAAGCCAAACCCAAACATTTCTATTTGGAGCCATTGTGCGACAGCCGGCGGTATTACATCGCATCCCATCTTGACTCCAGATGCGACTGAGTGGACTGTCCGCTCTGAGATTACAATTAAAGTGGTGGGGCCATAAAAGAAAAAAGGTGGACAAGACAAAAGTAAATGAAAAAAAATCTAGTTTATGAGCAGGTCGACTGTGATGATGATGTTGAACGGAATTCGCGTGTGAAGCGGCCGAAGGAGGATACGACTGCGAGTGCGCATAGTGGTTACGCTGAGCTATTTGTTCTACGAAACGATTCGGGCTTGATACTCGTAATGAGGTACTAATTGAGTGTCATTCGTGGGCTATGACCGCAACATAGTCGTGCGTTTGTAGACACGTCCGGGTGGAGTGTCTTCATTTCGAGGTGATGGCTAACCACTCGGTGCCACTGATGTTTTGGTAAATTAAACGGAAATAAAGCTGAAGTTGGCGATGATGTTGGGAAAGGGAGAGGGCTCTTTAATGGACGTCGGAGCTATGAGTTTTGTGTACTTATTACAATATTTCGCAAGGAAATAAAAACGTTTCAGTCATTCGTTGGAATGAGATGATGCCCGTTGGTTGGAGTTTTTTTTTTTTGATGATATACATATGTTTGGAAGGAAATGGAGTCACCAGCAACGAGGTCACTCCTGATTTTGCGAAATACTCGCGTTGTTAAGACGCAGTCTTTTCAGTTCGTTGCGCTATAAACTACCTCTGGTGAAGAGCTGTAATGCGTGAGATGTATATAGATATCGCTCCACAACGGATTCCTAGGTCACCGTGGAGTTGTCTTTACCTTATAGAAAAAGACCGACTCTTCTCAATATTCAATATCGTTGACGGTATGTTACCAAAACACTCAGTTCACTCGCCGGTAATGGCCATAACACATGCGGAATAGCTTCGTGATTGCGAAAGCGTAAAGTGTTTCCAAAGCACTGATTACGCAATTAGGGCCTTTGGAACTTATCAGCCGCGAATGGCCTGGTTAAGTTCTTACATAGATGGTGCTACAGTCCGGTGTGAACCTGGGTCTTAACCAACAACCTTCTCCATCTGGCACGGTCTGTTGCCAACTGTTTCCAACGACATACTCCCAGTTGGTTAAGGTCACCTTCCACCTATGTTCTTATGTGCGCAACCATAGATTCCGTCGTGCTCTGCTCTCTCTTCGGGCCGGAGCTGTACATAACATAACGACATTAGACGTTGGATCCGTAGACGCCGTACTATGGTAGGCCGATGTCGCTGTACAGCCCGTATAGTTCGTCGTTGTATATATTTTCTGCTCCACACTCCGTTTAGACAAACGGGACCATAGATTGAACGCAAAATTTTCATCTCGAAACGGCCAAGGAGCTCTAAAGGCCAGGTCTCTGCGTCATAGAGTAGGATCGGGACGATTAAGGTTTTGTGTAGCGCAACCTTGGCCTTTCGAGAGAGGGCTATACATCTCAATCGACTCTTGAGCCCAAAGAAGCAGCGGTTGTCATTTGATTTCAGCGTTTCATTTCAGCGCTGATGATGTTGTCGCTAGTCACAAGTGAGCCAAGGTAGACGAAATCCTTTACCATTTCGAATTCGTAGTTGCCAATTGTGATGTTCTGACTAAGACGTCGGTGTCGTGCGTCTTATTTGGTTGACGGCATGTTTCGTATTACCCGCGTTAACCGAAAGACCCACTTTAGCTGCTTCTGCTTCAGTGCTTCCGAACGCTTCATTAACGTCCCGCTGTGTTCTTCCACTTACGTCAATATGGTCTGCGTATGCAAGTAGTTGCGCGGACTTGAAATAGATCATACTTCTTGTGAACGCCAGTTAGTCTTGTAGGGTATTTTCAAGCACGATGATGAAAAGGTTACATGACAGTGCGTCACCTGTCTAAATCCTTTTTTAACATCTAAGGTCTCCATTATCCTCTTGCACAATCTGACTAGTTTGACAGGGATGTTAAGACTAGACATGGTTTCGTATAGCTCGTCCGATGATGGGTGTCGATTTGGTAAGTCTGCAATGCAGAGAATATCCAGGATGCAGGATGATTAAGCGCATACGCCCTGATATCTGCAAGATATCCAAATTATTCTTCTTATCCTTGAGGAGAACTGAATGCAGAAAACTTGCGAGCGTCATTACGGGCCATTACGCATCTCTCCATGCTTGGCATCAGTGAGACGCCTACCTGTGCTGCATGTTGTGAAGAGGTCAACACAGTACGGTGGCGCACCCATGGAGCCGACGTGGCGTGTGCCGAATCTCTTAATTCTCCATCACTAAAGCTCCCTTCATTTTTCTCCGGGAAATGACTACAAAGCACAACAAAAGTCACTTTTTAGGAATGCGTCGGTTGCTCTTGATAATCACATGGAACCTAGGCTACCTAATGCGACAGTTCACCTTGTTCCCCTTCCCACTCAAAATGAATTGCAACTCAGAGCAAATGATGAATTTGCATCGTCAAGTGGACATAGTCCATATAGTCCATGGTCGACTTGAACTCTTGCGTTAGTTGAATCCTGTTTGTGTGAATTTATGTACCCGGGGGCACATGATCGTTTCCTTTTGGGGGGTTGTAGCAACGAAAGTTGTTCACGAACTAAAACGAAACAACCCACAGTTTTTGGATAACTTTAATTGAATCGAATATGACTCCAAGATGAAAAATGGCAATCATTCAGCTACCGACATGATATATGAATAATCGGCATCTACTTTTCTGCATCTCACTCGGACAACCTCTTACAACAAAAAATCAGGGAGTTGCTGATAGATGACGATTGATTGTTATATTATTTTAATGTCACTCAAAAGTGGAGTCACTAGGAAAACATTATAAATCCAAGAAAAATAGGGGAACACATATCGCACTTACACTGCAGATGCTAGCGTGTTAAACAACATACAGCAAGTGTGTCGTCCGACACACATTAAGATTAAGTGTGTCACTAAATACGATTGATCTTTGAAATTAAGACAATGTTTGGTGCTAAAACTGTCACACGTTTTATTGCGTGTCATGAGTAAAAACTCTAACGAAACTTTAAGTGTGTTACAGCGACATGCTTATTAATAATTAACACATTTTGGATAAATCAATCGAACAAAAGGAACATTTCCCAACTATATGTAACCTTGCCAGAAAGTTATTTGCTAGTCGGATCCACGGTGTAATGGTTAACACATTGAACTCTCAACCTATTGATGCGATGTCAATGTCAAATGTCAATGTCCGCAGCCATCAAAAAGCATAAGTCACTAAGCCTCTCCTTTCCCATTCTTCATTGGTTTTTCGAGCCGGATGATATCATAATCATGATATTGCTGCAAAAAGGAAACAATCAATTAAATTAAGCGAAAAACAAAGAACAATGATTCGGGCTTGATGAGCCTCGAAGCGATCAGTCCCCTGCGAAGAATGTTCACAGGAACCTTAAGATTTGAACACGAGACCACGGGGTTGGGAGTCCAGTGTGTTAATCATTATACCATGGGTACGTGTCGCAACTTGCTCGGGGGATTTACCTACTTGTGTGCTTTCATAATGCTTACTTACTTACTCCCTTATCAGGCCGTCAATCCATGGAAGATCTGAGCCTGAGCTATACATAGCTGCTTTCTATCCTTGACGGTCCCGGGCACTCTGCTTCCAGTTAACAAGACCAAGTTGTTTTACATCCGCGATTACTTGGTCTTTTTACCAGAGGTTCGGTCTTCCTCTTCTTCTCGAATCAGGACGCTCGGAGTCGAAGACCCTCTTAGCTGGAGCGTTGATGTACATTCGCTCAAAGTGGCCGAGCCATGGTAGTCGACGGATCTTTCCCTTCCGTGCTATATCCACATCTTTGTACAGCTCGTAGAGTTGGCGATTATGTCTTCTTTTCCATTCACCTTCCCCACAGACAGGACCAAATATCCGGCGCAGAATTTTTCTTTCGAAAGAACCCGAAATCAGCTCCGCCGTCCTGCTTATCCTCCAGCTTTCGGCTCCGTACAGCAAGACTGGCAGTATAAGCGTTTTGTAAAGCATGACTTTGGTTCTTCGGGTGAAGAGTTTTGACCCAAGGGTGATTGTATGCCGGATTTCCACTGTGGTGTCTTTTGTGGAGTTTACGTTTGCCTCGAGATAGACAAACTCCCTAAATAGCTCGAAATTAGAGCTGTCAATTGTTATAAATATTTTATCCAAGATGGTGAGCGACGGATCGGTTTTTGCTCGACAGCATGTACTTGTTGACTTTAAGACCAACTGGTTTCGCCTGTTCCTCAATTACCGTGAAAGCTTCTACAACGTCACACCGAGACCGCACGATGATGTCAATATCATCCATGTATCCTAGTGCCACGATAGCGCATCTCTTTGTTGAAATCCCGTGCATTTAAAAAGAGGTTCTAGAACCGAACTGCAGGGTGCATCGCGTATTTTTTAGCACGGCGCGACACAGCCGGATCAGTAATCCTGGGATCACGAATGCGGCTTTAAAATCAATAAAGAGATGGTGTGTATCGATTTGAAACTCGCTGGTTTTGTCGAAGTGTGAATATTTGGTCTATAGTCGATTTGCCGGGCCGGAAGCCGTACCGGTGTACCGGTAGCTTTAGTTAGACGTTCACACAGTACGCTGGACAGGATCTTGTATGCGACATTGAGCAGGGATATATGTACCTCTATAGTTCTTGCAGGAGGTATGATCGCCTTTTTTGTGGATGGGGCAAATAGAGCTGATATTCCAGTCGTAGGGCATGCTTTCCTCTTCCGAAATTGTACAGATGATCTGGTGCATGCTCCCTACCAGAACATCGCCGCCAGCCTTGAAGAGCTCTGATGGCAAGCCACCTACTACTTCAGCGGCTAATGTTGGAATTTTCTCAGTCTCTACCGCTTTGTCTTGGTCATGCTCGTTAAGCATCTGCTTAAATACATCCACTATTCCCTGCGCGTAGGTAACAAGGTTACCCTGGAAGTTTCGAGGAGCTTGGGTGCCTTTCTTGAAGCCTCCTGCAAGGCTTTTTACTTTCTTTAGCTGGGAAGCCGCGAAGATTCTTTCCATTATATTTGTATTGTATTGTATTTTGGTACGCCTCGACGGTTTGTCTTTTTATGCTCACACTCGCCATCACAGCATGGGTTTCTTGTCGGGGGTGGTAGGTAGCCTAAGGTAGCCTCGGCTGCTTCCTGAATGGCTGAGCGGCAATGCAGCCACATATTGTCGACATTTATGCTAGACGTAGGCATACCGGAAAGCCTTTCGCTTTGTTCCCTGTAGACTCTGATAACCTCCGGGATATCCTCCGGTGCGCTCACTAGTCCAATGTCGAGCCTCCTCATGGTGAGCTAGTGCAGCTTCCTGACATTGGACAGTCGAGATTTTAATCTTGCTGCTACGAACAAATGGTCAGAGTCGAAATTTGTTCGATTTGGTTGGCGGTTCGACTGTCCGGAGATCGCCAGGTTACTCTGTGGAATCGCCTGCGGGAAAATCTTGTGCTACTTATCACCGCATTACGAGCTGTCGCAACTTCCGTGAGTCTAGGCTGTGCTTTCCGATCACTCCGCTAAAGGTATTCTCCTTACCGATTTTGGCATTGAGGTCCACGAGTACGATTTTAACATCCCACTCCGGACCAGCTCCGTAGGCGTCCTCCAAGAGATAATAGGAGTGCTCTTTGATGGAGTCTTCTGCCTCTTTGGTAAGGGGGTGTGACATATGAGGCTGATGTTGTAAAATCTGCCAGCTGTAATATATGTCGCAATCTTTTTTCCTCATCATACTGTTTACTATCCAGCGTATTTCCTGGATCACAGTAATATCCGTCTTGTACTGCGTGAGGATTCTTTCCAGTTTATGAGAAGCTCCAGAAGTGTACGCTCGCTTATGACGCTCGTTTTTCGCGCCGTGTCGCCTTCGAGAATCCGTCCGTTTATCGGAAACATCTTGCTTTCATAATAACACACTTTAAATTGTATAAAAAATGAAAACACACACTTTGGTGTGTTATGGCAACACACTTACCATTTGCATTGTACTTATTTTATTTTAGCAGAACATACCAAATCACTATTGTCCCATTGATTAAGTATAATATGTATGTATACAAACAATGTCCTTTAATGAATGATATATCGTCATCACGCAACTCCTCTGCTCCCACTCTACCAGTCACATAGTCCTACGTTCTCAACCCTATCTCGTCGTATCGTACGTCGCGTCGCAAAACGTGATTCCAATTAATCACCCTGAATCGATTTTCGGTTGCACTCGAATCGATTTGCTCCATCATCGTTGGTGGTATAGACAAACATGCTCACACCTCGTCAAACTCGCGTTTTAATTAACTCTCCAGCTACTACCACCGCCGATCTGGATATGACAACACTACTCGTACCATCAAGTAGCAGAAGCAATCTGACCAATTTGGCTTTGTTCGATCAGAGTACGTGCATCGAATTAGCACGTACTACCTATGATCCGTGCATGCGTAGAACTGCGACGACGACGAGAACGACAACAAGCAAAACTACCCTCGGTCTCGCGTATCTACAAATTCGCAATCTAGATAGATTTGTAGCCATTTTTGGCTCGAGCACTTTCAGACTCAACCAAGGTGCTAAGTGTAGCGTACCGATAGTGATACCGATACCGATACCGAATCTTAACGCGAATGATCATCGTTGTTTGCCGATGGCTAGAGGTTTTGCGATCGGCCACTGTGTAAACGAGTAAAAACTTAATTTTCCCAGGCGATCGATTCGCGATGATTACATGTTTTTTTTTTTTCCCCTTTCCTCTTTCCCTCCTTCTATTTTTCCCTTTTGTTGTGTTTTTCATGGCCTACGATCGGGTGATCTTGCAATGCACGTTCAGCGTTCAGTGATCACCGATCGTCCGGTCGGTCGCCTTGTTGGGCATGTTTCTTGTGCTCGTTCCTACCTAACCAGATGGAGTTTTTATTCTCTGTCACATTGATTTTTATATTCAATCGGAGAGCCGAACAGAAATGGACTACACCATCGACAAGCTGTTCAAGCTTGTTCGAGTCACATACACTATTCGCGGAATCGAGTGCACTGTGACGACGACATTGATGATGATGATGATGTACCTATATATTGATGGTGGGGGGATAAACGAAGAATTTATGGGGCGTTGAAGTCAATTTGCACCTCGGAATCAGTGGTCGGACTTAAATGGATATTAATGGTTACCTACAGCGTTGTTCGACGCAATCGATTGGTTAGTTTTCCGCGCAATGATTGAGCTCGGGACCGGGAGGTCTGGCTACACTCCGGATTCCGGTTCATTCCACCGCATAATTGCGTCGTGAGAATTTGCAATTGGTCGTCACAAACAACTGATTTGCATTTGCTACCTAATAGGGGTAAGCCGTGTTTTTGTGCGTGTATAAGTGTAAAGACATAAGCCATACAAACAGCCAATAACCCTCCGGATGCCATGGAGGCTAGTTAAGTATTCCGTCAACGTTCGGACGCGATATAAAATGCATTTTTTCCACTGTTAAGATATTTCTCTAAAGATTTCAAATTAATAAAAAGCTGCAATAATTGTATCACGTGCAGACCACTACACCATGGAGCTTCTCGGCTGTATCTGGTCCAGAACCTACATATGCATCAGATGAACATCGAACAGAGTTCATAAAAATTGAAACACCAGTCAATTGTGGTGCACGTCGGGATTGAGATTCCATGACAACACTCTGTGTTGCTGTAGCTGCTACTGGTTCGAGTATAGAAAAAGCGTCGCCCTCAAAGGAGAGCGCGCGATTGGTATCTGAAATCTTACACCATCTCTGCGGCGCGGATCGGGATGACGATGATGACGATAGGTTTTTGGGCAGTTTCGCCAACGGATGACCAACAGAATATTTTTATACGGTCGCGATCGAAATATCAATGAGTAGCCAATGGACATCCTGGACACATGGATTTCGATGTTAGCGCTTGTGTTGCTTGTGCGATTGTGCTTGGTGGTTGGTGTTTTGGTGTTTTGGTTGCTTTGTGGCACCGTAAATCAAATTGCGATTGCGAGTCATTTCTTCACGAATGAAGCGGGAAAGTGCAGCAGGATCTTGGTTTTCTTGTCGTTGTGCTTTGCTTTTTGTTAGCGCAGATGTCCTTTCTCAGAACGACACATATCATGGCAGAAAATTTATTTTATGGCGGTAATGGTGTTATGTTTTACGCGATTAGCTGTACGCGTCGTTTTGACATCGTCGACATAGCTCAGCGCAGCGCATGAGTGCACACAGTGACAGGGTGGCAGGGCTGATAAATTGCATGGATCGAAGGTTCATACTAAACACCAGTCCAATTCTTGTTTCATTGTTTTATTTCTTTCAGAACAAAACTAATCTACGTAATACGCTATAACTAATCTATCTCATACATATATGTATATATTTACAAATAGCTCAGTAACTACTCTACATAAATAAATAAGTTCCTTCGTTACGCTCATCGTGGTTTCTTAGTTGACCACTTCAACGTTTTCTTCCACTTTCACTGGGTCATCGTCTGTGTCGTCGACCGCTACTAGAAGGTGGTCTTCTCGTTTCAATTCTAGCGGAGAGTCCATTAGCTTAAGCCGCTTCTCGGGTTTCTTTAGTAATTCCTCAATAGAATAGGGATTCCTCTTTCTCGAACTAAGCTTGATACTACCATTCGTGACGGGAGTAACTGACGGTGTGCCAACTGTCGATGTCGATGGCGATGATTTTCCAGAATCACAGTCACTCAATGCATCACCACCGGTGGTCAGATCGACTGAACTCTCTGACTTTGTCACACCGCCGCTGCCGTGGAAATAGCCAGGGAATTGAGCATGAGCATATGGAAAGAATCCTGCTTCGTGCATGCGTTGGGTAGAGTATAACAATGAAGGATTCCACAGCCAGTGTTTGGGGAACGATGCGATTTGATTCTGTTGCTGTTGCTGAGCATAGCTTAGATCTTGCGCTGATAGTTGTAATGACGAACTGGTATTTGTAGTGGAAACTGGGAGTGTTGGCGATGGTTTAATGGGTAATTCTGCTCGAGAACTAATTCCATAGCGAAATTGCGGTGGCGGGTGAGTTAACGATGTTGTCGTCGCAACAGCAGCTGCCACAGCAGCAGTAGCAGCAACACTTGGATCAGTGCCATTTGCCGCGTAGATATGCTGTTTTAAGTAGTTCTCATGCATCAAGGCATTCTGCTCGTTCGATGTCATCTCATCTGTCCAGAGACCGCCATTTCGCAAAATCCGATTCACTGAACTCACCGACGGTATCGAACTCGGATCACAAATTCGTTGCTGCAATAGTTGGTCGCGAATTTCCCACGCGAACATGCCCGGGTTCTCTTGCTTAAATCGCAAGATCTTCTTGACCACAGTCGGTGTCGCCACTTGCTGCAATGACACATGAAAAGACAAAACACATGTTTAGTTAAATACCGTAAAATGCCTCAATTTTTTTTTTTTTTGTATTTCAATTGTTCCCTTGCAAAATTCACTTAAAGTGAAACACGCAAGTAACCCTTTCGCAGCAACCCCATGTCAACATGTCAGCCGATAACCTCGGTACACTACTCCACTTCTCGTATGGCGCGCACAGTAGCTGCTTGCCACTTGAATTTTATTATATTTGCACTTGACAGGTAAAGCGTCATAAATGTGCGTGGAGCAATAGCTCGAATAGAAAAAAAACAATCAGAGCTTTGTTATCTCTGTAAAGACTGTGTTTAGCTGGTCGTTTAGCCCTTAACCACAACACAATCGCACTGTGACGTGTGACGAAGCAATTCATTAAAAATGCATAACAACCCCTGTTGGTTGGAGTAAATAATGCTACACTATCTCCACCCTTGTTCGTTCGCCCTCGCAGCACGTCTGTAGACGTATCGAATCAGTCGACTTATTGTACTTAGCCAGTTCATGTTTCACGTGAAGTGATTGATTATATCGGTCGTCAACGAAATATGACCAGAAGTATGGTAGTTCCACTAAGCCAACCTGTACTATGTACTATGTACGTACCCACTCGCTGGCGACGGGACTGGGACACAAGCGATGAGATAAGCCCGATGCGAGGTGATTTGCTTACAACCAACGCACAATACCACTCATCGCATGTTCACCCATATTTATTGGTATAATGTTGTAATTAGGTGTTTTATGGCACAGATTATACAGTCACATCGTGTGAACGCATCCCTCGCCTGGCAGGTGGTGCCCCTCAGATAATAGATTGAATTTGAATTTCCGGGTGCTTCCGATGCGATGATGGTGATTGTCTGTTTTTTTTTTTTTTTTTTCCACTAATCGTCGATTGCTCAATTAAAATTTTACAAATTACTCTCGACACGTGTAGGGTAGACAAATGTTCTGTTGACACTATCATCATGTACCGATCACAGGATGACAGACTGCGTTCGGGTCAGGTCTATGGTAAATGATAAATGACATGTCCTGTCGTTACTCACCTTTGTCTTACTGCCACCAATCGATCCGGGCCTAATGGAACCCGTTTCATAGAAACGTGTCAAAATCTTCGACACACAACCTGCAAACAGAGGAGGCAAAGGGCGTCCGTCAGTATTTTAATTAAGACTTGAGGAGGGATGTGATTTAAAATTCAAATATACCTTGAGAAAAAGAATAAACGAACTTAGACACTTACCGTGCGAAACGAGTAATTGCCGTGATATATCACATGGTCGGACACCCATTAAAGCTAATTCGACAATGCGACGTCGGACGCAGTCGGGCAGTGGGCGTCCGTTGACAAAAACGCCGCCCAATTGATTCACACCGGCTTGTCCTGAAACGAGAAAATCGAAATCGGAAATTGAATACGATTTGGAAGAAGACTGGTCCGAGGCTTGTCTTAAGTTAGTCGTACTAATTGGTAATTGGTATGTTAATTTGCCTCAGAATCAAGTTGTGTGGGATATTGAAATTGGCTTGATAGAGGAGAAAGTGCATTCTGTTGTTAATCGAATGATCTTATTGGAGTGGATTAGAAATGGGAGTTACGGTAGCCGATTTGGATGCATTCTCGATTAGATGATTATGTTCAGAACATTTGTGATTGACTTTTTGATAACTCTTTTAGGCGAAAGGCCGACCGCCGACGGGTGATTTAGTGAAACGAGCTCTGAAAACTGTGACTCGGGGATTCTGTGATGTGGGCGCAGGTGCTGAGTGACGCGTGAGAAACAAAGCGAGGAAAATGGACGTAAGGTTAATGGATTGAAGCTACCGCCATTGATACTAATACAAAATTAATCAGGTCGCAAGCCCTTTCTTGGTGATCAGTTTTATACTGGAGTGAATTTGCTGCCAAATTAGTTTTAATCTGTGTGAACTAGCATCCGACATAACACGAAACATTGATTATAGACGCAAAGAATGATTTTTTTTTTATTAATGGGCTAGTGCTATCGAGTAGCAAAATAGCATTAGGCACTGTGACCTTTACAGATCTATTGTGCCCGTTAGTCGATTAGCCGAGGAGCTGCTCCACTTCCCTAATGAAGTTGAGAATGCTTCTGGTAGGAGACTAGATTATCCCCTCAGGAGTCATAACTTCACTGAGGAAGATACGCTTCCTAAGCTGGCAGAGAGTAATAGACTCACACAGTATGTGCTCTTCCGGCTCGTCGTCCTCAAGACAGAGTTGACATTCAGTTTCAGACGAGAGGTTAATTCTCTTTAAGATGATATCTCAGACCGCAGTGTCCCGTCAGGTAGCTGACTAGTCTTCTGTGTTTGTTTAGGGTGTTTGTTTAGGAGCCGTATAAATCGTTTCGATTGGCCAGGTCCCTGAACGCTGTTTCAAAAGGACAGGTGTTGCGATTTTTCCCACTTGTCTAAGAAGAAGTTAATCTTAGACTTGAGAGTGCCTCAAAAAGGTTCAAGACCTATGTATTTTTCGCTGGAACCTTTCCTGGCGAATTGATCGGCAATTTCACTGCCCTTAATACCTTTGTCACCCTCCAGAGTTTGACCTTATTTCTTATAGGCGAGGTCTTGTAGGGTATCATGGCACTCCTTGATGGTTCTTGAGTTCGTGCTGTACGAACTCAGCGCTTTAATCGCTGCTTGGCTATCAGAGAGTATGTTGATGGTAACTCCTCTTATGGCAGTCTCTAGGTTTAGATTGACGCATGTTAAGATGCTAGGACTCATCCTCAAGGCCTTCGAGATCTTACGATTTAGTCCAAAAATCCCGGCGCCAACACTAGAAACAATCTTGGAGCCATCAGTGTGCAATCCAAGGCCTTTGACATTAAGGAAGGGATCACCGGTTTTCCATGCTGAGCGGATTGGGATCAATATCTCAAATCTCTTATCAAAAGTGAAGGTGTGTGGTAATGCGTCCGAGGCTGTGCTAATCATATCCGGGAAGATGTTGCAAGATGGACATATGACCCACGGGTCTACGTAGCATACTTGTTCCCGAGCAAAGAATTCTGATTGCACTGCGTAACGCCAACTTTTTAAATGAAATGGTGCAGTAGAGTAAGTCCAATGAGTGCTTCTTAGGCTGCCGTGGGGCAGGTTGGCATAGAGCGTGTAATGTCGAGACACGCTAGTCTCTGAAGGCTGAACGATTATCGTTTTTTGCTCAACTTTTGTTCACCATACCGTGCATGCATAGGTGATGATAAGTCTTACTATCGCGGTATATAACCAGTGGACTACCTTAGGCTTAAGCCCCCAGGTTTTGTCGCAGGTGCGTCGACAGGCCCACATGACCTTAGTTGCTTTTGTAAGTTTGTTTTTAATATTGGAGTTTCAGTTGAGTCTGCGATCGAGGTCAATACCTAGATCCTTAACTTCTTCTGAAAATCTGATATTTGCGCTTTTTAGAAAGACGGAGCAGGGCTGCACCTCTCTCCTCTTTGTAAACGGGACTAAGATTGTCATATTTGGGTTAATCGATAAACCCTCTCTGCCACACCAGTCAGAGATAAACTGAAGCGCGAGCTGCTTGCGCTCACAGGCAGCAGTTTCGCACTTGCCCGTAACAATAACTATTAGTTCATCAGCATATCCGATGACCTCGTAGCCACGAGTGGTAGGCTTGCGTAGTAGGTCGTCGATATCTATTCACTCCTTGTGGACACCGCTTAACCGCCGATACTGTCACCGAGACCTCCCCGGATGTGGCCGATATAATACTATGTAGCATCGACCTAATCAAGTGATTAGTGGAATGGTCTACACCCCTGCAGGATAGTGCAGTGGTGATCGAGTCATAGCCAGTATTGTCAAAAGCCCCTTCAATATCGAGAAAGGCGCTAATCGGGATCTCCTTGTGTGTGAAACTATTTTCAACACGCGCCATTAGGTGGTGTAGCGCATTCTCAGTATATCGTTCTTTGCGATAGGCATACATACTGATTGGGGTGCAGTGGTATCTGATTCTCCAAGATACCTCTAATATGTAGCGCTATCAGTTTTCCCATTGTTTTTAGGAGGAACGATGTTAAACTGAAAGAGTGATGGGATTTAGGTTGTTCACTTGGCTTTCCAATCTTGGGGATGAAAACAAGGTTAACTTCTCTCCAGATTGTGGGAATGTAGCGCAGGTTGAAACAAGACCTAAAAAGAACTATCAGAGGTGATAAAATAGAAAGCAGGAAAGACGCCGTCTTCGCCTGGGACCTTATAGGGTTTAAATGAGCCAATTGCCCATTTAATTCTATCAGGGTTAAAAGGTCTGCCAGAGAGGCTATTTGTTCTACTGTCGGTGCTATTTCTGACGTTCGTCTGATCGTCGGAAAGCATCGACTGGGGAGTAGAACCAGGGAAGTACACCTCAAGCAAAGGCTCCAGGGTTTCCCTGCGATTGGCGGTAAAGGTACCGTCTGATTTACGAAGCAGCCCGAGTCCTTAGTGTGCTCTTGGGATAGCACTTTATGGAGTCGGGCCGCAGCTTGTAGCGAGTCTATGTTCTTGCAATGTTTTTCCAAGACATACTCTTGAATTTCCTCCGTTCGATGTTGTAATTCGTTAGAGCAGATCTATAATCAGTCCAACTATTATTTCGTTTGGCTCTGTTAAACAGAGATTTCACTTGCTGTCTTAGACATTCGTAAAAAGATACTAATTTCTGATTTATCTTTATTCACAAAAGGCTTAAGAAAAACATGCAAACATGCAGGTCAACCGATACATTTGGTAGCATATGCTCCTATTGCAAAAATTGTATTATTGCCGTGTACTACCATTTACTAAATTGTACACAAATTCACTCATTGATGTCCTTTCGACAGGCATTTAAGTTGAACGCGATTTTTTGTCAAGATGGGAAAGAGCAGTTTTGCGTGGTGCTTCGCTTATTTTTATTAAGCAATTCACCAACGCCATCGAATATTTATTTCGCGGCGCCCCTCCTCGGCGGGGTACTGGCAAAACCCCCCGTAGTATAACTTGCTTGAAAAAGCTTCTCGACTTACACCGTTCGGAATCGACATTAAACTGTAGGTCCCCTTTCACCTGTGTGAAAAATAAAAGACACACAACATGGGTGAATGAAGAGAAGCTTGGCTCTGGTCCTTCATGGGCTGTACCGCCACCAAAAGAAGAAGAATTCTTACGGTATGCGACGTCCAGAATGCCCAGCAGACATATAACCAGTAGCATTCTAACATCATATTTTGTGCGAGTTCTACGATCTCCTAGACAGAACGTAAGCCCAATGTCCTAGCTTAGACAGAGGCGCGCGATTGAGGACTTGGAGAGGTGTTATTTCAGTCATGACGTCCGAAGGTTTTATCAACAGATAAAGTGAACATGCCAAGTTTATAAAGCCTGTAGCGATGAGGAGAACGGACACCTAGTAGTACAATCATAGTCGATGCTGAGAATATGGAAAAACCACTTCTGCAGACTGGATAACGAGGATGTTAGTCAATATGCCGCTGTCAGGCGGAATGATCCATTTTTTAACGACGAAGATAATTCCGTCCCCCTGACCTCGACGAAGTTGAGATTGCCATATCGAAACTCAAGTCGAATAAAGCTGCTGGCGCAGACGGACTGTCTGCTGAGCTCTTCAAGGCAGCGGGGGATGACCTGGTTAGGAGCATGCACCAGCTCATCTGTAAGATATGGTCAGAGGAAAGCATGCCCGAGGAATGGAGTCTCAGCATCGTATGCCCGAGGACTTCGTCTACTTAGGCTCTGTATTGACCTGTAACTATGACATCAGTTCCGAAATTAAACGCAGAATCACTCTTGCCAATCGCTGTATCTTTAGGCTCAGGAGCCCTCTCCCGAACGACAGAGCTGACTCTATACAAGATCCTTATTATCCCGGTACTTCTGTACGGCGCAGAAGCATGGACACTATCAAATACGGATAAGGAGGTTCCTGGTCGGGTCGATAGAAAGATTTTGTGTGTGGTTTTCGGTCCTATAAACGCAGACGGGGGATGGAGGAAAAGATTCATCCACAAGCTTTACGGGCTGTACAGTGACATGAGCCTAGTCAGGCGTCTGCGGAATCAACGGCTAAGATGGCTAAGCCATGTAGAGCGAATGAACACCACAGCTCCAGCCCGGAGAGTCTTTGAATCCAACCCCGAGGGACGAAGAAACAGAGGACGGCCGCACCTAAGATGGCACACACATGGAAGGAGACAATGGAAAAGGCTAGCAAAAGATCGTACTAGTTGGAGGGGCATGTTGGTTGAGGCCCAGGTTCACCCCAAACTGTGGCGACCGATAAGAAGAAGATGAAGAATATTTTTTAGGTAATCGGGTAATTCATTTAAAGCTGATGGAACACTGTATGATATCTGTCTTTTACCACAGATGTGCCGAGGCCGGCTTTAGCCAGCTAGACACATAAAGTGCATGTGCAGGTACATGCAGTGCGGAGGCCGGCTTTAGCCAGTCAGGCACATGCAGTGCCGAGGCCCGCTATAGTCTGCCAGGCACTGCCGGCGCCGGTATAGCCTGCCAGGCTCATGCAGTGCGACAGATGTTCCTAGGAATAAAAAACATGGCTTGAGAGCGTCTTCCTGTGTTGAAATGGCTATATGAATTATATAGAGATATTTATACGACTCGACGATTTCGATTGATTGACTGCGCGTCAAAGGACATACCTAATTTTTAAAATGTACCTGCTGTTATGCAACTTCATCTTCGTTTTTGTCGCATTAAAGACGATGCCATTATCGTGACACCATTTTACTTACTTATTTACTCAGACGGCGCTACAGTTCTCCAGCCAACACAATCTTTGGTCTGCTGCTTCCAGTGCCGCACGCCCAGTTGGCTGAGATCCCTTTCCCCCTGTGCGCGCCACATTAAATGCGACCGTCCTCTGCAACGCCGTCATCATCGACTCATCGGGCCAGAGCTGTGTTGACCATTCGCTCTTCATGGCCTAGCCATCTTAGACGTTGGATTGGTAGATGTCGTACTAGACCGATGTCGCTGTACAGCTCGTACAGTTCTTGGTTGAATCTTCTCCTCCACTCTCCGTCAACACAAACGGCATCGCAGATTGTACGCAGAATTTTCCTCTCGAAACGACCAAGGGTCTCTTCATCCATTTTTGATAGGGTGCAAGCCCCTGCGCCGTAGAGCGTAAAGGACCGGGATGAATAAGGTTTCATAGAGGGTCACCTTAGTTTTCCGAGAGAGCGCTCTACTACTCAATTGCCTTTTCAACCGGAAGAAACAGCGGCTGACAAGAGTTATTCTGCCAAGGTAAACGAAACGAAACGTAAAATTGACTACATCAAAGTTAGAGCCTCAAGTAGGGGCGTTCTGGCCAAGACGTTGGTATTGAGCGACTTTCTGTGACGACAGCATATATTTGGTTTTTCCCTCGTTTACTTTCAGACCCACTTTAGCCGCTTTCGCTTCAATGCGAGCAATTGTGCAGACTTGAAGTAGATCGTGCCTCTTGTATTGGTCAGTGAATGGCCGTACGATGTTTTCAAGCATGATGTTGAAAAAATAACATGACAGTGCATCGCCCCGTCTGAATCCTTTTTTTGACGTCGAAGGTCTTGGTTAATTCTTTACCAACCTTAATGGAGCAGTGAGATCTCTCCATTGTCATCCTGCACAACCTGACGAGCTTGCCAGGGATGCAAGCTTTAAATCGACGAAAAGGTGGTGTGTGTTGACCTGAAATTCAAGGGTCTTCTCCAAGATCTGCCGCAGTGTGAATATTTGGTCTATCGTGGATTTTCCTGGCCTAAAGCCACATTGAAAGGAACCTTTCAAATTGTCCATGAATGGGTTCAGGTATTCACACAGCACGGCAGAAAAGATCTTATACGCGAAGTTGGCGCAGTTATAGAGGTCTTTTCTCCAAACGATGCTGAGATTCATCGGGCATGTTTTCTTCCGACCATATACATATTACATATGAGCTCGTGCGTGTTCCCAAACAACTCATCTGCAGCTCCATTAAATAGTTTAGCAGGCAGGCCAGCAGCTTTATTAGACTTTAGTTTTGATATCGCTATCTCAACCCTCGTCTAACACGGATGGACGGATTTCTCTCTCATCTTCGTCCAGTTTGAATGGTGCGTTCTACCTGACAGCGGCATCTGTTTCAACTACGAGGTGTCCATGTTCATCCCTGCAGACTTCCGCTCTGGTTTATAACTGTGGCATGTTGCTGATGGCGCCTTGACAACGTCTCCATTGCTGTTTGTGCAGTTTGCATCGGCTCTTGATAGAGTAGGAGGGAGACAGGATCGGCGAAGTCTCTGGCGGTCTCTTGCGATTGCAGATTATCGGCGTTATCAGCACAGTGTTCCCGATATCCGCATTCGTACCTTGGCTGCAACAAGGTAATGATCCGAGTCCATATGGGCTCCTCGGAAACTTCGGACATCCAATATGCTGGTGGAATTTCTGTCGCCGAACGCAATATGATCGAATAGAAATAGAAAATAGGAGATTACGCCCCGCCACAAAGCCGGTTAGCCTGAATCCGTTTTCATTAAAAAATAGCCTCATTATCCAGCTTCGCGTTGAAATCTCCTAGAACAATGTTGGTGTCAAAGCTGGACATTGAGCGTATATTCTATCTAGGAGGTCATAGAAATCTTCTTTGACTCTGTCGTCTTTTTCTTCTGTGGGGGCGTGAACGCATATCAAGCTGATGTTCTCGAAGATAGCTTTGATGTGGATTTTTATGAGGCATTCCCTCACATGCCGGAAGCTTAGGACTTTGCCTAAGTCCAAATCGAACAACAAATCCTCATCCAAATAAGCGTTGTTTGTTCACAGTCACAGTTTTTCACACTCTTTTTACCCAGTCCATCCCATCGCACTTCTTGGAGTGTAGTAACGTCTGCTTTATAGCAGGTCTGTTAAGGGACCTAACTTTCTAGGTGCAGAACCGAAGCTTCTGTCCGTTTATACGTTTGCGGGGTTCGTCAACATTTTTTACTGTTACGGCTTACTAGGCCGTAGCCCAACTGAGTGAACCTGATTTTGGGTTTCTATTGGCGCAAGAAATATCTAATTTGCTAACAAGGTCCTGAAGGGTCACGGACATACATATATGTATGAATCTGAACCATGGTTCAGTCAAGTAAACTTAAAGGGCCATTATGGTACGAATATGTCGTCTCTTGCGTTCTGTTTACTAGCGTTTGATTATATCTACAGTATTCAATAATATCTGCACGCGCTCGAAAGGTACATACTATAAAGAAGAGCCTTGGTCCCTGACTCCCTTCACTTCAAGAAAAAATCGTTAAAAAAAACCCGTCAATATGCAAATGATATACAATTCCAAATTGAAAATTCTCCCACAAACACCCAACGTATACAGCGTTGCGTCGAAAGATTTATTACTTTACCGGGCATACAGCGCAAGAAATTTCCACGCCAACCCAATATTGGAGCATCGCACAACAGATCCATCTCGCTAACTTGTATCTATAAGCTACGCGCACACCTTTGGTAGAAGTCATTAATTCAGCAATTTCCATCTTTGTAATGGCATTTCGAACCAAGTGCTTTTCAGCTCCTCTCACAGTCTTCCGTTCTGCGAGTATGTTGGCGAAAAGCAATACCAGGTAAGGAGGAATAAAACCAAAAAAAGAAAGCAAAAACCAAAACAAAAAGAAATAAAAAATCAAACGAAGAAGAAATGTCAAGAAAAACACTGGTGACGGCTGGAATGTAACTATCTTACACCATCGCCTGAATATCTCGCACGAGATCTCGACCAAAGTCAGAGCCGATCATGTACAGAAGCATTTCCAACCAGCATCAAGGCAAGAGAACAAATCTCGAAACAGAATATTTCTACACGGTCGCGCTCGAAATATTAATGATTGTCTGGCAGACGTTGAAAAACCACTCAAATCACTGCTCCTGAGGAGGAGTACAAAATACTGTACACCTCCTCGCTTCATGATCATCGTCATTCCGTGTATATACTATGGTGCATGATGACGGGCCATCGCGGTTCATCGATTCATTGGTTCCCGACCAGCAAGCCGATCGACGAGGCTGGAATTGATGTTTTTGTGTTCCGGAAATATTCGCCGATCTTTGCTCGACGGTGTTAAATGATTTTGGAACTTTTTTGACGCCTTTTTCCATTTTTTTTTTTTTTGTGATACCCTGCGTCCATCCTGCTAATTGTGAAATTTCGTACATTTTTATTAACGTACGTAACGCTATAGCACAAGAGTGCTTTGTAGCGGTAGCAACAGTCAGACAGGGACGGTGATGACGAGGATGATGATGATGATGATGATGGAAACGCATGCAGTAAAATGTGCTCCGCTTGGCGCACTCACGTTTTATTACAGAACACCACGTCGACGGACCACAGCAGACTAATAAAAGTAATAACCGTGAAAGGTTGCATTCAGGGCATTCGATAATTTGGGGGATAATTGTCGACTGCCATTCCCGTTCCATCAGCGTTATTGAGTGCATACTATAGTATGGGTTATGGTGTGCGAATTACAGTGTTCAACCATTAAAATACAATTAAAATGTACCCGAACTTGGCACAAAAAAACAAACTACGACGCCAGGATAAGAGGTGTCCGAAAGAATGAATGAAAGAAAGGGGAACCGCCACGGACATCTGTTCGCCGATATCTGCCTGGGAGTCCGGAAAAGATGTGAAACTGCAAAGTGGGGAGCAATAAAACGTAGCGCGCAATTTTTGACGCCTGAACGTTTTGTTACTCGTATATTTGTGTAGCTTCTTCGATTCTGACACATGAACGCTCGTTTAACGGTCACACGAGAACGATAAAGGCGGTTTCGAACTAGCCTTAAGGGCACCACTGTCCATGGATAGTCCCTTAGTCCCTTTCTTTCAATTACTTTTTGGAAGATCGTAAAAACAGAAAAAAAAAAAAAAAAAAAAAAAGCTGATCCACACCGATACGGAAAATGATGAAAGTCCAAATGACCCGACCATTAGGTAATGAGCGTGCGGGTTATGAGATTTCCGAGTAATAGTCTATAAACGATAGCAGACAAGACAGACTTTTTGGTACCCTTTAAGCCTAGAGGTTCACAAGATCATTATTTACGACACCACCCTCTCGTCATCATCAGGGTGTGGATGAATTGTTAGCACTAAAGTCACAGCACAACTAATGATGTGTCGATCACTATGCGTTTGTCCCCAATTTCACGTTCTCATAAACAAAACAAAACACAGAATTTGTAACAAACTATAAAATACCAATTAAAATGCTGTTAAAGGTCTAAACACACACTCACCTGTATGTGGCATGGTTTTCAGGACGGCAGCTCTGGTGCTATAATCGCGTCGGTGTTAGATAGTAATGATGGAGACGATGGCCTAGTAACTATGTATCTTACCACTTCGATCGGACGCTATAAAATTCGTGTAGTCGTCGTGGATCTAACGTATGTATTTAATGCGCCCCGATTTATTGTTATTGACTATTTCAGATCGGTACTCCACGATTTTGGGCAAAGCTAGTTTTTTTTTCCTTCTCTTCTAGGCTCAGTTTGATTTCTCCGAATTTGCTTCTGACACTCTGCCTAACGAATCCGAGATCTTCGCTGATTGCCTCTCTAAAATGAAAACAAGAATCAAAAGAAAAAATCAATTTAATTGAAAACGAAAAAACGCCCGTCTCAAATGCGGGACAATGTATGAGAGGGGTGGCTGCGATCGCATGTTGACGGCCTATAAAAACGTTATTAAACGTCAAATCGTCCGTCAAATGCCAGCCCGCTCTGGTACGAAAACCAAAAAAACTCAAGTCGCATAGATGGCAAAGCATAAAATTAATTCAAGCCCATGGGTGATATTTATCGGCTGTGACCACCGCATAAAGCGCAATGGTTCCATGAGCACACGCTTAAGATTTTTTCACGTTAGGTTTATGCAAATGTGATTTTTGGTTTTTGTTTAGCATTTTTTCGATTGCCAAGGACCTTATATACCTTTGGGACTTTTTCCTGTTTTGTTGTGACTTCCTAAATGCTAAGTGGCCCGAAATTTACAACCTGATGAAAGTGGTCCTATTGTGTGCACGGGTAAGTAGCTTACTTTCAAGTGGAACGCAAAATTAAGTTGTAGAAGGACATCGAATGCTTTCTAATTTTAGGGTATGAGCAGTAGGTATGGTTGTGGGCATTCCTGCGAAATTTCTTTTCAGTTTTAGGTTTCAGTTTATAAATCAAAGAAAATGGCTTTAAGCCAATTAAGGCAGAGATAAGGATTAATTATGTGCCTGCTTAGTATTCATAGGTTTTTTTTTCTATTCACTCTATGGCTAGTTTGGTCCTTTCAAGTATTCGAAAAGGACCTTAATGAGCTAGTGGTTTATTCCATCCAACAAATAAGGAATAATAATATGTACAGGTACACGTGAGAGGGTGGATGAGTGAGTTTTGACGATTTGCTATTTCTGGTTTTTGGTCTCACTTTTGGGTATTTGGATATCATGCAAGACCAGCGAGTTGGAAAGTCTGTGTTAAGGCTATGGTTTAAGGATTAATAAATCCTGAAGAACCGTATAATTACTGAGAATTTGTTGTTGTTTTTTGGACTATTTTTCTGTGTCGTTTGATTTGTTCTTGAATTTTATGAATTTCAATTTTTTTTTCTGTTTCCCTTGGTGTTGTGGTTAATGTGCGCGAAAATAGAATCATTCGGTGAAGGAAGTGACACGGAAAGTGACTGAGAGCGACAATTGAAATTTTGGGGCGTCCATTGCGAGCTTATGGTTTCGAAGTACTTATGGACTGGTCGAGGAGTGTATGGATGGTAGGCAAGAGCTCAGATCATGTCATGAAGCTTCTGTACATGGTGACATATGTCATATGGGTGCATCATACATTCATCTTGGCCCAAAACGATACTAAATCATGAGCATTTTCGTTCGGTGATTTTCGACGTACATGCGAGTATATGTACATATGTTGTTTGTTTTGGTGGCGTTACAGCCCATGAAGGGCCAGAGCCAAGCTTCTCTCAGTCAGCTATGTTGTGGATGATTTATTTTTCACACAGGTGAAAGGGGCCTACGGTTCAATGCCGAACGGCTTGAGTCGAGAAGCTTTTTTCATGGCAAGTATATTAAGGGGGGTTTTGCCAGTACCCCGCCGAGGAGGGACGCCGGCGAATTTTTCTTTAAAGTTCGCGCAGGTTCAGAGTTTCCCCAGAGTGAGAAGGCCAATTGTGCTACAATGGGGGGTCGACCCCCTATTCATAGAACCACTTAGTGCCATCTCAAATAGTTAAGAAGGTCAGTTATCCTTACCCGCTGAACATCAGTCAAGTCAAAAGTTAAGGAAGTAGGATCCTGATTAAACAGAGAGTCGAACAGGCGCAAAGTAGGTGATGAATGGATTCGACCTCTTGTTCTGCAGAAGTCTTTCGGAACTTGCCCTAGTTTTTGTACGTGTAATCCAATGACACGAGGACGCCGTGGCGCAGTAGTTAGTGTGTTGGACTCTGGCGCACGATGAGCGAGTTCGGATCCTCATAACACCAACGCCATCAAATGTTTATTTCGCGACGTTCCTCCTCGGCGGAGTACTGGCAAAACCCCCCGTAGTATACTTGCCATGAAAAAGCTTCTCGATTCACGCCGTTCGGAATCGGCATTAAACTGTCCCTTTAACCTGTGCGAAAAATAAATCACACACAACATGGGTGATTGAGAGAAGCTTGGCTCTGGTCCTTCATGGGCTGTAACGCCACCAACGAAGAAGAAGAATCCAATGAGACAATGACTGGTGATGACACCAATCATTTTGTAGATGTCAGTTCGTCTCAGGGAGATTAGTCCCTTGGTCCGTTGACTGTCAAGCCGACGCCAGATTTGCCTGGTGATGAGGCAGGTGTGCCCTAGGGCCCATCTCAGGCTTATCTCAGCCACGGCGAGGTTTGTAAGCTTAAGTTTAATGGCTGCTAGAGGTATTCCTGCGCATGCCATGTTTGATTGTTGCGTTCCTTGTCTGGCGAGCGAATCGGCTCTTTCATTTCCTGAGATATCGCTGTGTCCTGGTACCCATAGAAGATGTTAAACCGTTTGGCCATCTCGTTCAGAGGACATAGGACTCCGGCAATTTCAAGGCTGCTTGATTATCTGTGCGAATTCGAATATATGTAGTAGATATTACGTTCCACCTCAGCCAAGGAAGGGGCTTCTTTATTTCCAACAGCTCCGCATGAAAAACGCTGTAATGATCCGGTAATTTTAGAGCCTGGCTCAGGTTTAATTGTTTGCAGAATACTCCACTGCCCACCCCGTCTTTGGTTTTTGACCCGTCTGTGTAGAAGTCCATGCAGCTCTTCCGAGATTGCGCCCGGCGAGACCAGTTTCGTCTGTCCGGGTATGTTTTTCTTCACTCCACTTCTCAAAGACTGTGGTGGGTTCAATGTGGTCAGAGTTTTCCGCCAAGGTTATCCTGTTGTTCAGGATGGAGGAATGGTTGCCATCTATTAGGCTATTTACCTGCCAAGTATGTCAAGTGGTGTAAGGTGGGGTATCATGTTGAGCGCTGCCGTTGTGGTGGACCTTAGTGCCTCGGTGATGCACATACATGCCAGCCTTTGCACCTTCTCGAATTGCTTATGGGTTGTTGTTTTGTCTATTGCAGTTCTCCAGACAACCACTCCATACATTAGAATAGGTCCAATAACTGTAATGTATAGCCATAGGGTAAGCTTAGGGTTGAATCCCAATTTTTTCCCTACAGCTTTTTTACAGGTGTAGAGAACTATTGTTGCTTTTTTTGCAAGTTTGATTGTTTTGTCCTTCTAAGCTAGTTTCATATCCAGTACAATATTTGGCACTGGAGGAGTAGCTTAACCTGGTGCTAAGTATGCTTATGTGAATAGCACAAGCTCCGTCTCCTGGGGACTTACCCCGAGCCCATTGTGTTGTGCCCGTTTGCACAGTATGGAGAATGCCGTACATCATTCAGTATGGATAGGTACTTTCTCGAGATGGTCGTCTGTGTAGGCAATAACATCGAGACCTTCTTTCTCCAGTTTGGTCATTTACAACTACATTCCAGAGAAGAGGAGAGAAGAGCCACTTAGGACACCATACGAATTAGAATTCGAAGTCGACCGAGTCATTGAAGCTATTCACCACGCAGCGAGGAATAATACTTCTTTCCGAGAAAAAGTGCCGAACATTTTTTTCATAAATTATCCACCAGAAGTCTAACAGCTAGCAAAGGAGAACAGAAAGGCCCCTTAATGATGACAACGAAGTCAAGCGCCGCAGCGTAAACTATGTAACCTGCCGCGAAGAGAAAAGAAAAATGAAAATAAATGGGCGAAAGGCGATGAAGAAGAGGCTGAAATTGTTGCTGAATATCTTGCTGAAACCTTCAGGCTATTCAGAGGATAGAGGGGAATACAGAATGACGCGAGCTACGCTTTCCGAGCTGGAGATCATCATAAAATCACTTAAGACAAGCGTAGGGAAGCGTACTTGGTTCGCTGCTTTACCTGCTGCATACCAAAGACATACCTCCAACGGATGACACTGTGCTGGCCACATTCGCCGATGATACTGCAATGTTGGACGCAGGAAAACCGTATAAGCGGCTGGACAAAGACTTGGCGCAACGAGCTTAACGAAACCAAATCACCAAGGTCCACGTAAATTTTACTTATAGAAGTGCACAAAGCCACTTGATTTAGAGTGACGAACCTAAACTGCACGCACTCTGCGGACTGCAGGAACACTCACTTGAAAGCGGCCCGCTAAAAGTGATAACCTCGAGAATGGAAAACTGCTGGATAAGCCTTAGTTAGCTGACTTAGTTGTAGTAAAAAAAATAAGACGATTAACTCGAAGGGTGGTGTTTTTAGTGAGTCAAGCCTCGCACTACTATGAGCACGCGGTGTTGGACCTCATAGTGTATTTTATAGAATTTCCCCAACCCTCGTAAAAAAAAGGCAAAGTTCGACATAAGTATTACTGTAATTCCATTACGCATCCGAAATATCAAATTTTCCACACTACCACGGACAGCGGCGATTTTTCGGCAGGTTGCTTCGACATACGGATGATGGTTTATCGCTTACTGAACCAGTGGACTCAAACTTATCCACCATACTGTGAATAGTCCTCTCGGTAGGACGATTGTGGCGCGCAGAACGTTGTCCGAACAGAACACCCATTTTGATAAAACAATTTTATAATTCGCACGTTTGTCCATCCATGCTAGTTTGGCTAATTTTGGATTTTCAGAGGAAGTCAAGTATCTAGGTATTGACCTAGATCGCAGACTCAACTGGAACTGCAATATTAAAACCAAACTCGGAAAAGCGACTAAGGCCATGTGAGCATGTCGACGCACTTACGGTAAAACCTGGGGACCTTAGCCTAAGGTAGTCCACTTGTTATACACCGCCATAGTAAGACCTCTCGTCATCTATACATCAACCGTACGGTGGGCAAAAGTTGAGTTAAGCCAACGCCTTCAGAGACTAGTGTGTCTCGCCATTACAGGCGCTATGCCAACCTGCCCCACGGCAGCCCAAGAAGCATTCACTGGACACACGCCACTGCACCTTTTTATCAATAAGGTGTCATTACGCAGTGCAATCAGAATTCTTCGCTCTGGAACAAACCTGTCATGTAGACCCGAGGGTCACATGTCCATCTTATAACACCTTTCCGAGCTGCATATGATTACCACGGTCTCATTGCATTGCCACACAACTTCACTCTGACTGACAAGAGATTTGGGATATTGATCCCAAATCGCTCAGCATGGGAAACCAGTGATCCCTTGCTTAATATCAAAGGCCTTAGGTGGTACACTGAAGTCTCCAAGATGGTATCTGGCGTTGGCGCCGGCGTCTTTGGATCAAATCGTAAGATCTCGAAGGCCGTGGGAATGAGTCCTAGCATCTTTGAAGCAGAATTGCATGCCATCCTAACATGCGTCAATCTGAACCCGGCATGCATAAGAAGAGTAACCATCAACATACTCCTTGGTAACCAAGCAGCGCTTAAAGCGCTGAGTTCGTACAGCACGAACTCAAAAACTGTCAAGGAATGCCATGATGCCCTACAAGACCTCGCCAAAAGAAACAATGTCAAACTCTGGTGGGTGTCAGGGCACAAAGGTATTAAGGGCAATGAAATCGCCGATCAAGTCGCCAGGAAAGGTTCCAGCGAAAGGTACATAGGTCCTGAACTTTTCTGCGGCACTCCCAAGTCTAAGATTAGCTTATTCTTAGACATTATTAGACAAATTGCAACACCTGTCCTTTTAGACAATCGAAACGATTTATACGTGGGACAAAGTTGCCTGATCACTGGGGCCACGAGTGGGCCTATTGTGATGTTCCCCACTTACAGTTCACTCAAAAATCCTGAGTTCGTAATAAAACTTAGTATGCTTTTGAGTGAGCTAGCAGCAATTTCTTGTACTTCAACATAATACTTGCCTAGGTGACGATGACTTGTTACAAGGCAGTTACAGTGGCACAGTAAGTGCTCTGCTGTTTCTTGGTCCTCATTACACATTCTGCAAGTGTCATCTTGTACAATGGCCATGGTCTTGAGATATTTGTTAACTGAGCAGTGTCCAGTAAGGAAAGCTGTGATTATGCGAATCTGACTCCTCGAAAGCATGAGGAGTTGTTTCGTTCTTCTGAGAGATGTAGTTGGGAGGAACAACTTGGCTTGTTTGCTACTTTCCGTTTTTTACCAGTAGTGATCAGTCGTGTTCCTTAACAAATTGTTTATGTAGCATTTGGTGGCGCTGATCGGTATGCCGCAGAAAGGCCGTGGCATCATGAATGGTGAAGCGGAGCCTTTCCTTACTAGTAGGTCCGCCTTTTCTTTGCCTGTATGGCCGCTGTATCCAGGTATTCGAATTAGGTGAACTTTGTTTGTACTTGCCAACTGGTAAAGTAGTTGTAGGCAGTCCTATACCAGTTGGGAGGATATTTCATAGCTCTTTAGGGCCAGAAGTGCAGCCTTGCTGTCAGAGAGAAGATAAATGTTTTTATTAAATATATTTCTGTTGATATTTTTTCTGAGGCCGAATTCTATAGCAAATATCTCTGCTTGGAAAATGGAGTTAAATCTGTCCATGCTGAAGTAGATGCGTGTGCCTGTATTTGCTCCGTATACCCCAGCCCCAACGCCTTCATTCGTTTTGGAGCCGTCTGTGTACTACACGTAGGATCCGCGATTGGAGGAGGGTCTATCCTGTTCCCAGTTTTGTCGGTGGGGAAATGTGACCTTGTAGTTTTGGCAGAAGTTGTATCTGGGGAGACAATTGTCTGTATGAGATATCTTTAGGATTTCATGCCTGTTTAGTTCGGTAAAGAAAGGGTGTTCAGGGTGAAAGGGCCTATAGTTAGAGTCATCCTCGGCGATTAGTTTGTGGGCGAAGACCAGTGCTTCTTTCCTCAGTTAGAGTTGAAGAGGTGGCAGGTCCGTGATGACTTCTAGTGCTGCTGTGGGGGTTGTTCTCATGGCCCCGGTGATACAGATACAAGCTAGTCTTTGCAATTTGTTGAGCTTGGCTTGCACCGATTTTGTTTTGGTTTGTGCCGCCAGACGGGCGCAGCGTATGTGAGAATTGATCTGGTAATTGATATGTACCTATAGCCAGCGGGATATTTTGGGGTTTGTGCCCCAGTTTTTGTCAGTGAGACTTTTGCTGGTCCATAAAGAGATCCTGGCTTTCTCAATGGTCTTTGTATTGTGGGAGTTCCAAGTGAGCTTTTCGTCTAGAGTTACCCCTAGGTATTTGACGTCTTTTGAGAACTCTTTCGCTTCACCAAAGAGGGTAGGTTTGGTAAGTTTAAGCCTATTTCTCCTCGGTGAAGGCGACTATAGTGCTTTTTCTAGGGTTGACATTTAGTGCAACTTTATGCACCAGTTTGCAACAAGGTTTAGTGGTCGATTTCCCAGGCGGCCCCTGAACATACACTCTATTAACATACTCAAACTTAATAGGGTGGGTATCAGAAGACTGGTCAGCTACCTGACAGGACCCTGTGGTCTGAAATATCACCTTAACACAATCAACCTCCCCTTAAAAACTGAGTGCCGACTCTCTCTTGAGGACGAAGAGACGGCAGAGCACATTCTGTATGAGTGTGGTGCTCTTTGCCATCTTAGCAAGCGTACCCTTCTCAGTGAAGTCATTCTCAACTTCATTAGGAAAGTGAACAAGCTCCTCGGCTAATCGGCTAGCAGGCACGCCTGGAATATTTCGATATTACCGTGTATAAGGCTAGGGATCTTATTTGTAGCCAATGAATATCGATTATTGATCGACTTTAAGGCCGTATGCATATGCTAACGTAGTATGTACATACATATGTATGTATATTATTTTAGGGCATGTAGCAATTTAACCAAGTCTTCAATACGAAAGGAGACTTCAGAAAGGATGACCCGCTGTCATTGGGCTTTTTAAAAGACCACATTTGAACACATTTAAGGTACAAAGTCAGTAGATCATCAATTCCAACTTAGAGAAATGCAGCAGAACGCGGGAAAGAATCTGCTGTCATCCTTTAATGCAATACCATGAAAATCGTCTTGGCAATTTTGATATAGCCACTGTACTCTATAAATCTTCATATGCCATCAGCTTCCTAATAAGACGCCGATAAGTTCTCAAAAGTTCCAAGACACTTAATCACTTTAATACAAAACCTTTAAAGCAGAAACAGTATTAAGCTTTTTCCGAACATCATCCATCCGCAACTAATCATCATCTGTGTCAGCTTGTGATCCAAAACAGGTTTCATGTCCCACAGGAAGTCGTTACGCTTTCCACATTATCAACATACACATATCGTACAAGAAATCCCTTTCCATCCGGTCTGTGGCATGAGAACCATATCGTCGCATCTCATACAATCTCCCACCAACCTAACCTATCCCAGTGCCCAAGTTTAGAAGGTCTTCACCTGATCTGTCGCTTGCTAACCACCTCATTAGCAGACGACGACGACAGATTTTCGCTACCAATTAGCTAACCTTTACATATTCATATCTTAGGTCTGCTCAGTCGCATGAGAGCCACAATCAATAAATAAACATCAGCGGAAGTTACAGTCTCCATTCAGCAGCGACAGATAGAGGTCAGTTCGACCTCTGAACCAGTGAGTGTCGGCAGTGTAAACAAGTTGAGTTCCATACTTCGCTTGGCACCGGTCGATGGAGACTGTCATCGAATTTATGTAAATCGATGTGGCGATGCGTATTTTCCGGTTTACTAGTGGGAATCTATCGGCGATCGCTTATAACGCACACCGGTAACGTCCAACTTCTCAGTCGCAATCGCCGTATCACTTCGTTTGAGTTTCACAGTTTTCACAGAATTAATTCGAAATTAAAGAACAACTGTGACGAGTCAATGAGAATCGAGCTTGTGACTCGTCTATTCTTCGTTCAGTAGCTCAATCGCTAGATCATCTATCGCCAATCTCCGTTCGATCTGTCAAAGGTTGCTTCTCAATCATATCAGCATAAATTTGCCTCGCTTGGGAATATGTCCAAGTTTAATCGTGGGAACGTGCGGTTCTCTTCCACAACAGATCATTGCCGATGCTGCGAATTGGGCTATGCAAATGCCCTACTAAAGCTTGCTTAAGGCGTGTGTGAAAACAATCGTAACCTGTTTAAGTGAATGAGCCAAACTGGACGGTTGACGTCTAAATGGCGGCATATCCGCGCCCTGATTTGCTCGATCGTTTATAATTTTTATGTGAATTCATTCCTTTTTTTTTATATTTTAATTCTCCGCGCTGCTGCGGTAGTTAATTATTGATTTCTGCAAGTAACTGAATTTAATTATTATTCCGACGGCAATCAATTTTGCATACACTAACTGTGGCCGACCAGCTTTGATTACAGTTTGATTTTGAATTGAATTTTTGGTCATTCAAATGGCCTGGAATGACTTGAAAACTTGACCTTAGGAGCAATTAAACATTTTGAAATAAGGTGATTTCCACGATTATCAAGAGCATGGGAGAGATAGGAATAAGTCACAAAATTTAAATTCGTGATCGATAGTTTGAGCAGACCAGTTGAGTTGATTTTCTGCTTCTCGCATCTCATTTAGATTTGGAGATTTGATGAGTTTATTGGAGTGCCACTAAATCTGTGGAATTTATTTTTCTCCTCTGCCGATTGCAAATCTGTAGTGTCGACATTTCGGATAGTATCGATTGGGCCTTAATGCAAAGGGGATAGCCATCGATCTGATATATGAGCGCTTTTGAGTGTGAACCCGAAAATTCATGAATTTATTTCTAAAAGCTGTTAAAAGCGTTCAGATACAGTCTTAATGAGGAGGTTAAAAGGATGTTTCTTTTTGTCTTGTTTTTCGGTTTTGGATATGTTGTCCAGAGAATTCACTAGATCGCCTTAATTACCATGATATTGTAGCAGCATGACAAAACCATAAATTACAAACTCAATATTCGCATAATACAAAGTTGGTGAAAAAGCATATCGAAGAAAACCTGCAAATATTATGACAATCGCCAGTGTCTTGGATGAAAAGGCTATAAAACCTTTTTTAAAATTCTTACTTAATTCCTTTGATGACGCTACAGTTCGGGGGTGAACCAGGGCCTCAACCCTGGTTGAGGTCCCTTTCCACCTGTGCGCGCCACCTTAAATGCGGTCGTCCTCTTCTGCGTCCGTTGGAGTCGAAGACTCTTCGGGCCAGAGCGTTGATGTCCATTCGCTCTACATGGCCTAGCCATCTAAGACGTTGGATCCGAAGACGTCTAACTAAGCCGATGTCGCTGTACAGCCCGTACAGTTCTTGGTTGAATCTCCTCCCCCACTCTTCGTTTACACAAACGGGACCAAAGATTGCACGCAGAATTTTCCTCTCGAAACGTCCAAAAGCCTCTTCATCCGCTTTTGATAACTTCCAAGCCTCAGCGCCGTAGAGGAGGACCGGGATGATTAAGGTGAGATACCTTAGTTTTTCGAGAGAGGGCTCTACTACTCAACTGCCTCTTGAGCCCGAAGAAGCAGCGGTTGTCTGCGTTTTTATCTCAGCGCTGGTGTAGTTGCTGCTTGACACTATAGAGCCAAGGTAGACGAAGTCCTTGACTACTTCAAAAATATAGCTGCCGAAGGTGACGTTCTGACCAAGACGTCGGTGTTGCGCGTCTTTCTTGGATGACAGCATATATTTGGACTTGTCCCCCTTTACCCTTAGACCCACTTTAGCCGCTTCTGCTGAAGTAGATCGTACCTCTTGTATTGGCCGCAGAGTCCCGCACTATATTTTCAAGAATAATTTTAAAGAAATCACATGACAGTGCGTCACCCTGCCTAAAACCTTTTCTAACATCAAAGGGGTCGGTTAGTTCACCTTAATGGAGCAGCAAGAGTTTGGCAGGAATGTTTAAACATGACATGGCTCTGTATAGCTCGTCTCTATAAACACTGTCATACGCGGCTTTAAAGTCCACAAAAAGATGGTGCGTGTCGACCTGGAATTCATGGGTCTTCTCCAAGATTTGCCGTTGTGTAAATATTTGGTCTGTCATGGATTTTCCTGGCCTGAAACCACACTGGTAGGAAGATTGTCCATGAACGGTTTCAGGCACTTACACAGTACGGCAGAGAGGATCTTGTACGCAATGTTCAGGAGGCTTATCCCTCTGTAATTGGCGCAGTCGTAGGGGTCTCCTCTCTTATGGACCGGGCAAACGATACTGAGATTCCATACATCGGGCATGCGTTCTTCCGATCATATCCTGCAGATGAGTTGGTGCATGTTCCTGACCAGCTTATCGCCAGCTGCTTTAAACAGTTCCGCGGGGAGTCCGTCTGCTCCAGCAGCTTTATAAGACTTATGTTTCGATATCGCTATCTTAACATCGTCTAGGTCGGGTGGACGGGATTCTCCTTCGCCTTCGTTCATTGTGAATGGTTCGCTCTGCCTGACGGCGGCATTTGCAGGCAGTGGTCCTTAAATATCTCAGCATCGACTGTGACTCCACTACTAGTTGTCCGTGGTCATCCCTGCAGGCTTCTGCTCTGGCTTTTTAGCCTTGGCATGTTCGTTTCGAACGTCGTTCCTGCAGTAACATTTCTCCATCTCCGCGATCTCGCGCTTCTCGTGCTCCTTCTTTTTCCTTCTCAGAAGCGCATGGATCTGGCTGGATCAGTATCTGTATTTTAACAAAAATGTAGATGCTGCTCCGGAAAGAGCCCGGGGCGCTTTCGCTCTAACAAGATGGCTATTACATTGCAGCCAACTTGATTCTAGGGTGATGGTAATCTGCTACATGGCCTTAATCAGGCCTATGATTGCCTATGGATGTCCCGTCTGGTTTAATGTAAGCACAAGTTTAATGGAAAAGATTCGGGTGTTTGAGAGACAATGTCTGAGGACTTGTCTTGGATTACACAAAACACCAGACAGAAAATTCGATCCCAACGGGGTCCTGTACAATAGGGCAGGTACTGTACGGATAGACAACTTCTTATAAAACTGATTCGAGGTCATGTTGCGAGGACAATGACTTCGGTCAATAAATTGTTATCTGGGGCTTACTACCCCAATACCATGTATTTTAAAAAAGTCTGAACGGCTCTGTTCCCCCGGAAGCATATCTTTATTTTGATAATTGTGGGCTGAGCCAGGATAGATTGGCGGTACCGCTAATCTTCCATGTGGCCCGTGATTCTGTGGAGCCGCGACTCCTCTACGAGCCTGACGTCGTACTCTGTGAGCCCGAGCGCCTCAGGTTCAGG
This sequence comes from Eumerus sabulonum, assembly GCA_951905685.1. Taxonomy (NCBI): domain Eukaryota; kingdom Metazoa; phylum Arthropoda; class Insecta; order Diptera; family Syrphidae; genus Eumerus; species Eumerus sabulonum. Next base: position 42,666,145 of record OX645064.1, read on the forward strand.
AGAGCGAATTCTCGCCGAGATAGAGAAGACGTGATCCGACAGCATCAACGCTTTTGGTGGCTGGAGCGGGCTCCGTGGTAGAGTCTTTAAAATAGTTTCTTCAAGGCAAAGACCACCGTGATCAATGGCGGGCTTGTGTAGGGTAGGGTAGGCTAGAGGAGAATAAGGTAGTTTTTAAGCTATTTACTAAAAAAATTACAAATAAAAAAAAAAAATGTATATGCACGTTACATATGTATAGTATATAGGATTAGTATATACATTTTAGTTAAGATAGATTAAGTTAGAATTAGTTAGTTTAGTTAGATCAGAAGTTTCATATTTACCCCAAAAACCCGATAGTACGCTAAGTTTTTTGCAAGCATTTTCTTGGCAAAATTTAACAATAAAAGTAATTAACCACTGTAGATATTAAGTAGTCGAAAGACATAGGTTAAGTATATAGATAGTGTTTGTTTTAGAGTGCCCGCAGAGGGTCATAAGACGTCTAAAGTAGTTATGATATAAGCTAGTTTTAGTCCTTTTTTCTGGCACGTAAGATAGTTATAAGTAGGTATGTCAAATAAAAATGAATTTAAAATGCGAAAAAAAAATGCTTGGATCGTTTCCGGATTGTTGGCATAACATCGGTCTTTCACGGTTTCCACACTGAAAAAAATGCAAAGGGGTCAAATCGCAGCTCCCAGGCGGCCAATCGACATCGCCAAGACGGTTGATAACACGATTTGGGAATTTCGTGCGCCAAATATCGATTGTGGCATGGGCTGTGTGGTATGGCGTGCCATCCTGCATGAACCAGAGGTCATCCTATTTCATGTCTTCGATTTCAGTTATAAAAAAAGTCGGTTAACATGGCTCTGTAACGCCCACCGTTGACCGAAACGTTGTACCCAGCCTCATATTCGAAGAAAAATGGTCCAATGATACCACCGGTCCACAATCCGCGCCAAACTGTCACTCTCTGTGGATGTATTGGCTTCTCGACATTAACTTGCGGGTTTTCCGGGTCACCAATTTTGTTTGTTAACGTAGCCGCCGAGATGAATATGCGCCTCGTCAGACGTCAGACCGTGAGACTGTGCAGAAGAATCTGAGGTAGTCGATTTCGCACCGCTCACAAGAACTCGGCCTTTCGCAGGCTATGTATAACTTGGCAAATTTTGCATCGTGACTTGGGCCTGCACCCGTTCAAAATTCAGTTGACCCAGGAGCTGAAAGAAAACGACCATAGACAACGATGTGTGATCGTTGAGTTGGCTCTGGAGCAGTTGGAAACTGACTCTAATTTTCATTGAAAAATCGTCTTCAGCGATGAGGACATTTCTGGATGATTGGGTACGTCAACAAACAAAATTATCAAGTTTGGGACGATACCAAACTATATGAGATCCAAGAGCGTCTAATCGATTCCGAAAAAGTCACTGTTTGGTGTGGATTTTGGGCTGACGGCGTCATCGTTTCGGAGGATCTGAGCCTGAGCTATAGCTGCCTTCCATCTTTGACGGTGGGTGGGCGGGTTGATGGGCCGCCGCATAACCGCTAGTCTTGTCGGGTATTCGAACGCCCACTTGCCTAGGGTGATAGCTACTTACATTTGTTCACCTTTCAACGGTTGTTGCAGAGGCTGTCCAGAGGGCACCGCAAGGAGTCTGTTTGTCAACTTGACTCGGGTATTGACGCAGGGATCGTTGCTGGCATTTCGTCAGGTTGAGAGCAAGCAACAACTTTACCCTGTACATCCGAGCCCAAGCCTTCTATGACTATGCCCGATAGTAGCCAGACTGGTGCAAGTCTGAGATGGGATCTGTCATTAGAGCATACGCAATCCTGTACATCATATTTTAAAAGAGCGCTCAAAACAATGCTTAAACCTTTTACCAATTCCAGATAAGGGCGCGAACGCAAGGACCATCTGCACAAATAGGAAAACTAAAAACGGCTAACACCGAGATCCGAAGAAGCGAGATCTGCAAAAAATCGGAATCGACTTTAGGTATTACAGTTCTTACTAACTTATCAGGCCTGCGATCCATGGAGGATCTGAGCCTGAGCTATAGCTGCCTTCCATCCTTGACGGTCCCGGGCACACTGCTTCCAGTTGTCAAGACCAAGATGTCTTACATCCGCGATTACTTGGTCTTTATACCGGAGGTTCGGTCTTCCTCTTCTTCTCGAACCAGGAGGCTCGGAGTCGAAGACCCTCTTAGCTGGAGCGTTGATGTCCATGCGCTCGATGTGGCCGAGCCAGTGTAGTCGACGGATCCCTGCCTTCCGGACTACATCCACATCTTGGTACAGCTCGTAGAGTTCGCGGTTGTGTCTTCTTCTCCATTCACCTTCCTCACAGACAGGACCAAATATCCGGCGCAGAATTTTTCTTTCGAAAGAACCCAAAATCAGCTCCGCTGTCCTGCTTATCGTCCAGCTTTCGGCTCCGTACAGCAAGACTGGCAGAATGAGCGTTTTGTAAAGCATGACTTTGGTCTTTCGAGTGAGGAGTTTTGACCCCAGTTGTTTGGACAAGCCGAAGTAGCAGCGGTTGCCAAGGGCGATTCTACGCCGGATCTCCACTGTGGTGTCATTTGTGGAATTTACATTTGCCCCGAGGTAGACAAACTCCTTAACTACCTCGCAATTGTAGCTGTCAATTGTTATGTTTTGTCCCAGGTGGTGAGCGACGGATTGGTTTTTGCTTGACAGCATGTATTTCGTTTTGTCCTCATTGATCTTAAGACCAATTCGTTTCGCCTGTTCTTCAATCGCGGTGAATGCTTCCACAATGCCACGGCGAGAACACGCGATGATGTCGATATCATCCGCGTATCCTAGCAGCTGGATGGACTTGTAAAAGATAGTGCCTTCCCTGTTGACGCCTGCCCGTCGCACTAACTGCTCCAGCACCAGGTTGAAGAAGTCACATGACAGCGCATCCCCTTGCCGAAATCCGGTGCATGTTTCGAATGGTTCCGAGGTCCTAGAACCGAGTTGCACGGTGCATCGCGTGTTTTTTAGCGTGGCGCGACACAACTGGATCAGTTTTACCGGGATCCCGAATTCGGCCATCGCCCCAAACAGTGCTTCACGATGAATGCTGTCGTATGCGGCCTTGAAATCGATGAAAAGATGGTGTGTATCGATTCGAATCGAATCGATAGGTTAATGATTACCAACTTCTTTTGTCCTGAATTGGATAATATGGGTACGAATGACATGTGGCTTTAACGGGACGGCGTTACCTGCCGTTACATAGCTCACGCCACATTGGAATATCTGAATGGACGATTCGAGGGTATGGTCATCTTAGGTGGAGGTGGTGTGAACTGGCCACCAGTTAGACTTTTTCTTGTGGAGTTTTCTGAACTCCCAGGTATGTATATGCGAATAACACACATTTTTTAACCACATCGGCCTTATAGCCAACACAACACATGCCATCTGTCGAATTCAGTCTGATTTGTCGGTCAGAGTCATGGAAAATTGGATATTTCGGATGCGCCATCCCGAGAAGTCGCAGCCATAATGGAATCGATGGGCCATTCAAACAAATAAAAAACCTCGATGATATCCTACAACACTTAGTTTTATTTAAATTTAAAGATAGGATACCCTAACGAAAGACCCTATACTGTGTCTGCACTTGCGTTGGCTTATGGGTCACCTCTCATAAGAGCATGTGTATTTTATTAGCTGTCAAATTTAAAATTGACGCAACGCATGCAAAATACTATTCTAAGGTTGTCCTCCGTTTTGTCTAAAATACAAGAAAAAATTAATCAGAATATGTACATAGCTGACTTATGAGCTTGGATCCTTCTTGCGTCTTAAATCCTGCAAATCGTTATTTAGTAATGCAAGTAGATGAGGACGCCGTGGCGCAGTGGTTAGTGTGTTGGAGTCTGGCGCACGATGAGCGAGTTCGGATCCCGATAACACCAACGCCATCGAATGTTTATTTCGCGGCATCCCTCCTCGGCGGAGTACTGGCAAAACCCCCCGTAGTATACTTGCCATGAGAAAGCTTCTCAACTCACGCCGTTCGGAATCGGCATTAAACTGTAGGTCCCTTTCACCTGTGTGAACTGTCCTCCCAAATATTCAATACAAAAAAACGAATGTATCATCGGATGTGACTTCAATGCGAGAAACACGTATTGGGGATCAAGACTAACGACAACTAAGGGAAGAAAACTCCTAAACACAATAAATGTCTTATCTACTGGAAAGCCTACTTACTGGCCTACCGACCCGGATAAAATCCCAGATCTTATGGACTTCTTCATAGTGAAAAACATCTCGAGAAACTTGCTGAGAATTGATGAAAGTCATGACTTAAGCTCAGACCACTCACGTATTATTCTCACTATGAGTGCGAACTTTCCACACAACGTAAGTAATCCAGCTCTTACTAACAAATGAACGGACTGGGTAAGCTTCAAATCAAGTCTTGAAGAGAAGATAGAAACACTTACACCAATACTATCTAAAGACCAACTTGATTCAGAGGTTGAAAAATGTATCAAGTCTCAGCCTGGGTAAACACTCCTAGTACCAAAAAAATATTAAACGGCAACTACTACCCTCAACAAATTAGAGAGTTAATTGCCGACAAGCGGAGATCGAGGAATAAATGGAACCAATCTAGGGCTCCTCAGGATAAAAACGGATTAATAATCTAACACAAATTTTAAACGAACAATCAAGGAACTGAAATTAATTCCTTCCTCCTAAATCTCAACGACAACAAAAATACGGAGTACTCTCGCTGGAAAGCTACTAGAAAGTTAATCACCACCTTCCACCATTAAAAAAAAGGATGGAAAGTGGACTAAGAGCGACAAGCAAAAAGCTGAAAGATTTCCAGAGTACTTAGAGGAAATTTTTCCACCAAACCCGGCGGAGAGTGATTTGCTCACCCGAGAATTACTAGAAGAAAATAAAGAAATACCCAGCACGTCGTCGTCATCTGAGGTGAAAAATTAAATAAAAGCCTTAAATGTGAAAAAAGCACCAGGTTTTGGGCAGATAACGGGTCAAATCCTCAAGCAACTCCAAAGAAAAGCAATCTTGAAGCTTACGTGCATCATAAACACTGCATTCAAACTGAAATACGTTCCTCAGTTATGGAAAGTAGCTGAAGTTATTATGATAGCCAAACTCGGAAAACCACCGCACGAAGCTTCGTCATACAGGCCAATATCCCTGCTACCAATCATGTCCAAACTATTCGAAAGGCCACTATCAAAAAGACTGCTACCTATTATAGAAAGAAAACATATTATCCCTAATCATCAGTTTGGCTTTCGAGTGAAACATTCAACCATTGAACAAGTACACCGACTAACAAATACTATTGAAAAAGCACTTGAAGAAAATAAGTTTGTCCTACAGTCTTTCTTGATGTAGCACAAGCATTTGATAAAGTTTGGCATGAGGCTTTGATCTACAAACTAAAACAGATACTACCTAATGCACATGCTGAAATCCTTAGGTCTTATTTGTATATCGGACAGATACTTTCGCATAAAGGAAAAGGACACATATTCGGAGCTTAAAGAAATCTAAGCGGGTGTACCCCAAGGAAGTATTCTTGGGCCACTACTCTATCTTCTGTATACTCACGATATTCCAGCGCTAGAATGCAACATGATGGCTACATTCGCTGATGACACGGCTTTACTGGCAGTAGCGGAGAGTAATGTGGATCTTACACATTCAGAATTGGACAAATAAATGGAGAATACGATTTAACGAATCTAAATCTGTACAAGTTGATTTCACAAACAGAAAAATAAAGTACCTGCCAGTATTTATTAACAATCAAGCCACACCGTACGCAAATTATGCCAAGTATCTTGGTATGACCCTGGATGCAAAACTCCCTTGGAAAGCTCATGTCAAGAAAAAACGAGAGGAGATGGGGTATTCGTTATAAAAAAAATTCACGGGAATATAGGCAGACAATCTTGCCTATCAACATACAACAAAGTTCTACTTTATAAACAAGTCATAAAGCATATATGGACTTATGGTATTCAATTTTGGGGTTGTGCCAAAAAAAGTAACATCCAAAACATTGTAAACGTAAGGTGCGACGATCTTCACAGAGACCCAAACGTGGAATCTGTACAGTATGACATGAACAAATTCGCTAAGAAGCATCAGGACCGACTTCATCACCACACGAAAATCTAAGATAAAACAAAATTGCTTATTAGTCATAAGACAAGATTGTAATATGTACATATTACTATTGACCAGGTATTTCGAATAATAGAAAAATCACTCGAACACAAACTGATATGTTCGATTGTATTCCTTGACGTGTCTCAAGCCTTTGACAATATATCTAAACTAAGACAAATCGTACCAGAGAAGCTGTTAAATATATTAAGTACATATCCTAGGAATAGACTATTTCGCGTTAAATACGGAAGTGCTTACTCCAACTTTAAAGTGATTTCGGCTGGCGTTCCTCAGGGAAGTGTACTCGGGCCACACCTGTATCTACTTTATACCTGCGATATACCGTAAAAACAAGGTTAAATTCCAGTTCCGTTCGCTGACTATACAGCTATTCTTGCGACGGGCAAATCGGTTGAGGAATCAACCGTGCAAATGACTGGACAAAACTTGGCGAATAGCACTTAACGGCACATCTGCCCATGTTAATCTTACATACAGAAAAGGGGATATGCTTTCCGTTATCGTTAACAAAGTGAGAATTCCGTTCGCGAATGAGGCTAACTATCTCGGGATGACTCTCGACCTAAAATGAAAATGGAACGCCAACAAGGAAATGTACTGGGTAATAGGGAAGTATTCTAAACTCAGAATTGAAAACAAGTTGCCTCCATACAAGCAGGTTCTGATACCAGTCTGGACTACGTATTATGGTATACAACTCTGGGGTTGCACCCAGAAAAGTACATATGTAATTCGAACGTCATACAGATGTTTCAAAATAAAGTACTGCGAGCTGTCGTCAATGCACCGTGGGATATTAGAAACGAAGATATCCACCGAGATCAGAGTATCGTAACTGTGGAAAATAAAAGAAAAAATTTCGCAGAGAATCATAAACGTTGACTTGAAGATCACGTAGATAGCACCGCTTTTGATTTACTCGACGAACAAAATGTACCTACATATTGCGCCGTCTTCAAGGGACAAAACCTCTAGGCTTGGCGTGATGAACTTTAATTGCAGGAACCTTAGTTGGAATGTCGCCTGCCTGTGTTCACACCTCGAAAACGGAATATTGCTAGATAAGTGGAATGACTAAGTTACAGTGGAAATTTGTTTAGAAGGGAGGCGCAGTGGTTAGTGTGTTGGACTCTGGCGCACGATGAGCGAGTTCGGATCACTATAACACCAATGCCATCGAATGTTTATTTCGCGACGTTCCTCCTCGGCGGGGTACTGGCAAAACCCCCCGAAATGTCGGAATTCGCATCAAACTGTAGGTCCCTTTCACCTGTGCGAAAATTAAATCACACAGCACGGGTGATTGAGAGAAGCTTGGCTATGGTCCTCCATGGGCTGTAACGCCACCAAAGAAAGAAAGAAATCTCACACTACTATGAGCACGCGCTTATGATCCTCTCATAGTGTCTTTAGAAGATTTCCATCTGCCCTAGTAAGAAAAAAAAAATTCTATTGCTATTCCAATGACTTATTTAAGACCCAAAGTATGTATGTACTTCGGCTTTTTCGAAAACTATTTTGCCTGTGCGTGGAGTAGGTAGAATGTTCCTAGATAAAGAAAGTCTCGGCTTGAATAGAACGTAAGGCACTACCTAAACTTACAAAAACTGAACGATAGATGGGGAGCACTATTAAAAATTTGTTTACTGCATCACTTGACCTTAAGAAGAGATGTTTTAAGATATCAAAATGTAGTTCTGTGAAGTAAACGTAATAACACGACAATTATCCTGTACTTCCTCCTAGTAGGTAGGTCACCTGCAATTGTCTTAGCTAAACTATAACTTCTTAGTCTTGGACGTTTTCATCTCAGGTACATATGTATGTATGTGTATCTATGTTTATCGTATCTATACATGTTTATGCATCCAAATATTTGCAATAAGACTTCAGACGTCTGCATACATTATTAAAACGATCATAAATTAAAATCGTCCAGCGCACTTGACCGCGACTATTTACATAACTAAATACCAGATAAAGGCTCATTAGCACGTGTTATAAAAACCCGAAATTTCTTTAAGGCCGACAGCAACAAATCATAACTTAACATTCTTGGCTTAGAACAAAGAAATGGTTTAGCACTTAATACTCTTATTTGATCACCATGGCTCACCTCAAGTAGTCGTCAACACTGCGTCTTCTCTTGTAGATTATCCGATAACCCTTACAACTCAACTTTGCACTAATTAGACTGTTAGCGATTTTGTCAGTTCCGAAGCAGTTGCATTTGTTTTAATCCACAAAATCAAGTTCAATCGAAACAAAATTAGAACAATAATTCAGTTTAATCACAATTTCTACAAACGCGAATGGACCACAAACAGTTCGGGGGCTCACTCGCAAAAGACGACGCAGATGAACCAGAAGCAGAACGACAAGCACGCGTGCTATCGCTTGACCACTACCGAAAACAAACTAACTACTGAATCGTTCAGCTGTTGAACGGTTCCACCAAGTCATCGGTCGCCGGTCGCGCTATTTTTTCTGCCTCTTTTCGCCGTCACTCTATATCTATCCATATCCCTATCACACTGCCCATATGCACGTCGTCTCGCTCTTGCGCAAAGGTTGTGTGAAATAACCATATCAAAAAGCGAAACTCATTGCGTTACAGGCCCACTACGGAGTGGGATGGTATAACACACCTTCTTCCACGGATGGATAGATCGAAGATACACTGACAAGACGGTGACACAATGCCCAGCTGTGCACTGTGCACCTCCTCCAGCGCCATCTACATACACCACTTATGCTATCGCAATAGAAGAAACCTATCGTGAGCAGACCAACCAGAAGTCAGCATTGAGCATGACGAGACCGGACAAACGGGTCATCCCATAGGCCAAAACGAACGGTACGTATAGGGTTGCTTCACTCCATTTTTTCCATTCATTCACTCTGCTCTCGTGTTCATTTCGTTCGTTTTACAGTTGCGGTGAATATTGGGGGCGTTACCGCATGTCGTTGTTGTTGTTGTTGCTTGCCGGCGGTGATGGTAGTGGTGGCAATAGAACGAACAAGAAAAATTGTCAGCACGATTCGCTCTTTGCTACGCATGCTGCATTCACTGCAAAACGAAGTTGTTCTGGCTGGTTCACAGCTACAGTTACAGCACATCGCATTGCCCATAGTATAGGTCGATCCAACAGATACACATTTTGCCGCGCTTGTGTTGCCGAGGCTGTGTAACGAAGTGGAATAGCGATACTTTTTCCAGTTCATTCTGTCACAGTGAACGGACGGCTGGCGTAACCGTCACAGACACATTCTCGGTTGCCGGCCAATCGCAATGCCAATATATGGCAACGGCACGCGAATGCAATCAACAACCACATCAGTGTAGGTTTAATTAAAAACGAGGATGAGTTCAAAGGTGGCATTGGTTAGATACAAATGAACTGCTTTGCCTACTGCTCTTCGTCACTCTTTCCTGCTTCTGCGGGGCGGGTGGTGGGTGGTAGCATATCAACTCTGCATTCCATGCAATTGAATTGAGAATTTGATTTAAAAAAAGGAAACTTTTCAATAGAAAATAAATTGAAAATGCCGAAATGTGACGATCGCGATAAGGAACCTTAATGACAGGAGTCCAAATTATACTCTATATGGGAACAGGGGAAAAGAAAAGAGAAGTGAGGGTGGCGGTTAGGCTGCTAGACGGCTCTGGTGGTATTGATAATGTGACAATTGGAGCGGTTATGGATTGAATTTAATGTTGGCGGTAGAATAATCGCGTGAGAGCTCTTGATAAGGTGAATAAATACCTGTCAATGGGTGTAAATGGTTTCGGGGTTAAAATTCAATTACCTACTCTGCCAGGAGTTTCCTATGAATTGTCTGATTTTTTTTTCGTTTGGTTCATTGTTTTCTATTTGTCCAGGAGCTCAGGAACTTGCACAATGAGTTATGATTTAATTAAGAGTCTAACTGATTGTTGTTTAAAAAAAAAGCGAAAACCAAAAGCAGACAAGATTCTATTGTTTGGTTGGCCAGTTTATATTACAGTGAATTCTCCCACTGCGGACACCTCCCTTCTTCTTCTTCTTTTTCGGCGCTACAGTTCATGGCGAACCGGGGCCTCCTTCAATAACCTCTCCAACTGGCACGGTCTTTCGCCAGCAGTCTCCAGTGCCGCCCGCCTAGTTGGTTAAAGTCCTCCTCTTCCGCGACGCCCCTCGAGGTTGGATTCATAGACCTTCCGGGCCGGAGCTGTGTTTTCCATACACTCAACATGACCTACATACATACATATGTACATATGTATATAGCCATCTTAGGCCTTGGATCCGAATTCGCCGTGCTATGTTCATGTCGCTGTACAGCCCGTACAGTTCACTGTTAAGTCTTCTCCTCCACTCCCCATTTATGCAAGTCGGTCCGAAAATCGCTCGAAAGATTTTTCTCTCAAAACGACCAAGGGCCTCCTCATCCGCTTTCGATAAGGTCTATGTCTCTGTGCCATAGAGCAGGACCGGGATGATAAGGGTCCTGTATATGCTCACCTTGGTTTTTCGAGAGAGGGCTCTGCTTTTCAATTGCCTCCCAAACCCAAAGAAACCGCCGTTGGCAAGAGTTATTCTGCGTTTGATTTCGGCACTGATGTCGTTTCTGCATGTCACTGCGGAGACTAGGTAGACGAATTCCTTGACTAGCTCGAAATTATACCTGCCAATATGTGCACCCTGGCCAAGACGCCGGTTGTTCGTGTCCTTTTTCGACGACAGCATATATTTCGTTTTGCCCCCATTTACCGCCAGTCCCATCTTAGCCGCTTTCGTCACAATTATTGCAAAGGCCTCAATGACATCTCGTTAACTTCGTCCAATTATGTCAATGTCATCAGCATAAGCGAGCAGTTGTACGGACTGGAAAAAGATGGTGCCCCTCGTATTGACTAGTGAGATTTTCACGATCCTTTCAAGGATGATGTTGAAAAAGTCACATGATAGCGTTTCGCCCTGTCTAAAACCTTTTTTTCCATAAAAGCTATCGGTTAGTCGCTTTCGACCCTGACGGAGCAGCGAGAGTTCTCCACTATCTGACGAGTCTGGCAGGGATGTCAAAACTAGACATGGCATTGTACAGCTCGTCTCTATTGATACTATCGTATGCAGCCTTAAAGTCGGCAAACAGGTGGTGGGTGTCGATCAGTTTATTAACGAACGGTTTCAAGCGTTCACACAGAACAGCAAAGAAGGTTTTATAAGCAATGTTCTGAGGACTTATTCCTCTGTAGTTGGCGCAGACAAAGGGATCTCCTTTCTTGTGGATCGGACAAACGATACAAAGATTCCATTCATCGGGCATGCATTCCTCTGACCATATCTTACGAATGAGCTGGTGCATACTTCCAACCAGGTCATCTCTAGCTGCCTTAAAGAGCTCGGCAGGTAGTCCGTCTACTCCAGCAGCTTTGTTGGACTTAAGCTTAGAAAAAGCATTCCTAACTTCGTCCAGGTGAGGGGGACGGAATTCTCTGCTATCATCGTCCGTTGTGAAAGGATTATTCTGCCTGAAAGCGGAATCTGTTTCGTCATCGCCGTAATACAGTCTGCAGAATTAGTCTTTCCAGATCCTTAGTACCGAATGTGAATCCACTACTAGGTTTCCATTTTCGTCCCTGCAGGCTTCCGTTCTGGTCTTATATCCCTGGCATGTTTGTTTTATTCGTTGATAAAACCCCTAAACGTCATTCCTGCGATAGCATCTCTCCGATCGCGAGCTTCTCATGCTCCCTTTTTTTTTTGTTTTGTGAAGCTTATGCTCCTCCCACCTCTTCTGCTCATAAGCTCATCAGCTCTCGTCCTTCTATGCAGCGCCTTTTGATAGGCTTGCTGTTTTGTTGTGCGTGCCCTCCTCCTCTCGTCGTCAAACAATGGGTTTCTTATTGGCGGCAGTTTGAAACCCAGTACCTCAGAAGCAGCACTGTCTAAGGCTTGTTGATAACGGGTCCATTGGTATTGTACGGTCGGTGCAGGTGTTGGATGGTTTTCTGAGAGCTTGAGGGAGACGTGATTGACATAGGCTCCGGCGGTTTCTTGCGATTGTCGCATTGCAACGTTGTATGCCGATGGCTTTAGTCGATTTTTCTAGGCCAGGCATATTCGAAGTCGCAACCTGGCTGCCAGAAGATAGTGGTCCGAGTCGACGTTGGTTCCTCTAAAAGTTCGGACGTTCCAGAATATCGGATGCGTTTCTGCCATCAATCGCAATGTGGTCAATCTGGTTGACGGTTGATTGATCCGGAGATCGCCAGGTCCCTTTGTGGATGTTGAGATGTGGGAAACGTGTGCTGGCAACTAGAAGATTTCGCCCCGTTGCGAAGTCTATCAGCTTAAATCCATTTTCGGGTGTGGTGTTGTGTAGGCTGTGCTTGCCAATGACCCTATCAAAAGCGACTTCCTTGCCCAGTTTCGCGTTAAAGTCTCCCAGTACGATTCTAACATCGTAACTGGGACATTGGGCATACATACATATGTCATATCTAGGAGATCGCGGAAGTCGTCTTTTGTAGTGTCATCCTTGTCCTCAATAGGGGCGTGAGCGCAAATTAGGCCGATGTTTGCGAATTTAGCCTTGATGCCTGAAGCTCAAGACTTTTTTTACCTAAGTTTACCTCTAATAACAAATCCGCATCCGAATAAGCGTTGTTTTCTCTCCTTGTAGCAGTCGCCGTGATAGATATCACAGTTTTTCATCCTCTTTTTGCCCGGTCCATCTCATAACACTTCCTGGATTGCGGTAATATCACCTCCCTTAGACGGGCATTTTTTTTTGAACAGAAATTGCTCCATACACGGACAGCAATTACGCATATAAATAATAAATTATTAGTTATTTAAAAATCACTAAAAGTTTCCATGCCCCTATTCATGAAACCACCTAGTGCTTCTTAAATAATTAAGAAGGTCAGTTAACCCCCCTCGCAGTAACACAACGGGCTCCCCTGGCCTAAGTAGACTATATGGTCAATTATAAAGGAATAAGTCTTCTTAACATCGCATATAACACCTTTTCTGACGTGCTGTGAGAACGCCTAAAACTATTCCAGGACAATTTGATAGATTCCTATCAATGTGGCCTCAGGCCAGTAAAATCCACGATAGACCGAATATTCACACTGCGGCAGATCAGCAGCTGCCTTGAAGAGCTCACCAGAGCCTCTGAGGTTCTGCGTTTTAAAATTTAACTAAAAAAAAAAAAAAAAAAAACATGGTTTGACTTGACCAAGCAGCAAGTCTATCAAGAGGTGCTGCACAGAAGGACGAGAGTTGCTCGTGAGCATTATGAGTAGAAGAGGAGAAAGGAGCACAAGCTTCTCAAAACAAGAAAAAAAGTACATGAGAAGCTCGCGATCGAAGAGATGGAGAGATTCTATCGCAGCAATGACATTCGGAAGTCTTATCAACGAATAAAACGAACATGGCAGGGGCAGAACGGAAGCCTGTAGGGACGAAAACGAAAACCTAGTAGTGGATTCACAGTCGGTACTAAGAAACTGGAAAGTCTACTTCTGCAGACTATATAACGGCGATGACGAAACAGATCCCGCTGTTAGGCAGATTGACTCATTCACAACGGACGATGATAGCAGAGAATCCCGTTCTCCTGACCTGGACGAAATTAGGAATGCTTTTTCTAAGCTTAAGTCCAATAAAGCTGCTGGAGCTACCTGCCGAGCTCTTTAAGGCAGCTGGAGATGACTTGGTTGGGAGTAGGTATGCACCAGCCGAACTGTAGGATATGGTCAGGGGAATGCATGCCCGATGAATGGAATCTTAGTATCGTTTGCCCGATCCACAAGAAAGGAGACCCCTTTATCTGCCCCAATTGCAGAGGTTTGAGTCTCCTGAACATCGCTTATAAAATCTTTGCTGCACTGTGTGAACGCCTGAAACCGCCTGAAACCGTTCGTTAATATACTGATTGGTTCATTTCAGCGTGGTTTCAGGCTCGGGAAGTCCACTATCGATCAAGTGTTCACACTACGGCGCATCCTGAAAAAAACCAACGAGTTCCAAATCGACGCCGTGGCGCAGTGGTAAGTGTGTTGGACTCTGGCGCACGATGAGCGAGTTCGGATCCCGATAACACCAACGCCATCGAATTTTTATTTCGCGACGTTCCTCCTCGGCGGAGTACTGGCAACACCCCCCGTAGTAAACTTGCCATGAAAAAGCTTCTCGACTCACGCCGTTCGGAATCGGCATTAAACTGTAGGTCCCTTTCACCTGTGCTAAAAATAAATCACACACAACATGGGTGATTGAGAGAAGCTTGGCTCTGGTCCTTCATGGGCTGTAACGCCACCTAAGAAGAAGAAGTTCCAAATCGACACCCACCATCTATTTGTCGATTTAAGCCCGCATACCATAGTGTACATAGAGACTAGCTATGCAGTGCCAGCGCTGGTTTTGACATCCTTGCCAAACTCATCAGATTGTGCAGGACGACATTGGATAACTCTCGCTGCTCCATCAGGGTCGCAAGCAACTTGACCGATAGCTTCTATGTCAAAAGGGTTTTAGACATAGCGACACGCTATTGTGTGAAATTTTCAACATCGTCCTTCAAAGTCCTTCAAAGGATTGTGCGAAGCACACTGGTCAATACGAGGGGCACCATCTTTTTCAAGTCTGGACAACTGCTCGCATTGCCGATGACATTGACATACATAATTGGACGAACTCAGCAAGATGTTATTAAGACCTTTGCGAGCATTGAGGCGAAGCGGCTAAAATGGGGCTGGCGATAAATGAGGGCTGTCGTCGATAAAGACACGAACCACCAGCTCCTTGGCCAGAGCGCACATATCGGCAGGTATAACTTCGAGGTAGTTAAGGACTTCGGATGGTAAAGGACTAGCAAAGGCCTCGTAGGGGTAGCATCTGCCGACGGATGCTCGCCCGGCAAAAAGCGAGTAAGAACCTCTGCAGCCTAACACCTTGCAGCTCTGCTAGTCAGGCCCTACTTCCACCTCCTCGTGGTACCATCTGGAAATTTCCTTACAAGGGAAGCTAGTATCCTGCGCCACCAAACAGGATTGTTGTCGGTTGGGCTACGGTCTAGGAAACCATAACCGTAAAACCACATATTGCTCAGAAACAAAAAAACAGCCTCGGATTCTTGTTAAGAAAACAAAAAATAAACAAGGACCTTCGGTTCTGTACGTGGAATGTTAGGTCCCTAAACAGACCACGTGCGGCCGAACAACTTGCGGACGTCCTGGACCACTATAAAGCGGACATAACCGCCATCCGGGAAATGCAATGGAATGGGCCGGGCAAAAAGCGGATGAAAAACTGTGAAATTTACTACGGTGACTGCTATAGGGAGAGAGGACAGAGACTATTTGGATGCGGATTTGTTGTTAAAGGTGGACTAAAGCATAAAGTCCTTAGCTTCCAGTATGTGATTGAACGCCTTATAACGATCCACATCAAGGCAACATTTTTCAACATTAGCCTCATATGTGTACATGCCCCCACGGAAGACAACGGTGACTCCATCAAAGATGATTTCTTTGATCTCCTAGACAGAACATATAACAAATGCACCAGCTATGATACCAAAATCATACTAGGAGATTTCAACGCTAAGCTGGGTAAAGAAAGCGTCTTTGAACGAGTAATCGGCAAACACAGCCTACACGTCACCACATCCGATAACGGACACAGGCTGATCGACTTCGCCACGGGGAGAAATATTCTTTTAGCTAGCACACGCTTTCCGCACCTCGATATACACAAAGGCACCTGGCGGTCTTTTGATTAATCGACCACCAACCAGATTGATCACATCGCGATCGACGTCAAACACTCCTCCACTATTCTTGATGCTCGTACATTTCGAGGAGCGAACATCGACTCAGACCACCATCTTGTAGTAGCCAAGATACGTCTACAGATAACACGAACACCGCGGAGTAGAGTTAAAACACCAAGCTATGAAGTCGGAAAGCTACTATCGCCGGAGATCGCCAGTGCCTTTGGCAACCGCGTGTCCCTCAAGCTCTCCGATACACCTCGATCCTCCAATTAGTCAGTAGAGCAGCAATGGAGCCAGTGCAAACAAACCCTGAAGAGCACAGCAACAGAAGTGTTGGGCCTTAAAACTCCACCACGACGAAACAACTGGTTCGATGACGAGTGTAGAAGGATACATGCAAAAAAGCAGAAGGCATACAAAGCCTCACTACACAAAAAAACAAAAGCGGCTTGTGAGCTCTACGAGCTTAAAAGAAGGGAGGAACATAAGCTTCTCAAGAAAAAAAAGAAGGAGCACGAGAAGCGTGCGATTGAAAACTTGGAGAGATGCTACTGCAGGCACGACGTTCGAAGATTTTATCAACAGATAAAACGAATGTCTCAAGGCTATAAAGCCCGAACGGAAGCCTGTAAGGATGAGAATAGACACCTAGTAGTAGAATCGCAGTCGATGCTGAGAATTTGGGTAAACCACTTCTGCAGACAATATAACGGTGATGGCAGCCAACATACCGCCGTCAGACAGAATGACCCATTTCTCAATCACGAAGATCGCGGAGAATTCCGTACCCCTGACCTCGACGAAGTTGAGATTGCCATGTCGAAACTCAAGTCGAATAAAGCTGCTGGCGCAGATCGATTGCATACTGAGCTCTTCAAAGCAGCTGGGGGTGAGCTGGTTAGGAGTGTGCACCGGCTTAACTGTAAGATATGATCAGAGGAAAGCATGCCCAGGGAATGGAGTCTCAGCATTATTTGCCCGATCCACAAAAAAGGAGACCCCTTTGGCTGCGCCAACTACAGAGGAATAAGTCTCCTTAATGTCGCATACAAGATCTTCGCTGCCGTTTTGTGCGAGCGCATGGAGCCGTTTGTAAATAAGCTGATAGATCTTAATCAGTGTGGCTTCAGGCCAGGAAAGTCCACCATCGACCAAATCTTCACACTACGGCAGATTCTGGAGAAAACCAATGAATTTCAAGTCCACATCCACTATTTATTCATCGACTTCAGGCCGCATACGACAGCGTAATTAGAGACGAGCTATACATATAACGCTCTGTTTACTTTTGACATTCCTGCTAAGCTCGTCAGACTTTGCATGATGACTCTGGAGAACGCTCACTGCTCCATCCGAATCGGTGCAGAACTGACCGATAGTTTCGAAGTCAAGAAAGGATTTAGACAGGGTGATGCACTGTCGTGTGATTTCTTCAACATCGTATTAGAAATGATTGTGCGAAAATCACTGCCCAATACAAGAGACATAATAGGTAGATCACAGCGAGATGTCAGTGAGGCGTTTGTGAGGAGGCGGCAAAAATTGGTTTGGCAGTTAATGAGGGCAAGACTAAATATCTGCTGTCATCGAAAAAGGACATTTATCACCGACGTCTTGGAGAGAACGTGCATATTGGCAGATAAGTTTGAGGTTGTTAAGGACTTCATTTACCTCGGCTCCGCAGTGACCTGTAACAACGACATCAGTTTCGAAATCAAGCGCAGAATTACTCTTGCCAATCGCTGCTTCTTTGGGCTCAAGAGGCAATTGAGAAGTAGAGCCCTGTCTCATACGACCAAGTTGACCTTACATGTGACCTTAATTATCCCGGTTCTGTTATGCGGCGCAGAAGCATGGACTTTATCTAAAGCGGATGAGGAAATCATTGGTCGTTTCGAGAGAAAGATTCTGCGTGCGATTTTCGGTCCTATAAACACAAAGGGGGGTTGGAGGAGAAGATTCAATCACGAACTGTTCAGCGACATGAGTCTAGTCTACGGATCCAACGCCTAAGATGCCTAGGCCATGTAGAGCGAATGGACACCACAGCTCAAGCCCGTAGAGTCTTTGAATCCTAATCCGAGGGACGAAGAAATAGAGGACGGCCGCATCTAAGGTGGCGCGCATAGGTGAAGAGGGACCTCAACCAACTGGGCGTGCGGCACTGGAAAAGACTAGCGAAAGATCGTGCTAGATGGAGAGGCATGTTGGTTGAGGCCCAGGTTCACCCCGACCTGTAGCGCCCGCTATGTAAGTAAGTAAGTTACGGACGTCATCTACCTTGGCTCCGCTGTTTCTTTGGGCCCGGAAGGCAATTGAAAAGCAGAGCACTCTCTCGGAAAACCAAGGTGACCATGTACAAGCCCCTTATCTTCCCGGATTAGGAGGCCATTGGTCATCTTAGAGATAAATTCTGCGTACGATTTTCGGCCCGATCTGAATAAGTGGGTAGTGGAGGAGAAGACTTAATAGTAAATTCTACGGGCATGGAAACCACAGCTCCGGCCCGGGAGGTCTTTGAATCCAACCCTGAGGCGCGACACGGCCGAGGAAGGCCAAATTTATGGTGGGGCTCGCAAATGGAAGAGGATCTGAACCAACTAGGCGTGCGGCACTGAAGACTGCTGACGAAAGACCGTGCCAGTTGGAGAGGTTTTCTAAACGAGGTCCAGGTTCGCCATGAACTGTAGCGTCGATATTTAAGCCGCTATTTAACCTGGAAATTAAAAGTTTTATAAAAAATGAAATATTTCTCAATCGGAAATCCACGTTCGCAAATTGTATTCATCTCTTTGCAATACTCGTGAGAAAGGTCGAAAAGTTCGCAGTTCAATCTCCGATTCCCAGTATCACTCACCCCCCGGAACTATTCACAGATGTCATCAGCTCATCACCAAACTCATAACCAACTCTCTGCTGGAACTGATATCAAACCGATTCAATTGTGAAATTAAATTAAATCACGACCGCCACCAACCACCCTAAAGTGTGTCACCCTACTCTAACATCGAATTAGCTAACCCACTGTGTCGTACTGTCGATATATCGTCTCCTTCCGTTTGTATGTATTTGTATTTGTGAATGACTGGAAATGGCCTGTGTACTTCAGCACCGTCATTGTAATCCACTTATAAAGTGTTTTGCCAACACGACCATTATGTAACGATTACACCAGGGATTACCAGATTCGACTGCGTGCTGTGCACTAAAAGGCAGAGGGTTGCAGAGTACCGGCACGCTGACAGTACTGGTGGTGGCTGATGAGCCTAAGTGTGGGTAATTGTTTCCTTATCCGATAAAGGGTGCTTAAAGAAGTCAAAATATAATCCCATTGTCAACTGAAGAGTTCCGAGTTGGTTGGACCATTGGAGAATTCATTCTCGACCGACCTTACATAGAGCGGGTGTATGCTGACGAACTGATTTTTGACATGCAGAAGCTTATACGTTTGACAGGAGGCGGATGGTTGCGAGAAGGAGTACTAAAGGATAGAGTGTGATCTTATTTGACGCTTCGTTGGATGGGAAAAGTCCTTACTGATGCCATAGTACCATTGTCGAGAGTTTTATCTTAACTTTGCAGGGATTGCTCGGGGGTTCAGAAATTTTGTTTCCAACCTGGCTGAGGCGTGAGCAGTGAGGAGTAGAGTACACGGTGTTTTCGGGAAAACAGCTTACGTCCGATATGCAAATGTTGTATGGTTAGCGGCACATGTAAGGAGGTTTGTATGGAATTTCTCCGCGTTTTGGTAAATTCTGATTTTTTGCTCCATTTTCGCGTGATTTGGGTGAGAAAAATGCGTGACATGTCAGCTCAATGTCAAGATTTGCATACGTGTGGTTAGTTAGGTTTTTCTATGCGACTTTGTGAGGATTTGTTGGCACTACCCAGCCGAAAGAACACCGTAATCCTAGGTACAAGACATTTAGTTTGACAAATACCTCAATATCAACGATAATTTAGTAGTAAATGAAATTTATTGCGACTCGTAAAATCATAGATAACCATCCACAGCACACGACTATTGTGTAATTGTTTTTATCATCCCCTACACCGGCGAACCGACAAACGATTTCAATTTCAATGTTCTGCGATAACGTGCATGTCCTCGCAAAAGGTGCAAAGGACACCTGAATACAGGCACAACACGACGCAAGCAATCGTAATTACAAAACGTGACCCCTAATAGCATCTAATCAACCTGCCTACGTAGTACCTACCTGCCTACCTGTTCGTGTGCCAAAAATTCATTCTCTGTCAAGGAATTCATCTCAAACGCATCTTCGTCTTTCCTCCTAATTCTAATTGTCTCCATATCTATATCTGCAATCAGGTAAGAGGATGGCGCTTCGTTGTTGTCAATTTGATGATCACCGTCACCCCTAAAAACATCAACTGGCACCTGCTCGTTCCCGAGACACGAGACATTTAAACATCTATTCCCAAATAAAACGTCCCCACTCTGAGCTGCCTACAAATAATAATTTATGGTTCTTGCCACACCAAATTACTCACAGTCTTCGTCCAAATAAGGGGAAAAGGAAAAATCAGTGGAAGCAACTCGGATACGATGCAATTCGTGTCGAAAACAAATCGGGAATGCAATGAAATAAAAACAAAGAAAACGGAGCTAAGATGAGGTTCGATGCCCCTACCAAGGGTAACCAATTTAGAATGCCCCCATCGATTAGCTCGAACGATCTCTCGTCGCATGCCCCAGGGCCTAGTGCAATCATTCCACCCACTGGCATACTGCAAATCCATATAATGACCATGAAATTTGAGGCCATTCGACTGAACTCCTTAGCATCGTCCATTGCGCAGTTGCAAATTAAGCCACAAATTTTTGATTCACTTCGAAAATCCGCGTCTAATGCATTTCTGGCCCATTTTGCGGTGGTGCACCAGTGGCAAATGAAACGCACGCATCACCGAAAATCGTGTTAAAGCCTAATGGCAAAACCTGGCATGGCTCATGGCTTACGGCTAATTGCATCAAATCACGCACGCTTACAAAAGCGTGCTCTAGGTAGCTTCCAGCTTCGAAGTGGCATGGCATTAGGATTCGGGCTATTCTTGCCACCATACGAGGTATGTACGAGGATATGTATGCAAATTAGGGAGGTAATAGGACTCGAGGTTCATACTGATCGTTAACCTGTGATTACCGGCCAAATAACAGAGTCGTCCTCGAGGGAGTTTTGTTTTCTTTTTTTTTTCCATCCTTCATCCCCTCACACACAAGGCCTGAATGGCAGCAATGATGGACAAAGACGAAATGGTTAGGGTAGGAATTACAGATAATGAAAAACACTCGCGCAATCAGCAGCCAATCATTTATTGTTTGTCATCGAATCGAACCAGTTTGGCTGTCTGTTGTATAAAACAAATTCGAATTTTCACGCTCTATCAAACAGAAGCCGATCGCACATGTCACCGAATCAACAAAAGTCGTGAAATCGCAATCGCAAAACCATAAAACAGTCAACTCCTTCGTCGTCCTCAACTGGGACAGGTGGCGGTCTTGAATCACTGCTTTGATGAAAAAAAAATATGCTAATCCGAGGCAAATGAGAAAATAAATAGATACATTCGGGTATTTATGCGTCGTTCTGATTGAGCTGGAGAAAAAAAAAGATAGATCGTTAAAATCAGTTGGGA
This sequence comes from Eumerus sabulonum, assembly GCA_951905685.1. Taxonomy (NCBI): domain Eukaryota; kingdom Metazoa; phylum Arthropoda; class Insecta; order Diptera; family Syrphidae; genus Eumerus; species Eumerus sabulonum. The sequence continues at coordinate 42,687,781 of OX645064.1, forward strand.
GACGGGGATGGAACGAGACCACTTCTGGTTTGATTTGAATGTCGGTTTCCGCTGGCTGAGGTCAAGAATCGAATTGCTTAAACGTTTTGATTTGATGTTGTTGGTTGTGTATATTTTCTCAGCACTGTAAAGCTTTATCTCGTTTGGACCACTTGAATCCGGACGGGAATTTCATTGTTTTAAAGAAGATGTATTCCATACTTGCACCTCTGCGGGCCTATATGATCAGGACGTTTTAACTATTTTAACTATTGTGTAACTTGTTTGAATTTAGTACGAGTACTTTTGTATTGTATTGTATTGTAAACTATTTATTTCTCATTCATAACATTACATAGCGAGCGGGGGAGGGAGCGAGCAAACAGAGCAAAGAAGTTGATCGCGCTTAACATGGCAAACGCCAGCCTCGATCTCTGTCCCTGCTCAATCCAAGTTGACACACAGCTCCTGGATAGCTACTCTGGCACCCGCCAGGTAGTGAACCAATGTGTGCAGCGACCCTTGTTCCTGGGGAAAGAGGAACCTGGCCCTCCAGGTTGGGGGTGGTGCTTAGGGGTAACATCCCTATCACGTAAAAACCTACTTGTTCCGAAACAACAACAAGCCGGACGGACACAAAGCTGACGACCCCTGCAAACGACTAACGTACTTGAGAGTCTGCACCTGGAATGTTAGGTCCCATAACAGACTGGGTGCAGCGATCAATTGTAGCAAACCCTCAACTGCTATAAAGCAGATATAACCGCACTCCAAGAAGTGCGATGGGATGGACCAGGCAAAAAAACCGCTGAAAAACTGCGACATCTACTACGGGAACTGCTACAAGGAGAAAAAACAGCGCCTAATCGGGTGCGGATTCGTTATTCGAGGAAGACTCCGCCAAAAAGTCTTAAGCTTCCGAGACATAAGCGAACGCCTCATAACAATCCGCATCAAAGCTAAATTTGGAAACATTACTTTATATGCGCTCACGCCCCAACGAAAGAAAAGGACGATCGACTCAAAGAAGAATTCTACGATCTCCTAGACAGAATATATGCCCAATGCCCCAGCTACGACACAAAAGTTATCCTAGGAGATTTTAATGCAAAACTGGGCAAAGAGGACATATTTGAGTCGATCATAGGAAAGCATAGCCTCCATAACACCACATCCGACACTGGACTAAGGCTAATCGATTTCCTAGCGGGGCGTAACCTCCTTGTAGCATGCACGCGATTCCCCCATCTCAACATCCACAAGGGTACCTGGCGGTCTTTTGATCAATCGACCACCAACCAGATTGATCACATTGCGATCGACACGAGACACTTCTCCTGTATTCTCGACGTACGAACCTTCCAACATCGACTCGGACCACTACCTTGTTGTAGCCAAGGTACGAATGAGAATATCAAGAATGCTTAGGAGTCGAGTAGCACAACGTAAGTTTGACGTCGGAAAGCTACAATCACAAGAGACTGCCAGAATCTTTGCCGATCGTGTCTCCTCCAAGCTCTCTCAAAATCCGCGCACAGCAGCACAAACAATAGAGCAGGAATGGGCGCATTGCCAGAGCGCCGTCAAAGTCGCTGCCTCAGAGGTGCTGGGTTTCAAACCGCCACCACCTAGAAACCCCTGTTTCAAAGAGCAATGCGAACAAGCCCATTCAGCAAAACAAGAGGCATATAAGGCCATGCTGCAATGACGGACGAGAGCTGCTCGCGAAATCTATGAGCAGAAGAGAAGAGAGGAACACACGGTTTTCAGAAGAAAGAAGAGAGAGCACGGAAAGCGTGAGATCGAGGAGATGGAGAGATGCTTCCGCAGGAATGACGCTTCGTTAATGTCCATGCCTCTGCGCCGTAAAGGAGGACTGGGATGATTAAGGTCTTATATAGTGTCACCTTGGTTTTCCGAGAGAGGGCTCTACTTCTCAATTGCCTCTTGAGCCCAAAGAAACAGCGGTTGGCAAGAGTGATTCTGCGTTTTATCTCAGCGCTGGTGTTGTTGTCGCTGGTCATCAGTGAGCCAAGGTAGACGAATTCCTTCACCACTTCAAAGTTATATCCGCCCATGGTGACGTTCTGGCCAATACGTCGGTGTTGTCCGTCTCTTTTAGATGAAAGCAGATATTTGGTTTCACCCTCATTAACCTTGAGACCCATCTTAGCCGCTTCTACCTCAATGCTTACAAAGGCCTCATTGACATCTCGCTGTGTCCGTCCAATCACGTCAATGTCGTTGGCGTACGCAAGCAATTGCGTAGACTTGAAATAAGTCGTACCTCTTGTGTTGGCCAGTGACTCTTGCACGATCTTTTCAAGCACGATGTTGAAAAAGTTGCATGACAGCGCGTCACCTTGCCTAAATCCTTTTTGAACATCAAAGGTCTCGGTTTGCCCATTACCGGCCTTAAAGGAGCAGCGAGAATTCTCCATTGTCATCCTGCACAGTCGGACGAGTTTGGCAGGGATGTTAAAACTAGACATGGCTTTGTATAGCTCATCTCTATACACGCTGTCATATGCAGCCTTGAAATCGACGAAGAGGTGGTGAGTGTCGATTTGGTATTCCTGGGTCTTCTCAAGATCTGCCGTAGCGTAAATATTTAGACTATTGTGGATTTACCTGGCCTGAAACCACACTGACAAGAAACCACACTCATCTCCAGCCGCCTTAAGAAGCTCAGCAGACAGGCCGTCTGCGCCCGCGGCTTTATTAGACTTAAGTCTTGATATCGCTATTTTGACTTCGTCTAGGTCGGATGGACTGAATTCTGTTTGATTGTCGTCCAGTACGAATGGCTCGTTCTGCCTGACAGCGGTATCTTGTCTACCATCGCCGTTATACAGTCTGCATACATACATGTTGGCGTTACAGTCCATGACATTATCTTACCGCTGTAAGCAATATTTGATCTAATAAATGAAATGAAATGAAAATGAAAATGAAGGACCAAAGCCGAGCGTCTCTCAATCACCCATGTTGTGTGTGATTTTATTTTCCCATAGGTGAAAGGGACCTACAGTTTATTGCCGGTTCCGACGGCGAAATTCGAGAAGCTTTTCTTGACAATTATACTACAGGGGGGTTTGTCAGTACCCCGCTGAGGAGAAGCTGCGTGAAAAACACGTTCGATGACATGGCTGTTGTCGGGATTCGATCCTTGTCATCGGCGTCACAGGCCAACACACCACCCACTGCGCCACGGCGCTCTCGAAATAGGTCTTTAGTTAGACATATTGTCTTTTGATCCTTTTTGTATAGAGGCAAAACATCAGCGCATTTCAGAGCTTTAGGAAAAATGAATATTGAAGATGTGTGCAAGGACATCGACAATAAAAAATCCAATTTACTTCAGTGTTCGATTAGAAATATCATCCTTGCCAGATGTGTTTGAGTTTCTTAAGGAGCCTATAATTTTTAAGACCACAAAAGCGGTTATTGGCTTGAAAACAAGACTATTGCTCTGAAGATGCTCGGGGCAGTAATTTGAAGTACAGTGAGAGGAATGCAGTTGCGGCCTGTAAGGCGACGATGAGGTGCTAGAAATGGAAGCGAAATATTCCTTAAACAGTTTAGCCATTTCAAATTTGTCAGACGTTGAGGATTCGCCAATACGAATATGAGTTGGTATTTTGGTTATTGTGCTTTTATTAAGGATAGAATTAACATATTTCCATTCACCTCTTTTATATTGCCTCTCACTGAATTGAACTCTTGACTTTAGAAACTATCCCTACATAAAGGAATTTCCCTTTTTAATCGAGCACCCAGTTTCTTGTACCTTGTAATTAGTGCGAAGTTGTTAGAATTCTTCTTCTTCTTAGTGGGCGCTACAGTTCGGGGTGAACCTGGGCCTCAACCAACATGCCCCTCCATCTAGCACGATCTTTCGCTAGCCTTTTCCATTGCCGCGCACCCAGTTGGCTGAGGTCCCCTTCCACCTGTGTGCGCCATCTTAAGTGCGGCCGTCCTCTGCTTCTTCGTCCCTCGGGGTTGGATTCAAAGACTCTCTGGGCTGGAGCTGTGGTGTCCATTCGCCCTACATGGCCCAGCCATCTTAGGCGTTGAATCCGTAGACGCCTGACTAGGCTCATGTCGTTGTACAGCCCGTAAAGTTCGTGGTTGAATCTTCTCCTCCATCCCCCGTCTGCGTTTATAGGCCCAAAAATCACGCGCAAAATCTTTCTCTCGAACCGACCAATTGCCTCCTCATTCGCTTTTGATAGTGTCCATGCTTCTGCGCCGTACAACAGGACCGGGATGATAAGGGTCTTATATAGAGTCAACTTTGTCGTTCGGGAGAGGGCTCCATTACTCAATTGCCTCCTGAGCCCAAAGAAACAGCGATTGGCAAGAGTGATTCTGCGTTTGATTTCGGAACTGATGTCGTTGTTCCAGGTCACTGCAGAGCCAAGGTAGACGAAGTCCCTAACTACCTCGAACTTATATCTGCCTATACAAACGTTCTGGCCGAGACGTCGGTGTTGAGCGTCCTTTTTTGGTGACAGCATATGTTTAGTTTTGCCCTCGTTTACCGCCAAACCAATTTTCGCCGCCTCCATCTCAATACTCGCAAACGCCTCATTGACATCTCGCTGTGTGTCGGCGTATTCAAGGAGTTGCGAGGATTTTAAATAGATTGTGCCTCTTGTATTGGCCAGTGATTTTTGCACAATCATTTACAATATGATAGTGAAGAAATCACACGACAGCGCATCGCCTTGCCTAAATCCTTTTTTGACATCAAAACTAACTATACCGATTCGGATGGAGCAGCGAGCATTCTCCAAAGTCATCCTGCATAGTCTGAGGAGTTTAGCAGGTATGTCAAAGGTAGACATAGCGTTGTATAGCTCGTCTCTAATTACGCTGTCGTATGCGGCTTTGAAGTCGACAAATAGGTGGTGAGTGTCGACTTGAAATTCATTGGTTTTTTCCAGGATCTGCCGTAGTGTGAAGATTTGGTCGATGGTGGATTTCCCTGGCCTGAATCCGCACTGATAAGGACCTATCAGCTTATTTACAAAAGGCTTCAGGCGTTCACACGAAACGGCAGAGAAGATTTTGTAGGCGATGTTAAGGAGACTTATTCCTCTATAGTTGGCGCAATCAGAGGGGTCTCCTTTCTTGTGGATCGGGCATACGATGCTGAGACTCCATTCCTCGGGCATTCTTTCCTCTAACCATATCTTACAGATGAGCTGGTGCATGCTCCCAACCAGGTCATCCCCAGCTGCCTTGAAGAGCTCAGCAGACAGTCCGTCCGAAGTTGTTAGGATGCTTTGCACTTTTAATCCGAAGCCGATTCTTTAGTATAATTGTATTAACCAAGTGACTAGAAATCTATGGCTTTAATTTTTTCTTAGATTTCACTGGCTTAATTCTGATACTGCAACGATTGATATGCTCAAAAAGAGATAGAATGAATATATCATAAGCCTCGGAAACATCCTTTTTAGTATACACTTCCTCCCAAAACTCAAGGCAAAGTGCTGATCTGAGCTGTGAGAAATCAGTCTTGATAATGTCGCGATGGAACCTTTTAACTTCTTTCTTAGTGGAGGCATCCTTATGTTATTCTTAGCCACACTTTAAGGTTTCTTTGATTCCATTGACATTCTGCTTGATAGTACACAAGCGAACGACGTGTGATACCACTGGTGATTTTTTTGCTGTTTGGTTTTTATTGTTCTATTTTTGACAGGACACTTATGTATGTTTGTGACATGCATTTAAATCAGGAATTTTTAGTTAGTACTGCCATTAAATCGTGGGTGGGCTTATGTATGTATATTTGAACAAGTCTAATCCTAAGCCTAAACTTAAGAAAATGAAAATGTGTCCTAGTTATAAGCTTACTTCTAATGCCTCTAACCCTTATCCCAATTGAGCTTCAATCCGGGTATTTTTCCCATTTTCTCTTTAAAGTTGCATTTTACCCCCTCTTCCATTCAAAATACTGCCCCCTGCAATTATACTTCCCCTTTTCTCATCATAGCCAATAAGAAACCAAAACCTCCCAATCGAGTTTCCTTTAATCCCGCTCCCCAGGTATATACTGCGACGAACCACACTTCTCCTAATGTTAAATCTTCTTCTTTTTCGGCACTACAGTTCATGGCGAACCTGGGCCTCCTTTAAAAAACCTCTCCAACTGGCACGGTCTTTCGCCAGCAGTCTCCAGTGCCGCACGCCTAGTTGGTTAAGGTCCCCTTCCACTTGGTTGGGCCATCTTAAATTTGGCCGTCCTTGACCGTGTCGCCCCTCGGGGTTGGATTCAAAGACCTTCCGGGCTTGAGCTGTATTTTCCTTACGCCCAACATGACCTAGCCATCTTAGGCGATGGATCCGAAGACGCCGTGCTACGTTCATGTCGCTGTACAGCCCGTACAGTTCACTTAAGTCTTCTCCTCCACTTTCCATTTATGCAGGCTGGGCTGAAAATCGTACGCAGAATTTTTCTCTCAAAACGATCAAGGGTTTCCTCATCCGCTTTCGATAAGGTCTATGTCTCTGCGCCATAAAGCAGGGCCGGGAAGATAAGGGTCTTGTATATGGTCCCCTTGGTTTTCCGAGAGAGGGCTCTGCTTCTCAATTGCCTTCCGTGCCCGAAGAACAGCGGTTGGCAAGAGTTATTCGGCGTTTGATTTCGGCACAGATGTCATTGCTGCATATCACTGCGGGGCCTAGATAGATGAAGTCCTTGACTTCCTCGAAGTTATAACTACCAATACATATGTGCACCCTGGCCAAGACGCCGGTGGTTCTTGTCCTTTCCCGGCGACAACATATATGTATATCGTCTTGCCCTCATTTACCGCCAGACCCATTTTAGCCGCTTCCGCCTCAATGCTCGTAAAGGCCTCAATAACATCTCGCTGAGTTCGTCCAACACAGCATATGCGAGCAGTTGTACGGACTTGAAAAAGATGGTGCCCCTCGTATTGACTAGTGAGATTTGCACGATCCTTTCAAGGATAATATTGAAAAAGTCACACGATAGCGTGTCGCCCTGTCCAAAGCCTTTTTTGCCATAAAAGCTATCGGTTAGTCGCTTCCGACCCTGACGGAGCAGCGAAAGTTCTTCAGTGTCATCCTGCACAATCTGGCGAGTTTGGCAGGGATGTCAAAACTAGACATGGTGCAGTATAGTTCGCCTCTAATCACGCTATCCTATGCGGCCCTAAAACGAAAAACAGATGGTGGGTGTCGATTTGGAACTCGTTGGTGCCGTAGTGAATACTTGGTCGATAGTGGACTTCCCTGGCCTGAGACCACACTGATATGAACCAATCAGAATATTAATTAACGGTTTCAGGGGTTCACATAGTGTATAAGAGAAGATCTCATAGGCAATGTTCAGGAGACTTATTCCCCTAATGTTGGCGCAGAAAAAGGAGTCTCCTTTCTTGTGGATCGGGCAAATGATACGAAGATTCCATTCATCGGGCATGCATTCCTCTGACCGTATCTTACAGATACGCTGGTGCATACTCCCAACCAGGTCATCAGGGGAACGGAATTATCTGCTATCACCATGCGCTGTGAAAGGGTAATTTTGCCTGACAGCGGGATCTGTTTCTTCATCGCCGTAATAGAGTCTAGAGAAATAGTCTTTTCAGATTCTGAGTACCGACTGTGAATCTACCACTAGGTTTCCATTTTCGTCCCTGCAGGCTTCCGTTTCGGCCTTAGATCCCTGCCATGTTCGTTTTATTCGTTGATAAAACCACCGAAAGTCATTCCTGCGAAAGCTTCTCTCCATCCCTACGATCGCGAGCTTCTCATGCTCCCTTTTTTTTTGTTTTGAGAAGCTTATGCTCCTCCTTCCTCTTCTGCTCATAATACTCACGGGCAGCTCTCGTCCTTCTATTCAGCGCCTCTTGATAGGCTTGGTGCTTGGCTGCGTGTGCCCTCCTACACTCGTCGTCAAACCATGGTTTTCTTGTTGGTGGCAGTTAGAAACCCAGTACCTCTGAAGCAGCACTCTCTAAGGCTTGTTGACAACGGGTCCATTGGTGTTGTACGGTCTGAACAGGTGTTGGAGGGTTTTCCGAGAGCTTTAGGGAGACGCGATTGGCATAGGCTCTGGCGGTCTCTTGCGATTGTAGCATTGCGACGTTGTATGCCGCTGGCCTTAGTCGATTTTTCTGGGCCACAATATAGTGGTCTGAATCGATGTTGGCTCCTCAAAAAGTTTGTACATCCAGAATGTCGGATGCGTGCTTGCCATCGATCGCAATGTGGTCAATCTGGTTGACGGCTGATTGATCCGGAGATCGCCAAGTCCCTTTGTGGATGTCGAAATGTGGGAAATGCGTGCTAGTAATTAGGAGATTTCGCCCCGTTTCGTAGTCTATCAGCCTAAATCCATTTTCGGATGTGGTGTTGTGTAGACTGTGCTTGCTAATGACCCTATCAAAAGCGACTTCCTTACCCAGTTTCGCGTTAATGTCTCCCAGTACGATTTTAACACCGTAACTGGGACATTGGGTATATGTCCTATCTATGAGGTAATAGAAGTCGTCTCTTGTAGCGTCATCCTTGTCCTCGGCAAATTAGGCTGATGTTTGTGAATTTAGCCTTGATGCGGATTGTCATGAGGCATTCGCTTACATGCCGAAAGCTCAAGACTTTTTACCTAAGTCTACCTCTAATAAAAATTCGCACCCGAATAAACGTTGTCTTCGTTCCTTGTAGCAGTCGCCGTGATAGATATCACAGTTTCTCATCCTCTTTTTGCCCGGTCCATCCCGTTGCACTTCCTGGATTGCGGTGATATCTACCTTATAACAGTCTAGGGCCTCCGGAAGTTGTTCGGCTGCACGTGGTCTGTTGAGGGACCCTACATTCCACGTACAAAGCCGAATATAATTTTTTTTCCTTTTGTTGTTTCCTGGGTCGTCATCCGTCCGTTTTTTTGTTTTATATCCGAGGCTTTTTCCGGTTTTTTTGGCTTATTGGTTTTTCCAGGTGTGGCTTGCCGGGCCATAGCCTAACTGACACTTATCCTGTTTTATGGCGCAGGAAACTCGCCATTCGCCCTTTTTCGTTCGCGGTTTCAAATATAAGTCCCCAGGCGGCACAACGAGGAGGTGGAAGTAGGACTTACTAACGGAGCTGCTAGATGTTCGGCTACAGTGGCTTCTACTAGCTGTTTTACGGGCCAGCCCGCGTCGGATACGCTACCCCTACGAGGCCTTTGTTAGTCGTTTACCATGTGCCACCATGTGGGGGCATGTAGCTTATAGTAATTTCGGCTGCTTCCGTGATGGCTGAGAGGCTGATGGTTCTTGGACCATGTGGGCTGGTATCATCCCAAATTCGACAATTTCATTTGTTGATGTATCCATCCATCCAGAAATGGGCCTCATCTATGAAGATGATGTTTCGATTAAAATTAGGGTCAGTTTCCAACTGCTCCAGAGCCCATTCAGCAAGAACACGTCGTTGTATATGGTCGTTTACCTTCAGCTCCTGGGTCAGTTGAATTTTGTACGGGTGCGGGTTCGACAGCCATGGATTCTTCTGCACACTCTCACGGCTAACGGCGATGTTTTCGGCAGATCTTGCGTTTCGTCGACGTACGGGTGTTGTTTTATCATCTACTGTGGACCAGTGGACTCAAATTTATTCACCACACTGCGAATAGTCCTCTCAGTAGGATGACTATGGCGCACGGAACGTTGCCCGTGATAAATGATGAATATCACGTGCCCGTGATCATGATAAATCAATCATATCAGAACGCCATTTTTTTTTTTTAACGCCAGCTTAAAGGAAGCGCGTCCGAATTTGAGCCGTCCATATCATGATGAAAAACTCCTAGAAAAGTATTTTACCTTATTTTTCAGTCCTACATTCCAAATTTATACATCTCATCGCTTTATATTAGGTTAGGTTAGGTCGTATGGGTTGGCATACGCCACATGTAGGCCGAAGTCGGCCCATTGTGATACCACATAGATCGTATTACCCAGATCCGCCACCTGAAAACCAATCAGCGCTTCTGATGAAGCGCTTTCCCCTCATCCGTGCATCCGAGACAGAAATCATTGGAAGATAGCCCTACTCTGACGGCATGTTTTTCAATGGTGCAGAGACCTGTAATGACACCCATTAAAGTGCTTGAGGTTTCCCTTTTAATTGCTACAAGGTCCCTGGTCCGTCCTAAGTTTAGCTTAGGTCAGATTTGTTTAGTCACCCTTATTATCATAATTACCGTGTGATTTTCGGTCCTATAAATGCAGACTGGGAATGGAGGAAAGATTCAACCACGAGCTTTACGGGCTGAACAGCGACATGAGTCTAGGGTGCTAGGGTTCCTCACCAAATAATTGAAAGCTATTTCGAGAAATGATATCTTTTCTACGATACCGACGACGGGATGATTCAGTACCACATATCTGGCGGAGTACCACATGGATCGGTCTTAGGTCTTATTCTGTGGAACCTTATGTATGATGGAGTTCTGAAGCTAGGAATCCCCAATGAGGCAAAAATCAAAGGAAGAAATAGAGGACATAACGTCGAAACCGTCTATCAGATACTTAGGTGTGATGATTGACGCTAGATTCAGCTACAAGGAACACCTTGAAATAAAGTGCGATAAAGCAGCTCAAGTGTGTGCTGGCTTAGCCAGAATAATGGCAAATATCGGAGGACCCATACAGCAAGGGAGACTAGTTTTGTCAAGAGGGGCGCAGTCAATAATTATGTACGCGGCACAAATGTGGGCAAAGACGATGAAAACTAAGTCCCACTCAAGAAGAGTAAATTCCAGAAACCGCCTATCGGCACTAAGAGTGTGCTGCGCTTTTCGGACGGTATCGGATGATGCTATATGTGTTATGGCTGGAATGTTACCAACCGATATCTTGGTCATCGAGTTGCAAAGGTCCTACGACGCCGAAATTCAGGAATCCCTTGCCTCAATCAGAGATATTAAACTGGAAGAAAGACAGCGTAGCATTGGAATATGGCAGGCGAGATGGAATCAGTCAACAAAGGGAAGATGGACCCATCGACTTATACTGGACATACAAAGTTGGATGAACCGGCATCACGGAGAAGTGGATTTTTACCTCACCCAGTTCATAACCGGACATAGCTGCTTCCGAGCTTATCTTTACAGGTTTGGCCTCTATGCAGGGTGTGGTTTAGTACGTAGGCGTATTCCTCGCATCGATTATATAGGTTTGCGAATCGTACATGCCAGTGGCCCGGGCGAATCTTTCGAAGATTTCACATCCGTTGGGCGTATCTTTGAAGAAACAGAGATACGCGCATAGGTGGAAGGGGACCTCAGCCAACTGGTGTGCGGGAATGGAAAAGGCTAGCAAAAGATCGTGCTAGTTGGAGGGACATGTTGGTTGAGACCCAGGTTCACCCCGAACTGTAGCGCCCGATAAAAAGAAAAAGAGATTTGTTTAGTGATAATGCCGATATGTATTACTTTCGTTCCATTGAAGGTTGGTAGCCTCTAAGGTTCGAAGTTTTATCATATGTATGCTTTGTATGTATGTATGTATGTTGGCGTTACAGTCCATGAAGAACCTGAGCCGAGCTTCTCTCAATCACCACAGTTTATTGCCGGTTCCGTACGGCGAATTTCGAGAAGTTTTTCATGACAATTTTACTACAGGGGGTTTTGTCAGAACCCCGCTGAGGAGGGACACCGTGAAAAACACGTTTGATGACATGGCTGTGTCGGGATACGATCCCCTGTCATCGGCGTCAGAGGCCAAAACACTACCCACTGCGCCACGGTGCTCTCATATGTATGCTTTACCGAGCTTAAATTCCCGAGGGTTGGACCCTAACCTTGCGAGTTCATCGGCCGCGCTGTTTCCTGGAATATCCCTATGCCCGGGAACCCACAGTAGTTTAGTATTGAATTGTTCAGCCATCTCGTCTAGAGATAGGCGGCAGTTAAAAGAAGTCTTTGATTTGTGAGTTACCGCCGGCAGGGATGGTATCGCAGATTGACTATCCGTGGAAGTGATAATAATCTTGACGGATATTACATTGATTTTAAGTCATGCAAGGGCCTCCGTTATAGCTGTTATTTCCGCTTGGTACACACTGAAGTGATTTAAGAGTCTAAATGATAGCTCCTTGGAGAAGACTCCACTACCTATACCCGTCTCCATCTTGAAGCCATTGGTATAGAGGGATATCGAGTCTTTCGGTATGACTTATCCTTCAGCCCATTCCTCTCGGGATGGAAATAAAACTTCAAAGGTCTTAGTGACCACGTTTTGCAGGATGATGTAGTCGCTGTATATTAGAACGCTGTCACATTGAACTGCCAAATCAAACTGAATTGGAATATTGCTAACATAGCTACCCCATGTTCATACTATTGCTTCTTGAAAAGTGTCGTGTAAGCTTTTCAAAATTTTTGTCACATTCTTGTTTGGTCATTGGAACAGAATACATTCGAATCTTACATATTCTTACCTCTGCTAAATCTCTATCTCATTACTTCAGCTATATTGGGCCTCTAATCACACATTCAGTACAAGCTTCAAGGATCTTCCATCGTTTTTCAGCCAGCTAGACCGAATTGTTTTGCTTAAATTTATCTGATACGTAAATAGAATTAGCCCGGCTCCTCCTTGAATCCATATACTCGTAAAGGCACTATTTATCCTGATAATAAAACAAGAAGAAGTCGGGAAGACGAAGCAAACGTGACAAAAATATCAAACGGAGAAAAGGACCATTATACTCATTACCTAGCCAGTAATTTTCCCTTCCGTGTTGTGAAACTATTCGCTGAATACCATTCAGCAATTAGATCTGGTCTACAACGATCACAACTCTAATGACGAGAAATGGTATGTACACGTACATACCAATGTCTACCTCATTCCCGATTCGCACTGGTTGAAGCTAGACGAAGCTTAGGGAATATATTTCGATTTGCATGCTCCCAATAGCAAATTTCCCGTATTCTTAAAACAATTTTTAAACTCAGACACAAATCACCGCTAACCTTTACGATCGCTCACTACTAGGCTATTTTCAAAGCCCCCTACTGTGATGAAGTGCGAATGCCAGCTACTAGATAGCTCTTGTGTCTTGTGAATTAATAGTAATTGTTGCCACACTATACCGTGATGCGTTTCCAATTCTCATCCTTCCTCTTAAACTTTTTGTTCCTTTGCCCGCCTTCTCCTGCTACTATCGTTTTATTGTGGCCAACAAAGGAAAATAGGAAAGTTACAAACCACCGTAAGCTGGAGCGCTTTAAATCATTCTTCAAGTGGCACATCATAAAAATCTCGCTTCTCTCCTAATACCATACGTACATATGTACCACCATCCATTCATTGAAACGAACGAGCACGAGTATCTACGAATGTAGAAACGTAAAAATGTGCATAGTCAGTGCGGAATGCAGACATAGTCGATTGTAACGCGGTTAGGGCAGTAAGCAGTAGCAGAAGCCAGAAGTTGTAGGCCATTAACTTTACGACGCCTCGAAGCGTTCCAGTAAAATTAATTTTTGCTATTTTACAAGCGATTTACAGTCGGCAATTAAATGTGCTGCTACTGTTGAGCAATTTTCCATTTAAATCACCATTTAGGCATTCTTCCTGCGCAGCATAAGTTCGGCGGCAATGCGAACTGCACGCCATCGAGCCGTGTGTGGCTGGTGGACCTCTACAGGTCATCGAGTGATTGACACTCGTAAAATCGATTGGACGCGCCGATTGACGCTCGACGCGAGGCCAATGGACTGCGTCGAATTTCTGCAGTACATAGTTCCAAAAACTACATACGTGTATCCACATCCGATCTAATATGCTCACCTGTATGTAAAGCCCCCAAAAGCTCAAATAACAACATCATGCAATGAACATTGTTATTACACAAATTGATGTGTGCGGCTGCACTTCGCGTCGTTCACTGATTAATTAAGCGCAATTGCCTTCAATTAGACCCTTATTCCGATGGCCCGATCGGGCAGCCTCCTCCAAATTACTGTCAACCCACTGTCGTGTGGCTGCAATTATGTCGCCAAAATGTTCTTCTGTTCTTCAGTTGTTCGCCTCTGGTTCTCTCTGTTCGCGTTTGTACCATTCTGCATTCTGCGCACTGGTCAAATTCGACGCGCACGCTTGCGCAGTGAATGATTTTGCGAGAATTTCAATGGGGCAGCACAAGGCGACATGCTTCTCGTGGCACGGATGTGACGTGTGGCCGTCAAGACAACAATGCTTCGGCGACCACACTTTGAAACCACGCCACGGCTAATGATGACGACGTCAATGATGAAAGGGCAGCAACAAGCCACTATACAACAGGTAAGGGCCATCAGCAATCAGCTATCGGCCACTCAGACTAAATGATGGGTTACGCGCACCACAAGTTTCTTTCGCCCTTCTTCGTCCTTCTCAATCCCACCTTTCTTCATACATATGTATGCACATATCTCATCCACTCCACCTCTTTAGCTCATCTCCCACATATTCCGCGCTCCTTTAGGTTCACTTTTCGCTTTTTTTTTTGCGCGCGCGGATACACGTCCTTTTCGCTGTCGGCCGCATTTATGTTTGTTTGCTCAAATAATGAAGTTTATATGACACCGGGTCGTTCATTTGATGCTTGGATGACTCGATAGCTCTTAGCCTAGTCGCGCTCTCATTTGATAATAATTATGTCAGTCACTTAATTTATCGCAGCAAAGACGACGATGGCGTTGATGGTGACGCCTGGGGTCACGAGGATGGGAAAGGACGATGCACAACACGCAAACTTTTTTCCTTTCCTTTTTTTATTCTGTTTTATTGTCACAAGGTAGTAAAAGGTCACGAAAGCCTTCGGGGTAGTTTGTTATTAGTTTGGAAGAATGGCACAAGCAATCTTTGCTCACATTGTTGTAGCGAATGCGTCGTCATTGGCCGTTGGAAAAGTAAGTGAGATCCCTATTTATGTATAGATTGTATCACTTCTGGGTGATGGTGATGTCGTGCGTTTGATATCCTTCAGCATTGGCGTTTCAGGTAGTAGGGTGATGTGAGAAATTCTTTAATGTCGTAATTACCGGCGGTATCGGGTATCTGTGCTCTTCCATCTGAGACAGTGAAGTGGATCGGGTGATCAATTAGGCAAGAATTGTAGGAAATGAAATAGCGCACGAAGAGGAGCTGAAAGAGCATACCCGTAGTACCATGCACAGCGATGACTACAGGTGTACCGGGCTACGTTTAAGGGATTCGCGGAATAGGTTTGAAATAATCATTCGATTTGAGGACTGATAGTTTGACGTGACAAATTTATGAAACTTATTTTGTATCTAATCAACAGCAAACCAAAGAGCAAACAGTATGCGTGTAGGGAAAGCAGGAGGAGAAATAGTGTTTTACAAGCCATGGTAATTTCCTAGCGAATTTGGTGGATGAACTCGCTTGCATATCATTCTTGACACAGTTAGCAAAGGCACGAAACTATATAGGGTTGAGAAGATCCATCCAAAAAGCACAGCAATTGTGTTGCAGTAACAGCTGGAAGCTTCTTGCTGTGAGAAGAGATTCTCTATTAGGATTCCCTCCAGGGAGGAATGGACCAGCGGTATGGTGAACACAGAAGAGGAACTGGCAATCTGTACCGACGGATCCAAAACGGATACCGGTACAGGAGCCGGAGTCTACTTCGAATCTCAGAAAGCGCGTCACTCCTACATACTTGATGATGGCTGTAGCGTCTTCCAGGCTGAGATCTTCGCAATCAAAAAAGGCGCGGACCTGATTCTTAGCGAGAATTTCTCGGGTAAGAGAATCAAAATCTATGTTAACAGTCAGGCAGCCATTGAGGCTCTGCAAGCAACATGGATAAGATCCAAGCTCGTAAAACTCTGTAAAGAGAAACTAGAAGAAATATCGGATGTCAATGAGGTAACCATCTGCTGGGTACCAGGGCATGTGAATATTTCCGGAAATGAGAAGGCGGACGAACTAGCCAGACTGGGATCAGGCGCAGATACTTCGCAGATCACAACTGAGGCTAAAACGCCACTCAGTACACTATTCAGAGAATTAGGGGTGGAACTACTAGGAAAGGCCAACAAGCGATAGTGCCAATTAGATATATGCGCTACGGCAAGGCTAACATGGCCTGTCTATGACAAAAAAAGGACGGAAAGTCTGCTAAGTCTTGGTAGAGGGAATGTACGACTGGTAGTCGGTGCCCTCACTGGGCACTGCATGATATCATATCATGCAGCTAGACTAGGCCAGCCCTACAACGATTTTTGCAGAAGCTGTAGGGACGAAGAGGAAATAGAATCCATTCGTCGCCTACTGTGTGAATGCCCTGCACTGGCCCGAAAAAGACTTACGTATCTCGGGAACTATTTCTTTTCGGGCTTAGAGGAGGCAAGAGACATTAAGCTGAGCAAACTGCTAAGGTTCTTAATTGAATGTGGATGGTTCAGCTCAGCGGGTAACTAACAGGTTCCCCTCGGGTTAGTCTTCAAAATGGGCACAATGGGCTCTTAGTAGCCTAAGTGAGCCGTGACATCATGTCAATAGGGCACCCAACTAACCTAACCTAACCTAACAGCTGGATGCTAGATAAACTACCTCTCTAAACAAGAGTGGAAGCTGAATTCATTGGGGCTTGTCTGAGATGCTACGAAGTGATACATATCTCTGAATAACTGGCTCGAGTGGACGCACTCGTTTCAGATCCCTCTGTATCCAAGGTCAAGTCCTCTGTCAGTGGCTGGGTTCCTGAAGCGCTCGACCGCAAATGGACGGATATATGTATGTACATATGAACATACATACATATGTAGTACATACGCCTAGATTTTTTGTTCCTTTTATCCTTAACGAGAATTTATTATAGACAATTTGTATGTGTCATTTCGGGTCACTACGCTTTTACTAACACACCACCGTGCTACATACTTAAATTGGTTGTAACGAATAGGACGATACTTCATCAAGGTATGGTGTGTGCTGAATCGTGTATCTCCCCGTCACTGGAGTACCTATTCATTTTTCTCTCGCTCCAAAGAAACCTGGCACCCCTCAGTAACCCATTGCAGCTAAACACTCGCCTACTGGAGGAAAAGAACGCTTGCAATACCAAGATCGGGCACCGTTCCGCGGGCTTCGTCTATTTGACGGCTTCATAATCGTCCTACCGAGAGGACTATTTGCAATGTGGTAGAAAGTGTTAGTCCACTGGTTCAGTAAACGATAAATCCACACCGGTACGTCGACGAAACGCAGGATCTGCCGAAAACGTCGTCGTTGTCCGTGAGAGTGTGCAAGGGAATCCGAGGCCGTCGACTTTGCGTCGCTCACAAAAAACGCGGCCTTTCGCAGACTACAACTTGGCGAATTTTGCATCGTGACTTGAGCTGAAGGTAAACGAGCATAGACAACGGCATGAGTTCGATGAATGGACTCTGGAGCAGTTGGAAACTGATTCTCTCCAGCGATGAGGCTCATTTCTGGTAAGAATTTGGAAGAAACAAATTGTCGAATTCGAAATCCGAGTCACTGTTTGTTGTGGATTTTGGGCAGGCGGCGTCATCGGCCCATGTTTCTTTGAGAAAGACCTTGGTTAGGTCATTACCGTCAACGACGAGCACTATAGGTCGATGATTACCAATTCCTTTTGGCCTGAATTGAATGACATGGACACTAACGGCATATGGGTTTTAACAGGACGACGCTACGTGCCACACAACTCACACCACAATGGAAATTCTGCACGAGCGATTCTGGGGCATGGTCATCTCACGTGGAAGTGATGTGAACTGGCCACCGAGATTTTTTCTTGTGCGATTTTTTGAAGTCGCAGGTCTATGCGAATAAACCACAAACCCCAGCGGCCCTCAAAGCCAACATTATCCATGCCATCGGTCGAATACAGTCTGATTTATGCACTTTGTTTTGTATGTACATATACATATACGTATGTTGGCGTTACAGTCCATGAAGGACCAAAGCCTAGCTTCTCTCAATCACCCATGTCGTGGGTGATTTCATTTTCCCATAGGTGAAACGGACCTACAGTTTCATTGCCTTTTCCGAACGGCGAATTTCGAAAAGCTTTACATGACAATTATACTTACGGGGGTTTTGTCAGAATCCCGCTGAGGAGAAGCACCGTGAAAACACGTTCGATCAGATGACTCTTGTCGGAATTCGATCCCGTGTCATTAGCGTCAGAGGCCAACACACTACCCACGTGTTGCCAAAGGTTTTGGTAAAAGCTTGGTGATGAGACATATAGAACTTAGTATGCTATTTCCCATGAAGTCTAATTAAATTGTTTCTCCAATTTCTTGACGGAACAAAAACGTTTCATCTAAAGTCTTATCCTCAGTAAGCACACATTTCACTGCCTTAGTTCCCTCAAATTACAAAACAAAACCAACCAACTCAACATAGGTCCATGTCACTCAACCTGGACGGTGTGCAGATGGTTTGGGTCGTAGATGCTCGTTCACTACTCTCCAGCAGTGGTTGTCCTTTATAGGAGGAGAGGAACTCGATTGAATTTTGACGTTGGTTGTAGTTCCCAGCAAATGTTCCATGCCATTATGGTGTTATATAAGAACTGCACACACATGGTATGAATTTGAAGTGACCATAGACTGTGAGTGTTATGCCCTCATCAGTATCTTTGATCACTTTCCATTCACAACATACATATGTATGTGTTGGACAATTTCTTCGTATAGGAGTGTTGGCATTAATCGATTAATTTTTTAATCAACTACTTAATTTGATTAATTTTAATCAGATTAAATTAATCATGATTGAAATAATCGTGATTAAAAAAGTAGTCTTAATCATGATTATTGGAGTTAATCATTAATCAATATTCATTAATTGATTAACTTGATTATGATTATTTCTTGAAATATATGTACTTACTTACTTACTTATCAGGCCTGCGATCCATGGAGGATCTGAGCCTGAGCTATAGCTGCCTTCCATCCTTGACGGTCCCGGGCACGCTGCTTCCAGTTGTCAAGACCAAGATGTCTTACATCCGCGATTACTTGGTCTTTATACCGGAGGCCCAGTCTTCCTCTTCTTCTCGAACCAGGAGGCTCGGAGTCAAAGACCTTCTTAGCTGGAGCGTTGATGTCCATGCGCTCGATGTGGCCGAGCCAGTGTAGTCGACGGATCCTTGCCTTTCGGACTACATCCATATCCTGGTACAGCTCGTAGAGTTCGCGGTTGTGTCTTCTTCTCCATTCACCTTCCTCACAGACAGGACCGGCGCAGAATTTTTCTTTCGAAAGAACCCAAAATCAGCTCCGCTGTTCTGCTTATCGTCCAGCTTTCGGCTCCGTACAGCAAGACTGGCAGAATGAGCGTTTTGTAAAGCATGACTTTGGTCTTTCGAGTGAGGAGTTTTGATCCCAGTTGTTTGGACAAGCCGAAGTAGCAGCGGTTGACAAGGGCGATTCCATGCCGGATCTCCACTGTGGTGTCATTTGTGGAATTTACGTTTGCCCCGAGGTAGACAAACTGCTTAACTACCTCGAAATTGTAGCTGTCAATTGTTATATTTTGTCCCAGGTGGTGAGCGACGGATTGGTTTTTGCTTGACAGCATGTATTTCGTTTTATCCTCATTGATCTTAAGACCAACTCGTTTCGCCTGTTCTTCAATCGCCGTGAATGCTTCCGTAATGCCACGGCGAGAACACGCGATGATGTCGATATCATCCGCGTATCCTAGCAGCTAGATGGACTTGTAAAAGATAGTGCCTTTCCTGTTGACGCCTGCCCGTTGCTCTATCTGCTCCAGCACCAGGTTGAAGAAGTCACATGACAGCGCATCTCCTTGCCGAAGTCTGGTGCATGTTACGAATGGTTCCGAGGTCCTAGAATCGAGTTGCACGGTGCATCGCGTGTTTTTTAGCGTGGCGCGACACAACTGGATCAGTTTTCCCGGGATCCCGAATTCGGCCATCGCCCCAAACAGTTGTTCACGATGAATCGATCAGCCTTTTAAATCAATCAAATTTAAACTTACATTTAATTTGGACATAGTTAATCTAATAATCAAATTAACGATTAATGATTATGATTAATAATCTTAATCATTTTAAAATTGATTTTGATTAATTAATCTTAATCAACATTTTTGATTACGATTTTAATCATTAATTTTTAATCGTTAATCAGATTAACTTTGGGCCAACACTGCATGGACATACTTTGAACTACAGACCTTCCGCTTGACAGTCCGTGATGTTTACTATTGTACGCCGGCCACCCTTGGTGGCAGCCACGGTGCGTGCAGAATTTGACGATATCCATATACGTAAGTGATATTCAATTCTCAAGGTAAAGTTGTTGATACATAAGGTTCACCTAGAATTGGAAGCATCAGTTTACGATACAGAATCTACTGTAAAGCATGAAAAACGTTCAGACACTATTAGAACTATGCAATTTGCTCAACATGTACAAGCGATAGTTGACGAAAACACTTCCAAATCAATGAGAGCCATTTCGAGAGATCTTAAAGTATCGGAGCGCCTATTCTGTCGAGTTATCCACAAAGAGCTCCGCTAGAAATCTTCCAATACGCATAGAGGACAGTTTATGTCGACACAAGGTCACGGACAGAGATATATCCGCGCAAAGAGCTTTTTGAACAAGTTTAAACACCATGAAGCTCCAAAAATATTGTAGTTTGTCTCTATCGAAAGAAATATTGGTCAAGAGCAAAAAATTAACCGCAAAAATCAGATCCTACAGAGGCTTCCTGTGTTATGACACGAAATTCCCAGCTGATGTTATGGTTTTAGGAGTTGAAAGTAAGAAGGTCATGATATGCCTACTCAGTTCTTTCCTTTAGGATTTCCTGCTAATGCTGCCGCCTGAACTAATGCTTTAGAAAATGTTGTGAAACCCTGGACTTATGGTGTGGACGGGGACATATTATGAATATTCCAATAAGACCCTGCCCCTTCAAAAAAAGCGACGGCGACACAGAATTGGATGGATGGATATTACGATGATCACAACACCCCGAACTATGACCTCCCTTGGAGTATTATGTGTGCTCGTCTTCGAGGAGGCATTAAAAAGGACTCTCAGTTTGGTGGTGCAACTGCGCTCCTTAATGACGGCTCTATGTGGCATATAGTAATATAGGCACAGATCCTAAGGTGAACGTCATAAATAGCATCGAAAGTAGAACGCACATACTCTCTGGTAGACTTTTTAGCGCCGATAGAGTTAAATGCGCAATTGGCTCATTTAAACCCTATGAGGCCCCAGGCAAAGACGGTGTCTTTCATGCTATCTTGCAGAGAGGCCTGGACACTATTTAATCACCTCTGACAGTTCTTTTTAGGTCTTGTTTTAACCTTGGCTACATCGCTCAAACCTGGAAGGAAGACAACCTTGTCTTCATCACCACGATTAGAAAGCCAAGTGAACAACCTTAATCCTATCGCCCTATCAGTTTAACATTGTTCCTACTAAAAACAATGGAAGAATTGATAGAGCTCCATATTAGAGGTATTCTGGAGAATCAGATACCACTGCATCCCAATCAGTATGCATATCGCAAAGAACGATCTACTGATCGTTCTACACCACACAGTGGCGCGTGTTGAAAATAGTACCACACACAAGGAGATCGCGATTTGCGCCTTCCTCGATATTGAGGGGGCTTTTGACAATATTGGCTATGATTCGATTACCACTGCTCTACCCTGTAGGGGTGTAGACCATCCCACTAAACACAGGATTAGGGCGATGCTAAATAGCCGTATTATTACGGCCACCTCCGGGGAGGTCTCGGTGACAGTATCGGCGGCCAATGGGGTGTCCACAAGGAGGAGTCCTTTCACCCCTTCTCTGGTCGATAGTTATCGACGACCCACTACGCAAGCTAAGCACTCGTGGCTACGAGGTCATCGGATATGCTGATGACCTAGTAGTTATTGTTACGGGTAAGTGCAAAACTGCCGCCTGTGAGCGCACGGAACTCACGCTTCAGTTTTTCTCTGACTGGTGTGGCCGGAAGGGTTTAACGATTAACACAAATAAGACAATCTTAGTCCCGTTAATAAAGAGGAGAAGGGCACAGCCCTACTCCGTCTTTCTAAATGGCACAAACATAGGACTTTCAGAAGATGTTAAGTATCTAAGTACCGACCTTGATCACAGATTCAACTGGTACTCCAATATTAAAAAAAAACTTACAAAAGCGACTAAGGCCTTGTGGGCCTGTCGACGCACTTACGGTAAAACCTGGAGACTTAAACCTAAGGTAATCCTCTGGCTATATACCGCAATAATAAGACCTATCGTCACCTATGCGTCCACGGTATGGTGTCAAAAGTTGAGCAAAAAACCATAATTGTTAAGCTTCAACGCCTTCAGAGACTAGCGTGTCTCGTCATCACGGGCGCTATGCCAACCTGCCCCATGGCAGCCGAAGAAGCACTGATTGGACTTACCCCACTGCACCTTTTTATTAAAATGGTTGCATTACGTAGTGCAATCAGAATTCTTCGCTAGGGAACAGGCTTGCCATGTAGACCTATGGGTCACATGTCCATCCTGCAACATCTTCCTTAGCTGGATATGATTACCACGGTCTCGGACGCATTACCACACACCTTTTCTTTTGACAAGGGATTTGAGATATTGATCCCAAGCCGCTCAGCTTGGGAAAGCAGTGATCCCTTGCTTAACGTCTAGGGCCTAACAAATTTTTTGCCTGGAAGTTCTTCTAAAGGGCAAAACTTGGCTACTGCTTTTGTTAAAGAAACATCTATATTGCCAGCGATAGTAGCTGAGAATACGAAAGCGGTGTCTGGCTCGAGAACTTTTCTAAACAGTACCCACCCGAGAGCAGATCGTTGTGCAATGGGAGAATTTTCTGTGCCACGAACTAGGCCATCTAGAAGGAAGTTTCCTAACTGATCACACTCAAGCAAGACTTCAATGGTATCTGGAACGTTGAAATCGGGGTTGGCCAAGTTAAGCCCGTCAATGTGCTGCCACGAACTCGGATGCGTCTAGGTGGTAAATGGCTTGTTATTTTTGCACTCTGTCCGTCAATTTATTCTCTGCAGGAAAAAGCGCGAACTGCACAACACCTTTAGCTCGGCCAGCCGGAATAGAACCCATGCGTCCTATTGTTGTCGTTGAAGTCTTTCAACATAATTGTTCCCGAAAAATGTATGAACCTGCATGAGCTGATTAGCAAAATTGTTATTTGTTCCACTTGGACATGAGTCTGCCTTCGTACCAAACTACTACTATTGAGAAACGTCAGAGCAAAATTGCTTTGGCTGGAAAGGTTTCCGAAATCTTCCATATTAACGTTTTTCTTCCTATTGCATACGTCGGCGGTTACTGGCCACAAAGATAATTCATCCAGTCGAACAACAAAAAACCTTAACAAAACGGAAGGATCCACGCTTTAATTGCGCGACGACTCACAATCACATCCCAAAACCGCACTGATTAGTCATGTCGAATTCCGGAATCCTGGCATCCGTAGCATCCACTTGCACCTGCAACCGTACCGAACGCATTGAAAGTAAAATTCATTTAACACCACCCGACCGACTGAGACGAATCATTAAGGCTCAACACTGAAAATGATTAAGAGCTCGTGACATCAATTAAGACGCGACCACGCGCTTCCATACGTCTTTGACATAAACGCACTTAAGCGTCCCTAAAGACATTGCTTAATTCATGTTTACATTGCGCTTTTTTGTAAAAGTGACATACATCGTGCCACAAATTACTTTGCGTTACAGACGCGTGCCTATCTTCTTCCTTGCCCTCATGTCCCCTATCCGTTTTGTCAACTCTTGTAAGCTTACACGAGCAGTGGCCAATTTACTTTTGAAAAGTGCTCGACGCACACGATAATTGCACATGTTGCTGTGTACTTGCTCGATAAAAAGGGTTGGTGGCATAATGACCACCTTGAGATTCTTAACCAAACTGCGGCGGCGTTCCTCGATATCTTCTTCCAACACAAAAGGAATCGTTCCAGCCTGTCAAAATCGATGATGACGCAAAGCAAAAACAACAAAAAAGCCCAAAGCAGATGCGACAAGTGTGAATTCTCAGCACGTATCTGTCATTCGGGGCAATCATCACCGGCCAAACTCTGATTCGCACTTCGAACA
Organism: Eumerus sabulonum; assembly: GCA_951905685.1. Lineage (NCBI taxonomy): Eukaryota > Metazoa > Arthropoda > Insecta > Diptera > Syrphidae > Eumerus > Eumerus sabulonum. Next base: position 42,711,931 of record OX645064.1, read on the forward strand.
CTTTGAGTGTTGGTTTTAATCCCGCCACACAGATTCAACTGATAAACAACGGAATCGTACTAATCCCCCGGATCACTCGCCGGAACTCGGCTTGCACCTGTCGCCTAGAACATTAGCGAAATCGACTGTAGAGAATTGGATTTGCAGCCCCCGGGAATGCATGCATGCTTCCGTACAATCTTCCCGATATTCCTTTTGCTTTTTCACTTTTTTGCTTTTGCTTTCATCCTTGCCTGGTGTTCAAAGTCCCGAAATCCCTGTGCACCTTTGCGCCGTGCACTGTGCTGCTGCCTCACTGATGCACTTTTAATTATACCGAATTTAATGGCACTCTGGCCATCATCATCATCATTGTTCTCGTCCCAAATGCGACCGCGTGTAAGTGCGTACGTGAATTTGAATTTTATCTGCAATTTGTTAATTCCGATCATGTTTTTCGGTGGTCAGTCGATGTTCCGATATCATGTTGACGTGTTGTTGGCCGCTCGTCGCCTCGGCTGTTGTCGCTTGTCGTTATCATTATCGGTTCTCGTGATTGCACTTGTGCCACCAGTGTATAGCGTTTAAATTTTCGCCTTATTAACTAAATTGATGACACAATCAAAGATGCATCTCCACATGCCGTCACATACTAAATACTCGATGCGCAGCAGGAGGACCAGGGCTGAGATTCGGGGGCCCGAGTTGATGATGACGAATAATTGCAGGGTTATGCAAATAGCCGAGCACTGTGAAGTGTGTACGCGAGGTCATTCTGCAGTATGATGCTAGGCTTTTTAGAATCTAATTAGATCTAATTAGAATTCAATTTTATAGCTTAATACGAGAGAGTCGGGAACAGGGATATTTTTTTTATCGGGACTTGCAATCACTGTATGATGTAGCGTCAGGTGAATTGAAGAGAATACATTTGTGTACACTCATGGTGCGGATACACTCCAGGGTTCAGGTGCATTTGTTGCAAACACTTGCGGAGGAAAAATGAAAGCGCAATGGAAAAATTTCAAATTGAATCAACGTTGAGCTTACTTACTGACTTAGGTGGCGCTACAGTTCGGGTGAACCTCTGCCTCAACCAGCAAGCCTTTCCAGCCAGCACGATCTTTTGCCAGCTGTTTTCAGTGTCGCACGCCCAGTTGGTTAAGGTCCCTTTCCACCTGTGTGCGCCAGCTTAGATGCGGTCGTCCTCTGCAATGTCGTCATTTTGGGTTGGAGTCGAAGACTCATCGGGCCGGAGCTGTGCTGTCCATTTGCTCTACAAGGCCTAGCCATCTTAGACGTTGGATTCGTAGACGTCTCACTAGGCCACTGTCGCTGTTCAGTTTATGGTTGAATCATCTCCTCCACTCTCCTACAACACAAACGGGACCGAAGATTGTACGCAGAATTTTTCTCTTGAAGCGACCAAGGGCATCTTCATCCACTTTTGTTAAGGTTCCAAGCCTCTGCGCCATAAAGGAGGACTGGGATGATCAAGATCTTATAATATCACCTTGGTTTTCCACTTCTCAATTGCCTCTTGGGTCCAAAGAAACAGCGGTTGTCAAGAGTTATTCTGCGTCTAATCTCAGCGCTAGTGTCGTTGCCGCTTGTTACCAGTGAGCCAAGATAGACGAAATCTTCGACCACATCAAAGTCATAGCCGACAATAGTGACGTTCTGGCCAAGACGTCAGTGTTGTGCGCCTTTCTTTGAAGACAGCATATATTTAGTTTTACCCTCGTTTGCCTTCAGACCCACAGCTGTATCTGCTTCAATGCTCACAAAAGCTTCATTAACGTATAGCTGCATTCACCCAATCATGACAATGTCTTCAGCGTATGCGAGCAATTGCGAGCAGACTTGAAATAGATCGTGCCTCTTGTGTTGGCCAGTGAATTGTGCACGATATTTACAAAGATGATGTTATAAAAATCACATGGCAGTGCATCGCCCTGTCTGAATCCTTTTTTGATATCGAAGGTCTCGGTTTACTCCTTACCGACCTTCATGGAGCAGCGAGAATTCTCCATTGACGAGTTTGGTAGAGATGGGTAGAGATGTCAAAACATAACATCGCTCTACATAGCTCGTCCCTATAGACACTGTCATATGCGGGCCTAAAATCGACGAAAAAGTGGTGTGTGTCGACCTGAAATTCATGGGTCTTCTCCAAGATCTGCTGCAATGTGAATATTTGGTCGATCGTGGATTTTCCTGGCCTGAAACCACATTGATAGGAACCTATCGAATTGTCCCCGAATATTTTCAGGCGTTCACACAACACCACAGAAAATATCTTATACGCGATGTTACTTACTTACTTATTCAGCAGACTGGCAATCCACGGAGGATCTGAGCCTAAGCTAAAGCTGCCTCCCATTCTTGACGGGCACGCTGCTTCCAGTTATCAAGACCAAGTAGTCTTGCATCCGCGAGTACTTGGCCATTATACCAGAGGTTCGGTCTTACGCTTCTTCTCGAACCAGGTGGCTCGGAGTCGAAGACTCTCTTAGCTCGAGAGTTGGTGTTCATGCGCTCGATGTGGCCGAGTGTGTCCAAGTGGTGAGCGACGGATCAGTTTTTGCTTGACAGCATGTACTCGTCGACTTTAAGACCAACGTGTTTCACCTGTTCTTCAATCGCCGTGAAAGCTTCTTCAACGTCACACCGAGACCACGCGATGATGTCAATATCATCCGCGTATCCTAGCAGTTGGACAGACTTGTAGAAGATGTTGACGCCTGCCCGTCGCACTATCTGCTTCAGGATCAAATTAAAGAAGTCGCACGACGGCGCATCTCCTTGCCGAAATCCGGTGCATGTTTCAAACGGTTCAGAGGTCCTAGAGTCTCTCTTGGTCATGCTCGTTAAGCAGCTGCTGGAAATGCTGCTTAAGCACATCCACTATTCCCTGCGGATCGGTGACAAGATTGCCTTCGCAGTTTCGAAGAGCCTTTGTGCTTTCGTAAAGCCTCCTGCAAGGCTTTTAGCTTTCTTATAAAAGGCTCTTTTTTTATGTTTGTCCATATACTCCTCGATATCCTTGAGCTGGGAGGCTGCGAATATTCTTTTCTTTAGTCGCAGTAGTTTTCTCCTCCCTTCTTCTGGCTCGTTCCTCCTTTCGCGCTGCCCTGGTTTTTCGCCGCAGCGCCTTTTAGTACGGCTCATCGGTTGCTGCCTTTTCCTGCTCACCTTCGCCACCCTTGGTGTTCTCGCAATCGGGTTCCTTGTCATCTTTGAGAATCCGTCCGTTTATCCGAGGTATTTTGCTCTTCCATAACTTGTTGTGTTTTTCGTGGGCGGATTGTTGGCTCGCCGCACGACCGCCAGTCTGGTCTTGCCTAGGGCGATCGCTGCATACATTTGTTCACCTCTCAACGGTTGTTGTAGCGGCTATCGAGAGGGCGCCGCGAGGAGGCAGTATTTCAACTTGACCCGGGCATTGAAGCAGGGATCGTTGCTGGCATCTAGCCAGGTTCAGAGCAATCAACAACTTTACCCTGTTTTCTATACGCGATGTTAAGGAGACTTATTCCCCTGTAGTTGGCGCAGTTATAGGAGTCTCCTTTCTTGTGGACTGGGCATGCTTTCTTCCAACCATATCTTACAGATGAGCTGGTGCATGTTCCCAACTCTGTGAGTGCATAAGTGAAGGGTTCATATTAACTCCAAACTTAAACATTCTGCTCTATTTGGACAGCTTTAGCAAGCAGGTGGATCCAAACAGTGGACTAAGATTCTAACCCTTAAGCAGGAAAGGAACCACTTAAGGCTTCTAAGAACATGGAACCAACCCCATTCATAAATTGAGTAGCGCGATCTTTTGCTAGCCTTTTCCATTGTCGCACACCCAGTTGGCTCCCTGTTGGTCCCCTGTTTGTTCGTCCCTCGAGGTAGGATTCAAAGACTTTTCCGGGCTGGAGCGCCTGCCTAGACTCATGTCGCTGTATAGCCCGTAAAACTCGTGCCTGAATCTTTTTCTCCATTCCCCGTCTGCGTTTATAGGACCTAAAATCACAAGCAAAATCATTCTCTGGAAACGACCAAGGACCTCCTCATCCGCTTTTGATAGCGTCCATGCTTCTGCACCGTACAGCAGGCCCGGAATGATAAAGGTCTAGCATGGAGTCAACTTTGTCGTTCGGAAGAGGGCTCTAGTACTCAATTGCCTTCTGAGCCTAAAGAAACAGCGATTGGCAAGAGAGATCCTGCGTTTAATTCAGAAACTAATGTCGTTGCTCCAGGTCACTGCGGAGCCAAGGTAGGCGAAGTCCTTAACTACCTCAAACTTATAACTGCCAATACAAACATTCTAGCCAAGACGTCGGTGGCGAATGTCCTTTCTTGATGACAGCATATATTTAGTTTTGCCCTCGTTTACTGTCAAACCAATTATCGCCGCCTCCGCCTCAATACTCGTAAACGCCTCATCGACATCTCGCTGTATTCTTCCGTTATGTCAATGTCATCCACGTATGCGAGGAGTTCTGAGGATTTGAAATAAATAGTGCCACTTGTATTGGCCTGGGATTTTTGCACAATTATTTCTAATACGATGGTGAAGAAGCGCATCGCCCTGCCTAAATCCCTTTTGACATCAGAACTATCGGCCAAGTCTTCACCGATTCGGATGGAGCGGCGAGCATCCTCCAAAGTCATCTTGCATAGTCCGATGAGTTTAGCAGGGATGTCAAAGCTAGATATTGCGTTGTGTAGCTCATCTCTAATTACGCTGTCGTATGCGGCTTTGAAGACAAATAGGTGGTGAGTGTCGACCTGAAATGGATTGTTTTTTCCAGAATCTGCCGTGGTGTGAAGATTTGGTCGATGGTGAACTTTCCTGCCCTGAAGCCATACTGATAAGGATCTATCAGCTTATTTACAAAAGGCTTCAGGCGCTCACACAAAACCGCAGAGAAGATTTTGTAGGCGAAGTTAAGAAGACTTATTCCTCTGTAGTTGGCGCAGTCAGAGGGGTCTCCTTTCTTGTGGATCGGGCAAACGATGCTGAGACTCCATTCCTCGGACATACATTCGTCTAACCATATCGTACAGATGAGCTGGTGCATGCACCTAACCAGGTCATTTCCAGCTGCCTTGAAGAGCTCAACATACAGCGCGTCTGTGCCAGCAGCTTTATTCGACTTGAATTTCGATATGACGATCTTAACTTCGTCGAGGTCAGGGGGAGAGAACTCTCTGCGATCTTCGTCGTTAGAAATGGATCATTCTGCCTAACAGCCGTATATTGACTAACATCACCGTTATACAGTCTGCAGATGTGGTTTTTCCATATTCTCAGCATCGATTGCGATTTCACTAATAGGTGTCCGTTCTCATCCTTACAGGCTTCCGTTCTGGCTTTATAACCTTGGCATGCTCGCCTTATCTCTTGATTTTGTTTTCTTTCTTTTTCTTTTTTTCTTTTTTTGTTGAAGGCTTCAGCTATCCGCTGGAGCACTCAGACGCAATCACTGGTCCATTGTACTCCAGACAGACACCTTACGTTACTGTATTTTCTCCGTTTTCCGGAGAAAAATTTGAAGGAGCTTCAGTGATGTCGAGCTAAGGGATTCGGCACACACCACCTCGGCTCCAAGGGTGAGCAAATGCGGGACAATCACAGAGGAAATGTTTTGCAGTATCATCCTTCTCTTTGCCACATGCAGCACAGGTAAGCGTCTCACTGATGCCGAGCACGTAGAGATGCTTGGCAAAAGTGTAATGGCCCGTGATATATCCCACAAGCCTTCTGCAGTCGATTCTCCTTAAAGACAGGAGGAATGCTGCAGATTTTTTGCAGACATCAGGGCATACGCGCTTAGTCATCCTGCAACCCGGACAATCCCTCCATCTACGGTTGTGTGTGTTAAATACACAATCGTTAATGTAGGAATTTACCGTGGACGCAGGTAGACCTAGAGCGGGTTCAGGTCCTGAGAAGCTCTCCTCTGAACCCATTCTAGCGAGTTCATCAGAGGTCCCATTTCCTGGGATCCCAGAGTGGCCTGGAACCCATACAAGCCTTAATGAATTTAGTCTGCCGACTCTGTTCAAGAAGGACTTGAGTTCAAGCACTAATTTGGAGCTAGTTAAGGGGTTACACACAGCTTTTAGTGCAGCTTGGCTGGCACTACATACGCATATGCTTTCCCCCTTCCACCTGTGCTTCACAACATAGTGCATGGCCATTAGGATTGCGTATATCTCTGATTGGAAGACCGACGCATACTTTCCTAAGGAGAAGTGCAGTCGGATGTTTTTGCGCTCAAAGAAGACCCCAGCACCGGACCCCCGCCCAGATCTGGAGCCATCCGTGAAAATGCGAAGACTATCCTTTCCAGGTTCAGTATCCAGCCATAGCCAATCCTGACGCCATGGAAACTCGACGCAATAGGATAACGGGCGTCAGTGCGTCAGAAGGCATGTCCATGAGACAGGGGTCGCAGGACAATTCTTGCGCAAGCACACCGTTATTCCTATGCGAGTTGTACCAAAAGCCATTTCTCTTCAGACGGGATATGGCTTTCAGAGCACACCCTCTGATAAATACATCAAGAGGTGGAAGGTTCATCAAAACATCTAGAGCAGCGCCCGGCGTACTGGGGAAAGCCCCCGTGCAGCTGAGACAAACCGTTCTTTGGAGTTTGGTGAAAGAGGCTACGACGTGTTTGCGTTTTAGTCTGTTCCACCAGACAACCGATGCATATGAGATTATAGGTCTTATCATTGCCAAAGGACCTTTGCCAGCGATAGGCCCCATGTTTTGCCAAAAGCTCCTTTGCATTGCCAGAAAGCTGACAGCGCTTTGGTGGTTTTTGACTCAACATGTTTTGACCAGAGAAGCTTACTATCTAAGATGACTCCTAGATACTTAGCCTCCTTGGATATCGGGATGGAAGTGCCTTTTAGTACCAGCTGAGTCATGTCAGTATTTTTCCTCCTTCTCGTAACGAAAACGACATCGGTCTTAAGAGAATTGACTGACAGCCCATTTCTGGCACACCAATCATCGATCACACTTAGCGCCGCCTGTGCTTTGCGACGGACAGTCGCCAAACATGAGCCGACAGAAAGAATGGCGACGTCATCCGCATAGGCCTGGGCGTAGATTCCAGAGGCATTGAGAGCATCAAGCAGGGAATCGACCACCATGCACCATAACAGCGGAGACAGGACGCCACCTTGAGGGCAGCCCCTGTTTACGCCAGATTTGACACACTGGTCGAGGCCTGCATCAGCGGTCAATGTCCTGTGCATGAGCATTGCTTTGATCCAAAGGACAAGTGCTTTATGTACGCCATGATGTCTGGCAGCGTTACACATGCTGTCAAAAGTTGCGTTATCAAATGCTTCCTCAATGTCGATGAAAATACCCAGCGCGTACTCTTTCCTTTCGAGCGCGCATTTATCTCTTGATAAAACCTTCGAATCATGCTTGCAGTAACACCTCTCCAAATCTTCAATCGCGCACTTCTCGTGCTCTTTCTTCTTTCTCCTGAGAAGCTTATACTCCTCCCTTCATTTTAACACGTAGTGCACACCTTGTTCTTCTATGCAACGATTCTTTTTATGCCTCCTGCTTCGCTATGTGAATACTCCTGCACTCGTCATCGAACCAGCTGTTTCTTCGTCGTGGAGCCTTGAAGCCCAAAACTTCGGATGCAGTGCTTTTCACGGCTTATTTGCAAGGATGCCACTGTTATTCTATTGACTGCGCGGAGTGTATGAGAGAGCTTAAGAGAGACGCGATCTGCAAAAACACAAGCAGTTTCTGCCGATAGTAGCTTCCGACGTCACAACTTTGTGTTCTTACTCTACTGTCTACTCCATAGTATCTGAGGTCAATCGTGATGTGATCGATCTGCTCAGTGATTGATTGATCTGGCGACCGCTAGGGAGGGTGTATGTCGATGTAAGAGAAGCGCATACTGGCTAAAAGGAGATTTCGTCCCGTAGCGAGATCAATCAACCTGCTTTCGTTATCGGATGTGGTGACGTGTAGGCTGTGTCTGCCGATTACTCGTTCAAAGATGCTTCCCTTACCCAGCTTAGCATTGAAGTCTCCTAGTACAGTTTTTATTTCATAGCTGGGACATTGGGCATATGTTCTGTCTAGGAGATCGTAGAACTCATCTTTGGTGGACTCATCCTTGTTTTCCGTGGGGGCTGGATGCAAAATAGGCTAATGTTAGAAAATCTAGTCTTGATAAGGATCGTTATGAGGAGTTCGCTTACATGCCGGAAGAATTTTTGCCTAAGTTTACCTCTAATAACAAATCCGCGTCCGAACAATCGTTGTCCTTTCTCCCTATAGCAGTCGCTGTAGTAGATGTCGCAGTTTTTCATCCGCTTTTTTCCCGGTCCATTCCATCGCATTTCCTGGATAGCGGTTAAGTCAACTTGATAGCGGTCTAGGGCGTCTGCAAATTGTTCGGCTGCACGTGGTCTGTTTAGAAACCCAACGTTCCAAGTACAGGACCGAAAGGGTCGTCAACATAAATCCGGTCCGTTTTATTTGAGGCTTGTTGTCGTTTCTGAGTATTGTGGAGTTTTCCGGTTACAATTTGCTAAACCATAACCCCAACCCATGTGTTCCCCTTGGAACACATTTTGAGGATTAATTAGTTAAATATGGAAAACGTTTCTTATAGCCGTTGACACTTAATCTCTTAAAAACGATCTGATACGTTGGTCCGTCGGGTAACTTTTCCGCAACACTTTACCTTTAGCAAATTTTGCGTAATTTATGGACAAGCGTATCTTTATCGTAACCCCCGACGATCACCTTGTAAAATTGCAACGATACGTGCGCGTGTTCGCCAAAAAAAACTTCATATGCCTCCATGTCCACTTCAAATTACTATTATTACTGGACGTTCTTCCTCTCTGTGCATCCCTCACCACTTTTTGGCCTTTCGCGGCTGAACCTCATCTCATTCGTGAGATGCAATGATCATTTCATCACTCTTTTGCTGCATCAGTTGCCGCCACATCAACATTGTTTCGGTTAATTGTTATTGGTCCAAATGGAGCCCGTAGCGTGGCCAAGATTGTATTTACTTTATCCACTTGCTGCTCATTTATTCACTCACTAATTAGCTGATGAACTTTAATGGCGACAATCGATCTCATTTGCATGACAAACGAGCCTCTTTCTCATCTCCTGGTTATCATCCGACAGTAGAGGTCCATTGTATAGGTATACTTCAATCGTTCTGCCATTCAATCTGGTTCTCGTTCTCAGATTGTCTTCTCTTTTTCCTGTTCGCAGAGGAAAACATTTAATTTGGATTTGAGAAATTGATTGCCATTAAAAGGGGGAAAAATACTGTGCTGGAACGGAAGATAACCTCAAATCTCTAGATGATTTGAATAAATTTCAAGTTTTCACAGAACGGTTTTCAGATTTTAGTATTTTGTTTGTTTTATGAGAGATTTTTCGTTTCGAATTATTACGCGCAATCGTACTCGTACAGTAGCAGTTTGGAGGGGACGTTTGATTGGACAGATGGCGTGTGATTTGAGGTTGGATTGTCTGGTCGGGAGGCAGTATTTAATCGATGGTGGTCGGTGGAGCATCGTGGTTATGTGCATTTTACGCTGATTGTGGATTTAATGGATCTTTGGTTCTTTAATTGTTTTTTATTTTTATATTTTAAGTCATTGGAATGTTTACTTAGGGACAAAAGTCCGTAAAATTTAGTGAAAAGATAAGCATCGACACACGGGTGTTCATATCTCTCTCTCTCTCTGTGGTTGTATGCGCGTAACAGATTTCTGTGGAACCGATTGATTCTTAAGATATGACGACGATATAAGGCAAACGTTGTTCATAATAAAAATAAGAATTGTCCTTTAAGTGGGTGAGAGTACATACTGTTTGTCTCTGCTTATACTAAGATACATCTATAGACCTTCGGTCCTAACTAAAATGCTTTGTGTCTGCAAGTAATTGATGGAGTCCAATCTTGCGACCCAGGAGTGTCACTGTTTCCATTTGAGTTCTATAAAAAATTGATTTAACTTCATCAACTGTGAAGAGATCAATTAAAAAAGGCTGGGGGACTGAATCTTCTTCTTCTTCCTTGGTGGCGTTACAGCCCATGAAGGACCAGAGCCAAGCTTCTCTCAGGGACTGAATCAAGTAGTTAAAATAACTTTGACTTAGACCGACCCTCAACAAGTCATTGATCATCAGAGCATGCATTGAAAGTAAGTCCAGGAACATCACTTGGTGCTAACCAATAGTGCTGGGTACTGCGAGCTAAACTGAATTTATTGGACCCTATTGCCAACGCGCGGGAAGATTAAGACTTTCCTGAAGACGCCGGCGATTGAATTTGTTGGGATATCGGCGATTTTCTCCAGGAACGTAATTTACTTCAGGAGTATGTGTTTTCTGATGTGGTAAAGTACTCCTTCAAGGAGTAAATGCTCATCATCCTCTAGTGCTATTAGGACAGATGTTGTGCTTTGCCCAGGTATCTAAAAGTATGTTGATTCTGCAGAAGGGCTCAGCGCCTATGCGTCCTTCTGATGATCATTTCCTTGCTGGTTGGTCAGTCGTCTCATTGCACGAGATGTCATTATGCCTCAGTACCCACCAGATAATCAATTTTTTTTTCTCGAATAGGGTTTAGAGGTTTTTAAGCCAGCGAGTGGTCGCCTGCTTAGGGGCTCTAGACTATGCGAATATATGAAGGCACAAGCGCCGACCCTCAGCCTCCGTCTACCAACTCCTACTCTCACCTTCACGAGGTGGCTCCTGAGTGCTTAGTACCTCAACTGTAGATTGGCAAGACCCCTTTGTAAATTTTTTGGGGGCAGCAAACGTGAGAGGGGGCTGGGAGCATGAGCCGCCACCAAGGCTCAGCTCCTTCTTCAGGACGGCTGCGGAAGAACTTCCAAGATAGAGTCAACGGCGACGCCCAAGGTTCGAGCGAGAAGAACTACCTGGTGAACACCTTATTTGGGGCTACTTCCACAAAATTGGAGCTCAGGCCGATAAGGAACGGCACAGCCGGCCCTTTGTTATTTGGGTAAATAAGAACCTTCTGCTCCACGTTGGGGATTGCGCTTAAGTCTTATAAAGATACTGGAGCAAACGGACTTCCCGCTGAACTATTTAAAGCAGCTGGCGATGAGCTGGTTAAAAACATGCACCAACTCATCTGCAAGATGTGGTCGGAAGAATGCATGCCCGATGAATGGAATGACTGCTCCAATTACAGAGGGATATCTCCTGAACATTGCGTGCTAGATCCTCCCTGCCATACTGTGTAATTTTGGTTTTCAGGCCAGGAAATCCCACGATAGACCAAATATTTACACTACGGCAGATCTTTGAGAAGACCCATGAATTTCAGGTCGACACGCACCATCTTTTTGTCGACTCCAAAGGCGCATATGACAGCGATTATAGAGAAGAGTTATACCGAGCCATGTCATGTTTCAACATTCCTGTCAAACTCGTCAGACTGTGCAGGATGACTATGGAGAATTCTCGCTGCTGGATTAAGGTAGGAGGTGAACTAACCTTAAAAAGGGTTTTAGACAAGGTGATGCACTGTCATGTGATTTCTTCAATCAATCAATTGGCCGATTTCTGCGGCCAATACAAGAGGTACTATCTGCTTCAACTCACACAATTGCTTGCCTAGGCAGAAGACATTGACGTTATTGGACGGACAAAGCGAGACGTCAATGAAGCGTTCGCAAACATTGAAACAGATAGGGCTAAAGTGTTCTAAGGGTAAATGGGAACAAGACCAAAATATATGCTGTCATCAAAGAAAGACGCGCAACACCGACGTCTTGATCAGAACATCACCTTCGGCAGCCATATTTTTGAAGTAGTCAAGGTCTTCGTCTAGCTTGGCTCGATAGTTACCAGCAGCAACGACATCAGCGCTGAGATAAAACGTAGAATAACTCTTGCCAACCGCTGCTTCTTTCGGCTCAAGAGGCAACTGAGTAATACAGCCCTCTCTCGAAAGACTAAGGTATCCCTCTACAAAACCATAGTCGTCTCGATCCTCCTCTATGAGGAGGCCTGGACGTTGTCAAATGAGCCTCTTCATCTCTTGGGGTTTCGAGAGGAAAATTCTGCGTGCAATCTTTAGTCCCGTTTGTGTAAACGGAAAGTGAAGGAGAAAATTCAAGCAAGAACAATACGGGCTGTACAGCGACATCGGCCTAGTAAGGCGTCTTCGGATCCAACGTCCAAGAGCGAATGGACATCACCGCTCCGGCCCGAAGAGTCTTCGAATCCAACCCCGAGGGATGACGCAGCAGAGGACAACCGCATCTAAGGCGGCGCGCACAGGTGGAAAGGGACCTCAATCAACTGGGCGTGCGTCACTGGAAGCAGCTGGCCAAGGATCGTGCCGGCTGGAGAGGCTTGTTGGTTAAGGGCTTGGTTCACCCCGAACTGTAGCGTCATCTAAGTAAGTAAGTAAGAGTGGTCGCCTAGCTGTGATCCGCATCTAAGCTATATTTTACAACACCAGCTTCATATGTGAACACGCCCCTATCGTGTGGCTGAAGAACCTATGAAAGAGGATTTCTACGATCTCTTGGGCGACGCTTACGGAGCTTGTCTGTACTCAGGGACTTCATCTTTGGCAAAGTAGTCGGGAAGCACAGCCTCCACGATAGGACAACAGACAACGGCTTCCGACTTATGGACTTTGCGGCAATTTGTAATACAGTAATAAGTAGCACACGATTTTCTCACAAGAAGATCCACACAGCAACCTCGCGGTCTCCAGATGGTCGAAATGCAAATCAAATTGATAAACATGGTGGATATTGGAACGTTCAGAGGAACAAACGTCGGCTCTGACAATTTTCTAGTGGCAGCACGATTCCGAGCCCGACTTTCCAATGCCCACCAAAAGGAGGTTCAACATTGGAAGCCTGAGCACCTCAAAGATCTCCAGAGACTACAGAGAGCAACTGAGCGGACGACTCGCAAGTATGCCTACGTCGGACACAAACGTCAACAATATATGACTCCATTGCCCCACAGCCATCAAGGAAGTAGCTGAAATTACTATAGGCTAGGCTCCACCACCGAGAAGAAATCCGAATGTAAACATAAAAAGCAAACGACTGACGAGGCGTACCAAAAGATGCCGCAAAGGAGAACACGAACAGCGCACGAGGAATATCGAGCCAGAAGGAGCTAGACCTCTAGAAGAGAATCCTCGCAGCCTCCCAGCTCAAGGATATCAAAGAGTCCTGGGACTAAAAGCGATAAGAACCTTAAAAACCCAAAAACCTCGCAGCGGGCTTTAAAAACGGCACCCAGGCTCTTCAAAATTGCGAGAACAATCTTGTTACCGACCCGCAGGGAACAGTGGAGGTTTTCAAGCAACATTTCCAGCGGCTGCTTAACTGGCACGGAGAAGAGAGAGTAGGTTAGTGGGCGAAGTGATCCCGCCTCCAGTCGACGAAGTTGTCCCCCCTCCAAGCATTGAAGAAATAGGCATAGCTATTAAAAGGCTGAAGACCAAAAAGGCTGCAGGCTTGGATGGATTACCATCCACAAAATAGGTCATCATACCTCTTGCAAAAACTACAGAGGTATGTATTATCCTTGCTCAATGTCGCTTAAAAGATTCTATCTAGTGTATTGTATGAACGCCTAAAGCCGTTTTGCACATAGCAGTGCGGCTTCTGGCGAGGCAGATCGGCTATAGACCAAATATTCACGCTGCGACCATTCCTAGAGAAGACCAACGAAATTCAAATTGATGGCCGAATTCGGGATCCCGGGAAAACTGATGCGGAATTTGCACCGGTTTTCGGCAACGAGATGCGCTGTCATGCGACTTCTTCAATTTCGTGTTGGAACAAATAGTGCGGCGGGACAACGTCAGCACAGTAGATGCTATCTTCCACAAATCGGTTCAGTTGCTGGGCTATGCAGACGATATTGATATTTCCGCGAATTCCCAGCAGAAGTGGTCCTTCCACAATCTCAGCATCGACTGTGACTCCACTATTAGTTGTCCGTGCTCATCCCTGCAGGCTTCTGCTTTGGCTTTATAGCCTTGGCATGTTCCTTTTACTTTTTGGTAAAAGTTTCGAACGTCGTTCCTGCAATAGCATATCTTCATCTCCTTGATCTGGTGCTTCCCGTGTTCCTTCTATTTTCTTCTCAGAAAAGGATGCTCCTCCCTCCTTTTCTGTTCGTGGAGCTCGCGGGTAGCTCTCGTCCGTTGATGCAGTGTAGCCATGTATGCATTCTGTTCCTCTGCATGGGCCTGTCTGCACTTGTCATCAAATCAGGGGTTTCTCGAAGGTAATGACTTGAAACCGAGTACATCTGAGGCGGCCTCTCTGATGGCGTTCTGACAATGACTCCATTGCTGTTCTATGGTTTGTAAAGATTGCATCGGGACTTGAGAGAGCTTGTGGGAGACTTGATCGGCGAAGGTCCTGGCGGTTTCTTGCGATTGCTGCTTTCCGACGTTAAATGTTCGTATTCTTACTCGACTCCGTTGATTCTGAAAAATTCGCAACCGTACCTGGGCTGCAACATGGTGATTGATCCGGTCGATGTTGGCTTCTCGAAAGTTTCGGACGTCTAGGATGTTGGAGAAGTGTCTGCCGTCGATCGCGATGTGATCAATTGGCCAGGTCCCCTTATGGATGTTGAGGTGTGGGCATCGTGTACATATAGCCTTAGTCCGTTTTCTGACGTGGTGTTGTGTAGGCTGTGCTTTCCTACGACTTGTCCAAAGATAGCTTCCTTACCCAGCTTAGCATTGAAATCTCCTAGAACGATTTTGGTGTCATAGCTGGGACAACGGGCATATGTTCTGTCTAGGAGATCATAGAAGTTTTCTTTATGTCGGTCGTCTTTCTCCTCTGTGGGAGCGTGAACACATATTAAGCGTACGTTGTCGAGATTGGCTTTAATGCGGATAGTTATGAGGCGCTCGCTTACATACTGGAAGCTTAAGACTTTTTTCTGAGTCTGCCTCGAACAACAAATCCGCATCCGAATCAGCGTTGCTTATTTTTCCTGTAGCAGTTTCCGAAACAACAACAAGCCTCGGATACGGACGGTTACAAAGCTGACGACCCCTGCAAACGACTAACGGACTTGAGAGTCTGCACCTGGAATGATAGGTCCCTTAACAGAGCGGGTGCAGGCGATCAATTGGAGCAAACCCTCAACTGCTATAAAGCAGATATAACCGCACTCCAAGAAGTGCGATGGGATGGACCAGGCAAAAAAACTGCGACGTCTTCTACGGGAACTGCTACAAGGAGAACAAACAGCGCCTATTCGGATGCGGATTCGTTATTCGAGGAAGACTCCGACAAAAAGTCTAAGCCTCCCAGACATAAGCGAACGCTTCATAACAATCCGCATCAAAGCTAAATTTGGAAACATTAGCTTAATATGCGCTCACGCCCCAACGGAAGAAAAGGACGATCGACTCAAAGAAGAATTCTACGATCTCCTAGACAGAACATACATATGCCCAATGCCCCAGCTACGACACAAAAATAGTCCTAGGAGATTTTAATGCAAAACTGGGCAAAGAGGACATATTTGAGTCGATCATAGGAAAGCATAGCCTCCATAACACCACATCCGACAACGGACTAAGGCTAATCGATTTCCTAGTGGGGCGTAACCTCCTTGTAGCAAGCACGCGATTCCCCCATTCCAACATCCACAAGGGAACCTGGCGGTCTTTTGATCAATCGACCACCAACCAGATTGATCACATTGCGATCGACGCCAGACAATCCTCCTGTATTCTCGACGCACGAACCTTCCGAGGGGCCAACATCGACTCGGACCACTACCTTGTTGTAGCCAAGGTACGAACGAGGATATCAAGAATGCTTAGGAGTCGAGTAGCACAACGTAAGTTTGACGTCGGAAATCTACAATCGCAAGAGACTGCCAGAATCTTTGCCGATCGTGTCTCCTCCAAACTCTCTCAAAACCCGCCCACAGTAGCACAAACAATAGAGCAGGAATGGGCGCATTGCCAGAGCGCCGTCAGAGACGCTGCCTCAGAGGTGCTGGGTTTCAAACCGCCACCACCTAGAAACCCCTGGTTCGATGAACAATGCGAACAAGCCCATGCAGCAAAACAAGAGGCATATAAAGCCATGCTGCAACGACGGACGAGAGCTGCTCGCGAAATCTATGAGCAGAAGAGAAGAGAGGAACACACGCTTTTCAGAAGAAAGAAGAGAGAGCACGGAAAGCGTGAGATCGAGGAGATGGAGAGATGCTCTCGCAGGAATGACGCCCGTAAGTTTTACAATAAGGTAAAACGATAATGCCATGGCTACAAAGCCAGAGCGGCGGTCTGCAGGGATGAAAATGGAGAACTGGTAGTAGAGTCGCAGTCGATGCTGAGGATTTGGAAAGACTTCTTCTGCAGACTGCATAACGGCGATGATAGACAAGATACCGCTGTCGGGTAGAACGAGCCATTCGTAATGGATGACAATGAAACAGAATTCAGTCCACCCGACCTAGACGAAGTCAAAATAGCGATATTAAGACTTAAGTCTAATAAAGCCGCGGGTGCAGACGGCCTGTCTGCTGAGCTTCTTAAGGCGGCTGGAGATGAGCTGGTAAGGTGCATGCACCATCTCATTTGCAAGGTATGGTCGGAGGAAAGCATGCCCGACGAATGGAATCTCAGCATCGTTTGCCCGGTCCATAAGAAAGGAGACCCCTATAACTGCGCCAACTATAGGGGAATAAGTCTCCTTAACATCGCATATAAGATCTTCTCTGCCGTATTGTGTGAACGCCTGAAACCGTTTGTGGATAACCTGATCGGCTCTTATTAGTGGGGTTTCAGGCCAAGTAAGTCCACAATAGACCAAATATTTACGCTACGACAGATCTTGGAAAAGACCCATCGATTTCAAGGCTGCATATGACAGCGTGTATAGAGATGAGCTACACAAAGCCACGTCTAGTCTTAACATCTCTGCCAAACTTGTCCGACTGTGCAGGATGACAATGGAGAATTTTCGCAGCTCCATTAAGGTCGGTAATGAGCAAACCGAGACCTTTGATGTTAAAAAAGGATCTAGGCAAGGTGACGCGCTGTCATGCAAATTTTCAACATCGTGCTTGAAAAGATCGTGCAATAGTCACTGGCCAACACAAGAGGTACGATTTATTTCAAGTCTACGCAATTGCTTGCGTACGCCGACGACCTTGACGTGATTGGACGGACACAGCGAGATGTCAATGAGGCCTTTGTAAGCATTGAGGTAGAAGCGGCTAAGGGTCTCAAGGTTAATGAGGGTAAAACCAAATATCTACTCTTATCTAAAAGAGACGGACAACACCGACGTATTGGTCAGAACATCACCATGGGCGGATATTACTTTGAAGTGGTCAAGGAAGTCGTCTACCTTGGCTCACTGATGACCAGCGACAACAACACCAGCGCTGAGATAAAACGCAGAATCACTCTTGCCAACCGCTGTTTCTTTGGGCTCAAGAGGCAATTGAGAAGTAGAGCCCTCTCTCATAAAACCAAGGTGACACTATGTAAGACCTTAATCATCCCGTCCTCCTTTACGGCGCAGAGGCTTGGACCTTAACAAAAGCGGATGAAGATGCCCTTGGTCGTTTCGAGAGGAAAATTCTGCGTACTATCTATGGTCCCGTTTGTTCAAACGGTGTATGGAGGAGAAGATATAACGAAGAACTGTACGGGTTGTACAGCGACATCGGCCTGGTACGACGTCTACGGATACAGCGTCTAAGGTGGCTAGGCCATGTAGAGCGCATGGAGAATACAGCTCCGACCCGAAGAGTTTTCGAATCCACTCCGGAAGGAAGGCGCGGCAGAGGACGGCCGCATCATCGGTGGCGCACGCAGGTGGAAGGGGACCTTAACCAACTGGGCGTGCGGCGCTGGAAACAGCTGGCCAAAGACCGTGCCAGCTGGAGACGCTTGTTGGTTGAGGCCCAGGTTCACCACGGACTGTAGCGCCACCTAAGTAAGTAAGTAAGTTTCCGTAGTAGATTCCACAGTTTTTGATCCACTTTTTGCCTGGCCCAACTCATCGCACTTCTTGGAGCGCGGTAATGTCTGCCTTATATTAGTCTAATGAGTTGACTGCGAAGTTAGTAATGTTGGACTTGCGGGTCGCACCTAGGCCACATTTTTTTTATTTAAGGAATTAAATAAAATCAAAATTATAATAAAAAACAAACCTGAGTACCAAACATCTCGATGATAGTGTCATAAATTGTTTCAGTCAGGGGTCATCAGTATTTCTCTACTCTGTCACTCCCATGCAGTTTTAATGAATGCACTTAACGTACCATTACATGTTTTAAACCAGTGATCAATCTATCACGAGCTCATCAAAAACGACTTGTCAAACCCTTTTTACCCCGTTTACAAGTAGAAAATAAAAATAAGAATAAAGGATCCCGGACGCATTATGTACAACGGGCAGGGTCTGACACATCAACCGGAAAGGTATCACCTTACACCTATGATTCTAGTTCCGTTTTATTGCTCGTGCAATTAAAACAAAAAAAAAAGAAAATATGCTTTACACATAGTCTGAAGGCCTTTGTCTGAAATCAGTATAAAACCGTGAAATTCGAGTCTAAACATTGACGGATCACCACCATGACAGATAACAACAGTGTCTCCCATGTACCTTTTTTCGTTTTTTACAACCGTCGGATGACTCTAGCCTCTAGATGTCAAATTATCAAATTGTTGCCTTTTATCGCTAATGGGAATTTAATTAGTTATCATTCGAGTTCGTATAAGTTCGGATTGTGGGTTTGTCTTTTGTGTCGATATTTGATTTTCGAACTAAAGCATTTCCATAAAAAGTGATAAAAACTTACCTTCCGTGGATCATGGACGGAAGAAATGGTAGTGGGTCGATATAGACGAGTCTATTAATGAAATCTGGCGCCAAACGTCAGTGTCAGTTGATAGTTTATGATTTAATTATGAGAAGACTGTTTTGTGAACAGCAGTTGTATGGCGATTAAGATGAATCGAAGATCGAGAGTCGAGAGCTGGTCGATGACATTTTGCGGCTTTATGGTTGGGTGGAAGTTGCAAAAGGGACGATAAACCATGACCGGTACTGCCACATATGTTACAGTAATTACGTTCTCAGATAAATTATTATCTGTTATTGTGAAGTGGTGACAAACTCAGCGGGTTCCTCGGGGATTCATTGTTATAAGATGCAAGTAATAAGGGTTGATTTGGTTGTATCGCTCGGTTGTTGGATTTGTTTTGGTGTCACGCAACATTACCCCCGTGGACCCTTACTGTGACTGAAGTCGAAAGAAGTGTTTTTGTTTCGAATTCTCGTTTGCTTGTGATAACATTATTAAAAATAAATTTATTATTGTTCACGATCGAAGAGGGAAGAAGGGATGAGACTGAGCAATGTGGTAAGGTGATAAATGGGAAAAAGTCAAAAATCTGCAAGGGGGAATTGCCTGGGGGTTAGTTTAACCATCGGAGGATGAACTTGTAATCGACGTGATACTATATCACTTTGCGAAATACTTACATTGTATTCCATGTCAATTCTTCCTTAAGTACTGATCGTTGAACAGCTGTGTCTCCAGTGTGCGTAGATACTTTCAAATGAAAATAATCGTCTTCTTCTTGATGGCGAACCTGTACCTCCTTTAAAAAACCTCTCCAACTGATACGGTCTTTCGCCAGCAGTCTCCAGTACCGCATGTCTAGTTGGTTGAGGTCCTCTTCCACCTGCGTGCGCCATCTTACATTTGACCGTCCTCGAACGCGTCGCCCCTCCGGGTTGGATTCAAAGACCCTCCGAGCCGGAGCTGTCATTTCCATTTCAAGCTTTACATGACCTAGCCATCTTAGGCGTTTGGTCCGCAGACGCCGTTCCCGTACGATTCACTACTAAGTCCTCTCTTCTACTCCCCATTTATGCAGGTCGGGTCGAAAATCGTACGCAGAATTTTTCTCTGGAAATGACCAAGGGCCTCTTCATCCGCTTTCGATAAGGTCCATGTCTCTGCGCTATAAAGCAGGACCGGGATGGTAAGGATCTTGGATATGGTCACCTACATAGGTTTTCCTAGAGCGAGCTCTGCTTTTCAATTGCCTTCCGAGCCGATTTAGCAAGAGTGATACTGCGTTTGATTTCGGAACTGATGTCGTTGTTCCAGGTCACTGCGGAGCCAAGGTAGAAAAAGTCCTTAACTACCTCGAACTTATAACTGCCAATACGAACGTTCTGGCCAAGACGTCGGTGGTGAGTGTCCTTTTTTGATGACAGCATATATTTAGTTTTGCCCTCGTTTACTGCCAGACCAACTTTCGCCGCCTCGAACTAAATACTCGCAAATGCCTCATTGACATCTCGCTGTGATCTACCTATTATGTCAATATCGTCGGCGTATGCAAGGAGTTGCGAGGATTTGAAATAGATTATGCCTCTTGTATTGGCCAGTGATTTTTGCGCAATCATATCCAATATGATGTTGAAGAAATCACGCGACAGCGCAACGCCCTGCCTAAATCCTTTTTTGACATCAAAACTATCGGTAAGGTGTTCACCGAGTCGGATGGAGCAGCGAGCAACCTGGCTTACGGTTGATTAATCCGGAGATCACCAAGTCCCTTTGTGGATGTTGAGATGTGGAAAACGAGTGCTAGCAACCAGAAGATTTCGCCACGTTGCGAAGTCTATCAGCCTAAGTCCATTTGCCAATGACTCTGTCGAAAGCGACTTCCGATTTTACAATCGTAACTGGGACATTGGTCATATGTTCTATCTAGGAGTGCTCTTTTGTAGCGTTATCCTTGTCCTCGGGAGGAGCGTCAGCGCAAATTAGGCTGATGTTGGCGGATTTAGTCGCTATGAAGCGTTCGCTTACATGCCGGAAGCTCAAGACTTTTTACGTAAGTCTACCTCTAATAACGAATCCGCATCTGAATAAGCGTTGTCTTCTTTCCTTGTAGCAGTCGCCGTAATAGATGTTACAGTTTCGCATCCGCTTTTTGCCCGGTCCATCCCATCGCACTACCTGGATTGCGGTAATATCTTCCTTATAGCAGCCTAGGGCCTCCGCAAGTTGTTCGGCTGCACGTGGACTGTTGGGGGACGATGTACAACGGTTAATCCGTTGGTTTTTTTTTTCAATCTGATGCTTTTTTCGGTATGACTGTTTGCCGGGCCATAGCCTAACCGACACTTATCCTGTTTCGTGGCGCAGGAAACTTGCCATTCGCCGTTTCCATATAGAAATCCCCAGGTGGCACTACGAGGAGATCAAAATAGGACTTACTAACAGAGCTTTTAGATGTTCAGCTGCAGTGGCTTCTACTCGCTGTTTTACGGGCCAGCGCATGTCAGATACGCTACTCCTGCGAGGTCTTTGTTAGTCGCTGTTAGTCGCTTACCACCACAGCTAAAACATGGCATTATAGATTATTCACGCAACGTCCTAAGAACCAGATTGGTAAAAAAAAAACTCGTTTCTGCACTTTCAAATGCCAAATCGATCTTCAATCACTGGTTACGTCCAAATGCAGCCGCTTAAATAAAGTATTAAAACATCAAGAAACAATAAACATGAACTCGGGCGCCTCAGGGCGGTCTTGATCCCTAATTGCATCATGGCCCTCTACACGCCTTCTGTCCGCACTGCAGCAGAAGCAAGTGAACACCAACCAAATCAAATCGTACGCCAGACGTTTTTTGGGCTTTTAATTAGACATCTTTCACTCGATTGCATTGATTATGATCGGCACATGATCCACACTCTATTCGTAAGAACTTCGATGTTGGCTGGTCAGGCGTCTGCTGCGTCAGTGATGATGGGGAGTCGCCTGAACGGAAATGCAATTTGTTGGCAACCTTTGTAAGAAGCTGCGATAAATCAACAATTACAATCCTTCCTCGTACATGGGTATGTATTTACACGTCATCTCTTTCAGTCTGCGTACGATGGCGTGCGACGACGATGACGCAGACACACGTAACGTATTATCCTTAAATGCCTGTTTGCCAGTCAGCCTTCTGAAATTTGGGCATAATCACCCGGTTGGGTGCTGGGGCTATAGCAGCTCGCATACATTGCACGATGTGCACAGGAACAATGGATTAAGGTGTAATTACGTTCGAACGGATTACGCGTACATGGGACGTGCGTTTGGCAATTTATGGATGGAATGGAGTACCGAGTGAACCTGGATCACTGGCAACCGAACGATAAAGATCGACAGGAGGCATGACATAATTGGACGGGACTTTAAGTAAGTGAGACATATTTAAATTGAATTGCAGTTAGCCGATAATGCTTATTGGTCTTAAGAGTACAAATTTTGTAATGGCAGCTAAATGATGTTGTTGGAATTGACGGAATAAAGATATCATCTACTATCGAGATGGGGAGGAGTTAACTTGATGAGTTCTTAGTAGAAAATTAGCTTCAATCGGCGTTAAAGAGTTTTGTATGCATGATGTGAGGAGCCTTAAGTAATTCAGATATATTGTATGTATAGCCTGTGGACGACTCATTACTATATTAATAGGTGTGCACGGAACTTGTCGTATTTTGGAAGTTATCATAGTTGATACTTAATTCATTCGAATGGTATTGTGGCACTGATGTGCACAAAATTAAAAAAGGTCATCAATGAATCATCGGCAACCATACCGGCTAATCGTGTTATCTTGCTCATTAGTAAAATTAAGAGGAATGATTGCGAAGTCTTGACTGGAATCGCGCCATGCAATCCAAGGTTGGATCCACATATAAGATTGAGGTATTTCTATACAATTCCTCCATTTAGGTTTAAATGAAAACGATTCACCATTATTCTTGGATTTCTTCTTCTCCTTATCGGGCGCTACAGTTCGGGGTGAACCTGGGCCTCAACCAACATGCCCCTCCAACTAGCACGGTCTTTCGCTAGCCCTTTTGCTAGGCTGAGGTCTCCTTCCACCTCTGTGCGCCATTTTAGGTGCGGCCGTACTCTGTTTTTTCGTCCCTCGTGGTTGGATTCATAGACTCGGAGGCGTTGTGGTGTCCATTCGCTATACATGGCATAACCACCTTAGATGTTGAACCCGTAGACGCATCACTAGACTCATGTCGCTGTACAGCCCGTAACGCTCATGGTTGAATCTTGTCCTCCGTCCCCCGTCTGCATTTGTATGTATATATGTTGGCGTTAGAGTCCATGAAGGACTAAGGCCGAGCCTCTCTCAATCACCCCTGTCGTGTGTGATTTCATTTTCTCATAGGTAAAAGGGACCTACAGTTTATTGCCGGTTCCGAATGGCGAAATTCGAGAAGCTTTTCTTGACAGTTATACTACTGGGGGTTTTGTCAGTACCCCGCTGAGGAGAAGCACCGTGAAAAAGCCCATGTCGGGATTCGATCCCGTGCCATTGGGATCAGAGGCCAACGTCTGCGTTTATAGGACCGAAAATCACATGCAAAATGTTTCTCTCGAACCGACCAAGGACCTCCTCATCCGCTTTTGATAGTGTCCATGATTCTGCGCCGTGCAGCAGGACCGGGATGATAAGGGTCTTGTATAGAGTAAAATTTGTTATTCGGAAGAGGGCTCTATTATTCAATTGCCTCCTGAGCGATTGGCAAGAGGGATCATGCGTTTTATTCCAGAACTAATATCGTTGTTCCAGGTCATTGCGGAGCTAAGGTAGACGAAGTCCTTAACTACCTCAAGCTTGCATATATCTGCCAATATAAACGCTCTGGCCAAGACGTCGGTGGTGAGCGTCCTTTTTTGATGACAGCATACCGTGGCTCAAAGCCGAACACAGACACCTGCGATATCAAAACAGGACAACTAATTTCAAATAAAAATCAGAAATAACAATGCACAAGACAAAATCGGACGGCGGACGAAAAAGCTTAAATTTGTTGGGTTTTTAGAAAAGCTGGTAGTTTTTAGAGTGTGCAGTCCTTTGTTTTCCAAAAGCATTTTTAACCCAGAAGAAAGTGATTGGACAAGCTTTGCACAAAAAGTTGGTTTAATTTTATTCCACTCTTCTAGAAGAACCCTTTCCAGCTCCGTTTTGTTAGAAATCACTGTTTTCTAACATTCGGGTTGAGATATTCCCACAGGTTCTCAATAGGGTTTATGTCAGGACTTTGTGGAGGAGTTTGCATGACATGCGGACAATTGTAAAGTAACCAGGAACGAACCATATAAGCCTTGTGCTTAGGATCATTCTCTTGATAAAATTTTCAGCGATCGCTAAGACCAAGTTTGAATCAGTGGATCATTTTGATCCATTTTTCCTTCTATTAAGTGTAGTGCACCTGGTCCAGACGCAGAAAAGGATCCCCAAACCATAACCCATCCACCGCCGTGCTTAACGGTTGGTTTCAAATTCTTTAAAAGCAGCTCTTCATTAGGTCTTCTCCTCACATATGGTTTGCCATCGGAACCAAAAATGTTAAATTAAAACATCTTTCCAGAACGAAAAATCCATTCTGATAATCTTTGGCGAATTGTCGTTTTTAGGGTTCCGTACCCATAGGTAAAACGGAACCCTATTACTAAGACTTCGCTGTCCGTCCGTCCGTCCGTCCGTCTGTCACCAGGCTGTACCTCATGAACCGTGATAGCTAGACAGTTAAAGTTTTCACAGATGATGTATTTCTGTTGCCGCTACCACGACAAATACTAAAAACAGAATAAAATGAATATTTAAGGGGGGCTCCCATACAACAGACATGATTTTCATCAAAAAAATCCTGCCTGCAACCAAGATCTGTCTTTGATGAGGTAACATACATAGTCTCTTTCATATTTATATATACAGATGGTACGGAACCCTTCGTGCGCGAGTCCGACTCGCACTTGGCCGGTTTTTTACCTTTTCTGCAATATCCGCGAGCTTTGGTGCGCTCATAAAAGGATTCATTTTTACTTTCCTTACCAAAAACTGTTCATCCGCTTCGTTCAAAATGTTATTATGTGCTGTTTTGAGCTGGTTTTCAATCTGTTTGGTGGTGCAAAAACGTTTAATGATATCTTGAACCGTTGAACGACTTCTATCAACCATTTTGGCGAAATCTCTCGCACAGATTTTCCATCTTGAGAATGTTTAATAATTAATTTTCTCACCTCAAGGGCAGTCTGACCTCTTTGTCTTCCCATTTCTTCTTCTTAGTGGGCGCTACAGTTCGGGGTGAACCTGGGCCTCAACCAACATGCCCATAGCACGATCTTTCGCTAGCCTTTTCCATTGCCGCACACCCAGTTGGCTGAGGTCCCCTTCCACCTGTATGCGCCATCTTAAGTGCGGCCGTCCTCTGCTTTTTCGTCCCTCGAGGTTGGATTCAAAGACTCTCCGGGCTGGAGCTGTGGGGTCCATTCGCTCTACATGGCCCAGCCATCTTAGGCGTTGAATCCGTAGACGCCTGACTAGGCCCATGTCGCTGTACAGCCCGTAAAGTTCGTGGTTGAAGCTTCTCCTCCATCCCCCGTATGCGTTTATAGGCCCAACAATCACGCGCAAAATCTTTCTCTCGAACCGACCAAGGGCCTCCTCATCCGCTTTTGATAGTGTCCATGCTTCTGCGCCGTACAACAGGACCGGGATGATAAGGGTCTTATATAGAGTCAACTTGTCGTTCGGGAGAGGGCTCTATTAGTCAGTTGCCTCCTGAGTCCAAAGAAACAGCGATTGGCAAGAGTGATTCTGCGTTTGATTTCGGAACTGATGTCGTTGTTCCAGGTCACTGCGGAGCCAAGGTAGACGAAGTCCTTAACTACCTCGAACTTATATCCGCCTATACAAACGTTCTGGCCGAGACGTCGGTGTTGAGCGCCCTTTTTTGATGACAGCATATGTTTAGTTTTGCCCTCGTTTACCGCCAAACCAATTTTCGCTGCCTCCAACTCAATACTCGCAAACGCCTCATTGACATCTCGCTGTGTGTCGGCGTATGCAAGGAGTTGCGAGGATTTGAAATAGATTGTGCCTCTTGTATTGGCCAGTGATTTTTGCACAATCATTTCCAATATGATTGTTTGTTAATGCTCAAAAGAAGAAAAAAAAGACGAACGGGAAGATAAACTCCGAGAGGAAACTTAGCCCCACTGCATAGAGCAAAAAAGAAAAAAAAAAAAAAACACGAGGTGGGAACGATAATGCCAACGATGCAGTACCAAGACGAATGCAAAAAAAAGAAACACTTGATTGACAAGAAGTAGTTTTATTGGTGTGATCGTGTTGGCGGTCGAAATGCAAGTGGCCGAGAGAACACTTGTTCTTGTACAAATCGAGTACAAACCCACCGAATTCAACAAAAGAGAAAGATATTTACAGGGTGCTCGTACAATTCATGGTACAGTTGACAAAAATAAAATGTTGATAACATGATATGTATAAGTAAATAACAATATGTAAATAATAAATTCACGTGGCGTTCTCAAACAATGATGTTGAAGAAATCACACGACAGCGCATCGCCCTGCCTAAGTCCTTTTTTGACATCAAAACTAACTATACCGATTCGGATGGAGCGGCGAGTATTCTCCAAAGTCATCCTGCATAGTCTGACGAGTTTAGCAGGTATGTCAAAGGTAGACATAGCGTTGTATAGCTCGTCTCTAATCACGCTGTCGTATGCGGCTTTGAAGTCGACAAAAAGGTGGTGAGTGTCGACTTGAAATTCATTGGCTTTTTCCAGAATCCGTAGTGTGATGGTGGTAAGGACCTATCAGCTTATTTACAAAAGGCTTCAGGCGTTCACACAAAACGGCAGAGAAGATTTTGTAGGCGATGTTAAGGAGACTCATTCCTCTATAATTGGCGCAATCAGAGGGGTCTCCTTTCTTGTGGATCGGGCATACGATGCTGAGACTCCATTCCTCGGACATGCTTTCCTCTAACCATATCTTACGGATGAGCTGGTGCATGCTCCCAACCAGGTCATCCCCAGCTGCCTTGAAGAGCTCAGCAGACAGTCCGTCTGCGCCAGCAGCTTTATTCGACTTGAGCTTCGATATGGCAATCTTAACTTCGTCGAGGTCAGGGGGACAGGATTCTCTGCGGTCTCCGTCGATTAGAAATGGATCATTCTGCCTGACAGCGGTATATTGACTAACATCGCCGTTATACAGTCTGCAGAAGTGGTTTTCCATATTCTCAGCATCGACTGCGGTTCTACTACTAGGTGTCCGTTCTCATCCCTGCAGGCTTCCGTTCTGGCTTTAAAACCTTGGCATGTTCGCTTTATCTGTTGATAAAACTTTTGAACGTCACGCCTGTAGTAACACCTCTCCAAATCCTCAATCGCGCGCTTCTCGTGCTCTTTCTTCTTTCTTCTGAGAAGCCTATGCTCCTTCCTTCTTTTTAACTCGTAGAGCTCACGAGCTGCTCTTGTTCTTTTATGCAGCGAGGCTTTATATGCATCCTGCTTCGCTGTATGAATCCTCCTGCACTCGTCATCGAACCAGGTATTTCTTCGTGGTGGAGCCTTGAAACCCAAAACTTCGGATGCAGAGCTTTTCAGGGCTTGTTTGCAAAGGCTCCACTGCTGTTCTATTGATAGCGTGAAGGATTGAGGTGTATTGGAGAGCTTAAGGGAGACGCGATCGGTAAAAGGACGAGCGGTTTCTGGCGATAGTAGCTTTCCGACGTCATAACTTTGTATTCTTACTCTACTACGTTGCGTTCGTGATATCCGTAAGCGCATCTTGGCTACAACAAGATA
The DNA here is from genome assembly GCA_951905685.1 of Eumerus sabulonum. Lineage (NCBI taxonomy): Eukaryota > Metazoa > Arthropoda > Insecta > Diptera > Syrphidae > Eumerus > Eumerus sabulonum. Next base: position 42,739,658 of record OX645064.1, read on the forward strand.
GTGGTCCGAGTCGATGTTAGCCCCTCGGAAAGTTCGAATATCAAGAATAGTGGAGGAATGTCTGACGTCGATCGCGATGTGATCAATCTGGTTGGTAGTCGATTGATCAAAAGACCGCCAGGTGCCTTTGTGTATATCGAGGTGCGGGAAGCGCGTACTGGCTAGAAGGAGATTTCGCCCCGTAGCAAGATCAATCAGCCTGTGTCCGTTATCGGAGGTGGTGTCGTGTAGGCTATGTTTGCCGATGACTCGTTCAAATATGCTTTCCTTACCCAGCTAAGCATTCAAGTCTCCTAGTACAATTTTGATGTCATAGCTGGGACATTGGGCATATGTTCTGTCTAGGAGATAGTAGAACTCATCTTTGGCTGAGTCATCCTTGTCTTCCGTGGGGGCGTGGACGCAGATCAGGCTGACGTTAAAAAATTTTGCCTTGATACGGATTGTTATGAGGCGTTCGCTCACATGCCGAAAGCTTAGGACTTTTTGCCTTAGTCCACCTCGAACAACAAATCCGCATCCAAACAATCGTTGCCCTCTCTCCCTATAGCAGTCGCCGTAGTAAATATCGCAGTTTTTCATCCGCTTTATACCCGGTCCATTCCATCGCATTTCCTGGATGGCGGTGATGTCCGCTTTATAGCGGTCTAGGGCGTCCGCAAGTTGTTCGGCTGCACGTGGCCTGTGTAGGGACCTAAAATTCCACGTACAAAGCCGAAAATCATTGTCCTTTTTTCGTTTTTTGCAAGGGTCGTCAACATAAATCCGGTCCGTTATATCCGAGGCTTGTAGTTGTTTCGGAGTTTGTGTTTTTTTTTTTACGGTTACGGCTTACTAGGCCGTAGCCCAACCGACTAATCCTGTTTTTTTTTGGCGCAGGAGGCTCGCCATTCGCCCTTCCCCGTCTGCAATTTCCATAGGAAATCTCCAGATGGCACCACGAGGAGGTGGGGATAGGACTTACTAACAGTGCCGCAAGATGTTCGACTGCGGTGGCTCTTCTCGCTTTTTAGCAGGCCAGCATCCGTCGGATAGATGCTACCCCTACGAGGCCTTTGTTAGTCCTTTGCCATCCTTGTCTTCCCATTTAGAGTTTTTTAATTTAATCGCCGTACCTCACTTAAGTTTTACTAATCGGGAGTTCCTCTAAATCAGGGATAAAGAATGAGATACCAATCTTTTGGCTTTGACAGGCACTTTGACAGTTTGCACCTACAAACGCGTTGCGGTTTGACGGCGTCTTGACTATGTCATTCTGCCTTGTTGCGACCACTTTGCCACGTCTTAACTCTACACATCACGTCTTGAGGCTATCATTGTGTTAGTCAAAAGCGTCATTTTTAAACGGAGAATAACATGTATAGTATCGGTGTCAACGGGCAGACGTACGAAAGATTGGTGTCTCATTGTTTATCCCTGCTCTAAATACCCCCAAAGAACATATGAAGTTGGTAGCGATATGGATGGATATGTCAAATTATGAAGATCTTAAACATTGTTGCCAACTGTCCGAGTTTGGCTTGTGCATTCTATTTCTGTTTTTTATTTGAAATTGGTTGTCTTTTTCTCCTATTTCATTTTATTGATCAATTATTTTCATTAAATTTTTGATATCGCAGGTGTCCGTGTTTGGCTTGGAGCCACGGTATATGTATTTAGTTTTGCCCTCGTAGTACTGCCAAACCAATTTTCGCCACGTTCGCCCCAATACTCATGAACGCCTCATTGACATCTCGCTGTGTTCTTCCGATTATGTCAATGTCATCGGTGTATGCGAGGACTTGTGAGGATTTGAAATAAATTGTGTTTCTTGCCTTGGCCAGTGATTTTTGCACAATCATTTCTAATACGATGATGAAGAAGTCACACGACAGCGCATCGCCTTGCCTAAATCCTTTTTGACATCAAAACTATCGGTCAGGTCTTCACCAATTCGGATAGAGCGGCGAACATTCTCCAAAGTCAACCTCCATAGTCTGACGAGCTTAGCAGGGGCGTCAAAGGTTGACATGGCGTTGTATAGCTCGTCTCTAATTACGCTGTCGTATGCGGCTTTGAAGTCGACAAATAGGTGGTGATTGTCGACTTGCAATTCATTTGTTTTTTCCAGGATCTGCCGTAGTGTGAAGATTTGGTCGATGGTGGACTTCTCTGGCCTGAGGCTACACTGATAAGGATCTATCAGCTTATTTGAAAAGAGCTGACGTTCACACAAAACGGCAGAGAAGATTTTGTAAGCGTGTTTAAGGAGAATGTAGTGGAGTCAAAGGGGTTGGTCTCCTTTCTTGTGGATCGGGCAAACGATGCTGAGTCTTCATTCCTTGGGTATGCATTCCTCTGACCATATCTTACAGCCGAGCTGGTGCATCCTCCTAACCAGGTCATCTTTAGCTGATTTGAAGAGCTCATGAGACAACCCATCTGTGCCAGCAGCTTTATTCGACCTGAGTTTCGATATGGTGGTCTTAACTTCGTCGAGGTCAGGGGAGGAAATTCTCTGCGATCTTCGTCGTTAGAAATGGATCATTTTGCCTGACAGCCGCGGTATAGAGTAACATCGCCATTTAGAAGTGGATTTCCATATTCTCAGCATCGATTGCGATTCTACTACTAGGTGTCCGTTCTCGTCTCTACGGGCTTCCGTTCCGTTCTGGCCTTATAACCTTGTCATGTTCACTTTATCTGTTGATAAAACTTTCGGACGCCACGCTTGAAGTAACACCTCTCCGAATCCTCAATCGCACGCTCTTTCTTCTTTCTCCTGAGAAGCTTATGCTCCTCCCTTCTTTTTAAGTCGTAGAGCACACCTTTTTCTTCTATGCAACGATGCTTTATATGCCTCCTGCTTTGCTATGTGAATCTTTCTGCAATCATCGTCGATTCAGGTGTTTCTTCGTGGTGGAACCTTTAAGCCTAGAACTTTAGGTGCAATGATTTTCAGGGCGTGCTTGCAAAGGTTCCACTGTTGTTCTATTGACTGCGTGGATTTCTGCCGATAGTAGCTTTCCGACATCATAACTTTGTGTTCTTACTCTACTTCATAGTATCTGAGGTCAATCGTGATGTGATTAATCTGGTTAGTGATTGATTGATCTGGCGACTGCCAGGGGCGGTGTATATCGAGGTACAGGAAGCACATACTGGCCAAAGGAGATTTCGCCCCGTAGGAAGTTCAATCAGCCTGTGTCCATTATCGGATGTGCCGTCGTGTAGGCTGTGTTTGCCGATAACTTGTTCGAAGATGCTTTCCTTACCCGGAGGAAGTAAGGAAGTCTCCTAGTACAATTTTGAGGTCATAGCTGGAACATTGGGCATACGTTCTGTCTAGTAGATCATATAACTCATCTCTGGTGGGGTCATCCTTGTCTTCCGTGGGAGCTGCATGCAGAATTGGCTGATGTTAGAAAATGTAGATCATTATGAGGGGTGCGCTCACATGCCGAAAGCTTAGGACTTTTTGCCTAAGTCCTTAGTGTTGCGTTGTCCTCTCTCGCAGTTTTTCATCCGCTTTATACCCGGTGCATTCCATCGTATTTTCTGGATGGCGGTTAAGTCACCTTTATAGCGACCTAGGGCGTCCGCAAGTTGTTCGGCTGCACTTAGTCTGTTTGGGGCCCTAACATTCCACATTTTTTGCAAGAGTCGTCAACATTAATTCGGTTCATTTTATCCGAGGCTTCTGGTTGGTTCTGAGCAATTGTGGAGTTTTCCGGCTACGGTTTGCTAAATCATAGCCTAACCGACATTAATCCTGTTTCGTGGTGCAGGATGTTCGCCATTCATCCTCTTCCGTTAGGAATTTCCATGGCCAGGAGCTGACAGGCTCTTACTCGCTTTTTTTAACGGACCAACACCCGTCGGCAGATGCTACTCTTACGGAAGCTTATAATCTAGCTTAAAACGAATGTGCTGACCGTTTCAGAAATCTCAAAATCATTGGGAGGCTGCGGGTAAATGGTGTACAATGCTTTTGAGCATGTTGAAATGTGGGAAACAACCAAAAAGAAAACAACCAAGTGCTGAAAGACCTCGTAAAGCGTCCGCCAAAGAAAAATGGCATTAGATGGGGTCTTCCAATAGGGACGGCCATATCGTTGAAGTTACATCTGCCAAATTGGCTGTCGTTTATTCAGTCTATGTTGCCCAATTACCACTAATGGACACAGCGTTCAACCTCACGTGCAAATGATAAAATTGTTTTATCAAAATTAATGTTCTGTTCGGGCAGCGTTCCGCGCGCTTGGTCCTTTTCGCCATAGTCGTCCTACTGAGAGGACTATTCGAAGTGTGGTGGATACATTTGAGTCCACTGGTTCAGTTAACATAACGCAAGATCTGCCGCAAAACATCGCTGCTGTCCGTGAGAGTGTGCAGGAGAATCCAATGCAGTCGATTTCGCGTCGCTCACAAGAACTCAGCCTTTCGCAGACCACGAATTGGCGAATTTTACGTCGTGACTTAGGCCTGCACCTATACAAGATTCAACAAACCCAGGAGCTGAAGGTAAACGACCATAGACAACGACGTGTGTTCGCTGAATGGGCTGTGGAGCAGTTGGAAACTGACCCTAATTTTCATCGAAAAATCATCTGCAACGATGAAGCCCATTTCTGGATGAATGGATACGTCAACAAATGAAATGGTCGAATTTGGGACGATACTTACCCACACGAGATCCAAGAGTGTCACTGTTTGATGTTGATTTTTTGAGAACGACGTTGGCCAGGCCATCACTATCACTGTTTTGGCCTGAATTGGATGATATGGACATCAACGACATGTGGTTTCAACAGCACGGCGCTACGTGTTACACAGCTCACACCACCTTGGAAATTCTTCTTGAGCAATTCGAGGGTATAGTCATCTCTAGTGGGGGTGATGTGAGCTAACCACATGGTACGGATTCGTACCACCCAGAAAAGCTGCTGCAACCATTTAAGGGATGTTATATTCCGTACATAATGGCATTGATAGGCCTTTCAAACAGATACAGAATGTCGATGATATCTCCCACACACTTTGTTTCATTTAAATTTAAAGATAGGAAGCGCTTAATGAAAGACCCTGTATTCAATTATACTTACTTATCAGGCCAACAATCCATGGAGGATCTGAACTTGAGCCATAATTGCCTCCCATTCTTGACGACCCCGGGCAGCCTGCTTCGAGACTAAGTTGTCCTAAGTCCGAGATTACTTGGTCATTATACCGGAGGTTCCGTTTCCCTCTTCTTCTCGAACCAGGAGGCTCGAATTGGAAGACCCTCTTAGCTGAAGTGTTGGTTGCCAATGGCGATTTTTTGCCGGATGTCCACTGTGGTGTCGTTTGTAGAGTTTACTTTTGCCCCAGGGTAGACCTCGAAATGATGGCTCTCAACCGTTATGTTTTGTCACAGTTGGTGAGCGACGGATCTGTTTTTGCTTGACAGCTTGTATTTTGTCTTATCCTCATTAGCTTTAAGACCAACGCTTTTTAAAGTTATTTAAATAGTAACGCTCAAGTTAATTTAATCAAAAAATGTCAGCTGCTGTCAAACTAGAAAGATAACAGTTTGAAAGTAAGAGTTGTATGACATCGAGTGTATTCGCCTAAATGTATGCAATCGCAAATGACAAACCAATGTCTCGTTGCTATCTGCGTTACCAGGGGCATACGTGCGAAGAAGCTTTTTCAATCAATATAGCTTATTTTAGGCTTAAAGAAACGGAATACGCACAAAGCTGTGATTTAATGGTGGAAGAGGTAAGAATGAATGATTAAATAAGAACATTCAGGAGTGTTCCAACTGTGTCTGGAGGGAGACAAATGTTTGTAACATTGATTAGTAAGAACATACGAGGTGTAGCAATCAGGTTCGTGGAAGACAAGCAAGTTAACTCGTTCAAAACAACGGTAACGGCCGCTATGACCCTCCCCACACTGTCAAGATAAGTTCCCTTGTGGTGTGACTTCATTGTGGGGCGGATAAGCAACGTTGGAATGCCTTTTTCGCCAAAAACTCTTGCACAATCAATGTGGAATGAACTGGCGCTTTGTGGTGATGCAAGATCAAGCCCTTTTTGGCGAGCTTGGGCCGCTCACGGGAAACACGTGCGCGCAATCTCTTCAGAACGTCAAGATAGAACCGTTCAGTCACTGGCTGATCGGAACATATGTACGATGAACGATGCCGCCGTACGACAGGCGGCGGGAGCTCATTCTTATGATTCACGGGCTTTTTTTGTGAAAGAAAGGATCCCCCTTTCTGGACAGATGTTGACGAACGACGCAGTGTTGCCAGTCCTCGAGTTAAAACAACTCGTATATGGCCGTCCGAGAAAAACTGAGAAGATAGACCATCTCCGCTAGCAGCCTTTATGGGCATACATACATTTCAAATAGCTGCCTGTACTCTGTCCATCTCAGTGGAACGGATTTCTGTTCTACGATCGTTCGTCATGAATTGATAATTCTGCCTGACCATGGAATTTTGTCTATCGTCACCGAAATATCAACCAACTTACTTAAGTAGCGCTACAGCCCGGTGTGAACCTGGGCCTCAACCAATAAGCTTCTCCAGCTGGCACGATCTTTTGCCAGCTACCTCCAGCGCCACACGCCCAGTTGGTTAAGGTCCTCTTCCACCTATGTGCGCCACCTTAGATTCGGTCGTCCTATGCTGCGTAGTCCTACGGGGTTGGATTCGAAGACTCTTCGGGCCGGAGCTGTGTTGTCCATTCGCTCAACATAGCCTAGCCATCTCAGATGTTGGGTCCGAAGACGTCGTACTAGCCGATGTCGCTTTAAAGCCCGTACAGTTCGTCGTTGTATCTTCTCCACCACTCTCTGTTTAACAAACGGAACCATAGATCGAACGCGGAATTTTCCTCTCGAAACGAGCAAGGGCCTCCTCTTCCGCTTTCAATAAGGTCCATGTCTCTGCGCGATAAAGCAGGACCGGAATGGGGTTTTGCATATGGTCACCTTAGTTTCCCGAGAGAGGGCCCTGCTCCTCAATCGCCTCCCGAGTCCAAAGAAACCATGGTAGGCAAGAGTTATTCTGCGTTTGATTTGGGCACTGATATCATTGCTGCATGTCACTGTGGAGCCTGGCTAGATGAAGTCCTTGGCTATCTCAAAATTATAACTGCCAACATGTGCGCCCTGGCCAAGAGGCCGGTGGTTCGTGTCCTTTCTCGACGACAGCATATACATATAAAGTCTTGCCCTCATTTCCCGCCAGTCCCATTTTAGCCGCTTCCGCCCCAATGGCATCTCGTCCAATTATGTCAATGTCATCGGCATATGCGAGCAGTTGTACGGACTTGAAAAAGATGGTGCCCCTCGTATTGACCAGTGAGTTTTGCACGATCCTTTTAAGGATGATGTTGAAAAAGTCACACGATAGCGTGTCGCCCTGTCTAAAATCTTTTTTGATATAAGAGGTATCGGTCAAGTCGCCTTCGACCCTGATGGAGCATCGAGATTTCTCCAATGTCATCATGCTCAATCTGGCGAGTTTGGCAGGGATGTCAAAACTAGATATGGCGCAGTACAGCTCGCCTCTGATTACGCTATCGTATGCGGCCTTTAAAACTAAAAACAGAATGTGCCTGCCGATTTGGAACTCGTTGGTTTTTTCTAAGATGCGCCGTACTGTGAATACTTGATCGATAGTGGACTTCCCAGGCCTGAAATCACACTGATATGAACCAATCAGTCTATTAACGAACGGTTTCAGGCGTTCACACAGTGCAGCAGAGAAGATTTTTTAGGCGGTGTTCAGGAGACTTATACCTCTGTAATTGTCGCAGATAAAGGGGTCTCCTTTCTTGTGGATTGGCCAAACGATACGAAGATTCCATTCATCGGGCATGCATTACCCTGACCATATCTTACAGATGAGCTGGTGCATACTTCCAACCAGGTCATCTCCAGCTGCCTTAAAAAGCTCGGTAGGTAGTCCGTCTGCTCCAGCAGCTTTTTTGGACTTAAGCTTAGAAAAAGCATTCCTAACTTCGTCCCGGTCAGGGGTACGGGATTCTCTGCTATTAACGTCTGTTGTGAATGGGTCATTCTGCCTGACAGCAGGATCTGTTTCGTCATCGCCGTCATACAGTCTGCAGAAGTAGTCATTCCAGATTCTTAGTACCGACGGTGAATCCACTAATAGGCTTCCGTTCTGTCCTTATATCCCTGGCATGTTTGTTTTATTCGTTGATAAATCCTCCGCACTTCGTTCCTGCGATAGCATCTCTCCATTTCTTCGATCGCGAGCTTCTTTGTTTTGGGAAGCTTATGCTCCCCCCTCCTCTTCCGCTTCTTTGTTTTGGGAAGCTTATGCTCCTCCCTCCTCTTCCGCTCACAATGCTCATGAGCAGCTATCGTCTTTCTGTGCAGCGCCTCTTTATAGGCTTGCTGCTTGGCTGCGTGTGCCCTCCTACAATCGTCGTCAAACCATGGGTTTCTTGTAGGCGGCATTTTGAAACCCAGTATTTTTAGAAGCAGCACTCTCTAAGGCTTGTTGATAACGGGTCCATTGGTGTTGTACGGTCGGAGCAGGTGTTGGAGGGTTTACCGAGAGCTTGAGGGAGACGCGATTGGCATAGCCTCTGGCGGTCTCTTGTGATTGTAACATTGCGACGTTGTATGCCGTTGTATGCCTAACTCGGTTTTACTGGGCCAGGCATATTCGTAGTCGTAACCTGGTTGCCACAAAATAGTCGCCCGAGTCGATGTTGGTTCCTCTGAAAGTTCGTATATATGTACGTGCCTGGCATCAGTTGCAATATGGTCAATATGGTCGACGCCAAGTCCCCTCGTGGATATTGAGATGTGGGAAAGGCGAAGTCTATCAGCCTAAATCCATTTTCAGATGTCGTGTTGTGTAGGCTGTGCTTGCCAATGACCCTATCAAAAGCGACTTCCTTGCCCAGTTTCGCGTTATAGTCTCCCACTACGATTTTAATATCGTAACTGGGACATGGGACATGAGAGCGCCGTGGCGCAGTAGGTAGTGTGTTGGCCTCTGACGCCGATGGCACGGGATCGAATCCCGACAACAGCTATGTCATCGAACGTGTTTTTCACGGTGCTTTTCCACAGCGGGGTACTGACAAAACCCCCTGTAGTATAATTGTCAAAAAACACTTCTTGAATCTCGCCGTTCGGAACCGGCAATAAACTGTAGGTCCCTTTCACCTATGGGAAAATGAAATCACACAAAACATGGGTGATTGAGAGAAGCTCGGCTTTGGTCCTTCATGGACTGTAACGCCAACATACATACATACAATTGGGACAAGGGGCATATGTTCTATCTAGGTAAGTAGGCAGGTAGGTAGGATCGTAGCCTTCCCAGAATTGAGAAGAATACACATAGGCCAGGGAGGCCCGTTGTGTAGCTACGAGGGGGTTTTGCCCCACTATTCGTGGAACCATTTTGTGCTTCTTAAGAAGTTAAGAAAATCAGATATCCCTACTTTCTGAACATCTGTCAGATCGTTAAGGAAGTAAGAGCCTAGGTATCTGATTCTGCAGAATGCTGGACAGGCACAGAGAAGGTGGTGAATGGATTCGACCTCCTCCTCGTCTTGACAGCTTCTGCAGAAATCATTCGGAACTGTTCCCAGTTTTTGTGCGTGACTGTCAATGAGACAGAGTCCTGTGATGACACCGATGACTTTGTAGATGTCAGTTCTTTTTTGGGGGATAATATACCTTGTCCGTTGACTGTCAAGCCGAGGCCAGATTTGCCTGGTGATGAGGCAGGTATGTCCCTGGGTCCATCTCAGGTTCGTCTCGGCCCTGGCGAGATTAGTCAGATTTTATTTAATGGTTGTGAGGGGTATTCCCTCACAAGCCACGATTGATTGTAGCGTCGTTCCTTGTTTGGCGAGTGTGTCGGCTTTTTCATTTCCTGGAATGTCGCTGTGTCCCGGTACCCAGATAAGTTGTATGTTGCACTGTTCTGCCATCTCGTTAAGAGATAGGCCACAGTCGAGACTAGATTTTGATGTGTACACATAGGACTCCAACGACTTGGATAGCTGCTTGACCATCCGTGAGAATACGGATATCCGTGGTGGATATTACGTTCCACTTCAGCCAATAGTTCGGCCTGGAAAACGCTGCGGTGATCTGGTAATTTTAGAGCTTTATGCAGCTTAAGTTGTTTGCAGAATACTTCGCTGCCCGACCCGTTTTTGGTTTTAGACCCGTCAGTGTAAAAATCCACGCAGTTTCTGCGGGGTTGAGTTTGGCGAGTCCAGTTTTGTCTGTCCGGATATATCGTCGTAAGGTTTTTTTCCAAGACTGTGGTGGGTTCTGTGTGGTCCAAGTTTTCGGCCATAGCAGGGTAACTATGGCAGATGGAGGAGTGGCCAGTGACATAGCTCGTCCATTTCTAATTGGCTTTTAGCCTTATGGCCGTGCGTGTGGCAATTTGTTACCGAAAATATCGAGTGGTGTAAGGTCGAGTATCATGTCATGCGCAGCCGTTGGTGTGGACCTGGCCCCGGTAATGCACATACATGCCATCCTTTGTACCTTCTCAAGTTGTTTGTGGTATGTTGTCTTGTCCAGTGCAGTCCACCAGACTATCACTCCATGCATAAGTATGGGTCTAACGACCGTGATGTAGAGCCATAGGGTGATCCTGGGGTTGAATCCCCATTTTTTTTTTCTAAGGCTTTCTTACATGTATAGAGAGCTATGGTTGCTTTTTTTGCTCTTTCAGTTGTGTTGCTCTTCCAAGTTAATTTCCTATCTAGTAAAATGCCAAGGTATTTGGCACTAGAGGAATAGGTTAACCTGGTATCAAACAAAGTGATAGGGCAATGTTCCCGGATTTTATGCTTTTTGGTAAATAGCACGAGCCCCGTTTTCTGGGGATTTATCCTGAGCCCATTGCTATGCGCCCATTTGCACAGAATTGGGAATGCCGATTGCATACGGTCATTCAGTGTGGATAGATATTTACCTGAGACTGAAATGGCAACGTCATCAGCGTAGGCAATAACGTCCAGGCCTTCCTTCTCCAGTTTGATTAGTAGATCGTTTACAGCTACATTCCAGAGAAGAGGTGAGAGGGCCCCTCCTTGCGGGGTTCCCCTGGTAACCACCCTGGTAGTTACTAGGCTTCCCCACTTAGAGTGAATCTAGCGCGTTAATAACAACTCGCTGATCAGCTCTATCATAGTCCTCTCCACCTTTAGCTTTTCTAGCCCTTCTATCTATCTTTCGGAGTGACGTTGTTAAAGGCGCACTCTATGTCTAGGAAGGCTGATTTTCCTTACCAGTGTGTGCAAGGCTGTTTCGACCGATCTACCCTTACAGTAGGCGTGCTGTGCCTTAGAAATTAGGGAGGGATCCAAGCTGTGGCGTATGTGTAAGTCTATCAGCCTTTCCAAAGTTTTTAGTGCGTAGGATGATAGACAGATAGGCTTTAGATCCCTGGGGTAAGTATGAGAGCTCCTGCCGGCCTTGGGGATGAAAACTACCTTAGCGCACTTCCACTATTCTGGAATATAACTCCAAGCTAGGCATCCGTTAAAGATAATCTCTAGTCATGGTATAGTCCATTCTATAGTTTGTGTGAGTTCGATAGGGTAAATTTCATCGGAAGCGGAAGCGGAAGCTCAACACTGTTTGCCTAAGTCTACCTCTAATAACAAATCCGCAAATTCAATAACAAGGCGCAGGAAATTCGCCAGGTGGCACCACGAATTCAACGAAACCCTAAAACTAACTCGCAGTCATGCACAAAAACTAGGGCAAATTTCGAATGTCTTCTGCAGGATCTGGGAAGAGGAGGAGGAGGTCGAATCCATTCATCACATACTCTGCGCCTGTCCGGCTCTCTGGGCAACTGACCTTCTTAATTATTTAAGGAGCACTAAGTGGTTCCGGCTAAAATGGGTCTCTCGGTTGACGAGGGTAACACGCAATATATGCTGTCAACCAAAAAAGACCCGCAACACCGACGACGTCTCCGCCAGAACATCACAATTGGCAGCTACAGATTCGAAGAGGTCAAGAACTTCGTCTAACTTGGCTTACTAGTGACCAGCGACAACAATACCAGCGCTGAGATCAAACGCAGAATTACTCTTGCTAACCGCTGCTTCTTTGGGCTCAAGAGGCAATTGAGGAGTAGAGCCCTCTCTCGAAAGACCAAAGTTGCGCTTAACAAAATCTTGATCATCCCGTTTCTCCTTGAGGATGAGGAGACCCTTGGTCGTTTCGAGAGACCATTTGCATAACCGAGGAGTGGAGGACAAGATTCAACCACGAACTTTACGGGCTGTACAGCGACATGAGCCTAGTCAGGCGTCTACGGATTCAACGCCTAAGATGGCTGGGCCATGTAGAGCGAATGGACACCACAGCTCCAGCCCGGAGAGTCTTTGAATCCAACCCCGAGGGACGAAGAAGCAGAGGACGGTCGCACTTAAGATGGCGCACACAGGTGGAAGGTGACCTTAACCAACTGAGAGTGCATCACTGGAAACAGCTGTCAAAGAACTGTGCCAGCTGTGCCACCTAAGCAAGTGAGTAAGTGGTAGCAACACAACGGGCCTCTCTGGCCTTAGTGTATACTTCTCGCTGGGGAGGCTACGGACAACCTAACTTACCCTAAGGATAACAGACAAGATATTCATTACTGAATCGGGCGGTGTGTTACTGATTGTACTTGTTGATGTCACCCTACTTTCTCGACAAGCAAGAGTTTCACTTATTTCCGGGAATGCCATTCTCTACTTCATCTTATCCATGTATGCGTTTCTCCTTGTTACATTCCTCCTCAGTTTTCTGGGACAAAACAATAACTAGTGGCAGCACATCCGATATCGGATTAATCGAAGCGGAAAGTTACTACTCTCTGGAAAAAATCGATTGACTTAAATCTTTTAAAGAAAAACCTTGACCTTTCCACATTATCTCTAGGTTATTCCATCCATAATCCGTTTTCGTTTATCGACGCGTGACTTTATGATCATTCGACGGTGTTTGTTTCCAATTTAATATTCTTAATGGTTACTGAACCCTATATCCACTCAAAATTAAATCGAGAGTATGTACTCTTGTGGCCAATTGTTTAACAAACCAAGCTCTAAGGCATCAAGGTGATATTGAAATGAAATTAGGTTCCGAGTGATGTATGACGTAATTGACTCAAAGCATGTAACGTTCGAGCACATAATTACATCCTCTTGTAAAGCATGAAAGCAACACTCAACACTGGTCAACAGCTTACGGATCATTTAACCTATCTCGCGGATAAACATTATCTAATTTGTAGCGCAACTGAGTGGTTACTTCATGCCGATGTTGTCTTCTTTGGCTTATTTCACAAAGATAGACAAATCCCCGAATGTGTCCATTAACCTGCGTCAACTATGTATGCTGTTCCGTACTTGTTAGCCATTATTTAATGGCTTCTCTCTGGACACTTATTGTATCCATTGAAAATCACCTAGGGATTACACAACACCTAGTCGACACGCTCTGATTGTGCTTTTGCACCGTCCAATTCCGAATTTCACTTTGAATCTATTCATTAACTGTGGCCCATGTACCAAGCGTCTTATGCAAGTTGTTTCCGAAAATTACCCGCCCAAGGCAATTGGGGTCCAGTCGCGAAAATTAAGGGGCTATCGCCGCCTTCAAATGTCGGACTAAAACATATTAATTGGGTTTCCTAAGAGCCTAACGCCTCGGGTAGCACATACTCCACTGTTAACAGGTCTTCGAGCCATAAACAATATCAATAACAGTCTCTCGCGCTGGCCAACAAACTTGTCACTTATACAAGAGCAATTCAGAGACCACCACGCTTTGTGCTACTTTGCAGACTCGCAAACCTGATCATCATCATCATCAGTAATTCAGCAACGTGTGATGCTGATGTAACACGCTGTCATGCACTGACAAATCACTGCTTTAAAACAGTCGAGTGGAAAAGAAAATCACCAAAAAATGAAGAGCAATAGGCGAGGAGGTGGCGTATTTTTCTCGTTTTCCTTCTCGTTCAGGTCTCCTTTTGCATTGTGATATGAAATATGTCTTTTCCTGTGCACGGCAACTAAAGTGATATGACGCAACTCAATTCAACTGACAGTTGCATAATCAAAAATGGGAATAATCGCGGCACGTCAGACCGGACTTTTGCCACAATTAATTGCAGTGTTGTGCGCGAGCTGCTTTTATTTTTCAAATTTCTGTTTCGACTTCCTTCAATAACCAAGATGCTAGCTGGTCAGTCGCTTTCACTGTAGATACCTGATACCAGGTATACAAATTAAGATACTTCCTGTACATGAACGGGTTTCAGGTTTATTACTGAACTATGCATACAAGTTTAATTCGAAAACTTTTGTATTAAGCACTGAACGCGCTCATTCATTGAGGGGATGCTCCATTTAGAACCTGTCAATTAGTAGACAAGCCTATGGCGTTTAGGTTTTCAGAAGAAACACTTCCCGTTCAGGTTTTTAGGATATTGAGATAATAAGACAAAAATTTATAGTTTTTTCATCAATTGTTTACTTAACTTTCGTTTATCTAGTATAAAAAAATAATAAAAACAAAAAAATTACAGTAGCTCCGTCTCGTACAAATACAATACATGTAAATATACAATATAACACATTTGGTTTATAATACAAAGAGCGGTGTTGCCTGTTGAGAGGGGGTAGTAACACCGCTTTAAGTCAGCTCAACATCGAATAGTTCAAGTACTGGATGATATCAAGTACCCCACTTCCGGGGCAATTTTTTTTTTGTTTTTTCTTTTGTAATGTTTTTTTTTTCAAAGTTAATGATGATATGAATCGAACGAAGGGCTATTAGAGAAAATAAAAAAGATTGGAAGAAACAAGAAAAAAAACAGTTTTTTCTAAAGTTCTTAGCGGGAGTTCAAACGCCCATCTCCTGTAACTCACTAGTCATGGTGTCCATGTGAGGAGAAAGAGTGATGTTCTTCCTTATGAATGTGTGGCACATGGACGGCGTACTTTTCAGCAACTGGAATCTCTTTGTGAACGGGTACTTTGACCTCAGAGTAGACTGGGTATGGTTTGTCGATTGGTACCTTGACTTCATATGGTACTGGTTTCTCGACTGTGTATGGTACCTTCTTCTCGACCGTGTAGGGCTGTGGAACTGGAACCTTTACGTGAACGGGATATGGTTTCTCAACGTAGACTTTGTAGGGTTTGTCAACTGGAACTTTGACTTCGTATGGGACCTTCTTTTCGACAACGACTGGGTATGGTTTTTCGACTTCGACTGGGTATGGTTTTGGTACTTCGACTGGGTATGGTTTCTCGACTGGGACTTTCACTTCATATGGAACCTTCTTGATGACTTCGTATGGTTTTGGTACTGGCACTTCAACTTTCACTTCGTATGGAACCTTCTTGATAACTTCGTAGGGTTGTGGTACTGGTACCTTAACTTCATATGGAATCTTCTTGATCACTTCGTAGGGTTGTGGTACGGGCACCTTGACTTCATATGGTTTATCGACGGGATATTTAACTTCATATGGTACTTTCTTTTCGACAATGTATGGTTTGGGAACATGCACTGGTACCTTAACGTATTCCTTTACATGAACGGGCACTTTCTTCTCGACATAGTAGGGTTGGGGAACGGGAACCTTCACTTCGTACGGCACCTTCTTTTCAACGGTGTAAGGAACATGCTTGTGGACAGTGTATGGTACGGGAACCTTCTTTTCGATAGTGATCGTTTTGACGTGTTCATGATGACCGTGATAGTCGCCGAAATGTAATCCACGTTTTTCTAGGTTCTTTGACTCTTCTTTGGGTGCAACTTCAGCTGTCGCTTCCGCTGCTGACTTGTCTTCTGCTTCCGGTGCACTAGCTGCTGCTTTATCAGCTGACCCGCTAACCAGCGCTACGCACAAGGCGAGGCAAGGAATAATGAACTAAAAGAGAAGAAAAGGAAAATGAATAAAAAAAGTCGAGAAACTATTAATTATGCACACAATGAACGCGGAAGGTAGCGAGAAATGAAAACCCAAAAAACCACACGCGATCGTTGTCTCGGTTATCCTTTCAACTCCTCCTTTCAACCATACTGTGATCGTATATGATTACGAAATCGGACCGGTTGCGATACTGTGATAGCGCTTTAATACGATACTGCGATGCTGTAATCCGATTCATTCACTTTCGTTTGCAATTTCACTTTCGCTTCCATTGCATTCGTTCTCCGGGCGAGGTGAGCCCATTACATAGTCCACCTATGTCGGCATATAACGCAATATTCACTCGTAATCCGTGTTAAGAAAGAAATTCGCAATCTGCTTTTCGTTTTTTTTATTTTTTTTAGTTCTTTGTTTCCGTAATAACACTTTTTGCTTTTTAAGGAATTAACAGAAGATGTCTTATTACCATTCGCATGTTGAGCTGCTTCACTTTTTAGTTTGCAGTGAGACTTAGTGGATTCTAAAGAAACTGTTTAACTCGAAACGAGATACAAGTTGGTACTGATTCAATTTCCAAGTGCAACCTGGTATATATACAGATGGCTTTTACCATTCTCCTACCTCGACGATCAGCTGGTTGGTTGCTTGTTATCGCGATACCGCCATTCGTGGTGGTGGTAATGGTGATGGTGATGGTTGACGATGGTGGGAAAATGCATAGTTCGTTGGAGCCGAAAACGTAGACAGCGATATGAAAACAGTTGAGAACATCGGATTGGATCGGATTAATTTAATTTGACATACCATGAGTCTAATACCGAGTTTAATCCCTAGTCGTAGTTAAACAATCTATCGATCAGCTTAGTTGGAGTCTAGACCATAGGTTAACAAAGGCCCTACTCGAATCCATATTGGCCACAAATTTTAAGTTTTGCGGTTTTAATTCGATTGAGGACTAAAATTCTTCACAATTTAGGCCAAGTGGCTTGTTAGTGTCTAAACAAATCGAGAAAAGCCAACCGCATGTCGCTTGTGATACACTATTGCTTTTTCCTCTGCCTTATTGCGTAAAGGAATTGAGATCGAAGCCAATTGGAAATACGCAGAGACCTTAATTTGGAAAATCGAGTAAAAAGAGATAGACGAAGAAAAACACAAGCCAACAACGATCGTAACCGGTCAAGGTCAGCTTGGAACAACTAAAACCAAAAAAGAAAAAGACCAAATGCATCCAGACTAGCAGACAAACGTCGACCTTGCTTTTGAAAGAAATAGGAGGCAGTTGCTTAAGTCTTTTTTCTTTTTGTAAAATTGTTTTTTTTTTTCGATTTGAAAAAAACTGTTGTAACGAAGCAAACCATTGGGCAGTTGATGTGAATCTGTTCAGGAAACTTTGACATATCGATTGACGTATGAACTTTGACAGACGTTTGAAAAAATTTGGCTTGTCACATTGTGATCATTTGAAGATATTGAATTGGAATTCAAAAGATCGTTATGAATGAAACTTTCGGTGAATTTTTCGAAATGACAGTTAACACCGTTAAATTGAAACTGAATAAAGGTAATGTAGTATTTTGAGATTATGTAAGTCCGATTGATTTTGTTGAGGAGAAAATGTCAGGAAGGTTGCGCGGAGAATATTTGAAGATTGGCGAGGAGAGAATGTGACATCTCTTCGGCCTTGGCTAATAGGCTGAGAGACCTGAGTTGTTGTTGACCTGAAAAATTTGCAATTGCTGACCCCAAAATCGAGCTTCCGTTTTTTCTTTTGTTGAAGGCTTCTGGTATCTATTGGAGCACTCAGACGCAAATACTGGTCCATTGTACTCCAGACGGACACCTTACATTACTGCATTTTCCCTGTTTTCCGCAGAAAAATGAGAAGAAGATTCAGAGATGTAGAGCTCAGCTGGAGCACACAACACGTCGGCCCCAAAGGTGCGCCACCGTGCGCGAGCAAAGGTGACCAAAGTCACAGAGAAAATGCTCTGCAGTGTCATCCTCCTCGCAAGATGCAGCACAAATAGGCGTCTCGCTTATGCCAAGCACGCAGAGATGCTTAGCAAAAGTGTAATGACCCGTAATGACTCCCACAAGTCTTCTACAGTCGATTTTCCTTAAAGACAGGAGGAATGCTGCGGATTTCTTGCAGACATCAGGGCATACGCGCTTAGTCATCCTGCAACCTTGATAATCCCTCCATCTACGGTTGTATGTATTCAACACCCAATCCTTAATGTAGGAATTTAACGTGAACGCAGTTAGACCTAGAGAGGGTTCAGGGTCCTGAGAAACTCTCCTCTGAACCCGTTCTGTCGAGTTCATCAGAGATATTATTGCCTAGGATCCCAGAGTGACCTGGAACCCATACAAGCTTTAGTGAATTTAGTCTCTGTTCAAAAGGGACTTGAGTTCATGCACTAATTTGGAGCTAGTTAGGGGGTTGCATACAGCATTGAATGCAACTTGTCTGTCACTGCAGACGCATATGTTTTTTCCCCTCCACCTGTGCTTCACAACATAGTGCATGGCTATTAAGATTGCGTATATCTCTGAGGGCGCCGTGGCGCAGTGGTTAGTGCGTTGGACTCTGGCGCACGATGAGCGAGTTCGAAACCCGATAACACCAACGCCATCGAATGTTTATTTCGCGACGTTCCTCCTCGGCGGCGTACTGGCAAAATCCCCCGTAGTAAACTTGCCATGAAAAAGCTTCTCGACTCACGCCGTTCGGAATCGGCATTAAACTGTAGGTCCCTTTAACCTGTGTGAAAAATAAATCACACACAGCATGGTTGATTGAGAGAAGCTTGGCTCTGGTCCTTCATGTGCTGTAACGCCGCCAAAGATGAAGAAGATATCTCTGATTGAAAGACATACGCATATTTTCCTAGCGAGAAGTGCAGTCGGATGTTTTTGCGCTTAAAGAAGACCCCCGCACCGGACCACCGCCCAGACCGTGAAAATGTGAAGACTATCCTTTCCAGGTTCAGTATTCAGCCAGAGCCAATCCTGACGCCATGGAAACTCGACTGTGAAATTACAGCGCAGTAGGATAAAGGGTGTCAGTACGTCAGAAGGCATTTCCATCAGACAGGGGTCGCAGGAAAATTCTTACGCAAGCACACTGTTATTCCTATGCTAGCTGTACCAAAAGCCCTTTCCCTTCAGACCAGACATCGCTTTCAGAGCACACCCTCTTATAAACATATCAAGAGGTGGAAAGTTCATCATAGCATCTAAAGCAGCGCCCGGCGTGCTGGGGAAAGCCCCCGTGCAGCTGAGACAAACCTTTCTTTGGAATTTGGTGAAAGAGGCTACGACGTGCTTGCGTGTTAGTGTGTTCCACCAAACAACCGATGCATATGAGATTGTAGGTCTAATCATTGCCATGTAGACATAGAGGACCTTTGCCTGCGATAAGCCCCATGTTTTACCAAAAGCTCCTTTGCATTGCCAGAAATCTCACAGCGCTTTGGTGGTTTTTGACTCAACATGCTTTGACCAGAGAAGCATGCTATCTAAGATGACTCCTAGATACTTAGCCTCCTTGGATATCGAGATGGAAGTGCCTTTTAGTACCGGCTGAGTCATATCAGTATTTTTTCTCCTTCTCGTGAAGAGAACGACATCGGTCTTAGAGGATTGACCGACTGCCCATTTCTGATATACTAATCATCGATCACATTTAGCGCCGCCTGAAATCTTCTCTACTTCTAAGGTGCAAAAAAACTCCAGCAGGAGAATCGACAAGCCGCTCCAAAAAGTTGTTAGAAGACAAAAACGAGTCCTACAGAGACCGTAAGGCGGCCTTGAGAGGATTAAATCGATGGTGCCATAAGACCGACCCACCGGAAAAAGCCAAACAGTCGGTCGCCTGGGCTACAGGAATCCTGGCCCAGGATAAAGATAAAGCCAAGGGGCCCAGATCGTCCCTCGAGGAACCAAAGCGGGAGGCTAAGAAGGCTGGGCTGGGAGCACGGGCCAAGCTATCAAAGCCTTTCGGTGAGGTTGCGAGGGAGTGCCTGACGGTCGCAATTATTGATGATAGTGACCCGGACGGAAAATTGACGACCGAAAAATGGAAGGATATCGATCAAGCACTATCTTCTTAAATTGCTAAGCTGTGCCGACGAAAGATCCGTCGATGTTCTAAAGGCTACAGTTGCCGAAATAGGGGAAATATGGGAGGAAGCTAGGCTCAGGGTCGTAACTAAGGACCAGATCCCGAAATGGCCGCGAGCAAGATGCTGGCTCCAACTGATACCAGATAACCCCTCGAATTAGTTGAAACAATCAACTACTGTAACCCCAATCCCCCAACAAGAGATTGGAGTGTCGCGAAGCTGTAGGAACCAAAGGGCAGATCAAGACATGCAATTATTGTACTGAACTGCGAAGAAGTGGAACATCTGGCCCAATGCGACTACCAAATCAGGTTTGGCTTTAAAAAAGTCAAACTCAATATTTATAAAAAGTATGAGGAAGTGCCACCATCCGGCAACGAAGACACAGCTAGCACCGAAGTCAAGAGTGAAAGCTCGACGGAGCAGGAACCCGCAATCCCCTTGGGAAGCAAGGGCCCTGCGATGGTAGAAGCTGATACCCCAACAACATCCCTGGTCAATAAGGACCAGGAGTCATTGCTCGACTCCGGAAGCCAGGACTATTCTACTAACTCGCCAATGGAAGACGTTTTTCTGGACCTGGATCTGGAAGACCTCAACACCACCGTGGTGGAGGCTAATAGAATTGATAGCAGCTATGATGCTGAGATTAATTCAGATTAACCTCCATCACTCGAAAGCGGCAACCGCAAATCTTCTTCTCAGGCTGGCTAAAGGAGAAGAAGACATAGCCTTAATCCAAGAACCTTCGGTACATGAACACAAGGTTCGCGGATTAAGAACCCCAGCCTATAATTTATTTACACTACAAAAAGGAAATTATTTTCAAAGTAGGAAGCAGCTGCCTTATATCTTTTTGCAGCATAACGGGATATATTCCGTCGGTAACTGGCGATTTGTAGCCTTCGACGGATGCTACAGCAAATTCAATGGCTTTAGTCGTAACCACGGGCGACGCAATATACCAGCTACGCTGAGTTGTTTTCATCGTTTCAGTTGCAGTTTCCCTTGAAGGAGTGTGCAACGAGCCGATGACGATCTGATTTCCCGGGAAATGAGTCTGAAGCAGTACCGCACTCAGAGACTTATCTCTTCGCAGAGGGTCGTATAAGAATCGTTTTTCGATTTACGGACAAGTATCCTATATTCTTTTGAACGATACTTGTTCCAGTCATCTTCCGAATTCGATTTTAGTGATCTATTCAAAAGACTTCTGGCTTTCCGGCGAAGACTTTGGGGCTCGGCATTCCACCAGGGAACCAATTTCCTGCAAGGAGGCTTGCTGACAGGACATGCGAGTTTAAAACCATTAGTGATGGCGCTATTCGTTCTAAGTTTAGGTAGGACCTGAGTGGATTTCTCAAGCTCCTCTCTAAACCATACCCAGCCCGTCTTTCTCGGATTCCGTCTAGGTTGCAAGTAAGAGATCCCACAACTAAATCGTAATTCGATATATTTATGATCCGACAGCGTAGCATCAGGCAAGACTCGCCAGTTAGTGATGTCCCTAACATATCTGTTGGACAGGGTCAGGTCAATCACCTCCTGTTGTCTTGTCGTAACAAACGTTGGTTGAGAGCCAACATTATTGATGGTAAGGTCAAACGAGAGAGTGAAGTCGAAAAGACGGTCCCCTCTTGTATTGTATTTGCTGCTGCCCCAAGCAGTGTTTTGGGCATTAGCATCGCAACACAAGATGAAACCAATCTTTCTGGCTTCAAAGTACTCTACGAGTTCGGAAGCTTCCTTCGGTGGTGGAGGTAGTATCGAGTCGTAGGGAAAGTAGGCAGATGCAACGACGAAGTGTTCTATTGCTCCGTGCGTTTTGTAGCTTACTCTAGCAGCCACCAGATCTTGTCCACAGAAGTTTCCAAGTTTGGTTTGTCGATAATTTTCTTTTTTTTGGCGAGGGTAGGTGAAAATCTTCAAAAGACACTATGAGGACCGACAGCGTGGGCTCATAGTAGTGTGAGATTCCTACTCACTAAAAAACACCTCCCTTTAAACGTATTTTAAGTGTTAGACTACAACTGAGCTCTTGAACTCGTCCAGTAGTTTTTAGGGTTCCGTACCCAAAGGTAAAACGAAACCCTATTACTAAGACTTCGCTGTCCGTCCGTCCGTCTGTCACCAGGCTGTATCTCATGAACCGTGATAGCTAGACAGTTAAAATTTTCACAGATGATGTATTTATGTTGCCGCTACCACGACAAATACTAAAAACAGAACAAAATATTTAAGGGGGGCTCCCATACAACAGACATGATTTTCATCCAAAAAATCCTGCCTGCAACCAAGATCTGTCATTTGACGAGGTAACATACATAGTCTCTTTCATATTTATATATACAGATGGTACGGAACCCTTCGTGCGCGAGTCCGACTCGCACTTGGCCGTTTTTTTATTCACATCAGAGGAGAAAAGAAGAAATAAAAAAACAAAAAAAAAGAAGAAAAAAAACTGTACGTAAGTTAAAATGTGGCACCAGCGATGGTTCCTGCTAGGGAATGCAATACCGTTAAAAATTGTCGATATCGGTATTTCGGTATTTTCGCTGTTAGAACCGGTAATACCGGGTTTT
Source organism: Eumerus sabulonum (assembly GCA_951905685.1). NCBI lineage: Eukaryota > Metazoa > Arthropoda > Insecta > Diptera > Syrphidae > Eumerus > Eumerus sabulonum. The sequence continues at coordinate 42,762,307 of OX645064.1, forward strand.
TACCGGTATTAGTATTATTTTAAGAAATGCAAACAAAATTCAAATTTACTTACTATAGTTATGTTATTATTTAGGGGTAGTACAAATATATGTATGAGAGCACCGTGGCGGAGTGGGTAGTGTGTTGGCCTCTGACGCCGATGAAACGGGATCGAATCCCGACGCAGCCATGTCATCGAACGTGCTTTTCACGGTGTTTCTCCTCAGCGGGGTTCTGACAAAACCCCCTGTAGTAAAATTGTCATGAAAAGCTTCTCGAAATTCGCCGTTCGGAACCGGCAATAAACTGTAGGTCCCTTTCACCTATGGGAAAATGAAATCACACACAACATGGGTGATTGAGAGAAGTTTGGCTCAGGTTCTTCATGGACTGTAACGCCAACATACATACAAATATATGTCAAACACAACTAAACAACAAAACATTTATTTTTAAGAATAACTTAACAAAATTTAATCCAACTTTTTTACTATAATATTACATTAATACGTACTCTTCTTCTTCTTCTTAGTGGGCGCTACAGTTCGGGGTGAACCTGGACCTCAACCAACATGCCCCTCCATCTAGCACGATCTTTCGCTAGCCTTCTTCATTGCCCCTTCCACCTGTGTGCGCCATCTCTGCCATCTCTGCTTCTTCGTCCCTCGGGGTTGGATTCAAAGACTCTCTGGGCTGGAGCTGTGGTGTCCATTCGCCCTACATGACCCAGCCATCTTAGGCGTTGAATCCGTAGACGCCTGACTAGGCTCATGTCGTTGTACAGCCCGTAAAGTTCGTGGTTGAATCTTCTCCTCCATCCCCCGTCTGCGTTTATAGGCCCAAAAATCACGCGCAAAATCTTTCTCTCGAACCGACCAAGGGCCTCCTCATCCGCTTTTGATAGTGTCCATGCTTCTGCGCCGTACAACAGGACCGGGATGATAAGGGTCTTATATAGAGTCAACTTTGTCGTTCGGGAGAGGGCTCTATTACTCAGTTGCCTCCTGAGCTCAAAGAAACAGCGATTGGCAAGAGTGATTCTGCGTTTGATTTCGGAACTGATGTCGTTGTTCCAGGTCACTGCGGAGCCAAGGTAGACGAAGTCCTTAACTACCTCGAACTTATATCTGCCTATACAAACGTTCTGGCCGAGACGTCGGTGTTGAGCGCCCTTTTTTGATGACAGCATATATTTAGTTTTGCCCTCGTTTACCGTCAGACCAATTTTCGCCGCCTCCACCTCAATACTCGCAAACGCCTCATTGACATCACGGTGTGATCTACCTATTATGTCAATATCGTCGGCGTATGCAAGGAGTTGCGAGGATTTGAAATAGATTGTGCCTCTTGTATTTGCCAGTGATTTTTGCACAATCATTTCAGATATGATGTTGAAGAAATCACACGACAACGCATCACCCTGCCTAAATCCTTTTTTGACATCAAAACTATCGGTAAGGTGTTCACCGATTCGGATGGAGCAGCGAGCATTCTCCAAAGTCATCCTGCATAGTCTGATGAGTTTAGCAGGTATGTTAAAGGTAGACATAGCGTTGTATAGCTTGTCTCTAATTACGCTGTCGTATGCGGCTTTGAAGTCGACAAATAGGTGGTGAGTGTCGACTTGAAATTCATTGGTTTTCTCCAGTATATGCCGTAGTGTGAAGATTTGGTCGATGGTGGACTTCCCTGGCCTGAATCCGCATTGATAAGGAGCTATCAGCTTATTTACAAAAGGCTTCAGGCGTTCACACAAAACGGCAGAGAAGATTTTGTTGGCGATGTTAAGGAGACTTATTCCTCTATAGTTGGCGCAATCAGAGGGGTCTCCTTTCTTGTGGATACGTTCATTCTTGTAGTCTTTAATTGCCCTTTTGAGCGAATCACACAAGTGGTTTAATCGGGCTTTATCCAGCGGCGCGCGAGTTTGTTGCCATCGCTTCCGCACTTTCCGTTTTTCGTTCACCATTTGTCTTATTTCAGGCGGATAGGATACCTTTTGACTGACCGGAATTCGATCTTGGTGTGGAGTACTCTTCGACGCCGCATATTGCACTGCTTGGACAAAACGATCAGCTTCGACTTCTAACTCATAGGATGTTCTTAGCGGTACTCTGAGTTCGGTGCTTTCCTCAACGTAGTTTCTGAATCTTTCCCAGTTAGTTCTCCTACTAGTTAGTCTAGTTGGTCTTTGAATTTTAATTAGAGCTGCGCTAATCGTTAGTATAACTGGAGAATGGTCTGAGGAAAGGTCAAAGCTCTCATCGACCTTAAGGTAGCCTGCACTGATTCCCTTCGTGATAAAGAAGTCATTTTTTGTCAGTCAGTTTTTGCGACATCTGTCGGCCAGTATGTCGGTTTTCCCGTTGAATGAAACTCGCAGCCATTTTCCATACCAGCTTGGTAGAGTGCTTTACCTTTTTACGAGTTATATCGGGAGCCCCAAAAGGTGTGTTTAGCATTAAAGTCGAGGTTAAGTAGTCGCTCGAAAATAAGTCGATTCGTTTGGCTTTGTTCTTCAAGCTTCGCAAGAATAATTGACAAAACGTTTGCCATGGGGTCTAATTTTTCGGCACTTCTCTTATGTGAGGGCGCCGTAGTTTGGGCATATGTTTTTGTCTTGGGTCTTGGGTCAAATGTTGACCGGCGCACTTTACGCAGCGTGGATCCCTCTTGCAATAGGCTTGCGTATGGTTAAAACCTTGGCAGGGGTTGCACTGAGGAATTAACGCCCTATTCTGTGGAGGTTGTACGAACTTGTAAATACTTTCCTAATTTTAAGTTTACATTGTACATATTTTATTTCAATCTTTGTAACGGGAGCTACTGTGTGACAGAGATTATTCGAATCCCCTTTATCGTGGGAATTGTTTTGTAAGCAACGACGAATGCTCGGATTACGTCTAGTGAACCGCAAACATCAATTGTTCTCACAGTAGCTCATCGAGTGATAATTATGCGTTGTACCTACGCAAGGTGGAAAATAAAGTCATTATTAATTTTGACACTGAAGGCAACGGTTGAACATCTCTTTTACTATACATTTTTTGGCGACCGTGACAGGACACTACTAAAAGAATTTAGTGTGCCTGAATATTAACAGAAAAGCAGTGTGTTTAAAATTATAATCAATCATACATTAACTTGAGTGTCTGGTCTTTAACAAACATTTATCTTCTCAATCAAAGATATACCAAATCATTTGTTGTGTCGTGTATTCAATTTTCAGTGCTCATTAACTAACTGAATTCTAGTGCACAGTGTTAAGCCCTAACAAAAATAGACCTTAATATACATAGACGCTTCATACAAATTATCAATCATCATGGTTCGAACACTAGAGGAATTAACTGACCTGCAAGAGCAAGTAGGAAAGGAGATCTGCATCCTCGCTCGAAACTATGGGAAGGATAGTGACAGCCGCAAAACCATGAAAAAATTACATGAAAGGAGGGAAAAATTAGAAAACTTGTGGGACTGTTTCGACACCAACGACAGTGAAATTCGAGATAAGTATGCGGACTCGATACAACATGAATACTTCGCTAAGGGGTACTACGACGAGATTCAGAAGGTGTACGAAAACATGAAGTCAGACATTATCACTCGATTAATGAATTTGCAAGGACGGGACGCAGACCAGATCCAGGAGGAGTCACCAGCAACACCGCCATCAGGATCATCGGTCACACCATCATCAACAGCAACAAAGATGAATCCACCTGAAGCGAAACAAAGGCATCAGGACATTAAATCTTCAAAGACAAACACACTTTCCACTAGAGAAAGATTTAAGGTGCTTTCAAAACATTTCCAAACATCATTGGATAAGTGTGCACCAAATTTGAAAGACACCAACCCCCAGATGTTCAACGTTAAGGTAAACAATATCAAGGAGAATTTTGAAGAATTAAAAATTATGTATCGGCGAATGGATGGTGAATTAAAAGAAGAAGTATCGAAACATATTTCCATCTTCAAGAGCAGTTGGAGTTGCGATTAAGTGAGGTTCTAGTAAGAGTTACACAGGATCAACCATCAAGTACTACGTTAAAGCTACCGAAAATTGAGTTGCCCAAGTTCGACGGAAATTACCTTAAGTGGCGCCAATTTCACGATCTGTTTAAGCCAATGATCCTTGAACAACCTATACCACTTGCTCAAAAACTTTATTTTCTCCGTGCTAATCTAACAGGAGAAGCGCTAAGCTTAATACAAGGATTTCCGGCTACAGACAACAACTTTGAAACAGCTTGGAAGACTCTGATTGATAGATACGACAATAAGCGGCTTCTATTGTCAGCACAGTTGGATAAGCTACTACAGCAACCATCAGCATCAGGAACTGCATCAAGCTTACGGAAACTTCACGACAATACAAAGGAAGGTATCCAGGCACTTACTAATCTGGGATATCAAGCTCATGACTGGGACCCCATAGTAGTTCATCTAATACTGAAGAAACTGGATAAGGAAAGCAGAACGCTGTTTGAGCAATCGTTGATTGATCCGAGATGCAGTCCTTCGCTAACAGAATTGCTGAAGTTCATTGAATCCCGGTTTCAGACACTTGAAACAATTAATAGTGCAGACGATAGAAGGAAGCCCACAACAGTTATAGCAGCTAAAGTTGATGGCTGCCTAATGTGCAGCTCAGGTAACCATAAAATATTTAACTGTAAGACATTCTTATCTCTTTCAGGTGGCGATCGTGAGAGAGCTGTTCAACGTCTTGGAATTTGCCGAAACTGTCTTAGGTCGGGACATGCCTCCAACACATGTCACTCGAGAGGATGCCAAAGTTGTAATGGCAAACATAATACTCTCCTACACTATCAAAAAGATTCAAGGCAATCTTTGAAAACAAAACCAATTAATAACCATAATCATTCCATAGGTGGTCAACAGCAGCAACTAGCTCAACCATTGGTGCAATCAGCTCAAAGGGGGGAAGGTCAATCAACCAACCATTATACGAATTCCATAAGTAATCAGCAGCATCAGCTAGTTCAAAGAAGAGAAGCTCAAGCAGCCAATGCAGCTAGCTATTCGAGAAATAAATCACGCCAAGTTTATCTAGCAACAGCCTTAATTAATGTCAAGTCCGCATGCGGAACATGGCTTACTTGTCGTGCTTTGTTAGACTCAGGATCGCAAATCCATTTTGTGACTGCAGCTTTTGCACAAGCACTGGGTCTTCCAAAGTATCAATCAGAAAATTCAATAAGCGGCATAGGAGGACATGGCACAAAAACACAATTTGCAATAGGACTCACTTTTCAAGCACACAATTCAAGTTTCAAGGCAAGTATTGAAGCAAACATAATGGCTAGGATTACAGATTACCAGCTACGTGAGGTTCAATCAGGAAATTGGAATATCCCTATCCACATTCAATTGGCTGATCCAGGATTCATGTCTAATCAAAAAATAGATATGCTTATTGGTGCTGAGTTGTTTTTCGATCTTCTTCTCCCAGGGGAAATAACTATTGGACCTCAGCTTCCTAAACTCCGTAACACAAAACTAGGATGGATTGTCGCGGGTGGCATACAGGCTACAAACTCAAATGTTGTTTGCACCATTGCCACGAAGCCATCTCTATCTTCATTAGAGAAACTGGTGAGTAGATTCTGGGAGTACGAAACCCATGAGACGGAAGTAAAACGTATGAGTAATGAAGAACATAACTGTGAGGAACATTTTAAATCGAACACAAAAACTTTGTCAAATGGAAGATTTATGGTAAGTCTTCCTTTCAAAAGGAATCCGACTTGTTTAGGTGCATCTCTCGAAAAGGCACGGAAAAGATTTCTTTCATTAGAACGACGATTTGAAGGAGATAATGAATTGCGTGAACTTTATTCTCAGTTCCTGCTAGAATACGAGGAATTAGGCCACATGAGTCCGATCGAGAAGGATGAGATTCCACAAAATCATTATTTCATTCCGCATCATTGTGTGCTGAAGCCAGAAAGCTCCTCAACAGCATTGCGTGTGGTCTTTGATTGTTCAGCAAAAACGACATCTGGAGTTTCTCTCAATGATGTTCTTGGCGTAGGGCCAACAGTCCAGAATGACTTGTTTGCAATAATTATTAATTTCAGGTTAGAAAGGTATGCATTTACAGCAGACGTAAGCAAAATGTACCGACAGGTATTGGTAAGGCCAGAAGATAGAGCCTTTCAACTAATTCTTTGGAGATTTCACAGCAATCAACCTCTGAAGGCATATAAGCTTAACACATTGACTTACGGTTCAGCATGTGCTCCATTAGCAAATTCTGCACTTTTGCCGGATGCAAAAAACCAAATACTACTGCCGAAGAACAACATCGTTACAAGGCTGCTTTTGGAAAACATACATAGAACAAACTTACATGTATCCCACAGGGCTCTTGTAGCAATTTCACGACAACGGTATTGGATACTAAGCATTGGAAGAGAAGCAAGATCAGTGATCAGAAAGTGTATCATATGTGCGAAATCAAGACCAACATCCATAGCACAGTTGATGGGCGATTTACCTATGCAAAGAGTAACACCATCTCGCCCATTTTACTACACAGGAGTGGACTTTGCTGGCCCTATAAAATCACACTACAAAATCAGGGGTAAGACTCCTTCAAAATCTTATTTAGCAATTTTTGTGTGCTTTTCAACGAAGGCAATCCATATAGAAGTTGTTGGAGATCTCTCCACTGAATCGTTCATAAACTGCCTTAAGAGGTTTGTAGGCAGACGAGGATTGTGCCACACTATCTTCTGCGATAATGCAACTAATTTTGTTGGTGCAAACAATAAACTTAAGGAGCTTAAAGAAGTTATGCAGTCAAAGAGAATGGAGTCAGCCATTCAATCATCATGTATTCAGGCGGGAATTAATTGGCAATTTATTCCTCCCCGTTCTCCGCACTTCGGGGGACTCTGGGAGTCAGCTGTAAAATCTGCTAAGGGATTGTTGGTTAAACACCTGGGTGAGGCTTCGTTAACATATGAAGAGCTCACCACGATCACAATTCAAATAGAAGCTATACTCAATTCAAGACCCTTGACGCCAATTTCATCGGATCCAAATGATTTAGAAGCTCTTACCCCTGGACATTTTCTGATAGGAGCGCCACTCCTTTCAATAGCTGAGCCCGATGTCACTGATAAAAGGGTAAGTTCTCTAAATAAATATCGACAAATCCAGCATGTTCAACAGTCTTTTTGGAAGAGATGGTCGAGTGAGTACTTACATAACTTACAACAACGAACTAAGTGGAAAACTGAATCCCAAAACTTGAAGCCAAACACTCTTGTTTTATTAAAGGAATCTAATATGCCACCAACAAGATGGAAGTTGGGACGTGTACTAGAAGTTATCAAAGGAAACGATGGATTGGTTCGTGTTGCTAACATTAAGACCCAAGGAGGAGTTCTCCAGCGAGCTATTCATAACTTGTGTCCTCTGCCGTTAGAAGAAACAGCTGAGGCGGAGTCTCCAGCAGATGAGCATGAGAAAGAGCCATATCTAAGAAATGAACGAGAACCAACATCACGGAAACTCAGAAACGGCAAGGTTAGATCGGGAACTGTATTGGTGTCATTTTTGATTGCAATGTTGGTTGGACCAGTTAACACAACATACACAGACAACCACGTCCTTACAAATCAGCTCGATAATGCAGTCGGAATCTACTTTAAAGACATTGGAACTCTTCGAATCGTCAACAATTTTTGGAGCCTTTATGTTTTTTACAATCTTACCAATTATTGGTTTGAATTAAATGAAATTAAAACGTATATAAATGAACTGGAAAAAGCTTGCACGACAGATAAAACGGACAAGATTTACTACTGTCATTCGACGGTTGACATTTTTCGACAAAGAGTAGCTATCATTGATCAAAATAACGAATTCATTCACGGGTTTAATACTTCAAGTCGGGCAGCGATTCGACATCGCAGGTCTCCATTCGATTTTGTTGGTAGTGTAGCACATAGTTTGTTTGGCATCCTTGATCAAGAAGAGGCTCAACACATTCAAAATCAGATCAACTTGGCGAATAAACATGAAACTCACTTAGCTGCTCTCATTGAAAAACAAAGTTCCATTTCAGATTCCACTGTTAATATTTTGAGGCAAAATTCATTGGAAGTCAAAAGGCAATTCCAGACACTGAACACATATTTGGCCAGGACGTTTAATGTAATCGAAAAACAGCAAGATAACATTGGCACAAACCAACACTTTGTATCGCTTACGTCTTATTTAATTATGATTTTATCCAACTTTCAGCGCACTCAAGATATTCTACTTGATGTTATACTTGACTTGAATCATGCAAAAATTAACCCTCAGCTTATCACACCAAGGCAACTCAATGACCAGCTGCAGCTTATTCAAGGAAACCTCCCATCAACTTTGAGATTACCTAATGTTTCAGTTTTGGACATGTTTAAAATAATAACAGTCAGGGGACGGACACTTCATGATTCAATCGTTTTTGAAATGCTCATACCCTTAGCTGACGACCAAGAATTCCAGATGTTCAATCTAAGTCCATTACCCATCATTCACTACAACATCAGCCTCCTAGTGGATATACCTAAACCATACCTTGCAGTTACATTAGCAAGAGACAAATTTTTTAGATTAACAGAGTTTGAATTCTCATCTTGCAAGCTTATAGCTGCGAGAACCCATCTCTGTACTCAGATTGTTCCAACTAATATCCATCAACACAATTTGCAAGTATGTGAAATGGCCTTGATGAATCATGAAAATAATGCATTGGCCGATTGCATCTTAAACGAAATACCATCTCAAAATCGTTGGATCGCACTCAAAGAAACTAACAGCTGGCTATTTTCATTGATTACTAATTCCACAGGTCTACTCATTTGCAATGGAGTTACAAGCAGCATCGCCTTAGCAGGCAATGGAGTGATAGAATTCAAAGAGATGTGCACTCTTAAAGTTGGAAACACGATTATAACCGGACGCTCAAACTTAAAAACAGTTATATCTAACTCGTTCGTTCCGAGTGCAAAAATCAACAACTGGATCGAAAACCATAACTTCACAAAAGACCTTGTCCCCCCATTGAAGGTAAGCACCATTGAACATGATCAATTTAAAAATATCACACAGGAAATAGAAGACCTTAAGAAAGACATGAGAGCACCCGAAGAACCGCAATTGAACATACACGATTACCATCACTACAGTTTGAGCTACCTGCTGCTGTCGATTACCATTGGAGTAATAGTATATTATTGCCGACGCCGACATCAGAAAGGGCCGATTCCAGCTCAACGAAGAACAGTTCCTCGCTTTGAAGCCAATATTTGAATTGAAGGTTAAGAACCTCCAAGGAGGGGTGTATGTACGAACTTGTAAATACTTTCCTAATTTTAAGTTTACATTGTACATATTTTATTTCAATCTTTGTAACGGGAGCTACTGTGTGACAGAGATTATTCGAATCCCCTTTATCGTGGGAATTGTTTTGTAAGCAACGACGAATGCTCGGATTACGTCTAGTGAACCGCAAACATCAATTGTTCTCACAGTAGCTCATCGAGTGATAATTATGCGTTGTACCTACGCAAGGTGGAAAATAAAGTCATTATTAATTTTGACACTGAAGGCAACGGTTGAACATCTCTTTTACTATACAGAGGTGGTTCGATTTTAACGACAATATCTAAGATCGTTTTGATCTTCGGTTTTTTCGAACGTTAGTCTGAATAAGGGAGGGAGGGAGCGAGCAAACAGAGCAAAGAAGTTGATCGCGTTTAACATGGCAAACGCCAGCTTCGATGTCTGTCCCTGCTCAATCCAAGTTGACACACAGCCTCCGCGTGGCCCCCCCTGGGTAGCTACCCTGGCACCCGCCAGGTAGTGAACCAATGTGTGCAGCGACCCAACCCTAGTTCCAGGGGAAAGAGGAACCTGGCCCTCCAGGTTGGGGGTTGTGCTTAGGGGTAACATCCCTATCACGTAAAAACCTACTTGTTCCGAAACGACAACAAGCCTCGGATACGGACGGATACAAAGCTGACGACCCCTGCAAACGACTAACGGACTTGAGAGTCTGCACCTGGAATGTGAGGTCCCTTAACACCACATCCGACAACGGATTAAGGCTAATCGATTTCCTAGCGGGGCGTAACCTCCTTGTAGCAAGCACGCGATTCCCCCATCTCAACATCCACAAGGGTACCTGGCGGTCTTGTGATCAATCGACCACCAACCAGATTGATCATATTGCGATCGACGCCAGACACTCCTCCTGTATTCTCGACGTACGAACCTTCCGAGGGGCCAACATCGACTCGGACCACTACCTTGTTGTAGCCAAGGTACGAATGAGGATATCAAGAATGCTTAGGAGTCGAGTAGGACTACGTTAGTTTGACGTTGGAAAGCTACAATCGCAAGAGACTGCCAGAATCTTTGCCGATCGTGTCTCCTCAAAGCTCTCTCAAAATCCGCCCACAGCAGCACAAACAATAGAACAGGAATGGGCTCATTGCCAGAGCGCCGTCAGGGATGCTGCCTCAGAGGTGCTGGGTTTCAAACAGCCACCACCTAGAAACCCCTGGTTCGATAGACAATGCGAACAAGCCCATGCAGCAAAACAAGAGGCATATAAAGCCATGCTGCAACGACGGACGAGAGCTGCTCGCGAAATCTATGAGCAGAAGAGAAGAGAGGAACACACGCTTTTCAGAAGAAAGAAGAGAGAGCACGGAAAGCGTGAGATCGAGGAGATGGAGAGATGCACCCGCAGGAATGACGCCCGTAAGTTTTACAACAAGGTAAAACGAACATGCCATGGCTACAAGGCCAGAGTGGCGGCCTGCAGCACTTCTGCAGACTGTATAACGGCGATGATAGACAAGATACCGCTGTCAAGCAGAACGAGCCATTCGCAATGGACCACGAAGTAACAGAATTCAGTCCACCCGACCTAGACGAAGTCAAAACAGCGATATCAAGACTTAAGTCTAATAAAGCCGCTGGCGCAGACGGCCTGTCTGCTGAGCTTTTTAAGGCGGCTGGAGATGAGCTGGTAAGGTGCACGCACCATCTCATCTGCAAGGTATGGTCGGAGGAAAGCATGCCCGACGAATGGAATCTCAGCATCGTTTGCCCGGTCCATAAGAAAGGAGACCCCTATAACTGCGCCAACTATAGGGGAATAAGTCTCCTTAACATCGCATATAAGATCTTCTCTGCCGTATTGTGTGAACGCCTGAAACCGTTTGTGGATAACCTGATCGGCTCTTATCAGTGTGGTTTCAGGCCAGGTAAATCCACAATAGACCAAATATTTACGCTACGGCAGATCTTGGAGAAGACCCAGGAATATCAAATCGACACTCACCACCTCTTCGTCGATTTCAAGGCCGCGTATGACAGCGTATATAGAGACGAGCTGTACAAAGCCATGTCTAGTTTTAACATCCCTGTCAAACTCGTCCGACTGTGCAGGATGACAATGGAGAATTCTCGCTGCTCCATTAAGGTCGGTAATGAGCAAACCGAGACCTTTGATGTCAAAAAAGGATTTAGGCAGGGCGACGCGCTGTCGTGCAACTTTTTCAACATCGTGCTTGAAAAGATCGTGCAAGACGTCAATGAGGCTTTCGTGAGCATTGAGGTAGAAGCGGCTAAGATGGGTCTCAAGGTTAATGAGGGTAAGACCAAATATCTGCTTTCATCTAAAAGAGACGGACAACACCGACGTATTGGCCAGAACGTCACAATGGGCGGATGTAACTTTGAAGTGGTCAAGGAATTCGTCTACCTTGGCTCACTGATAACCAGCGACAACAACACCAGCGCTGAGATAAAACGCAGAATCACTCTTGCCAGCCGCTGTTTCTTTGGGCTCAAGAGGCAATTGAGAAGTAGAGCCCTCTCTCGGAAAACCAAGGTGATACTATATAAGACCTTGATCATCCCAGTCCTCCTTTACAAAAGCGGATGAAGATGCCCTTGGTCGTTTCGAGACGAAAATTCTGCGCACTATCTACGGTCCCATTTGTTCAAACGGTGTATGGAGGAGAAGATATAACGAAGAACTGTACGGGTTGTACAGCGACATCGGCCTGGTACGACGTCTACGGATACAGCGTCTATGGTGGCTAGGCCATGTAGAGCGCATGGAAGATACAGCTCCGACCCGAAAAGTCTTCGAATCCACTCCGGAAGGAAGGCGCGGCAGAGGACGGCCGCATCAGCGGTGGCGCACGCAGGTGGAAGGGGACCTCAACCAACTGGGCGTGCGGCACTGGAAACAGCTGGCCAAAGACCGTGCCGGCTGGAGACGCTTGTTGGTTGAGGCCCAGGTTCACCACGGACTGTAGCGCCACCTAAGTAAGTAAGTAAGTCTGAATAAGGGAAGACCGCGTTTGACTACGGATTCTTCCACGTTGATCTGATTCTTTTCACGCGCGAGAATGTTTACCGCATCTGTTATTTTGAAACCTTTGGTTTTCAGGTCCGCGATAACGTCTTCCTTTTTGCAAGAGGGGTGCAGACCCCCAGTTACTACACGGATTGGTCGGTCAAACTTATTTTCGTACGTGTACCATTGCACTTTCTCTGCGTTAAGCTTTTGAGAAACGAGACGATAGCTATCCGGTTCATTGACTTTAATAGTGCACGTGTCATTATTTCGCGACATTATTCGATAATCACTGGATGGTAATGATTGCAAAATTGCGGGCAATTTATAATAATCCGCGATTCCAAACACATTTATCGGTGGCGGAGAGGGTTGCTTCGATTTCATTTGCTTCGAAATTTGATCGCTGCACGTACCAGGTGCTAACTTAGGTCTTACTTTTTCGCCGTTTGAGACTGCTATTGAATGGCGTTCTTCGGTGCGTATAACTTCGGGCGATGACTCCGCCTTCCGTTTTTTGCCCGCTCGTTTTTCTCTTAATATCCAGTCCGTTTCACGACTCAGTTCTTCTTCGTCCGTGTGATAACTTGTGTTATCCGGACGGGTAGGAGGCAAAACTGACGTGGTCGCAATCAGCGATTTAAGCATATCTAGCTCCTTCTTTAGTTCGGCGCAAAGTAGCTCCGTGTTATGTAATCTAGCACGTAGGTTGCAGTTTTCTTCTTCGAGGCTTTGTAATTTGGTAGAAGTTTGTTCGTTGACCGGAACTGCCGGTTCTGAGGATTTAGCGTCACACGCTTTTATCGTTGATCCCGTCGGTGGGGATCTTGGTATTCTTTTACTTTTTTAAAACGGGGTGTAAAATATTAAATTTATTGGAATCCATAATGTTCCCACAAGTAGCGGCGAAAGGGTGGTCCGTCTGTCCAGAGATCCGCAGTAGACAGATAAGCCTCGCTGATCCGGAGGTCGCCAGGTATCCGGATGCTTCGTTAGAGATTGAGCTATTTTTTAGACTGGGCCCCCAACCAAGTTGATTCTCAGCACGGGTCGCATTACACCTTAATCCAGCCCAGTTGTCAGCGAAGCTAACGATGGATTTTAGTCGCCTCTTACGACAGGCATGCCTTACCTCGGGTATATTTTAACCCCTACCCGAAGGGGGGTTGTCGATAATGAGTTGGATATGATGATGCCAACCCTAAGCCTTTCGGATCGCTTATCATGAAGAATCGTAGCATCACGTATACTACCATAGGCGTTTATTCCACACCCACGGTTCTTGAATGGATACAACGTCATGATTTGTACCACTGCCTGCAATTTTACTACTTAAAAGAGCAGTAGCAGCCTTGCAATGCCGTAGATTGATCTGGATAAAACGTATCCTGACATTTTCAGAGGAGATGGCCGCCTCTTTATAAGAGGGCTGCTTCTCTCGACTCCTTACGGTCAATTGGATCTCCTTCTCGGAGGAAGGGGTTTTGTTGTGTGATGTGCCCGCCTCCGAGGATCGGTTTTTGGCTATCTTCGCCTTCTGGCTTATGCTTTGATCCTACTGGGTCGCCACATCTGCCATTGGACTCCGATTTCCCACCGCCCTACCGGAGAGGGAGGCATCGCACACTAATTGCCTAACGAGGCTATCCTTGGAGGCGGTCTTCCGTTTGCGGGAGCTTTTACCTTTTTCGGCAAGAGCTCCTGCTCCCTTCGGACACCGGTTTGGGACAGCCTTGCCAGTTCGACGACTGCTAGGACCCGTAACGACTTCGCCTTCTGCGTTCGGAGTCTGCCTGTCAGCCCATGGCAGAAACCTGGGTGGTTGAACCTTCCCAGTAAGAGGAAGAGAGCTGAAGGCGCATGCCGAAAATACAGACATCCTTACGCCTCCTACAGCAGCCTTTCCCAACCGCCGACGCTTTCCGCGCTGCGCACCTTCGAGAGAGGGGTGGAGCTGAGGAAGGAGGGTCGGATCGATTTCGATAGGAGATACCTCCGTCGACCTAACTCTCTTACCCCAGAGGTTTAGCCTCGACCAGCGTCTTTGTACAATTTTCGGCATGCCTCTTACCTCTACTTTTTTCGCACTTAGCAGTGCATTCAGCAGTACGTCCCAATTATGGGGCGGGTTCCACTTTTGCGGTTTCCCGTACCGCACCGTTGGTGCGGATGCACCGCTCATGCTCAGTCTGACCAATTGATCGAAGAGTGAGCCGCATGAGTCGGTGTCGTTCCGGGCTGCCGGAGGGTTTAAAATGAATGGAGTCTCCAGAATCCTTGCCCTGGCCGCGATCAAAGAGATCGCGGTTGAATTTCCGCTGCTGTGGATATCACCTGGAGTACACAATTCCTTAGGGTTATCCATTCATGTTTGGGTCTTCGAGTCTTAGTCCGAGGTCTATGACCTCTTAAGCCTCCTGCCACGACAAGGCGCCCGAAGAAGGGAGGCGCTTCCTTAAGTATGAATTTGAATGCGTTTCAAGTTCAGCCATAGATATATGATCAAGTTACACTTGTTACAGGAATGGAGTGAGGTTAGGGTGGTGTTTATACTCAAGTCGGGGAAGGTCAACCATGCCACGGCAAAGGATTATAGACCCATTAGCCTATCCTCCTTCCTTATGAAAACATTGGAGCGACTAATTGACAAATACATAAGAAATGAGATTGGTCATAGCTACTTATCACAACCACATAATGCATACATATGTAAAGGGTAAATCGGTATATACCGTTCATCACAGGGTGGTCTAGGCATTAATGGAAAATCTGTAGGTGGGCTGAACAAATGCTAAGTACTCGCATAAAAAACTCGTCGACAGGAAGGAGCAAATGGAAGGGTTAGGGTCAGCCGAGGCACACCACTGGGGGGGTGGTGATGAACCTTCCACCATTAGACATATATTGTGAAAACTTTGCAGCCAGGGCTGCGCTAAGGATGCAGGAATCCAGTCTTTGGAAAAGGTGTCCTCATAGCCACGCATCTATTCTGGATCGATGGGCTATCTTGGGGTCCGCAAGAGCCCGAGAGGAGATTCTCTATCAGGATACCCTCCAGGGATAAGATCCAAACTCGTACAACTCTGCAAAGAGAGACTAGAAGATATATCGGATTTCAACGAGGTGACCATCTGCTGGGTACCAGGGCATGTGAATATTCCCAGAAATGAGAAGGCGGACGAACTAGCTAGACTGGGGTCATGCGCAGATTTTACGCGGATCCCAACTGAGGCTAAAACGCCACTCAGCACACTATTCAGAGAAATAGATGCGGAACTACTAGAAAAAGCCAACAAGCGACGGTGTCAATTAGAAACATGCGCCACAAGAAAAAGACGGAAGGTCTGTTAAATTTAAGTAGAGGGAATATACGACTAGTAGTCGGTGCCCTCACTGGACACTGCATGATATCATATCATGCCGCTAGACTAGGTCAGCCCTCCAATGATTTTTGCAGAAGCTGTAGGGACGTAGAGGAAATAGAATCCGGAAAAGATATACGTTCCTTGGGAGTCAGTTCTTTTCGGGTTTAGAGGAGGCAACAGATATTAAGAGATACAAACTGAACAGGATTCTTAACTGCGTCTACGTGGTTTAGCTCAGCGGGCAACTTATAGGTTCCCCTCGGGTTTGACTTTTAAAATGTGCACAATGGACTCCACGTAGTCTAAGTAAACCTTGACCTCATGTCAATAGGGCACCAACTAACCTAACCTACATTTGTTCTGTTAACAAAAGAAGAAGAGCAGACCTTTGTAAGACGTTGAAATTCACAGGTCTCATATTGACCAGGGATAAACAAAGGATTCAGACAGGGCGACGTACTCTTATGTGATTTTTTCAACATCATACTTGAAAAGATCGTGCGAGATAAACTGGCCAATACAAGAGGAATGTTCTATTTCAAGTCTGCACAGTCCGACGTGTTTGGGAGAACGCAGCGAGACATCAATGAAGATTTTACGAGCATTGAAGAAGAAACGGCTGCTTACAACCTGTCAACTGATGCCTTAGACCGGAGAGTTAAAGGACAAAAGTGGAAGGTTGTTAAAAAGGTGAAATTCCTCAGCGACGCAGTTTGTGCTCTTATAAAGTGACTGCACACTGGTAGGAAACCAAACCCACACTCTTCTTACAGTACGAATCCAGTCAACATTTTCTGCATAAAGACTGGAAATACTTTAGTGACTTAAATAGCTGCAATGACTTTTTGTTTTTTTTTTTTTTAGAAACTCGCGCAGGTTCAAGAGTTTTTATATTCTCTTATGATGTGATAGACACACAACCTGAACGGAGTGCAGTGGTTTTGGGTCGTTGATGTTCGTTAACTCTCAGGGGTGGTTGTCCCAGATAGGACGAGAGCCGACCGAATTCCGCGTTTTTGGTTGTAGTCCGTACTAATTCGTTCAAGCACTTTTTAGTATTGCATACGCACAGGATGAATTCCAGTTGACCATATACTGTGAGTGTTATGCCTGCAGCAGTACATCTGGTAACTTTCCATTCACAACTGCATTGCATACTATTGTCCGTATAGGAATTACTTTTTTCTTGGCTATGAAGCGAATTGAACTATAGACCTTCCGCTCGGCGGTCGATGATGTTAACCACTGCACCACGGCCACCCCCATTAAACTATTACTTAAACTATTACTTACTATGACTTAAACTATTTTAAAGATTTTGAATGCTTCAATAGCTTCGATGACTTCATCTACGCAATAGCTTGATAAAACTACATACTGTGACTTGAAGTATTTGATTGGCTTCAACGATTTTAGAGCAACAAAGGATTTCAAAGATTTCTTTGAAGAGATCAGTTGGCTTCAATGTGTAGAGCTACTAGTTAACTAGTTAACGAATTAACTTAAAAGACTCAGGTGGCTTCAATGACTTTAATCAACTGGTTAACGTCAAAAATGTTGCTAGCTTCAATTATTTCATTTACGTCATTTATGCAATAACTTCTATGATAAGGCTTTGATTGGCTTCAACGAATTTAGAACAAGAAGGGACTTTAAAAACTACAAAGGGTGGTGGCTCCCATGATTCAAAAAACGTTTAGAATTTAGTAAGCTGTAATGACTTTGGGGTAACAAAAGACTTCAATGTCTTTACAGATTTTGAAGACTTTGAACAGATGTGTATTCAATGGATGCAACTACTGTTTTTTTTATTCCCATATTTTTTCTATAGATCAAGAGTCATACTTTTATTGTGTTTGTCACACAACCTGGACGGAGTTCAGATGGTTTGGGTTGTAGATGTTTGTTTACCACTCTCCAAGGATGGTTGTCCTAGGTAGGATTCGAGAGGAACTCGGCTGAATTTTCACGTTTGCTGTAGTTCCAGCAAAAGTTCCTGTCATGAATTTGAAGTGACCATATACCTACTGTGATTGTTATGCCTTCATCAGCTGGGTTGCACAATTTTTCCGTATGGGCATTGCATTCCTTGGCCATATTCATACTTTGAGCTGCAGACCTTCCGCTAGACAGTCGGTGAGGTTTACCATTGCACCACGGCCACCCCCATTAATTTCGAAGATTCGAATTTATTTCAAACATGCAAATAGTTTCAATAAGTCGGAAGTTTTACTAACGTCAATGACTTAATTTATACAAAGTTCAAAGATTTTGGAAGTTTCAATAACTTGATGAACTACCAAGACTTCAGGTGGCTTTTAAGGCTTAAAAATATTTGAAGAATTACTTTCAATGACTAAGGAGCAATAAGTGACTTCAGTGACTTAAACGGTTTCGAAGTCTTTGAAGATATCAAGTGGCTTCAATGAATGCAACTACTAGTTAACTTCAAAGACGTCAACGAATTTGACTTGACTTGACTTGACGAACTTGACGTATTAACATATACAGACAATTATTACTAAATCCCGACTTCAACACAGAATTCCACGGGTACTGAAGTCGTTAACCTGTAATTTTTAATTGAAGTGAAAACTGATTTGCGAGTGAACGTTAAAAAGTTCTTGGCCTGACAATGATAGACTGCGATTTCCAGTTAACTTCATCACAATTAGTTCCGTGTTCCTCCAACTTCAAGTTTTAAATCTGGAAAGGTGATTAGGATTCATTTACGGCCCTGCCAACTTCTTTAATGTATGCAAAACATTTCTCAGAAATAACTTTTTTCAAGTTTGGGAACTGAGGGCCGAGCAAATCATACCCCACTTCTCGCAGCTTTCCTGTAGCCAACGTATAGGTTCGTTTGTCCCTTCTCATGAATTTTGGTATCCAGTCTGTCAAAATGGTTGGAGTAGAGAAGCTTGGCTCTGGCTCTCTTCATGGGCTGTAGCGCCACCAAAGAAGAAGTTTGCTGATCTCCATTTTGGATAGATCAGTTAGTTCATTAAAGAAGTATTCTCCTATAAATCGTCTCATTGAGGAGGCTAGGGCAGGACAATTGCATAGGAGATGGGCTGGAGATTCTTCCTCATCTACTGCACCTACTGCAACAGCCATTATGTGGCAGTCCTATAAGGACTCCAATTAGGCTGCTTATACATAGCCCGCATGTTTTCAGCAGGCTAGTGGTTCTACGTTGACAGTACCTGGGTCGGGGTTCTCAGGTCTGCCACGCATTCTCTCATTGGCCTGTAGTCGTGCCTGGTTTGAAATTTCATATTTTAGCGTGTGCATTGGATTGATGGATGTCCCCTTTAACAGACCAATTTTGATCTTATTATTTGCGATTCGAGTGCTTGTACTGCCCCTTGGCTGTCTGTGTAGAGGACAATGTCATTGTAGTCCATCAATCTCAAAGACAACCAGTCGGCGGCCTCACGAATTGCCGTGAGTTGGTAATTGTTGTTTTATATAGAATCTTGAAGTCCAGCTCCGGTTATAGCGATACATGCCATCCTATGTACTCTGTTTAGAAGTTTGACACCACCAGACTAAGCAGCCGTACGTTAGTATATGCCTAACAACCGCAGTATACAAGCAGTGCGTGAAATGGGGTACCCCCCCCCCCCATCAGGTATCCAAGGCTCTCCTGCAGGTGTATAGCGCAGTTGTTGTTCTTTTTCTGGGGTGGTCGTTCAGTGGTAAACATCGCCGATTGTCGAACGGAAGGTCTATAGTTCAAAGTATGTTCATAACCAAGAAATATCTATACGGAAAAATTGTGCAACGAAGCTGTTGTGAATGGGAAGTGATCAAAATACTGATGAAGGCTGGCAGTATACATATGGTCACGCGCAAAGTTGCCCTTTGAATGCATTCTTTTTCAGAGATACTTATCAGCGCGGAAAATCCTGCGAGACTGCGCTTCAAAACCTAGTTGGGAGAATTAAATGCGCGCTCGAAAGGAAAGAGTACGCGCTGGGCATCTTCATCGACATTGAAAGAGCTTTTGATAATGCAAGTTTCGACAGCATATGCAACCCTGCCAGATGTCATATGGCGTAGATGAAGCACGGATCCTGTGGATCAAAGCAATGCTTTGCACAAGATATTGACCGCTGATGCAGGTCTCGACCGGTGTGTCAAATCAGGGGCTGCCCGCGAGGTCGACTCTCTGCTTGCTGCTCTCAATGCCTCTGGAATCTATGCTCAGGCCTATGTGGATGATGTCGCCGTACTTTCTGTCGGCTCATGCTTAGCGCCTGTCCGTCTCAAAGCACAGTCGGAGCTAAATGTGATCGGTGATTGGTGTACCGGAAATGGGCTGTCGGTTAACCCTCTTAAGATAGATGTCGTTCTCTTCACTAGAAGAGGAAAAAATACTGACATGACTCAGCTGGTACTAAAAGGCACTTCCATCCCGATATTCAAGGAGGCTAAGTATCTAGGAGTCATCTTATATAGCAAGCTTCTTTGGTCAAAGCATGTTGAGTTAAAAACCACCAAAGCGTTGTCGTCTTTTTGGCAATGCAAAGGAGCTTTTGGCAAAACATGGGCTTTATCACCGGCAAAGGTTCTCTTGATCTACACGGCAAAGATAAGACCTAGAATCTCATATGAATCGGTTGTCTGGTGGAACAGACTAAAACGCAAACACGTTGTGGCCTCTATCACCAAACTCCAAAGAACGGTTTGTCTCAGCTGTATAAACCTTGCACCTCTTGATATATTTGACAGAGGGTGTGCTCTGAAAGCCATGTCTCGTCTGAAGAGAAATGGCTTTTGGTACAGCTCGCATAGGAATAACAGTGTGCATGCGTAAGAATTGACCTGCGACCCCTGTCTCATGAACATGCCTTCTGAGGGATTGACACGCGTTATCCTACTGCGCTGTAATTTCACAGTCGAGTTTCCATGGCGCCCGGGTTGACTCTGGCTGGATACTGAACCTGAAAAGGATAGTCTTCGCGGATGGCTCCAAGCCTGGGCGGGGGTCTTCTTTGAGCGCGAAAACATTCGACTATACCTCTCGTTAGGAAAATATGCGTCTGTCTTCCAATCAGAGATATACGCAATCCTAATGGCCATGCACTATGTAGTGAAGCACAGGTGGAGGGGGATAAGCAATTGCGTATTGCAATAAAAATATCCAACTCACTAAAGCCAATTATTATAAACAGAAATTCGCAAGGGTTATAAATGATCCAAGGAAAACGTGGAGGATTGTTGGTGAACTAATTGGTAAAAAGCAACCCTCAGTAGATGAAACCATAAAAAATAATTTACCCAATACTGGCATGGATCTACAAGATATTGTGAACAAATTTGCAGACCAATTCTCGGAACAGACATCAAAAATCATACATATTTGTAACACAAAGACATCAAAACACAGGAGTACGGAACTACAAAAAAGCATATATATAGAAGAAGCAACAGAAATCGAAGTATATCAGATGTTGACTCAATTGAACGTCAGAAAAGGACCAGGGGCAGATAATATAATACCGGTGGACCTCAAAATAAATGCTACACAACTTACTCCAATAATCACACGAATTATAAATCAAAGTCTGTACCAGTGTTACGTGCCAAAACTAATGAAAACATCGATTATCCGGCCGATATACAAAGGGGGAAGAAAAAATGACATAGGAAATTATAGGCCTATCGCTATTTTATCAGCCGTCGAAAAGTGCATGGAACATATAATCGTTAGTCGCATCAACAACTTTATAAACAAACATAAGATTCTACACCCAAATCAACACGGCTTTCAAAAATGTAAGAGCACCCAATCGCTCCTAGGGGAGTTTACAAATACGATCAACGCTGGGCTGAACAAAAACCACCATGTCCTTGTACTTTTTATCGATTTCAGTAAAGCATTTGACACTTTAACACCTGAAAAACTGATAGAAAGCCTCTGCAGAAATGATCTCAGAGGACTAGTGGCGAATTGGCTTCGGAGTTATCTAACAGAGAGAACAATCAGAGTCAAAGTATCTGGAATCATGAGCAGAGAAAAAATAATCAAATATGGAGTACCACAAGGTTCAAAATTGGGCCCTATCTTGTTCACTCTTTACACAAACGAACTATTGAGGATATTTAAGAAAAGTACAGCCTATGCTTATGCGGACGATATAGCAATTGTGGTAAAACACAAAGACTTGCAAGTAGCCAAACAAATATTACAAGAAGAATTTGACGTTTTATCTAAATGGTGCCATGATAACGGGCTTGTTATAAATGCCGCAAAAACTAAGGTGATGCATATACGCACACCATATAAGCAAACCGAACCTATCCACATTTACCACCGAAATGACTGCTGTCCACTTTCTGTCAACAATAACGCAATTGAAGTAGTAACATGTTTCAAATATCTTGGAGTAATAATAGACAACAACTTTTTATGGCGTGAGCACATCAATCATCTTCGTCTATGTTAAATCTAAACCGTTCTTAACAAAGAATATACGACCTTTAGATTACCGTGAAGAACTGTGAGAGAGTTTATTCGGAAAAAAAGAAACATTTATATATTAGTAGTGAATGACATTTCTATATTGGAAAATGTAGTTCCCATAGAGACAAGGCTACCAAGATAAATTAATGAAAATATTACCTGAGTGACATCTTTTACAGTATTGTTCTTAACACCCCCACTTTTTAAATAATTTATACAATTCATTCAAAAATACTATTACTATTACAGTTTGTTTTCAATTCCAATTAAATATCGAAAATTTTGAAATTTATCTTTACTGAGGGCCTTTGTTAAAATATCAGCTTGTTGTTGTTCAGAGGGAACAAAACTAATTGAGAAACTACCCCTTTCGAACTGCTCACGAATAAAGTGGTAACGAACGTCTATGTGTTTAGTTCGTTTGTGAAACTCTGGGTTCTTGATGAGTCGTATCGCTCCTTGGTTGTCCATGTTCAGAATTGAATTGTCCATAACAGTTGGAATCAATTCGAGTAGTAACTGCTGCAACCATATCATCTCTTTCACAGCCTGCGATGCAGCCACGTACTCCGACTCTGTAGTTGAGAGAGAAACACATTTCTGCCTCTGCGATGACCAAGACAGCGGACCATTTCCAATTGAAAAAATGAACCCAGTAGTGGAGCGCCTGGTTTCAGGATCTCCCGCATAGTCAGCGTCACTGTAACAAACTAAAGAATAACACTGAGTTTTTTTAAAAAGTATACCCATTTCTCTAGTCCCGTTGAGATATTTTAAAATTCTCTTGACAGCGTCGACATCTTTATTATTCGGTGCATCTAGGTGTCGGGAGACCACACCCACTGCAAATGCGATATCTGGTCGAGTTGCCACTGCCAAGTACATAAGAGAACCCACTGCTTCTCTATAGGGAAATTTCACTACTTCTGAAGAAACATGCTCCAACGATGAGAAGGTTTCTGCCGGTGTTGAAACTGGCTTGCAGTCAGCCATGTTGAATTTCTTTAGCAACCGCTCAATGTAACGCGATTGGCACACGTGAAGCTCGCCTCCTAGTTTTTTGGAAATTTCCATGCCAAGAAAATTACCCGTTTCCAACACTGTAACATCAAAATTATTCTTCAGAAAGTTTACCAACGAAAGAGCATCATCTTTATCTTTCGTTGCCACCAGCCCATCATCGATGTATATAGCCAGAATAATTAGTTTGTCGCCTGTCGATACAAAAATGCAAGGATCCATTTGAGTTGGCTCTAGCTTAAAGTTTCTGAGAACCACTGTCAGCTTCTGGTTCCAACAGCGGTATGCTTGCTTGAGTCCATACAAGCTTTTCCGCAACTTACAAACCTTGTCTGTGCCATCATCAAAGCCCTCTGGCTGGTGCATGTAAATTTCCTCTGTGAGATCACCATGCAAAAATGCAGTCTTAACATCAAACTGAGTCAATACAAGGTTTTCATTGGCTGCTATGGCAAGAATGGAGCGAATTGAAGTGAATTTAGCTACCGGACTATATATTTCCCCATAATCTATGCCATATTCCTGAGTATAACCTTGTGCAACAAGTCTTGCTTTATACCTTTGTTTTCCCGATTCTAGATCCTTAATCTTGTACTCCCATCTGTTGCCAATGATTTTTCTGTCCACAGGATGAGACACCATGTCCCAAGTGCGATTTTTACGAAGGCTTTTTATTTCATCTGCCATGGCTTCCTTCCATTGATCCATGTATGCGCAAGATACAGCTTCTGTAAAATTCCGTGGCTCTTCCTGCATGAAAAACGCATGCTTTTCTATAAGGTGGCACGTCCCTGGCATAGCCTTATTCCTTTGGCGTAGTCTATACTTCAAGGGAATAGACATATTAGGGTCTTGGGCGACTTCCAACTCACCATCTGCTTCCCCTGTGGACTGGATATTCACGACCTCAACATCCTTGTCCATAGCTCGGCCATTATCGTCTTGCGCTATAGCTTCAGCGGCACCAATTGAAGGATTTTCATTTTCTTCCACTGGAAATACGTTTGTATTTGGAGATTCTTCTATGTCACCACACGAACGTTCATTTTGTTGGCCTTGTTGCTCCATTTCCCTAAAAGTTACATCTCTGACTATTGCTACTCTTCGTTTTGTTGGTAACCAAATTCTGTAGCCCTTGGATGTATCAGAGTATCCCATGAAAATACCTTTTTCGGCCTTCCGGTCCCACTTTTTTCTTTTCTGCTTAGGAACGTGAACAAACGCCTCAATCCCAAAGGTTTTAAAGTCCTCGACACCACATCTCGAAGGGTGTTTTACCTCCCAAAGTGGTATCTGCCGTACGGTTTAGAATGAATACGGCCGTATTGACAGCTTCGGCCCAAAACTTCTTTGACAAATTCTTCGCGCTCAGCATAGAGCGAGCTGCTTCCACCACTGTGCAATTTTCTCGTTCAATCTTTCCATTTTGTTCCGGAGTATATGCGACAGAGGTTTCATGGCGAATAGAGCGCTGTTTAAGGAGTAATTTGACAGATTCATTAACGAATTCAGTCCCATTGTCAGTGCGAATTGTTTTCACTGGGCAACGACTTTCGCACAAGGCAGAGTCAATAAACCTTTCGATGTATGAACAGACCTCTGATTTATTTTTCAGGAAATACACCACTCTCAAGCATGAGAAGTGATCTTTCAGCAGAAGGAAATACTTGGCTCCTCCCAATGATGTTTCCTCCATGGGACCACATAAATCTGCATGTACTAATTCACCTGGCTGACTTGATCTGAACCTACTCTTTGGAAATGGTATTCGATGCAATTTTCCATAAACACAAGCATCGCACGAGAGGTTCTGAGCATCTATGAAATTAATATTATTTTCTTTAAGATGAGCACGTACCTTTTTAATGTTCTGATGCGCCAATCGTTCATGCCATATTTTCAAGGCCAATCCCTTAGAACAAGACAAATTCGCGAATCCCTCCTTTGTAACTTGAACGCGGAAACACATTTTGAATAGCTGTGCTTCACGTTCTCCTAAAGCCACAACATTCCCGTTCTCCTTAATGAATTCACATCTCAATTTATTAGATACAAATTTCAAACCTTTATCTAGAGCACGACTTTGAGAGAAGAGATGAAGAGATAACTTGGGAACATACAAAACGTTTGATAGGTACTTCTCAACCCACTCTTTTCCATTGAATGATAAAATCTGAATATCACCCTTACCAACAGCTAGTATCGTATGACCGCTTCCAACACGAATCTCAATTGGTATAGAAAATGATTCATAATTTGCGAACCAATCCTTTCGATGGGTCATATGGTCGCTGGCTCCTGAATCTAAATACCAATTGTCGTTTATTACGCCATCACTGAGTACCAGTGCATTGCCTGTGCTTACATTTTTTTTAATCCCACTAGTCCTCACACGGTCGTTCGTCGCTGAAGATTTCCGCATCGCTGCCCTCTCACAATGACTTCCAGTCCTAGCACTGCACATAAGGGCATCTCCCCATTTTGCATTTTTTCCACTTCTGTTGTTTGTTTTTCTTTGGTCACTAAACCCTTTTGGACATTCTCTCTTCCAATGACCCACTTCATTACATTTGAAACACTTTCCTGGCTGAAAAGTTTTTGGCTTTTGCAGCTTCCAATTCCTTCGCTTAGCAAGTAATGCAGAAGTGCCTGTGCCTGGAAGGGATGAGCTTGAATGCATTCGAGTTTCTTCCATCACCAAACGTGACGTCAGATTCTCCAAACTCTGTTGATCTTTGGTCGTCGACTCCCACGCAGAGAAAAAATGCTTAAAACTTTCCGGAAGTGTCATCAAAATCTTAGTGATTACCATACTTTCGGTGACTTCTTCCCCAATGTCTCGCAGCTGCCTCACTATATTTTCCAATTTAGATATATGTGTAGCTACGTCATCTTCGGGATCCATCTCAAAGACATAAAACCGCTGAAGCAGCATATGAATGTTTGCCTTTGACGATTGCTCGTACACCGACTGTAGTTTTACCCACATTTCCCTTGCTGTAGTGCAATTTACTATGTGGCGAAGAGGTGTCGGACCAACACTCATTGCAATAATGCGTTGAGCTTTGCAATCGCTTTTTAACCAATTCGATACACGCACATCATATACTGCCTGAGTCTCAGACTCGGCTTTAACTGGACGGACATTTGCACCATTCACATATTCAAATAATTCTGATGCACTTAGCAGAATTCTAACTTGGAACTTCCACACAGAATAAGACTCTGAGTTTTGCAACTTTTCAATTTTAAACATTTCACTCTCCATTTTCAAGAAAATTTCAAATTAAACGTATATGTACCGTTATCTTTCTTTTCGTTTACACCTTCTGTTCTTTGTTCTTTACTAATTAGCGCGATCTGGGCCTATAACCTGTTAAATCTAAACCGTTCTTAACAAAGAATATACGACCTTTAGATTACCGTGAAGAACTGTGAGAGAGTTTATTCGGAAAAAAAGAAACATTTATATATTAGTAGTGAATGACATTTCTATATTGGAAAATGTAGTTCCCATAGAGACAAGGCTACCAAGATAAATTAATGAAAATATTACCTGAGTGACATCTTTTACAGTATTGTTCTTAACAGTCTACAACTCAAAAGTACTCTCTTTGCCATGGTGTATCTCAAAAGATACTCAACTACTGAAGTACAGAAGCAAGTGTACTACTCGCTCGCGGAGTCACGAATTAGATATGGGATTCTGGCTTGGGGTAACGCGGCACAAACCAATCTCGATAAAATAACCAACCTACAACAACGACTTGTCAAAGTTATTGGATGCTTCAAAGTACTAGACGTGAAGGCAATCTACCGGATGACCATATTAGTACACTACATGACCGACCGACGATTTCTGCAGCCCCTACAACACACGGTAAATACAAGAAGACGAGCCCAAGGAATGTTCGAAGTCCCGGAAACCTACAACACCTATGGTGATCGAGAATTGCGACTTGTTGTTCCAAAATTAAATAACGCACTTCCACAATCTCTTAAATGCATTCAAAATTTTAAAAGAAGAAAGAAAGAAATAAAAAAATACTTACTTCAAATGCATTCTGTGAGTTAAGAATTAAATACTTACATATACATACATATTTATAAATACTTCGAATTGTATTGTCTTTTTTCATTAAACCGAATTTTAAATCATACAGTACTTCTCATATTCAAACCTTCAACTCTTAATAATGTTAACAATGAAAAAACGAAAACAAAAAAAAAAATCTCTTGTAAACTATATTAGATCAAATGTTAAGTCGTAATATCTCAAATTTCTTAGTGTACAACCACCTGCAGATAAGCACTATGCTTTGCAGGTAAACTAACAAATTGTAAAGTAGAATAGAGTAATGAAATAAAAATGCAATAATGAATGTGAATGTGAATGTCTGTAGTGACAGCCAAGCTGCACTTAAAGCTATGTGCAACCTCCTAACTAGCTCCAAATTAGTGCATGAACTCAAGTCCTTCTTGAACAGAGTCGGTAGACTAAATTCACTCAGGCTTGTATGGGTTCCAGTTCACTCTGTTGAACTCGTCAGAATGGGTTCAGAGGAGAGCTTCTCAGGATTTGTACCCGCTCTTGGTCTACCTGCGTCCACGGTAAATTCCTACATTAACGATTGGGTGTTTAATACACACAACCGTAGATGGAGGGATTCAGGTTGTATGTATGTTGGCGTTACAGTCCATGAAGAACCTGAGCCGAGCTTCTCTCAATCACCCATGTTGTGTGTGATTTCAATTTCCCATAGGTGAAAGGGACCTACAGTTTATTGCCGGTTCCGAACGGCGAATTTCGAGAAGCTTTTCATGACTATTTTACTACAGGGGGTTTTGTCAGATGACATGGCTGTGTCGGGATTCGATCCCGTGTCATCGGCGTCAGAGGCCAACACACTACCCACTGCGCCACGGTGCTCTCGATTATTCAGGTTACATGATGAAAAAATGCGTATGCCCTGATGTCTGCAAGAAATCCGCAGCATTCCTTCTGTCTTTAAGGAGAATCGACTGCACAGAAGACTTGTGGGAGTTATTATGGGCCATTACACTTTTGCTATGCATCTCTGCATGCTTAGCATAAGTGAGACGCCTACCTGTGCTGCATGTTCCGAGGAGGATGACACTGCAGAGCATTTTCTCTTTGGTCACCTTTGCTCGCGCATGGTGGCACACTCTTGGGGCCGACGTGGTGCGTGCCCAGTCTCTTAGCTCTACATCTCTGAAGCTCCTTCTCATTTTTTTCGGAAAACGGGGAAAATACAGTAATGTAAGGTGTCTGTTTGGAGTGCAATGGACCAGTTTTTGCGTCTGAGTGCTCCAACAGATAGCAGGAGCCTTCAACCAAAAAAAACAAAAAAAAAAATTCACTTTAAATTCATAGTCTCTGTGTGCAGTTCTAGTATAACACCATAATGGCATGGAACATTTGCTGAGACCTACAACCAATGTGAAAATTCGTTCGAGTGCCTCTCGCATCCAATCTTGGACAACCACCCCTGGAGAGAAAATCTACGACCCAAACCACCTGCACTGTGTTCAGGTTGTGTGATAATCATAATAAAAGTACGACTCTTGAGCCTGCGTGACAGTTGAGCTTAACTTCTTGCCAAGTCGAGCTGCGAATCTAACGTAAATCCCCATTGAGTATTGGAGGAGAGATTTGAGATGCCAACCAACACATTATCAAGCACTTTTTCGATAGTTTCTGGTGGTTTCGCTAGCTGCCGTTTTTGGCCGTCCTTTCGAGGGATGTGCGACCACTTTCGTCAGTTAACATCGATGCAGCAGAGTCCCCGTAAACTTCTGTCAACTTCCGATAAATTCCCTAAGGGATAAATCTACCCAAAATGTATAATTGTATTACCAAACACACCTATTGCAACAATTCGTGTGGAAAAATACTTAAAAGAGCAATTTGGAACTTGTCATACGATCTATGAAGCAAACACTCTGGCAGGAATTGTAATTTCTGACCAGTAGGGACGCCATCTTTATGCCAAGCCCATAAGTTTTTGTCCTTACTTCGTCTTATGCTGGAATGGACAGTGAGACGTTTCTTAAAGTGGCTTAATACTCTTAATAGCATGAAAGTCGATCTCAGCAATGACAATTTCGCCTATGTTATCTACTATCTGTATTCCATCTCCCTGAATTACTCGTAATATGTAATACAAATGCTAATATATCCATTTAAAATAAAATGCCAACCGAAACCTATAAAGATCCGATAAAAAATGACATTTGTTCATCAAAACATTTGCATATGCATCAGCAGTACGATCGAATTCGAACGGGCCTATAGGAAACCAATAGTGCGATATCATGACAGTTTTAGAGCTATGAATAACCATAAAAAGGCTTCAGATACATGTATGTATTTATTAGTAATTCTCCAATCATTGTATCCATAATTTATGTATATCTCGGTCAGCTGTCGATTTCTAACGCTCTACTTTCCTTACATACGAATGCCAAGCAAGATATAGACTTGAACTTGAATCTGAAATAATGACCGCGTCGTACTATTCCTTTCCACGAAAGGTCACTACATGAAAGGTAAAACGCCAATTTTGAACTCCATTCGGAAAAACAAGAAACAAAAATTAAGAAAACGCCAATGAAATGTCAAAACAAAAGATACTACCAGTAATTAGCCTAACGGCTGGTGTATATTTAAATAAAACAACATATCTATGCGGAAGTAAAACCTCTTTTAATGTAAATAACCTGCAAACGCATGCATTATGAATGAGCTCAAGTGATCCTGGCTGGAAACATACGAGTACAATTGCCTTCCATCTATCATCATAAGTCATTATGCCATTTTTCGCGCATAAATGCAAATCTCAAATGACGCGTGACTAAGGCTGCGTGGTTGATAAAGCAAATACTCGAGATGAAGCCGGTGCTTAGGTATATGATATGATATTATACTAGAGCTAATGGTATTTTACATAACAAAAGGAATCGATAGATCTGCTTCCACGAGTTACCTAATCACTGCATTAATGTCCCGTCACCCAACGAAGGTAACCTTGCCATCATATAAGACTCTCGCTTAAACAGCGAATGGATTGTGATGATATCTCAGTTTCTGGCATCTGAACAATACACACAGGTATTTCGGTTTATTTATTGTCAATTTGTTGTTCACTAATTTATTAAAACCTCTAGCAGTAGCGCAGACATTCATATGCTAA
Organism: Eumerus sabulonum; assembly: GCA_951905685.1. NCBI lineage: Eukaryota > Metazoa > Arthropoda > Insecta > Diptera > Syrphidae > Eumerus > Eumerus sabulonum. The sequence goes on from OX645064.1 coordinate 42,792,764, forward strand.
ACATCTGTTCCAAAAATAGAGAAAAAATGCAAATGACCACGATTCGATACTCACAATCAAACACCGTAGAAGCACTATATCAAGGCGCATCACAATCCAATTGCAAGAAACCGCAAAAGCCATAAGACCAGACAAAAGAAACCAACAAAAAGGGAAGCAACTAGCCGATTGAAACGAATTACCACGGAGGCTACAAACAGCTGAGATAGTCGACTAGCGACTACCTAGTACTCAATTATCATAAATTATCAGGCGTAGCGATGCGACGGCGTGGCGCTTTCAATTTGGCCAGAATAACAGGCATCGCTTACATCTTCACGGACAATTTAGTAAATGCCTTGTTGGTAGATACAAAAATACTAATACCGTTCATTTACACTTTTAACATTTTATTTCAAGTTTTTTATCTATTTGACTTGGAGGAATTGACGCGTAATTGATTTGGCATAATCTGGTAGTGCAGCGGAAGATCTTATCTGTTCTTGAGTAATTACGAGAAGATGTTGATTGGTTTTTGTAGTTTTCATAAAAGTAGCTCATGGCTAATAAGTCTCATTGGGAAAGAAAACAAAAAAGCCAGAGTTAAAAGTATTTTGAGGTGAAATTTTGGAACAAAATTCTGCAGCATGAAGGAAGAACTCAAGGAAGACGTAGCAACTTCCAGCCTTGGCAAAGTCCATTGTCCGGAACCAATACATCTTTAGTCAATCTTGGTTTACTAACTTACTTACTTAGGTGGCGCTACTGTCCGTGGTGAATCTGGGCCTCAACTAGCAAGCGTCTCCAGCTGGAACGGTCTTGGCCAATTCTTTCCAGCGCCACACGCCCAGTTAGTTGAGATCCCCTTCCACATGCGTGCGCCGTCCTCTGCCGCGTCTTCCTTTCAGGGTGGATTCGAAGACTCTTCGGGTCGGACGGAGCTGTATTTTCCATGCGCTCTACATTGCCAATATATGTATAAGGGGAGCGATCAGATGAAGGGCGCCGTGGCGCAGTGGTTAGAGTGTTGGACTCTGGCGCACGATGAGCAAGTTCGGACCCCGATAACACCAACGCCATCGAATGTTTATTTCGCGGCGTCCCTCCTCAGCGGGGTACTGGCAAGACCCCCCGTAGTATAACTTGCCTGGAAAAAGCTTCTCGACTCACGCCGTTCGGATTCGGCATTAAACTGTAGGTCCCTTTCACATGGGTGATTGAGAGAAGCTTGGCTCTGATCCAACGCCACCAAAGAAGAAGAAGAAGATCAGATCAACCCCCACGGAGGCCCCTTAATATTCTATTACACTTTCCACCGTTGGACCTCTTCAGCAAGCAAGTTGCTGCCTGCGCGGCCCTACGGATTAGGGGCCCCACATCGCACAAAGGCCATACTGGCATTCTTAATCACTTCGAAGTACCCATGGACACAGACTACATCATCCCGCAGAATGTGTTCACTAGGAACTTCGAAGTTGTCTTTCCAACCAGGGAGGAATGGGCTGAAGGGAAAGTCATACCGAAGGACTCGATTTCCGGCTCCAAAACGGAGACGAGTGTAGGTAGTGGAGTCTTCTCTAAGGAACTTAACCTCAACCTATCATTTAGACTCCCAAATCATTGCAGTGTGTATCAAGCAGAAATAACAGCGATAACGGAGGCTCTTGCATGGCTCAGGATCAATGTAATATCCGCTAAGGATATTATCATTTGCACGGACAGCCAATCTGCGTTAAAATCTCTTGCCGCGGTAACCCACAAATCAAAGGCATCCCTTAACTGCGGCCTATCTCTAGGCGAGATGGCTGAACAGTTCAACATTAAAGTACTGTGGGTTCCCGAGCATAGGGATATTCCAGGAAACTGCGCGGCCAACGAACTCGCGAAGTTAGTGTCAAGCACACTCAGTCTTCCTACCTTCGGGTACCTAGAAACACCAATGAGTACGGTAAAGCACAAGATAAAACTTCGAACCATAGAGGCGACCAACCTCTAATGGAATGAAAGTAATATCGGCTTTATCACTAAACAAATCTGACCTAATCTAAACCTAGGACGAACGAGGGACCTAGTGGCAATCAAAAGGGCAACCTTAAGCTCTCTAGTGGGTATCATTACACGCCACTGCATCATTGGAAAACACACCGCCAGACTAGGGCCACACTCCAATAACTTCTGCCGCGGCTGCATAGACGAGGAGGAAGACGAATCGATACATCACCTTATCTACCCTTCTTTTGCGAATCGCAAGAGGACCTACCTCGGCGCGTCCTTCTATGAAAATCTAAGTGAGCTAGCAGACCTAAAAATAGCTCCACTCCATCGCTTCATCAGAAGCTTCGGTTGGTTTCCAGGTAGCGGATCAAGTTGATATGATCCATGTGGTATCACAATGGGCCGACTTCGGCCTACGTGTGGCTTATGCCTACCACTTTTAGCTAACCTAACCTAACCCACATGGCCTAGCCACCTTAGACGCTGTATCCGTAGGCGTCGTACCAGGCCGATGTCGCTGTACAACCCGTACAGTTCTTCGTTAAATCTTCTCCTTCATACACCTTTTGAACAAACAGGACCGTAGATAGTGCGCAGAATTTTCCTCTCGAAACGACCAAGGGCATCTTCATCCGCCTTTGTTAAGGTCCAAGTCTCTGCGCCGTAAAGGAGGACTTGGATGATTAAGGTCTTATATAGTGTCACCTTGGTTTTCCGAGAGAGGGCTCTACCTTTCAATTGCCTCTTGAGCCCAAAGAAACAGCTTTTGGCAAGAGTGATTCTGCGTTTTATCTCAGCGCTGGTGTTGTTGTCGCTGGTCGTCAGTGAGCCAAGGTAGACGAATTTCTTGACCACTTCAAAGTTATGTCCGCCCATAGAGACATTCTGGCCAATACGTCGGTGTTGCCCGTCTCTTTTAGATGAAAGCTGATATTTGATTTTACCCTCATTAACCTTGAGACCCATCTTAGCCGCTTCTACCTCAATTCTTACAAAGGCCTCATTGACGTCTCGCTGTGTCCGTCCAATCACGTCAATGTCGTCGGCAATTGCCACTGCGTAGACTTGAAATAAATCGTACCTCTTGTGTTGGCCAGTGACTCTTGCACGATCTTTTCAAGCACGATGTTGAAAATTTGCATGACAGCGTGTCACCTTGCCTAAATCCTTTTTAACATTGCTCATTACCGACCTTAATGAAGCAGCGAGAATTCTCCATTGTCATCCTGCACAGTTGGAAGAGTTTGGCAGGGATGTTAAAACTAGACATGGCTTTGTATAGCTCATCTCTATACACGCTGTCATATGCAGCCTTGAAATCGATGAAAAGGTGGTTAGTGTCGGTTTGGTATTCCTGGGGGTCTTCTCCAAGATCTGCCGTAACGTAAATATTTGGTCTAGTATGGTTTTACCTGGCCTCAAGAAACACTCATAAGAGCCGATCAGGCTATCCACAAACGATTTCCGGCTTTCACACAATACGGCGCAGAGGATCTTATATGCGATGTTAAGGAGAATTATTGCCCTGTAGTTGGCGCAGTTATAGGGGTCTCCTTTCTCATGGACTGAGATTCCATTCGACGGACATGCTTTCCTCCGACCATATCTTGCAAATGAGATGGTGCATGCACCTTACCAGCTCATCTCCAGCCGCCTTAAGAAGTTCAGCAGACAGGTCGTCTGCGCCCTCGGCTTTATTAGACTTAAGTCTTCATATCTCTATTTTGACTTCGTCAAAGTCGGGTGGACTGAATTCTGTTTTATTGTCGTCCATTACGAATGAGAGCACCGTGGCGCAGTGGGTAGTGTGTTGGCCTCTGACGCCGATGACACGGGATCGAATCCCGACACAGCCATGTCATCGAACGTGTTTTTCACGGTGTTTCTCCTCAGCGGGGTTCTGACAAAACCCCCTGTAGTAAAACTGTCATGAAAAGCTTCTCGAAATTCGCCGTTCGGAACCGGCAATAAACTGTAGGTCCCTTTCACCTATGGGAAAATGAAATCACACACAACATGGGTGATTGAGAGAAGCTCGTCTCAGGTTCTTCATGGACTGTAACGCCAACATACATACATACATTACGAAAGGCTCGTTTTGCCTGACAGCGGTATCTTGTCTATCATCCCCGTTATACAGGCTGCAGAAGTGGTCTTTCCAAATCCTCAGCATCGACTACGACTCTACTACCAGTTCTCCATTTTCATCCCTGCAGGCTTTGTAGCCATGGCATGTTCGTTTTACCTTATTCTAAAACTTACGGGCGTCATTCCTGCGGAATACACTGCGCATTCGCGGTGACATTGACATAATCGGAAGAACACAGTGTCGCCCTTGGTTATGACTACAGCTCAGAGAAAACAAGCAGAGATGCTTAGCAAAAGTCTAATGGCCCGTAATGACTCCCACAAGTTTTCGGCAGTCAATATCAGGGCATACGCATCTCTCCATCTCCTCGATCTCATGCTTTCCGTGCTCTCTCATTGTTCTTCTGAAAAGCGTGTGTTCCTCTCTTCTCCTCTGCTCATAGATTTCGCGCTCTCGTTCGTCGTTGCAGGATGGCCTTAAATGCCTCTTGTTTTGCTGCATGGCTTGCGTCAATCAGTCCTTGGGTAATGTATTTGATAAAAGATGACTTTTGTATATCTCCTCGAGCCGCAATGGCCTTCATTTCGAACACATACTCTTCTGCTTCTTGGTCTTATCTCTGTCTGCGGTTTCGCAATTGTTTGTGTATATCGGCATCGTCTTTTGTAGTAGGGAAGGTTTCACAAAAGTCGGAAAAAAAAAATTCCAAAATCTCCGGTGTAACACTGCGACTCCAGAGCTTCGCTTCCCCAAATAGCTTTGTAGTCGCTGCCATCAGTACTAATTTCTCATCTAAATTGTAAATGCGCCTTGTATTCTCCACCGTTCGCTTCCATTTTATGACGATAGTCCGACTGCGGTTAAACTCCGGTACATGTCTGCGACGTCCATCATGGAATATGCATTTCTTGGACAGGGCTATTTATTTTTTTTTTTCGTTTTTTTTTTTTTTTTTTTGTTGAAGGCTTCTGCTATCCGCTGGAGCACTCAGACGCAATCACTGGTCCATTGTACTCAGGGCTATTGCTCACTGGTCCAAATGGAGGCATCGTTTTCTCCTTTACGTCGCTCCTGGTCTGCCTGGTCATATTTGTCCTCCGCCTTTCCGTTTGCTTTAAACGTTGGACTATCTCCCGAACAACTCATTATGTCTCGTCCACGGATCCCTCAAATTCCTGTCCTGTCCAAGTGCCTGTTTGCAAATTGACGTTTACTTTCCTGCGCCTCACTTGGCTAACCCTTTATAACGAACTTGATACACCATAGGACAAACGGAGGAAGAAATATGGGGAGCACGTGGCACATGATTCGTGGCATAAGTATTCATTATCAAGAGAATAAGTCCCAACTAGTGAAATTCTCGAATTCTCAAATTCTCTTCTCTAACAGCTCTTGAGCACACTATCCAAGTGATATACGTAGACGGTTGGATGTTACAACTTTACAACTCAGTTACCAGATTTTACTTTTTCGAGCGAATGCCATTTCAGTGCTCACCTTAGCCACTAGTCTAAGCGCAGACTTATCTGCAATATGTACTACGTAACAGCTTCCACAAGATCTTCCACGACTTGGTTGCACAACAACTTTCAGTTAAACCAATTTCAAATCATTTCGTCTAAGACCATTCCCCCAAAAGGGGCGCCAGAACGTTACATGTTACCTACAACGTTGGAAGCTCATTTCCGCAGTTCGTAATCATGATAATAATCAACACGTTATAAGAGGTGAGCGTTATTTTGAAAATCGATAATTTGACCTTTACACCGGCCACATATCGAACAGACCCGTTCAAAATTGATTAAGCTTGGTCAGTCCTATAAGGTCTTTAAAAAATATACCATTTTGGCTCCCTAAGACCTGCCATCAAGTTACCCACTCTAGTTCTCGTGGCCCCTCGTAAGTAGTGCAATAAAATGTGATAAAGTTGCAGACGTTCATAGGTTTTGTACTTGAGCTATAATGCACAGCAGTCAGCTTGTCTTACTGGTAACCTACACAGAAAATAAGTTAGAGGTTCACTCGGTTCTTTTTGATTGTATTACAGCCGAGTGGTAGCCAGGGACAACCATGATACACACATCGCACTGTTTCCACGAGAATACAAAAACTGTATCAGCGATGAAATCGATATGACATTGTCAACGGGCATCGATTAAGAACCCTGACACGCTACTGGTCTTTCTGTCATTCAATCGGTCCGACTATTGCTCGAAGGAAGACCTAAACCTGTTTCTTCTTCCCACCCAAATCGAACAATAACATTCCATCCAATGCTAATGAAACGATCATTTGTCACTCGACTGTCTAAGGGAAACGTTTTCGATACACCATCAACGTACATATATGGCGATGTGATTAATAAATGACGGTGTACTGGGCACATGAGTATGTTTAAAATTCAAAATACCCGTTTGGATCTACAAGTTCGCATGCACGCATATGCATATGGTATTGTATTCGTTGACATCGCTGTCACTTTACATATTAATGGTTGTATGGGCACAATGCAATAGGGAATAATCACATAGTCAATGATTTGTGAAGCGAGTCAACGGCAAACACAGCCTACACGACACTACATCCGATAAGGGGCACAGGCTGATTCATTTTGCTATGGGGCGAGATCTCCTTTTAGCCAGTACGCGCCTCCCGCACTTCGATGTACACAAAGCCACCTGGCGGTCGCCAGATCAATAAGTCACATCGCGATCGACGTCAGAAATTCCTCCACTATTCCTGGAGATGGATTTGCCCCATCCACAAAAAAGGCGAACCTACCTCTTGCAAGAACTATAGAGGTATATCCCTGCTTAATGTCGCTCACAAGAGCCTATCCAGCGTACTGTGTGAACGTCTAAAGCCCTTTAACACCTCTCTAATCGGCAGCTACCAGTGCGGCTTCCGGCCCAGCAAATCGACTATAGACCAAATATTCACGGTGCGACAAATCCTGGAGAAGACCAGGACCGCCACCTCTGACTCGATTTTAAAGCCGCATACGACAGCATTCATTGCAAAGAATTGTATGATGCGATGACCGAAGTCGGGACCCCAGGAAAACTGATCCGTCTGTGTCGCGCCACGATAAAAAATACGCGATGCACCGTGCCGTTTTGTTCTAGGACCTCTGAACCGTTTGAAACATGCACCGGATTTCGGCAAGGAGATGCGCTGTCATGTGACTTCTTTAATTTGATGCTGAAGCAGATAGTGCGACGGGCAGGCGTCAACAGGTAAGGCACTATCTTCTACAAGTACGTCCAGCTGCTGGGATAAGCGAATGTTATTGACATCATCGCGCGGTTTCAGCGTGACGTTGTAGAAGCTTTCATAGCGATCAAGAACAGGCGAAACGAGTTGGTCTTCAAGTCAACGAGGATAAGACGAAGTACATGCTGTCAAGCAGAAACCGATCCGTTGCTCACCACCTGGGACAAAATATAACGGTTGATAGCTATAGTTTTGAGGTGGTCAAGGTGTTTGTCTACTTCGGGGCAAACGTAAACTCCACAAACGATACCACAGTGGAGATCCGGCATGGAATCGCTCTCAGCAACCGCTGCTACTTCGGTTTGTCCAAACAACTTGGGTCAAACCTCCTCACTCGAAAAACCAAAGTCATGTTTTACAAAACTGTCAGTCTTGCTGTACGGAGCCAAAAGCTGGACGATAAGCAGGACGGTGGAGATGATTTTAGGTTCTCTCGAAAGAAAAATTCTGCGCTGGATATTTGGTCCTGTCTGTGAGGAAGGTGTATGGAGGAGAAGACATAGCCGCGAACTCTACGAGCTGTATGAAGATGTGGATATAGTCCGGAAGGCAAAGATCCGTCGACTAAATTGGCTCGGCCACATCGAGCGCATGAACCCCAACGCTCCAGCTAAGAGAGTCTTCGACTCCGAGCCTCCTGATTCGAGAAGAAGAGGAAGACCGAACCTTCGGTATAAAGACCAAGTAATCGCGGATGTAGGACAACTTGGTCCTGATAACTGGAAACAGCGTGCTCGGGATCGCCAAGGATAGAAAGGTCTGAGCTATAGCTCAGGCTCAAGTATTCCATGGATTGCTGACCTGGTAAGTAAGTAAGTAAGCACCTACGGATATCACGAACGCAGCGAAGTAGAGTAAGAATACAATTTTATGACGTCGGAAAGCTTCTATCGCCGGAAAGCGCTCGTGCTTTTACCGATCGTGTCTTCCTTATGCTCGCCCATGTACTTTAACCCTCCACGCAGTAAATAGAACAACAGTGGAGCTTTTGCAAACAAGCCCTGAAAAGCACTTCATCCGATGTTTTCGACTTCAAGGCTCTACCGTAAAGAAACACCTGTTTCGATGACGAGTGCAGTAATACTCATGCAGCAAGGAGGCATAAAAAGCATCGCTGCATAGAAGAACAAAAGCAGTTCGTGAGCTCTACGAGTTGAAAAGAATGGAGGAGCATAAGCTTCTCATGAGGAAGAAGAACGAGCACGAGAAGCGCGCAATAGAGGACTTGGAGAGATGTTACTGCAGGCATGACGTTCAAAAGTTCTATCAACAGATAAGGCGAACATGCTCAGGTTATAAAGCTAGAATGGAGGCCTGTAGGGATGAGAACGATCACCTAATTCTAGAATCGCAGTCGATACTGAGAATATGGAAAAAACACTTCTGCAGACTGTATAACGGCGAAGTTAATCAATAATCCGTTGTCAGGCAGAATGATCCATTTCTTAACGACAAAGATCGCAGAGAATTCCGTCCCCCTGACCTCGACGAAGTTAAGATCGGCGTACCGAAACGTGGCAGACGGACTGTCTGCTGAGCTCTTCAAAGCAGCTGGAGATGACCTGGTTAGGAGCATGCACCAGCTCGTCTGTAAGATATTGTTAGAGAAAAGTATGCCCGAGGAATGGAGTGTCAGCATCGTTTGCCTGATCCATAAGAAAGGATACCCCTTTGACTGCGCCAACTATAGAGGAATAAGTCTCTCTAGCATCGCCTTCAAAGTCTTCGCTGCCGTTTTGTGTGAACGCCTGAAGCCTTTTGTAAATAAGCTGATAGGTCCTTATTAGTGTGGTTTTAGGCTAGGGAAGCCCACTATCGACCAAATCTTCATACTACGGCAGATCCTGGAAAAAACAAATGAATTGCAAGTCGACAATCACCACCTATTTGTCGACTTCAAAGCCGCATACGACAGCATAATTAGAGACGAGCTATGCAAAGCCATGTCTACCTTTGACATCCCTGCTGCTAAATTCGTCAGGCTATGCAGGATGACTTTGGAGAATGCTCGCTGCTCCATCCGAATAGGTGACCGATCAGTTACAACTAATTGTGCAAAAATCACTGGCCAACACAAGAGGCACAATTTATTTCAAATCCTCACAACTCCTCGCATACGCGGTGACATTGACATAATCGGAAGAACACAGTGTCACCCTTGGTTACAGCTCAGAGAAAACAAGCAGAGATGCTTAGCAAAAGTCTAATGGCCCGTAATGACTCCCACAAATTTTCGGCAGTCAATATCAGGGCATACGCGCTTAGTCATCATGCAACCTTGATAATCCCTCCATCTACGGTTGTATGTATTCAATTTACCGTGATCGCAGTTAGACCTAGAGCGGGTTCAGGTCCTGAGAACTCTCCTCTGAACCCATTCTGTCGAGTTCATCAGAGATCTTATTTCCTTGGATCCCAGAGTGACTTGGAACCCTTATAAGCTTTAGTGAATTTAGTCTCTGTTCAAAAAAGACTTGAGTTCACGCACTAATATGGAGCCAGTTAAGAGGTTCCACATAGCTTTGAGTGCAGCTTGGTTGTCACTGCAGACGCATATACTTTTCCCTTCCACCTGTGCTTCACTACATAGCGCATGGCCATTAGGATTGCGTATATCTCTGATTGGGAGACAGACGTACATATATTTTCCTAACGAGAAGTGCAGTGGGATGTTTTCAAGTTCAAGTTCTTGCACCGGACCCCCGCCCAGACCTGGAGCCATCCGTGAAAATGCGAAGGTTTTCAGGTTCAATATCCAGCCAGAGCTAATCCTGATGCCATGGAAACTCGACTGTGAAATTACAGCACAGTAGAATAACGGGCCAGAAGGCATGTCCATGAGACAGAGGTAGCAGGACATTTCTTACGCAAGCACACTGTTATTCCTACGCGAGCTGTACCAAAAGCCATTTCTCTTCAGAGGAGACATGGCTTTCAGAGCACACCCTCTGATAAATATATCGAATCTCAGTTCGACAAGGCTTCCGAACAGGGGAGGTACAATGGACCAGTATTTGCGTCTGAGTGCTCCAACAGATGCGTAGAAAATCCTATCCCAACCTGTTCGGAATAGCCTCACCGAACATAAGGCAGAACCATGTCTCATTGAAGGCAAGAACTTGTTCTTTTCTATTCTGAACATAGTTGATATCTGCGAAATATGGTTATCAACCTGATAGATAGATCGGAAGACAAATACCCATTAGATTGAGTAACATTTAGGCTGGAATTTAACGGTAGAGTGCCGTGTACAATCGCGTGTAATTTTGAGGCATGGATGAAAGCGTAAAGTGTGAAATGTACGAGTATCTTACTATCGTGATCACGTGAGCTTGTACAACAATCGGTCAATAGAGCTTTGAAATATATGTACATATGTCCTGGCGTTCGTGCTGGCGGTTCAGGAAGAAGTTTCAGTTAATTGGCGACGATTGAGTGAGCTAATAAATATGAAATGGTGTTGCGCGGATACTTGATGGCCGATGACTGGATATTTAATCTCAGATATCACGCGAACCGGTTGGGTGTCAGTTGTGCCTGTTTCTATTTTCGACTTAATTACGATCGAAAACGTCTTAAGTATCCCAAGTCGGATTGCTTTTAAGCTAATAGGACGTACAAATAAGCAACTTTTTCTATTTGTGAGAGGGATTATGTACAAACGTACTTTCTCTGGAACGGACTTATTGCCAAAATTTAAGTTTTGTTTGCATTGGCTGAATGAAAAGATACTGAATGGCGAATATTGATACCAAAATGATCTCTTCTATAATATGATACATACATACAGGGAAACGATACATGAAACAATGTATTGATCTAGCGACTTACGAATTGCAATCGAAGTAGGTTATCTCAGATCCGTACTCATAAACAGCTGTAGTCAAGAAGCAACAAAAGTGCAAGCAACAAAAACCGTAAAGTGTTACGTGCACCTTTGGCTTACTAACATAACTCGGCTAACATGCTCGCATGCTCGTGCTCGGATACCTTTCACAATCTCCTCGATTACCACTCTTACTAAATAGCTTTTAAGTAGCTATCCGATTTCATGCCATAATTTGATGGCCCATAAAACCCTTATTTCTCCGCTTTTCCCCTTCCTCCTGCCGTTCGAAGACTTTCAATTTGCTCTCCATTCAGATTAACCAACTCTGTGTGACCGAGTGATACTCAGTACTTAGCCGGAAGTAGCTGACCTCGCTTAAAATAATGTGTTTATCGTATGCTCGAAAGATACTATATTCCATAACATGACCGACTATGGTTCGGCGATTTATTAGGAAGCACTACGACAATATTCCTTGTTCGTTGATATCCCGACTATTGAGAGCGTTGTCACCGGTTACATATCGTATTGGACTGAAACGACGAGATGACATCGATCAGGTTTTTCCTGCATCACGACTTTTCTGATGGCGCTGCCACCTCTCGAACAACACAATAAAGTTGAACACCAGAAGTACACCAGATAGGACACAGTCTACCCACTGTCAAGACAATGGAATTTACTAGTGTTTGAGAGCCCCCAATATCTTAAGTCGAGCGTGCGAATCAAGTACCGATGACGGCCATAGTCCTAAGTAATTATTTAGAGCAAACGTTGTGCTCGCTTGTAGTGCGAACTATTCGCATTGTTATGAAATTCGATTTTTATCGGTTCCGTGTGTGGATACTGTGGTCGAACGACTCGTAATCCACTGGTAGACCGGCTTCACCGGAGCCAGTAGCTGGTTTTATTGTGTTTTCTATTTGAACAGTGGACAATAACCCATAGCTTAGGCAGATGGACGGGGTGCCCAGCATGATGGAAGCTAATGCTTGATACAAACGAAGAAATATGGTTTCTTTGCTTGCTGTATCGTATAGCTGCTCTTGGACTGTTTGACTGCACTCGCGCAAGACATCGAGCGTTGCGAAAATCATGTTGCAGTGGAGCAAGTAGTAATAGCGCTCATAGTACGAGTATGTAGTGACGATTACAATGACAATAGTGGAGTTCGCGAGCGAGGGACGTTCGCCGCGCTTTTGCATGAACCAAATTCCATTATGTGTGCTTGTGCCTAAGCAGCAATAGGCATTGAGAACATGAATTTAAGTTGAATCCGTAAAAACAATGGGGAACAATCGATTGCGCAATACTTTCTCCATATTAGATACAAAGAGTGATCGGCGGTATTGGTGCAGTTTGCTCGAGAGACACCTGTCTGGAGCGTAGTGAGCATGAGCGAGCCGGAAAGTCGGTGATATTTAATCGGAAAATTGGCATATTGGGGCTTGGTAGTTCGCTTCCGTTGCCAGGATTTGATATAGCGTGGTAATGGAAGGCGTCTTGTATTTGTTTTTCCTTTCGTTTGCGGTTATTTGTCTCATATCATCTGGTATCTGTCTGGTCTCATGTAGGTTTTATGCAACCGGTATTGACAAGGAAAGAGTTAATTTCCGATCCGACCTGACGAGGTTTTATCTACACTTTGGATAGACTGTAAAATTCCAGCTTCCGCTTTCTTATATTACATCTTCGCAGCACAGTGTGGCGGGAATATTGCATTTATCTACCTATTGGTAGTGAGAGTCTCCTGATTTCCTGATAGTTTCCTATAAACTTTTCAAGACCAATACCTCAACTTTCATAAGTACTCTCAAGGGTTCTTCTTCTTGGTGGCGCTACAGACCGGTGCGGTCTTCGGCCTCAACCAACAAGCGACGCCAGCCAACACGATCTCTTGCCAGCCGCCTCCAGTCACGCACACCAAATTGGTTGAGGTCCATTTCCACTTGCGTGCGCCACCTTAAATTTTCCGTCCTCGACCGCGTCTCCCCTCAGGGTTGGATTCAAAGACCTTCAGGGCCGGAGCTGTGATTTCCATGTGCTCTACATGACTTGGTCATCTTAGGCGTTGGATCTGCAGACGCCGTGCTACGTTCATGTCGCTGAACAACCCGTGCAATTCACTATTAAGTCTTCTCCTCCATTCCTCATTTATGCAGGACCGAGATGATAAGGGTCCTGTTTATGGTCGCTTTGGTTTTTCGAGAGAGGGCTTTGCTTCCTAATTGCCTCCCGAGTCCAAAGAAACAGCGTTGCCAATCGCATTTGATTATTCTGCATTTGATTTCGGCACTGATGTCATTGCTGCATATCACTGCGGAGCCTAGGTAGATCAAGTCCTTGACTACCTCGAAGCCATACATGCCAATATGTGCGCCCTGGCCAAGAGGCCGGTGGTTCGTGTCCTTTTTCGATAGCAGCATACATTTCGTCTTAACCTCATTTACCGCCAGTCCCATATTAGCCACTTCCGTCTCAATGTTCGTAGAGGCCTCAATGACATCTCGCTGAGTTCGTCAACATCATCGGCATATGCGAGCAGTTGTACGAACTTGAAAAAGATTTTGCCCCTCGTATTGACTAGTGAGTCTTGCACGATCCGTTCAAGGACGATGTTGAAAAAGCCACACAATAGGGTGTCACCCTGTCTAAATTCTTTCGGTATCGGTTAAGTCACTTCCGACCCTGATGGAGCAGCGAGAGTTCTCCAATGTCATCCTGTACAATCTGACGAGTTTGGCAGGGATGTCAAAACTAGGCATGAGGTTGTATCGCTCGTCTCTATGTATGCTATCGTATGCCGCCTTAGAGTCGACAAACAGATGGTGGGTGTCGATCTGGAACTCGTTGGTTTTTTCCAGGATGCGCCGTAGTGTGAATACTTGATCGATAGTGCACTTCTCGAGCCTGAAACCACACCGGCATGGACCAATCAGTTTAGCGAACAGTTTCAGGCGTTCACACAGTGCCGTGGAGAAGATTTTATAAGGGATGTTCAGGAGGCTTATACCTCTGTAATTGGCGCAGACAAAAGAGTTTCCTTTCTTGTGGATCGGGCAAACGATACTAAGATTCCATTCATCGGGCATGTATTTCCCTGATCATATCTTACAGATGAGCTGGTGCATACTCCCTATCAGGTCACCACCAGCAGCCTTAAGGAGCTCGGCAGGTAGTCCGTCTGCTCCAGCAGCTTTGTTGGACTTAAGCTTAGAAAAAGCATTCCTAAATTCACCCAGGTCAAGCGAACGAAATTCTCTGCTATTAACGTCCGTTGTGAATGGGTCATTCTGCCTGACAGCAGGATCTGTTTCGTCATCGCCGTCATACAGTCTGCAAAAGTAGTCATTCCAGATTCTTAGTACCGACGGTGAATCCACTAATAGGTTTCCATTTTCGTCCCTACAGGCTTCCGTTCTGGCCTTATATCCCTTGTATGTTTGTTTTATTCGTTGATAAGACCTCCGCACGTCGTTTCTGCGATAGCATCTCTCCATTTCTTCGATCGCGAGCTTCTTTGTTTTGAGAATATTATGCTCCTCCCTCCTCTTCTGCTCATAATGCTCACGAGCAGCTCTCGTACTTCTGTGCAGCGCATCATTATAGGCTTTCTGCTTGGCTGCGTGTGCCCTCGTACACTCGTCGTCAAATAATGGGTTTCTTGTTTCGCAGTACCTCAGAAGCAGCACTCTCTAAGGCTTGTTAACAACGCGTCCATTGGTGTTGTACGGTCTGAGCAGGTGTTGTAGGGTTCACCTTGTGCTTGAGGGAGACGGGATTGCCATATGCTCTGGTGGTCTCTTGCGATTGTAGCATTGCGACGTTGTATGCCGCTGGCTTTACTCGATTTTTCTGGGCCAGGCATATTCCTACTCGTAACCTGGCTGCCACAAGATAGTGGTCCGAGTCGATGTTAACTCCTCTGAAAGTTCGAACATCCAGAATAGCAGATGTGGTCAGTCTGGTTGACGGTTCATTGATCCGGAGATCCCCAAGTCCCCTCGTGGATGTTGACATGCGGGTTACTCGTGCTAGCAACTAGAAGATTTCGCCCCGTTTCGAAGTCTATCAGCCTAAGTCCATTTTCGAGTGTGGTGCTATGTAGACTGTGCTTGCCAATGCCCCTATCAAAAGCGACTTCCTTGCATAGTTTCGCGTTAATGTCTCCCAGTACGATTTTAACATCGTAACTGGGACGTTGGTCATATATTCTATCTAGAAGATCGTAGAAGTCGTCTTTTGTAGAGTCATCCGTGTCTTCGGTAGGAACGTGAGCGCAAATTAAGTCAATGTTGGCGAATTTAGCCTTGATGCGGATTGTTATGAGGCGTTCGCTTACATGCCGGAAGCTCAAGACTTTTTGCCTAAGTCTACCTCTAGTAACATATCCGGATCCGAATAAGCGTAACTACTGTAACTAAAATCGCATTTGTCCGAAAGCTTTCTCCCAATCTACACGTAGAAAGTGGCACAAGGTTGCCAAATAACACGACAGCTGCTAAATCAAAACCAAAACAACCAACTGATAATTGGTTGTACAGTTACTCCACCTTAATCTCCTTCAACAGCTTGCTTATATCAACTAGGTTATACACCCAATAGTTCATTGAAAGGCCAACGACTTTCTTCTGCAGCTTGGCACATAAACCGCTTCCTAAACGATTCACATCGCGTACAAGCCAAGGCTACCAACTATGACGAGCCCCATCAGGGACCTATTTCTTTATTTACCTTTATTTCACATAATACCCTCCCTCTTACAGCATCAGGTTTTACAGACAAGTCTCACACTCATACGCACTGCCGTAATACTACCTGCCATAGCACTCAAGTTTGGCTCGTATAACGAAAGTAATCAGCAGTCCACCACTGTCACTCGCAGATAAGAATCTGCACGGCGCACATCGCCACTGTGTCTATTTGTACCAATGTGGCCAGTTTTCCGACAATTGCTCCTCTTACCATTCCTTACACGTACACTTTCGTTACCGCATATCTCTGACCAAATCCCAATGCGTCGTCATACGCTACATCGTTATTCTCTGGTCTTTGGTCGAACATCGATCGGGACAAATGCAAATGATGGCAAACGTATTCTCTAGCTTTCGCTCGACAGCTTCGCGTCTGTCAAGAACTCGATTCCCATTCACTTTTCATCATGCAATGAGTCGCTCAGTAATGAGCACAATGCTACCGATGATCCATTTTTTTTTTTTTTCTATTTCGTTTCGGTTTCACAATAGACGCGGTCGCGATGGCAGCAGCACATTGTGCTGACATAATCTGCATTTCCAAATCGAGCAGCCGCAGTTTACAAGTTTACCAGCTTACTAGCTAGCCCATGCCATACGGGCTGTCTACAGCTTGCTATTAACTGCATACCGTTAATAATTACAAACATTTGTTTGAAGTGGTTTTGTTTTGAGATAACGATATTAGGCCCTGATTGCTGCGAAGACCTTCACAGACCAGCTTGCACTGAATGATGCGTGCTCACGAGATTTGCTAATCATTGCCGCCATTGATTAATGGAAAGTCATACGAAAAAGAGGAAAAATAACGAAAAACAAATTACCTGTTGACGGTGCTTTGTTTTTCTTTTTATTGTTACATTTTCGGAGAAGACTCCCGAAAACCTGTATTTTCAAGGCTTCAAGCTTCTGCAGAAGCCTCCATGGTTCGAGTGGTTCGTCTTGGAGGCGTACATGGATTTCTGGATGTTTGCCAAACTTAGGAAATTGCCCAATGCTACCATGCGACTATTCATATTCGATGTTGATTGATGGTCGCATTTAAAAAGACATTAACGGTGCAGTAGGAATTGAAGCGATGGGTAGCCTTTGCCTCTGATTAATTAGCCGACTTAGATACGACTATGGATAGTGTCGATTGTGATGAAGCAATTAATTATGCGCATGCAACAGGGAAGTGAATTGTGACATGAACTGTTCAGTCGTACTGTCATGTAACATTTGAATGACCGTAAGCCCCCTTGGAAGAGAAGTGAAAATATTGCCTTTCATCTCGAAGATAACACGGATACCTCAACGTTGATTGAAGTGTTCATTTTGCAGCTCCGAGTTGTACAGATTTTATCGTTTCGTTTCCTATTAGACAAAGGGTGGGGTTTTTTAAATTGGATACATGTTATCTGTTTAACAATAAGTATCAATCCCGTCGGTTTTTCTTGTTGGTAGACCAAATCAACTTGTCGCATGGGGGTAACATCTACGGCCAGTCATTTCGGGAAAGCTACTGGAGCCTTCTGTTTAATATCGCTGAAACTTCTTCTTTGATGGCGTTACAGCCTATGAAGGACCAGAGTTAAGCTTCGCTAAGTCATCCATGTTGTGTGTGATTTATTTTTCAAGCAGGTGAAAGTTGCCGATTCCGAACGGCGTGAGTCGTGGAGTTTTTTCCAGGCAAGTTATACTACGGGGGGGTTTTGCCAGTACCCCGCCGAAGAGGGATACTGCAAAATAAACATTCGATGGCGTTGGTGTTATCAGGATCCGAACTCGCTCATCGTACGCCAGAGTCCAACACACTAACCACTGCGCCACGGCGCTCTCATGGCCCCATTAGTCGGGAATAAATGTAGAACCATTTTAGCCTGGAGGCAATTTTAAAGCCTTCGAGGACAGGTTACGTCAGTTTTTTTAAAATAATAAACATCCAGGCAGAAAGTAAAACCGGCGCTGAGATATATGAGATTCTTATGTCGCTAACGGTTCCAGATCTACCAAGTACCAAAGATTTCGAAACCCTCATCAAACTCCTCCGAGCACGTTTCGCTCCGACAGAAAACAAAAGAGCCGAAAGGTACAAGTTCTACTTATCATGCCAGGAGGAAGGAGAACCAATCGGGGAATACATAGTCAACCTTAAGTCTCTAACACAGACTTGTCGTTTTGGAGACTTTTTGGATAAAGAACAAGACGGAAAAAGCATCACACCTACAACAAACACCACAGTAATCAGCGATCTTGGAAGGTACAAGTCGTGCATTTTAAATTATGTTTTAACCAATCGTTTTATCATCGGGCTATGCAACGAGAAAAAGGGACAAAGGAGCGAGCAAACAGAGAAAAGAAGTTGATCGCGTTTAACTTGGCAAATGCCAGCTCCGGTCTCTGTCCCTGCTCAGTCCAAGTTGACACACAGTCTTCGCGTGACCTCCCCTGGATAGCTATACTGGCACCCGCCAGGAAGTGAACCAATGTGTGCAGCGACCCGACCCCTTGTTCCTGGGGAAAGAGGAGCCTGGCCCTCCAGGTTGCGGGTTGCGCTTAGGGTTAACATCCCTATCGCATAAAACCAAATCTTGTTCAGAGACAACTAACAATCTCGGATGCGGACGGATTACATGTTGACGACCCCCGCAAACGTCTAAAAGGAAACGAATTCCGGAACGTAAGGTCCCTCAACAGACCAGGTGCGGCCGGACAACTGGTCAACTCTTTAGACTGCTATAAGGCGCTCCAAGAACTGCGATGGGATGGGCCAGGCAAAAAGCGGATGAAAAACTGTGATATCTACTACGGAAACTGCTACAGAGAAAATAAACAACGCTTATTCGGATGCGGATTTGTTGTTCGAGGCAGCCTCAGGAAAAAAGTCTTAAGCTTTCAGTATGTAAGCGAACGCCTCATAACTATCCGCATCAAGACCAATCTCGGCAATATAAGCTTATTATGTGTCCACATCCCCACAGAGGAGAAAGATGACCGACATAAAGACGACTTCTATGATCTCCTAGGCAGAACGTATGCGCAACGTCCCAGCTATGACACCCAAATCGTTCTAGAAGATTTCAATGCGAAGCTGGGTAAGGAAACTATCTTTGAACGAGTCATAGGAAAGCACAGCCGAACTAAGGCTAGTGGACTTTATGGCGGGACATAATCTCGTAGTAGCAAGAACACGATTCCCACACCTCACCATCCATAAGGGGACCTGGCGGTCGCCCGATCAATTGACAACCAATCAAATTGATCACATTGCGATCGATGACAGGCACTCCTCCAGGATCCTAGATGACCGAACCTTTCGAGGAGCCAACATCGACTCGGATCATTACCTTGTTGCAGCCAAGGTACGGGTGCGAATTTACGGAATCGACGGAAAGGAGATATGTAGTATGTTATTGCAGGAACGACGTTCGAAAGTTTTACCAAAAATTAAAACGAACATGCCAAGGCTATAAAGACAGAGCAGAAGCCTGCAGGGATGAGCACGGACAACTAATACATAGTGGAGTCAAAGTCGATGCTGAGATGGTGGTGGGACCACTTCTGCAGACTGTATAACGGCTATGATAGTCAAAATGCCGCCGTTAGGCAGAACGAACCATTTACAATGGACGAAGACGAAAGAGAGCATTGCGTACAAGATCCTCTCTGAGTCTCTGCCGTACTGTGTTTGCGCCTGAAACCGTTTGTGGACAATCTGATAGGTTCCTACCAGTATGGTTTTAGGCCAGGAAAATCTACGATAGACCGAATATTTACACTACGGCAGATCTTTTTGTCGACTTTAAAGCTGCATATGACAGTGTTTATAGAAACGAGCTTTGGTCCCCTTTGTGTAAACGGAGAGTGGAGGAGGAGATTCAGCCAAGAACTGTACGGGCTGTACAGCGACATCGGCGAATAGACATCACCTCCCCGGCCCGAAGAGTTTTCGACTCCAATTCCAAGGGACGACGCAGCAGAGGACGGCCGAATCTAAGGTGGCGAACATAGGTGGAAGGGGACCTTAACCAACTGAGATTGCGTCGCTGGAAACATCTGGCAAAAGACTGTGCCACTTTGAGAAGTTTGTTGGTTGAGCACCAGGCTCACACCGGACTGTAGCGCAACCTAGAGAGTTAGAGAGTTAGAGAGGGTAAGGGGGTGGGACAAAGTCGCCTGATCACTGCGGCCACGAGTAGGCCTATTGTGATGTCCCCCACTTACAGTTCACTCAAAAATCCTGAGTTCGTGATAAAACTTAATATGCTTTTGAGTGAGCTAGCAGCGATTTCTTCTGCTTCAAGATAATACTTGTCTAAGTGACGATGGCGTGTACTGACAAGGCAGTTACAATGACACAGTATGTGCTCTGCTGTTTCTTCGTCTTCATTACACATTCTGCAAGTGTCATCTTGTATAATGCCCATTGCCGGTTGGGGAATGTGACCTTGTGGTTTTGGTTGAAGTTGGAGACAGTTGTCTGTGAGAGATGTCTTTAGGATTTCATGCCTGTTCAGTTCGGTAAGGATATCAGGGTGAAAGAGCCTACGGTTAGAGTTATCCTCCACGATCAGTCTGTGGGCGAAGACCATTGCTTCTTTCTTCAGTCGGAGATGAAGAGGTGGCAGGTCCATGATGACTTCTAGTGCTGCTGTGGGAGTTGTTCTCATGGCCCCGATGATACAGATATGTACCAGCTAGTCTTTGCAATTTGTTGAGCTCGCATATGTGTGAATTGGTCTGGTGATTGCTGTATATAGCCAGCGGGATATTTTGGGGTTTGTGCCCCAGTTCTTGCAGGTGAGACTTTTGCTGGTCCATAAAGAGATCCTGGCATTCTCAATGGTCTTTGTGATGTGAGAGTTCCAAGTGAGCTTTTCGTCTAGAGTTATCCCTAGGTATTTGACTTCTTTTGAGAACTCTATCGCTTCACCAAACAGGGTAGATTTGGTAAGTTTGTGCCTATTCCTCCTTTTGCTGAATGCGACTATAGTGCTTTTCCTAGGGTTGAACTTTAGTGCAGCCTTTATGCACCAGTTTGCAGCAAGGTTTAGTGCCCGTTGGAGGAGTTACGAGACTGTGTTTTCGAATTTGCCCCTAACCAGGATCACTATGTCGTCAGCATAGCCTTGGACATAGAAACCATTGTTGCTGAGTATGTTAATCAGTTCATTTACCACGATGGACCACAGGAGAAGTGATAGAACCCCGCCTTGAGGGCATCCTTTAGCGGCATTTTCACTGATTTTATCATTGCCTAGTGAGGTGTTTATTTTCCTATTGCTAAGCATGTGTTGGATCCAATTGCATGTGGTGTTATCCACCCCTGTGCTGAGGATGCAACGTTTTATTTGGGTGTAGTCGCAGTGGTCGAAAGCACCCTCAATATCGAGAAAGCAACCTATCGCAATTTGCTTGTCGCTCAGGGATTTGTTGATCCGGGCTGTTAGCTCCTGAAGAGCATGCGTGGTCGATTTCCCAGACTGGTAGGCATATTGGTTCTTGTGAAGTGGTGATCTTTTCAGGGCACCGTCCCTGATATGCCTATCTAGAATGTTTTCCATTGTTCTTAGGAAGAAAGGGGTAAAGCTTATCGGTCTGTAGGACTTAGACAGGTCTGTGGGTCAACGGCCTACTTTGGGAATGAATTTTACCGTTACCTCTGTCGAGCTCGTTAGTATGTACCCCATGCATAGCTGGTTCTAAAGATGTTGATAAGCATGGGGCTAATTAGCGCACTTCCTTTCTGAAGGGGGGCTGGGAAAATGCCATCCTCCCCCGGGGATTTCTACGGGTCAAAAGAATCAATTGCCCATTTTGTGCTTCAACCTAAGTAAGTAAGTAAGTATTTTAGGTCGGACTCTCCTAGTTTCAAAGACGTAAGCTTTTGAATTTCCCACACAAAATACGGATTTGGCTTGTTTTAGTCCAATCACAGTTTTGCCTGGAACTATGCAACACGTTTTAAATAATCAAATTTTTCACGTTTTGTAACTCCTAACAGTGCATATATCTTCTGTTCTTTTAAATGTTTATCACACAACCTATACGGAGTACGGTGGTTTGGGTTTTAGATGTTCGTTCACTACTCTCCAGGGGTGGTTGTTCTAGATAGAAAGAGAGGAACCAACCGAATTTTCACGTTGGTTGTAGTTCTCAGCAACTTTTCCATGCACTTATGGTGTTACATTAGAATCGCACACACAGAGTATGAATCTGAATTGACCATATACCGTGAGTGTTTGAGTGTTATGCCTTCATCAGTATGTTTGATCACTTCTCATTCTCAACAACTGTGTTGCATAATTGGTTTCCCCCCTTTTTCAGTTATTTAACTTTTAACAAAAAACAGCCAAACCGATTTTGCTGGAACCTTATTCAGTTCTGAGTTACGTGATTACGCGTCGAATGAAATCAGTCCCATGTCAATACCATCTTTAGTTCTCGAGATAATCGAAACAAAATTTCCGACCGCACATACGCACTTTACATTGGGAAATTAAAAAAAGCAAAAAATGGATCGATCTACTCTTAAACGACGTCGGGATATGTGTGTGTACTTAAAGCTGTGTGCAGAAGTGGAGCTAAATTTGGAAAAATGCAGCACCAAGGTAGGCGCCCTTGGCAAGTCTGTGAAGAAACCTCATGAGATTCACAAGCCAACTAATGACATAAGTTATCTGCACCGGGTCTGTCAAGGGACCTCACATTTCCTATCACATTGATAGGGATATTAGCCCTAAGCACAACTCCCAATCCGGAAGGCCAGGTTTCTTTTTCCCCAGCAATAATGGGGTGAGGCCGTTACACACATTGGTTCATTACCTCGCGGGTTCCAGGGGAGGACACGCGGTAGCTATGTGTCAACTTGGATTGAGCAGGAACAGAGATCGAGGCTCCCATGTTAAACGCGATCAGCTTCTTTACTCTGTTGGCTGGCTCCCTCTCGCCTGATGTATATAACCATGGTATGCATAACCATGTCAATAAATGGGTGATCACATTTATTATTCAAAAACAACACAAAGAACTTTGAAATTTATCATTATATTAAATGCAATTATTTGAAATATAACCGCCATCTGCTTCGAACTGTCAATATCGTTATGTACCACGGACAACAACCGTGTCGGCCATATCGTTTTTCTTCATCGATATTGGCAGCCATGCACTCTGATTAATTGCCAAAATCTGACAGCCAGCGGCGACACCAACAAGCAATCAAAAAAGTGTTTTGTCATTTCCATCCGCGGAATCCCAGATATTTGCATTTTAATTTCCAATTCTATAAGCTCATCGAATGTAAGTTGCAGCTATTGAACCTCTCCGAGCCATTAACGGCATAAACTACTAAAAATAACTCACATTTGTAGTAAATACATTTTGCCGTATCATTCGCTAACCTCAAAAATCGTCTCTTTGGTTTTACAGAATTATGTTTCTTACCCGGTCCGAATATGATAGAGGAGTGAATACCTTCTCACCCGAGGGTCGTCTGTTCCAGGTTGAATATGCCATCGAAGCTATTAAGCTGGGCTCAACGGCTATTGGTATTTGCACACCAGAGGGTAAGCAAAACACTTCGCGTTAGGAATTAGTCATCATGTTTCGCTTCATTCTAGGAGTCGTTTTGGCTGTGGAGAAACGTATTACCTCGCCTCTCATGGTGCCCGGGACGGTTGAGAAGATTTTCGAAGTAGACAAGCACATTGGTTGTGCTACTTCTGGTCTGATGGCCGACGCTCGTACTCTGATCGAGCGTGCTCGTGTGGAATGTCAGAATCATTGGTTCGTCTACAACGAACGAATGTCAATTGAGTCCTGTGCTCAGGCCGTATCGACATTGGCTATTCAATTTGGTGATAGTGGCGACGGTGGTTCTGCTATGAGTCGTCCATTCGGGGTGGCAATTCTATTTGCCGGCATTGATGATGGCAAACCACAATTGTGGCATATGGATCCTTCTGGAACGTATATACGATACGGTGCCAAGGCTATTGGTTCTGGTAGTGAAGGTGCTCAGCAAAATCTTCAGGATAACTACACCGCTGAAATGAGTCTTACCGAAGCCATTGAACTATCGCTAAACACCCTAAAACAGGTCATGGAAGAGAAACTAAATTCAACAAATGTGGAAGTCATGACCATGACGCCGGATGAACAGTTTCGCATGTATTCGAAAGAGGAAGTCGAGCAGGTGATTACCAAGCTGGCTTAGAGCAAAAATATACATTTCGTCATCTCATCGTTAAGGGGTTCGTTCATGCTGTCGTCATTGTTTTCCATTTCCCGACAAACAACAATTGAAAATTCTGATCTAGAGCTTTGTGGTAGTTTTTTTGTAAAAAAATGAAAATAAAGAGAAAACGTTCAAGTACAGGAGTGTACTCTTTGCTACTAATTCTTGGAGTCTTATCCTCGAGAATTGGTGGCCATCATATGGCTTGGAGTTTCCGTTAAGCATTCCAACTCACCTTATCCGGACTACGAAAGCGTTGGAAGCTCAGGCTGGTAAGGGACAGCACTTGCTGCGATCCTCTGTTCTTGAGATTTTACCCTCCAGATTGTGGATTGTGTGTTGTGGTTGCATCCATATCGTGGAAGACTAATTTGTTCACTGGTAACTGAGCGTTTCGGACACCGAAAGCTTCGGTCAGTATGCTGGTTTACTGACAGAATGAAAGTGCCCTCCATATAGGTACATCGAAACTATCGTTAACATGAGCATTTCATCAGATCCACCCTACATTCGGAAGGAATTCGTCCTTGCGGATATAGTAGACAAGGGCTGGACGAATCTATTAAAGCTCCACCTAAACCCCGACCGAATCATATGGCAGATGTTTCCGTTAAGAATTTTAATAGAATCGACACCAACAGTTAAGAACTGACATCCTCTGTGCGGATCGTTCCTCCGCAAACTGGTCTTGTTTTAGGAGGTCTCTGATCAGAATGGACCTTGTGAAAATAGTCCTTAGCTACTTTAGTAAATAGAATCTGCGGTGTCAGATGGACGATGGCCTTAAGTACTACAATGTTTCTGCGGGAGTCCCTCAGGGCTCAGTACTTGGTCCTCTTCTGTGGAACATAGTGTATGACGAAATTCTGCGAGTAACGCTGCCACAGGAAGACAATATTATCGGTTTCGCTGACGACATCGCCGCAGTTACCGTAGCGAAACACATCCATGAGATAGAGTCTGCCACAAATGAGGCAGTCTTTAGGAGCAAAAATTGGCTAGAGTCTGATCACAAGACGGAGGCTGTCTTAATAACCAGCCAGAATACCTTGGAATACGCAAACTTCCGGGTTGGACGCAGTCTAATGAGGTCTTAAAATATTTGGGGGCAATGCTCAGCAACTAACTTAACTTTAAAGCCCATGTCAAGTACTGCAGTAAAAAGTCGTCACAAATGCAGGCATCGCTTTCGAGAATACTGCTGAACATCGGTGGACCAGGAGACGCAAGGAGAAGTGTCATAGCGGATATGGCCCCCATCAACATCCACGAAAATGAGATGCACAGGGTTTACTTCAGGCGAACTACATACCGTCAAGAGATCAGTGGTATCTGGCGGATGAAGCCGAAGAAAGGGCACCATCCATTGCACTATGGCGAGCCAAGTAGGACAACACGACAAAAGGCCGATGGACCAGCTTTTACTGATCTCAACTATCGAGGTTTGGGAAAGAGTACAGGGGATTGCAACTACCACAATAGGCAATTCCTGTCAGATGGCTATCAAGGTCAAGGTAGCTATCGAAAATATCTCCACAGATTTGGACGCGATAGCTCGCCCTTCTGTCCAGATGAGGAAGAAGACGCGGAGCACGCCATATTCCATTGCATATGCTTTGCAGAGACAAGAATTGATCTTCCGATCCCAGAGCTTCTAGTAAGCCGTATGATAAACTCAGAGGAGCTGAAACGGCCGACTTGGAGCATATAGCATAAGTTGCTGACGGCAGTCCCGCGGAGAGAGTGGTTGATGAGTGTATGGTGTGGTTTAGTAAGTAGGCGCATCGAGTATTCGGGTTTGCGAATCGTACATATCAGTAACCCGGGCTACAAGCATCTTTTGAAGATTACACATCCTTTGGCGGTCCATCCTAACGCACTTCTTGGAGTGCAGTAATGTCTGCTTGATAGCAGTTAAGGGCGTTTTCTAACTGTTCGGCCGCACCCGGTCTGTTAAGGGGCCTAACATTCCAGGTGCAGAACCGATACCCTTGTCCTTTTATACGTTTGCGGGGGTCGTCAACATGCAGTCCATCCGTTACATCCGAGGCTTGTGGTTGCCTCTGAATTCTTACCAGCGTCACACGTCCAGTTGGTTAAGGTCCCCTTCCACCTGCGTGCGCCGTCCTCTGTCGTGTCTTCCTTCCGGGGTGGATTCGAAGATTCTTCGGGTCGGACGGAGCTGTATTTTCCATGCGCTCTTCTCCTTCTGCTTAATGGGCGCTACAGTTCGGGGTGAACCTGGGCCTCAGCCAACATGCCCCTCCAACTAGCACGATCTTTTGCTGGCCTTTTCCATTGCCGCACACCCAGTTGGCTGAGGTCCCCTTCCACCTGTGTGCGCCATCTTATGTGCGGCCGTCCTCTGCTTCTTCGTTCCTCAGGGTTGGATTCAAAGACTCTCCGGGCTGGAGCTGTGGTGTCCATTCGCTCTACATGGCCCAGCCATCTTAGGCGTTGAATCCGTAGACGCCTGACTAGACTCATGTCGCAGTACAAAGTTCGTGGTTGAGTCTTTTCCTCCATTCCCCGTCTGCGTTTATAGGCCCGAAAATCACGAGCAAAATCTTTCTCCCGAACCGAGCAAGGTCCTCCTCATCCGCTTTTGTCCATGCTTCTGCGCCGTACAACAGGACCGGGATGATAAGGGTCTTATATAGAGTCAACTTTGTCTTTCAGGAGAGGGCTCCTGAGCCCAAAAAAACAGCGGTTGACAAGAGTGATTCTGCGTTTGATTTCGGAACTGATGTCGTTGTTCCAGGTCACTGCGGAGCCAAGGTAGACGAAGTCCTTAACTACCTCGAACTTATAGCTGCCAATACAAACGTTCTGGCCAAGACGTCGGTGGTCCTTTTTTGATGACAGCATATATTTAGTTTTGCCCTCGTTTACCGCCAGACCAGCTTTCGCCGCCTCGAACTCAATGCTCGCAAACGCCTCATTGACATCTCGCTGTGATCTACCTATTATGTCAATATCGTCGGTGTATGCAAGGAGTTGCGAGGATTTGAAATAGATTGTGCCTCTTGTATTGGCCAGGGATTTTTGCACAATCATTTCCAATATGATGTTGAAGAAATCACACGACAGCGCATCGCCCCGCCTAAATCCTTTTTTGACATCAAAACTATTGGTAAGGTGTTCACCGATTCGGATGGAGCAGCGAGCATTCTCCAAAGTCATCCTGCATAGTCTGATGAGTTTAGCAGCTCGCCTCTAATTACGCTGGCGTATGCGGCTTTGAAGTCGACAAATAGGTGGTGAGTGCCGACTTGAAATTCATTGGTTTTTTCCAAGATCTGCCGTAGTGTGAAGTCTTGGTCGATGGTGGACTTCCCTGGCCTGAATCCGCACTGATAAGGACCTATTAGCTTAGTTAAGAAAGGATGGGTCTCCTTTCTTGTGGATCGGGAATACGATGCTGAGGCTCCATTCCTCGGGCATCCTTTCCTCTGACCATATCTTACAGATGAGCTGGTGCATACTCTCAACCAGGTCATCTCCAGTTGCCTTAAGGAGCTCGGCAGGTAGTCCGTATACTCCAGCAGCTTTGTTGGACTTAAGCTTAGAAAAAGCATTCTTAACTTCGTCGAGGTCAGGGGAACAGAATTCTCTGCGGTCTTCGTCGATTAGAAATGGATCATTCTGCCTGACAGCGGAATATTGACTAACATCGCCGTTATACAGTCTGCAGAAGTGGTTTTTCCATATTCTCAGCATCTACTGCGATTCTACTACTAGGTGTCCGTTCTGAACCCTGTAGGCTTCCGTTCTGGCTTTATAACCTTGGCATGTTCGCTTTATCTGTTGATAAAACTTTCGAACGTCACGCCTGCAGTAACACCTCTCCAAGTCCTCAATCGCGTGCTTCTCGTGCTCTTTCTTCTGAGAAGCTTATGCTCCTCCCTTCTTTTTAACTCGTAGAGCTCACGAGCTGCTCTTGTTCTTTTATGCAGCGAGGCTTTATATGCATCCTGCTTCGTTGTGTGTATCTTCCTGCACTCGTCATTGAACCACGTGTTTCCTCGTGGTGGAGCCTTGAAGCCCAAAACTTCGGATGCAGAGCTTTTCAGGGCTTGTTTGTATTGATAGCGTGGAGGGTTGAGGAGTATTAGAGAGTTTAAGGGAGACGCGATCAGTAAGAGCACGAGCGGTTTCTGGCGATAGTAGCTTTCCGACGTCATAACGTGGTATTCTTACTCTAATCCACTGCGCTCGTGATATCCGTAGGCGCATCTTGGCTACTGCAAGATAGTGGTCAGAGTCGATGTTGGCCCCTCGGAAAGTTCGAACATCAAGAATAGTGGAGGAGTGTCTGACGTCGATCGCGATGTGATCAATCTGGTTGGTAGTCGCCAGGCCGTAGCCCAACCGACTAATCCTGTTTTTTTGGGGCAGGATGCTCGCCATTCGCCCTTCCCAGTCTGCAATTTCCAACAGAAAATCTCCAGATGGTACAACGAGGAGGTGGAGATGGGATTTACTAACAGTACCGCAAGATGTTCGTCTGCGGTGGCTCTTATCGCTTTTTAGCAGGCCAGCATCCGTCGGATAGATGCTACCCCTACGAGGCCTCTGGTAATCCACGCCCGTGGGGGCGTGCACGCATATTAGTATGATTTTCCCCAGTGTACCCTTGATGCGGATTGTTATGGGGCGTTCGTTTACGTGCGGAAAGCTTAAGACTTTTTTCCTAAGTCTACCTCGAATTACACATTCCAGGTGCAGACTCGTAGATCTTTATGTCCTTTGCAGGGGTCGACAACATTGAAACCGTCCGTATCCGAGGCTTGTTGTTGATTCGTAACACGTAGTCCAAGTAGTAACAACAAGTCGCCCACTTTCAGTCAAACGAGAATAAAACGCCCAACAGTCGCTTCCTAAATTTTCAATTTGGTGTATTACGGAAGACCTTAAAAGTATTACAATTTCATTATATAATATATACCTTTCGTCTGTTTAATAATTTGTTGTCTGTTCTAACACATTACCAGTTAACAATGTCTAATTCGTTTTCTCCTTTAAGCATAAGACTAATAGAATCACTACTTATGTACGTTGTAACGTGTGCGGTGTGGGATCGAGGGGATGTGCGTTGATTAATGTGCGCTATCGTTATCAAGTTTGTGTTACACTATGTTAGTGTTGCTTCGTTTGAATGTTACTTTGTCTTGTCTTGTGAGGAAAATCAAAGGCACTACTGATGGGAATGATGGTGATAAATAAAGAGAAAAACAAGTGGGACAAGGAGAAGAGGGCTTTGGGGTATTAAAGTTAATTTTTCAATGAACAACTCTAATGATCACAGTAGTTTCGAAAATTTCCAATACGCTACACGTCGTCTCCTATCTAAAAACAAAAGGATACGGGGATCATCAACTAAAGCAAGTCGACTTCCTTCGACTGCGATTAGAAAATTCGATAATAAATTCCAATAATACATTTGGCTAGGGATCATTTGTCGGGGGACTTCAGCGACATCTGGACGAAACTCGAGGAGTGGTGTTAGGTATTAGTTTAAAGTAATAAGGCACCTCACGGTAGGTACACACCATTTGGGATTCTCAAATTGTTTCGATGCGGAAACTCCCGAGTATTGTTGGCATGATGATTTAGGGTTGAGTACGCACGGCTAGAGAGTATCGTTGATCTAGCGATCACCATCTATTTAGCCTAAGAATTTTCGATGTTATTTCGTCGTCGCAATAGCGTTAGGCTTGCGTTCGGGTCGCTTAGGGAATACGTTTGGGGTTCGAAGACCGGCGGGCATTCCATGTTAGGATACTCTGGTGACACGAGTACGGTTGAGGAAGATGTCGACGGTTTGTCAGGTAGTACAAGTGGCTGTAGAGGTGCAGCAACAACATGTTCGATTGATGACGATGACGATGGGTATGGCTAAAACAAAACTCTCAGTATCACAAAACACCAGATAAAGAGCCCTTACCTTAAACTCCACCGGTGAGAAGATTTCATGTTCGTAATCCTGCGGCGAAACGGTATTGCCCATGACAGTTCGTCCGCCAAAAATCGCCCGATGCAGACGCGGCGATCCCAATAATTTCTTCTCCTTTGCCGCCTTACTCGACGAGAAACTCAACTTGGACAGTATCGGCATGGGCGCCGAATTCTTTCGATGTGCCTCGTACTTTTTATCCTTAAATTCGTGGTTATACGTATGGCTCTTCTTGATGCCACCACTACTTGACGTCGATGCCTGATCCACTTTGCCTTGGCTGTTGTAGATGTTCGACGATTTCTTATTCAGAGGGAGTGTCATCGATGTTAAGCTTTTCGGCTCGTTGCTCGAGTGTTTGAATTGAAATAAACGTTCGCTGGATGTCTTGAAAGCTTCCAGTTTGCCTTTTGTTTTCTTAAAACTACCGCCGCGTTGATTTGTCTTGTCGCTCTCACTGCCACTCGAGTGCTTTTTCGTTTTCATTCCTGCCTGCTGCTGTTGCTGTTGCAATTTGGATAAACGTCTCTGTTGCTGTTGCATTAGCTCCGCATGCGTTCGGTTCGCTTGACTATCCGAGACTGGTTCATCGCCGTAAATCAGCTCGTAGCCAAAGTCGCGCAGTTTTAGACCTTCTTTAGTGCGAGTTCGCTTAATATCCTCGTCGTCGGGCTTGAAACTCATCTCGTAATCGGGCGTTTTCGGCAAACTGCGACTTTGTATCTTTGAGAGTTTGCCAGACTCTGCTGTCGGTTGACTCTCATCTCTGGATTTATTCGTTTGCTGAGTGTTTTTCGCACTGCGGTCATCTTTTTTCTCAACGCCCAACAGAACACGGTTATTGTACATCTCTTGAGCTTCCTCCCTTTGCTCCTGAAGCATGAGGTCTTCCAGTGTACGAAAGACTTGCAGATTGTTCGACGTGTCCCTAGAGTTACCCGAGTTGATCTTCGGCAGCGAGTAATCTAGGGTTTTCGAAGTTTGAAAATCGAATTCGACCAGATTTGGATTCGACGCATGGATGTAGTTGTAAGGAAGGGTCTTTTTAACCTTCTTACTACCCTCGATCGAATAGCTCTTGGAGAGGACTATGAGCGTATTAGTTGGTTCAACGGGAGTAGCATTTGCTTGGGGAGTGTGAGACCCAACACCACTGTCGCTCACTGAACTACGACTGGCAGATAGGGTAACTTTCGTTGCAAGTGGAGGTGGTTCAGGATGTTCGGTCGATGGTGTCTGAAATGGATTTAAATGTAGATCGGTATAGCCTGGTGTATTGGGTCCGATTTGAATTCCAAAACTTCCGCCGGGAACCTTGCGATAACTACGATACTGCTCTGTTGGCACTGGAATGTCACTCGAGGGTTTCTTGTCACTGTTGCTACTCTTGAAGGGCAGCGTGTTTTTCGTAAACTTCCGCAATGAGTCGAGATAACGCTTATCGTGCTTCGCACTGGATGTGGGCGTCTGGTGTTGAAAATGTCGTGAGCCTAAGTAGTCCTTATTGCCACTGGGTGACGGTGTACAGAGGCTTTTATTCATAAAGTCGCACTCGTCGCCTGAGCTCTCGGTCTCGGAGAAAAGTTCCTTAGAGGAAACCTCCACATCGTTCGAATGTACTGGAGAGCCGTGTTTCTGTTGGAGTGTTGCTTGACGTATGAAATCCATCCATTGGTTGAGTGCTTCTTGGGATTCGGCAGCGAAGTAGAACGTCTTCAACGGATGGTAGACTTTAAAGGCAAAGGGCTTGGAGTGAACTTCCTGAAAAAAGCACGGGAACACCAGGCTGCATGAGAGAAAGAAGTTAAACCTCGAATTCAAACTTACCTTAGCCAGAGATATTGTGAATCCCGGCAGATAGACCAAGCAGTTAGCCTTCAGTGCATCCTTACTCCGGAAACCATAGAGGTTGGTGTCCATTAGAACAAAGTAAAGCCTTGCCCAGAAGGTAACGCCCCGTTTGTCTTTCGTTCGTCGAAATAAATGACCTTGTATGTCGCCCGTTCCGAGAATTTTCAATGAGATTTTACGGCGCTTCGCCAGGAGACTGTTCTTCTTTTTCAGCGTTAGTGTCTTGGTCTTTGTTGGTGTAAGAAGCTCCGACTCCTCAACGCAGTTCAACGAATCGTTGTAATTCACTGGTTTCGGTGGTGGTAGTGCCGAAGGCGGTTCGATCAGTTTTGCCTGAATTACATCAGGTCGGGGCATTAAGCTCGCAGGTTTCGGAGGTGGCGGCGGTACGATTATTGGACCTGTTTCATTGGGTTTCTTCGGCCGCGGAGGTGGTGCCGGTGGCGTTACAAGTATAAACTCTTTTCTCGGCTCTATGGCTGGTGGCGTGTCAGATTCCTCGCCTGAATTATCATATGCGGGTGTACTATGGCTTTTATCCAATCTACCCCGTCGTGCGATTGTCACTGTGTTTATTGCTTGAACCAATGGCTCTTTCAAGGCCAACGGTGGTGGTGTTACTGAAGAAGTTGATACTTGTTCGTCTTTATTTTCGGATGGGGAAGTTGCTTCCTTGTCCTTCGTTGCTGGATCGATTACCGCCACCGTCGTCGCTTCTTCTTCGTCCACGAACGGAATCGGTTCGAATGTCTCCAGTATAGTGTTGTCTACATTGCACGTGTATTTTTGGTCAACTGGATAGTCTTCATATCGCATATTGGCGTCAAAACGAACGACCTTGCTAACGCCCGGTTTTGATTTCTCTTCATTCGTCAGCATTTTCGAGTCGCTAACACCCTGTTTGAGTTCTTGCGAGAAACTGTTATTCATTCCAATCAGTTTTGCATTTCCCCCTGTTATACCAAGGCAAGTTGTGGGCCGCGGAGCAATCTCCAGTCCGAAACCGAACGATACAGATTTGTCTCTTAAATTCGGCGACGAAGGATCACCATTTGGTGTTCCATTCTTTCGTTCATGCCACAGAGGTGCGCCGCTAACATTCTTCAACGAATACAACTCATCGCCACATATTGTATTTCTGCGTTGCAGCACGGCACGCGGTTTTGGATAGTACAGTCGTATCTCCTTCTCTCCCGACTTAGGATCAGTGGGTGTTAGAATATCACTGCAACCCGAGTCTGTGTCGGACGATTCAGCCTTTTCTCTTATCTTCAGTGGCAGATTGAAGTCGGGCACGGCCAGAAAGCCCGCTCGTGGACTTGGCAAGTTTTCACCCCAGCGAGTACCCATCGCACGCTTCTTGCTCGGCAGTCGATACGGTTGCATATATATCTGTCCATAGATCTTTGTATGTTTCGGGCGTTTTTTCAACGTCAACAGTACATCGGGAAGGGATTCACGTAACTGCATGATCACCGTCTTGTATTGCCATCCAACCACTGTCTGATAGTTGATCTGAACTATCTCGTCTCCGTCTTCGATTTTACCCGAGTTATGAGCCGGCGAATTGTATTTGATCTCAGTGACCTTATGTATGCCATGGTAGCTGGGCTCAATACTAAATCCCAATTCGGATTCGCGCTTCTTCAACGTAACTAAACTCAGGAAGGCAGGCTGCAGCAGCATTGGATCAGTGATGTCTTGAATGATGTAATCACCGAGTTTGGCAAGCGTTTCTGCAGTCATCTTGATATGTTCCACGGGATTTTCAACGAATCGATCACGTTGTGCGCTTAATGCCATCTCCAAGCCGAGACGAAGCATCTTTTTACGAATCTCGTTGAATTGCAATTGACCGCGAAATGGCGCCCGGTCCAGCCAGCCAATTATGGGCTTTATCATCGCTATCGTTCGCGTAATATCGTTCAGAATTTGAGTCTCTATTTTTGAACTATCACTGTGCGTAGCCAATTGGCGGTACAGATTACGCGCTGCAGTTGCCATGTGCAACGCTAAGAATTGCAGATTTTCCTTATCCAAGTTATAGTGCTACAGTGAAATGAAAGATTCAAATGAATTACCAACAAACCCTCTACGGGACTGAACTTACAAAGTTTCGAAGGTTTTCAACGGCTTCCAGGACGATCTCTTGATGTCCAATCGATTTCATACCAAGTTGCTCCAATTCATATGGCCGGATGTTGAGCAACTGCTGCCCGCCCACTTCGTTGTTTGTGAATGAATAGACATAGTTGTACATCGAATCGTCAAGGCCTGTGAAAACGACACAAAAATCAATCATTCGAAATTCAATGTCTCAAAAATTCTAAAGCAAAATTTCGGGGAGCAGAACAAAATTATGAAAAATGGGAAGAACGATGGGATTTCAATCTATGTGAATCAAGAAGAATTTGAGCGGAACTTGCCGCCAACAGTTGAACTCCTCAAGACCAATGAGGGCCATAAAGTGTTCGTGGTCGGGACTGTCCATTTCAGTCGCTCGTCTCAGGATGATGTGTCAATTGTCATGCGAAACACAAAGCCAACTGTGGTCATGCTGGAGTTATGTCCATTAAGAAGGTATATACTCGAGTTTGATGAGGAAACGCTACTGCGAGAGGCCTCGTCGTTGAATACGCAAAAAATACGTGAGATAATTGCGACTAAAGGCCTTCTAAATGGCATGTTCTATCTGTCCTTTTTACGAACAAATGCAAGCATTACCAAGCAACTGGGTGTGGCTCCCGGTGGCGAATGTCGTCGTGCGGTCTACGAGTGCCAAAGGCTCAAGACATGCAAAATAGTACTGGGCGATCGTTCAATCGAAGTAACAATGCAACGCGCCCTAAAGCCACTAAATTGGAAGCAAAAACTACAACTTTCGAATATTTTCAATGATCCAACGATAAGCAAGATAACACCAGCGGATGTAGAAGCATTCAAGAGTCGTGATACCGATCATCTAAAGAATTTACGAATCCATTTTCCGTCCGTTTACAGATCATTTGTTACCGAACGCGATCAAATTCTAGCACACAATCTATTGCTATCCACTAAGATTAGCGGCAATCCACCCAGCAACATAGTCGGAGTAGTTGGCATGGGACATATGAATGGGATTCGCGAACACTTTGGC
Organism: Eumerus sabulonum; assembly: GCA_951905685.1. NCBI lineage: Eukaryota > Metazoa > Arthropoda > Insecta > Diptera > Syrphidae > Eumerus > Eumerus sabulonum. Next base: position 42,827,847 of record OX645064.1, read on the forward strand.
CGAACCAATCACAAGGAGATTGCGAAAATCATGAAGAAAGACATGGAGTCGACGGCAACCGATTTAATTTTCACGAAATTTTTGAAGTTCTTCAAATTGCTCAAGCATAAATAGGGCACGGGCGGCATGGTGTTCGTGCTATTAGAATTTCTCAAATTAATTTTACCCTTAAGCCAATCTGTCACTTGATCGGGCGTCCATTCTGCAACATTTATGTAAGCCATTGTTTATTTGCACGTAAATACTGCCCCCCGTATGCCTTCGGTCGCACGAATTCGATGTATTTGCTAAAATTTACATTCTTTTATCGATTGCACTGTCTCTTAAACTTGCATATTTAATTAAATAGCCGAAATAAGAATAAATTCCAGCATATGAACGTCGACGAAAAGTGTTTTCTTCTGTTGTAACGCAACACTTGACTCATTGGTGTGTAACGTAACATAGTGCGTTGACAGCTCGTTGGGGTGCGAGACCATCGAGCAGGGATAAAGAATGAGATACCAATCTTTTGGCTTTGACAGGCATTTTGACAACTAGCCCCTACAAACGCGTTGCGGTTTGACGGCGTCTTGACTATGTCATTTTGCCTTGTTGCGACCATTTTGCCACGTCTTGACTCTACACATCGACGTCTTAAGACTATCATTGTGTTAGTCAATAGCGTCGTTTTTAAACGGAGAATAACACGCATAGTATCGGTGTAATAAAAACAAAAAAAAACCAACCCATGCGGGGATCAACGGGCAGACGTACGAAAGTTTGGCATCTCATTGTTTATCCCTGCCATCGAGATTGCGGCCCTTGACTAAGCTGACGTTACACTCAAACAAACAATTTTTTTCAGAATTGGACGTCCATACAATATATTTTATATTTTATTGAAAAACTATTTTCTTCTTGCCTCAGGCAATAAAAGAAGCCAATACATATGAAGAATCGTTGATACTGAAAAAGGTGGTGTGGAGGAGAGTGTCCGCCAATCACCAGCTATGCAGTGTTAAACAATTTTTCTCGGAGATGAGTCACGATAACTGGTTATAAAGAAGAGTTGAACCTTGGCGTCAACCAATTACTATTCTTTCCTTTTCTTTTGGTGGCGTTTCAGCTCATGAAGGACCAGAGCCAAGCTTCTCTTCAATCACCCATGTTGTGTGTGATTTATTTTTCACACAGGGACCTACAGTTTAATGCTGATTCCGAACGGCATGAGTCGAGAAGCGTTTTCAAGGCAAGTATACTACGGGGAGTTTCGTGAAATAAATATTCGATGGCGTTGGTGTTATCGGGATGCGAACTCGCTCAACGTGCGTCAGAGTCGAACACACTAACTTCTGCGCCACGTCGCCCTTAATTACGATTTCCAGAGGCTAATTTGTCTACCCTCGATTGCTCTTCCCTTGGATAGCTGTTCCGGCAACCGTGTCGGTTAGTGAAACAATGTCTGCAGCAACCCGACCCATTGTTCCTGGGGAAAGAGGAACCTGGCCTTCCCTGGAGCAAACCCTGAGCTGCTATAAAGCAGACATAACCGCACTCCAAGAAGTGCGACATCTACTAAGGGAATTGCTATGCTACAAGGAGAACAAACAACGCTTATTAGGATGCGGATTCGTTATTGGAGGAAGACTCCGAAAAAAATCTTTAGCTTTTGGCATCTAAGCGAACGCCTCATAACAATCCACATCAAAACTAACTTCGGGAACATAAGTTTACTCCTTCTGGCTACTCTCCTTCTGGCTAGCACACGATTCCCGCATCTAAACACCCACAAAGGAACCTGGCGATCACGTGATCAAGTTGCGATCGACCCCAGACACTCCTTCAGTATCCTAGATGTACGACCACCCCGAGGAGAAAACATCGACTCGGATCACTACCTTGTTGTAGCCAAGGTAGGAATGAAGATATCAAGGATGCCACGGAGTCGACCTAGACAACGAAAGTTTGACGTCGGAAAGCTATAGCACAGGAGACCGCAAGGACCTTTGCCGATCGAGTTTTCCTCAATCTCTCGCAAATGCCGTCGACACCGGAACAATCTACAGAACAACCGTGGGAGCATTGCCAGCGCGCTATCAGAGACGCTGCCTCTGATGTGTTGGATTTCAAACAACCGGCAACTAGAAACCTCTGGTTTAATGAGCAATGCGGACAAGCCCATGTAGCAAAGCAAAACGCCTGCAAAGCCATGCTACATGGACGGACGAGAGCCACTCGTAAACATTACGAGCAGAAACGGAGAGAGGAACACACGCTTTTAAGGAAGAAAAAAAGACAGCATGAAAAGCGTGAGATCTAGGAGTTAGACTGTTGCTACCCCAGGAATGACGCTCGCAAGTCTTACGAAAAAGTGAAATGAACATGGCAGGGCTATAAAACCAAAGCAAAAGCCCGTAGGGATGACGACGAACAACTAGTAGAAGAGTCACAGTCGATGCTGAGAATATGAAAGGAACACTTATGTAGAACGTTTAACGACGATGACAGATCCAATACCGCTATCTGGCAGAATGATCCATTCGCAACTAGGTAGTAATTTTAAATCTCAAGACTAGGAAAGACGGGCAGAGGGCCTGTCTGTCAAGCTATCTAAAGCGGCTGGAGGTGATCTGGTGGGGCGCATGCACCAGATCATCTGTATAATATGTTCGGAGGAAAGCATGCCCGACGAATGGAATCTTAGCATCATTTGCCCGGTCCACATTACAGGAGGAATGCGTCTCCTTTCGTTTCTTGTTCTTTTTTGTTTTTGTGGGGCCATTTTTTGCTACCATTAGCATATGGCACTGCGACCTATACAGATCTATTGTGCCTGTTAGCCGATTAGCCGAGGAGCGTCTCCACTTCCATAATGAAGTTAAGAATGCTTCTCGTAGGAGCTGAGGTGATCACCTCAGGAGTCATAACTTCGCTGAGAAGGGTATACTTCCTAAGATGGCAAAGAGCAGCAAACTCATACAGTATGTTCTCTGCCGTCTCTTCATCCTCAAGACAGAGTCGACACTCAGTTTCAGACGAGAGACTAATTTTGTTAAGATGATATCTCAGACCGCAGGGTCCTGTCAGATAGCTGACCAGTCCTCTGATACCCGCCCTATTAAGTTTGAGTATGTCAATAATGTCAATAGAGTGTTTGTTCAGGGGCCGTATAAGTCGTTTCCATTGACGGAGTCCCCGAACCCTGTTCCAAAAGGACAGGTGTTGCGATTTTTCCCACTTGCCTCAGAAGAAATTTATCTTAGGCTTGGGAGTGCCCCAGAATGGTTTTTCTTTGGTGGCGTTACAGCCCATGAAGGACCAGAGCCAAACTTCTCTCAATCACCCATGTTGTGTGTGATTTATTTTTCACATAGTTGAAAGGGACCTACAGTATAATGCCGATTCCGAACGGCGTTTTTCATCTCAAGTATACTACGGGGGGTCTTGCCAGTACCCCGCCGAGGAGGGACGCCGCGAAATAAACATTCGATGGCGTTGGTGTTATCGGTGTTATCTGAACTCGCTCATCGTGCGTCGGAGTCCAACACACTAACTTCTGCGCCCCGTCGCCCTTAATGACTATTGCCAGAGGCTAATTTGTCTACCCTCGATTGCTCTTCCCTTGGATAGCTATTGCGGCCACCGTGTCTGTTAGTGAAACAATGTCTGCAGCATCCCGACCCTTTGTTCCTGGGGAAAGAGGAACCTGGCCCTCCAGGTTGGTGGTTGTGCTAAGGGGTAACATCCATATCACCGAAAAAATCAAAATATTTCGAAGCGACAACAGGCCTCGGATACGGACGGATACAAAGCTGACGACCTCTGCAAACGATTAAATGACTCGCGAATCTGCATCTGGGTTGTGAGGTCCCTTGACAGACCGGGTGCAGGTAATCAATTGGAGCAAACCCTGGCCTGCTATAAAGCAGACATAACCGCACTCCATGAAGTGCGATGGGATAGTCCAGGCAAAAAACGGATGAAAAACTGCGAGATCTACTATGGGAATTGCTATGCCACAAGGAGAACAAACAACGCTTATTAAGATGCGGATTCGGTATTGGAGGAATACTCCGAAAAAAATCTTAAGCTTTTGGCATGTAAGCGAACGCCTTATAACAATCCACATCAAAACTAACTTCGGGAACATAAGCTTACCCCAACCGCAAAAAAGGATGATCGACTCAAAGACAACTTCTACGATCTCCTAGACAGAACCTATGCCCGATGTCCCAGCTAGGTTACAAAAATAGTACTAGGAGATTTGAAAACGAGACTGGGTAAAGAGGACATATCACGGGGAAATATAGCCTACATGACATCCCGTCCGAAAACGAACCTAGGCTACTCGACTTCCGGGCGTAGCGTAATCTCCCTCTGGCTAGCAGGTTAAGGTGTGTGTGTTTAGCTGAAAGGGACCTACAGTTTAATGCCGATTCCGAACGGCGTGCGTCAAAAAGGTTTTTCATGCCAAGTATACTACGGGGGGTCTTGCCAGTTCCCCGCCGAGGAGGGACGCCGCGAAATAAACATTCGATGGCGTTGGTGTTATCGGGATCCTAACTCGCTCATCGTGCGTCAGAGTCCAGCACACTAACCACCAAAGTTTGACATTTATCCCGTTTACATATGTAGTCGAAATATCGTGTCGAAACTGAGTTAAAATTTCGACCAAGGTTTCTGCGCAACGTAGTCGAAAGATCAAAGAGTTCAAACGTAGTTCAAGTGACAGATGGTATGTATATACGGACCTTTTACTTTGATTGTGTTAGTCTTGCGTTGTGTCAACCAGAAAGCGAAAAGAAAGAAAAGCGAAAAAGATGTCTCACACATACAGAGACAAAGTGTCAGTTCAACTCCCCGACCCGGGTTTACATGAATTATTCGACTCGATCTAGCTCAGCTAGCTAGATCCTAGTTCAAGCTGGATTCAATTACGCATGTAAACGGGGTAATTGTTTCTTCTGGCGAGGTTTTTTCATGGTATTCCTTGACGGTTTTTGAGTTCGTGCTGTACGAACTCAGCGCTTTAAGCGCTGTTTGGATATCAGAGAGTTGATGGTTACTCCTCTTATGCCAGTCTCAAGATTAGGATTGACGCATGTTAGGATGGCATGCAACTCTGCTTAAAAGATGCTGGGACTCGTTCCCAGGCCTTCGAGATCTTGCGATTTGGTCCAAAGAAGCCGGCGCCAACACCAGAAGTCATCTTGGAGCCATCCGTATACCACCTAAGCCCCTTGACATTAAGCAAGGGATCACTGGGATCAATATCTCGAATCTCTTGTCGAAAGTGAAGGTGTGTGGCAATGCCACATTTGATTTCTTTAACACTATACTTGAAAAGATCCTGCGGGACTCTGCGGCCAATACAAGAGGTACGATCTACTTCAAGTCTACACAATTGCTTGCCTACGCAGATGACATTGACGTTTTTGGACGGACAAAGCGAGACATCAATGAGGCGTTCGCAAGCATTGAAGCAGAAGCGTCTAAAGTGGGTCTAAGGGTAAATGGGGACAAGACCAAATATATGCTGTCATCAAAGAAAGACGCGCAACACCGACGTCTTGGTAAGAACGTCACCTCCGGCAGCTATATTTTTGAAGTAGTCAAGGACTTCGTCTACCTTGGCTCTATAGTGATAAGCAGCAACACCACCAGCGCTGAGATAATGCAGAATAACTCTTGCCAACCGCTGCTTCATCGGGCTCAAGAGGCAATTGGGTAGTAGAGCCCTCTCTCGAATAACTAAGATATCCCTCTACAAAACCTTAATCATCCCGGTTCTCCTCTATGGCGCTGAGGCCTGGACATTATCAAAAGTGGATGAAGACGGTCTTAGACGTTTCGAGAGGAAAATTCTGCGTGCAACCTTTCGTGCCGTTTGTGTAAACGGAGAGTGGAGGAGAAGATTCAACCAAGAACTGTACGGGCTGTACAGCAACATCGGCCTAGTTAGACGTCTACGGATCCAACGTCTAAGATGGCTGGACCGAATGAACATCACCGCTCCGGCCCGAAGAGTCTTTGATTCCAACCCAGAGGGATGACGCAGCAGAGGACGACCGAATTAAGGTGGCGCGCACAGGTGGAAAGGGACGTCAACCAACTGGGCGTGCGGCACTAGAAGTAGCTGACCAAGGATCGTACCGTCTGGAAAGGCTTGTTGATTTAGGCCTTGGTTCACCCCGAACTGTAGCGTCATCTAAGTAAGTAAGTAATCTCAGCGCTGGTGTCGTTGCCACTTGATAGCCAAGCTAGACGAAATCCTTTACTACATCAAAATAGTGACGTTCTGGTCAATGCGTCGGTGTTGTGCATCTTTCTTTGACGACAACATATATTTGGGTTTACCCTAGTTTATCTTCTTCATCTTCTTCTAGTCGGGCACTACAGTTCAAGGTGAACCTAGGCCTCAACCAACATGACCCTCCAACTAGCCCCATCTTTTGCTAGCCATTTCTACATTGCCGCAATCCCAAATGGTTGAGGTGCTCTTCCACCTGTGTGCGCCATTATAGGTGCGGCCGTCTTCTGCAACGTCGTCTTTCGGAGTTGGAATCGAAGACCCTTCAGGCTAGAGCTGTGGTTTCCATTCGCTCTACATGGCCTAGCCATCTTAGGCGTTCAATCCGTAGACGCCTGTCTAGATTTAAGTCGCTATACAGCCCGTAAAGCTCGTGGTTGAATCTTTTCCTCAATTCCCCGTCTACGTTTATAGGACCGAAAATCACACTTAAGATCTTTCTCTCGAAATGACCAAGCACCTCCTCATCCGCTTTTGGCAGTTTTTTCTTGTTGTTTTTTTTTTAGAGACTCGCGCAAGTTCAAGAGTTTTTTATATTCTCTTATGATGTGTTACACACACAACCTGAACGGAGTGCAGTAGTTTGGGTCGTTGGTGTTCGTTCACTACTCTCAGGGGTGGTTGTCCTAGATAGGACGAGAGCCGACCAAATTCCGCGTTGGTTATAGTCTGTAGTAATTCGTTCGAGCACTTTTAATATTGCATTCGCAGAGTGTCCATGCCTCTGCGTCATTCAGAAGGACCGGGATGATAAGGGGTTTGTATAGAGTCAACTTTGTCGTTCGGGAAAGGGCTCTATTACTCCATTGCCTCCTGAGCCCAAACAAACAGTGATTGGCAAGGAGTGATTCTGTTAAGTTCGAATTTCGCTGTCGAAGTTCGAAAGCTCTCTTGAAGCGGAGATTGCAATGATGTCAACTGTCAATGGCGTAATGCTAATTGTCAGAACATTCTAGAGACTTCCGTAGGGGAACTTTCGACGGCGAACATTCGAGAAGGTGGACCGAGAGCTATATAAGCGCGAACGCTCGGCATGCATTCAGTTTGTGGAATTGAAGAGCGTGGACAAGTCTGTGTGATCAGTCAATAAAAAAGTGGGAAAATAAAAGCTTTCAATAAAGATTTGTGTGTGTAATAAAGTTCAAAGTGTTCAATAGGTTTTGGATAGTAAAGAAAAGTGGTGAAGCTGCACAGATAATTGATCCGTGGTGAAACAAGAAAAGTGTGTGTGTCTTAATTCGGATAAAAAGGACAATTGTAGTTTATCGCAATCCAGTGGTGCGAACCCTATTCGGTGTGGGATTAATTTTCGTAACAATATATTTAGTTTTGCCCTCATTTACTGCCAACCAGTACTCGTAAACGCCTCATTGACATCTCGCTGTATTCTTCCGATTATGTCAATGTCATCCGCGTATGCGAGGAGCTGTGAGGATTTGAAATAAATTGTGCTTCTTGTGTTGGCTAGTGATTTTTGCACAATCATTACCAATGCAGTAATGAAGAAATCATACTCCAGCGCATCGCCCTGCCTAAATCCTTTTTTGACATTAAGACTATCGGTCAGTTCTTAACCGATTAGGATGGTGCAGCGAGCATTCTCCAAAGTTATCCTTCAAGTCCATCCAGCTGCTAGGATCGCGTGTTCTCGCCGTGGCATTGTGGAAGCATTCACGGCGATTGAAGAACAGGCGAAACGAGTTAAGATCAATGAGGATAAAACGAAATACATGCTGTCAAGCAAAAACCAATCCGTCGCTCACCATCTGTGACAAAATATTACAATTGACAGCTACAATTTCGAGGTAGTTAAGGAGTTTGTCTCCCTCGGGGCAAACGTAGATTCCACAAATGACACCACAGTGGAGATCCGGCATAGAATCGCCCTTGGCAACCGCTGCTACTTCGGCTTGTCCAAACAACTGGGGTCAAAACTCCTCACTCGAAAGACCAAAGTCATGCTTTACAAAACGCTCATTCTGCCAGTCTTGCTGTACATAGCCGAAAGCTGGACGATAAGCAGGACAGCGGAGCTGATTTTGGGTTCTTTCGAAAGAAAAATTCTGCGCCGGATATTTGGTCCTGTCTGTGAGGAAGGTGAATGGAGAAGAAGACACAACCGCGAACTCTACGAGTTGTACCAAGATGTGGATGTAGTCCGGAAGGCGAGGATCCGTCGACTACAATGGTTCGGCCACATCGAGCGCATGGACATCAACGCTCCAGCTAAGAGGGTCTTCGACTCCGAGCCTCCTGGTTCGAGAAGAAGAGGAAGACCGAACCTCCGGTATAAAGACCAAGTAATCGCGGATGTAAGACATCTTGGTCTTGACAACTGGAAGCAGCGTGCCCGGGACTGTCAAGGATGGAAGGCAGCTATAGCTCAGGCTCAGATCCTCCATGGATCGCAGGCCTGATAATAATAATATAAAATCCGTTTAGTCCTTTCTAACGATTTGCGTCAAAAACCGGATTCTAACTTCTGACATGTTAGATGGGTACTATATGAGATGAGTACTATTCGGATTTTTTTCCGAATTTTGTCAGTGTTATGAATATTTCTTTAGCGTCCCTATTATTTTTCCCATGACTTTAAACGGCTCAACTCTCATTTTGCTCGGGGTCGTTGGCTCCGATGTATATACTTTCCTACATGACATGCATCAACAAAACGTGTTTGCCCTGATAGTGTAATCGCATCCTTACCGTGCAGAAGCCATTTCTATCTAGAGTTTTCCTCAAACACATTTAGCTGTCTGTCAAAATATTCTCTTCTACTACACTAGCACCTCGTCCGACACAAAGTGACAGTTCTCAGTTGCTGAAGAGTGAACGCGCCCCTTGCATTTCTGGTTCTAACATTTGTTATTCATTTTTTTCTCACCCTATCTTACGCCGTAGTAAAATGACTTCTTCATCTCCGAGACCAAAACAAGTTAAATATTACCCATGCAGTTCAGCCAGTTCGGACAGGTAATTCAGCACAACACGCCAAGCATCCAACTTCATCACAGTCAACAAACATTTACTAACATCTCACCAGTAGATCATCATTAGTAGTTAAAAGGAAGAAAGAAGAGAAGTAAAAGGGGAAAAAAATCGGAAAAAACTGAATTAGTAATACCAAAACGAAAAAAATCAGTTTAGCTGCGAACGTGACACCGTGAAATTGCCATAAAACCGATTCACCTGCCTGTCTGAGGGGGGGAACTGTCTGTGCACGCGGTTACTGCTTCTCTCAACTAAAGTGAAATCCAGTCCAAATCAATCCAGTGACCAACGTGACCAATCGAGAATAGTCGAAAGTGTTTCAAAGTGAAGAATAAGTTTGAAAATCAATTTTGCCTAATATAACCCTCCGGTGATTCGAGTCGGATTCAATGCCGTCGTTTGCATTAAATGCTGGAGTTAAGAATGGCCACATGTAATACATTACTTACTTTCTGCTTGAATTTTTATGTAGTTGTTGGCTTTTTCTCTATCTATCTATGGTACTGTGTATAGTTAAATTGGTTTTTTGTCTTAGGACGGTGAAGGGTTATCTTTTCATTAATGAATTATTGTAGTTAGGTTATTGACCGTCGACTATTCATGTTCCATGCTGTCGTCGTTGATTAAATATCGGCTCAGCGCAGCGGCGACATGTGCTACGGGGGCGTTAAGAGTCTGAAAGAACTACATACATACATATATCGAAATCTCTTTCGTTAGAGAACGGCATGTACTTGTCGAGAGGAAAAAGCAAAGAAAGTCTGCAATTTTCCTTTGTTGTCTCTTGTGCTCGTTGTGTTGTGAGACGTGGCTATTGTGGCCAGTCTGCATAAGCAATTTTCCTTTTTTTTATCTATTGGTCATCACATCCTTACCTACTCGAGCGAATCAGCATCCGAATTCGTGCAGCACTAGGGCCTAGTTTACTCAAATTCATATCTTTGCCTTTCGCAAATGGTGCCGCGATGAAAATCCATACGAGAATGTCATGAAAAACGAGATTTCGAGATGTGACGCATTGGCATTTCAATGAGGGATACACTTGAGCGAAACAAAAGTTTTACGACGGCACACCTATGTAGTTCTGTTTGCATATGTTTGTCTTTTTTCTAAATCTTGATACCTACCTAGACTGATTGGAAATTTAGAGTCTATCTATGCATGTACGTAGCACCACGTGAGATAAGATTTTTTATTTGGTTCTAATCGCACCATATGACGAAAGACGAATGATGCATACGGCAGCAATAGGAGGGCATGAAAGAGAAGGCACAGTAGTTTTGTTTTTTTGGCAAATATTTGTGAAGAGATAAGCTATGCCGGTTTGGCGGATAGATATCATCTTGAACTTGTTCATATTTCAGTTTTTTTTATTCTTGTATTGCTAGATGTATTGCGTACTTTGTCCAATTCGGACCGCTTCATACACATATACTTATGTCATTTGAAAAACTCACTTGTACTTGTAGTGACGATCGTCCGGATGTAACAGAGCCACTATTCTTGAGTACATCGACCGATTACACCGATGCGAACGGTGATGGCAGTAGTTATATGTGTTGTCCGGCTTCACCGACTACGGTGCCAGCAAGGACGAAAGCAAAACGTTCAAGCCTGTCGGAATCACCAGCAAAGGGATTGCATCGACCCAGTAAACCGGGACGACAGCGTACAACATCGATGAATCAGAATTCGACTACAAATCCATCGGAATGTATTATCCGAGCGAATAATCGGACAATTTACACAGCCGGACGTCCGCCGTGGTACAATTGTGCCGGACAACAAGTCGAACCATTCGTTATAGGTGAGTGGGAATGGAAAGATTCGCGAATCTATCTAACGAGTTGTGTTTTTTGTTCCCTTTCTTTCTCCCTCCCCTACCCCCTAATCGGATTCAAAAGGAATATGTGGTGGAAGTGCGTCAGGGAAGACTACAGTGGCAGAAAAGATAATCGAAAGTCTCGATGTACCATGGGTGACCCTCTTGTCTATGGACTGCTTTTACAAGGTAAATCCAATTCCTAAAAGCAGTATTGTTTGTTTATTTATATTTTGAATTCCATTTCATTCGCGTTGAAAAATGCTATATGGAAAGGTCAAACCTCATAAAGTAGCCCAACTGCACGTGATCGACTCCAATCACGCAATATTTAAAATTAATTCTGTCGTGTGACCACGTCACATCGTTTAGCCTTATCTCTCCCCACGAAATACGATACGCCATTACCCATATTGGGCAGTTTATTACACATACTCGCGACTGTTTACAAATGTTCGGGATCAAAACAAGTTAGCTTAGCTTCTTGCCTCGCTTTCGATTACGATTGGCTATATAGGCGGGGATCTCTGAGTGGATTTTGTTGTATGCAATTAATTCCGTCACTCAGACTCTTTTTCTCTTCGCATGTAATACTAATTGTCTTATTTACTTGATTCGTTTCGAGATAAAACATTCTTAAGACCTACGATGGAAGTGGTACATGGTTGATGTACAGCGACATTGTTGTACTTATGCGCAGTTTGCGTTTCTTCGTTTCCTCTAGGCAGTTAACCTCATTTGACCTTAATACAGAATTAAAGCTACGGCTGGCTGCTTACACATCTTAGCTATTAGTCATTGCTTATCAGTTCCATAGATGCGCTTATGGCGGATCCTGCTTGATTGTATGTCTTAAAATAAGACTGGTAATCGTGCAACGTCATAGAGGGTGTTCTAGCGAAGTAATCTTGATCGAAAAGAGGGATCTTTGTCGATTCGTGAAGTATAGAATAGGGTAGTGATACAAATGCTCTTTCGTCGATTGGTTCTAAAATGCGACTGAATTGATACAATCTCCTTTGCTCAAACTTTACACAAAAGCAATGGGTTTAACGCGGTTAAAAGGTATAAAATCATATCTGAGGGGCCGATTGTGATTTCCAAAGTAGGAAATGAGTCACGCTCTGATTGAATTGGCTGCATAACATGTGACATCGTCTAATACTAATTGATACCACACGTTGGCTATGTTGTATGTTGTAATTTAGATGCACAATTAAGTGTAGTAAATGCGTAAGCATTTTCAAAGAAGAATTCTATGATGAGTTAACGATGGATTTTTGAACGCCTTTTTATATGGAGTTCCAACCCGGCCTCAACTAACAGACCTCTCCAACCGGCACGATCTCTGGCCAGCTGTTTCCAGTGCCTGAGGTCCTTTCCACCTGCGTGCGCCGACTAAGATGTGGCCGTACTCTGTCGCGTCGTTCTTCGGAGTTGGATTCGAAGGCTATGGTGTCCATTCGCTCTACATGGCCCTAGTATGCCTAGTGTCCATAGACGTCTAAACAGGCCGATGTCGCTGTACACCCATACAGTTCGTGGTTTAAATCTCTCCTCCACTCACCTACCTCCTGCTATCTGTTGGAGCGCTCAGAAGCAACTACTGGTCCATTGTACTGCCAGACAGACTTCTTCTTCTCCTTCTTGCGGCCTTTTCCATTGCCGCACACCCTCGGGGGTGGATTCAAAGACTCTATGGGCTGGAGCTGTGGTGTCCATTTGCTCTACATAGCCCAGCCAACTTAGGCGTTGAATCCGTAGACGCCTGACTAGACTCATGTCGCTGTACAGCCCGTAAAGTTCGTGGCTGAATCTTTTCCTCCATCCCCCGTCTGCGTTTAAAGGCCCCAAAATCACGCGCAAAATCTTTCTCTCGAACCGACCAAGGGCCTCCTCATCCGTTTTTGACAGTGTCCATGCTTCTGCGCCGTACAACAGGACCGGGATGATAAGGGTCTTATATAGAGTCAACTTTGTCGTTCGGGAGAGGGCTCTATTACTCAATTGCCTCCTGAGCCCAAAGAAACAGCGATTAGCAAGAGTGATTCTGCGTTTGATTTCGGAACTGATGTCGTTGTTCCAGGTCACTGCGGACCAAAGGCAGACGAAGTCCTTAACTATCTCGAACTTATAACTGCCAATACAAACGTTCTAGCCAAGACGTCGGTGGTGAGCGTCCTTTTTTGATGACAGCATATATTTAGTTTTGCCCTCGTTTACCGCCAGACCAACTTTCGCCGCCTTGAACTCAATGCTCGCAAACGCTTCAATGACATCTCGCTGTGATCTGCCTATTATGTCAATATCGTCGGCGTATGCAAGGAGTTGCGAGGATTTGAAATAGATTGTGCCTCTTGTATTGGCCAGTGATTTTTGCACACTCAATTCTCCCTACTAGGTTAGCATGTTGCATCTCTGACAGATGATGCATTCGAAGGGCTAGTCTTTCCGTGCCTTTCAGCAGGAAGGATGTTAGACTGATTGGTCTAAAACCGTTGGTATAGGTATGTAGGCAAGTGCCAGGCTAGCAGGACAGCTAGTAGCTGTCCTATAACTTTTTGCAGCAAAGCAGGGTATATCTCATCAGTGCCTGGCGATTTAAAGCTAGGCCGTTCGGAATCGGCATTAAACTGCGGGTCCCTTTCACCTGTGTGAAAAATAAATCACACACAACTTGGGTGATTGAGAGAAGCTTGGCTCTGGCCCCTCATGTCATATGCGATATTAAAGTCGACGAAGAGGTGGTGCGTATCGGCTTGGGATTCATGGGTCTTCTCCAGGATTTGCCGAAGTGTAAATGTCTGCTCTAACGTGGATTTTTCTGGCCTGAAGTCACACTGATAGGAAATTGTCCACGAATGGTTTCAGGCAGAGAAGATCTTATGCGCGATGTTAAGAAGGCTTATTCCTCTACAATTGACACAATTACACGGATCTCCTTTCTTATGAACCGGGCAAACGATGCTGACCTTCCGCTTATCGGGCTAACTTTCTTCCGACCGTATTCTACAGATGAGTTGGTGCATGCTTCCTATCATCTCATCCCAAGCTGCTTTAAATAGATCACCAGACAGCCCATCCTGTTAGACTTTAGTTTAGATATCGCTATCTCAACTTCGTCTAGGTCGGGTGTATTTTGACCATCATCATAACATATACAGAGGTTCGCTTTCATCCCGGCAGGTCTCTGTTCTGGCTTTATACCCTTGGCATGTTCATTTTGGTATATCTTCCGAGCGAGAACATCTCTCCATCTCCCCGACGTCGCGCTTCTCGTGCTCTTTCTTTTTAGTTTTAAGAAGTGTGTGCTCCTCCCTTTCCGTTCGCAAAGTTCACGAGTGGCTCTCGTCCGTGGATGCAACATGGCCATGTATGCATTCTATTTTTCAACATTAGTCTGCCTCCACTCGTTTCTTCTGAATACCGGTTGGAAACCCAACACACCAGAGTCGGCACCCTTGATGGCGTTTTGGCACCGTATCAATTCATGTTCTATGGTTTACGCAGCTTGCAACTGATGTTGAGAGAACTTGAGACAGACATGATCGGCGAAAATCCTGGCGGTCTTTTGCGACTGCAGCTTTCCGAGGTCAACTTTTGCTGATCTTGCTCGACTCCGTAATGTTCATGCAGCATGCTGGCTGCAACAAGGTAATGATCCGAGTCAATGTTGGCTCTACGGAATATTCGGACATCCAATATGCTGGAAGAGTGTCTAGCGTCGATCGCAATGTGATTGATCTGGTTGATGGTCAGGGACCACCAGGTCCCTTAATGGTTTCTTCTGACGCGTTTGGTTGTTTCACGATTTACTATGCCGTAACCCTACCGAATGATCCTGTTTCCTGGTGCAACTCAGAGTCTTCGGATGGCACCACGAGGAGGTGGAGATGAGATTTACTAACAGAGCCGCAAGATGTTCGTTTACGGGGGCTCTTCTTGCTTTTTGTGGACCCCCAACGTCCGTCGGACAGATGCTAACCCTACGAGGCCTTTGTTAGTCACTTACCATCCATAGGTGCACAATTAAGTGCTGTAATTACTCCAGCGACACTAGCGACTTGTTGAACGGCAGGCCTGTTTCTCAGAATTTTACAACGATGAAGTCGGCTGTCATCCTTTCACGTATTGCTAATTTTAAGTGATGGGTACGACACCACATAGGCATTTCCTTTGGCATGCATTATTCAATAGTTATCAACTGTGTCAAGTAAATTTTTCGTCTACAGATAAGAGACACACCCCTCTTCAATGCCGGCATACTATCGAACTAGTTCGATCCAATTCCTCTGCTCAATAGTGGTGGTGCACGGGACGATTGTTTTTTGTTTTTCTTTCTCATTTCTATTGCCCAGAAGCACGCCAATGCGCACTTCTATTAACGTACTCGCATACGCATGTGGATTTCTTTCAATTTTATTCCAAAAATACATTTGTTCGTTGGGCTATTTCGGTCCAGACAACGTGTTTACTGTCGGCATGACGCAAGGACTATAAATTTTCCATTTGAACCTCACCATGTGTTCTATCGAATTGCGATTTTTGAAATTCCGTTCCTTTTTTTTCAGATACTCAATGAGAAACAGCATCAACAAGCGCTGTCCAATGAATACAATTTTGATCATCCAGACGCGTTCGATATCGATTTGCTTCTCGATGTTTTGAAAAAGCTGAAAGAGGGCCGTAAGGTCGAGGTGCCGGTGTATAATTTCATAACGCATGCCCGCGAACTACAAACCAAGACGATGTACGGTGCGAATGTGATCATATTCGAGGGCATTTTGGTCTTTCACAGCCCGGAAATACTAAAACTGTTGGATATGAAGATCTTCGTCGATACTGATGCCGATATACGCTTAGCCAGACGTCTCAAACGGTAAGATGCCACATAAGGTCCATGAGTGGCCATAATATATTGTTTATCCATTCGAATATAGTGATATATCGCAACGAGGTCGCGGTTTGGAGGGCGTTCTCAAGCAGTATTCGACTATGGTTAAACCGTCGTATGCCAATTATATTGCCCCGACAATGGTACACGCCGATATAATAGTTCCTCGCGGTGGAGAGAATAAAGTTGCCATTCACTTGATCGTACAACACGTCCACACACAATTGCAATTGGTAAGTGAAAAAGTAAACAACCGATATCCGAAGTCCGGAAGTTAAGACATTTCTTTTATTGTCTTTCGTTTTCAGAGAGGTTTCAAATTGCGCGAGACACTCGCCCACTTGCATACCGATCAACCAATGCCAGATTCGCTACTAATGCTGCCGTCAACGCCCCAAATCAAAGGATTGCACACCTTCATTCGGTGTCGCAACACCTCCAGAGACGAGTTCATCTTCTACTCCAAAAGACTTATTCGTTTAGTGATAGAATACGCCCTCAGTTTGTTTCCATTCAAAACTTCGATTGTCGAAACGCCACAAGGTGTTCAATATGAAGGCTTACGTATGGCCAGTCGGAAGATATGTGGAGTATCGATACTACGTGCCGGCGAGACAATGGAACAGGCCGTATGCGATGTTTGTAAGGACATACGTATTGGGAAGATTCTCATTCAGACGAATCAGACGACTGGTGAACCGGAATTGTATTATCTAAGATTACCAAAGGACATCAAAGACTATAAAGTGATTCTGATGGATGCTACAGTGGCAACTGGAGCGGCGGCAATGATGGCCATACGAGTATTATTGGATCACGACGTACCGGAGGATAATATCATATTAGCTTCATTGTTGATGGCCGAAATTGGTGTTCATTCGATCGCGTATGCCTTCCCAAAGGTACCCCGTATACACACGTAGTTTTTATCTCTCTACATGAAGTAAGAACTCGTTTACTTTCAGGTGAAGATTGTTACATCGGCTCTGGACCCAGAAATCAATGACAAATTCTATGTGATCCCCGGCATTGGAAACTTTGGCGATCGTTACTTTGGCACCGAACCCTCTGACGACTACGTATAGTCGCAAGTCGCATTGATTTGCTGGCGTTAGTATGTTCCGTTTTGATTTTAGCCAATTACGCTCGATACCTAGCCAAGAAAGCTAATATATAAGAAAAACTCTATAACTTACCACCGCCTACGGACGTACATGTATGACTATCCTAAGCAAAACAAACCATCTGAAATGCTATCATTTCATTTCAATTTGGAACGCGTCGAATCATAGTAGTAGCGCCTAAAACTAGCAGCCCGGTAATCAACAAAACGAGGAGGAGAAGGAGCAACCGTTCTCGTAGTAGCCAGTCAACTTTTTATCTAATTGTTTCAAGATACATACTCTTTTGCGCACAGTTAGTTGGTCAAGTTCTTCTCACGTTTTCGTCATTCTTTCTTTATATGTCTCACTCTTCATTGTAGAAAGTGTCAATTACTTTGGTTTTCCTGGTTTCTATTCCTCGGCCTGAGATACTTAACGGATTGATTAGAATTTGTTCTTCTTTTCTGTTTGTTTTATTAACGACTTACTATATTACGTTTAATGTTAGTCTTAAATATGTAATTTTAAAATAAACTCAAACCAAACAACAGGAAGAGAGTTTGTGCAATGTTTTCCGTATCTGTTTGTGCTACTTATCACCGCATTACGAGCTGTCGCAAAGTCAGCGAGTCGGAAACCGTTATCTGTTGTTGTATCGTGGAGGCTGTGCTTTCCGATCACTCCGCCAAGGGTGTTTTCCTTTCCGATTTTGGCGTTGAAGTCCCCGAGCACGATTTTTACATCGAACTCCGGACAAGCTCCGTAAGCGTTGTCCAGGAGGTCATAGAAGTCCTCCTTGATAGGGTCTTCAGCCTCGTCGGTAGGGGCGTGTACACATATAAGGCTGATGTTATAAAATCTGGGGAGGGAGGGAGCGAGCAAACAGAGCAAAGAAGTTGATCGCGTTTAACATGGCAAACGCCAGCTTCGATCTCTGTCCCTGTTCAATCCAAGTTAACACACAGCCCCCGCGTGGCCCCCCTGGATAGCTACCCTGGCACCCGCCAGGTAGTGAACCAATGTGTGCAGCGACCCAACCCTTGTTCCTGGGGAGAGAGGAACCTGGCCCTCCAGGTTGGGGGTTGTGCTTAGGGGTAACATCCCTATCACGTAAAAACCCACTTGTTCCGAAACGACAACAAGCCTCGGATACGGACGGATACAAAGCTGACGGCCCCTGCAAAGGACTATTGGACTTGAGCGTCTGGACTTGGAATGTTAGGTCCCTTAATAGACCGGGTGCAGGCGATCAATTGGAGCAAACCCTCAACTGCTATAAAGCAGATATAACCGCACTCCAAGAAGTGCGATGGGATGGACCAGGCAAAAAACGGATGAAAAACTGCGACATCTACTACGGGAACTGCTACAAGGAGAACAAACAGCGCCTATTCGGATGCGGATTCGTTATTAGAGGAAGACTCCGACAAAAAGTCTTAAGCTTCCGAGATGTAAGCGAACGCCTCATAACAATCCGCATCAAAGCTAAATTTGGAAACATTAGCTTAATATGCGCTCACGCCCCAACGGAAGAAAAGGACGATCGACTCAAAGAAGAATTCTACGATCTCCTAGACAGAACAAATGCCCAATGTCCCAGCTACGACACAAAAATAGTCCTAGGAGATTTTAATGCAAAACTGGGCAAGGAGGACATATTTGAGTCGATCATAGGAAAGCATAGCCTCCATAACACCACATCCGACAACGGATTAAGGCTAATCGATTTCCTAGCGGGGCGTAACATCCTTGTAGCAAGCACGCGATTCCCCCATCTCAACATCCACAAGGGTACCTGGCGGTCTTGTGATCAATCGACCACCAACCAGATTGATCATATTGCGATCGACGCCAGACACTCCTCCTGTATTCTCGACGTACGAACCTTCCGAGGGGCCAACATCGACTCGGACCACTACCTTGTTGTAGCCAAGGTACGAATGAGGATATCAAGAATGCTTAGGAGTCGAGTAGGACAACGTAAGTTTGACGTTGGAAAGCTACAATCGCAAGAGACTGCCAGAATCTTTGCCGATCGTGTCTCCTCAAAGCTCTCTCAAAATCCGCCCAGAGCAGCACAAACAATAGAGCAGGAATGAGCTCATTGCCAGAGCGCCGTCAGAGATGCTGCCTCAGAGGTGCTGGGTTTCAAACAGCCACCACCTAGAAACCCCTGGTTCGATGAACAATGCGAACAAGCCCATGCAGCAAAACAAGAGGCATATAAGGCCGTGCTGCAACGACGGACGAGAGCTGCTCGCGAAATCTATGAGCAGAAGAGAAGAGAGGAACACACGCTTTTCAGAAGAAAGAAGAGAGAGCACGGAAAGCGTGAGATCGAGGAGATGGAGAGATGCTTCCGCAGGAATGACGCCCGTAAATTTTACAACAAGGTAAAACGAACATGCCATGGCTACAAAGCCAGAGTGGCGGCCTGCAGGGATGAAAATGGAGAACTGGTAGTAGAGTCGCAGTCGATGCTGAGGATTTGGAAAGACCACTTGTGCAGACTGTATAACGGCGATGATAGACAAGATACCGCTGTCAGGCAGAACGAGCCATTCGCAATGGACCACGAAGTAACTGAATTCGATCCACCCCACCTAGACGAAGTCAAAGTAGCGATATCAAGACTTAAGTTTAATAAAGCCGCTGGCGCAGACGGCCTGTCTGCTGAGCTTTTTAAGGCGGCTGGAGATGAGCTGGTAAGGTGCATGCACCATCTCATCTGCAAGGTATGGTCGGAGGAAAGCATGCCCGACGAATGGAATCTCAGCATCGTTTGCCCGGTCCATAAGAAAGGAGACCCCTATAACTGCGCCAACTATGGGGGAATAAGTCTCCTTAACATCGCATATAAGATCTTCTCTGCCGTATTGTGTGAACGCCTGAAACCGTTTGTGGATAACCTGATCGGCTCTTATCAGTGTGGTTTCAGGCCAGGTAAATCCACAATAGACCAAATATTTAAGCTACGGCAGATCTTGGAGAAGACCCAGGAATACCAAATCGACACTCACCACCTCTTCGTCGATTTCAAGACCGCGTATGACAGCGTATATAGAGACGAGCTGTACAAAGCCATGTCTAGTTTTAACATCCCTGTCAAACTCGTCCGACTGTGCAGGATGACAATGGAAAATTCTCGTTGCTCCATTAAGGTCGGTAATGAGCATACCGAGACCTTTGATGTTAAAAAAGGATTTAGGCAGGGCGACGCGCTGTCGTGCAACTTTTTCAACATCGTGCTTGAAAAGATTGTGCAAGAGTCACTGGCCAACACAAGAGGTACGATCTATTTCAAGTCTACGCAATTGCTTGCGTACGCCGACGATATTGACGTAATTGGACCAAAACAGCAAGACGTCAATGAGGCTTTTGTGAGCATTGAGGTAGAAGCGGCTAAGATGGGTCTTAAGGTTAATGAGGGTAAAACCAAATATCTGCTCTCATCTAAAAGAGACGGACAACACCGACGTATTGGCCAGAACGTCACCATGGGCGGATATAACTTTGAAGTGGTCAAGGAATTCGTCTACCTTGGCTCACTGATTACCAGCGACAACAACACCAGCGCTGAGATAAAACGCAGAATCACTCTTGCCAACCGCTGTTTCTTTGGGCTCAAGAGGCAATTGAGAAGTAGAGCCCTCTCTCGGAAAACCAAGGTGACACTATATAAGACCTTGATCATCCCAGTCCTCCTTTACGGCGCAGAGGCTTGGACCTTAACAAAAGCGGATGAAGATGCCCTTGGTCGTTTCGAGAGGAAAATTCTGCGCACTATCTACGGTCCCGTTTGTTCAAACGGTGTATGGAGGAGAAGATATAACGAAGAACTGTACGGGTTGTACAGCGACATCGGCCTGGTACGACGTCTACGGATACAGCGTCTAAGGTGGCTAGGCCATGTAGAGCGCATGTAAGATACAGCTCCGACCCGAAAAGTCTTCGAATCCACTCCGGAAGGAAGGCGCGGCAGAGGACGGCCGCATCAGCGGTGGCGCACGCAGGTGGAAGGGGACTTCAACCAACTGGGCGTGCGGCACTGGAAACAGCTGGCTAAAGACCGTGCCGGCTGGAGACGCTTGTTGGTTGAGGCCCAGGTTCACCACGGACTGTAGCGCCACCTAAGTAAGTAAGTAAGTTATAAAATCTGCCTCTGATGCGGATCACAGCCAGGCGATCACTTACAGGTTAAAAGTCGATGACCTTCGACCTTAACCGCTTTCCCACGACAAATCCGCATCCCAGTAAGTGCAACCTTTTGTGACAGCTGTAATAAATGTCGCAATTTTTCTTTCTAATCATACCGTTTCCTATCCAGCGTATTTCCTGGACCGCAGTAATATCCGCCTTGTACTGCGTGAGGATTCCTTCTAGTTTATGAGCAGCTCCGGGAGTGTACAGGGTTCTGACATTCCAGGAGCATACTCGCAAATCGTGTTCCTTTTTCGTGCGTTGTCGTCGTCGAGTATCCGTCCGTGTATCCGAGGCATCTTGCTCATTCATAACTTTTTTTTTTTTTTTACGTGCGCGGATTGTTAGCCCGCCGCACAACCGCCATTCTGGTCGGGGCTTTGTCGCTGCATACGTTTGTTCACCTCCCAACGGTTGTTGAAGAGGCTATCCAGAGGGCGCCGCGAGGAGGCCGTATGTCAACTTGACCCGGGCATTTAAACAGGGATCGTTGCTGGCATCTCGCCAGGTTGAGAGCGATCAACAACTTTACCCTGTATGTCCGAGCCCATGCCCTCGCAAGCGAATCCACACAGCAACCTGACGATCTCCGGACGGTCGAACCGCCAACCAAATCGACCATGTGCTTATTGACGTAAGGCACTCGTCAAACATCCTGGATGTGCGAACATTCAGAGGGGCAAATGTCGACTCTGACCACTTCCTCGTAGCAGCAAGATTCAGAGCTCGACTGTCCAATGTTAGAAAGCTGCACCAGCCCATCAGGAGGAGGTTCGACATTGGGCGCCTGAGCACACCGGAGGTTGCCAGAGTCTACAGGGAGCAGCTGAGCGAAAGACTCTACGGTATGCCTACGTCGAACACAAATGCCAATAATATGTGGCTGCATTGCCGCTCAGTCATTCAGGAAGTAGCCGAAACCACCTTATGATACCTACCACCCCCGACAAGAAACCCGTGGTATGATGGCGAGTGTGAGCAGAAAAGGCAGCAACCGACGAGGCGTACCAATAGGCGCTGCAGAGGAAACCCAGGGCAGCGCAAGAAGAGTACCGAGCCAGAAGAAGGGAGGAGAAAAAACTACTGCGACAAAAGAAAAGAATCTTCGCAGCCTCCCAGCTCAAGGATATCGAGGAGTCTAGGGATAAACATAGAACACGAGCCTTTTTACAAGAAAGCCAAAGGCCTTGCAGGAGGCTTCAAAAAGGGCACCTAGGCTCTTCGAAACTGTGAGGGTAATCTTGTCACTGACCGGCAGGGAATAGTGGATGTATTTAAGCAGCATTTCCAGCAGCTGCTTAACGAGCATGACCAAGAGAGAGTGGTAGGGACCGAGGAAATCCCAACTTCAGCCGCTGAAGTAGTCCTCCCACCCAGCATCGAAGAAGTTGGCACAGCAATTCAGAAGCTGAAGAACAACAAGGCCGCAGGCTCAGATGGCTTGCCATCAGAGCTCTTCAAGGCTGGCGGCGATGTTCTGGTAGGGAGCATGCACCAGATCATCTGCAGAATTTGGGAAGATGAGAGCATGCCCGACGACTGGAATACCAGCTCTATATGCCCCATCCACAAAAATGGCGATCCTTACTCTTGCAAGAACTATAGAGGTATATTCCTGCTTAATGTCGCATACAAGATCCTGTCCAGCGTTTTGTGTGAACGTCTAAAACCATTTTGCACCGCACTAATCGGCAGCTACCAGTGCGTCTTTCGGCCCGGCAAATCAACTATAGACCAAATTTTCACACTTCGACAAATCCTGGAAAAGACCAACGAGTTTCCAATCGATACACACCATCTTTTCATCGATTTCAAAGCCGCATACGACAGCATTCATCGTGAAGAACTGTTTGGGGTGATGGCCGAATTCGAGATCCCGGTAAAACTGATCCAGTTGTGTCGCGCTACGCTAAAAAACACGCGATGCACCGTACAATTCGGTTCTAGGACCTCGGAACCATTCGAAACATGCACCGGATTTCGGCAAGGAGATGCGCTGTCATGCTGTCTGTCACATGTCAGATGTGCTGTTGAAGAACACTTCTTCAACCTGGTGCTGGAGCAGGTAGTGCGACGGGCAGGCGTCAACAGGGAAGGCACTAAATTTTGCAAGTCCATCCAGCTACTAGGATACGCGGATGATATCGACATCATCGCGTGTTCTCGCCGTGGCATTGTGGAAGCATTCACGGCGATTGAAGAACAGGCGAAACGAGTTGGTCTTACGATCAATGAGGATAAAACGAAATACATGCTGACAAGCAAAAACCAATCCGTCGCTCACCACCTGGGACAGAATATAACAATTGACAGCTACAATTTCGAGGTAGTTAAGGAGTTTGTCTACCTCGGGGCAAACGTAAATTCCACAAATGACACCACAGTGGAGATCCGGCATAGAATCGCCCTTGGCAACCGTTGCTATTTCGGCTTGTCCAAACAACTGGGGTCAAAACTCCTCACTCGAAAGACCAAAGTCATGCTTTACAAAACGCTCATTCTGCCAGTCTTGCTGTACGGAGCCGAAAGCTAGACGATAAGCAGGACAGCGGAGCTGATTTTGGGTTCTTTCGAAAGAAAAATTCTGCGCCGGATATTTGGTCCTGTCTGTGAGGAAGGTGAATGGAGAAGAAGACACAGCCGCGAACTCTACGAGCTGTACCAAGATGTGGATGTAGTCCGGAAGGCAAGGATCCGTCGACTACACTGGCTCGGCCACATCGAGCGCATGGACATCAACGCTCCAGCTAAGAGCTTCTTCGACTCCGAGCCTCCTGGTTCGAGAAGAAGAGGAAGATCAATTCCCCGGTATAAAGAGCAAGTAATCGCGGATGTAAGACAATTTGGTCTTGATAACTGGAAGCAGCGTGCCCGGGAACGTGAAGGATGGAATGCAGCTATAGCTCAGGCTCAGATCCTCCATGGATCGCTGGCCTGTATCTGTATCTGTTGGGGGAAGGAAGGGCTTAATGAACGCTGAGAGTTGTTGGTCGGTAGCGCAAATTAATAGGGACACGTCTACATGCATATTTCCAAAGGATCCAATCTCTAATGGCATTGAACGAGCACAACATTGTAGCACTGAGAAGAGGAAACTAGTCGAGGAGTTTCACGATAAGGGCTGGTTGGTTAGGTGGCTTCCATTCGTATATCGGTGGCGATCACTTAGGTGGCTTCCATTCGTATATCGGTGGCGATCACTTAGACCACGATAGGTCCATTGAGCTACCACTTGAATCGGCTTGGTTCTGGAACCATTTTGTGTTTTGAACAAAATTCGACAGTTTGCTGATCTCCGTTTCGGATAGACCAGCTAGTTCATCAAAGAAGTATTCTCACAGAAATCGTCTGGGAGATGAGATGGAGGTTCTTCCTCATCATGACACCTACGACAGTAATCATTTTATGGCAGTCCTAATCTAGGGTTAACATCCCTATCGCGTAAAACAAAAACTTTGTTCAGAAACAACCAATAGCCTCGGATACGGACGGATTACATGTTGACGACCCCCGCAAACGTCCAAAAGGAAACGAATTTCGGATCTGCACCTGGGACGTTAGGTTCCTCAACAGACCAGGTGCAGCCGAACAACTGGTCAACTCTTAGGACTGCTATAAGACAGACATTACCGCGCTCCAAGAAGTGCGATGTGATGGGCCAGCCAAAAAGCGGATGAAAAACTGTGATACATACTACGGAAACTGCTACAGAGAAAATAAACAACGCTTATTCGGATGCGGATTTGTTGTTCGAGACAGACTCAGGAAAAAAGTCTTAAGCTTTCAGTATGTAAGCGAACGCCTCATAACTATCCGCATCAAGACCAGTCTCGGCAATATAAGCCGAGGACCTTCGCCGATCAAGTCTCCCTCAAGCTCTCTCAAGTCCCGATGCAATCTGCAGAAACCATAGAACAGCAATGGAGTCGTTGTCAGAACGCCATTAGAGAGGCCGCCACAGATGTACTCGGTTTCGAGTCACCACCGTCGAGAAATCCCTGGTTTGATGATGAGTGCAGACAGGCCCATGTAGAGAAACAGAATGCATACATGGCCACATTGCATCGACGGACGGGAGCTGCCCGCGAGCTCTATGAAAAGGAAAGGAGGGAGGAGCATGCGCTTCTGAGAAGGAAAAAGAAGGAGCACGAGAAGCGCGAGATCCAGGAGATGGAGAGATGTTACTGCAGGAACGACGTTCGAAAATGTTACCAGAAAGTAAAACGAACATGCCAAGGCTATAAAGCCAGAGCAGAAGCCTGCAGGGATGAGCACGGACAACTAGCAGTGGAGTCACAGTCGATGCTGAGATTGTGGAAGGACCACTTCTGCAGACTGTATAACGGCGATGATAATCAAAATGCCGCCGTCATGCAGAACGAATCATTCACAATGGACGAAGACTAAAGAGAATTCCGTCCACCCGACCTAGACGATGTTGAGATAGCGATATCGAAACTTGAGTCTTATAAAGCTGCTGGGGCAGACGGGCTTCCCGCGAAACTGTCTAAAGCAGCTGGCGATGAGCTGATTAGGAACGTGCAAACAACTCATCTGCAAGATATAGTCAGAAGAATGCATGCCCGATGAATGGAATCTCAGTATCGTTTGCCCGGTCCATAAGAAAGGAGACCCCTATGACTGCGCCAATTACAGAGGGATAAGCCTCCTGAACATATCGCGTACAAAATCCTCTCTACCGTACTGTGTAAGTGCCTGAAGTTGTTCATGGACAATCTGATAGGTTCCTACCAGTGTGGTTTCAGGCCAAGAAAATCCACTATAGACCAAATATTTACACTACGGCAGATCTTGGAGAAGACCCATGAATTCCAGGTCGACACGCACCATCTTTCTGTCGACTTTAAAGCCGTATATAACAGTATTTATAGAGGCGAGCTGTACAGAGCCATGTCATGTTTTAACATTCCTGCTAAACTCGTCAGACTGTGCAGGATGACTATGGAGAACTCTCTCTGCTCCATTAAGGTCGGAGGTGAACTAACCGACCCCTTGGATGTTGAAAAAGGTTTTAGACAGGGTGACGCACTGTCATGTGATTTCTTTAACATCATACTTGAAAACACCGTGCGGGACTCTGCGGTCAATACAAGAGGTACGATCTACTTCAAGTCCACACAATTGCTTGCCTACGCAGATGACATTGACGTTATTGGACGGACAAAGCGAGACGTCAATGAGGCGTTCACAAGCATTGAAGCAGAAGCGGCTAAAGTGGGTATAAGGGTAAATGTGGACAAGACCAAATATATGCTGTCATCTAGGAAAGACGCGCAACACCGACGTCTTGATCAGAACTTCACCTTCGTCAGCTATATTTTTGAAGTAGTCAAGGACTTCGTCTACCTTGGCTCGATAGTGACAAGCAGCAACGACACCAGCGCTGAGATAAAACGCAGAATAACTCTTGCCAACCGCTGCTTCGACTCCAACCCCGAGGGTGGGGCGCACAGATGGAAAGGGACCTCAACCAACTGGGCGTGCGGCACTGGAAGCGGCTGGCCAAAGATCGGGCCGGCTGGAGAGGCTTGTTGGTTGAGGCCCTGGCTCACCCCGAACTGTAGCGCCATCAAAGTAAGTAAGTAATCTAGCGGCATGTTTCCCAAAGCGCAGGGTCCTGTTAGGACACATTTTTAGCCGGCTAGTGGTTGCATGTTCCAAGGTTACGGCATATCCCAATGGCCTGCTGCATTGCCTGTTTCGAGATTTTATATTTTAGCGTTTCCATTGGTGGATGGATATCCACTTTAGCAGTTGAGATCTCCAGTGTTGTGCCTATTCTGGCTAGTTCGTCTGCTTGACAGTTACCTGGGTTATCACTATGCCCAGGTACCCAGCACAACGTAGCAGTGTAGCTGCTCGATAAATTGTTTAAGGATTTGCGGCAGTCCCTGACCGATTTTGATTTTATTATTGGCGATTTGAGTGCTTGTGTTGCCGCTTGGCTGTCTGGGTAGATAACAATGTCACAGTAGTTCATCGATCTCAAAGACAGCCAGACTGCGATAAAATTGTGTGCATTGAAGACCCAATCGTTTATGTGAATATTGACCGTGGAAGCAGGTAGACCCATGGTGGGTTCAGATCTTGACAAACTCTCCTCTGAGCCCATTGTAGCGAGTTCATCAGAGATCTCATTTCCTGTGATCCCAGAGTGACTTGAGAACCATACAAACCTTAGTGAATTTAGTCTACCGACTTTGTTCAAAATGTCCTGAGTGGAGCTTGGCTGTCACTCCAGACGCATATGCTTTTCCCCTTCTACCTGTGCTTCACAACATAGTGCATGGCCATTAGCATTGCATATATCTTTAAATGACAGACAGACACATATTTTCCTGACGAAAAATGCAGGACGATTTCGCGTTCAGAGCGCCGGACCCCCGCCCAGAGCCATCTGTAAAAATGCGTAGACAGAGTCTTTCTAGGTTCAGTATCCAGCCAAAGCCAGTCCTTGACTGTGGAATTATAGTGCAATATAATGGTAGGTATCATTGCGTCGGAAGGTATATCCATAAGCCAGGTATCGTAGGATAATTCTCGCGCAAGTAGAGCTTTCAGTCTGTCTTGCAAAATCACCATCACCTGGTTCAACAACACGTGCAAATGATAAGATTGTTTTATCAAAATGGGTGTTCTGTTCGGGCAACGTTGTGCGCGCTTCGTCCATTTCGCCATAATCGTCCTACTGAGTCGTGACTTGGGACTGCATCCGTACAAAATTCAACTGATCCAGGAGCTTAAGGGCTCTGGAGCAGTTGGAAACTGACCCTAATTTCTGGATGAATGGGTACGTTAACAAACAAAATGTTCGAATGCTCGACAACCGACTTAATTTTAAAGCCCAGGTCGAATACTGCAGTAAAAAGTCGTCACAGATGCAGGGATCACTTTCCAGAATGCTGCCGAACATCGGTGGACCAGAATACGGGAGGAGGATTGTGCTTTCCAGAGTGATAAGCTCAATACTCCTATACGCTGTACCGGTCTGGGTGGGAGCCCTTACAACGAAGAAGACGAGAATCTTTCGCCTGCATACAGGCTCGGCAAAATAAGGACAATATGCGGTTTTCGGACAATCTCGGATGAAGCAGCCTGTTTCATAGCGGGTATGGCCCCCATCGACATCCTCGCCAATGAGATGCACAGAGTTTACCTTAGGCGAACCACAGATCGTCAAGAGATCAGTGTTATCCGGAAGATAAAAGCCGAAGAAAGGGCAATATCCATAGCATTATAGCAAGCCAGATGGGACTACGCCACGAAGGGCCGATGGACCTACAAGCTGATCTCTACGATCGAGGTTTGGGGAAAAAGAGCACACGAGAATTGCAATTACCACCTTACGCGATTCCTGTCAGGTCACGGCGGCTATCGAAAATATCTCCACAGATTTGGACACGTAGGCTCGCACTTCTGCTCAGAAGAAGAAGAAAACGCGGAGCCATATTCCACTGCAGACGCTTTACGGAGGCAAGATTGGATCCCAGAGCTTTTAATAAGCCGTATGACAAACTCAGAGGAGTACTGGCTGGAAGCTCAACTGAAGACTGAATACATCAAAAAAGCAACAAGTGCGCTATACAACTGCAAGAAAGCCTTGGGCAACAGATATATACCGCGGTCGTTAAGCCTATTTTAACGTACGGCTGTTTAGTCTGGTGGACGGCACTGTGTAGATCTAACTAGGTCATACTTCTAAGTAGGGCACAAAGGATGGCATGCATCGCTATAACAGGGGGTACTGCGAACAACCACCACCGCAGCCCTCGAAACGATGTTCCATCTACTCCCCTTTGGATCTTTGTGGCAAGGAAAAGGCATAGAAATCGGCGTTGCGACTTACATCCATTCCTGGGCTTCAAGATTCTACATAAAACAATGACTCCCTACCGACAACAATGGGAGGGAATGAATTCCCAAGCATGGGCGGTGCACTAGAAATATACACGGACGGATCCAGGACAGATGAGGGTGCCGGTGTCTACCCACCGACCCTGAAAATCGGCAATCCTTTAGACTACCGAACCACTATAGTGTATTCCTAGCCGCCGACTGGCTGTCTTTGAGATCGACGGACTACAGTGACGTTACCATCTACACAGACAGCCAAGCGACAATACAAGCAGTCAAATCGCCAATAATAAAATCAAAATTGGTCACGCACTGCCGCAAATCCTTAAACAATTTATCGAGTAGTTGCACTGCTAAGTTGTGCTGGGTACCTGGGCATAGTGATAACCCAGGTAACTGTCAAGCAGACGAACTAGCCAGAATAGGCACAACACTGGAGATCTCGACTGTTAAAGTGGATATCAATCCCCCAATGGAAGTGCTGAAATATAAAATCTCGAAACATGCACTGCAGCAGGCCAATGAGAGATGCCGTAACCTTGAAACATCCAACCACTAGCCTGCTAAAAATGTGTCCTAACAGGACACTGCGCTTTGGGGAAACATACCGCTAGATTAGGACTGCCATAAAATGATGACTGCAGTAGGTATCATGATGAGGAAGAATCTCCATCTCATCTCCCAAACGATGTCTGGGAGAATATTCGATCTATCCGAAACGGAGATCAGCAATCTATCGAATTTTGTTCAAAATACAAAAGGGTTCCAGGAGTAACGGTGACCAAGCCGACTCGACTGGTAGCACAATGGACCTACCGTGGTCTAAGTGATCCCCACCGCTTAGTGGAGGGAACCTAACCAACCAGCCAATCATACCTGTTTTTGATCAAATATTGATGAGCAGCCATCAGGCTACCCGGCGATCGTGACCACAAACAGATGAAATTGTTGCTGATCAGGTGGATGCTACGCTTGTGCACAATGCATAGCAAACGGATGCGGCTGACGACTTCGAAACGTTGTTTATTTGAGCAAATTCGGCGACGAACGTCTTTGTTTTTCAAATAAATAGATTGGGAACAACCATTCCTGAACAACTACGAAGTAGGTACCCGGCTGCAGAAGTACTCGTATTCAATCTTATAGGACGTGCTTTATCGACTATCATTGCTGAGCTAACATTCTACCGCCTAGTCATTCTATTGTAAGTGCGTACTCGACTGATAAGACACGATTCTTGTTACGTCAGTGTATTGCGAATTCTTGCAAATTCAACAGCGACGCGCTGTCACTTAAGTTTACTCGTGTGCGCACCTTCAAACAAGACTTTTAATCTACCAACTCTAACAAGACAACAAACAAACAAACATTTAACGTACTCTTCACTGAGTATATTGTCTATAAAAACTTTCTTATGAAGCTGATAAGAAAAGCCACCAATAACAGGACTAGAGCACAGCCCAGTGCACTCTTTCTAGTTTCCTCCTCATTTTCCAGCGAGGCCAATTTGATCGTTCCATTGGGTGCATGTCCATTTAGCGGAGGTTCCTTCTTTTTACTGCACTTTGTCCAATCGTCCTCGTTATCGAGAATTTCCGCACTCATGCTGAACTTACTGGTCGATACAACCCTCACACGTACCGAGGTGCCGAGCAAATTCTCCTTCATCGGAAGCAATATCTGTTCGTACGATTTGTTATGACCTACAAAGTGTTTCTTATCGTGCGATATCTCAGTCACCAGCACAGAATAGACTTCTCCTTCACGCCCCTTGTACGGCTCGTAGCTAGTAAACAGTTCCGTCAAACGTTTGGTTCGTTTCTTAACAAGGTTTGCTGGAATACGAGGCATTCGAGCAGCCGGTGTTCCGGGTCGTGGGAAAAACTGATTGATAAACAAACTTGGGAATTTGTACGTCTCACACAGCGTCATAGTCTCTTCAAAATCGTCATCGGTTTCCGTTGGGAAGCCACAAATGATATCCGTGGCTATAGTGAGTCCTGGCACGCGATCTCTCAAGAAATTCACAACATGCTCGAAATCCTTACGGCAATATTCGCGTTTCATTTCACCCAAAACACTATCGCTGCCACTCTGTACAGGGACGTGGAGGAACGAGTACACACGTGGATGATTCAAGATCTTTGCCACTTCCTCTAGATGCTCGAGGATATAGGGCGGATTGGTCATTCCTACACGCATCATACATGACTCTGGAATCACATCTACCAATTTCCACAGCAGCTCTGGCAGAGAAGAATCAATGTCTCTGCCATAGGCTCCGGTATCTTCGGATGTCAGCCATATCTCGCAACAGCCCTCATCGAAAGCCTGTTTGGCGCGTTCAACAATTTCGTCCGGTGGATAACTGGCTAAATCACCGCGTGCATGTTTCGTCTTGCAATACGTGCATTGGTTTAAGCAGCCCGAATTGATGGGTATTATCTCAATCAGCGGATTCTTGCGCACCTTCGGAAGGGCTAGTTTTGCTCCCGCCACTCGCTTCCCATTCTCCTTTCTATTCTGCAGTAATCGAACACTATGTCCCTTCAATGTCTCCTCGACTACTTCTACAACTCTATCGATTTGCTGTACTCCTATCACAGATAGGCCTTTCAGGTAGTTCGATTTTGGTGCTCCTTGTGGAACGCAACCGGCGACTACGACATGCTTGCCCGTTTGCATACCAGATTCAATTTCATTTCGAAACGTATCCTCCGATGGGTTCTTCACTGTACAACTGTTCAGAAGCCAGAGATCCGCGTCATCTTTGTTATTGGTCAAGTTGTATCCATAAGCGGCTAACTGTCCAGCCATATATTCCGAATCGGAATTGTTATGCGCACAACCCCAGGTCTTGACGTATACCGTCTGTGTGCCGGGAATTACACTTTCGTGAATTTTACGTTCTGTCGTGGGTTTATCGTCGTTTATTTTGATACGTTTTTTCGCTCGCACTGTGACATTTTTCTTGTTCTGATAACGTTCTTTCGGTTTAACGTCGTCCGCGGATATAAGATCCTCGATATCGTTGATAAAATCGCTTTCGTCCAACATTTGTCCGTCGAATTTCGTGTTCAAAAGTAAATCAAGACGAAGAACTCCTTATTGAGTTGACAACTACGAGTTTGCCACGAGCAATTTGACAGTAGTCAGTTGTCTGATCAAATGTCATCGGTTGTGAGTTGGCCTAGTGATGTGCATATGTTTAAAGGTTTATAAAAAAATAATATTTATTTAAAAACAAGATATGTATCAAGGAAAGGGAGCGAGGAAACAGAGCAAAGATGATCGCGTTTAACTTGGCAAACGCCAGCTTCGATCTCTGTCCCTGCTCATTTCAAGTTGACACACAGCATCCGTGTGGCCTCCCCTGGATAAGTGACTTGGTATCCGCCAGGGAGTGAACCAATGTGTGCAGCGACCCAACCCCCTTGTTCCGGGGGAAAGTGAAACCTGGCCTTCCAGGTTGGGGATTGTG
The DNA here is from genome assembly GCA_951905685.1 of Eumerus sabulonum. Taxonomy (NCBI): domain Eukaryota; kingdom Metazoa; phylum Arthropoda; class Insecta; order Diptera; family Syrphidae; genus Eumerus; species Eumerus sabulonum. Next base: position 42,860,505 of record OX645064.1, read on the forward strand.
CTTAGTGGTCCCCATCACAGAAAAATTAATTATTTCGAAGCAACCACAAGCCTCGGATACAGACGGAAACAAGGCTGACGACCTCTGCAAGCGATTAAATGACTTGCGGGTCTGCCTCTGGATTGTGATAACCCCTAACAGACCGGGTGCAGGCAAGCAAATGGAACAAACCCTGAGCTGATATAAAGTAGTTATAACCGCACTCCCATAAGTGCGACGGGATGGACCAGTCAAAAGACGAATGAAAAGCTGCGACATCTGCCACGGGAATTGTTACAAGGAGTACAGACAACTCTTATTCGGATGCGGATTCGTTATTCGAGGAAAACTCCGACAGGAAGTTTTAAACTTTCGGCTTGTAAGCGAATACCTCATAACAATTCACATCAAAACTAATTTCGGGAACATTAGCTTAATATGCGTTCACGCCCCAGCCGAAGAAAAGGATGATCAACTTAAAGATAGACAGAATCCACGCCCAATGTCCCAGATTACGATATAAAAATAGTTCTAGGAGATTGGGTTGCGAAACTGGGCAAAGACGACATATTTGAGTCGATCACGGGGAAATATAGCCTACACGACACTCCGTCCGAAAAGGGTTCTCGGCTACTTGACTTCCTGGCGGGGCACAACCTCTTCCTAGCTAGGAACCATAAAGGAACCTGGTGATCACCTGATCAGTCGACCACCAATAAGATTGATCACGTTGCGATCGACCCCAGACATTCCTCCAGCGTCCTGGATGTAGAGGAGCCAACATCGATTCGGATCACTACCTTGTTGTAGGAATGGTAGGAATGAAGATATCAAGGATGCCACGGAGTCGAGCTAGACAACGAAAGTTTGACGTCAGAAAGCTATAGCGCAGGAGACCGCAAGGACCTTTGCCGATCGAGTTTTCGCCAATCTCTCGCAAACGCCGTCGACACCGGAACAATCTACAGAACAACAGTGGGATCATTGCCAGCGCGCTATCAGAGACGCTGCCTCTGATGTGTTGGATTTCAAACAACCGGCAACAACAAACCTCTGCTTTAATGAGCAATGCGGGAAAGCCCATGTACTAAAGCAAAACGCCTACAAAGCCATGCTACATAGGTGACAAGAGTCGCTCGAGGACAATCAGAAGCGCTTTTAAGGAAGAATAAAAGAGAGCATGGAAGGCCTGTAAATATGCTCCGCTGACTGCTTCGGGTCTGTCACTCAATCGCTGTCTACATAATTGTAAAGCCAAATAATAGAGATGTAAACTAAACCCGTGTTTGCTTCTCCATTGCTTTTACTTCTTAGAAGTGAGATAGACCAACGTGCGAGCGCCAGCCCGTCAACGACTCGGGAGTCTGTCGACAAAATGATGAGCGCGAGTGGTGGGGCTAAAGCCGAGTTACAACGATTGAGGGAGATGGTAGTGGTGTGGCTGAAAGGCAACGCTTTGGCTACACAGTCGGGTTAAGTGGGCAGACAGGCCGATGCCTGAGGATGATAAGATGAGAAGGGAAAGGTGCTGCCGCCCCCGCAACATGTACTCTGTTCGGGACGTTGCGGAGATGATACCACTGTTAGATCCCAAGGTTTACGATGAACTGTCCGAAGGATAGAAACTAAGGGTAACCGATATGCAGAGGGTGTACGCCTTGGATGAGAAACTAGTGCTCATGGCCGCGACTACTAGACTGGTGGGAGCAGCAAAGTTGTGGAGCTGTGGCACAAAGATCAAGTCCCTAGGAGAACTATTCTCAGGACTATGCTATAACTTCCCGGCGGTGGAGGACGACGTAGATATCCACAACAGGCTGCGGGAAAGAAGGCAACACTCCGGCGAGGACACGGAGGAATATTTATTCGAAATGAGAATGATAGCGTATCGCGTGCTTGTGCAGGAGAGCACCCTGGTCAAGTACATCGTCCAGGTGATAGTGGATGCGGAACGCCGGGAAGCCTTCCAAGTGCTAAGGCCAACATCGGTCAATGATGTTCTCAACAGGGTTCGCTGGGTGATGGGTCTAATGAGCAGTGGGCGGACGGCTACCGCGCCAGTACTAAGAGAGACGGAGCAGCGGGAAGGTGAATGAGGGGCCGGCGGCGGAACCACAGGAAGTGGCTTAAAATGCTTCGCGCGACGGGCAATACGAGACGGATTGCCCACAAAAAGATGGCTTCCCACCCAGCTGCTGTTAAAGGAGAACAGGTCCGAACACATAAAGGACGTAATGGTGAACGGGTATCAAGTCACAGCATTTATTCACTTGGGAAGTACATAATTGCGTCACCCTTTGCCGCTCGGAAAGGCCGGAATCGAGTACGTAGACGGAATGGAGGAGACGACTGAGCGGATTCGGAGAAGGAGCGTGCCAGACAGTAGGCAGAGTGTACGCCAAGGTAGCAATAGACTAACTCCGGTCGTGGTATGAGGTCCTGGTAGTGCCAGATGAAAGCTGGCCGTATCCGATGCTAATTGGGCGGAAGTTACTGGACCAAACGTGGGTGAATGTGGTGAAAATGCACAAATGCATATCAATCATCGACTGCATGGCGGAGACACCTACGGCGCTAGTAGTGGCAGAAGCAGGCGTCAAGACCAGGAGGCGAAGGGAACTATCGCTAGAGGACGTGAAGGCAGAGGCACGTGAAAAGGACGAGGAGTACGATGATGAAGGTTCGGAAGACGAGTTCACCAATGAGGACCATAAACCGAACGAGAATAAATCCGATGTCGCTGCGGAGTAAGAAAGTAACGCGCAATAGCGATGCTAGTGGCGGTAGTGATGGTGATTCGCCCGAAAGAAAAAAAAAAAAAAAAGAGCACAAGGAGAAAAATGAAGGAAAGGAGAAGATGGTCAAGAAGACGAAGAAGAAAACAAAGGATTCCAGTAAGCCCAAGTGAGCTACGACCGCCTTCATGCTGTGGTTGAATGATAATCGCGAGACAATTAAAAAGGGCAATCCCGGCATTAAGGTGACAAAAATCGCCAAGAAAGCCGGCGAACTGTGGCGGGATCTGAAGAACAAGTCCAAATGGGAAAAGAAAGCAGTCTACGTTGACGCACTGACTGAGTCGGCAACCACCGGAAGAGGAACGGGAGATGGAGGAAGCCTCCGCACAAATATTGAACGTCAACATCCCGTGTTTGCTTCTCCTTTACTTTAATAAAGCCAGAGCGAAAGCCTTTAGGGATGAAGATCGACAACTAATAGAAGAGTAGATGATCTGGTAGGGCGTATGCACAAACTCATCTGTAAAATATGGTCGGAGGAAAGCATGTCCAGAATCTCGGCATCGTTTGCGCAGTCCACAAGAAAGGTGACCCCTATAACTGCGTCAATTACAGGGGAATAAGTCTCCTTAACATCGCATACAATGTCTTCCCTGCGGTACTGTGTGAACGCCTGAAACCAATGCGGTTTCACACACAATAGACTAAATATTCACTCTGCGGCAGATCTTGGAGAAGACCCAATAGTACCAAACATTGTACACTCATCACCTTTTCGTCGATTTCAAGCCGCGTATGACAGTGTGCATAGAGACGAGCTATACGGAGCCATGTCTAATTTTAACATCCTTGCCAAATACGTCAGATTACATATGCAGGATGACAATGGAGAACTCTCGCTGCTCCATTAAGGTCGGAAGCGAATTAACTGAGACATGGTGACGCACTGTCATGTGATTTTTTCAACATCGTGCTTGAAAAGATCATGCGAGGCTCACTGGCCAGTACAAGAGGTACGATTAATTTCAAGTCTGCACAACTGCTTGCGTACGTGGATGACATTGACGTAATTGGACGAACACAGCGGGACGTCCATGAAGCGTTCGAAAGCATTGAAGCAGAAGCGGCTAAGATGGGTCTTTCGGTTAACGAGGGTAAAACGAAATATATGGTGTACACTCACAACACTCACGTCTCGGAGAATTACGCAGAATTACTCTTGCCTACCGCTGCTTCTTTGGGCTTTAGAGGCAATTGAGAAGTAGAGCCCTTTCTCGAAAGACCAAGGTTGCACTATACAAAACCTTAATCATCCCGTTCCTCCTCTACGGCGCAGAGGCCTGGACTTTAACGAAAGCAGATGAGGGGGTCCTTGGTCGCTTCGAGAGAAAAATTCTGCGTTCAGTCTATGATCCCGTTTGAACAAACGGAGAGTGGAAGAGAAGATACCACGACGAACTATACGGGCTATACTGCGTCATCGGCCTAGTACGACGTCTACGGATCCAACGTCTAAGATGGCCCGGCCATGTAAAGCGGATGGGAAAGACAACTCCGGCCAGAAGAGACTTCGAGTCCAACTCCGAGGGACGATGCAGCAAAGGACGACCGGATCTAAGGTGGCGCACACAGGTGGAAGAGGACCTTAACCAACTGGGAGTGCGTCGCTGAAAATAACTAGCAAAAGACCGTGTCAGCTGGAGAAGTTTGTTAGTTGACGCCCAGGTTCACACCGGACTGTAGCGCCATCTAAGTAGGTAAGTAAGTAAAAACAAGAAATACATTTTTTACTGTCGGTGTAAGTTATTTATTTCCTTTTTACACATACTACAAATAGGACCTCTAGGCCGTTCTTGCACATTCCTTCGATGCGTCCTGACCGGCTTGGGCTCCAGTGGTCCACAGCAACAGAAAAAGGTATTTTTCAACGGAACAGCTTCACCTTCTTCCAGCGTTTGCGGAAGATTTTTACCTTTAGTTTCGGGCAAAAACAAACTTGCAAAACCTCCCACCACGAGTAACGCTCCCATGACGATCAAGGGCAGCACTAGCATGTGCTCTCCCTAATAAAAAAAAAAAAAAATTATGGAAATCAATTTTTATTACCAAAAACGACCAAACAAGATTCCGTACCATGTGATTTAGGATCGGAATGAATATTGGTCCAATCATTGCAACAACAGCACTAAAACTCATACCCAGACCGCGAACAACTGTCGGATACAGCTCCGAAGCCAACAGTGGCAGCACGACATATGACGACGAAATTCCCATTTTACCAATACAGTACAGGATAATCATTATCATATGATCCTTTGCGTAGAGGAATGTCACTATACACGCAATGCCACCAGTCAACATGGAAATGCACAAGACCCAGCGTCTTCCGAAAAAGTGCAGCGCTGGCCAAAGGATGAAATACGTTGGCAACTCAACTGCTCCCGCCAAGAAGAAATTCCAAATCTCATCGCCACCCAAAGCGGGTGCATAGTACGATAGGCCAACATACACGCTCGTGTTGGTGAACCAGATAAACGTGATGATGATGGTCTTCTTCCTAATGTTCGGTGATCGAAATAGATCCAATATTCCATGGGATGGACCGCTCTTTTGCTGCGCCGATGGTTGTCTTAATTTTTGTTCCAGTTGTGCTCTACAGTCCGGCGGTATGTCTTTTCCATTGACCCGAGCGATTGATTTGAGTATTTTTGCTGCTTGTCGTGTCTTACCACAGGCTGTAAGCCATCGTGGTGATTCTGGAAGTACAAAAAAACAGGAGAACAAAAACAAAAGTGGCAGCGACACAGCCAGGCTGAGGAATCGCCAGTCGCGGACAAAATAAACAACACCCGCCAAGAAGGTAAGGCCGAATGAGTAGGCAATGTTCGAGACTATAGTACAGAAGACTCGTTTACGTGGTCCCACCAACTCGATTGCTGTAAACAATGAAAACGTAATTAATTAACAGTGACGACGGCTAATAACTCGTTGAATTGAAATTGAATAAAAGATGAGCATAGCTCGTGTTAGGGTTTTCGTAAGAACCAATTGCGATAGCAGTAGGGCTATTCATTACTGTGTACGTTTCAAATGATTGAATATGCAGAAGTTAGGTAATCCAATTGGCATTCCATTGCATAACACTTGCACACTTTGACTCAAGCTCAACTCTTTGTTATTTCCCACTCACACAACACATATGGACTGGAGAGGATAGCAGGCACTGTCAGGCCAACGATAAACCGCAGGCCTAACCATGAGTAATAGTCCCAGGCGAAGGCACTTCCGCCACACGCTAATATCTCCACGACCAAATACAAGTAGAACGACGGTTTTCTTCCCCAAATGTCCTGTAGGTATCCGAAAATATAATTTCCCAACAAACCAGCGATACCAAAGACCACTAAGCCCAACGTCACGTAGAAATTGTTCTCACACACCAAGTCCCACTAGAAACACATCGATCAGCACAGACCATCATTAAAAATCACTCGCTATTACCTCGGTTACCACGGTATTGGGATACATGGAGGTGTCATAATGCCAGCCATTGCGGCACTTCACGATAGGTTCATTGCGCGGCTCGCCAATATCCCAAACCTTATCCACGGACAGCTCATACGGCGTTCGATACTCCAAGTACCTAACGATGTCGGTATAATTACGTGCGTACATCCTGCATTCCGAATACTTTGCTACATTGTCCACTATCTCGATTGGAATACTGAGATTCTTCACCAGTTCGCTGTAGTCTTTGGTCCATGGTTCCAATTCGGGGACTCGACACCAGTGCTCCGGAGTTGCAGCGATAAATAGTTGACTGTCGATCGAAATAACTTTGAATTAAATATGATTCGAACGCATTTGAGTAGATGTGGAGAACCTATAAGCGTGGAAGGCGCACGGTAAAGCCGCTGGCAGCAGTACGGCACAGATTACGAGCTTCTGATAGAGACCGAACGAACCGACTTCATTAAGTACCTCGTCGAAATCCATTTCAATGTTGTTTCTCTCTTTTATAAAGGAACAACAGGGATTATATCGAATATCATTCCGATTGCAACATGCACTTCGGGATCGATTCACTTCCGGCGGTTATTTTGCTTAATCCCTTCGTCAAGTCGCAAAAGCGTTTTTCTTCTCGTTTGAACCGTTAGATATCTGGCGCGATACTAAATGATGATGACGAACATCAGTAGTCAAGGGTGCCGTCAATAGGATCAAATTGACTGGACTGGTCGTAGTAGATGTGTGTGCCCAAGCACATGACGCTCCGTCGTAAACAACAGTCACAATGGGCGATAGAGCCTGCGCTAACCGATTATTGAAATCAGCCACTTCAGATGTGTTGCTGAAGAGGGATAAGCGAGCGTACTCGTACACAGTTGCACTTTTCGTGTTCGTTGGCTGAACTTCACATTGATATTCGGAGGAAGTGGCCAGTGACAGGCAGGCAATGCATGTCGAGCTTGGATGTGAATAAATCAGTGCTTGTTCCAAATGGGACATAATTTCATTATGAGTGTGCCTAATTAAGCACGCTAACCTTAGTCGCTGCTCGTCGTACATTTCCGACCACGACGACGACTATGTCTGTGATGGAGACAGAGGTTGAGAAGCACCCCTTTGTGCTGGCAAGTGCTTGCAGCTTGCAACAAATAGTTGTCTATTCTTGGGATGCAAATATTTTTGCTTGCCATTGAGTGGAATTCAGACTATTTAATTACCAGCGGGTGGGCTTGTGTAGCGCGATGCAGTGAATCGTGCAGGTTCTTTGTCATCGCCGTTAGCAATTATAACGGGTAAATAGAACTCAATATTGTGGACAGCGGACCAGGGGCTTGCTTGTCAACTCTGTATAAGTCACGCGCTCCCATTGAAAACTGAAGAGACACCAAAACTATCCCCGGGGTGCAGGTGCTGTTAACGTGCTGACCAGCATTGAACTTTTAATTTACGTGTAAGCTTCGTCGACTTGAGTAATATAGGGCAACAGACACCGACATAAAGCCGGACAAGGATTCTGAAGTTTAAAGTACATACCCGGAGCCCGCGGAGCCTGCGGATTTGAGATACCAATTTGGTTCACCATTTTTCATCGCTCTTAAACGCATTCTCAGTCTGGAGCTGCAGGGTCTTTCATAAAGCATTTCCTATCTTTACATTTAAATAAAACAGTGCGTGTGTTAGAAATCATCGACATCTTTTATCCGTTTGAAAGGCCTATCGATGCCATTATGTACGGAATATATGTAACATCCGAATTGTCTAAGTTTAAAAGACACTGGCGCATAAATTAGGCTGATTTGGACCAATGGCATGGGCTATGTTGGCTTTGAAGGCCGCTGTGGTTTCTGGCTTATTCGCATAGACCTGCGGCTACAGAAAACCCCACAAGAAAAAGTCTAACGGGGTCGAATCGCAACTATCTCGGTGGTCAGTTCACTTCGCTTCCACGTGAGATGACCATGCCCTCGAATCGTTGGTGCGGAATTTCCAATGTGGCGTGAGCTGTACGGCAAGTAGCGCATGTCGCTGGTGTCCATATCATTTAATTCAAGCCAAAAGAAGGTGGCAATCATCGACCTATAGCGCTCGCCGTTGACGTTGATGCACTAGCCAACGTCGTTATCAAGAAATATGGACCGATGACGCCGCCAGCCCAAAATCCAAGCCAAACAGTGACAGGCGCATACAGTGCCTGCCAGGCTAAAGCCGGCCTCGGCACTGCGTGTGCGTGGCAGGCTAAATCCAGCCTCGGCACTGCATGTGCCTGGCAGGCTAAAGCCAGCCTCGGCACTGCATGTGCCTGGCAGGCTAAAGCCGGCCTCGGCACTGCATGTGCCTGGCTGGCTAAATCCGGCCTCGGAAATGCATGTGCCTGGCTGGCTAAAGCCGGCCTCGGCACTGCATGTGCCTGGTTGGCTAAGGCTGGCATCGGCACTATATATACTTGGCTGGCTAAAGTCGGTCTCGGCACTGCATGTGCCTGGCTGGCTAGAGCCGGCCTCGGCACTGCATGTCCCTGGCTGATTTAAGCTGGCTTCGGCTCTGCATGTACCTGGCTGGCTAAAACCGGCCTCAGCATTTTATGTGCCTGGCTGAGGACCGAGGCCGGCTATAGCCAACCAAGCACATAGGCCGGCTTTAGCCAGCCAGGCACACGCAGATCCGAGGCCGTCTTTAGCCAGCCAGGAACATGCAGTTCAGAGGCCGGCTTTAGCCAGACAGGCACAAGCGGTGCCAAGGTCGGCTTTACCCAGCCAGGCAAATGCATTTCCGAGGGCGGATTTAGCCAGCCAGGCACATGCAGTGCCGAGGCCGGACTTAGCCAGCCAGGTACATGCAGTGCCGAGGCCGGCTTTAGCCTGCCAGGCACACGCAGAGCCGAGGCCGGCTTTAGCCAGCCAGGCACATGCAGTTTAGAGGCCGGCTTTAGCCAGCTGGGCACATGCAGTTCAGAGGCCGGCTTTAGCCAGCCAGGCACATGCGGTGCCAAGGCTGGCTTTAGCCAGTCAGGCACATGCAGTTCCTAGGCCGGCTTTAGCCAGCCAGGCACATGCAGTGTCGACGCCGGTTTCAGCCAGCCAGGTACATGCAGTGCCGAGGTCGGCTTTAACCATCGGCTTTGACAGCTGAACTAGTCAGACGTGTTCCGACTTACTGCAGTATTAAATAGTGACCAGTTAGTACAGTGCACGGTTTGGCGAGTGATTCGTGAAATCGTTAGTAGCACGAAAGTAAAGTGCACAGTCCGAAGAACAAACACCGGCAGTTCGATTCCCGGTTGGGAAAACAAATTTTCCAATTTTCTTCCTCCTGTTGCTTCCAAAGTGTTGGAAGTCACAGAGTAAATGTCAGGCGACGGGCAGAAGCCCGTACATCGTACGGCATTAGAGTCGTATGATTCCGTGAAATCATCCGACTTCGCAACGCCGAGCGCTGTTATCAAGCGCAGGAGGAGGTTAAACCCCACTTCTAACCTGGTGAAGCGTCCCTCCCTTTCTACTTCGGCAGAGAAGCTGCGGATCGAAGCGAAAGAAGGGGCGCCATCAACATCAAAAGCAGCAATGGAGCACCAACAACAATAACAGAAAAAAATACGTCAACCATGAGGCGGACTTTGCCTACCTCTCCGAAGGTAGGGAGGGTCGTTACACGGGCGAGAACAACTCGTTCGCTCTCCTCTCAACTTTGGAGATGGAAGAGAAACTGGTCGAATGCGGAAGACCAGCGTATGATGCAACAGCAACAACAATAAAAGCAGCCGGAACAACAACAATCGCAGCGGGAGCAGCAAAAGCAGCCCCAGCAGCAGAAACTTCATCAAAAATAGCAGCAGCCAATAAGACAGCAGCAACAACAACAAATGCAGCAGCAAGAACCGCAGCAGAAACAACAACAACACAAACAGAAAAAGAAGCGAGAAGGTGCCGCCCATTTTTGCCCACACCCTAGCTGTTAGGCAGACAGTCGACATGTGTAAGTATGTCATTGGGGAAGAAAATCATAAATTAGATTGTCATTGGATCATTGGAAAAATATGAGCAAATGCGCTCCCTTTTAAAAGATTCTACTACGGAGGACTACACGTTCACTCCGAAAGCCGAGAGGCTGCAGACAATGCTCCTCGAACGTGTGGAGTCTATTACTGACCCTGAGGAATTGCTCTCAGAGCTTGAGAGCGATGACCTCAAGTTCGTGGGACTAAAATCGCTTACCAGAGTTGCGGCCAAACGGGAAAAGCGGCCATTGCCGCCCGGAGTGTCTTAGGAAAATCACCACCATAGACACCCAGGTAGTGCGAAGGGAAAAATTAGATAGGCGCGGAAACATGATCCAATGTCCTAAGGTCCAGCAGATAAAGCAAATAAAAGGAGCTCGACAGAAGGTCGAGAAGATACCTCCCTCGAGGTATTCTATCTTCAGCCGTTACACCCCAATAGACCTACGCCCAAGTGGCGGCAGGTCAGCGAAAAGCGCCACAAATGTCAAAGGCTGCTCACTCCCAAAGCCCCAGTGCCTGTTCCATAGGCACAGGGGGCCGAGGCGGAACTGCTGCCCATTCTGCTCGCCATTCAGGCTCTACTCGTTTCTGCCGAACTTAGCGCCTGTACAGTCCTAATGGATACGCCGGTAGAGAGTTTCTTGAAGATCCTGGCTGTGAATGTAAGTTCACTGATTAGGATCGACCGACGTACCGTTCTTTTTAACCTATTGCAGGAAGAAAGCCCTGATGTGTTTCTGGCTAGCGAAACTAAGCTAGCGTCCAGGCGTGTGTGCATACATTGTTACCAGCAGGCGAGGAGAGCACACAAAATGCAAAAAAAAACAATAATTTTGTTACTGCTTGGTTTTTCAATGCTCTGTTTTCAACAGCTCCTGGGTGTTTTCTTTCACGTTCTGCACGAGGAGGTACTTGTGTGATCGTGGCCGTGGACGGACGTGTTGTGGGGTGTGCACATTTTGTTCTCAGGTCAAGTGAAACTGAAAGTATGTATGTATGTTGGCGTTACAGTCCATGAAGAACCTGAGCCGAGCTTCTCTCAATCACCCATGTTGTGTGTGATTTCATTTTTACATGGGTGAAAGGGACCTACAGTTTTATTGCCGGTTCCGAACGGCGAATTTCGAGAAGCTTTTCATGACAATTTTACTACAGGGGGTTTTGTCAGAACCCCGCTGAGGAGAAACACCGTGAAAAACACGTTCGATGACATGGCTGTGTCGGGATTCGATCCCGATTCATCGGCGTCAGAGGCCAACACACTACCCACTGCGCCACGGTGCTCTGAAACTGAAAGTATTTTACCAAAATGTTTTGTCAAGTTTGTAATAAAAAAATTTATCGAAACGAGCCTGCTAGTATAAAATGCAGTGACTGTAATCTGTTTTCTCACTGTTCGTGTGTGAACCTAACTCCCACTGACCTTGAGTTTTTTACTAATTCTAAAGACTCGCTATTTCGGTGTGGTAAATGTTCTACTCTCCGTCGTAAGTCCCTTCATCAACCGAATGCCCGGCTATCACCTGTGGTGGCAGTAACAGCAGGAGCTACATTGGCTAATTCCTCTAGTAAAAATAAAAAATTGGTTACCCAGAATTCAACAACAGCTACAGAAGCAGTAATGTCTATTGATCGTGATCATGGGCAAAATCGACACCAAGAAACGAGTCAGCCAACGAATGTTGAAGAGCAGTACGAATCAGATGCTGTGACAGTAAACCACCAAAGTAAAAAATGCTCAATCACCCTGGACCTACTATATGAGGAAATCTTGTCCTTAAAAAAAATGAATTGCAACTTCCTTAGTACACTTCAACAACTGCAAGATGAAAACAATTTACTCAAAAGAAAAATAAATACTCTTGAAAGCAAATTAAATTGGAGAGAACAAAGACATTTGGAGAACGTAATAGAAATTACGGGGGTGCCTGCAGTTAACAACAACAATGCAGCCGAGTGTGTGCAAAAAGTATTACAAATTTGAATATTACTGTACCTGCAGACGATATACATAAATGCTTTGTCAAGCGCGTTTGGCATCACAATCATTCTAACGCTCAACTAAGCCAAAGCTCGAGTAACAACAAAAAGTATACCGATGTTCTTTGCGTTCACCTTGCCTCTCAACAAGTCAAACAAACTATTATGAAAAGTAAGGGGAAAGTTGGAAAAAAATTAAACTCGTCCCTATTTGCATCAGAAGGCACACATCTTATTTATATAAATGATTGTTTTACTAGCTATACGCGCGCTCTCTATATCGAAGCTAAAAAACTAAAAATGGAAAAAAATTATAAATACTTATGGTTCCAGAATTCTCAAATTTTATTAAGAAAAGTAATTAAGGGAAGGGTTGTTACAATTAGATCGTTTAATGATTTAGTGACTCTGCAAGACTAATTTAATAATATTTAATATTTAATAATATTTTTTCCCTATATCATCTTTAATGTTAAATTCTTTCTTAAACCTAGATCTAATTAGTAACCAACCTTCCAATACTACTATTAGTTCCGTAAGCGATGATATTTTTTATAATAACTCTGATGATACTAACTCTCTCCTTATTGTTCATCAAAATATCCGTAGCCTTCGACAAAACTTTGATTTGCTGGTTTGCAATCTTGAAGCTCTTCCCTATCTGCCTGATGTAATCTTCGTTTCGGAAATTTGGATCTATAAATATGAATGTGATAGTTTTTCCATTACGGGATATAACTTTCATTCAAATACAAATGAAACGTATTCTGCAGGTGGAGTAGCCGTTTTTGTGCGTGAGTCATTAGATTATAAAGTAGTGTGTCACTGTCTGTTGTCCGCTGACGTCATACAGCTATCTTGTTGTATATATAATAAGATCTACAACTTCGTTTGTGTTTATAGATTGCATTCGCATTCCTTAGAATACTTTTTAGGTGAATTCTCGTCTTTATTGAGTATTGTTAAATCTGCTAATCTTGTGTTACTTGGCGATTTTAATGTTGACATTTTAGCTTCGAACACTATTTCTGATTCTTATCTTGCTTTGATTGCAGAGCATGGATTGACTTCCTTTATCAATCAACCTACTAGGACGGTAACGCAGTCTTGCCTTGATCATGTTTTTGGTCGGTTTAAAAGCTTATACTTAAATCAGTGCTACGGTGTCAATCTTGATCTACACATAACTGATTACTGCATGACTGGAATATTATTTAAAACTCTGAAAATCTTGAAGCCCAAACAAACTTCATCTCCACCAATATCCCTTATAAAGATTAACTTTGGTATGTTGACCAATGCCCTACGTTTCGAAAATTGGGACACTGTCCTTGCTGAAAATAATGCTTCATATGCTTATGATTCATTCTTAGATACACTACAATCTTATATAACAACCTACAGCTATAACTGGTCAATTAAGAAATCTGACACGAAATTGAAACTATGGATCAACCAATCTATTCTTAAAAGAATAAAAATAAAAAATAAGTTGAGTAAAAAATGTCATAAACATCCATCTAATTCAACCCTGAAAGTTCGTTATAAAAATCTGTGTAAAAAAGTAAACTATCAAATTCGGTTATGTCGTGATAAATATTATCACTCACTGATAAATAAATCCCTAGGTAACCCTAAAAAGGAATGGAAAGTCGAGTTTGATGACCCGATAACAGTTGCTAATTTGTTCAATAATTTTTTTGGTTCGGTTGGTCAATTATCTAACTCGAGTGATTTTTGCGGTCGTTGTTACAGTGATGCTGAACTTTTGGGAAATTCTTATCAAGGTAGTTTCTTTTTTGATACTATAACTGCTTCTGAGGTTAACTGTTTGATCAACTCTCTTAGCAATTCGCACTCTTGTGGGGATGATTGTATTTCAAATTACATCTTAAAAATGATTGCCCTTAATATATCTGATATCCTAACTCATTTGTTTAACTTAAGTATTTGTACGGGTGTTTTCCCCACAAAGTTAAAATGTGCTAATGTGATTCCCATTTTTAAAAAAGGTGATAAAAAAGAGGCAGGGCAGGGCATCGGCTCGGACATACAGGGTAAAGTTGTTGATTGCTCTCAACCTGGCGAGATGCCAGCAACGATCCCTGTTTAAATGCCCGGGTCAAGTTGACATACGGCCTCCTCGCGGCGCCCTCTGGATAGCCTCTTCAACAACCGTTGGGAGGTGAACAAACGTATGCAGCGAAAAAAAAACCCCGACCAGAATGGCGGTTGTGCGGCGGGCTAACAATCCGCCCACGTAAAAAAACCCAAAGTTATGAATGAGCAAGATGCCTCGGATACACGGACGGATACTCGACGACGACAACGCACGAAAAAGGAACACGATTTGCGAGTATGCTCCTGGAATGTCAGAACCCTGTACACTCCCGGAGCTGCTCATAAACTAGAAGGAATCCTCACGCAGTACAAGGCGGATATTACTGCGGTCCAGGAAATACGCTGGATAGGAAACGGTATGATTAGGAAGAAAAATTGCGACATTTATTACAGCTGTCACAAAAGGTTGCACTTACTGGGATGCGGATTTGTCGTGGGAAAGCGGTTAAGGTCGAAGGTCATCGACTTTAAACCTATAAGTGATCGCCTGGCTGTGATCCGCATCAGAGGCAGATTTTATAACATCAGCCTTATATGTGCACACGCCCCTACCGAAGAGGCTGAAGACCCTATCAAGGAGGACTTCTATGACCTCCTGGACAACGCCTATGGAGCTTGTCCGGAGTACGATGTAAAAATCGTGCTCGGGGACTTCAACGCCAAAATCGGAAAGGAAAACACCCTTGGCGGAGTGATCGGAAAGCACAGCCTCCACGATACAACAACAGATAACGGCTTCCGACTCGCTGACTTTGCGACAGCTCGTAATGCGGTGATAAGTAGCACAAGATTCCCTTGCAAGCGAATCCACACAGCAACCTGGCGATCTCCGGACGGTCGAACCGCCAACCAAATCGACCATGTGCTCATTGACGCAAGGCACGCGTCAAACATCCTGGATGTGCGAACATTCAGAGGGGCAAATGTCGACTCTGACCACTTCCTCGTAGCAGCAAGATTCAGAGCTCGACCGGAGGTTGCCAGAGTCTACAGGGAGCAGCTGAGCGAAAGACTCTACGGTATGCCTACGTCGAACACAAATGCCAATAATATGTGGCTGCATTGCCGCTCAGCCATTCAGGAAGTAGCCGAAACCACCTTAGGATACCTACCACCCCCGACAAGAAACCCGTGGTATGATGGCGAGTAGGAGCAGAAAAAGGCAGCAACCGACGAGGCGTACCAAAAGGCGCTGCAGAGGAAAACCAGGGCAGCGCGAGAAGAGTACCGAGCCAGAAGAAGGGAGGAGAAGAAACTACTGCGACAAAAGAAAAGAATCTTCGCAGCCTCCCAGCTCAAGGATATCGAGGAGTCTAGGGATAAACATAAAATACGAGCCTTTTACAAGAAAGCCAAAGGCCTTGCAGGAGGCTTCAAAAAGGGCACCCTGGCTCTTCGAAACTGCGAGGGTAATCTTGTCACCGACCCGCAGGGAATAGTGGATGTATTTAAGCAGCATTTCCAGCAGCTGCTTAACGAGCATGACCAAGAGAGAGTGGTAGGGACCGAGGAAATCCTAACTCCAGCCGCTGAAGTAGTCCTCCCACCCAGTATCGAAGAAGTCGGCACAGCTATTCAGAAGCTGAAGAACAACAAGGCCGCAGGCTCAGATGGCTTGCCATCGGAGCTCTTCAAGGCTGGCGGCGATGTTCTGGTAATGAGCATGCACCAGATCATCTGCAGAATTTGGGAAGATGAGAACATGCCCGACGACTGGAATACCAGCTCTATATGCCCCATCCACAAAAAAGGCGATCCTACCTCTTGCAAGAACTATAGAGGTATATCCCTGCTCAATGTCGCATACAAGATCCTGTCCAGCGTATGGTGTGAACGTCTAAAACCATTTTGCACCGCACTAATCGGCAGCTACCAGTGCGGCTTCCGGCCCGGCAAATCAACTATAGACCAAATTTTCACACTTCGACAAATCCTGGAAAAGACCAACGAGTTTCAAATCGATACACACCATCTTTTCATCGATTTCAAAGCCGCATATGACAGCATTCATCGCGAAGCACTGTTTGGGGCGATGGCCGAATTCGGGATCCCGGTAAAACTGATCCAGTTGTGTCGCGCCACGCTAAAAAACACGCGATGCACCGTGCAACTCGGTTCTAGGACCTCGGAACCATTCGAAACATGCACCGGATTTCGGCAAGGAGATGCGCTGTCATGTGACTTCTTCAACCTGGTGCTGGAGCAGATAGTGCGACGGGCAGGCGTCAACAGGGAAGGCACTATCTTTTACAAGTCCATCCAGCTGCTAGGATACGCAAATGATATCGACATCATCGCGTGTTCTCGCCGTGGCATTGTGGAAGCATTCACGGCGATTGAAGAACAGGCGAAACGAATTGGCCTAAAGATCAATGAGGACAAAACGAAATACATGCTGTCAAGCAAAAACCAATCCGTCGCTCACCACCTGGGACAAAACATAACAATTGACAGCTAATATTTCGAGGTAGTTAAGGAGTTTGTCTACCTCGGGGCGAACGTAAATTCCACAAATGACACCACAGTGGAGATCCGGCGTAGAATCGCCCTTGGCAACCGCTGCTACTTCGGCTTGTCCAAACAACTGGGGTCAAAACTCCTCACTCGAAAGACCAAAGTCATGCTTTACAAATCGCTCATTCTGCCAGTCTTGCTGTACGGAGCCGAAAGCTGGACGATAAGCAGGACAGCGGAGCTGATTTTGGGTTCTTTCGAAAGAAAAATTCTGCGCCGGATATTTGGTCCTGTCTGTGAGGAAGGTGAATGGAGAAGAAGGCACAACCGCGAACTCTACGAGCTGTACCAAGATGTGGATGTAGTCCGGAAAGCAAGGATCCGTCGACTACACTGGCTCGGCCACATCGAGCGCATGGACATCAACGCTCCAGCTAAGAGGGTCTTCGACTCCGAGCCTCCTGGTTCGAGAAGAAGAGGAAGACCGAACCTCCGGTATAAAGACCAAGTAATCGCGGATGTAAGACATCTTGGTCTTGACAACTGGAAGCAGCGTGCCCGGGACCGTCAAGGATGGAAGGCAGCTATAGCTCAGGCTCAGATCCTCCATGGATCGCAGGCCTGATAAGTAAGTAAGTAGATAAAAGAGAAAAGCTGTTAAAAATAGAATGCTGCGTTATCTGGACAGAAATAAAATTTTCAGTGCAGCACAGTACGGATTCAGAGAAGGGCTTTCTACTGAAGATGCACTCCTAGATTTCTGTTCCTTAGTTAACAAGGGCCTAGATGAAAAAAAGTATTGTGCTGGTCTGTTTGTAGACATAAGCAAAGCCTTTGATACCGTAGATCATTCCATTCTCTTATTCAAACTTCAATCTGCTGGATTTCGTGGTTTTATGTATAAGTGGTTTAAGTCGTACCTTCAGAATAGAACCCAGAAAGTTAAAATCGTGGACAAAATCAGTGATACCAGGGTTTCCAACATTGGTGTTCCCCAAGGATCGGTCCTTGGTCCCATTTTGTTCCTCATTTACATAAATTCTTTGCTCAACCTTCAATTCTCAGCAAAAGTAATTGCCTTTGCAGATGACCTTGGCTTAGCCTATAACTCACCTTGTGCTTTGGATCTCGTGGCTGACTTGAACCACGACGTCCACTTACTGCGTGTCTGGTTTGCCAAACATAAACTTTCAATCAGCAATAAGACTAAAGTAATGTACGTCAGTTTAAGAACGAGAGATGGCCCAGATTTGAATGTTGTTTTTCATGCTCAAAATTGTCTAAAATATAAAATGTCTACTTGTTTGTGTAATGTTGACGTCAATGAATCAGCGGCTCAAGAAAGTAATTGCAGTCTAGACTGTTTTGAAATTGAAGAAGTCAGTAATTTTAAATACCTTGGTGTATGGTTTGATCAAAGTATGAGTTGGTCAAATCATATTTCAACTTTGAAGCAATATCTTAGATCTTCAATCCGTAGTCTTTACCATCTCAGAAAATTTTGCAATAACTCCACTTTAAAAACAGCTTACTATGGTATATTCCATTCCAAACTACAGTATGGCTTATGCTGCTGGGGTGGGGCCTATCAAACGAAAATCAATCCGCTGGTCGTTCTGCAGAAATGTGCTATCAGGAAGATATGTGGCGTTAACCGATTAACCCCTTCAATGGGCCTGTTTAGATCATCAAACATTTTACCTGTCAGACATTTATACTATTTTAAGACATCTAAAATATGAGAGGTGGTTATTTACAATGTCCAATTTTTGATGTTCGAACAACGCGAAGCAACCTTGAATATTATGTATCTGTTCCCCCTTTCCGTACCACTCATCAAAGAAACTTCTACTCCATCGTATCTTGTAAACTTTTTGATACGTTTCCGGCATATATTTGTTCTACTCGTACCTTACCATCTTTTTTGCAAAAAGTTAAAGCATGGCTTCTTGAATTTGATCATAGCCAAATCGAAGGTTTGTTGGCCTACACTAATTAATTTATAACTTGTACTATTATTTCCTAAATTGTTTTCCTTTTACCCGCCATTTTTGCGTGTACTTATGTTAATTTTCTATAAGATCTTGTTCACCCCACATTCTACAGTTCCTAATATTAATATACATATATATGTACAAGTGTCATTTAAGACTATTATTATTACTTAATACAAAATGTCACTATAACTTTTCATTTTGTAATATTCTTTAAGTTTGCTTTTGTCAATATTTATTACTTAGTTATTGTTAAATTATTACGAGATGAATAAAGAAAACAAAAAAAAAAAACAAAAAAAAAAAAACTGTGCTTTCGAAGGCCCTTAAGAAACTGAAGTGTTCTATACTGAGGGTGGCGTGTTACAGCTGATTTTGATGACTTTGCGCCGCACACGGGGGCGTATACGTAACATTTTTTTCTGGCTCGACATCTATGCGTTTCCAGCGTTCTCCACTGGCTGCTGAGTGACCATTATAAGTTCCCTTGATGGGAAATAACGCATTTTATTTTGAGGGACAAAAGCGTCCAGGCGTGTGTGCATACATTGTTACCAGCCGGCGAGGAGAGCACACAAAATGCATAAAAAACGGGTAATTTTGTTACTGCTTGGTTTTTCACTTTTCTGTTTTCAACAGCTCCTGGATGTTTTCTTTCACGTTCTGCAAGAGGAAACTGTACGTTTTAAGGCCTTTAAGAAACTGAAGCGTTCTATTCTGAGGGTGACGTGTTACAGCTGATTTTTATGACCTTGCGCCGCATACGGGGGCGTATACGTAACATTTTTTTCTGGCTCGACATCTATGCGTTTCCAGCGCTCTCCACTGGTTGCTGAGTGACCATTATAAGTTCCCTTGATGGGAAATGACGCATTTTATATTGAGGGACAAAAGCGTCCTGGCGTGTGTGCAGACATTGCTAGCAGCAGGCGAGGAGATCACACAAAATGCATAAGAAACGAGTAATTTTGTTACTGCTTGGTTTTTCAATGTTCTGTTTTCAACAGCTCCTGGGTGTTTTCTTTCACGTTCTGCAAGAGGAAACTGTACCTTTGAAGGCCTTTAAGAAACTGAAGCGTTTTATTCCGAGGTTGGCGTTTTACAGCAGATTTTGATGATCTTGCGCCGCACACGGGGGCGTATACGTAACGTTTTTTTCTGGCTCGACATCTATGCGTTTCCAGCGCTCTCCACTGGTTGCTGAGTGACCATTATAAGTTCCCTTGATGGGAAATGACGCATTTTATATTGAGGGACAAAAGCGTCCTGGCGTGTGTGCATACATTGCTAGCAGCAGGCGAGGAGATCACACAAAATGCATAAGAAACGAGTAATTTTGTTACTGCTTGGTTTTTCAATGTTCTGTTTTCAACAGCTCCTGGGTGTTTTCTTTCACGTTCTGCAAGAGGAAACTGTACCTTTGAAGGCCTTTAAGAAACTGAAGCGTTTTATTCCGAGGGTGGCGTGTTACAGCTGATTTTGATCACTTTGCGCCGCACACGGGGGTGTATACGTAACATTTTTTTCTGGCTCGACATCTATGCGTTTCCAGCGTTCTCCACTGGCTGCTGAGTGACCATTATAAGTTCCCTTGATGGGAATTAACGCATTATATATTGAGGGACAAGAGCGTCCAGGCGTGTGTGCATACATTTTTACCAGCAGGCGAGGAGAGCACACCAAATGCATATAAAACGAGTAATTTTATTTCTGTTTGGTTTTTCAATGCTCTGTTTTCAACAGCTCCTGGGTGTTTTCTGCAAGAGGAAACTGTACTTTTCAAGGCCTTTAAGAAACTGAAGCGTTCTATTCTGAGGGTGACGTGTTACAGCTGATTTTTATGACCTTGCGCCGCATACGGGGGCGTATACGTAACATTTTTTTCTGGCTCGACATCTATGCGTTTCCAGCGCTCTCCACTGGTTGCTGAGTGACCATTATAAGTTCCCTTGATGGGAAATGACGCATTTTATATTGAGGGACAAAAGCGTCCTGGCGTGTGTGCATACATTGCTAGCAGCAGGCGAGGAGATCACACAAAATGCATAAGAAACGAGTAATTTTGTTACTGCTTGGTTTTTCAATGTTCTGTTTTCAACAGCTCCGGGGTGTTTTCTTTCACGTTCTGCAAGAGGAAACTGTACCTTTGAAGGCCTTTAAGAAACTGAAGCGTTTTATTCCGAGGGTGGCGTGTTACAGCTGATTTTGATCACTTTGCGCCGCACACGGGGGCGTATACGTAACATTTTTTTCTGGCTCGACATCTATGCGTTTCCAGCGTTCTCCACTGGCTGCTGAGTGACCATTATAAGTTCCCTTTGATGGGACTTAACGCATTATATATTGAGGGACAAGAGCGTCCAGGCGTGTGTGCATACATTTTTACCAGCAGGCGAGGAGAGCACACCAAATGCATATAAAACGAGTAATTTTATTTCTGTTTGGTTTTTCAATGCTCTGTTTTCAACAGCTCCTGGGTGTTTTCTGCAAGAGGAAACTGTACTTTTCAAGGCCTTTAAGAAACTGAAGCATTCTATTCTGAGGGTGACGTGTTACAGCTGATTTTTATCACTTTGCGCCGCACACGGGGGCGTGTACGTAACATTTTTTTCTGGCTCGACATCTATGCGTTTCCAACGTTCTCCACTGGCTGCTGAGTGACCATTATAAGTTCCTTTGATTGGAAATAACGCATTTTATATTGAGAGACAAAAGCGTGCAGGCTGTGTGCATACATTGTTACCAGCAAGAGAGGAGAGCACACAAAATGCATAAAAAACGAATAATTTTGTTACTGCTTGGTTTTTCAATGCTCTGTTTTCAACAGCTCCTGGGTGTCTTCTGCAAAAGGAAGCTGTACTTTTGAAGGCCTTTAAGAAACTGAAGCGTTCTATTCTGAGGGTGACGTGTTACAGCTGATTTTTATTACTTTGCGCCGCACACGGGGGCGTTTACGAAACATTTTTTTCTGGCTCGACATCTATGCGTTTCCAGCGTTCTCCACCGGCTGCTGAGTGACCGTTATAAGTTCCCTTGATGGGAAATGACGCATTTTATATTGAGGGACAAAAGCGTCCTGGCGTGTGTGCATACATTGCTAGCAGCAGGCGAGGAGATCACACAAAATGCATAAGAAACGAGTAATTTTGTTACTGCTTGGTTTTTCAATGTTCTGTTTTCAACAGCTCCTGGGTGTTTTCTTTCACGTTCTGCAAGAGGAAACTGTACCTTTGAAGGCCTTTAAGAAATTGAAGCGTTTTATTCCGAGGGTGGCGTGTTACAGCTGATTTTGATCACTTTGCGCCGCACACGGGGGTGTATACGTAACATTTTTTTCTGGCTCGACATCTATGCGTTTCCAACGTTCTCCACTGGCTGCTGAGTGACCATTATAAGTTCCTTTGATTGGAAATAACGCATTTTATATTGAGAGACAAAAGCGTGCAGGCTGTGTGCATACATTGTTACCAGCAAGAGAGGAGAGCACACAAAATGCATAAAAAACGAATAGTTTTGTTACTGCTTGGTTTTTCAATGCTCTGTTATCAACAGCTCCTGGGTGTCTTCTGCAAGAGGAAGCTGTACTTTTGAAGGCCTTTAAGAAACTGAAGCGTTCTATTCTGAGGGTGACGTGTTACAGCTGATTTTTATGACCTTGCGCCGCATACGGGGGCGTATACGTGACATTTTTTTCTGGCTCGACATCTATGCGTTTCCAGCACTCTCCACTGGTTTCTGAGTGACCATTATAAGTTCCCTTGATGGGAAATGACGCATTTTATATTGAGGGACAAAAGCGTCCTGGCGTGTGTGCATACATTGCTAGTAGCAGGCGAGGAGATCACACAAAATGCATAAGAAACGAGTAATTTTGTTACTGCTTGGTTTTTCAATGTTCTGTTTTCAACAGCTCCTGGGTGTTTTCTTTCACGTTCTGCGAGAGGAAACTGTACCTTTGAAGGCCTTTAAGAAACTGAAGCGTTTTATTCCGAGGGTGGCGTGTTACAGCTGATTTTGATCACTTTGCGCCGCACACGGGGGCGTATACGTAACATTTTTTTCTGGCTCGACATCTATGCGTTTCCAGCGTTCTCCACTGGCTGCTGAGTGACCATTATAAGTTCCCTTTGATGGGACTTAACGCATTATATATTGAGGGACAAGAGCGTCCAGGCGTGTGTGCATACATTTTTACCAGCAGGCGAGGAGAGCACACCAAATGCATATAAAACGAGTAATTTTATTTCTGTTTGGTTTTTCAATGCTCTGTTTTCAACAGCTCCTGGGTGTTTTCTGCAAGAGGAAACTGTACTTTTCAAGGCCTTTAAGAAACTGAAGCATTCTATTCTGAGGGTGACGTGTTACAGCTGATTTTTATCACTTTGCGCCGCACACGGGGGCGTGTACGTAACATTTTTTTCTGGCTCGACATCTATGCGTTTCCAACGTTCTCCACTGGCTGCTGAGTGACCATTATAAGTTCCTTTGATTGGAAATAACGCATTTTATATTGAGAGACAAAAGCGTGCAGGCTGTGTGCATACATTGTTACCAGCAAGAGAGGAGAGCACACAAAATGCATAAAAAACGAATAATTTTGTTACTGCTTGGTTTTTCAATGCTCTGTTTTCAACAGCTCCTGGGTGTCTTCTGCAAAAGGAAGCTGTACTTTTGAAGGCCTTTAAGAAACTGAAGCGTTCTATTCTGAGGGTGACGTGTTACAGCTGATTTTTATTACTTTGCGCCGCACACGGGGGCGTTTACGTAACATTTTTTTCTGGCTCGACATCTATGCGTTTCCAGCGTTCTCCACCGGCTGCTGAGTGACCGTTATAAGTTCCCTTGATGGGAAAAAACGCGTTTTATGTTGAGGGACAAAAGCGTCCAGGCGTGTGTGCATACATTTTTACCAGCAGGCGAGAAGAGCACACAAAATGCATAAAAAACGAGTAATTTTGTTACTGCTTGGTTTTTCAATGCTCTGTTTTCAACAGCTCCTGGGTGTCTTCTACAAGAGGAAACTGTACCTTTGAAGGCCTTTAAGAAACTGAATCGTTCTATTCTGCGGGTGGCGTGTTACAGCTGATTTTGATGACTTTGCGCCGCACACGGGGGCGTATACGTAACATTTTTTTCTGGCTCGACATCGATGCGTTTCCAGCGTTCTCCACTGGCTGCTGAGTGCCCATTATAAGTTCCCTTGATGGGAAATAACGCATTTTATTTTGAGGGACAAAAGCATCCAGGCGTGTGTGCATACATTCTAACCAGCAGGCGAGGAGAGCACACAAAATGCATAAAAAACGAATAATTTTGTTACTGCTTGGTTTTTCACTGTTCTGTTTTCAACAGCTCCTGGATGTTTTCTGCAAGAGGAAACTGTACTTTTGAAGGCCTTTAAGAAACTGAAGCGTTCTATTCTGAGGGTGACGTGTTACAGCTGATTCTTATTACTTTGCGCCGCACACGGGGGCGTATACGTAACATTTTTTTCTGGCTCGACATCGATGCGTTTCCAGCGTTCTCCACTGGCTGCTGAGTGCCCATTATAAGTTCCCTTGATGGGAAATAACGCATTTTATTTTGAGGGACAAAAGCATCCAGGCGTGTGTGCATACATTCTAACCAGCAGGCGAGGAGAGCACACAAAATGCATAAAAAACGAATAATTTTGTTACTGCTTGGTTTTTCACTGTTCTGTTTTCAACAGCTCCTGGATGTTTTCTGCAAGAGGAAACTGTACTTTTGAAGGCCTTTAAGAAACTGAAGCGTTCTATTCTGAGGGTGACGTGTTACAGCTGATTCTTATTACTTTGCGCCGCACACGGGGGCGTATACGTAACATTTTTTTCTGGCTCGACATCGATGCGTTTCCAGCGTTCTCCACTGGCTGCTGAGTGCCCATTATAAGTTCCCTTGATGGGAAATAACGCATTTTATTTTGAGGGACAAAAGCATCCAGGCGTGTGTGCATACATTCTAACCAGCAGGCGAGGATAGCACACAAAATGCATAAAAAACGAATAATTTTGTTACTGCTTGGTTTTTCAATGCTCTGTTTTCAACAGCTCCTGGGTGTTTTCTGCAAGAGGAAACTTTACTTTTGAAGGCCTTTAAGAAACTGAAGCGTTCTATTCTGAGGGTGGCGTGTTACATCTGATTTTGATGACTTTGCGCCGCACACGGGGGCGTATACGTAACATTTTTTCTGGCTCGACATCGATGCGTTTCCAGCGTTCTACACTGGCTGCTGAGTGACCGTTATAGGTTCCCTTGATCGGAAATAACGCACTTTACATTGAGAGACACAAGCGTCCAGGCGTGTGTGCATACATTTTTACCAGCAGGCGAGGAGAGCACACAAAATGCATAAAAAACGGGTAATTTTGTTACTGCTTGGTTTTTCACTGTTCTGTTTTCAACAGCTTCAGGGTGTTTTCTTTCACGTTCTGCAAGAGGAAACTGTACCTTTGAAGGCCTTTAAGAAACTGAAGCGTTCTATTCTGAGGGTGGCGTGTTACAGCTGATTTTGATGACTTTGCGCCGCACACGGGGGCGTATACGTAACATTTTCTTCTGGCTCGACATCGATGCGTTTCCAGCGTTCTCCACTGGCTGCTGAGTGACCGTTATAGGTTCCCTTGATGGGAAATAACGCACTTTATATTGAGAGACACAAGCGTCCAGGCGTGTGTGCATACATTTTTACCAGCAGGCGAGGAGAGCACACAAAATGCATAAAAAACGGGTAATTTTGTTACTGCTTGGTTTTTCACTGTTCTGTTTTCAACAGCTTCAGGGTGTTTTCTTTCACGTTCTGCAAGAGGAAACTGTACCTTTGAAGGCCTTTAAGAAACTGAAGCGTTCTATTCTGAGGGTGGCGTGTTACAGCTGATTTTGATGACTTTGCGCCGCACACGGGGGCGTATACCTAACATTTTTTTCTGGCTCGACATCTATGCGTTTCCAGCGTTCTCCACCGGCTGCTGAGTGACCGTTATAAGTTCCCTTGATGGGAAAAAACGCATTTTATATTGAGGGACAAGAGCGTCCAGGCGTGTGTGCATACATTATTACCAGCAGGCGAGAAGAGCACACAAAATGCATAAAAAACGAGTAATTTTGTTACTGCTTGGTTTTTCAATGCTCTGTTTTCAACAGCTCCTGGGTGTCTTCTACAAGAGGAAACTGTACTTTTGAAGGCCTTTAAAAAACTGAAGCGTTCTATTCTGAGGGTGACGTGTTACAGCTGATTTTTATTACTTTGCGCCGCACACGGGGGCGTATACGTAACATTTTTTTCTGCCTCGACATCTATGCGTTTCCAGCGTTCTCCACTGGCCGCTGAGTGACCATTATAAGTTCCCTTGATGGGAATTAACGCATTATATATTGAGGGACAAGAGCGTCCAGGCGTGTGTGCATACATTTTTACCAGCAGGCGAGGAGAGCACACAAAATGCATAAAAAACGGGTCATTTTGTTACTGCTTGGTTTTTCACTTTTCTGTTTTCAACAGCCCCTGGATGTTTTCTTTCACGTCCTGCAAGAGGAAACTGTTCATTTTAAGGACCTTAAGAAACTGAAGCGTTTTATTCCGAGGTTGGCGTTTTATAGCTGATTTTGATGACTTTGCGCCGCACACGGGGGCGTATACGTAACGTTTTTTTCTGGCTCGACATCTATGCGTTTCCAGCGTTCTCCACTGGCTGCTGAGTGACCATTATAAGTTCCCTTGATGGGAAATAACGCATTTAATTTTGAGGGACAAAAGCGTCCAGGCGTGTGTGCATACATTGTTACCAGCAGGCGAGGAGAGCACACAAAATGCATAAAAAACGAATAATTTTGTTACTGCTTGGGTTTTCAATGCTCTGTTTTCAACAGCTCCTGGGTGTTTTCTGCAAGAGGAAACTGTACTTTTCAAGGCCTTTAAAAAACTGAAGCGTTCTATTCTGAGGGTGACGTGTTACAGCTGATTTTTATTACTTTGCGCCGCACACGGGGGCGTATACGTAACATTTTTTTCTGCCTCGACATCTATGCGTTTCCAGCGTTCTCCACTGGCCGCTGAGTGACCATTATAAGTTCCCTTGATGGGAATTAACGCATTATATATTGAGGGACAAAAGCGTCCAGGCGTGTGTGCATACATTTTTACCAGCAGGCGAGAAGAGCACACAAAATGCATAAAAAACGAGTAATTTTGTTACTGCTTGGTTTTTCAATGCTCTGTTTTCAACAGCTCCTGGGTGTCTTCTACAAGAGGAAACTGTACTTTTGAAGGCCTTTAAAAAACTGAAGCGTTCTATTCTGAGGGTGACGTGTTACAGCTGATTTTTATTACTTTGCGCCGCACACGGGGGCGTGTACGTAACATTTTTTTCTGGCTCGACATCTATGCGTTTCCAGCGTTCTCCACTGGCTGCTGAGTGACCATTATAAGTTCCTTTGATTGGAAATAACGCATTTTATATTGAGGGACAAAAGCGTGCAGGCTGTGTGCATACATTGTTACCAGCAGGAGAGGAGAGCACACAAAATGCATAAAAAACGAATAGTTTTGTTACTGCTTGGTTTTTCAATGCTCTGTTATCAACAGCTCCTGGGTGTCTTCTGCAAGAGGAAGCTGTACTTTTGAAGGCCTTTAAGAAACTGAAGCGTTCTATTCTGAGGGTGGCGTGTTACAGCTGGTTTTGATCACTTTGCGCCGCACACGGGGGCGTATACGTAACATTTTTTTCTGGCTCGACATCTATGCGTTTCCAGCGTTCTCCACTGGCTGCTGAGTGACCCTTATAAGTTCCCTTGATGGGAAATAACGCATTTTATTTTGAGGGACAAAAGCGTCCAGGCTGTGTGCATACATTGTTACCAGCAGGCGAGGAGAGCACATAAAATGCATAAAAAACGAATAATTTTGTTACTGCTTGGTTTTTCACTGTTCTGTTTTCAATAACTCCTGGATGTTTTCTGCAAGAGGAAACTGTACTTTTGAAGGCCTTTAAGAAACTGAAGCGTTCTATTCTGAGGGTGACGTGTTACAGCTGATTCTTATTACTTTGCGCCGCACACGGGGGCGTATGCGTAACATTTTTTTCTGGCTCGACATCTATGCGTTTCCAGCGTTCTCCACCGGCTGCTGAGTGACCGTTATAAGTTCCCTTGATGGGAAAAAACGCATTTTATATTGAGGGACAAAAGCGTCCAGGCGTGTGTGCATACATTTTTACCAGCAGGCGAGAAGAGCACACAAAATGCATAAAAAACGAGTAATTTTGTTACTGCTTGGTTTTTCAATGCTCTGTTTTCAACAGCTCCTGGGTGTCTTCTACAAGAGGAAACTGTACCTTTGAAGGCCTTTAAGAAACTGAAGCGTTCTATTCTGAGTGTGGCGTGTTACAGCTGATTTTGATGACTTTGCGCCGCACACGGGGGCGTATACGTAACATTTTTTTCTGGCTCGACATCGATGCGTTTCCAGCGTTCTCCACTGGCTGCTGAGTGCCCATTATAAGTTCCCTTGATGGGAAACAACGCATTTTATTTTGAGGGACAAAAGCATCCAGGCGTGTGTGCATACATTCTAACCAGCAGGCGAGGAGAGCACACAAAATGCATAAAAAACGAATAATTTTGTTACTGGCTGGTTTTTCACTGTTCTGTTTTCAACAGCTCCTGGATGTTTTCTGCAAGAGGAAACTGTACTTTTGAAGGCCTTTAAGAAACTGAAGCGTTCTATTCTGAGGGTGACGTGTTACAGCTGATTCTTATTACTTTGCGCCGCACACGGGGGCGTATACGTAACATTTTTTTCCGGCTCGACATCGATGCGTTTCCAGCGTTCTGCACTGGCTGCTGAGTGCCCATTATAAGTTCCCTTGATGGGAAATAAGCATTTTATTTTGAGGGACAAAAGCATCCAGGCGTGTGTGCATACATTCTAACCAGCAGGCGAGGAGAGCACACAAAATGCATAAAAAACGAATAATTTTGTTACTGCTTGGTTTTTCAATGCTCTGTTTTCAACAGCTCCTGGGTGTTTTCTGCAAGAGGAAACTTTAATTTTGAAGGCCTTTAAGAAACTGCAGCGTTCTATTCTGAGGGTGGCGTGTTACATCTGATTTTGATGACTTTGCGCCGCACACGGGGGCGTATACGTAACATTTTTTCTGGCTCGACATCGATGCGTTTCCAGCGTTCTACACTGGCTGCTGAGTGACCGTTATAGGTTCCCTTGATCGGAAATAACGCACTTTATATTGAGAGACACAAGCGTCCAGGCGTGTGTGCATACATTTTTAACAGCAGGCGAGGAGAGCACACAAAATGCATAAAAAACGGGTAATTTTGTTACTGCTTGGTTTTTCACTGTTCTGTTTTCAACAGCTCCAGGGTGTTTTCTTTCACGTTCTACAAGAGGAAACTGTACCTTTGAAGGCATTTAAGAAACTGAAGCGTTCTATTCTGAGGGTGGCGTGTTACATCTGATTTTGATGACTTTGCGCCGCACACGGGGGCGTATACGTAACATTTTTTTCTGGCTCGACATCGATGCGTTTCCAGCGTTCTAAACTGGCTGCTGAGTGACCGTTATAGGTTCCCTTGATGGGAAATAACGCACTTTATATTGAGAGACACAAGCGTCCAGCCGTGTGTGCATACATTTTTACCAGCAGGCGAGAAGAGCACACAAAATGCATAAAAAACGAGTAATTTTGTTACTGCTTGGTTTTTCAATGCTCTGTTTTCAACAGCTCCCGGGTGTCTTCTACAAGAGGAAACTGTACTTTTGAAGGCCTTTAAAAAACTGAAGCGTTCTATTCTGAGGGTGACGTGTTACAGCTGATTTTTATTACTTTGCGCCGCACACGGGGGCGTATACGTAACATTTTTTTCTGGCTCGACATCTATGCGTTTCCAGCGTTCTCCACTGGCTGCTGAGTGACCATTATAAGTTCCCTTGATGGGAATTAACGCATTATATATTGAGGGACAAGAGCGTCCAGGCGTGTGTGCATACATTTTTACCAGCAGGCGAGGAGAGCACACAAAATGCATAAAAAACGGGTAATTTTGTTACTGCTTGGTTTTTCACTTTTCTGTTTTCAACAGCCCCTGGATGTTTTCTTTCACGTCCTGCAAGAGGAAACTGTTCATTTTAAGGACCTTAAGAAACTGAAGCGTTTTATTCCGAGGTTGGCGTTTTACAGCTGATTTTGATGACTTTGCGCCGCACACGGGGGCGTATACGTAATGTTTTTTTCTGGCTCGACATCTATGCGTTTCCAGCGTTCTCCACTGGCTGCTGAGTGACCATTATAAGTTCCCTTGATGGGAAATAACGCATTTTATTTTGAGGGACAAAAGGGTCCAGGCGTGTGTGCATACATTGTTACCAGCAGGCGAGGAGAGCACACAAAATGCATAAAAAACGAATAATTTTGTTACTGCTTGGGTTTTCAATGCTCTGTTTTCAACAGCTCTTGGGTGTTTTCTGCGGGAGGAAACTGAACTTTTGAAGTCCTTTAAGAAACTGAAGCGTTCTATTCTGAGGGTGGCGTGTTACAGCTGATTTTGATCACTTTGCGCCGCACACGGGGGCGTGTACGTAACATTTTTTTCTGGCTCGACATCTATGCGTTTCCAGCGTTCTCCACTGGCTGCTGAGTGACCATTATAAGTTCCCTTGATGGGAATTAACGCATTATATATTGAGGGACAAGAGCGTCCAGGCGTGTGTGCATACATTTTTACCAGCAGGCGAGGAGAGCACACCAAATGCATATAAAACGAGTAATTTTATTTCTGTTTGGTATTTCAATGCTCTGTTTTCAACAGCTCCTGGGTGTTTTCTGCAAGAGGAAACTGTACTTTTCAAGGCCTTTAAGAAACTGAAGCATTCTATTCTGAGGGTGACGTGTTACAGCTGATTTTTATTACTTTGCGCCGCACACGGGGGCGTGTACGTAACATTTTTTTCTGGCTCGACATCTATGCGTTTCCAGCGTTTTCCACTGGCTGCTGAGTGACCATTATAAGTTCCTTTGATTGGAAATATCGCATTTTATATTGAGGGACAAAAGCGTGCAGGCTGTGTGCATACATTGTTACCAGCAGGAGAGGAGAGCACACAAAATGCATAAAAAACGAATAATTTTGTTACTGCTTGGTTTTTCAATGCCCTGTTTTCAACAGCTCCTGGGTGTCTTCTGCAAGAGGAAGCTGTACTTTTGAAGGCCTTTAAGAAACTGAAGCGTTCTATTCTGAGGGTGGCGTGTTACAGCTGATTTTGATCACTTTGCGCCGCACACGGGGGCGTATACGTAACATTTTTTTCTGGCTCGACATCTATGCGTTTCCAGCGTTCTCCACTGGCTGCTGAGTGACCATTATAAGTTTCCTTGATGGGAATTAACGCATTATATATTGAGGGACAAGAGCGTCCAGGCGTGTGTGCATACATTCTAACCAGCAGGCGAGGAGAGCACACAAAATGCATAAAAAACGAATAATTTTGTTACTGGCTGGTTTTTCACTGTTCTGTTTTCAACAGCTCCTGGATGTTTTCTGCAAGAGGAAACTGTACTTTTGAAGGCCTTTAAGAAACTGAAGCGTTCTATTCTGAGGGTGACGTGTTACAGCTGATTCTTATTACTTTGCGCCGCACACGGGGGCGTATACGTAACATTTTTTTCCGGCTCGACATCGATGCGTTTCCAGCGTTCTGCACTGGCTGCTGAGTGCCCATTATAAGTTCCCTTGATGGGAAATAAGCATTTTATTTTGAGGGACAAAAGCATCCAGGCGTGTGTGCATACATTCTAACCAGCAGGCGAGGAGAGCACACAAAATGCATAAAAAACGAATAATTTTGTTACTGCTTGGTTTTTCAATGCTCTGTTTTCAACAGCTCCTGGGTGTTTTCTGCAAGAGGAAACTTTAATTTTGAAGGCCTTTAAGAAACTGCAGCGTTCTATTCTGAGGGTGGCGTGTTACATCTGATTTTGATGACTTTGCGCCGCACACGGGGGCGTATACGTAACATTTTTTCTGGCTCGACATCGATGCGTTTCCAGCGTTCTACACTGGCTGCTGAGTGACCGTTATAGGTTCCCTTGATCGGAAATAACGCACTTTATATTGAGAGACACAAGCGTCCAGGCGTGTGTGCATACATTTTTAACAGCAGGCGAGGAGAGCACACAAAATGCATAAAAAACGGGTAATTTTGTTACTGCTTGGTTTTTCACTGTTCTGTTTTCAACAGCTCCAGGGTGTTTTCTTTCACGTTCTACAAGAGGAAACTGTACCTTTGAAGGCATTTAAGAAACTGAAGCGTTCTATTCTGAGGGTGGCGTGTTACATCTGATTTTGATGACTTTGCGCCGCACACGGGGGCGTATACGTAACATTTTTTTCTGGCTCGACATCGATGCGTTTCCAGCGTTCTAAACTGGCTGCTGAGTGACCGTTATAGGTTCCCTTGATGGGAAATAACGCACTTTATATTGAGAGACACAAGCGTCCAGCCGTGTGTGCATACATTTTTACCAGCAGGCGAGAAGAGCACACAAAATGCATAAAAAACGAGTAATTTTGTTACTGCTTGGTTTTTCAATGCTCTGTTTTCAACAGCTCCCGGGTGTCTTCTACAAGAGGAAACTGTACTTTTGAAGGCCTTTAAAAAACTGAAGCGTTCTATTCTGAGGGTGACGTGTTACAGCTGATTTTTATTACTTTGCGCCGCACACGGGGGCGTATACGTAACATTTTTTTCTGGCTCGACATCTATGCGTTTCCAGCGTTCTCCACTGGCTGCTGAGTGACCATTATAAGTTCCCTTGATGGGAATTAACGCATTATATATTGAGGGACAAGAGCGTCCAGGCGTGTGTGCATACATTTTTACCAGCAGGCGAGGAGAGCACACAAAATGCATAAAAAACGGGTAATTTTGTTACTGCTTGGTTTTTCACTTTTCTGTTTTCAACAGCCCCTGGATGTTTTCTTTCACGTCCTGCAAGAGGAAACTGTTCATTTTAAGGACCTTAAGAAACTGAAGCGTTTTATTCCGAGGTTGGCGTTTTACAGCTGATTTTGATGACTTTGCGCCGCACACGGGGGCGTATACGTAATGTTTTTTTCTGGCTCGACATCTATGCGTTTCCAGCGTTCTCCACTGGCTGCTGAGTGACCATTATAAGTTCCCTTGATGGGAAATAACGCATTTTATTTTGAGGGACAAAAGGGTCCAGGCGTGTGTGCATACATTGTTACCAGCAGGCGAGGAGAGCACACAAAATGCATAAAAAACGAATAATTTTGTTACTGCTTGGGTTTTCAATGCTCTGTTTTCAACAGCTCTTGGGTGTTTTCTGCGGGAGGAAACTGAACTTTTGAAGTCCTTTAAGAAACTGAAGCGTTCTATTCTGAGGGTGGCGTGTTACAGCTGATTTTGATCACTTTGCGCCGCACACGGGGGCGTGTACGTAACATTTTTTTCTGGCTCGACATCTATGCGTTTCCAGCGTTCTCCACTGGCTGCTGAGTGACCATTATAAGTTCCCTTGATGGGAATTAACGCATTATATATTGAGGGACAAGAGCGTCCAGGCGTGTGTGCATACATTTTTACCAGCAGGCGAGGAGAGCACACCAAATGCATATAAAACGAGTAATTTTATTTCTGTTTGGTATTTCAATGCTCTGTTTTCAACAGCTCCTGGGTGTTTTCTGCAAGAGGAAACTGTACTTTTCAAGGCCTTTAAGAAACTGAAGCATTCTATTCTGAGGGTGACGTGTTACAGCTGATTTTTATTACTTTGCGCCGCACACGGGGGCGTGTACGTAACATTTTTTTCTGGCTCGACATCTATGCGTTTCCAGCGTTTTCCACTGGCTGCTGAGTGACCATTATAAGTTCCTTTGATTGGAAATATCGCATTTTATATTGAGGGACAAAAGCGTGCAGGCTGTGTGCATACATTGTTACCAGCAGGAGAGGAGAGCACACAAAATGCATAAAAAACGAATAATTTTGTTACTGCTTGGTTTTTCAATGCCCTGTTTTCAACAGCTCCTGGGTGTCTTCTGCAAGAGGAAGCTGTACTTTTGAAGGCCTTTAAGAAACTGAAGCGTTCTATTCTGAGGGTGGCGTGTTACAGCTGATTTTGATCACTTTGCGCCGCACACGGGGGCGTATACGTAACATTTTTTTCTGGCTCGACATCTATGCGTTTCCAGCGTTCTCCACTGGCT
Organism: Eumerus sabulonum; assembly: GCA_951905685.1. NCBI lineage: Eukaryota > Metazoa > Arthropoda > Insecta > Diptera > Syrphidae > Eumerus > Eumerus sabulonum. The sequence continues at coordinate 42,894,539 of OX645064.1, forward strand.
GCTGAGTGACCATTATAAGTTTCCTTGATGGGAATTAACGCATTATATATTGAGGGACAAGAGCGTCCAGGCGTGTGTGCATACATTTTTACCAGCAGGCGAGGAGAGCACACCAAATGCATATAAAACGAGTAATTTTATTTCTGTTTGGTTTTTCAATGCTCTGTTTTCAACAGCTCCTGGGTGTTTTCTGCAAGAGGAAGCTGTACTTTTGAAGGCCTTTAAGAAACTGAAGCGTTCTATTCTGAGGGTGACGTGTTACAGCTGATTTTTATTAATTTGCGCCGCACACGGGGGCGTATACGTAACATTTTTTTCTGGCTCGACATCTATACGTTTCCAGCGTTCTCCACTGGCTGCTGAGTGACCATTATAAGTTCCTTTAATGGGAAATAACGCATTTTATATTGAGGGACAAAAGCGTCCAGGCTGTGTGCATACATTGTTACCAGCAGGCGAGGAGAGCACACAAAATGCATAAAAAACGAATAATTTTGTTACTGCTTGGTTTTTCAATGCTCTGTTTTCAACAGCTCCTGGGTGTCTTCTGCAAGAGGAAACTGTACTTTTGAAGGCCTTTAAAAAACTGAAGCATTCTATTCTGAGGGTGACGTGTTACAGCTGATTTTTATTACTTTGCGCCGCACACGGGGGCGTATACGTAACATTTTTTTCTGGCTCGACATCTATACGTTTCCAGCGTTCTCCACTGGCTGCTGAGTGACCATTATAAGTTCCTTTAATGGGAAATAACGCATTTTATATTGAGGGACAAAAGCGTCCAGGCTGTGTGCATACATTGTTACCAGCAGGCGAGGAGAGCACACAAAATGCATAGAAAACGGGTAATTTTGTTACTGCTTGGTTTTTCACTTTTCTGTTTTCAACAGCTCCTGGATGTTTTCTTTCACGTTCTGCAAGAGGAAACTGTACGTTTTAAGGCCCTTAAGAAACTGAAGCGTATTATTCCGAGTGTGGCGTGTTACAGCTGATTTTGATGACTTTGCCCCGCACACGGGGGCGTATACGTAACAGTTCTTTCTGGCTCGACATCTATGCGTTTCCAGCGTTCTCCACTGGCTGCTGAGTGACCATTATAAGTTCCCTTGATGGGAAATAATGCAATTTATTTTGAGGGACAAAAACGTCCAGGCGTGTGTGCATACATTGTTACCAGCAGGCGAGAAGAGCACACAAAATGCATAAAACACGGGTAATTTCGTTACTGCTTGGTTTTTCACTGTTCTGTTTTCAACAGCTCCAGGGTGTTTTCTTTCACGTTCTGCAAGAGGAAACTATACCTTTGAAGGCCTTTAAGAAACTGAAGCGTTCTATTCTGAGGGTGGCGTGTTACAGCTGATTCTGATGACTTTGCGCCGTACACGGGGGCGTATACGTAACATTTTTTTCTGGCTCGACATCGATGCGTTTCCAGCGTTCTCCACTGGCTGCTGAGTGACCATTTTAGGTTCCCTTGATGGAAAATAACGCATTTTATTTTGAGGGACACAAGCGTCCAGGCGTGTGTACATACGTTTTTACCAGCAGGCGAGGAGAGCACACAAAATGCATAAAAAGGAGTAATTTTGTTACTGCTTGGTTTTTCACTGTTCTGTTTTCAACAGCTCTTGGGTGTTTTCTGCGGGAGGAAACTGTACTTTTGAAGGCCTTTAAGAAACTGAAGCGTTCTATTCTGAGGGTGACGTGTTACGGCTGATTTTAATGACTTTGCGCCGCACACGGGGGCGTATATGTAACATTTTTTTCTGGCTCGACATCTATGCGTTTCCAGCGTTCTCCACTGGCTGCTGAGTGAGCATTATAAGTTCCCTAGATGGGAAATAACGCATTTCATATTTAGGGTCAAAAGTGTCCAGGCGTGTGTGCATACATTGTTACCAGCAGGCGAGGAGAGCACACAAAATGCATAAAAAACGAATAATTTTGTTACTGCTTGGTTTTTCAATGCTCTGTTTTCAACAGCTCCTGGGTGTCTTCTGCAAGAGGAAACTGTACTTTTGAAGGCCTTTAAGAAACTGAAGCGTTCTATTCTGAGGGTGACGTGTTACGGCTGATTTTAATGACTTTGCGCCGCACACGGGGGCGTATATGTAACATTTTTTTCTGGCTCGACATCTATGCGTTTCCAGCGTTCTCCACTGGCTGCTGAGTGAGCATTATAAGTTCCCTAGATGGGAAATAACGCATTTCATATTTAGGGTCAAAAGTGTCCAGGCGTGTGTGCATACATTTTTACCAGCAGGCGAGGAGAGCACACAAAATGCATATAAAACGTGTAATTTTGTTACTGCTTGGTTTTTCAATGCTCTGTTTTCAACAGCTCCTGGGTGTTTTCCTTCACGTTCTGCACGAGGAAACTGTGCTTTCGAAGGCCCTTAAGAAACTCAAGCGTTCTATTCTGAGGGTGGCGTGTTACAGCTGATTTTGATGACTTTGCGCCGCATACGGGGGCGTATACGTAACATTTTTTTCTGGCTCGACATCTATGCGTTTCCAGCTTTCTCCACTGGGTGCTGAGTGACCATTATAAGTTCCCTTGATGGGAAATAACGCATTTTATTTTGAGGGACATAAGCGTCCAGGCGTGTGTGCATAGATTGTTACCAGCAGGCGAGAAGAGCACACAAAATGCATAAAAAACGAGCAATTTTGTTACTGCTTGGTTTTTCAATGTTCTGTTTTCAACAGCTCCTGGGTGTTTTCTTTCACGTTCTGCTAGAGGAAACTGTACCTTTGAAGGCCTTTAAGAAACTGAAGCGTTTTATTCCGAGAGTGGCGTGTTACAGCTGATTTTGATGACTTTGCGCCGCACACGGGGGCGTATACGTAACATTTTTTGATGGCTCGACATCTATGCGTTTCCAGCGTTCTCCACTGGCTGCTGAGTGACCATTATAAGTTCCCTTGATGGGAAATAACATATTTTATATTGAGGGACAAAAGCGTCGAGGCGTGTGTGCGTACATTGTTACCAGCAGGCGAGGAGACCACACAAAATGCATAAAAAACGAGTAATTTTGTTACTGCTTGGTTTTTCAATGTTCTGTTTTCAACAGCTCCTGGGTGTTTTCATTCACGTTCTGCACGAGGAAACTGTGCTTTCGAAGGCCCTTAAGAAACTGAAGCGTTCTATTCTGAGGGTGGCGTGTTACAGCTAATTTTGATGACTTGCGCCGCACACGGGGGCGAATACGAAACTTTTTTTTCTGGCTCGACATCTATGCGTTTCCAGCGTTCTCCACTGGCTGCTGAGTGACCATTATAAGTTCCCTTGATGGGAAATAACGCATTTTATATTGAGGGACAAAAGCGTCCAGGCGTGTGTGCATACATTGTTACCAGCAGGCGAGAAGAACACACAAAATGCATAAAAAACGAGTAATTTTGTTACTGCTGGGTTTTTCAATGCTCTGTTTTCAACAGCTCCTGGGTGTTTTCTGCAAGAGGAAACTGTACTTTTGAAGGCCTTTAAGAAACTGAAGCGTTCTATTCTGAGGGTGACGTGTTCCAGCTGATTTTTATTACTTTGCGCCGCACACGGGGGCGTATGCGTAACATTTTTTTCTGGCTCGACATCTATGCGTTTCCAGCGTTCTCCACTGGCTGCTGAGTGACCATTATAAGTTCCCTTGATGGGAAATAACGCATTTTATATTGAGGGACAAAAGCGTCCAGGCTGTGTGCATACATTGTTACCAGCAGGCGAGGAGAGCACACAAAATGCATAGAAAACGGGTAATTTTGTTACTGCATGGTTTTTCACTTTTCTGTTTTCAACAGCTCCTGGATGTTTTTCATTACGTTCTGCAAGAGGAAACTGTACGTTTTAAGGCCCTTAAGAAACTGAAGCGTATTATTCCGAGGGTGGCGTGTTACAGCTGATTTTGATGACATTGCCCCGCACACGGGGGCGTATACTTAACAGTTCTTTCCGGCTCGACATCTATGCGTTTCCAGCTTTCTCCACTGGGTGCTGAGTGACCATTATAAGTTCCCTTGATGGGAAATAAAGCATTTTATATTGAGGGACAAAAGCGTCCAGGCGTATGTGCATACATTGTTACCAGCAGGCGAGGAGAGCACAGAAAATGCATAAAAAACGAGTAATTTTGTTACTGCTTGGTTTTTCAATGTTCTGTTTTCAACAGCTCCAGGGTGTGTTCTTTCACGTTCTGCAAGAGGAAACTGTACATTTTAAGGCCCGTAAGAAACTGAAGCGTATTATTCCGAGGGTGGCGTGTTACAGCTGATTTTGATGACTTTGCCCCGCACACGGGGGCGTATACGTAACATTTTTTTCTGGCTCGACATCTATGCGTTTCCAGCGTTCTCCACTGGCTGCTGAGTGACCATTATAAGTTCCCTTGATGGGAAATAACGCATTTTATTTTGAGGGACAAAAGCGTCGAGGCGTGTGTGCATACATTGTTACCAGCAGGCGAGAAGAGCACACAAAATGCATAAAAAACGAGTAATTTTGTTACTGCTTGGTTTTTCAATGTACTGTTTTCAACAGCTCCAGGGTGTTTTCTTTCACGTTCTGCAAGAGGAAACTGTACATTTTAAGGCCCGTAAGAAACTGAAGCGTATTATTCCGAGGGTGGCGTGTTACAGCTGATTTTGATGACTTTGCCCCGCACACGGGGGCGTATACGTAACAGTTCTTTCTGGCTCGACATCTATGCGTTTCCAGCTTTCTCCACTGGGTGCTGAGTGACCATTATAGGTTCCCTTGATGGGAAATAACTCATTTTATATTGAGGGACAAAAGCGTCCAGGCGTGTGTGCATACATTGTTACCAGCAGGCGAGGAGAGCACACAAAATGCATAAAAAACGAGTAATTTTGTTACTGCTTGGTTTTTCAATGTTCTGTTTTCAACAGCTCCTGGGTGTCTTCTTTCACGTTCTGCTAGAGGAAACCGTACCTTTGAAGGCCTTTAAGAAACTGAAGCGTTTTATTCCGAGGGTGGCGTGTTACAGCTGATTTTGATGACTTGCGCCGCACACGGGGGCGTATACGTAACATTGTTTTTTGGCTCGACATCTATGCGTTTCCAGCGCTCTCCACTGGCTGCTGAGTGACCATTATAAGTTCCCTTGATGGGAAATAACGCATTTTATATTGGGGGACAAAAGCGTCCAGGCGTGTGTGCATACATTGTTACCAGCAGGCGAGGAGAGCACACAAAATGCATAAAAAACGAGTAATTTTGTTACTGCTTGGTTTTTCAATGTTCTGTTTTCAACAGCTCCTGGGTGTTTTCTTTCACGTTCTGCTAGAGGAAACTGTACCTTTGAAGGCCTTTAAGAAACTGAAGCGTTTTATTCCGAGGGTGGCGTGTTACAGCTGATTTTGATGACTTTGCGCCGCACACGGGGGCGTATACATAACATTTTTTTCTGGCTCGACATCTATGCGTTTCCAGCGTTCTCCACTGGCTGCTGAGTGACCATTATAAGTTCCCTTGATGGGAAATAACGCATTTTATATTGAGGGACAAAGGCGTCCAGGCGTGTGTGCATACATTGTTACCAGCAGGCGAGGAGAGCACACAAAATGCATAAAAAACGAGTAATTTTGTTACTGCTTGGTTTTTCAATGTTCTGTTTTCAACAGCTCCTGGATGTTTTCTTTCACGTTCTGCTAGAGGAAACTGTATCTTCGAAGGCCTTTAAGAAACTGAAGCGTTTTATTCCGAGGGTGGCGTGTTACAGCTGATTTTGATGACTTTGCGCCGCACACGGGGGCGTATACGTAACATTTTTTTCTGGCTCGACATCTATGCGTTTCCAGCGTTCTCCACTGGCTGCTGAGTGACCATTAAAAGTTCCCTTGATAGGAAATAACGCATTTTATATTGAGGGACAAAAGCGTCCAGGCGTGTGTGCATACATTCTTACCAGCAGGCGAGGAGAGCACACAAAATGCATATAAAACGAGTAATTTTGTTACTGTTTGGTTTTTCAATGCTCTGTTTTCCACAGCTCCTGGGTGTCTCTGCAAGAGGACACTATACTTTTGAAGGCCTTTTAGAAATTGAAGCGTTTTATTCCGAGGGTGGCGTGTTACAGCTAATTTTGATGACTTTGCCCCGCACACGGGGGCGTATACGTAACAGTTCTTTCTGGCTCGACATCTATGCGTTTCCAGCTTTCTCCACTGGGTGCTGAGTGACCATTATAAGTTCCCTTGATGGGAAATAACGCATTTTATATTGAGGGACAAAAGCGTCCAGGCTGTGTGCATACATTGTTACCAGCAGGCGAGGAGAGCACACAAAATGCATAAAAAACGAATAATTTTGTTACTGCTTGGTTTTTCACTGTTCTGTTTTCAACAGCTCCTGGGTGTTTTCTGCAAGAGGAAACTGTACTTTTGAAGGCCTTTAAGAAACTGAAGCGTTCTATTCTGAGGGTGACGTGTTACAGCTGATTCTTATTACCTTGCGCCGCACACGGGGGCGTATACGTAACACTTTTTTCTGGCTCGACATCTATGCGTTTCCAGCGTTCTCCACCGGCTGCTGAGTGACCATTATAAGTTCCCTTGATGGGAAATAACTGAAGCGTTTTATTCCGAGGGTGGCGTGTTACAGCTGATTTTGATGACTTTGCGCCGCACACGGGGGCGTATACATAACACTTTTTTCTGGCTCGACATCTATGCGTTTCCAGCGTTCTCCACTGGCTGCTGAGTGACCATTATAAGTTCCCTTGATGGGAAATAACGCATTTTATATTAAGGGACAAAGCGTCCAGGCGTGTGTGCATACATTGTTACCAGCAGGCGAGGAGAGCACACAAAATGCATAAAAAACGAGTAATTTTGTTACTGCTTGGTTTTTCAATGTTCTGTTTTCAACAGCTCCTGGGTGTTTTCTTTCACGTTCTGCTAGAGGAAACTGTACCTTTGAAGGCCTTTAAGAAACTGAAGCGTTTTATTCCGAGGGTGGCGTGTTACAGCTGATTTTGATGACTTTGCGCCGCACACGGGGGCGTATACGTAACATTGTTTTTTGGCTCGACATCTATGCGTTTCCAGCGCTCTCCACTGGCTGCTGAGTGACCATTATAAGTTCCCTTGATGGGAAATAACGCATTTTATATTGGGGGAAAAAAGCGTCCAGGCGTGTGTGCATACATTCTTACCAGCAGGCGAGGAGAGCACACAAAATGCATATAAAACGAGTAATTTTGTTACTGTTTGGTTTTTCAATGCTCTGTTTTCCACAGCTCCTGGGTGTCTCTGCAAGAGGACACTATACTTTTGAAGGCCTTTTAGAAATTGAAGCGTTTTATTCCGAGGGTGGCGTGTTACAGCTAATTTTGATGACTTGCGCCGCACACGGGGGCGAATACGTAACTTTTTTTTCTGGCTCGACATCTATGCGTTTCCAGCGTTCTCCACCGGCTGCTGAGTGACCATTATAAGTTCCCTTGATGGGAAATAACGCATCTTATACTGAGGGACAAAAGCGTCCAGGCGTGTGTGCATACATTGTTACCAGCAGGCGAGGAGAGCACACAAAATGCATAAAAAACGAGTAATTTTGTTACTGCTTGGTTTTTCAATGTTCTGTTTTCAACAGCTCCTGGGTGTTTTCTTTCACGTTCTGCTGGAGGAAACTGTACCTTTGAAGGCCTTTAAGAAACTGAAGCGTTTTCTTCCGAGGGTGGCGTGTTACAGCTGATTTTTATTACTTTGCGCCGCACACGGGGCGTATGCGTAACATTTTCTTTGGCTCGACATCTATGCGTTTCCAGCGATCTCCACTGGCTGCTGAGTGACCATTATAAGTTCCCTTGATGGGAAATAACGCATTTTATTTTGAGGGACAAAAGCGTCGAGGCGTGTGTGCATACATTGTTACCAGCAGGCGAGAAGAGCACACAAAATGCATAAAAAACGAGTAATTTTGTTACTGCTTGGTTTTTCAATGTACTGTTTTCAACAGCTCCAGGGTGTTTTCTTTCACGTTCTGCAAGAGGAAACTGTACATTTTAAGGCCTTTAAGAAACTGAAGCGTTCTATTCTGAGGGTGACGTGTTACGGCTGATTTTAATGACTTTGCGCCGCACACGGGGGCGTATATGTAACATTTTTTTCTGGCTCGACATCTATGCGTTTCCAGCGTTCTCCACTGGCTGCTGAGTGAGCATTATAAGTTCCCTAGATGGGAAATAACGCATTTCATATTTAGGGTCAAAAGTGTCCAGGCGTGTGTGCATACATTTTTACCAGCAGGCGAGGAGAGCACACAAAATGCATATAAAACGTGTAATTTTGTTACTGCTTGGTTTTTCAATGCTCTGTTTTCAACAGCTCCTGGGTGTCTTCTACAAGAGGAAACTGTACCTTTGAAGGCCTTTAAGAAACTGAAGCGTTCTATTCTGAGTGTGGCGTGTTACAGCTGATTTTGATGACTTTGCGCCGCACACGGGGTCGTATACGTAACATTTTTTTCTGGCTCGACATCGATGCGTTTCCAGCGTTCTCCACTGGCTGCTGAGTGCCCATTATAAGTTCCCTTGATGGGAAACAACGCATTTTATTTTGAGGGACAAAAGCATCCAGGCGTGTGTGCATACATTCTAACCAGCAGGCGAGGAGAGCACACAAAATGCATAAAAAACGAATAATTTTGTTACTGGCTGGTTTTTCACTGTTCTGTTTTCAACAGCTCCTGGATGTTTTCTGCAAGAGGAAACTGTACTTTTGAAGGCCTTTAAGAAACTGAAGCGTTCTATTCTGAGGGTGACGTGTTACAGCTGATTCTTATTACTTTGCGCCGCACACGGGGGCGTATACGTAACATTTTTTTCTGGCTCGACATCGATGCGTTTCCAGCGTTCTGCACTGGCTGCTGAGTGCCCATTATAAGTTCCCTTGATGGGAAATAAGCATTTTATTTTGAGGGACAAAAGCATCCAGGCGTGTGTGCATACATTCTAACCAGCAGGCGAGGAGAGCACACAAAATGCATAAAAAACGAATAATTTTGTTACTGCTTGGTTTTTCAATGCTCTGTTTTCAACAGCTCCTGGGTGTTTTCTGCAAGAGGAAACTTTACTTTTGAAGGCCTTTAAGAAACTGAAGCGTTCTATTCTGAGGGTGGCGTGTTACATCTGATTTTGATGACTTTGCGCCGCACACGGGGGCGTATACGTAACATTTTTTCTGGCTCGACATCGATGCGTTTCCAGCGTTCTACACTGGCTGCTGAGTGACCGTTATAGGTTCCCTTGATCGGAAATAACGCACTTTATATTGAGAGACACAAGCGTCCAGGCGTGTGTGCATACATTTTTAACAGCAGGCGAGGAGAGCACACAAAATGCATAAAAAACGGGTAATTTTGTTACTGCTTGGTTTTTCACTGTTCTGTTTTCAACAGCTCCAGGGTGTTTTCTTTCACGTTCTACAAGAGGAAACTGTACCTTTGAAGGCATTTAAGAAACTGAAGCGTTCTATTCTGAGGGTGGCGTGTTACATCTGATTTTGATGACTTTGCGCCGCACACGGGGGCGTATACGTAACATTTTTTTCTGGCTCGACATCGATGCGTTTCCAGCGTTCTAAACTGGCTGCTGAGTGACCGTTATAGGTTCCCTTGATGGGAAATAACGCACTTTATATTGAGAGACACAAGCGTCCAGCCGTGTGTGCATACATTTTTACCAGCAGGCGAGAAGAGCACACAAAATGCATAAAAAACGAGTAATTTTGTTACTGCTTGGTTTTTCAATGCTCTGTTTTCAACAGCTCCCGGGTGTCTTCTACAAGAGGAAACTGTACTTTTGAAGGCCTTTAAAAAACTGAAGCGTTCTATTCTGAGGGTGACGTGTTACAGCTGATTTTTATTACTTTGCGCCGCACACGGGGGCGTATACGTAACATTTTTTTCTGGCTCGACATCTATGCGTTTCCAGCGTTCTCCACTGGCTGCTGAGTGACCATTATAAGTTCCCTTGATGGAAATTAACGCATTATATATTGAGGGACAAGAGCGTCCAGGCGTGTGTGCATACATTTTTACCAGCAGGCGAGGAGAGCACACAAAATGCATAAAAAACGGGTAATTTTGTTACTGCTTGGTTTTTCACTTTTCTGTTTTCAACAGCCCCTGGATGTTTTCTTTCACGTCCTGCAAGAGGAAACTGTTCATTTTAAGGACCTTAAGAAACTAAAGCGTTTTATTCCGAGGTTGGCGTTTTACAGCTGATTTTGATGACTTTGCGCCGCACACGGGGGCGTATACGTAATGTTTTTTTCTGGCTCGACATCTATGCGTTTCCAGCGTTCTCCACTGGCTGCTGAGTGACCATTATAAGTTCCCTTGATGGGAAATAACGCATTTTATTTTGAGGGACAAAAGGGTCCAGGCGTGTGTGCATACATTGTTACCAGCAGGCGAGGAGAGCACACAAAATGCATAAAAAACGAATAATTTTGTTACTGCTTGGGTTTTCAATGCTCTGTTTTCAACAGCTCTTGGGTGTTTTCTGCGGGAGGAAACTGAACTTTTGAAGTCCTTTAAGAAACTGAAGCGTTCTATTCTGAGGGTGGCGTGTTACAGCTGATTTTGATCACTTTGCGCCGCACACGGGGGCGTGTACGTAACATTTTTTTCTGGCTCGACATCTATGCGTTTCCAGCGTTCTCCACTGGCTGCTGAGTGACCATTATAAGTTCCCTTGATGGGAATTAACGCATTATATATTGAGGGACAAGAGCGTCCAGGCGTGTGTGCATACATTTTTACCAGCAGGCGAGGAGAGCACACCAAATGCATATAAAACGAGTAATTTTATTTCTGTTTGGTATTTCAATGCTCTGTTTTCAACAGCTCCTGGGTGTTTTCTGCAAGAGGAAACTGTACTTTTCAAGGCCTTTAAGAAACTGAAGCATTCTATTCTGAGGGTGACGTGTTACAGCTGATTTTTATTACTTTGCGCCGCACACGGGGGCGTGTACGTAACATTTTTTTCTGGCTCGACATCTATGCGTTTCCAGCGTTTTCCACTGGCTGCTGAGTGACCATTATAAGTTCCTTTGATTGGAAATATCGCATTTTATATTGAGGGACAAAAGCGTGCAGGCTGTGTGCATACATTGTTACCAGCAGGAGAGGAGAGCACACAAAATGCATAAAAAACGAATAATTTTGTTACTGCTTGGTTTTTCAATGCCCTGTTTTCAACAGCTCCTGGGTGTCTTCTGCAAGAGGAAGCTGTACTTTTGAAGGCCTTTAAGAAACTGAAGCGTTCTATTCTGAGGGTGGCGTGTTACAGCTGATTTTGATCACTTTGCGCCGCACACGGGGGCGTATACGTAACATTTTTTTCTGGCTCGACATCTATGCGTTTCCAGCGTTCTCCACTGGCTGCTGAGTGACCATTATAAGTTTCCTTGATGGGAATTAACGCATTATATATTGAGGGACAAGAGCGTCCAGGCGTGTGTGCATACATTTTTACCAGCAGGCGAGGAGAGCACACCAAATGCATATAAAACGAGTAATTTTATTTCTGTTTGGTTTTTCAATGCTCTGTTTTCAACAGCTCCTGGGTGTTTTCTGCAAGAGGAAGCTGTACTTTTGAAGGCCTTTAAGAAACTGAAGCGTTCTATTCTGAGGGTGACGTGTTACAGCTGATTTTTATTAATTTGCGCCGCACACGGGGGCGTATACGTAACATTTTTTTCTGGCTCGACATCTATACGTTTCCAGCGTTCTCCACTGGCTGCTGAGTGACCATTATAAGTTCCTTTAATGGGAAATAACGCATTTTATATTGAGGGACAAAAGCGTCCAGGCTGTGTGCATACATTGTTACCAGCAGGCGAGGAGAGCACACAAAATGCATAAAAAACGAATAATTTTGTTACTGCTTGGTTTTTCAATGCTCTGTTTTCAACAGCTCCTGGGTGTCTTCTGCAAGAGGAAACTGTACTTTTGAAGGCCTTTAAAAAACTGAAGCATTCTATTCTGAGGGTGACGTGTTACAGCTGATTTTTATTACTTTGCGCCGCACACGGGGGCGTATACGTAACATTTTTTTCTGGCTCGACATCTATACGTTTCCAGCGTTCTCCACTGGCTGCTGAGTGACCATTATAAGTTCCTTTAATGGGAAATAACGCATTTTATATTGAGGGACAAAAGCGTCCAGGCTGTGTGCATACATTGTTACCAGCAGGCGAGGAGAGCACACAAAATGCATAGAAAACGGGTAATTTTGTTACTGCTTGGTTTTTCACTTTTCTGTTTTCAACAGCTCCTGGATGTTTTCTTTCACGTTCTGCAAGAGGAAACTGTACGTTTTAAGGCCCTTAAGAAACTGAAGCGTATTATTCCGAGTGTGGCGTGTTACAGCTGATTTTGATGACTTTGCCCCGCACACGGGGGCGTATACGTAACAGTTCTTTCTGGCTCGACATCTATGCGTTTCCAGCGTTCTCCACTGGCTGCTGAGTGACCATTATAAGTTCCCTTGATGGGAAATAATGCAATTTATTTTGAGGGACAAAAGCGTCCAGGCGTGTGTGCATACATTGTTACCAGCAGGCGAGAAGAGCACACAAAATGCATAAAACACGGGTAATTTCGTTACTGCTTGGTTTTTCACTGTTCTGTTTTCAACAGCTCCAGGGTGTTTTCTTTCACGTTCTGCAAGAGGAAACTATACCTTTGAAGGCCTTTAAGAAACTGAAGCGTTCTATTCTGAGGGTGGCGTGTTACAGCTGATTCTGATGACTTTGCGCCGTACACGGGGGCGTATACGTAACATTTTTTTCTGGCTCGACATCGATGCGTTTCCAGCGTTCTCCACTGGCTGCTGAGTGACCATTTTAGGTTCCCTTGATGGAAAATAACGCATTTTATTTTGAGGGACACAAGCGTCCAGGCGTGTGTACATACGTTTTTACCAGCAGGCGAGGAGAGCACACAAAATGCATAAAAAGGAGTAATTTTGTTACTGCTTGGTTTTTCACTGTTCTGTTTTCAACAGCTCTTGGGTGTTTTCTGCGGGAGGAAACTGTACTTTTGAAGGCCTTTAAGAAACTGAAGCGTTCTATTCTGAGGGTGACGTGTTACGGCTGATTTTAATGACTTTGCGCCGCACACGGGGGCGTATATGTAACATTTTTTTCTGGCTCGACATCTATGCGTTTCCAGCGTTCTCCACTGGCTGCTGAGTGAGCATTATAAGTTCCCTAGATGGGAAATAACGCATTTCATATTTAGCGTCAAAAGTGTCCAGGCGTGTGTGCATACATTGTTACCAGCAGGCGAGGAGAGCACACAAAATGCATAAAAAACGAATAATTTTGTTACTGCTTGGTTTTTCAATGCTCTGTTTTCAACAGCTCCTGGGTGTCTTCTGCAAGAGGAAACTGTACTTTTGAAGGCGTTCTGCACGAGGAAACTGTGCTTTCGAAGGCCCTTAAGAAACTCAAGCGTTCTATTCTGAGGGTGGCGTGTTACAGCTGATTTTGATGACTTTGCGCCGCATACGGGGGCGTATACGTAACATTTTTTTCTGGCTCGACATCTATGCGTTTCCAGCTTTCTCCACTGGGTGCTGAGTGACCATTATAAGTTCCCTTGATGGGAAATAACGCATTTTATTTTGAGGGACATAAGCGTCCAGGCGTGTGTGCATAGATTGTTACCAGCAGGCGAGAAGAGCACACAAAATGCATAAAAAACGAGCAATTTTGTTACTGCTTGGTTTTTCAATGTTCTGTTTTCAAAAGCTCCTGGGTGTTTTCTTTCACGTTCTGCTAGAGGAAACTGTACCTTTGAAGGCCTTTAAGAAACTGAAGCGTTTTATTCCGAGAGTGGCGTGTTACAGCTGATTTTGATGACTTTGCGCCGCACACGGGGGCGTATACGTAACATTTTTTGATGGCTCGACATCTATGCGTTTCCAGCGTTCTCCACTGGCTGCTGAGTGACCATTATAAGTTCCCTTGATGGGAAATAACATATTTTATATTGAGGGACAAAAGCGTCGAGGCGTGTGTGCGTACATTGTTACCAGCAGGCGAGGAGACCACACAAAATGCATAAAAAACGAGTAATTTTGTTACTGCTTGGTTTTTCAATGTTCTGTTTTCAACAGCTCCTGGGTGTTTTATTTCACGTTCTGCAAGAGAAAACTGTGCTTTCGAAGGACCTTAAGAAACTGAAGCGTTCTATTCTGAGGGTGGCGTGTTACAGCTGATTTTGATGACTTTGCGCCGCACACGGGGGCGTATACGTAACATTTTTTTCTGGCTCGACATCTAAGCGTTTCCAGCGTTCTCCACTGGCTGCCGAGTGACCATTAAAAGTTCCCTTGATGGGAAATAACGCATTTTATATTGGGGGACAAAAGCGTCCAGGCGTGTGTGCATACATTTTTACCAGCAGGCGAGGAGAGCACACAAAATGCATAAAAAACGAGTAATTTTGTTACTGCTTGGTTTTTCAATGTTCTGTTTTCAACATCTCCTGGGTGTTTTCATTCACGTTCTGCACGAGGAAACTGTGCTTTCGAAGGCCCTTAAGAAACTGAAGCGTTCTATTCTGAGGGTGGCGTGTTACAGCTAATTTTGATGACTTGCGCCGCACACGGGGGCGAATACGAAACTTTTTTTTCTGGCTCGACATCTATGCGTTTCCAGCGTTCTCCACTGGCTGCTGAGTGACCATTATAAGTTCCCTTGATGGGAAATAACGCATTTTATATTGAGGGACAAAAGCGTCCAGGCGTGTGTGCATACATTGTTACCAGCAGGCGAGAAGAACACACAAAATGCATAAAAAACGAGTAATTTTGTTACTGCTGGGTTTTTCAATGCTCTGTTTTCAACAGCTCCTGGGTGTTTTCTGCAAGAGAAAACTGTACTTTTGAAGGCCTTTAAGAAACTGAAGCGTTCTATTCTGAGGGTGACGTGTTCCAGCTGATTTTTATTACTTTGCGCCGCACACGGGGGCGTATGCGTAACATTTTTTTCTGGCTCGACATCTATGCGTTTCCAGCGTTCTCCACTGGCTGCTGAGTGACCATTATAAGTTCCCTTGATGGGAAATAACGCATTTTATATTGAGGGACAAAAGCGTCCAGGCTGTGTGCATACATTGTTACCAGCAGGCGAGGAGAGCACACAAAATGCATAGAAAACGGGTAATTTTGTTACTGCATGGTTTTTCACTTTTCTGTTTTCAACAGCTCCTGGATGTTTTTCATTACGTTCTGCAAGAGGAAACTGTACGTTTTAAGGCCCTTAAGAAACTGAAGCGTATTATTCCGAGGGTGGCGTGTTACAGCTGATTTTGATGACATTGCCCCGCACACGGGGGCGTATACTTAACAGTTCTTTCCGGCTCGACATCTATGCGTTTCCAGCTTTCTCCACTGGGTGCTGAGTGACCATTATAAGTTCCCTTGATGGGAAATAAAGCATTTTATATTGAGGGACAAAAGCGTCCAGGCGTATGTGCATACATTGTTACCAGCAGGCGAGGAGAGCACAGAAAATGCATAAAAAACGAGTAATTTTGTTACTGCTTGGTTTTTCAATGTTCTGTTTTCAACAGCTCCAGGGTGTGTTCTTTCACGTTCTGCAAGAGGAAACTGTACATTTTAAGGCCCGTAAGAAACTGAAGCGTATTATTCCGAGGGTGGCGTGTTACAGCTGATTTTGATGACTTTGCCCCGCACACGGGGGCGTATACGTAACATTTTTTTCTGGCTCGACATCTATGCGTTTCCAGCGTTCTCCACTGGCTGCTGAGTGACCATTATAAGTTCCCTTGATGGGAAATAACGCATTTTATTTTGAGGGACAAAAGCGTCGAGGCGTGTGTGCATACATTGTTACCAGCAGGCGAGAAGAGCACACAAAATGCATAAAAAACGAGTAATTTTGTTACTGCTTGGTTTTTCAATGTACTGTTTTCAACAGCTCCAGGGTGTTTTCTTTCACGTTCTGCAAGAGGAAACTGTACATTTTAAGGCCCGTAAGAAACTGAAGCGTATTATTCCGAGGGTGGCGTGTTACAGCTGATTTTGATGACTTTGCCCCGCACACGGGGGCGTATACGTAACAGTTCTTTCTGGCTCGACATCTATGCGTTTCCAGCTTTCTCCACTGGTTGCTGAGTGACCATTATAAGTTCCCTTGATGGGAAATAACTCATTTTATATTGAGGGACAAAAGCGTCCAGGCGTGTGTGCATACATTGTTACCAGCAGGCGAGGAGAGCACACAAAATGCATAAAAAACGAGTAATTTTGTTACTGCTTGGTTTTTCAATGTTCTGTTTTCAACAGCTCCTGGGTGTCTTCTTTCACGTTCTGCTAGAGGAAACCGTACCGTTGAAGGCCTTTAAGAAACTGAAGCGTTTTATTCCGAGGGTGGCGTGTTACAGCTGATTTTGATGACTTGCGCCGCACACGGGGGCGTATACGTAACATTGTTTTTTGGCTCGACATCTATGCGTTTCCAGCGCTCTCCACTGGCTGCTGAGTGACCATTATAAGTTCCCTTGATGGGAAATAACGCATTTTATATTGGGGGACAAAAGCGTCCAGGCGTGTGTGCATACATTGTTACCAGCAGGCGAGGAGAGCACACAAAATGCGTAAAAAACGAGTAATTTTGTTACTGCTTGGTTTTTCAATGTACTGTTTTCAACAGCTCCAGGGTGTTTTCTTTCACGTTCTGCAAGAGGAAACTGTACATTTTAAGGCCCGTAAGAAACTGAAGCGTATTATTCCGAGGGTGGCGTGTTACAGCTGATTTTGATGACTTTGCCCCGCACACGGGGGCGTATACGTAACAGTTCTTTCTGGCTCGACATCTATGCGTTTCCAGCTTTCTCCACTGGGTGCTGAGTGACCATTATAAGTTCCCTTGATGGGAAATAAAGCATTTTATATTGAGGGACAAAAGCGTCCAGGCGTGTGTGCATACATTGTTACCAGCAGGCGAGGAGAGCACACAAAATGCGTAAAAAACGAGTAATTTTGTTACTGCTTGGTTTTTCACTGTACTGTTTTCAACAGCTCCTGGGTGGTTTCTTTCACGTTCTGCAAGAGGAAACTGTACTTTTGAAGGCCTTTAAGAAACTGAAGCGTTCTATTCTGAGGGTGGCGTGTTACAGCTGATTTTGATTATTTTGCGCCGCACACGAGGGCGTATACGTAACATTTTTTTCTGGCTCGACATCGATACGTTTCCAGCGTTCTCCACTGGCTGCTGAGTGACCATTTTAGGTTCCCTTGATGGGAAATAACGCATTTTATAGTGAGGGACTCAAGCGTCCAGGCGTGTGTACATACATTTGTACCAGCAGGTGAGGAGAGCACACAAAATGCATAAAAAACGGGTAATTTTGATACCGCTTGGTCTTTCAATGCTCTGTTTTCAACAGCTCCTGGGTGTTTTCTGCAAGAGGAAACTGTACTTTTGAGGGCCTTTAAGAAACTGAAGCGATCTATTCAGAGGGTGGCGTGTTACAGCTGATTTTGATGATTTTGCGCCGCACACGGGAGCGTATACGTAACATTTTTTTCTGGCTCGACATCGATACGTTTCCAACGTTCTCCACTGGCTGCTGAGTGACCATTTCAGGTTCCCTTGATGGGAAATAACGCATTTCATATTGAGGGACACAGGCGTCCAGGCGTGTGTACATACATTTGTACCAGCAGGTGGGGAGAGCACACAAAATGCATAAAAAACGGGTAATTTTGTTACTGCTTGGTTTTTCACTGTTCTGTTTACAACAGCTCCTGGGTGTTTTTCTTTCAGGAAACTGTAAATTTGAAGGCCTTTAAGAAACTGAAGCGTTTTATCCCGAGGGTGGCGCGCTACAGCTGATTTTGTTGACTTTGCACCGCACACGGGGGCGTATACGTAACATTTTTTTCTGGCTCGACATCGATGCGTTTCCAGCGTTCTCCACTGGCTGCTGAGTGACCATTATAGGTTCCCTTGATGGAAAATAACGCATTTTATATTGAGGGACACAAGCGTCCAGGCGTGTGTACATACGTTTTTACCAGCAGGCGAGGAGAGCACACAAAATGCATATAAAACGAGTAATTTTGTTACTGCTTGGTTTTTCAATGCTCTGTCTTCAACAGCTCCTGGGTGTCTTCTACAAGAGGAAACTGTATCTTTGAAGGCCTTTAAGAAACTGAAGCGTTCTATTCTGAGGGTGGCGTGTTACAGCTGATTTTGATGACTTTGCGCCGCACACGGGGGCGTATACGTAACATTTTTTTCTGGCTCGACATCGATGCGTTTCCAGCGTTCTCCACTGGCTGCTGAGTGCCCATTATAAGTTCCCTTGATGGGAAATAACGCATTTTATTTTGAGGGACAAAAGCATCCAGGCGTGTGTGCATACATTCTAACCAGCAGGCGAGGAGAGCACACAAAATGCATAAAAAACGGGTAATTTTGTTCCTGCTTGGTTTTTCACTGTTCTGTTTTCAACAGCTCCAGGGTGTTTTCTTTCACGTTCTACAAGAGGAAACTGTACCTTTGAAGACCTTTAAGAAACTGAAGCGTTCTATTCTGAGGGTGGGGTGTTACAGCTGATTTTGATGACTTTGCGCCGCACACGGGGGCGTATACGTAACATTTTTTTCTGGCTCGACATCGATGCGTTTCCAGCGTTCTCCACTGGCTGCTGGGTGGCCATTATAAGTTCCCTTGATGGGAAATAACGCATTTTATTTAGAGGGACAAATGCGTCCAGGCGTGTGTACATACAGTTTTACCCGTAGGCGAGGAGAGCAAACAAAACGAGTAATTTTTTTACTGCTTGGTCTTTCACTGTTCTGCTTTCAACAGCTCGTGGGGGTTTTCTTTCACGTTCTGTAAGAGGAAACTGTACTTTTGGGGGCCTGTAAGAAACTGAAGCGTTTTATTCTGAGGGTGGCGTGTTACAGCTGATTTTGATGACTTTGCGCCGCACCCGGGGCCGTATACGTAACATTTTTTTCTGGCTCGACATCGATGCGTTTCCAGCGTTCACCACTGGCTGCTGAGTGACCGTTATAGGTTTCCTTGATGGGAATTAACGCAACTTATATTGAGGGACACAAGGGCCCAGGCGTGTGCACATACATTTTTACCAGCAGGCGAGGACAGCACACAAAATGCATAAAAAGGAGTAATTTTGTTGCTGCTTGGTTTTTCACTGTTCTGTTTTCAACAGCTCCTGGGTGGTTTCTTTCACGCTCTGCTAGAGGAAACTGTACCTTTGAAGGCCTTTAAGAAACTGAAGCGTTTTATTCCGAGGGTGGCGTGTTACAGCTGATTTTGATGACTTTGCGCCGCACACGGGGGCGTATACGTAACATTTTTTTCTGGCTCGACATCTATGCGTTTCCAGCGTTCTCCACTGGCTGCTGAGTGACCATTATAAGTTCCCTTGATGGGAAATAACGCAATTTATTTTGAGGGACAAAAGCGTCCAGGCGTGTGTGCATACATTTTTACCAGCAGGCGAGAAGAGCACACAAAATGCATAAAACACGGGTAATTTCGTTACTGCTTGGTTTTTCACTGTTCTGTTTTCAACAGCTCCAGGGTGTTTTCTTTCACGTTCTGCAAGAGAAAACTATACCTTTGAAGGCCTTTAAGAAACTGAAGCGTTCCATTCTGAGGGTGGCGTGTTACAGCTGATTCTGATGACTTTGCGCCGTACACGGGGGCGTATACGTAACATTTTTTTCTGGCTCGACATCGATGCGTTTCCAGCGTTCTCCACTGGCTGCTGAGTGACCATTATAGGTTCCCTTGATGGAAAATAACGCATTTTATATTGAGGGACACAAGCGTCCAGGCGTGTGTACATACGTTTTTACCAGCAGGCGAGGAGAGCACGCAAAATGCATAAAAAGGAGTAATTTTGTTACTGCTTGGTTTTTCACTGTTCTGTTTTCAACAGCTCCTGGGTGTTTTCTGCAAGAGCAAACTGTACTTTTGAAGGCCTTTAAGAAACTGAAGCGTTCTATTCTGAGGGTGACGTGTTACAGCTGATTTTAATGACTTTGCGCCGCACACGGGGGCGTATACGTAACATTTTTTTCTGGCTCGACATCTATGCGTTTCCAGCGTTCTCCACTGGCTGCTGAGTGAGCATTATAAGTTCCCTAGATGGGAAATAATGCATTTCATATTTAGGGTCAAAAGTGTCCAGGCGTGTGTGCATACATTTTTACCAGCAGGCGAGGAGAGCACACAAAATGCATATAAAACGTGTAATTTTGTTACTGCTTGGTTTTTCAATGCTCTGTTTTCAACAGCTCCTGGGTGTTTTCCTTCACGTTCTGCACGAGGAAACTGTGCTTTCGAAGGCCCTTAAGAAACTCAAGCGTTCTATTCTGAGGGTGGCGTGTTACAGCTGATTTTGATGACTTTGCGCCGCATACGGGGGCGTATACGTAACATTTTTTTCTGGCTCGACATCTATGCGTTTCCAGCGTTCTCCACTGGCTGCTGAGTGAACATTATAAGTTCCCTTGATGGGAAATAACGCATTTTATTTTGAGGGACATAAGCGTCCAGGCGTGTGTGCATACATTGTTACCAGCAGGCGAGAAGAGCACTCAAAATGCATAAAAAACGAGCAATTTTGTTACTGCTTGGTTTTTCAATGTTCTGTTTTCAAAAGCTCCTGGGTGTTTTCTTTCACGTTCTGCTAGAGGAAACTGTACCTTTGAAGGCCTTTAAGAAACTGAAGCGTTTTATTCCGAGAGTGGCGTGTTACAGCTGATTTTGATGACTTTGCGCCGCACACGGGGGCGTATACGTAACATTTTTTTCTGGCTCGACATCTATGCGTTTCCAGCGTTCTCCACTGGCTGCTGAGTGACCATTATAAGTTCCCTTGATGGGAAATAACATATTTTATATTGAGGGACAAAAGCGTCGAGGCGTGTGTGCGTACATTGTTACCAGCAGGCGAGGAGACCACACAAAATGCATAAAAAACGAGTAATTTTGTTACTGCTTGGTTTTTCAATGTTCTGTTTTCAACAGCTCCTGGGTGTTTTATTTCACGTTCTGCAAGAGAAAACTGTGCTTTCGAAGGCCCTTAAGAAACTGAAGCGTTCTATTCCGAGAGTGGCGTGTTACAGCTGATTTTGATGACTTTGCGCCGCACACGGGGGCGTATATGTAACATTTTTTTCTGGCTCGACATCTATGCGTTTCCAGCGTTCTCCACTGGCTGCTGAGTGACCATTATAAGTTCCCTTGATGGGAAATAACATATTTTATATTGAGGGACAAAAGCGTCGAGGCGTGTGTGCGTACATTGTTACCAGCAGGCGAGGAGACCACACAAAATGCATAAAAAACGAGTAATTTTGTTACTGCTTGGTTTTTCAATGTTCTGTTTGCAACAGCTCCTGGGTGTTTTCTTTCACGTTCTATTCTGAGGTTGGCGTGTTGCAGCTGATTTTGATGACTTTGCGCCGCACACGGGGGCGTATACGTAACATTTTTTTCTGGCTCGACATCTATGCGTTTCCAGCGTTCTCCACTGGCTGCTGAGTGAACATTATAAGTTCCCTTGATGGGAAATAACGCATTTTATTTTGAGCGACATAAGCGTCCAGGCGTGTGTGCATACATTGTTACCAGCAGGCGAGAAGAGCACACAAAATGCATAAAAAACGAGTAATTTTGTTACTGCTTGGTTTTTCAATGTTCTGTTTTCAACAGCTCCTGGGTGTTTTCTTTCACGTTCTGCTAGAGGAAACTGTACCTTGGAAGGCCTTTAAGAAACTGAAGCGTTTTATTCCGAGGGTGGCGTGTTACAGCTGATTTTGATGACTTTGCGCCGCACACGGGGGCGTATACGTAACATTTTTTTCTGGCTCGACATCTATGCGTTTCCAGCGTTCTCCACTGGCTGCTGAGTGACCATTATAAGTTCCCTTGATGGGAAATAACATATTTTATATTGAGGGACAAAAGCGTCGAGGCGTGTGTGCGTACATTGTTACCAGCAGGCGAGGAGACCACACAAAATGCATAAAAAACGAGTAATTTTGTTACTGCTTGGTTTTTCAATGTTCTGTTTTCAACAGCTCCTGGGTGTTTTATTTCACGTTCTGCAAGAGAAAACTGTGCTTTCGAAGGCCCTTAAGAAACTGAAGCGTTCTATTCTGAGGGTGGCGTGTTACAGCTGATTTTGATGACTTTGCGCCGCACACGGGGGCGTATACGTAACATTTTTTTTTTTTGGCTCGACATCTATGCGTTTCCAGCGCTCTCCACTGGCTGCTGAGTAACCATTATAAGTTCCCTTGATGGGAAATAACGCATTTTATATTGAGGGACAAAAGCGTCCAGGCGTGTGTGCATACATTGTTACCAGCAGGCGAGGAGAGCACACAAAATGCATAAAAAACGAGTAATTTTGTTACTGCTTGGTTTTTCAATGTTCTGTTTTCAACAGCTCCTGGGTGTTTTCTTTCACGTTCTGCTAGAGGAAACTGTACCTTTGAAGGCCTTTAAGAAACTGAAGCGTTTTATTCCGAGGGTGGCGTGTTACAGCTGATTTTGATGACTTTGCGCCGCACACGGGGGCGTATACGTAACATTTTTTTCTGGCTCGACATCTATGCGTTTCCAGCGTTCTCCACTGGCTGCCGAGTGACCATTAAAAGTTCCCTTGATGGGAAATAACGCATTTTATATTGGGGGACAAAAGCGTCCAGGCGTGTGTGCATACATTTTTACCAGCAGGCGAGGAGAGCACACAAAATGCATAAAAAACGAGTAATTTTGTTACTGCTTGGTTTTTCAATGTTCTGTTTTCAACATCTCCTGGGTGTTTTCATTCACGTTCTGCACGAGGAAACTGTGCTTTCGAAGGCCCTTAAGAAACTGAAGCGTTCTATTCTGAGGGTGGCGTGTTACAGCTAATTTTGATGACTTGCGCCGCACACGGGGGCGAATACGAAACTTTTTTTTCTGGCTCGACATCTATGCGTTTCCAGCGTTCTCCACTGGCTGCTGAGTGACCATTATAAGTTCCCTTGATGGGAAATAACGCATTTTATATTGAGGGACAAAAGCGTCCAGGCGTGTGTGCATACATTGTTACCAGCAGGCGAGAAGAACACACAAAATGCATAAAAAACGAGTAATTTTGTTACTGCTTGGTTTTTCAATGCTCTGTTTTCAACAGCTCCTGGGTGTTTTCTGCAAGAGGAAACTGTACTTTTGAGGGCCTTTAAGAAACTGAAGCGTTCTATTCTGAGGGTGGCGTGTTACAGCTGATTTTTATTACTTTGCGCCGCACGCGGGGGCGTATGCGTAACATTTTTTTCTGGCTCGACATCTATGCGTTTCCAGCGTTCTCCACTGGCTGCTGAGTGACCATTATAAGTTCCCTTGATGGGAAATAACGCATTTTATATTGAGGGACAAAAGCGTCCAGGCTGTGTGCATACATTGTTACCAGCAGGCGAGGAGAGCACACAAAATGCATAGAAAACGGGTAATTTTGTTACTGCATGGTTTTTCACTTTTCTGTTTTCAACAGCTCCTGGATGTTTTTCTTCACGTTCTGCAAGAGGAAACTGTACGTTTTAAGGCCCTTAAGAAACTGAAGCGTATTATTCCGAGGGTGGCGTGTTACAGCTGATTTTGATGACATTGCCCCGCACACGGGGGCGTATACGTAACAGTTCTTTCCGGCTCGACATCTATGCGTTTCCAGCTTTCTCCACTGGGTGCTGAGTGACCATTATAAGTTCCCTTGATGGGAAATAACGCATTTTATTTTCAGGGACAAAAGCGTCGAGGCGTGTGTGCATACATTGTTACCAGCAGGCGAGAAGAGCACACAAAATGCATAAAAAACGAGTAATTTTGTTACTGCTTGGTTTTTCAATGTACTGTTTTCAACAGCTCCAGGGTGTTTTCTTTCACGTTCTGCAAGAGGAAACTGTACATTTTAAGGCCCGTAAGAAACTGAAGCGTATTATTCCGAGGGTGGCGTGTTACAGCTGATTCTGATGACTTTGCCCCGCACACGGGGGCGTATACGTAACAGTTCTTTCTGGCTCGACATCTATGCGTTTCCAGCTTTCTCCACTGGGTGCTGAGTGACCATTATAAGTTCCCTTGATGGGAAATAAAGCATTTTATATTGAGGGACAAAAGCGTCCAGGCGTGTGTGCATACATTGTTACCAGCAGGCGAGGAGAGCACACAAAATGCGTAAAAAACGAGTAATTTTGTTACTGCTTGGTTTTTCAATGTTCTGTTTTCAACATCTCCTGGGTGTTTTCTTTCACGTTCTGCTAGATTAAACTGTACCTTTGAGGGCCTTAAAGAAACTGAAGCGTTTTATTCCGAGGGTGGCGTGTTACAGCTGATTTTGATGACTTTGCGCCGCACACGGGGGCGTATACGTAACATTTTTTTCTGGCTCGACATCTATGCGTTTCCAGCGTTCTCCACTGGCTGCTGAGTGACCATTAAAAGTTCCCTTGATGGGAAATAACGCATTTTATATTGAGGGACAAAGGCGTCCAGGCTGTGTGCATACATTGTTACCAGCAGGCGAGGAGAGCACACAAAATGCATAAAAAACGAATAATTTTGTTACTGCTTGGTTTTTCAATGCTCTGTTTTCAACAGCTCCTGGGTGTTTTCCTTCACGTTCTGCACGAGGAAACTGTGCTTTCGAAGGCCCTTAAGAAACTGAAGCGTTCTATTCTGAGGGTGGCGTGTTACAGCTGATTTTGATGACTTTGTGCCGCACACGGGAGCGTATACGTAACTTTTTTTTCTGGCTCGACATCTATGCGTTTCCAGCGTTCTCCACTGGCTGCTGAGTGACCATTATAAGATCCCTTGATGGGAAATAACGCATTTTATTTTGAGGGACAAAAGCGTCCAGGCGTGTGTGCATACATTGTTACCAGCAGGCGAGAAGAGCACACAAAATGCATAAAAAACGAGTAATTTTGTTACTGCTTGGTTTTTCAATGTTCTGTTTTCAACAGCTCCTGTGTGTCTTCTTTCACGTTCTGCTAGAGGAAACCGTACCTTTGAAGGCCTTTAAGAAACTGAAGCGTTTTATTCCGAGGGTGGCGTGTTACAGCTGATTTTGATGACTTGCGCCGCACACGGGGGGTGAATACGTAACATTGTTTTTTGGCTCGACATCTATGCGTTTCCAGCGCTCTCCACTGGCTGCTGAGTGACCATTATAAGTTCCCTTGATGGGAAATAACGCATTTTATATTGAGGGACAAAAGCGTCCAGGCGTGTGTGCATACATTGTTACCAGCAGGCGAGGAGAGCACACAAAATGCATAAAAAACGAGTAATTTTGTTACTGCTTGGTTTTTCAATGTTCTGTTTTCAACAGCTCCTGGGTGTTTTCTTTCACGTTCTGCTAGAGGAAACTGTACCTTTGAAGGCCTTTAAGAAACTGAAGCGTTTTATTCCGAGGGTGGCGTGTTACAGCTGATTTTGATGACTTTGCGCCGCACACGGGGGCGTATACATAACATTTTTTTCTGGCTCGACATCTATGCGTTTCCAGCGTTCTCCACTGGCTGCTGAGTGACCATTATAAGTTCCCTTGATGGGAAATAACGCATTTTATATTGAGGGACAAAGGCGTCCAGGCGTGTGTGCATACATTGTTACCAGCAGGCGAGGAGAGCACACAAAATGCATAAAAAACGAGTAATTTTGTTACGGCTTGGTTTTTCAATGTTCTGTTTTCAACAGCTCCTGGATGTTTTCTTTCACGTTCTGCTAGAGGAAACTGTACCTTCGAAGGCCTTTAAGAAACTGAAGCGTTTTATTCCGAGGGTGGCGTGTTACAGCTGATTTTGATGACTTTGCGCCGCACACGGGGGCGTATACGTAACATTTTTTTCTGGCTCGACATCTATGCGTTTCCAGCGTTCTCCATTGGCTGCTGAGTGACCATTAAAAGTTCCCTTGATAGGAAATAACGCATTTTATATTGAGGGACAAAAGCGTCCAGCCGTGTGTGCATACATTCTTACCAGCAGGCGAGGAGAGCACACAAAATGCATATAAAACGAGTAATTTTGTTACTGTTTGGTTTTTCAATGCTCTGTTTTCCACAGCTCCTGGGTGTCTCTGCAAGAGGACACTATACTTTTGAAGGCCTTTTAGAAATTGAAGCGTTTTATTCCGAGGGTGGCGTGTTACAGCTAATTTTGATGACTTTGCCCCGCACACGGGGGCGTATACGTAACAGTTCTTTCTGGCTCGACATCTATGCGTTTCCAGCTTTCTCCACTGGGTGCTGAGTGACCATTATAAGTTCCCTTGATGGGAAATAACGCATTTTATATTGAGGGACAAAAGCGTCCAGGCTGTGTGCATACATTGTTACCAGCAGGCGAGGAGAGCACACAAAATGCATAAAAAACGAATAATTTTGTTACTGCTTGGTTTTTCACTGTTCTGTTTTCAACAGCTCCTGGGTGTTTTCTGCAAGAGGAAACTGTACTTTTGAAGGCCTTTAAGAAACTGAAGCGTTCTATTCTGAGGGTGACGTGTTACAGCTGATTCTTATTACTTTGCGCCGCACACGGGGGCGTATACGTAACACTTTTTTCTGGCTCGACATCTATGCGTTTCCAGCGTTCTCCACCGGCTGCTGAGTGACCATTATAAGTTCCCTTGATGGGAAATAACTGAAGCGTTTTATTCCGAGGGTGGCGTGTTACAGCTGATTTTGATGACTTTGCGCCGCACACGGGGGCGTATACATAACACTTTTTTCTGGCTCGACATCTATGCGTTTCCAGCGTTCTCCACTGGCTGCTGAGTGACCATTATAAGTTCCCTTGATGGGAAATAACGCATTTTATATTAAGGGACAAAGCGTCCAGGCGTGTGTGCATACATTGTTACCAGCAGGCGAGGAGAGCACACAAAATGCATAAAAAACGAGTAATTTTGTTACTGCTTGGTTTTTCAATGTTCTGTTTTCAACAGCTCCTGGGTGTTTTCTTTCACGTTCTGCTAGAGGAAACTGTACCTTTGAAGGCCTTTAAGAAACTGAAGCGTTTTATTCCGAGGGTGGCGTGTTACAGCTGATTTTGATGACTTTGCGCCGCACACGGGGGCGTATACGTAACATTTTTTTCTGGCTCGACATCTATGCGTTTCCAGCGTTCTCCACTGGCTGCTGAGTGACCATTAAAAGTTCCCTTGATAGGAAATAACGCATTTTATATTGAGGGACAAAAGCGTCCAGGCGTGTGTGCATACATTCTTACCAGCAGGCGAGGAGAGCACACAAAATGCATATAAAACGAGTAATTTTGTTACTGTTTGGTTTTTCAATGCTCTGTTTTCCACAGCTCCTGGGTGTCTCTGCAAGAGGACACTATACTTTTGAAGGCCTTTTAGAAATTGAAGCGTTTTATTCCGAGGGTGGCGTGTTACAGCTAATTTTGATGACTTGCGCCGCACACGGGGGCGAATACGAAACTTTTTTTTCTGGCTCGACATCTATGCGTTTCCAGCGTTCTCCACTGGCTGTTGAGTGACCATTATAAGTTCCCTTGATGGGAAATAACGCATTTTATATTGAGGGACAAAAGCGTCCAGGCGTGTGTGCATACATTGTTACCAGCAGGCGAGAAGAACACACAAAATGCATAAAAAACGAGTAATTTTGTTACTGCTTGGTTTTTCAATGCTCTGTTTTCAACAGCTCCTGGGTGTTTTCTGCAAGAGGAAACTGTACTTTTGAGGGCCTTTAAGAAACTGAAGCGTTCTATTCTGAGGGTGGCGTGTTACAGCTGATTTTTATTACTTTGCGCCGCACGCGGGGGCGTATGCGTAACATTTTTTTCTGGCTCGACATCTATGCGTTTCCAGCGTTCTCCACTGGCTGCTGAGTGACCATTATAAGTTCCCTTGATGGGAAATAACGCATTTTATATTGAGGGACAAAAGCGTCCAGGCTGTGTGCATACATTGTTACCAGCAGGCGAGGAGAGCACACAAAATGCATAGAAAACGGGTAATTTTGTTACTGCATGGTTTTTCACTTTTCTGTTTTCAACAGCTCCTGGATGTTTTTCTTCACGTTCTGCAAGAGGAAACTGTACGTTTTAAGGCCCTTAAGAAACTGAAGCGTATTATTCCGAGGGTGGCGTGTTACAGCTGATTTTGATGACATTGCCCCGCACACGGGGGCGTATACGTAACAGTTCTTTCCGGCTCGACATCTATGCGTTTCCAGCTTTCTCCACTGGGTGCTGAGTGACCATTATAAGTTCCCTTGATGGGAAATAACGCATTTTATTTTGAGGGACAAAAGCGTCGAGGCGTGTGTGCATACATTGTTACCAGCAGGCGAGAAGAGCACACAAAATGCATAAAAAACGAGTAATTTTGTTACTGCTTGGTTTTTCAATGTACTCTTTTCAACAGCTCCAGGGTGTTTTCTTTCACGTTCTGCAAGAGGAAACTGTACATTTTAAGGCCCGTAAGAAACTGAAGCGTATTATTCCGAGGGTGGCGTGTTACAGCTGATTTTGATGACTTTGCCCCGCACACGGGGGCGTATACGTAACAGTTCTTTCTGGCTCGACATCTATGCGTTTCCAGCTTTCTCCACTGGGTGCTGAGTGACCATTATAAGTTCCCTTGATGGGAAATAAAGCATTTTATATTGAGGGACAAAAGCGTCCAGGCGTGTGTGCATACATTGTTACCAGCAGGCGAGGAGAGCACACAAAATGCGTAAAAAACGAGTAATTTTGTTACTGCTTGGTTTTTCAATGTTCTGTTTTCAACATCTCCTGGGTGTTTTCTTTCACGTTCTGCTAGATTAAACTGTACCTTTGAGGGCCTTAAAGAAACTGAAGCGTTTTATTCCGAGGGTGGCGTGTTACAGCTGATTTTGATGACTTTGCGCCGCACACGGGGGCGTATACGTAACATTTTTTTCTGGCTCGACATCTATGCGTTTCCAGCGTTCTCCACTGGCTGCTGAGTGACCATTAAAAGTTCCCTTGATGGGAAATAACGCATTTTATATTGAGGGACAAAGGCGTCCAGGCTGTGTGCATACATTGTTACCAGCAGGCGAGGAGAGCACACAAAATGCATAAAAAACGAATAATTTTGTTACTGCTTGGTTTTTCAATGCTCTGTTTTCAACAGCTCCTGGGTGTTTTCTTTCACGTTCTGCAAGAGGAAACTGTACATTTTAAGGCCCGTAAGAAACTGAAGCGTATTATTCCGAGGGTGGCGTGTTACAGCTGATTTTGATGACTTTGCCCCGCACACGGGGGCGTATACGTAAAAGTTCTTTCTGGCTCGACATCTATGCGTTTCCAGCTTTCTCCACTGGTTGCTGAGTGACCATTATAAGTTCCCTTGATGGGAAATAACTCATTTTATATTGAGGGACAAAAGCGTCCAGGCGTGTGTGCATACATTGTTACCAGCAGGCGAGGAGAGCACACAAAATGCATAAAAAACGAGTAATTTTGTTACTGCTTGGTTTTTCAATGTTCTGTTTTCAACAGCTCCTGGGTGTCTTCTTTCACGTTCTGCTAGAGGAAACCGTACCTTTGAAGGCCTTTAAGAAACTGAAGCGTTTTATTCCGAGGGTGGCGTGTTACAGCTGATTTTGATGACTTGCGCCGCACACGGGGGGTGAATACGTAACATTGTTTTTTGGCTCGACATCTATGCGTTTCCAGCGCTCTCCACTGGCTGCTGAGTGACCATTATAAGTTCCCTTGATGGGAAATAACGCATTTTATATTGAGGGACAAAAGCGTCCAGGCGTGTGTGCATACATTGTTACCAGCAGGCGAGGAGAGCACACAAAACGCATAAAAAACGAGTAATTTTGTTACTGCTTGGTTTTTCAATGTTCTGTTTTCAACAGCTCCTGGGTGTTTTCTTTCACGTTCTGCTAGAGGAAACTGTACCTTTGAAGGCCTTTAAGAAACTGAAGCGTTTTATTCCGAGGGTGGCGTGTTACAGCTGATTTTGATGACTTTGCGCCGCACACGGGGGCGTATACATAACATTTTTTTCTGGCTCGACATCTATGCGTTTCCAGCGTTCTCCACTGGCTGCTGAGTGACCATTATAAGTTCCCTTGATGGGAAATAACGCATTTTATATTGAGGGACAAAGGCGTCCAGGCGTGTGTGCATACATTGTTACCAGCAGGCGAGGAGAGCACACAAAATGCATAAAAAACGAGTAATTTTGTTACGGCTTGGTTTTTCAATGTTCTGTTTTCAACAGCTCCTGGATGTTTTCTTTCACGTTCTGCTAGAGGAAACTGTACCTTCGAAGGCCTTTAAGAAACTGAAGCGTTTTATTCCGAGGGTGGCGTGTTACAGCTGATTTTGATGACTTTGCGCCGCACACGGGGGCGTATACGTAACATTTTTTTCTGGCTCGACATCTATGCGTTTCCAGCGTTCTCCATTGGCTGCTGAGTGACCATTAAAAGTTCCCTTGATAGGAAATAACGCATTTTATATTGAGGGACAAAAGCGTCCAGCCGTGTGTGCATACATTCTTACCAGCAGGCGAGGAGAGCACACAAAATGCATATAAAACGAGTAATTTTGTTACTGTTTGGTTTTTCAATGCTCTGTTTTCCACAGCTCCTGGGTGTCTCTGCAAGAGGACACTATACTTTTGAAGGCCTTTTAGAAATTGAAGCGTTTTATTCCGAGGGTGGCGTGTTACAGCTAATTTTGATGACTTTGCCCCGCACACGGGGGCGTATACGTAACAGTTCTTTCTGGCTCGACATCTATGCGTTTCCAGCTTTCTCCACTGGGTGCTGAGTGACCATTATAAGTTCCCTTGATGGGAAATAACGCATTTTATATTGAGGGACAAAAGCGTCCAGGCTGTGTGCATACATTGTTACCAGCAGGCGAGGAGAGCACACAAAATGCATAAAAAACGAATAATTTTGTTACTGCTTGGTTTTTCACTGTTCTGTTTTCAACAGCTCCTGGGTGTTTTCTGCAAGAGGAAACTGTACTTTTGAAGGCCTTTAAGAAACTGAAGCGTTCTATTCTGAGGGTGACGTGTTACAGCTGATTCTTATTACTTTGCGCCGCACACGGGGGCGTATACGTAACACTTTTTTCTGGCTCGACATCTATGCGTTTCCAGCGTTCTCCACCGGCTGCTGAGTGACCATTATAAGTTCCCTTGATGGGAAATAACTGAAGCGTTTTATTCCGAGGGTGGCGTGTTACAGCTGATTTTGATGACTTTGCGCCGCACACGGGGGCGTATACATAACACTTTTTTCTGGCTCGACATCTATGCGTTTCCAGCGTTCTCCACTGGCTGCTGAGTGACCATTATAAGTTCCCTTGATGGGAAATAACGCATTTTATATTAAGGGACAAAGCGTCCAGGCGTGTGTGCATACATTGTTACCAGCAGGCGAGGAGAGCACACAAAATGCATAAAAAACGAGTAATTTTGTTACTGCTTGGTTTTTCAATGTTCTGTTTTCAACAGCTCCTGGGTGTTTTCTTTCACGTTCTGCTAGAGGAAACTGTACCTTTGAAGGCCTTTAAGAAACTGAAGCGTTTTATTCCGAGGGTGGCGTGTTACAGCTGATTTTGATGACTTTGCGCCGCACACGGGGGCGTATACGTAACATTTTTTTCTGGCTCGACATCTATGCGTTTCCAGCGTTCTCCACTGGCTGCTGAGTGACCATTAAAAGTTCCCTTGATAGGAAATAACGCATTTTATATTGAGGGACAAAAGCGTCCAGGCGTGTGTGCATACATTCTTACCAGCAGGCGAGGAGAGCACACAAAATGCATATAAAACGAGTAATTTTGTTACTGTTTGGTTTTTCAATGCTCTGTTTTCCACAGCTCCTGGGTGTCTCTGCAAGAGGACACTATACTTTTGAAGGCCTTTTAGAAATTGAAGCGTTTTATTCCGAGGGTGGCGTGTTACAGCTAATTTTGATGACTTGCGCCGCACACGGGGGCGAATACGTAACTTTTTTTTCTGGCTCGACATCTATGCGTTTCCAGCGTTCTCCACCGGCTGCTGAGTGACCATTATAAGTTCCCTTGATGGGAAATAACGCATTTTATACTGAGGGACAAAAGCGTCCAGGCGCGTGTGCATACGTTGTTACCAGCAGGCGAGGAGAGCACACAAAATGCATAAAAAACGAGTAATTTTGTTACTGCTTGGTTTTTCAATGTTCTGTTTTCAACAGCTCCTGGGTGTTTTCTTTCACGTTCTGCTAGAGGAAACTGTACCTTTGAAGGCCTTTAAGAAACTGAAGCGTTTTCTTCCGAGGGTGGCGTGTTACAGCTGATTTTTATTACTTTGCGCCGCACACGGGGGCGTATGCGTAACATTTTTTTTTGGCTCGACATCTATGCGTTTCCAGCGATCTCCACTGGCTGCTGAGTGACCATTATAAGTTCCCTTGATGGGAAATAACGCATTTAATATTGAGGGACAAAAGCGTCCAGGCTGTGTGCATACATTGTTACCAGCAGGCGAGGAGAGCACACAAAATGCATAAAAAACGAATAATTTTGTTACTGCTTGGTTTTACACTGTTCTGTTTTCAACAGCTCCTGGGTGTTTTCTGCAAGAGGAAACTGTACTTTTGAAGGCCTTTAAGAAACTGAAGCGTTCTATTCTGAGGGTGACGTGTTACAGCTGATTCTTATTACTTTGCGCCGCACACGGGGGCGTATACGTAACACTTTTTTCTGGCTCGACATCTATGCGTTTCCAGGGTTCTCCACCGGCTGCTGAGTGACCGTTATAAGTTCCCTTGATGGGAAAAAACGCATTTTATATTGAGGGACAAAAGCGTCCAGGCTGTGTGCATACATTGTTACCAGCAGGCGAGGAGAGCACACAAAATGCATAAAAAACGAATAATTTTGTTACAGCTTGGTTTTTCACTGTTCTGTTTTCAACAGCTCCTGGGTGTTTTCTGCAAGAGGAAACTGTACTTTTGAAGGCCTTTAAGAAACTGAAGCGTTCTATTCTGAGGGTGACGTGTTACAGCTGATTCTTATTACTTTGCGCCGCACACGGGGGCGTGTACGTAACATTTTTTTCTGGCTCGACATCTATGCGTTTCCAGCGTTCTCCACCGGCTGCTGAGTGACCGTTATAAGTTCCCTTGATGGGAAATAACTCATTTTATATTGAGGGACAAAGCGTCCAGGCGTGTGTGCATACATTGTTACCAGCAGGCGAGGAGAGCACACAAAATGCATAAAAAACGAGTAATTTTGTTACTGCTTGGTTTTTCAATGTTCTGTTTTCAACAGCTCCTGGGTGTTTTCTTTCACGTTCTGCTAGAGGAAACTGTACCTTCGAAGGCCTTTAAGAAACTGAAGCGTTTTATTCCGAGGGTGGCGTGTTACAGCTGATTTTGATGACTTTGCGCCGCACACGGGGGCGTATACGTAACATTTTTTTTCTGGCTCGACATCTATGCGTTTCCAGCGTTCTCCACTGGCTGCTGAGTGACCATTAAAAGTTCCCTTGATAGGAAATAACGCATTTTATATTGAGGGACAAAAGCGTCCAGCCGTGTGTGCATACATTCTTACCAGCAGGCGAGGAGAGCACACAAAATGCATATAAAACGAGTAATTTTGTTACTGTTTGGTTTTTCAATGCTCTGTTTTCCACAGCTCCTGGGTGTCTCTGCAAGAGGACACTATACTTTTGAAGGCCTTTTAGAAATTGAAGCGTTTTATTCCGAGGGTGGCGTGTTACAGCTAATTTTGATGACTTGCGCCGCACACGGGGGCGAATACGTAACTTTTTTTTCTGGCTCGACATCTATGCGTTTCCAGCGTTCTCCACCGGCTGCTGAGTTACCATTATAAGTTCCCTTGATGGGAAATAACGCATTTTATATTGAGGGACAAAAGCGTCAAGGCTGTGTGCATACATTGTTACCAGCAGGCGAGGAGAGCACACAAAATGCATAGAAAACGGGTAATTTTGTTACTGCTTGGTTTTTCACTTTTCTGTTTTCAACAGCTCCTGGATGTTTTCTTTCACGTTCTGCAAGAGGAAACTGTACGTTTTAAGGCCCTTAAGAAACAGAAGCGTATTATTCCGAGGGTGGCGCGTTACAGCTGATTTTGATGACTTTGCCCCGCACACGGGGGCGTATACGTAACAGTTCTTTCTGGCTCGACATCTATGCGTTTCCAGCTTTCTCCACTGGGTGCTGAGTGACCATTATAAGTTCCCTTGATGGGAAATAACGCATTTTATACTGAGGGACAAAAGCGTCCAGGCGTGTGTGCATACATTGTTACCAGCAGGCGAGGAGAGCACACAAAATGCATAAAAAACGAGTAATTTTGTTACTGCTTGGTTTTTCAATGTTCTGTTTTCAACAGCTCCTGGGTGTTTTCTTTCACGTTCTGCTAGAAGAAACTGTACCTTTGAAGGCCTTTAAGAAACTGAAGCGTTTTCTTCCGAGGGTGGCGTGTTACAGCTGATTTTTATTACTTTGCGCCGCACACGGGGGCGTATGCGTAACATTTTTTTCTGGCTCGACATCTATGCGTTTCCAGCGTTCTCCACTGCCTGCTGAGTGACCATTATAAGTTCCCTTGATGGGAAATAACGCATTTTATATTGAGGAACAAAAGCGTCCAGGCTGTGTGCATACATTGTTACCAGCAGGCGAGGAGAGCACACAAAATGCATAGAAAACGGGTAATTTTGTTACTGCTTGGTTTTTCACTTTTCTGTTTTCAACAGCTCCTGGATGTTTTCTTTCACGTTCTGCAAGAGGAAACTGTACGTTTTAAGGCCCTTAAGAAACTGAAGCGTATTATTCTGAGGGTGGCGTGTTACAGCTAATTTTGATGACTTTGCGACGCACACGGTGGCCTATCCGTAACATTTTTTTCTGGCTCGACGTCTATGCGTTTCCAGCGTTCTCCACTGGCTGCTGAGTGACCATTATAAGTTCCCTTGATGGGAATTAACGCATCTTATACTGAGGGACAAAAGCGTCCAGGCGTGTGCACATACATTTGTACCAGCAGGCGAGGAGAGCACACAAAATGCACAAAAAACGGGTAATTTTGTTACTGCTTGGTTTTTCACTGTACTGTTTTCAACAGCTCCTGGGTGGTTTCTTTCACGTTCTGCAAGAGGAAACTGTACTTTTGAAGGCCTTTAAGAAACTGAAGCGTTCTATTCTGAGGGTGGCGTGTTACAGCTGATTTTGATTATTTTGCGCCGCACACGAGGGCGTATACGTAACATTTTTTTCTGGCTCGACATCGATACGTTTCCAGCGTTCTCCACTGGCTGCTGAGTGACCATTTTAGGTTCCCTTGATGGGAAATAACGCATTTTATAGTGAGGGACTCAAGCGTCCAGGCGTGTGTACATACATTTGTACCAGCGGGTGAGGAGAGCACACAAAATGCATAAAAAACGGGTAATTTTTATACCGCTTGGTCTTTCAATGCTCTGTTTTCAACAGCTCCTGGGTGTTTTCTGCAAGAGGAAACTGTACTTTTGAGGGCCTTTAAGAAACTGAAGCGATCTATTCAGAGGGTGGCGTGTTACAGCTGATTTTGATGATTTTGCGCCGCACACGGGAGCGTATACGTAACATTTTTTTCTGGCTCGACATCGAT
Organism: Eumerus sabulonum; assembly: GCA_951905685.1. Taxonomy (NCBI): domain Eukaryota; kingdom Metazoa; phylum Arthropoda; class Insecta; order Diptera; family Syrphidae; genus Eumerus; species Eumerus sabulonum. Next base: position 42,930,280 of record OX645064.1, read on the forward strand.
ACGTTTCCAGCGTTCTCCACTGGCTGCTGAGTGACCATTTCAGGTTCCCTTGATGGGAAATAACGCATTTCATATTGAGGGACACAGGCGTCCAGGCGTGTGTACATACATTTGTACCAGCAGGTGGGGAGAGCACACAAAATGCATAAAAAACGGGTAATTTTGTTACTGCTTGGTTTTTCACTGTTCTGTTTACAACAGCTCCTGGGTGTTTTCTGCAAGAGGACACTGTGCTTTTGAAGGCCTTTTAGAAATTGAAGCGTTCTATTCCGAGGGTGGCGTGTTACAGCTAATTTTGATGACTTTGCGCCGCACACGGGGGCGTATACGTAACATTTTTTTCTGGCTCGACATCGATGCGTTTCCAGCGTTCTCCACTGGCTGCTGAGCGACCGTCATAGGTTCCCTTGATGGGAAATAACGCAATTTATATTGAGGGACACAAGCGTCCAGGCGTGTGTACATACATTTTTACCAGCAGGCGCGGAGAGCACACAAAGTGCATAAAAAACGAGTAATTTTGTTACTGCTTGGTTTTTCAATGCTCTGTTTTCAACAGCTCCTGGGTGCTACCTGCAAGAGGACACTATGCTTTTGAGGGCCTTTTAGAAATTTAAGCGTTCTATTCCGAGGGTGGCGTGTTAAAGCTAATTTTAATGACTTTGCGCCGCACACGGGGGCGTATACGTAACATTTTTTTCTGGCTCGACATCTATGCGTTTCCAGCGTTCTCCACTGGCTGCTGAGTGACCATTATAAGTTCCCATGATGGGAAATAACGCATTTTATTTTGAGGGTCTAAAGCGTCCAGGCGTGTGCGCATACATTGTTACCAGCAGGCGAGGAGAGCACACAAAATGCATAAAAAACGAATAATTTTGTTACGGCTTGGGTTTTCACTGTTCTGTTTTCAACAGCTCCTGGGTGTTTTCTTTCACGTTCTGCAAGAGAAAACAAAACTTTTGAAGGTCGTTAAGAAACTGAAGCATTTTATTTTGAGGGTGGCGTGTTACAGCTGATTTGGATGACTTTGCGCCGCACAAGGGGGCGTATACGTAACGTTTTTTTTCTGGCTCGACATCTATGCGTTTCCAGCGTTCTCCACTGGCTGCTGAGTGACCATTATAAGTTCCCTTGATGGGAAATAACGCATCTTATACTGAGGGACAAAAGCGTCCAGGCGTGTGCACATACATTTGTACCAGCAGGCGAGGAGAGCACACAAAATGCTTAAAAAACGGATAATTTTGTTACTGCTTGGTTTTTCGCTGTTCTGTTTACAACAGCTCCTGGGTGTTTTGAAGGCCTTTAAGAAACTGAAGCGTTCTATTCTGAGGGTGGCGTGTTACGGCTAATTTTGATGACTTTGCGCCGCACACGGGGGCGTATACGTAACATTTTTTTCTGGCTCGACATCTATGCGTTTCCAGCGTTTTCCACTGGCTGCTGACTGACCATTATAAGTTCCCATTATGGGAAATAACGCATTTTATATTGAGGGATAAAAGCGTCCAGGCGTGTGTGCATACATTGTTACCAGCAGGCGAGGAGAGCACACAAAATGCATAAAAAACGGGTAATTTCGTTACTGCTTGCTTTTTCAATGCCCTGTTTTCAACAGCTCCTGGGTGTTTTCTGCAAGAGGACACTGTGCTTTTGAAGGCCTTTTAGAAATTGAAGCGTTTTGTTCCGAGGGCGGCGTGTTACAGCTAATTTTGATGACTTTGCGACGCACACGGTGGCCTATCCGTAACATTTTTTTCTGGCTCGACGTCTATGCGTTTCCAGCGTTCTCCACTGGCTGCTGAGTGGCCATTATAAGTTCCCTTGATGGGAAATAACGCATTTTATATTGAGGGACAAAAGCGTCCAGGCGTGTGCACATACATTTGTACCAGCAGGTGAGGAGAGCACACAAAATGCATACAAAACGGGTAGTTTTGTTACTGCTTGGTTTTTCACTGTTCTGTTTACAACAGCTCCTGGGTGTTTTCTGCAAGAGGACACTGTGCTTTTGAAGGCCTTTTAGAAATTGAAGCGTTCTATTCCGAGGGTGGCGTGTTACAGCTAATTTTGATGACTTTGCGCCGCACACGGGGGCGTATACCTAACATTTTTTTCTGGCTCGACATCGATGCGTTTCCAGCGTTCTCCACTGGCTGCTGAGTGATCATTATAAGTTCCCTTGATGGGAAATAACGCATTTTATATTGAGGGACACAAGCGTCCAGGCGTGTGTACATACATTTGTACCAGCAGGCGGGGGGAGCACACAAAATGCATAAAAAACGGGTAATTTTGTTACTGCTTGGTTTTTCACTGTTCTGTTTACAACAGCTCCTGGATGTTTTCTTTCACGTTCTGCAAGAGAAAACAAAACTTTCGAAGGCCTTTAAGAAACTGAAGCATTTAATTCTGAGGGTGGCGTGTTACAGCTGAATTTGATGACTTTGCGCCGCACACGGGGGCGTATACGTAACATTTTTTTCTGGCTCGACATCGATGCGATTCCAGCGTTCTCCACTGGCTGCTGAGTGACCATTATAGGTTCCCTTGATGGGAAATAACGCATTTTATATTGAGGGACACAAGCGTCCAGGCGTGTGTACATACGTTTTTACCAGCAGGCGAGGAGAGCACACAAAGTGCATAAAAAACGAGTAATTTTGTTACTGCTTGGTTTTTCAATGCTCTGTTTTCAACAGCTCCTGGGTGTTTTCTGCAAGAGGATACTGTGCTTTTGAAGGCCTTTTAGAAATTGAAGCGTTCTATTCCGAGGGTGGCGTGTTACAGCTAATTTTGATGACTTTGCGCCACACAAGGGGGCGTATACGTAACATTTTTTTCTGGCTCGACATCTATTTGTTTCCAGCGTTCTCCACTGGTTTCTGAGTGACCATTATAAGTACCCTTGATGGGAAATAACGCATTTTATATTGAGGGACACAAGCATCCAGGCGTGTGTACATAAATTTTTACCAGCACGCGAGGAGAGCACATAAAATGCATAAAAAACGGGTAATTTTTCTACTGCTTGGTTTTTCACTGTACTGTTTTCAACAGCTCCTGGGTGTTTTCTTTCACGTTCTGCAAGAGGAAACTGTACCTTTGAAGGCTTTTAAGAAACTGAAACGTTCTATTCTGAGGGTGGCGTATTAAGTCTGATTTTGACGACTTTGCGCCGCACACGGGGGCGTATACGTAACAGTTTTTTCCGGCTCGACATCTATGCGTTTCCAGCGTTCTCCACTGGCTGCTGAGTGACCATTATAGGTTCCCTTGATGGGAAATTACGCATTTTATATTGAGGGATAAAAGCGTCCAGGCGTGTGTGCATACATTGTTACCAGCAGGCGAGGAGAGCACACAAAATGCATAAAAACGGGTAATTTCGTTACTGCTTGCTTTTTCAATGCCCTGTTTTCAACAGCTCCTGGGTGTTTTCTGCAAGAGGAAACTGTTCTTTTGAAGGCCTTTAAGAAACTGAAGCGTTCTATTCAGAGGGTGGCGTGTTACAGCTGATTTTGAGGATTTTGCGCCGCACACGGGGGCGTGTACGTAACATTTATTTCTGGCTCGACATCTATTTGTTTCCAGCGTTCTCGACTGGTTTCTGAGTGACCATTATAAGTACCCTTGATGAGAAAAAACGCATTTTATATAGAGGGACACAAGCATCCAGGCGTGTGTACATACATTTGTACCAGCAGGCGAGGAGAGCACACAAAATGCATAAAAAACGGGTAATTTTGTTACTGCTTGGTTTTTCACTGTTCTGTTTACAACAGCTCCTGGATGTTTTCTTTCACGTTCTGCAAGAGAAAACAAAACTTTCGAAGGCTTTTAAGAAACTGAAGCATTTAATTCTGAGGGTGGCGTGTTACAGCTGAATTTGATGACTTTGCGCCGCACACGGGGGCGTATACGTAACATTTTTTTCTGGCTCGACATCGATGCGATTCCAGCGTTCTCCACTGGCTTCTGAGTGACCATTATAGGTTCCCTTGATGGGAAATAACGCATTTTATATTGAGGGACACAAGCGTCCAGGCGTGTGTACATACGTTTTTACCAGCAGGCGAGGAGAGCACACAAAGTGCATAAAAAACGAGTAATTTTGTTACTGCTTGGTTTTTCACTGTACTGTTTTCAACAGCTCCTGGGTGTTTTCTTTCACGTTCTGCAAGAGGAAGCTGTACTTTTGAAGGCCTTTAAGAAACTGAAGCGTACTATTCTGCGGGTGGCGTGCTACAGCTGATTTTGAAGACTTTGCGCCGCACACGGGGGCGTATACGCAACATTTTTTTCTGGCTCGACATCTATGCGATTCCAGCGTTCTCCACTGGCTGCTGAGTAACCATTATAGGTTCCCTTGATGGGAAATAACGCATTTTATATTGAGGGACAAAAGCGTCCAGGCGTGTGTGCATACATTTTTACCAGCAGGCGAGTAGAGCACACAAAATGCATAGAAAACGAGTAATTTTGTTACTGCTTGGTTTTTCAATGCTCTGTTTTCAACAGCTCCTGGCTGTTTTCTGCAAGAGGACACTGTGCTTTTGAAGGCCTTTTAGAAATTGAAGCGTTTTATTCCGAGCGTGGCGTGTTACAACTAATTTTGATGACTTTGCGCCGCACACGGGGGCGTTGCGTAACATTTTTTTCTGGTTCGACATCTATGCGTTTCCAGCGTTCTCCACTGGCTGCTGAGTGACCATTATAAGTTCCCTTGATGGGAAATAACGCATTTTATATTGAGGGACACAAGCGTCCAGGCGTGTGTACATACGTTTTTACCAGCAGGCGAGGAGAGCACACAAAATGCATGAAAATGAGTAATTTTGTTACTGCTTGGTTTTTCACTTTTCTGTTTTCAACAGCTCCTGGGTGTTTTCTTTCACGTTCTGCAAGAGGAAACTGTGCTTTTGAATGCCTTTAAGAAACTGAAGCGGATTATTCTGAGGGTGGCGTGTTACGGCTGATATTGATGACTTTGCGCCGCACACGGCAAGCGAGGAGAGCACACAAAATGCAAAAAAACGAGTAATTTTGATACTGCTTGGTGTTTCACTGTTCTGTTTTCAACAGCTCCTGGGTGTTTTCTTTCACGTTCTGCAAGAGAAAACAAAACTTTCGAAGGCCTTTAAGAAACTGAAGCATTTAATTCTGAGGGTGGCGTGTTACAGCTGAATTTGATGACTTTGCGCCGCACACGGGGGCGTATACGTAACATTTTTTTCTGGCTCGACATCGATGCGATTCCAGCGTTCTCCACTGGCTGTTGAGTGACCATTATAGGTTCCCTTGATGGGAAATAACGCATTTTATATTGAGGGACACAAGCGTCCAGGCGTGTGTACATACGTTTTTACCAGCAGGCGAGGAGAGCACACAAAATGCATAAAAATGAGTAATTTTTTTACAGCTTGGTTTTTCACTGTTCTGTTTAAAACAGCTCCTGGGTGTTTTGAAGGCCTTTAAGAAACTGAAGCGTTCTATTCTGAGGGTGGCGTGTAACAGCTGATTTTGATGACTTTGCGCCGCACACGGGGGTGTATACGTAACAATTTTTTCTGGCTCGACATCTATGCGTATCCAGCGCTCTCCACTGGCTGCTGAGTGACCATTATAGGTCCTCTTGATGGGAAATAACGGATTTTATATTGAGGGACACAAGCGTCCAGGCTTGTGTGCATACGTTTTTACCAGCAGGCGAGGAGAGCACACAAAATGCATAAAAAACGAGTAATTTTGTTACTGCTTGGTTTTTCAATGTTCTGTTTTCAACAGTTCCTGGGTGTTTTCTGCAAGAGGAAACTGTACTTTTGAAGGCCTTTAAGAAACTGAAGCGTACTATTCTGAGGGTGGCGTGTTACAGCTGATTTTGATGACCTTGCGCCGCACACGGGGGCGTATACGTAACATTTTTTTTTTTTGGCTCGACATCTATGCGTTTCCAGCGTTCTCCACTGGCTGCTGAGTGGCCATTATAAGTTCCCTTGATGGGAAATAACGCATTTTATATTGAGGGACAAAAGGGTCCAGGCGTGTGCACATACATTTGTACCAGCAGGCGAGGAGAGCACACAAAATGCATAAAAAACGGGTAATTTTGTTACTGCTTGGTTTTTCACTGTTCTGTTTACAACAGCTCCTGGGTGTTTTTTTCTTTCAGGAAACTGTACATTTGAAGGCCTTTAAGAAACTGAAGCGTTTTATTCCGAGGGTGGAGCGCTACAGCTGATTTTGATGACTTTGCGCCGCACACGGGGGCGTATACGTAACATTTTTTTCTGGCTCGACATCGATACGTTTCCAGCGTTCTCCACTGGCTGCTGAGTGACCATTATAGGTTCCCTTGATGGGAAATAACGCATTTTATATTGAGGGACACAAGCGTCCAGGCGTGTGTACATTCATTTTTACCAGCAGGCGAGGAGGGCACACAAAATGCATAAAAACGAGTAATTTTGTTACAGCTAGGTTTTTCACTTTTCTGTTTTCAACAGCTCCTGGGTGTTTTGAAGGCCTTTAAGAAACTGAAGCGTTCTATTCTGAGGGTGGCGTGTAACAGCTGATTTTGATGACTTTGCGCCGCACACGGGGGTGTATACGTAACAATTTTTTCTGGCTCGACATCTATGCGTATCCAGCGCTCTCCACTGGCTGCTGAGTGACCATTATAGGTCCTCTTGATGGGAAATAACGGATTTTATATTGAGGGACACAAGCGTCCAGGCTTGTGTGCATACGTTTTTCCAGCAGGCGAGGAGAGCACAGAAAATGCATAAAAAACGAGTAATTTTGTTACTGCTTGGTTTTTCACTGTACTGTTTTCAACAGCTCCTGGGTGTTTTCTTTCACGTTCTGCAAAGAGGAAACTGTACTTTTGAAGGCCTTAAAGAAACTGAAGCGTTCCATTCTGAGGATGACGTGATACAGCTGATCTTGATGACTTTGCGCCGCACACGGGGGCGTATACGTAACAATTTTTTCTGGCTTGACATCGATGCGTTTCCAGCGTTCTCCCCTGGCTGCTGAGTGACCATTATAAGTTCCCTTGGTGGGAAATAACGCATTTTATATTGAGGGACAAAAGGGTCCAGGCGTGTGCACATACATTTGTACCAGCAGGCGAGGAGAGCACACAAAATGCATAAAAAACGGGTAATTTTGTTACTGCTTGGTTTTTCACTGTACTGTTTAAAACAGCTCCTGGGTGTTTTGAAGGCCTTTAAGAAACTGAAGCGTTCTATTCTGAGGGTGGCGTGTAACAGCTGATTTTGATGACTTTGCGCCGCACACGGGGGTGTATACGTAACAATTTTTTCTGGCTCGACATCTATGCGTATCCAGCGCTCTCCACTGGCTGCTGAGTGACCATTATAGGTCCTCTTGATGGGAAATAACGGATTTTATATTGAGGGACACAAGCGTCCAGGCTTGTGTGCATACGTTTTTACCAGCAGGCGAGGAGAGCACACAAAATGCATAAAAAACGAGTAATTTTGTTACTGCTTGGTTTTTCAATGTTCTGTTTTCAACAGTTCCTGGGTGTTTTCTGCAAGAGGAAACTGTACTTTTGAAGGCCTTTAAGAAACTGAAGCGTACTATTCTGAGGGTGGCGTGTTACAGCTGATTTTGATGACTTTGCGCCGCACACGGAGGCGTATACGTAACATTTTTTTTTGGCTCGACATCTATGCGTTTCCAGCGTTCTCCACTGGCTGCTGAGTGGCCATTATAAGTTCCCTTGATGGGAAATAACGCATTTTATATTGAGGGACAAAAGGGTCCAGGCGTGTGCACATACATTTGTACCAGCAGGCGAGGAGAGCACACAAAATGCATAAAAAACGGGTAATTTTGTTACTGCTTGGTTTTTCACTGTTCTGTTTACAACAGCTCCTGGGTGTTTTTTTCTTTCAGGAAACTGTACATTCCGAGGGTGGCGTGTTACAGCTGATTTTGATGACTTTGCGCCGCACACGGGGGCGTATACGTAACATTTTTTTTTGGCTCGACATCTATGCGTTTCCAGCGTTCTCCACTGGCTGCTGAGTGGCCATTATAAGTTCCCTTGATGGGAAATAACGCATTTTATATTGAGGGACAAAAGGGTCCAGGCGTGTGCACATACATTTGTACCAGCAGGCGAGGAGAGCACACAAAATGCATAAAAAACGGGTAATTTTGGTACTGCTTGGTTTTTCACTGTTCTGTTTACAACAGCTCCTGGGTGTTTTTTTCTTTCAGGAAACTGTACATTCCGAGGGTGGCGTGTTACAGCTGATTTTGATGACTTTGCGCCGCACACGGGGGCGTATACGTAACATTTTTTTCTGGCTCGACATCGATACGTTTCCAGCGTTCTCCACTGGCTGCTGAGTGACCATTATAGGTTCCCTTGATGGGAAATAACGCATTTTATATTGAGGGACACAAGCGTCCAGGCGTGTGTACATTCATTTCTACCAGCAGGCGAGGAGGGCACACAAAATGCATAAGAACGAGTAATTTTGTTACAGCTTGGTTTTTCACTTTTCTGTTTTCAACAGCTCCTGGGTGTTTTCTTTCACGTTCTGCAAGAGGAAACTGTGCTTTCGAAGGCTTTTAACAAACTGAAGCGTTCTATTCTGAGGGTGGCGTGTTACAGCTGATTTTGATGACTTTGCGCCGCACACGGGGGCGTATACGTAACATTTTTTTCTGGCTCGACATCGAAACGTTTCCAGCGTTCTCCCCTGGCTGCTGAGTGACCATTATAAGTTCTCTTGATGGGAAATAACGCATTTTATATTGAGGGACAAAAGGGTCCAGGCGTGTGCACATACATTTGTACCAGCAGGCGAGGGGAGCACACAAAATGCATAAAAAACGGGTAATTTTGTTACTGCTTGGTTTTTCACTGTTCTGTTTACAACAGCCCCTGGGTGTTTTTTTCTTTCAGGAAACTGTACATTTGAAGGCCTTTAAGAAACTGAAGCGTTTTATCCCGAGGGTGGCGTGCTACAGCTGATTTTGATGACTTTGCGCCGCACACGGGGGCGTATACGTAACATTTTTTTCTGGCTCGACATCTATTTGTTTCCAGCGTACTCCACTGGTTTCTGAGTGACCATTATAAGTACCCTTGATGGGAAATAGCGCATTTTATATTGAGGGACACAAGCGTCCAGGCGTGTGTAATTACATTTTTACCAGCAGGCGAGGAGGGCACACAAAATGCATAAAAATGAGTAAGTTTGTTACTGCTTGGTTTTTCACTTTTCTGTTTTCAACAGCTCCTGGGTGTTTTCTGTAAGAGGAAACTGTACTTTTGAAGGCCTTTAAGAAACTGAAGCGTTCTATTCTGAGGGTGGCGTGTTACAGCTGATTTTGACGACTTTGCGCCGCACACGGGGGCGTATACGTAACATTTTTTTCTGGCTCGACATCTATTTTTTTCCAGCGTTCTCCACTGGTTTCTGAGTGACCATTATAAGTACCCTTAATGGGAAATAACGCATTTTATATTGAGGGACACAAGCGTCCAGGCATGTGTACATACATTTTTACCAGCAGGCGAGGAGAGCACACAAAATGCATAAAAAACGGGTAAATTTGTTACTGCTTGGATTTTCAATGTTCTGTTTTCAACAGCTCCTGGGTGTTTTCTGTAGGAGGAAACTGTACTTTTGAAGGCCTTTAAGAAACCGAAGCGTACTATTCTGAGGGTGGCGTATTACAGCAGATTTTGATGACTTTGCGCCGCACACGGGGGCGTATACGTAACATTTTTTTCTGGCTCGACATCTATTTTTTTCCAGCGTTCTCCACTGGTTTCTGAGTGACCATTATAAGTACCCTTAATGGGAAATAACGCATTTTATATTGAGGGACACAAGCGTCCAGGCGTGTGTACATACATTTTTACCAGCAGGCGAGGGGAGCACACAAAATGCATAAAAAACGGGTAATTTTGTTACTGCTTGGTTTTTCACTTTTCTGTTTTCAACAGCTCCTGGGTGTTTTCTGTAAGAGGAAACTGTACTTTTGAAGGCCTTTAAGAAACTGAAGCGTTCTATTCTGAGGGTGGCGTGTTACAGCTGATTTTGACGACTTTGCGCCGCACACGGGGGCGTATACGTAACATTTTTTTCTGGCTCGACATCTATTTTTTTCCAGCGTTCTCCACTGGTTTCTGAGTGACCATTATAAGTACCCTTAATGGGAAATAACGCATTTTATATTGAGGGACACAAGCGTCCAGGCGTGTGTACATACATTTTTACCAGCAGGCGAGGGGAGCACACAAAATGCATAAAAAACGGGTAATTTTGTTACTGCTTGGTTTTTCACTGTTCTGTTTACAACAGCCCCTGGGTGTTTTTTTCTTTCAGGAAACTGTACATTTGAAGGCCTTTATGAAACTGAAGCGTTTTATCCCGAGGGTGGCGTGCTACAGCTGATTTTGATGACTTTGCGCCGCACACGGGGGCGTATACGTAACATTTTTTTCTGGCTCGACATCGACACGTTTCCAGCGTTCTCCACTGGCTGCTGAGTGACCATTATAGGTTCCCTTGATGGGAAATAAACGCATTTTATATTGAGGGACACAAGCGTCCAGGCGTGTGTACATTCATTTTTACCAGGAGGCGAGGAGGGCACACAAAATGCATAAAAACGAGTAATTTTGTTACAGCTTGGTTTTTCACTTTTCTGTTTTCAACAGCTCCTGGGTGTTTTCTTTCACGTTCTGCAAGAGGAAACTGTGCTTTCGAAGGCTTTTAACAAACTGAAACGTTCTATTCTGAGGGTGGCATGTTACAGCTGATTTTGATGACTTTGCGCCGCACACGGGGGCGTATACGTAACATTTTTTTCTGGCTCGACATCGATACGTTTCCAGCGTTCTCCCCTGGCTGCTGAGTGACCATTATGAGTTCCCTTGATGGGAAATAACGCATTTTATATTGAGGGACACAAGCGTCCAGGCGTGTGTACATACACTTTTACCAGCAGGCGAGGAGGGCACACAAAATGCATAAAAAACGGGTAATTTTTCTATTGCTTGGTTTTTCACTGTACTGTTTTCAACAGCTCCTGGGTGTTTTCTTTCACGTTCTGCATGAGGAAACTGTACTTTTGAAGGCCTTTAAGAAACTGAAGCGTACTATTCTGAGGGTGGCGTGTTACAGCTGATTTTGATGACTTTGCGCCGCAGACGGGGGCGTATACGTAACATTTTTTTTTGGCTCGACATCTGTGCGTTTCCAGCGTTCTCCACTGGCTGCTGAGTGGCCATTATAAGTTCCCTTGATGGGAAATAACGCATTTTATATTGAGGGACACAAGCGTCCAGGCGTGTGTACATACATTTGTACCAGAAGGTGAGGAGAGCACACAAAATGCATAAAAAACGGGTAATTTTGTTACTGCTTGGTTTTTCACTGTTCTGTTTACAATAGCTCCTGGGTGTTTTCTTTCACGTTCAACAAGAGGAAACTGTACTTTTGAAGGCCTTTAAGAAACTGAAGCGTTTAATCCCGAGGGTGGCGTGCTACAGCTGATTTTGAAGACTTTGCGCCGCACACGGGGGCGTATACGTAACATTTATTTCTGGCTCGACATCGATGCCTTTCCAGCGTTCTCCACTGGCTGCTGAGTGACCATTACAAGTTCCCTTCATGGGAAATAACGCAATTTATATTGAGGGACACAAGCGTCCAGGCGTGTGTACATACATTTGTACCAGCAGGCGAGGAGAGCACACAAAATGCATAAAAAACGGGTAATTTTGTTACTGCTTGGTTTTTCACTGTACTGTTTCCAACAGCTCCTGGGGGTTTTCTTTCACGTTCTGCAAGAGGAAACTGTACTTTTGAAAGTCTTTAAGAAACTGAAGCGTACTATTCTGAGGGTGGCGTGTTACAGCTGATTTTGATGACCTTGCGCCGCACACGGGGGCGTATACGTAACATTATTTTTTGGCTCGACATCTATGCGTTTCCAGCGTTCTCCACTGGCCATTATAAGTTCCCTTGATGGGAAATAACGCATTTTATATTGAGGGACAAAAGCGTCCAGGCGTGTGCACATACATTTGTACCAGCAGGTGAGGAGAGCACACAAAATGCATAAAAAACGGGTAATTTTGTTACTGCTTGGTTTTTCACTGTACTGTTTTTAACAGCTCCTGGGTGTTTTCTTTCACGTTCTGCACGAGGAAACTGTACATTTGAAGGCCTTTAAGAAACTGAAGCGTTTAATCCCGAGGGTGGCGTGCTACAGCTGATTTTGAAGATTTTGCGCCGCACACGGGGGCGTATACCTTACATTTTTTTCTGGCTCGACATCGATGCGTTTCCAGCGTTCTCCATTGGCTGCTGAGCGACCATTATAAGTTCCCTTGATGGGAAATAACGCATTTTATATTGAGGGACACAAGCGTCCAGGCGTGTGTACATACATTTTTACCAGCACGCGAGGAGAGCACATAAAATGCATAAAAAACGGGTAATTTTTCTATTGCTTGGTTTTTCACTGTACTGTTTTCAACAGCTCCTGGGTGTTTTCTTTCACGTTCTGCAAGAGGAAACTGTACATTTGAAGGCCTTTAAGAAACTGAAGCGTTTAATCCCGAGGGTGGCGTGCTACAGCTGATTTTGAAGACTTTGCGCCGCACACGGGGGCGTATACGTAACATTTTTTTCTGGCTCGACATCGATGCGTTTCCAGCGTTCTCCCCTGGCTGCTGAGTGACCATTATGAGTTCCCTTGATGGGAAATAACGCATTTTATATTGAGGGACACAAGCGTCCAGGCGTGTGTACATACACTTTTACCAGCAGGCGAGGAGGGCACACAAAATGCATAAAAAACGGGTAATTTTGTTACTGCTTGGTTTTTCACTGTTCTGTTTTCAACAGCTCCTGGGTGTTTTCTTTCACGTTCTGCGAAGAGGAAACTGTGCTTTTGAAGGCCTTTAAGAAACTGAAGCGTTCCATTCTGAGGGTGACGTGATACAGCTGATCTTGATGACTTTGCGCCGCACACGGGGGCGTATACGTAACAATTATTTCTAGCTTGACATCGATGCGTTTCCAGCGTTCTCCATTGGCTGCTGAGCGACCATTATAAGTTCCCTTGATGGGAAATAACGCATTTTATATTGAGGGACACAAGCGTCCAGGCGTGTGCACATACATTTGTACCAGCAGGCGAGGAGAGCACACAAAATGCATAAAAACGAGTAATTTTGTTACTGCTTGGATTTTCAATGTTCTGTTTTCAACAGCTCCTGGGTGTTTTCTGTAAGAGGAAACTGTACTTTTGAAGGCCTTTAAGAAACTGAAGCGTTCTATTCTGAGGGTGGCGTGTTACAGCTGATTTTGACGACTTTGCGCCGCACACGGGGGCGTGTACGTAACATTTTTTTCTGGCTCGACATCTATTTGTTTCCAGCGTACTCCACTGGTTTCTGAGTGACCATTATAAGTACCCTTGATGGGAAATAACGCATTTTATATTGAGGGACACAAGCATCCAGGCGTGTGTACATACATTTTTACCAGCACGCGAGGAGAGCACATAAAATGCATAAAAAACGGGTAATTTTTCTACTGCTTGGTTTTTCACTGTACTGTTTTCAACAGCTCCTGGGTGTTTTCTTTCACGTTCTGCATGAGGAAACTGTACTTTTGAAGGCCTTTAAGAAACTGAAGCGTACTATTCTGAGGGTGGCGTGTTACAGCTGATTTTGATGACTTTGCGCCGCACACGGGGGCGTATACGTAACATTTTTTTTTGGCTCGACACCTGTGCGTTTCCAGCGTTCTCCACTGGCTGCTGAGTGGCCATTATAAGTTCCCTTGATGGGAAATAACGCATTTTATATTGAGGGACACAAGCGTCCAGGCGTGTGTACATACATTTGTACCAGCAGGTGAGGAGAGCACACAAAATGCATAAAAAACGGGTAATTTTGTTACTGCTTGGTTTTTCACTGTTCTGTTTACAACAGCTCCTGGGTGTTTTCTTTCACGTTCTGCAAGAGGAAACTGTACTTTTGAAGGCCTTTAAGAAACTGAAGCTTTTAATCCCGAGGGTGGCGTGCTACAGCTGATTTTGAAGACTTTGCGCCGCACACGGGGGCGTATACGTAACATTTATTTCTGGCTCGACATCGATGCCTTTCCAGCGTTCTCCACTGGCCATTATAAGTTCCCTTGATGGGAAATAACGCATTTTATATTGAGGGACAAAAGGGTCCAGGCGTGTGCACATACATTTGTACCAGCAGGCGAGGAGAGCACACAAAATGCATAAAAAACGGGTAATTTTGATACTGATTGGTTTTTCACTGTTCTGTTTACAACAGCTCCTGGGTGTTTTTTTCTTTCAGGAAACTGTACATTCCGAGGGTGGCGTGTTACAGCTGATTTTGATGACTTTGCGCCGCACACGGGGGCGTATACGTAACATTTTTTTCTGGCTCGACATCGATACGTTTCCAGCGTTCTCCACTGGCTGCTGAGTGACCATTATAGGTTCCCTTGATGGGAAATAACGCATTTTATATTGAGGGACACAAGCGTCCAGGCGTGTGTACATTCATTTCTACCAGCAGGCGAGGAGGGCACACAAAATGCATAAGAACGAGTAATTTTGTTACAGCTTGGTTTTTCACTTTTCTGTTTTCAACAGCTCCTGGGTGTTTTCTTTCACGTTCTGCAAGAGGAAACTGTGCTTTCGAAGGCTTTTAACAAACTGAAGCGTTCTATTCTGAGGGTGGCGTGTTACAGCTGATTTTGATGACTTTGCGCCGCACACGGGGGCGTATACGTAACATTTTTTTCTGGCTCGACATCGAAACGTTTCCAGCGTTCTCCCCTGGCTGCTGAGTGACCATTATAAGTTCTCTTGATGGGAAATAACGCATTTTATATTGAGGGACAAAAGGGTCCAGGCGTGTGCACATACATTTGTACCAGCAGGCGAGGGGAGCACACAAAATGCATAAAAAACGGGTAATTTTGTTACTGCTTGGTTTTTCACTGTTCTGTTTACAACAGCCCCTGGGTGTTTTTTTCTTTCAGGAAACTGTACATTTGAAGGCCTTTAAGAAACTGAAGCGTTTTATCCCGAGGGTGGCGTGCTACAGCTGATTTTGATGACTTTGCGCCGCACACGGGGGCGTATACGTAACATTTTTTTCTGGCTCGACATCTATTTGTTTCCAGCGTACTCCACTGGTTTCTGAGTGACCATTATAAGTACCCTTGATGGGAAATAACGCATTTTATATTGAGGGACACAAGCGTCCAGGCGTGTGTAATTACATTTTTACCAGCAGGCGAGGAGGGCACACAAAATGCATAAAAACGAGTAAGTTTGTTACTGCTTGGTTTTTCACTTTTCTGTTTTCAACAGCTCCTGGGTGTTTTCTGTAAGAGGAAACTGTACTTTTGAAGGCCTTTAAGAAACTGAAGCGTTCTATTCTGAGGGTGGCGTGTTACAGCTGATTTTGACGACTTTGCGCCGCACACGGGGGCGTATACGTAACATTTTTTTCTGGCTCGACATCTATTTTTTTCCAGCGTTCTCCACTGGTTTCTGAGTGACCATTATAAGTACCCTTAATGGGAAATAACGCATTTTATATTGAGGGACACAAGCGTCCAGGCGTGTGTACATACATTTTTACCAGCAGGCGAGGAGAGCACACAAAATGCATAAAAAACGGGTAAATTTGTTACTGCT
Organism: Eumerus sabulonum; assembly: GCA_951905685.1. NCBI lineage: Eukaryota > Metazoa > Arthropoda > Insecta > Diptera > Syrphidae > Eumerus > Eumerus sabulonum. The sequence goes on from OX645064.1 coordinate 42,946,027, forward strand.
TGGATTTTCAATGTTCTGTTTTCAACAGCTCCTGGGTGTTTTCTGTAGGAGGAAACTGTACTTTTGAAGGCCTTTAAGAAACCGAAGCGTACTATTCTGAGGGTGGCGTATTACAGCAGATTTTGATGACTTTGCGCCGCACACGGGGGCGTATACGTAACATTTTTTTCTGGCTCGACATCTATTTTTTTCCAGCGTTCTCCACTGGTTTCTGAGTGACCATTATAAGTACCCTTAATGGGAAATAACGCATTTTATATTGAGGGACACAAGCGTCCAGGCGTGTGTACATACATTTTTACCAGCAGGCGAGGGGAGCACACAAAATGCATAAAAAACGGGTAATTTTGTTACTGCTTGGTTTTTCACTTTTCTGTTTTCAACAGCTCCTGGGTGTTTTCTGTAAGAGGAAACTGTACTTTTGAAGGCCTTTAAGAAACTGAAGCGTTCTATTCTGAGGGTGGCGTGTTACAGCTGATTTTGACGACTTTGCGCCGCACACGGGGGCGTATACGTAACATTTTTTTCTGGCTCGACATCTATTTTTTTCCAGCGTTCTCCACTGGTTTCTGAGTGATGGGAAATAACGCATTTTATATTGAGGGACACAAGCGTCCAGGCGTGTGTACATACATTTTTACCAGCACGCGAGGAGAGCACATAAAATGCATAAAAAACGGGTAATTTTTCTATTGCTTGGTTTTTCACTGTACTGTTTTCAACAGCTCCTGGGTGTTTTCTTTCACGTTCTGCAAGAGGAAACTGTACATTTGAAGGCCTTTAAGAAACTGAAGCGTTTAATCCCGAGGGTGGCGTGCTACAGCTGATTTTGAAGACTTTGCGCCGCACACGGGGGCGTATACGTAACATTTTTTTCTGGCTCGACATCGATGCGTTTCCAGCGTTCTCCCCTGGCTGCTGAGTGACCATTATGAGTTCCCTTGATGGGAAATAACGCATTTTATATTGAGGGACACAAGCGTCCAGGCGTGTGTACATACACTTTTACCAGCAGGCGAGGAGGGCACACAAAATGCATAAAAAACGGGTAATTTTGTTACTGCTTGGTTTTTCACTGTTCTGTTTTCAACAGCTCCTGGGTGTTTTCTTTCACGTTCTGCGAAGAGGAAACTGTGCTTTTGAAGGCCTTTAAGAAACTGAAGCGTTCCATTCTGAGGGTGACGTGATACAGCTGATCTTGATGACTTTGCGCCGCACACGGGGGCGTATACGTAACAATTATTTCTAGCTTGACATCGATGCGTTTCCAGCGTTCTCCATTGGCTGCTGAGCGACCATTATAAGTTCCCTTGATGGGAAATAACGCATTTTATATTGAGGGACACAAGCGTCCAGGCGTGTGCACATACATTTGTACCAGCAGGCGAGGAGAGCACACAAAATGCATAAAAACGAGTAATTTTGTTACTGCTTGGATTTTCAATGTTCTGTTTTCAACAGCTCCTGGGTGTTTTCTGTAAGAGGAAACTGTACTTTTGAAGGCCTTTAAGAAACTGAAGCGTTCTATTCTGAGGGTGGCGTGTTACAGCTGATTTTGACGACTTTGCGCCGCACACGGGGGCGTGTACGTAACATTTTTTTCTGGCTCGACATCTATTTGTTTCCAGCGTACTCCACTGGTTTCTGAGTGACCATTATAAGTACCCTTGATGGGAAATAACGCATTTTATATTGAGGGACACAAGCATCCAGGCGTGTGTACATACATTTTTACCAGCACGCGAGGAGAGCACATAAAATGCATAAAAAACGGGTAATTTTTCTACTGCTTGGTTTTTCACTGTACTGTTTTCAACAGCTCCTGGGTGTTTTCTTTCACGTTCTGCATGAGGAAACTGTACTTTTGAAGGCCTTTAAGAAACTGAAGCGTACTATTCTGAGGGTGGCGTGTTACAGCTGATTTTGATGACTTTGCGCCGCACACGGGGGCGTATACGTAACATTTTTTTTTGGCTCGACACCTGTGCGTTTCCAGCGTTCTCCACTGGCTGCTGAGTGGCCATTATAAGTTCCCTTGATGGGAAATAACGCATTTTATATTGAGGGACACAAGCGTCCAGGCGTGTGTACATACATTTGTACCAGCAGGTGAGGAGAGCACACAAAATGCATAAAAAACGGGTAATTTTGTTACTGCTTGGTTTTTCACTGTTCTGTTTACAACAGCTCCTGGGTGTTTTCTTTCACGTTCTGCAAGAGGAAACTGTACTTTTGAAGGCCTTTAAGAAACTGAAGCTTTTAATCCCGAGGGTGGCGTGCTACAGCTGATTTTGAAGACTTTGCGCCGCACACGGGGGCGTATACGTAACATTTATTTCTGGCTCGACTTCGATGCCTTTCCAGCGTTCTCCACTGGCCATTATAAGTTCCCTTGATGGGAAATAACGCATTTTATATTGAGGGACAAAAGGGTCCAGGCGTGTGCACATACATTTGTACCAGCAGGCGAGGAGAGCACACAAAATGCATAAAAAACGGGTAATTTTGATACTGCTTGGTTTTTCACTGTTCTGTTTACAACAGCTCCTGGGTGTTTTTTTCTTTCAGGAAACTGTACATTCCGAGGGTGGCGTGTTACAGCTGATTTTGATGACTTTGCGCCGCACACGGGGGCGTATACGTAACATTTTTTTCTGGCTCGACATCGATACGTTTCCAGCGTTCTCCACTGGCTGCTGAGTGACCATTATAGGTTCCCTTGATGGGAAATAACGCATTTTATATTGAGGGACACAAGCGTCCAGGCGTGTGTACATTCATTTCTACCAGCAGGCGAGGAGGGCACACAAAATGCATAAGAACGAGTAATTTTGTTACAGCTTGGTTTTTCACTTTTCTGTTTTCAACAGCTCCTGGGTGTTTTCTTTCACGTTCTGCAAGAGGAAACTGTGCTTTCGAAGGCTTTTAACAAACTGAAGCGTTCTATTCTGAGGGTGGCGTGTTACAGCTGATTTTGATGACTTTGCGCCGCACACGGGGGCGTATACGTAACATTTTTTTCTGGCTCGACATCGAAACGTTTCCAGCGTTCTCCCCTGGCTGCTGAGTGACCATTATAAGTTCTCTTGATGGGAAATAACGCATTTTATATTGAGGGACAAAAGGGTCCAGGCGTGTGCACATACATTTGTACCAGCAGGCGAGGGGAGCACACAAAATGCATAAAAAACGGGTAATTTTGTTACTGCTTGGTTTTTCACTGTTCTGTTTACAACAGCCCCTGGGTGTTTTTTTCTTTCAGGAAACTGTACATTTGAAGGCCTTTAAGAAACTGAAGCGTTTTATCCCGAGGGTGGCGTGCTACAGCTGATTTTGATGACTTTGCGCCGCACACGGGGGCGTATACGTAACATTTTTTTCTGGCTCGACATCTATTTGTTTCCAGCGTACTCCACTGGTTTCTGAGTGACCATTATAAGTACCCTTGATGGGAAATAACGCATTTTATATTGAGGGACACAAGCGTCCAGGCGTGTGTAATTACATTTTTACCAGCAGGCGAGGAGGGCACACAAAATGCATAAAAACGAGTAAGTTTGTTACTGCTTGGTTTTTCACTTTTCTGTTTTCAACAGCTCCTGGGTGTTTTCTGTAAGAGGAAACTGTACTTTTGAAGGCCTTTAAGAAACTGAAGCGTTCTATTCTGAGGGTGGCGTGTTACAGCTGATTTTGACGACTTTGCGCCGCACACGGGGGCGTATACGTAACATTTTTTTCTGGCTCGACATCTATTTTTTTCCAGCGTTCTCCACTGGTTTCTGAGTGACCATTATAAGTACCCTTAATGGGAAATAACGCATTTTATATTGAGGGACACAAGCGTCCAGGCGTGTGTACATACATTTTTACCAGCAGGCGAGGAGAGCACACAAAATGCATAAAAAACGGGTAAATTTGTTACTGCTTGGATTTTCAATGTTCTGTTTTCAACAGCTCCTGGGTGTTTTCTGTAGGAGGAAACTGTACTTTTGAAGGCCTTTAAGAAACCGAAGCGTACTATTCTGAGGGTGGCGTATTACAGCAGATTTTGATGACTTTGCGCCGCACACGGGGGCGTATACGTAACATTTTTTTCTGGCTCGACATCTATTTTTTTCCAGCGTTCTCCACTGGTTTCTGAGTGACCATTATAAGTACCCTTAATGGGAAATAACGCATTTTATATTGAGGGACACAAGCGTCCAGGCGTGTGTACATACATTTTTACCAGCAGGCGAGGGGAGCACACAAAATGCATAAAAAACGGGTAATTTTGTTACTGCTTGGTTTTTCACTTTTCTGTTTTCAACAGCTCCTGGGTGTTTTCTGTAAGAGGAAACTGTACTTTTGAAGGCCTTTAAGAAACTGAAGCGTTCTATTCTGAGGGTGGCGTGTTACAGCTGATTTTGACGACTTTGCGCCGCACACGGGGGCGTATACGTAACATTTTTTTCTGGCTCGACATCTATTTTTTTCCAGCGTTCTCCACTGGTTTCTGAGTGACCATTATAAGTACCCTTAATGGGAAATAACGCATTTTATATTGAGGGACACAGGCGTCCAGGCGTGTGTACATACATTTTTACCAGCAGGCGAGGGGAGCACACAAAATGCATAAAAAACGGGTAATTTTGTTACTGCTTGGTTTTTCACTGTTCTGTTTACAACAGCCCCTGGGTGTTTTTTTCTTTCAGGAAACTGTACATTTGAAGGCCTTTAAGAAACTGAAGCGTTTTATCCCGAGGGTGGCGTGCTACAGCTGATTTTGATGACTTTGCGCCGCACACGGGGGCGTATACGTAACATTTTTTTCTGGCTCGACATCGACACGTTTCCAGCGTTCTCCACTGGCTGCTGAGTGACCATTATAGGTTCCCTTGATGGGAAATAAACGCATTTTATATTGAGGGACACAAGCGTCCAGGCGTGTGTACATTCATTTTTACCAGGAGGCGAGGAGGGCACACAAAATGCATAAAAACGAGTAATTTTGTTACAGCTTGGTTTTTCACTTTTCTGTTTTCAACAGCTCCTGGGTGTTTTCTTTCACGTTCTGCAAGAGGAAACTGTGCTTTCGAAGGCTTTTAACAAACTGAAACGTTCTATTCTGAGGGTGGCATGTTACAGCTGATTTTGATGACTTTGCGCCGCACACGGGGGCGTATACGTAACATTTTTTTCTGGCTCGACATCGATACGTTTCCAGCGTTCTCCCCTGGCTGCTGAGTGACCATTATGAGTTCCCTTGATGGGAAATAACGCATTTTATATTGAGGGACACAAGCGTCCAGGCGTGTGTACATACACTTTTACCAGCAGGCGAGGAGGGCACACAAAATGCATAAAAAACGGGTAATTTTGTTACTGCTTGGTTTTTCACTGTTCTGTTTTCAACAGCTCCTGGGTGTTTTCTTTCACGTTCTGCAAAGAGGAAACTGTACTTTTGAAGGCCTTTAAGAAACTGAAGCGTACTATTCTGAGGGTGGCATGTTACAGCTGATTTTGATGACTTTGCGCCGCACACGGGGGCGTATACGTAAAATTTTTTTTTGGCTCGACATCTATGCGTTTCCAGCGTTCTCCACTGGCTGCTGAGTGGCCATTATAAGTTCCCTTGATGGGAAATAACGCATTTTATATTGAGGGACAAAAGGGTCCAGGCGTGTGCACATACATTTGTACCAGCAGGCGAGGAGAGCACACAAAATGCATAAAAACGAGTAATTTTGTTACTGCTTGGATTTTCAATGTTCTGTTTTCAACAGCTCCTGGGTGTTTTCTGTAAGAGGAAACTGTACTTTTGAAGGCCTTTAAGAAACTGAAGCGTTCTATTCTGAGGGTGGCGTGTTACAGCTGATTTTGACGACTTTGCGCCGCACACGGGGGCGTGTACGTAACATTTTTTTCTGGCTCGACATCTATTTGTTTCCAGCGTACTCCACTGGTTTCTGAGTGACCATTATAAGTACCCTTGATGGGAAATAACGCATTTTATATTGAGGGACACAAGCATCCAGGCGTGTGTACATAAATTTTTACCAGCACGCGAGGAGAGCACATAAAATGCATAAAAAACGGGTAATTTTTCTATTGCTTGGTTTTTCACTGTACTGTTTTCAACAGCTCCTGGGTGTTTTCTTTCACGTTCTGCATGAGGAAACTGTACTTTTGAAGGCCTTTAAGAAACTGAAGCGTACTATTCTGAGGGTGGCGTGTTACAGCTGATTTTGATGACTTTGCGCCGCACACGGGGGCGTATACGTAACATTTTTTTTTGGCTCGACATCTGTGCGTTTCCAGCGTTCTCCACTGGCTGCTGAGTGGCCATTATAAGTTCCCTTGATGGGAAATAACGCATTTTATATTGAGGGACACAAGCGTCCAGGCGTGTGTACATACATTTGTACCAGAAGGTGAGGAGAGCACACAAAATGCATAAAAAACGGGTAATTTTGTTACTGCTTGGTTTTTCACTGTTCTGTTTACAATAGCTCCTGGGTGTTTTCTTTCACGTTCAACAAGAGGAAACTGTACTTTTGAAGGCCTTTAAGAAACTGAAGCGTTTAATCCCGAGGGTGGCGTGCTACAGCTGATTTTGAAGACTTTGCGCCGCACACGGGGGCGTATACGTAACATTTATTTCTGGCTCGACATCGATGCCTTTCCAGCGTTCTCCACTGGCTGCTGAGTGACCATTACAAGTTCCCTTCATGGGAAATAGCGCAATTTATATTGAGGGACACAAGCGTCCAGGCGTGTGTACATACATTTGTACCAGCAGGCGAGGAGAGCACACAAAATGCATAAAAAACGGGTAATTTTGTTACTGCTTGGTTTTTCACTGTACTGTTTCCAACAGCTCCTGGGGGTTTTCTTTCACGTTCTGCAAGAGGAAACTGTACTTTTGAAAGTCTTTAAGAAACTGAAGCGTACTATTCTGAGGGTGGCGTGTTACAGCTGATTTTGATGACCTTGCGCCGCACACGGGGGCGTATACGTAACATTATTTTTTGGCTCGACATCTATGCGTTTCCAGCGTTCTCCACTGGCCATTATAAGTTCCCTTGATGGGAAATAACGCATTTTATATTGAGGGACAAAAGCGTCCAGGCGTGTGCACATACATTTGTACCAGCAGGTGAGGAGAGCACACAAAATGCATAAAAAACGGGTAATTTTGTTACTGCTTGGTTTTTCACTGTACTGTTTTTAACAGCTCCTGGGTGTTTTCTTTCACGTTCTGCAAGAGGAAACTGTACATTTGAAGGCCTTTAAGAAACTCAAGCGTTTAATCCCGAGGGTGGCGTGCTACAGCTGATTTTGAAGACTTTGCGCCGCACACGGGGGCGTATACGTAACATTTTTTTCTGGCTCGACATCGATGCGTTTCCAGCGTTCTCCCCTGGCTGCTGAGTGACCATTATGAGTTCCCTTGATGGGAAATAACGCATTTTATATTGAGGGACACAAGCGTCCAGGCGTGTGTACATACACTTTTACCAGCAGGCGAGGAGGGCACACAAAATGCATAAAAAACGGGTAATTTTGTTACTGCTTGGTTTTTCACTGTTCTGTTTTCAACAGCTCCTGGGTGTTTTCTTTCACGTTCTGCGAAGAGGAAACTGTGCTTTTGAAGGCCTTTAAGAAACTGAAGCGTTCCATTCTGAGGGTGACGTGATACAGCTGATCTTGATGACTTGGCGCCGCACACGGGGGCGTATACGTAACAATTATTTCTAGCTTGACATCGATGCGTTTCCAGCGTTCTCCATTGGCTGCTGAGCGACCATTATAAGTTCCCTTGATGGGAAATAACGCATTTTATATTGAGGGACACAAGCGTCCAGGCGTGTGTACATACATTTTTACCAGCACGCGAGGAGGGCACACAAAATGCATAAAAACGAGTAATTTTGTTACTGCTTGGTTTTTCACTTTTCTGTTTTCAACAGCTCCTGGGTGTTTTCTGCAAGAGGAAACTGTACTTTTGAAGGCCTTTAAGAAACTGAAGCGTTCTATTCTGAGGGTGGCGTGTTACAGCTGATTTTGATGACTTTGCGCCGCACACGGGGGCGTATACGTAACAATTTTTTCTGGCTCGACATCGATGCGTTTCCAGCGTTCTCCATTGGTTGCCGAGGGACCGTTATAGGTTCCCTTGATGGAAAATAACGCATTTTATATTGAGGGACACAAGCGTCCAGGCGTGTGTACATACATTTTTACCAGGAGGCGAGGAGAGCACACCAAATGCATAAAAAACGGGTAATTTTGTTACTGCTTGGATTTTCAATGTTCTGTCTTCAACAGCTCCTGGGTGTTTTCTGTAAGAGGAAACTGTACTTTTGAAGGCCTTTAAGAAACTGAAGCGTTCTATTCTGAGGGTGGCGTGTTACAGCTGATTTTGACGACTTTGCGCTGCACACGGGGGCGTGTACTTAACATTTTTTTCTGGCTCGACATCTATTTGTTTCCAGCGTACTCCACTGGTTTCTGAGTGACCATTATAAGTACCCTTGATGGGAAGTAACGCATTTTATATTGAGGGACCCAAGCAGCCAGGCGTGTGTACATAAATTTTTACCAGCACGCGAGGAGAGCACATAAAATGCATAAAAAACGGGTAATTTTTCTACTGCTTGGTTTTTCACTGTACTGTTTTCAACAGCTCCTGGTTGTTTTCTTTCACGTTCTGCAAGAGGAAACTGTACTTTTAAAGGCCTTTAAGAAACTGAAGCGTACTATTCTGAGGGTGGCGTGTTACAGCTGATTTTGATGACCTTGCGCCGCACACGGGGGCGTATACGTAACATTATTTTTTGGCTCGACATCTATGCGTTTCCAGCGTTCTCCACTGGCTGCTGAGTGGCCATTATAAGTTCCCTTGATGGGAAATAACGCATTTTATATTGAGGGACAAAAGGGTCCAGGCGTGTGCACATACATTTGTACCAGCAGGCGAGGAGAGCACACAAAATGCATAAAAACGAGTAATTTTGTTACTGCTTGGATTTTCAATGTTCTGTTTTCAACAGCTCCTGGGTGTTTTCTGTAAGAGGAAACTGTACTTTTGAAGGCCTTTAAGAAACTGAAGCGTTCTATTCTGAGGGTGGCGTGTTACAGCTGATTTTGACGACTTTGCGCCGCACACGGGGGCGTGTACGTAACATTTTTTTCTGGCTCGACATCTATTTGTTTCCAGCGTACTCCACTGGTTTCTGAGTGACCATTATAAGTACCCTTGATGGGAAATAACGCATTTTATATTGAGGGACACAAGCATCCAGGCGTGTGTACATACATTTTTACCAGCACGCGAGGAGAGCACATAAAATGCATAAAAAACGGGTAATTTTTCTACTGCTTGGTTTTTCGCTGTACTGTTTTCAACAGCTCCTGGGTGTTTTCTTTCACGTTCTGCATGAGGAAACTGTACTTTTGAAGGCCTTTAAGAAACTGAAGCGTACTATTCTGAGGGTGGCGTGTTACAGCTGATTTTGATGACTTTGCGCCGCACACGGGAGCGTATACGTAACATTTTTTTTTGGCTCGACACCTGTGCGTTTCCAGCGTTCTCCACTGGCTGCTGAGTGGCCATTATAAGTTCCCTTGATGGGAAATAACGCATTTTATATTGAGGGACACAAGCGTCCAGGCGTGTGTACATACATTTGTACCAGCAGGTGAGGAGAGCACACAAAATGCATAAAAAACGGGTAATTTTGTTACTGCTTGGTTTTTCACTGTTCTGTTTACAACAGCTCCTGGGTGTTTTCTTTCACGTTCTGCAAGAGGAAACTGTACTTTTGAAGGCCTTTAAGAAACTGAAGCTTTTAATCCCGAGGGTGGCGTGCTACAGCTGATTTTGAAGACTTTGCGCCGCACACGGGGGCGTATACGTAACATTTATTTCTGGCTCGACATCGATGCCTTTCCAGCGTTCTCCACTGGCCATTATAAGTTCCCTTGATGGGAAATAACGCATTTTATATTGAGGGACAAAAGCGTCTAGGCGTGTGCACATACATTTGTACCAGCAGGTGAGGAGAGCACACAAAATGCATAAAAAACGGGTAATTTTGTTACTGCTTGGTTTTTCACTGTACTGTTTTTAACAGCTCCTGGGTGTTTTCTTTCACGTTCTGCAAGAGGAAACTGTACTTTTGAAGGCCTTTAAGAAACTGAAGCGTTCTATTCTGAGGGCGGCGTGTTACAGCTGATTTTGACGACTTTGCGCCGCACACGGGGGCGTGTACGTAACATTTTTTTCTGGCTCGACATCTATTTGTTTCCAGCGTACTCCACTGGTTTCTGAGTGACCATTATAAGTACCCTTGATGGGAAATAACGCATTTTATATTGAGGGACACAAGCATCCAGGCGTGTGTACATACATTTTTACCAGCAGGCGAGGAGGGCACACAAAATGCATAAAAACGAGTAATTTTGTTACTGCTTGGTTTTTCACTATTCTGTTTTCAACAGCTCCTGGGTGTTTTCTGCAAGAGGAAACTGTACTTTTGAAGGCCTTTAAGAAACTGAAGCGTTCTATTCTGAGGGTGGCGTGTTACAGCTGATTTTGGTGACTTTGCGCCGCACACGGGGGCGTATACGTAACAATTTTTTCTGGCTCGATATCGATGCGTTTCCAGCGTTCTCCATTGGTTGCTGAGCGACCGTTATAGGTTCCCTTGATGGGAAATAACGCATTTTATATTGAGGGATACAAGCGTCCAGGCGTGTGTACATACATTTTTACCAGCAGGCGAGGAGAGCACACCAAATGCATAAAAAACGGGTAATTTTGTTACTGCTTGGATTTTCAATGTTCTGTAAGAGGAAACTGTACTTTTGAAGGCCTTTAAGAAACTGAAGCGTTCTATTCTGAGGGTGGCGTGTTACAGCTGATTTTGATGACTTTGCGCCGCACACGGGGGCGTATACGTAACATTTTTTTTTGGCTCGACACCTGTGCGTTTCCAGCGTTCTCCACTGGCTGCTGAGTGGCCATTATAAGTTCCCTTGATGGGAAATAACGCATTTTATATTGAGGGACACAAGCGTCCAGGCGTGTGTACATACATTTGTACCAGCAGGTGAGGAGAGCACACAAAATGCATAAAAAACGGGTAATTTTGTTACTGCTTGGTTTTTCACTGTTCTGTTTACAACAGCTCCTGGGTGTTTTCTTTCACGTTCTGCAAGAGGAAACTGTACTTTTGAAGGCCTTTAAGAAACTGAAGCGTTTAATCCCGAGGGTGGCGTGCTACAGCTGATTTTGAAGATTTTGCGCCGCACACGGGGGCGTATACGTAACATTTTTTTCTGGCTCGACATCGATGCGTTTCCAGCGTTCTCCATTGGCTGCTGAGCGACCATTATAAGTTCCCTTGATGGGAAATAACGCATTTTATATTGAGGGACACAAGCGTCCAGGCGTGTGTACATACATTTTTACCAGCACGCGAGGAGAGCACATAAAATGCATAAAAAACGGGTAATTTTTCTACTGCTTGATTTTTCACTGTACTGTTTTCAACAGCTCCTGGGTGTTTTCTTTCACGTTCTGCAAGAGGAAACTGTACATTTGAAGGCCTTTAAGAAACTGAAGCGTTTAATCCCGAGGGTGGCGTGCTACAGCTGATCTTGAAGACTTTGCGCCGCACACGGGGGCGTATACGTAACATTTCTTTCTGGCTCGACATCGATGCGTTTCCAGCGTTCTCCACTGGCTGCTGAGTGACCATTATAAGTTCCCTTCATGGGAAATAACGCATTTTATATTGAGGGACACAAGCGTCCAGGCGTGTGTACATACATTTTTACCAGCAGGCGAGGAGGGCACACAAAATGCATAAAAACGAGTAATTTTGTTACTGCTTGGTTTTTCACTATTCTGTTTTCAACAGCTCCTGGGTGTTTTCTGCAAGAGGAAACTGTACTTTTGAAGGCCTTTAAGAAACTGAAGCGTTCTATTCTGAGGGTGGCGTGTTACAGCTGATTTTGGTGACTTTGCGCCGCACACGGGGGCGTATACGTAACAATTTTTTCTGGCTCGACATCGATGCGTTTCCAGCGTTCTCCATTGGTTGCTGAGCGACCGTTATAGGTTCCCTTGATGGGAAATAACGCATTTTATATTGAGGGATACAAGCGTCCAGGCGTGTGTACATACATTTTTACCAGCAGGCGAGGAGAGCACACCAAATGCATAAAAAACGGGTAATTTTGTTACTGCTTGGATTTTCAATGTTCTGTAAGAGGAAACTGTACTTTTGAAGGCCTTTAAGAAACTGAAGCGTTCTATTCTGAGGGTGGCGTGTTACAGCTGATTTTGACGACTTTGCGCCGCACACGGGGGCGTGTACTTAACATTTTTTTCTGGCTCGACATCTATTTGTTTCCAGCGTACTCCACTGGTTTCTGAGTGACCATTATAAGTACCCTTGATGGGAAATAACGCATTTTATATTGAGGGACACAAGCATCCAGGCGTGTGTACATAAATTTTTACCAGCACGCGAGGAGAGCACATAAAATGCATAAAAAACGGGTAATTTTTCTACTGCTTGGTTTTTCACTGTACTGTTTTCAACAGCTCCTGGGTGTTTTCTTTCACGTTCTGCAAGAGGAAACTGTACTTTTGAAGGCCTTTAAGAAATTGAAGCGTACTATTCTGAGGGTGGCGTGTTACAGCTGATTTTGACGACTTTGCGCCGCACACGGGGGCGTATACGTAACATTTTTTTCTGGCTCGACATCTATTTGTTTCCAGCGTTCTCCACTGGTTTCTGAGTGACCATTATAAGTACCCTTAATGGGAAATAACGCATTTTATATTGAGGGACACAAGCGTCCAGGCGTGTGTACATACATTTTTACCAGCAGGCGAGGAGAGCACACCAAATGCATAAAAAACGGGTAATTTTGTTACTGCTTGGATTTTCAATGCTCTGTCTTCAACAACTCCTGGGTGTTTTCTGTAAGAGGAAACTGTACTTTTGAAGGCCTTTAAGAAACTGAAGCGTTCTATTCTGAGGGTGGCGTGTTACAGCTGATTTTGACGACTTTGCGCCGCACACGGGGGCGTGTACGTAACATTTTTCTCTGGCTCGACATCTATTTGTTTCCAGCGTACTCCACTGGTTTCTGAGTGACCATTATAAGTACCCTTGATGGGAAATAACGCATTTTATATTGAGGGACACAAGCATCCAGGCGTGTGTACATAAATTTTTACCAGCACGCGAGGAGAGCACATAAAATGCATAAAAAACGGGTAATTTTTCTACTGCTTGGTTTTTCACTGTACTGTTTTCAACAGCTCCTGGGTGTTTTCTTTCACGTTCTGCAAGAGGAAACTGTACTTTTGAAGGCCTTTAAGAAACTGAAGCGTACTATTCTGAGGGTGGCGTGTTACAGCTGATTTCGATGACCTTGCGCCGCACACGGGGGCGTATACGTAACATTATTTTTTGGCTCGACATCTATGCGTTTCCAGCGTTCTCCACTGGCTGCTGAGTGGCCATTATAAGTTCCCTTGATGGGAAATAACGTATTTTATATTGAGAGACAAAAGCGTCCAGGCGTGTGTACATACATTTGTACCAGCAGGTGAGGAGAGCACACAAAATGCATACAAAACGGGTAATTTTGTTACTGCTTGGTTTTTTCACTGTTCTGTTTACAACAGCTCCTGGGTGTTTTCTATAAGAGGACACTGTGCTTTTGAAGGCCTTTTAGAAATTGAAGCGTTCTATTCAGAGGGTGGCGTGTTACAGCTGATTTTGAGGATTTTGCGCCGCACACGGGGGCGTGTACGTAACATTTTTTTCTGGCTCGACATCTATTTGTTTAAAGCGTTCTCCACTGGTTTCTGAGTGACCATTATAAGTACCCTTGATGGGAAATAACGCATTTTATATCGAGGGACACAAGCATCCAGGCGTGTGTACATAAATTTTTACCAGCACGCGAGGAGAGCACATAAAATGCATAAAAAACGGGTAATTTTTCTACTGCTTGGTTTTTCACTGTACTGTTTTCAACAGCTCCTGGGTGTTTTCTTTCACGTTCTGCAAGAGGAAACTGTACTTTTGAAGGCCTTTAAGAAACTGAAGCGTACTATTCTGAGGGTGGCGTGCTACAGCTGATTTTGAAGACTTTGCGCCGCACACGGGGGCGTATACGTAACATTTTTTTCTGGCTCGACATCTATGCGATTCCAGCGTTCTCCACTGCCTGCTGAGTGACCATTATAGGTTCCCTTGATGGGAAATAACGCATTTTATATTGAGGGACAAAAGCGTCCAGGCGTGTGTGCATACATTTTTACCAGCAGGCGAGTAGAGCACACAAAATGCATAGAAAACGAGTAATTTTGTTACTGCTTGGTTTTTCAATGCTCTGTTTTCAACAGCTCCCGGGTGTTTTCTGCAAGAGGACACTGTGCTTTTGAAGGCCTTTTAGAAATTGAAGCGTTTTATTCCGAGCGTGGCGTGTTACAGCTGATTTTGACGACGCCGCACACGGGGGCGTTGCGTAACATTTTTTTCTGGTTCGACATCTATGCGTTTCCAGCGTTCTCCACTGGCTACTGAGTGACCATTATAAGTTCCCTTGATGGGAAATAACGCATTTTATATTGAGGGACAAAAGCGTCCAGGCGTGTGTGCATACATTCTTACCAGCAGGCGAGGAGAGCACACAAAATGCATAGAAAACGAGCAATTTTGTTACTGCTTGGTTTTTCAATGCTCTGTTTTCAACAGCTCCTGGGTGTTTTCTGCAAGAGGAAACTGTTCTTTTGAAGGCCTTTAAGAAACTGAAGCGTTCTATTCAGAGGGTGGCGTGTTACAGCTGATTTTGAGGATTTTGCGCCGCACACGGGGGCGTGTACGTAACATTTTTTTCTGGCTCGACATCTATTTGTTTCCAGCGTTCTCCACTGGTTTCTGAGTGACCATTATAAGTACCCTTGATGGGAAATAACGCATTTTATATTGAGGGACACAAGCATCCAGGCGTGTGTACATAAATTTTTACCAGCACGCGAGGAGAGCACATAAAATGCATAAAAAACGGGTAATTTTTCTACTGCTTGGTTTTTCACTGTACTGTTTTCAACAGCTCCTGGGTGTTTTCTTTCACGTTCTGCAAGAGGAAACTGTACTTTTGAAGGCCTTTAAGAAACTGAAGCGTTCCACTCTGAGGGTGACGTGATACAGCTGATCTTGATGACTTTGCGCCGCACACGGGGGCGTATACGTAACAATTTTTTCTTGCTTGACATCGATGCGTTTCCAGCGTTCTCCATTGGCTGCTGAGCGACAATTATATGTTCCCTTAATGGGAAATAACGCATTTTATATTGAGGGATACAAGCGTCCAGGCGTGTGTACATACGTTTTTACCAGCAGGCGAGGAGAGCACACAAAATGCATAAAAATGAGTAATTTTGTTACAGCTTGGTTTTTCACTGTTCTGTTTAAAACAGCTCCTGGGTGTTTTCTTTCACGTTCTGCAAGAGGAAACTGTGCTTTTGAATGCCTTTAAGAAACTGAAGCGGATTATTCTGAGGGTGGCGTGCTACGGCTGATTTTGATGACTTTGCGCCGCACACGGGGGTGTATACGTAACAATTTTTTTTTGGCTCGACATCTATGCGTTTCCAGCGTTCTCCACTGGCTGCTGAGTGGCCATTATAAGTTCCCTTGATGGGAAATAACGGATTTTATATTGAGGGACACAAGCATCCAGGCGTGTGTACATAAATTTTTACCAGCACGCGAGGAGAGCACATAAAATGCATAAAAAACGGGTAATTTTTCTACTGCTTGGTTTTTCACTGTACTGTTTTCAACAGCTCCTGGGTGTTTTCTTTCACGTTCTGCAAGAGGAAACTGTACTTTTGAAGGCCTTTAAGAAACTGAAGCGTTCCATTCTGAGGGTGACGTGATACAGCTGATCTTGATGACTTTGCGCCGCACACGGGGGCGTATACGTAACAATTTTTTCTGGCTTGACATCGATGCGTTTCCAGCGTTCTCCATTGGCTGCTGAGCGACCATTATAAGTTCCCTTGATGGGAAATAACGCATTTTATATTGAGGGACACAAGCGTCCAGGCGTGTGTACATACGTTTTTACCAGCAGGCGAGGAGAGCACACAAAATGCATAAAAATGAGTAATTTTGTTACAGCTTGGTTTTTCACTGTTCTGTTTAAAACAGCTCCTGGGTGTTTTCTTTCACGTTCTGCAAGAGGAAACTGTGCTTTTGAATGCCTTTAAGAAACTGAAGCGGATTATTCTGAGGGTGGCGTGCTACGGCTGATTTTGATGACTTTGCGCCGCACACGGGGGTGTATACGTAACAATTTTTTCTGGCTCGACATCTATGCGTATCCAGCGCTCTCCACTGGCTGCTGAGTGACCATTATAGGTCCTCTTGATGGGAAATAACGGATTTTATATTGAGGGACACAAGCGTCCAGGCTTGTGTACAAACGTTTTTACCAGCAGGCGAGGAGAGCACACAAAATGCATAAAAAACGAGTAATTTTGTTACTGCTTGGTTTTTCAATGTTCTGTTTTCAACAGTTCCTGGGTGTTTTCTGCAAGAGGAAACTGTACCTTTGAAGGCCTTTAAGAAACTGAAGCGTAGTATTCTGAGGGTGGCGTGTTACAGCTGATTTTGATGACTTTGCGCCGCACACGGGGGCGTATACGTAACATTTTTTTTTTGGCTCGACATCTATGCGTTTCCAGCGTTCTCCACTTGCTGCTGAGTGGCCATTATAAGTTCCCTTGATGGGAAATAACGCATTTTATATTGAGGGACACAAGCGTCCAGGCGTGTGTGCATACATTTTTACCAGCAGGGGAGGAGAGCACACAAAATGCATAAAAAACGGGTAATTTTGTTACTGCTTGGATTTTAAATGTTCTGTTTTCAACAGCTCCTGGGTGTTTTCTGTAAGAGGAAACTGTACTTTTGAAGGCCTTTAAGAAACTGAAGCGTTCTATTCTGAGGGTGGCGTGTTACAGCTGATTGTGACGACTTTGCGCCCCACACGGGGGCGTATACGTAACATTTTTTTCTGGCTCGACATCTATTTGTTTCCAGCGTTCTCCACTGGTTTCTGAGTGACCATTATAAGTACCCTTAATGGGAAATAACGCATTTTATATTGAGGGACACAAGCGTCCAGGCGTGTGTACATACATTTTTACCAACAGGCGAGGAGAGCACACCAAATGCATAAAAAACGGGTAATTTTGTTACTGCTTGGATTTTCAATGTTCTGTCTTCAACAGCTCCTGGGTGTTTTCTGTAAGAGGAAACTGTACTTTTGAAGGCCTTTAAGAAACTGAAGCGTTCTATTCTGAGGGTGGCGTGTTACAGCTGATTTTGACGACTTTGCGCCGCACACGGGGGCGTGTACGTAACATTTTTTTCTGGCTCGACATCTATTTGTTTCCAGCGTACTCCACTGGTTTCTGAGTGACCATTATAAGTACCCTTGATGGGAAATAACGCATTTTATATTGAGGGACACAAGCATCCAGGCGTGTGTACATAAATTTTTACCAGCACGCGAGGAGAGCACATAAAATGCATAAAAAACGGGTAATTTTTCTACTGCTTGGTTTTTCACTGTACTGTTTTCAACAGCTCCTGGGTGTTTTCTTTCACGTTCTGCAAGAGGAAACTGTACTTTTGAAGGCCTTTAAGAAACTGAAGCGTACTATTCTGAGGGTGGCGTGTTACAGCTGATTTCGATGACCTTGCGCCGCACACGGGGGCGTATACGCAACATTATTTTTTGGCTCGACATCTATGCATTTCCAGCGTTCTCCGCTGGCTGCTTAGTGGCCATTATAAGTTCCCTTGATGGGAAATAACGTATTTTATATTGAGAGACAAAAGCGTCCAGGCGTGTGCACATACATTTGTACCAGCAGGTGAGGAGAGCACACAAAATGCATACAAAACGGGTAATTTTGTTACTGCTTGGTTTTTTCACTGTTCTGTTTACAACAGCTCCTGGGTGTTTTCTATAAGAGGACACTGTGCTTTTGAAGGCCTTTTAGAAATTGAAGCGTTCTATTCAGAGGGTGGCGTGTTACAGCTGATTTTGAGGATTTTGCGCCGCACACGGGGGCGTGTACGTAACATTTTTTTCTGGCTCGACATCTATTTGTTTAAAGCGTTCTCCACTGGTTTCTGAGTGACCATTATAAGTACCCTTGATGGGAAATAACGCATTTTATATTGAGGGACACAAGCATCCAGGCGTGTGTACATAAATTTTTACCAGCACGCGAGGAGAGCACATAAAATGCATAAAAAACGGGTAATTTTTCTACTGCTTGGTTTTTCACTGTACTGTTTTCAACAGCTCCTGGGTGTTTTCTTTCACGTTCTGCAAGAGGAAACTGTACTTTTGAAGGCCTTTAAGAAACTGAAGCGTACTATTCTGAGGGTGGCGTGCTACAGCTGATTTTGAAGACTTTGCGCCGCACACGGGGGCGTATACGTAACATTTTTTTCTGGCTCGACATCTATGCGATTCCAGCGTTCTCCACTGCCTGCTGAGTGACCATTATAGGTTCCCTTGATGGGAAATAACGCATTTTATATTGAGGGACAAAAGCGTCCAGGCGTGTGTGCATACATTTTTACCAGCAGGCGAGTAGAGCACACAAAATGCATAGAAAACGAGTAATTTTGTTACTGCTTGGTTTTTCAATGCTCTGTTTTCAACAGCTCCCGGGTGTTTTCTGCAAGAGGACACTGTGCTTTTGAAGGCCTTTTAGAAATTGAAGCGTTTTATTCCGAGCGTGGCGTGTTACAGCTGATTTTGACGACGCCGCACACGGGGGCGTTGCGTAACATTTTTTTCTGGTTCGACATCTATGCGTTTCCAGCGTTCTCCACTGGCTACTGAGTGACCATTATAAGTTCCCTTGATGGGAAATAACGCATTTTATATTGAGGGACAAAAGCGTCCAGGCGTGTGTGCATACATTCTTACCAGCAGGCGAGGAGAGCACACAAAATGCATAGAAAACGAGCAATTTTGTTACTGCTTGGTTTTTCAATGCTCTGTTTTCAACAGCTCCTGGGTGTTTTCTGCAAGAGGAAACTGTTCTTTTGAAGGCCTTTAAGAAACTGAAGCGTTCTATTCAGAGGGTGGCGTGTTACAGCTGATTTTGAGGATTTTGCGCCGCACACGGGGGCGTGTACGTAACATTTTTTTCTGGCTCGACATCTATTTGTTTCCAGCGTTCTCCACTGGTTTCTGAGTGACCATTATAAGTACCCTTGATGGGAAATAACGCATTTTATATTGAGGGACACAAGCATCCAGGCGTGTGTACATAAATTTTTACCAGCACGCGAGGAGAGCACATAAAATGCATAAAAAATGGGTAATTTTTCTACTGCTTGGTTTTTCACTGTACTGTTTTCAACAGCTCCTGGGTGTTTTCTTTCACGTTCTGCAAGAGGAAACTGTACTTTTGAAGGCCTTTAAGAAACTGAAGCGTTCCACTCTGAGGGTGACGTGATACAGCTGATCTTGATGACTTTGCGCCGCACACGGGGGCGTATACGTAACAATTTTTTCTTGCTTGACATCGATGCGTTTCCAGCGTTCTCCATTGGCTGCTGAGCGACAATTATAAGTTCCCTTAATGGGAAATAACGCATTTTATATTGAGGGATACAAGCGTCCAGGCGTGTGTACATACGTTTTTACCAGCAGGCGAGGAGAGCACACAAAATGCATAAAAATGAGTAATTTTGTTACAGCTTGGTTTTTCACTGTTCTGTTTAAAACAGCTCCTGGGTCTTTTCTTTCACGTTCTGCAAGAGAAAACTGTGCTTTTGAGTGCCTTTAAGAAACTGAAGCGGATTATTCTGAGGGTGGCGTGCTACGGCTGATTTTGATGACTTTGCGCCGCACACGGGGTTGTATACGTAACAATTTTTTCTGGCTCGACATCTATGCGTATCCAGCGCTCTCCACTGGCTACTGAGTGACCATTATAGGTCCTCTTAATGGGAAATAACGGATTTTATATTGAGGGACACAAGCGTCCAGGCTTGTGTGCATACGTTTTTACCAGCAGGCGAGGAGAGCACACAAAATGCATAAAAAACGAGTAATTTCGTTACTGCTTGGTTTTTCAATGTTCTGTTTTCAACAGTTCCTGGGTGTTTTCTGCAAGAGGAAACTGTACTTTTGAAGGCCTTTAAGAAACTGAAGCGTCCTATTCTGAGGGTGGCGTGTTACAGCTGATTTTGATGACTTTGCGCCGCACACGGGGGCGTATACGTAACATTTTTTTTTTGGCTCGACATCTATGCGTTTCCAGCGTTCTCCACTGGCTGCTGAGTGGCCATTATAAGTTCCCTTGATGGGAAATAACGCATTTTATATTGAGGGACAAAAGGGTCCAGGCGTGTGCACATACATTTGTACCAGCAGGCGAGGAGAGCACACAAAATGCATAAAAAACGGGTAATTTTGTTACTGCTTGGTTTTTCACTGTTCTGTTTTCAACAGCTCCTGGGTGTTTTCTTTCACGTTCTGCAAGAGGAAACTGTGCTTTCGAAGGCTTTTAACAAACTGAAGCGTTCTATTCTGAGGGTGGCGTGTTACAGCTGATTTTGATGACTTTGCGCCGCACACGGGGGCGTATACGTAACATTTTTTTCTGGCTCGACATCGATACATTTCCAGCGTTCTCCCCTGGCTGCTGAGTGACCATTATAAGTTCCCTTGATGGGAAATAACGCATTTTATACTGAGGGACACAAGCGTCCAGGCGTGTGTACATACATTTTTACCAGCAGGCGAGGAGAGCACACAAAATGCATAAAAAACGGGTAATTTTGTTACTGCTTGGTTTTTCACTGTTCTGTTTTCAACTGCTCCTGGGTGTTTTCTTCCACGTTCTGCAAAGAGGAAACTGTACTTTTGAAGGCCTTTAAGAAACTGAAGCGTTCCGTTCTGAGGGTGACGTGATACAGCTGATCTTGATGACTTTGCGCCGCACACGGGGACGTATACGTAACAATTTTTTCTGGCTCGACATCTATGCGTATCCAGCGCTCTCCACTGGCTGCTGAGTGACCATTATAGGTCCTCTTGATGGGAAATAACGGATTTTATATTGAGGGACACAAGCATCCAGGCGTGTGTACATAAATTTTTACCAGCACGCGAGGTGAGCACATAAAATGCATAAAAAACGGGTAATTTTTCTACTGCTTGGTTTTTCACTGTACTGTTTTCAACAGCTCCTGGGTGTTTTCTTTCACGTTCTGCATGAGGAAACTGTACTTTTGAAGGCCTTTAAGAAACTGAAGCGTACTATTCTGAGGGTGGCGTGTTACAGCTGATTTTGATGACTTTGCGCCGCACACGGGGGCGTATACGTAAAATTTTTTTTTGGCTCGAGATCTATGCGTTTCCAGCGTTCTCCACTGGCTGCTGAGTGGCCATTATAAGTTCCCTTGATGGGAAATAACGCATTTTATATTGAGGGACAAAAGGGTCCAGGCGTGTGCACATACATTTGTACCAGCAGGCGAGGAGAGCACACAAAATGCATAAAAACGAGTAATTTTGTTACTGCTTGGATTTTCAATGTTCTGTTTTCAACAGCTCCTGGGTGTTTTCTGTAAGAGGAAACTGTACTTTTGAAGGCCTTTAAGAAACTGAAGCGTTCTATTCTGTGGGTGGCGTGTTACAGCTGATTTTGATGACTTTGCGCCGCACACGGGGGCGTGTACGTAACATTTTTTTCTGGCTCGACATCTATTTGTTTCCAGCGTACTCCACTGGTTTCTGAGTGACCATTATAAGTACCCTTGATGGGAAATAACGCAATTTATATTGAGGGACACAAGCATCCAGGCGTGTGTACATAAATTTTTACCAGCACGCGAGGAGAGCACATAAAATGCATAAAAAACGGGTAATTTTTCTACTGCTTGGTTTTTCACTGTACTGTTTTCAACAGCTCCTGGGTGTTTTCTTTCACGTTCTGCATGAGGAAACTGTACTTTTGAAGGCCTTTAAGAAACTAAAGCGTACTATTCTGAGGGTGGCGTGTTACAGCTGATTTTAATGACTTTGCGCCGCACACGGGGGCGTATACGTAACATTTTTTTTTGGCTCGACATCTGTGCGTTTCCAGCGTTCTCCACTGGCTGCTGAGTGGCCATTATAAGTTCCCTTGATGGGAAATAACGCATTTTATATTGAGGGACACAAGCGTCCAGGCGTGTGTACATACATTTGTACCAGAAGGTGAGGAGAGCACACAAAATGCATAAAAAACGGGTAATTTTGTTACTGCTTGGTTTTTCACTGTTCTGTTTACAACAGCTCCTGGGTGTTTTCTTTCACGTTCTGCAAGAGGAAACTGTACTTTTGAAGGCCTTTAAGAAACTGAAGCTTTTAATCCCGAGGGTGGCGTGCTACAGCTGATTTTGAAGACTTTGCGCCACACACGGGGGCGTATACGTAACTTTTATTTCTGGCTCGACATCGATGCCTTTCCAGCGTTCTCCACTGGCTGCTGAGTGACCATTATAAGTTCCCTTGATGGGAAATAACGCATTTTATATTGAGGGACAAAAGCGTCCAGGCGTGTGCACATACATTTGTACCAGCAGGTGAGGAGAGCACACAAAATGCATAAAAAACGGGTAATTTTGTTACTGCTTGGTTTTTCACTGTACTGTTTTTAACAGCTCCTGGGTGTTTTCTTTCACGTTCTGCACGAGGAAACTGTACATTTGAAGGCGTTTAAGAAACTGAAGCGTTTAATCCCGAGGGTGGCGTGCTACAGCTGATTTTGAAGATTTTGCGCCGCACACGGGGGCGTATACGTAACATTTTTTTCTGGCTCGACATCGATGCGTTTCCAGCGTTCTCCATTGGCTGCTGAGCGACCATTATAAGTTCCCTTGATGGGAAATAACGCATTTTATATTGAGGGACACAAGCGTCCAGGCGTGTGTACATACATTTTTACCAGCACGCGAGGAGAGCACATAAAATGCATAAAAAACGGGTAATTTTTCTACTGCTTGGTTTTTCACTGTACTGTTTTCAACAGCTCCTGGGTGTTTTCTTTCACGTTCTGCAAGAGGAAACTGTACATTTGAAGGCCTTTAAGAAACTGAAGCGTTTAATCCCGAGGGTGGCGTGCTACAGCTGATTTTGAAGACTTTGCGCCGCACACGGGGGCGTATACGTAACATTTTTTTCTGGCTCGAAATCGATGCGTTTCCAGCGTTCTCCACTGGCTGCTGAGTGACCATTATAAGTTCCCTTCATGGGAAATAACGCATTTTATATTGAGGGACACAAGCGTCCAGGCGTGTGTACATACATTTTTACCAGCAGGCGAGGAGGGCACACAAAATGCATAAAAACGAGTAATTTTGTTACTGCTTGGTTTTTCACTTTTCTGTTTTCAACAGCTCCTGTTTTCTGCAAGAGGAAACTGTACTTTTGAAGGCCTTTAAGAAACTGAAGCGTTCTATTCTGAGGGTGGCGTGTTACAGCTGATTTTGATGACTTTGCGCCGCACACGGGGGCCTATACGTAACAATTTTTTCTGGCTCGACATCGATGCGTCTCCAGCGTTCTCCATTGGTTGCTGAGCGACCGTTATAGGTTCCCTTGATGGGAAATAACGCATTTTATATTGAGGGACACAAGCGTCCAGGCGTGTGTACATACATTTTTACCAGCAGGCGAGGAGAGCACACCAAATGCATAAAAAACGGGTAATTTTGTTACTGCTTGGATTTTCAATGTTCTGTCTTCAACAACTCCTGGGTGTTTTCTGTAAGAGGAAACTGTACTTTTGAAGGCCTTTAAGAAACTGAAGCGTTCTATTCTGAGGGTGGCGTGTTACAGCTGATTTTGACGACTTTGCGCCGCACACGGGGGCGTGTACTTAACATTTTTTTCTGGCTCGACATCTATTTGTTTCCAGCGTACTCCACTGGTTTCTGAGTGACCATTATAAGTACCCTTGATGGGAAATAACGCATTTTATATTGAGGGACACAAGCATCCAGGCGTGTGTACATAAATTTTTACCAGCACGCGAGGAGAGCACATAAAATGCATAAAAAACGGGTAATTTTTCTACTGCTTGGTTTTTCACTGTACTGTTTTCAACAGCTCCTGGGTGTTTTCTTTCACGTTCTGCAAAGAGGAAACTGTACTTTTGAAGGCCTTTAATAAACTGAAGCGTACTATTCTGAGGGTGGCATGTTACAGCTGATTTTGATGACCTTGCGCCGCACACGGGGGCGTATACGTAACATTATTTTTTGGCTCGACATCTATGCGTTTCCAGCGTTCTCCACTGGCTGCTGAGTGGCCATTATAAGTTCCCTTGATGGGAAATAACGCATTTTATATTGAGGGACAAAAGCGTCCAGGCGTGTGCACATACATTTGTACCAGCAGGTGAGGAGAGCACACAAAATGCATACGAAACGGGTAATTTTGTTACTGCTTGGTTTTTCACTTTTCTGTTTTCAACAGCTCCTGGGTGTTTTCTTTCACGTTCTGCAAAGAGGAAACTGTACTTTTGAGGGCCTTTAAGAAACTGAAGCGTACTATTCTGAGGGTGGCGTGTTACAGCTGATTTTGATGACTTTGCGCCGCACACGGGGGCGTATACGTAAAATTTTTTTTTGGCTCGACATCTATGCGTTTCCAGCGTTCTCCACTGGCTGCTGAGTGGCCATTATAAGTTCCCTTGATGGGAAATAACGCATTTTATATTGAGGGACAAAAGGGTCCAGGCGTGTGCACATACATTTGGACCAGCAGGCGAGGAGAGCACACAAAATGCATAAAAACGAGTAATTTTGTTACTGCTTGGATTTTCAATGTTCTGTTTTCAACAGCTCCTGGGTGTTTTCTGTAAGAGGAAACTGTACTTTTGAAGGCCTTTAAGAAACTGAAGCGTTCTATTCTGAGGGTGGCGTGTTACAGCTGATTTTGACGACTTTGCGCCGCACACGGGGGCGTGTACGTAACATTTTTTTCTGGCTCGACATCTATTTGTTTCCAGCGTACTCCACTGGTTTCTGAGTGACCATTATAAGTACCCTTGATGGGAAATAACGCATTTTATATTGAGGGACACAAGCATCCAGGCGTGTGTACATACGTTTTTACCAGCAGGCGAGGAGAGCACACAAAATGCATAAAAATGCGTAATTTTGTTACAGCTTGGTTTTTCACTGTTCTGTTTAAAACAGCTCCTGGGGGTTTTCTTTCACGTTCTGCAAGAGGAAACTGTGCTTTTGAATGCCTTTAAGAAACTGAAGCGGATTATTCTGAGGGTGGCGTGCTACGGCTGATTTTGATGACTTTGCGCCGCACACGGGGGTGTATACGTAACATTTTTTTCTGGCTCGACATCTATGCGTATCCAGCGCTCTCCACTGGCTGCTGAGTGACCATTATAGGTCCTCTTGATGGGGAATAACGGATTTTATATTGAGGGACACAAGCGTCCAGGCTTGTATGCATACGTTTTTACCAGCAGGCGAGGAGAGCACACGAAATGCATAAAAAACGAGTTATTTTGTTACTGCTTGGTTTTTCAATGTTCTGTTTTCAACAGTTCCTGGGTGTTTTCTGTAAGAGGAAACTGTACTTTTGAAGGCCTTTAAGAAACTGAAGCGTTCTATTCTGAGGGTGGCGTGTTACAGCTGATTTTGACGACTTTGCGCCGCACACGGGGGCGTATACGTAACATTTTTTTTCTGGCTCGACATCTATTTGTTTCCAGCGTTCTCCACTGGCTGCTGAGTGGCCATTATAAGTTCCCTTGATGGGAAATAACGCATTTTATATTGAGGGACACAAGCGTCCAGGCGTGTGTGCATACATTTTTACCAGCAGGGGAGGAGAGCACACAAAATGCATAAAAAACGGGTAATTTTGTTACTGCTTGGTTTTTCACTGTTCTGTTTAAAACAGCTCCTGGGGGTTTTCTTTCACGTTCTGCAAGAGGAAACTGTGCTTTTGAATGCCTTTAAGAAACTGAAGCGGATTATTCTGAGGGTGGCGTGCTACAGCTGATTTTGAAGATTTTGCGCCGCACACGGGGGCGTATACGTAACATTTTTTTTTTGGCTCGACATCTATGCGTTTCCAGCGTTCTCCACTGGCTGCTGAGTGGCCATTATAAGTTCCCTTGATGGGAAATAACGCATTTTATATTGAGGGACACAAGCGTCCAGGCGTGTGTGCATACATTTTTACCAGCAGGGGAGGAGAGCACACAAAATGCATAAAAAACGGGTAATTTTGTTACTGCTTGGATTTTAAATGTTCTGTTTTCAACAGCTCCTGGGTGTTTTCTGTAAGAGGAAACTGTACTTTTGAAGGCCTTTAAGAAACTGAAGCGTTCTATTCTGAGGGTGGCGTGTTACAGCTGATTTTGACGACTTTGCGCCGCACACGGGGGCGTATACGTAACATTTTTTTTCTGGCTCGACATCTATTTGTTTCCAGCGTTCTCCACTGGTTTCTGAGTGACCATTATAAGTACCCTTAATGGGAAATAACGCATTTTATATTGAGGGACACAAGCGTCCAGGCGTGTGTACATACATTTTTACCAGCAGGCGAGGAGAGCACACCAAATGCATAAAAAACGGGTAATTATGTTACTGCTTGGATTTTCAATGTTCTGTCTTCAACAGCTCCTGGGTGTTTTCTGTAAGAGGAAACTGTGCTTTTGAAGGCCTTTTAGAAATTGAAGCGTTCTGTTCAGAGGGTGGCGTGTTACAGCTGATTTTGAGGATTTTGCGCCGCACACGGGGGCGTGTACGTAACATTTTTTTCTGGCTCGACATCTATTTGTTTCCAGCGTTCTCCACTGGTTTCTGAGTGACCATTATAAGTACCCTTGATGGGAAATAACGCATTTTATATCGAGGGACACAAGCATCCAGGCGTGTGTACATAAATTTTTACCAGCACGCGAGGAGAGCACATAAAATGCATAAAAAACGGGTAATTTTTCTACTGCTTGGTTTTTCACTGTACTGTTTTCAACAGCTCCTGGGTGTTTTCTTTCACGTTCTGCAAGAGGAAACTGTACTTTTGAAGGCCTTTAAAAAACTGAAGCGTACTATTCTGAGGGTGGCGTGCTACAGCTGATTTTGAAGACTTTGCGCCGCACACGGGGGCGTATACGTAACATTTTTTTCTGGCTCGACATCTATGCGATTCCAGCGTTCTCCACTGGCTGCTGAGTGACCATTGTAGGTTCCCTTGATGGGAAATAACGCATTTTATATTGAGGGACAAAAGCGTCCAGGCGTGCATACATTGCATACCAGCAGGCGAGTAGAGCACACAAAATGCATAGAAAACGAGTAATTTTGTTACTGCTTGGTTTTTCAATGCTCTGTTTTCAACAGCTCCTGGGTGTTTTCTGCAAGAGGACACTGTGCTTTTGAAGGCCTTTTAGAAATTGAAGCGTTTTATTCCGAGCGTGGCGTGTTACAGCTGATTTTGAGGATTTTGCGCCGCACACGGGGGCGTGTACGTAACATTTTTTTCTGGCTCGACATCTATTTGTTTCCAGCGTTCTCCACTGGTTTCTGAGTGACCATTATAAGTACCCTTGATGGGAAATAACGCATTTTATATCGAGGGACACAAGCATCCAGGCGTGTGTACATACATTTTTACCAGCACGCGAGGAGAGCACATAAAATGCATAAAAAACGGGTAATTTTTCTACTGCTTGGTTTTTCACTGTACTGTTTTCAACAGCTCCTGGGTGTTTTCTTTCAGGTTCTGCATGAGGAAACTGTACTTTTGAAGGCCTTTAAGAAACTGAAGCGTACTATTCTGAGGGTGGCGTGCTACAGCTGATTTTGAAGACTTTGCGCCGCACACGGGGGCGTATACGTAACATTTTTTTCTGGCTCGACATCTATGCGATTCCAGCGTTCTCCACTGGCTGCTGAGTGACTATTATAGGTCCTCTTGATGGGAAATAACGGATTTTATATTGAGGGACACAAGCGTCCAGGCGTGTGTACATACGTTTTTACCAGCAGGCGAGGAGAGCACACAAAATGCATAAAAATGAGTAATTTTGTTACAGCTTGGTTTTTCACTGTTCTGTTTAAAACAGCTCCTGGGTGTTTTCTTTCACGTTCTGCAAGAGGAAACTGTGCTTTTGAATACCTTTAAGAAACTGAAGCGGATTATTCTGAGGGTGGCATGCTACGGCTGATTTTGATGACTTTGCGCCGCACACGGGGGTGTATACGTAACATTTTTTTCTGGCTCGACATCTATGCGTATCCAGCGCTCTCCACTGGCTGCTGAGTGATCATTATAGGTCCTCTTGATGGGAAATAACGGATTTTATATTGAGGGACACAAGCATCCAGGCGTGTGTACATAAATTTTTACCAGCACGCGAGGAGAGCACATAAAATGCATAAAAAACGGGTAATTTTTCTACTGCTTGGTTTTTCACTGTACTGTTTTCAACAGCTCCTGGGTGTTTTCTTTCACGTTCTGCATGAGGAAACTGTACTTTTGAAGGCCTTTAAGAAACTGAAGCGTACTATTCTGAGGGTGGCGTGTTACAGCTGATTTTGATGACTTTGCGCCGCACACGGGGGCGTATACGTAAAATTTTTTTTTGGCTCGACATCTATGCGTTTCCAGCGTTCTCCACTGGCTGCTGAGTGGCCATTATAAGTTCCCTTGATGGGAAATAACGCATTTTATATTGAGGGACAAAAGGGTCCAGGCGTGTGCACATACATTTGTACCAGCAGGCGAGGAGAGCACACAAAATGCATAAAAAACGGGTTATTTTGTTACTGCTTGGATTTTCAATGTTCTGTTTTCAACAGCTCCTGGGTGTTTTCTTTCACGTTCTGCAAGAGGAAACTGTGCTTTTGAATACCTTTAAGAAACTGAAGCGGATTATTCTGAGGGTGGCATGCTACGGCTGATTTTGATGACTTTGCGCCGCACACGGGGGTGTATACGTAACAATTTTTTCTGGCTCGACATCTATGCGTATCCAGCGCTCTCCACTGGCTGCTGAGTGACCGTTATAGGTCCTCTTGATGGGAAATAACGGATTTTATATTGAGGGACACAAGCGTCCAGGCGTGTGTACATACGTTTTTACCAGCAGGCGAGGAGAGCACACAAAATGCATAAAAATGAGTAATTTTGTTACAGCTTGGTTTTTCACTGTTCTGTTTAAAACAGCTCCTGGGTGTTTTCTTTCACGTTCTGCAAGAGGAAACTGTGCTTTTGAATGCCTTTAAGAAACTGAAGCGGATTATTCTGAGGGTGGCGTGCTACGGCTGATTTTGATGACTTTGCGCCGCACACGGGGGTGTATACGTAACAATTTTTTCTGGCTCGACATTTATGCGTATCCAGCGCTCTCCACTGGCTGCTGAGTGACCATTATAGGTCCTCTTGATGGGAAATAACGGATTTTATATTGAGGGACACAAGCGTCCAGGCTTGTGTGCATAAGTTTTTACCAGCAGGCGAGGAGAGCACACAAAATGCATAAAAAACGAGTAATTTTGTTACTGCTTGGTTTTTCAATGTTCTGTTTTCAACAGTTCCTGGGTGTTTTCTGCAAGAGGAAACTGTACTTTTGAAGGCCTTTAAGAAACTGAAGCGTACTATTCTGAGGGTGGCGTGTTACAGCTGATTTTGATGACTTTGCGCCGCACACGGGGGCGTATACGTAACATTTTTTTGTTGGCTCGACATCTATGCGTTTCCAGCGTTCTCCACTGGCTGCTGAGTGGCCATTATAAGTTCCCTTGATGGGAAATAACGCATTTTATATTGTGGGACACAAGCGTCCAGGCGTGTGTACATACATTTTTACCAGCAGGCGAGGAGGGCACACAAAATGCATAAAAAACGGGTAATTTTGTTACTGCTTGGATTTTAAATGTTCTGTTTTCAACAGCTCCTGAGTGTTTTCTGTAAGAGGAAACTGTACTTTTGAAGGCCTTTAAGAAACTGAAGCGTTCTATTCTGAGGGTGGCGTGTTACAGCTGATTTTGACCACTTTGCGCCGCACACGGGGGCGTATACGTAACATTTTTTTTCTGGCTCGACATCTATTTGTTTCCAGCGTTCTCCACTGGTTTCTGAGTGACCATTATAAGTACCCTTAATGGGAAGTAACGCATTTTATATTGAGGGACACAAGCGTCCAGGCGTGTGTACATACGTTTTTACCAGCAGGCGAGGAGAGCACACAAAATGCATAAAAATGAGTAATTTTGTTACAGCTTGGTTTTTCACTGTTCTGTTTAAAACAGCTCCTGGGTGTTTTCTTTCACGTTCTGCAAGAGGAAACTGTGCTTTTGAATACCTTTAAGAAACTGAAGCGGATTATTCTGAGGGTGGCATGCTACGGCTGATTTTGATGACTTTGCGCCGCACACGGGGGTGTATAAGTAACAATTTTTTCTGGCTCGACATCTATGCGTATCCAGCGCTCTCCACTGGCTGCTGAGTGACCATTATAGGTCCTCTTGATGGGAAATAACGGATTTTATATTGAGGGACACAAGCATCCAGGCGTGTGTACATAAATTTTTACCAGCACGCGAGGAGAGCACATAAAATGCATAAAAAACGGGTAATTTTTCTACTGCTTGGTTTTTCACTGTACTGTTTTCAACAGCTCCTGGGTGTTTTCTTTCACGTTCTGCATGAGGAAACTGTACTTTTGAAGGCCTTTAAGAAACTGAAGCGTACTATTCTGAGGGTGGCGTGTTACAGCTGATTTTGATGACTTTGCGCCGCACACGGGGGCGTATACGTAAAATTTTTTTTTGGCTCGACATCTGTGCGTTTCCAGCGTTCTCCACTGGCTGCTGAGTGGCCATTATAAGTTCCCTTGATGGGAAATAACGCATTTTATATTGAGGGACACAAGCGTCCAGGCGTGTGTACATACATTTGTACCAGAAGGTGAGGAGAGCACACAAAATGCATAAAAAACGGGTAATTTTGTTACTGCTTGGTTTTTCACTGTTCTGTTTACAACAGCTCCTGGGTGTTTTCTTTCACGTTCTGCAAGAGGAAACTGTACTTTTGAAGGCCTTTAAGAAACTGAAGCTTTTAATCCCGAGGGTGGCGTGCTACAGCTGATTTTGAAGACTTTGCGCCGCACACGGGGGCGTATACGTAACTTTTATTTCTGGCTCGACATCGATGCCTTTCCAGCGTTCTCCACTGGCTGCTGAGTGACCATTATAAGTTCCCTTGATGGGAAATAACGCATTTTATATTGAGGGACATAAGCGTCCAGGCGTGTGCACATACATTTGTACCAGCAGGTGAGGAGAGCACACAAAATGCATAAAAAACGGGTAATTTTGTTACTGCTTGGTTTTTCACTGTACTGTTTTTAACAGCTCCTGGGTGTTTTCTTTCACGTTCTGCACGAGGAAACTGTACATTTGAAGGCCTTTAAGAAACTGAAGCGTTTAATCCCGAGGGTGGCGTGCTACAGCTGATTTTGAAGACTTTGCGCCGCACACGGGGGCGTATACGTAACATTTTTTTCTGGCTCGAAATCGATGCGTTTCCAGCGTTCTCCACTGGCTGCTGAGTGACCATTATAAGTTCCCTTCATGGGAAATAACGCATTTTATATTGAGGGACACAAGCGTCCAGGCGTGTGTACATACGTTTTTACCAGCAGGCGAGGAGGGCACACAAAATGCATAAAAACGAGTAATTTTGTTACTGCTTGGTTTTTCACTTTTCTGTTTTCAACAGCTCCTGGGTGTTTTCTGCAAGAGGAAACTGTACTTTTGAAGGCCTTTAAGAAACTGAAGCGTTCTATTCTGAGGGTGGCGTGTTACAGCTGATTTTGATGACTTTGCGCCGCACACGGGGGCGTATACGTAACAATTTTTTCTGGCTCGACATCGATGCGTTTCCAGCGTTCTCCATTGGTTGCTGAGCGACCGTTTTAGGTTCCCTTGATGGGAAATAACGCATTTTATATTGAGGGACACAAGCGTCCAGGCGTGTGTACATACATTTTTACCAGCAGGCGAGGAGAGCACACCAAATGCATAAAAAACGGGTAATTTTGTTACTGCTTGGATTTTCAATGTTCTGTCTTCAACAGCTCCTGGGTGTTTTCTGTAAGAGGAAACTGTACTTTTGAAGGCCTTTAAGAAACTGAAGCGTTCTATTCTGAGGGTGGCGTGTTACAGCTGATTTTGACGACTTTGCGCCGCACACGGGGGCGTGTACTTAACATTTTTTTCTGGCTCGACATCTATTTGTTTCCAGCGTACTCCACTGGTTTCTGAGTGACCATTATAAGTACCCTTGATGGGAAATAACGCATTTTATATTGAGGGACACAAGCATCCAGGCGTGTGTACATAAATTTTTACCAGCACGCGAGGAGAGCACATAAAATGCATAAAAAACGGGTAATTTTTCTACTGCTTGGTTTTTCACTGTACTGTTTTCAACAGCTCCTGGGTGTTTTCTTTCACGTTCTGCAAGAGGAAACTGTACTTTTGAAGGCCTTTAAGAAACTGAAGCGTACTATTCTGAGGGTGGCATGTTACAGCTGATTTTGATGACCTTGCGCCGCACACGGGGGCGTATACGTAACATTATTTTTTGGCTCGACATCTATGCGTTTCCAGCGTTCTCCACTGGCTGCTGAGTGGCCATTATAAGTTCCCTTGATGGGAAATAACGCATTTTATATTGAGGGACAAAAGCGTCCAGGCGTGTGCACATACATTTGTACCAGCAGGTGAGGAGAGCACACAAAATGCATACGAAACGGGTAATTTTGTTACTGCTTGGTTTTTCACTGTTCTGTTTACAACAGCTCCTGGGTGTTTTCTGCAAGAGGACACTGTGCTTTTGAAGGCCTTTTAGAAATTGAAGCGTTCTATTCAGAGGGTGGCGTGTTACAGCTGATTTTGACGACTTTGCGCCGCACACGGGGGCGTGTACGTAACATTTTTTTCTGGCTCGACATCTATTTGTTTCCAGCGTTCTCCACTGGTTTCTGAGTGACCATTATAAGTACCCTTGATGGGAAATAACGCATTTTATATCGAGGGACACAAGCATCCAGGCGTGTGTACATAAATTTTTACCAGCACGCGAGGAGAGCACATAAAATGCATAAAAAACGGGTAATTTTTCTACTGCTTGGTTTTTCACTGTACTGTTTTCAAGAGCTCCTGGGTGTTTCCTTTCACGTTCTGCAAGAGGAAACTGTACTTTTGAAGGCCTTTAAGAAACTGAAGCGTACTATTCTGAGGGTGGCGTGCTACAGCTGATTTTGAAGACTTTGCGCCGCACACGGGGGCGTATACGTAACATTTTTTTTTTTGGCTCGACATCTATGCGTTTCCAGCGTTCTCCACTGGCTGCTGAGTGGCCATTATAAGTTCCCTTGATGGGAAATAACGCATTTTATATTGAGGGACACAAGCGTCCAGGCGTGTGTACATACATTTTTACCAGCACGCGAGGAGGGCACACAAAATGCATAAAAACGAGTAATTTTGTTACTGCTTGGTTTTTCACTTTTCTGTTTTCAACAGCTCCTGGGTGTTTTCTTTCACGTTCTGCAAAGAGGAAACTGTACTTTTGAAGGCCTTTAAGAAACTGAAGCGTACTATTCTGAGGGTGGCGTGTTACAGCTGATTTTGATGACTTTGCGCCGCACACGGGGGCGTATACGTAAAATTTTTTTTTGGCTCGACATCTATGCGTTTCCAGCGTTCTCCACTGGCTGCTGAGTGGCCATTATAAGTTCCCTTGATGAGAAATAACGCATTTTATATTGAGGGACAAAAGGGTCCAGGCGTGTGCACATACATTTGGACCAGCAGGCGAGGAGAGCACACAAAATGCATAAAAACGAGTAATTTTGTTACTGCTTGGATTTTCAATGTTCTGTTTTCAACAGCTCCTGGGTGTTTTCTGTAAGAGGAAACTGTACTTTTGAAGGCCTTTAAGAAACTGAAGCGTTCTATTCTGAGGGTGGCGTGTTACAGCTGATTTTGACGACTTTGCGCCGCACACGGGGGCGTGTACGTAACATTTTTTTCTGGCTCGACATCTATTTGTTTCCAGCGTACTCCACTGGTTTCTGAGTGACCATTATAAGTACCCTTGATGGGAAATAACGCATTTTATATTGAGGGACACAAGCATCCAGGCGTGTGTACATAAATTTTTACCAGCACGCGAGGAGAGCACATAAAATGCATAAAAAACGGGTAATTTTTCTACTGCTTGGTTTTTCACTGTACTGTTTTCAACAGCTACTGGGTGTTTTCTTTCACGTTCTGCATGAGGAAACTGTACTTTTGAAGGCCTTTAAGAAACTGAAGCGTACTATTCTGAGGGTAGCGTGTTACAGCTGATTTTGATGACTTTGCGCCGCACACGGGGGCGTATACGTAACATTTTTTTTTTGGCTCGACACCTGTGCGTTTCCAGCGTTCTCCACTGGCTGCTGAGTGGCCATTATAAGTTCCCTTGATGGGAAATAACGCATTTTATATTGAGGGACACAAGCGTCCAGGCGTGTGTACATACATTTGTACCAGCAGGTGAGGAGAGCACACAAAATGCATAAAAAACGGGTAATTTTGTTACTGCTTGGTTTTTCACTGTTCTGTTTACAACAGCTCCTGGGTGTTTTCTTTCACGTTCTGCAAGAGGAAACTGTACTTTTGAAGGCCTTTAAGAAACTGAAGCGTTTAATCCCGAGGGTGGCGTGCTACAGCTGATTTTGAAGACTTTGCGCCGCACACGGGGGCGTATACGTAACATTTATTTCTGGCTCGACATCGATGCCTTTCCAGCGTTCTCCACTGGCTGCTGAGTGACCATTATAAGTTCCCTTCATGGGAAATAACGCAATTTATATTGAGGGACACAAGCGTCCAGGCGTGTGTACATACATTTGTACCAGCAGGCGAGGAGAGCACACCAAATGCATAAAAAACGGGTAATTATGTTACTGCTTGGATTTTCAATGTTCTGTCTTCAACAGCTCCTGGGTGTTTTCTGTAAGAGGAAACTGTGCTTTTGAAGGCCTTTTAGAAATTGAAGCGTTCTGTTCAGAGGGTGGCGTGTTACAGCTGATTTTGAGGATTTTGCGCCGCACACGGGGGCGTGTACGTAACATTTTTTTCTGGCTCGACATCTATTTGTTTCCAGCGTTCTCCACTGGTTTCTGAGTGACCATTATAAGTACCCTTGATGGGAAATAACGCATTTTATATCGAGGGACACAAGCATCCAGGCGTGTGTACATAAATTTTTACCAGCACGCGAGGAGAGCACATAAAATGCATAAAAAACGGGTAATTTTTCTACTGCTTGGTTTTTCACTGTACTGTTTTCAACAGCTCCTGGGTGTTTTCTTTCACGTTCTGCAAGAGGAAACTGTACTTTTGAAGGCCTTTAAAAAACTGAAGCGTACTATTCTGAGGGTGGCGTGCTACAGCTGATTTTGAAGA
This sequence comes from Eumerus sabulonum, assembly GCA_951905685.1. Taxonomy (NCBI): domain Eukaryota; kingdom Metazoa; phylum Arthropoda; class Insecta; order Diptera; family Syrphidae; genus Eumerus; species Eumerus sabulonum. Next base: position 42,981,645 of record OX645064.1, read on the forward strand.
CTTTGCGCCGCACACGGGGGCGTATACGTAACATTTTTTTCTGGCTCGACATCTATGCGATTCCAGCGTTCTCCACTGGCTGCTGAGTGACCATTGTAGGTTCCCTTGATGGGAAATAACGCATTTTATATTGAGGGACAAAAGCGTCCAGGCGTGCATACATTGCATACCAGCAGGCGAGTAGAGCACACAAAATGCATAGAAAACGAGTAATTTTGTTACTGCTTGGTTTTTCAATGCTCTGTTTTCAACAGCTCCTGGGTGTTTTCTGCAAGAGGACACTGTGCTTTTGAAGGCCTTTTAGAAATTGAAGCGTTTTATTCCGAGCGTGGCGTGTTACAGCTGATTTTGAGGATTTTGCGCCGCACACGGGGGCGTGTACGTAACATTTTTTTCTGGCTCGACATCTATTTGTTTCCAGCGTTCTCCACTGGTTTCTGAGTGACCATTATAAGTACCCTTGATGGGAAATAACGCATTTTATATCGAGGGACACAAGCATCCAGGCGTGTGTACATACATTTTTACCAGCACGCGAGGAGAGCACATAAAATGCATAAAAAACGGGTAATTTTTCTACTGCTTGGTTTTTCACTGTACTGTTTTCAACAGCTCCTGGGTGTTTTCTTTCAGGTTCTGCATGAGGAAACTGTACTTTTGAAGGCCTTTAAGAAACTGAAGCGTACTATTCTGAGGGTGGCGTGCTACAGCTGATTTTGAAGACTTTGCGCCGCACACGGGGGCGTATACGTAACATTTTTTTCTGGCTCGACATCTATGCGATTCCAGCGTTCTCCACTGGCTGCTGAGTGACTATTATAGGTCCTCTTGATGGGAAATAACGGATTTTATATTGAGGGACACAAGCGTCCAGGCGTGTGTACATACGTTTTTACCAGCAGGCGAGGAGAGCACACAAAATGCATAAAAATGAGTAATTTTGTTACAGCTTGGTTTTTCACTGTTCTGTTTAAAACAGCTCCTGGGTGTTTTCTTTCACGTTCTGCAAGAGGAAACTGTGCTTTTGAATACCTTTAAGAAACTGAAGCGGATTATTCTGAGGGTGGCATGCTACGGCTGATTTTGATGACTTTGCGCCGCACACGGGGGTGTATACGTAACATTTTTTTCTGGCTCGACATCTATGCGTATCCAGCGCTCTCCACTGGCTGCTGAGTGATCATTATAGGTCCTCTTGATGGGAAATAACGGATTTTATATTGAGGGACACAAGCATCCAGGCGTGTGTACATAAATTTTTACCAGCACGCGAGGAGAGCACATAAAATGCATAAAAAACGGGTAATTTTTCTACTGCTTGGTTTTTCACTGTACTGTTTTCAACAGCTCCTGGGTGTTTTCTTTCACGTTCTGCATGAGGAAACTGTACTTTTGAAGGCCTTTAAGAAACTGAAGCGTACTATTCTGAGGGTGGCGTGTTACAGCTGATTTTGATGACTTTGCGCCGCACACGGGGGCGTATACGTAAAATTTTTTTTTGGCTCGACATCTATGCGTTTCCAGCGTTCTCCACTGGCTGCTGAGTGGCCATTATAAGTTCCCTTGATGGGAAATAACGCATTTTATATTGAGGGACAAAAGGGTCCAGGCGTGTGCACATACATTTGTACCAGCAGGCGAGGAGAGCACACAAAATGCATAAAAAACGGGTAATTTTGTTACTGCTTGGTTTTTCACTGTTCTGTTTTCAACAGCTCCTGGGTGTTTTCTTTCACGTTCTGCAAGAGGAAACTGTGCTTTCGAAGGTTTTTATGAAACTGAAGCGTTCTATTCTGAGGGTGGCGTGTTACAGCTGATTTTGATGACATTGCGCCGCACACGGGGGCGTATACGTAACATTTTTTTTTCGGCTCGACATCTATGCGTTTCTAGCGTTCTCCACTGGCTGCTGAGTAGCCATTATAAGTTCCCTTGATGGGAAATAACGCATTTTATATTGAGGGACAAAAGGGTCCAGGCGTGTGCACATACATTTGTACCAGCAGGCGAGGAGAGCACACAAAATGCATAAAAAACGGGTTATTTTGTTACTGCTTGGATTTTCAATGTTCTGTTTTCAACAGCTCCTGGGTGTTTTCTTTCACGTTCTGCAAGAGGAAACTGTGCTTTTGAATACCTTCAAGAAACTGAAGCGGATTATTCTGAGGGTGGCATGCTACGGCTGATTTTGATGACTTTGCGCCGCACACGGGGGTGTATACGTAACAATTTTTTCTGGCTCGACATCTATGCGTATCCAGCGCTCTCCACTGGCTGCTGAGTGACCGTTATAGGTCCTCTTGATGGGAAATAACGGATTTTATATTGAGGGACACAAGCGTCCAGGCGTGTGTACATACGTTTTTACCAGCAGGCGAGGAGAGCACACAAAATGCATAAAAATGAGTAATTTTGTTACAGCTTGGTTTTTCACTGTTCTGTTTAAAACAGCTCCTGGGTGTTTTCTTTCACGTTCTGCAAGAGGAAACTGTGCTTTTGAATGCCTTTAAGAAACTGAAGCGGATTATTCTGAGGGTGGCGTGCTACGGCTGATTTTGATGACTTTGCGCCGCACACGGGGGTGTATACGTAACAATTTTTTCTGGCTCGACATTTATGCGTATCCAGCGCTCTCCACTGGCTGCTGAGTGACCATTATAGGTCCTCTTGATGGGAAATAACGGATTTTATATTGAGGGACACAAGCGTCCAGGCTTGTGTGCATAAGTTTTTACCAGCAGGCGAGGAGAGCACACAAAATGCATAAAAAACGAGTAATTTTGTTACTGCTTGGTTTTTCAATGTTCTGTTTTCAACAGTTCCTGGGTGTTTTCTGCAAGAGGAAACTGTACTTTTGAAGGCCTTTAAGAAACTGAAGCGTACTATTCTGAGGGTGGCGTGTTACAGCTGATTTTGATGACTTTGCGCCGCACACGGGGGCGTATACGTAACATTTTTTTGTTGGCTCGACATCTATGCGTTTCCAGCGTTCTCCACTGGCTGCTGAGTGGCCATTATAAGTTCCCTTGATGGGAAATAACGCATTTTATATTGTGGGACACAAGCGTCCAGGCGTGTGTGCATACATTTTTACCAGCAGGGGAGGAGAGCACACAAAATGCATAAAAAACGGGTAATTTTGTTACTGCTTGGATTTTAAATGTTCTGTTTTCAACAGCTCCTGAGTGTTTTCTGTAAGAGGAAACTGTACTTTTGAAGGCCTTTAAGAAACTGAAGCGTTCTATTCTGAGGGTGGCGTGTTACAGCTGATTTTGACCACTTTGCGCCGCACACGGGGGCGTATACGTAACATTTTTTTTCTGGCTCGACATCTATTTGTTTCCAGCGTTCTCCACTGGTTTCTGAGTGACCATTATAAGTACCCTTAATGGGAAATAACGCATTTTATATTGAGGGACACAAGCGTCCAGGCGTGTGTACATACGTTTTTACCAGCAGGCGAGGAGAGCACACAAAATGCATAAAAATGAGTAATTTTGTTACAGCTTGGTTTTTCACTGTTCTGTTTAAAACAGCTCCTGGGTGTTTTCTTTCACGTTCTGCAAGAGGAAACTGTGCTTTTGAATACCTTTAAGAAACTGAAGCGGATTATTCTGAGGGTGGCATGCTACGGCTGATTTTGATGACTTTGCGCCGCACACGGGGGTGTATAAGTAACAATTTTTTCTGGCTCGACATCTATGCGTATCCAGCGCTCTCCACTGGCTGCTGAGTGACCATTATAGGTCCTCTTGATGGGAAATAACGGATTTTATATTGAGGGACACAAGCATCCAGGCGTGTGTACATAAATTTTTACCAGCACGCGAGGAGAGCACATAAAATGCATAAAAAACGGGTAATTTTTCTACTGCTTGGTTTTTCACTGTACTGTTTTCAACAGCTCCTGGGTGTTTTCTTTCACGTTCTGCATGAGGAAACTGTACTTTTGAAGGCCTTTAAGAAACTGAAGCGTACTATTCTGAGGGTGGCGTGTTACAGCTGATTTTGATGACTTTGCGCCGCACACGGGGGCGTATACGTAAAATTTTTTTTTGGCTCGACATCTGTGCGTTTCCAGCGTTCTCCACTGGCTGCTGAGTGGCCATTATAAGTTCCCTTGATGGGAAATAACGCATTTTATATTGAGGGACACAAGCGTCCAGGCGTGTGTACATACATTTGTACCAGAAGGTGAGGAGAGCACACAAAATGCATAAAAAACGGGTAATTTTGTTACTGCTTGGTTTTTCACTGTTCTGTTTACAACAGCTCCTGGGTGTTTTCTTTCACGTTCTGCAAGAGGAAACTGTACTTTTGAAGGCCTTTAAGAAACTGAAGCTTTTAATCCCGAGGGTGGCGTGCTACAGCTGATTTTGAAGACTTTGCGCCGCACACGGGGGCGTATACGTAACTTTTATTTCTGGCTCGACATCGATGCCTTTCCAGCGTTCTCCACTGGCTGCTGAGTGACCATTATAAGTTCCCTTGATGGGAAATAACGCATTTTATATTGAGGGACATAAGCGTCCAGGCGTGTGCACATACATTTGTACCAGCAGGTGAGGAGAGCACACAAAATGCATAAAAAACGGGTAATTTTGTTACTGCTTGGTTTTTCACTGTACTGTTTTTAACAGCTCCTGGGTGTTTTCTTTCACGTTCTGCACGAGGAAACTGTACATTTGAAGGCCTTTAAGAAACTGAAGCGTTTAATCCCGAGGGTGGCGTGCTACAGCTGATTTTGAAGACTTTGCGCCGCACACGGGGGCGTATACGTAACATTTTTTTCTGGCTCGAAATCGATGCGTTTCCAGCGTTCTCCACTGGCTGCTGAGTGACCATTATAAGTTCCCTTCATGGGAAATAACGCATTTTATATTGAGGGACACAAGCGTCCAGGCGTGTGTACATACGTTTTTACCAGCAGGCGAGGAGGGCACACAAAATGCATAAAAACGAGTAATTTTGTTACTGCTTGGTTTTTCACTTTTCTGTTTTCAACAGCTCCTGGGTGTTTTCTGCAAGAGGAAACTGTACTTTTGAAGGCCTTTAAGAAACTGAAGCGTTCTATTCTGAGGGTGGCGTGTTACAGCTGATTTTGATGACTTTGCGCCGCACACGGGGGCGTATACGTAACAATTTTTTCTGGCTCGACATCGATGCGTTTCCAGCGTTCTCCATTGGTTGCTGAGCGACCGTTTTAGGTTCCCTTGATGGGAAATAACGCATTTTATATTGAGGGACACAAGCGTCCAGGCGTGTGTACATACATTTTTACCAGCAGGCGAGGAGAGCACACCAAATGCATAAAAAACGGGTAATTTTGTTACTGCTTGGATTTTCAATGTTCTGTCTTCAACAGCTCCTGGGTGTTTTCTGTAAGAGGAAACTGTACTTTTGAAGGCCTTTAAGAAACTGAAGCGTTCTATTCTGAGGGTGGCGTGTTACAGCTGATTTTGACGACTTTGCGCCGCACACGGGGGCGTGTACTTAACATTTTTTTCTGGCTCGACATCTATTTGTTTCCAGCGTACTCCACTGGTTTCTGAGTGACCATTATAAGTACCCTTGATGGGAAATAACGCATTTTATATTGAGGGACACAAGCATCCAGGCGTGTGTACATAAATTTTTACCAGCACGCGAGGAGAGCACATAAAATGCATAAAAAACGGGTAATTTTTCTACTGCTTGGTTTTTCACTGTACTGTTTTCAACAGCTCCTGGGTGTTTTCTTTCACGTTCTGCAAGAGGAAACTGTACTTTTGAAGGCCTTTAAGAAACTGAAGCGTACTATTCTGAGGGTGGCATGTTACAGCTGATTTTGATGACCTTGCGCCGCACACGGGGGCGTATACGTAACATTATTTTTTGGCTCGACATCTATGCGTTTCCAGCGTTCTCCACTGGCTGCTGAGTGGCCATTATAAGTTCCCTTGATGGGAAATAACGCATTTTATATTGAGGGACAAAAGCGTCCAGGCGTGTGCACATACATTTGTACCAGCAGGTGAGGAGAGCACACAAAATGCATACGAAACGGGTAATTTTGTTACTGCTTGGTTTTTCACTGTTCTGTTTACAACAGCTCCTGGGTGTTTTCTGCAAGAGGACACTGTGCTTTTGAAGGCCTTTTAGAAATTGAAGCGTTCTATTCAGAGGGTGGCGTGTTACAGCTGATTTTGACGACTTTGCGCCGCACACGGGGGCGTGTACGTAACATTTTTTTCTGGCTCGACATCTATTTGTTTCCAGCGTTCTCCACTGGTTTCTGAGTGACCATTATAAGTACCCTTGATGGGAAATAACGCATTTTATATCGAGGGACACAAGCATCCAGGCGTGTGTACATAAATTTTTACCAGCACGCGAGGAGAGCACATAAAATGCATAAAAAACGGGTAATTTTTCTACTGCTTGGTTTTTCACTGTACTGTTTTCAAGAGCTCCTGGGTGTTTCCTTTCACGTTCTGCAAGAGGAAACTGTACTTTTGAAGGCCTTTAAGAAACTGAAGCGTACTATTCTGAGGGTGGCGTGCTACAGCTGATTTTGAAGACTTTGCGCCGCACACGGGGGCGTATACGTAACATTTTTTTTTTTGGCTCGACATCTATGCGTTTCCAGCGTTCTCCACTGGCTGCTGAGTGGCCATTATAAGTTCCCTTGATGGGAAATAACGCATTTTATATTGAGGGACACAAGCGTCCAGGCGTGTGTACATACATTTTTACCAGCACGCGAGGAGGGCACACAAAATGCATAAAAACGAGTAATTTTGTTACTGCTTGGTTTTTCACTTTTCTGTTTTCAACAGCTCCTGGGTGTTTTCTTTCACGTTCTGCAAAGAGGAAACTGTACTTTTGAAGGCCTTTAAGAAACTGAAGCGTACTATTCTGAGGGTGGCGTGTTACAGCTGATTTTGATGACTTTGCGCCGCACACGGGGGCGTATACGTAAAATTTTTTTTTGGCTCGACATCTATGCGTTTCCAGCGTTCTCCACTGGCTGCTGAGTGGCCATTATAAGTTCCCTTGATGAGAAATAACGCATTTTATATTGAGGGACAAAAGGGTCCAGGCGTGTGCACATACATTTGGACCAGCAGGCGAGGAGAGCACACAAAATGCATAAAAACGAGTAATTTTGTTACTGCTTGGATTTTCAATGTTCTGTTTTCAACAGCTCCTGGGTGTTTTCTGTAAGAGGAAACTGTACTTTTGAAGGCCTTTAAGAAACTGAAGCGTTCTATTCTGAGGGTGGCGTGTTACAGCTGATTTTGACGACTTTGCGCCGCACACGGGGGCGTGTACGTAACATTTTTTTCTGGCTCGACATCTATTTGTTTCCAGCGTACTCCACTGGTTTCTGAGTGACCATTATAAGTACCCTTGATGGGAAATAACGCATTTTATATTGAGGGACACAAGCATCCAGGCGTGTGTACATAAATTTTTACCAGCACGCGAGGAGAGCACATAAAATGCATAAAAAACGGGTAATTTTTCTACTGCTTGGTTTTTCACTGTACTGTTTTCAACAGCTACTGGGTGTTTTCTTTCACGTTCTGCATGAGGAAACTGTACTTTTGAAGGCCTTTAAGAAACTGAAGCGTACTATTCTGAGGGTAGCGTGTTACAGCTGATTTTGATGACTTTGCGCCGCACACGGGGGCGTATACGTAACATTTTTTTTTTGGCTCGACACCTGTGCGTTTCCAGCGTTCTCCACTGGCTGCTGAGTGGCCATTATAAGTTCCCTTGATGGGAAATAACGCATTTTATATTGAGGGACACAAGCGTCCAGGCGTGTGTACATACATTTGTACCAGCAGGTGAGGAGAGCACACAAAATGCATAAAAAACGGGTAATTTTGTTACTGCTTGGTTTTTCACTGTTCTGTTTACAACAGCTCCTGGGTGTTTTCTTTCACGTTCTGCAAGAGGAAACTGTACTTTTGAAGGCCTTTAAGAAACTGAAGCGTTTAATCCCGAGGGTGGCGTGCTACAGCTGATTTTGAAGACTTTGCGCCGCACACGGGGGCGTATACGTAACATTTATTTCTGGCTCGACATCGATGCCTTTCCAGCGTTCTCCACTGGCTGCTGAGTGACCATTATAAGTTCCCTTCATGGGAAATAACGCAATTTATATTGAGGGACACAAGCGTCCAGGCGTGTGTACATACATTTGTACCAGCAGGCGAGGAGAGCACACAAAATGCATAAAAAACGGGTAATTTTGTTACTGCTTGGTTTTTCACTGTACTGTTTTCAACAGCTCCTGGGTGTTTTCTTTCACGTTCTGCAAGAGGAAACTGTACTTTTGAAAGTCTTTAAGAAACTGAAGCGTACTATTCTGAGGGTGGCGTGTTACAGCTGATTTTGATGACCTTGCGCCGCACACGGGGGCGTATACGTAACATTATTTTTTGGCTCGACATCTATGCGTTTCCAGCGTTCTCCACTGGCCATTATAAGTTCCCTTGATGGGAAATAACGCATTTTATATTGAGGGACAAAAGCGTCCAGGCGTGTGCACATACATTTGTACCAGCAGGTGAGGAGAGCACACAAAATGCATAAAAAACGGGTAATTTTGTTACTGCTTGGTTTTTCACTGTACTGTTTTTAACAGCTCCTGGGTGTTTTCTTTCACGTTCTGCACGAGGAAACTGTACATTTGAAGGCCTTTAAGAAACTGAAGCGTTTAATCCCGAGGGTGGCGTGCTACAGCTGATTTTGAAGATTTTGCGCCGCACACGGGGGCGTATACGTAACATTTTTTTCTGGCTCGACATCGATGCGTTTCCAGCGTTCTCCATTGGCTGCTGGGCGACCATTATAAGTTCCCTTGATGGGAAATAACGCATTTTATATTGAGGAACACAAGCGTCCAGGCGTGTGTACATACATTTTTACCAGCTCGCGAGGAGAGCACATAAAATGCATAAAAAACGGGTAATTTTTCTACTGCTTGGTTTTTCACTGTACTGTTTTCAACAGCTCCTGGGTGTTTTCTTTCACGTTCTGCAAGAGGAAACTGTACATTTGAAGGCCTTTAAGAAACTGAAGCGTTTAATCCCGAGGGTGGCGTGCTACAGCTGATTTTGAAGACTTTGCGCCGCACACGGGGGCGTATGCGTAACATTTTTTTCTGGCTCGACATCGATGCGTTTCCAGCGTCCTCCACTGGCTGCTGAGTGACCATTATAAGTTCCCTTCATGGGAAATAACGCATTTTATATTGAGGGACACAAGCGTCCAGGCGTGTGTACATACATTTTTACCAGCAGGCGAGGAGGGCACACAAAATGCATAAAAACGAGTAATTTTGTTACTGCTTGGTTTTTCACTATTCTGTTTTCAACAGCTCCTGGGTGTTTTCTGCAAGAGGAAACTGTACTTTTGAAGGCCTTTAAGAAACTGAAGCGTTCTATTCTGAGGGTGGCGTGTTACAGCTGATTTTGGTGACTTTGCGCCGCACACGGGGGCGTATACGTAACAATTTTTTCTGGCTCGACGTCGATGCGTTTCCAGCGTTCTCCATTGGTTGCTGAGCGACCGTTATAGGTTCCCTTGATGGGAAATAACGCATTTTATATTGAGGGACACAAGCGTCCAGGCGTGTGTACATACATTTTTACCAGCAGGCGAGGAGAGCACACCAAATGCATAAAAAACGGGTAATTTTGTTACTGCTTGGATTTTCAATGTTCTGTCTTCAACAGCTCCTGGGTGTTTTCTGTAAGAGGAAACTGTACTTTTGAAGGCCTTTAAGAAACTGAAGCGTTCTATTCTGAGGGTGGCGTGTTACAGCTGATTTTGACGACTTTGCGCCGCACACGGGGGCGTGTACTTAACATTTTTTTCTGGCTCGACATCTATTTGTTTCCAGCGTACTCCACTGGTTTCTGAGTGACCATTATAAGTACCCTTGATGGGAAATAACGCATTTTATATTGAGGGACACAAGCATCCAGGCGTGTGTACATAAATTTTTACCAGCACGCGAGGAGAGCACATAAAATGCATATAAAACGGGTAATTTTTCTACTGCTTGGTTTTTCACTGTACTGTTTTCAACAGCTCCTGGGTGTTTTCTTTCACGTTCTGCAAGAGGAAACTGTACTTTTGAAGGCCTTTAAGAAACTGAAGCGTACTATTCTGAGGGTGGCGTGTTACAGCTGATTTTGACGACTTTGCGCCGCACACGGGGGCGTATACGTCACATTTTTTTCTGGCTCGACATCTATTTGTTTCCAGCGTTCTCCACTGGTTTCTGAGTGACCATTATAAGTACCCTTAATGGGAAATAACGCATTTTATATTGAGGGACACAAGCGTTCAGGCGTGTGTACATACATTTTTACCAGCAGGTGAGGAGAGCACACAAAATGCATACAAAACGGGTAATTTTGTTACTGCTTGGTTTTTCACTGTTCTGTTTACAACAGCTCCTGGGTGTTTTCTGCAAGAGGACACTGTGCTTTTGAAGGCCTTTTAGAAATTGAAGCGTTCTATTCAGAGGGTGGCGTGTTACAGCTGATTTTGAGGATTTTGCGCCGCACACGGGGGCGTGTACGTAACATTTTTTTCTGGCTCGACATCTATTTGTTTCCAGCGTTCTCCACTGGTTTCTGAGTGACCATTATAAGTACCCTTGATGGGAAATAACGCATTTTATATCGAGGGACACAAGCATCCAGGCGTGTGTACATAAATTTTAACCAGCACGCGAGGAGAGCACAAAAAATGCATAAAAAACGGGTAATTTTTCTACTGCTTGGTTTTTCACTGTACTGTTTTCAACAGCTCCTGGGTGTTTTCTTTCACGTTCTGCATGAGGAAACTGTACTTTTGAAGGCCTTTAAGAAACTGAAGCGTACTATTCCGAGGGTGGCGTGTTACAGCTGATTTTGATGACTTTGTGCCGCACACGGGGGCGTATACGTAACATTTTTTTTTTGGCTCGACACCTGTGCGTTTCCAGCGTTCTCCACTGGCTGCTGAGTGGCCATTATAAGTTCCCTTGATGGGAAATAACGCATTTTATATTGAGAGACACAAGCGTCCAGGCGTGTGTACATACATTTGTACCAGCAGGTTAGGAGAGCACACAAAATGCATAAAAAACGGGTAATTTTGTTACTGCTTGGTTTTTCACTGTTCTGTTTACAACAGCTCCTGGGTGTTTTCTTTCACGTTCTGCAAGAGGAAACTGTACTTTTGAAGGCCTTTAAGAAACTGAAGAATTTAATCCCGAGGGTGGCGTGCTACAGCTGATTTTGAAGACTTTGCGCCGCACACGGGGGCGTATACGTAACATTTATTTCTGGCTCGACATCGATGCCTTTCCAGCGTTCTCCACTGGCTGCTGAGTGACCATTATAAGTTCCCTTCATGGGAAATAACGCAATTTATATTGAGGGACACAAGCGTCCAGGCGTGTGTACATACATTTGTACCAGCAGGCGAGGAGAGCACACAAAATGCATAAAAAACGGGTAATTTTGTTACTGCTTGGTTTTTCACTGTACTGTTTTCAACAGCTCCTGGGTGTTTTCTTTCACGTTCTGCAAGAGGAAACTGTACTTTTGAAAGTCTTTAAGAAACTGAAGCGTACTATTCTGAGGGTGGCGTGTTACAGCTGATTTTGATGACCTTGCGCCGCACACGGGGGCGTATACGTAACATTATTTTTTGGCTCGACATCTATGCGTTTCCAGCGTTCTCCACTGGCCATTATAAGTTCCCTTGATGGGAAATAACGCATTTTATATTGAGGGACAAAAGCGTCCAGGCGTGTGCACATACATTTGTACCAGCAGGTGAGGAGAGCACACAAAATGCATAAAAAACGGGTAATTTTGTTACTGCTTGGTTTTTCACTGTACTGTTTTTAACAGCTCCTGGGTGTTTTCTTTCACGTTCTGCACGAGGAAACTGTACATTTGAAGGCCTTTAAGAAACTGAAGCGTTTAATCCCGAGGGTGGCGTGCTACAGCTGATTTTGAAGATTTTGCGCCGCACACGGGGGCGTATACGTAACATTTTTTTCTGGCTCGACATCGATGCGTTTCCAGCGTTCTCCATTGGCTGCTGAGCGACCATTATAAGTTCCCTTGATGGGAAATAACGCATTTTATATTGAGGGACACAAGCGTCCAGGCGTGTGTACATACATTTTTACCAGCACGCGAGGAGAGCACATAAAATGCATAAAAAACGGGTAATTTTTCTACTGCTTGGTTTTTCACTGTACTGTTTTCAACAGCTCCTGGGTGTTTTCTTTCACGTTCTGCAAGAGGAAACTGTACATTTGAAGGCCTTTAAGAAACTGAAGCGTTTAGTCCCGAGGGTGGCGTGCTACAGCTGATTTTGATGACTTTGCGCCGCACACGGGGGCGTATACGTAACATTTTTTTCTGGCTCGACATCTATTTATTTCCAGCGTACTCCACTGGTTTCTGAGTGACCATTATAAGTACCCTTCATGGGAAATAACGCAATTTATATTGAGGGACACAAGCGTCCAGGCGTGTGTACATACATTTGTACCAGCAGGCGAGGAGAGCACACAAAATGCATAAAAAACGGGTAATTTTGTTACTGCTTGGTTTTTCACTGTTCTGTTTTCAACAGCTCCTGGGTGTTTTCTTTCACGTTCTGCAAGAGGAAACTGTACATTTGAAGGCCTTTAAGAAACTGAAGCGTTTAGTCCCGAGGGTGGCGTGCTACAGCTGATTTTGATGACTTTGCGCCGCACACGGGGGCGTATACGTAACATTTATTTCTGGCTCGACATCGATGCCTTTCCAGCGTTCTCCACTGGCTGCTGAGTGACCATTATAAGTTCCCTTCATGGGAAATAACGCAATTTATATTGAGGGACACAAGCGTCCAGGCGTGTGTACATACATTTGTACCAGCACGCGAGGAGAGCACACAAAATGCATAAAAAACGGGTAATTTTGTTACTGCTTGGTTTTTCACTGTTCTGTTTTCAACAGCTCCTGGGTGTTTTCTTTCACGTTCTGCAAGAGGAAACTGTGCTTTCGAAGGTTTTTATGAAACTGAAGCGTTCTATTCTGAGGGTGGCGTGTTACAGCTGATTTTGATGACATTGCGCCGCACACGGGGGCGTATACGTAACATTTTTTTTTTGGCTCGACATCTATGCGTTTCCAGCGTTCTCCACTGGCTGCTGAGTAGCCATTATAAGTTCCCTTGATGGGAAATAACGCATTTTATATTGAGGGACAAAAGGGTCCAGGCGTGTGCACATACATTTGTACCAGCAGGCGAGGAGAGCACACAAAATGCATAAAAAACGGGTAATTTTGTTACTGCTTGGATTTTCAATGTTCTGTTTTCAACAGCTCCTGGGTGTTTTCTGTCACGTTCTGCAAGAGGAAACTGTGCTTTTGAATACCTTTAAGAAACTGAAGCGGATTATTCTGAGGGTGGCATGCTACGGCTGATTTTGATGACTTTGCGCCGCACACGGGGGTGTATACGTAACAATTTTTTCTGGCTCGACATCTATGCGTATCCAGCGCTCTCCACTGGCTGCTGAGTGACTATTATAGGTCCTCTTGATGGGAAATAACGGATTTTATATTGAGGGACACAAGCGTCCAGGCGTGTGTACATACGTTTTTACCAGCAGGCGAGGAGAGCACACAAAATGCATAAAAATGAGTAATTTTGTTACAGCTTGGTTTTTCACTGTTCTGTTTAAAACAGCTCCTGGGTGTTTTCTTTCACGTTCTGCAAGAGGAAACTGTGCTTTTGAATGCCTTTAAAAAACTGAAGCGGATTATTCTGAGGGTGGCGTGCTACGGCTGATTTTGATGACTTTGCGCCGCACACGGGGGTGTATACGTAACAATTTTTTCTGGCTCGACATCTATGCGTATCCAGCGCTCTCCACTGGCTGCTGAGTGACCATTATAGGTCCTCTTGATGGGAAATAACGGATTTTATATTGAGGGACACAAGCGTCCAGGCTTGTGTGCATACGTTTTTACCAGCAGGCGAGGAGAGCACACAAAATGCATAAAAAACGAGTAATTTTGTTACTGCTTGGTTTTTCAATGTTCTGTTTTCAACAGTTCCTGGGTGTTTTCTGCAAGAGGAAACTGTACTTTTGAAGGCCTTTAAGAAACTGAAGCGTTCTATTCTGAGGGTGGCGTGTTACAGCTGATTTTGACGACTTTGCGCCGCACACGGGGGCGTATACGTAACATTTTTTTGTTGGCTCGACATCTATGCGTTTCCAGCGTTCTCCACTGGCTGCTGAGTGGCCATTATAAGTTCCCTTGATGGGAAATAACGCATTTTATATTGAGGGACACAAGCGTCCAGGCGTGTGTGCATACATTTTTACCAGCAGGGGAGGAGAGCACACAAAATGCATAAAAAACGGGTAATTTTGTTACTGCTTGGATTTTAAATGTTCTGTTTTCAACAGCTCCTGGGTGTTTTCTGTAAGAGGAAGCTGTACTTTTGAAGGCCTTTAAGAAACTGAAGCGTTCTATTCTGAGGGTGGCGTGTTACAGCTGATTTTGACGACTTTGCGCCGCACACGGGGGCGTATACGTAACATTTTTTTTCTGGCTCGACATCTATTTGTTTCCAGCGTTCTCCACTGGTTTCTGAGTGACCATTATAAGTACCCTTAATGGGAAATAACGCATTTTATATTGAGGGACACAAGCGTCCAGGCGTGTGTACATACGTTTTTACCAGCAGGCGAGGAGAGCACACAAAATGCATAAAAATGAGTAATTTTGTTACAGCTTGGTTTTTAACTGTTCTGTTTAAAACAGCTCCTGGGTGTTTTCTTTCACGTTCTGCAAGAGGAAACTGTGCTTTTGAATGCCTTTAAGAAACTGAAGCGGATTATTCTGAGGGTGGCATGCTACGGCTGATTTTGATGACTTTGCGCCGCACACGGGGGTGTATACGTAACAATTTTTTCTGGCTCGACATCTATGCGTATCCAGCGCTCTCCACTGGCTGCTGAGTGACCATTATAGGTCCTCTTGATGGGAAATAACGGATTTTATATTGAGGGACACAAGCATCCAGGCGTGTGTACATAAATTTTTACCAGCACGCGAGGAGAGCACATAAAATGCATAAAAAACGGGTAATTTTTCTACTGCTTGGTTTTTCACTGTACTGTTTTCAACAGCTCCTGGGTGTTTTCTTTCACGTTCTGCATGAGGAAACTGTACTTTTGAAGGCCTTTAAGAAACTGAAGCGTACTATTCTGAGGGTGGCGTGTTACAGCTGATTTTGATGACTTTGCGCCGCACACGGGGGCGTATACGTAACATTTTTTTTTGGCTCGACATCTGTGCGTTTCCAGCGTTCTCCACTGGTTTCTGAGTGACCATTATAAGTACCCTTAATGGGAAATAACGCATTTTATATTGAGGGACACAAGCGTCCAGGCGTGTGTACATACGTTTTTACCAGCAGGCGAGGAGAGCACACCAAATGCATAAAAAACGGGTAATTTTGTTACTGCTTGGATTTTCAATGTTCTGTTTTCAACAGCTCCTGGGTGTTTTCTGTAAGAGGAAACTGTACTTTTGAAGGCCTTTAAGAAACTGAAGCGTTCTATTCTGAGGGTGGCGTGTTACAGCTGATTTTGACGACTTTGCGCCGCACACGGGGGCGTGTACGTAACATTTTTTTCTGGCTCGACATCTATTTGTTTCCAGCGTACTCCACTGGTTTCTGAGTGACCATTATAAGTACCCTTGATGGGAAATAACGCAATTTATATTGAGGGACACAAGCATCCAGGCGTGTGTACATAAATTTTTACCAGCACGCGAGGAGAGCACATAAAATGCATAAAAAACGGGTAATTTTTCTACTGCTTGGTTTTTCACTGTACTGTTTTCAACAGCTCCTGGGTGTTTTCTTTCACGTTCTGCATGAGGAAACTGTACTTTTGAAGGCCTTTAAGAAACTAAAGCGTACTATTCTGAGGGTGGCATGTTACAGCTGATTTTAATGACTTTGCGCCGCACACGGGGGCGTATACGTAACATTTTTTTTTGGCTCGACATCTGTGCGTTTCCAGCGTTCTCCACTGGCTGCTGAGTGGCCATTATAAGTTCCCTTGATGGGAAATAACGCATTTTATATTGAGGGACACAAGCGTCCAGGCGTGTGTACATACATTTGTACCAGAAGGTGAGGAGAGCACACAAAATGCATAAAAAACGGGTAATTTTTCTACTGCTTGGTTTTTCACTGTACGGTTTTCAACAGCTCCTGGGTGTTTTCTTTCACGTTCTGCAAGAGGAAACTGTACATTTGAAGGCCTTTAAGAAACTGAAGCTTTTAATCCCGAGGGTGGCGTGCTACAGCTGATTTTGAAGACTTTGCGCCGCACACGGGGGCGTATACGTAACATTTATTTCTGGCTCGACATCGATGCCTTTCCAGCGTTCTCCACTGGCTGCTGAGTGACCATTATAAGTTCCCTTGATGGGAAATAACGCATTTTATATTGAGGGACAAAAGCGTCCAGGCGTGTGCACATACATTTGTACCAGCAGGTGAGGAGAGCACACAAAATGCATAAAAAACGGGTAATTTTGTTATTGCTTGGTTTTTCACTGTACTGTTTTTAACAGCTCCTGGGTGTTTTCTTTCACGTTCTGCACGAGGAAACTGTACATTTGAAGGTCTTTAAGAAACTGAAGCGTTTAATCCCGAGGGTGGCGTGCTACAGCTGATTTTGAAGATTTTGCGCCGCACACGGGGGCGTATACGTAACATTTTTTTCTGGCTCGACATCGATGCGTTTCCAGCGTTCTCCATTGGCTGCTGAGCGACCATTATAAGTTCCCTTGATGGGAAATAACGCATTTTATATTGAGGAACACAAGCGTCCAGGCGTGTGTACATACATTTTTACCAGCACGCGAGGAGAGCACATAAAATGCATAAAAAACGGGTAATTTTTCTACTGCTTGGTTTTTCACTGTACGGTTTTCAACAGCTCCTGGGTGTTTTCTTTCACGTTCTGCAAGAGGAAACTGTACATTTGAGGGCCTTTAAGAAACTGAAGCGTTTAATCCCGAGGGTGGCGTGCTACAGCTGATTTTGAAGACTTTGCGCCGCACACGGGGGCGTATACGTAACATTTTTTTCTGGCTCGAGATCGATGCGTTTCCAGCGTTCTCCACTGGCTGCTGAGTGACCATTATAAGTTCCCTTCATGGGAAATAACGCATTTTATATTGAGGGACACAAGCGTCCAGGCGTGTGTACATACATTTTTACCAGCAGGCGAGGAGGGCACACAAAATGCATAAAAACGAGTAATTTTGTTACTGCTTGGTTTTTCACTTTTCTGTTTTCAACAGCTCCTGGGTGTTTTCTGCAAGAGGAAACTGTAATTTTGAAGGCCTTTAAGAAACTGAAGCGTTCTATTCTGAGGGTGGCGTGTTACAGCTGATTTTGATGACTTTGCGCCGCACACGGGGGCGTATACGTAACAATTTTTTCTGGCTCGACATCGATGCGTTTCCAGCGTTCTCCACTGGCTGCTGAGTGGCCATTATAAGTTCCCTTGATGGGAAATAACGCATTTTATATTGAGGGACAAAAGCGTTCAGGCGTGTGCACATACATTTGTACCAGCAGGTGAGGAGAGCACACAAAATGCATACAAAACGGGTAATTTTGTTACTGCTTGGTTTTTCACTGTTCTGTTTACAACAGCTCCTGGGTGTTTTCTGCAAGAGGACACTGTGCTTTTGAAGGCCTTTTAGAAATTGAAGCGTTCTATTCAGAGGGTGGCGTGTTACAGCTGATTTTGAGGATTTTGCGCCGCACACGGGGGCGTGTACGTAACATTTTTTTCTGGCTCGACATCTATTTGTTTCCAGCGTTCTCCACTGGTTTCTGAGTGACCATTATAAGTACCCTTGATGGGAAATAACGCATTTTATATTGAGGGACACAAGCATCCAGGCATGTGTACATACATTTTTACCAGCACGCGAGGAGAGCACATAAAATGCATAAAAAACGGGTAATTTTTCTACCGCTTGGTTTTTCACTGTACTGTTTTCAACAGCTCCTGGGTGTTTTCTTTCACGTTCTGCAAGAGGAAACTGTACTTTTGAAGGCCTTTAAGAAACTGAAGCGTACTATTCTGAGGGTGGCGTGCTACAGCTGATTTTGAAGACTTTGCGCCGCACACGGGGGCGTATACGTAACATTTTTTTTTTTGGCTCGACATCTATGCGTTTCCAGCGTTCTCCACTGGCTGCTGAGTGGCCATTATAAGTTCCCTTGATGGGAAATAACGCATTTTATATTGAGGGACACAAGCGTCCAGGCGTGTGTACATACATTTTTACCAGCACGCGAGGAGGGCACACAAAATGCATAAAAACGAGTAATTTTGTTACTGCTTGGTTTTTCACTTTTCTGTTTTCAACAGCTCCTGGGTGTTTTCTTTCACGTTCTGCAAAGAGGAAACTGTACTTTTGAAGGCCTTTAAGAAACTGAAGCGTACTATTCTGAGGGTGGCGTGTTACAGCTGATTTTGATGACTTTGCGCCGCACACGGGGGCGTATACGTAAAATTTTTTTTTGGCTCGACATCTATGCGTTTCCAGCGTTCTCCACTGGCTGCTGAGTGGCCATCATAAGTTCCCTTGATGGGAAATAACGCATTTTATATTGAGGGACAAAAGGGTCCAGGCGTGTGCACATACATTTTTACCAGCAGGCGAGGAGAGCACACAAAATGCATAAAAACGAGTAATTTTGTTACTGCTTGGATTTTCAATGTTCTGTTTTATACAGCTCCTGGGTGTTTTCTGTAAGAGGAAACTGTACTTTTGAAGGCCTTTAAGAAACTGAAGCGTTCTATTCTGAGGGTGGCGTGTTACAGCTGATTTTGACGACTTTGCGCCGCACACGGGGGCGTGTACGTAACATTTTTTTCTGGCTCGACATCTATTTGTTTCCAGCGTACTCCACTGGTTTCTGAGTGACCATTATAAGTACCCTTGATGGGAAATAACGCATTTTATATTGAGGGACACAAGCATCCAGACGTGTGTACATACATTTTTACCAGCACGCGAGGAGAGCACATAAAATGCATAAAAAACGGGTAATTTTTCTACTGCTTGGTTTTTCACTGTACTGTTTTCAACAGCTCCTGGGTGTTTTCTTTCACGTTCTGCAAGAGGAAACAGTACTTTTGAAAGTCTTTAAGAAACTGAAGCGTACTATTCTGAGGGTGGCGTGTTACAGCCGATTTTGACGACTTTGCGCCGCACACGGGGGCGTGTACTTAACATTTTTTTCTGGCTCGACATCTATTTGTTTCCAGCGTACTCCACTGGTTTCTGAGTGACCATTATAAGTACCCTTGATGGGAAATAACGCATTTTATATTGAGGGACACAAGCATCCAGACGTGTGTACATAAATTTTTACCAGCACGCGAGGAGAGCACATAAAATGCATAAAAAACGGGTAATTTTTCTACTGCTTGGTTTTTCACTGTACTGTTTTCAACAGCTCCTGGGTGTTTTCTTTCACGTTCTGCAAGAGGAAACTGTACTTTTGAAGGCCTTTAAGAAACTGAAGCGTACTATTCTGAGGGTGGCGTGTTACAGCTGATTTTGACGACTTTGCGCCGCACACGGGGGCGTATACGTAACATTTTTTTCTGGCTCGACATCTATTTGTTTCCAGCGTTCTCCACTGGTTTCTGAGTGACCATTATAAGTACCCTTGATGGGAAATAACGCATTTTATATTGAGGGACACAAGCATCCAGGCGTGTGTACATACATTTTTACCAGCACGCGAGGAGAGCACATAAAATGCATAAAAAACGGGTAATTTTTCTACTGCTTGGTTTTTCACTGTACTGTTTTCAACAGCTCCTGGGTGTTTTCTTTCACGTTCTGCAAGAGGAAACTGTACTTTTGAAGGCCTTTAAGAAACTGAAGCGTTCCATTCTGAGGGTGACGTGATACAGCTGATCTTGATGACTTTGCGCCGCACACGGGGGCGTATACGTAACAATTTTTTCTGGCTTGACATCGACGCGTTTCCAGCGTTCTCCATTGGCTGCTGAGCGACCATTATAAGTTCCCTTGATGGGAAATAACGCATTTTATATTGAGGGACACAAGCGTCCAGGCGTGTGTACATACGTTTTTACCAGCAGGCGAGGAGAGCACACAAAATGCATAAAAATGAGTAATTTTGTTACAGCTTGGTTTTTCACTGTTCTGTTTAAAACAGCTCCTGGGTGTTTTCTTTCACGTTCTGCAAGAGGAAACTGTGCTTTTGAATGTCCTTAAGAAACTGAAGCGGATTATTCTGAGGGTGGCGTGCTACGGCTGGTTTTGATGACTTTGCGCTGCACACGGGGGTGTATACGTAACAATTTTTTCTGGCTCGACATCTATGCGTATCCAGCGCTCTCCACTGGCTGCTGAGTGACCATTATAGGTCCTCTTGATGGGAAATAACGGATTTTATATTGAGGGACACAAGCGTCCAGGCTTGTGTGCAAACGTTTTTACCAGCAGGCGAGGAGAGCACACAAAATGCATAAAAAACGAGTAATTTTGTTACTGCTTGGTTTTTCAATGTTCTGTTTTCAACAGTTCCTGGGTGTTTTCTGCAAGAGGAAACTGTACTTTTGAAGGCCTTTAAGAAACTGGAGCGTACTATTCTGAGGGTGGCGTGTTACAGCTGATTTTGATGACTTTGCGCCGCACACGGGGGCGTATACGTAACATTTTTTTTTTTGGCTCGACATCTATGCGTTTCCAGCGTTCTCCACTGGCTGCTGAGTGGCCATTATAAGTTCCCTTCATGGGAAATAACGCATTTTATATTGAGGGACACAAGCGTCCAGGCGTGTGTGCATACATTTTTACCAGCAGGGGAGGAGAGCACACAAATTGCGTAAAAAACGGGTAATTTTGTTACTGCTTGGATTTTAAATGTTCTGTTTTCAACAGCTCCTGGGTGTTTTCTGTAAGAGGAAACTGTACTTTTGAAGGCCTTTAAGAAACTGAAGCGTTCTATTCTGAGGGTGGCGTGTTACAGCTGATTTTGACGACTTTGCGCCGCACACGGGGGCGTGTACGTAACATTTTTTTCTGGCTCGACATCTATTTGTTTCCAGCGTACTCCACTGTTTTCTGAGTGACCATTATAAGTACCCTTGATGGGAAATAACGCATTTTATATTGAGGGACACAAGCATCCAGGCATGTGTACATAAATTTTTACCAGCACGCGAGGAGAGCACATAAAATGCATAAAAAACGGGTAATTTTTCTACTGCTTGGTTTTTCACTGTACTGTTTTCAACAGCTCCTGGGTGTTTTCTTTCACGTTCTGCAAGAGGAAACTGTACTTTTGAAGGCCTTTAAGAAACTGAAGCGTACTATTCTGAGGGTGGCGTGCTACAGCTGATTTTGAAGACTTTGCGCCGCACACGGGGGCGTATACGTAACAATTTTTTCTGGCTCGACATCTATGCGTATCCAGCGCTCTCCACTGGCTGCTGAGTGACCATTATAGGTCCTCTTGATGGGAAATAACGGATTTTATATTGAGGGACACAAGCGTCCAGGCTTGTGTGCAAACGTTTTTACCAGCAGGCGAGGAGAGCACACAAAATGCATAAAAAACGAGTAATTTTGTTACTGCTTGGTTTTTCACTGTTCTGTTTACAACTGCTCCTGGGTGTTTTTTTCTTTCAGGAAACTGTACATTTGAAGGCCTTTAAGAAACTGAAGCGTTTTATCCCGAGGGTGGCGTGCTACAGCTGATTTTGATGACTTTGCGCCGCACACGGGGGCGTATACGTAACATTTTTTTCTGGCTCGACATCTATTTGTTTCCAGCGCTCTCCACTGGTTTCTGAGTGACCATTATAAGTACCCTTGATGGGAAATAACGCATTTTATATCGAGGGACACAAGCATCCAGGCGTGTGTACATAAATTTTTACCAGCACGCGAGGAGAGCACATAAAATGCATACAAAACGGGTAATTTTGTTACTGCTTGGTTTTTCAATGTTGTGTTATCAACAGTTCCTGGGTGTTTTCTGCAAAAGGAAACTGTACTTTTGAAGGCCTTTAAGAAACTGAAGCGTACTATTCTGAGGGTGGCGTGTTACAGCTGATTTTGATGACTTTGCGCCGCACACGGGGGCGTATACGTAACATTTTTTTTTGGGCTCGACATCTATGCGTTTCCAGCGTTCTCCACTGGCTGCTGAGTGGCCATTATAAGTTCCCTTGATGGGAAATAACGGATTTTATATTGAGGGACACAAGCGTCCAGGCTTGTGTGCAAACGTTTTTACCAGCAGGCGAGGAGAGCACACAAAATGCATAAAAATGAGTAATTTTGTTACAGCTTGGTTTTTCACTGTTCTGTTTAAAACAGCTCCTGGGTGTTTTCTTTCACGTTCTGCAAGAGGAAACTGTGCTTTTGAATGCCTTTAAGAAACTGAAGCGGATTATTCTGAGGGTGGCGTGCTACGGCTGATTTTGATGACTTTGCGCTGCACACGGGGGTGTATACGTAACAATTTTCTCTGGCTCGACATCTATGCGTATCCAGCGCTCTCCACTGGCTGCTGAGTGACCATTATAGGTCCTCTTGATGGGAAATAACGGATTTTATATTGAGGGACACAAGCGTCCAGGCTTGTGTGCAAACGTTTTTACCAGCAGGCGAGGAGAGCACACAAAATGCATAAAAAACGAGTAATTTTGTTACTGCTTGGTTTTTCAATGTTGTGTTTTCAACAGTTCCTGGGTGTTTTCTGCAAGAGGAAACTGTACTTTTGAAGGCCTTTAAGAAACTGAAGCGTACTATTCTGAGGGTGGCGTGTTACAGCTGATTTTGATGACTTTGCGCCGCACACGGGGGCGTATACGTAACATTTTTTTTTGGGCTCGACATCTATGCGTTTCCAGCGTTCTCCACTGGTTTCTGAGTGACCATTATAAGTACCCTTAATGGGAAATAACGCATTTTATATTGAGGGACACAAGCGTCCAGGCGTGTGTACATACATTTTTACCAGCAGGCGAGGAGAGCACACCAAATGCATAGAAAACGGGTAATTTTGTTACTGCTTGGGTTTTCAATGTTCTGTCTTCAACAGCTCCTGGGTGTTTTCTGTAAGAGGAAACTGAACTTTTGAAGGCCTTTAAGAAACTGAAACGTTCTATTCTGAGGGTGGCGTGTTACAGCTGATTTTGACGACTTTGCGCCGCACACGGGGGCGTGTACGTAACATTTTTTTCTGGCTCGACATCTATTTGTTTCCAGCGTACTCCACTGGTTTCTGAGTGACCATTATAAGTACCCCTGATGGGAAATAACGCATTTTATATTGAGTGGCCATTATAAGTTCCCTTGATGGGAAATAACGCATTTTATATTGAGGGACACAAGCGTCCAGGCGTGTGTGCATACATTTTTACCAGCAGGGGAGGAGAGCACACAAAATGCATAAAAAACGGGTAATTTTGTTACTGCTTGGATTTTAAATGTTCTGTTTTCAACAGCTCCTGGGTGTTTTCTGTAAGAGGAAACTGTACTTTTGAAGGCCTTTAAGAAACTGAAGCGTTCTATTCTGAGGGTGGCGTGTTACAGCTGATTTTGACGACTTTGCGCCGCACACGGGGGCGTATACGTAACATTTTTTTCTGGCTCGACACCTATTTGTTTCCAGCGTTCTCCACTGGTTTCTGAGTGACCATTATAAGTACCCTTAATGGGAAATAACGCATTTTATATTGAGGGACACAAGCGTCCAGGCGTGTGTACATACATTTTTACCAGCAGGCGAGGAGAGCACACCAAATGCATAGAAAACGGGTAATTTTGTTACTGCTTGGATTTTCAATGTTCTGTCTTCAACAGCTCCTGGGTGTTTTCTGTAAGAGGAAACTGAACTTTTGAAGGCCTTTAAGAAACTGAAGCGTTCTATTCTGAGGGTGGCGTGTTACAGCTGATTTTGACGACTTTGCGCCGCACACGGGGGCGTGTACGTAACATTTTTTTCTGGCTCGACATCTATTTGTTTCCAGCGTACTCCACTGGTTTCTGAGTGACCATTATAAGTACCCCTGATGGGAAATAACGCATTTTATATTGAGGGACACAAGCATCCAGGCGTGTGTACATACATTTTTACCAGCACGCGAGGAGAGCACATAAAATGCATAAAAAACGGGTAATTTTTCTACTGCTTGGTTTTTCACTGTACTGTTTTCAACAGCTCCTGGGTGTTTTCTTTCACGTTCTGCAAGAGGAAACTGTACTTTTGAAGGCCTTTAAGAAACTGAAGCGTACTATTCTGAGGGTGGCGTGTTACAGCTGATTTTGAGGATTTTGCGCCGCACACGGGGGCGTGTACGTAACATTTTTTTCTGGCTCGACATCTATTTGTTTCCAGCGTTCTCCACTGGTTTCTGAGTGACCATTATAAGTACCCTTGACGGGAAATAACGCATTTTATATTGAGGGACACAAGCATCCAGGCGTGTGTACATAAATTTTTACCAGCACGCGAGGAGAGCACATAAAATGCATAAAAAACGGGTAATTTTTCTACTGCTTGGTTTTTCACTGTACTGTTTTCAACAGCTCCTGGGTGTTTTCTTTCACGTTCTGCAAGAGGAAACTGTACTTTTGAAGGCCTTTAAGAAACTGAAGCGTACTATTCTGAGGGTGGCGTGTTACAGCTGATTTTGATGACCTTGCGCCGCACACGGGGGCGTATACGTAACATTATTTTTTGGCTCGACATCTATGCGTTTCCAGCGTTCTCCACTGGCTGCGGAGTGGCCATTATAAGTTCCCTTGATGGGAAATAACGTATTTTATATTGAGGGACAAAAGCGTCCAGGCGTGTGCACATACATTTGTACCAGCAGGTGAGGAGAGCACACAAAATGCATACAAAACGGGTAATTTTGTTACTGCTTGGTTTTTTCACTGTTCTGTTTACAACAGCTCCTGGGTGTTTTCTATAAGAGGACACTGTGCTTTTGAAGGCCTTTTAGAAATTGAAGCGTTCTATTCAGAGGGTGGCGTGTTACAGCTGATTTTGAGGATTTTGCGCCGCACACGGGGGCGTGTACGTAACATTTTTTTCTGGCTCGACATCTATTTGTTTCCAGCGTTCTCCACTGGTTTCTGAGTGACCATTATAAGTACCCTTGACGGGAAATAACGCATTTTATATTGAGGGACACAAGCATCCAGGCGTGTGTACATAAATTTTTACCAGCACGCGAGGAGAGCACATAAAATGCATAAAAAACGGGTAATTTTTCTACTGCTTGGTTTTTCACTGTACTGTTTTCAACAGCTCCTGGGTGTTTTCTTTCACGTTCTGCACGAGGAAACTGTACTTTTGAAGGCCTTTAAGAAACTGAAGCGTTCCACTCTGAGGGTGACGTGATACAGCTGATCTTGATGACTTTGCGCCGCACACGGGGGCGTATACGTAACAATTTTTTCTTGCTTGACATCGATGCGTTTCCAGCGTTCTCCATTGGCTGCTGAGCGACAATTATAAGTTCCCTTGATGGGAAATAACGCATTTTATATTGAGGGATACAAGCGTCCAGGCGTGTGTACATACGTTTTTACCAGCAGGCGAGGAGAGCACACAAAATGCATAAAAATGAGTAATTTTGTTACAGCTTGGTTTTTCACTGTTCTGTTTAAAACAGCTCATGGGTGTTTTCTTTCACGTTCTGCAAGAGGAAACTGTACATTTGAAGGCCTTTAAGAAACTGAAGCGTTTTATCCCGAGGGTGGCGTGCTACAGCTGATTTTGATGACTTTGCGCCGCACACGGGGGCGTATACGTAACATTTTTTTCTGGCTCGACATCTATCTGTTTCCAGCGTTCTCCACTGGTTTCTGATTGACCATTATAAGTACCCTTGACGGGAAATAACGCATTTTATATTGAGGGACACAAGCGTCCAGGCGTGTGTACATACATTTTTACCAGCAGGCGAGGAGAGCACACAAAATGCATAAAAAACGGGTAATTTTGTTACTGCTTGGTTTTTCACTGTACTGTTTTCAACAGCTCCTGGGTGTTTTCTTTCACGTTCTGCAAAGAGGAAACTGTACTTTTGAAGGCCTTTAAGAAACTGAAGCGTTCCATTCTGAGGGTGACGTGATACAGCTGATCTGGATGACTTTGCGCCGCACACGGAGGCGTATACGTAACAATTTTTTCTGGCTTGACATCGATGCGTTTCCAGCGTTCTCCATTGGCTGCTGAGCGACCATTATAAGTTCCCTTGATGGGAAATAACGCATTTTATATTGAGGGACACAAGCGTCCAGGCGTGTGTAATTACATTTTTACCAGCAGGCGAGGAGGGCACACAAAATGCATAAAAACGAGTAATTTTGTTACTGCTTAGTTTTTCACTTTTCTGTTTTCAACAGCTCCTGGGTGTTTTCTGCAAGAGGAAACTGTACTTTTGAAGGCCTTTAAGAAACTGAAGCGTTCTATTCTGAGGGTGGCGTGTTACAGCTGATTTTGATGACTTTGCGCCGCAAACGGGGGCGTATACGTAACAATTTTTTCTGGCTCGACATCGATGCGTTTCCAGCGTTCTCTATTGGCTGCTGAGCGACCATTATAAGTTCCCTTGATGGGAAATGACGCATTTTATATTGAGGGACACAAGCGTCCAGGCGTGTGTACATACATTTTTACCAGCAGGCGAGGAGGGCACACAAAATGCATAAGAAACGGGTAATTTTGTTACTGCTTGGTTTTTCACTTTTCTGTTTTCAACAGCTCCTGGGTGTTTTCTTTCACGTTCTGCAAAGAGGAAACTGTACTTTTGAAGGCCTTTAAGAAACTGAAGCGTTCCATTCTGAGGGTGACGTGATAAAGCTGATTTTGATGACTTTGCGCCGCACACGGGGGCGTATACGTAACAATTTTTTCTTGCTTGACATCGATGCGTTTCCAGCGTTCTCCATTGGCTGCTGAGCGACCATTATAAGTTCCCTTGATGGGAAATAACGCATTTTATATTGAGGGACACAAGCGTCCAGGCGTGTGTACATACATTTTTACCAGCAGGCGAGGAGGGCACACAAAATGCATAAAAACGAGTAATGTTGTTACTGCTTGGTTTTTCACTTTTCTGTTTTCAACAGCTCCTGGGTGTTTTCGTTCACGTTCTGCAAAGAGGAAACTGTACTTTTGAAGGCCTTTAAGAAACTGAAGCGTTCCATTCTGAGGGTGACGTGATACAGCTGATCTTGATGACTTTGCGCCGCACACGGGGGCGTATACGTGTCAATTTTTTCTTGCTTGACATCGATGCGTTTCCAGCGTTCTCCATTGGCTGCTGAGCGACCATTATAAGTTCCCTTGATGGAAAATAACGCATTTTATATTGAGGGACACAAGCGCCCAGGCGTGTGTGCATACATTTTTACCAGCAGGGGTGGAGAGCACACAAAATGCATAAAAAACGGGTAATTTTGTTACTGCTTGGTTTTTCACTGTACTGTTTTCAACAGCTCCTGGGTGTTTTCTTTCACGTTCTGCAAAGAGGAAACTGTACTTTTGAAGGCCTTTAAGAAACTGAAGCGTTCCATTCTGAGGGTGACGTGATACAGCTGATCTGGATGACTTTGCGCCGCACACGGAGGCGTATACGTAACAATTTTTTCTGGCTTGACATCGATGCGTTTCCAGCGTTCTCCATTGGCTGCTGAGCGACCATTATAAGTTCCCTTGATGGGAAATAACGCATTTTATATTGAGGGACACAAGCGTCCAGGCGTGTGTAATTACATTTTTACCAGCAGGCGAGGAGGGCACACAAAATGCATAAAAACGAGTAATTTTGTTACTGCTTAGTTTTTCACTTTTCTGTTTTCAACAGCTCCTGGGTGTTTTCTGCAAGAGGAAACTGTACTTTTGAAGGCCTTTAAGAAACTGAAGCGTTCTATTCTGAGGGTGGCGTGTTACAGCTGATTTTGATGACTTTGCGCCGCAAACGGGGGCGTATACGTAACAATTTTTTCTGGCTCGACATCGATGCGTTTCCAGCGTTCTCCATTGGCTGCTGAGCGACCATTATAAGTTCCCTTGATGGGAAATAACGCATTTTATATTGAGGGACACAAGCGTCCAGGCGTGTGTACATACATTTTTACCAGCAGGCGAGGAGGGCACACAAAATGCATAAAAACGAGCAATGTTGTTACTGCTTGGTTTTTCACTTTTCTGTTTTCAACAGCTCCTGGGTGTTTTCGTTCACGTTCTGCAAAGAGGAAACTGTACTTTTGAAGGCCTTTAAGAAACTGAAGCGTTCCATTCTGAGGGTGACGTGGTACAGCTGATCGCGATGTCTTTGCGCCGCACACGGGGGCGTATACGTAACAATTTTTTCTGGCTTGACATCGATGCGTTTCCAGCGTTCTCCATTGGCTGCTGAGCGACCATTATAAGTTCCCTTGATGGGAAATAACGCATTTTATATTGAGGGACACAAGCGTCCAGGCGTGTGTACATACATTTTTACCAGCAGGCGAGGAGGGCACACAAAATGCATAAAAACGAGTAATGTTGTTACTGCTTGGTTTTTCACTTTTCTGTTTTCAACAGCTCCTGGGTGTTTTCGTTCACGTTCTGCAAAGAGGAAACTGTACTTTTGAAGGCCTTTAAGAAACTGAAGCGTTCCATTCTGAGGGTGACGTGGTACAGCTGATCGCGATGTCTTTGCGCCGCACACGGGGGCGTATACGTAACAATTTTTTCTGGCTTGACATCGATGCGTTTCCAGCGTTCTCCATTGGCTGCTGAGCGACCATTATAAGTTCCCTTGATGGGAAATAACGCATTTTATATTGAGGGACACAAGCGTCCAGGCGTGTGTACATACATTTTTACCAGCAGGCGAGGAGGGCACACAAAATGCATAAAAACGAGTAATGTTGTTACTGGTTGGTTTTTCACTTTTCTGTTTTCAACAGCTCCTGGGTGTTTTCTTTCACGCTCTGCAAGAGGAAACTGTGCTTTCGAAGGTTTTTATGAAACTGAAGCGTTCTATTCTGAGGGTGGCGTGTTACAGCTGATTTTGATGACTTTGCGCCGCAAACGGGGGCGTATACGTAACAATTTTTTCTGGCTCGACATCGATGCGTTTCCAGCGTTCTCCATTGGCTGCTGAGCGATCATTATAAGTTCCTTTGATGGGAAATAACGCATTTTATATTGAGGGACAAAAGGGTCCAGGCGTGTGCACATACATTTGTACCAGCAGGCGAGGAGAGCACACAAAATGCATAAAAAACGGGTAATTTTGTTACTGCTTGGTTTTTCACTGTTCTGTTTACAACTGCTCCTGGGTGTTTTTTTCTTTCAGGAAACTGTACATTTGAAGGCCTTTAAGAAACTGAAGCGTTTTATCCCGAGGGTGGCGTGCTACAGCTGATTTTGATGACTTTGCGCCGCACACGGGGGCGTATACGTAACATTTTTTTCTGGCTCGACATCTATTTGTTTCCAGCGTTCTCCATGGGTTTCTGATTGACCATTATAAGTACCCTTGATGGGAAATAACGCATTTTATATTGAGGGACACAAGCGTCCAGGCGTGTGTACATACATTTTTACCAGCAGGCGAGGAGAGCACACAAAATGCATAAAAAACGGGTAATTTTGTTACTGCTTGGTTTTTCACTGTACTGTTTTCAACAGCTCCTGGGTGTTTTCTTTCACGTTCTGCAAAGAGGAAACTGTACTTTTGAAGGCCTTTAAGAAACTGAAGCGTTCCATTCTGAGGGTGACGTGATACAGCTGATCTGGATGACTTTGCGCCGCACACGGAGGCGTATACCTAACAATTTTTTCTGGCTTGACATCGATGCGTTTCCAGCGTTCTCCATTGGCTGCTGAGCGACCATTATAAGTTCCCTTGATGGGAAATAACGCATTTTATATTGAGGGACACAAGCGTCCAGGCGTGTGTAATTACATTTTTACCAGCAGGCGAGGAGGGCACACAAAATGCATAAAAACGAGTAATTTTGTTACTGCTTAGTTTTTCACTTTTCTGTTTTCAACAGCTCCTGGGTGTTTTCTGCAAGAGGAAACTGTACTTTTGAAGGCCTTTAAGAAACTGAAGCGTTCTATTCTGAGGGTGGCGTGTTACAGCTGATTTTGATGACTTTGCGCCGCAAACGGGGGCGTATACGTAACAATTTTTTCTGGCTCGACATCGATGCGTTTCCAGCGTTCTCCATTGGCTGCTGAGCGACCATTATAAGTTCCCTTGATGGGAAATAACGCATTTTATATTGAGGGACACAAGCGTCCAGGCGTGTGTACATACATTTTTACCAGCAGGCGAGGAGGGCACACAAAATGCATAAAAACGAGTAATGTTGTTACTGCTTGGTTTTTCACTTTTCTGTTTTCAACAGCTCCTGGGTGTTTTCGTTCACGTTCTGCAAAGAGGAAACTGTACTTTTGAAGGCCTTTAAGAAACTGAAGCGTTCCATTCTGAGGGTGACGTGGTACAGCTGATCGCGATGTCTTTGCGCCGCACACGGGGGCGTATACGTAACAATTTTTTCTGGCTTGACATCGATGCGTTTCCAGCGTTCTCCATTGGCTGCTGAGCGACCATTATAAGTTCCCTTGATGGGAAATAACGCATTTTATATTGAGGGACACAAGCGTCCAGGCGTGTGTAATTACATTTTTACCAGCAGGCGAGGAGGGCACACAAAATGCATAAAAACGAGTAATTTTGTTACTGCTTAGTATTTCACTTTTCTGTTTTCAACAGTTCCTGGGTGTTTTCTGCAAGAGGAAACTGTACTTTTGAAGGCCTTTAAGAAACTGAAGCGTTCTATTCTGAGGGTGGCGTGTTACAGCTGATTTTGATGACTTTGCGCCGCAAACGGGGGCATATACGTAACAATTTTTTCTGGCTCGACATCGATGCGTTTCCAGCGTTCTCCATTGGCTGCTGAGCGACCGTTATATGTTCCCTTGATGGGAAATAACGCATTTTATATTGAGGGACACAAGCGCCCAGGCGTGTGTGCATACATTTTTACCAGCAGGGGTGGAGAGCACACAAAATGCATAAAAAACGGGTAATTTTGTTACTGCTTGGATTTTCAATGTTCTGTTTTCAACAGCTCCTGGGTGTTTTCTGTCAGAGGAAACTGTACTTTTGAAGGCCTTTAAGAAACTGAAGCGTTCTATTCTGAGGGTGGCGTGTTACAGCTGATTTTGACGACTTTGCGCCGCACACGGGGGCGTATACGTAACATTTTTTTCTGGCTCGACATCTATTTGTTTCCAGCGTTCTCCACTGGTTTCTGAGTGACCGTTATAAGTACCCTTAATGGGAAATAACGCATTTTATATTGAGGGACACAAGCGTCCAGGCGTGTGTACATACATTTTTACCAGCAGGCGAGGAGAGCACACAAAATGCATAAAAAACGGGTAATTTTGTTACTGCTTGGTTTTTCACTGTTCTGTTTTCAACAGCTCCTGGGTGTTTTCTTTCACGTTCTGCAAAGAGGAAACTGTACTTTTGAAGGCCTTTAAGAAACTGAAGCGTTCCATTCTGAGGGTGACGTGATACAGCTGATCTTGATGACTTTGCGCCGCACACGGGGGCGTATACGTGTCAATTTTTTCTTGCTTGACATCGATGCGTTTCCAGCGTTCTCCATTGGCTGCTGAGCGACCATTATAAGTTCCCTTGATGGAAAATAACGCATTTTATATTGAGGGACACAAGCGTCCAGGCGTGTGTACATACATTTTTACCAGCAAGCGAGGAGGGCACACAAAATGCTTAAAAACGAGTAATTTTGTTACTGCTTGGTTTTTCACTTTTCTGTTTTCAACAGCTCCTGGGTGTTTTCTTTCACGCTCTGCAAGAGGAAACTGTGCTTTCGAAGGTTTTTATGAAACTGAAGCGTTCTATTCTGAGGGTGGCGTGTTACAGCTGATTTTGATGACATTGCGCCGCACACGGGGGCGTATACGTAACATTTTTTTTTTGGCTCGACATCTACGCGTTTCCAGCGTTCTCCACTGGCTGCTGAGTGGCCGTTATAAGTTCCCTTGATGGGAAATAACGCATTTTATATTGAGGGACAAAAGGGCCCAGGCGTGTGCACATACATTTGTACCAGCAGGCGAGGAGAGCACACAAAATGCATAAAAAACGGGTAATTTTGATACTGCTTGGTTTTTCACTGTTCTGTTTTCAACAGCTCCTGGGTGTTTTCTTTCACGTTCTGCAAGAGGAAACTGTGCTTTCGAAGGTTTTTATGAAACTGAAGCGTTCTATTCTGAGGGTGGCGTGTTACAGCTGATTTTGATGACATTGCGCCGCACACGGGGGCGTATACGTAACATTTTTTTTTTGGCTCGACATCTATGCGTTTCCAGCGTTCTCCACTGGCTGCTGAGTGGCCATTATAAGTTCCCTTGATGGGAAACAACGCATTTTATGTTGAGGGACAAAAGGGTCCAGGCGTGTGCACATACATTTGTACCAGCAGGCGAGGAGAGCACACAAAATGCATAAAAAACGGGTAATTTTGTTACTGCTTGGATTTTCAATGTTCTGTTTTCAACAGCTCCTGGGTGTTTTCTGTCAGAGGAAACTGTACTTTTGAAGGCCTTTAAGAAACTGAAGCGTTCCATTCTGAGGGTGGCGTGTTACAGCTGATTTTGACGACTTTGCGCCGCACACGGGGGCGTATACATACGTAACATTTTTTTCTGGCTCGACATCTATTTGTTTCCAGCGTTCTCCACTGGTTTCTGAGTGACCGTTATAAGTACCCTTAATGGGAAATAACGCATTTTATATTGAGGGGCACAAGCGTCCAGGCGTGTGTACATACATTTTTACCAGCAGGGGTGGAGAGCACACAAAATGCATAAAAAACGGGTAATTTTGTTACTGCTTGGATTTTCAATGTTCTGTTTTCAACAGCTCCTGGGTGTTTTCTGTCAGAGGAAACTGTACTTTTGAAGGCCTTTAAGAAACTGAAGCGTTCTATTCTGAGGGTGGCGTGCTACAGCTGATTTTGACGACTTTGCGCCGCACACGGGGGCGTATACGTAACATTTTTTTCTGGCTCGACATCTATTTGTTTCCAGCGTTCTCCACTGATTTCTGAGTGAGCGTTATAAGTACCCTTAATGGCAAATAACGCATTTTATATTGAGGTACACAAGCGTCCAGGCGTGTGTACATACGTTTTTACCAGCAGGCGAGGAGAGCACACAAAATGCATAAAAATGAGTAATTTTGTTACAGCTTGGTTTTTCACTGTTCTGTTTAAAACAGCTCCTGGGTGTTTTCTTTCACGTTCTGCAAGAGGAAACTGTGCTTTCGAAGGTTTTTATGAAACTGAAGCGTTCTATTCTGAGGGTGGCGTGTTACAGCTGATTTTGATGACATTGCGCCGCACACGGGGGCGTATACGTAACATTTTTTTTTTGGCTCGACATCTATGCGTTTCCAGCGTTCTCCACTGGCTGCTGAGTGGCCATTATAAGTTCCCTTGATGGGAAACAACGCATTTTATGTTGAGGGACAAAAGGGTCCAGGCGTGTGCACATACATTTGTACCAGCAGGCGAGGAGAGCACACAAAATGCATAAAAAACGAGTAATTTTGTTACTGCTTGGTTTTTCAATGTTCTGTTTTCAACAGTTCCTGGGTGTTTTCTGCAAGAGGAAACTGTACCTTTGAAGGCCTTTAAGAAACTGAAGCGTACTATTCTGAGAGTGGCGTGTTACAGCTGATTTTGATGACTTTGCGCCGCACACGGGGGCGTATACGTAACATTTTTTTTTGGCTCGACATCTATGCGTTTCCAGCGTTCTCCACTGGCTGCTGAGTGGCCATTATAAGTTCCCTTGATGGGAAATAACGCATTTTATATTGAGGGACACAAGCGTCCAGGCGTGTGTGCATACATTTTTACCAGCAGGGGAGGAGAGCACACAAAATGCATAAAAAACGGGTAATTTTGTTACTGCTTGGATTTTAAATGTTCTGTTTTCAACAGCTCCTGGGTGTTTTCTGTAAGAGGAAACTGTACTTTTGAAGGCCTTTAAGAAACTGAAGCGTTCTATTCTGAGGGTGGCGTGTTACAGCTGATTTTGACGACTTTGCGCCGCACACGGGGGCGTATACGTAACATTTTTTTTCTGGCTCGACATCTATTTGTTTCCAGCGTTCTCCACTGGTTTCTGAGTGACCATTATAAGTACCCTTAATGGGAAATAACGCATTTTATATTGAGGGACACAAGCGTCCAGGCGTGTGTACATACATTTTTACCAGCAGGCGAGGAGAGCACACCAAATGCATAAAAAACGGGTAATTTTGTTACTGCTTGGATTTTCAATGTTCTGTCTTCAACAGCTCCTGGGTGTTTTCTGTAAGAGGAAACTGTGCTTTTGAAGGCCTTTTAGAAATTGAAGCGTTCTATTCAGAGGGTGGCGTGTTACAGCTGATTTTGAGGATTTTGCGCCGCACACGGGGGCGTGTACGTAACATTTTTTTCTGGCTCGACATCTATTTGTTTCCAGCGTTCTCCACTGGTTTCTGAGTGACCATTATAAGTACCCTTGATGGGAAATAACGCATTTTATATCGAGGGACACAAGCATCCAGGCGTGTGTACATAAATTTTTACCAGCACGCGAGGAGAGCACATAAAATGCATAAAAAACGGGTAATTTTTCTACTGCTTGGTTTTTCACTGTACTGTTTTCAGCAGCTCCTGGGTGTTTTCTTTCACGTTCTGCAAGAGGAAACTGTACTTTTGAAGGCCTTTAAAAAACTGAAGCGTACTATTCTGAGGGTGGCGTGCTACAGCTGATTTTGAAGACTTTGCGCCGCACACGGGGGCGTATACGTAACATTTTTTTCTGGCTCGACATCTATGCGATTCCAGCGTTCTCCACTGGCTGCTGAGTGACCATTATAGGTTCCCTTGATGGGAAATAACGCATTTTATATTGAGGGACAAAAGCGTCCAGGCGTGCATACATTGCATACCAGCAGGCGAGTAGAGCACACAAAATGCATAGAAAACGAGTAATTTTGTTACTGCTTGGTTTTTCAATGCTCTGTTTTCAACAGCTCCTGGGTGTTTTCTGCAAGAGGACACTGTGCTTTTGAAGGCCTTTTAGAAATTGAAGTGTTTTATTCCGAGCGTGGCGTGTTACAGCTGATTTTGACGACGCCGCACACGGGGGCGGTGCGTAACATTTTTTTCTGGTTCGACATCTATGCGTTTCCAGCGTTCTCCACTGGCTACTGAGTGACCATTATAAGTTCCCTTGATGGGAAATAACGCATTTTATATTGAGGGACAAAAGCGTCCAGGCGTGTGTGCATACATTCTTACCAGCAGGCGAGGAGAGCACACAAAATGCATAGAAAACGAGCAATTTTGTTACTGCTTGGTTTTTCAATGCTCTGTTTTCAACAGCTCCTGGGTGTTTTCTGTCAGAGGAAACTGTTCTTTTGAAGGCCTTTAAGAAACTGAAGCGTTCTATTCAGAGGGTGGCGTGTTACAGCTGATTTTGAGGATTTTGCGCCGCACACGGGGGCGTGTACGTAACATTTTTTTCTGGCTCGACATCTATTTGTTTCCAGCGTTCTCCACTGGTTTCTGAGTGACCATTATAAGTACCCTTGATGGGAAATAACGCATTTTATATTGAGGGACACAAGCATCCAGGCGTGTGTACATACATTTTTACCAGCACGCGAGGAGAGCACATAAAATGCATAAAAAACGGGTAATTTTTCTACTGCTTGGTTTTTCACTGTACTGTTTTCAACAGCTCCTGGGTGTTTTCTTTCACGTTCTGCAAGAGGAAACTGTACTTTTGAAGGCCTTTAAGAAACTGAAGCGTTCCACTCTGAGGGTGACGTGATACAGCTGATCTTGATGACTTTGCGCCGCACACGGGGGCGTATACGTAACAATTTTTTCTGGCTTGACATCGATGCGTTTCCAGCGTTCTCCATTGGCTGCTGAGCGACCATTATAAGTTCCCTTGATGGGAAATAACGCATTTTATATTGAGGGACACAAGCGTCCAGGCGTGTGTACATACGTTTTTACCAGCAGGCGAGGAGAGCACACAAAATGCATAAAAATGAGTAATTTTGTTACAGCTTGGTTTTTCACTGTTCTGTTTAAAACAGCTCCTGGGTGTTTTCTTTCACGTTCTGCAAGAGGAAACTGTGCTTTTGAATGCCTTTAAGAAACTGAAGCGGATTATTCTGAGGGTGGCATGCTACGGCTGATTTTGATGACTTTGCGCCGCACACGGGGGTGTATACGTAACAATTTTTTCTGGCTCGACATCTATGCGTATCCAGCGCTCTCCACTGGCTGCTGAGTGACCATTATAGGTCCTCTTGATGGGAAATAACGGATTTTATATTGAGAGACACAAGCGTCCAGGCTTGTGTGCATACGTTTTTACCAGCAGGCGAGGAGAGCACACAAAATGCATAAAAAACGAGTAATTTTGCTACTGCTTGGTTTTTCAATGTTCTGTTTTCAACAGTTCCTGGGTGTTTTCTGCAAGAGGAAACTTTGAAGGCCTTTAAGAAACTGAAGCGTACTATTCTGAGGGTGGCGTGTTACAGCTGATTTTGATGACTTTGCGCCGCACACGGGGGCGTATACGTAACATTTTTTTTTGGCTCGACATCTATGCGTTTCCAGCGTTCTCCACTAGCTGCTGAGTGGCCATTATAAGTTCCCTTGATGGGAAATAACGCATTTTATATTGAGGGACAAAAGGGTCCAGGCGTGTGCACATACATTTGTACCAGCAGGCGAGGAGAGCACACAAAATGCATAAAAAACGGGTAATTTTGTTATTGCTTGGTTTTTCACTGTTCTGTTTTCAACAGCTCCTGGGTGTTTTCTTTCACGTTCTGCAAGAGGAAACTGTGCTTTCGAAGGCTTTTAACAAACTGAAGCGTTCTATTCTGAGGGTGGCGTGTTACAGCTGATTTTGATGACATTGCGCCGCACACGGGGGCGTATACGTAACATTTTTTTCTGGCTCGACATCGATACATTTCCATCGTTCTCCCCTGGCTGCTGAGTGACCATTATAAGTTCCCTAGATGGGAAATAACGCATTTTATACTGAGGGACACAAGCGTCCAGGCGTGTGTACATACATTTTTACCAGCAGGCGAGGAGAGCACACAAAATGCATAAAAAACGGGTAATTTTGTTACTGCTTGGTTTTTCACTTTTCTGTTTTCAACAGCTCCTGGGTGTTTTCTTTCACGTTCTGCAAAGAGGAAACTGTACTTTTGAAGGCCTTTAAGAAACTGAAGCGTTCCATTCTGAGGGTGACGTGATAAAGCTGATCTTGATGACTTTGCGCCGCACACGGGGGCGTATACGTAACAATTTTTTCTTGCTTGACATCGATGCGTTTCCAGCGTTCTCCATTGGCTGCTGAGCGACCATTATAAGTTCCCTTGATGGAAAATAACGCATTTTATATTGAGGGACACAATCGTCCAGGCGTGTGTACATACATTTTTACCAGCAGGCGAGGAGGGCACACAAAATGCATAAAAACGAGTAATGTTGTTACTGCTTGGTTTTTCACTTTTCTGTTTTCAACAGCTCCTGGGTGTTTTCTTTCACGCTCTGCAAGAGGAAACTGTGCTTTCGAAGGTTTTTATGAAACTGACGCGTTCTATTCTGAGGGTGGCGTGTAACAGCTGATTTTGATGACATTGCGCCGCACACGGGGGCGTATACGTAACATTTTTTTCTGGCTCGACATCGATACGTTTCCAGCGTTCTCCACTGGCTGCTGAGTGACCATTATAAGTTCCCTTGATGGGAAATAACGCATTTTATATTGAGGGACAAAAGGGTCCAGGCGTGTGCACATACATTTGTACCAGCAGGCGAGGAGAGCACACAAAATGCATAAAAAACGGGTAATTTTGTTACTGCTTGGTTTTTCACTGTTCTGTTTACAACTGCTCCTGGGTGTTTTTTTCTTTCAGGAAACTGTACATTTGAAGGCCTTTAAGAAACTGAAGCGTTTTATCCCGAGGGTGGCGTGCTACAGCTGATTTTGATGACTTTGCGCCGCACACGGGGCGTATACGTAACATTTTTTTCTGGCTCGACATCTATTTGTTTCCAGCGTTCTCCACTGGTTTCTGATTGACCATCATAAGTACCCTTGATGGGAAATAACGCATTTTATATTGAGGGACACAAGCATCCAGGCGTGTGTACATAAATTTTTACCAGCACGCGAGGAGAGCACATAAAATGCATAAAAAACGGGTAATTTTTCTACTGCTTGGTTTTTCACTGTACTGTTTTCAACAGCTCCTGGGTGTTTTCTTTCACGTTCTGCAAAGAGGAAACTGTACTTTTGAAGGCCTTTAAGAAACTGAAGCGTTTCATTCTGAGGGTGACGTGATACAGCTGATCTGGATGACTTTGCGCCGCACACGGAGGCGTATACGTAACAATTTTTTCTGGCTTGACATCGATGCGTTTCCAGCGTTCTCCATTGGCTGCTGAGCGACCATTATAAGTTCCCTTGATGGGAAATAACGCATTTTACATTGAGGGACACAAGCGTCCAGGCGTGTGTAATTACATTTTTACCAGCAGGCGAGGAGGGCACACAAAATGCATAAAAACGAGTAATTTTGTTACTGCTTAGTTTTTCACTTTTCTGTTTTCAACAGCTCCTGGGTGTTTTCTGCAAGAGGAAACTGTACTTTTGAAGGCCTTTAAGAAACTGAAGCGTTCTTTTCTGAGGGTGGCGTGTTACAGCTGATTTTGATGACTTTGCGCCGCAAACGGGGGCGTATACGTAACAATTTTTTCTGGCTCGACATCGATGCGTTTCCAGCGTTCTCCATTGGCTGCTGAGCGACCATTATAAGTTCCCTTGATGGGAAATAACGCATTTTATATTGAGGGACACAAGCGTCCAGGCGTGTGTACATACATTTTTACCAGCAGGCGAGGAGGGCACACAAAATGCATAAAAAACGGGTAATTTTGTTACTGCTTGGTTTTTCACTTTTCTGTTTTCAACAGCTCCTGGGTGTTTTCTTTCACGTTCTGCAAAGAGGAAACTGTACTTTTGAAGGCCTTTAAGAAACTGAAGCGTTCCATTCTGAGGGTGACGTGATAAAGCTGATCTTGATGACTTTGCGCCGCACACGGGGGCGTATACGTAACAATTTTTTCTTGCTTGACATCGATGCGTTTCCAGCGTTCTCCATTGGCTGCTGAGCGACCATTATAAGTTCCCTTGATGGGAAATAACGCATTTTATATTGAGGGACACAAGCGTCCAGGCGTGTGTACATACATTTTTACCAGCAGGCGAGGAGGACACACAAAATGCATAAAAACGAGTAATGTTGTTACTGCTTGGTTTTTCACTTTTCTGTTTTCAACAGCTCCTGGGTGTTTTCTTTCACGCTCTGCAAGAGGAAACTGTGCTTTCGAAGGTTTTTATGAAACTGAAGCGTTCTATTCTGAGGGTGGCGTGTTACAGCTGATTTTGATGACATTGCGCCGCACACGGGGGCGTATACGTAATATTTTTTTCTGGCTCGACATCGATGCGTTTCCAGCGTTCTCCATTGGCTGCTGAGCGACCATTATAAGTTCCCTTGATGGGAAATAACGCATTTTATATTGAGGGACAAAAGCGTCCAGGCGTGTGTGCATACATTCTTACCAGCAGGCGAGGAGAGCACACAAAATGCATAGAAAACGAGCAATTTTGTTACTGCTTGGTTTTTCAATGCCCTGTTTTCAACAGCTCCTGGGTGTTTTCTGCAAGAGGAAACTGTTCTTTTGAAGGCCTTTAAGAAACTAAAGCGTTCTATTCAGAGGGTGGCGTGTTACAGCTGATTTTGAGGATTTTGCGCCGCACACGGGGGCGTGTACGTAACATTTTTTTCTGGCTCGACATCTATTTGTTTCCAGCGTTCTCCACTGGTTTCTGAGTGACCATTATAAGTACCCTTGATGGGAAATAACGCATTTTATATTGAGGGACACAAGCATCCAGGCGTGTGAACATAAATTTGTACCAGCACGCGAGGAGAGCACATAAAATGCATAAAAAACGGGTAATTTTTCTACTGCTTGGTTTTTCACTGTACTGTTTTCAACAGCTCCTGGGTGTTTTCTTTCACGTTCTGCAAGAGGAAACTGTACTTTTGAAGGCCTTTAAGAAACTGAAGCGTTCCACTCTGAGGGTGACGTGATACAGCTGATCTTGATGACTTTGCGCCGCACACGGGGGCGTATACGTAACAATTTTTTCTGGCTTGACATCGATGCGTTTCCAGCGTTCTCCATTGGCTGCTGAGCGACCATTATAAGTTCCCTTGATGGGAAATAACGCATTTTATATTGAGGGACACAAGCGTCCAGGCGTGTGTACATACGTTTTTACCAGCAGGCGAGGAGAGCACACAAAATGCATAAAAATGAGTAATTTTGTTACAGCTTGGTTTTTCACTGTTCTGTTTAAAACAGCTCCTGGGTGTTTTCTTTCACGTTCTGCAAGAGGAAACTGTGCTTTTGAATGCCTTTAAGAAACTGAAGCGGATTATTCTGAGGGTGGCATGCTACGGCTGATTTTGATGACTTTGCGCCGCACACGGGGGTGTATACGTAACAATTTTTTCTGGCTCGACATCTATGCGTATCCAGCGCTCTCCACTGGCTGCTGAGTGACCATTATAGGTCCTCTTGATGGGAAATAACGGATTTTATATTGAGGGACACAAGCGTCCAGGCTTGTGTGCATACGTTTTTACCAGCAGGCGAGGAGAGCACACAAAATGCATAAAAAACGAGTAATTTTGTTACTGCTTGGTTTTTCAATGTTCTGTTTTCAACAGTTCCTGGGTGTTTTCTGCAAGAGGAAACTTTGAAGGCCTTTAAGAAACTGAAGCGTACTATTCTGAGGGTGGCGTGTTACAGCTGATTTTGATGACTTTGCGCCGCACACGGGGGCGTATACGTAACATTTTTTTTTTGGCTCGACATCTATGCGTTTCCAGCGTTCTCCACTGGCTGCTGAGTGGCCATTATAAGTTCCCTTGATGGGAAATAACGCATTTTATATTGAGGGACAAAAGGGTCCAGGCGTGTGCACATACATTTGTACCAGCAGGCGAGGAGAGCACACAAAATGCATAAAAAACGGGTAATTTTGTTACTGCTTGGTTTTTCACTGTTCTGTTTTCAACAGCTCCTGGGTGTTTTCTTTCACGTTCTGCAAGAGGAAACTGTGCTTTCGAAGGCTTTTAACAAACTGAAGCGTTCTATTCTGAGGGTGGCGTGTTACAGCTGATTTTGATGACTTTGCGCCGCACACGGGGGCGTATACGTAACATTTTTTTCTGGCTCGACATCGATACATTTCCAGCGTTCTCCCCTGGCTGCTGAGTGACCATTATAAGTTCCCTTGATGGGAAATAACGCATTTTATACTGAGGGACACAAGCGTCCAGGCGTGTGTACATACATTTTTACCAGCAGGCGAGGAGAGCACACAAAATGCATAGAAAACGAGCAATTTTGTTACTGCTTGGTTTTTCAATGCTCTGTTTTCAACAACTCCTGGGTGTTTTCTGCAAGAGGAAACTGTGCTTTCGAAGGTTTTTATGAAACTGAAGCGTTCTATTCTGAGGGTGGCGCGTTACAGCTGATTTTGATGACATTGCGCCGCACACGGGGGCGTATACGTAACATTTTTTTCTGGCTGCTGAGTGACCATTATAAGTTCCCTTGATGGGAAATAACGCATTTTAAATTGAGGGACACAAGCGTCCAGGCGTGTGTACATACATTTTTACCAGCAGGCGAGGAGGGCACACAAAATGCATAAAAACGAGTAATGTTGTTACTGGTTGGTTTTTCA
This sequence comes from Eumerus sabulonum, assembly GCA_951905685.1. Taxonomy (NCBI): domain Eukaryota; kingdom Metazoa; phylum Arthropoda; class Insecta; order Diptera; family Syrphidae; genus Eumerus; species Eumerus sabulonum. The sequence continues at coordinate 43,023,741 of OX645064.1, forward strand.
CTTTTCTGTTTTCAACAGCTCCTGGGTGTTTTCTTTCACGCTCTGCAAGAGGAAACTGTGCTTTCGAAGGTTTTTATGAAACTGAAGCGTTCTATTCTGAGGGTGGCGTGTTACAGCTGATTTTGATGACATTGCGCCGCACACGGGGGCGTATACGTAACATTTTTTTTTTGGCTCGACATCTACGCGTTTCCAGCGTTCTCCACTGGCTGCTGAGTGGCCGTTATAAGTTCCCTTGATGGGAAATAACGCATTTTATATTGAGGGACAAAAGGGCCCAGGCGTGTGCACATACATTTGTACCAGCAGGCGAGGAGAGCACACAAAATGCATAAAAAACGGGTAATTTTGATACTGCTTGGTTTTTCACTGTTCTGTTTTCAACAGCTCCTGGGTGTTTTCTTTCACGTTCTGCAAGAGGAAACTGTGCTTTCGAAGGTTTTTATGAAACTGAAGCGTTCTATTCTGAGGGTGGCGTGTTACAGCTGATTTTGATGACATTGCGCCGCACACGGGGGCGTATACGTGTCAATTTTTTCTTGCTTGACATCGATGCGTTTCCAGCGTTCTCCACTGGCTGCTGAGTGGCCATTATAAGTTCCCTTGATGGGAAACAACGCATTTTATGTTGAGGGACAAAAGGGTCCAGGCGTGTGCACATACATTTGTACCAGCAGGCGAGGAGAGCACACAAAATGCATAAAAAACGGGTAATTTTGTTACTGCTTGGATTTTCAATGTTCTGTTTTCAACAGCTCCTGGGTGTTTTCTGTCAGAGGAAACTGTACTTTTGAAGGCCTTTAAGAAACTGAAGCGTTCCATTCTGAGGGTGGCGTGTTACAGCTGATTTTGACGACTTTGCGCCGCACACGGGGGCGTATACGTGTCAATTTTTTCTTGCTTGACATCGATGCGTTTCCAGCGTTCTCCATTGGCTGCTGAGCGACCATTATAAGTTCCCTTGATGGAAAATAACGCATTTTATATTGAGGGACACAAGCGTCCAGGCGTGTGTACATACATTTTTACCAGCAAGCGAGGAGGGCACACAAAATGCTTAAAAACGAGTAATTTTGTTACTGCTTGGTTTTTCACTTTTCTGTTTTCAACAGCTCCTGGGTGTTTTCTTTCACGCTCTGCAAGAGGAAACTGTGCTTTCGAAGGTTTTTATGAAACTGAAGCGTTCTATTCTGAGGGTGACGTGATACAGCTGATCTTGATGACTTTGCGCCGCACACGGGGGCGTATACGTGTCAATTTTTTCTTGCTTGACATCGATGCGTTTCCAGCGTTCTCCATTGGCTGCTGAGCGACCATTATAAGTTCCCTTGATGGAAAATAACGCATTTTATATTGAGGGACACAAGCGTCCAGGCGTGTGTACATACATTTTTACCAGCAAGCGAGGAGGGCACACAAAATGCTTAAAAACGAGTAATTTTGTTACTGCTTGGTTTTTCACTTTTCTGTTTTCAACAGCTCCTGGGTGTTTTCTTTCACGCTCTGCAAGAGGAAACTGTGCTTTCGAAGGTTTTTATGAAACTGAAGCGTTCTATTCTGAGGGTGGCGTGTTACAGCTGATTTTGATGACATTGCGCCGCACACGGGGGCGTATACGTAACATTTTTTTTTTGGCTCGACATCTACGCGTTTCCAGCGTTCTCCACTGGCTGCTGAGTGGCCGTTATAAGTTCCCTTGATGGGAAATAACGCATTTTATATTGAGGGACAAAAGGGCCCAGGCGTGTGCACATACATTTGTACCAGCAGGCGAGGAGAGCACACAAAATGCATAAAAAACGGGTAATTTTGATACTGCTTGGTTTTTCACTGTTCTGTTTTCAACAGCTCCTGGGTGTTTTCTTTCACGTTCTGCAAGAGGAAACTGTGCTTTCGAAGGTTTTTATGAAACTGAAGCGTTCTATTCTGAGGGTGGCGTGTTACAGCTGATTTTGATGACATTGCGCCGCACACGGGGGCGTATACGTAACATTTTTTTTTTGGCTCGACATCTATGCGTTTCCAGCGTTCTCCACTGGCTGCTGAGTGGCCATTATAAGTTCCCTTGATGGGAAACAACGCATTTTATGTTGAGGGACAAAAGGGTCCAGGCGTGTGCACATACATTTGTACCAGCAGGCGAGGAGAGCACACAAAATGCATAAAAAACGGGTAATTTTGTTACTGCTTGGATTTTCAATGTTCTGTTTTCAACAGCTCCTGGGTGTTTTCTGTCAGAGGAAACTGTACTTTTGAAGGCCTTTAAGAAACTGAAGCGTTCCATTCTGAGGGTGGCGTGTTACAGCTGATTTTGACGACTTTGCGCCGCACACGGGGGCGTATACGTAACATTTTTTTCTGGCTCGACATCTATTTGTTTCCAGCGTTCTCCACTGGTTTCTGAGTGACCGTTATAAGTACCCTTAATGGGAAATAACGCATTTTATATTGAGGGGCACAAGCGTCCAGGCGTGTGTACATACATTTTTACCAGCAGGGGTGGAGAGCACACAAAATGCATAAAAAACGGGTAATTTTGTTACTGCTTGGATTTTCAATGTTCTGTTTTCAACAGCTCCTGGGTGTTTTCTGTCAGAGGAAACTGTACTTTTGAAGGCCTTTAAGAAACTGAAGCGTTCTATTCTGAGGGTGGCGTGCTACAGCTGATTTTGACGACTTTGCGCCGCACACGGGGGCGTATACGTAACATTTTTTTCTGGCTCGACATCTATTTGTTTCCAGCGTTCTCCACTGATTTCTGAGTGAGCGTTATAAGTACCCTTAATGGCAAATAACGCATTTTATATTGAGGTACACAAGCGTCCAGGCGTGTGTACATACGTTTTTACCAGCAGGCGAGGAGAGCACACAAAATGCATAAAAATGAGTAATTTTGTTACAGCTTGGTTTTTCACTGTTCTGTTTAAAACAGCTCCTGGGTGTTTTCTTTCACGTTCTGCAAGAGGAAACTGTGCTTTCGAAGGTTTTTATGAAACTGAAGCGTTCTATTCTGAGGGTGGCGTGTTACAGCTGATTTTGATGACATTGCGCCGCACACGGGGGCGTATACGTAACATTTTTTTTTTGGCTCGACATCTATGCGTTTCCAGCGTTCTCCACTGGCTGCTGAGTGGCCATTATAAGTTCCCTTGATGGGAAACAACGCATTTTATGTTGAGGGACAAAAGGGTCCAGGCGTGTGCACATACATTTGTACCAGCAGGCGAGGAGAGCACACAAAATGCATAAAAAACGAGTAATTTTGTTACTGCTTGGTTTTTCAATGTTCTGTTTTCAACAGTTCCTGGGTGTTTTCTGCAAGAGGAAACTGTACCTTTGAAGGCCTTTAAGAAACTGAAGCGTACTATTCTGAGAGTGGCGTGTTACAGCTGATTTTGATGACTTTGCGCCGCACACGGGGGCGTATACGTAACATTTTTTTTTGGCTCGACATCTATGCGTTTCCAGCGTTCTCCACTGGCTGCTGAGTGGCCATTATAAGTTCCCTTGATGGGAAATAACGCATTTTATATTGAGGGACACAAGCGTCCAGGCGTGTGTGCATACATTTTTACCAGCAGGGGAGGAGAGCACACAAAATGCATAAAAAACGGGTAATTTTGTTACTGCTTGGATTTTAAATGTTCTGTTTTCAACAGCTCCTGGGTGTTTTCTGTAAGAGGAAACTGTACTTTTGAAGGCCTTTAAGAAACTGAAGCGTTCTATTCTGAGGGTGGCGTGTTACAGCTGATTTTGACGACTTTGCGCCGCACACGGGGGCGTATACGTAACATTTTTTTTCTGGCTCGACATCTATTTGTTTCCAGCGTTCTCCACTGGTTTCTGAGTGACCATTATAAGTACCCTTAATGGGAAATAACGCATTTTATATTGAGGGACACAAGCGTCCAGGCGTGTGTACATACATTTTTACCAGCAGGCGAGGAGAGCACACCAAATGCATAAAAAACGGGTAATTTTGTTACTGCTTGGATTTTCAATGTTCTGTCTTCAACAGCTCCTGGGTGTTTTCTGTAAGAGGAAACTGTGCTTTTGAAGGCCTTTTAGAAATTGAAGCGTTCTATTCAGAGGGTGGCGTGTTACAGCTGATTTTGAGGATTTTGCGCCGCACACGGGGGCGTGTACGTAACATTTTTTTCTGGCTCGACATCTATTTGTTTCCAGCGTTCTCCACTGGTTTCTGAGTGACCATTATAAGTACCCTTGATGGGAAATAACGCATTTTATATCGAGGGACACAAGCATCCAGGCGTGTGTACATAAATTTTTACCAGCACGCGAGGAGAGCACATAAAATGCATAAAAAACGGGTAATTTTTCTACTGCTTGGTTTTTCACTGTACTGTTTTCAGCAGCTCCTGGGTGTTTTCTTTCACGTTCTGCAAGAGGAAACTGTACTTTTGAAGGCCTTTAAAAAACTGAAGCGTACTATTCTGAGGGTGGCGTGCTACAGCTGATTTTGAAGACTTTGCGCCGCACACGGGGGCGTATACGTAACATTTTTTTCTGGCTCGACATCTATGCGATTCCAGCGTTCTCCACTGGCTGCTGAGTGACCATTATAGGTTCCCTTGATGGGAAATAACGCATTTTATATTGAGGGACAAAAGCGTCCAGGCGTGCATACATTGCATACCAGCAGGCGAGTAGAGCACACAAAATGCATAGAAAACGAGTAATTTTGTTACTGCTTGGTTTTTCAATGCTCTGTTTTCAACAGCTCCTGGGTGTTTTCTGCAAGAGGACACTGTGCTTTTGAAGGCCTTTTAGAAATTGAAGCGTTTTATTCCGAGCGTGGCGTGTTACAGCTGATTTTGACGACGCCGCACACGGGGGCGGTGCGTAACATTTTTTTCTGGTTCGACATCTATGCGTTTCCAGCGTTCTCCACTGGCTACTGAGTGACCATTATAAGTTCCCTTGATGGGAAATAACGCATTTTATATTGAGGGACAAAAGCGTCCAGGCGTGTGTGCATACATTCTTACCAGCAGGCGAGGAGAGCACACAAAATGCATAGAAAACGAGCAATTTTGTTACTGCTTGGTTTTTCAATGCTCTGTTTTCAACAGCTCCTGGGTGTTTTCTGTCAGAGGAAACTGTTCTTTTGAAGGCCTTTAAGAAACTGAAGCGTTCTATTCAGAGGGTGGCGTGTTACAGCTGATTTTGAGGATTTTGCGCCGCACACGGGGGCGTGTACGTAACATTTTTTTCTGGCTCGACATCTATTTGTTTCCAGCGTTCTCCACTGGTTTCTGAGTGACCATTATAAGTACCCTTGATGGGAAATAACGCATTTTATATTGAGGGACACAAGCATCCAGGCGTGTGTACATACATTTTTACCAGCACGCGAGGAGAGCACATAAAATGCATAAAAAACGGGTAATTTTTCTACTGCTTGGTTTTTCACTGTACTGTTTTCAACAGCTCCTGGGTGTTTTCTTTCACGTTCTGCAAGAGGAAACTGTACTTTTGAAGGCCTTTAAGAAACTGAAGCGTTCCACTCTGAGGGTGACGTGATACAGCTGATCTTGATGACTTTGCGCCGCACACGGGGGCGTATACGTAACAATTTTTTCTGGCTTGACATCGATGCGTTTCCAGCGTTCTCCATTGGCTGCTGAGCGACCATTATAAGTTCCCTTGATGGGAAATAACGCATTTTATATTGAGGGACACAAGCGTCCAGGCGTGTGTACATACGTTTTTACCAGCAGGCGAGGAGAGCACACAAAATGCATAAAAATGAGTAATTTTGTTACAGCTTGGTTTTTCACTGTTCTGTTTAAAACAGCTCCTGGGTGTTTTCTTTCACGTTCTGCAAGAGGAAACTGTGCTTTTGAATGCCTTTAAGAAACTGAAGCGGATTATTCTGAGGGTGGCATGCTACGGCTGATTTTGATGACTTTGCGCCGCACACGGGGGTGTATACGTAACAATTTTTTCTGGCTCGACATCTATGCGTATCCAGCGCTCTCCACTGGCTGCTGAGTGACCATTATAGGTCCTCTTGATGGGAAATAACGGATTTTATATTGAGAGACACAAGCGTCCAGGCTTGTGTGCATACGTTTTTACCAGCAGGCGAGGAGAGCACACAAAATGCATAAAAAACGAGTAATTTTGCTACTGCTTGGTTTTTCAATGTTCTGTTTTCAACAGTTCCTGGGTGTTTTCTGCAAGAGGAAACTTTGAAGGCCTTTAAGAAACTGAAGCGTACTATTCTGAGGGTGGCGTGTTACAGCTGATTTTGATGACTTTGCGCCGCACACGGGGGCGTATACGTAACATTTTTTTTTGGCTCGACATCTATGCGTTTCCAGCGTTCTCCACTAGCTGCTGAGTGGCCATTATAAGTTCCCTTGATGGGAAATAACGCATTTTATATTGAGGGACAAAAGGGTCCAGGCGTGTGCACATACATTTGTACCAGCAGGCGAGGAGAGCACACAAAATGCATAAAAAACGGGTAATTTTGTTACTGCTTGGTTTTTCACTGTTCTGTTTTCAACAGCTCCTGGGTGTTTTCTTTCACGTTCTGCAAGAGGAAACTGTGCTTTCGAAGGCTTTTAACAAACTGAAGCGTTCTATTCTGAGGGTGGCGTGTTACAGCTGATTTTGATGACATTGCGCCGCACACGGGGGCGTATACGTAACATTTTTTTCTGGCTCGACATCGATACATTTCCAGCGTTCTCCCCTGGCTGCTGAGTGACCATTATAAGTTCCCTTGATGGGAAATAACGCATTTTATACTGAGGGACACAAGCGTCCAGGCGTGTGTACATACATTTTTACCAGCAGGCGAGGAGAGCACACAAAATGCATAAAAAACGGGTAATTTTGTTACTGCTTGGTTTTTCACTTTTCTGTTTTCAACAGCTCCTGGGTGTTTTCTTTCACGTTCTGCAAAGAGGAAACTGTACTTTTGAAGGCCTTTAAGAAACTGAAGCGTTCCATTCTGAGGGTGACGTGATAAAGCTGATCTTGATGACTTTGCGCCGCACACGGGGGCGTATACGTAACAATTTTTTCTTGCTTGACATCGATGCGTTTCCAGCGTTCTCCATTGGCTGCTGAGCGACCATTATAAGTTCCCTTGATGGGAAATAACGCATTTTATATTGAGGGACACAATCGTCCAGGCGTGTGTACATACATTTTTACCAGCAGGCGAGGAGGGCACACAAAATGCATAAAAACGAGTAATGTTGTTACTGCTTGGTTTTTCACTTTTCTGTTTTCAACAGCTCCTGGGTGTTTTCTTTCACGCTCTGCAAGAGGAAACTGTGCTTTCGAAGGTTTTTATGAAACTGACGCGTTCTATTCTGAGGGTGGCGTGTAACAGCTGATTTTGATGACATTGCGCCGCACACGGGGGCGTATACGTAACATTTTTTTCTGGCTCGACATCGATACGTTTCCAGCGTTCTCCACTGGCTGCTGAGTGACCATTATAAGTTCCCTTGATGGGAAATAACGCATTTTATATTGAGGGACAAAAGGGTCCAGGCGTGTGCACATACATTTGTACCAGCAGGCGAGGAGAGCACACAAAATGCATAAAAAACGGGTAATTTTGTTACTGCTTGGTTTTTCACTGTTCTGTTTACAACTGCTCCTGGGTGTTTTTTTCTTTCAGGAAACTGTACATTTGAAGGCCTTTAAGAAACTGAAGCGTTTTATCCCGAGGGTGGCGTGCTACAGCTGATTTTGATGACTTTGCGCCGCACACGGGGCGTATACGTAACATTTTTTTCTGGCTCGACATCTATTTGTTTCCAGCGTTCTCCACTGGTTTCTGATTGACCATCATAAGTACCCTTGATGGAAAATAACGCATTTTATATTGAGGGACACAAGCATCCAGGCGTGTGTACATAAATTTTTACCAGCACGCGAGGAGAGCACATAAAATGCATAAAAAACGGGTAATTTTTCTACTGCTTGGTTTTTCACTGTACTGTTTTCAACAGCTCCTGGGTGTTTTCTTTCACGTTCTGCAAAGAGGAAACTGTACTTTTGAAGGCCTTTAAGAAACTGAAGCGTTTCATTCTGAGGGTGACGTGATACAGCTGATCTGGATGACTTTGCGCCGCACACGGAGGCGTATACGTAACAATTTTTTCTGGCTTGACATCGATGCGTTTCCAGCGTTCTCCATTGGCTGCTGAGCGACCATTATAAGTTCCCTTGATGGGAAATAACGCATTTTACATTGAGGGACACAAGCGTCCAGGCGTGTGTAATTACATTTTTACCAGCAGGCGAGGAGGGCACACAAAATGCATAAAAACGAGTAATTTTGTTACTGCTTAGTTTTTCACTTTTCTGTTTTCAACAGCTCCTGGGTGTTTTCTGCAAGAGGAAACTGTACTTTTGAAGGCCTTTAAGAAACTGAAGCGTTCTTTTCTGAGGGTGGCGTGTTACAGCTGATTTTGATGACTTTGCGCCGCAAACGGGGGCGTATACGTAACAATTTTTTCTGGCTCGACATCGATGCGTTTCCAGCGTTCTCCATTGGCTGCTGAGCGACCATTATAAGTTCCCTTGATGGGAAATAACGCATTTTATATTGAGGGACACAAGCGTCCAGGCGTGTGTACATACATTTTTACCAGCAGGCGAGGAGGGCACACAAAATGCATAAAAAACGGGTAATTTTGTTACTGCTTGGTTTTTCACTTTTCTGTTTTCAACAGCTCCTGGGTGTTTTCTTTCACGTTCTGCAAAGAGGAAACTGTACTTTTGAAGGCCTTTAAGAAACTGAAGCGTTCCATTCTGAGGGTGACGTGATAAAGCTGATCTTGATGACTTTGCGCCGCACACGGGGGCGTATACGTAACAATTTTTTCTTGCTTGACATCGATGCGTTTCCAGCGTTCTCCATTGGCTGCTGAGCGACCATTATAAGTTCCCTTGATGGGAAATAACGCATTTTATATTGAGGGACACAAGCGTCCAGGCGTGTGTACATACATTTTTACCAGCAGGCGAGGAGGACACACAAAATGCATAAAAACGAGTAATGTTGTTACTGCTTGGTTTTTCACTTTTCTGTTTTCAACAGCTCCTGGGTGTTTTCTTTCACGCTCTGCAAGAGGAAACTGTGCTTTCGAAGGTTTTTATGAAACTGAAGCGTTCTATTCTGAGGGTGGCGTGTTACAGCTGATTTTGATGACATTGCGCCGCACACGGGGGCGTATACGTAATATTTTTTTCTGGCTCGACATCGATGCGTTTCCAGCGTTCTCCATTGGCTGCTGAGCGACCATTATAAGTTCCCTTGATGGGAAATAACGCATTTTATATTGAGGGACAAAAGCGTCCAGGCGTGTGTGCATACATTCTTACCAGCAGGCGAGGAGAGCACACAAAATGCATAGAAAACGAGCAATTTTGTTACTGCTTGGTTTTTCAATGCCCTGTTTTCAACAGCTCCTGGGTGTTTTCTGCAAGAGGAAACTGTTCTTTTGAAGGCCTTTAAGAAACTAAAGCGTTCTATTCAGAGGGTGGCGTGTTACAGCTGATTTTGAGGATTTTGCGCCGCACACGGGGGCGTGTACGTAACATTTTTTTCTGGCTCGACATCTATTTGTTTCCAGCGTTCTCCACTGGTTTCTGAGTGACCATTATAAGTACCCTTGATGGGAAATAACGCATTTTATATTGAGGGACACAAGCATCCAGGCGTGTGAACATAAATTTGTACCAGCACGCGAGGAGAGCACATAAAATGCATAAAAAACGGGTAATTTTTCTACTGCTTGGTTTTTCACTGTACTGTTTTCAACAGCTCCTGGGTGTTTTCTTTCACGTTCTGCAAGAGGAAACTGTACTTTTGAAGGCCTTTAAGAAACTGAAGCGTTCCACTCTGAGGGTGACGTGATACAGCTGATCTTGATGACTTTGCGCCGCACACGGGGGCGTATACGTAACAATTTTTTCTGGCTTGACATCGATGCGTTTCCAGCGTTCTCCATTGGCTGCTGAGCGACCATTATAAGTTCCCTTGATGGGAAATAACGCATTTTATATTGAGGGACACAAGCGTCCAGGCGTGTGTACATACGTTTTTACCAGCAGGCGAGGAGAGCACACAAAATGCATAAAAATGAGTAATTTTGTTACAGCTTGGTTTTTCACTGTTCTGTTTAAAACAGCTCCTGGGTGTTTTCTTTCACGTTCTGCAAGAGGAAACTGTGCTTTTGAATGCCTTTAAGAAACTGAAGCGGATTATTCTGAGGGTGGCATGCTACGGCTGATTTTGATGACTTTGCGCCGCACACGGGGGTGTATACGTAACAATTTTTTCTGGCTCGACATCTATGCGTATCCAGCGCTCTCCACTGGCTGCTGAGTGACCATTATAGGTCCTCTTGATGGGAAATAACGGATTTTATATTGAGGGACACAAGCGTCCAGGCTTGTGTGCATACGTTTTTACCAGCAGGCGAGGAGAGCACACAAAATGCATAAAAAACGAGTAATTTTGTTACTGCTTGGTTTTTCAATGTTCTGTTTTCAACAGTTCCTGGGTGTTTTCTGCAAGAGGAAACTTTGAAGGCCTTTAAGAAACTGAAGCGTACTATTCTGAGGGTGGCGTGTTACAGCTGATTTTGATGACTTTGCGCCGCACACGGGGGCGTATACGTAACATTTTTTTTTTGGCTCGACATCTATGCGTTTCCAGCGTTCTCCACTGGCTGCTGAGTGGCCATTATAAGTTCCCTTGATGGGAAATAACGCATTTTATATTGAGGGACAAAAGGGTCCAGGCGTGTGCACATACATTTGTACCAGCAGGCGAGGAGAGCACACAAAATGCATAAAAAACGGGTAATTTTGTTACTGCTTGGTTTTTCACTGTTCTGTTTTCAACAGCTCCTGGGTGTTTTCTTTCACGTTCTGCAAGAGGAAACTGTGCTTTCGAAGGCTTTTAACAAACTGAAGCGTTCTATTCTGAGGGTGGCGTGTTACAGCTGATTTTGATGACTTTGCGCCGCACACGGGGGCGTATACGTAACATTTTTTTCTGGCTCGACATCGATACATTTCCAGCGTTCTCCCCTGGCTGCTGAGTGACCATTATAAGTTCCCTTGATGGGAAATAACGCATTTTATACTGAGGGACACAAGCGTCCAGGCGTGTGTACATACATTTTTACCAGCAGGCGAGGAGAGCACACAAAATGCATAGAAAACGAGCAATTTTGTTACTGCTTGGTTTTTCAATGCTCTGTTTTCAACAACTCCTGGGTGTTTTCTGCAAGAGGAAACTGTGCTTTCGAAGGTTTTTATGAAACTGAAGCGTTCTATTCTGAGGGTGGCGCGTTACAGCTGATTTTGATGACATTGCGCCGCACACGGGGGCGTATACGTAACATTTTTTTCTGGCTGCTGAGTGACCATTATAAGTTCCCTTGATGGGAAATAACGCATTTTAAATTGAGGGACACAAGCGTCCAGGCGTGTGTACATACATTTTTACCAGCAGGCGAGGAGGGCACACAAAATGCATAAAAACGAGTAATGTTGTTACTGGTTGGTTTTTCACTTTTCTGTTTTCAACAGCTCCTGGGTGTTTTCTTTCACGCTCTGCAAGAGGAAACTGTGCTTTCGAAGGTTTTTATGAAACTGAAGCGTTCTATTCTGAGGGTGGCGTGTTACAGCTGATTTTGATGACATTGCGCCGCACACGGGGGCGTATACGTAATATTTTTTTCTGGCTCGACATCGATGCGTTTCCAGCGTTCTCCATTGGCTGCTGAGCGACCATTATAAGTTCCCTTGATGGGAAATAACGCATTTTATATTGAGGGACAAAAGCGTCCAGGCGTGTGTGCATACATTCTTACCAGCAGGCGAGGAGAGCACACAAAATGCATAGAAAACGAGCAATTTTGTTACTGCTTGGTTTTTCAATGCTCTGTTTTCAACAGCTCCTGGGTGTTTTCTGCAAGAGGAAACTGTTGTTTTGAAGGCCTTTAAGAAACTGAAGCGTTCTATTCTGAGGGTGACGTGATACAGCTGATCTTGATGACTTTGCGCCGCACACGGGGGCGTATACGTAACAATTTTTTCTGGCTTGACATCGATGCGTTTCCAGCGTTCTCCATTGGCTGCTGAGCGACCATTATAAGTTCCCTTGATGGGAAATAACGCATTTTATATTGAGGGACACAAGCGTCCAGGCGTGTGTACATACATTTTTACCAGCAGGCGAGGAGGGCACACAAAATGCATAAAAACGAGTAATGTTGTTACTGGTTGGTTTTTCACTTTTCTGTTTTCAACAGCTCCTGGGTGTTTTCTTTCACGCTCTGCAAGAGGAAACTGTGCTTTCGAAGGTTTTTATGAAACTGAAGCGTTCTATTCTGAGGGTGGCGTGTTACAGCTGATTTTGATGACTTTGCGCCGCAAACGGGGGCGTATACGTAACAATTTTTTCTGGCTCGACATCGATGCGTTTCCAGCGTTCTCCATTGGCTGCTGAGCGATCATTATAAGTTCCTTTGATGGGAAATAACGCATTTTATATTGAGGGACACAAGCGTCCAGGCGTGTGTACATACATTTTTACCAGCAGGCGAGGAGGGCACACAAAATGCATAAGAAACGGGTAATTTTGTTACTGCTTGGTTTTTAACTTTTCTGTTTTCAACAGCTCCTGGGTGTTTTCTTTCACGTTCTGCAAAGAGGAAACTGTACTTTTGAAGGCCTTTAAGAAACTGAAGCGTTCCATTCTGAGGGTGACGTGATAAAGCTGATCTTGATGACTTTGCGCCGCACACGGGGGCGTATACGTAACAATTTTTTCTTGCTTGACATCGATGCGTTTCCAGCGTTCTCCATTGGCTGCTGAGCGACTATTATAAGTTCCCTTGATGGGAAATAACGCATTTTATATTGAGGGACACAAGCGTCCAGGCGTGTGTACATACATTTTTACCAGCAGGCGAGGAGGGTACACAAAATGCATAAAAACGAGTAATGTTGTTACTGCTTGGTTTTTCACTTTTCTGTTTTCAACAGCTCCTGGGTGTTTTCTTTCACGCTCTGCAAGAGGAAACTGTGCTTTCGAAGGTTTTTATGAAACTGAAGCGTTCTATTCTGAGGGTGGCGTGTTACAGCTGATTTTGATGACATTGCGCCGCACACGGGGGCGTATACGTAACATTTTTTTCTGGCTCGACATCGATGCGTTTCCAGCGTTCTCCATTGGCTGCTGAGCGACCATTATAAGTTCCCTTGATGGGAAATAACGCATTTTATATTGAGGGACACAAGCGTCCAGGCGTGTGTACATACATTTTTACCAGCAGGCGAGGAGAGCACACAAAATGCATAAAAAACGGGTAATTTTGTTACTGCTTGGTTTTTCACTGTTCTGTTTACAACAGCTCCTGGGTGTTTTTTTCTTTCAGGAAACTGTACATTTGATGGCCTTTAAGAAACTGAAGCGTTTTATTCCGAGGGTGGCGTGTTACAGCTGATTTTGATGACTTTGCTCCGCACACGGGGGCGTATACGTAACATTTTTTTCTGGCTCGACATCTATGCGTTTCCAGCGTTCTCCACTGGCAGCTGAGTGGCCATTATAAGTTCCCTTGATGGGAAATAACGCATTTTATATTGAGGGACAAAAGCGTCCAGGCGTGTGCACATACATTTTTACCTTTTTACCAGCAGGCGAGGAGGGCACACAAAATGCATAAAAACGAGTAATTTTGTTACTGCTTGGTTTTTCACTTTTCTGTTTTCAACAGCTCCTGGGTGTTTTCTTTCACGTTCTGCAAGAGGAAACTGTGCTTTCCAAGGCTTTTAAGAAACTGAAGCGTTCTATTCTGAGGGTGGCGTGTTACACCTGATTTTGATGACTTTGCGCCGCACACGGGGGCGTATACGTAACATTTTTATCTGGCTCGACATCGATGCGTTTCCAGCGTTCTCCACTGGCTGTTGAGTGACCATTATAGGTTCCCTTGATGGGAAATAACGCATTTTATATTGAGGGACACAAGCGTCCAGGCGTGTGTACATACGTTTTTACCAGCAGGCGAGGAGAGCACACAAAATGCATAAAAAACGGGTAATTTTGTTACTGCTTGGTTTTTCACTGTTCTGTTTTCAACAGCTCCTGGGTGTTTTCTTTCACGTTCTGCAAAGAGGAAACTGTACTTTTGAAGGCCTTTAAGAAACTGAAGCGTTCCATTCTGAGGGTGACGTGATACAGCTGATCTTGATGACTTTGCGCCGCACACGGGGGCGTATACGTAACAATTTTTTCTGGCTTGACATCGATGCGTTTCCAGCGTTCTCCATTGGCTGCTGAGCGACCATTATAAGTTCCCTTGATGGGAAATAACGCATTTTATATTGAGGGACACAAGCGTCCAGGCGTGTGAACATACATTTTTACCAGCAGGCGAGGAGGGCACACAAAATGCATAAAAACGAGTAATGTTGTTACTGCTTGGTTTTTCACTTTTCTGTTTTCAACAGCTCCTGGGTGTTTTCTTTCACGCTCTGCAAGAGGAAACTGTGCTTTCGAAGGTTTTTATGAAACTGAAGCGTTCTATTCTGAGGGTGGCGTGTTACAGCTGATTTTGATAACATTGCGCCGCACACGGGGGCGTATACGTAACATTTTTTTCTGGCTCGACATCGATACGTTTCCAGCGTTCTCCACTGGCTGCTGAGTGACCATTATAAGTTCCCTTGATGGGAAATAACGCATTTTATATTGAGGGACGAAAGCGTCCAGGCGTGTGTGCATACATTTTTACCAGCAGGCGAGGAGGGCACACAAAATGCATAAAAACGAGTAATTTTGTTACTGCTTGGTTTTTCACTTTTCCGTTTTCAACAGCTCCTGGGTGTTTTCTTTCACGTTCTGCAAGAGGAAACTGTGCTTTCGAAGGCTTTTAAGAAACTGAAGCCTTCTATTCTGAGGGTGGCGTGTTACAGCTGATTTTGATGACTTTGCGCCGCACACGGGGGCGTATACGCAACATTTTTTTCTGGCACGACATCTATGCGTTTCCAGCGTTCTCCACTGGCTGCTGAGCGACCATTATAAGTTCCCTTGATGGGAAATAACGCATCTTATACTGAGGGACAAAAGCGTCCAGGCGTGTGCACATACATTTGTACCAGCAGGCGAGGAGAGCACACAAAATGCATAAAAAACGGGTAATTTTGTTACTGCTTGGTTTTTCACTGTTCTGTTTACAACAGCTCCTGGGTGTTTTTTTCTTTCAGGAAACTGTACATTTGAAGGCCTTTAAGAAACTGAAGCGTTTTATTCCGAGGGTGGCGTGTTACAGCTGATTTTGATGACTTTGCTCCGCACACGGGGGCGTACACGTAACATTTTTTTCTGGCTCGACATCTATGCGTTTCCAGCGTTCTCCACTCGCTGCTGAGTGGCCATTATAAGTTCCCTTGATGGGAAATAACGCATTTTATATTGAGGGACACAAGCGTCCAGGCGTGTGTACATACATTATTGCCAGCAGGCGAGGAGAGCACACAAAATGCATAAAAACGAGTAATTTTGTTACTGCTTGGTTTTTCACTTTTCTGTTTTCCACAGCTCCTGGGTGTTTTCTTTCACGTTCTGCAAGTGAAAACAAAACTTTGGTAGGTCTTTAAGAAACTGAAGCGATCTATTCTGGGGGTGGCGTATTACAGCTGATTTTGATGACTTTCCGCCGCACGCTGGGGCGTATACGTAACATTTTTTTCTGGCTCGACATCTATGCGTTTCCAGCGTTCTCCACTGGCTGCTGAGTGGCCACTTTAAGTTCGCTTGATTGGAAATAACGCATTTTATATTGAGGGAGAAAAGCGTCCAGGCGTGTGGACATACATTTGTACCAGCAGGCGAGGAGAGCACACAAAATGCATAAAAAACGGGTAATTTTGTTACTGCTTTCTTTCATGTTCTGCAAGAGGAAACTGTACTTTTGAAAGCCTTTAAAACACTGAAGCGTTTTATTCTGAGGGTGGCGTTTTATCGCTGATTTTGATGATTTTGCGCCGCACACGGGGGCGTATGTGTAACATTTTTTTCTGGCTCGACATCGATGCGTTTCCAGCGTTCTCCACTGGCTGTTGAGTGACCATTATAGGTTCCCTTGATGGGAAATAACGCAGTTTATATTGAGGGACACAAGCGTCCAGGCGTGTGTACATACATTTTTAAAAGCAGGCGAGGAGAGCACACAAAGTGCATAAAAAACGGGTAATTTTGTTACTGCTTCGATTTTCACTGTTCTGTTTTCAACAGCGCCTGGGCGATTTCTTTCACGTTTTGTAAGAGGAAACTGTGCTTTTGAAGGCCTTTAAGAAACTGAAGCGATTAATTCTGAAGGTGGTGTGTTACAGCTGATTTTGATGACTTTGCGCCGCACACGGGGGCGTATACGTAACATTTTTTTCTGACTCGCGATCGATGCGCACACGGGGGCGTATCTTCTTCTTCATCTTAACGGGCGCTACAGTTCGGGGTGAACCTGGGCCATAGCCTACATGCCCCTCCAACTAGCACGATCTTTTGCTAGCCTTTTCCGTTGCCGCACAGTTGGCTGAGATCGCCTTCCACCTGAGTGCGCCTTAAGTGCGGCCGTCCTCTGCTTCTTCGTCCCTTGGGGTTGGATTCAAAGACTCTCCGGGCTGGACCTGTGGCGTCCATTCGCTCTTCATGGCCCAGCCATCTTAAGCGTTGGTTCTGTAGACGCCTGACTAGACTCATGTCACTGCACAGCCCGTAAAGTTCGTGGTTGAATCTTTTCCTCCATCCCCCGACTGAGTTTATAGGCCCAAAAATCATGCGCAAAATCTTTCCCTCGAACTGACCAAGGGCCTTCTCATCCGCTTTTGATAGTATCCATGTTTCTACGCCGTACAACAGGACCGGGATGATAAGGGTCTTATATAGAGTCAACTTTGTCGTCCGGGAGAGGGCTCTATTACTCAATGGCCTCCAGAGCCCAAAGATACAGCGATTGGCAAGAGCGATTCTGCGTTTGATTTCGGAACTGATGTCGTTGTTCCAGGTCACTGCGGAGCCAAGGTAGACGTAGTCCCTAACTTCCTCGAACTTACATCTGCCAATACAAACGTTCTGGCCAAGACGTCGGTGATTAGCGTCCTTTTTTGATGACAGCATATATTTAGTTTTGCCTCGTTTACCGCCCAACCGATTTTCGCCGCCTCCATCCTTATACTCGCAAACGCCTCATTGACATCCCGGCGTATGCAAGAAGTTGCGAGGATTTGAAATAGATTGTGCCTCTCGTATTGCTCAATCATTTCTAATATGATGTTGAAGAAATCACACGTTAGCGCATCGCCCTGCCTAAATCCTTTTTTGACATCAAAACTGACGCTGACATCCTCCAAAGTCATCCTGCATAGTCTGACGAGTTTAGCAGAGATGTAGGTAAAAATAGCGTTGTATAGCTCGTCTCTAATTACACTGTCGTATGTGGCTTTGAAGTCGACGAATAAGTGGTGGATTTCAAGATCTGCCGTAGTGTGAAGATTTGGTCAATGGTGGACTTCCCTGGTCTGAATGCGCACTGATAAGGACCTACCATCTTATTTATTATAGGCTTCAGGCGTTTACCCAAAACGGCAGACTAGATTTTGTAGGCGATGTTAAGAAGACTTATTCCTATATCTTACAGATGAGCTGGTGCATGCTCCTAACCAGGTCATCCCCAGCTGCATAGAAGAGCTCTGCAGACAGTCCGTCTTTATTCGACTTGAGTTTCGATATGGCGATCTTAACTTCGTCGAGGTCAGGGGGACGGAATTCCCTGCGGTCTTCGTCGTTGAGAAATGGATCATTCTGCCTGACAGCGGCATAATAACTAACATCGCCGTTATACAGTCTGCAGAAGTGTCTTTTCCATATTCTCAGCATCGACTGCGATTCTACTACTAGGTGTCCATTCTCATCCCTGCAGGCTTCCGTTATGGCTTTATAACCTTGGCATGTTTGCTTTATCTGTTGATATAACTTCACGCCTACAGTAACAGCTCTCCAAATCCTCAATCAGGGTCTTCTCACGCTCTTTCTTCTTTCTTCTGAGAAGCTTATGCTCTTCCGTGTTTTGTAACTCGTAGAGCTCACGAGCTGCTCTTGTTCTTCTATAGAGCGAGGCTTTATATGCATCCTGCTTCGCTGTGTGAATCCAGGCTGCTGGTGGAGCCTTGAAGCCCTACAATTCCAGATGCAGTGC
Organism: Eumerus sabulonum; assembly: GCA_951905685.1. Taxonomy (NCBI): domain Eukaryota; kingdom Metazoa; phylum Arthropoda; class Insecta; order Diptera; family Syrphidae; genus Eumerus; species Eumerus sabulonum. Next base: position 43,042,019 of record OX645064.1, read on the forward strand.
TTTTCAGGGCTTGTTTGCAAAGGGTCCACTGTTGTTCTATTGACAGCGTGGAGGGTTAAGGTGTATTGGGAGCCGCGATCGGTAAAAGCACGGGCGGTTTCTGGCGATAGTAACTTTCCGACGTTATAACTTTGTATTCTTACTCGACTCCGCTGCGTGGGCGCATCTTGGCTACTACAAGATAGTGGTCCGAGTCGATGTTAGCTCCCCGGAAAGTTCGAACGTCAAGAATAGTGGAGGAATATCTGACGTCGATCGCAATGTGGTCAATCTTTTTTTTTTTCCTCCTTTATTTTAACATCTGTCTTTTTGACATCTAGTTAGTATATTACCAAAATTATAAGGTATCTGTACAATATAGGACCACTGTCCTTCACAATTGTTTGATGTTTAACTTTTGTTTTTTGGCACAGGTGGGTTTCAATCCACCCGAAGCCTGGGGGGTTATATTGAATCGCTCGTTGTTGTCGCCTAGGACGTTTTCATACCTACAGATTCCTTTTGAGACCTACCCAGACTTTAGGAAAACCTTTAAACTAAGTCAGTCGGTCGAAATCGCTTTAATCGTCTGGTCTGTGTTTGTTCGTCACTTGGGATGGTTCGTATTTCATCGTTAGTGTGCTGTAGGATTTTAAGTCCGTATTTTCTGCAACAATTTTTTGCTTCTTCTGCAACTGTTGCTATGTGAAGGTCTTTATGAATTTCATCATTTGGTACATACCACGCTGCGTCGACAATGGTCCGGAGTATTTTGTTCTGTGTACGTTGTATTATTTGGATATTAGATATCTTTGCTGTACCCCATAGTTGTAACCCGTATGTCCATATTGGTTTTATCATTGTCTTGTATATAAACAGTTTGTTGTCCATTGATAGTCTTGAATTTCTGCCTAGCATCCAGAAACATCTTCGGAATTTATCTTTTATTTGGTTTCTTGTTTGTGTTATGTGCTGTTTCCACGCCAATTTACTGTCAATAAACATTCCGAGAGCACCGTGGCGCAGTGGGTAGTGTGTTGGCCTCTGACGCCGATGACACGGGATCGAATCCCGACACAGTCATGTCATCGAAGGTGTTTTTCACAGTGTTTCTCCTCAGCGGGGTTCTGACAAAACCCCCTGTAGTAAAATTGTCATGAAAAGCTTCTCGAAATTCGCCGTTCAGAACCGGCAAAAAACTGTAGGTCCCTTTCACCTATGGGAAAATGAAATCACACACAACATGGGTGACTGAGAAGCTAGGCTCAGGTCCTTCATGGACTGTAACGCCAACATACATACATACATACAAACATTCCGAGATATTTGGCGCAGTCGCTAGTTTGTATGGGTTTGCCATTAATTGTTAATGCGGGGGTGTTGTCGATCCTTTTTGTAGTGTAGATTACCTGTACAGTCTTCTCTTCGTTTATTTGCAAACCATTCGATAGTATTGTTTGGATGTCTTTGGAGTTTGTCATTTGCGTCTGTTAGGTTTTTACTGGCTTGAAGGATAATGGTATCACCAGCGAATGTAGCTAACATGGTGTGTTGTTAAGTCGGGTGTATAACAGGTAGAGTAGTGGGCATAGGACACGTCCCTGGGGAACGCCTGCTTGGACTGTAAACAGTTTAGAGCACTCGTCCTTGTATCTAACATGGAATAGTCGTTGCTCAAGATAGCTTTTAAGTAATGAGTACAAGTCCGGTGGTAGTACTTTGTTTAGCTTATAGAGTAGTCCCGTGTGCCAAACCTTGTCGAAAGCTTAGGATACGTCAAGAAAAATGGCAGAACAATATCTTTTATTTTCTAGGTCATTCGAATCTTTGTGGCTTTTCATAGGGAGTAATTCGTTTGTAAGGTTGGGTTTAGTCTTGCTAGGTAATTGTTAAGGCCTTTATTTTTGTAATCTTGCAGCAGTTCCTTTAATTCTTTTGTAGTCTTGTTTAGTTTAGCTTTTAATTCTGGATGTCTGTAAGCTTGCCAAAGTTTTCTCAATTTACGTTTCATTTTTATTTTCTTATCAATGTATTGGGGGATAGGAAACGAGCGTTCTTTGGGGGTTAATTGGGGTGTGGATCTATACGCTGCACTAAGGATAGTGTCGTTTAGGTGCATTATTGCACTTTCTATGTTGTCAGGGGATTTGAGGGGGCTGTCGAGATGGAGATCTGAGGTGATAATATCTTTGAAGGTCAGCCAATCAGTTTTTTTATTGCAAAGTCTTGTATTGCTGGTAGCAAGAGATACTTTAATAATAATAATGGGGGAATGGTCAGATGAAAGGTCGAGGCATGTTTTGGCTGTTAAGTTTTTTTTAGGTATGTTTTTAAAAATGCAGAAGTCAATTAGGTCGGGTCTTTTGTTCATGTCTGTGGGCCAATATGTTGGTTCTCCAGTGCTTAAAAACTTCACATTAAGCGAGTTAAGCACCGCTAGTAGTGTGGAGCCCTTTTTATTGATGATTCTAGAACCCCAGTCTGTATTTTTTGCGTTAAAGTCGCCTCCTGCTAAAAATCTTGTGCCTAGTGTATTAAAGCACTGTTTGTATTGTTCTGTCGATACGTTGTGTTTTGGAAGACAGTATAGTGCTGAGATTGTCAGAGGTCCATATTCGTCTTCAATTTGTATAGCCGTTGCTTGAATATGTTCAGTCTTGTAGTTCTCTAATTCTATGCATTTGATTTTTTGTTTTATTAAGTTTGCCGACCCCCCGTGGGCCTTGTTATCAGGATGGTTTGTATGAAACACATTATATTCAGGTATCGTGAAGTAATTTTTGTCAGTAAAGTGTGTTTCTGAAATCAGTAAAATGTCTGTTGAGATAGTCTTAATAAAGTGTCTTAGTTCGTTAGATTGTTTTTGTAGGCCGTTTGCATTCCATATAACGATTTTCCTTGAGCTCACGTTCATATTTACTTGCTAAGTTTTGTTATGAGTATTGTGAGCACATTCATCATATTTGCAATTTGTGTCACAAGTTGTTGTATCATATATTTAAGTTCCAGAAGGTCATTTGGGTATTGTGTTTGATGGTGTTCTGGTGGTGTCGAGGTGATTATTGCAGGATCGGGAATGGTGGCTGGAATAATGATAGGAGGGGAGGTTGCTGGAGCAACTGTGCGTTGTTTCTGTGTTGTCTGTTTTTGTGATTTTGTTGTCTGAGAGGCAGTCTTAGCAGCTTCAGCATAAATAGTGATTGTTTTGTTAGGAGTGGTTGCATTTGTGGTTGGAGGACGTCGTGGCGCAGTGGTTAGTGTGTTGGACTCTGACGCATGATGAGCGAGTTCGGATCCCGATAACACTGAAGCCATCGAATGTTTATTACGCGGCGTTCCTCCTCGGGGGGGTACTGGCAAAACCCCCCGTAGTATACTTGCCGTGAAAAAGCTTCTCGACTCACGCCGTTCGGAATCGGCATTAAACTGTAGGTCCCTTTCACCTATGTGAAAAAAAAAAAAAAAAAACACAACATGGGTGATTGAGAGAAGCTTGGCTCCGGTCGTTCATAGGCTGTGACGCCATCAAAGAAGAAGGTTGCATTTGTAGTAGTCGTTGACGTAGTTGGTTCTGAAACGCTTGGAATTTGTTTGTTTCTTAGAGGTGGGAATCTTTGTAGTTTTAAGGTCTTATATATCACAGCCTTTGTAGTTAGCCATGTGGTTCTTTCCACAGAACCACCATTCTTTTATTGGACAGTCAATCTTATGATTCTTGGCACATTTGAGAATGGCAATGTTGAGACTCCCTTGGTTGTACCTTTACTTCCTCGTTTGGTAGTACTTGCATATAAAAGTTGTCCTGCGCGACTTCATTTAGTGCGTTCGCGAGGGGACCTATAACTTTTACTCCTTGAATATATATAGGTGGGGACTTCGAGGCTTTTGGAGCTTTTTCGACAGCGGACTTGGTTGGGGTAAGGGGTCTGTCTTGAACGTCTTCGTCGGGGGAGAGGAGGGCAAATCTGTTTTGTGATGTGTTAGTGGGTTCGTTAAGCCAGTATGTCGTCAGTTTTGTTTGTGTCGCTGTTCTTTGTTTTTTGTTATTGTTCTTCATAGGTTTTTCTGGGGATTTTTTAAGGTTTTTTTAAGGTCGTTAGAGGCAGTTTCATCTCTAGGTCTTTCACCTGTGTCCTTTACGGGAGAAACAGTAGAGTTGGTGAAGAATGTGTCTGGTGTTGTTGACTTGTTAAACGCGGAAATGGGTCCTGAGCTTGAGGATGTTTGTGTCTTAGCAGGATCCATTAGGTCATCATGATGTGTGGAGAGTAGTATATTTGTGCACGCTGGGGTTGATGTTGTGATGTTTGTACTGGTAGTTGTTTAACAGGTTTTCTTGGAAAGGGATATCTATAAGTGGGTCACTTTTTTGAGAAGCTACTGTACTTGATGGGAAGCTCAGGTTGATTGGAATTGGTTGTGAAACTGGCTGTGGGATGTTGCAAGGTTGGTGTCTAGGGAGAGTTTTGGCTGGAAGAGAAGGGAAATCCGGCTGGAAATTGATTGGTTTGGTTGGATTTACATACATGAGTGGGAGAGGGAGTGAGGGAATTTTTGAGTTTACGCTCGAGGGGAGGCGAGCGTAAAACGCTAATACTTCCTTTGTTTGTTATTTTTTTCTTTATTGAATTTTTTCACTTTCAAAAAGGAAAAAGAGGAAAAAATCACTGGATCATATATAGCACTGTTCCAGAAGAGGTATTTTCTCAGGTATAGTGTCTCTGTCACTTACTAATTGGCTGAAATATACTTGACACGGCACTCGATGTAAAAAAAAAAAAACACTTCCGTCCGTTTCGCAGATCAATCTGGTTAGTGATTGCTTGATCTGGCGACCGCCAGGTGCCTTTGTGTGTGTCGAATTGCGGGAAGCGTGTATTGGCTAGAAGGAGATCTCGCCCCGTAGCAAGATCAATCAGCTTGTGTCCGTTATATGATTTATCAAACCATTCAGCTTGATATGGCCTGGAACTTGTAAGTAAGATCGGTTGGTTCTAAGAATCTTAAGTTCCGGTGGTACGTTACAGATTCTACTGGTTTTAGCTCTAGCATAAATATCGAGAATAACAGACATGAATATAAATTATCCACCCAAATTAGAAAATCTAAATGGTTGCTTAGCAATCGTGGGTCAGTTAAAAATGTGCGTGGGTCGGTGTCTGACCCACGGGTCATAGATTCGCCATCACTGTGCTAGAGCGTAGTTTAGTAAGTAAGCATATAGCCATTGCGCAAGTGCTCCGGCATAATTGAAAACAAAAGAAAAGAAAAAACTTGTCTGTTACTTTCTTATATTTTTATTTTTAGGATCATGAACATAATTATTGTAATAGTGTTCTCAATTACAAAACAATACAATTCATATCTCCCGCCACTACTCACAGTACAATACGTACGATCGAATCAAAATAGTTTCAAGAGAAAAAATACTAAAACCAAAATACGTGTTCACAAAAAACCCGACAGCGCTTACATGAATGTTATTTGTTAAATACAATTTGACAAATTCTTTGCTTTTAAGGAATTCGTCAGAACAATCTTAACGTATAACAAGTTGTTAGACCTCGTATCGATTACTATGATCTGTAGTAGAATACATGTATGCTACACACCGACTTATTGCATTAGTTTCGAACCTTTAGCTAAGGGTTTCATGTACTTTCCGGGACGTAATAAACTCATTTTGGTTTACATATTCTTTAGTTACTTATTACTATCATAATATTGTAAAAGATGTAAAAGAAAGAGGAGAAGCAACAAGAAGGAATTTGAAAGCAATCGCAATCCATCCATTCGTAATGCTTAACATAAACAGGATCCTCCCGCTTCCCTTTTTGTATTTGTCTTTTTTGGTATTGAACTCTTACTCTCGCATAAACAATTAATAAAATCAGCAGTAGAAGTAGTATTAAATGTAATTTATTCTCTTCATTTCATTCCCTCTTTGGTGTATGTAATCGGTGAATCGACCAAGTATCAAAAGGGTATTTTCAAAGCAAATAATTTCCAAATCGAAATAAAAGTTATTTTTTAAACTAAATTACAAATCAGTTCGAAAGAATTGCAAATTAAGGAAAAAGGAAATAATAAGACAAAACGTAATAAATTAAAAAAATAAAGAAAAAACAAAGTAATGATAGTTCATAAGAAAAGGGTTATACGAAGGAATTGGTTAACGTGGTTTTCGATTAATCCCGAGAGCCAACAATGGCCAGGATGTACATGAAAATGTTAATAATATCCAAATACAAGTTGAGAGCAGCAAAGATATATTCCTCTGGGCTGATTGAGTACTTGTGTTTGCCGCCCATCATCAGTTGCGTGTCGTATATCAAGTAAACGGAAAAGAGTAGAGCACCGCACGACGAGTACACCATTGTCATAATCTTTCCGGGAAGGAAAATCGCTACGATTCCGAAGATTAAGAATATGACCAAGGCGACTAGTAATACACCGCCGCACATAGTGAAATCGTACTTGGTTTGCATGGCGAATATGGATAACGCCAAGCATACTGCTGCTGTTATTCCGATTGCCATCATCACCTGAATTGGAAGTGATCAAATTGAAACATTTCTCTCATAAGTAGCCAAGTAATGATTTACTTACCGCTTGTGATTCATATCGAGCTGCGGATATACCCATAAGGAATGCCTCGGCCAGTGTGAATAGTCCCAAGAATATAAAGTTGGTCGGTGTCTGTCGTCGAACACCCTCGCAACATGCCATACATATCATTGTTATCAGAAGCATTGCCAATGCCACCCAGAACAACCAGCCATTTCTGTATGCCCACTCCCGTGTCGGTGCATGGTATACGAACAGTGTAACAAATCCAAATGTAACAAGCAATTGACCCTAAATGAAAATCAAAACATTTTCCTTTACACTCGATTTCAATTCGTTATCATCATTCACTTATCACTTACCATCAATATCAGATATACTTTGCGAATGAAGCCTTTGCGAATACTCTGATCGTCGAAGGAGAAATTCTTAACATCCTGTGCTTCGGGATCTTCCAAGCCGCCATAGCCGACACCTGCGGGTGGTGGTTGAATAAAACCTGGTTGTGGTGGTGGATAATACCCGCCTTGTGGCGGTGGTACATAACCACCTTGGGGTGGGTATCCGCCCTGCGGTGGGTAACCACCCTGTGGTGGCGGATAACCGCCTGGTGGTGGGTAACCCTGACCGCCATAGTACTGTTGATTAGGATCTGTGGATTCCGAATTTACAGATTGATACATTATTCAAAACTTCAAACTCTAACACAACTCGTTTCAATGTTAACCACACAAAAAATGCTCGATTCTTCTATACTTGTCTCATTCAAAACAACACGACATGCATACCCATGCGTACCACACATCCACACCAAACATATACTCTACTTATCCAAATCGAATGGAAGAATTTCAGTGATTTGTGAAGAAAAAAACAAGATACTTGAATGCCTTTAAGAGTTATCGCTGAAAGATGAGTAACAAGTTATGAATACTTGCCACTTGGCAATGATTCGGTTATTGGTATGGGCGGATGTCGTCAACGAATCTTATCAGTTTCCAGTAAGCTTTTTCGACGAAGCTATTGCTGCTCCGTGTGATAAGGTTCTCAATGCCTATTTGTTTACAACAATGGAACTCGATGCCTTTAACTTGCCGTTGAATCTAGTTTGATTGTCATTCTAATCGAGAACAGGAATGCACTTGTAGTTTAGAAAATACGAAGTTCACGTGGACTATGATGTTATCGCGTTATCCTTCTTAAATGGTGAGCTCTTGGATATTGTTTCTTGAATCCTCTGTACAAAAAACAAACCAAAGCACTCTACTTGCCAGTGCTATAAAAATCTTGCCGCCAGGTAAGATGTAGTTGATTTCTACCAAGCTAATTCCCTGTTGCGAGAAAGTTGAAATCTTTCGCAGAATGAAATCAACATCTGTAGTAACAGCATTGGGATTAGTATAGAATCTGAGTAAAACGAAATTCTCGCCAAACAAAGATTGGAATCAGTAAGAAATCGATTTTCTTTTTTCCTTTAATTGTACCGAGGTTAAATTGGGCTCTAAAAAGCTTCGAGCCTTACAAGTCTCCAGGACCGGATGGGATCATAATAGCCGAGCTCCAGCAGGTAGCAGAGCTGCCTCTCCCTGTCCTACATTTCCAGCAAGTGGAAGGTAACCAAAGTTATTTTCATACCCAAGCAGGCAAAAGCTCCCACACGTATGCAAATGACTTGAGGCCTATGAGTTTTACTTCTTATCTATTAAAAACTCTAAAGAAGATTTTAGACGCACACATTCGATACAGCTGTATTTCAGGAAGGCTGTCGGATAACCAACATGCTTACAACCAACAAAGGCAAATCGGTGGAAACAGCACTCCACTCACTGGTCAGAAAACTAGAAAGGTCACTGAAACGTAAGGAATATACTCTAGTGGCCTTTCTCGGTATTGAGGGCGCCTTTAACAATGTTGAACCGTGGACTATCCCCAAAGCGCTGTCTGATCTGGGTGTTACGGGATCAGTGATAGAACTGGTACGACAACTGCTAACGCAAAGAGTCGTCAAAGCCAACTTCGCTGGTGCCGTCTCAACTAGAATGGTCAGCAGAGGTACACCACAGGGTGGAGTACTCACCCCTCTCCTCTGGAACGTGGTGGTCAATGAACTACTACTGTTGCTAGAACAGGAAGGGTACGCTGTGACCGCCTATGCAGATGACATTGCTATTACCGCCACAGGAAAATTTCCCAGCACTCTAAGCGACCTAATGCAGGGTGCATTACATACAGTAGAAACCTTTACGCAGTACTGTGGACTTGGGGTCAATCCTAAGAAGACCCACGTAGTACTGTTTACAAATACATAAATATAAAATTGCGCCCTTCAACCCATCGAGGCTGGGTGGAACCCAACTAATAATCAAAGATCAGGCTAAATACCTAGGCCTAGTCCTTGACAGGTGGCTGAATTGGAAACCCAACATTATTAATCATGTCAAGAAAGCAACCACTGCCCTCTACAGCTGTAAGCAAGTGGTGGGCAAGAAGTGGGGTTTCCAACCAAGCATTATGCACTGGCTCTATACAGCAATCATAAGGCCCAGCCTCCTGTATGGCATCGTAGTCTGGTGGACTGCTCTGGACAAGGCAGCCTATCGAAACCTTCTGGGGAAAGTACAAAGATCGGCCAATTTATATATAAGCGGAGCGATCAGATCAACCCCCACGAAGGCCTTAAATATCCCATTACATCTTCCACCGTTGGACCTCTTCAGCAAGCAAGTTGCTGCCTGCGCGGCCCTACGGATTAAAGGCATAGGAAAATGGCCCACATCACATAAAGGCCATACTACCATTCTTAATCACTTCAAAGTACCCATGGACACAGACTACATCATCCCGCAGAATATGTTCACTAGGAACTTCGAAGTTGTCTTTCCATCCAGGAAGGAATGGGCTGAAGGAAAAATCATACGAAAGGACTCGATTTCCCTCTATACCGATGGCTCCAAGATGGAGACGGGTGTAGGGAGTGGAGTCTTCTCCAAGGAACTTAACCTCAACCTATCATTCAGACTCCCAAATCACTGCAGTGTGTATCAAGCAGAAATAACAGCGATAACGGAGGCCCTTGCATGGCTCAGGATCAGATTTGCCAATCTGCAAATCAAAACATCTCTTAACTGCCGCCTATCGCTAGATGAGATGGCTGAACAGTTCAACATTAAAATACTGTGGGTTCCCGTGCATAGGGATATTTCAGGAAACTGCGCGGCCGACGAACTCGTAAAGTTAGGGACAAGCAGGCTTAGTCTTCCTACCCTCGGGTACCTAGAAACACCAATAGAAGCAACCAACCTCCAATGGAATGAAAGTAACATCGGCTTTATCACTAAACAAATCTGGCCTAAGCTAAACCTAGGACGAACCAGGGAGCTAGTGGCAACCAAAAGGGCAACCTTAAGCACTCTAGTGGGCTTCATTACGGGTCACTGCATCATTGGAAATCACCCCGCCAGACTAAGGTTACCCTCCAATGACTTCTGCCGCGGCTACATGGACCAGGAGGAAGAGGAATCGATACATCACCATCTCTGCTCATGCCCTTCTTTTGCGAATCGCAGGAGGATCTACCTCGGCGCGCCCTTCTATGAAAATCTAAATGAGCTAGCAGACCTAAAAATACCTCAACTCAGGTTGGTTCTCATGTAGCGGAACAGGGTAATATGATCCATAAGGTACCACAATGGGCCGACTTCGGCCTACATGTGGCTTACGCCAGCCACTTTTACCTATCCTAATCCTTAAATTCGGTCACAAACAAGCAAAATTTACGACAATGACGCAGGTATCCTAGGAACTCATACGACGTTCAAGTCGAAGCTTTTGAAATCAAAAGGTCATCGTAAAGTTTGACATTTTCGAAAGTTGTACTGGACAATTTGGCATACATGTGCTTGTCGTGTACTTCAAGTATTCGTCGTCCGAAATCAGTTGCTGCATACATATATTCAACATTGTACGAGGTGTGGCAATTAAGTTCCGGGAATTCAATCATATTGAGGACACCGTGGCGTAGTGGTTAGTGTGTTGGACTCTGACGCACGATGAGCGAGTTCGGATCCCGATAACTCCGACGCCATCGAATGTTTATTTCGCGGCGTTCATCCTCGGCGGGATACTGGCAAAACCCCCCGTAGTATACTTGCCGTGAAAAAGCTTCTCGACTCACGCCGTTTCGGAATCGGCATTAAACTGAAGGTTCCTTTCACCTATGTGAAAAATAAATCACACACAACATGGGTGATTGAGAGAAGCTTGGCTCTGGTCCTTCATGGGCTGTACCGCCACCAAAGAAGAAGAAGAAGAATTAAATTATAACTCGGAAACTGGCAATACATACTGCCTCATTTGTCAACATTTATCTAGCAAACGTTTTCATCCAGAGCTAAAGTCGACAGAACGTCTTGTTTATGTGTTGTGCGTATTTTTCGGGGGGCGTCGTAGAAATGACGGACTCATATTAAAAGCAACGTACTGTAATTTAATTTTTATTGAAATCTGGTGAAAACCCCTAGGAAAAACTCCGAAAATGCAGGCGGTGTATAAAAACGAGTGTATGTCGGAAACACGTGTTTGAATGATTAAAGCGGTTCAAAGACCGCAAATCAGTAAAAGACGATCCACGTGGAGGAGCTCCCGTCACCAATTGTACCGCAACATCCCTCATCGTGAATACACTCCTACCGAGTAGACAGTGACTGGACAGTTCTATGTTGGCGTCCTGAAGAGGCTTCTAACACATATTTTCGGGTTGCGACCCGAAATCGCCAAGAAGGACAATGCGCCGCCCAATTCCTCGTTGATTATGCAAGAATTGTTGGGGAAAGAAAAACATTCGAACATTGCTGCACGAATAGCGAGCATCCTGCGCCACAAAACAGGATTAATGTCGATTGGGCAATCTCTCAGAAACAAGCACAAGCCTCGGATAAAATGGATTATCTTCGGCTCTGTACATGGAATGTTGGGTCCCTAAACAGGCCACGTGCAGCCGTACAATTTGCGGACGCCCTAGACCGCTAACCACCGGACTTAACCACCAACCAGGAAATGCGATGGAATGGACCGTGTATAAATCGGATGAAAAACTGCGACGGCTGCTATAGGGAGAGAGGACAACGATTGTTCGGACGCGGATTTGTGGTTCGAGGTGGACTTAGGCAAAAACTCCGACGTTTTCGGCATGTGAGTGAACGCATCATAACATCAGGATGAATTCTCCAACCTCCTAGACAGTATGTATGCCTAATGTCATAGCTATGACATCAAAATTGTACTAGGAGACTTCAATGCTAAGCTTGGTAAGGAAAGCATCTTTGAACGAGTCATCGGCAAACACAACCTACACGACACCACATCCGATAACGGACACAGGCTGATTGATCTTGGTACGGGGCGAAATCTCCTTCTAGCCAGTACGCGCTTCACGCACCTCGATATACACAAAGGCACCTGGCGGTCGCCAGATAAATCAATCACTAACCAAATTGACCACATCGCAATCGACGTCAGACACTGCGCTCTACTATTCTTGATGTTTGAACTTTACGAGAATCTAACATTGACTCGGACCACGATCTAGTATTAGCCAAAATGCGCATACGGATATCACAAACACCGCGGAGTAGAGTTAGAACACCAAGCTATGACGTCGGAAAGCTACTATCGCCGGAGATCGCCAGTGCCTTTTGCAACCGGGTCTTCCTTAAGCTCTCCGATACACCTCAATCCTCCATTCAGTCTGTAGAGCAACAATGGAGCCTGTGCAAACAAACCCTAAAGAGCACAGCAACGGAAGTGCTTGGCCTAAAAGCTCCACCACGACGAAACACCTGGTTCGATGACGAGTGTAGAAGGATTCATGCAGGAGGCATACAAAACTCCACACACAAAAAACAAAACAAGAGCGGCTCGTGAGCTCTACGAGCTTAAAAGAAGGGAGGAAGTTAAAGGATCCCTATCCGAGGGATCCAAAAAAATGCGAACAGGGAGGCTAATGCCTCCCTCCGACCGTCCGACTTACTAACTTTTATCAAAGGAAAACAACTTCGCGTTTTTTGTAAAAAAAAAAGTGTTAATTGGACTCGTTCGGATACGCTGCTCACTTAGAACTAAGTCTACAACTAGTAATATTTCGCACTCGAAGTCTCTATCCCATCGTCCTATCCGGAGTGTCATCAGTTGTCGGTCGGCGCATGTATCCGGTGCGATGCAACTCGATTCCCATGCACTGGTATCGTGGGAACGCGTTCGCACCTGAACAAATCAAATATGTTGACTAAGCAAATCCATGGAGATTCGCTATCACCCCTAGACTGCGTGATCGGTGTGTTAACTGAGGAACATAAGCTTCTCAAGAGAAAAAAGAAAGAGCACGAGAAGCGGGCGATTGAAAACTTGGAGAGATGGTACTGCAGGCGCGACGTTCGAAGATTTTATAAACGGATAAAACGAATGTCTCAAGGCTAAAAAGCCCGAACGGAGGCCTGTAAGGATGGGAACGGACGCCTAGTAGTAAAATCGCAGTCAATTCTAAGAATTTCGAAAAACCACTTCTGCAGACTGTATAACGGCGATGACAGCCAACATACCGCCGCCAGGAAGAATGATCCATTTCTTAATGACGAAGATCGCAGAGAATTCCGTCCCCCTGACCTCGACGAAGTTGCAATTGCCATGTCGAAATTCAAGTCGAATAAAGCTGCTGGCGCAGAACGGATTGTCTGCTGAGCTCTTGAAAGCGGTTGGGGGTGAGCTGGTTAGGAGCATGCAACGGCTCATTTGTAAGATATGGTCAGAGGAAAGCATGGCCGAGGAATGGAGTCTCACCATTGTTTGCCCGATTGACTGCGCCAACTACAGAGGAATAAGTCTCCTTAATGTCGCATACAAGATATAAGCTGATAGGTCCTTATCAGTGTGGCTTCAGACCAGGGAAGTCCACCATCGATAAAATCTTCATTTGTCGACTTCAAGGCCGCATACGACAGCGTAATCAGAGACGAGCTATTTAACGCCATGTTTACTATTGACATCCCTGCTAAGCTCGTCAGACTTTGCAGCATGACTCTGAAGGATGCTCGCTGCTCCATCCGAATCGGTGCAGAACTGACCGATAGTTTCGAAGTCAAAAAGGGATTTAGACAGGTTGATACGCTGTCGTGAGATTTTTTTAGAATCATATTAGAAATGATTGTGCAAAAATCACAGGCCAATACAAGAGGCACAATCTATTTCAAATCGTGCATATTCACAGATATAAGTTTGAGGTAGTTAAGGACTTCATCCCCCACCTGATTATCTACCTTGTCGTGGCGTGGGGGCTTCTCACCAAAGGATAATCGTCCCCGTCATTCCCTTCACCAACCCAAATCCCATCCCACTCCATTAATCCCATCACACTCCCACCCTATCTATCCACTCCTCATCCCCTGGGCTGGACATAAGGTCTTAATCGCACCGTGCCGAGATGTCGACCAGGCTGAGAGCCCAGACCAAAAATAGCTCAGTCGCAAACGGTGTATCCGGATAAGTGGCGCCCTCCGGATCAGCCAGCCTTACAGGTGGACATATATTTCTCCGCAGCTCGTGGGTACCACATGAATAACATAAACAATAAAGAAAACAATGAGTCCGGATCTCCTAAAAAACCGGAAGGGGATGATATTCGCTCTACGTCAAAGGCGCTAAAGACTCCGATCTGAGAATCGTCAAACCGCTCTGATAAGAAAACCAACCCATCGACCAAGGCCTATAAAGACCGGAAGGTCTCCCACCAAGAGATTGGAGAGTCGCGAGGCTGGAGGAACCGAAAGGCCGATCAAGACAGGCAATTATTGCACTGAATTGTGAAGCCTTGGAACCTCTGGCCCTATGCGACTACCATATCAGGTTTGGCTTTAAAAAAGTCAAACTTAACATATACAAAAAGGATGAGGAAGTGCCATCATCCGGCAATACAGACACGGCTAACATCGAGGTCAGAAGCGGAAGCTCTACGGAGCAGGAACCCCCAATCCCCTCGGGGAGCAAGGGCCCTGCGCCGGTAGAAACTGAAACCCCAACAACATCCCTGGTCATTAAAGATCAGGAGTCATTGCTCGACTCCGGAAGCGAGGACTATTCCACTAGCTCGCCGATGTAAGACGATCTTCTGGACTCAGATCTGGAAGACCTTAACGCCACCGTGGTTGAGGCAGATCGAATTAATAACAGCCATGCCGCTGAGATTAATTCAGATTAATCTCCACCACTCTAAAGCTGCAACCGCGAACCTTCTTCTCAGGCTGGTCAAAGGAGAAGAAGACACAGCCTTAATCCAAGAACCGTGGGTGCATGAACACAAGGTTCGTGGATTAAAAACCCCAGCCTACAACCTATTTATATCACAAAAAGAAGGTAAGCCCCGCACTTGCATACTTGCAAAGAAATCTTTAAACGCTTACCGTCTTCCAAATTACAGCTGCCCTGACACTACAGTGATTGCAATCCAATCACCCGGGATCAAGCTATGGATAGCCTCTTCATACATGGCGCAGGAAGAGTCCATTCCATCGGACGAAATCAATAGACTGGTCAAGGACTCGTCGGATCATCAAGCTGGGCTCCTTATCGGTGCAGATGCGAATGCGCATCACACGATTTGGGGCAGCAGCGATACAAACGAAAGAGGTGAGTGGCTTATTGAATTCATCCTAACCGCTAACCTTTTTATTTGCAACAAGGGTCATACACCCACATTTATTACAAAAAATCGCAGGGAGGTACTAGACCAACTCTAGCATCCCCCTCTCTCATTGACAAAATAAGAGATTGGAAGGTTTCTGAGGAACACTCCTTCTCAGATCATCGTTACCTGGTGTTCAACCTAGCCTACACGGCCCCAACCCCAATTGACTCATCCTGTAACCCAAGAAGAATCGATTGGGAGCGTTATAGAGCCTTCATTGGCAACTCTATAATAAGTAGGACCCCTGACACCTCGCGGACCACGTTAGATATAGACAATATGGTCGATACTCTAACAATCACATTGGGCAACGCAAGGGCCAACAGCTGCACAATCCACAAATCAGGAAAAAAATCTTACCTCTTCGTGGAACGCAGATCTAAGCAAGCTCCGCAAAGCCTGTCGTAAACTCTTTAATAAAGCAAAGAACACAAGAAACGACAGAGAAAATACATACAAAAATTCACTCAAGGTGTACAAACAAAACCTGACGAAATAACAAAGGCTGTCTTGGAAACTCTTCTGCAATAACATGGAGAAAATTTCGGACGCCTATAGACTGAGGAAAATACTCTCGAAAGATCCACAATCTCCTAACTGCCTCATAGCAAATGGAGTTTGGACAACGTCTGAGGAAGAAACTCTAAATCTTCTCCTCAACACGCACTTCCCTGGCTGCTCTGAATCGCAAGACTCAGTGCACTCGCGAGGAACCAATATCTCCTCTGCGATAAAAGGGCAGTACGATCACATTATCTCCAGAGAGAAAATTATATGGGCATTAAAAGGTTTCAAGCCCTACAAATCGCCGGGTCCAGATGAAATTTACCCTATCGAACTAACACAAACTATGGAATGGACTATACCATGGATAGAGATAATCTTTAAAGGATGCCTAGCTTGGAGTCATATCATCCTTCACTCTAAAAACTTTAGAAAGGCTGACACATACGGCACAGCTTGGATCCCTCCCTAATTTCTAAGGCACAGCAGGCCTACTGTAAGGGTAGATCGGTCGAAACAGCCCTTCACACATTAGTAAGGAAAATCGAAAGATCAATCCATCTCAAGGAATATAACAACGTCACTCCGAAAGCAATAATAGAAGGGCTAGAAAAGCTAAAGGTGGAGAGGACTCTGATAGAGCTGATCAGCGAATTGTTATTAACGCGCAAGATTCACTCTAAGTGGGGAAGCCTAGTAACTACCAGAGTGGTTACCAAGGGAACCCCGCAAGGTGAGGTCCTCTCACCTCTTCTCTGGAATATAGTTGTGAACGAACTACTAATCAAACTGGAGAAAGAGGGCCTGGACGTTGTTGCCTACGCCGATGACGTTACCATTTCAATCTCAGGTAAATACCTATCCACACTGAATGACCGCATGCAATCGGCATTCTCATTTCTGTGCATATAACACTTACATAGCCGCGTACGCTTTTAAGGCGAACGACTTTGCCGACTCTCTGGCAACTCTGTGCAAGAGAAGTTAAATAAAACAGTGATCCGTGTCTAAATATCAAAAAATATCCAAATTCAGGGTAATAAGTGCGTATAACATCTCGCGCTTTAAACCAAATAGTAAGTTAGTGTATTCCACATCATCGAACACTGGATTGCAGCTGTTCCTATCCGATTATTTAGTTTCACTAAATTTTTCAAAAGGTAGGTGCTTCTGTGGACATCTATGTGTATAGTGGACTTTGTACTCTAATTTATATAATAAGAAAAAGAAACCAAAAACAAAAAAAAATCCTACTGCTGGGTGAGTGTACTCAATCAGGGCTTTTTAAGCCATCTTATTCTGTACATGAACCCATAACATCTTTTCCTAGGGTCTTTAGATGAATTACATAGACAATACTGCGCCTAAATGTATGCACTTCTTTTAACAAAATAAAACAAAAGAAATCATACATTACAGTAATGCCCAAAATGTTGCGCTCTCCTCCTGGGGAAGCACGAACACAAAAAGTAACTTATGCAGCAGAAGCTACGAATTCAGCCAAAATAGTAAAAAATGGAAACCAAACACCATCAATCCGTACAGAAAGGTCTTCAATAGTTGAAGATCAAGACTCTCAATCAGTAATGCTTAAGAAGGAGCTTCTAAAAGCTAATAATGCATTAATAGAGTCAAATAAATTAAATAAACAATTGAATGATACTATCATAAAAATGCAGGAACGCATTAAAAATCTTGAACTCGAATTGAATTTTAAACAAACAAAGGAGAAAGTAAGCACTCCTAACAAACAAGAGACTCAAACCGTCTACACCACTGACGAAGAAGAGCTAGCTCTAGAAACCGAGTGGGTAAGAAATATGCAGAAAGGAAAGAAAAGAAAGTTAAACAACACTGCTACTCCACCTCAATTTAAAGAAGCCAGATTGGAAACAAATCAAAAAAACTCAAGGAAAATTCTACCACCACCACCAATTATTATTGAAGATATCACTAGCTTCGATAGCCTTCATGAGGAAATACAAAAAATTGCCCAAAAAGATAAATTTACTCTAAAGGTAATTAATAAGAACAACCTCAAACTAAATTTAGAAAATAGCGAAGCCTATATAATGGTTACGAAAATGTTGAACGAAGCAAATTACGCCTGGTACTCCTATGAAAATAAACAAACGCGTCCAATAAGAGTTGTGGCCATAAATTTGCACCATTCTTGCAAACCAGAAAAAATTGTCGCCGATCTAAATTCAAAAGGCTTGAAAGCAGTAGGCGCCACAATTAAACTTAAGTGGAAAACTAAGGAGCCACTAAACATGTTTACATTAACATTCAGAGCTGAGGAAGAACTCGACAAAATTTACCAAATAAAAAATATTCTTGGCTGTGTAGTCGAAATTCAGCCGTTAAAAAAATCACAGTTAATACCACAATGCAAACAATGTCAGGCTTATGGACATACTCACAAATATTGCAACAGAACACCTAGATGTGTTAAATGCGCGGGAAAGCACTTGACTGTTGATTGCACCAAACCGAAAGATTTGCAGCCGAAATGCGTACACTGTGGTGGAAACCACCCAGCAAGTTATAGAGGATGCATCGTCGCTATTGAATTGCAAAAAATTAAAAATAAGAAAAATATTGCGAAATCACAAAACAAAGGCCAACAGCAGCAAGTACCCAAAAAAAATGACCAATTGGAAAAAGGTGCCGAAATTCCTAAGAGAAGCACAGAACCGGATAAGAATAGTAATATCAAATCCTACGCTAAAATAGCAGCAAGCAACTCACAACAAGAGAAGCTTGGCTCTGGTCCTTCAGGGGCTGTAATGCCACCAAAGAAGAAGAACTCACAACAAGAGAAGCTTGGCTCTGGTCCTTCATGGGCTGTAACGCCATCAAAGAAGAACTCACAACAAGAGAAGCTTGGCTCTGGTCCTTCATGGGCCGTAGCGCCACCAAAGAAGAAGAACCCACAACAAGCCGGTCAGGTAAAAATGATGCAACAAGAAGACAAGCAAGAAGATAAAAAAGATGATCTTAAAGAAATATTAAATCGCATTATAAATAAATTGAATGCTTTAGACGAGCGACTACTCACACTAGAACGCAAATCGAACAATAAAGCAACAACTCACAAACCGAAAAATGGCCAGCGATCTTAAAATATTAGCGTGGAATGCCAACAGATTATTCCAGCACAAAGAAGAGTTACAAGCTATCCTTGATATAGAAAAAATAGATGTCTGCCTGATATCCGAAACGCACTTTACTAACCAGTCGTATATAAAGTTTAAAAATTTCACTACTTATCATACGACGCATCCTGAAAACACACCTAGAGGAGGAAGTGCAGTCATAATTAGGAACAATATCCAACATTATGAAGAATTAAAACAATCAACTAAGGAAATCCAGGCAACAGTTGTAAACATAAAAGCCAAAAACTATTCATTCAATATAGCAGCAATTTACTGCCCACCAAATAATGTAATTAAAGCTAACGAATACCAGGAATTACTAAAAAAATTGGGAAATAGATTCATAATTGGAGGTGACCTTAACGCGAAACACTTACTTTGGGGATCAAGAATAACAACAACCAAGGGAAAAGAATTACTCAAAGCAATAAGTATTAGCGGATGTAAGGTTCTGTCTACCGGAAAACCGACATATTGGCCTACTGATACAGGCAAAATCCCAGATCTAATCGATTTTTTTATAGTTAAAAACATATCTGATACTAACATCCAAGTAAAGGAATTTAATGGACTAAATTCTGATCATTCGGCTGTTCTCCTTACGTTGAGTGATAAAATTATCCATAAGGAAGGGAGACCTACATTAACTAACAAACGCACTGATTGGGAAAGTTTTAAAAAGACTCTAAAGGACAGAATTGTCCTAGGCGCAGCTCTTGACAATATCGAGCAACTGGAAAAGGAAGTCGAAAAATTTGTTGTGGATATACAGCAATCAGCGTGGGAAAATACACCGGAAATAAGAAAGAAAACTAAAGGAAACACTTATCCCAGGGAAATTATACAACTCATTTCGGAAAGAAGACGAGCAAGAAAAGTTTGGCAGCAGACCCGAGCTCCCCAAAACAAAACAAAGCTGAACAAACTCTCCCAACAGTTGAAACGGAAAATTAAGATGTTTAAGGATTCTTCGATCAAATATTTCCTTAGAGGATTGACCGATGACAAATCAACCAATTATTCGCTATGGAAAATCACTAAAAATATCAAACGACCAGTTGTACATATACCACCTATTAAAACAAGTGATGGAAAATGGGCTAGAAGTGATGAAGACAAGGCTAGAACATTCGCAGAATATTTAAAAAATGTGTTCCAACCACACAAAGAGCAAGAAGTTGTCATACCTTTAGAAATAAATGAAAATGAATATGAAGAAAATATAAGTTTAACTACATATAATGAAGTAAAATATGAAATAAAAAATAGCATAAACTCAAAAAAGGCTCCTGGTTTTGACCTCATTACCGGAGAAATTCTGAAGCAACTACCAAAAAAAGCTATTGTTAAACTCACGAACCTCTTCAACGCTTGTTTCAAAATGAAATACGTTCCGAGTTTGTGGAAAGTGGCTGAAGTAATAATGATTCCAAAACCCGGAAAGCCACCAAATGAGGCTTCATCTTACAGGCCAATTTCACTGCTGCCAATAATATCTAAACTATTCGAAATACTACTCGCTAAAAGACTAAATGATATTATTAATCGAAAAAACCTCATTCCAAACCACCAATTCGGGTTCAGGAGGCTTCATTCAACTATGGATCAAGTTCACAGAATAACTGATATTATCGAAAAGGCATTAGAGGAGAAAAGGGTTTGCTCTGCGATATTTCTTGATATTGCACAGGCCTTTGACAAAGTTTGGCATGAAGGACTGAATTATAAATTAAGACTTCTTCTACCAAAACAATTTGCTGCTATTCTAGCATCATATTTAGAGGAAAGATTCTTTAGAATAAAACAAGAAGACTCTTACTCAGAGCTTACGGAAGTCAAAGCCGGTGTTCCACAAGGCAGCGTCTTAGGTCCTATTCTCTATCTCCTATTCACGAGTGATCTCCCTAAACTAGAAAATAGTATGTTGGCAACATTTGCAGATGATACTGCAATATTAGCGGTAGGGGAAAACAATGAGATTTCAACGCATAAGCTTCAAACAGACGTTAACAAAATTCTTAATTGGACAGCTAAATGGCGAATAAAATTAAATGAAACCAAATCAGCACACGTAAACTTCACCAACAAAAAATATAATCATATTCCAGTCATAATAAATCAGAATGCAATACCTTACGCAAATACAGCCAAATATCTAGGAATGACCCTGGATGCCAAATTAAAATGGAAAGAGCACGTGAAGAAGAAAAAAGCAGAAATGGAATTGAAATACAGACAAATGTATTGGCTGATAGGAAGAAACTCCCAACTATCAATTTATAACAAGATTCTGCTGTATAAGCAATCGTTAAAGCCAATATGGACATACGGTATTCAGTTATGGGGCTGTACCAAAAAGAGTAATGCTGACATTATTCAAAGATTCCAGAACAAGGTGTTAAGAAACATCGTCAACGCACCGTGGTACGTCAGAAATTCAGATCTCCACAAAGATTTAGGGGTGGAAAGCGTAGCCCAAGAAATAAAGAAAAATGCACTCAGGCATGAGTTAAGGCTTCAACAGCACATAAATGCTGAGGCAAGAAAACTTTTAGACAATATGAATACTGTACGAAGACTTAAAAGAACAAAACCACACGAACTGGTATAGATATATGGAGTTAAATTACTACTCGACAGATTATAGATTATATATTAGATTATAGACTAGATATAATAGGTAGATTACCACACGCTAGAGAATGTATGTAGGGGTGTAATGGAACGCCAACAACGAGCGTCGGGGCGCTCGGAGCGAATTTATCCCCCAACGGTCCTGAGTGGATTAAATCCCACTTATGTTCCATGCGCCCCTTAGTTACATTTACCGACATTATCTTTTATTTAGGGATGCCGATAGGCAGAACTTTCACAAAAGAGAAAGTAGTAGGTTAGGTTAGAATAAAATTGCTAATTGGTCCAGGAGACTAGATAGCAATACATGCGATGGAGGTGTTTTTAGTGGTGTTAGAGTCCCACACTACTCCGCAACGCCAGCCGCGGGAGTGTCTTTCGAGATTTTCACCTTCCATCCTAAAAAAAAAAAAAAAAAAAAAAAAAAAAAAAAAAAAAAAAAAAAAAAAAAAAAAAAAAAAAATTCTGTGCAAATGGGCGCATAGTAACGGGCTCAGGATCCCCAGAAAACGGAGCTCGTGCTATTTACTGCCCTATCACATTGCTCGATACCAGGTTAGCCTATTCCTCTAGTGCTAAATTCCTTGGCATTATACTCGATAGGAAATTAACTTGGAAGAGCAATACAATTGAAAGAGCAAAAAAAGTAACAATAGCTCTCTACACATGTAATAGAGCCCTAGGAAAAAAATGGGGATTCAACCCGAAGATGACCCTATGGCTCTACATCACGGTCGTTAGACCCATACTAATGTATGGAGTGTTAGTCTGGTGGACCGCACTGGACAAAACAACATACCACAAACCACTCGAGAAGGTACAAAGGATGGCATGTATGTGCATTACCGGGGCCCTCAGGTTTACCCCAACGGCTGCGCTTAACATGATACTAGACCTTACACCACTCGGTCACACACACGGCCATAAGACTAAAAGCCAACTCGAAATGGTCGAGCTATGTCACTGGCCACTCCTCCATCCTGCAAAACAGGATAACTATGGCAGGAAACTTGGACCACACAGAACCCACCATAGTCTTGTCAAAAACTTTACGACGATATATCCGGACAGACAGAACTGGACTCGCCAAACTCCCGCAGAAAATGCGTGGATTTCTACACTGACGGGTCTAAAACAAAAGACGGGGTGGGCAGTGGAGTATTCTGCAAACAACTTAAGCTATATAAAGCTCTAAAATTACCAGATCACTGCAGCGTTTTCCAGGCGGAACTGTTGGCAATAAAAGAGACCTTGTATTTGCTGAAGTGGAACGTAATATCCACCACGGATATTCGCATTCTTACAGACAGTCAAGCAGCCTTAAAGTCGTTGGAGTCCTATGTGTACACATCAAAATCTAGTCTCGACTGTCGCCGATCTCTTAACGAGATGGCAGAACAGTTCAATATACAGCTTATCTGGGTACCGGGACACAGCGACATTACAGGTAATGAAAAAGCCGACACACTCGCCAAACAAGGAACGACGCTACAAACAATCGTGGCTTGTGAGGGAGTACCCCTCACAACCATTAAACATAATCTGACCAATCTCGCCAGGGCCGAGACGAACCTGAGATGGACCCAGGGACATACCTGCGTCATCACCAGGCAAATCTGGCCTCGGCTAGACAGTCAACGAACTAGGAGTATAATCTCCCTAAAAAGAACTGACATCTACAAAGTCATCGGTGTCATCACAGGACACTGCGTCATTGGCAGTCACGCACAAAAACTAGGAATAGTTCCAAATGATTTCTGCAGAAGCTGTCAGGACGAGGAGGAGGTCGAATCCATTCACCACCTTCTCTGTGCCTGTCCAGCTTTTGCAATATCAGGAAACGTTACCTAGGCTCTTACTTCCTTAACGGTCTGACAGATTTTCAGAAAGTAGGGATACCTGATCTTCTTAACTTCTTAAGAAGCACAAAATGGTTCCACGAATAGGGGGGTAAAACCCCCTCGTAGCTGCACAACGGGCCTCCCTGGCCTATGTGCATTCTTCTCAATTCTGGGAAGGCTACGATCCTACCTACCTACCTACCTACCTAGATCACAGCGAGATGTCAATGAGGCGTTTACGAGTATAGAGGTGGAGGCGGCGAAAATTGGTTTGGCGGTAAACGAAGGCAAAACTAAATATATGCTGCCATCAGAAAAAGACGCTCACCACCAACGTCTTGGCCAGAACGTTTGTATTGGCAGATATAAATCCGAGGTAGTTAGGGACTTTGTCTACCTTGGTTCCGCAGTGACCTGGAACAACGACATCAGTTCCGAAATCAAACGCAGAATCACTCTTGCCAATCGCTGTTTCTTTAGGCTCAGAAGGTTAAAGTTGACTCTATATAAGACCCTTATCATCCCGGTCCCGCTGTACGGCGCAGAAGCATGGACACTATAGAAAGCGGATGAGGAGGCCCTTGATCGGTTCGAGAGAAAGTTTTTGCGGGTGATTTTTGGGCCTATAAACGCATACATGGGATGGAGGAGAAGATTCAACTACGAACTTTACGGGCTGTACAGCAACGTGAGCCTAGTCAGGCGTCTACGGATTCAACGCCTAAGATGGCTGGGCCATGTAGAGCGAATGGACACCACAGCTCCAGCCCGGAGAGTCTTTGAATACAACCCCGAGGGACGGAGAAGCAGAGGACGGCCGCACTTAAGATGGCGCACACAGGTGGAAGGGGACCTCAGCCAACTGGGTGTGCAGCAATGGAAGAGGCTAGCAAAAGATCGTGCTAGTTGGGGGAGCATGTTGGTTGAGGCTCAGGTGCACCCCGTACTGTAGCGCCCATTAAGCAGAAGAAGAAGAAGAAAGCGTCAATTGTCTCTGGCTTGTCGGCGTAACACTTATCTATGACGGCAACCTACAAATAATAGTCCAACGGTGTCAAATCGCAGCTCCGAGGTGGCCAAACGACATCAGCTCTGCGGCTGATAATGCGATCTTCAAAAACAGGGCGCAAAACATCGAGTGTAGCTTCGGCTGTGTGGCACGTAGCGTCGCCCTGTTGAAACCAAATGTTGCCAATATCCTCCTTTTCAATTTTTGTGAACAAAAATTCGTTCAACATGGCCAGATAACGATCGCCATTGACTGTAACGGCCACTCCTTGCTCATTTTCGAAGAAAAATGGCCCAATTATGCCTTTGGACCAAAATCACCGGACCGGGTGCACCGGCTTTTCAATGTATGCGTGCGGGTTTTCTGTGCCCCAAATGCGACAATTTTGCTTGTTTACATACCCGCCAAGATCAAAATGAGCTTCATCTGAAAAGATGATTTTTTTGGCAAAATCGGCATCTTCTGTAAGTCGATCGCAGGCCCACTTAGCGAAGCGAAAACGCATTGGATGGTCAGTTGGCTTCAACTCCTGAACCAATTGCAAAATTCGTCTCAATGATGTCTCCGAAATGTTCAATTGTTAAGAACGACGGTGAATTGATGTTGATGGCGCTTCACGCACACTTTCTGCCGCAGCAGTAATATTCTCGGGTGTCGCACTGTTCTTGGCTTTTCACGCTTTGGTTTATCGATGAGGATGCCAGTTTCTTTCACTTTTTTCACAAGATAACGAACATACGGAGCTGACGGTGCTTCTCTTCTTCCAAAATCCAGTGGGCAATTTTCGCCCACATTCTGCAACATTACCATGATTTTCAAAGTAATGTCGCAATATTTCCCAGCGTTGTTCAAGCGTACACACAACCATATTCGTTCAGCGGAAGGACAAATCTAATTGTCTATCAAATCAGACATGAGCTAAGTGTTACCATTCACGAAATAAGCACTACTTGAAAAAAAAAAAAAAAAAAAAAAAAAAAAAAAAAAAAAAAAAAAAAAAAACGTTAAATGGCGGAGCCTTTATAATATAAAATCGGAAGACTGTATTTCCTATTGTACACTCAGTTCTGTTTTTACACGAGTTTTTTTTACACGAATCAGAAAAAGAATTTAGTTCTCTTTTTACACGATCTCTTTTTTGAATAACACGAATGTAACGGCAAGCAATTCTAAATTCGGGGTTTCCCCTAATTTGCATCTAATGTTTATTATTGGCGCCTTACAGGGAATTATTTAAGGGATTAGTTAAAACAGGAACACAGCGATTGATAACCGATTTTGTTCATAAAACCACTGAAGCTTACGTTGCGACTGCTAATTCTAGCGCCGAGATTGAACAAATGGACTAAGAAGACAATGAACATGACATTTCTGGTGTTAGCAATGCTCTTGCACTTCTTTTCTTAGACGGCGATAACGAATAAAACGTTCATATAATAACTACATAATGTGTGTACCTTTGAATTATTATCCTTTTTGCTTTCAACAATAAATCAGTTTATTATAGCATCCTGTACAATTTGATGAGATAATAAGGGCGAGAAAGATAAAAATGCAAGGAATTTGGTTAGTGTATTACTTGTGCTGGTCCGGACCCAATTTTTGATTGCCATATATGTAAATATGTACGTACATGCATACAAACTCCCGATTTTTTTTTACACGATTTTTTTTTACACGAATTCTTCAGGAACGTATCTGTCGTGTAAAAACAGAATTAGGTGTATTTCACAGTCATATTGTGTCTGCCTTTGAACAATTCTTGTCTTTTATGTTTGATGTGTTTAGCAAAAATGCCCAACAACAGATAAAGCAGGTAGAGCAACTTCACAAAAATCATTATTCACTATCGAGTTAGTATTAATCACAATATTCGTTTAATTATCGTACAAAAGTAAGAAACGAAGTACGCTCGAGTCAATCGTCCCCACTAATAAGCATCAATATTTGTATAAAAAGATTTATAATATCCAAATAGAGAGCGAGTGTTGCAGCAACATAATCTTCCGGTTCAAATTGATCCTTACGACCACCCATCAGTAATTGTGTGTCGTAAACAATAAACGCGGAAAACAAAATCACACCAAGAGCACTTCTAATCATCAACATTTGGTAAGGCCGAAAGAACATCGTAACGATCATGAAATACATAAACAAAAGGAAGCAAGTAAACACTAAAGCCCCGCATGCAGTAAAATCAATTGATGTTTGCATTGCAAATAGTGTCAATGCAAAGACAACAAGTCCAGTTAATGCGACAGCCATTAGGACCTGAAAAAAGAAAGAAACAAAAGCAGCGGTGTACATACGAGTACAAAAGACCCCAAAAACTTACTTCTCCATCGGGAAAGAACGTCGTCACCACAGACAATACAATCGATGTACAAATTGTAGCTGTTATCAAACATAGGTAATTCCAGGGTGATTTTCGCCAAACGGTGCAATAGAATGCTGCTACAACTGCCACGAATATAACGCCAATGGAAACGAAAAGCAGCCAAATTTGATCTATAAGCCAATCTTGTACCGACTCATTTGTCATGACAAACGAAACGGCTGCAAGTGTGAATAGTAATTGCACCTAGAACAGTACAAATAAGCGTTTTCTGTTCCTTTTTGTTTTTTTTTTTATTACCAATAGATACTTAACTCACCGTCAGTAGCATGTACACTTTTCGGATGAAGGCATGTCTAATTTTAATGTCGTCGAAGGGACCATCATAGTATCGCGACGGCGCGGGTGCGCCCCGATGGAGCGTAGCTGTAAAACGATAAATTTTGTTTTTTTTTTTTTTGTTGAAATGCAACAATCACGTTGGTTTCACACCTTCAGAGCTACATAAACGTTATTTTCGGTGTTCGAAAATAACGGTGGCTTAAGCATTTACTTTAGACGAGTGCGACTTGAATCACTGAATAGAAGTCATATTGGGATTTATCGATAAAAGCAATGTCCTTTTCAGAAGCAAGGACAACTTCTTGGAGAAATACGGCGTATTGTTTCTAATGTAGTTGAGTCTTAATGAGGGCATGGGTTCGGACATACAGGGTAAAGTTGTTGATCGCTCTCAACCTGGCGAGATGCCAGCAACGATCCCTGTTTAAATGCCCGGGTCGAGTTGACATACGGCCTCCTCGCGGCGCCCTCTGGATAGCCTCTTCAACAACCGTTGGGAGGTGAACAAACGTATGCAGCGAAAAAAACCCCGACCGGAATGGCGGTTGTGCGGCGTACTAACAATCCGCCCACGTAAAAAAACCTAAAGTTATGAATGAGCAAGATGCCTCGGATACACGGACGGACAACGACGTCAACACAGGAAAAAGGAACACGATTTGCGAGTATGCTTCTGGAATGTCAGAACCCTGTACACTCCCGGAGCTGCTCATAAACTAGAAGGAATCTTCACGCAGTAAAAGGCGGATATTACTGCGGTCCAGGAAATACGCTGGATAGGAAACGGTATGATTAGGAAGAAAAATTACGACAGTTATTACAGCTGTCACAAAAGGTTGCACGCACTTACTGGGATGCGGATTTGTCGTGGGAAAGCGGTTAAGGTCGAAGGTCATCGACTTTAAACCTATAAGTGATCGCCTGGCTGTGATCCGCATCAGAGGCAGATTTTATAACATCAGCCTTATATGTGCACACGCCCCTACCGACGAGGCTGAAGACCCTATCAAGGAGGACTTCTATGACCTCCTGGACAACGCCTACGGAGCTTGTCCGGAGTACGATGTAAAAATCGTGCTCGGGGACTTCAACGCCAAAATCGGTAAGGAGAACACCCTTGGCGGAGTGATCGGAAAGCACAGCCTCCACGATACAGCAACAGATAACGGCTTCCGACTCACGGACTTTGCGACAGCTCGTTATGCGGTGATAAGTATCACAAGATTCCCTGGGAAGCGAAACTGCACAGCAACCTGGCAATCTCCGGACGGTCGAACCGCCAAACCAAATCGACCATGTGCTCATTGACGCAAGGCACTCGTCAAACATCCTGGATGTGCGAACATTCAGAGCGGCAAATATCGACTCTGACCACTTCTTCGTAGCAGCAAGATTCAGAGCTCGACTGTCCAATGTCAGAAAGCTGCACCAGCCCATCAGGAGGAGGTTCGACATTGGGCGCCTGAGCACACCGGAGGTTGTCAGAGTCCACAGGCAGCAGCTGAGCGAAAGACTCTACGGTATGCCTACGTCGAACACAAATGCCAATAATATGTGGCTGCATTGCCGCTCAGCCATTCAGGAAGTAGCCGAAACCACCTTAGGATACCTACCACCCCCGACAAGAAACCCGTAGTATGATGGCCAGTGTGAGCAGAAAAAGGTAGCAATCGACGTGGCGTACCAAAAGGCGCTGCAGAGGAAAACCAGGGCAGCGCAAGAAGAGTACCGAGCCAGAAGAAGGGAGGAGAAAAAACTACTGCGACAAAAGAAAAGAATCTTCGCAGCCTCCCAGCTCAAGGATATCGAGGAGTCTAGGGATAAGCATAAAACACGAGCCTTTTACAAGAAAGCCAAAGGCCTTGCAGGAGGCTTCAAAAAGGGCGCCGAGGCTCTTCGAAACTGCGAGGGTAATCTTGTCACCGACCCGCAGGGAATAGTCGATGTATTTAAGCAGAACTTCCAGCAGCTGCTTAACGAGCATGACCAAGAGAGAGTGGTAGAGACCGAGGAAATCCCAACTCTAGCCGCTGAAGTAGTCCTCCCCCCTAGCATCGAAGAAGTCGGCACAGCTATTCAAAAGCTGAAGAATAACAAGGCCGCAGGCTCAGATGGCTAGCCATCAGAGCTCTTCAAGGCTGGCGGCGATGTTCTGGTAGGGAGCATGCACCAGATCATCTGCAGAATTTGGGAAGATGAAAGCATGCCCGACGACTGGAATACCAGCTCTATATACTCCATCCACAAAAAAGGCGATCCTACCTCTTGCAAGAACTATAGAGGTATATCCCTGCTCAATGTCGCATACAAGATCCTGTCCAGCGTATTGTGTGAACGTCTTAAACCATTTTGCACCGCACTAATCGGCAGCTACCAGTGCGGCTTCCGGCCCGGCAAATCAACTATAGACCAAATTTTCACACTTCGACAAATCCTGGAAAAGACCAGCGAGTTTCGAATAGATACACACCATCTTTTCATCGATTTCAAAGCCGCATACGACAGCATTCATCGTGAAGCACTGTTTGGGGCGATGGCCGAATTCGGGATCCCGGTAAAACTGATCCAATTGTGTCGCGCCACGCTAAAAAACACGCGATGCACCGTTCTAGGACCTCGGAACCATTCGAAACATGCACCGGATTTCGGCAAGGAGATGCGCTGTCATGTGACTTCTCCAACCTGGTTAGAGTAGTTAAGGAGTTTGTCTACCGCGGGGCAAACGTAAATTCCACAAATGACACCACAGTGGAGATCCGGCATAGAATCGCCCTTGGCAACCGTTGCTACTTCGGCTTGTCCAAACAACTGGGGTCAAAACTCCTCACTCGAAAGACCAAAGTCATGCTTTACAAAACGCTCATTCTGCCAGTCTTGCTGTACGGAGCCGAAAGCTGGACGATAAGCAGGACAGCGGAGCTGATTTTGGGTTCTTTTGAAAGAAAAATTCTGCGCCGGATATTTGGTCCTGTCTGTGAGGAAGGTGAATGGAGAAGAAGACACAACCGCGAACTCTACGAGCTGTACCAAGATGTGGATGTAGTCCGCAAGGCAAGGATCCGTCGACTACACTGGCTCGGCCACATCGAGCGCATGGACATCAACGCTCCAGCTAAGAGGGTATTCGACTCCGAGCCTCCTGGTTCGAGAAGAAGAGGAAGACCGAACCTCCGGTATAAAGACCAAGTAATCGCTTGGTGTAAGACATCTTGGTCTTGACAACTGGAAGCAGCGTGCCCGGGACCGTCAAGGATGGAAGGCAGCTATAGCTCAGGCTCAGATCCTCCACGGATCGCAGGCCTGATAAGTAAGTAAGTAAGTAAGTAAGTAAGTACATACAGTCAATAAAACGTTTTTCAATGCATACATATGTACATAGTGTATGAATACATTTCTTTCTTTTTTCTTGGACAAAGCTAAACACCACCCTTCCTTCGCATACCCACAGAAGATGCAGGAATAGAGGAAGTACTGTCCCTCGAATGGATGAAGGAGCTCCATATTAATAACACTAGACAGATAGACCTCATCCGAAGGGAGAAACTAGCTCATCAAACTATAAATTACATCCTATTCGGCGCAACGTTTTTCGCTACCATAATCACCATCAAAATTTTTGACTACGTTAAAAGACGAAAAATACACAGCATCGACACAAAGCCTACGCTAATTAGCATAGAAGCAGGAAGTATCCCTATCTCCAACAAAACAGCCACACTTCCCATGCAAGCATCAATGACAGCCAGCTCCCAAAACATCTACAACATCCCATACTTCTAACAACACCTTATGTGCGGACACACAAGTCTAAGGAGGGAAGAGTTAACACAACACAGCAATAATCATCAACAACGAACTCTGATGACCCAATTAATCAACATAACACAGCAATCAAGTCAATGCACGCAAAAGCACAACGCAGCAAATATCGATTGACTGCAAATTACCCAATTCTACTTCAACCCAATTCTACTCCAACCCAATTCTACCTTAGCGCATCAAGTTTCACCTGTGCAAATAGCTGCGCAATGCCTCTACTACTGACAACGCGATTAGCGTCAACAAAGCAATTGTCGTATTCACCTATAAGTTGTATGTCGGCGTTACAGTCCATGAAGATTTTGAGCCGAGCTTCTCTCAATCACCCATGTTGTGTGTGATCTCATTTTTCCCATAGGTGAAAGGGACCTACAGTTTATTGCCGGTTCCGAACGGCGAATTTCGAGAAGCGTTTCATGACAATTTTACTACAGGGGGTTTTGTCAGAACCCCGCTGAGGAGAAACACCGTGAAAAACACGTTCGATGACATGGCTGTGTCGGGATTCGATCCCGTCTCATCGGCGTCAGAGGCCAACACACTACCCACTGCGCCATCTATAAATTGGATTAGGTTATTTTAATTGAGTGAATTGTAATCGATCCGTACATGAATAAAATTGTTTTTTTTAAGAAAAGTTTTCAACAAATAATTTAACTTGTATATCGAGGTGCGGGAAGCGCGTACTGGCTAGAAGGAGATTTCGCCCGTAGCAAGATCAATCAATCCGTGTCCGTTATCGGAGGTGGTGTCGTGTAGGCTATGTTTGCCGATGACTCGTTCAAAGATGCTTTCCTTACCCAGCTTAGCATTGAAGTCTCCTAGTACAAATTTGATGTCATAGCTGGGACATTGGGCGTACGTTCTGTCTAGGAGATCGTATAACTCATCTTTGGCGGTGTCATCCTTGTCTTCCGTGGGGGTGTGTACGCAGATCAGGCTGATGTTAAAAAATGTAGCATTGATATGGATTGTTATGAGGCGTTCGCTCACATGCCGAAAGCTCAGGACTTTTTGCCTTAGTCCACCTCGAACAACAAACCCGCATCCAAACAATCGTTGCCCTCTCTCCCTATAGCAGTCGCCGTAGTAAATACCACAGTTTTTCATCCGCTTTATACCCGGTCCATTCCATCGCATATCCTGGATGGCGGTTTTGTCCGCTTTATAACGGTCTAGAGCGTCCGCAAGTTGTTCGGCCGCACGAGGTCTGTTTAGGGACCTAACATTCCACGTACAGAACCGAAGGTCCTTGTTTGTTTATTGTTTTATTATAGGGTCGTCAACATAGGTTCGTTACGTTTTTCTATCCGAGGCTGTCTTTTGCTTCTGAGCAATCAATGGTTTTACGGTTATGGTTTGCTAGACCATAGCCCAACAGACACTAATCCTGTTTGGTGGCGCAGGATACTCGCCAGTCGGTCTCTTCCGTCAGTAATTTCCCTTTTAAGGAAATTACCAGATTTACCAAATTACTAGCAGAGCTGCAAGGTGTTCGGCTGCAGAGAGCCGCAAAAGCATCGGTGACCGAACTAATTGTGCAACACTATCATAATAAGTGGAAGCACCAGAACAAGGCTACAATAGTTAATGAGCTAGGGCGGCAGTATTGGATACCGCATGTGCGAACAGTTGTGCGGCAGGTGTGGAAAAGATGCGTGGTTTGTCAAAAACAACGGGCCCGACCGCAACCTCCGCTTATTGGACAACTGCCGGAAAACAGATTGACGCCATTCGTTAAACCATTCCTGACTAGACTACATGGGACCATTCTTCGTCGTCACTGGGCGACGCACCGAAAAACGATGGATCGCATTGTTTACATGCCTTACAATCAGAGCAGTACACCTGGAAATTGTTAAAGATCTCAAGACCGACGCTTGCTTGAAGAGTATTCGTAATTTTATTAATCGACGCGGGACCCCAGTATTCATCCGCTCGGATAATGCCACCGATTTCGTAGGAGCGGATAGAGAACTCAAACGAACTCAAGAACTCAATTCCATCAATGAGACCACGGTCTTATTTCAGACACTCTCGCGAACTCAAACATTGAGTGGATCTTCAATTGTCCGCTGAACCCCCACGCAGGCGGATGTTGGGAGCGTTTAATGCGGTGCGTTAAGCGAGCAATGCGGCATGCCTTAAACCGTGAAAACTTGCAAGAACACAGCCTTTATAGTCTCATGTGCGAGGCGGAAAACATTGTCAATTCTCGTCCACTTACTCGCATTCCGCTAGACACACCCGCCGATGAACCTTTAACCCCTAACTATATTCTTTTAGGCGTGCCTAATTCACAGCAAACCCCTCACCTCGTGCCGAAGACTTCAAAGTAACGAGAAAGGTGCAGCAGGCACAACACCGATGGTTGTCGGAATATCTGCCTGATCTATGCCGACGTATTAAGTGGTACCAACCAGTTGAGCCATTGACAGTCGATGACGTCGTCCTCATATGTGACAGCAGCGTACATAGGTCGAAGTGGCCTAAGTAGGAAGAGTTCACGTTATGCAATATCCAACAATTGTGAACCAAAGGGATAAACAGCTGCTGTGAGTCGAGACAAAGCAAGGTCAACCAGGCAACCAAACAAAACAAACAACAGAATTCAACAGAGGCAAAATCCTGGAGTACCAGTTGGATATCGCGGAGAAAGTCCTGTAAATATATAACAATAAATCGGGAAAACCGCAAAGGAGAACGAAGATAAATAAATCTCTTCTGGAACTTCAAAAACAATCTGACGCTAATCACGAAAAACTAATGGTGGATGGCATATGGGAGTCTAAATGATAGGTTGAGGTTAAGTTAAGTTCCTTGGAGTAGACTCCACTACCTACACCCGTCTCCACCTTGGAGCTATCGGTATAGAGGGATACCCAGTCCTTCGATATGACTTTTCTTTCAGCCCATTCCTCCCGGGATGGAAAGATAACTTCGAAGTTCTTGATGAACACGTTTTGCGGGATAGTGTAGTCCGTGTCCATGGGTACTTCGAAGTGATGAAGTGAAGTGAAAATGTTGATACGGCCTATTTTCCTATGCTCCTGATCTGTAGGACCACGCATGCAGCAACCTGCTTAATGAAGAGGTTCAATGGTGGGAGATGTAGTAGAATGTTTAGGGCCTCCGTGGCAGATCAATCTAATCGCACCACAAATAATGCAAATGCTCACTGTTCTTTGCACCTTCCCCAGAAACTTTCGATAAACTGTCTTGTCCAGAGCAGTTCACCAAACTACGATTCCATAAAGAAAGATAAGCCCCATGACTGCTTTATAGAGCCAGAGTATAATGCTGCGTTGGAAACCCCACTTTTTGCCCACCACTTTCTTGCAACTGTAGAGGGCAGTGGTTGCTTTCTTGACCCGATCAAGAATGTTAGGTTTCCAATTTAGTTTCCTGTCAAAGGACTAGGCTGAGGTATTTGGCCTGATCTTTGATTGCTAATTGGGTTGAAGATCGGAATTTTATATTTATTAGTAAACAATACTGGATCAGTCTTCTTGGGTTCACTCCAAGTCCGCAATCCTTCGTCCAGTTTACTACTGTTTGTAAGGCTCCCTGCATTAGAAACTCGTTTTTAAACCCGACAATGATGTTTGTCAATAAGGAATATTGTTGTTTTTCATTTGTAGGACATCCAGACGATCCGCTAGAAGTGTTTGAGTTTCTGACAAAATGGAAAAAATAGTAGTATCGTTCGGTGATTCGTTTTTCATTTTTAAACGCTAAAACGTGTGAGCAGACCGGGAAAATTCAAATGTACCTATTGCCACCCTTCGCCCTCGATGAACGCGGTCAGTTTTTATACAGCTTCAACCAATACCAAGGAGCAGTCAAAACAGCAGATTTTTCCCTGTGTGAATCTGCAGAGAAAGAAGACAAAACCACTCACATCAGCCAAAAAGGAGGTTCCGCCTCGTGTGTAAAGAGGAAAAGTTCTGCTTTAACGTGCTTCAGATTACAGTCATCTGGAGTTGTCGCGTGATATGTAGGTCCGGGCACGCTTCTTGCGATGTTTGAGATCAATGTCTTCATATAAAACACGGGTACTTATTGACTTGCCCTCGATAAGTTACACTTGTATGTCCTCTATTAAGAGATTCTGATGGTAGCTGGACAGACTGAAATGAAAGCGTGCTCGATGACCTATCAAAATGTAATTTCCCTGGCTGTGAAAATGCAGATAGAAAATGCACTTAATGTCAAAGAAATTACTCTAGGTGCCTTTCTAGGCATTGAATGTGATTTAAATAACATAAGCACTAAGGCAATAGTGTCCAGTCTTCACATGGCCTCGGGAAATGCAGGTGGATAGAACAAATGCTGAATACTCGAATAATAATTTGGGCGGTGATGTTTTATCACCTCTCCTATGGCTCCTTGTGGTCGACGGAATTGTAAAACTTCTTGAGGCTGAAGGCTGTAACGTCACGGCCTATGCTGACGGCATTGCCATCTGAGAAGTTTCCTTCGATCCCCAGCGAAAAACTAAGTTATGCACTGCTATTAGTTAATAACTGAGTCAAGGGGCGAGGCCTGGGAGTAAACCCGGCGAAGACCGAGATAGTCCTCTTCACGGGGGTGGTGCAGTAAATATCACCAACTGTCGAGCGAAAGGTCTGTAGTTCAAAGTCTGGCTATTGTCAAGTAACACAATTCTTATACGGAAATACTGTGCAGCACAGCTGTTGGGAATAGGAGGTGATCAAAATACTGATGAAGGCATAACACTCACAGTATATGGTCACTTAAAATTCATAGTCTGTGTGTGCAGTTCTAATATAACACCATAGTGGTATGGAACATTTGCTGAGAACTGCAACCAACATGAAAATTTAGTCGAACTGCTCTCGAATCCTATCTAGGACAACCACCCCTGGAGAGTAGTGAACGAACATCTACGACCCAAACCATCTGCACTCCGCCCAGGTTGTGTGACAAACTTAATAAGAGTACATATGTGCGACTCTCGAACCTGCGCGAGAACACGCCCGTATGAATGGTATCGATCTTATCCCCAGAAAATCTGGCAAATATCTTGGCATAACCTTTGTCTCCAAGCTTAGCTGGAAGGACAACATTAATGAAAGAAAGCCTACGTGGCACTACATTCGTGCAGAGTAGCTTTTGTAAAGACATGGGGCTTCAAACCAGTTGGTATATTGGGTGTACACTGCGGTTTTAAGACCTATTCTAATCTATGGTTGGATTGTCTGGAGGAAGGCACTTGAGAAAAAATGTCATCTTCAACGGTTCAGAGGTGAGGTTATCTGGCGGTGACTGGATCTATGAAATTCACACCAACGGCGGCTTTAGTAACAACGCTGAACCTTCCACCCTTGGACATATACTGCGAGACCAACGCAGCCAGGTCTGCGCTAGGAATACAGTATTTCGGTCTCATCGCCACACATCAAGTCTTCAAAACCGAAATGGACTATATCACCCGGCTTCCTTGCTGCGAGCAGAAATTCTCTATCAGAATTCCTTCCAAAGATGAATGGACCAGTAATATGGTACGTACGGGAAATGCACTGACAATCTATACCGACGAATCCAAAATGGATGTCGGTACAGGAGCCGGGGCCCATTTCGAATCTCGTGATCTCGCATGAGGGGGTACATTGCAACTGACGCAAGTAGGGTTGGCCATATACATACATACGTTTGGCGGTGTGACCCAGGAGTTGACAGTGCATGGTGTAAGAGTAGTATTCAGAGACTTTGACGTTGTACGAGCCTATGTTTACCGTGTTTAGCTCCACCCTCTAAACAGATCGAATGTGAAAAGCATCAATCCAGTTGGACGTTGAGTGCCGTCAATGTTTTTTTTTTTTTTTTTTTTTTTTTTTTTTTTTTTTAATTTGAAAACGTCTGTGACCCCTTGCGTTTATATTTCTTCGGTGATTTCGGCTTTTGGGGCATTTATAAGGTATGGCGCATAAGGGATGGGCCATCTAGTGGTTTTTTTTAATCACAGGTTACGACACGACACTGGCAGCTGTTTGCCGGTCGAAATCTCGACAAAAAGTCAGTATCATACCTCCGCGCAACGAAATGAGCCGCTTCACGGTTGAACAACGTTGGGAAATATTGAAAACTTGTTTCCAAAGTGAGTGCTGTGTAGCCCAAACAGTGCGTTTTTTTTAAAAAAAGTGATGGCCAAAATGAAGCATTCACCGCGACTGCTGTACGCAAGTTTGTGCAAAAAGTTCTGCACAAAGATCTCTGATTATTTGCTTACAAGGTCCAATTGACTCAGCAATCGAAGGCGCGCGACCATTCGCTTCGTTATCACTTTGCAGTTTGGGTCGTAGAGCAGCTTAAATTGGACCAAGATTTTAGGCGAAAAATCATATTTTCTGACGAGGCGCATTTTTATCTCGGTGGCTACGTTAACAAATAAAATTGCCGCATCTGGGGCTCGGAAAACCCGCACGTTATTGTGTAGAAGCCTATACATCCACAGAGAACGACAGTTTGGTGCGGATCATGGAGTGGTGGCATCATTAGACCATTTTTGAGGCTGGGAACAATGTTTCGGTCAACGGTGGGCGTTACAGAGCCATGTTAACTGACATATTTTTTTTACTGAAATTGAAGGCATCGATTTGGACGACCTCTGGTTCATGCAGGATGGCGCGCCATGCCACGCAGCCCATGCCACAATCTATTTTTTACGCACCAAATTCCCAAATCGTTTTATCAGCCATCTTGGCGATGTCAATTGGCCGCCTCGGAGTTGCGATTTGACCTCTTTGGACTTTGTTTTTTTTTTTTTTTTTGTGGGGAACCGTGAAAGACCGATGTTATGCCAACAATCCGGAAAAGATTCACGCACTTAAGGTCAATATCATCCAAGAAATCCGTGAGCTGCAGCCCGAAGCCATGAACAAGGTCTTGGAAAATTGGGGTCAGGATGCGCTACTCCGAAGCCAGCCGAAGTAGCTACTTGAACGACGTTGCATTTCTAATAAGCCTAATAAAAGCCATAATACATGGAAAAAAATAATTTTGTTAATTTAACTGCATTTTTAAAAAGAAACTTGCATTTGGCCCATCCTGTAGACCATGCCCTTGGAAGAGTTTAGTTGGAAGTGGAGATATACTGAGATTGGGCAGAGATTGGAGAGCGATTTTTTCGCTTTTTTTTTTTGATTTCACTAGGACGAGAAGGCTACCATCACGAAGTTGTAAGACTTGGTCATAAGCTGTGCTTATGCCATCTATAGCTTTTTTCATTATAAATACACAAAGTGACGATAGGGTTTTATCGATGTTTGTAGAGGAGATCACTATGAACTTTGAGTTGGTGGATGAGTGGTTAGTTGGGAATACATATGTATACCCATCGGGTCGATAAGCAGTGTGTTAGGTTTTTTCTTCTTTTAATTTTTAGGTTCGAGGGGAGGATATATTTTGACATCGCTGAAGCGGTTGCCCAAAGGCATTTAGGTATTTAGTACTGTTCAATAGAGTTCACTTGTTAGGTTTTTGCAGGAGAAATAGGAAATAACTGTTTATTGGGGCTGAGTTCACAACGTTACTTTCAAAAGAGAACAAGCACACTGTTGGGGATTCAAAATAACACGATCGGCCGAGTGTTCGAGTGTTAGTCGGTGACGAGCTTCACATAAATCATTATTCATTATCGAGTTAGACAATCTAAACGACCCTTAAGTAAGAAACAAAATATGGTTTACACCGTAATTATTAATCGACTCATTCGCCATGTAATCAATCGTCCCCACTCAAAAGTATCAATATAGATATAAAAATATTTAAAATATCCAAATAGAGAGAGAGTGTTGCAGCAACATAATCTTCCGGACTGTATTGATTCTGACCACCACCCATCAGTAATTGTGTGTCGTAAACAATAAACGCGGAAAACAAAATCACACCAAGAGCACTTCTAATCATCAACATTTGGTAAGACCGAAAGAACATCGACACGATAATGAAACACATAAACAAAAGCATGCAAATAAACAAGAAAGCCCCGCATGCAGTAAAATCAATTGATGTTTGCATTGCAAATAGTGTCAATGCAAAGACAACAAGTCCAGTTAATGCGACAGCCATTAGGACCTGAAAAAAGAAAGAAACAAGAGCACCGGTGTACATACGAGTATAAATCTTTGACGTTAGGTAAAAAGGTCTTAAGTCAAAAAATTGCATTTTGAGTTTTTGATGGGGTTTAATTCCTTTTTTTGGGTTCCGTACCCAAAGGTAAAACGGAACCCTATTACTAAGACTTCGCTGTCCGTCCGTCCGTCCGTCTGTCACCAGGCTGTATCTCATAAACCGTGATAGTTAGACAGTTGAAATTTTCACAGACGATGTATTTCTGTTGCCGCTACCACGACTAAAACTAAAAACAGAACAAAATGAATATTCAAGGTGGACTCCCATACAACAGACATGATTTTCATCCAAAAAATCCTGCCTGCAACCAGGATCTGTCATTTGATGAGGTACATAGTCTCTTTCATATTTATATATACAGATGGTACAGACCCCTTCGTGCGCGAGTCCGACTCGCACTTGGCCGGTTTTTCTTTTTTTTCTTTCGTTTGTTCCTAACGATTAAAGTCTATGATTAGGTTTGTACAGTATCGGACAAAACATTTGCTACTCGAACAGAAACAGGGAAATTTCATAAAATTCATTAAATTTTTATTCGAAAACATACAATGTCTCCACATATTTTTAAAGCTCAATATCACTGGTCGGCATCAAAATAAGAGCAAAACAATGTATATGTGGAATAGATACATATCGACGCCGTAAATCTATCTGCTATAAGGAATTTTTGTTTTCATTAAAATTGTTTACATTTCGATACTGACAGCGGTATTTGTGAACCTTAATGACACGAATTTCGCTATGCTCTGTATTTATCTCGGTGTAAGAAAGAGATAGCAATCTATTACTTACCATAAAGTAGCTGACATGCGAGTTACAACGGCTACCTCCCATCCGATCGTCCCCTAACCAAGTAATAAAAGGATTCTGTCCGAAGTAGTATCTAAGTTTATTTTATATAAAGTACGGTCTGATTAGGTCTTATTTGGGTTTTCCTAACAACCAATGTTGGACGATGTATATATTTCCCGAAAAAACACGAGGAAGTAGGATCATAAAATTAATTTATAAGTGTTATCCTGTATCTGTAATAAAACTAATGACCCAATAGGACAATAGGGATATTGGGAATTGTCCATAATAAAACATATGTAGCCCCGTCCTTGCATTTTTAGCATATTTAAGCAATCGTTTAAGACGATCGATGTTCAGTCTCTTGTGAATTTAAAGAAGAATTTCAGCTTTTTAGAGAAAATAGAGAAAAAACAATTTAACGTTTTTCAATTTTACACCCCGTCCATGAGTACATAAGTTGCGCGAGCGCAGTGATTGTTTCGAATAAGTAACATAAGCTACCGACGTATGTAAAAAGTTATAATTGGTTGGATATAAAATTGTACAATACCTTTCGGTTTACTTGTTTTAGGTTAAAAAGAATGCCACGTAAATGCAAAAATTCACCAAACAATTTTTGTTATAAAGGGTCCGCCATCTAACGTTTTTCTTTTCTTTTTTTTTTTTTTTTTTTTTTTCAAGTAGTGCTTATTTCGCGAATGGTAACACTTAGCTCATGTCTGATTTGATAGATAATTAGTTTTATCCTTCCGCTGAACAAATATGGTTGTGTGCACGCTTGTACAACGCTGGGAAATATTGCGACATTACTTTGAAAATCATGGTAATGTTGCAGAATGTGGACGAAAATTGCGTACGGATTTTGGAAGAAGAGAAGCACCGTCAGCTCCGTATGTTCGTTATCTTGTGAAAAAAGTGAAAGACACTGGCATCCTCATCGATAAACCAAAGCGTGAAAGGCCAAAAACAGTACGTACACCCGAGAATATTGCTGCTGCGGCGGAAAGTGTGCGTGAGGCGCCATCAACATCAATTCACCGTCGTTCTCAACAATTGAACATTTCGGAGACATCATTGAGACGAATTTTGAATAAAGACCTTGGTATGACGCCATACAAAGTCCAATTGGTTCAGGAGTTGAAGCCAACTGACCATCCAATGCGTTTTCGCTTCTCTAAGTGGGCCTGCGATCGACTTACAGAAGATGCCGATTTTGCCAAAAAAAATCGTCTTTTCAGATGAAGCTCATTTTGATCTTGGCGGGTATGTAAACAAGCAAAATTGTCGCATTTGGGGCACAGAAAACCCGCATGCATACATTGAAAAGCCGGTGCAACCGGTCCGGTGATTTTGGTCCAAAGGCATAATTGGGCCATTTTTCTTCGAAAATGGCGATCGTTATCGGGCCATGTTGAACGAATTTTTGTTCACAAAAATTGAAGAGGAGGATATTGGCAACATTTGGTTTCAACAGAACGGCGCTACGTGCCACACAGCCGAAGCTACGCTCGATGTTTTGCGCCTTGATTTGGAAGATCGCATTATCAGCCGCAGAGCTGATGTCGTTTGGCCACCTCGGAGCTGCGATTTGACACCGTTGGACTATTATTTATGGGGTGCCGTCAAAGATAAGTGTTACGCCGACAAGCCAGAGACAATTGACGCTTTAAAGGACAATATTCGTGAAGCCATTGGTGAAATACAGCTGCACACAATCGATAATGTGCTTAAAAATTGGACCGATCGTTTAGGCTACTGCATGGCCAGCCGAGGCAGCCATTTGAATGAAATTATTTTCTATTATTAACCGGAAGGATTGTACTTTCAAATAAAGAAAGAAATTTGAGAAAATATTCAGTAGTTTTTCTTATAGCATTTTCAAAAAAAAAAAAAAAAAGTTATTTGGCGGACCCATTATATATGGTGATTTTATAGTGACATTACATCTTAGAAAGATTACACCTTTAATAAAATTGGCTTACCTTCATTATTTTGGATTTGAAATAGACGAGAGAGAGAAAAGCTGGGTCCCAAACATATGCTGCAAAACATATGCAATAGGTCTGACAAGTTGGTTGAAAGGAACTAACAAATCATTACGATTTAGTAAGCCTATGATCTGGAGGGAACAACAAAACCACATAAATGACTGCTATTTTTGCATGACATATAACAAAGGATTTTCTAGAAAAAATAAACATAAAATAAAATATCCTGATGTTCCTTCGGCCCAAAGGCCAATTCCTCGCCATAAAGAATCACCAGTACCAGTTCCTCCTTCGAAAGTACAAACTGACGTCTCATTCGATGTATCCGAATCTGTAAAATCAAATGAAGTTTCGCTTAGCAGTTCATCTTATTTAACAGAAGAACCACTTCTAGTCAACCAATCTAGACTTAATGATCTCGTCCGCGATTTGCAACTTTCGAAATCTAAGGCCCAACTTTTAGGTTCCAGATTACAACAGTGGAATCTGTAGAAAAAAGCACAAATATTTCATTTTTCAGGAAGAGACATTCTCAGTTCTCTGAGTTGTTTTCCAAAGATCATGATTTAGTATATTGCACCGACCCTCTAAAACTTCTTCAAGAACTACAGCTGCCTGAAGATCCAACGGATTGGAGACTCTTCATTGACTCATCCAAACTGAGTCTGAAAGCAGTATTGCTACATAATGGAAATCAATATCCGTCAGTACCAATGGCTCAGGCTCATGAAAGAGACCTACGAAAACATGAAGTAATTGCTCAATAGAATTCAATGCGATCGCTACTTTTGGAATATATGTGCCGATTTAAAAGTAGTGACTATGCTAGCAGGATTACAAGGAGGATACACAAAATATTGTTGCTTTTTATGTGAGTGGGACAACAGAGCAAGAGCGTGTCATTACATACATCAAAATTGGCCCTTAAGATCACATGCGGTTTCGGGAATCAAAAACATCGCAAATGAGCCTTTGGTAAAAGCTATGGACAGAGATGGAGAGGCATTTCAACACATGAAAAGTAAATTTCCACGCATAAGTGAGGCCAAATTGAAGGAAGGCATATTTGTTGGTCCCCAAATAAGAGAAATCTTTAAAGACCAATTGTTTAAATCTAAGTTGGTTGATAAAGAAAAAAGAGCATGGGTAGCTTTTGAAAACATATGTCACAATTTTCTTGGAAACATAAGGGCTGCAAATTACAAGGAACTGGTACAAGAACTTCTTTTTTCATATCAAGAATTCGGATGCAACATGTCATAAAAAATACACTTCTTGCATTCGCATTTAGATTTTTTTCCAGAAAATCTTGGTGCCGTGTCTGATGAGCATGGTGAGAGGTTCCACCAAGACATTGCGCACATGGAAAAAAGATATAACGGCAAGTGGTCCCCAGCAATGTTAGCTGATTTCTGTAGGGACATCAATCGTGAAACAACAGCTAAAACTTATAAAAGAAAGCTGTCTACCAAATAGCTATTTTTTTATATTATATCAGTATTTTAATTAATTTAAGATTCTAATTTACCTCATTCAAATCATGTCATATGTGAGATTTCTCTACTTTTTTCATAATAAATACGTATTTAATATGTCAATATCAGTATTTTATTTAAATAAGAAAATCTCAAAAACTAGACGTGATAGAATCAATCTGTAAACAGTTTTAGATTCAGCACACTAAAGTCAATTAAAATTATATAACAAAGTTTTTGCTCCCGACTTTTTTTTTTTGCAGACCAGTGTATTTAAGGAAAACGAAAACATATAATTCGGAAAAATCCAACATATATTTCTTAAGTTACGATAAATTACGATAAATACGTGACTGCAACGCTGAACAGTATATTTAAAGTTAATCGCAGTCGTTTTCTATTATTTCTGAGTTGTGTCATATTGAGCACATGTCAGAGGTTCGTTGACTGAAGGCTCACTTACGTAAATATTTTTAAACAGAGCAGGCTTCGAGTGATCTTGAAAAGGGGTAATAATGGCACCTAATACATTCGGTGATGCATTAAGGTAGCGTATTGTGGATGACTTCACATCAGGCATTTCAGAAAAGGAAATAGTAATAAAATACAATATAAATAAATCGTCGGTTTCCCAAATTATAGGTCGATATAAGAAACCAAAGAGGTAGCTGTTGTGCGTGGCGGCCGTCGACCACGTAAAACAAGCTCCCAAATGGACGCTTTGTTGGCCCGAAAAGTTAAAATCGATCCCTTCATATCTGCGCCGAAATTGGTTC
The DNA here is from genome assembly GCA_951905685.1 of Eumerus sabulonum. Classification (NCBI taxonomy): domain Eukaryota; kingdom Metazoa; phylum Arthropoda; class Insecta; order Diptera; family Syrphidae; genus Eumerus; species Eumerus sabulonum. The sequence continues at coordinate 43,086,135 of OX645064.1, forward strand.
AAGATTTCCAGCAAACAGTAAATGCTAGAACAGTATCTCGTCGGTTGACCGAAGTTAATATGGGCCCTTTTCGACCTGCCAAAAAACCAGTGATTTCGATCCGAAACCAGAAAAAACGAATTCAATTTGCAAATTAACATCTATTATGGGACATTCAGAAGTGGAGTCCTTTTTAGTGATGAGTCAAGATTCAATATCATGGTCAGCGATGGAATTTCGTATGTTAGCGACATCAAACTCGCTATTGCTTAAGAACTTTTAAGCATGGTGGAGGTAATGTGATGGTGTGGGGTTGTTTTTCTACTGCTGGTTTGGGTCCATTGTCTCGCGTAAATGGTATAATGGACCAACACGCATATAAAAACATCTTAAACGATGTTGGGCTACCATATGCGGAATGGAAAATGCCGTTGTTTGGGTCTTCCAGCAGGATAATGACCCAAAACACACATCAAAGCTTGTCAAATCGTGGCTCAGTGATCGAAACATCACTGTTATGGACTGGCCTGATTTAAACCCAATTGAGAATTTTTGGAAAATTTTGAAATAAAGAATAAATCGGATTGATGTTCGAAATGCGGACGATTTTTTCTCAAAAATAGAGAAAGCCTGGCATAAAAATACCTTGAATATTTTAAAGAATTTACTTGAATCCATGCCATGGCGATGCAAGGCAGTGACTGAAAATAAAGGATTTGCCATGAAATAATTAATATTTTTTTAATTTTTCCAACTTGGATTAGAAGTTGCAATTGTTTTGTCGCGAGAAAATTTTAAGTTCCTTATCATAATTTATCGTAATTTAAGAAATACACTACACGAAATAATGATAAGACCACTATTTAAATGTCGCTTTTGCGTTTTAATTAAAATAGTTGTGAGACGAATCTCACGAGGGAGGAGATGGTCCAAATAAGAGCAAATCAATCACGGAAAGTTAAGATCGAACTTAAGGCCGAAGAACTGAAAGCCTTGAAAGATTTGAAAGAACTCTTGATATGATCAGAAATTCTAATCTTCCCAGATTTCGAGAAGCCGTTCATCCTTACGACAGATGCTTCAAACACCGCTATTGGAGCTGTACTTTCTCAAGGAGAAGTAGCGAAGGATAGACTCATCACATTCATTTCCAGATCTTTGACTAAAACGGAGGAAAACTACGCTACGAATGAAAGAGAATTGTTAGCGATAGTTTGGGCCCTCGACAATCTACGGAATTATTTATATGGCGCGTAAAAGATAGGGATACTAACTGACCACCAACCGCTTACCTTCGCCTTGAGCAACAGAAACACGAATGTAAAACTGAAAAGGTGGAAGGCTAGGATGGAGGAATACAACTATGAACTAGTATACCAGCCAGGGAAGACAAACAAAGTAGCCAACGCATTATTGAGGCTTAAGCTGGAGGTGAACAACCTAACCTCAAATAGTTCGCAAACAATGCACAGCGCAGAAGAGGACAGTTCTGAACTCATCCCACATTGCGAAGCTCCCCTGAACGTATTCCGAAACCAGCTTGTATTCAGAGAAGGAAGTGGAATATCCATATATGAAGAACCCCATCCAAACTACCACCGACACTATATTGGACTCCAGAAGATCACAAAAGAAAACTTAACGCAGACCATAATAGAGAAACTCAACCCAAATGTCACAAACGGCATAAAAATTCCGGAAAATCACTTACAACTACTACAAGACATAGCTAAGGAACACTTTAGTAAATTCAAGATAAGGATAACACAAAGGGTAGTCCAGGATCTAAATAACCCAGACAACATATTACGGGTCATAGAGGAAGAACATAAGAGAGCGCACAGGAATTATAAAGAAAATAAAAACGAGATTCTAGAGAACTATTACTTCCAGGGGATGGCAAATATGATAAAGAAATACGTCAAGAAATGCGAAATATGTAACTGCAGTAAGTACGACCGACATCCCCCAAGACCGGAAATGCAAGAAACACCTATCCCTAAATACCCGTCAGAAATAATACATATAGGTATATTTGAAATTGATCACGAAAAATTCCCAACCTGCGTCGATAAATTTTCAAAATTTACCAAGTTTTTCCACATAAAAGAAAAATCCGCCTTATATCTCAGAAGTAAAATAATAAAAATACTACATTTCTTCACAGTACCCAAGGTTTTGGTTTCATTAGCCCGATAATTGCGAATTACATAAAAACATTAGGCGTTGAACTTTATTTCACTCCGCCCCAAAAGAGTGAAGTAAACGGATCCATAGAAAGAGTTCATTCAACGATAATATTTATAACCAGATGCATAAGAAAGGAGTATCCGGACTTCAATAACTCAATACATTCTGTGACCAAGCAGAAACCAAGCGATGTTTTCTTAGGAAGGATACAAAGGGTAAACTATCAGAACCTTATTGATTTCCAGGCCAAAGTAAATGAAGATCTAGTAGACCTCATCAAAAGGAACCAAAAAAACAAGATCAAGAGGGAAAACGCAAGCAGAAGCAAACCGAAGAAGTACCAACCAGGCGAAATAGTTTTTGCAGCAGTCAAACGGAGAAATGGAAAACAAAAACCCATATACACCAAAGAAAAAGTGGCAAAGGACAACTGCGTCACAATCGTGACTGATACCGGCGAAAAGATCCACAAATCACAAATAAAAAATATTCAGGAATAAAAATCTATCTCTTTTCATTTACAGGTCAATCCTAAGTTTGGCATTTGGCTCCATTAACGTATACGAGTATAGCACCCCCATCATTACAATAAAACAAGGAAGCGGAACAATTATCAACGGGAACTTCAGGATAGTACATGTTATTAATCCAACAAATTACGAGAACATAGTAAGCGAACTCATACCCACCATCGAAAACCATATTGACAAGACCAGTATCTTACGGCCACAATTAATCCACCAACTACACCAAATAGAAGGCCTATTGGAGAAATTACATGGTAAAAATCCGAGAAAAGCAAGATCCATAAACTGGATCGGATCCACTTGGAAGTGGATTGCTGGAACACCAGATGCGACGGATTGGGACCATTTGTTAAAAACACAAGACACGATCATAGAAAATAATAACAACCAATACAAAATTAACGAACGCTTAACCGGAGTAACCCAAGCCATAATGGAGACCATCAATAAAGTGATTCAAAGGATAGATGGCACAGACATGGACAAATACGAACAAATGATGTATAATAAGCTGACCATAATCACGGAAGAGCTTAGCGAAATCATATCAGCCATCCAACTAGCCAAGAAAGGAATCGTGAATACCAATCTTTTGGACAAAATAGAGATTCAAGAAGTACTTTCGCAGGTGGAAACACTTCCATACAGCAATGAGGTAGAAGTAATAGAATATGCCGAACCCATCATACTCCAAAAAGGATCACTCCTACACTATATCATTACCGAAGACTGGAACTAAAGAATACAATCACATTGTCATCAGATCTACAATCAAGGACAACAAAAGAATTCACTTCGAAACCAACGAACTCCTCACAACCCAAGATGAACATTATGGTATTTTAGAGAGATGTACCAAAATGCGTGATATAATAATTTGCAAAGAGAATCAGCTCCACAAACTGCCACCAGACGACTGTATTAACTACTTGCTCAAAGGAAAGAATGCTGGATGCAAGTACCAATTCTGCAAGAAACCAATCATTGAACTTCTTACCGAAAACACTGTCTTCCTAACGAATTTCTATGGAAACTTGAAACATAACAATGAAACAAAAGTCCTTATTGGAACCGTCCTGGTAAAATTTAACAACGACACAATAGAGATCGGAGACAGGAAATATACCAACAAGGAAACAAAAACCTTCCAGATTTTACCGCCTATAATCCAAGACAATATAACAACAAAAGAGATGAAACTAGATTTGGAATACTTGCATGATTTGCATCTACGGAATATTAGAAAGATTCATTATTATTGTATTAGGAATAGTATATAGACATAACTGTAAGAAAGAAAGTACACCAATAGAAGTTCAACTACCTTCAGTAATACCCCAGGTAAATGACCTTCACCCACAACATATTAAGTTAAACTTTTGACCTACGAGCCGCAGGTTTTTAAGGAGAGAGGAGTTAATTCACAGCTAATTTGCTCCCTTCTGCTTAATCAGCATATGCGCCGAACGAATGCGCTATCTAGCAGCGGATATGCTGCAAGGTGGATAAACGTGCGATAGCGGATCATATTCCCGTCTGGAATATGTTCCCACAGATTTTCCCACAGTCCATAAACTGCTATTGGTGCACTTTTAGGTAATAAGTAGGATGACCATGAAAAATTGTATTTAGAGTTAAGCTAAACGTTGAAGTGGAATAAAGAGGCATTGTCTCCGAAAAAAATATATTTTTTTATCTTTTTTACAACATAAATTGTTAACTGGACCCCAGTACTCATTCGCTCGGATAATGCCACCGATTTCGTAGGAGCGGATAGAGAACTCAAACGACAATTCCATCAATGAGACCACGGTCTTATTTCAGACACTCTCGCGAACTCAAACATTGAGTGGATCTTAAATTGTCCGCTGAACCCCCACGCAGGCGGATGTTGGGAGCGTTTAATGCGGTGCGTTAAGCGAGCAATGCGGCATGCCTTAAACCGTGAAAACTTGCAAGACCACAGCCTTTATAGCCTCATGTGCGAGGCGGAAAACATTGTCAATTCTCGTCCGCTTACTCGCATTGCGCTAGACACACCCGCCGATTAACCTTTCACCCCTAACCCCATTAGGCGCGCCTAATTAACAGCAAACCCCTCACCCTCGTGCCGAAGACTTCAAAGTAAGGAGAAAGGTGCAGCAGGCACAACACCGATGGTTGTCGGAATATCTGCCTGATCTATGCCGACGTACTAAGTGGTACCAACCAGTTGAGCCATTGACAGTCTATGACGTCGTCCTCATATGTAACAGCAGCGTACATAGATCGAAGTGGCCTAAGTAGGAAGAGTTCACGTTATGCAATATCCAACAATTGTGAACCAAAGGGATAAACAGCTGCTGTGAGTCGAGACAAAGCAAGGTCAACCAGGCAACCAAATCAATTTACTTCCCACGATCCCTTTTTGGAGAATAACACACAACCAAAACAAAAACAACAGATGCAAAATCCTGGAGTACCTGTTGGATATCGCGGAGAAAGTCCTGTAAATATATAACAATAAATCGGGAAAACCGCAAAGGAGAACGAAGATAAATAAATCTCTTCTGAAACTTCAAAAACAATCTGACGCTAATCACGAAAAACTAATGGTGGATGGCATATGGGAGTCTAAATGATAGGTTGAGGTTAAGTTAAGTTCCTTGGAGTAGACTCCACTACCTACACCCGTCTCCATCTTGGAGCTATCGGTATAGAGGGATACCCAGTCCTTCGGTATGACTTTTCTTTCAGCCCATTCCTCCCGGGATGGAAAGATAACTTCGAAGTTCTTGATGAACACGTTTTGCGGGATAGTGTAGTCCGTGTCCATGAGTACTTCGAAGTGATGAAGTGAAGTGAAAATGTTGGTATGGCCTATTTTCCTATGCTCCTGATCTGTAGGACCACGCATGCAGCAACCTGCTTACTGAAGAGGTTCAATGGTGGGAGATGTAGTAGGATGTTTAGGGCTTCCGTGGCGGGTCAATCTAATCGCACCACAAATGCAAATGCTCGCTGTTCTTTGCACTTTCCCCAGAAACTTTCGATAAACTGTCTTGTCCAGAGCAGTTCACCAAACTACGATTCCATAAAGAAAGATAAGCCCCATGACTGCTTTATAGAGCCATAGTATTATGCTGCGTTGGAAACCCCACTTTTTGCCCACCACTTTCTTGCAACTGTAGAGGGCAGTGGTTGCTTTCTTGACCCGATCAAGAATGTTAGGTTTCCAATTTAGTTTCCTGTCAAGGATTAGGCTGATCTTTGATTGCTAATTGGGTTGAAGATCGGAATTTTATATTTATTAGTAAACAATACTGGATCAGTCTTCTTGGGTTCACTCCAAGTCCGCAATCCTTCGTCCAGTTTACTACTGTTTGTAAGGCTCCCTGCATTAGAAACTCGTGTGATGTTTGTCAATAAGGAATATTGTTGTTTTTCATTTGTAGGACGATCCAGACGATCCGCTAGAAGTGTTTGAGTTTCTGACAAAATGGAAAAAATAGTAGTATCGTTCCGTGATTCGTTTTTCATTTTTAAACGCTAAAACGTGTGAGCAGACCGGGGAAATTCAAATGTACCTATTAACACCCTTCGCCCTCGATGAACGCGGTCAGTTTTTATACAGCTTCAACCAATACCAAGGAGCAGTCAAAACGGCAGATTTTTCCCTGTGTGAATCTGCAGAGAAAAAAGTCAAAACCAATCACATCAGACAAAAAGGAGGTTCCGCCTCGTTTGTAAAGAGGAAAATTTCTGCTTTAACATGCTTCAGATTACAGTCATCTGGAGCTGTCGCGTGATATGTAGGTTCGGGCACGCATCTTGCGATGTTTGAGATCAATGTATTCATATAAAACACGGGTACTTATTGACTTGCCCTCGATAAGTTACACTTGTATGTCCTCTATTAAGAGATTCTGATGGTACCTGGACAGACTGAAATGAAAGCGTGCTCGATGACCTATTAAAATGTCATTTCCCTGGCTGTGAAAATGCAATGAAATGACTCTAGGTGCCTTTCTAAGCATTGAATGTGATTTTAATAACGTAAGCACTGAGGCAATAGTGTCCAGTCTTCACACGGCCCAAATAACCTCGGGAAATGCAGGTGGATTGAACAAATGCTGAGTACTCGTATGGCTCCTTGTGGACGACGGAATGGTAAAACTACTTGAGGCTGAAGGTTGTAACGTCACGGCCTATGCTGACGGCATTGCCATCTGAGAAGTTTCCTTCGATCCCCAGCGAAAAACTAAGTTATGCACTGCTATTAGTTAATAACTGAGTCAAGGGGCGAGGCCTGGGAGTAAACCCGGCGAAGACCGAGATAGTCCTCTTCACGGGGGTGGTGCAGTAAATATCACCAACTGTCAAGCGAAAGGTCTGTAGTTCAAAGTCTGGCTATTGTCAAGTAACACAATTCTTATACGGAAATACTGTGCAGCACAGCTGTTGGGAATAGGAGGTGATCAAAATACTGATGAAGGCATAACACTCACAGTATATGGTCACTTAAAATTCATACTCTGTGTGTGCAGTTCTAATATAACACCATAGTGGTATGGAACATTTGCTGAGAACTGCAACCAACATGAAAATTTAGTCGAACTACTCTCGAATCCTATCTAGGACAACCACCCCTGGAGAGCAGTGAACGAACATCTACGACCCAAACCATCTGCACTCCGCCCAGGTTGTGTGACAAACTGATCCCCAGAAAATTTGGCAAATATCTTGACATAACCTTTGTCTCCAAGCTTAGCTGGAAGGACAACATTAATGAAAAAAAGCCTACGTGGCACTACATTCGTGCAGAGTAGCTTTTGTAAAGACATGGGGCTTCAAACCAGTTGGTATATTGGGTGTACACTGCGGTGGTAAGACCTATTCTAATCTATGGTTGGATTGTCTGGAGGAAGGCACTTGAGAAAAAATGTCATCTTCAACGGTTCAGAGGTGAGGTTATCTGGCGGTGACTGGATCTATGAAATTCACACCAACGGCGGCTTTTGTAACAATGCTGAACCTTCCACCCTTGGACATATACTGCGAGACCAACGCAGCCAGGTCTGCGCTAGGAATACAGTATTTCGGTCTCATCGCCACACATCAAGTCTTCAAAACCGAAATGGACTATATCACCCGGCTTCCTTGCTGCGAGCAGAAATTCTCTATCAGAATTCCTTCCAAAGATGAATGGACTAGTGATATGGTACGTACGGGAAATGCACTGACAATCTATACCGACGAATCCAAAATGGATGTCGGTACAGGAGCCGGGGTCCATTTCGAATCTCGTGATCTCGCATGAGGGGGTAGATTGCAATTGACGCAAGTAGGGTTGGCCATATACATATGTACATACGTTTGGCGGTGTGACCCAAGAGTTGACAGTGCATGGTGTTAGAGTAGTATTCAGAGACTTTGACGTTATACGAACCTATGTTTACCGTGTTTAGCTCCGCCCTCTAAACAGGTCGAATGTGAAAAGCATCAGTCCAGTTGGACGTTGAGTGCCGTCAAAGTTTTTTTTTTCAATTTGAAAACGTCTGTGACCCCTTGCGTTTATATTTCTTCGGTGATTTCGGTTTTTGGGGCATTTATAAGGTATGGTGCATAAGGGATGGGCCATCTAGTGTTTTTTTTTAATCACAGGTTACGACACGACACTGGCAGCTGTTTGCCGGTCGAAATCTTGACAAAAAGTCAGTATCATACCTCCGCGCAACGAAATGAGCCGCTTCACGGTTGAACAACGTTGGGAAATATTGGAAACTTGTTTCCAAAGTGAGTGCTGTGTAGCCCAAACAGTGCGTTTTTTGAAAAGAAGTGTTGGTCGAAATGAAGCATCCATCGCGACTGCTGTATGCAAGTTTGTGCAAAAAGTTCTGCACAAAGATCTCTGGTTATTTGCTTACAAGGTCCAATTGACTCAGCAATCGAAGGCGCGCGACCATTCGCTTCGTTATCACTTCGCAGTTTGGGTCTTAGAGCAGCTTAAATTGGACCAAGATTTTGGGCGAAAAATCATATTTTCTGACGAGGCGCATTTTTATCTCGGTGGCTACGTTAACAAATAAAATTGCCGCATCTGGGGCTCGGAAAACCCGCACGTTATTGTGTAGAATCCTATACATCCACAGAGAACGACAGTTTGGTGCGGATCATGGAGTGGTGGCATCATTAGACCATTTTTGAGGCTGGGAATAATGTTTCGGTCAACGGTGGGCGTTACAGAGCCCTGTTAACTGACTTATTTTTTTACTGAAATTGAAGGCATCGATTTGGACGACCTCTGGTTCATGTAGGATGGCGCGCTATGCCACACAGCCCATGACACAATCTATTTTTTACGCACCAAATTCCCAAATCGTTTTATCAGCCGTCTTGGCGATGTCAATTGGCCGCCTCGGAGTTGCGATTTGACCCCTTTGGCCTTTTTTTTTTTTTTTTTGTGGGGAACCGTGAAAGACCGATGTTATGCCAACAATCCGGAAAGGATTCAAGCACTTAAGGTCAATATCATCCAAGAAATCCGTGAGCTGCAGCCCGAAGCCATGAACAAGGTCTTGGAAAATTGTGGTCCGAATGCGCTACTCCGAAGCCAGCCGAAGCAGCCACTTGAACGACGTTGCATTTCATAGTTAATGGGAATATCTGTTCTTACTAATAAAGCCATAGTACATGGAAAAAAATAATTTTGTTCATTTTACTGCATTTTTAAAAAGAAACTTGCATTTGGCCCACCCTGTAGACCATGCCCTTGGAAGAGTTTAGTTGGAAGTGGAAATATACTGAGATTGGGCAGAGATTGGAAAGCGATTTTTTCGACAAAAAGAGTTCGACAATTTTTTTTTTTTTGATTTCACTAGGACGAGAAGGCTACCATCACGAAGTTGGAAGACTTGGTCATAAGCTGTGCTTATGCCATCTATAGCTTTTTTCATTATAAATACACCAAGTGACGATAGGGTTTTATCGATGTTTGTAGAGGAGATCACTATGAACTTTGAGTTGGTGGATGAGTGGTTAGTTGGGAATACATATGTATACCCATCGGGTCGATAAGCAGTGTGTTAGGTTTTTTCTTCTTTTAATTTTTAGGTTCGAGGGGAGGATATATTTTGACATCGCTGAAGCGGTTGCCCAAAGGCATTTAGGTATTTAGTACTGTTCAATAGAGTTCACTTGTTAGGTTTTTGCAGGAGAAATAGGAAATAACTGTTTATTGGGGCTGAGTTAACAACGTTACTTTCAAAAGAGAACAAGCACACTGCTGGGGATTCAAAATAACACGATCGGCCAAGTGTTCGAGTGTTAGTCGGTGAAGAGCTTCACATAAATCATTATTCATTATCGAGTTAGACAATCTAAACGACCCTTAAGTAAGAAACAAAATATGGTTTGCACCGTAATTATTAATCGACTCATTCGCCATGTAATCAATCGTCCCCACGCAAAAGTGTCAATATAGATATAAAAATATTTAAAATATCCAAATAGAGAGAGAGTGTTGCAGCAACATAATCTTCCGGACTGTATTGATGCTGACCACCACCCATCAGTAATTGTGTGTCGTAAACAAGAAACGCGGAAAACAAAAGCACACCAAGAGCACCTCTAATCATCAACATTTGGTAAGACCGAAAGAACATCGACACGATAATGAAACACATAAACAAAAGCATGCAAATAAACAAGAAAGCCCCGCATGCAGTAAAATCAATTGATGTTTGCATTGCAAATAGTGTCAATGCAAAGACAACAAGTCCAGTTAATGCGACAGCCATTAGGATCTGAAAAAAGAAAGAAACAAGAGGACCGGTGTACATACGAGTATAAATCTTTGACGTTAGGTAAGAAGGTCTTAGGTCAAAAAATTGCATTTTGAGTTTTTGATGGGGTTTAATTCCTTTTTTAGGGTTCCGTACCCAAAGGTAAAACGGAACCCTATTACTAAGACTTTGCTGTCCGTCCGTCTGTCACCAGGCTGTATCTCATAAACCGTGATAGACAGTTGAAATTTTCACAGATGATGTATTTCTGTTACATAGTCTCTTTCATATTTATATATACAGATGGTACAGAACCTTCGTGCGCGAGTCCGACTCGCACTTGGCCGGTTTTTCTTTTTTTCTTTAGTTTGTTATTAACGATTAAAGTCTATGATTAGGTATGTACAGTATCGGACAAAACATCTGCTACTCGAACAGAAACAGGGAAATTTCATAAAATTCATTAAATTTTTATTCGAAAACATACAATGTCTTCACATATTTTTAAAGCTCAATATTTAAGGAAAACGAAAACATATAATTCACAAAAATCCAATATATATTTCTTAAGTTACGATAAATTAGGATAAGGAACTTACAATTTTCTCGCGACAAAACAATTGCAACTGAAGTGACTGCAACGCTGAACAGTATATTTAAAGTTAATCGCAGTCGTTTTCTATTATTTCTGAGTTGTGTCATATTGAGCACATGTCAGAGGTTCGTTGACTGAAGGCTCACTTACGTAAATATTTTTAAACAGAGCAGGCTTGGAGTGATCTTGAAAAGGGGTAATAATGGCACCTAATACATTCGGTGATGCATTAAGGCAGCGTATTGTGGATGATTTCACATCAGGCATTTCAGAAAAGGAAATAGTAATAAAATACAATATAAATAAATCGTCGGTCTCCCAAATTATAGGTCGATATAAGAAACCAAAGAAGTAGCTGTTGTGCATGGCAGCCGTCGACCACGTAAAACAAGCTCCCGAATGGACGCTTTGTTGGCCCGAACAGTTAAAATCGATCCCTTCATATCTGCGCCGAAATTGGTTCAAGATTTCCAGCAAACAGTAAGTGCTAGAACAGTATCTCGTCGGTTGACCGAAGTTAATGTGGGCCCTTTTCGACCTGCCAAAAAACCAGTGATTTTGATCCGAAACCAGAAAAAACGAATTCAATTGGCAAATTTACATCTATTGTGGGACATTCAGAAGTGGAGCTCAGTCCTTTTTAGTGATGAGTCGCTACCCCTCGTAGGGGTAGCATCTGCCGACGGATGCTGGCCCGACAAAAAGCGAGTAAGAGCCTCTGCAGCCGAACATCTTGCAGCTCTGCTAGTCAGGTCCTACTTCCACCTCCTCGTGGTGCCATCTGGAAATTTCCTTAAAAGGGAAATTACTGACGAAAGAGGCCGAATGGCGAGTATCCTGTGCCACCAAACAGGATTAGTGTCGGTTGGGCTATGGTCTAGCGAACCATAACCGTAAAACCACTAATTGCTCAGAAACAAAAAACTCAATTGAATTCAATTTATTACAAATTAAGGGTACCTTAAGACATGAGTCTTTTATAGTACTAATAGTTAACAAATTCAGTGCAATTTACAAATAGCTTCAATAGTTTACATTGTGAAATAGATAACTAAATAAGGAAGGACAGAAGGTAAGCGCAGCCTCGGATAATAAAACGGAACGGATCTATATATGTTGACAACCCTATAAGAAAACAAAAAACAAACAAGGACCTTCGGTTCTGTACGTGGAATGTTAGGTCCCTAAACAGACCACGTGCGGCCGAACAACTTGCGGACGCCCTAGACCGCTATAAAGCGGACATAACCGCCATCCAGGAAATGCGATGGAATGGACCGGGTAAAAAGCGGATGAAAAACTGCGACATTTACTACGGTGACTGTTATAGGGAGAGAGGACAGAGACTATTTGGATGCGGATTTGTTGTTAGAGGTGGACTAAGACATAAAGTCCTAAGTTTCCAGTATGTGAGTGAACGCCTCATAACGATCCGCATCAAGGCAAATTTCTGTAACATCAGCCTAATATGCGTCCATGCCCCCACGGAAGACAAGGATGACTCAATCAAAGATGATTTCTTTGATCTCCTAGACAGAACATATACCAAATGCCCCAGCTATGATAGCAAAATCATACTAGGAGATTTTAACGCTAAGCTGGGTAAAGAAAGCATCTTTGAGCGGGTCATCGGCAAACACAGCCTACATGACACCACATCCGATAACGGACATAGGCTGATCGACCTTGCCACGGGGCGAAATCTTCTTGTAGCCAGCACACGATTTTCCCACCTCGATATACACAAAGGCACCTGGCGGTCGCCAGATCAATCAGTCACCAACCAGATTGACCACATCGCGATTGACGTCAGACACTCCTCCACTATTCTTGATGTTCGCACTTTCCGAGGAGCGAACATCGATTCAGACCACTATCTTGTAGTAGCCAAGATACGTCAGCGCATAACACGAACACCGCGGAGTAGAGTTAGAACACCAAGCTATGACGTCGGAAAGCTACTATCGCCGGAGATCGCCAGTGCTTTTGCCAACCGCGTCTCCCTTAAGCTCTCCGATACACCTCAATCCTCCACTCAGTCAGTAGAGCAACAATGGAGCCTGTGCAAACAAGCCCTGAAGAGCACAGCAACGGAAGTGCTGGGCCTTAAAGCTCCACCACGACGAAACACCTGGTTCGATGACGAGTGTAGAAGGATTCATGCGGAAAAGCAGGAGGCATACAAAGCCTCACTACACAAAAAAACAAGAGCGGCTCGTGAGCTCTACGAGCTTAAGAGAAGGGAGGAACATAAGCTTCTCAAGAGAAAAAAGAAAGAGCACGAGAAGCGGGCGATTGAAAACTTGGAGAGGTGCTATTGCAGGCACGACGTTCGAAGATTTTATCAGCGGATAAAACGAATGTCTCAAGGCTATAAAGCCCGAACGGAGGCCTGTAAGGATGAGAACGGACACCTAGTAGTAGAATCGCAGTCGATGCTGAGAATTTGGAAAAACCACATCTGCAGACTGTATAACGGCGATGACAGCCAACATACCGCCGTCAGGCAGAATGATCCATTCTTTAACGACGAAGATCGCAGAGAATTCCGTCTTCCTGACCTCGACGAAGTTGAGATTGCCATGTCGAAACTCAAGTTGAATAAAGCTGCTGGTGCAGATGGACTGTCTGCTGAGCTCTTCAAAGCGGCTGGCGGTGAGCTGGTTAGGAGCATGCACCGGCTCATCTGTAAGATATGGTCAGAGGAATGGAGTCTCAGCATTGTTTGCCCGATCCACAAAAAAGGAGATCCCTTGGACTGCGCCAACTATAGAGGAATAAGTCTCCTTAATGTCGCATACAAGATCTATAATGCCATGTTTACTTTTGACATCCCTGCTAAGCTCATCAGACTATGCAGGATGACCCTGGAAAATGCTCCCTGCTCCATCCGAATCGGTGCAGAACTGACCGATAGTTTCGAAGTCAAGAAAGGATTTAGACAGGGCGATGCGTTGTCGTGTGATTTTTTTAACATCATATTAGAAATGATTGTGCAAAAATCACAGGCCAATACAAGAGGCACAATCTATTTCAAATCCTCGCAACTCCTTGCATACGCCGACGACATTGACATAATAGGTAGATCGCAGCGAGATGTCAATGAGGCGTTTGCGAGTATTGAGATGGAGGCGGCAAAAATTGGTTTGGCAGTTAATGAGGGCAAGACTAAATATCTGCTGTCATCGAAAAAGGACATTTACCACCGACGTCTTGGACAGAACGTGCATATTGGCAGATATAAGTTCGATGTAGTTAAGGACTTCATATATCTCGGCTCCGCGGTGACTTGGAACAACGACACCAGTTTCGAAATCAAGCGCAGAATTACTCTTGCCAACCGCTGCTTCTTTGGGCTCAAGAGGCAACTGAGAAGTAGAGCCCTCTCTCGTACGACCAAGTTGACCTTATATAAGACCTTAATTATCCCGGTCCTGCTATACGGCGCAGAAACATGGACTTTATCTAAAGCGGATGAAGAAATCCTTGGTCGTTTCGAGAGAAAGATTCTGCGTTCGATTTTCGGTCCCATAAACACAGAGGAGGGTTGGAGGAGAAGATTCAATCACGAACTGTACGGGTTGTACAGCGACATGAGTCTGGTCAGGCGTCTACGGATCCAACGCCTAAGATGGCTAGGCCATGTAGAGCGAATGGACACCACAGCTCCAGCCCGTAGAGTCTTTGAATCCAACCCCGAGGGACGAAGAAATAGAGGACGGTCGCACCTGAGGTGGCGCGCACCGGTGGAAAGGGACCTCAACCAACTGGGCGTGCGGCATTGGAAAAGATTAGCGAAAGATCGTGCTAGGTGGAGAGGCATATTGGTTGAGGCCCAGGTTCACCCCGAACTGTAGCGCCCGTTAAGTAAGTAAGTAAGTTTTCCTTAAATACAGAGCTTTAAAAATATGTGAACACATTGTATGTTTTCGAATAAAAATTTAGTGAATTTTATGAAATTTCCCAGTTTCTGTTCGAGTTGCAAATGTTTTGTCCGATACTGTATATGTATTTTTTTTTTAGAAACTCGCGCAGGTTCAAGAGTTTTTGATATTTTCTTATAATGTGTCATATACACACAACCTGAACGGAGTGCAGCGGTTTGGGTCGTTGATGTTCGTTAACTCTCAGGGGTGGTTGTCCTAGATAGGACGAGAGCCGACCGAATTCCGCGTTTTTTGTTGTAGTCCGTACTAATTCGTTCAAGCACTTTTAGTATTGCATACGCACAGGATGAATTCCAGTTGACCATATACTGTGAGTGTTATGCCTGTAGCAGTACATCTGGTAACTTTCCATTCACAACTGCGTTGCATACTTTTGTCCGTATAGGAATTACGTATTTTGATTTTTTTTTCGTAACAACACATGAATGAATGATTAGGCAGAGATGCATCATAAGAAAAACAATGCAGCTGTGCAAATAATTGCACTAATCCATTTTCGAAAAAAAGGGTTCAAAATAAACAAGCATATTGCTTATAAGCGGTTTTCCCTATTATTTAAACAGCTGTGTATCTTTTTTCGCTGCCCAACATATCACACCATAATTGTGCAATTGCAGTCCATGGTCTTCTCGTCACTTTAATTTTGGACGCAGCCAAGAGTCGCCTGTTTTCTTCTGTTCGTCGTCTTCGTTGGTTCGATGATTCCGGTTGACATTTTATAATAATAATTATTATTCAATTATTATAGCAATAATATTAAGTGGTGTGCATTATAATGACTGAAAGAAGTAGATATATGTATGTATATTGAATTTAGCTTTAGCAAATTCTGGAAACCGTAGTAAGTGTGTTATCATTTTTTAATAGAGCAAACAAGGCAAAGAAATTGATCGCGTTTAACATGGCAAACGCCAGCTTCGATCTCTGTCCCTGCTCAATCTAAGTTGACACACAGCCTCCGCGTGTGTGATCGGTGTGTTGGGTGGTTTTTCGTGGTCTGCCTCTGGTTTCTTTCGTTTGGTGCCATTTTAAAGCATTGGTGACCATATTTTGTGAACACCCAACAGTTTCCGCAATGTATCTGTAAGTTTTACCGTCTTGTCGCAAAGATTTTATGAGGTTCCTGACTTCTTCGGAGCAATGTGCCTTACGTCCCGGTTGTAATTCTTTTCGCTCTTTACAGGTACAAATTGAAGAATTTCTTATAAACAAATTATCGAAGCTTAATTTAAGGCTGAAATACTTACGATTCTTACCAATCCACAAGAATAAATAACGCTTAACAACAATACACCTATTATTTTGCACACCCAGCTTTGGCGTCCATACACAAGAATGAGCAAGGAACAATAAAAAAAAAATGTTGGTTGTCTGTAAAGTCGGTTTACGGACGATTAATTTACGTGCTAACGTCATTAGAAAACATTGATGAAAAATGAACAACACGCGGTGTTCCCAAGCGGTCCACCATCTAAATCCGCACCTGACGCTGGTTAATTACGGTATTCCGACGACAGCCGATACATCTGAGATTGCTCGGACAGTGTTGTGATTTGGTAACGAAACGCAAACTCTCAGGAGCTGCTCGTGAATGTGCGCTACCCACCGAGCAATTAATAAAGGCACGCGTTCATGAGTAATTGGCTGAGATTTTTTTTCGATTTGGAAATGGGCACATACATATGTACATTTGTATGTACATACATATATATGTATATCCAACATACAAACTCCAGGCTTTTTCACACGAATTCTTCAGAATCGTATTTGTCATCTAAGAACAGAATTAGGGTGTATGCATGTATGTATGTATCACCTGGATTACTGATTACTCTTAAAAGTATGCCTACGCCATCGCACAATTTTTTTCATGCCCTCAAATATATGTATGTATGTTGACGTTACAGTCCATGAAGAACCTGATTCGAGCTTCTCTCAATCACCCATGTTGTGTGTGATTTCATTTTCACATAGGTGAAAGGGACCTACAGTTTATTACCGGTTCCGAACGGCGAATTTCGAGAAGCTTTTCATGACAATTTTACTACAGGGGGTTTTGTCAGAACCCCGCTGAGGAGAAACACCGTGAAAAACACGTTCGATGACATGGCTGTGTCGGGATTCGATCCCGAGTCATCGGCGTCAGGCTGCGAAGCCTCAGCGGCTTGTCTGCAGAAGATTGTTTTTCTGTTTCGTTTTATTTATATAAATCAAATTTTTTACAAATAGTAACAAGTTTTTAAAGTTATCTATCTACATTTAAAAAGAACTTTTTAATTTGTTTTTTTTTTCTAGTTTTGAAATTTTCTATGTTTCAGTTGTCGAGGTAGGTCGTTGATTGTTGAGGGGACGATATACTGTAGTTGTCGTCTTCCATTGGTGTTGTAGTTTCGTGGGATTTGTAGCATACCTTGGGCCCGACGTTGGGTGTTCACTTGATGTTCTATTGGTCGAATGGAACGATTATCATCGTAGTACTCCAGAATTATTGTCATCTTGAAAATATGATCAACCTTAAGTACATTGAAATGTCTGCCACCATGCCGTGAGCTGTTGTTAATTTGCTTCAGAGCTGCATTTTGAGGTCTTTGGAGCTTTTTAATGTGGGTTGGTGCTGCGTTGCCCCAAGCAAGTATACCATACCGAAGTCTTGACTCCACCAGAGAGTAGTAAACCTGTTTTAAAACCGTATAAGGGGCATGATATCTCAGATGAGAAAGTGCATATAGCGCCTTTTTTAAGTCGATGCGTAATTTGTTGATATGTTTATCCCAGAGAAAATGACAGTCAATTATAACTCGAAGATATTTGTGGTTTTCAACTATTTCAATAGATTCGTTGGTGGTGGTAGGGCAGCCATCATTACAGAAGTAAATCTTCATTTCAGTTTTTTTGAATTGTGGGCTTCTAATGTGCATCATTTTAATTTTCGATGGGTTGATTACCAAACCGTTGTTATGGCACCATCTTCCCGCCGCTGAAAATTCTTCTTGCATCACCACTGTTGCCGTGTCCAGGGACCTGTGATGAACAACAATATCAGTATCGTCGTCGAAAGCGAATGGAATGCTTTTCTTAAAAACTCTCAGTAGCTCGTTCGTATAGAGAATGAATAGAAGTGGACCCAAATTAGATCCCTGTGGGACGCCATATTGGACCTTCTTTTCATCGCTAAATACACCTCCTATCTTGACACAAAACGTCCTATTGTCAAGATAGTCTATAATCCAATCAGCCATTACTCCTCTTATGCCAATCCGTCGTAGCACTTCTTGAAGATTCAAGTGATTGAGAGTGTCAAAGGCTTTGCTAAGATCTCTGAAAAGCACTAGTACTTGATGACCTTTATTTAAGCTCTCGTTCACACAATTTACAAATTCGCCAAGCAACTTTCCTGTGTTTTTGTTTTTTTGAAATCCGTACTGTCTTTCGTGAATTAGAGAATGTTTTTGTATAAAACCCTTCAACCTTGCGGCAATAACACCTTCCAGACACTTTTCTACGACTGGTAGAATTGAAATTGGTCTATGTTGTTCAATAGACTTTTGGCTCCTCCTTTATAAATTGGCCTTACCACAGCAGTCTTAAGTGTTGTTGGAATTTTGGATTGAGTGAGGCTAAGATTGATAAGTTTGCACAATATTGGTGCAAAAACATCGGCATGCTTTTTAATGTCCGCCGATCTAATTCCGTCGATTCCAGGTGACTTGTTCTCTCCGAGGGATTTTATGATGTTGTGTATTTCATTTATATTTGTAGCAGAAACGAAGATTGAGTCTTCTACAATAAGATTTGTGTTATTTGAGGTTAAGGCACTACATTTGTGAGTTATATTTGCTATCTGCGATGAGAAAAACTCGGAAAATTCATTGGAGAGGGAGCTGATTTCTGTTTTGAAGTTTTTTGTTATTGTTTCGTCGGTGCTCGGCTTTTTTTTCCCTAGCATTTCATTTATTAGTCTCCATGTTTTGCGTGGATCTGTCTTAAATTGCATGAATTGAGTTTTATAGAAATGCGATTTTTGTATAGCCATGGCTTTGTTAACTTTGTTACGTACATATAGTTTTATACTCAGTTTCATAACTTATATTTATCACGTCAAAAGGCAACACATTTCACTAAAAATCCTACAACCGGAATCAAAATTCACGGTTAAGTGTATTATACCAGTTTCCTTGAATATTTCACAGTTTTCTTCTGAGAAAAATTACATTCATGTGACAGGCAACTTTTACACCTATTATTTTGCACACCACTGTAAGTCATCGAAAAAACCGTATATATATGTATGTATACTAATGAATTGAGAGCACCGTGGCGCAGTGGGTAGTGTGTTGGCCTCTGACGCCGATGACACGGGATCGAATCCCGACACAGCCATGTCATCGAACGTGTTTTTCACGGTGTTTCTCCTCAGCGGGGTTCTGACAAAACCCCCTGTAGTAAAATTGTCATGAAAAGCTTCTCGCAATTCGCCGTTCGGAACCGGCAATAAACTGTAGGTCCCTTTCACCTATGGGAAAATGAAATCACACACAACATGGGTGATTGAGAGAAGCTCGGCTCAGGTTCTTCATGGACTGTAACGCCAACATACATACACACATACATACTAATGAATTTTGAAAAATGTATTAACATAATATGTAGATCTTCATTTCAAAGCTTATTTACCATCGTTTTTTTTTTTTCAAACCCATTTAATCCTGATTTGGAAATATTTAAGCTATTTCCAATTTGCAATTTCTGTCTTAAGACCTTTTTGCCTAACGTCAAAGAAATGATCCCAAGAACTTACTTCTCCCTCGGGAAAAAACATCGTCGTCGTAGACAGTAAAAACGCCATACTAATTGTAAATATTATCAAAAGTATGTAATTGCACGGTGTTTCACGCCGAGCGCTTTCGCAACAAGTTATTGCACAAGATATCACAAGTGTAAGCACGATGGCAATCAATAAGAGCCAACTATGATCAATAAGCCAATCTTGTACCGACTCATTTGTCATGACAAACGAAATGGCTGCAAGTGTGAATAGTATTTGCGTCTAGAACAGTACAAATAAGCGTTTTTTGGTTTTTCATTTTATTTCCAATTAATAGTTTACTCACCGTCAGTAGCATGTACACTTTTCGGATGAAGGCATGTCTAATTTTAATGTCATCGAAGGGACCATCATAGTATGGCGACGGCGGGGGTGCGCCCCGATGCGTAGCTGTAAAACGATAAATTTTGTTTTGTTTTTTTTTTTTTTTTTTGTTGTTGAAATGCAACAATCACGTTGGTTTCACACCTTCAGAGCTACATATACGCTATTTTCGGTGTTCGATAAACGGTGGCTTAAACATTTACTTTAGACGAGTGCGACTTGAATCACCGAATAGAAGTCATATTGGGATTTATCGATAAAAGCAATGTCCTTTTCAGAAGCAAAGACAACTTCTTGGAGAAATACGGCGTATTGTTCTAATGTAGTTGAGTCTTAATGAGGGCATGGGCTCGGACATACAGGGTAAAGTTGTTGATCGCTCTCAACCTGACGAGATGCCAGCAACGATCCTTGTTTAAATGCCCGGGTCAAGTTGACATACGGCCTCCTCGCGGTGCCCTCTGGATAGCCTCTTCAACAACCGTTGGGAGGTGAACAAACGTATGCAGCGACAAAACCCCGACCAGAATGGCGGTTGTGCGGCGGGCTAACAATCCGCCCACGCAAAAAAACACAAGTTATGAATGAGCAAGATGCCTCGGATACACGGACGGACAACGACGACAACACAGAAAAAAGGAACACGATTTGCGAGTATGCTTCTGGAATGTCAGAACCCTGTACACTCCCGGAGCTGCTCATAAACTAGAAGGAATCCTCACGCAGTACAAGGATAGGATAGGAAACGGTATGATTAGGAAGAAACATTGCGACATTTATTACAGCTGTCACAAAAGGTTGCACTTACTGGTATGCGGATTTGTCGTGAGAAAGCGGTTAAGGTCGAAGGTCATCGACTTTAAACCTATAAGTGATCGCCTGGCTGTGATCCGCATCAGAGACAGATTTTATAACATCAGCCTTATATGTGCACACGTTCCTAGCGACGAGGCTAAAGACCCTATCAAGGAGGACTTCTATGACCTCCTGGACAACGCCTACGGAGCTTATCCGGAGTACGATGTTAAAATCGTGCTCGGGGACTTCAACGCCAAAATCGGTAAGGAGAACACCCTTGGCGGAGTGATCGGAAAGCACAGCCTCCACGATACAACAACAGATAACGGCTTCCGACTCACGGACTTTGCGACAGCTCGTAATGCGGTGATAAGTAGCACAAGATTCAATCGTAAGCGAATCCACACAGCAACCTGGCGATCTTCGGACGATCGAACCGCCAACCAAATCGACCATGTGCTCATTGACGCAAGGCACTCGTCAAACATCCTGGATGTGCGAACATTCAGAGGGGCAAATGTCGATTCTTACCACTTCCTCGTAGCAGCAAGATTCAGAGCTCGACTGTCCAATGTCAGAAAGCTGCACCAGCCCATCAGGAGGAGGTACGACATTGGGCGCCCGAGCACACCGGAGGTTGTCAGAGTCTACAGGCAGCAGCTGAGCGAAAGACTCTACGGTATGCCTACGTCGAACCCAAATGCCAATAATATGTGGCTGCATTGCCGCTCAGCCATTCAGGAAGTAGCCGAAACCACCTTAGGATACCTACCACCCCCGACAAGAAACCCGTAGTATGATGGCGAGTGTGAGCAGAAAAAGGTAGCAATGGACGAGGCGTACCAAAAGGCGCTGCAAAGGAAAACCAGAGCAGCGCAAGGAGAGTACCGAGCCAGAAGAAGGGAGGAGAAAATACTACTGCGACAAAAGAAAAGAATCTTCGCAGCCTCCCAGCTGTGATGCTCAAGATGATGAGCAGTTCTGCAATTAGTTCAAATTGAGTGAAATTTGAAATATACCGTGCTTATGCAATGCTTGCTTGATTACTGAAAATTCAGGCTTCTAGTTTTATTCACAACGAAGTTATAGGGGGTCGAAAATGTCCTGAAATGGTTCGAGAAAAGGATGGTGCGGCCGTGCCGCTTTTTTGCTCGACTTGGCGGGGACACTTCCGTGCCCCCAGATTCCGTGATACAAAGAAAAGCAGTTTTCTTTTCTCGAACATCCTTTGAAACGGACTCTCCTTTTCAACTCGTTTTTTTTTTTTTTTGCTGAATTGTGGGGATTTACTCAGTAACGTCCTTTCAAGGTTTCGTCTGTCAACAGCTAAATCCTTTTGTGATAAAAGTCCTAAAGTTACACGTCTTTTATACTCGAGAAGTGGTACCTCTTCATGCATTTGGGTGTAAACAATGAACGAATTAACAAATAGTATTTCTATCATTCCCCAAAAAAGGTGGTGCAACCACTTCTTTGACCTACAATCCAGGCCATATATGGACCTTAGTTGATCAGCATGATCTACTCCTCCCATAAATGCATTATAGTCTTTGCCAACTGTAGGACAATTGACATCATGTTGTGCTCCTGATATGTATGTCTCTTCTGGAAACAGTTTATGCCACGTTGCCATGGTAGTTGGAAGCCAAAAGCGCAGTTCTGGTATCTTTCCATTTAAAAAAAACTGATCCCATCCATAGAAGATCGATAATCAAAATCGCCTCTATTCGTTTTCTTATCATCGTTCAGGTTCTATGCTTTGCCTTTTCTATTTGCTCTTATCGTACCACACGCTAAAGTTTTCTCCGCTTTTCATTTCTCGAACAGTCTCACCGATGAAAAATAATTGTCGAAAAAGGCCAAGAATTCACCTTTCTTCAAATCCAGCATCTTATTTTTTTGAATGGCGTAAAGATTAGATTGATATACAATGTTATCGATCACACTTTCAAGAAAATGTATGAACAAATCTGTTGGACTGATACAACTCGCAAACACATCCTCAACGGGTCCCTTGGGTAACAAGAATTCAGGAATAACTGACTCATGATCCTTTGCTCTCCAGTGGCGATTTGATTCTTCTTCGGGAATATTTTTCTTCGCCAAACTGCATTCTGGACGATCATCCGAAACGCTTTCATCATCGTCCAACAACTCGTCGCTTCGCTTGTTCTTGAAGTTTATGTAAGCAAATCTATTTCATCGTCAGATTCAATATCAGTGTCTTCTTTATTGTCCAAAGGTAAATCTTGAAGCATCGCCAAAATCTCATCATCCTTTAACAAAATGGTCCTCACAGCCGACATAATGCACTATCATTATGCACAATGCACATATTTTTGCTAAAATTGTAATTGCAAAATTGAATCAGTAATCGTACGATGAATTATGAGCCCAGTGGTACTTATTGTTGTTGTAATCAGGCCAGCGATCCGTGGAGGATCTGAGCCTAAGCTACAGCTGCTTCCAGTTATCAAGACCAAGATGTCTTACATCCGCGATTACTTGGTCTTTATACCGGAGGTTCGGTCTTCCTCTTCTTCCCCAACCAGGTCTTCGGAGTCGATGACCCTCTTAGCTGGAGCGTTGATGTCCATGCGCTCGATGTGGCCGAGCCAGTGTAGTCGACGGATCTTTGCCTTCCGGACTACATCTTTGTACAGCTCGTAGAGTTAGCGATTGTGTCTTCTTCTCCATTCACCTTCCTCACAGCTCCGCTGTCCTGCTTATCGTCCAGCAAGATTGGCAGTATGAGCGTTTTGTTAAGCATGACCTTGGTTGTTTGGACAAGCCGAAGTAGCAGCGGTTGCCAAGGGCGATTCTATGCCGGATCTCCACTGTGGTGTCATTAGTGGAATTTACGTTTGCCCCGAGGTAGAAAAACTCCTAACTACCTCGAAATTGTAGCTGTCAATTGTTATATTTTGTCCCAGGTGGTGAGCGACGGATTGGTTTTTGCTTGACAGCATGTACTTCGTTTTGTCCTCATTGACCTTAAGACCAACTCGTTTCGCCTATTCTTCAATCGCCGTGAATGCTTCCACAATGCCACGGCGAGAACACGCGATGATGTGGATATCATCCGCGTATCCAAGCAGCTGGACAGACTGGTAGAAGATAGGGCCTTCCCTGTTGACGCCTGCCCGTCGCACTATCTGCTCCAGCACCAGGTTGAAGAAGTCACATGACAGCGCACCTCCTTGCCGAAATCCGGTGCATGTTTCCAACGGTTCCGAGGTCCTAGAACCGAGTTGCACGGTGCATCGCGTATTTTTTAGCATGGCGCGACACAACTGGATCAGTTTTCTCGGGATCCCGAATTCGGCCATCGTACCAAACAGTTCTTCACGATGAATGCTGTCGTATGCGGCTTTGAAATCGATGAAAAGATGGTGTGTATCGATTCGAAACTCGTTGGTCTTTTCCAGGATTTGTCGAAGTGTGAAAATTTGGTCTATAGTCGATTTGCCGGGCCGGAGGCCGCACTGGTAGCTGTCGATTAGTGCGGTGCAAAATGGCTTTAGACGTTCACACAATACGCTAGACAGGATCTTGTATGCGACATTGAGCAGGGGTATACCTCCATAGTTCTTGCAAGAGGTAGGATTGCCTTTTTTGTGGATGGGGCAAATAGACCTGGTATACCAGTCGTCGGACATGCTTTCATCTTCCCTTATTCTGCAGATGATCTGGTGCATACTCCCTACCAGAACATCGCCGCCAGCCTTGAAGAGCTCTGATGGCAAGCCATCTGAGCCTGCGGCCTTGTTATTCTTCAGCTTCTGAATAGCTGTGCCGACTTCTTCGATGCTAGGTGGGAGGACTACTTCAGCGGCTAGAGTTGGGATTTCCTCGGTCCCTACCACTCTCTCTTGGTCATGCTCGTTAAGCAGCTGCTGGAAATTCTGCTTAAATACATCCACTATTCCCTGCGGGTCGGTGACAAGATTACCCTCGCAGTTTCGAAGAGCCTGGGCGCCCTTTTTGAAGCCTCCTGCAAGGCCTTTGGCTTTCTTGTAAAAAGCTCGTGTTTTATGCTTATCCCTAGACTCCTCGATATCCTTGAGCTGGGAGGCTGCGAAGATTCTTTTCTTTTGTCGCAGTAGTTTTTTCTCCTCCCTTCTTCTGGCTCGGTACTCTTCTTGCGTTGCCCTGGTTTTCCTCTGCAGCGCCTTTTGGTACGCCTCGTCGGTTGCTGCCTTTTTCTGCTCACACTCGCCATCATACCACGGGTTTCTTGTCGGGAGTGGTAGGTATCCTAAGGTTATCGGCTACTTCCTGAATGGCTGAGCGGCAATGCAGCCACATATTATTGGCATTTATGTTCGACGTAGGCATACCGTAGAGTCTTTCGCTCAGCTGCTCCCTGTAGACTCTGGTAACCTCCGGTGTGCTCAGGCGCCCAATTTCGAACCTCCTCCTGGTGGACAGGTGCAGCTTTCTGACATTGGACAGTCGAGCTCTGAATCCTGCTGCTACGAGGAAGTGGTTAGAGTCGACATTTGCCCCTCTGAATGTTCACACATTCAGGATCTGTGACGAGTGCCTTGCGTCAATGAGCACATGGTCGATTTGGTTGGCGGTTCGACCGTCCGGAGATTGCCAGGTTGCTGTGTAGATTCGCTTCCCGGGGAGTCTTGTGCTACTTATCGCCGCATTACGAGCTGTCGCAAAGTCCGTGAGTCGGAAGCCGTTATCTGTTGTTGTATCGTGGAGGCTGTGCTTTGACATTCCAGGAGCATACTCGCAAATCGTGTTCCTTTTTCGTTCGTTGTCGTCGTCGAGTATCCGTCCGTGTATCCGAGGCATCTTGCTCATTCATAACTTTATGTTTTTGTTACGTGGGCGGATTGTTAGCCCGCCGCACAACCGCCATTCTGGTCGGGGTTTTGTCGCTGCATACGTTTGTTCACCTCCCAACTATTGTTGAAGAGGCTATCCAGAGGGCGCCGCATGGAGGCCGTATGTCAACTTGACCCGAGCATTTAAACAGTGATCGTTGCTGGCATCTCGCCGGGTTGAGAGCGATCAGCAACTTTCCAGCGGTACTTACCAGTCCACTTTAGCTTTTTAATGAAAATATATGAAAAATTCTTATTACTTCAGGTAATTTTGTGTTTTTTGAATAGTTAAATATGCCAATAACTAAAACCCGAAAAAAAGTTAAGCAAATTTACTACAGCTATTTATTACGACAAAAAAAAACTTAACTGAAATAGATCTCTTCAAATGCGCTATGCCCCAGCTTTGACACCAGTATCGTTCTAGGAAATTTCAATGCGAAGCTGGTTAAGGAAGCTATCTTTGAACGAGTCGTTGGAAAGCACAGCCTACACAGCACCACGTTAGAAAACGGACTAGGGCTAGTGGACTTTATGGCGGGACATAATCTGGTAGTAGCAAGTACACGATTCCCACACCTCAACATCCATAAGGGGACCTGGCGGTCTTTCGATCAATCGACAACCATACAAATTGATCATATTGCGATCGACGGTAGACACTCCTCCAGCATCCTAGATGTCCGAACCTTTCGAGGAACCAACATCGACTCGGATCATTACCTTGTTGCAGCCAAGGTACGGATGCGAATTCCTCGGAATCAACGGAGTCGAATAAGAACACAATCGCAGGAGACCGCCAGGAACTTCGCCGATCAAGTCTCCCTCAAGCTCTCTCAAGTCCCGATGCAATCTGCAGAAACCATAGAACAGCAATGGAGTCGTTGTCAAAACGCCATTAGAGAGGCCGCCTCAGATGTACTCTGTTTCGAGCCACCACCGTCGAGAAACCCCTGGTTTGATGATGAGTGCAGACAGGCCCATGTAGAGAAACAGAATCCATACATGGCCACATTGCATCGACGGACGAGGGCTGCCCGCGAGCTCTATGAACAGAAAAGGAGAGAGCATGCGCTTCTGAGAAGGAAAAAGAAGGAGCACGGGAAGCGCGAGATCGATGAGATGGAGATATGTTACGGCAGGAACGACGTTCGAAAACTTTACCAGAAAGTAAAACGAACATGCCATGGCTATAAAGCCAGAGCAGAAGCCTGCAGGGATGAGCACGGACAACTACTAGTGGAGTCACAGTCGATGCTGAGATTGTGGAAGGACCACTTCTGCAGACTGTATAACGGCGATGATAGTCAAAATGCCGCCGTCAGGCAGAGCGAACCATTCACAATGGACGAAGACGAAGGAGAATCCCGTTCACCCGACCTAGACGATGTTAAGATAGCGATATCGAAACTTAAGTCTTATAAAGCTGCTGGAGCAGACGGACTCCCCGCGGAACTGTTTAAAGCAGCTGGCGATGAGCTGGTCAGGAACATGCACCAACTCATCTGCAAGATATGGTCGGAAGAACGCATGCCCGTTGAATGGAATCTCAGTATCGTTTGCCCGGTCCATAAGAAAGGAGACCCCTATGACTGCGCCAATTACAGAGGGATAAGCCTCCTGAACATCGCGTACAAGATCCTCTCTGCCGTACTGTGTAAGTGCCTGAAGCCTTTCGTGGACAATCTGATAGGTTCCTACCAGTGTGGTTTCAGGCCAGGAAAATCCACGATAGACCAAATATTTACACTACGGCAGATCTTGGAGAAGACCCATGAATTCCAGGTCGACACACACCATCTTTTCTTCGACTTTAAAGCCGCGTATGACAGTGTTTATCGAGACGAGCTATACAGGGCCATATCATGTTTTAACATTCCTTACAAATTTGTCAGACTGTGTAGGATGACTATGGAGAACTCTCGCTGCTCCATTAAGATAGGAGGTGAACTAACCGAACCCTTTGATGTTAAAAAAGGTTTTAGACAGGGTGACGCACTGTCATGTGATTTCTTTAACATCATACTTGAAAAGATCGTGCGGGACTCTGCGGCCAATACAAGAGGTACGATCTACTTCAAGTCCACACAATTGCTTGCCTACGCAGATGACATTGACGTTATTGGACGGACAAAGCGAGACGTCGATGAGGTGTTCGCAAGCATTGAAGCAGAAGTGGCTAAAGTGAGTCTAAGGGTAAATTGGGACAAGATCAAATATATGCTGTCATCAAAGAAAGACGCGCAACACCGACGTCTTGGTCAGAACGTCACCTTCGGCAGCTATATTTTTGGAGTAGTCAAGGACTTCGTCTACCTTGGCTCGATAGTGACAAGCAGCAACGACACCAGCGTATCCCTCTACAAAACCTTAATCATCCCGAGCCTCCTCTACGGCGCTGAGGCCTGGACGTTATCAAAATCGGATGAAGAGGCTCTTAGGCGTTTTGAGAGGAAAATTCTGCGTGCAATCTTTGGTCACGTTTGTGAAAACGGATAGTGCAGGAGGAGATTCCACCAAGAACTGTACGGGCTGTACAGCGACATCGGCCTGGTTAGACGTCTTCGGATTCAACGCCTAAGAGGGCTAGGCCATGTAGAGCGAATGGACATCAACGCTCCGGCCCGAAGAGTCTTCGACTCCAACCCCGAGGGACGAAGCAGCAGAAGACGAACGCATTTAAGGTGGCGCGGCACTGGAAGCGACTGGCCAAAAATCAGGCCGGCTGGAGAGGCTTGTTGGTTGAGGCCCTGGTTCACCCCGACCTGTAGCGCCATCAAAGTAAGTAAGTAAGATCTTTTCAAAGCCTAACGTGCTGTCAAAAAAATATCGTTAAAACTGTTGAAAAGAAAAAAGTACCATTGGTCGCAAGTAACAAAATATTTTCGTCCATAGGTTTTATTTGAACTTTAACATGGTGGTACTTGTAAGGGTATCTGCCCATTTCGTCAACGATTTTTTTCCCACTTCGACAAATCCCAATTCGTCAACGGATAAGATAAACTTAATCCGGAAATCGTTATCTATTCCCATTTCGCCAACAAAGCAAAAAGATTAGTGGCAGATAGTTGAAAAGTGCTAAGTTGATTTTTTCGGTAGTATAGTGGTTAGTATAACCTGTCATAACCACAATGGCCGAAGATACCATCGAATGGATCGAATCAATTCGAAGAGTGAAGACACCGCTTGTGAATGGTTACTCATTCCGAATCACCAAAAGGAAAGACAACGGTACGAGTTATTGGAAATGAGAGCGCTATCCTGATTGTAAGGTCACATTGATCACCGATGGAGAGGATCTTCGTTCAAAGAAAGGCAAACATGTGAACCACATTCCTGATGACTTGATGAACGAAAGAAGGAAAGTGGTGATTCAGATGGAGACCAGAGTCCTCTCCAATCCTTTGCAAACGATTCCAGAAGTAAGTCTTCGGTAGTATAGTGGTTAGTATAACCATCCGTCTTCATTTTCAGGTTCATCGAGACATTAGGACAGAAACCACTTTGAACCAAAGAACAGAAGAAACAGATGTGGAAGAATAATCGGTGGCAACCTTTACAAGTATCAAGTCTTCCCTCTACAGAACCAAACGAAGTGTTTTCCCTACAAATCCAAAGACAAGAGCACAAATCACAATTGGGACGCCATGGAGCCGGACACTCCAGTCCAGAGTCGTAAATATAAAAGCAAGAATAGTGAGATGCTATATTTGGTCGGTATTGTTATATGGGGTAGAAACCGTGATGTTAAAAAGAATAATCATTCGAAATGTGGATATTCCGAAGAATATTTAGAATTTCCTGGGTTGACACAGTACCCAACGAAGAGGTGATGCGACGGATGGGCAGAAATAGGGAACTGTTATACTCAATTATACCTGGGTCACGTCCTGGGCAACGATAAATACAGATTCCTTCAACTTATCCTGCAAAGGAAAATAGAGGGAAGAACGGTGGGAGGACAATGGCTGTAATGGATATCTAAGCTTTGCGGGACTGGCTGAACCTTCCCACGATAGAAATCGTAAGAGGAGTCATAAACAAACTTATACTAGAATCGATGATTTCCAACCTCCGCAGCGGAGACGAACCTTAAAAAGAAGATGAAGAAGTCCGGAAGGCAAAGATCCATCGACTACACTAGCTCGGCCGAAACGAGCGCATGAACACCAACGCTCCAGCTAGGAGGGTCTTGGAATCCGAGCGTCGTGGTTCGAGAAGAACCACGGTATAAAGATCAAGTAATCGCGGATGTTAGATATCTTCGTTTTGATAACTGGAAACAGCGTGACCGCGATCATCAAGGATGGAAGGCAACTATAGCTCAGGCTGAGATCCTCCATGGATTGCTGGCCTGATAAGTAAGTCCCTATACTGTAAGACGATTCCGTTCCGCTAATTTCAACGTCGATGCATCTTCATCACGCACTGGAATGCCAATTGTCGATAAGATCATGGAAATCAAGTAAGCACAAAAACGGTTCGGAATCATTTGAGCAAAGCTGGATACAAAAAGATCCCCGAAGTGTGGGTGCCAAACGAGTTATTGCAAAGACTTAATGGACCGAACTTTCATCAGACAATTCTGAAACGGATGGTAATGAAAAGTAGATCCCTTACGATGGCATCAAGCAGGAAAACCATGGCCAAGTCTGGTTTGACAGATAGGAAGGTTTTGTTGTGTGTTAGTGGAATTGGCAGCTGCTCCCCTATGGCAAAACTCTTAATTCGGACACGTTCTCCTAACAATTGGACCATCTGAAGGAAGCAATCACACATAAACGGCCAGTTTTGATCAATAAGAGAGAAATTGTATATCATTAAGGCATCGCTATACAATTCCGGGAGCCTGGTGTGAGAAGTTATTATCTAGACCAAGCATCGAGCGATTACCACCTGTTTCTGTACATGGCGAACGATTATGCTGGTGAATATTGTCCCAGTTTGTTTACCAATAAGGACGGGGACTTCTATGAGAGAGGCATAGTGGAATTTCCTTCATAATGGAAATAAGTTATCGAACAAAACGGCGCACATTTGATCTATCGCATGAATTTAGCAGACCTATATGTCCTTTTAGCTACAAAAAAAAAAAAAAAAAAAAAACAAAATCAATACCAGCACCAGCGAGGAGGCTATGGTCGGGACTACGGATATTGTTCCGAATAATGTTAGAAGTGTAGTGCAGTGTAGGATGATGTTTCTAACAACATCGTCATACCAAACACGAGTGCTATTAATATAACCAGTATGATAATGACCTCTAATGAACCACTCGATGAAAGCTCTTATCTCTGAAGGGTCGGTCAACAATCTATGGGTAAAGTGACGGAAAATGAACGCCAATAACCCATACCGTGCACGATTTGAGACTTTTATTTTAAGGAACCAAATAAGAATTCCGTGGCCCAGTGGGTAGTGTGTTGGCCTCTGACGCCGATGACACGAGATCAAATCTCGACACAGCCATGTCATCGAACGTGTTTTTCACACACAACATGGAGGATTGAGAGAGAATCTCGGCTGAGGTCCTTCATGGACTGTAACGCCAACATACATACATACATACAAATAAGAATTCCAAAGAAATCGCGGCACACTTGCGCAAAATCGTAAATCGAATCACCAAACGATCATATGCCTTCATGTCCAGGCATATTCGATCGACTAGTATCATAGTAAAACATGACTGATTGCCGAGGTGCTGCTGCTGGCGCTTATTCCGATTATCGGAACATCCATTTCAAACTGTCACATTTAAATAGTTTTGTTTATTCCTACCACACCGCGCGTAGACATCTGTGTATACATGAGATTAGTATAGTAGTATCGAACACCGATTGCAACTCCAAAGGTGGGGACCAAATTTCGGATACTCAAACGTCACTAACTAATCCAATTCGGTACCAAGTGTTACTCTTATCAACTCTGGTTTTGTGTTGGTTGATATTGGGCAGGCTATGTGGATGGCGATAAGTGAATCCACAAATTTAAACCTCCATGACTCAGTGAGAAGCCACACTTGTGCAAGTGAACCCCGATGATATTATTAGTTTACTTGATTTGGTGTTGCTAGATTGAATGGTATCATTGTATTCACACCGCACAGTGGGACATTCCCGTGTTTCTGTGATCCGAGGTATTTTCCAAGTAGAAAAGTTATCAACTACTTGTTGTCGTACTTTCGTGTAATTCTGGTTGTCTAAGATGATTTGTTTGCATTTTGAAAACGAGTGTGGTACATGTACATATGTATGTATAGGTGGGCATTAGAACCACGTCACACTTAACTAGCCATGAATCTGTGGTTGTATTATGAAGCCAGATTCCAGTCTGATAACGAGTGTCAGGTGATAACTAATCACTTTACCTGAATCATCTCCTTGGTAAGAGTGGGTTAGTATATCGTCGGAAAAATTCCCTTTAACACTAATATGAATGTGACCGCACGCAATTCATCTAGCGTGCAAGCAAAGGTGGTGTAGAGTCGTGCTTTCGGATTCTGTACACCCGAGTCTACTCGTATTTTCCTTGTATGTATAAGAGCACGCAAAGCAACACGTCTGTCTACTTATCGGATGTTTGTAAACATAGGAATTTCTACGGAAGTGACTACATTGACAATGTAATCACAATCGGCAGCATTTCAGAATAATCGCATTGTTTTGGTTGAAATGGGTAGATAATGAGGAATTGAAGAAACTGATTCATTAGTAAAAGGTCTAAACAATATGGTGGAGAGCACCGTGGCGCAATGGGTAGTGTGTTGGCCTCTGACGCCGATGACTCGGGATCGAATCCCGACACAGCCATGTCATCGAACGTGTTTTTCACGGTGTTTCTCCTCAGCGGGGTTCTGACAAAACCCCCTGTAGTAAAATTGTCATGAAAAGCTTCTCGAAATTCGCCGTTCGGAACCGGCAATAAACTGTAGGTCCCTTTCACCTATGTGAAAATGAAATCACACACAACATGGGTGATTGAGAGAAGCTCGGCTCAGGTTCTTCATGGACTGTAACGCCAACATACATACATACATAAACAATATGGTGATTTCCTCTGGAAATTACAGACGGTGAAGGGCGAATGGCGACTTTCATTAGCCAAAAAAACAGGTTCAGTCGGTTGGGCTACGGCCGAACTCAGAGACGACCGCAAGCCTCGGATTTAACGGACGGACTACATGTTGACGACTCCCGCAAACGTATAAAAGGGCAGGAGTATCGGTTCTGTACCTGGAATTAGGTCGTTTAACAGACCTAAGCCCTAAGCTGCTATAAAGCAGACATTACTGCGCTCCAAGAAGTGCGATAGGATGGACAGGGCAACAAGAGGATGAAAACAGGGACATATACTACGGAAACTGCTACAAGGAAAACAAACAACGCCTATTTGAATGCGTATTTGTTGTTTAAGGTGGACTTAGCAAAAAGTCCTAAGCTTCCGGCATGTGAGTGAACGCCTCATAAAAATTCGTATCAAAGCTATCTTCGGAAACAACAGCTTGATATGCGTTCACGCCCCCACAGAAGAAAAAGACGACAGAACCAAAGATGACTTCTATGACCTCCTAGATAGAACATACGCTTAATGTCCCAACTACGACACCAAAACTGTTCTAGGAGATTTAAGCGCGAAGCTGGGTAAGGAGGATATCTTTAAACGAGTCGTAGGAAAGCACAGCCTACACGATACCACGTCCAAAAACGAATTCAGGCTAACAGACTTTGTGACGGGGCGTATTCTCCTAGTAGCTAGCACACGATTCCCACACCTCATTATCTATTAATCAAATCGACCATATTGCGATCGACGCCAGACATTCCTCCAGCATCTTGGATATCCGAACTTTTCGAGGAGCCAAGGTATGTATGCGGATATCGCGAACACTACAGAGTCGAGTAGGATCAGCAAAATTTGACGTCGGGAAGCTGTAATCGCAAGAGACCGCCAGGAGCTTTGTCCATCGCGTCTCCCTCCAGGTCTCTCAAGAGCCGATGCAAACTGCACAAATCACAGAACAGCAATGGAGACGTTGTCAAAGCGCAACTAGGGATGCTGCCTCTGATGTATTAGGTTTCCAGCCACCACCTAGGAGAAACCTTTGGTTTGGTGACGAGTGCGGACACGTACATACAGAAAACCAGAATACATACATGGCCACGTTGCATCGATGAACGAGAGCTGCTCATGAGCTCTATGAGCGGAAAAGAAGGGAGGAGCACGTGCTTTTCAGAAAAAAAAAAGAAAGAGCATGAGAAACGCGCGATCGAGATGTTGTCGCAGAAACGACATTCATAATCTTTATCGAAAACTAAAGCGAACATTCTTGTTTAGTGGCGTTACAGCCAAGCTTCTCTCAATCACCCATGTTGTGTGTGGGGTTTTTTTTTTTACACAGGTAAAAGGGACCTAGAGTTTAATGCCGATGCCGAGCGGCGCGATTCGAGAAGCTTTTTCATGGCAAGTATACTACTACGGGAGGTTTTGCCAATACCCCGCCGCCGTGTTATCAGGATCCAAACTCGCTCATCGTGCGTTAGACTCCAACACACTAACCACTGCGCGACTGTGCCCTCTAAAACGAACATGCCAGGGTTATAAAGCCAGAGCGGATCACAGTCGCTGCTGAGAATATGAAAAGACTTTTTCTGCAGACTGTATCACGCCGAAGATGGCCAAGATGCCGTTGTCAGGCAGAACGCACCATTCACACTGGACGAAGATGAGAGAGAATTCCGTCCACCCGACATTGACAAGATAGCGATAGCAAAACTGAAATCTAATAAAGCTGCTGGCGCAGACGGCCTGCCTGCTGAGCTATTTAAAGCAGATGGAGATGAGTTGGTTGGCAACATCGACCAGCTCATCTGTAAGATATGGTCGGAGGAAAGCATGCCCGATGAATGGAGTCTCAGCATCGTTTGCCCGGTTCATAAAAAAGGAGACCCCTATAGCTATGCCAACTGGAGGGGAATAAGTCTCCTTAAAATCGCGTATAAGATCTTTTCTGCCATGCTGTGTGAACGCGTGAAACCATTCGTGGACAATTTGACAGGTTCCTATCAATGTGGCTTCAGGCCAGGAAAATCCACGATAGACCATTGCAGCAAATCTTGGAGAAGACCTTTGAAATTCAGGTGGACACACACCACCTTTTCGTCGATTTTAAAGCCGCATATGACAGTGCCTATAGGGACGAGCTACGAGTATATAGAGCCATGTTATGTTTTGACATCCCTGCCAAACCCGTCAGGTTGTCCAGGATGACAATGGAGATTTCTCGCTGCTCCATTAAGATAGGCAAACAGTTAAACGAGACCTTCGATGTCAAGAAAGGATTCACGTTATTGACGTGATTGGGAGAACGCAGCGAGATGCCAATGAGCATTGAAGCGGAAGCGACTAAAGTGGGGCTGAAGGTAAACGAGGGCAAAACCAAATATGTATGTACATGCTGTCGTCAAAGAAAGACGCACAAGACCAACGTCACTAACGTCGGTCACTATAGGCAGCTATAACTTTGATGTAGTCAAGGATTTCGTCTACGTTTGCGCACTGATACTGATAACAAGTGGCAACGACACCAGCGTTGAGATTAGACGCAGAATAACTCTTACCAACCGCTGTTTCCTCGGGCTCAAGAGGAAATTGATAGTAGAGTCCTCTCTCGGAAAAGTAAGGTGACCCTCTATAAAACCTTAATCACCACGGTCTTCCTCTACGGCGCAGAGGCTTGGACCTTATCAAAAATGAATGGTTGTTTCGAGGGGAAAATTCTGCGTACAATCTTCGGTCCTATTTGTGTTGACGCAGAGAGGAGAAGATTCAACCGAGAACTGTACGGGCTGTACAGTGACATCGGCCTAGTTCGTCGTCTACGGATCCGACGTCTAAAATGGCTAGGCCATGTAGAGCGATTCGACAGGATAACTCCGGCCCGATGAGTCTTCGATTCTAAGCCCGAGATAGCGTTAGCGGTACGGTCACCGGAAAGTAACACAAACATAATGGATTTTTATGGGTGAGAAATTGAAGAACTGGGCTTGGATGAGCTATGGTTTCAGGAGGTGTTGTCGTGTAAACTTTTGAACCTTTTTGTTGTGCTGTTAATATTTAATATGTAAAATATGTAACACCGGCAATCCTCCAAACTAAACTAAAGCGGTGTTATGCATTAAAGACGCTAAAGACAGTCCTTAGCATAAAATTATTTTCTGTTTTATAACAACCGATGGTTGCTCCATTCCATGATCCATTCAAGGATGTCGAACAAATATCCCTTTTAAATCAAAATATAACGCACATCTGATCGTAACAACGAATAGAAAGGAACAAGGTTCATACCTTAAAGTGTGATTTTTACATGTTGTTTGTGGGAAGCAATATCGTATGTCAAAGAGATAACTACGTTTAATCACGACAAACACGACACGATTGGAACAATTGTGGACATTTGATTTTGATAATGAGATAACGATAAAACTGGCATGACGAACTGAGACAGAGACTGTATACCAATGTCGTTGTCAACGTAGATTCGTGGAGTATGACACATTTTCACAAACCATTTCGGATCAGCTTTAACTCTTTTAAACATCAATCAATACATTTATGTTCGGCATCTACCAGATAACTTACTAACTAGATAAACACAAAATAACAATTCACACCATCATACACACAAAAGAGATATTTACACACATGTTAATCAGATGCAAAAGTAAACTAAAAGAAACTCAACAGAAAGATCTGGTGTGTATCAAGTGCGAGTTAGTAAGATACGTGCTCTTATCTTGACTTTTTAAATGGATGTAGTATACACACACAATTGTTGTTAGTGAGAATGCAAAATAACCAAAATTAGTATCTACAATTCTAAGTAGGAGGTGCTTTAACTTCATTACTCTATTATCTATTAACCTTGATAGTAAGGGGGAGCGCCGGGTTGCCAGGACATTTTCTTTGTGTGTTTCTTTGTTTTTTTTTTTTTTTCGCACCGAACTGAATTTAGTCTAATTTACGAGAAGAGTACTCTTTACACTAATCACTGTGAAATAGACAGAACAAAAAAGACCCTTCCATTTAGACTGGCTGTCATAGTTAATCACTTACCACTCATTGTGTTGCTTGTGTACTTGCTTATCGATCAGTACCTAAAACAGAAAAGAAACAAGAAGTGGATTGATTACTCGTGAAGTATGAAATCAATAGATGTACATAAAATCAAAAATGAAAAGTGAGATGAGACCATTCTTTTTTGCAAATTACCCGCAACCGATACCGACTCCCATTCCGATTCTATCAATCAGCAATCAAAACGTAAACATAAGCGATTGTCTCGGAATCGGAATTAGCCACATATCTCCGAAAAGGTGAAAACAAAAACAAATACGCATCTCCAGAACTCGAACATCTTGTTTTGTGAAGGCCAATTGGAAAAAATAAGAAAACCCCCTCATGACTCATTCCTATTCTGAGTACCCAATTGGACTACATATTAAAACTGTAGACGGTCTGGGGTCAATTGCGTCAATATGTGCAACATTTTTCGATAGAGAAAAAAAAAAAAAAAAACGACGTCCGTCCAAAATCGATAGAAATTTCTTGTTCAACTTTTCGCCCACACCACCGACTTACCTTATAAGCCGAATCCGGTTTCGTTGTAAAAACGATTAATTTAGTTCCTTTTTTCGACGCTATCCGTAGCGAATTAACGACCAGAAATCAAAGGTTGCCCCTTTTCAGCTTCCTTTTGACACAAATACGTTTACTGAAATACACGAACGAAATCACTCGAAACGTTGTCACTTATCTCCGCAGCACTTTTCCAGAATGACAATCAATGACAATTTGCTAGAATTCGAAGATGGTGGAAAGTGCAGCCGTGAACAGGTTTCGAAGTTATGTTCGAATGGCGGACGGGTTCGGGTGGTTGATTTCTTTCTAGAATAGTGTCGAGGTAATACAGTGCGCTTGTAGGGTGATGCAGCTTACTACGGTCGAATTGGATTTAAGAGATTGCTATTCTAAGCTAAAATTAATTAGGTTATGACCGGTTCGTTTGAGGTATTCAAGTTGAGTTTTAAGAAGCAGGCCACACTTTTTCATGACACGAATGAATACTTACCTACTTAGGTGGCGCTCCAGTTCGAGGTGGAACTGGGCCTTAACCAACAAGTATGTCAGAGCCTACACAAGGGCTATTTTATTGCGCCTGTTTCTTTTGAACCTTCGTTCCAATTTGAAGACGAGTCCACACGGAGCTTTTCTGCGCGTGCCTGTTTTTTGACATTTAGCTTCACATTTCATTTTCGTTAGCCTGTGGTGATTTTTGAAAAGTAAGAATGGTATCCAAACGTACACTCCCAAGTCAGAAAGGAGATAGCCTGTGGTGATGTTTGAAAAGTAAGAATGGTATCCAAACGTACATTCCCAAGTCAGAAAAGAGATAGGGAAATGTCCAAAAAAGGCACGAAGTAGTTACCTGTGCGTGACTGTGCCAATGTATTTCTGTTTCACTTACCCTCTCTTTTGCACTTATTTCAGCCTTCGTCAAACAGCCCTCGTGTAGACTATGTAGTTCCAGCTAGCACGATCTTTAAGTGCGGTACACACCTTCGATCAAAAGTGACGTTTTAGTTGAGTATCACTCAAAACGGAGAGTGTGTACATGTGAATGATGGTTTGTCGATCTAAAGGGATGAGTTGCAAAAATGTTTGTGCTTGCATGACGATCAGTGACCATGTTGGTTTTGATCGACAATGTGCTTATGAACTTGAATGATGTCTTGTCTTGATGTCTATAGTGTGTACATGAGGCACTTCACTCGAAACTGATGTCACTTTTGATCGAAGGTGTGTACCGCACTTTTGATAGCTGTTTCCAGTGTCACACCAGGGATAAACAATGAGATACCAATCTTTCGTACGTCTGCCCGTTGCTCCCCGCAGGGGT
This sequence comes from Eumerus sabulonum, assembly GCA_951905685.1. Taxonomy (NCBI): domain Eukaryota; kingdom Metazoa; phylum Arthropoda; class Insecta; order Diptera; family Syrphidae; genus Eumerus; species Eumerus sabulonum. The sequence continues at coordinate 43,124,882 of OX645064.1, forward strand.
TGGTTGTTGCTTTTATAATACACCGATACTATACGTGTTATTCTCCGTTTAAGAACGACGCTTTTGACTAACACAATTATAATTTCAAGACGTCAATGTGTAGAGTCAAGACGTGGCAAAATGGTCGCAACAAGGCAGAATTACATAGTTAAGACGCCGTCAAACCGCAATGCGTTTGTAGATGCAAACTTTCAAAGTGCCTGTCAAAGCCAATAGACTGGTTTCTCATTCTTTATCCCTGGTTACACGCCCAGTTGGTCGAGGTCCCTTTCCACCTGTGTGCGCCACCTTAGATGCAGCCGTCCTCTGCAACGTCATCCCTCGGAGTTGGAGTCAAAGACTCTTCGGGGCGGAACTGTGCTGTCCAATCGCAATACATGACCTAGTCATCTTAGACGTTGCGCTAGGCCGATGTCGCTGTACAGCCCGTAGAGTTCGGCTCTTCGTAAATTGAACGCAGAATTTTTCTCTCGAATGTGTTGAGTGGCATGGCAAAGTGGATGGCAAAGGACTTACAAAGGCCTCGTAGGGGTAGCATCTATCCGACGGATGCTGGCCTGCTAAAAAGCGAGAAGAGCCACCGCAGTCGAACATCTTGCGGCACTGTTAGTAAGTCCTATCCCCACCTCCTCGTGGTGCCATCTGGAGATTTCCTGTGGAAATTGCAGACGGGGAGGGGCGAATGGCGAGCCTCCTGCGCCAAAAAAAACAGGATTAGTCGGTTGAGCTACGGCCTAGTAAGCCGTAACCGTAAAAAAAACAAAAACTCCGAAACAACCACAAGCCTCGGATATAACGGACCGGATTTATGTTGACGACCCTTGCAAAAAACCAAAAAAGGACAATGATCTTCAGCTTTGTACGTGGAATGTTAGGTCCCTAAACAGGCCACGTGCAGCCGAACAACTTGCGGACGCCCTAGACCGCTATAAAGCGGACATCACCGCCATCCAGGAAATGCGATGGAATGGACCGGGCATAAAGCGGATGAAAAACTGCGATATTTACTACGGCGACTGCTATAGGGAGAGAGGGCAACGATTGTTTGGATGCGGATTTGTTGTTCGAGTTGGACTAAGGCAAAAAGTCCTAAGTTTTCGGCATGTGAGCGAACGCCTCATAACAATCCGTATCAAGGCAACATTTTTTTACATCAGCCTGATCTGCGTCCACACCCCCACGGAAGACAAGGATGACTCAGCCAAAGATGAGTTCTACGATCTCCTAGACAGAAAGTATGCCCAATGTCCCAGCTATGACATCAAAATTGTACTAGGAGACTTCAATGCTAAGCTGGGTAAGGAAAGCATATTTGAACGAGTCATCGGCAAACATAGCCTACACGACACCACCTCCGATAACGGACACAGGCTGATTGATCTTGCTACGGGGCGAAATCTCCTTCTAGCCAGTACGCGCTTCCCGCACCTCGATATACACAAAGGCACCTGGCGGCCTTTTGATCAATCGACTACCAACCAGATTGATCACATCGCGATCGACGTCAGACACTCCTCCACTATTCTTGATGTTCGAACTTTCCGAGGGGCTAACATCGACTCGGACCACTATCTTGTAGTAGCCAAGATGCGCTTACGGATATCACCAACGCAACGGAGTAGAGTAAGAATACAAAGTTATGACGTCGGAAAGCTACTATCGCCAGAAACCGCTCGTGCTTTTACCGATCGCGTCTCCCTTAAGCTCTCCAATACACCTCAATCCTCCACGCTATCAATAGAACAGCAGTGGAGCCTTTGCAAACAAGCCCTGAAAAGCTCTGCATCCGAAGTTTTGGGTTTCAAGGCTCCACCACGAAGGAACACCTGGTTCGATGACGAGTGCAGGAGGATTCATACAGCGAAGCAGGATGCATATAAGGCCTCGCTGCATAAAAGAACAAGAGCAGCTCGTGAGCTCTACGAGTTTAAAAGAAGGGAGGAGCATAAGCTTTTTAGAAGAAAGAACACGAGAAGCGCGCGATTGAGGATTTGGAGAGGTGTTACTGCAGGCGTGACGTTCGAAAGTTTTATCAACAGATAAAGCGAACATGCCAAGGTTATAAAGCCAGAACGGATGAGGGGATGATGCAGGGATGAGAAGGGACACCTAGTAGTAGAACCGCAGTCGATGCTGAGAATATGGAAAAACCACTTCTGCAGACTGTATAACGGCGATGTTAGTCAATATACCGCTGTCAGGCAGAATGATCCATTTCTAATCGACGGAGACCGAAGAGAACTCTGTCCCCCTGACCTCGACGAAGTTAAGATTGCCATATCGAAGCTCAAGTCGAATAAAGCTGCTGGCGCAGACGGACTGTCTGCTGAGCTCTTCAAGGCAGCTGGGGATGACCTGGTTGGGAGCATGCACCAGCTCATCCATAAGATATGGTTAGAGGAAAGCATGCCCGAGGAATGGAGTCTCAGCATCGTATGCCCGATCCACAAGAAAGGAGACCCCTCTGATTGCGCCAACTATAGAGGAATAAGTCTCCCTAACATCGCCTACAAAATCTTTTCTGCCGTTTTGTGTGAACGCCTGAAGCCTTTTGTAAATAAGCTGCTACGTCGTTATCAGTGCGGATTCAGCCAGGGACATCCACCATCTACCAAATCTTCACACTACGGCAGATCCTGGAAAAAACCAATGGATTTCAAGTCGACACTCACCACCTATTTGTCGACTTCAAAGCCGCATTTTCCATACCTGCTAAACTCATCAGACTATGCAGGATGACCTTGGAGAACGCTCGCTGCTCCATCCGAATCGGTGAACACCTTACCGATAGTTTTGATGTCAAAAAAGGATTTAGGCAGGGCGATGCGCTGTCGTGTGATTTCTTCAACATCATATTGGAAATGATTGTGCAAAAATCACTGGCCAATAGAAGAGGCACAATCTATTTCAAATCCTCGCAACTCCTTGCATACGCCGACAATATTGATATAATAGGAAGATCGCAGCGAGATGTCAATGAGGCGTTTGCGAGTATTGAGATGGAGGCGGCGAAAATTGGTTTGGCGGTAAACGAGGGCAAAACTAAATATATGCTGTCATCAAAAAAGGACGCTCAACACCGACGTCTCGGCCAGAACTTTTGTATAGGCAGATATAAGTTCGAGGTAGTTAAGGACTTCGTCTACCTTGGCTCCGCAGTGACCTGGAACAACGACATCAGTTCCGAAATCAAACGCAGAATCAGTCTTGCCAATCGCTGTTTCCTTGGGCTCAGGAGGCAACTGAGTAATAGAGCCCTCTCCCGAACGACAAAGTTGACTCTATATAAGACCCTTATCATCCCGGTCCTGCTGTACGGCGCAGAAGCATGGACACTATCAAAAGCGGATGAGGAGGCCCTTGGTCGGTTCGAGAGAAAGATTTTGCGCGTGATTTTTGGGCCTATAAACGCAGACGGGGGATGGAGGAGAAGATTCAACCACGAACTTTACGGGCTGTACAGCGACATGAGCCTAGTCAGGCGTCTACGGATTCAACGCCTAAGATGGCTGGGCCATGTAGAGCGAATGGACACCACAGCTCCAGCCCGGAGAGTCTTTGAATCCAACCCCGAGGGACGAAGAAGCAGAGGACGGCCGCCCTTAAGATGGCGCACACATGTGGAAGGGGACCTCAGCCAACTGGGTGTCCGGCAATGGAAAAGGCTAGCGAAAGATCGTGCTAGATGGAGGGGCATGTTGGTTGAGGCCCAGGTTCACCCCGAACTGTAGCGCCCACTAAGAAGAAGAAGTGTAGAGTCAAGCCGTCGGAACAAGGCTGAATGATATAGTCAAGACGCCGTCAAATCGCAAAGCGTTTGTAGTTGCAATCTGTCAAAATGCCTGTCATAGCCATCGGATTGCCATCTCATTCGTAATCCCTGGTTAAAACAAGAAGCTCGAACCAGAAGTCAAAAATGTCCCGCTCTCGGTGTGGTGTGTTACTTGAAGGAAGTTTCGAGACACTGGACCAATAGTGATCGCTAACTTTGGGTGCGTTCACGCTTGCAATGATTGTACTACAAGTTTAATGCCGATTCCGAATGGCGTGAGTCGAGAAGCTTTTTCATGGCAAGTACGCTACGGGGGTTTTGCCAGTACCCCGCCGAGGAGAGACGCCGCGAAATAAACATTCAATGACGTTGTTGTTGTCGGTATCCGAACTCACTCATTGTGCGACCCTAGGAGGGGATTTTCCAATAGCGTAAATTGTCTTACGCGATCTGTTTTGAAGGCCCATTATCTCCAGGGAGACTTTGTCGCTATAGAATCGCAGGCTAAAGGTGTCCGAAGGACTTTTTTGGAGTGGTGCAGGTTGCCCTGCAGCACACGCAGCCCACCGATTTTTCGCAACTGTAGGCCGGGTCCTTCCTTCGATATGGCTTATTGTTGCAACGCCGGAAGCTTCCGGTTCAATGAAAGTGATCCAATGATCTACTTCCTGCTTAGTGGGGGGACGGTTTATAGTTACATTTCAATGACCCTTAGTGGTTGTCGACCCAGATATGGCAGGTGCGACCACCATACTGCTGGCTTGATTTCTGCAGCAACCGGTAATACATCGACTGTTGTTTTTTTTTTGTGGCTCTGAGACGATAAGCCACTTTGCATCTAAGTTCTAGCCGTCGGCTCAAGGACCTGTCACAAATTGCCAGAACCATATGCAGGAGATCCTTCTCCTTGGCGTTTTCGCCAGATAGTAACAGCAGTCTCAGTTACTATTTTGCTCAACTGAGGGTTTTTTTTTGAAAAAGGGAAATCTCTTGATTCTAAGACGTTCGGTTTTGGCCAACACTCAGTTTGACCGAATTCACAGGTGGTTCCAAGTGACTAACAACGACTAATAAACAAAATCTGCTTAGAACAATGCCCCCAATAAAAACACCCGTCTATGAACACTGTTCGACAATTGCATGCGAAACGTCAAAAAATACCGACGTGCCACATCCATACAAAATATGTTCTGCTAGGCGAAACGTGCATTCCCGGTCGTAGGCGGCATCTGTAATTCAAAAAAATCGTACGGAAAAGGCACTTTTAGTGTATAATACTCAATTAAACCGCGGTACGCATACAGCGGTATCATTAACTGACTTAAACAGCGAACGAAGACTTGAATCGTAAGTAGAATTCGAAGCAGATTTGTCGAGCATCAAATGCAATCTGTGGGGTTATGAATCACCTCCAGCGCTCGGTTTTCATCCCCGAATGTCTAAGAATAGACGATGTTAGCTTCATGAAGTACACTTGGGTGCATGGGAAATTAGTTGTTTTGTCTTTCGAGTGCAATTTGATTCAAAATGCATTAGCATTGCATCCGTGACGTAACAAATAATTTTATGATGTAATTCGACGCCCATTTGCCCGATACGGACGATGTCGTCAAGGTGATAAGGAGATAGTGGGGCCAATTGGACTGACATTAAAGTTATTTAAAGCTTATCAAGAGGGCTTGTTTGGCAGAATCAGTGGTAAAGTTTAAATTGTTTTTCTCTTCGACAGCGACTGGTTGCAGTTATGGGAGCTGAGAAGGAAGTTGAAGCAAACGGTGGGACGGCCGAGGAGCAACAGTCAAAGAAGGCCGCAAAGAAACAGGCCAAGGAAGCGCTAAAGGCAGCAAAGGTAAGAGGTTTCTAGTCTCATGTGTGTTTTTTCACCGGCGCCACTTGTTCCCTAGAAAGCTGAATATAAGGCGGCAGCAGGAAAGGGCAACGAAAGTAATGAACCATCCGAACAAGACTGCTCCCAAGGGAAGTACGGATCAGCCGGCATGATCCAGTCCAAGGACAGGAAAGAAGATCGCATATTCGTTTTCGTTCACGATCTGAAGAATCACGTCGGCAAGGGTACCATATGGGTACGTGGTCGTGTGCATACATCGCGCAGTAAGGGCAAACAATGTTTCCTGATCGTTCGCCAGCAAAGCAGCACGGTGCAGGGGATCGTGTCGGTTAGTGAGACTGTGTCAAAGCAGATGGTAAAGTTCGCTGGAAAGTGAGTTCAATAACGTGCGACGTGTCCAATGAGGAATTAGTGAAATTTGTTTTGATTTAGCATTAACAAGGAGAGCATTGTCGATATTGCCGCGAATGTAGTGTCGGTTCCAGTCCGTATTGAGGCGTGTACAGAAAAGGATGTAGAATTGCAAATAAATGAGATCTTTGTTGTTTCACAAGCGAAAGCTCAATTACCTTTGCAAATCGAGGATGCCGCACGGCCAGAAAACATTGATGTAAGTCTAGTGTGGGTTTTTGCATTTCGTCGAATTCATATTATGTCTTCTGTAGGACCCGGAAGGACTCAATATTCGAGTGAATCAGGATACCAGGTTGGATAATCGCGTATTGGATCTGAGAACACCTGCGAACCAGGCGATCTTCCGATTAGAAGCAGGCGTGTGTAAGCTCTTCCGTGACATCCTTACCGATAAAGGTAATCTATATATAGACTGGAGCGCTGTAGAAATGAGTCTGTTTCTCTGTAGGTTTTACGGAGATCCACACCCCGAAAATCATTTCGGCTGCCAGCGAGGGTGGTGCTAACGTGTTTACTGTGAGCTACTTCAAAGGTACGTCGCAATTGATAATGTTCCTGCCGCTGATAAGCAATTTGTTTTCAAATGTATTCTCTATCGCGGTCGTTTGTGGTGGCTGTAAAGTGTTTCTGTTTTGCCGAGTACATCAAACGGAGTAGCATGAAGCAATCAATCAGTTGTTTTTCTCATTTTTCCTTCATGATTTGCTTTTACAGATTCTGCTTACTTAGCACAGTCGCCACAACTCTATAAGCAAATGGCAATCGCAGCCGACTTCGACAGGGTATTCACAGTGGGCGCGGTATTCCGTGCCGAAGACTCCAACACGCACAGGCATTTGACTGAATTCGTAGGCTTAGATCTGGAGATGGCATTCAAATATCACTACCACGAAGTGCTGCACACGATCGGTGACACATTTACGGCGATATTTAAGGGACTGCGCGACAATTACGCCCGAGAAATTCAAGCAGTTGGCCAACAATTCAAGGTGGAAGCCTTCAAATTCCTTGAACCGCCGTTGATCCTACAATTCGCCGAGGGAGTTGCCATGTTAAGGGAAGCAGGTAAACACTGCCCTTCATATAGTCGCATTCAAGTTCACTGAATTTCATCTATATTTTCAGGTGTTGAAACGGGCGATGAAGAAGATCTATCGACACCGAACGAAAAGCTACTTGGTCGTCTTGTGAAAGCCAAGTACGATACCGATTTCTACATTTTGGATAAATTCCCACTTGCAATTCGTCCATTCTACACAATGCCAGATCCCAACAATCCTAAATATTCCAATTCTTATGATATGTTCATGCGCGGCGAGGAGATCCTTTCCGGAGCTCAGCGAGTCCACGACCCTGAATATTTGACCGAAAGAGCAAAACATCACGGAATCGGTAAAATCTCTCTCTCCAATACCTTGACGCCATATCTCATTCGAATCTCTGTTCCCTCCTAGATATATCGAAGATTGCCGCGTATATTGAATCATTCCGATTCGGATGTCCACCCCATGCAGGGGGCGGAATCGGTCTCGAACGTGTCGTCATGCTGTATCTGGGTCTTGATAATATTCGAAAAACATCAATGTTCCCTCGCGACCCCAAACGAGTCACACCCTAAGCCAGGCGCTGAACAACATCGAATGGTATTTCCGATACTCACCCAAGACAAAAAAAAGCAGAAATCAATAAACAAACAAGGAACCAATCGAAAATGGAGAAGGACCACTCGAGTCTCGGTCAATTTTGTCCTCTACCGGTTATGTGTCTCATTTTTATTGTTTAAACCTTTTTTTAATTCAATTCGATTACGTTCTTTTCTTAAATTTACTTAATTAGCTAGTAGCAACGCGGACACATTCTGTCAACTACGATTATATCATTTATTAAAGTTGTCGTCTCTTTTATGATACAAGTACTGGCTTTTTACTCGTCGTATGGGTCATTTCTGAACCGGATGGTGACTGGTAACGAAGAGTGGATCACTTACGAAAACCTCAAGCAGAAACGTCGTGGTCAGCCAGGATTGACGGCCAAGAAGGGCTAACTGGTTGGGGGGATTGATAGGACAACATCTACTATGAGCTACTCTCTTGCGGCTGACCTTTTAACTTGGATTTGTACAGTCAATGACCGACTTTGGCCAATCTTCTTCTTCTTAATGGGCGCTACAGATCGGGGTGAACCTGGGCCTCAACCAACATGCCCCTCCATCTAGCACGATCTTCTGCTATCCTTTTCCATTACCGCACACCCAGTTAGCTGAGGTCCCTTTCCACCTGTGCGCGCCATCTTAAGTGCGGCCGTCCTCTGCTTCTTCGTCCCTCGGGGTTGGATTCAAAGACTCTCCGGGCTGTGGTGTCCATTCGCTCTACATAGCCCAGCCATCTTAGGCGTTGAATCCGTAGACGCCTGACTAGACTCATGTCACTGTACAGCCCGTAAAGTTCGTAGTTGAATCTTTTCCTCCATCCCCCGTCTGCGTTTATAGGCCCGAAAATCACGCCTAAAATCTGTCTCTCGAAACGACCAAGGGCCTCCTCACCCGCTTTTGATAGTGTCCATGCTTCTGCGCCGTACAACAGGACCGGGATGATGAGGGTTTTATATAGAATCAACTTTGTCGTTCGGGAGAGGGCTCTATTACTCAATTGCCTCCTGAGCCCAAAGAAACAGCAATTGGCAAGAGCGATTCTGTCTTTGATTCGGAACTGATTTCGTTGTTCCAGGTCACTTCGGAGCCAAGGTAGACGAAGTCCCTTAACTATGTCGAACTTATATCTGCCAATACAAACGTTCTGGCCAAGAAGTCGGTTGTTAGCGTCCTTTTTTGATGACGGCATATATTTAGTTTTGCCCTCGTTTACCGTCAAACCAATTTTCGCCGCCTCCATCTCAATACTCGCAAACGCCCCATTGACATCTCGCTGTGATCTACCTATTATGTCAATATCGTCGGCGTATGCAAGGAGTTGCGAGGATTTGAAATTTGAAATAGATTGTGCCTCTTCTATTGGCCAGTGATTTTTGCACAATCATTTCCAATATGATGTTGAAGAAATCACACGACAGCGCATCGCCCTGCCTAAATCCTTTTTTGACATCAAAACCAGGAGCAGCGAGCATTCTCCAAAGTCATCCTGCATAGTCTGACGAGCTTAGCACGTATGTCAAAGGCAGACAGCGTTGTATAGCTCGTCTCTTATTACGTTGTCGTATGCGGCTTTGAAGTCGACAAATAGGTGATGAGTGTCGAGTTTGAAGATTTGGTCGATGGTGGACTTCCCTGGCCTGAATCCGCACTGATAAGGACCTATTAGCTTATTTACAAAAGGCTTCAGGCGTTCACACAAAACGGCAGAGAAGATTTTGTAGGCGATGTTAAGAAGACTTATTCCTCTGTAGTTGACGCAATCAGAGGGGTCTCCTTTCTTGTGGATCGGGCATACGATCCTGAGACTCCATTTCTCGGGCATGCTTTCCTTTGACCATATCTTACAGATAAGCTGGTACATGCTCCTAACCAGGTCATCCCCAGCTGCCTTGAAGAGCTCAGCAGAGAGTCCGTCTGCGCCAGCAGCTTTATTCGACTTGAGTTTCGATATGGCAATCTAAACTTCGTCGAGGTCAGGGGGACACAATTATCTGCGGTCTTCGTCGATTAGAAATGAATCATTTTGCCTGACAGCGGTATATTGACTAACATCGCCGTTATACAGTCTGCAGAAGTGGTTTTTCCATATTCTCAGCATCGACTGCGGTTCTACTACTAGGTGTCCGTTCTTATACCTGCAGGCTTCCGTTCTGTCTTTATAACCTTGGCATGTTCGCTTTATCTGTTGATAAAACTTTCGAACGTCACGCCTGCAGTAACACCTCTCCAAGTCCTCAATCGCGCGCTTCTCGTGTTCTTTCTTCTAAGAATCTTATGCTCCTCCCTGCTTTTTAACTCGTAGAGCTCACGAGCTGCTCTTGTTCTTTTATGCAGCGAGGCCTTATATGCATCCTGCTTCGCTGTGTGAATCCTCCTGCACTCGTCATCGAACCAGGTGTTTCTTCGTGTTGGAGCCTTGAAACACAAAACTTCGGATGGAGAGCTTTTCAGGGCTTGTTTGCAAAGGAGGATTAAGGTGTATTGGAGAGCTTAAGGGAGACGCGATCGGTAAAAGCACAAGCGATTTCTGGCGATAGTAGCTTTCCGACGTCGTAACTTATTCTTACTCTACTCCGCTGCGTTCTTGATATCCGTAAGCGCATCTTGGCTACTACAATATAGTGGTCCGAGCCGCTCTGAAAGTTCGAACATCAGGAATAGTGGAGGAGTGTCTGACGTCGATCGCGATGTGATCAATCTGGTTGGTAGTCGATTGATCAAATTACCGCCAGGTACCTTTGTGTATATCGAGGTGTGGGAAGCGCGTACGGTCTAGAAGGAGATGTCGCCCCGTAGCAAGATCAATCAGCCTGTGTCCGTTATCGGAGGTGGTGTCGTGTAGGCTATGTTTACCGATGACTCGTTCAAAGATGCTTTCCTTACCCAGCTTAGCGTTGAAGTCTCCTAGTACAATTTTGATGTCATAGCTGGGACATTGGGCATACGTTCTGTCTAGGAGATCGTCCTCATCCTTTTCTTCCGTGGGGGCGTGAACGCAGATCAAGCTGATGTTAAAAAATTTAGCGGTTATGTCCGCTTTATAGCGGTCTAGGACTTTGGCCAATACGAAAGGAATTATGAGTACAACGCCAGGTGACACACATCAAAAGTGAATCGTCAGAAGCTCCAAGAGCTTGGTTGGCAGGTTCTTATACGTCCACTCTATAGTGAGGACCTGTAATCAACTAATTACCACCTGTTCCTGTTGTGAACGACTTAGCTGGTGAAAAATCCTCGTCAAGAGAGGCTTGTGAACAACAACTTCCCAGTTTTTTGCTATTAGGGACGAGGGCTTCTATGGGAGAATAATCTTTCTAAATGGCAGCAAGTTATCGAACAAACGGCACATATTAGACCAAAATCGGAACATTCTATCTATGCCAAATTGGGTATTCAATTTCATGCAAAAATAATGGAAATCTTTGAAGACATGACTATCAACACCTAATCTTGTCTATTTGTGCCTAGTGCATCGACTGAGGATCGGAAAACTGCTTATTCAGTACCTTCAGGGCATACGCAGAAAGCTAAGAGTTTTCTGAATATGTCTTACATACTTATGTAGGTGCCGCTACAGTTCGGGGTGAACCCGAACAAGCCCTTCCAGCAAGTACGATCTTTTTCCAGCTGTTTCCAGTGTCACACGCCCAGTTGCTTGAGGTCCCTTTCCACCTGTGTGCGCCACCTTAGATGCAGCCGTCCTCTACAACGTCGTCCCTCAGGGTTGGAGCCAAATACTCTTCGGGCCGGAGCTGTGATACCCACCCGCTCTACATGGCCTAGCTATCTTAGACGTTGGATCCTTAGACGACGTACTAGGCTGATGTCGCTGCACATCTCGTACAGTTCTTGGTTGAATTTTCTCCTCCACTCTCCGAAGATTGTACGCATCATTTTCCTCTCGAAACGACCAAGGTTCTCTTCATCCATTTTTAATAAGGTCCAAGTCTCTGCGCTATAGAGGAGGACCGGGATGATTAAGGTTTTATAGAGGATCACCTTAGTTTTACTACTCAGTTGCCTCTTGAGCCCGGAGACACAGCGGTTGGCAAGAGTTATTCTGCGTCTAATCGTTATCGTCGTGTCGTTGCCGCATGTTACCAGTGAGCCAAGTTAGACGAATTCCTTGACTACATCAAAGTTATAGCTACCAATAGGGACGTCCTGGCCAAGACGTCAATCGTTTGCGTCTTTTTTATTTGGTTTTGCCTCGTTTACCTACAGACCCACTTTAGCCGCTTCTGCTTTAATGCTCACAAAAGCTTCATTGACGTCTCGCTAGGCGTTCTCCCAATCACGGGCAATTGTGCAGACTTGAAGTAGATCGTGCCTCTTGTGAATCCCATACGATTTTTTCAAGCACGATGTTGAACAAATCACATGACAATGCGTCGCCCTGTCTGAATCCTTTTTTGACATTGAACATCTCGGTTAACTCCTTATCGATGTCTAAGCATAACATGGCTCTATATGGCTCGTCCCTGCGGCCTTAAGATCGGCTAAACGCTGATATGGGTCGACTCGAACTTCATGGGTCTTCTCCAAGATCTGCCGTATTGTGAACATTTGGTCTATCGTGGATTTTCCTGGCCTGAAGCCAAGTTGATAAGAGCCTATCAAATTGTCCATGAATGGTTTCACGCGTTCACACAACACGGCAGAGAAAATCTTATATGCGATGTTCTTCTTCTTCTTTGGTGGCGTTACAGCCCACGAAGGACCAGAGCCAAGCTTCTCTCAATGACCCATGTGTGTGATTTATTTTCCACACAGATGAGAGGGACCCACAGTTTTTAATATTGATTCTTTTCAACTAATTTTTTAAAAGTTTCATTTCACAACTTAGAAACAAGGTTAAGGAAACGTCCTACCTATCGGAAGGTTAAAACAAGAAGCTCGAATCAGAAGTCGAAAATGTCCCGCTCTCGGTGTGGTGTGTTACTTGAAGGAAGTTTCGAGACTCGCGGCTCCGTTCACTAAATCAATAGTGATCGCTAACATTGGGTGAATGATTTTTTTCTTTCTCGATACTACAAGTTTGATGCCGATTCCGAACGGGGTGAGTCGAGAAGCTTTTTCAAGGCACGTATACTACGGGGGCTTTGCTAGTACCCCGCCGAGGAGGGACGCCGCGAAATAAACATTCGATGGCGTTAAATGTCATCGAGATCCGAACTTGCTCATCGTGCGTCAGAGTCACGCTAACCACTACGCCACAGCGCCCTCTATATGCGATGTTATTCCTATTCACAACGGCTGTAGTGCACAATTTTTCCGTATAGGAATTATGTTACTTGACAATAGCCAGACTTTGAACTACAGACCTTCCGCTCGGCAGTCAGGGATGTTTACCGACCATGTCTTACAGATGAGCTGGTGCATGTTCCCAACCAACTCACCTCCTGCTGTTTGAATAGCTTAGCAGGCAGGCCGTATGCGCCAGCAGCTTTATTCCTCTAAGTCGCATGGACGGAATTCTCTCTCATCCTCGTCCAGTGTGAATGGTACATTCTGCCTGACAGCGGCATCTTGGTCATCTTCGCCCTTATATAGTCCGCAGAAATAGTCTCTCCAAATTCTCAGCATCGATTGTGATTTAACTACGAGATGCCCGTGTTCATGGCTGCAGGCTTCCGCTCTGGCTTTATGACTTAGGTATGCGATAGCATCTCGCCATCTCCTCGATCCCTCGCTTCTCATGCTCATTCTTTTTTCTTCTGGAAAGCGTGTGCTCCTCCCTTCTTTTCCGGTCATAGAGCTCACGAGCAGCTCTCGTTAGTCGATGCAACGTCGGCATGTATCCATCCTGGTTTTCTGCATGTACCTATCTGCAATCGTCATCAAACCCAGGGTTCTCCTAGTTCGTTGCTGGAAACCTAATACATCAGAGGCAACATCCCTGAAGGTGCTTTGACAATGTCTCCATTGCTGATATAAATGTGTATATGGTTTGCGTAGTTTGCATCGGCTCTTAAGAGAGCTTGAGGGAGACACGATCGGCGAAGATAGTGGCGATCTCTTGCGATTGCAGCTTCCCGACGTTAAATTTTGCTGGGTCTTACTCGACTCCGCAGTGTTTGTGATATTCGCAGGGCTATAATAAGGTAATGATCCGAGTCAACATTGGCTCCCCGGAAGGTTCAGACATCCAAGATGTTGGATCGCAATATGATCGATTTGATGTGGTAATCGTGTGTTAGCTACAAGGAGACTACGCCCCGTCACAAAGACTATTAGGCAGAATCCATTTTCGGACGTGGTGTCGCGAAGGCTGTGCCATCCTACGACCCAGCTTCGCGTTGAAATTTCCTAGAACAATCTTGGTGTCATAGCTAGGACATTGAGCGTTTGTCCTACCGAGGAGGTCATAGAAGTCACCTTCGACTCTGTCGCCCTTTTCTTCTGTAGGGGTGTGAACGCATGTCAAGCGGATGTTCCCGAAGATAGCTTTTATGCGGATTGTTATAAGGTGTTCGCTTACATGTCGGAAGCTTAGGACTTAGGTCCACCCCATCGCACTTCTTCGGGTGCGGTAATGTCTGCTCTATAGCAACTTAGGACTTTTATAACTGTTCAGCCGCACCCGGTCTGCTAAGGGACCTAACATTCTAGATGCAGAACCCATACTCTTATCATTTTATATGTTTGTGGAGGTCATCAACATGTAGTACGTCGGCTAAAATCGAGACTTGTGGTTGTCTCTGAAATCTCCAGATGGCACCACGAGGAGATAGCGATGGGACTTACTAACAGTGCCGCAGGGTATTCGTCTCCAATGGCTCTTCTCGCTTTTTAGCGGGTCAGCATCCGTGCAGTTGGAAGATAACTGAAACACGAGGTGAGACAATTAAGTTCCGGAAATCCCTAAGCTGCCCTACCCTATGTATGCCATTGGTGTTGGCGATAGTTGCCTTGAAGAGGTTTACTTAACCTAAGATGCCCGCAGAGTCATCTCCAGTCACCAAAAGCGTTGATGCTGCCGAACAACGTCTGTCCGATCGCGATTTGAAATCGATCTGCTAAACCTGAGGCGCTCGGGTTCGCAAAGCACGACGTCAGGCTCGTAGAGGAATCGCCGCTCCACGTAATTACGGTCCAAATGGAAGATTAGCGATACCCTCAATCTATCCGGATCAGCCCACAATGATCCAAATAGAGGAATGTTTCTGGAGGGACAAAGCAACTAAGACGCACTCTCTCATAGTACATACTGTTGGGGTAGTAAGCCCCAGAGATCAAGTTATTGACCGAAGTCATTGCCCTCGCAGGGTGTCTATTCGTACAATCCTTGCCCTATTGTATAAGACCTCGTTGGGATAGAATTTTGTGTACTCGGACTCTGTTGTTCTGTGCAATCCTTGACAGGTCCTAAGACATTGTCTCTCAAACACCCGAATCCTTTCCATCAAGCTGTCACTTACATTAAACCAGATGGGACATCCATAGGCGATTGTGGGCCTGATTAGGGTCATGTAGCAGATTACCTTCACCTTAGAGTCAAGCTGACTGCTATGAAACAGCCATCTTGTCAGAGCGAAAACGCCCCGGGCCCTCTCCAGAGCAGCACCCACACTTTTATCAAAATATGGAAACTGATCCAGACAGATTCCAAGGTATTTGACTACACTTCTATTTGCCAGTCGACGCCCGTCTGGTCCAAAGATTGAGAACCTTCGCCAGTGTTTTCTAGTGTCCCTAGAGGCCATAGACAAAGTCTGATTTCTGAAAGTTGATTTTCAGCTTCCAGTCATCAGCTGCTGGATCTCGTCGAAGTCACGCTGGAGCAAGGTAACAATGATGTTGATCGTTGGACCAGATCTGTACGCTATCGATTGGCGAAGAGAAGCTATCAGATCGCTGATATAAATGCTGAAAAGGATCGGCGAGTTCACTGTGCCCTGTGGCAGACCATTTTTAATTTCGAATGTTTGAGTAGAAGTCACGTTGGCAATTTTTACAGAGAACTTCCTACTCGTCATCATGTCACAGATCATATATAGCAATGGTTTACTTATGCCCAACTGTCTGAGCTCGTAGTAGAGTCCTTCTAACCGTACGGTGTCGAAGGCTTTTTCCAAGTCAACCAGTCAGGCACCCGTGCTTTGGTTCCTGCATTTATTTCCTTGGATATCCGAAACGAGTTTCGACGCGGCATGTATAGTATCGTGCTCCGCCCCGAAACCGAATTGGTTATCCAGAATGATAGTTTTGTCCTCAGCCCATTTAGACAGGGCCCTATGGATTACCTTCTCGGAGACCTTGCTGATACTCGAAAGGAGACTTATCGACCTGAGATTTGCCGGGTTAGAAGAGTCTTTGCCCCGCTTAGGGATTGGTTGGACCACCGTCGTTTTCCAACGCACTGGATTGTTAAACAAGATGGTGTACCTCTCTACAGCCACTGGTGGAAGGTGCCTGAGCACAACATTGGAAATTCCGTCGGTACCCGCGGATTTTTTCTTTTTGAGTGACACGAAGATCAACTGGAGATCCTCCGTCGAGATGAATAGTGGGTTAGCCCTATCATACCATACCATACTATACCATGGCTAGAGATAATCCTTAAAGGATGCCTAGCTTGGAGTCATATTCCAGAAAAGTGGAAGTGCGCAAGGGTAATTTTCATCCCCAAGGCCGGCAGGAATCCTCACACTTCCCCTAAGGATCTAAGGCCTATCTGTCTATCATCCTTCGCTCTAAAACCCTTAGAAAGGCTGATAGAACTACACATACGGCACAGCTTGGATCCCTCCCTAATTTCCAAGGCACAGCACGCCTACTGTAAAGGTAGATCGGTCGAAACAGCTCTTCACACATTAGTGAGGAAAATCGAAAGATCAATCCATCTCAAAAAATATACTCTAACAGCTTTCCTAGACATAGAGGGCGCTTTTAACAACGTCACTCCCAAAGCAATAATTGAAGGGCTAGAAAAGCTAAAGGTGGAGAGGACTCTGATAGGGCTGATCAGCGAGTTGCTATTAACGCGCAAGATTCACTCTAAGTGGGGAAGCCTAGAAACTACCAGAGTAGCTACCAAGGGAACCCCGCAAAGTGGGGTCCTCTCACCTCTTCTCTGGAATGTAGTTGTAAACGAACTACTAATCAAACTGGAGAAGGAAGGCCTGGACGTTGTTGCCTACGCCGATGACGTTGCCATCTCAATCTCAGGTAAATACCTATCCACACTAAATGACCGCATGCAAACGGCATTCTCATTTCTGTGCAAATGGGCGCATAGTAGCGGACTCAGGATTAATCCCCAGAAAACGGAGCTCGTGCTATTCACCAAAAAGCACAAAATCCCGGAATACTGCCCTATCACTCTGCTCGATACCAGGTTAACCTATTCCCCTAGTGCCAAATTCCTAGGCATTATACTCGATAGGAAATTAACTTGGAAGAGTAATACAACTGAAAGAGCAAAAAAAGCAACAATAGCTCTCTACACATGTAAAAAAGCTCTAGGAAAAAAATGGGGATTTAACCCCAAAATCACCGTATGGCTCTACATTACGGTCGTCAGACCCATACTACTGTATGGAGTGATAGTCTGGTGGACTGCACTAGACAAGACAACATACCACAAACAACTCGAGAAGGTACAAAGGATGGCATGAATATGCACTACCGGGGCCCTCAGGTCCACACCAACGGCTGCGCTTAACATGATACTAGACCTTACACCACTCGATATTTTCGGTAAGCAAATTGCCACACACACGGCCATAAGACTAAAAGCCAACTCGAAATGGGCGAGCTATGTCACTGGCCACTCCTCCATCCTGCAAAACAGGATAACTATGGCAGAAAACTTGGACCACACAGAACCCACCATAGTCTTGGACAAAAAATTCACGACGATCTATCCGGACAGGAAGAACTGGACTCGCCAAACTCAACCCCGCAGAAACTGTGTGGATTTTTACACCGACGGGTCTAAAACCAAAGACGGGGTGGGCAGTGGAGTTTTCTGCAAACAACTCAAGCTATATAAAGCTCTAAAATTATCAGATCACTGCAGCGTTTTCCAGGCGGAACTGTTGGCAATAAAAGAGGCTTTATCCTGGCTGAAGTGGAACGTAATATCCACCACGGATATTCGCATTTTTACAGACAGTCAAGCAGCCTTAAAGTCGTTGGAGTCCTATGTGTACTCATCAAAATCTAGTCTTGACTGTCGCAGATCTCTTAACGAGATGGCAGAACAGTTCAATATACAGCTTATCTGGGTACCGGGACACAGCGGCATTACAGGTAATGAGAAAGCCGACACACTCGCTAAACAAGGAACGACGCTACAATCAATCGTGGTTTGTGAGGGAGTACCCCTTACAACCATTAAACATAATCTGACCAATCTCGCCAGGGCCGAGACGAACCTGAGATGGACCCAGGGACATACCTGCGTCATCACCAGGCAAATCTGGCCTCGGCTTGACAGTCAACGCACAAGGAGTATAATCTCCCTAAAAAGAACTGACATCTACAAAGTCATCGGTGTCATCACAGGTCACTGCCTCATTGGCAGTCACGCACAAAGACTAGGTATAGTTCCGAATGATTTCTGCAGAAGCTGTCAGGACGAGGAGGAGGTCGAATCCATTCACCACCTTCTCTGTGCCTGTCCAGCTTTTTGCCATATAAGGAAGCGGTACCTAGGCTCTTACTTCCTTAACGATCTGACAGATGTTCAGAAAGTAGGGATACTTAATCTTCTTAACTTCTTAAGAAGCACTAGATGGTTCCACGAATAGGGGGGTAAAACCCCCTCGTAGCTGCACAACGGGCCTCTCTGGCCTAAGTTCGTTCTTCTCAATTCTGGGAAGGCTACGACCCTACCTAGCCCTATCATTGTTGACAGCATTGTTTGCCGTAAAATCGTCACTGAACCTGGTGAAACCAAGATCATCGGATCTTGTTCTAAATCATTTCGAAGGTAGGAGTGGTGAAGCAGGACTCTATTCTCCAAGTTGTGGTTCGGGCGAATGCTTTTATTCACCTTGTACACTTCCTGAAAGACAGCCCCCACTGTCGCTACTTTTTTAGGATCCTCGATCACAGAGTAGTCGTCGTCTAGAATGGCGCTCTCTGGAACAATGCTGACTGTATGTAGTAAACGTTCGTTGTCTGGCGTTCTCGGAAGCTTTAGATCCTGAATGTCATTCTGATTTTTTCTCCGAAATATTTTATTTATCTGCGAGAACACGTCGCGTCGTTGGATTTTACATCGCGAATTTTGTTGTTCTAGTGCAGACTTACAAAGGATCCCACTTTCTAAACAGCGGTTGACGAACGACGCAGTAATGTCAGTTCCCCAATTATGACTAACTTAATTGGCACACCTCGTACTATGGGCGTTATTCCATGATAGTTAGAAGAGGCTAGTCGCTGTCCAAGAAAGTCAGAACCATTAGCCTAACCCATTTTCTATTGAAAAGAATGGAATGATTAGTAGAAATGCGTACAAGGCAGACCTATGACGATTCTCTTTATGAGAAACAACAAGTTTATTAGCAAGAAAAATTCTAAGTGACTACGCTTGAGAGATTGTCACATAACCCTCCTTAGCAAACTCCATAGAACGGTGTATCTCAGAGGCATGAGGCCCTTTCTCGTCCTTGGATATATGTATGTGCATACTTCCGTACATACATATTTATTAACTATACAGTCAATTGCATCAGAGGCTGGCTTCAACCACAAAGTTTGGGCAGAAGTCTGGAATTGAGGTCTTCATAGAGTACGAAAACCTTCGACTGAACTTTTTCGTTAGCCAATTATGCGTCTGTCGTTGAAGCAGATGTATTGCAACCGTAGTCACTATGCAGTATAATGTGAAGCAGGCCTTTGGAGAGGCATGTATG
The DNA here is from genome assembly GCA_951905685.1 of Eumerus sabulonum. Classification (NCBI taxonomy): domain Eukaryota; kingdom Metazoa; phylum Arthropoda; class Insecta; order Diptera; family Syrphidae; genus Eumerus; species Eumerus sabulonum. The sequence continues at coordinate 43,144,435 of OX645064.1, forward strand.
GTATATTAATGTAAATTAGCCTGTAAGATCATGCGATTAAGCTCCTTTTGACTTCTTTTTATGGAGATCTTTGAAAAGCAACATTTAAGATAACATACCTGCCATTATTCAAGACCTAGAAACTAACATCACTGACGGGACAATGTCCTTATTGGAAGATGTCATCAAAAATGTTGACCAGCGGCCCGATATCTGTAAAGCCATGGTAAGCATTTGAGTGATATCATCTCTCATATCCCTCATATCTCTATGGCGTCGATAGACCTTCAGGAAAAAGGATCAGCATCTATGTTGACAGCCAGGCAGCCATTAAGGCTTTGCAGGCAGCATGGATAAGATCCAAACTCGTCAAACTCTGCAAAGAGAAGTTAGAAGAGATATCGAATGTAAATGAGGTGACCCTTTGCTGGGTACCTGGTCATATGAATATCTCTGGAAACGAGAGGGTGGACGAACTGGCTATGTTGGGATCAAGTGCAAGCTTTGCGCAGATCTCAGCTGAAGCCAAAGCATCACTCAGTGCGCTCTACAGGGAGATTGAGACGAGCTATTAGTGAAAGCCAATAAGCGATGGTTTCGCTTAGATATATGCGCAACGGCGAGATCGACTTGGCCCGACTATGATAAGAATATGGACGGAAAATCTACTGAAGTTCAATCGTGGGAATATTCGGATGGCAGTCGGTGCCCTCAATGGGCACTGCGTGCTATCCTACCATGCAGCTCGACTAGGCCAGCCCTGCAATGACTTCTGCAGAAGCTGCAGGGACAAAGAGGATATTGAATCCATTCGTCACCTGGTGTGCGAATGTCCGGGGCTAGCCCAAAAAAGGAATATATTCCTACAAAGGTACTTCCTTTCGGGACCAGAAGAGGTAGGTAATATTGGGCTGAACAGAATACTGGGATTCTTATCCTCGTCTGGGTGGTTCAGCTCAACTGTAAATGTCTAGGTATCAACGGGTTAAATAAATCAATCAACAATGGACTCTACGTAGTCTACGTGAGCCTTGACTTTTCGTCAATAGGGCACCCATGTACCTAACCTAACTTAACCTACCCAACTTGTTTCCAAAATAAATATTTATAGCCTCAATCCGCGTCTACTTTCCTGCACTTTTATCTTGTATATTACTATCGCTCTGAGAGCGCCGTGGAGCAGTGGGTAGTGAGTTGGCCCCTGACGCCGATGACACGGGATCGAATCCCGACACAGCCATGTCATCGATCGTGTTTTCACGGTGTTTCTCCTCAGCGGGGTTCTGAAAAAACCCCCTGTAGTAAAATTGTCATGAAAAGCTTCTCGAAATTCGCCGTTCGGAACCGGCAATGGGAAAATTAAATCACACACAACATGGGTGATTGAGAGAAGCTCGGCTCAGGTCCTTCATGGACTGTAACGCCAACATACATACATACATTACTATCGCTCGGATAACTAAAAAATAATTAAAACAACAACTAAACCAAAGCACGTCCCACACTGAATGGCGATTGATCATTGTTTGTGGCTTCAGTACACATAAGGTTTCCGCCACAAGCTTGTGTAATTGAGCAATTGAATATGTATAAAGATAAGGATTTAATAAGCTCCATTCAATTACTGATTTTCTTGCTTTCCGTTTGTACCTACATACTCACAATGATTACAATGTTGTAACAAGTCTTGCACAAATGGAAACTCTTTTAATTGTTGTTCATTTTCCATGAATCAGATACTTTCACGAACCATGAGGGGAAATTTCGTTTGAAAGATACAAAGTGTACAGCGATTGTCCTGTTTAGTGTTGTGGAAACACAACGCCTCGATTGTTAGGTATAGTGCAACGTGACTAACTGCATGGCCGGTTATTGTTTGGATTCAAGTTGCGGTTATGGGTTTAGATCCTTTTTAGCACATTCTAATATACTAGTCGAGAGTTCATAGAAATATCTCTTTTAATTAAAGGGATTCATTCAAATATATGTATATGTATGTACGTAAGTGTACATACTGGACTGATTGGCGTTGTATACTCCCTAAATCGGAAGTCCGGTGAAATAATCCAGACATTTGATCCAAAGACGCCTGACCAATTCAATGTCGCTTTGTACGTCTCCGCCAACACAAATGGTATTAACGGAGACCCTCGATGTCAAAAAAGGATTCAGACAGGGCGACGCACTGTCATGTGATTCTTTTCAACATCATGCTTGAAAATATCGTGCGTGACTCACTAGCCAATACAAGAGACCCGATTTACTTTAAGTCCGCACGATTGCCCGCGATTGAAAAACGCAGCGAGTTGTCGTACCAGTTCTATCACTGATCCCATTACACCCAGATTAGCGCTTTGGTGACAGTCCATGATTCAACAACATGGCATGTATACTACGAGGGGTTTGCGATATCGCTATCTTAACATCGTCTAGGTCGGGTGGATGGTTGGTTCGTTCTGCCTGACGCCGGCATTTCGACTATCATCGCCGTTATACATTCTGCAGAAGTGGTCCTTCCACAATCTCAGCATCGACTGTGACTCCACTATGAGTTGTCTGTGCTCCTCCCTGCAGGCTTCTGCTCTGGCTTTATAGCCTTGGCATGTTCGTTTTACTTTTTTGTAAAACTTTCAAACGTCGTTCCTGCAATAACATCTCTGCATCTCCTCGATCTGCACTGGGGCGCAGTGGGTAGTGTGTTGGCCTCTGACGCCGATGAAACGGGATCGAATTTCGACACAGCCATGTCATCGATCGTGTTTTCACGGTGTTTCTCCTCAGCGGGGTTCTGACAAAACCCCCTGTAGTAAAATTGTCATGAAAAGCTTCTCGAAATTCGCCGTTCGGAACCGGCAATGGGAAAATTAAATCACACACAACATGGGTGATTGAGAGAAGCTCGGCTCAGGTCCTTCATGGACTGTAACGCCAACATACATTCATACATACATCTCCTCGATCTCGCGCTTCTCGTGCTCCTTCTTTTTTTTTTTTCTCAGAAGCGCATGCTCCTTTCTGCTTTTCTGTTCATAGAGCTCGCGGGCAGCTCTCGTCCGTCGATGTAGTGTAGCTATATATGCATTCTGTTTATCTGTTTTCTCTAAGGTGGTGGCTTTAAACCGAGTACATCTGAGGCGGCCTCTCTGATAGCGTTCTGACAGCGACTCCAATGCTGTTCTATGGTTTGTGCAGATTGCATCGGGACTTGAGAGAGCTTAAGGGAGACTTGATCGGCGAAGGTCCTGGCGGTCTCCTGCGATTGCAACTTTCCGACGTTAAATGTTGGTGTTCTTACTCGACTCCGTTGTTTCCGAGAAATTTGCATCCGTACCTTGGCTACAACAAGGTAATGATCCGAGTCGATGTTGGCTCCTCGAAAGGTTCGGACATCTAGGATGCTGGAGGAGTGTCTGCCGTCGATCGCAATATGATCAATTTGGTTGGTTGTCGATTGATCGAAAGACCGCCAAGTCCCCTTATGGATGTTGAGGTGTGGGGATCGTGTACTTGCTATTACCAGATTATGTCCCGCCATAAAGTCCACTAGCCTGAGTCCGTTTTCTAACGTGGTGTGGTGTAGGCTGTGCTTTCCAATGACCCGTTCAAAGATAGCTTCTTTACCCAGCTTCGCATTGAAATCTCCTAGAGCGAGTTTGGTGTCATAGCTGGGACATTGCGCATACGTTCTGCTTAGGAGATCATAGAAGTCGTCTTTATGTCGGTCATCTTTCTCTTCTCTGTGGGGGCGTGGACACATAGTAAGCTTATATTGCCGAGATTGGCCTTGATCACTCAGTGGCCTTGATTGCACTTCTTGGAGCGCGGTAATGTCTGCCTTATAGAAGTCCAAAGAGTTGACCAGTTGTCCGGCTGCACCTGATCTGTTGAGGGACCTAACGTTCCAAGTGCAGATCCGGAATTCGTTTCCTTTTTGACGTTTGCGGGGGTTGTCAACATTGGCTATTGGTTGTTTCTGAACAAGTGTTTGTTTTACGCGATAGGGATGTTATCCCTAAGCGTAATCCCCAACCTCGAGGACCAGATTCCTCTTTCCCCAGGAACAGGGGGTCGGATCGCTGCACACATTGATTTACTACCTGGCGAGTGCCAGTATAGCTATTCAGGGGAGGCCACGCGGAGGCTGTGTGTCAACTTGGATTGAGCAGGAACATAGATCGAAGCTGGCTATTGCCATGTTAAACGCGATCAACTTCTTTGCTCTGTTTGCGCGCTCCCTCCTCCCCTAGACACTGTCATATGCGACCTTAAAATCGACGAAAAAGTGGTGTGTGTCGACCTGAAATCCATGCGTCTTCTCCAAGATCTGCGAATATATGTGAATATTTTGTCTATCGTGGAATTTACTGGCGCAGGTATAGGGTCTGGCGCATTCTTCTCTTTTATGAACCTGGCAAACGATACTGCGATTCCATTCATTGGGCATGCTTTCTTCCAACCATATCTTACAGATGAGCTGGTGCATGTTCCCAACCAACCCATCTTCAAGTGCCTTAAATAGCTTAGCAGGCAGGTCATCTGCACCAGCAGCTTTATTAGACTTCTGTTTTGTTATCGCTATCTTAACCTAGTCTAAGTCGGGTGGACGGAATTCTCTCTTATCTTCGTCCAATGTGAATGGTGCGTTCTGCCTGACAGCGGCATCTTTGACCATTCTCGCCGTTATACAATCCGCAGAAATAGTCTCTCCACATTTTCAGCATCGAATGTGATTCAACTACGAGGTGTCCGTGTTCATCCCTGCAGCCTTCCGCTCTGGCTTTATAACCTTGGCATGTTCGTTTTACTCTTTGGTAAATCTTTCGAATGTCGTTCCTGCGATAATATCTCTCCATCTCCTCGGTGCTCTTTCTTTTTCCTTCGGTAAAACGCATGCTCCTCCCTTCCTCGTTATCAAACCGAGGGTTTCTCCTAGGTGATGGCTGGAAATCTAATACATCAGAGGCAGCATCCCTGATAGCGCTTTGACGGCATCTCCATTGCTCTTCTATGGTTTGTGCAGTTTGTATCGGCTCTTGACAAAGCTCGAGGGGGACGCGATTGGCGAAGTTCCGGGCGGTCTCTTGCGATTACAGCTTCCCGATGTCAAATTTTTCTGGTTCTACTCGACTCTGTAGTGTTTGCGTTATTCGCATACGTACCTTTGCTGCAACGAGGCAATGATTCAAGTCCACATTGGCTCCTCGGAAAGTTTGGATATCCAAGATGCTGGAGGAATGTCTGGCGTCAATCGCAATATGGTCGATTTGATTAACAGATAATGAGGGGTGGGAATCGTGTGCTAGCTACTAGGAGATAACGCCCCGTCACAAAGTCTATTAGCCTGAATTCGTTTTTGGACGTGGTATCGTGTAGGCTGTGCTTTTCTATGACTTGTTCAAAGATATCCTCCTTACCTAACTTCGTGCTTAAATCTCCTAGAACAGTCTTGGTGTCGTAGTTGGGCCACTAAGCGTATGTATGTTTTACATATCTAGTAGGTCATAGACGTCATCCTTGATTCCGTCGTCTTTTTCTTCTGTAGGGGCGTGAACGCATATCAAGCTGTTGTTCCCGAAGATAGCTTTGATACGGATTGTTATAGGGCGTTCGCTCACATGCTGGAAGCTTAGGAATTTTTGTCTAAGTCCACCTCGAACAACAAATCCACATCCTAATAGGCGTTGTTGCGACGTTTGTTTTCCTTGTACCAGTTTCCGTAGTATATGTCCCAGTTTTCATCTTCTTGTTGCCCTGTCCATCCTATCGCACTTCTTGGAGCGCAGTAATGTCTGCTGTTTAGCAGATTAGGGCTTAGGTCTGTTAAGGACCTAATTCCAGATACAGAACCGATACTCCTGTTTTTATATACATACGTTTGCGGAGGTTATCAAGATGTAATCCGAGGCTTATGGTTAGCTCTGATTATGTATTTTTTTTACGGCTTACTAGGCCGTAGCCCAACCGACTAAGCCTGTTTTTTGGAGCTGGAAACTAGCCATTCGCCCTTCCCCGTCTGTAATTTCTAGAGGAAATCTCTAGATGGCACCACGAGGAGGTGGGGATGGGACTTACTAACAGTGCCGCAAGGAGTTCGTGGCTTTTCTCGTTTTTTTAGCTAGCAACCATCGGATTGACGCTACCCCTACGAGACCTTTGTTAGTCCTTTGCCATCCATCGGCTCAGTTGTTCAGTTGCTAAATAAAACCCTCGATTTCATGCAAGAAATAACAAATGTTGGTGCTAAGTTGAAGCGAATGCGAAAAATGCGTCAGCCACCAAGAAGGAGCTCATTTAGATAAAAACGTATTTCTGTATTCGACAAATTAAAATCCTAAATTATACAAGTGCAAAAACTGTTATTAGACAACTCACTTAATGCCATTAGGTCGTTTCTCAAACAATCCCAAGGATCAATTCAACAACATTTGAGATCGCATAGAATTATCTTATGTTCCATTTTCGTCCGAGGGAAACTGTGTTTTCAAACATAAGCGTTTGTCCTTCGAATTAAAAATTTGACTAAAATCTGTCAACACAAACTGACCATTCATTTAAGTTAAATATGTATTTCATCCAGAACAAAACAATTAAAGCAAAAAACGAATAATAAATGAAATACTCTGATATCCGCAATGTATGTATATATGTACATTTCTTAGGTGTGTATACATCCAGCACAATAACGGTTTCTGGGTCAAAGAATTATGTACACTTCATGAAGGTTCATTTCCATGACCCCATACCTTCGACATAACAAAAGGCAGTCTTCCCTTCGAACACTCACACAGATATACCCAAAAGAATAGAAGAAACACAGGAAGGAAGAATACCTACCCAAGTATATAGTGCACGATTGCATTCAGTTGTCATAAATAAATTTCAAATTTCCGACAAAGAATGTCCAACGCACCTAATTGTGTCCAAACATCATCGTCATAATCCTTGGGTGCAGTGCATTCATTTGTACGCATGTCCTTTTCATGCACACATACAAACCATTAAAAAGAGCAGGGAAAGTCGATAACCTCCCCGTTTTATTATACAAAAGCTTAATGTCAAGAAAAAAATTCATTCACTCCGCCTACATTCAAACCTATTTACAAACACGTACTATATAGCTCATATGAGAAACTGAATAATTGAGGAGCACATCGAGGCGTGGCTACGGCTCAGATTGTGTTCATCCAATCAGAAGTGGTAAAACCGGTTATTGTATATCACCGCCCCGTCATTTCAAATCACTCACACTATGATTGTGTAGACCAACACATCTGCGATGACAGCTCTCATGCTATCTCTATTAGTTTCATGTGTGTACGGTACAAGATGACGGAGAGAGAACGATTGTAGCGGATAAAAATGGCTTCAGCCATCTACTTACACACGACTGTTGGTTGGCGTACAAACGAATAGAGCATCGCAACTGTCAAATGATCGAACAGTCACTGTTCAACTCGAAAACTTTGCGTGCTGTTCTGCGCGCGACGGTCGGCTATTGAAATTCGAAATTTTTGAAATCACAAATCTCTCGAAATTGCAATTAAAAAACAAAAAGAAAAAAACAATAATAATAAAAAACAAATCACATAATTTACGTGCGGATATTGACGAATTACACGGACATTATCGTTAATCTTGACATAGTGTAACTGTCACTATAACACTAATTGATTCAACTCGATCGGTGACATACTCGTGCTGCAGCTGAGCATAACGTCCCTTTGGAATTCTCATCCGATCTGGGATCGGACGAGCTGACACTACTTAACAAACTGTCACCGTGAGTGAATTCTTCTCTGACCGCAGGAATTTCGCCGGGAATTTCTCGATACAACGAAGTTTTTAGTTTAGATACAACAACAAAACAAAACATCTGAAAGTGCAATAAAACATCTTGAATGCTTGTAGCTAGAGTGTGCAATATTTTCAATCGCACGTAACATACCTAACCAGTGCGTTGCGTATCTGTGAAATACATCGCGTCGTCATTAACTAATTGGATCGCGAACAATTCAAGTTATCTGCATTCTATGAGCTGCGACAGTGCAATAGCGGTAAATTATCTAGTGCTGTCATCGTGCGACAATAATTAGTGGAATTCTCCACAAACGTTCCTTTCGTCGGTATTCATGTTATTAAAGCTATGAGTTATGGATCATAAATTGTAAATTTTATTGTGCCTTCCGCTGACACGTGTGCATAATACCCGCTGAAATGATCAGGTTCTACTCATTCATGGATACATTGTTCAAGGATTAAATCGCACACGCAAGCAAACGGTCGGTATTTATGTTTACGTACATATGTACATACATACATACATATGCATGATTTGACTTTTGTTTAATTAGTTTTCAAAGAGTGCACAACACTATCGTTATCAGAGGCATTCCTCTATCACAGAACGTAGACTTGACCAATTGTCAATGTCATCTGAACCGACACACGTAATAGATTCTGTGTTTTCTTGTTATTTTCCCGCGGCAATATGTAGTCATAAAAATAGACATTCCCATTTGTTTCTTTTCTAAAACAGAACAGAATGTCAGCTATTTAGAATTGTTCAACACATCACTATTGAAAAGGCGATTTATATTGAACAAACAGTCCATTTGACATACTCGATCGCCCCCTCTCCAATTCATAAAATAATTAAAACAATAGTAAACGAAGAAGAAACAAAATAATATAAAACATTCCATTCAAATAGCATGACGGATATCGAATAGATAGTCGTACTATCGTTGCTAGTATAATGTAATAATAGATTTTATGAAAATTCTAGGAATTTACATTTGAATTCGAAAAATTGCTGAAATCTTAAGCTGCTGGCTGCGGCTATTAACTTGAAAGGTTTAAATGAAATATTTCAAGTTGTCTGCCTATAAATAACGAAAAGCTGTTGTATGTTGCGTTAGTAAATGCGTCAAGTTGGACTTGAATAAATCAATCTAAACTTGTCTTTGTACAAATAGATTAATGGCAGTCGGAGCGTTTCGACCATCTGAGTCGATTCTTAAAATTAAAACAAATAAACGAATATATTAATACGTTTGGACACATGTTATGTTGTTTTAGCGTCGGTGTTTTGCCAACATACATACATTTGGTCGCATCTTTTCTATTGAGCTTCGAATGGAAAGTCCATTTGGATAACCATTTTAAAACGCTATTTCTTGAAAACGCTCCTTTCACTATAGCTAAAGTTATATTGCAAACAATTAGCAATTACAAAAAATAGGAAAAATCTTTGTGTAGTATCTACGGGACCGGGTTTGGAGGTCTGGAGGCCCTGGGTCAACAAATGAGCGGAGGCCCACTGACTTAATATTTTCCAAATAAAATTAGCAGTTTTTTTCAGTTTGTTCTTAACAAACATGCATTGAAGCGCCGACAAATGTAACTTTTTAGGTTTTTTCAACGAAAAATCCTTGATTGCTAAAATCCAGTTCCCGGTATAAATCGCTTTCAATACTGAGTAGGGATAGCTTTGGTAGACGGTTTTGTCCCATCGTAGTTCGAAGCCTGTTTTTTATAATTTTCATTTTTGAAAATGAGTGCTTTCCAGCACAATTAGACACCATCAAAAAGAAATATGTACATTCTCAGTGCAATTTCAATGTTTGGTAATGTAGGTACATATGTAGCTCTGAAATGTTGATCTTCAAGAATGTGGTAGTAAAATAGCTCGGTGGATTGGCCTTTTCTATAATCCTTTGTGTATAAGTCGATCAAAGATACAAATTGAACCAACTCTAAGTCACTGTGTACACTTTCACCAATGCCTCTGCTGCTGCATGCAAATTTGCAGCATCCATCTCCTGAGAAATCCAAATCTCGAACGTACAGCTTCGTATGCATGCAATCTTTCAGTAAGAGAAACAGCTATGTGTTTCGATCGATCACTGGGATAAAATCGGATACTTTGAATTTCTCTTTTGGTAACAGATTTGCGTCCTATACTTTGATGTAATCGAGTGGATTCAACCTCTGGAGCGTGATTGTTCATATTGGTATGACATATTTCTTGTGGATTCAGCATATTCAGCGAATGATTTCTATGATTCTAATGCACGCATTGCAAATTCAAGAATCATCTTCGGTTCCTGCAACATCTTGTTTGTAGCATCGAATATCTCCAAGATGCCGTTCCAAAAGATAGCAAATAGAGCCGGTTTCGAGACAACAAATCATTTGTATAAGGTACGATGCTTCATTCCTCACCATGTCTTTTCGCTCCTGATCAGAAGATAATGGACTTGAATGCGATTTACCATTAACATAATTACCATGCGAATTTTTGTCTGTTGGCATGTAAAATGCTAATGCGAAATTAATATGAAAAATCATTGCAAGTTGTGTATGCAATGCACATGTAATGACATTTCGGAACTGCGAATAAAACACTAACCCTTAGTTTAAGTAATTTTATTAGACTTCGAAGGCATTGCATCAAGATGAATACGTTCATGCAACTTATGTGCATTATTGCATTAGCATTTAAAAATATTAATTGCTCAGCTTTTTTAGCAGAAAGCCGGGTTCGGGTTCTTCGTTCGGATATTGTATAGCCGGCCTTCGAAAATATCCTATCACTTGGCACAGATGCTGCAACTAAATTACATCTTTCAATAAATATCCTTGATAGATGAGGATATTTGTATCCATTTGATCGCCACCAATTGCAATGATCACAAAGATTGTCAGCGAAATGATCAGGCAAATACGATTCTACCTCTTGCTTTGAAAATGTAGTTACCTACTGTTCGGAACTGAATTCAGTTTTCTTTTTTCAATTAATCAATTTTTTTCGTCTCTAAAGATCTATTTCTACCTCACATGTTTCGATATTATTGGAGCGAAGCTCCTTAACACCCCAAAAATGTATTTCGTTGACAGACTACTCCTTCTAAACGCTTTGACGGATTTTGACCAAATTAGACGTGTCAATAGAAGGCATCGAGGGGAAGGTTTTAAAATCAGAAATCGGACATACCATCGAGGAATAATCACCGAAAACGTGTCCCATAGACTTAACGTTAGAAATCACGCGCATGAGCAATTTGATAATAAAACAACGCAGAAAGCTTTAAGCGATTTTAACCAAATTTGACATGGTGATAGTAAATACAAGTCCATCCAGCTGCTAGAAGACGCGGATGATATCGACATCATCGCGTGTTCTTACCGTGGCATTGTGGAAGCATTCACGGCGATTGAAGAACAGGCGAAACGAGTTGGTCTTAAGATCAATGAGGACAAAACGCAATACATGCTGTCAAGCAAGAAACAATCCGTCGCTCACCACCTGGGACAAAATACATATAACAATTGACAGCTACAATTTCGAGGTAGTTAAGGAGTTTGTCTACCTCGGGGCAAACGTAAATTCCACAAATGACACCACAGTGGAGATCCGGCATAGAATCGTCCTTGGCAACCGCTGCTACTTCGGCTTGTCCAAACAATTGGGGTCAAAACTCCTCACTCGAAAGACCAAAGTCATGCTCTACAAAACGCTCATTCTGCCAGCCTTGCTGTACGGAGCCGAAAGCTGGACGATAAGCAGGACAGCGGAGCTGATTTTGGGTTCTTTCGAAAGAAAAATTCTGCGCCGGATATTTGGCCCTGTCTGTGAGGAAGGTGAATGGAGAAGAAGACATAACCGCGAACTCTACGAGCTGTACAAAGATGTGGATGTAGTCCGGAAGACTCGGCCACATCGAGCGCATGGACATCAACGCTCCAGCTAAAAGGGTCTTCGACTCCGAGCCTCCTGGCTGGAGAAGAAGAGGAAGACCGAACCTCCGGTATAAAGACCAAGTAATCGAGGATGTAAGACATCTTGGTCTTGACAACTGGAAGCAGCGTGCCCGGGACCGTCAAGGATGGAAGGCAGCTATAGCTCGGGCTCAGATCCTCCATGGATCGCAGGCCTGATAAGTAAGTAAGTAAGGCCTTTGGCTTTCTTGTAAAAGGCTCGTATTTTATGTTTATCCCTAGACTCCTCGATATCCTTGAGCTGGGAGGCTGCGAAGATTCTTTTCTTTTGTCGCAGTAGTTTTTTCTCCTCCCTTCTTCTGGCTCGGTACTCTTCTTGTGCTGCCCTGGTTTTCCTCTGCAGCGCCTTTTGGTACGCCTCGTCGGTTGCCGCCTTTTTCTGCTCACACTAGCCATCATACCACGGGTTTCTTCTCGGGGGTGGTAGGTATCCTAAGGTGGTTTCGGCTACTTCCTGAATGGCTGAGCGGCAATGCAGCCACATATTATTGGCATTTGTGTTCGACGTAGGCATACCGTAGTCTTTCGCTCAGCTGCTCCCTGTAGACTCTGGCAACCTCTGAATGTTCGCACATCCAGGATGTTTGGCGAGTGCCTTGCGTCAATGAGCACATGGTCGATTTGGTTGGCGGTTCGACCGTCCGGAGATCGCCCGGTTGCTGTGTGGATTCGCTTACGAGGGAATCTTGTGCTACTTATCACCGCATTACGAGCTGTCGCAAAGTCAGCGAGTCGGAAGCCGTTATCTGTTGTTGTACCGTGGAGGCTGTGCTTTCCGATCACTCCGCCAAGGGTGTTTTCCTTACCGATTTTGGCGTTGAAGTCCCCGAGCACGATTTTTACATCGTACTCCAGACAAGCTCCGTAGGCGTTGTCCAGGAGGTTATAGAAGTCCTCCTTGATAGGGTCTTCAGCCTCGTCGGTAGGGGCGTGTGCACATATAAGGCTGATGTTATAAAATCTGTCTCTGATGCGGATCACAGCCAGGCGATCACTTATAGGTTTAAAGTCGATAACCTTCGACCTTAACCGCTTTCCCACGACGAATCCGCATCCCAGTAAGTGCAACCTTTTGTGACAGCTGTAATAAATGTCGCAATTTTTCTTCCTCATCATACCTATCCTCGGATGTATCCGAGGCATCTTGCTCATTCATAACTTTAGGTTTTTTTTACGTGGGCGGATTGTTAGCCCGCCACACAACCGCCATTCTGGTCGGGGTTTTTTCGCTGCATACGTTTGTTCACCTCCCAACGGTTGTTGAAGAGGCTATCCAGAGGGCGCCGCGAGGAGGCCGTATGTCAACTTGACCCGGGCATTTAAACAGGGATCGTTGCTGGCATCTCGCCAGGTTGAGAGCAATCAACAACTTTACCCTGTATGTCCGAGCCCATGCCCTCCAATTTGGATTTAAAGCATCAACAAATTCAACAAAATCTTCTTTTTCTATTAAGGAGAACGGTTTATAAGATCGAGCTATCAGTTTTATCAGCATAGCATGAATACGTTTCTTATCAGCAGCATGCAACGGTTTGTTGGTATATGCAAGAATATCGTTTTGTGCCGTCTGTCGTCTTTTTGCTGGTATTGGATCAGTTTGGGTTTGGGGAGATGTTTGTTCTGTCTGTGAAGCTTCGATAGTTTGTACAGAGGTTGAGGCTGATGTCTGAGGTGTTGCAATGCTCTGCTTCGTGGATAGTCGGGGTGATTTAAATTCATTGAAAAACTGTTGTAGTGTACAATATGTTTTAGTCTTAAGTGTGTTTTTAAATTCGTTATAGATGTCCGATATGAAAGTGGTTTCGAACATTGATTACAATTAGCAATCTTATTACTGTACTGTCTGAAAATTCACTAGAAAATCGAAATCGCTCGTGATACTTCTAAAATAAATGCACAACCTATAGCGTTATTTGCCGAATGGCAAGGAAGATTCCTTTAGTACGAATAGCTTAAGCAAATATTCATTTAGCAAATTTGAATAGCATGTGCTGAAGCTTTAACGAATATTCATTTAGCAGATTTGAATATCATGTGCTAAAGCTTCAACGAATGTTAAGCATATAAAATGGTAATGTGTGGGACTGTATGCAATATATATGCATAAGGTTGGCTTACCATGCAACTGAGTTACTTGAATACAGATATAGTGAACAATACAGTTCTGAATAGCAACGACAGGAATAGCAGTCTCACATCTGCAGATACAATAGAATTCGCTTAGCATTTCATGAATTTTAGCTTTTCATACTGCTAATGCGAAAAAAGATTTCACAATTTATTAATTTTGCTAATGCTATTATGAAGGCGCCGTGGTTAGTGTGTTGGACTCTGGCGAACGATGAGCGAGTTCGGATCCCGATAAAACCAACGCCATCGAATTTTTATTTCGCGACGTTCCTCTTAGGCGGGGTACTGGCTAAACCCCCCGTAGTAAATTTGCCATGAAAAAGCTTCTCGACTCACGCCGTTCGGAATCGGCATTAAACTGTAGGTCCCTTTCACCTGTGTGAAAAATAAATCACACACAACATGGGTGATTGAGAGAAGTTTTGCTCTGGTCCTCAATGGGCTGTAACGCTTCCAAAGAAGAAGAATGCTAATTATTCCGTCACTAGATGATATGCTCCTTCGTTAGAGCTCCTTCCATTTCAGAACAACCATCGACAATAACATTCGTAGCTTCAGTTCGACAAGACCAACGAGTCTCGCTAAGCTTTTTTAAAACCTAAAATGATCTGCTTTTTTTCTGCACTCATTTTCCAGTCAGAATGTGGTAACGTTCTATATTTGCTGTGAAAAAAGTATATGAATTCTGAACGAAATCAAAGAATTGAACAGCCGATGGATAAGAGTTAGCAGCTGCCTTACCAACTAAATTTAGAGAATGACCACAACATGGTACAAACGCCGATAAATGGTTTTGCTCCAAAATGAGAGGATGTATTCCTTTGTATTTACCACTTATGTATATGATTGGCCGCAGCAATCCAAAATGTCCATTTGATGGTCACCTAAAAATTTTAGTAAAGCGTTTGCTATGGCCCTGCCGGTATAGCATCGATCATTCAATATATCGAACAACTATAGTTAGGTGATCGATATGAGATTCCTCGGGAGTAGAATCCACTGACATGACATGACCACTTCCTTTATTTGCGTGCTCTTTCAGATGGGTTGCCAGGATTGGTTCATACTCGGCTAGCAATTCCAAAATTTCAATTTCTTGCTGAACCAACAATTTCGTTGTCACCTCGAAAGTCCAATCCCCGCTCAGCAATGAATTTGGTAGTACTAACTATAGTTCAAAATATTTTTTGGATTCTTTGTGCCTCTTACATCGCTCGCTCTTGATTGATGCGTCCTGTGACTTTTCCCCGTTGCGCTAAACTCATTACTGATTCCAAATGAGTCTTTGAAATCCCATGTTCATATCGACGTTTATGTTCATACATATTTGGGACCGAAAATATTGTACTTCTAGTTCGATGATGTGGGGGCCCCTGTTTTGTGTAGGTCCGGGACTGTAGCCCCGGCTGCCCTCCTCTAAATGCGGCACTGAGTATCGAATATATCGCTAATTTGAATCCCTTTTTTTTTTTTGTCATTGTGTACTCTGAAGTCCGTATCTACCCCGATTCTTGAACGCTGTAATCCAAATTGCTACTATAAGAAAAAACTTAGAAATGCATTGGGTGGGCCAAACACAATTTTCTTTATAACTTTATTGGTAAGAACGATCATTCCCATTAATTATGAAATACAACGTCGTTCAAGTGGCTGCCTCGGCTGGCTTCGCAGTAGTGCATTCTGTCACCCCAATTTTCCAAGACTTTGTTGATGGTTTCGGGCTGTAGCTCACGGATTGCTTGGATGATATTGGCCTTAAGTGCTTAAATCGTTTCCAGATTGTTGGCATAACATTGAACCTTTCCGGTTCCCCACAAAAAAAAGTCCAAAGAGGTCAAATCGCAGCTCCGAGGCAGCCAATTGGCATCACCAAGACGGCTGATAACACGATTTGGGAATTCGATGCGTAAAAGAAGGACTGTGGCATGGACTGTGTGGCATGGTGCGCCATCCTGCATGAACCAGAGGTCGTCCAAATCCATGACATCAATTTCACTAAACAAAAAGGTGTGTTATTATGGCTCTGTAACGCCCTGTTAACCAAAACTTCGTTCCCAGCCTCATTTTCGAAGAAAAATGGTCCAATGATGCCACCACTCCACAATCCGCCCCAAGCTGTCAGTCCCTTTGGATGCATTGGCTTCTCGACAGTAACTAAAAACCAATAGTAGAATTTTTTGGACTTTCATTAAAAGAAAAAAAAAATAACAATGGAATACCAAAAGACTTGGAATATTTAGGTACACCTCACACTAAATTAACAGATTTTTGTAATTCCTTTCGAATTATTTGAATCTAATTCAATCTAACAAGAATGATATCTGCAATACTATTAGAGAAAATTTTATTAGCATTGGCAGTTTACAAATTTCTTTGAATGAAACAATGGCAGCTTTATCGGCTCTCAATGAAGATATCTCAGCGGGACCTGGCGAAATTCCTCCTATTGTGTTGAAGAAATGCGCTTCCTTCCTTGTTAGGATTCTGTTGTATATCTGTGTTTA
Source organism: Eumerus sabulonum (assembly GCA_951905685.1). Lineage (NCBI taxonomy): Eukaryota > Metazoa > Arthropoda > Insecta > Diptera > Syrphidae > Eumerus > Eumerus sabulonum. The sequence goes on from OX645064.1 coordinate 43,160,829, forward strand.
CAAGTGTAACTGTTCGGATCATTTTTTCGTATACCGTAATATCCTAAATGTTTTCCAAATTTTAGACGGGTTCCCCTATTTGATATTAATTTCTGAAAAAGAAAGACATTCAACGTTTTTTCTCTGTAACTACTGAATATGTATTTGAATTAATTTTTGAAAAGAAGAACGAAATTAATTAAGCTATTACGATTACGTTCTTACTCACTTACTTATCAGGCCAGCGATCCATGGGGGATCTGAGCCTGAGCTATAGCTGCCTTCCATCCTTGACGGTCCCGGGCACGCTGCCTCCAGTTAACAAGACCAAGATGTCTTACATCCGCGATTACTTGGTCTTTATACCGGAGGTTCGGTCTTCCTCGTCTTCTGAAACCAGGAGGCTCGGAGTCGAAGACCCTCTTAGCTGGAGCGTTGATGTCCATGCGCTCGATGTGGCCGAGTCTTCCGGACTACATCCACATCTTTGTACAGCTCGTAGAGTTCGCGGTTGTATCTTCTTCTCCATTCATCTTCCTCACAGACAGGACCAAATATCCGGCGCAGACTTTTTCTTTCGAAAGAACCCAAAATCAGCTCCGCTGTGCTGCTTATCGTCCAGCTTTCGGCTCCGTACAGCAAGACTGGCAGCATGAGCGTTTTGTAAAGCATGACTTTGGTCTTCCGAGTGAGGAGTTTTGACCCCAGTTGTTTGGACAAGCCGAGGTAGCAGCGGTTGCCAAGGGCGATTCTATGCCGGATCTTCTCTGTGGTGTCATTTGTGGAATTTATGTTTGCCCCGAGGTAGACAAACTCCTTAACTACCTCGAAATTGTAGCTGTCAATTGTTATATTTTGTCCCAGGTGGTGAGCGACGGATTGGTTTTTGCTTGACAGCATGTATTTCGTTTTGTCCTCATTGATCTTAAGACCAATTCGTTTCGCCTGTTCTTCAATCGCCGTGAATGCTTCCACAATGCCACGGCGAGAACACGCGATGTTGTCGATATCATCCGCGTATTCTAGCAGCTGGATGGACTTGTAGAAGATAGTGCCTTCCCTGTTGACGCCTGCCCGCCGCACTATCTGCTCCAACACCAGGTTGAAGAAGTCACATGACAGCGCATCTCCTTGCCGAAATCCGGTGCATGTTTCAAATGGTTCCGAGGTCCTAGAACCGAGTTGCACGGTGCATCGCGTGTTTTTTAGCGTGGCGCGACACAACTGGATCAGTTTTTCCGGGATCACGAATTCGGCCATCGCACCAAACAGTTCTTCACGTTGAATGCTGTCGTATGCTGCTTTGAAATCGATGGAAAGATGGTGTGTATCGATTCGAACTTCGTTGGTCTTTTCCTGGATTTGTCGAAGTGTGAAAATTTGGTCTATATAGTTGATTTTCCGGGCCGGAAGCCGCACTGGTAGCTGCCGATTAGTGCGGTGCAAAATGGCTTTAGACGTTCACACAATACGCTGGGCAGGATCTTGTATGCGATATTGAGCAGGAATATACCTCTATAGCTCTTGCAAGAGGTAGGATCGCCTTATTTGTGGATGGGGCAAATAGAGCTGGTATTCCAGTCGTCGGGCATGCTTTCATCTTCCCAAATTCTGCAGATGATCTGGTGCATGCTCCCTACCAGAACATCGCCGCCAGCCTTGAAGAGCTCTGATGGCAAGCCATCTGAGCCTGCGGCCTTGTTGTTCTTCAGCTTCTGAATAGCTGTGTCGACTTCTTCGATGCTGGGTGGGAGGACTACTTCAGCGGCTGGAGTTGGGATTTCCTCGGTCCCTACCACTCTCTCTTGGTCATGCTCGTTAAGCAGCTGCTGGAAGTGCTGCTTAAATACATTCACTATTCCCTGCGGGTCGGTGACAAGATTACCCTCGCAGTTTCGAAGAGCCAGGGTGCCCTTTTTGAAGCTTTCTGCAAGGCCTTTGGCTTTCTTGTAAAAGGCTCGTATTTTATGTTTATCCCTAGACTTCTCGATATCCTTGAGCTGGGAGGCTGCGAAGATTCTTTTCTTTTGTCGCAGTAGTTTTTTCTCCTCCCTTTTTCTGGCTCGGTACTCTTCTTGCGCTGCCCTGGTTTTCCTCTGCAGCGCCTTTTGGTACGCCTCGTCGGTTGCCGCCTTTTTCTGCTCACACTCGCCATCATACCACGGGTTTCTTGTCGGGGGTGGAAGTGGTTTCGGCTACTTCCTGAATGGCTGAGCGGCAATGCAGTCACATATTATTGGCATTTGTGTTCGACGTAGGCATACCGTAGAGTCTTTCGCTCAGCTGCTCCCTGTAGACTCTGGCAACCTCCGGTGGGTTGGTGCAGCTTTCTGACATTGGACAGTCGAGCTCTGAATCTTGCTGCTACGAGGAAGTGGTCAGAGTCGACATTTGCCCCTCCGAATGTTCGCACATCTAGGATGTTTGACGAGTGCCTTGCGTCAATGAGAACATGGTCGATTTGGTTGGCGGTTCGACCGTCCGGAGATCGCCAGGTTGCTGTGTGGATTCGCTTGCGAGGGAATCTTGTGCTACTTATCACTGAGCTGTCGCAAAGTCAGCGAGTCGGAAGCCGGTATCTGTTATTGTATCGTGGAGGCTGTGCTTTCCGATCACTCCGTCAAGGGTGTTTTCCTTACCGATTTTGGCGTTGAAGTCCCCGAGCACGATTTTTACATCGTACTCCGGACAAGCTCCGTAGGCGTTGTCCAGGAGGTCATAGAAGTCCTCCTTGATAGGGTCTTCAGCCTCGTCGGTAGGGTCGTGTGCACATATAAGGCTGGTGTTATAAAATCTGTCTCTGATGCGGATCACAGCCGGGCGATCAGTTATAGGATTAAAGTCGATGACCTTCGACCTTAACCGCTTTCCCACGACAAATCCGCATCCCAGTAAGTGCAACCTTTTGTGACAGCTGTAATAAATGTCGCAATTTTTCTTCCTCATCATACCGTTTCCTATCTAGCGTATTTCCTGGAACGCAGTAATATCCGCCTTGTACTGCGTGAGGATTCCTTCTAGTTTATGAGCAGCTCCGAGAGTGTACAGGGCTCTGAGATTCCAGGAATATACTCGCAAATCGTGTTCCTTTTTCGTGCGTTGTCGTCGTCGAGTATCCGTCCGTGTATCCGAGGAATCTTGCTCATTCGTAACTTTAGGTTTTTTTTACGTGGGCGGATTGTTAGCCCGCCGCACAACCGCCATTCTGGTCGCGGTTTTTTTGCTGCATACGTTTGTTCACCTCCCAACGGTTGTTGAAGAGGCTATCCAGAGGGCGCCGCGAGGAGGCCGTATGTCAACTTGACCCGGGCATTTAAACAGGAATCGTTGCTGGCATCTCGCCAGGTTGAGAGCAATCAACAACTTTACCCTCTATGTCCGAGCCCATGCCCTCGGGCATGTATACATATATACATATGTATATTAATGACCCCATTTACACTCATTTTTAGAATCTTGTCTTTACTATATTTGTCATTGTACTTATAGCTGCTTTCAATTCTAGTTCCTTCCTCACTAAGGAAGGATGTTGGAAAAACGAATGGTTCAAGTCTTACCTCAAAAATCGTTCGCAAAGAGTGAAGTTAGACGAGATTAGGAGAGAAATCATGCTCTGCAATCTGGGTGTGCCCCAGGGTTCGGTGCTGGGACCAATCTTGTTCCTAATTTATATGAGTTCTTCCCTCCTACTTGATTTTTAAGGTACTACTGCATTTGCCCACGATGTGGGTTTTTCTTATGGTCTTAATTTACTTCGAAACTGGTTTGCTGGTAATAAGTAAAAAACCTAAAATAACGCACTTCATTGTTAGCATTAAACTTCGATGCAAACGTCTATTTCCAAGCACCAAGCATATGTACATGTTGTCTATCTGCAATTGTGCATCTGTTCTGTCTGGTCTCTCCTTTTGTAATGACTTAAGATGTAGTGATGACTGTTTTTAATTGAAAAAATGTACGAGTTTAAATATCTCGGACTCACTATTGCCCATTAAATGACTTTTTTAAATCATATAGATTCCTTAAAAAAATATTTTCGAAGCCCACTTAGTAAGATCTGTCCTAAAGAACTTCTCAAACTGGTGTATTATGGCATTTCTAATTCTAAGCTGCAGTATTGACTCACGTGCTGCGGTGGCGTATACTCTAACAGAATACTGATGAAGACATATCACTCACAGTACGTGGTCACTTCAAATTCATACTCTGTGTGTGCAGTTCTAATGTAACACCATAATGGCATGGAACATTTGCTGGGAACTACAACCAACGTGAAAATTCAGTCGAGTTCCACTCCTCCTATCTGGGACAAACAGTCCTGGAGAGTAGTGAACGAACATTGCACTATGTAAAGTGGCATTTGACACTATTTAATTCCTTGTAGTTGAATACAGGATGTCATCAACTAAGAATGCTGAATTAAAACATTTCGGTAATTATTTGGAAAAATAAATTCGAATATGTTAAAATATGCTTTGTCCTGACAATTTCGGTACACAAATATATTACTTACTTACTTTGATGGCGCTACAGTTGGGGGTGAACAAGGGCCTCAACCAAAAAGCCTCCCCAGCCGGCCCGATCTTTGGCCAGCCGCTTCCAGTGCCGCACGCCCAGTTGGTTGAGGTCCCTTTCCACCTGTGCGCGCCACCTTAAATGCGGTCGTCCTCTGCTGCGTCGTCCCTCGGGGTTGGAGTCGAAGACTCTTCGCGCCGGAGCGTTGATGTCCATTCGCTCTACATGGCCTAGCCATCTTAGACGTTGGATCCGAAAACGTCTAACCAGGCCGATGTCGCTGTACAGCCCGTACAGTTCTTGGTTGAATCTCCTCCTCCACTCTCCGTTTACACAAACGGGACCAAAGATTGCACGCAGAATTTTCCCCTCGAAACGCCCAAGAGCCTCTTCATCCGCTTTTGATAACGTCTAAGCCTCAGCGCCGTGGAGGAGGAACGGGATGATTAAGGTTTTGTAGAGGGATACCTTAGTTTTTCGAGAGAGGGCTCTACTACTCAATTGCCTCTTGAGCCCGAAGAAGCAGCGGTTGGCAAGAGTTATTCTGCGTTTTATCTCAGCGCTGGTGTCGTTGCTGCTTGTCACTATCAAGCCAAGATAGACGAAGTCCTTGACTACTTCAAAAATATAGCTGCCGAAGGTGACGTTCTGACCAAGACGTCGGTGGTGCCCGTCTTTCTTGGGTGACAGCATATATTTGGTCTTGTCCCCATTTACTCTTAGACCCACTTTAGCCGCTTCTGCTTCATTGCCTGCGAATGCCTCATTGACGTCTCGCTTTGTCCGTCTAATAACGTCAATGTCATCTGCGTAGGCAAGCAATTGTATGGACTTGAAGTAGATCGTACCTCTTGTATTGGCCCCAGAGTCCCGCACGATATTCTCAAGTATGATGTTAAAGAAATCACATGACAGTGCGTCATCCTGTCTAAAACCTTTTTGAACATCAAAAGGGTCGGTTAGTTCACCTCCGACCTTAATGGAGCAGCAAGAGTTCTCCATAGTCATCCTGCACAGTCTGAAGAGTTTGGCAGGAATGTTAAAACATGACATGGCTCATACGCGGCCTTAAAGTCAACGAAAAGATGGTGCGCATCGACCTGGAATTTATGGGTCTTCTCCAAGATCTGCCGTAGTCTATATATTTGATCTATCGTGGATTTTCCTGGCCTGAAACCACACTGGTAGGAACCTATCAGATTGTCCACGAATGGTTTCAGGCACTTACACAGTACGGCAGAGAGGATCTTGTACGCGATGTTCAGGAGGCTTATCCCTCTGTAATTGGCGCAGTCTCCTTTTTTATGGACCGGGCAAACGATACTGAGATTCCATTCATCGGGCATGTGTTCTTCCGACCATATCTTGCAGATGAGTTGGTGCATGTTCCTGACCAGCTCATCGCCACCTGCTTTAAACAGTTCCGCGGGGAGTGCGTCTGCTCCAGCAGCCTTATAAGACTTAAGTTTCGATATCGCTATCTTAACATAGTCTAGGTCGGGTGGACGGGATTCTCCTTCGTCTTCGTCCATTGTGAATGGTTCGCTCTGCCTGACGGCGGCATTTTTTCTATCATCGCCGTTATACAGTCTGCAAAAGTGGTCCTTCCACAATCTCAGCATCGACTGTGACTCCACTGCTAGTTGTCTCTGCAGGCTTCTGATCTGGCTTTACAGCCATGGCATGTTCGTTTTACATTCTGGTAAAACGAACGTAAAACGAACGTCGTTCCTGCTGTAACATCCCTCCATCTCCTCGATCTCGCGCTTCTCGTGCTCCTTCTTCTTCCTTCTTAGAAGGGCATGCTCCTCCCTCCTTTTCTGTTCATAGAGCTCGCAGGCAGCCCTCGTCCGTCGATGCAATGTGGCCATGTATGCATTCTGTTTCTCTACATGGGCCTGTCTGCACTCATCATCAAACCAGGGTTTCTCGACGGTGGTGGCTCGAAACCGAGTACATCTGAGGCGGCCTCTCTAATGGCTTTTCGACAACGACTCCATTGCTGTTTTAGGTTTTTGCAGGTTGCATCGGGACTTGAGAGAGCTTGAGGGAGACTTGATCGGCGAAGTTCCTGGCGGTCTCCTGCGATTGCAGCTTTCCGACGTTAAATTTTGGTGTTTTTACTCGACTCCGTTGATTCCGAGAAATTCGCATCCGTACCTTGGCTGCAACAAGGTAATGGTCCGAGTCGATGTTGGCTCTTCAAAAGGTTCGGGCATCTAGGACGCTGGAGGAGTGTCTGCCGTCGATCGCAATATGATCAATTTGGTTGGTTGTCGATTGATCGAAAGACCGCCACGTCCCCTTATGGATGTTGAGGTGTGGGAATCGTGTATTTGCTACTACCAGATTATGTCCCGCCATAAAGTCCACCAGCCTTAGTCCGTTTTCTGACGTGGTGTTGTGTGGGCTGTGCTTTCCAATGGCCCGTTCAAAGATAGCTTCCTTACCCAGCTTCGCATTGAAATCTCCTAGAACGATTTTGGTGTCATAGCTAGGGCAAACGTATATGTATATATTTTATGTTGGACTTTCCTAGTTTCAAAAATATAAGCTTTTGAATTTCCCATACAAAATACGGATTTGGCTTGGCAATAAGTTTTAAATAATCAAATTTTTTAAGTAAAAGTTTTGTAACTCCTAACAGTATGCCGTTTTCAATGGTGTAGAACAGTGGTTCCCAATATTTTCAGCCCGCGGCGCACTTACAAGTTCAATATTTCGTCACGGCGCCCTACCTTTGCCATTTGAAAAAGATACTTACTTACGGGCGCCACAGTTCGGGGTGGACCTGAGTCTTAACCAACATGCCTCTGCGGTTTATACCTCTTTATTCAACAAACGCTTTCTTAAGCAGAGAAATTGAGATTTGAAAAAACGCATTGTGCAGGTCACAGGTTGGACATTTTTTTATTTACCTCGTTCTCACAGGACTGATGTGTCAAAAGAGAGGCAAATTCAGTTTACAAGCAGCGCCAAGCTTATATTATCATTAATATAATTATTACCTATCTTTTAATGTACCTAATTCACGGCGCGGCGCCCGTCTTTACTTTCTACGGCACACCAGGGTGCCGCGGCGCACACTTTAGGAGCCCCTGGTTTAGAAGATGCGTATACATATGTACGTATATCTTTTTTTTTTTTTTTTGAATTGACACAGGTTCAAGAGTGGTTATATACCGCGATAGTAAGACCTATCACCATTCGTCTGCAGTATGGTGGACGAAAGTTGAACAAACAACAATAATCGTTAAGTTTCAACGCCTGCAGAGACTAGCGTGTCTCGGCATTACAGACGCTATGGCAACCTGCCCCACGATAGCCCAGGAAACACTGATCGGACTTACTTACGCCCCTTTTAACCAAAAAGGTTGCATTACGCAGTGCAGAATTCTACACTCGGAAACAGGCCTACTATGTAGACCATTGGGTCATACGTCGATTCTGCAACATCTTCTTGAGCTTGATATAATTGCCACGTTCTCGGACGCATTACCACACAGCCTTTTTGTTTTTTTTTTATAGTTCGTACAGGTTCAAGAGCTATAGTTTGATGATGTTTGTCACACAACCTGGACGGAGTGCAAATGGTTTGGGTCGTAGATTTTCATTCACTAAACTCCAGGGGTGGTTATCCTAGATAGGAGGAGAGAAACCGACCGAATTCTCACGTCGATTGTAATTCTCAGCATCTGTTCCATGCACTTATGGTTTTATATTAGAATTGCACACAAAGAGTATAAATTTAAGGTGACCATATACTGTGAGTGTTACGCCTTCATCAGTATGTTTGATCACTTCTCATTCACAACAGCTGCGTTGCATAATTTTTTTTCCGTATAAGGATTGTTTTCTTTTTTTACTATGAAACGACTTTGAACTACAGATTGCACCATGGCCACCTCAAATCTGTGTAAAAAAAAACCTAATTTGCCTTTTTCTTAGTTATTTTTTTTTCTAAGAAAAAAACGGCTTAGCCGATTTTGCTGAAAACTTAATCAGTTCTAAGTTACATAATTACGCGTCGAATGAAAGCTGTCCCATATCAATATCATCTTTCGTTCTCGAGATAATCGCACATACGCACATACGTACATCCACATACACAGACACCTCTATAAAACAAATGTACCCTAATATTCTCTGAACGCAGGAGTTGCTATATTCATAGCCGATTTTTTTATAAAATAGGTATTTGATGTCTTGCAAAGTACAGGGTAAAGTTGGTGATCGCTCTAACGATCCCTGTTTAAATGCTCGGGCCAAGTTGACATACGGCCTCCTCGCGGCGTCCTCTGGATAGCCTCTTCAACAACCGTTGGGAGGTGAACAAACGTATGCAGCGACAAAACCTCGACCAGAATGGCGGTTGTGCGGCGGGCTAACAATCCGCCCACGTAAAAAACATGAAAATTATGAATGAGCAAGATGCCTCGGATACACGGACGGATACTCGACGACGACAACGCACGAAAAAATAACACGATTTGCGAGTATGCTCCTGGAATGTCAGAACCCTGTACACTCTCGGAACTGCTCATAAGCTAGAAAGAATCTTCACGCAGTACAAGGCGGATATTACTGCAGTCCAGGAAATACGCTGGATAGGAAACAGTATGATGAGGAAGAAAAATTGCGTCATTACAGCTGTCACAAAAGATTGCACTTACTGGGATGCGGATTTGTCGTGGGAAATCGGTTAAGGTCGAAGGTCATCGACTTTAAACCTATAAGTGATCGCCTGGCTGTGATCCGCATCAGAGGCAGATTTTATAACATCAGCCTTATATGTGCACACGTTCTTACCGACAAGGCTAAAGACCCTATCAAGGAGGACTTCTATGACCTCCTGGACAACGCCTACGGAGCTTGTCCGGAGTACGATGTTAAAATCGTGCTCTTGGACTTCAACGCCAAAATCGGTAAGGAGAACACCCTTGGCCGAGTGATCGGGAAGCACAGCCTCCACGATACAACAACAGATAACAGCTTCCGACTGATGGACTTTGCGACAGCTCGTAATGCGGTGATAAGTAGCACAAGATTCCCTCGCAAGCGAATCCACACAGCAACCTGGCGATCTCCGGACGGTCCAACCGCCAACCAAATCGACCATGTGCTCATTGACGCAAGGCACTCGTCAAACATCCTGGATGTGCGAACATTCAGAGGGGCAAATGTCGACTCTGACCACTTCCTCGTAGCAGCAAGATTCAGAGCTCGACTGTCCAATGTCAGAAAACTGCACCAGCCCACCAGGAGGAGGTTCGACATTGTTCGACATGTTAGGGACCGAGGATGTCCCAACTCCAGCCGCTGAAGTAGTCCTCCCACCCAGCATCGAAGAAGTCGGCACAGCTATTCAGAAGCTGATGAACAACAAGGCCGCAGGCTCAGATGGCTTGCCATCACAGCTCTTCAAGGCTTGTGGCGATATTCTGATAGGGAGCATGCACTAGATCATCTGCAGAATTTGGGAAGATGAAAGCATGCCCGACGACTGGAATACCAGCACTATTTGCCCCATCCACAAATAAGGCGATCCTACCTCTTGCAAGAACTATAGAGGTATGTTCCTGCTCAATGTTGCATACAAAATCCTGTCCAGCGTATTGTGTGAACGTCTAAAGCCATTTTGTACCGCACTAATCGGCAGCTACCAGTGCGGCATCGGGCCGGCAAATCGACTATACGTAGGAAGACCAAATTTTCAAACTTTGACAAATCCTGGAAAAGACCAACAAGTTTCGAATCGATACACACCATCTTTTCATCGATGTCAAAGCCGCTTACGACAGCATTCATCGCGAAGAACTATTTGGTGCGATGGCCGAATTCGTGATCCCGGCAAAACTGATCCAGTTGTGTCGCGCCACGCTTAAAAATACGCGATGCACCGTGCAACTCGGTTATAGGACTTCGGAACCGTTTGAAACATGCACCGGATTTCGGCAAGGAGATGCGCTGTCATGTGACTTCTTCAGCAGATAGTGCGACGGGCAGGCGTCAACAGGGAAGGCACTATCTTCTCCAGCTACTAGGTGATATCGACATCATGGCGTGGTCTCGCCGTGACATTGTGGAAGCATTCACGGCGATTGAAGAACAGGCGAAACGAGTTGGTCTTAAGATCAATGAGGACAAAACGAAATAAGTACATGCTGTCAAGCAAAAACCAATCCGTCGCTCACCACCTGGGACAAAATATAACAATTGACAGCTACAATTTCGAGGTAGTTAAGGAGTTTGTCTACGTCGGGGCAAACGTAAATTCCACAAATGACACCACAGTGGCAACCGCTGCTACTTCGGCTTGTCCAAACAACTGGGGTCACCCGAAAGACCAAAGTCATGCTTTACAAAACCCTCATACTGCCAGTCTTGCTGTACGGAGCCGAAAGCTGGACGATAAACAAGACAGCGGAGCTGATTTTGGGTTCCTTCGAATGGTAAATTCTGCACCGGATATTTGGTCCTGTCGGTGAGGAAGGTGAATGGAGAAGAAGACATAACCGCGAACTCTACGAACTGTACAAAAATGTGGATGTAGTCCGAAAGGCAAAGATCCTTCGACTACACTGGCTCGGCCACATCGACCGCATGGACATCCACTCCTCCTCCTCCTGAGCCAACTGGTTCGAGAAGAAGAGGAAGACCGAACCTCTGGTATAAAGACCATGTAATCGCGAATGTAAGACATCTTGGTCTTGTTAACTTGACCGTCAAGGATGGAAGGCAGCCATAGTTCAGGCTCAGATCCTCCATGTAAGTAAGTAAGTAAGTAAGTTACAAAAATACCACAAATTCAGACAGAACTGTTTCCACATAAGAAAACGATGAAAGCGTAATTTACTCCCATTTAAAGAGCCTCTAATACACTTTTGACATTTAAATTGCATGTCCACGTCCACGTCAAATGTCACTTATTATTCCCGAATCGTCAACACAAACTATCCACATTTGCTCGTAATTATTTGTTTGACAACCATTCCCGATTCATAGTTGCGATAAACCAAACATAGTAACTCACCATCGCGCCACTACTAACTATCTTACAACTCATCGAATCCATAGCAAAAAAAAAAAAAGTTAATAAGTATAGAAAGCATAGATCGGTGACAAGAACAATAAAAATTAGCTACAACTGGCCAACTACCAATGGCAGATACGCTCTTCTATGAAAATAAGTTCCAACTTCTGGGAAATTCACATGACAGTGAAGTTGGACGACAAATATGGCTAAAAGACTCACTCACTCACTTGATCAGCTAATATCTCAAAGTTATCTCAGTTTTCCGCTAGACTAGTAACTGCCAGTTGTGTCGTATGTAGGTACTTCACGAACGCGTGCATTCTACGAGTATGTGTCATTCACGAATGAATAGATGGCAAACGAGTGAAAAAAAAAAACAACTCATAGCAACCGGTAGCTACAAGAACCTGCTTAAATTGTTAATAATACCATTCCGAAGAAGGTGTGCTTGGACGAGTCTTTGTTGAACTAACTGGCTCTTTCATTCAGCAAAGCCTCTCGCCTTTCGTTTCTCATACCGCGGGTCCCTATGGGTGCGCGCATCCTTGCGTTCTTTAATGAAATTAAAAAAAAAAAAATTAAAACTTTTGTTTCCTTTGCAAAATATTTGAATTTAATTTAATTTTTTCTTTGTATCTCATCCAATCAGGGAGTCCCAGTGGCATAAGCGTGAGCTATAAATGCATACATCAACATCAACGTTCGGCAGGATAATAGCAGCTACAACCACGATAAGAAGCAGCATGCCAATATGATGAACATTCACGTGTAACGAGCAACAAAAAAAATCTCTTTCTTCCGAGCAGCTCTTGTCGGGTTTTTGGTTTTTATGCTCAACGATATCGTAAGGAATTTCGTGCGATTTTCGTGTCTAAAGTTGTACGGTTACACCCTGTGATTCTGTTCGTAGCGCGGAATAATTAAATCTTTGAATTAATTTGTATCTAATACGAATCGAACGAGTGTGAGTGGCCGGTCGTTTTTTTTTTTTTTTTTCTTTGTTATATGATATTACTAATTGTGCTGCGAGTGGGTGTGCTGAACGTATCTTACAGATATCGGTGAACCGTTGTCGGTTTGACAGGTTTACGGCCCGGATATATCGAAATGGCAGTATCCTGCCCAGAAGTTATGTACGGTGCTTATTATCCATATCTGTATGGCCGCGCTGGACCCAGTCGATCATTCTACCAATACGAGAGGGTAAGTTCATTAAAATCTCTCTGCAGCGTGTGATTGAGGTGTATCTTTAAGTATCAATTGTTGCATTTGCATGATGCTTCACATGACGTAAGGGGTATGTATATATAAAGATAGATTGGTTAGTCTCCGGCCATCTTTTTTTTGACGTTGTCATAATAATGGAGAGCCTTGTTGAAAGCCACCGTTGAGAGGAGTAATTATGTTAATGGGGGCACGCCGGCCGTTTTAATAGCAGTAGCACTACTTGCATAGACGAGTTTACTTGGTTAATTTATACATACGTACATAGATACATATGCTATGAAAGTGTGCGTGTAGTGCATTAGAGGTGCGCAGCAACGGTAGCACGGTAGCGGCATTGTGGCCGCTGTTGTAGATACATTGCAGAGTAATTAATTGGAAAATATTTTCTGTGTATTATCAAGGAGGGAGATTTTTCTTTTCTTTCCGAGGGGATTTCCACGTAATTTCGGAATGCAATTAGGTTTTTCTGTTCGAGTGCTGCTTGTATAGCGCATAATTTGGTTTACGGTGTGTAGCTGAGGTTTTTTTTTACACATTGCAATGGAAATCTATGTATCTGGTGAAAATACCGTCGGGAATCCAACTTCATGCCAAACCCCAGGTCATTCACCATAATTTGCTTGTTGTTCTATCATGGTATTTCCACTTTCCATATCCTTAACTATTAAGCGCGGTCGATTGCCGGTAAAACACCGGCAACTACAACTGCGATTAAGTTCATTAGCATTCACATGCACAAAACAATCTCATACAACCGGTCAAGATCAACAACCATCGTCCATCGCATCCACTATTTATTTATTTTTATTTTTTTGTCGTTTCCCTCTCCCATCGATTGCCGGTTGCCATTTTGCCTGGGAACAAATATCTCCTCCAAATGCGCGGAAACGACTGCGGCAACCTTGGGTTTAAATTATTAGGTGAATCAATTTTAGGTGGAACTTTATGTTGCCCTTGTCGTTGTCCTCCTCCTCTTTATTACCATCATCACCCGCCTCATTGTCGTTAACCCATGTGCGAACTAAGTCACATAAAATAAATCACCGCCAAAAGGGACCGATGCCCAAAAGTCAACAAAGCACTCCAATCTCCCCAACTTCTGCACTGCTGTTCGAGACCTACATACGTACATATGTATGTACCTATGTAATGCAATGCACAGCCAAGAACAACAGAGGGATGACAGGGATCGTGTTTGGCGATTATCCCTATCTGATCACCAGTTAGTTGCGTTCGATATACAAATTTTCGATCTCAAAGCTCAAATCAGACACAGGCCAGGGATTTACTATAAATTACCGAAAACACGATGAGAAGGCGAACGATCGAGATTGAATCTTACGAGTGACCACTCGGTCGGTCGGTCGACTTTTCAGCCTCACAGCCTCTCGGTTCCATCTGTGATTTTATATAGTCGTCCTCGCGCGACGACAACGACAGTGACTAAGGCAAGGAACACAATGACTGCGTCCGTCGTGTGCATACTTCCCTAACAAATCCCACAGTTAGATCGACTCTGCCCTACTCTTGTGCTCACTCACTTAACGTTGGCAAATTTTCCTTTGACTCTCTTCATTTATTCACCATTTTCGAGACTTGTCTTTTATTTTTATTATTTTTATAAGCCATGCATGCAGTTCGATCTTATTTGCGTTGGTGCGCTGCTTAACCGGGTCGTCCGTCTCTATATGGTCACAGGGACAGGGTAGTGTGGAAAGTTTTATCCACTCACTGTGTATAGGCTACCATACATAAAAGACCAATTTTGTTTTAGTGCCGCGGCCTTGTATAATTGGGCGTTAAGACAGTCGGAATGCTTTTGAGCGCGGCCGCCACTCGAGGATACTTCTTAGTTTGTTTTTGGTTTTCTTTTTGTTGTCTGTTTTTGCCTAAGCGAGGGAATCTCTAGATTGCTTTTTCTTATTTTTATTTCTTTGATCTTCCTCTTGTCTTTTTGCCTTTTTGTCCTCGTGTTTTGTGCCATTCCATGGGAACTTTTGTTGCTCGCCTGGCTGAAACGGAGGATAAACTAAAAATGGCCACATCTCTGTTAGTGTAAACGACAACCCATCTGGCTAGTTCGATACTTCGATGCATGTACATACGGCGTACAGAAGGAGCATGTAATCATATAGAACAAGTTCCTGGAGCCCCTGAAGGACCTTTCCATTATCGCGTCAGAGTGTAATTGAGTATAGATAAGATGAACGGGAGTAGGTACTTTGACGTATTATAGGAAATTGCAGTCGCTTTTGGAATGGATGTAATTAGGGTTATCAGGGCGGTTTGTTAGGTGGTATTTTAGTTACCGACAACAGAACTGTTCATTCAGTTCTCTTATGAAAATTTGTTTTCAAGTTGTCGCTGCATGTCAGTTGCTTAAGGATGATTATTACATCGTAGTATGGGTGAACACAAAGGATCAGCTTAACTCGTTCGTGAACTTGCACAATCTATCTATCTTTCAGTAATTAAAGTTGTTGAAAAAAATTGTATGCGATATGTAACAGGAGCCACAAATTTTTAATAATCTAAACAATAAACTACGCAACAGAAGCGTAGACAATGTTTAACCCAGTAACATAGAGAGCCTTTCATTAAGCGCTTCCTATTTTTAAATGTAAATATCGATATCAATAGATTAGATTTAGACTTATGCTTACTTACTTACTTATCAGGCCGGTAATCCATGGAGGAATTGAGCCTGAACTATGGCTGCCTTCTATCCTTGACGGGCACGCTGCTTCCAGTTATCAAGACCAAGTTGTCTTGCATCCGCGAATATTTTGTCTTTATTCCGGAGGTTCGGTCTTCCTCTCTTTTTCGAACCAGGAGGTTTGGAGCCGTAGACCCTCTTAGCTGGAGGTTTGGTGTTTATGTTTATGGTGTTATGTTACTATATCCACATTTTTGTACAGCTCCTAGAGTTTGCGGTTGTGTCTTCTTCTCCATTCACCTTCCTCACAGATAGGACCAAATATCCGGCGCAGAATTTTCCTTTCGAAAAAAACCCGAAATCAGCTCCGTTGTCCTGCTCACCGTCCAGCTTTCGGCTCCGGACAGCAAAACTGGCAGTATGAGCGTTTTATAAAGCATGACTTTGGGTCCTCGAGTGAGGACTTTTGACCCAAGTTGTTTGGACAGACCGAAGTAGCAGCGGTTGCCAAGGGCAATTCTATTTACGTTTGCCCCGAGGTAGACAAACTCCTTAACCACCCCAAAATTACTTACTTACTTACTTTGATGGCGCTACAATTCCTGGAGAACCAGGGCCTCAACCAAAAAGCCTCTCCAGCTGGCCCCATCTTTGGCCAGCCGCTTCCAGTGCCGCACGCCCAGTTGGTTGAGGTCCCTTTCCACCTGTGCGCGTCACCTTAAATGCAGTCGTCCTCTGCTGCGTCGTCCCTCGGGGTTGGAGTTGAAGACTCTTCGGGCAGGAGCGTTGATGTCCATTCGCTCTATATGGCCTAGCCATCTTAGACGTTGGATCCGAAGACGTCTAACTAGGCCGATGTCGCTGTACAGCCCATACAGTTCTTGGTTGAATCTCCTCCTCCACTCTCCGTTTACACAAACGGGACCAAAGATTGCACGCAGAATTTTCCTCTCGAAACGCCAAAGAACCCCTTCATCCGCTTTTGATAACGTCCAAGCCTCAGCGCCGTAGAGGAGGACCGGGATGATTAAGGTTTTGTAGAGGGATACCTTAGCTTTTCGAGAGAGGGCTCTACTACTCAATTGCCTCTTGAGCCCGAAGAAGCAGCGGTTGGCAAGAGTTATTCTGCGTTTTATCTCAGTCCTGGTGTCGTTGCTGCTTGTCACTATCGAGCCAAGGCAGACGAAGTCCTTGACAACTTCAAAAATATAGCTGCCGAAGGTGTCGGTGTTGCGCGTCTTTCTTGGATAACAGCATTTATGTGGTCTTGTCCCCATTTACCCTTAGACCCACTTTAGCCGCTTCTGCTTCAATGCTTGCGAACGCCTCATTGACGTCCCGCTTTGTCCGTCCATAACGTCAATGTCATCTGCGTAGGCAAGCAGTTGTGTGGACTTGAAGTAGATCGTACCTCTTGTATTGGCCGCAGAGACCCGCACGATCTGTTCAAGTATGTTGTTAAGCAAATCACATGACACTGCGTCACCCTGTCTAAAGAATTTTTTAAATCAATATTTTCGAATTCTCCATCTCCTCGATCTCGCGCTTCTCGTGCTCCTTCTTTTTCCTTCTCAGAACCGCATGCTCCTCCCTCCTTTTCTGTTCATAGAGCTCGCGGGCAGCTCTCGTCCGTCGATGCAATGTGACCATGTTTGCATTCTTTTTCTCTACATGGGCCTGCCTGCACTCATCATCATCAAACCAGGGATTTCTCGACGGTGGTGGCTCGAAACCGAGTACATCTGAGGGGGCCTCTCTAATGGCGTTCTGACAACGACTCCATTCCTGTTCTATGGTTTCTGCAGATTGCATCGGGACTTGAGAGAGCTTGAGGGAGACTTGATCGGCGAAGGTCCTGGCGATTGCAGCTTTCCGACGTTAAATTTTTGTGTTCTTACCCGACTCCGTTGATTCCGAGAAATTCGCATCTGTACCTTGGCTGCAACAAGGTAATGATCCGAGCCGATGTTGGCTCCTCGTTCGGACGTCTAGGATGCTGGAGGAGTGTCTGCCGTCGATCGCAATATGATCAATTTGGTTTGTTGTCGATTGATCGAAAGACCGCCAGGTCCCCTTATGGTTGTTGAGGTGTGGGAATCGTGTACTTGCTACTACCAGATTATATCCCGCCATAAAGTCCACTGGCCTTAGTCCGTTTTCTGACGTGGTTTTGTGTAGGCTGTGCTTTCCAATGACCCGTTCAAAGATAGCTTCCTTACCCAGCTTCGCATTGAAATCTCCTAGAACGATTTTGGTGTCATAGCTGGGACATTGCGCATACGTTCTGCCTAGGATATCATAGAAGTCGTCTTTATGTCGATCGTCTTTCTCCTCTGTGGGGGCGTGAACACATGATAAACTTATATTGCCGAGATTGGTCTTGATGCGGGTAGTTATGAGGCGTTCGCTTACATACTGGAAGCTCAAGACTTTTTCCTTGAGTCTGCCTCGTACAACAAATCCGCATCCGAATAAGCGTTGTTTGTTTTCTCTGTAGCAGTTTCCGTAGTATATATCACAGTTTTTCATCCGCTTTTTGCCTGACCCATCCCATTGCACTTCTTGGAGCGCGGTAATGTCTGCCTTATAGCAGTCTAAAGAGCTCACCAGTTGTTCGGCTGTACCTGGTCTATTGAGGGACCTAAGGTTCCAGGTGCATATCCGAAATTCGTTTCCTTTTTGACGTTTACGGGGGAGGCGATTGGTTGTTTCTGAACAAGTTTTAAGCGCAACCCCCAACTTGGAGGGCCAGGTTCCTCTTTCGCCAGGAACAAGGGTCGGGTCGCTGCACACATTGGTTCACTACCTGGCGGGTGCCAGTATAGCTATCCAGGGGAGGCCACGCGGAGGCTGTGTGTCAACTTGGATTGAGCAGGGACAGAGATCGAAGCTGGCGTTTGCCAAGTTAAACGCGATCAACTTCTTTGCTCTGCTTGTTCGCTCCCTTCTCCCCTTCTCCCCCGAAATTACAGCTGGCAATCGTCATCTTTTGTCCAAAGTGGTGAGCGACAGATCGGTTTTTGCTTGACAGCATATACTTTGTCTTATCCTCGTTGACTTTAAGACCAGCTCGTTTCGCCTGTTTCTCAATCGCTGTGAAAGCTTCTACAACGTCACGTCAAGACCGCGCGATGTACTCAATATCATCCGCGTATCTTAGCAGCTGGACAGACTTGTAGAAGACAGTGCTCTCCCTGTTGACGCCTGCCCGTCGCACTATCTGCTCTAGCACCAAATTGAAGAAGTCACACGACAGCGCATCTCCTTGCCGAGATCCGGTGCATGTTTCAAACGGTTCAGTAGTACTAGAACCGAACTGCATGGTGCATCGCGTATAATTTAGCGTGGCGCGACACTGCCGGATTAATTTTCCTGCGATCCCGAATTCGGCCATAGCATCATACCATTCTTTGCGATGAATGCTCTCATATGCGGCTTTAAAATCGATAAAGAGATGGCATGTATCGATTTGGAACTCGCTGGTCTTTTCCAGGATTTGTCGAAGTGTGAATATTTGGTCTACCTAGGTATAGTCGATTTGCCGGGCAGGAAGCCGCACTGATAGCTGCCGATTAGTGCGGTGCAAAAGGGCTTTAGGGTTTTTCACACACAACATGGGTGATTGAGAGAAGCTTGGCTCTGGTCCTTCATGGGCTGTAACGCCACCAAAGAAGAAGAAGAAAAGGGCTTTAGACGTTCACACAGTACGCTGGACAGGATTTTGTATGCGACATTGAGCAGGGATATACCTCTATAGTTCGTGCAAGAAGTAGGATCCCCTTTTTTGGGGATGGTGCAAATAAAGTTGGTGTTCCAGTCGTCGGGCTCGCTATCATCTTTCCAAATTCTACAGATCTGGTGCATGCTCCCTACCAGAACATCGCCGCCAGCCTTGAAAGGCTCGGATGGCAAGCCATCTGAGCCTGCGCAATTGTTGTTGTTGCTTCTGAATAGCTGTGCCGAGTTCTTCGATGCTGGGTGGGAGGACTACTTCAGCGGCTGGAGTTGGGATTTCCTCAGGCCCTACCACTCTCTCTTGGTCATGCTCGTTAAGCAGCTGCTGGAAATTCTGCTTAAACAAGTCCACTAAACCCTGCGGATCGGTGACAAGATTGCCTTCACAATTTCGAAGAGCCTGGGTGTCTTGCTTAAAGCCTCCTGCAAGACTTTTTATTCCTTATAAAAGGCCCGTATTTTATGTTCGTCCTAAGACTATTCAATACCCTTGAGCTGGGAGGCGCAAAGATTCTTTTCTCTATTTGCAACAGTTTTTTCTCCTCCCTTCTTCTGGCTCGGTACTCGTCTCGCGCTGCTCTGGCTTTTCGCTGCAGCGCCCTTTGATACTCCTCGTCGGTTGCTGCCTTTTTTTGCCCACATTCACCATCATACCAAAGGTTTCTTGACGGAGGTGGTAGGAAATCTAAGGTGTTCTCGGCTACTTCCTGAATGGCTGTGCGGCAATGCAGCCAAATACTGTTGACATTAGTGCTCGACGTAGGCATACCGGAGAGCCTTTCGCTTAGTTGCTCCCTGTAGACTCTGGTAATCTCCGGCGTGCTCAGGCGTCCTATGTCGAACTTCCTCATGGTGGGCTGGTGCAGCTTTCTGACATTAGACAGAAAGCTTCTCGAATTTCGCCGTTCGGAACCGGCAATTAACTAGAGGCCCCTTTCACCCATGGGAAAATAAAATCTCACACAACATGGGTGATTGAGAGAAGCTCGGCTTTGGTCCTACATACATATGTACATACAATATCCGTGGCGCAGTAGTTAGTGTTTTGGACTCTGGCGCACGATGAGCGAGTTCGGATCCCGATAACACCAACGCCATCGAATGTTTATCTCGCGACGTTCCTCCTCGGCGGGGTACTGGCAAAACCGTAGTAAACTTGCCATGAAAAAGCTTCTCGCCGTTCGGAATCGGCATTAGACTGTAGGTCCCTTTCACCTGTGTGAAAAATAAATCACACACAACATGGGCGATTGAGAGAAGCCTGGCTCTGGTCCTTCATGGGCTGTAACGACACCAAAGAAGAAGAAGAATTGTCATATTTTGTCCAAGGTGGTGAGCGACTAATCGGTTTTTGCTCGACAGTGTATACTTTGTCTTATCCTCGTTGATTTTAAGACCAACTCCTTTCGCCTGTTCCTCAATCGCCGTGAAAGCTTTTACAACGTCACGTCGAGACCGCGTGATGATGTCCTGATGATCCTAGCAACTGGACAGACTTGTAGAAGACAGTGCCTTCCCTGTGGACGCCTGCCCGTCGCAGTATCTGCTCTAGCACTAAATTGAAGAAGTCACACGAGAGCGCATATCCTCGCCGAGACCCGGTGCCTGTTCCAAATGGTTCAGTAGTACTAGAACCGAATTGCACGGCGCATTACATATTTTTCAGCGTGTCACGATACAGCCGGATCAGTTTTACTGGGATCCCGAATTCGGCCATCGCATCAAATAATTTTTTGCGATTAATACTGCCGTATGCGGCAGAGATAGTGTTTATCGATTTGAAACTCGCTGGTCTTTTCCAGGATTTGTCGAAGTGTGAATAGTTGGTCTATAGTCGATTTACCGGGCGGGAAGTCGCACTGGTAGCTCCCGATTAGCGCGGTGCAAAAGGGCTTTAGACGTTTACACAGTACGCTGGGCATGATGTTGTATGCGAAATTGAGCAGGGACATACCTCTATAGTTCTTGCAAGAGGTTGGATCGCTCTTTTGTTGGATGGGGCAAATGGAACTGATATTACAGTCGTTGGGCATCCTTTCATCTTCCCAAGTTCTACAGATGATCTGGCGCATGCTCCCTACCAGAACATCGCCGCCGGTCTTGAAAAGCCTGATGGCCAGCCATCTGAGCCAGCGGCCTTGTTGTTCTTCAGTTTTTGAATAACTGTGCCAACTTCTTCGATGCTGGGTGGAAGGACTACTTCAGCGGCCTACAACTAATGTATAATAAAATTCATGAAATTAACAATTTAAGTTGAGCAGGCTAAGTTGGCTATATCGCCGTATTTTTTTAGCTAAGGATTTCTATTGGCGGCACATTTACCATCATTCCATCACATCGAAATACACCTGGCCAATAGGACGATATGACATCCATTCAACTGCGTTCTTGGGCTCAAACAGGGCTATATATGACGGCCCGACTACTTTACTCTTCTTCGGAACATATTCGCTCGAATAGGCTCTAGTGATGAATTCACAAGAAAATTTTTAGCAATTTTCTCGAATATCACTTCTGCTACACACTCTTACACTCTTCTTACTAATATGTGACTATGGTGATCGATTGCGAAGGGTTCCCGTCGGTGGCACCCACATGTTCTTTTATCTGTTCGCACGTTATTATACTCCAAAATAAAAAGCGAATCACCAAGCGATACTGCTCTTTTTGACAAATTTGTGTGTTTCGCATAATAACTGACAGTGCAATGTAGTAATAACAACATCCCGATTTTTGATACGTTTCCATACCAATATTTAGATTATCAGACCACAACGCTGCTCTTTCATCATCCACAGCTACTATATTTCATAGCTGGAAATTGCTTATTTCTAGAAATAAATTCAAAAGTCCCAGTCTCAGCTACTATCCTCCTCCTCCAGCTTAATCCAATAATCACTAAACACCTTTAACCCCCTGAACCCCACTCAGACTCCATCACCGCTAAGTGCATCACCCAAAAACGTCTCTCGGTAACATTCCAAACACCACGACACCTAATGATTATAATACTTAGTAAACGCATTAGACCTACTCTGTGGCTAATGTGTTAATCGTAATGTGTGCCACCGATTAGGGTCGATACGCCGATAAAAAGTGTTAATAACGACTTGCTTCCCCCCTTGCTCATACTGCCATCGCCAATGCTATTTGGGAATTTATAGGCAATAACTTTTCGGGTTTCGTATTAATTTTCCTTCGTTTGTTTTAAGAGCATTCCATTGCATTCAGTTCCATCATCATCATCATCATCGGTAACAGAAGTGACATCGTCACCACGTGTTAGCTGGCACAATTGGCGCCGGGTCGTATGTTATTTTTGTCGAAAATGATGCTTTGGGCGAGGGTACCAAGTGTAGGGTTAACCCTTGTATCACTGCGCGGCTATGGAGTGCATTGAGAAATGTGTTGATTTATGATGACACCAGGCAAGCGAGGATGTTCCCGAAATCCCCAAGTGGAAAGGATAATAGCGGTTAATGCGATTGTGTAAAAGAGGCTTAGTACTCGAAATGGTGCGGCACGATGTTGGCGCACACCCTTGTCGTTTCTCTGTTGAAGGAAAACCACTAATTAAATCTTTAAAGATCGTTTGGATGACGAGGCGGTTTTGTGTGAGGAAATTCGCCTTGTAAGTGTCGTTCTTGTTTTTTTTTTTGCGGGATACGATTGAGAGGCTTTCGTGTGATGTTTCACTTGATTTTTTGCTGTGGCTCGTGTAATACTTGATAGTGTAGAAGTTTGTATTAAAATTGTCGTTTTTGTCCTTTTTCTATTTTCAGTTTAATCAGGACTTGTATTCAGCATCGGGCGTACCATTGGCCTCGTCCAGTGCATCAGGCAGTTCACACTCACCATGCAGTCCGATACTTCCGCCTTCAGTTAGTGCCAATGCGGCTGTAGCCGCTGCGGCAGCGGTGCATAATGCAAATGCAAACTCTAGTTTATCGGCGCTGCCAATCGGAAGTAGTAATTCATTACATAGTAGAACATTAACCAAAGAGGAGGATCTCGGGACGACGCGAAGTGACAATGAAGGTAAAATTGCATTCAACTACATACATACATACGTACATATGTTCATACATATGTATATGTATATTATTTATTTATTTTTTTTTATGCAAAAGTTGGTGAAAATCTTCAAAAGAGACTATGAGGAGCGACAGCGCGTACCCATAGTAGAGTGAGATTTGACTCATTAAAAACACCCTTCTTCTTCTAATCGGGCGCTACAGTTCACGGTGAACCTGGGCCTCAATCAATATGCCCCAACTAGGACGATCTTTTGCCAGCCGTTTCCATTGCCGCACACCTGGTTGGCTGAGGTCTCCTTCCACTTGTGTGCGCCATCTTTAGTGCGGCCGTCCTCTGTTTCTTCGTCCCTTGGGGTTGTATTCCCTCCATCCCACGTCTGCGTTTATAGGACCGAAAATCACATGCAAAATCTTTCTCTCGAACCGACCAAGGATCTCCGCATCCGCTTTTGATAGTGTCCATGCTTCTGCGGCGTACAGCAGGACCGGGATGATAAGGGTCTTATATAGAGTCAGCTTGGTCGATCGATAGAGGGCTCTATTACTCAAATGCCTCGTGAGTGATTCTGCGTTTGATTTCGGAACTGACGTCGTTGTGCCAGGTCACTACGGAGCCAAGGTAAACGAAGTACTTAACTACCTCAAACTTATTGCTGTCAATAAAAACGTTCTGGCCAAGACGTCGGTGGTGAGCGTCCTCTTTTGATGACAGCATATATTTAGTTTTTCTCTCGCTTACCGCAAGACCAACTTTCGCCGCCTCGAACTCAATACTCGCAAACGCCTCATTGACATCTTGCTGTGATCTACCTATTATGTCAATATCGTCGGTGTATGCAAGGAGTTGCGAGGATTTGAAATATATTGTGCCTCTTGTATTGGCCAGTGATTTTTGCACAATCATTTCTAATATGATGTTGAAGAAATCACACGACAGCGCATCGCCCTGCCTAAGTCCTTTTTTGACATCAAAACTATCGGCGAGCGTTCTCCAAAGTCATCCTGCATAGTCTGACGAGCTTAGCACGTATGTCAAAGGCAGACAGCGTTGTATAGCTCGTCTCTTATTACGTTGTCGTATGCGGCTTTGAAGTCGACAAATAGGTGATGGGTGTCGAGTGTGAAGATTTGGTCGATGGTGGACTTCCCTGGCCTGAATACGCACTGATAAGGACCTATCAGCTTATTTACAAAAGGCTTCAGGCGTTCACACAAAACGGCAGAGAAGATTTTGTAGGCGATGTTAAGAAGACTTATTACTCTGTAGTTGGCGCAATCAGAGGGATTTTCTTTCTTGTGGATCGGTCATACGATGCTGAGACTCCATTTCTCGGGCATGCTTTCCTCTGACCATATCTTACAGATGAGCTGGTGCATGATCCTAACCAGGTCATTTCCAGCTGCCTTGAAGTGCTCAGCCGACAGTCCGCCTGCGCCAGCAGCTTTATTCGACTTGAGTTTCGATATGGCAACCTTAACTAAGTCTAGGTCAAGGGGACGGAATTCTCTGCGATCTTCATTCTGCCTGACAGCGGTATATTGACTAACATCGCCGTTATAAAGTCTGCAGAAGTGGTTTTTCCATATTCTCAACATCGACTGCGATTCTACTAGTAGGTGTCCATTCTCATCCCTACGGGCTTCCGTTCCGGCTTTATAACCTTGGCATATTCGCTTTATCTGTTGACAAAACTTTCGAAAGTCACGCCCGCAGTAACATCTTTCCAAATCCTCAATCACGCGCTTCTGGTGTTCTTTCTTCTTTCTCCTGTGAAGTTTATGCTCCTCCCTTCTCTTTGACTCGCATAGCTCACGAGCTGCTCTTGTTCTTTTATCCAGCTAGGCTTTGTATGCCTCCTTCTTTGCTCTGTGAATCTTCCTGCACCCGTCATCGAAACAGGTGTTTATTCGTGATGGAGCCTTAAGGCCCAAAACTTCAGATGCAGTGCTTTTCAGGGCTAATTTGCAAATGTTCCACTGTTGTTCTATTGATAGCGTGGAGGGTTGAGGTGTATTGGAGAGATTAAGGGAGACAAGACCGGTAAAAGCACGAGCGGTTTCTGGCGATAGTAGCTTTCCGACGTCATAACTTTGTATTCTTACCCTACTCCGCTGCGTTCGTGATATCCGTAGGCGTATCCTGGCTACTACAAGATATTGGTCCGAGTCGATGTTAGCTCCTCGGAAAGTTCAAACATCAAGAATAGTGGAGGAGTGTCTGACGTCGATCGCTATGTGATCAATCTGGCTAGTGTCTGATTGATCTGGCGACCGCCAGGTGCCTTTGTGTATACCGAGGTGCGGGAAACGCGTACTGGCTAGAAGGAGATTTCGCCCCGTAGCAACATCAATCAGCATGTATCCGTTATCGGATGAACTGTCGTGTAGGCTGTGTTTGCCGATGACTCGTTCAAAGATGCTTTAACCCAGCTTAGCATTGAAGTCTCCTAGTACAATTTTGATAGCTGGGATATTGGGCATACGTTCTGTCTAGGAGACCGTAGAACTCATCTTTGGTGGAGTCATCCTTGTCTTCCGTGAGGCGTTCGCTCACATGCCGAAAGCTGAGCACTTTTTGCCTAAGTCCACCTCGAACAACAAATCCGCATCCGAACAATCGTTCCATCGCATTTCCTGGATGGCAGTTATGTCCGCTTTATAATGGTCTAGGGCGTCCGCAAGTTGTTCGGCTGCACGTGGTCTGTTTATGGATCATTGTCCTTTTTCCGCTTTTTGCAAGGATCGTTAATATTAATCCGGTCCGTTTTATCCGAGGCTTGTGATTGTTTCGGAGTTTGCAGTTTTTTTCACCTTTACGGCTTACTAGGCCGTAGCCTAGTTTTTTTTTACTACAACTAAGTCAGTTGACTTATCCAGTAGTTTTCTGTTCTCGAGCTAATCACATTTAGCAGGCAGTTTTCCAGTGAGAGTTCCTGCAATCCACAGAGTGCGTGCGGTTTAGGATCGTCGCGCTAAATCAAATAGCTGTGTCCTTTGAAGACGGCGCAACGGGTTTCGTTTCTCTATTATTTCAAAAACCGCATTATTGATACATATAACCTTCCAGTCAATCTCTATGTTTTCGGGCAAAGTTTAAATTACGATGAATGTCCTCGTTTCGAATATACCATGGCGCGTTAACAACGGTTTGCAATATTTTATTTTGAAACTTTTGTATAATAGAAGAATTGCTTCTTTACATGAGCTTTCTACTAGAGTTTCGGATCGAGAGTCATGCCTAGGTATTTTGCCTTATTTGTGAATTGAATCCGAATGTCATCTACATAGAGAAGCAGTGCACTTACTTTTCTATAAGTACAATTAACTTGGGTAGATTTGGTTTCGTTAAGCGCGATTCGCCAAATCATTGTCCAGTCGCTTATACGGTTCAGGACAATGTAGTCGGTGATTCTTCGACTGGGTTTCCTGTGGCCAAAATTGCAGTATTATCGGCGAATGTGGCAAGCTCAGTGCCATTCGTTTATGGTATGTCTCTGGTACATAGTAGGTACAGTAGCGGACCAAGTGCGCTTCCCTGCGGGATGCCAGCCGTAATTGGTCTAAAATCTGAGTATTCGCTCCCGTCTTTAACACGAAAGAGTCTATTGGATAAGCAGTTTCCCAGAACGTTCGATAGTTGTTCAGTGAAAACTTGCCTCAGTTTATATCCCACACCTTCGTGCCACACTTTGTCAAAGGCTTGGGAGACCTCAAGAAATACGCCCGAACATGGCTTATGGTCACGTACTTTTGGTCTAAGGGGGATTGCGTTCTTCACCTTTCCTCGACAATCGGCCATAAGCGATTGATTATAATTCTTTCGAAGACTTTCGGAACGATCGGCAATAATGATATCGGGCAGTAAGATTTTTTATCCGTCGGTGGCTTTCCGCTCTTTAGAACCATGTCCTTTTAAGGACATCTCCTGTTATTAAGACATAGCCTGGTGGCTATAGCTTAAGGGATTTTATGATATGTTCCAGTTCGGAAAGCGTAGCTCGCGTCATTCTTTATTCTAGGGTCCTTTCCAGAGTTTTACTATTGTCAGGCAGCGGTTGTCCTCTGAATGGCTTGAAGGTTCCAGCAAGATATTTAGCAAAAACTTCAGACTTTCCTCCATCGTCTTTCGCCCAAATCAAAATGTTTTAATTTTCCCTAATTGGTGGTGACTGCAGCTTAGGCTTTTTAATGCCCTTAATAGCTTTCCAAAGGGAGTAATTTGATTCCTTGTTAGCGGTTAGGCTTTCTAGGCTTTTGAATTCCCTGAGAGATTTCCGCAGTAGGTTACATAATCGGTTTAAATATGTTTTATGCTGCGGTGCTCGACTTTGTTGCCATCGTTTACGGGCTTTTCGTTTCTCCTTTATCAGCTCTTTAATTTCTGCTGGAAATTGTTTGGCACTTTTTCGGAAGGGACTATGGATTTCGCATTCTAATTCGTAAAGCGTCATAAGTGGCACTCTTAGACTAGTACCTTCTTAAATTTCATTCCTTAAACCTTCGCAATTTGTCCTTCTATTCATAAGCCTAGGGGGTTCAGGCTTTCAATAAGAGTTTCACTCATCGTCAATATATGTAACTGGGGAATGGTCTTTTTTGGTCTTTTCGAATTTGATGTCAGGTGTTTTCGCAGTGTCTGTAGGCCAGGAGTTTGGTTTTCCAGTTGAGTAAAAGCTCGGGTCGGAGCTGGGTTAACCATTCGCTCTACATGGCTCAGCCATCTTAGACGTTGGATCCGTAGACGTATAGTTCGTCGTTGTGTCTTCTCCTCCACTCCCCGTTTATACAAACAGGACCATCGACCAAGGGCCTATTCATCTGCTTTTGTTAAAGTCCAGGCCTAGGCGCCATAGAGGAGGACCGGGATGATTAAGGTTTTGTAGCGCCCAACTTTGGTCTTTCGAGAGAAAGCTCGACTTCTCAATTGCATCTTGAGCACAGAGAAGTAGCGGTTGGCAATAGTAATTCTGCGTTTGATCTCAGCGCGCGTGTTGTTGTTGCTGGTCATTAGTGAGCCAAGGTAGTCGAAGTC
Source organism: Eumerus sabulonum (assembly GCA_951905685.1). Classification (NCBI taxonomy): domain Eukaryota; kingdom Metazoa; phylum Arthropoda; class Insecta; order Diptera; family Syrphidae; genus Eumerus; species Eumerus sabulonum. The sequence goes on from OX645064.1 coordinate 43,189,046, forward strand.
CTTGATCACTTCGCATCTGTAGCTGCCAATTGTGACGTTCTGGCCGAGAAGTCGGTGTTGCGCGTCTTTTTTGGTTGATAGCATATATTTAATTTTACCCTCGTTAACCGAAAGACCCATTTTAGCCGCTTCTGCTTCAATGCTTTCGACAGCACCATTGACGTGCCGCTGTGTTCGTCCAATTACGTTAATATCATCCGCGTACGCAAGCAGTTGTGTAGACTTTAAATATATCGCACCTCTTGTGTTGACCAGTGAATCTCGTATGATCTTTTCAAGCACGATGTTGAAGAAATTACATGACAGTGCGTCACCTTGTCTAAATCTTATTTTAACATCAAAGGTCTCGGCTAATTCGCTACCGACCTTAATGGAGTAGCGAGAGTTCTCCATTGTCATTCTGCACAATCTGACGAGCAGGGATGTCGAAACTAGAGATAGTGCTGTATAGCTCGTCATAAGCGGCCTTGAAATCGGCGAATAGGTGGTGGGTATCGATTTGGTATTCTTGGGTCTTCTTCAAGATCTGCCGCAGTGTGAATATTTGGTCTATTGTGGATTTACCTGGCCTGAAACCACACTGATAAGAACCTATCAGATTATCCACAAAGGGTTTCAGGCGTTCACACAGTACGGCAGAGAAGATCTTGTATGCGATGTTAAGGAGACTTATTCCTTTGTAGTTGGCGCAATTATAGGGGTCTCATTTCAAATGGACAGGGCAAACGATGGTGAGATACCATTCGTCGGGCATGCTTTCCTCCGACCATATTTTACAGATGAGTCGCATTAAATAGCTCGGCAGACAGCCCGTCTGCGTTCGCAGCTTTATTGTTCTTCAGCTTTGAAATTACTAGCTTAATTTCATCTAGGTCGGGTGCATCTTCGTCCGTTGCAAATGAATCATTCTGCCTGACAGCGGTATTAGATCTTTCATCGCCGTTAAATAGTCTACAGGAGTGTTCTTTCCATATTCTCAGCATCGACTGTGACCCTACTACTAGTTGTCTGTCTTCATCCCTAGAGGCTTCCACTCTGGCTTTATAGCCCTGGCACTTTCATTATTCCTGTGATAGCATCTCTCCATCTCCTTGATATCACGCTTTTATGCTGCCTTTTTTCCTTCCTTAAAAGTATGTGTTCCTCTGTCCGTTTCTGCTCGTAATGTTTACGAGTGGCTCTCGTCAGTTTATGTACCATGGCTTCGTAGGCGTTTTGCATTGCTACATGGGCTTGCCCGCATTGTTTATCTAGCTGACGGTAGCTTGAAACCCAACACATCAGAGTCAGCGTCTCTGATGGCACGCTGGCAATGCTCCCACTCTTGTGCTGTGGATTGTTCTGGTGTCATTCGAGTTTGCGAGAGGTTGAGAGAAAATCGATTGAAAATGGTCCTAGCGGTCTCCTGCGATCGTAGCTTTCCGCCGACAAATTTTCGTTGTCCAGTTCGACTCCGTGGCATCCTTGATATCTTCATTCGTACATTGGCTACAACAAAGGTAGTGATCCGAGTCGATGTTTGCTCCTCGGAAGGTTCGTATGCTGAGCAGTGTTTGGCGTCGATCGCAACGTGATCAATCTGATTGGTGGTAGACTCAGGTGATCGCCAGCTCCTTTGTGAATATTGAGATGCGGGAATAGTGTGCTAGCCAGAAGGAGATTTCGTCCTGCCAGGAAGTCGAGTAGCCGATGTCCGTTTTCGGACGTGGTCTCGTGTTGGCTATAGTTCCCCGTGAGCGACTCAAATATGTCCTCTTTGCCCAATTTCGCCTTAAAATCTCATAGAACTATTATTGTGTAGTAGCGCTACAGTTCACGGTGAACCTGGGCCTCAATCAATATGCCCCAACTAGGACGATCTTTTGCCAGCCGTTTCCATTGCCGCACACCTGGTTGGCTGAGGTCTCCTTCCACTTGTGTGCGCCATCTTTAGTGCGGCCGTCCTCTGTTTCTTCGTCCCTTGGGGTTGTATTCCCTCCATCCCACGTCTGCGTTTATAGGACCGAAAATCACATGCAAAATCTTTCTCTCGAACCGACCAAGGATCTCCGCATCCGCTTTTGATAGTGTCCATGCTTCTGCGGCGTACAGCAGGACCGGGATGATAAGGGTCTTATATAGAGTCAGCTTGGTCGATCGATAGAGGGCTCTATTACTCAAATGCCTCGTGAGTGATTCTGCGTTTGATTTCGGAACTGACGTCGTTGTGCCAGGTCACTACGGAGCCAAGGTAAACGAAGTACTTAACTACCTCAAACTTATTGCTGTCAATAAAAACGTTCTGGCCAAGACGTCGGTGGTGAGCGTCCTCTTTTGATGACAGCATATATTTAGTTTTTCTCTCGCTTACCGCAAGACCAACTTTCGCCGCCTCGAACTCAATACTCGCAAACGCCTCATTGACATCTTGCTGTGATCTACCTATTATGTCAATATCGTCGGTGTATGCAAGGAGTTGCGAGGATTTGAAATATATTGTGCCTCTTGTATTGGCCAGTGATTTTTGCACAATCATTTCTAATATGATGTTGAAGAAATCACACGACAGCGCATCGCCCTGCCTAAGTCCTTTTTTGACATCAAAACTATCGGCGAGCGTTCTCCAAAGTCATCCTGCATAGTCTGACGAGCTTAGCACGTATGTCAAAGGCAGACAGCGTTGTATAGCTCGTCTCTTATTACGTTGTCGTATGCGGCTTTGAAGTCGACAAATAGGTGATGGGTGTCGAGTGTGAAGATTTGGTCGATGGTGGACTTCCCTGGCCTGAATACGCACTGATAAGGACCTATCAGCTTATTTACAAAAGGCTTCAGGCGTTCACACAAAACGGCAGAGAAGATTTTGTAGGCGATGTTAAGAAGACTTATTACTCTGTAGTTGGCGCAATCAGAGGGATTTTCTTTCTTGTGGATCGGTCATACGATGCTGAGACTCCATTTCTCGGGCATGCTTTCCTCTGACCATATCTTACAGATGAGCTGGTGCATGATCCTAACCAGGTCATTTCCAGCTGCCTTGAAGTGCTCAGCCGACAGTCCGCCTGCGCCAGCAGCTTTATTCGACTTGAGTTTCGATATGGCAACCTTAACTAAGTCTAGGTCAAGGGGACGGAATTCTCTGCGATCTTCATTCTGCCTGACAGCGGTATATTGACTAACATCGCCGTTATAAAGTCTGCAGAAGTGGTTTTTCCATATTCTCAACATCGACTGCGATTCTACTAGTAGGTGTCCATTCTCATCCCTACGGGCTTCCGTTCCGGCTTTATAACCTTGGCATATTCGCTTTATCTGTTGACAAAACTTTCGAAAGTCACGCCCGCAGTAACATCTTTCCAAATCCTCAATCACGCGCTTCTGGTGTTCTTTCTTCTTTCTCCTGTGAAGTTTATGCTCCTCCCTTCTCTTTGACTCGCATAGCTCACGAGCTGCTCTTGTTCTTTTATCCAGCTAGGCTTTGTATGCCTCCTTCTTTGCTCTGTGAATCTTCCTGCACCCGTCATCGAAACAGGTGTTTATTCGTGATGGAGCCTTAAGGCCCAAAACTTCAGATGCAGTGCTTTTCAGGGCTAATTTGCAAATGTTCCACTGTTGTTCTATTGATAGCGTGGAGGGTTGAGGTGTATTGGAGAGATTAAGGGAGACAAGACCGGTAAAAGCACGAGCGGTTTCTGGCGATAGTAGCTTTCCGACGTCATAACTTTGTATTCTTACCCTACTCCGCTGCGTTCGTGATATCCGTAGGCGTATCCTGGCTACTACAAGATATTGGTCCGAGTCGATGTTAGCTCCTCGGAAAGTTCAAACATCAAGAATAGTGGAGGAGTGTCTGACGTCGATCGCTATGTGATCAATCTGGCTAGTGTCTGATTGATCTGGCGACCGCCAGGTGCCTTTGTGTATACCGAGGTGCGGGAAACGCGTACTGGCTAGAAGGAGATTTCGCCCCGTAGCAACATCAATCAGCATGTATCCGTTATCGGATGAACTGTCGTGTAGGCTGTGTTTGCCGATGACTCGTTCAAAGATGCTTTAACCCAGCTTAGCATTGAAGTCTCCTAGTACAATTTTGATAGCTGGGATATTGGGCATACGTTCTGTCTAGGAGACCGTAGAACTCATCTTTGGTGGAGTCATCCTTGTCTTCCGTGAGGCGTTCGCTCACATGCCGAAAGCTGAGCACTTTTTGCCTAAGTCCACCTCGAACAACAAATCCGCATCCGAACAATCGTTCCATCGCATTTCCTGGATGGCAGTTATGTCCGCTTTATAATGGTCTAGGGCGTCCGCAAGTTGTTCGGCTGCACGTGGTCTGTTTATGGATCATTGTCCTTTTTCCGCTTTTTGCAAGGATCGTTAATATTAATCCGGTCCGTTTTATCCGAGGCTTGTGATTGTTTCGGAGTTTGCAGTTTTTTTCACCTTTACGGCTTACTAGGCCGTAGCCTAGTTTTTTTTTACTACAACTAAGTCAGTTGACTTATCCAGTAGTTTTCTGTTCTCGAGCTAATCACATTTAGCAGGCAGTTTTCCAGTGAGAGTTCCTGCAATCCACAGAGTGCGTGCGGTTTAGGATCGTCGCGCTAAATCAAATAGCTGTGTCCTTTGAAGACGGCGCAACGGGTTTCGTTTCTCTATTATTTCAAAAACCGCATTATTGATACATATAACCTTCCAGTCAATCTCTATGTTTTCGGGCAAAGTTTAAATTACGATGAATGTCCTCGTTTCGAATATACCATGGCGCGTTAACAACGGTTTGCAATATTTTATTTTGAAACTTTTGTATAATAGAAGAATTGCTTCTTTACATGAGCTTTCTACTAGAGTTTCGGATCGAGAGTCATGCCTAGGTATTTTGCCTTATTTGTGAATTGAATCCGAATGTCATCTACATAGAGAAGCAGTGCACTTACTTTTCTATAAGTACAATTAACTTGGGTAGATTTGGTTTCGTTAAGCGCGATTCGCCAAATCATTGTCCAGTCGCTTATACGGTTCAGGACAATGTAGTCGGTGATTCTTCGACTGGGTTTCCTGTGGCCAAAATTGCAGTATTATCGGCGAATGTGGCAAGCTCAGTGCCATTCGTTTATGGTATGTCTCTGGTACATAGTAGGTACAGTAGCGGACCAAGTGCGCTTCCCTGCGGGATGCCAGCCGTAATTGGTCTAAAATCTGAGTATTCGCTCCCGTCTTTAACACGAAAGAGTCTATTGGATAAGCAGTTTCCCAGAACGTTCGATAGTTGTTCAGTGAAAACTTGCCTCAGTTTATATCCCACACCTTCGTGCCACACTTTGTCAAAGGCTTGGGAGACCTCAAGAAATACGCCCGAACATGGCTTATGGTCACGTACTTTTGGTCTAAGGGGGATTGCGTTCTTCACCTTTCCTCGACAATCGGCCATAAGCGATTGATTATAATTCTTTCGAAGACTTTCGGAACGATCGGCAATAATGATATCGGGCAGTAAGATTTTTTATCCGTCGGTGGCTTTCCGCTCTTTAGAACCATGTCCTTTTAAGGACATCTCCTGTTATTAAGACATAGCCTGGTGGCTATAGCTTAAGGGATTTTATGATATGTTCCAGTTCGGAAAGCGTAGCTCGCGTCATTCTTTATTCTAGGGTCCTTTCCAGAGTTTTACTATTGTCAGGCAGCGGTTGTCCTCTGAATGGCTTGAAGGTTCCAGCAAGATATTTAGCAAAAACTTCAGACTTTCCTCCATCGTCTTTCGCCCAAATCAAAATGTTTTAATTTTCCCTAATTGGTGGTGACTGCAGCTTAGGCTTTTTAATGCCCTTAATAGCTTTCCAAAGGGAGTAATTTGATTCCTTGTTAGCGGTTAGGCTTTCTAGGCTTTTGAATTCCCTGAGAGATTTCCGCAGTAGGTTACATAATCGGTTTAAATATGTTTTATGCTGCGGTGCTCGACTTTGTTGCCATCGTTTACGGGCTTTTCGTTTCTCCTTTATCAGCTCTTTAATTTCTGCTGGAAATTGTTTGGCACTTTTTCGGAAGGGACTATGGATTTCGCATTCTAATTCGTAAAGCGTCATAAGTGGCACTCTTAGACTAGTACCTTCTTAAATTTCATTCCTTAAACCTTCGCAATTTGTCCTTCTATTCATAAGCCTAGGGGGTTCAGGCTTTCAATAAGAGTTTCACTCATCGTCAATATATGTAACTGGGGAATGGTCTTTTTTGGTCTTTTCGAATTTGATGTCAGGTGTTTTCGCAGTGTCTGTAGGCCAGGAGTTTGGTTTTCCAGTTGAGTAAAAGCTCGGGTCGGAGCTGGGTTAACCATTCGCTCTACATGGCTCAGCCATCTTAGACGTTGGATCCGTAGACGTATAGTTCGTCGTTGTGTCTTCTCCTCCACTCCCCGTTTATACAAACAGGACCATCGACCAAGGGCCTATTCATCTGCTTTTGTTAAAGTCCAGGCCTAGGCGCCATAGAGGAGGACCGGGATGATTAAGGTTTTGTAGCGCCCAACTTTGGTCTTTCGAGAGAAAGCTCGACTTCTCAATTGCATCTTGAGCACAGAGAAGTAGCGGTTGGCAATAGTAATTCTGCGTTTGATCTCAGCGCGCGTGTTGTTGTTGCTGGTCATTAGTGAGCCAAGGTAGTCGAAGTCCTTGATCACTTCGCATCTGTAGCTGCCAATTGTGACGTTCTGGCCGAGAAGTCGGTGTTGCGCGTCTTTTTTGGTTGATAGCATATATTTAATTTTACCCTCGTTAACCGAAAGACCCATTTTAGCCGCTTCTGCTTCAATGCTTTCGACAGCACCATTGACGTGCCGCTGTGTTCGTCCAATTACGTTAATATCATCCGCGTACGCAAGCAGTTGTGTAGACTTTAAATATATCGCACCTCTTGTGTTGACCAGTGAATCTCGTATGATCTTTTCAAGCACGATGTTGAAGAAATTACATGACAGTGCGTCACCTTGTCTAAATCTTATTTTAACATCAAAGGTCTCGGCTAATTCGCTACCGACCTTAATGGAGTAGCGAGAGTTCTCCATTGTCATTCTGCACAATCTGACGAGCAGGGATGTCGAAACTAGAGATAGTGCTGTATAGCTCGTCATAAGCGGCCTTGAAATCGGCGAATAGGTGGTGGGTATCGATTTGGTATTCTTGGGTCTTCTTCAAGATCTGCCGCAGTGTGAATATTTGGTCTATTGTGGATTTACCTGGCCTGAAACCACACTGATAAGAACCTATCAGATTATCCACAAAGGGTTTCAGGCGTTCACACAGTACGGCAGAGAAGATCTTGTATGCGATGTTAAGGAGACTTATTCCTTTGTAGTTGGCGCAATTATAGGGGTCTCATTTCAAATGGACAGGGCAAACGATGGTGAGATACCATTCGTCGGGCATGCTTTCCTCCGACCATATTTTACAGATGAGTCGCATTAAATAGCTCGGCAGACAGCCCGTCTGCGTTCGCAGCTTTATTGTTCTTCAGCTTTGAAATTACTAGCTTAATTTCATCTAGGTCGGGTGCATCTTCGTCCGTTGCAAATGAATCATTCTGCCTGACAGCGGTATTAGATCTTTCATCGCCGTTAAATAGTCTACAGGAGTGTTCTTTCCATATTCTCAGCATCGACTGTGACCCTACTACTAGTTGTCTGTCTTCATCCCTAGAGGCTTCCACTCTGGCTTTATAGCCCTGGCACTTTCATTATTCCTGTGATAGCATCTCTCCATCTCCTTGATATCACGCTTTTATGCTGCCTTTTTTCCTTCCTTAAAAGTATGTGTTCCTCTGTCCGTTTCTGCTCGTAATGTTTACGAGTGGCTCTCGTCAGTTTATGTACCATGGCTTCGTAGGCGTTTTGCATTGCTACATGGGCTTGCCCGCATTGTTTATCTAGCTGACGGTAGCTTGAAACCCAACACATCAGAGTCAGCGTCTCTGATGGCACGCTGGCAATGCTCCCACTCTTGTGCTGTGGATTGTTCTGGTGTCATTCGAGTTTGCGAGAGGTTGAGAGAAAATCGATTGAAAATGGTCCTAGCGGTCTCCTGCGATCGTAGCTTTCCGCCGACAAATTTTCGTTGTCCAGTTCGACTCCGTGGCATCCTTGATATCTTCATTCGTACATTGGCTACAACAAAGGTAGTGATCCGAGTCGATGTTTGCTCCTCGGAAGGTTCGTATGCTGAGCAGTGTTTGGCGTCGATCGCAACGTGATCAATCTGATTGGTGGTAGACTCAGGTGATCGCCAGCTCCTTTGTGAATATTGAGATGCGGGAATAGTGTGCTAGCCAGAAGGAGATTTCGTCCTGCCAGGAAGTCGAGTAGCCGATGTCCGTTTTCGGACGTGGTCTCGTGTTGGCTATAGTTCCCCGTGAGCGACTCAAATATGTCCTCTTTGCCCAATTTCGCCTTAAAATCTCATAGAACTATTATTGTGTAGTAGCTGGGACAGTGAGCATAGGTTCTGTCTAGGAGATCGTATAATTCTTCTTTGAGTCGATCGTCCTTTTTTCCGTCCTTGTTTCCAAAATTAGCTTTTATGCGGATTGTTATGAGGCGTTTGCTTACATCCCGGAAGCTTAAGACTTTTCGTCGGAGACTTCTTCGAGTAACGAATCCGCATTCGAATAAGCGCTGTTTGTTCTCCTTGTAGCAATTCACGTAGTAGATGTCGCAGTTTTTCATCCGTCTTTTGCCTGGTCCATCCCATCGTACTAGTTGGAGTGCGGTTAAATCTGCTTTATAGCAGCTGATCGCCTGCACCCGGTCTGTTAAGGGACCTCACCTTCCAGGTGCAGACTCTTAAGTCCTTTAGTCGTTTGCAGGGATCGCAGCTTTGCATTCGTCCGTATCCGAGGCTTATGGTTATTTCGGGATATTACCCCTAAGCACACCCCCAACCTGGATGGCCAGGTTCCTCCTCGCCAGGAACAAGGAGTCGGGTCGCTACACACATTGGTTTACTGCCTGACGGGTGGCAGGGTAGCTATCCAGGGGAGGCCGCGTCAACTTGGATTGAGCAGGGACAGAGATCGAAGCTGGCGTTTGTCATGTTAAGCGCGATCAACTTCTTTATTCCGTTTGCTTGCTCCCTCCCCGACGTAAAATCACCACCAATAAGAAAATTTGGTCCAAGGTCAAATATTGACAGTTTATATTTAAAACTGAACTTGATATTGACAACGCAACCTTGAGTTCTAAGTACATTGTATATACTGACGCTCTATCCTATCTTATCGCAAGCTGAGCAAGTGCACCCAACCCGAAAGCACTGCACCATAAACAAAGGGAAAAATACTTGTCCGTCATAAATCCATCATTTCGAACACCTGAACGCGAGTAGTTGGCATTTCATTACCATTCATTTACAATTTGCAGATATCGCCGCCATGCCATTTGGTGCTGAGAACATGTCGACGGAAGTCATCCGTTCGTCGATTTACAAATTCATACGTTGTCATCGTTTTGTGTCACTGAAAATTGATTACGAATTGAGGGTCTCTGCGCCCCTTTCTACCTTGCAAAAATTATTATTCGCGACTACATTACTTATTTGGCCTTTTGCTCCCTGTTGCTCTGCTACTCTACTTGGTGTGTGCATTTTATTTTCTTGTCCATCTCAAATGTCATGTGACGTGAGGAAAAGCAAACATTTGAAGATATGGGGGCGCGTGCGTACAAGCCATGTCCACTCAGGTGTGTCCACTGTCCATCGCTACCGTTGAGCATGAAGATAAAATGAAAACAAAAACTTACGTAAGAGTGAAAAACCATTTGAGGAATTTATCATTCAAAATCGTTGGCATATTTTAGATTCCAGCTGCTGCCACGGCAGTAGCAGAAGCTCGCCCGCTGTCGTCGCATACATATGTATCTTTGTATCTACTCCATTCACCAATTCGTTTTATTTATTTATTTGCTGTTTTGTTTTATTTCATTTAATGTGCCAATAAAGTCGAATCAAATTTGCATATCACACACTGTTATAGTTATCCATTGTGCCATGTGTGGATTGTGGAAATGCTCGCCGCATGCCTTTCAAGATCAAGAGGATCCTGCCAACCTACATACTCTCGGATTTAGTGTGAAGTCCATTCAAATAACAAAAATGCTTTCTGCGACTAATTAATTTGTACATTTTTCACATTGTTTTGTGTCATTAACTCTTCCAAACAAGCATGAAAATGACTGGCTACGAATCTGATGCGAGATTGTCGTAAAACACGAATTTTTTGAATACGCCACATTGTATTGTGCTCCTCTTTCCTTTCTTTACTGTAGCCTCTTGCGAATGTTTTCAAAATTTCCTTCAAATTTAATTAATCATTTGATGATTAATATTTACCAGTCGGCGGAGTGACATTTGCTTATGTTACGCGCTCTTGCTGTTAAATGGTGTATGTTTTATGGTTTTGCTTTCAATGTGTGTCGACCTTAAAGCTACACGTTGGCGGTCAACTGTTAATTGGGGATCAAGTGATAGCTATACAATGTTTTGAGTAATTTGTTTCAAGACAATATTTTGTTGTCACTTCTGAAATCTATTATGACGGGCAGGGAGTCAAATAGCCTGCGCAGATTATTTCTTGAAATTTGGCAAAAAATTCTATAAGGAGACGCCTTACTTACTTACTTAGGTGGCACTACAGTCCGTGGTGAACCTGGGCCTCAAACAACAAGCGTCTCCAGCTGGCACGGTCTTTGGCCAGTTGTTTCCAGTTGTTTCCGCACGCCCAATTGGTTAAGGTCCCCTTCCACCTGCGTGCGCCACCGCTGATGCGGCCGTCCTCTGCCGCGCCTTCCTTCCGCAGTGGATTCGAAGATTCTTCGGGTCGGAGCTGTATTTTCCATGCGCTCTACATGGCCTAGCCACCTTAGACGCTGTATCCGTAGACGTCGTACCAGGCCGATGTCGCTGTACAACCCGTACAGTTCTTCGTTATATCTTCCCCTCCATACACCGTTTGAACAAATGGGACCGTAGATAGTGCGCAGAATTTTCCTCTCGAAACGACCAAGGGCATCTTCATCCGCTTTTGTTAAGTTCCAAGCCACTGCGCTGTAAAGAAGGATTGGGATGATTAAGGGGTTATATAGTGTCTCCTTGGTTTTCCGAGAGAGGGCTCTACTTCTCAATTGCCTCTTGAGAAACAGCGGTTGGCAAGAGTGAGTCTGCGTTTTATCTCAGCGCTGGTGTTGTTGTCGCTGGTCATCAGTGAGCCAAGGTAGACGAATTCCTTGACCACTTCAAAGTTATGTCCGCCCATGGTGACGTTCTGGCCAATACGTCGGTGTTGTCCCTCTCTGTTAGATGAAAGCAGATATTTGCTTACAATGCTTACAAAGGCCTCATTGACGTCTCGTCTCGGCGTACGTAAGCAATTGCGTAGACTTGAAATAAATCGTACCTCTTGTGTTGGTCAGTGACTCTTGCACGATCTTTTCAAGCACGATGTTGAAAAAGTTGCATGACAGCGCGTCACCTTGCCTAAATCCTTTTTTAACATCAAAGGTCTCGGTTTGCTCATTACTGACCTTAATGGAGCAGCGAGAATTCTCCATTGTCATCCTGCACAGTCGGACGAGTTTGGCAGGGATGTTAAAACTAGACATGGCTTTGTATAGCTCATCTCTATACACGCTGTCATATGCAGCCTTGAAATCGACGAAGAGGTGGTGAGTGTCGATTTGGTATTCCTAAGTCTTCTCCAAGATCTGCCGCAGCGTAAATATTTGGTTTACTGTGGACTTACCTTACCTGAAACCACACTGATAAGAGCCGATCAGATTATCCACCAACGGTTTAAGGCGTTCACACAATTCGGCAGAGAAGATCTTATTTGCGATGTTAAGGAGACTTATCCCCCTATAGTTGGCGCAGTTATAGGGGTCTCCTTTCTTATGGACCGGGCAGACGATGCTGAGATTCCATTCGTCGAACATGCTTAGGTAGGTAGGTAGGTAGGTAGGACCGTAGCCTTCCCATAAGCATTCTTGATATCCTCATTCGTACCTTGGATATAACAAGGTAGTGGTCCGAGTCGATGTTGGCCCCTCGAAAGGTTCGTACGTCGAGAATACAGGAGGAGTGTCTGGCGTCGATCGCAATGTGATCAATCTGGTTGGTGGTCGATTGATCAAAAGACCGTCGTAGCTAGGGCATTGGGCATATGTTCTGTCTAGGAGATCGTAGAATTCTTCTTTGAGTCGATCGTCCTTTTCTTCCGTTGGGGTGTGAGCGCATATCAAGCTTATGTTTCCAAATTTAGCTTTGATGCGGATTGTTATGAGGCGCTCGCCTACATCCCGAAAGCTTAAAACTTTTTGTCGTAGTCTTCCTCGAATAACGACTCCGCTGTTTGTTCTCCTTATAGCAGTACCCGTAGTAGATGTCGTAGTTTCTCATCCGTTTTTTGCCTGGTCCATCCCATCGCACTTCTTGGAGTGCGGTTACATCTGCTTTATAGCAGTTGAGGGTTTGCTCCAATTTATCGCCTGCACCAGGTCTGTTAAGGGACCTAACATTCCAGGTGCAGACTCTCAAGTACGTTAGTCGTTTGCAGGGGTCGTCAGCTTTGTATCCGTCCGTATCCGAGGCTTGTTGTTGTTTCGGAACAAATAGGTTTTTACGTGATAGGGATGTTACCCCTAAGCACAACCCCCAACCTGGAGGGCCAGGTTCCTCTTTCCCCAGGAACAAGGGGTTGGGTCGCTGCACACATTGGTTCACTACCTGGCGGGTGCCAGGATAGCTATCCAGAGGGCCACGCGGAGGTGTACTACTGCATGCAATTCTGCTACTTAAAAAGGCAGTAGCAGACTAACAGTGCTGTAGATTAATTTGGGTAAAACTCAAACATTTATACTGCAAGGCACATCCCATCCTTCGACTACTTGGTATTGAATTGGAATAGAATCCTACCAAGGGCGAAGTAGGAATGTGAGTCGTACACAGATATCAGAGTCTCGACATAGGAGTTATCTATACCTATAACCTTACTCTCACAGTAAGAATAGATAATCCAGGCCCTCGTATCGAGCCCTGGATGTGTTTCTTGGTTGTATCTTCTCCTCCATTCCTCGTTTTCCTTGATAGGAATTGCTTTCAGTCAAGTCAGGTTTCAGGTGCGATACTCAGCAATTAGTACATGTACAGTTGGCACATTCAAAATCGTCTTCTCTCTCATGAATCGGACAAACTATACTGAGCTTCCATTCCTCGGGCATATTTTCCTCTGCAGGGTTTTCGGAGAATTTGTAGGGAACACCATCGGCTCTGACAAGAGACCGTCAGAGATTCTTGAGATCTTGACTATAACGTGATAGTGTGGGGGGACCCACACCCTCTATTCATGGAACCACTTAATGCTTCTTAAGTAGTTAAGAAGGCCAGTTATCCTTACCCGCTGAACATAAGTCAAGTCGTTAAGGAAGAAGGATCCTAAGTAGCGTTTTCTGATTAAACAGAGAGCCGCACAGGCGTAGAGTAGGTGATGAATGGATTCGAACTCCTCTTCGTTTAAGCAGCTTCTGCAGAAGTGATTCGAAACTTGTCCTCACAAGTGACCGGTGATGACATCAATCATTTTCTAGATGTCAGTTCGTTTTAGGGAGATTAGTCCCCTTGTCCGTTGACAAAGCGAGGTTTGTAAGTTTAATTCTAATGGCTGCTACAGGTATACTTGCGCATGTCATGTTTGATCGTTGCGTCGTTTCTTGTCTGGCGAGTCTGTCGGCTCTTTCATCACCTGAGATATTGCTTGTCCTGGTACCCATAGGAGATGTATGTTAAACTGTTTTGCCATCTCGTTAAGAAATAGGCGGCAGTCAAAAACTTTTGAAGTGCGCACATATTTAGGTCTCCAGTGATTTCAAGGCTGCTTGACTGTATATGAGGATTCGAATATCCGTGATATATATTACGTCCCACATGAGCCAAGACAATGCCTTCTTTATTGCCAATAGTCCGGTAATTTTAGAGCCTGGCTCAGGTTTAATTGTTCGCAGAATGCTCCACTGCCCACCCCGTCTTTTGTTTCCAATCCGTCGGTGTAGAAGTTCACCCAGCTCTTGCGAGGGACCAGTTCCGTCTGATCAGGTATGTTAATTTAAATTTCATCTCAAAAACTGTGGTGGGCCAGTGATGTAGCTCATCCATTTTGAGCTGGCTTTTAATCTGGTTACAGTGTATATGCTATTTGCTTGCAAAGTATATCAAGTGGGGTTAGGCGGAGTATCATGTTGAACGCTGGCGTTGGGGTGATCCTTAGGGCCCCGGTGATAAACATGCATGCCAGCCTTTGTACCCTCTCGATTTGCTTAAGGTATGTTGTTTTGTCCAGTGCAGTCCACCAGACTACCAGTCCATACATAAGAATAGATCTAGCAACTGTAAGATATAGCCATAGGGTAAGCCTAGGGTTGAACCCCCATTTTTTCTCTAAGGCTTTCTTACAGGTGAACAGAACAAGCTCCGTCTTCGAGGGTTTCACCCCGAGTCCATTGTGTTTTGACCATTTGCACAGTATTGACCATGCCGTCCATATATGATTATTCAGTGTAGATAGATACTTGCCCGAGATGGTAATAGCAACTGCGTAGGCAATAACAACGAGGCCTTTTTCCAGTTTGGTCAGTAGTTCATTTGTAACTACATTCTAGAGAAGAGGGAAAGGACACCTTTGGTAACTAATTTGAATGTTACTTGGCTGCCCCATTTAGAGTAGATTTTGGTTGTTGAAAGTAGCTCGCCAATATACTCTATCAGGGTCCTCTCCACTTTGAAATTTTATTGCTTTCGAAGTGGCGTTGTTGAAGACGACCTCTATATCCAATGTCACATTAGAGGCCACGGAAGCAACTGTGCCAGCCAAACTTCTTCTTCTTCTTACCGGGCGCTACAGTTCGGGATGAACCTGGGCCTCAACCAACATGCCCTTCCATCTAGCACGATCTTTTGCTAGCCTTTTCCATTGCCGCGCACCCAGTTGGCTTAGGTCTCTTCCACCTGTGTGCGCCATCTTAAGTGCGGCCGTCTTTTGCTTCTTCGTCCCTCGGGGTTGGATTCAAAGACTCTCCGGGCTGGAGCTGTGGTGTCCATTCGCTCTACTTGGCCCAGCCATCTTAGGCGTTGAATCCGTAGACGCCTGACTAGGCTCATATCGCTGTACAGCCCGTAAAGTTCGTGGTTGAATGTTTTCTTCCATCTCCGTCTGCATTTATAGGCCCGAAAATCACGCTCAAAATCTTTCTCTCTAACCGACCAAGGGCCTCCTCATCCGCTTTTGATAGTGTCCATGCTTCTGCGCCGTACAACAGGACCGGGATGATAAGGGTCTTATATAGAGTCAACTTTGTCGTTCGGGAGAGGGCTCTATTACTCAATTGCCTCCTGAGCCCAAAGAAACAGCGATTAGTAAGAGTGATTCTGCGTTTGATTTCGGAACTGATGTCGTTGTTCCAGGTCACTGCGGAGCCAAGGTACACGAAGTCCTTAACTACCTCGAACTTATAACGTTATGGCCAACACATCGGTGGTGAGCGTCCTTTTTTGATGACAGCATATATGTATTTAGTTTTGCCCTCGTTTACCGCCAGACTAACTTTCGCCGCCTCGAACTCAATACTCGCAAACGCCTCATTGACATCTCGGCGTATGCAAGGAGTTGCGAGGATTTGAAATAGATTGTGCCTCTTGTATTGGCCAGTGATTTTCGCACAATCATTTCCAATATGATGTTGAAGAAATCAGACGACAGCGCATCGCCCTGCCTAAATCCTTTTTTGATATTAAAACTATCGGTAAGGTGTTCACCGATTCGGATGGAGCAGCGAGCGTTCTCCAAAGTCATCCTGCATAGTCCGACGAGTTTAGCAGGCTCGTCTCTAATTACGCTGTCGTATGCGGCTTAGAAGTCGACAAATAGGTGGTAAGTATCGACTTGAAATTCATTGGTTTTTTTCCAGGATCTGCCGTAGTGTGAAGATTTGGTTGATGGTGGATGTCCCTGGCTGAATCCGCACTGATAAAAGGCTTCAGGCGTTCACACAAAACGGCAGAGAAGATTTTGTAGGCGATGTTAAGGCGACTTATTCCTCTATAGTTGGCGCAATCAGAGGGGTCTCCTTTCTTGTGGATCGGGCATGCGATTGGTGTCCTCTACATATATTTAAGGTCACATTAGAGGCCACAGAAGCAACTGTGCCAGCCAAACGTCAAGTCTTATTTTCATAAAATATATAATTATTACTTTAGACAACAATCATTTTTAATCGACTTCTGTTTGTTTGTTTTTTGTTTTAGGAAGACTAGTCGGAGCGCATCATAACGATTCCTCATGCTCATCGGGTCCTGATTCTCCTCGCCATCAAACCGCCCCTAAAGACCATCCGCTGGACAGTGCGAGCAGTCAAGGACAGCAATCAAGAGCGCAATACATTTCAGCATCCTGCGTTGTATTCACAAATTATTCAGGCGACACGGCAAGTGTCGTCGACGAGCACTTTTCTAGAGCACTTAATTTTAGTAACAAAGAAAGCAAAGGTATGACAGTTCGTTTATATTTCCCTATCTAGGTCGTATCACTTAATTAATCCCAAACGATCAACGCGAAAGTATTTCAATTAAAGTTCCATTAAGAATAGAACAAAAGAAAATGATAACACTTTCACGGTAATTAAAAACAGTTTCGCCGCAAACTGTCAAAGTAGTCATACGACAAGTGCAATTGCCTCTGACAGATGTACCACCACGTTCAAAAGCAGAACAAGAAGAACAACAACAGACGGTGATGGTTTATCTGTTTGTCTGTTTACCTGTCATTGAGCGGAATGACGTCGAAAATAAAATCTTCCTCATTATCACAAGGACCACGACCACGTCCTCCCTTCACATATGCCACACACACTGTGGCGGCAGAGTAAGTCATTTGACATCTTTTTGATATGTCAAAAGGCGTCTTTAACAATAAATTAAATTGTTAGATCTGTCAGAGGAGGAGCAGCAGCAGGAGTGAAAGCGGTTAAGACACAAGTGACAGCGCATATGATTTATAAATTAATTAGTTCCCTTAATGAGAACGAGCGAGGACGGCGGCGCGGTGGTTAGCACTCAATTTGCATGTAAACGGTTGAGTTGTACTATGTTCCGACTAGGCGACAACTAGTATGCCTTAGTGCACTATTGCACTATGCGTTGTGATTTATTTGTAGACGAGTGCACTTCAGAGTTGAAGTCATTAATTCGTGGAATTGCTCGATTTGATTGACTCTGAGTGATTTAGAGAGTCACTGGGCGCTCTGAAATTCGTATCCTCGAAAATGGAAATGACACTGCACGAGGGCCATAAATTAAAGCGGTCGCTCGGGATAAATTCGTACGTCAGTATGGAGGTCTCCTTTGTTCTTTTCGTTGTTCAATGAATTGTATCTTTTTTATTCACAACAAAATGGGGAGATTATTTAAATAATAACCGAAACAAGCCGATTTACGCGCGCTTACCAATGAAGTCATAAAACAACCATTTATTGAAGCATAAATCTCTCTTCCACCCAGCTTCCTGATCGTAAATACGTACAGATGCTCTGGCTACTTGATATTCAAACAATGTACCAATACCAATCGGCCATTTGACAGTGCCCCCCAATGTCGAAGGCGGCAACGGATGCCGATTGAGTAATTACAAATTCCAGAACAACGAGCCCAGAAGATGGAGCATTTGCATACTAATCGGTGAACAACACTCAACGTAAATATTCAATCACTAGTCAATAACTTCCAAGGTCAACTTCTGTTGATTTTCTAAATCATTCCTTCATAGATACGAGTACATTCCGCGAATGGATAAAACACAACAAGAAGAGAATAGAAAATGTAATTTTAAAGTTCACTCGATACGAAAATACTTTAATCGAATCGAATCGAATTTAGATCATCGACGACCAACATGCGCATTTCAGAGGTATGCCACATCGAATCCCCTCCTCTAGAAATACGACTTTCGCTAAGTGTAAATCCAAAAACAGAAGCAACTGCTGCCACTGTCACCGAAGCGTAGCACTTAAGAGTTTAATTAGATGCTGGGAATTCGCCGACGAAATTCCGATCGGGGTTTCTTTCATTCGATGCATTTATAGAAATGACACTTGGTCGCGCTGCCTTGTTATCGTCATGCGGGAGCGGGAGCGGGATAAAGGAAGATGTTGCACGATGTCGATGATTGTGTCTTACGTGTTATTTTGGTACGCGACATCTCATCCGGGATATAGTGCTGATCGGTCAAACAGCTACCAGATAGCATTTAGTTTTCGGCGATTCGAATGTCAATGGTTTCTCGAAGTGTTATGAGTTGTTTCACATTCTTTCCTTGCTATTGCTGCTTGATGACCACCCATTTAGAGAGATATGCTGGGAGTCAGTATGTAGGTCGCGTCATTTTATGACCATGGGCGGTAGAAAGAAACCGATCCGATGTCAAAGATAAGGGTGGAAAAAGGTGATGGGAGGGAAAAAGGACATAAAGTGGAAACGCCTCGACGGCGGAGATGATTAAGGACTCTGCTACCTGTTACCTTTAAGGAAACCATTAATATACTTCTTTGGTTGAGTCGAAATGGGTCGGTTTATTTATTGGTTTTATTATAATTAATCCACTTCTGCTGAGGGCGCCGTGGCGCAGTGGTTAGTGTGTTGGACTCTGGCGCACGATGAGCGAGTTCGGATCCCGATAACACCAACGCCATCGAATGTTTATTTCGCGACGTTCCTCCTCGGCGGGGTACTGGCAAAACCCCCCGTAGTAAACTTGCCATGAAAAAGCTTCTCGACTCACGCCGTTCGGAATCGGCATTAAACTGTAGGTCCCTTTCACCTGTGTGAAAAATAAATCACACACAACATGGGTGATTGAGAGAAGCTTGGCTCTGGTCCTCCACGGGCTGTAACGCCACCAAAGAAGAAGAAGAAGAAGAAATCCACTTCTGCTGGACGTTGCTTATTAACCTAAAAAACAACATTTCCACCTTGTCCACACAGTATATACATAAATAGTACTTTACTGATTAGACGTGACCCACAAATTCAGCCAACATAGCTCGCATAGTCATAGCAAATTTTTTCAATCGATTCCTCACTGAGGTTTTTGCTTTAAATGTTCATTCCTGTAAAAGAAAAATATTCAAAACCATTTTGCGTCCAATATTGAGCTTTTTGTGGTGTAACAGAATTCCGTCCACCCGACCTAGACGAAGTCAAAATAGCGATATCACGACCTAGGTCTAATAAAGCCGCGGGCGCAGACAACCTGTCTGCTGAGCTTTTTAAGGCGGCTGGAGATGAACTGGTAAGGTGTATGCATCTTCTCATTGGCAAGATATGGTCGGAGGAAAGCATGCCCAATTTCCCTCTATACCGATGGCTCTAAGATGGAGTCGGGTGTAGGTAGTGGAGTCTCCTCCAAGGAACTTAACCTTAACCTATCTTTCAGACCCCCAAATTACTGCAGTGTGTATAAGGCAGAAGGGCGCCGTGGCGCAGTGGTTAGTCTGTTGGACTCTGGCGCACGATGAGCGAGTTCGGATCCCGATAACACCAACGCCATCGAATGTTTATCTCGCGACGTTCCTCCTCGGCAAAACCCCCCGTAGTAAACTTGCCATGAAAAAGCTTCTCGACTCACGCCATTCGGAATCGGCATTAAACAGTAGGTCCCTTTCACCTGTGTGAAAAATAAATCACACTCAACATGGGTGATTAAGAGAAGCTTGGCTCTGGTCCTTCATGGGCTGTAACGCCACCAAAGAAGAAGAAGAAGTATCAGGCAGAAAGCGAGAACGGAGGCTCTTGCATGGCTCAGGATCAATCTAATATTCGCTAAGGATATTATCATATGCACAGACAGCCAATCTGCGATAAAATCCCAGGCTAGCAGACAAAAAAATAGCTAAACTCCATCGCTTCATTAGAAGCGCCGGTTGGGTCTCAGGTAGCGGATCAGGGTAATTTGATCCATGTGGCTTATGCCAACCACGCTAACCTAACCTAACCTAAGCATGTTCGACGAATGGAATCTCAGCATGGTTTGCCCAGTCCATAAGAAAGGACACCCCTATATCTGCGCCAACTATAGTGGAATAACTCTCCCTAACATCGCATATAAGATCTTCTCTGCCGTATTGTGTGAACGCCTGAAACCGTTCGTCGATAACCTGATGGGCTCTTATCAGTGAGGTTACAGGCCTGGTAAATCCACAAAAGACCAAATATTTACGCTACGGTAGATTTTGGCGAATACCAAATTGACACTCACCACCTTTTCGTCGATTTCAAGGCCGCGTATAACAGCGTGTATAGAGCCGAGCTATACAAAGCCTTGTCTAGTCTTAACATCCCTGCCAAACTCGTCCGATTGTGCAGGATGACAATGGAGAATTCCCGCTGCTCCATTAAGGTCGGTAATAAATAAACCTCTGATGTATAAAAGGATTTAGACAAGGTGACGCGCTGTCATGCAACTTTTTCAACATCGTGCTTGGAAAGATTGTGCAAGAGTCGCTGGCCAACACAAGAGGTACGATCTATTTCAAGTCTACGCAATTGCGTGCATACGCCGACGACATTGACGTAATTGGACGGACACAGCGAGACGTCAATGAGGTAGAAGCGGCTATGATAGGTCTCAAGGTGGTGGAGGGTAAAACCAAATATCTGCTTTCATCAAAAAGAGGCGGTCAATAGGTCGGTGATATCGGCCAGAACAACATATATAACTTTGAAGTGGTCAAAGAACTCATCTACCTTGGCTCACTGACGACCGGCAACAACAACACCAGCGCTGAGATAAAACGCGGAATCACTCTTGTCAACCGCTGTTTCCTTGGGCTCAGAAGGCAATTGAGAAGAGGAGCCCTCTCTCGGAAAACAAAGGTGACACTGTATAAGACCTTGATCATCCCAGTCCTCGTTTACGGCGCAGAGGCTTGGACCTTAACAAAAGCGGATGAAGATGCCCTTGGTCGTTTTAAGAAGAAAATTCTACGCTCTATCTATGGTCCCGTTTGTTCAAAGGAAGTATGGAACTGTACGGGTTGTACAGCGACATCAGCCTGGTACGACGTCGACGGATACAGCGTGTAAGGTGGCTAGGCCATGTAGAGCACATGGAAAATACAGCTCCGACCCGACAAGTCTTGGAATCCACCCCGGAAGGAAGGCGTAGCAGAGGACGGCCGCATCTACGATGGCACACGCAGGTGGAAGGGGACCGTAACCAACTGGGCGTACGACGACGCTGGAAACAGCTGGCCAAAGACCGTGCCAGCTGGAGAAACTTGTTGGTTGAGGCCCAGGTTCACCACGGACTGTAGCGCCACCTAAGTAAGTAGTATTGTGCTTTTTACACCTCGAATCGTCTGACCACAGTACTTCACTGTTTTTTAAGGCTTTTTGCTGGAGCTGTGCTGTCCATTCGCTCTCCAATCTGGGCTGGGTGCAGACGGTTTGGGTCGCCGGTGTTCGTCCACTACTCTCCCGCGTTGGTTGTCCTAGATAGGATTCGAGAACAATTCGACTGAATTTTCACGTTGGTTATAGTTCTCAGCAAACGTTCCATACCATTATGGTGTTATATTAGAACTGCATACACAGAGTATGAATTTGAAGTGACCATGTACTGTGAGTATTATGCCATCGTCAGTACTTTGATCACTTTCCGTTCACAACAGCTGTGTTGCACAATTTTTCCATATAGGAGTTGCATTTCTTGGTTACGAAAATGCTTTGAACTGCAGACTTTCCACTCCAACATGCTTTCTTCCGACCATATCTTACAGATGATCTCTCCATCTCATCGATCGCGAGCTTCTCATGCTCTTTCTTTCTCCTTCTGAAGAGCGCGTGCTTCTCCCCTCTTTTCAGCTCATAGAGCTCACGAGCAGCTCTCGTACGTCGATGCAACGTGGCCATGTATTCATTCTGTTTTTCTACACATACCTGTCTGCACTCATCATCAAACCAAGGGTTTCTCCTTGGTGGTGGCTGGAAGCTTAATACGTCAGAGGCAGCTTCCCTGATGGCGCTTTGACAACACCTCTATTGCTGTTCTATGGTTTGTGCAGTTTGCATCGGTTCTTGAAAGAGCTTGAGAGAGACACGATCGGCGAAGATCCGGGCAGTCTCTTGCGATTGCAACTTCCCGACGTTAAATTTTGCTGGTTCTTCTCTACTCCGCCGTGTTCGTGAAATCCGCATACGTAATGATCCGAGTCAACATTGGCTCCTCGGAAGGTTCGGACATCCAAAACGTTGGAGGAATGTCTGGCGTCGATCGCAATATGATCGATTTGATTAACAGATAATTGATGAAGAAATCGCCAGGTCCCCCTATGGATATTGTGATGTGGAAAATGTGTGCTAGCTACTAGGAGATTACGGCCCGTCACAAAGTCTATTAGCCTAAATCCGTTTTCGGACATGGTGTAGTGTAGGCTGTGCTTTCCTACTCCTCACCCAGCTTCGCGTTGAAATCACCTAGACATTGAGCGTATGTTCTATCTAGGAGGTCATAGAAGTCATCTTTGACTCCGTCGTCTTTTTTCTCTGTGGGAACGTGAACGGATATCAAGCTGTTCCCGAATATAGCTTTGAAGTGGATTATTATGAGGCGTTCGCTCACATGCCAAAAGCTTAGGACTTTTTGCCTAAGTCCACCTCGAACAACAAACCCGCATCCAAATAGGCGTTGTTTGTTTATCTTGTATCATACGAGTATGTCCCAGTTTTCATTCTCTTGTTTCGCTCTCCATCCCATCGCACTTCTTGGAGTGCAGTAATGTCTTCCTAGTAGTAGTAGCCTAGGGCTTTTCCTAACTGTTGGGCCGTACCCGGTCTTTTAAGGGATACGGCCCTTACGTTAAAGTGTCTTGTAGTCTATGTACATATATCAGAGAGTCCCACCAATAACGTGGACAGATATATGTATTTACTCAATTAATGTCTTTAAAAAGCATAAAGCGGCTCATAATGATAGGATGTACTGATTAAAAATAGGACAGCGACATACAAATGTTTCTACATATCCATAGGTACAATGACAGTTCCAGACAAAACAATCAACCTTGAATTGAATTGAAGGAATCGGGGTGTGTCACATTATGACACTCGTACCGCGACCATTAAGGTCTATTGTACCCCCTTCCTTTGGTCTAGGATTTTAGTGCTGTTCTCAAAAAAGTATTTCCCTGTTCCTGTTGCTTTGTCATTCCGAGTCTTTCTGCGGCGAGACTTGGGCAGATAGTTAGTATATGCTCCATGGTTTCTTTGGCATTGTGACATAGCCTACAGATATCTGTGCTGCTGAGACCTAATGTGTAAAGGTGGTAATTGCAGGCCCCGTGACCTGTTAGTGCTTCACATAGCACTTTTAGGTCAGCCATGTTTAGTCTTTGAGCTTCTTTAGCGCTTTTTGGGCTGTAATTTTGTTCCATGAACTTCTTGAAGTGTTTAATACCCTCCAAGCTTTTCCAGAACTGGTTCATTTGTTTTATGGTCTATTTGTGTAAGTGTAGGTTTGTATTTACATTGTTGAAACAATAAAGGGGAGAAGGCCCTGGGAGCGCCTGTCTATCTTACAGAGCTAATATGTCAGCCTTTCATTGCCTCCATGAAAGGCTTACCTTACATCATAGACGTCGTGTCGTACATGCATGCAAGTGCATACGTACATGTGTACGTGTCCCTGAATCATTTGTTCGCATTCCCCGACTTTAAAGCAACCTAATCGAAACAAACAGCTGGTCGACAAAGACATCGAGGCGACAATACAAAAATCTCAACATCTCCGCCGAAAAGCCAAGAACTCTGACATAATTCACGTATGCGTTTCGTATCTTACCACTATTCGGTGTGTAGTATGCAGAGTACACATTTCAAAATTTACCCAATGACATTCCGCTCGTCGTACGTCTTTTGAATGCGCCGCTGGCCGCACCGATCACATAAATAACATTTTTAGACCTTCTCCATAGACAGGCACAAAGACGGCAACTCCATCTATCCAATCGTTGGCGGGAGCACTATCGATGGGAGGGAGCTCGAACTCGAAGCGAAAGATATGCATCGCTATCTAGCCGTTTGTATTTGTATTTATTTTTTGGTAATTGAAATTCTGTTCCTGCACGCTCCATACAACTGCGTGATCCTATGCAGTTTTTATGGGAATTCCTTGATGGTGGCATTTAAAGTGCCCCTCGATTTACTATCACTCATACGCAGTGCCACTGAGAGATCGAGGCAGGAGCAGGAGCTGAAGCACACATCCATCCATCGCCCGAATGTATGAGTAAGCTCTGGCACGCTGCACGATTGTCAATGCGGCACAAGATAAATAATTCGATTTTTTTTTCTCATCGGGCTGCTGTTCCTGCTTCTCCTGGGGCTGCTAACTGCTGTTGGAATTTCGACGAACAAATGTCGTCGTCGTATAATTTCCATTCCCTCTGTTGGTGGATGATGATGATGGTGGTGAGATGCGCCTGGCGAGTGCAAGGAATTTCCTTCTATTTTCGGCGTTTTTTTTTTTCCTGTTTTCGTTCGTCATTGCAACGAAAAATGTTTCTCCCCCCCTCGTGAAAAAGAAACATCCACGCAAGCGCAACAGTAGCCGAAGTAGCTGGGATACTGCCATCTCCTGGAGGACATTGGTATTTTTATTATACCCGACGGGAGCGCGACATGTCATTTAAATCAAATTAATGTAATAAGGCATAGAGTTAAGTGAGACATTTATGTGTCGTGCACCGTGCGATTTCAGTCGAGCGTGGGTCAGCCCATTAATTATGACCCACAACGAGGTACATGTAGCTGGTTGGGCTATTTTCGGGAGGAGTGCGACGAACAGAAACAGCTGAACTGCGGACGAAAGGAGAAACGTAACAAGTTACCGACTTTGAGCGGGCGGCTTTAACATTTCGAAATGACTCAACAGAGTTCGCTCAACAGATTCCGCATGAATTCCATTGGCAAAGCGATTGTTGTTTCACTTGCTCGAACTCCAGTGTATCCCAGTTGCCGACGATTGTGTCTGTGAGCCTTTCGAAAGGTATTTTTCGAACCAATGCAAACTGAGGACGTGCAAAAGCAAAGCAACTAAGAAGCTATCTTCATCGGTAGTTTTTATTATTGCAGTTTCAGTTCAGCAATGATGTTGATCACTCGTCGCATGGCCGGGAAGGAGGTGAAGATGACTAAAGCAAATAACAAAACTGGGAAGAAAGAATAAAAAAAAAAAAAAAAAAATAACTTGCAGATAGTGTTTGCTTCATGTTGCAGATACAAATCGTGTGTGTGCGTTGCCAGCGAATCGAATGCACTTCAAAGGAAGCCCCGACAACATTCTTCCGCTCTTCGAGGGAAAACTCTTCGAATGAAAATTGTTTTTGTCCCTTGTTCTTGTTTTCATTCTTATTCGTTTTAACTTTCCCCCCACCCCTCGCTTCGATGTCGTCCTACTGTACGGAATCGCGAACTGCGAATTGCGATTCGCCTGTCTCCATCTTTATTAAATACTATGTATCTCTATCACTCCAGTTAATTTTAATTTATTTATCATCTCAATCTGTATCTTTTGCACTCTCTCACTCAGCCATCCGCCAGTTATTTCTGTTTTCATTTCAGAAGCATGTAGTCCAATGTCAGCTAGAAACTTCCCACCTTCGTTTTGGAATAGCAATTACGTGCATCCTGTGCCGGCACCAGCGCATCCTCAGGTGTGTACGAATACGAGTTGAGATAGTTTTGTCTTTATCTAGTGGATTAACATCGTTATATACATGCAATTCGATAATGTGGTGGCATCTTTACTTTTATTATGTTTCGAACAGGTTAGCGATTTGTATTCGACTGATGGTGGCTACACTACAGATCCTTGGGTACCACATGCGGCACATTATGGTTCGTATGCGCATGCAGCGCATGCTCATGCGGCACATGCGCATGCATATCATCATAACATGGCGCAATACGGAAGCTTGCTTCGATTACCCCAGCAATACGGTCATGGCTCGAGGTGAGTTTTACTTTAAAAAAAACATTTACTTTACTTACTGGTTAGATATGTAAATCGAATTATGTTTTCTTATGTTTTACAGATTGCATCATGATCAACAGACGGCTCATGCGTTAGAAAGTGCGGCGGCGTACTCGAGTTATCCGACCATGGCAGGTGAGATTGTTTTACTCCTTGTCTACTTTTGTATGCCTAAAAGAAAAGGCGTTACGACAGACTGTTCTAAAATTTGGGATATTCCTCTTCTGTGGGCAAATACAGTAAACTCTCGGTTTAGTGAACATCGGTTGAGTGAACAATCCAATAGAGTGAACACACAACATTTTATACAGATTACTCTACAGAGTGAACAAGTAAACCTCCTTAGGGCGAACCTATATTTTTATAACAGTTAAATACGATTAAGGCAGCTGTAACGAATGCACAATATTTCGAGCAAATTTACCATTTGTTTTGCGTGATTTGTATCTGTTATCGTTCTACGTTTTGCATTCTTTTCTTCTTATGTGACGCTACTAAACTTAACCTTAACCAACAAACCTCTCCAGCCAGCACGATCTTTTGCCAACTGCCTCCAATCGCGCACACCAAGTTGGTTGAGGTCCCTCTTCACTTGTGTCTGCCTTCTTAGCCGAGGGCGTCCTCTGTTGCGTTGTCCCCATGGCTCAGATTCAAAGATTCTTCGGGTCGGAGCTGTGTTGTACATGGCTTTGTCATCTGAAGCGTTATATTCGTAGACGCTTCACTAGGCGCATGCCGCACAGTTCGTTGTTGAATCTTCTTCTTCATATGCCATCAACGTAACTTACTTACTTACTTACTTATCAGGCCTGCGATCTATGGAGGATCTGAGCCTGAGCTATAGCTGCCTTCCAACCTTGACGGTCCCGGGCACGCTGCTTCCAGTTGTCAAGACCAAGATGTCTTACATCCGCGATTACTTGGTCTTTATACCGGAGGTTCGGTCTTCCTCTTCTTCTCGAACCAGGAGGCTCGGAGTCGAAGACCCTCTTAGCTGGAGCGTTGATGTCCATGCGCTCGATTTGGCCGAGCCAGTGTAGTCGACGGATCCTTGCCTTCCGGACTACATCCACATCTTGGTACAGCTCGTAGAGTTCGCGGTTGTGTCTTCTTCTCCATCCACCTTCCTCACAGACAGGACCAAATATCCGGCGCAGAATTTTTCTTTCGAAAGAACCCAAAATCAGCTTCGCTGTCCTGCTTATCGTCCAGCTTTCGGCTCCGTACAGCAAGACTGGCAGAATGAGCGTTTTGTAAAGCATGACTTTGGTCTTTCGAGTGAGGAGTTTTGACCCCAGTTGTTTGGACAAGCCGAAGTAGCAGCGGTTGCCAAGGGCGATTCTATGCCGGATCTCCACTGTGGTGTCATTTTTGGAATTTACGTTTGCCCCGAGGTAGACAAACTCCTTAACTACCTCGAAATTGTAGCTGTCAATTGTTATATTTTGTCCCAGGTGGTGAGCGACGGATTGGTTTTTGCTTGACAGCATGTATTTCGTTTTATCCTCATTGATCTTAAGACCAACTCGTTTCGCCTGTTCTTCAATAGCCGTGAATCGCCATCAACGTAAACAGGATCAAAAAACGCACGCAAAACTTCTCTATCGAAAGGACCAATAGCTTCCTCATTCGCTTTCAATAGTGTCTATGCACCGTCCGCGCCATAGAGCAGGACAGGGATGATTAAAGTGTTATATAAAGCCAACTTGGTCTTTCGAGATAGGGCTCTGTTACTCAATTGCTTCTTAAGCCCCCAAAAAAACAGCGAATGGCAAGAGTAATTCTACGGAGCCGAGGTAGATGAAGACCTTTACCACCTCAAAGTTTTTGCTGCCCATTGTGATTGAGAGCACCGTGGCGCAGTGGGTAGTGTGTTGGCCTCTGACGCCGATGACACGGGATCGAATCCCGACACAGCCATGTCATCGAACGTGTTTTTCACGGTGTTTCTCCTCAGCGGGGTTCTGACAAAACCCCCTGTAGTAAAATTGTCATGAAAAGCTTCTCGAAATTCGCCGTTCGGAACCGGCAATAAACTGTAGGTCCCTTTCACCTATGTGAAAATTAAATCACACACAACATGGGTGATTGAGAGAAGCTCGGCTCAGGTCCTCATTGGACTGTAACGCCAACATACATACATTGTGATGCTCTGTCCGAGACGTCAATGTTGAATGTTCTTCCTTGATGACAGCATATACTTTATTTTGCCTCGTTTGCCGCCAGCCCCCTTTTGGCCGCCTCCGCTTCAATGCCAACAAACGCTACATTGACGGCTCGCTGGATTCGACCACTAATGTCAATGTCATCCGCATAAGCTAAAAGTTGAACGAACTTTTGGAAGATCGTACCTCTAATGTTAAACTGTGAGCTTCGCCTTGTCTAAAACCTTTTTTGACATCAATGGTCTCGCTGAGTTCGTTACCGACGTTGATGAAGCACACACAAAATTCATTGTGTCGGATGTAGTATTGGCAAAAAATGTTAAATAGCGAAATCTCGCCTATTTCTGCAGTCGGATGTTTTCGCGCTAAAAGAAGACCCCAGCACCGGACCCCCGCACAGACCTGGAGCCAGAGCCAGTCCTGGCGCCATGGAAACTCGACTGTGAAATCACAGCGCAGTAAAATAACGAGTGTTAATGCTCAGTCCACGAGACAGGGGTCGCAGGACATTTCTTGCGCAAGCACACTGTTATTACTGTGCGAGTTGTACCAAAAACCATTTCTCTTGAGCACACCCTCTGGTGTGGAAGGTTCATCATAGCATGCAGAGCAGCGACCGGCGTGCAGGGTAAAGCCACCGTGCAGCTGAGAGACACCGCTCTTTGGAGTTTGGTGAAAGAGGCTACGACGGGCTTGCGTGATAACCTGTTCCACCAGACAACCGACGCATATGAGATTACAGGTCTTATGATTGCCATGTAGATCCAGAGGACCTTTACCAACGATAAGCTCCATGTTTTGCCAAAACCTCTTTTGCATTACCAGAAAGCTGACAGCCCTTTGGGGGTTTTAGCTCAACATGCTTTGACCAAGTATGCTTGCTTTATAAGATAACTCCCAGGTACTTAGCTTCCCTGGATATCGGGATGGGAATACCTTTTAGCACTAGCTGAGTAATGCTAGACTTTTTCCTCCTTCTCGTGAACAGAACGACATAACTGACAGCCCATTCCTCGTGCACCACTCATTAATCACATTAAGCATTGCCTGTGTCTTGAGAGAAACAATCGCTAAACATGAGTCTACAGAAAGAACGGAGACATCACCCATATAGGCCTGGGCGTAGATTCTGGAGACATTGAGAGCATCGAGCAGAGAGTCGACCACCATGCACCATAACAGCAGAGACAGGACGACACCTCACGGGCAGTCGCTGTTTACGCCGGATTTGACACCATGACCGAGACCTGCATCAGCAATCAAAGTCCTGTGCGCGAGCTTTGCTTGTATCCACTAAACTAGAGCTTCATCTACGCCATGTCGTCTAGCAGCTTTACACATGCCATCAAAAGTTGCGTTATCGAAACCTCCCTTAATGTCGACGAAAATGCCCTGCGCGTACTCTTTGCTTTCGAGTGCGCATTCTATCCTCCTAACTTTGCGCAAGTTCATCTCTACCAGTTCTAAACTGTTGTTCTAAAACTCTTGGCAAGTGAGTAATCCCCTATTTTAGGAATAAAGACTACTTTCACCGTGCGCCAAGGAATGGGTATGTGGGCAAGTGCCAGGCTAGCAGGGAAAATTATTTTCAAAGTCGAAAGTCGAAAGTCGGAAGCCTTTCCCGTCCCGTCGGTGCCTGGCGATTTAAGGCCATCGAAAGATGCCACTGCGAATTCAATGGCTTTAATCGTTACCACGCGCGAAGCAATATACCAGCTTCGCCGAGTTGTTTTTATCGTTTTAGTTGCAGTTTCCCTTGAAGGAGTGTGTAACGAGCGGATGGCGATCTGATTTCCCGGGAAATGAGTCTGAAGCAGTAAACTAAGAGTTTCCACTATAGACTCAGTAAATGTACTATTGGATTTCCTGAGTGTATCCTGCTTTGTCGATTTTCCCCATTTAAGGACTTTAACCAACTTTTATTCCCGTAAGGGCCGCAATCTTTCTTGTGGATGTACGCGGATTTCCCATAATTTCGTGTCGAATTTGAGCAACATGTTCCGGCGTCGCTGCTGATGACGATGGTACCGGAAAAGTTTTATTTGCCATTGGAATGCGGAATGCGCGGTGTGCTTCCGATCAATGACTCATCGCGATTAATAAATCCTCAAAAATGCGAAAACGCTTGTTTTCGAACATTCGAAATTTAAAATTGAAAATCGGTACGTACGTATGTTTTCTATTTTCTATACTTGTAAAATGACAACAAAAAAAATGTGATGATTACTGACCCACTACTGTAATAACTCGAGTGACACAACAATGGTTTGCGCGATTCGGTTCCGATGTAATGAACTATGAAAATGCACCGCGCTTCGGAACACCTGTCGTCGAACATCTTGATATTGGAAATGGTCCAGGTCCAGGTAAACCGACATCTTATTAGTGATAGCCTTACTCAGGGATAGAAGATCGACAACCAAACTGTTCTGAATCGTTACTGAATTGCTACTAAATCGACTCTTGAAGCGGATGATTGCTGGTGAGGAGAACTGGATTGCATATAAAGTGGGCGATCTAGTGGTTTGTTTTTAAATCATAGGGTATTTTGACACTGAGAGCTGTTTCCCGTTCGAAATCTTGACAGAAATTCAGTATCACACCTCCGCGGAATGAAATGAGTCGCCTTACGCTTGAACAACGTTAGGAAAAATTGAAAACTTATTTCCAAAGTGAGTGCTGTGTAGCCCAAACAGTGCATTTTTGAAACGAAGTTTTGGCCAAAATGAAGCACCCATCGCGACTGCTATACGCAAGTTTGTGCAAAAAGTTCCTGGACAACACTTATGGTCCCCGTCGTGGTACGGTGCGCACAGATGAGAATGTGGCTGCAGTGGCCGAGAGTACGAGACTCAATTCACAAACATCAACTCGCCACCGATCTCAACAGCTCAACATTTCACGCACTAGCTTGAGGGTGAATTCTGCACAAGGATCTCGGATTATTCGCTTACAAGGTCCAATTGACTCAGCAATCGAAGGCGCGCGTACATCCGCTTCGTTATCGCTTCGCAGTTTGTGCCTTAGAGCAGCTTGAATCGGACAACGATTTTGGGCGAAAAATCGTTACGTTACTGTCGAGAGGCCTATGCATCCACAGAGAGTGACAGTTTGGGTCCAATTGTGGAGCGATGGTATCATTGGACCATTTTTCTTCGAAAATGAGGCTGGGAACAGAGTCATGTTAACCGACTTTTTTAACTTCCCATTCGGAAGTTATTGTAATGGAGCCGATTTTGCGAATTCTAAATTTTGACATATCTCCACGTTTCAACAAGGTCACCAGAATCCAAATCCAAGGTTTTGATAGAGATGTCTATGTGTGTATGTACGTATGTGCGTTCAGAACTTTAGTATCGATTATCTTGAGAATCAAAGATGGTATTGACATTGGACCAATTTCATTTGACGCGTAATTGCGTAACTTAGAACTGTTGAAGTCTTTTGTTAGAAATTAAAACAATTAACAACACGCGGTGTTCCCAAGCGATCCACCCATCTAAGTACTGACCGCATCCGATGCTGTTTGAGTGGGGTGATCGGACGAGAACCGATACATATGAAATTGTTCGTACAGTGTTGTGGTTATATGGAGCAACAGCAAAAAGGTGCCTTGATGTCAACAACTATTCTTAAGCAGTCCTCCATCTAAGTGCTGACCGCGCCCAACACTGGTTGATTGCGGTGATTGGACGAAAACCCATTATTCGTTTAAGAACTCTATCGCAACTAACAAAAAGAGCTAATGACCTTGAAACACCTGAACAGATCTTCACAAGTTGTTGCTAAGAACCATCTCGACCACGTTAGCATCATAATCGGTCCATTCGTTCAAGAGCTACGATGCCACAGACAGACACACAGACACCTCAAACTTCCCTCATTTTGCGTTGAGGTTTAAAAATGTGGAACTAAATGGGTGTTTTCATTTTCCAACTGGGAAGTTAGTCATGTGGGCCTTGCGGGTCGCACCTAGAGCACATTTTTTTACGGAAATTGACTATATTGATTTGGACGACCTCTGGTTCATGCAGGACGGCGTGCCAGGCCACACAGCCCATGCCATAATCGATCTTTTGCGCACCAAATTCGCAAACCGTGTTATCACCCGTCTTGGCGATGTCAATTGGCCGCCTCGGACTTGTTTTGGGGGAACCATGAAAGACCGATGTTATGCCAACAATCCGGAAACGATTCAAGTACTTAAAGCCAATATCATCCATGCAATCAGTGAGCTACAACCCGAAACCATTGACAAGGTCTTGGAAAATGACGGTGACAGAATGCGCTACTGCGAAGCCAGTCGAGACAGCCACTTGAACGACGTAGTATTTCATAATTAATGGGAATGTTTGTTCTTACTAGGTGCCTTACGAGGAGTCCATTGTGCCCATTTTGAAAAACTAACCCGAGGGGAACATGTTAGTTTCCCGCTGAGCTGAACCGCCCAGATTCAGTTTGTTCAGCTTAATGTCTCCTACCTCCTCTAAACCCGAGAAGAAGTAGGTCCCGAGGAACGTAAATCTTTTTCGGGCCAGTGCCGGGCATTCGCACAGTAGGTGAAGAATGGATCCTATTTCCTCTTTGTCCCTACAGCATCTGCAAAAATCGTTGTAGGGCTGGCCTAGTCTAGCTGCATGAAATGATATCATGCAGCGCCCAGTGAGGGCACCGATTACCAGTCGTACATTCCCTCTACTAAGATTTAGCAGACTTTCCGTCCTTTTCTTGTCATAGGCAGGCCATGTTAACATTGCCATGGCGCATATGTCTAATTGACATCAACGCTTGTTGGCTTTTTCTAGTAATTCCACCTCCATTTCTCTGAATAGTGAGCTGAGTGGCATTCTAGCCTCAGTTGTTATCTGCGTAGTATCTGCGCCTGATCCCAGTCTAGCTACTTCGTCCGCCTTCTCATTTCCGGGAATATTCACATGCCCTGTTACCTAGCAGATTTTGCAGTTTTTGCGCGTGACT
Source organism: Eumerus sabulonum (assembly GCA_951905685.1). Taxonomy (NCBI): domain Eukaryota; kingdom Metazoa; phylum Arthropoda; class Insecta; order Diptera; family Syrphidae; genus Eumerus; species Eumerus sabulonum. The sequence continues at coordinate 43,222,273 of OX645064.1, forward strand.
CCAATAAGGCAGTGTCCAGTGATGACACCGATGACTTTGTAGATGTCAGTTCTTTTTAGGGAGATAATACTCCTGGTCCGCTGACTGTCGAGCCGGGGCCAGATTTGCCTGGTGATGAGGCAGGTATATCCCTGAGTCCATCTCCGGTTCGTCTCGGCCCTTGCGAGATTTGTGAGATCAAGTTTAATGGTTGCAAAGGCTATTTCCTCACAAGCCACGATTGATTGTAGCGTCGTTCCTTGTTTGGCGAGTGTGTCAGCTCTTTCATTTCCTGTAATGTCGCTGTATCCCGGTACCCAGTTAGGTAGTATGTTGAACTGTTCGGCCATCTCGTTAAGAGATAGGCGACAGTCGAGACTAGTTTTTGATGTGTACACAAAGGACTCCGACGACTTTAAGGCTGCTTGACTATCCGTGAGAATGCGGATATCCGTGGTGGATATCACGTTCCACTTCAGCCAAGACAAGGCGTCTTTTATTGCCAACAGTTTCGCCTGGAGAACGCTGCAGTGATTTGGTAATTTTAGAGCTTTGTTCAGCTTAAGTTGTTTGCAGAATACTCCACTACCCACCCCGTCTTTGGTTTTAGACCCGTCAGTGTAAAACTCTACGCAGTTTCTGCGGGGTTGGGTCTGGCGAGTCCAGTTTTGTCTGTCCGGGTAGATCGTTGTAAAGTTTTTTTCCAAGACTGTGGTGGGTTCTGTGAGGTCTAAGTTTTCTTCCATAGTTAACCTGTTATTCAGGATGGAGGAGTGGCCAGTGACTGCCTGACTGTCAACATAGATTTCGATTCTCTTAACTGAGGGATTTTTTGATTGCGAAGATCTCAGCCTGGAAGACGCTACAGCCATCATCAAGTCAAGTAGGAGTGACACGTTTCCTGAGGTTCGAAGTAGACTCCAGCTCCTGTACCGGTATCCGGTTTGAATACGTCGGTATAGATTGCCAGTTCCTCCTCAGTATTTACCATAGCCCATACCTCCCTGGCAGGAATCCTGATAGAGAATCTCCTCTCGCAGCAAGAAAATTGGGTGGTATAGTCCGTTTCGGTTGCGGAACTCAGGATAGCCCATGATGGCCATGAGGAAGTCTAGAAACATTTTGGTTTGGATTTAGTTTGTTAATGACAACGAGCTCAAATAATAGAAAAAAACAGGTTCCTAGTTAGGGAAGAAACTCCTGGAAACTCGTGGTTCGATGACGAGTGCAGGAGGATTCATACAGCGAAGCAGGATGCATATCAGACTTCGCTGCATAAAAGAACAAGAGCAGTTCGTGAGCTCTACGAGTTAAAAAGAAGGGAGGAGCATAAGAAGAAAGAAGAAAGAGCACGAGAAGCGCGCGATTGAGGATTTGGAGAGGTGTTACTGCCGGCGTGACGTTCGAAAGTTTTATCAACAGATAAAGCGAGCATGCCAAGGTTATAAAGCCAGAACGGAAGCCTGCAGGGATGAGAACGGACACCTAGTAGTAGAACCGCAGTCGATGCTGAGAATGTGGAAAAACCACTTCTGCAGACTATATAACGGCGATGTTAGTCAATATACCGCTGTCAGGTCCATTTCTAATCGACGGAGACCGCAGACAATTCTGTCCCCCTGACCTCGACGAAGTTAAGATTGCCATATCGAAGCTCAAGTCGAATAAAGCTGCTGGCGCAGACGGACTGTCTGCTGAGCTCTTCAAGGCAGCTGGGGATGACCTGGTTGGGAGCATGCACGAGCTCATCCGTAAGATATGGTTAGAGGAAAGCATGCCAGAGAAATGGAGTCTCAGCATCGTATGCCCGATCCACAAGAAAGGAGACCCCTCTGATTGCGCCAACTATAGAGGAATAAGTCTCCTTTAATCCTACAAAATCCTACAAAATCTCTTCTGCCGTTTTGTGTGGACGCCTGAAGCATTTTGTAAATAAGCTGATTGATCCTTATCAGTGCGGAATCAGGCCAGGGAAGCCCACCATCGACCAAACCTTCACACTACGGCAGATCCTGGAAAAAACCAATGAATTTCAAGTCGACACTCACCACATATTTGTCGACTTCAAAGCCGCATACGACAGCGTAATTAGAGACGAGCTATACAACGCTACGTCTACCTTTGACATACCTGCTAAACTCGTCAGACTATGCAGGATGACTTTGGAGAATGCTCGCTGCTCCATCCGAATCGGTGAACACCTAACCGATGGTTTTGATGTCAAAAAAGGATTTAGGCAGGGCGATGCGCTGTCGTGTGATTTCTTCAACATCATATTGGAAATGATTGTGCAAAAATCACTGGCCAATACAAGAGGCACAATCTATTTCAAATCCTCGCAACTCCTTGCATACGCCGACGATATTGACATAATAGGTAGATCACAGCGAGATGTCAATGAGGCGTTTGCGAGTATTGAGATGGAGGCGGCGAAAATTAGTTTGGCGGTAAACGAGGGCAAAACTAAATATATGCTGTCATCAAAAAAGGACGCTCAACACGGACGTCTCGGCCAGAACGTTTGTATAGGCAGATATAAGTTCGAGGTGGTTAAGGACTTCGTCTACCTTGGCTCCGCAGTGACCTGGAACAACGACATCAGTTCCGAAATCAAACGCAGAATCACTCTTGCCAAACGCTGTTTCTTTGGGCTTAGGAGGCAACTGAGTAATAGAGCCCTCTCCCGAACGACAAAGTTGACTCTATATAAAACCCTTATCATCCCGGTCCTGTTGTACGGCGCAGAAGCATGGACACTATCAAAAGCGGATGAGGAGGCCCTTGGTCGGTTCGAGAGAAAGATTTTGCGCGTGATTTTTGGGCCTATATACGGGAGATGGAGGAGAAGATTCAACCACGAACTTTACGGGCTGTACAGCGACATGTCAGGCATCTACGGATTCAACGCCTCAGATGGCTAGGCTATGTAGAGCGGATGGACACCACAGCTCCAGCCCGGGGAGTCTTTGAATCCAACCCCGAGGGACGAAGAAGCAGAGGACGGCCGCACTTAAGATGGCGCACACAGGTGGAAGGGGACCTCAGCCAACTGGGTGTGCCGCAATGGAAAAGGCTAGCGAAATATCGTGCTAGATGGAGGGGCATGTTGGTTGAGGCCCAGGTTCACCCCGATCTGTAGCGCCCACTAAGAAGAAGAAGAAGTTAAGGAATGATCGACTTAAACTTAAACAACAGAAAGTAAGCAACATTACTTTTTGTTCACAGAAAAAATAACATAAAAATACCAACACGTCTGTCTTAGCCAAACCAAAAGCATTAGAGAAAAACGAGAAAAACAAGGACCAATGCCAGAGCAACGCGACTCTCATATGAAACTCGTAAATATTCCTATCGCACGACAAAATTATAATAATACAATAATTCCCGACTACATGTTTCGCACAATATCAAGAATACGTTCTGCTATGTATATGCAGCATACAAGCTCACATAGACATTATTTACCCCCGGAATGTTCTCCGAATAATGGCCACCCCAGTTGTAGATACTAACCCTAGCCCATCGGTCTTACGTACAAGCCCTTGCGTCGGGTAAAGTTATTATGTCGACGAAGGATAATAAATTCACCCGTCCTTCTATTTATTTCCTTGAATATTTGTATGTACGAGCATGTGTATGGCAGGGAAGGGAGCTTCCATATGAGGAGTATCCAATCCGAATGAAAAACACCCTCAACCCTCGATGCGGGTGGGAGAAGAAATATGCGCAATGCTCGCATCCATATGCATGAGACATTTGGGAAGGCGAACGTAATAAATAGACGACCGGACTCGTTTAGTGCACTAACAAAGGGATACTGAAACGTTTGAAGACATATAGTCGGTTTTATGTAGATGTGATACATATATATAGATACTATGTTGGCAAGCCATGGTGACTTAAAAAACTTCTATATTACAACCCTTTAGAAGGTAAGCAACCCTTTGCGATAGTAAATTTCAAGCCATACACTTGTATATTTATATGTGTCTCAGGTCCTTGTGACAACCACTACCGTGTGGACAAGGTATTCACAAAAGTTTTATTAAAAAGGTACTTGTGCACCTTTTGTATGTCTCTGGCATGTGACTTGTCCTTTGTGTTTTAATATTTTTTGGGTCAGAGAGACTATTAGATTTATTGGAACTTTGCTATCTTGCTGTAATTAAATTTTATTTTAATAAAAAAAATCATTTTTCTTTTTTTCGTACATTAGGTCTGGAGGCACAAGTACAGGAATCATCAAAGGATCTCTACTGGTTCTAAGGAGTTTTATTTGATGGAACGACAAGGAATGGGCAAATGCATTAATATTGAATATGAAGGCGTTAAACCAACTCAAAATGTAAATATTAAATATTAGAAATTGTAAAAAACAAACAAACTTAGAAAACTGAAGAAGAAGAAGAAGTAATATGGAGGGAGAAGGAGAGATAAAGTACAACTTGTGGAAGAGGCCAGTTGAAAGCTGAACACTTTCTATAAATCTCCTAAGGTGCCCGGCCGTATGTTAGTCGGGACTTTTAGCTTTATAAAATGCAGAAACTTAATTTCTTTTTTTTTTCAAACGGTTTCTATTAAAAGTAAAAAATAAATACATTTTTCAGGAACAAGGTTTTAAGCTATTTTCATTGTTCATTTATTGCAGGGATTTTCAGTCCCTTCTGTTCACGGTATTGGCAATCGACAGCAACCAAAGCAACAGAGTTATTTTTTTTGTATCTACATACATCCAGTAACTCACAATTTCGATCAAATGATATGAACGCATTCGTATTTTTTTAAATTTTGTTGTTAATTGTTTAATGAGAAGTCTATTTTAACTTCCCAGGGGGAAGCTATTGTAATGAGGTCGATTTTGCAAATCCAAATTTTGACATAGTAGGTGTAGTCAAAATTAATCCATTATTTTTGTACGAAATTGAAGGCTTATTTGAAGTGATAACGTCTTATAAATCGATGACCACCGGCTGCACGTACGAAAAAGTATGACTCATTGTCACGTTCCGCCTGAGCTGAGCGTGCAAGCGAGAGCGCGAAACAAGCGATAGAGAGGCATCTATTTTGCCTATGGGATAGAATTTTGTTTGCATACTTGGGGGCATGAAAAGATTTTGCGATGACGTAGGCATACTTGTAATCCTGCTGATACATACACACATACATACACTCTAATTCTGTTTTTAGACGACAAATACGATTCTGAAGAATTCGTGTGAAAAGGTCTGGAGTATATACTTATGTACATACATATGTGCCCATTTCCAAATCGAAAAAAATGCTCACAGCCATTTACTCATGAACGCGTGCGTTTAATAATTGCTCGTTGGGTAGCGCACACTCGCGAGCAGCTAATGAGTGTTTGCGTTTCCTTACCAAACCACAACACTGTCCGAGCAATCTCATATGTACCGGCTGTCGTCCGAATGCCGTAATCGACCAGTATCGGGTGCGGTTAGTACTTAGATGGTGGACGGTGGATGGCGTGTTGTTCATTTTTCATCAATGTTTTCTAATGACGTTATCACGTAAAATAATCGTCCGTAAGCCGACTTTACAGACAATCAACATTTTTTAGTAGGTATATTTGGAATGATAAGTTTCTGCCATTTTGAAGGTAATTTCATTATGCCTTTCTCATAGAAACTCTGGTCCTTATGATAAAAAAACTGTAGCAACCGATTTTCACAAACCTATCTTGAAGAGAATTTTTACCAGCAAAATCGTTCGCCATAGACAGGGACAGGTAGTAATCACTTGGTGCTAAGTCCGGAAACTTGGTGGATGCATAAGAGCCTCCCAACCGAACTCCCGGAGCGTCTGACAAATAACTATTGAAATGTGTGGCCTGGCGTTAGTCTGATGAAAGACAACTCCTCTTTTATTGGCCAAAGCTGGCCGCTTCTGAGCGATTGCTTCCTTCAGACGGTCTAATTGTTGACATTACACGATAGAATTAAGAATTTGGCCTTAGGGGAGTAGCTCATAGTAGATGATTCCCTGCTAAACCCATCAAACACAGATCAAAACCTTCCTGGCAGTCAATTCTGGCTTGGACACCGTATGCGCAGACCATTGCCATTCTACCACGACGGTTTTCGCTTGATGTTGTCGTAAGTGATCCATTTTTCATCACTAGTTATCATCCGCTTCAAAAATGGATCGATTTTGTTGCAATTCAGTAGCGATTAACAGATGGAAATTCGGTCCGTGAGATTTTTCAGTTCGTGTGGCACCCATACATCGAGTTTTTTGTTTTTTTTTTTGTATCCGGCCTTATTCAAATGGTTCCAAACGGGTTTCTGTACAATGTTCGTTCAGCTCCTGTGCAATCGAAACAATGCTTACATGACGGTCGGCTTGATAACCCGGGTTGTCTCCTTTTTCCATATCCAAATCTATGCAGATACTTTCGATAGCAGATACTTTCAATAGTCACTATGTCCAGACAAAAACTGCGAAAGATGTAAATTGCAGTATCCTGCCGGTCTTGATGTCCAAGTTTCGATGACGGGAATGAGCCTGTGCGTCAACCTTCCTTTTGTGGAGATTTCCCATCTGGTTTGCCACATTGCCATGGATTCTGCCTGTTCTTCTGCTTTTATAAGCCTGGACTGTTGCCGGTCTGGCGTTCGCCTGCGGTATACCCTTTTGAGCTCGTCTGGTAACATATCGATGAGTAGCATTCCTCCTATGACGAACGCTTATTTGAGATGGTCCTGAATCCGCAGATTACTCTTATTGCGCAGAGTCGATAGACTGAATCCATTTTCCGCTTTAGACGTTTTACAGCAAGGGCTTCCGCAAAAATTGGACCAGCGTAGAATAGGACTGAGCTGACTACCCGCGAGAGTAGGACTCTGCGTGCATATCCGCCTGTATTCGGAAGCATTCGCGAAAGAGCTCGTTGTGCGTGTGATGCCTTCTCGCTGGCATACATTATGTGTTCCCTGAAGGAAAGCCTGTTGTCTAGTATGACCCCTAGATACTTAACTGCTTTCTTGGATCTTATCGTCTGATCTCCGACTAAGAAGCTCGCCCCCGTTTTTGGGGCTGCTTCCAGACCGGCAATTGAAAGCCAATCTTTCACTTCAGCGTAGCTGCTTCTCTGTATGCGTATGTACGTATGTGCGTAGGTGCGTTCGGAATTGTTCGCCTTGATTATCTTGAGAACCGAAGATGATTTGACATGGGACCGGTTTCATTCGACGCTTAATTACGTAACTTAGAACTGATTTAGTTTCCAGAAAAATCGGTCTAGCCGTTTTTTGCTGGAAATCAAATAACTAAAGTGTAGTCTGTTATCAATATAGTTGTTTAGTTACTTGCAAGTGAAGAAATATTAATTCAGCATTCTCAGTTGATGGATGGTATTGATATACCTCCAAATTTATGGTTTCTTAATAACTTGAAGAAGAAAATTTCAATATTCATCAAATATTGAAGTAATTGTAGAACTACTTACTTACTTAGGTGGCGCTACAGTCCGTGGTGCACCGACAAGCGCCTCCAGCTGGCACGGTCTTTGGTCAGCTGTTTCCAGCGCCGCACGCCCAGTTGGTTAAGGTCTCCTTCCACCTGCGTGCGCCGACGTTGATGCGGCCGTCCTCTGCCGCGCCTTCCTTCCGGGGTGGATTCGAAGACTCTTCGGGTCGGAGCTGTGTTTTCCATGCGCTCTACATGGCCTAGCCACCTTAGACGCTGTATCCGTAGACGTCGTACCAGGCCGATGTCGCTGTACAACCCATACAGTTCTTCGTTATATCTTCTCCTCCATACACCGTTTGAACAAATGGGACCGTAGATAGTGCGCAGAATTTTCCTCTCGAAACGACCAAGGGCATCTTCATCCGTTTTTGTTAAGGTCCAAGCCTCTGGGCCGTAAAGGAGTACTGGGATGATTAAGGTCTTATATAGTGTCACCTTGGTTTTCCGAGAGAGGGCTCTACTTTCCAATTGCCTCTTGAGCCCAAAGAAACAGCGGTTGGCAAGAGTGATTCTGCGTTTTATCTCAGCGCTGGTGTTGTTGTCGCTGGTCATCAGTGAGCCAAGGTAGACGTTCTGGCCAATACGTCGGTGTTGTCTGTCTCTTTTAGATGAAAGCAGATATTTGGTTTAACCCTCATTAACCTTGAGACCCATCTTAGCCGCTTCTACCTCAATGCTTACAAAGGCCTCATTGACGTCTCGCTGTGTCCATCCAATCACGTCAATGTCGTCGGCGTACGCAAGCAATTGCGTAGACTTGAAATAAATCGTACCTCTTGTGTTGGCCAGTGACTCTTGCACGATCGTTTCAAGCACGATGTTGAAAAAGTTGCATGAAAGCGCGTCACCTTGCCTAAATCCTTTTTTAACATCAAAGGTCTCGGTTTGCTCATTACCGACCTTAATGGAGCAGCGAGAAATCTCCATTGTCATCCTGCACAGTCAGACGAGTTTAGCAGGGATGTTAAAACTAGACATGGCTTTGTATAGCTCATCTCTACACACGCTGTCATATGCAGCTTTGAAATCGACGAAGAGGTGGTGAGTGTCGATTTGTTATTCCTGGGTCTTCTCCAAGATCTGCCGTAGCGTATATATTTGGTCTATTGTGGATTTACCTGGCCTGAAACCATACTGATAAGAGCCGATCATGTTATCCACAAACGGTTTCAGGCGTTCACACAATACGGCAGAGAAGATCTTATATGCGATGTTAAGGAGACTTATTCCCCTATAGTTGGCGCAGTTGTAGGGGTCTCCTTTCTTATGGACGGGCAAACGATGCTGAGATTCCATTCGTCGGGCATGCTTTCCTCCGACCATTCCTTGCAAATGAGATGGTGCATGCACCTTACCAGCTTATCTCCAGCCGCCTTAAGAAGCTCAGCAAGCAGGCCGCCTGCACCCGCGGCTTTATTAGACTTAAGTCTTGATATCGCTATTTTGACTTCGTCTAGGTCGGGTGGACTGAATTCTGTTACTTCGTCGTCCTTTACGAATGGCTCGTTCTGCCTGACAGCGGTAGCTTGTCTATCATCGCCGTTATACAGTCTGCAGAAGTGGTCTTTCTGGTAATTGTAGAAGCAAGTGTTTATATGCAGGCCATTGATGTTTGGGATTGAGCTTCATTAGACCTTTCCGTATATGTAAAGATCTTGATTATTTGAAAACAGTATTTCGAAGCTCGAATAAGAGCACCATGGCGCAGTGGGTAGTGTGTTGGCCTCTGACGCCGATGACACGGGATCGAATCCCGACACAGCCATGTCATCGAACGTGTTTTCGCGGTGTTTCTCCTCAGCGGGGTTCTGTCATGAAAATCTTCTCGAAATTCGCCGTTCGGAACCGGCATTAAACTGTAGGTCCCTTTCACCTATGGGAAAATGAAATCACACACACCATGGGTGATTGAGAGAAGCTCGGCTCAGGTCCTTCATGGACTGTAACGCCAACATACATACATACATACATTTCGAAGCTCATCGACATAAACATAAGACTTATGAATATGAAAAAATATGAAATTGAATGGGTGTTTTGGTAGTTAGACGTGTGGGCCTTGCGGGTTGCAAGACGGTATGTGCTCTGCTGTCTCTTCGTCCTCAAGTCAGAATCGACACTCTGTTTCAGACGAGAGTTTCATTTTGTTGAGATGATATCTTAGACCGCAGTGTCCCTTGAGGTAGCTGACCAGTCTTCTGATATCTACTCTATTAAGTTTGGATATGTTAATAGAGTGTTATTTCAGAGACCGTATAAATCGTTTCGATTGGTGAAGTATCTGAACGCTGTTTTAAAAGGACAGGTATTGCGATTTTTCCCACATGTCTAAGAAGAAATTGATCTTAGCTTTGGGAGTGCCGCACAAAGGTTCTGGACCTATATGTTTATCGCTGGAAATTTTCTAAGCGAGTTGGTCGGCAATTCCATTGCTCTTAATACGTCTGACTCACCAAGTTTGACATTGTTTCTTTTGGTGAGATCCTGTAGGGCATCACGGCATTCCTTGACGGTTTTTGAATCCCTGCTGAACGAACTCAGCGCATTAAGCGCTGCTTGGCTATCAGAGAGTATGTTGCTCTTATGCCAGTCTCAAGATTTAAATCGACGCATGTTAGGATGGCATGCAACTCTGTTAGAAATATGCTGGGACTCGTTCCCACGGCCTTCGAGATCTTACGATTTGGTCCAAAGATGCCGACGCCAACGCCAAAAGCCATCTTGGAGCCATCCGTATACCACCTAAGGCCTTTGACATTGAGCAAGGCATCACTGGTTTCCTATGCTGAGCAATTTTGGATCAACATCTCAAATCTATTGTCGAAAGTGAAGGTGTGTGGCAATGCGTCCGAGACCGTGATAATCATATCCAGCTTGGAAAGGTGTTGTAAGATGGACATGTGACCCTCGGGTATAGATGGCACATTTGTTCCCGAGCAGAGAATTCTGATTGCACGGTGTTTTTGATGGTGGTGAGCGTCCTTTTTTGATGACCGCATATACTTAGTTTTGCCCTCGTTTACCGCCAAACCAATTTTCGCCGCCTCCATCTCAATACTCGCAAACGCCTCATTGACATCTCGCTGTGATCTACCTATTATGTCAATATCGTCCGCGTATGCAAGGAGTTGCGAGGAGGTGTTCACCGATTCGGATGGAGCAGAGAACATTTTCCAAAGTCAACCTGCATAGTCTGACGAGTTTAGCAGGTATGTCAAAGGTAGACATAGCGTTGTATAGCTCTTCTCTAATTACGCTGTCGTATGTGGCTTTGAAGTCGACAAATAAGTAGTGAGTGTCGACGGAAATTCATTGTTTTTTACAGGATCTGACGTAGTGTGAAAATTTGGTCGATGATGGACTTCCCTGGCGTGAATCCGACTGATAGGGACCTATCAGCTTATTTACAAAAGGATTCAGGCGTTCACACAACATCGTTTGTAGGCGATGTTAAGAAGACTTATTCCTCTATAGTTAGCGCAGTCAGAGGGGTCTCCTTTCTTGTGGATCGGTCATACGATGCTGAGACTCCATTCCACGGACATGCTTTCCTCTGACCATATCTTACAGATGAGCTGGTGCATGCTCCTAACCAGGTCATCCCCAGCAGCCTTGAGATGCTCAGCAAACAGTCGGTCTGCGCCAGCAGCTTTATTCGACTTGAGTTTCGATATGGCAATCTTAACTTCGTCGAGACTAGGGGAACGGAATTCTTTGCGGTCTTCGTCGTTAAGAAATGGATCATTCTGCCTGACAGCGGCATATTGACTAACATCGCCGCTATATAGTCTGCAGAATTGGTTTTTCCATATTCTCAGCATCGACTGCGATTCTACTACTAGATGTCTGTTCTCATCCCTGCAGGCTTCCGTTCTGGCTTTATAACCTTGCCATGTTCGCTTTAGCAACGTGGCGCAGTGGGTAGTGTGTTGGCCTCTGACGCCGATGACACGGGATCGAATCCCGTCACGGTGTGTCTCCTCAGCGGGGTTCTGACAAAAACCCTGTAGTAAAATTGTCATGAGAAGCTTCTCGAAATTTGCCGTTCGGAGCCGGCAATAAACTGTAGGTCTTTTTCACCTATGGGAAAATGAAATCACACACAACATGGGTGATTGGGAGAAGCTCGGCTTTGGTCCTTCACGCCTCCAGTAACACCTCTCCAAATCCTCAATCGAGCGCTCTCGTGCTCATTTTTCTTTCTTCTGAGAAGCTTATGCTCCTCCCTTCTTTTTAACTCGTAGAGCTCACGAGCTGCTCTTGTTCTTTTATATGCAGCGAGGCTTTAGATGCATCCTGCTTCGTTGTATGAATCCTCCTGCACTCGTCATCGAACCAGGTGTTTCTCCGTGGTAGAGCCTTGAAGCCGAAAACTTCTGATGCGGTGCTTTTCAGGGCTTGTTTGCAAAAGTTCCACTGCTGTTCTATGGGTAGCGTGGAGGGTTGAGGTGTATTGGAGAGCTTAAGGGAGACGCGATCGGTAAAAGCACAAGCGGTTTCTGGCGATAGTAGCTTACTCTACTTCGCTGCGTTCGTGATATCCGTAGGCGCATCTTGGCTACTACAAGATAGTGGTCCGAGTCGATGTTAGCTCCTCGGAAAGTTCGAATATCAAGAATAGTGGAGGAGTGTCTGACGTTGATCGCGATGTGATTAATCTGGTTAGTGATTGATTGATCTGGCGACCGCCAAGTGCCTTTGTGTATATCGAGGTGCGGGAAGCGCGTACTGGCTAGAAGGAGATTTCGCCTCGTAGCAAGATCAATCAGCCTGTGTCCGTTATCGGAGGTGGTGTCGTGTAGGATATGTTTGCCGATGACTCGTTCAAAGATGCTTTCCTTACCCAGCTTAGCATTGAAGTCTTCTAGCACAATTTTGATGTCATAGCTGGGATATTGCGCATACGTTCTGTCTAGGAGATCGTAGAACTTATCTTTGGTGGAGTCATCCCTGTCTTCCGATGTTCAAAAATGTAGCCTTGATACGGATCGTTACGAGGCGTTCGCTCACATGCCAAAAGCTTAAGACTTTTTGCCTTAGTCCACCCCGAACAGCAAATCCGCATCCGAACAATTGTTGTCCTCTCTCCCTATAGCAGCCGCCGTAGTAAATGTCGCAGTTTTTCATCCGCTTTGTACCTGGTCGATTCCATCGCATTTCCTGGATGACGGTTATGTCCGCTTTATAGCGGTCGAGGGCGTCCGCAGGTTGTTCGGCTGCACGTGGCCTGTTTAGGGACCTAGGCTACGTTAGGTTAATGTGGTAGGCATAAGCCACACGTAGGCCGAAGTCGTCCCATTATGATACCACCTGGATCAAGTTACTCCGATCCGCTACCTGAGAACCAACCGGTGCTTCTAATGAAGCGATGGAGTTGAGCTATCTTTTGGTTTGCTAGCTCACTTAGATTGTCAAAGAAGGGCGCGCCGAGGTAGATCGTTCTGCGATTCGCTAAAGAGGGACATGAGCAGAGGAGGTGGTGTTTTGATTCCTCCTCCTCCTCGTCCATGCAACCGCGACAGAAGTCATTGGAGGGTAGCTCTAATCTGGCGGCGTGTTTTCCGATGATGCAGGGACCTGTAATGATACCCACTAGAGTACTTAAAGTTGCCCTTTTGGTTGCCAATAGGTCCCTGGTTCGTCCTAGGCTTAACTTAGGCCACAATTGTTTGGTGATAAAGCCAATATTGCTCTCATTCTATTGGAGGTTGGTCTGCTCTATGGTTTGAAGTTTTATCATGTGCTTTACCGTACTTATTGGTGTATCTATGTACCCGAGGGTAGGTAAGCTGAGTGAGCTTAACCCTAACTTTGCGAGTTCGTCGGCCGCACAGTTTCCTGGAATATCCCTATGTCCGGAAACCCACAGTATTTTAATATTGAACTGTTCAGCCATCTCATCTAGAGATAGGCGACAGTTAAGAGATGTCTTTGATTTGTGGGTTACCGCTGCCAGGAACTTTAGCAGCTTGGCTGTCCGTGCAAATGATAATATTCTTAGCTGATATTACATTGATCCTGAGCAATGCAAGGGCCTCTGTTATCGCTGTTATTTCTGCCTGATACACACTGCAGTGATTTGGGAGTCTGAAAGATAGGTTGAGGTTAAGTTCCTTGGAGAAGACCCCACTACCTACACCTATCTCCATCTTAGAGCCATCGGTATAGAGGGAGATCGGGTGAATTGGTATTACTTTCCCTTCAGCCCATTCCTCCCTGGATGGAATGACAACAACAACAACATTCGGGATGATTTAGTCCGTGTCCATGGGTACTTTAAAGTGGTTTAGATTGGTAATATGGCCTTTTTTAGATGTGGGCCATTTTCTGAAGCCCCTCATCCTTAGGGCCGCGGAGGCAACAACTTGCTTGCTGAAAAGGTTCATAGGTGGAAGATGTAATAGAAAGTTTAGGGCCTCCGTGGGGGTTGATCTGATCGATCCGCTTTTGTATAAGCTTGCCGATCTCTGTACCTTCCCCAGAAGGCTTCGATTGACTACCTTGTCCAGAGCAGTCCACCAGACTACAACGCCATACAGGAGAATGGACCTTATGACTGCTGTGTAGAGCCAGTGCATAATGCTTGGTTGGAGACCCCACTTCCTGCCCACCTCTTTCTTACAGCTGTAGAGGGGAGTAGTGGCTGTCTTGACGCGATCAAGAATATTGGGTTTCTAATTCAGCCTCCTGTCAAAGACTAGGCTTAGATATTTAGCCTGCTCTTTGATTGTTAGTTGGGTTCCACCCAGCCTCGGTGGGTTGAGGGGCGGAATTTTGGTAATTGTTAGTAAACAGTACTAGATCGGTCTTCTAAGGGTTCACCCCAAGTCCACAGTACTGCGTCCAGGTTTCTACTGTATGTAATGCACTCTGCATAAGGTCGCATAGAAAAAGGAAATTTACCGGTGACGGCAATTGCAATGTCGTCTGCATAGGCGGTCACAGCGTACCCTTCCTGTTCAAGCAACCGCCGTAGTTCGTTGACCACCACGTTCCAGAGGAGAGGGGAGAGTACTCCACCCTGGGGTGTGATTCTGCTGACCATTTTGGTTGAGACGGCACCAGCGAAGTTGACTTTGACGACACTTTGTGTTAGCAGTTGTCGTACCAGTTCTATCACTGATCCCGTAACAGCCGGAACAGAAAGCGCTTTGATGACGGCCCATGGTCCAACATTGTTAAATGCGCCTTCAATGTCGAGAAAGGCGACTAGAGTATATTCCTTGCGTTCTAGTGACCTTTCTATCTTACTGACCAGTGAGTGGAGGGCTGTTTCCACCGATTTGCATGTTGGTCATCCGACAGCCTTCCTGAGATGCAGCTGTACCGAATGTGTGCGTCTAAAATCTTCTCTAGAGTTTTTAATAGAAAAGAAGTAAGACTGATAGGCCTCAAGTCATTTGCATACGTGTGGGAGCTTTTGCCTGCCTTGGGTATGAAAATGACTTTGCTTACCTTCCACTTGCTGGGGATGTAGGATAGGGAGAGGCAGCTATTGTATATGACTATTAGGGACCTAACATTCCACGTACAGAGCAGAAGATCATTGTCCTTTTTTCGTTTTTTGCAAGGGTCGTCAACATTATTCCGGTCCAGCAATGGTTTAGGTCCAGGTCAAATATGTGAGTTACTGTATGTATGTAGATACCTAGGTGCTACCTAAATGGATTTCTATAAATAAGTACTGCTCAATGTGAGCCAATGACGATATTCTCCAATGATTTTAATTCAACCAATGTCTCGTGACTAAACCGTTTTATTCTTTTAAAGGATACATTTCATTTTGCTCTATTAGATAACTTGGCAACTTAAACAAAATCTCTAATAATTTCAAACTACACATTTAAATTAAAACAGAAAATAAAAACAATTTTTTTTAAGAGCCTGTTCCTTCATTAAAAAAAAAATCTACAAACATCGTCACAGAGCAGTGCCTCCTTTCACGTACACCACTTATCTAATTTTCATTTTGGTAAAAATGCAAAACAATATACAAAGTGGGTTTATCGTAGACCAAAATAATTTAGTTTAGTTAAAACCGGAAGAGTTGGATGTAAAAAATAAAAAACAAGTGCAAGCACTCCTAAACAATACATGTAAATTTAAATTTATTAAAACAGAAAATATGTATAGCCATACATTCTATATATAAATAAAATATGACTTTTAGGCTTAAACAATCTGATAAAATAAAAAAAAATAACACGGAAGAAGCTATTCTGAATAAGTTAACTCGTAGTGTTTGACCGATGCAGAATTTCTATATCTAAGACAAGAGTAAGCTTTTCATTGATCTTATAAAAACAAAAATACATAAAATAAAGGGTCCGCCAAATAACTTTTTTTTTTTTTTTGAAAATGCTATAAGAAAACCTACTGTTAATTTTCTCAAATTTCTTTTTTTATTTGAATGTACAATCCTTCCGGTTAATAATGGAAAATAATTTCATTCAAATGGCTGCCTCGGCTGGCCATGCAGTAGCCTACACGATCGGTCCAATTTTTAAGCACATTATCGATTGTGTCCAGCTGTATTTCACCAATGGCTTCACGAATATTGTCCTTTAAAGCGTCAATTGTCTCTGGCTTGTCGGCGTAACACTTATCTTTGACGGCACCCCACAAATAATAGTCCAACGGTGTTAAATCGCAGCTCCGAGGTGGCCAAACGACATCATCTCTGCGGCTGATAATGCGATCTTCAAAAACAGGGCGCTAAACATCGAGTGTAGCTTCGGCTGTGTGGCACGTAGCGCCGTCCTGTTGAAACCAAATGTTGCCAATATCCTCCTCTTAAATTTTTGTGAACGAAAATTCGTTCAACATGGCCCGATAACGATCGCCATTGACTGTAACGGCCACTCCATGCTCATTTTCGAAGAAAAATGGCGCAATTATGCCTCTGGACCAAAATCCGCACAAAACAGTGGCTCGTTTTGGCTGCACCGGCTTTTCAATGCGGGTTTTCTGTGCCCCAAATGCGACAATTTTGCTTGTTTACATTCCCGCCAAGATCAAAATGAGCTTCATCTGAAAAGATGATTTTTTTTGGCAAAATCGGCATCTTCTGTAAGTCGATCGCAGGCCCACTTAGCGAAGCGAAAACGCATTGGATGGTCAGTTGGCTTCAACTCCTGAACCAGTTGGACTTTGTATGGCGTCATACCAAGGTCTTTATGCAAAATTCATCTCAATGATGTCTCCGAAATGTTCAGTTGTTGAGAAAGACGGTGAATTGATGTTAATGGCGCTTCACGCACACTTTCTGCCGCAGCAGCAATATTCTCGGGTGTACGCACTGTTTTTGGCTTTTCACGCTTTGGTTTATCGATGAGGATGCCAGTTTCTTTCACTTTTTTCACAAGATAACGAACATACGTAGCTGACGGTGCTTCTCTTCTTCCAAAATCCGTACGCAATTTTCGCCCACATCCTGCAACATTACCATGATTTTCAAAGTAATGTCGTAATATTTCCCAGCGTTGTTCAAGCGTACACGCAACCTAATTCGTTCAGCGGAAGGATAAAACTAACTATCTATCATATCAGACATGAGCTAAGTGTTACCATTCACGAAATAAGCACGACTTGAAAAAAAACGTTAGATGGCGGACCCTTTATGTATATTATTGATAAATGAATGAATGTATGTGTTTAATTTTAAATCACTTGTATCTAAATTGTATGTTAAGAAAATACAAATAAAAAGAAATGAAACCAATTTTACAAAAATCTTGTTTACATTTTATTTAACACAACATACTATATACATTGATGGACAAAAGTATTCGTAACGTGGAGTTACTAACAATAAAAAGCGGGAAAAACACTTTTAAAAAGTTATTAGTTGGAAAACGTTTTTCTTTTCTTATAGAGAAAGGCATATACAACAAATTATATAAAACTCAGAATAAATTCCATAACGAAGACAAACAGTAGCAATAAAAGTAATTAAACAATTGAGAGTTCGGTTGGGCAAAAGTATTCGTAATTTCTAAATAGCATACAATATTTCCAAACACAATAAGAGAATACAATGTTTGGACGAGTACATTTTAAACTTTTAGGTATTTACTGTTAATATCATCCTTTGTACTAAAAGCCTTGGAAAGGCTGATAGACTTACACATACGCACAATTTGGATCCGTCCCTAATTTCCAAGGGCACAGCATGCCTTTTTTTTTTGTTTTTTTTTTTTTGTTGAAGGCTTCTGCTATCCGCTGGAGCACTCAGACGCAATCACTGGTCCATTGTACTCCAGACAGACACCTTACATTACTGTATTTTATCCGTTTTCCGGAGAAAAATTTGAAGGAGCTTCAGTGATGTAGAGCTAAGGGATTCGGCACACACCACGTCGGCTCCAAGTGTGCGCCACCGTATGCGAGCAAAGGCGGGACAATAACAGAGGAAATGCTCTGCAGTATCATCCTCCTCTTCGCCACATGCCGCACAGGTAGGCGTCTCACTGATGCC
Source organism: Eumerus sabulonum (assembly GCA_951905685.1). Lineage (NCBI taxonomy): Eukaryota > Metazoa > Arthropoda > Insecta > Diptera > Syrphidae > Eumerus > Eumerus sabulonum. Next base: position 43,240,217 of record OX645064.1, read on the forward strand.
GAGCACGTAGTGATGCTTGGCAAAAGTGTAATGGCCCGTGATAACTCCCACAAGCCTTCTGCAGTCGATTCTCCTTAAAGACAGGAGGAATGCTGCAGATTTTTTGCAGACATCAGGGCATACGCGCTTAGTCATCCTGCAACCAGGGCAATCCCTCCATCTACGGTTGTGTGTGTTAAATACACAATCGTTAATGTAGGAATTTACCGTGGACGCAGGTAGACCTAGAGCGGGTTCAGGTCATGAGAAGCTCTCCTCTGAACCCATTCTAGCGAGTTCATCAGAGGTCTCATTTCCTGGGATCCCAGAGTGGCCTGGAACCCATACAAGCCTTAATGAATTTAGTCTGCCGACTCTGTTCAAGAAGGACTTGAGTTCAAGCACTAATTTGGAGCTAGTTAAGGGGTTACACACAGCTTTTAGTGCAGCTTGGCTGTCACTACATACGCATATGCTTTCCCCTTTCCACCTGTGCTTCACAACATAGTGCATGGCCATTAGGATTGCGTATATCTCTGATTGGAAGACAGACGCATATTTTCCTAAGGAAAAATGCAGTCGGATGTTTTCGTGCTCAAAGAAGACCCCAGCACCGGACCTCCGCCCAGATCTGGAGCCATCCGTGAAAATGCGAAGACTGTCCTTTCCAGGTTCAGTATCCAGCCATAGCCAATCCTGACGCCATGGAAACTCGACTGTGAAATTACGACGCAATAGGATAACGGGAGTCAGCGCATCAGAAGGCATGTCCATGAGACAGGGGTCGCAGGACAATTCTTGCGCAAGCACACCGTTATTCCTATGCGAGTTGTACCAAAAGCCATTTCTCTTCAGACGAGACATGGCTTTCAGAGCACACCCTCTGATAAATATATCAAGAGGTGGAAGGTTCATCATAACATCTAGAGCAGCGCCCGGCGTGCTGGGGAAAACTCCCGTGCAGCTGAGACAAACCGTTCTTTGAAGTTTAGGGAAAGAGGCTACGACGTGTTTGCGTTTTAGTCTGTTCCACCAGACAACCGGTGCATATGAGATTATAGGTCTTATCATTGCCGTGTAGATCCAAAGGACCTTTGCCGGCGATAAGCCCAATGTTTTGCCAAAAGCTCCCTTGCTGACAGCGCTTTGGTGGTTTTTGACTCAACATGTTTTGACCAGAGAAGCTTACTATCTAAGATGACTCCTAGATACTTAGCCTCCTTGGATATCGGGATGGAGGTGCCTTTTAGTACCAGCTGAGTCATGTCAGTATTTTTCCTCCTTCTCGTAAAGAGAACGAAATCGGTCTTAAGAGGATTGACTGACAGCCCATTTCTGGTACACCAATCATCGATCACACGTAGCGCCGCCTTTGCTTTGCGACGGACAGTCGCCAAACATGAGCCGACAGAAAGAATGACGACGTCATCCGCATAGGCCTGGGCGTAGGTTCCAGAGGCATTGAGAGCATCAAGCAGGGAATCGACCACCATGCACCATAACAGCGGAGACAGGACGCCACCTTGAGGGCAGCCCCTGTTACGCCAGATTTGACACACTGGTCGAGGCCTGCATCAGCGGTCAATGTCCTGTGCATGAGCATTGCTTTGGTCCAAAGGACCAGTGCTTTATCTACGCCATGATGTCTGGCAGCGTTACACATGCTGTCAAAAGTTGCGTTATCAAAAGCTCCCTCAATGTCGATGAAAATGCCCAGCGCGTACTCTTTCCTTTCGAGCGCGCACAGCATGCCTACTGTAAGGGAAGATCTGCCTTGCACACACTGGTGAGGAAAATCGAAAGACCACTCCATCTTAAAGAATATACTCCAACAGCCTTCCTAGACATAGAGGGCGCTGTCAACAACGTCATTCCCAAAGCAATAATAGAAGGGCTAAAAAAGCTAAAGGTAGAGGGGACTCTGACAGAACTGATCAGCGAGCTACTATTAACGTGCAGGATTCAGTCCAAATGGGGAAGCCAAGTAACCACCAGAGTGGTTACCATGGGAACCCCGCAAGGTGGGGTCCTCTCACCTCTTCTCTGGAATGTAGTCGTTAACGAACTACTAATTAAACTGGAGAAAGAAGGCCTGGACGTTATTGCCTAAGCTGATGACGTTGCCATTTCAATCTCAGGTAAATACCTATCCACACTGAATGACCGTATGCAAACGGCATTCTGAATTCTTTGCAAGTGGGCGCATAGCAAGGGGCTCAGGCTGAATCCCCAGAAAACGGAGCTCGTGCTATTCACCAAAAAGCACAAGATCCCGGAACATTGTCCTATTACTCTGCTTGGTACCAGATTAAACTATTCCTCCAATGCCAAATACCTTGGCATTCCTATCCTACTAGATAGGAAATTAACCTGGAAGAGCAACTCAATCGAAAGAGCTAAAAAAGCAACTATAGCTCTTTACACATGCAAGAAAGCCATAGGGAAAAAATGGGGATTCAACCCCAAGATTACCCTATGGCTCTACATCACGGTCGTCAGACCCATACTAATGTATGGGGTACCGGTCTGGTGGACAGCACTGGACAAGACAACATACCTCAAGCAATTCGAGAAGGTACAAAGGTTAGCGTGTATGTGCATTACCGGGGCCCTCAGGTCCACCCCAACGGCTGCGCTTAACATGGTACTCGACCTTACACCACTCGATATTTTCGGCAAGCAAATTGCTACACAAGCGGCCATTAGACTTAAAGCAAACTCGAACTGGTCGAGCTATGTCACTGGCCACTCCTCCATCCTGAATAACAGGTCAATTATGGCAGAAAACCCAGACCTCACAGAACCCACCACAGTCTTGGAAAAAAACTTTACAACGACCTACCCGGATAGACAAAACTGGACTCGCCAGACTCAACCTCGCAGAAACTGCGTAGACTTCTATACTGATGGGTCTAAAACCAAAGACGGGGTGGGTAGTGGGATATTCTGCAAACAACTCAAGCTTAACAAAGCGCTGAAACTACCAAATCACTGCAGCGTTTTCCAGGCGGAACTGTTGGCAATAAAAGAGGCTTCGTCTTGGCTGAAGTGGAACGTGATATCCACCACGGATATCCGTATTCTCACGGATAGCCAAGCAGCCTTAAAGTCGTTGGAGTCCTACGTGTACACATCAAAAACTAGCCTCGACTGTCGCCTATCTCTTAACGAGATGGCTGAACAGTTCAACATACAACTTATCTGGGTACCGGGACACAGCGACATTCCAGGAAACGAAAGAGCCGACAATCTCGCCAAACAAGGAACGACGCTACAATCAATCGTGGCTTGTGAGGGTATACCCTTTGCAACCATTGAACACAATCTTATAAATCTCGCCAGGACCGAGACGAACCGGAGATGGACTCAGGGACATACCTGCCTCATCACCAGGCAAATCTGGCCCTGGCTCAACAGTCAACGGACTAGGAGTATTGTCTCCCTAAAAAGAACTGACATCCACAGAGTCATTGGTGTCATCACTGGACACTGCCTTATTGGCAGTCACGCGCAAAAACTAGGTATAACTCCGAATGATTTTTGCAGGAGCTGTCAGGACGAGGAGGAGGTGGAGTCCATTCATCACCTTCTCTGTGCCTGCCGGGCATTCTGCACAATCAGGAAACGATACGATAGGGGGCGAAACCCCCTCGTAGCTGCACAACGGGCCTTCTTGGCCTATGTGTGTTCTTCTCAATTTTCTTTTGGGAAGGCTACGGTCCTACCTACCTACCTACCTACTCATAAACTCAAATAGCTATCTATATTAAGTCATAAATAGTAACTAACTTTCCACATTATTGTAATTATTATATAGAAAGAAGCAACCATCTGCAGATAAGCCTAAAGCTTCGCAGGTAGCAAGCATAGTTCGTAATTTATTTTTTGAATACTAATAAATACTTAATACTTAGATACTCGTATATGGCGACACTCTCTTAATACGAATTAACAATAAACCAAATTTGGTAGTTACCAAAAATGGATAGGTAATCAAGAATTATATCCTGACAGTAATTATATCTTCATCTTGCCTTTAGAAAAGCAGGTTGAGATAGAAGAGATATATAAAAAAAAATACAAAAATAGTGTTCCCACATCACGATGCAACCAACTTTGGTATAAATATTATTCAGCAATAAGATGCCGCACTAAAAATAGTGCATCATCTCGGGAATTTCGCTACGAATTACATATTTCAATTTGAGTGCCATTGCATCCGTTACAGCAGAAGCACATGATATTAATTATTCGGTGAAAAATCGATTGGATCTTCATTAAGAATTCGATCATCGACGACTATTTATTCAAACTGATCGTTTGTGGTGTCCACTATACGCCCGGGGGGGCTTCGTTATACGACGATGAGATATTATCATCATCTTTACCTTCATGGCTAAGTATGAACGGGTGTATGTACATCTCGTAAGCGCCACAAACCACCGGTTGGCTCCAGTGCAATGATTTATGATAAATCGGAAAAGCAGATAAATTCGATTATAGTTCGGTGATCGTGGTAGTCATCGTGTTCATCATCATCGTTGTAGTCATGATCAGATACTCGTATTGAATTAATTTTTTGTTAAAGCGTTTATGACATCGCATGGCAGGAGCACAACCATGATGATGATGATGATGATGAAGATTCGATAATCCCGCCGAAACCCATCTCGTCTCACTCGGACGACTTGAGAGATCGATGAGTCCAGATATCCGTTCGTTGTTATTGTTGTTGTTTTTGCCGTATCGACATCGGTGGCGAGCTGCTGCAATTGATGACATAAATTTTCGAAATATCGACATGTTTCAAGGTAGATAGTCTGTGGTCTGTACCGTTCGGATGAATGATTTAAAAATTCGAAGAATTGTATGTGACCGCTGTGTCCGTGGGTATGATGTTAGTGGAAGACGGGAAGCGTTTGTTTCCTCTGAGATTGTCCTCGATGGTCCTCGCTATATACATAGATATTCGGTCGATAAGTGACCATTTAAGCTGGACATAGCTTTATGGCTATACGGTGTGTGGCTACCTATTAGTGGGTTTCCTGGAGTCTATTGTATTAGGGACCGATGTTTGGTTGACACTTTTTTTGTTTCTCTTAAGCGTCAAGTTCCCATCACTGATTTGTTATTATGTCGATGCTTAAGTGGCTAACAAGGCTGATGAATGAAGTATAATTAATTCAAGCGCCTTCGCCTGGTTCATTAGTTAGTCGAATAAGAAAATTAATAAATTTAAAGAGATAGATACTTGCATATGGCATTGCATGATTTACTTCTTCTTCTTCTTAGTGGGCGCTACAGTTCGGGGTGAACCTGGGCCTCAACCAACATGCCCCTCCATCTAGCACGATCGTGCGCTAGCCTTTTCCATTGCCGCACACCCAGTTGGCTGAGGTCCCCTTCCACCTGTGTGCGCCATCTTAAGTGCGGCCGTCCTTTGCTTCTTCGTCCCTTGGGGTTGGATTCAAAGACTCTCCGGGCTGGAGCTGAGGTGTCCATTCGCTCTACATGGCCCAGCCATCTTAGGCGTTGAATCCGTAGATGCCTGACTAGGCTCATGTCGCTGTACAGCTCGTAAAGTTCGTGGTTGAATCTTTTCCTCCATTACCCGTCTGCGCTTACAGGCCCAAAAATCACGCGCAAAATCTTTCTCTCGAACCGACCAAGGGCCTCCTCATCCGCTTTTGATAGTGTCCATGCTTCTGCGCCGTACAACAGGACCGGGATGATAAGGGTCTTATATAGAGTCAACTTTGTCGTTCGGGAGAGGGCGTCAAACCAATTTTCGCCGCCTCCATCTCAATACTCGCAAACGCCTCATTGACATCTCGCTGTGATCTACCTATTATGTCAATATCGTCGGTGTATGCAAGGAGTTGTGAGGATTTGAAATAGATTGTGCCTCTTGTATTGGCCAGTGATTTATGCACAATCATTTCTAAAATGATGTTGAAGAAATCACACGACAGCGCATCGCCTTGCCTAAATCCTTTTTTGACATCAAAACTATCGGTAAGGTGTCCACCGATTCGGATGGAGCAGCGAGCATTCTCCAAAGTCATCCTGCATAGTCTGACGAGTTTAGCTCGTCTCTAATTATGCTGTCGTATGCGGCTTTAAAGTCGACAAATAGGTGGTGGTGAGCGTCGACTTGAAATTCATTGGTTTTTTCCAGGATCTGCCCTAGTGTGAAGATTCGGACGATGGTGGACTTCCCTGGCCTAAATCCGCACTGATAAGGACCTATCAGCTTATTTACAAAAGGCTTCAGGCGTTCACACAAACCGGCAGAGAAGATTTTGTAGGCGATGTTAAGGAGACTTATTCCTCTATAGTTGGCGCAGTCAGAGGGGTCTCTTTTCTTGTGGATCGGGCATACGATGCTGAGACTCCATTCCTCGGGCATGCTCTCCTCTAACCATATCTTACGGATGAGCTGGTGCATGCTCCCAACCAGGTCATCCCTAGCTGCCTTGAAGAGCTAAACAGATAGTCCGTCTGCGCCATCAGCTTTATTCGACTTGAGCTTCGATATGGCAATCTTAACTTCGTCGAGGTCAGGGGGACAGAATTCTCTGCGGTCTCCGTCGATTAGAAATGGATCATTCTGCCTGACAGCGGTATATTGACTAACATCGCCGTTATACAGTCTGCAGAAGTGGTTTTTCCATATTCTCAGCATCGACTGCGGTTCTACTACTAGGTGTCCGTTCTCATCCCTGCAGGCTTCCGTTCTGGCTTTATAACCTTGGCATGTTCGCTTTATCTGTTGATAAAACTTTCGATCGTCACGCCTGCAGTAACATCTCTCCAAATCCTCAATCGCGCGCTTCTCGTGCTCTTTCTTCTTTCTTCTAAGAATCTTATGCTCCTCCCTTCTTTTTTACTCGTATAGCTCACGAGCTGCTCTTGTTCTTTTATGCAGCGAGGCCTTATATGCGTCCTGCTTCGCTGTATGAATTCTCCTGCACTCGTCATCAAACCAGGTGTTTCTTCATGGTGGAGCCTTGAAACCCAAAACTTCGGATGCAGAGCTTTTCAGGGCTTGTTTGCAAAGGCTCCACCGCCGTTCTATTGATAGTGTGGAGGATTCAGGTGTATAGGAGAGCTTAAGGGAGACGCGATCGGTAAAAGCACGAGCGGTTGCATGATTATGCAGCTACATAATTCCATTTCGGCAATTACCGAGGTGACAAATCGCGGTTATAGTAATTTTTCTCTTCAAATTTATTTGATGCTTATTGTAGTGCCTAACCTAATGGCATTTAGGGCATCAGACTCATCCGACCTTTGACAATTGTTCCTCTAATTTATAGCCATCACCACATTATTATCTCAAAGAGTCCAATAAATTTCACCACAAACGACACGTCATGCTATCGCATCGAATTCGAGTGCCTCTCGTCGAAGAAATTCCAGAATCTCTGGTGCGTATGCAAAAATAGAAATCAATTTGTTCAAATCCCATATGCCCGCGCACGTTACAGATGAGAGTTCAATAAATATAAAAATTCCAATGCGGGAGGGTGTGATTTTCAGGGGCGCCCGAAAAACTGTCATCATCCCATTTAAGTCACGAATTAGTCGACTCCCGGGATATTGTAGACGTTGTAGTGTACGTTTCGTGGCCCATGGTCGATTGATTTAGGTAAACAAACCGCGTCACTAAATCGTCGGCCCAAGAGGTGATGCGCTGCCACTGTTTCTTCGGATCATTTATACAGTTTACGCACGAAGTTCTTGTTTTCATTACCCACAGATCGAATGCGCGTATAATGTATGGCAGCAGTTGTCAACAGTTGGCACACAACCGATACACAAGGTTTCAATCTGCTCGTATCGTATCTCCTCGCATCGATATGTTGGATATCTTGATTTTCCGCTAAAAACCCATCAGCTGTCGTTCGGCGTGATCGTAAGGACTTTTTTCGTAACATTCAAGCCATGGTGCAACCAGAAAGGAAGACAAAACAAATGAATTCTTTATTTGTAATGCCACAGCAGGACTTGCCCACTGACGACGAACTGAGCGTCTGGGCAGAGGACATGTGGCGGGATAGAGGACCAGTGGCACGAGGGAACTTATTAAAAAGCGATAAACCCATTCATTTGCGAATTGTTGAACACCTTGAAGACATCATCGTGCGCTCTGGGGGAAGAGTGCATTTTTATGCTAAAATAATTCTGCTTCCCATTGTGTCTCCATTGTTTTGTCCTCCTGGTTGCTCATTGTCCGGTGTTGTTGACTTGGTTCGTTGTTTCCTTGTTCTTTTCTACATTCCATTTTTGTTCTCTCGGTTTTCGGTTTTGATGGAAGAAAAATGTGCAATCGTCGATGGCATGGTGGCTAAAGTGGCACTGGCTGGTGTCTCTGGATCGAGGTAGTGCCCATGTTGTGTGCGCGGGTGTTTTATTTATGAAAGTTCAACGTCATTAAATGCCATTTTGTGTTGGTTTTGACATTTATATTATGATTTATGCGATTATGGCAGGATTCGAGGCGGATGATGACGGCGATTAGTGAGCAAATTGAATGCCGCTGCTTTTTGACTATTCAGTGATGAGATAGTGGTTCTGTGTTGTTGTAACACACCAAAGTGTGTGTTTTCATTGTAATCATTTTTAATACACTTTGAAGTGTGTTACTACGAGGACGCAGTAGTTAGTGTGTTGGAGTCTGCCGCACGATGAGCGAATTCGGATCCCGATAAAACCATCGCCATCGAAAGTTAATTTCTCGGTGTCCATCCTCTGCGGGGTACTGGCAAAACCCCCCGTAGTATACTTGTCATGAACAAGCTTCTCAAATAACGCCGTTCGGAATAGGCACTAAACTGTAGGTCGCTTTCACCTGTGTAGAAAACGAATCACACACAACATGGGTGATTGAGAGAAGCTTGGCTCTGGCCCTTCAAGGGCTGTAACGCCACCAAAAGAAGGTTATGAAAAAAACTTCGCAACTTGTTGTTCAAAAACAAGAAGGGAAACAAAAGGAAAATTTCTCAACTATGTATGTACATATGTATGTATATACATACATATGAATATGCAACCTTGCCCAAAAGCACTTTGCGACTCGGACCCATGGGGTAATGGTTGGCACACGGGACTCCAACTCAGTGATCCGTGTTCTCGCTCTCCGAGCATTTGTCGCTTCGAGGCTTTGATCGAATTAGTAGTTTCTTTTTTTGTTGTGAAGCAACATCATGACGATCATGTCATCCCGCGCGAAGGACCAATGTAGAATGGGAAAGGGGAGTAGTTGAATGTCTTTGTTTTTTGGTGGCTGCGAATCGTGACCCGGATCACTAGGTTGAGACTCCAGTAAATTATCCATTACACCAAGGATCCAAAGTGTGTTAATTATTAATAAGTGTGTCGCTCCAACACACTTAAGGTGTCATTCGAGTTTTTATTCATAACACGCAATAGAAAGTTTTTTTTTTTTTTTTTATAGGCACACGCGCACTCAAGGCTAGGGCCTAGGGCCTTATAACATCAGCGGGACGTTATGTGAGCAGAAGGTAACAGGGAGAGGGAGAGAAGGTGCCTATTGACGTTGGTCTTAAATATCCGTATATTGCATTGAAGGGGGAAGATCGAACCTTGGTAGCGCGTTCCACATTCGTGTGGTTCGGTAGAAGAAAGAATCTTGATATTTGACAGTACGACTGAAAACGGGCTTCTAAGTGCGATCGTGAGCATTCCGGGAAAAACGTGCATCGCGAGAGAAGAAGTAACAGACAAAAACAAACAAAACGTCATTTATAAAAATAAGAAAGAGTGTCGGAGATAAAACGGAGCCCTGGAGATCACCAGCACTTACAAAGTGAGTATAAGATTTGAATCCGTCCAGGAAAACTTGAATTGAACGATTCGAAAGGTAGCTTCTAATCCATTGAAGAAGAGAATCGTCGATCCCGAATGCACGTATTTTCGACAAAAGAGCTTAATGCCGAACTCTGTCATTTGCTTTCGAAATATCAGTTGCAACTACTTTGCTCTCACCCGCCTGGTGGAGCGAACGATTCCACTTCCCGGTGAGATATACCATCAAATCACCAGTGGATCTGTTGCTGCGGAAACCGTACTGCCGGCCATTGGAAAGTTTCTGCGACTCGAGAAGGGAAAGAAGGGACGTTAGTGCAATGGGTGGGAGGGTAATGTGAAAGAGAAGAAGATTCACCTTTTTTGGGAATGGACTGGACAAATGCTGTTTTCCACCTACTCGGATAGAGTCCAGAAGAGTAAGAAAGGTGAAAAAGCATACGCAGTGGTTTTGCCAGCGTAGAAGAACACCTCTTCAGAATTATTGGGGAAATACCATCTGGACCAGCGGATTTGTGTAGGTCAAGTTCCTTAAGAACCCTTGCAACTGTACGAGTACGGAAGTGAACTTGTCCCATGGTGGAATTAACGTACTCCAGATTTTAGGAGCTGCGAGCTTGCGACAAAGTAGGCAGCAAGCAGATTGGCTTTGTCTGAGGGCTTGACAGTTTACTCATTGTGGGTATAGACGATGTGGGTATAGAGGACGAGACGGAGTTCTTAATGTTTTTTTGATGAAAGACCAAAAACTTCTGCTGCCTTTGGGACATTAAAGGATCTTACGCCCCAGTTGTTGGTCGTGCAAAAATTTGGCTCGTCGAATATGGGAGTTGCAGTCATTTCTGGCTTGTATATATCTTTTTCGGTTTTCCTCGGTGGTGTTTGCCTTATATGTAATTCCGAAAGCTTATCTCTCTCAACGTAGTAACCTCTTTGCAACTCAAGTCAAAACACGCATTATCCTCCGGCTTAGTACTTTTTATCCTGTTGGGGATAAAAGTGGTTATGCCAATATGGATAATTTTTGTGATGATATCAGCAGCGGCTTCGAGGAAGCACAACGACCAGTTGAAGCTCCGAAAGAAGTTGTTAAAACCGCACCAATTAGCTTTCTTATATAACCATATAGAACATGCTGCAGTTTTAACACGAATAAGTGTCTCAATTTCAAAGGATAAACGTGTTATGTGACATATTTAATCTTATGCATATGTGTCATCTAACACACTTCAGCCTGTTGTTTAACACACTAGCATTTGCAGTGCGGCAAGCACAGAATATTATAAGTAGACAGACGTCTACGGTGATTATTTGATTGGCCGTATTAGGCCCCTAAAGCTTTATCCCTTTGATGCTTCTTGCAACATCAATCCGATGTTAAGTACTAATGGACGAAAAGTCCCTCTGAAAACAGTTTAAATACTGCTTGTATGTATGTATGTTGGCGTTACAGTCCATGACCAAAGCCGAACTTCTCTCAATCACCCATGTTGCGTAGAAATGGTACGCAGGCTGTCAAGAGGTAGCGGAGGCGCTAAACATCAACGTAAAAAGCTCAATATTTGCGCGATGAAAAATACGAAAAATCCAACGCAGTTGATCTTGGTTAAAGGCTGGTTATCCTCTACAAACAACTTCAAAGCCTATTTTGGCGGCAACCAATGTAATGCTGAATGATTTGGTGATACTGAAGCTGTTACAGGCTGACGAAGGAGCAACCAGAATTGGCTAACAAACAAGGAGTTGCTTCTACAAAACTCTCTCGATGGTAAAAATTGGCCTTTCGAACATCTGTTGAAGGTCACCTGGCCAAGCTGTCAATGCAATGGATGCCTGTCCTTAAATCGCCATGCACCGACGGGCCCTGTTATACTGCAAAAAGGTATAAGGCAGCTGCTTCCTACCTTGAAAAAAATGTTCACTGCTAGACTGGCACTTGCCTAAATACCTATCCCATGGCCCACGGTGGAAGTAGTCTTTATTCCTGAAATACGGAAAGAAGATTACTCACTCGCCAAAAGTTTTAGACCAAGTCTAGTCTAACATCCTTCTTGCAGAAAAGCTTGTAGAGAATAGTAGAGTTGCGCGTGCGCAAAGTTGGCCTTCGAATGCATCCTCTTTTGAAGATACACTCGATACGCACTCGAAAGGAAAGAGTACTCCCTGGCATTTTCATCGACATTGAGGGAGATTTTGATAACGCAACTTTCGACAGAATGTGCAACGCTGCCAGACGTTATGGCGTAGATGAAGCACTGGTCTTGTGGATTAAAGCAATGCTTGTGCACAGAATATTGATCGCTGATGTAGGCCTCGACCAGTGTGTCAAGTCCGGCGTAAACAGGGGCTGCCCGCAAGGTGGCATCCTGCCTCCGCTGTTATGGTGCATGGTGGTCGACTCTCTGTTTGATGCTCTCAATGCCTCTGGAATATATGCCCAGGCCTATGTGAATGATGTCGCCGTTCTTTCTGTCGGCTCATGCTTAGCGACTGTAGGTCTCAAAGCATAGCCGGCGCTAAATATGATCGATGTTTGTGTACCAGAAATGGACTGTCGGTCAATCATCTTAAGACCCATGTCGTTCTCTTCACGAGAAGGAGGAAAAATACTGACATGACTCAGCTGGTACTAAAAGGCATTTCCATCCCGGTATCCAAGGAAGCTAAGTATCTTGTAGTCATCTTAGATAGCAAGCTTCTCTGGTCAAAGCATGTTGAGTCAAAAACCACCAAAGCGCTGTCAGCTTTCTGGCAATGCAAAGGAGCTTTTGGCAAAACATGGGGTTTATCGCCGGCAAAGGTCCTTTGGATATACACGGCAATGATAAGATGATATGATAATCTCATAAGCTCCAAAGAACGGTTTGTCTCAGCTGCATGGGGGCTTTCCCCAGTACGCCGGGCGCTGTTTTAGATGCCATGATGAACCTTCCGCCTTTTGATATATTTATCACTAAAGCCATGTCTCGTCTGAAAAGAAATGGCTTTTGGTACAACTCACATAGGAATAGTGGTGTTCTTGCGCAAGAATTGTCCTGCGACCCCTGTCTCATGGACATACCTTCTGACGTATTAATACGCTTTATCCTACTGCGCTGTAATTTCAGAGTCGAGTTTCCATGGCGTCAGGATTAGCTCTGGCACTTGGTACTTCTCGTTAGGAAAATATGCATCTTTCTCCCAACCAGAGATATAGGTACGCAATCCTAATGGCCATACACTATGTTGTGAAGCACAGGTGGAGGGCAAAAAGCATATGCGTCTGCAGTGACAGCCAAGCAGCACTCAAAGCTGTGTCCCCTAACTTGCTCCAAATTAGTGCATGAATTCAACTTTTTGAACTGAGTCGGTGGACTAAACTCACTAAGACTTGTATGGGTTCCAGATCCCAGGAGATGAGATCTCTGATAAACTCCTCGTTCAGAGGAGAGCTTCTCAGGACCGGAACCCGCTCTATGTCTACCTGCATCCATGGTCAATTGATACATTAACGATTGGGTGTTTAATACACGCAACCGTAGATGGAGGAATTTTACAGGTTGCAGGATGACTAAGCGCGTATGCCCTGATGTCCTTTAAGGATATCTTTAAGGAGAATTGACTGCAGAAGACTTCTGGGAGTCATTACGGGCCATTACACTTTTGCTAAGTATCTCTGCGTGCTCGCCTTCAGTGAGACGTCTACCTGTGCTGCATGTTGCGCGGAGGATGACACTGCAGAACATTTTCTCTGCGACTATCCCGCCTTTGCTCGCGCACGGTGGCGCACCCTTGGGGCCGACGTGGTGTGTGTCATCATCACATCACTGAAGCTCCTTCTCATTTTTCTCTGAAAAACGGGGAAATTACAATAATGCAAGGTGTCTGTCTGGGGTACAATGGACCAGTATTTGCGTCTAAGTGCTCCAACAGATAGCAGAAGCCATCAACAAAAAAAATGTAGATCAAAAAATCAAACGGTGGTGAAGACACTATCAGCTCAGCGCTCTACTGTTCGCTTTCTTCGACTAGTATGAATGGATCGGGTTGACATTTCATCGTCCATCTATCAGTACAAAAAAACACTTTAAGGACATAATACTGATGGGACGTCACCTTCATTTTGCCGCGAAACTTCTGATTGAGATCGTTCATGTAGGAAGGGGGAAGGTCCTCGCTGATCGAAACCGCAGCGGCTTTTTTGTAGGCTGGTTAATAGCTCACTTGATCTTGGATTTCAGGATCTCTTTGAACGGTCAGCCTTGGATTGTATTCAATAGGTGTGTGTTTTACCCATAGAGCAAGCTCAACTCTAAATTAATTTCTAAAACCGTTAAGTGTACATATAGCCACGCTTTTTCTCACGCGAATTATGCATACTCAGCAACACGGAAGATATGTGTGTACACATGGCCAAACGAAAACAATCGGGGATATCGGTCCGCGACGAACAGCCCATACCACGTAGTCCCACGGTCGTACGCATGGAAGCCGATGACACCCAAGAACGTCACCGCTAATGAATTAATTTCGTGCTATGTCACCGACACCACAACAGAAACATCATCCCGAAAAAAAGTGCATTTTTGTCCTTTCTTCCGAAACGAAACGATGTGCCACTGACGCACCGTCCACACAGTTCGACTAAGCTGCCACAAAAAATACTCCACAAGCCTCAAGAAAATGGTAATTTTTCCTACCCGAAAAGAATGAGAACATCTTTTGGCCACATGTGTTCATAACAGATATGTATCTCCTCTTCTGTTCCTTGCTTTTCATTTTTTTTTTCATGTTCTGTGCCTGAGGAGGACCCTGGTCCATCATGCGCTTAGCAGCGAGAGGTAATACGTCATTTTTAGAGTTCGGCGACTGTTCAACCGATGGCGTTAGTGTGATTTATTTGTCTGCTAACCAGATCGCGAGGATCGCAGGACACATTTACATTTCCATTTCCCTCTCCATTCGGGCTCCCTGATTTAGCTACCGCTCCCGTCGGCTCCTTGTTTTCAATATTTTTTTCATTTTTCATTATTCAAGTCATTTCCTGGCTATGTACGAGTACATATGTACCACGCCTCATTCGGTTTGGGAAGTGTATTGATTTGTAATTAAAGACACCAAGGCAGCGAGTAGGAGCCGTAGTGGAGTGGATCAGGGATGCACAGTAATTGAATGCAAATGTCCTTAAGAAGGTGTCACTTGGTTAATTGATTTGATGGATGACTCTCACTGCCACGGATGTATGGATGACAATAATTGGATCGATCGAATCCACACAGACATCCGGTCTGTTATACCTAGCACATTTCTCGAAATACCAAATTCGAAATTCCGCTGTGTCGCGGAAGTCAGTTAATTTACCGTCAAAACACTATGCACAGTCGCTGTAAATAATTCCATCTTCCTTGGTTCGCCTTGCCTCAGATAATCATACCTCCCCAGCTGACGGTGGACTTTATAATAATGCGCTGCGGCCTAATGTCTGCACATTCATATCGTGTACCGGGGGTATGAAGTTACGAATTCGTGTATCTAAAGGAGAGAAAGTGAATTTGTGAATTTCTTGAATTTGCACGGCTTTGGAGTCTCCTGCAACCCGCACCTATGGGCAACAGTCGTCTTCATTCGCTTGTAGTAATTCTCAGAATTCCTTTGATTTTCTTCTTGTTGGGGTTTTTCTCCAGAGGAGTTTCCGATGGGACGTCTTCGAGAACGGGGTTGCTTCGAATGGGAGGGTTGCAGTTGTAGTAGGTTTATGGATACCACAAATTTCGGGTTGATTTCGTTTCGAAAAGATTGCCAGGGTAAGGGGTGTGTATAGACTTAATTTGCTCATTAAAGGCGTTTATGCTGCTGCTGTTGTGGTGCTTCTTAGTGGTAGATAGGGTAAGGTTGAGAAAAGTTTATTTAATTTTGGAGAAAGAACAGATCGCCATTGACTGGATTGGGTTCGTAGGGTTGCGAAGTGAGTAGATAAGTTAAGGAAGTGTATACGTAAGTTAAGTCTGGCGACTTGATATCCTGGTATTAATGTACGAGTAGGTTGAAGAAACATAATTGAATTGGATGCCGGTGTACATGGGCTCAGTTAAGTGCCTGATGCTACATGGAGATCATTACGACTTAAAAAAAATGTACGTGAACTAATTAGGCGAGGGGTTTCTCAATCTTCACGACGACGTTTTCACCCCTTCTCAGGAGTCAATATTTCTCTGAAGAGAAGAGCTCAAGAAAAAGGCAAGAGCATGTGCTTCACAGATTTCTTGCCCTCATGACTGAGCCTGCACTCATTCTCAGAGCCAAGGTCTTTTAGTCAATGTACTTTTAGATCGCAGACAATAAGGAAGCCTACTGGATGTATTATTCTCTTTGAGCGTTTTTCCCATAGACAAGTTGTGTTAAATTCAGACACGGGAATACTCTTCTTGGGTTCAGCAATTGTGGATCCATGTAGGCCATTTCACTTTAAAGCCTAAATCTATGTATACTTCGAGTGGTGTTTTTGACAATTGAAAACCGAGCGCTAAGTATTCATGCGAAACTTTCCGCCTAATTGACTGACCCCGTTTCCACACTGTATGCTTACTAACTTGAATAATACATGTATCTATGTCTTCCTACTGCTAAATATATACATTCTTGCTCATGTGTAGCTGGTAGGCCAATGATATACATATAGCCATATCCATGATTCCTCCCTACTTTTGGACTTCTGATGTTCGCATAATGGCAGTCCCTGATGGATGTTGTATTCGAGCCATGTGAGTTCAGCGGTTTAAGGGTTATCGCAGAATATGTTGATGGTACATAAAAGCTGGTATGCCTGTTTCGAAATGTACATAGGTTACTAACGTAGAGGGGATGGGCTCGGACATACAGGGTAAAGTTGTCGATTGCTCTCAACCTGGCGCGATGCCAGCAACGATCCCTGTTTCAATACACGCCTCAAATTAACTTACAGTCTCCTCGCGGCGCCCTCTGGATAGCTACTACAACCATCGTTGAGAGGCGAACAAATGTATGAAGCTGTCGTAAGAGAGGCTGAATACCCCATCAAAGAGGACTTTTATGATCTCTTGGACAACGCCTACGGAGCTTGTCCGGACTACGATGTCAAAACACCTTTGGCGGAGTGGTCGGAAAGCACAGCCTCCACGATACAACAACAGATAACGGCTTCCGACTTACGGACTCTACGACAGCTCGTAATGCGGTGATAAGTAGCACAAGATTTCCCCGCAAGCAAATCCACACAGCAACCTAGCGATCTCCGGATGATCGAACAGCTAACCAAATCGATTATGTGCTCATTGACGCAAGACACTCGTCCAGCATCCTGGATGTGGGAACATTCAGGGGGACAAACGTGGACTCTGACCATTTCCTCATAGCAGTAAGATTCAGAACTCGATTGCCCAATGTTAGAAGGCTGCACCAGCCCGCCATGAAGAGGTTCGACATAGGACGCCTGAGCACACCGGAGGTTACCAGAGTTTACAGGGAGCAGCTGAGTGGAATTTCTACGTCGAGCACCAATGTCAACAGTATGTGGCGGCATTGCCGCTCAGCTATTCAGATAGTAGCCGAGAACATCTTATTCAGGAAGTAGCCGAGAACACCTTACCTACCACCCCGGACAAGAAACCCGTAGTATGATGGTGAATGTGAGCAGAAAAAGGCAGCAACAGACGAGGCGTACCATGAGGCGCTGCAGCGAAAAGCCAGGACAGCGCGATAGGAGTACCGAGCCAGAAGAAGGGAAGAGAAAAAACTACTGCTCCTAAAGAAAAGAATCTTCGTAGACTCCCAGCTCAATGATATCGAGGAGTCTAGGGACAAACATAAAATACAAGCCTTTTATAAAAAAAACTAAAAGGCTTGCTTTTTAGAAAGGCACCCAGCTCTAGGTAGGTAGGTAGGTAGGTAGGGTCGTAGCCTTCCCATAATAGAGAAGAACGCACTTAGGCCAAGGAGGCCCGTTGTGCAGCTACGAGGGGGTTTTATCCCCCTATTCGTGGAACCATCTAGTGCTTCTTAAGAAGTTAAGAAGATTAAGTATCCCTACTTTCTGAACATCTGTCAGATCGTTAAGGAAGTAAGAGCCTAGGTAACGCTTCCTTATATTGCCAAAAGCTGGACAGGCGCATAGAAGGTGGTGAATGGATTCAACCTCCTCCTCGTCCTGACAGCTTCTGCAGAAGTCATTTGAAACTATACCTAGTCTTTGTGCGTGACTGCCAATGAGGCAGTGACCTGTGATGACACCGATGACTTTGTAGATGTCAGTTCTTTTTAGGGAGATTATACTCCTTGTGCGCTGACTGTCAAGCCGAGGCCAGATTTGCCTGGTGATGACGCAGGTGTGTCCCTGGGTCCATCTCAGGTTCGTCTCGGCCCTGGCGAGATTCGTCAGATTATGTTTAATGGTTGTAAGGGGTACTCCCTCACAAGCCACGATTGATTGTAGCGTCGTTCCTTGTTTGGCGAGTATGTCGGCTTTCTCATTACCTGTAATGCCGCTGTGTCCTGGTACCCAGATAAGCTGTATATTGAACTGTTCTGCCATCTCGTTGAGAGATCTGCGACAGTCGAGACTAGATTTTGATGAGTACACATAGGACTCCAGCGACTTTAAGGCAGCTTGACCCAGCTCTAGGGAATAGTAGATGTATTTAAGCTGCATTTCCAGCAGCAGCTTTATGAGCATGACCAAGAGAGAGTGGTAGGGTTTGAGGAAATCCCAACTCCAGCCGCTGAAGTAGTCCTCTCATCCAGCATCAGAGCTCTTCAAGGCTGTCCGCGATGTTCTGGTGTGGTAATCGGCAGCTACCAGTGCAGCTTCCGGCCGGGCAAATCGACTATAGACCAAATATTCACACTTCGACAAATCTTGGAAAATACCAACGAGTTTCAAATCGATACACACCATCTCTTTATCGATCTTAAAGCCGCATACGACAGCAAAGAATTGTTTGATGCGATGGCCGAATTCGGGATCCCAGGAAAACTGATCTGGCTGTGTCGCGCCACACTAAAAAATACGCGATGCACCGTGCAGTACGGTTCTAGGACATCTGAACCGTTTGAAACATGTACCGGATTTCGGCAAAGAGATGCGCTGTCATGCGACTTCTTCAATTTTGTGCTGAAGCAGATAGTGCGTTGGGCAGTCGTCAACAGGGAAGGCACTCTCTTCTACAAGCTACTAGGATACGCGGATTATATTGACATCATCGCGCCGTCTCGGCGTGACGTTGTAGAAGCTTTCACGGCGATTGAGGAACAGACGAGACGTGTTGGTCTTAATGTCAACGAGGATAAGACAAAGTACATGCTGTCAAGCAAAAACCGATCTGTCGCTCACCACCTTGGACAAAATATAACGAATGACAGCTATAATTTCGAGGTGCTTAAGGAGTTTTTCTACCTCGGGGCAAACGTAAACTCTACGGACGACACCACAGTAGAGATCCGGCATAGAATCGCCCTTGACAACCGCTGCTACTTCAGGTTGTCCAAAGAACTTGGGGTCAAAACTCGTCACTCGAAGAACCAAAGTCATGCTTTACAAAACCTTTTACTATACGGAGCCGAAAGCTGGACGATAAGCAGGACGGCAGAGCTGATTTTCGGTTCTTTCGAAAGAAAAGTTCTGCGCCGAATATTTGGTCCTGTCTGTGAGGAAGGTGAATGGAGTAAAAGACATAACCGCGAACTCTACGAGCTGTACAAAAATGTGGATATAATACGGAAAGCAAAGATCCGTCGACTGCATTGCCTCGGCCACATCAAGCGCATCAACACCAATGCTCCAGCTAAGAGGGTCTTCATCTCCGAGTTTTCTGTTTCGAAAAAAAGAGGAAGACCGGACCTTCGGGGATGCAAGACAACTTAGTCTTGATAACTTGCAGCAGCGTGCCCGGAACCGTCAAGAATGGAAGGCAGCTATAGCTCAGGCTCAGATCCTCCATGGATTGCCGGCCTGATAAGTAAGTAAGTACTAACGTAGATAGTGTATAGTTCGATGACGCCGGAATACAACCTTAGCTTCTTCGTAGTTAACAGTTTGGACTAAAAATATTAATTGATTCAATGTTCTAGCCATCTGTGTATCATCTGTATGTATGTTGGCGTTACAGTCCCTGAACGACGTAAGCCGAGCTCTCTTAATCATTCATGTTGTGTGTAATTTTATTTCCCCATAGGTGGAAGGTGGAGAGCACCGTGGCGCAGTGGGTAGTGTGTTGGCCTCTGACGCCGATGACACGGGATCGAATCCCGACACAGCCATGTCATCGAACGTTTTTTTCACGGTGTTTCTCCTCAGCGGGGTTCTGACAAAGCCCCCTGTAGTAAAATTGTCATGAAAAGTTTCTCGAAATTCGCCATTCGGAACCGGCAATAAACTGTAGGTCCCTTTACCCTATGTGAAAATGAAATCACACACAACATGGGTGATTGAGAGAAGCTCGGCTCAGGTTCTTCATGGACTGTAACGCCAACATACATACATAGGTGGAAGGTTTATTGTCGATTTCGAACTGCGAATTCAGAGAAGCTTTACATCACAATTATTCTACAGGAGGTTTTGTCCGAAACCGCTGAGGAGGAGCACCGTGAAAACACGTTCGATGACATGGCTGTTGTCGGGACTCGATCCGTGCCATCGGCGTCGGAGGCCACACATTACACAAGCCTTAGTGAGCTTAGTCCACTGACTTTGATCATGGCCCAGCCACCTTAGACGTTGGATCCGTAGACGTCGAACTAGGCCGATGTCGCTGTACAGCCCGTACAGTTATTGGTTGAATCTCCTTCTCCACTCACCGTTTACGCAAACGGGACCAAAGATTGCACGCAGAATTTTCCGCTCGAAACGCTCAAGAAAGGAGACCCCTATGACTGTGCTAATTACAGAGAAATAAGTCTGCTGAACATCGCGTGCAAGGTCCTCTCTACCGTACTATGTAAGCGCCTGAAACCATTCGTGGACAATATGGTAGGCTCCTACTAGTGTGGCTTCAGGCCAGGAAATTCCACGATAGACCAAATATTTACATTACGGCAGATCTTGGAGAAGACCCAATAATTCCAGGTCGACATGCACCATCTTTTTGTCGACTTTAAAGCCCCATATGACAGTGTGTATAGAGACGAGTTATACAGAGTCATGTCATGTTTTAACATTCGTGCCAAACTCGTCAGACTGTGCAGGATGACTATGGAGAATACTCACTGCTCCATTAAGGTCGGGAGGGGGAGGTGAACTAACCGAGACCTTCGATGTTAAAAAAGGTTTTAGACAGAGTGATGCAATGTCATGTGATTTCTTTAACATCGTACTTGGAAAGATCGTGCGGGACTCTGCGGCCAATACAAAAGGTACGATCTACCTATACTTCAAGTCTACACAATTGCTTTCCTACGCAGATGACATTGACGTTATTGGACGGACAAAGCGAGACGTCGATGAGGTGTTCGCAAGCATTGAAGCAGAAGTGGCTAAAGTGAGTCTAAGGGTGAATTGGGACAAGATCACATATATGCTGTCATCAATGAAAGACGCGCAACACCGACGTCTCGGTCAGAACGTCACCTTCGGCAGCTATATTTTTGAAGTAGTCAAGGACTTCGTCTACCTTGGCTCGATAGTGAGAAGCAGCAACGACACCAGCGCTGAGATAAAACGTAGAATAAGCTCAAGAGGCAACTGAGTAGTGGAGCCCTCTCTCGAAAAACTAAGGTATCCCTTGGATATCGAGATGGTAATGCATTTAGCGCCAGCGGAGTCATGTCAGTATTTTTCCTCCTTCTCGTGAAGAGAACGACATCAGTCTTGAGAAGACTGCTCATCGATCACATTTAGCGCCGCCTGTGTTTTAACACAGAGGTCCGAGCATGGATTCCAGAGACATTGAGGGCATCGAGCAGAGAGTCAACCATCATATACTATAATAGCGGAGATAGGGCAGCCCCTGTTTACGCCAGATTTGAAACAATGACCGAGACCTTCATTAACGGCATTGCTTTAATCCACAAAACGTCATATACGCCATGTCGTCTAGCCGTGTTACACATGCTGTCAAAAGTTGAGTATCACAGTGCGTACTCTTTCCTTTCGAGTGCGCATTCTATCCTTCCAACTAGGTTTTGAAGCGCAGTCTCGCAAAATTTTCCGCGCCGATAAGCATGTTTCATCTCCGAACGAGGATGCATTCGAAGGGCAACTTTACGCACGTGCAGCTCTACTATTCTCTCCATGCTTTTCAGCAGGAAGGATGTTAGACTGATTGGTATTTTGGCAATAAGGACTACTTTCACCGTTCGCTATTGGATGGGTATGTAGGCAAGTGCCAGGCTAGCAGTGAAAATTCTCTTCAAGGTAGGAAACAGCTGCCTTATACCTTTTTGCAGCATAACCGGGTATATCCCGTCGGTTTCTGGCGATTCAAAGCCATCAAGCCATCAGTCGTTGCCACGCACAACCCAGTCATTAGGTCTGAAGCAGTAAACTAAGAGTTTCGGCTTTAGACTCATTAAAGGTACCATCCGATTTTCTGAGTGCATCCAGCTTTATTGATTTTCCCCGTTTGACGACTTTAACCAACTTACTAGTCGCACTCAGAGATTTGATCTTTTCACAGAAGGTCCTATAAGAATCGTCTTTTGATTTACGAATAAGTTTCTTATATTGTTTCTGCTTCGACCGGTACTTATACCAGTAATCTTCCGAATTCGATTTGAGCGATCTATTCAGAAGACTTCTGGCTTCCTTGTCAAGATTTTGTAGCTCGGCATTCCACTAGGGGACCAATTTCCTGCTAGGAGATTTTGGTGACAGGACAAGCGACTTCGAAACCGTTGGTGCTGACGCTACTCAGGTTGTGAACAGCATCATCTGCCAATTGCTTCTTTCTGAGTTAGGTAGGGTTCAAATGGATTTCTCAAGCTCCTCTCTAAACCGTACCCAGTCTGCCTTCCTCGGATTCCATTTGGGTTGCGAGGAGGAGATCTCACAACTCAATTGGAATAGGATATACGTATCTGTGGTCTGACAGTGTAACACCTGGTAAGACTCTCCAATTAGTGAT
This sequence comes from Eumerus sabulonum, assembly GCA_951905685.1. Classification (NCBI taxonomy): domain Eukaryota; kingdom Metazoa; phylum Arthropoda; class Insecta; order Diptera; family Syrphidae; genus Eumerus; species Eumerus sabulonum. Next base: position 43,263,097 of record OX645064.1, read on the forward strand.
GGCCTTCACATATCTGTTAGATAGGGTTAGGTCAATCACCTCCTGTCGTTTCGCCGTGACAAACATTGGTTGAGAGCCAACATTGTTGATGATAAGGTCAGACGAAAAAGTGAAATCTGAAAGACTGTCCCCTCTTATATTGGATTTGCTGCTGCCCTACGTAGTGTTTTGAGCATTAGCAAGGCGACATAAGGTATTCTACGAGCTCAGACACCGCTTTCGGTCGTGGAGGTAGTACCGTGTCGTAGGAGAAGCAAGCCGACGCAACGACAAAGTGTTTAATTCCTCCGTGCGCTTCGTAGCTTACTCTGGCAGCCTCCAAGTCTTGTTCACAAAATTTTACAAGTTTCGTTGCCACATGGTTCATGATGGTCCAAAAATACTCGAACGAATTCTAATTTCAGGTTTTTTATCTATTAGTTTTGAAGATGACATCGGTCAAGGCGCTTACTTAATGACCATATCATGATGACCATTTAGGTTCCCATAAACTCCACTCTATTGTTTTTACCCCATTGGATTGTGCTGTCGATATCGGAATTTAATGAGCTTAACATACGCTGCCGCTCAATATCTACAGTGAACGAATATGAGAAGCTGAGGGTACTGTTGTCAGCGAAAGAGTGAAGTGGATTAGAAGTAACAGACAAGACATTATTTATAAAAATGAGAAAGAGTGTCGGAGACAAAACGGAGCCCTGGGGAACACCAGCATTTAAGAAATGGACGTCAGTCTTGAATCCGTCTAAGACAGCTTGAATTGGACGATTCGAAATGTAGCTTCTAATCCATAGAAGAAGAAATAGCTTCATGCTAAAACTCCGTTAAATGCTTTCGAAATATCAAGTGCAACTATTTTGCTCTCCGCCTGATGGAGCGATCGATTCCACTTTTCGGCGAGATATGCAACCAAATCACCACTGCCCAGCCCAGAAGGGTAGGAAAGGTGAAAAAACTTACGGAGTGGTTTGTCCAGCGTAGAAGAACACCTCTTCAAAATTATTATTGGGAAAATACCACATGCGGATTTGTGTATGTCAAGATCTTTAAGGACCCTTGCAACTGTACGAGTACGGAAGTAAATTTGTCCCATGCTGGAATTAACGTACTCCAGCACAGGCGGTGACAAAGATGATTTTGGGAGCTGTGAGCTTGCGGCAAAGTAGGCAGGGAGCAGATTAGCTTCGTCTGAGGGCTTGATACTAATGTCATTGTGAATGAGCGTGGATATAAACGACGGGACGGAGTTCTTGATTTTTTTGACGAAAGACCAGGAACTTCCGCTACCTTTAGGAGACAATCGTGTACAAATTTGACTCGTCGAATGTGGGAGTTGCAGTCATTTGTGGCTTGTACATATCTTTTTCGGTTTTTCTCAGTGGTGTTTGCCTTATAATCCCGAAAGCTTATCTTTCTTAACCTATTAATCTCTTTACAGCTCAAATCAAACCACGCATTATCCTCCGGCTTAATACTTTTTATCCTGTTGGGGTTAAATGTTGTTACGCCAGTATGGATAATGTTTGTGATCATATCAGTTGCGGCGTCCACGTCGTTGTCGAGGAAGCACAACGACTAGTTAAAGTTCCGAAAGAAGTTGTTAAGGTCGCACCAATAAGCTTTCTTGTATACCCATATGTATTATTCTTTTGGGAACTTTTACTTTAACTGTTTGAAGTGGATATGGGATCTAGCTGATATGACACATTGATCAGCGAACCAGGAGGAGATAATACATCCAAAGTGTAATTATCAGGTTGAGAGGTAAGAAACAAGTCCAGAGTGTAGACGGTATGACTGACAACATCCGGGATACAGGATGACTCATTCACAAGCTGAGTAAATTGGTTCAACTCAGCGAAAATTTCGACATATATACCTTCCATCGGGTGTTGTCTGTCCAGAACGTTGGAGCGACTGAGATTTATGAATATTAAAATCACCCGCTATAACGATTTTAGTGCGAGGAAACAGGGGAACAATTCTTTGGATGGAGTCGGACAGTGCATCAAAAGTGTCGTCTCTGTTCACGTTTGGGCGTCTATAAAAAAAAATTGAGTCCTTACGAAAGGTGAACTTAAACCATAAGAAACTAAGTTCCGGGCTGGATGTTTGGCTATACTGCGGAAGCAGCTGGTAAGCAATATATCACAACGAGACCGCAGTATCCCGTCAGGTAGCTGACTAGTCTTCTGATATCTACCCTATTAAATTTGGGTATGTTAATAGAGTGTTTGTTCAGGAGCCGTATAAATCGTTTCGATTGGCAAAAACTCTGACCGCTATTCCAAAAGGACAAGTGTTGCGATTTTTCCCACTTGTCTAAGAAGAAGCTGATCTTATACTTTGGAATGCCGCAGAAAGGTTCAGGACCTGTGTACATTTCGCTGGAACCTTTCCTGACGAGTAGATCGGCGATCTTATTGCCTTTTATACCTTTGTGATCTGGCACCCACCAGAGTTTGACTTTGTTTCATTTGGCGAGGTCTTGTAGGGCATTATGGCATTTCTTAACGGTCTTTGAGTTCGTGCTGTACGAACTCAGCACTTTAAGCGTTGTTGGCTATCAGAGAATATGTTGATGGTTACTCCTCTTATGCCTAAGTTTAGATTGACGCATGTTAGGATGCCATATACATAATTCTGCTTGGAAGATATGTACTAGGACTCTTTCGCAGGGCCCTCGAGATATTCCGATTTGGTCTAAAGATGCAGGCGCCAACGTCAGAAACCATCACGTTGCCATCAGTGTGTCACAACCTAATGCGTTTGACATTAAGCAATGGATCACTAGTTTCCCAAGTTGAGCGGTTTGGGACCAATATCTCAAATCTCTTATCAAAAGTGAAGATGTGTGGTAATGCCTCCAATCAGTGCTTCTTGGGCTGCCGTCGGGCAGGTTGACATAGCGCCTGTAATCCCGAGACACGCTAGTCTCTGGAGACATTGAAAGTTAAAGATTATCGTTTTTTGCTCAATTTTCGTCCACTATATCGTAGATGCAGGTGATGATAGGTCCAACTATTGCAGTGTATAACCAGGGGACTACCTTAGGTTTAAGTCCCCAGGTTTTACCGTAAGTGCGTCGACAGGCCCATAAGGACTTAGTCGCTTTTGTAAGTTTATTTTTAATATGGATTTCCAGTTGAGTCTGCGATCAAGCTCATTACCTAGACACTTAACTTCTTCTGAAAATCCTATGCTTGTACTATTAGAAGGATGGAGCAGGGCTGCAACATTTTCCTCTATGTAAACGGGACTAAGATTGTCTTATTTGGGTTAATTGATGAATCCTCTCTGCCACACCAGTCAGAGATATACGGAAGCACAACAACAACTACTAGGTCATCAGCATATCCGATGACCTCGTAGCTGCGAGTCGTTAGCTTGCTGAGTAGGTCGTCGATAACTATCGACCAGAGAAGGGGTGAAAGGACTCCTCCGTGTGGACACCTCTTAGCCCCCGATACTGTCACCGAGACCTCGCCGGATGTGGCCGATATGATACGGCTATACATATAACATCGCCCTAATCCAGTGATTAGTGGGATGGTCCACACCTTTGCGGGATAGTGCAGTGGTGATCGAGTCATAGCCAGTATTGTCGAGGTAGACGAAAATCGCGATCTCCTTCCGTGTGAAACTATTTTCAACACGTACCACTAAATGATGTAGTTCATTCTCAGTAGATCGCTCTTTGCGATATGCATACTAATTAGGATGCTGTGGTATCTAATTCTCCAGGATATCCCTAATATGGAGCTCTATCAGTTTTTTCCTTGTGTTTCACAAAGTGCCAAAACATCCGGTTTGTGGGGAGAGGCATGGGCATATGTACGTGGCAAAGAATTTTTTTCTTAATCCACGAATGTTGCAGAACTGTACGCAGAATTCCCCCATCAGTAAGCACATAATGCAAAACACCAACTAAGCAGAGCCCTGAAGTGAAGATCCATTATCGGCAATGCAAGAACAAACGACCGTAGGTGTTATGCCCTTACAGTAGTCATTTTTGCTTCACCAACAAGAATCAACTGTTATAGACCTTTACCTGATGAATCTAAAGGCTGGAACCGCCATCATAGGAGAAATTGGAGCTGTATTAATTATGAAATACAACGGTCCAATGATGCCATCATTACACAATCCGCACCAAACTGTCACTCTCTGTGGATGCATTGGCTTCTCGACAATAACGTGCGGGTTTTCCGAGCCTCAGGTGCGGCAATTGTTTTTTTGTTAATGTAGCCGCCAAGATGGAAATGCGCTTCGTCAATTCAGACTCGTGAATTGAGTCACATTCTCATCAGTGCGCACCGTACAATGACGGGGACCATGAGTGTTGTCCGCTTGCATATATCAGTCTCACGAACTTTTTGAACAAACTTGCCTACAGCAGTCGCTGAGAGTGCTTCATTTTGACCCAAAACTTCGTTTCAAAAAACGCACTGTTTGGGCTAGACATCACTTACTTTGGAAATAAGTTTTCAATATTTACCAACGTTGTTCGAGCATAAGGCGACTCATTTCGTTCCGCGGAGGTATGATACTGACTGTCTCTCAAGATTACGAGCGAGAAACAGCTGTCAGTGTCAAAATAACCTATGATCTAAAAAAAAACAAAAAACGCTAGATGGCCCATCCCTTATATATTTACTTCCTATTTACTATTTTGTGGACTTCTTAAAGGTCTTTTTAACATACGATAACCCAAGCCATTGCCACCAAAATGAACAAGATTGACGAGTCGGGAAAGTTGTTGAATTCGGTGTTTAAGTGAGAGAAAGGAGACCCCTCTGATTGCGCCAACTATAGAGGAATAAGTCTCCTTAACGTCGCCTACAAAATCTTCTCTGCCGTTTTGTGTGAAGCCTTTTGTAAATAAGCTGATAGGTCCTTATCAGTGCGGATTCAGGCCAGGGAAGTCCACCATCGACCAAATCTTCACACTACGGCAGATCCTGGAAAAAACCAATGAATTTCAAGTCGACACTCACCACCTATTTGTCGATTTTAAAGCCGCATACGACTGCGTAATTAGAGACGAGCTATACAACGCTATGTCTACCTTTGACATACCTGCTAAACTCGTCAGACTATGCAGGATGACTTTGGAGAATGCTCGCTGCTCCTAGTTTTGATGTCAAAAAGGGATTTAGGCAGGGCGATGCGCTGTCGTGTGATTTCTTCGACATCATATTGGAAATGATTGTGCAAAAATCACTGGCCAATACAAGAGGCACAATCTATTTCAAATCCTCGCAACTCCTTGCATACGCCGACGATATTGGCATAATAGGTAGATCACAGCGAGATGTCAATGAGGCGTTTTCGAGCATTGAGTTCGAGGCGGCGAAAGTTGGTCTGGCGGTAAACGAGGGCAAAACTAAATATATGCTGTCATCAGAAAAGGACGCTCACCACCGACGGGTTGGCCAGAACGTTCGTATTGGCAATTATAAGTTCGAGGTAGTTAAGGAATTCGTCTACCTTAGCTCCGCAGTGACCTGGAACAACCACATCAGTTCCGAAATCAAACGCAGAATCACTCTTGCCAATCGCTGTTTCTTTGGGCTCAGGAGGCAACTGGGTAATAGAGCCCTCTCCCGAACGACAAAGTTGACTCTATATAAGACCCTTATCATCCCGGTCTTCCTGTACGGCGCAGAAGCATGGACACTATCAAAAGCGGATGAGGGGGCCCTTGGTCGGTTCGAGAGAAAGATTTTGCGGATGATTTTCGGGCCTATAAACGCAGACGGGGGATGGAGGAGAAGATTCAACCACGAACTTTACGGGCTGTACAGCGACATGTCCGGCTTCTACGGATTCAACGCCTCAGATGGCTAGGCAATGTAGAGCGAATGGACACCACAGGTCCAGCACGGGGAGTCTTTGAATCCAACCACGAGGGACGAAGAAACAGAGGACGGCCGCACTTAAGATGGCGCACACAGGTGAAAGGGGACCTCAGCCAACTGGATGTGCGGCAATGGAAAAGGCTAGCAAAATATCGTGCTAGATGGAGGGGTATGTTGGTTGAGGCCCAGGTTCACCCCGAACTGTAGCGCCCGCTAAGAAGAAGAAGAAGTGAGATTACGAGTAGACGGCTACTGAATAAATGAATAATAGCCACCTTGCCTGAAATCATAAATAAAAACCGAATTAAATAGCATTAAAGCTCGTCTAACTTAATTCAATTACTTGTTTCATAGATACTTATCCACATGTACATACATATGTATCTACGTATGTACGTACATACATCGTTACGTTTCCATTCAATTCAACATCACCAGTATGCGCGGTCGCTTGGTTTCATGTTTTTTGTTTTTAGCATTTGTTTTGGGGACACACCTGCTCCATGGTTGCGAAATAAACCAGGTATACGTCTCCATGTCCACGATCAACTACTGTGTAGATACTTAGTTAAATAAATTATTTTAATTACGTCAATTACAAATTATTACATCGTGCCTAATTGAATATTCCTGTAATTGACATTTATGGTGGCGGCCAGGCAGCTCGGGTATTCAGGCAGGCAGTTCAGTCGGTTGGTTGAGTAGGTGTGGCGGTAAGCTTTTACTCGTAACAATAGAAAATAGGTGTGACGCCCTCACCCAAAGAATTGGGCTATTGTTCCAGAAATCATTTCTTTTCCTGATATCCTTCGAACGGACCTTTGAGGCAGTATTACATCCGTCGGTAATCGAGGTGCTCAACCGCTCGTAATTCAATACTTAGCACTCTGTCCTTGCTTTTGTTTTTGTGAAATCCTTTCAGGACAGGTTGGGCATCAGTTTTATTACACTACAAAATCAATAAGTCAGAAAAGGAAAGTAGAGTAGTGGGAAAGACAACAAGAATAGCACCTCTCTACTCTCAACCGAAGAGGGAGACAGAAGAAACGAAGCACACATTACACCACTACAGCAACGATAGTCTAGCCATCTGTTGGATGGTTCCGCCCCAAAGCTTTGGCTGGCAAAAGAGACAGATGGATTCATACAACGTTTGATACAACGAACGAGAGAAAAAGAGAAATACTTAAAAGAGAGAGAGAGAGTGATTGTTGGATTGAGTTAGGGTTGGGCTATCATGCAAATGGTCGATGTGACCGTTCGAGGAAGGACAGCGCCTAATCATTGTCCTCGTTTCAATGCCGGTGACTATAGGCACGGGGAAGGAAATATTCCTTGGAAAAAGGAAACATAAAGTGCATTGTGCCGCAAATTAAAAGAGTGATAAAGCATTTCCATTGAAAAATGTAGGTGCATAGAGGAAAGGCTTCTTTCTCGCACTCTTTGGAGCTGCCGCCAAGCTATGACTGCAACGGCTGCTGATGCAGATGTACACGCACAAAGCTGGAAGCATTTTTTTTGGTAAATGCAGATGCATCTCGAATTATGTAGTTGTTGATTTTGTTTTTTATACATTTTCGAGTACGGCGAATTCGTGACTGAATCGTGGCGATTTGTGTGTTAATTAGTTAAATGGCGGCCTCCGGTTGCAATTTACTGATGCCGCGGTAGCGGGATACAAAAATGTAAAGTAATTAAACTGGGCGGTTCTGTTGCTTGAGTGTATGCAGCTAGTAACCTGTCCTGTTCACTTCAATGGAGTGGGGCGCACGAGTGGGGGACACGTTTGGCCGTTCTTCGATTCTTGTTCGGCTTGTACGTCCATTCAATCATACATGCTCGGATGTCTGGACATATGTGTACGTTGGTACGTATGGCTTCGGTCCATGGGTAATGGATGCCATTTTGCGGCATTTCAAAGGGAATTCCGTTATGAGTAAGTCCAGGTGAGGAGGACAGCAACTAGGATAGTATATAGTAAAAACAAAGACACAAAGAGACTATCTTGTTTGTTTGATTAATAATTTTCGCATGAATCTTCCTCAAAGACGACGGCATTGTGCAGAGGAAGTGCATTGGTTATATGATATCCGTTCGGTTCGGATGCGAAAAGACCAAGACGCCGCAATGACAAAAAGTGTCGATCATGAGATAAAAAGTTCGTTGTCAGTTTTAATTACAATTTTTTTCTTTCAAAGAAATGTTTCGGAAAGACGGACAAGAGGCAGCAGGCAGACAGGTGGACGGATGGATAGTTGATCGGTTGCATGCGTATAATCTGTCTGTCGTGTTATGTCAACAACAATCAATTGTTGGATATTAGCGTCAATCGATTAAAGTTGAATGTTGCATTGATTGGAATACTTTCTATTAAGTATTGTTTTAATCAGCTATGATTTCTGCCATCGAGTAGGGTTTTTGAACTCTGTGGCAATTAAATTCGAATTGGATAACCAATATTCATACTTACCTCGAGCTTTAATGAGGTTGGTAGGGTGTTTTCATTATTCTAATTAAGCTAATTGTGTGCTTAGGAGAGTAGTTCGAGGAAAGGGCTGGACCGGACACAGTAGGTCATCTTTATGATCCTTACAGCTTTGGGTCGTTCTGGTTTGTAACTAGTTGATTTCGGATCAGGTATGTTCTGGGCCTAATTAATGTTCAAAAAATACAAAAGGAGAGAATAAGGTCAACGAATTGGGCTTAAAAAAAAATACCATACAGTCAACTACCCTTTAGGCTTGTCTGAGGGACGACTTGTAACAACATTGAGAGTCAGTAATATCGCAAACTGGAGGCATTCACTTATTTCTTCTTATCTAGTATTGGAGGAGTATCCGTTGTTTGTATACTGCCGACGGTGTAGTTGCCCACCTGCTAGGAAATTATTCCCACACTACGATAAGCGAGCTCGTATCCCGATAACATCAACGCCATCGAAAGTTTATTTCGCGGCGTCCCTCCTCGGCGGGGTACTGGCAAAACCCCCCGTAGTATACTTGCCAAGAAAAACCGACTCAAGCGGTTCGGAATCGGCATTAAACTGTAGGTCCCTTTCTTACTTACATACTTACTTACTTATCAGGCCAGCGATCCATGGAGTATCTGAGCCTGAGCTATAGCTGCCTTCCCTCCTTGACGGTTCCGTGCACGCTGTTTCCAGTTATCAAGACCAAGATATCTTACATCCGCGATTACTTGGTCTTTATACCGGAGGTTCGTTCTTCCTCTTCTTCTCGAACAAGGAGGCTCGGAGACGAAAACCCTCTTAACTAGAGCGTTGATGTCCATGCGCTCGATGTGGCCGAGCCAGTGTAGTCGACGGATCTTTGCCTTCCGGACTACATCCGCATCTTTGTACAGCTCGTAGAGTTCACGGTCTTCTTCTCCATTCACCTTCCTCACAGACAGGACCAAATATCCGGCGCAGAGTTTTCGTTTCGAAAGTACCCGAAATCAGCTCCGCTGTCCTGCTTACCGTCCAGCTTTCGGCTCCATACAGCAAGACTGGCAGTATGAGCGTTTTGTAAAGCATGACTTTCGTCTTTCGAGTGAGAAGTTTTGACCAAGGTTGTTTGGACAAGCCGAAGTAGCAGCGGTTGCCAAGGGCGATTCTATGCCGGATCTCCACTGTGATGTCATTTGTGGAATTTACGTTCGCCCCGAGGTAGACGAACTCCTTAACTACCTCGAAATTGTAGCTGTCAATTGTTATATTTTGTCCCAGGTGGTGAGCGACGGATTGGTTTTTGCTTGACAACATGTACTTCGTTTTGTCCTCATTGACATTAAGACCAACTCGTTTCGCCTGTTCTTCAATCGCCGTGAATGCTTCCACAATGCCACGGTGAGAACACGCGATGATGTCGATATCATCCGCGTATCCTAGCAGCTGCATGGACTTGCCTTCCCTGTTGACGTCCGCCCGTCCCACTATCTGCTCCAGCGCCAGGTTGAAGAAGTCACATGACAGCGCATCTCCTTGCCGAAATCCGGTGCATGTTTCAAACGGTTCCGAAGTCTAAGATCCGAGTTGCATCGATTCGAAACTCGTTGGTCTTTTCCAGGATTTGTCGAAGTGTGAAGCCGCACTTGAAGCCGAACTGAATCTTATATGCGACATTGAGCAGGGATATACCTCTATAGTTCTTGCAAGAGGTAGGATCGCCTTTTTTGTGGATGGGGCAAATAGAGCTGGTATTCCAGTCGTCGGGCATGCTTTCATCTTCCCAAATTCTGCAGATGATCTGGTGCATGCTCCCTACCAGAACATCGCTGCCAGCCTTGAAGAGCTCTGATGGCAAGCCATCTGAGCCTGCGGCCTTGTTATTCTTCAGCTTCTAAATAGCTGTGCCGACTTCTTCGATGCTTCCTCAGTCCCTACCACTCTCTCTTGGTCATGCTCGTTAAGCAGCTGTTGGAAATGCTGCTTAAATGCATCCACTATTCCCTGCGGGTCGGTGACAAGATTACTCTCGCAGTTTCGAAGAGCTGGGGTGCCCTTTTTGAAGCCTCCTGCAAGGCCTTTGGCTTTCTTGTAAAAAGCTCGTGTTTTATGCTTATCCCTAGACTCCTCGATATCCTTGAGCTGGAAGGCTGCAAAGATTCTTTTCCATTGAAGCAGTAGTTTTTTCTCCTCCCTTCTTCTGGCTCGATACTCTTCTTGCGCTGCCCTGGTTTTCCTCTGCAGCGCCTTTTAGTACGCCTCGTCGGTTGCTGCCTTTTTCTGCTCACACTCGCCATCATACCACAGGTTTCTTGTTGGGGGTGGTAGGTACCCTAAGGTGGTTTCGACTACTTGCTGAATGGCTGAGCGGCAATGCAGCCACATATTATTGACATTTGTGTTCGACGTGGGCATACCGTAGAGTCTTTCGCTCAGCTGCTCCCTGTAGACTTTGGCAAACTCCGGTGTGCTCAGGCGCCCAATGTCGAACCTCCTCCTGATGGGCTGGTGCATCTTCCTGACATTGGACAGTCGAGCTCTAAATCTTGCTGCTACGAAGAAGTGGTCAGAGTCGACATTTGTCCTTCTGAATGTTCGCACATCTAGGTTGTTTCACCAGTGTCTTGCGTCAATGAGCACACGGTCGATTTGGTTGGCGGTTCGACCGTCCGGAGATCGCCAGGTTGCTGTGTGGATTCGCTTACGAGGGAATCTTGTGCTAGTTATCACCGCATTACGAGCTGTCGCAAAGTCCGTGAGTCGATCACTCCGCCAAGGGTGTTCTCCTTACCGACTTTGGCGTTGAAGTCCCCGAGCACGATTTTAACATCGTACTCCGGACAAGCTCCGTAGGCGTTGTCCAGGAGGTCATAGAAGTCCTCCTTGAGAGAGTCTTCAGCCTCGTCGGTAGGGGCGTGTGCACATATAAGGCAGATGTTATAAGATCTGCCTCTGATGCAGATCACAGCCAGGCGATCACTTATAGGCTTAAAGTCGACGACCTTCGACCATAACCGCTTTCCCACGACAAATCCGCATCCCAGTAAGTGCAATCTTTTGTGACAGCTGTAATAAATGTCGCAATTTTTCTTCCTCATCATACTGTTTCCTATCCAGCGTATTTCCTGGACCGCGGTAATATCCGCCTTGTACTGCGTGGGGATTCCCTCTAGTTTATGAGCAGCTCTGGGAGTGTACAGGCTTCTGACATTCTAGGAGCATACTCGCAAATCGTTTTCCTTTTTCGTGCGTTGTCGTTGTCGAGTATCCGTCCATATATCCGAGGCATCTTGCTCATTGATAACTTTAAGTTTTTTTTACGTGGGCGGATTGTTAGCCCGCCGCACAACCGCCATTCTGGTCGGGGTTTTGTCGCTGCATACGTTTGTTCACCTCCCAACGGTTGTTGAAGAGGCTATCCAGAGGGCGCCGCGAGGAAGCCGTATGTCAACTTGACCCGGGCATTTAAACAGGGATCGTTGCTGGCATCTCGCCAGGTTGAGAGCGATCAACAACTTTACCCTGTATGTCCGAGCCCATGCCCTCATAAGTTAGATAAAGTCTCCAGCTGATAATCAACCAATCAATTATAAAGTTAGGTGCCGCATCGAAATCAAACTCTTCCCAGTTCTGTACTGGCTTCCCATCGACGATGAATCATTGTTCGTTTAAGGGATTGACGAAGGTGTCTTCTTTAAGTGGTAGTTTGCCAACTGTTGTCTACATTTACTCATAAAAACAAATCCACATACATCTGTCGAAACGTTGTATTTTTCCTTCTGTCTATTGCCTGTCGACATTTACTACTTTTCCAACATAGAACATTTGATCAGGGATAAAACTCTTCCTTTTAAATATATTGCATCTCTTTGATTCATAGAAAAACTACTGTCCCCGACCAAGAAACACGGACAACCTTTCCCTCCAAAAAAACCTACAACCTCGAACGAAACCTTAAGAAATTCCTCAAACTTCTCCCTCACTTAAGAGACCCATCAATTCACTATAATCTAGAACACTTCAATCAAAACACATCAAATGCCATAACCCCCTACTCGATGCCGCCAATAAGGATTCCATTCGGTTACTTGTCACAACGCACTTCCATACCCAATGGAAAGGTTAACATCAAAAACTGACTCAACCCCTAATACACAGTAATACACCGCAGTAAATGACAATAATGAAAACGATTCGGAAATATTTCCTTTGAAGGATCCTTCAAACCACTTTCTTTCATCGTCGCTTCCTTGGGCAAAGTTTCCTGTACATCCACCTACCCGCCATTTCAGCGCAAAGTTAAGGTAAGCGCTCCTCGACAAGGAAAAGGAATTTTCCGCCGTTTGTTCTATATGTTGAGTTATACTTATCACCGCCTTAGAGTATTGTTCTCGAAAGGAAAACTCGGTTTTTTCGCCATGCCCTCGAATAGGATATTTGCAGAACAAGTTCAAAAGGAAAGAGAGAAGAAAACTGAAAGAAAAATGGAAATGAATCCTTTGTTCGTTTTAAAGGCATTCAATCACTCAGTGGCTGCGATTGGGGTTTTTGGTTTCGTAGTATATCCATATTCATATTAAGTTTAATTTAAATTTTCAGGAAATTTGTAGACCGACGGAGAACAATCCGAAAGCAATAAAGTCATTTGCCGCCAACCCACATCCTATTAGGTATTCATCTGCATATGAAAATTGCATTTCATGCGGAATAGCTCATCGTTCAATAGCGAAAAAGCGACTGCATCGGCGATGATGGTGATGCAATGCGAACTCAATTCAATCCCATTGAGTCCTACAGCCACTGAACGTCCAGCATACTGTGGTGAACACGGTATAGGACCTTGGGATTGGGTGATGCAACCGCAGATTCATATTCATGGTGCATACTATGCATTCGACTTAATTAAAATATAAACCGAGATGTGAATTGTGCATTGATTGATGCACTATGAATGACTATTTTCTCTTCGCGGTTGTCTGTGCATCAATCAGAATTGCATACTGAGTGACCGTCATATGAAGTGAGGAAATATACACTTGCCGCTGGATTGGGTTGTGATGAATGGCGTATGGGGGTGCTTAATCATTTTAAGATATTTTCAATTTTTGCGACTCTTAAACTATTAAACAGAAAAGGTAAGCCAGCGAAAAAGAAAAATACAGGCTTGGACTTTAGGATCCGGCTAACTAAGGTCAAGGCGAAAAGCGAAAATTTACTTTACAATGAAAGTGTTTTATCGGGTTTTCCAATACGGAATTGACAATTTTGAATTCAATTTGTGAACGCGCCCTTTCACTAATCATCGAACTGTCTTCTTCTTCTTCGGGGTGAACCTGGGCCTCAACCGACATGCACCTCCATCTAGCACGATCGTGCGCTAGCCTTTTCAACTGCCGCACACCCAGTTGGCTGAGATTCCCTTCCACCTGTGTGCGCCATCTTAAGTGCGGCCGTCCGCTGCTTCTTCGTCCCTCGGGGTTGGATTCAAAGACTCTCCGGGCTGGAGCTGTGCTGTCCATTCGCTCTACATGGCCCAGCCATCTTAGGCGTTAAATCCGTAGACGTCTGACTAGGCTTATGTCGCTGTACAGCCCGTAAAGTTCGTGGTTGAATCTTCTCCTCCATCCCTCGTCTGCGTTTATATGCCCAAAAATCACGCGCAAAATCTTTCTCTCGAACCGACCAATGACCTTCTCATCGACTTCTGATAGTGTTCATGCTTCTGCACCGTACAGCAGGACCGGGATGGTAAGGGTCTTATATAGAGCTAACTTGGTCGCTCGGAACAGGGCTCTACTACTCAAATGCCTCCTGTGCCAAAGAAATAGCGATTGGCAAGAGTGATTCTGCGTTTGATTTCGGAACTGATGTCGTTGTTCCAGGCCACTGCGGAGTCAAGGTAGACGAAGTCCTTAACTACCTCGAACTTATATCTGCCAATACAAACGTTCTGGCCAAGACGTCGGTGGTCAGCGTCCTTTTTTGATGACAGCAGATATTTAGTTTTGCCCTCGTTTACCGCCAGACCAACATTCCCCGCCTCGAACTCAATACTCGCAAACGCCTCATTGACATCTCGCTATGATCTACCTATTATGTCAATATGGTCGGCTTATGCAAGGAGTTGCGAGGATTTGAAATAGAATGTGCCTCTTGTATTGGCCAGTGATTTTTCACAATCATTTCCAATATGATGTTGAAGAAATCACACGACAGCACATCGCCCTGCCTAAATCCTTTTTTGACATCAAAACTATCGGTAAGGTGTTCACCGATTCGGATGGAGCAGCGAGCATTCTCCAAAGTCATCCTGCATAGTCTGACGAGTTTAGCAGGTATGCCAAAGGTAGACATAGCGTTGTATAGCTCGTCTCTAATTACGCTGTCGTATGCGGCTATAAAGTCGACAAATAGGCGGTGAGAGTCGACTTGAAATTCATTGGTTTTTTCCAGGATCTGCCGTAGTGTGAAGATTTGGTCGATGGTGGACTTCCCTGGCCTGAATCCGCACTGATAAGGATCTATCAGCTCATTTAAAAAAGGCTTCAGGCGTTCACACAAAACGGCAAAGAAGATTTTGTAGGCGATGTTAGGGAGACTTATTCCTCTATAGTTGGCGCAATCAGAGGGGTCTCCTTTCTTGTGGATCGGGCATACGATGCTGAGACTCCCTCCATTCATCGGGCATGCTTTCCTCTAACCATATCTTACGGATGAGCTGGTGCATGCTCCCAAACAGGTCTTACCCAGCTGCCTTGAAGAGCTCAGCAGACAGTCCGTCTGCGCCAGCAGCTTTATTCGACTTGAATTCTGTAACCTCGTCGAGGTTAGGGGGACAGAATTCTCTGCGGTCTTCGTCGATTAGAAATGGATCATTCTGCCTGACAGCGGTATATTGACTAACATCGCCGTTATACAGTCTGCAGAAGTGATTTTTCCATATTCTCAGCATCGACTGCGGTTTTACTACTAGGTGTCTGTTCTTATCCCTGCAAGCTTCCGTTCTGGCTTTATAAACTTGGCATGTTCGCTTTATCTGTTGATAAAACTTTCGAACGTCACGCCTGCAGTAACACCTCTCCAAATCCTCAATAGCGCGCTTCTCGTGCTCTTTCTTCTTTCTTCTAAGAAGCTTATGCTCCTGCCTTCTTTTCCACTCGTAGAGCTCACGAGCTGCTCTTGTTCTTTTATGCAGCGAGGCCTTATATGCATCCTGCTTCGCTGTATGAATCCTCCTGCACTCGTCATCGAACCAGGTGTTTCTTCGTGGTGGAGCCTTGAAACCCAAACCTTCGGATGCAGAGCTGTTCAGAGCTTGTTTGCAAAGGCTCCACTGCTGTTCTGTTGATAGTGTGGAGGATTCAGGTGTATTGGGGAACTAAAGGGAGACGCGATCGGTAAAAGCACGAGCGGTTTCTGGCGATAGTAGCTTTCCGACGTCATAACTTTGTATTCTTACTCTACTCCGTTGCGTTCGTGATATCCGTAAGCGCATCTTGGCTACTACAAGATAGTGGTCCGAGTCGATGTTATCCCTTCGGAAAGTTCGAACATCAAGAATAGTGGAGGGGTGTCTAACGTTGATCGCGATGTGATCAATCTGGTTGGTAGTCGATTGATCAAAAGACCGCCAGGTGCCTTTGTGTATATCGAGGTGCGGGAAGCGCGTACTGGCTAGAAGGAGATTTCGCCCCGTAGCAAAATCAATCAGCCTGTGTTCGTTATCGGAGGTGGTGTCGTGTAGGCTATGTTTGCCGATGACTCGTTCAAAGATGCTTTCCTTACCCAGCTTAGCATTGAAGTCTCCTAGTATAATTTTGATGTCATAGCTGGGACATTGGGCATACGTTCTGTGTAGGAGATCGTAGAACTCATCTTTGGCGGAGTCATCCTTGTCTTCCGTGGGGGCGTGGACGCAGATCAGGCTGATGTTAAAAAATTTAGCCTTGATACGGATTGTTATGAGGCGTTCGCTCACATGCCGAAAGCTTAGGACTTTTTGCCTTAGTCCACCTCGAATAACAAATCCGCATCCAAACAATCGTTGCCCTCTCTCTCTATAGCAGTCGCCGTAGTAAATATCGCAGTTTTTCATCCGCTTAATACCCGGCCCATTCCATCGCAATTCCTGGATGGCGGTGATATCCGCTTTATAGCGGTCTAGGGCGTCCGCAAGTTGTTCGGCTGCACGTGGCCTGTTTAGGGACCTAACATTCCACGTACAAAGCCGAAGATCATTGTCCTTTTGTCGTTTTTTGCAAGGGTTGTCAACATAAATCCGGTCCGTTATATCCGAGGCTTGTGTTTGTTTCATCGAACTTTCATTGTCGATTTATTCAGCAAACTCAACATTTTTATCGTGGTAAAGTACACGCATGAGCAACGTCTGCAATTTATAAAAATTTTATTTAGAAAAAAGTTGTCAAAGTCCTTATTGGAAATATTACATATTTTAATGGCCGATGGTCGCACCTTGGTTTTTAGTATCAGACGTCCAATAGAATTCATGAATTAGCGTAGATTCGAACCGGCAAGTATGCACCTTGCTTTTTGGTTTGTGGTTCATGTCTCTCCAATGTTAGAGTTAGAGTGGATTAGGGGGGTGGGACAAAGTCGCCTGATCACTGTGGCTACGAGTGGGCCTATTGTGATGTCCCCCATTTACAGTTCACTCAAAAATCCTGAGTTCGTAATAAGACTAAGTATGCTTTTGAGTGAGCTAGCAGCAATTTCTTCTGCTTCAAAATAATACTTTCAGTAGAGCCGAAGCTTTAACCGCAAACACGTCGATCTGCAAACCGTATCCCTTGTTAGAGTTACCCCTTGCTAGGGGTGGCCGTGGTGCAGTGGTTAACATCATCGACCGCCGAGCGGAAGGTCTATAGTTCAAATTCGCTTCATAGCCAAGAAAAACTAATTCCTATACGGACAAAAAGTATGCAACGCAGTTGTGAATGGAAAGTGACCAGACGTACTGCTGCAGGCATAACACTCACAGTATATGGTCAACTGAAATTCATCCTCTGCGTACGCAATATTAAAGTGCTTGAACGAATTACTACGGACTATAACCAACGTGGAATCTGGTCGGCTCTCGTCCTAGAAAAAAGCAGCAACCGACGAGGCTAACCAAAAGGCGCTAGAGCGAAAAACCAGGGCAGCCCGAGAGGAGTACCGAGCCAGAAGAAGGGAGGAGAAAAAACTGCTGCGGCTAAAGAAAATAATCTTCACGGCCTCGCAGCTCAAGGATATCGAGGTGTCTAGGGATAAGCATAAAATACGGGCCTTTTATAAGAAAGCAAAAAGCCTTGCATGAGAATTCAGGAAAGGCACCCAGACTCTTCTAAATTTCGAGGGTAATCTTGTCACTGATCTGCAGGGAATGGAATAAAATAATACAATAGCATCGAAGAAGACGGCAAAGCTGAAGAACAACAAGGTCGCAGGCTCAGATGGCTTGCCATTAGAGTGCTTCAAGGCTGGCGGCGATGTTCTGGTAGGGACCACGAACCAGAAGAGAAAAACATGCGCGACGACTGGAATATCAGCTCTATTTACCCCATCCACAAAAAAGGGCGAACTAAAGAGCTATGTCCCTGCTCAATGTCGCATACAAGATCCTGTCCAGCGTACTGTGTGAAATTATTAAGCACTTTTGCAACGCACTAATCGGCAGCTACCAGTGCGGCAAATCGACTATAGACCAAATACATATTCCCACTTCGACAAACCTTGGAAAAGATCAGCGTGTTTCAAATCGATACACACCATCTCTCTATCGATTTTAAAGCCGCATACGACAGCATTCATCGCAAAGAATTGTTTGATGCGATGGCCGAATTCGGTATCCCAGGAAAACTGATCCGGCTGTGTCGCGCCACGTTAAAAAATACACGATCCGCCGTGCAGTTTGGTTCTAGGACATCTGAACCGTTTAAAACATGCACCGAATCTCGGCAAGGAGATGCGCTGTCGTGTAACCTATTCAAGTTGGTGCTGAAGCAGGTTGTTGCAGGGCAGGTGTCAACAGGGAATGCACTATCTTCTACAAGTCTCTCCAGCTGCTAGGATACGTGGATGATATTGACATCATCACGAGGTCTCAGCGTGACGTTGTAGAAGCTTTCACGGTGATGGAAGAACAGACGAAACCAGCTGGCCCTAAAGTCAACGAGGATAAGACAAAATACATGCTGTCAAGCTAAAACTGATCCATTGCTCACCACCTGCGACAAAATATAGCAAGACGATAAGCAGGACGGCGCGAAGCTGATTTTGGGTTCTTTCGAAAGAAAAATTCCTCGCCGGATATTTGGTCCTGTCTGTGAGGAAGGTGAGTGAAGGAGAAGGCATAGGTTAGGGTTAGGTTAGGTACATGGGTGCCCTTTTGACGAATAGAGTCCATTGTGCCAAATTGATTTATTTAACCCGTTGATACCTAGACATTTACCGTTGGGCTGAACCACTCAGACGAGGATAAGAATCCCAGTATTCTGTTTAGTCCAATATTACCTACCTCTTCTAGTCCCGAAAGGAAGTATCTTCCTAGGAATGTATTCCTTTTTTGGGCTAGCGCCGGACATTCGCACAGCGGGTAACGAATGGGTTCAACTTCCTCTTCGTCCCTGCAGCTTCTGCAGAAGTCATTGTAGGGCTGGCCTAGTCGAGCTGCATGGTAGGATAGCACGCAGTGCCCGGTGAGGGCACCGACCACCAGTCGAATGTTCCCACGATTGAACTTCAGCAGATTTTCCATCCTTTTCTTATCATAGACGGGCCAAGTCGATCTTGCAGTTGCGCATGTATCTAAGCGAAACCATCGCTTATTGGCTTTCACTAATAGCTCCGTCTCTATCTCTCTGTAGAGCGCACTGAGTGGTGCCTTGGCCTCAGTTGAGATTTGCGCACAGTTTGCACTTGATCCCAGCCTAGCCAGCTCGTCCGCCCTCTCGTTTCCAGAGATATTCACATGACCAGGTACCCATTATAGGGTCACCTCATTTACATTCTGCTGATCAGGTCCGCCGCCTTCTTGATAGCGAAGACCTCAGCTTGGAAGACACTGCATCCATCACCGAGCCTATAGGAGCGATGCAGATCTCGGGACTCAAAGTAGACTCCATTTTGGATCCGTTGGTGTAGATTGCCAGCTCACTTTCCGTGCGTACCAAATCACCGGTCCATTCCTCCTTGGAGGGAATTCTAATAGAGAATCTCCTCTCCCAGGAAGGAAGTCCGTTACGGTTCTGAATCTCGAGACGGCCCATCGATCCATGACTGATGCATGTCCGTGAGGACTCCTTTTCCAGAGACCGGATTCCTGTAGTCTTAGCGCAGTTCCGGTTGCGGCGCTCTCGCAGTATATCTCCAGGGGTGGGAGGTTCAGCATGACTTCAAGAGCCGCCGTTGATGTGGACTTCATAGATCCCATCACCGCCAGACAGCCTGCCTTTTGAACCTTGGACACACTTTGAAGATGATACTTTTTCTCAAGCGCTTTTCACCAGACAACCGAGCCATAGAACTAGGATAGGACTTACCACCGCAGTGTACAACCAATGTACTAACCTCGGTTTGAGGCCCCATGTCTTTCCAAAGGCTACCTTGCACGAATATAGTGCCACGTAGGCCTTTTTGATTCTTTCCTCTATATTTTCTATCCAACTAAGTTTGGATTCCAGGATTATGCCAAGATATTTAGAAGATTTTCCAGGGATCAGATCTTTTCCTTGTAAAGAGTACTACCTCTGTTTTCGCCGAATTTACTCCCATGCCTCGCCCCTTGTACCCAGTTATCCACTAACATCAGTGCATAGCTTAGTCTATCGCTGAGGAACTGCGGAAATTTTCCAGAGACTAAAATGGCATTGTTATCGGCGTAGGCCGTGACATTAAAACCCTCCGTCTCCAGATTTTTGACCAGTCCGTCGACCACAAGGAGCCATAGGAGGGGTGACAGAACGCCACCTTGTGGTGTACCTTTATTTACTCTCACCTTCCGTATGCTCTCTCCATCGCCGAATTTACTATACGAGTAACCAGCATTTGCCCAATCCAACTGCATACACCCGGGTTTATTTGGGCCATATGAAAGCTGGACACTATTGCCTCGGTACTAACGTTACTAAAGGCACCCTCAATGTCTAGGAAGGCAGCTAGAGTGAATTCCTACCCTACCTATGCAGAGCAGTATCTACCGATTTTCCCCTTATGTACGCGTTGTGTGATTGTGACAGATAACCGTCCCCAATCTCTTCCCTTACGTACAAGTCTATTATTCGTTCCGGCGTTTTCATCATGAAGTACGATAGACTAATAGGCCTAAAGGAGAAGATATAACCGCGAACTCTATGACTAGGAGCTATACAATCATGTGGATATTGTCCGGAAGGCAAAGATCCATTGACTACACTGGCTCGGCCACATCGAGCGTACGCACATCAACGTTCCAGCTAAGAGGGTCTTCGACTTCGAGCCTTCTGGTTCGAGAAGAAGAGGAAGACCGGTATAAAGACCAAGTAATCGTGCACGTAAGACAACTTGGTCTTAATAACTGAAAGCAGCGTGCCCGGGACCGCCAAGGATGGAAGGCAGCTATAGCTTCGGCTCAGATCCTCCATGGATTGCTGGCCTGATAAGTGAGTAAGTAAGTTCTAGTTAATATTTGAAAGAAACTCATATCTTAAAGTAGCCGTCTAGAATAAAACATCTTTTAAAGACTACTAACGCTTTTTTATTAATTCAGAACTATAGGGTTAACCTTAATAACTTCCATCTGCTTAATTACGCGTATTTCACCCCTTTTTTAAAGAACATTTTTGAAAAAAAAAACTACGACAACTCTGCCATTTTCCGTGTTCTACTCTCCACTGCCTTCCACGATCTTTATAGACAATCGCGATACAAAAAAGGAATTTTTATTACAAAACAACCATGACAAAAAGGAATATCATAAAACCGAAAGAAGATAATAGACAAAAGAAGGAAAAAAGAACATTAAAAAAAGGATGAAGAAAAGGGGTTCAAGTGTTGACATGTGCTCCCGCCACCATGAACCCAGGGTGCATTCGTAGCTCTTAAAATGAATTATTACTACAAGTGGCTAGTGTCAGAGACTATAAAACTGAAGGAATTCCTTCATTAGAAGGCTTCATTAGCAGATATTTTGTGGCATCCGTGGAAAGAGTAAGGAAGGAGTGAAGTGAAAAATGCGTTTTGATCCTTTCATAAGGATATCGTTGAATGTTTAACAAATTAGTGAGATATCGACCTCTGATCGGTGCAGATGCCCTTAGTTATGTCAATTGGTAGGTGGTTGAATTCGTTTGAACCCTTTACCTGCTCTAATGAGTGTCATAAACGTAGGAGGGCGCAGAAGACACCATGTAAATATTTTGATGTATTTCGTTGATGGTTAATAAACATGTTATAGTCGCGTCGAGTTGTATGGAGGACATATGAGTATATCAGATAAAGTTAACATCTTGTTTTTAAATGGACGAGTTGATGTGTGATTTACGGACTTCCTTCACGCTTAACTGATTTTTAGGGCAATAGGCTCGCATCGGTGACATAGGCATAATCGACGTTGACCACTTCCACTGGTGTCTTTCCCGCGATCCATATTTTCACATTTTATAAAGCAAAAGGATATCGTGAGAGCCAAACTATGGTTTACTGCTCCAGTTTTTGCATTTAAACTAATGCTGACCTTAACCTTCATGGCAATAGCATGGAGCAGATTCGCGCAGAAAATCGCAATATCATGAATTGAAAAACTCCTCAGATCTAAGTAATATTTCGATTCATAAAATATGTATGTTGGAAAACTAGCACAGAAGCCACATATGCACACCACTCTTATATGGAAGAGATAACATTCCCGAGGACTGTAAGAACTCGGTTATCATTCCTGTATTCACGAAGGATGATCGAAAACAATGCAACAATTCAATTACCGCGAGATATCGTTGCTAGTGAGCTATCGAATATTCTCTTGAAAATATTGTCACCATACATTTGTACAGTGGTGTTCTCATAAATAGCACACCCTTATTCAAATATGTACATATTTGCTTGCAGTACACTCTGTACTTACAAACTGCACAGGAGTAAAGCCATAATATTCCAAGATCCAAGGTAGTACCGTTATGAATATGAAAACTTACGACAACATCCTGGTTTTGCAATCGTTACGAGTTGGTGATCATTGCAAATTGGGTGTCCATATAAATAGCACATACCATGGTGTGTCCGAAAAAGAAAATATTTTTCAGTGATTTAAGTGAGGTTAGTGTGAATCTTTTAACGGATAGCCATAATTACACTCATTTCTTACACAAATGGGAGTATTTAAAATGTGCAGGGGAAAGCATTGCACGGAAGAAAGGAGGCAAATAGTCGGTACCATGATACAGGATGGAAAGACTATTTCAGAGGTGGCAAGGACATAAAGACGGATGCTGGCCTGCTAAAAAGCGAGAAGAGCCACCGCAGTCGAACATCTTGCGTTAGTTAGTCCTATCCCCACCTCCTCGTGGTGCTATCTGGAGATTTCCCATGGAAATTGCAGACGGGGAAGGGCGAATGGCGAGCCTCCTGCGCCAAAAAAACAGGATTTATCGGTTGGGCTACGGCCTAGTAAGCCGTAACCGTAAAAAAAACACAAACTCCGAAACAACCACAAGCCTCGGATATAACGGACCGGATTTATGTTGACGACCCTTGCAAAAAACAAAAAAAGGACAATGATCTTCGGCTTTGTACGTGGAATGTTAGGTCCCTAAACAGGCCACGTGCAGCCGAACAACTTGCGGACGCCCTAGACCGCTATAAAACGGACGTAACCGCCATCCAGGAAATGCGATGGAATGGACTAGGTATAAAGCGGATGAAAAACTGCGATATTTACTACGGCGACTGCTATAGGGAGAGAGGGCAACGATTGTTTGGATGCGGATCTGTTGTTCGAGGTGGACTAAGGCAAAAAGTCCTAAGCTTTCGGCATGTGAGCGAACGCCTCATAACAATCCGTATCAAGGCAAAATTTTTTAACATCAGCCTGATCTGCGTCCACGCCCCCACGGAAGACAAGGATAACTCAGCCAAAGATGAGTTCTACGATCAGACAGAACGTATGCCCAATGTCCCAGCTATGATATCAAAATTGTATTAGGAGACTTCAATGCTAAGCTGGGTAAGGAAAGCATATTTGAACGAGTCATCGGCAAACATAGCCTACACGACACCACCTCCGATAACGGACACAGGCTGATTGATTTTGCTACGGAGCGAAATCTCCATCTAGCCAGTACGCGCTTCCCGCACCTCGGTATACACAAAGGCACCTGGCGGTCTTTTGATCAATCGACTACCAACCAGATTGATCACATCGCGATCGACGTCAGACACTCCTCCACTATTCCTGATGTTCGAACTTTCCGAGGGGCTAACATCGACTCGGACTACTATCTTGTTGTACCCAAGATGCGCTTACGGATATCATGAACGCAACGGAGTAGAGCATGAATACAAAGTTATGACGTCGGAAAGCTACTATCGCCAGAAACCGCTCGTGCTTTTACCGATCGCGTCTCCCTTAAGCTCTCCAATACACCTGAATGCTCCACACTATCAACAGAACAGCAGTGGAGCCTTTGCAAACAAGCTCTGAAAAGCTCTGCATCCGAAGGTTTGGGTTTCAAGGCTCCACCATGAAGAAACACCTGGTTCGATGACGAGTGCAGCTCGACGAGTTAAAAGAAGGGAGGAGCATAAGCTTCTTAAAAGAAAGAAGAAAGAGCACGAGAAGCGCGCTATTGAGGATTTGGAGAGGTGCTACTGCAGGCGTGACGTTCGAAAGTTTTATCAACAGATAAAAGTCAGCTGGGTATGACCTGGTTGCGAGCATGCACCAGCTCATCCGTAAGATATAGTTAGAGGAAAGCATGCCCGAGGAATGGAGGGAGTCTCAGCATCGTATGCCCGATTCACAAGAAAGGAGACCCCTCTGATTGCGCCAACTATAGAGGAATAAGTCTCCTTATAATCGCCTACACAATCTTCTTTGCCGATTTGTGTGAACGCCTGAGGCCTTTTGTAAATAAGCTGATAGGTCCTTATCAGTGCGGATTCAGGCCAGGGAAGTTCATCATCGACCAAATCTTCACACTACGGCAGATCCTGGAAAAAAACCAAAGAATTTCAAGTCGACACTTACCACCTATTTGTCGAATTCAAAGCCGCATACAACAGCGTAATTAGAGACGAGCTATACAACGCTATGTCTACCTTTGACATACCTGCTAAACTGATTAGACTATGCAGGATGACTTTGGAGAATGCTCGCTGCTCCATCCAAATCGGTGAACACCTTACCGATAGTTTTGATGCCAAAAAAGGATTTAGGCAGGGCGATGCGCTGTCGTGTGATTTCTTCAACATCATATTGGAAATGATTGTGCAAAAATCACTGGCCAATACAAGAGGCACAATATATTTCAAATCCTCGCAACTCCTTGCATACGCCGACGATATTGACATAATAGGTAGATCACAGCGAGATGTCAATGAGGCGTTTGCGAGTATTGAGATGGAGGCGGCGAAAATTGGTTTGGCGGTAAACGAGGGCAAAACTAAGCATATCCAATCGCTGTTTCTTTGGGCTCAGGAGGCAACTGAGTAATAGGGCCCTCTCCCGAACGACAAAGTTGACTCTTTATAAGACCCTTATCATCCCGGTCCTGTTGTACGGCGCAGAAGCATGAACACTATCAAAAGCGGATGAGGAGGGATTTTGCGCGTGATTTTCGGGCCTTTAAACCCAGACGAGGGATGGAGGAGAAGATTCAACCACGAACTTTACGGGCTGTACAGCGACATGAGCCTAGTCAGGCGTCTACGGATTCAACGCCTAAGATGGCTGGGCCATGTAGAGCGAATGGACACCACAGCTCCAGCCCGGAGAGTCTTTGAATCCAACCCCGAGGGACGAAGAAGCAGAGGCCGGCCGCCCTTAAGATGGCGCACACAGGTGGAAGGGGACCTCAGCCAACTGGGTGTGCGGCAATGGAAAAGGCTAGCTAGATGGAGGGGCATGTTGGTTGAGGCCCAGGTTCACCCCGAACTGTAGCGCCCACTAAGAAGAAGAAGAAGGACATAAAGATGCTCTAAGAAGTTTGTTCAAAATACAATGAAGGTCATACGGTACAGCCAATCTACCGCGAATCCCGTAAGGAAAAACAAAACAAGAAAAACCTCAGAAGTGACTGACAGAATTATTCACAAAATCAGTGGCAGCGAACTTTTCATAACTTCCTGTGAGATAAAGTAACAACTACCTGACCAACACAATCTCGTCGCCGCTTAATGGAATTCCAGCTTCATCGAAGAATCGCCAGAAAAAAAGCTCTTGTCTCCACAAAAAAAAAAAAAAAAAAAAAAAAGCCAAAGAGAAGACTTATTTTCGCAAACGCTCACACAAGAACAAACCCTTGTACTTTTGGAAAATTATCTTTTGGAGCTATGAAAGTAAGTTCAACAGGTTGGGATCAGATGGAAACAAGTATGTGCGAAGGCCAACGAACCAAGAGTACCATCCCAGATACACCATTAAAACTGTCAAGCATGGCGGTGGGAGCATAATGGTGTAGGCGGCAATGCCATGACATGACAGTATAAGCTAATCCTGGAGAACCAAATGGAGCCATATACCGACGACTCTATGCCTGTATAATGGGTGCATGACAATTATCCAAGGCATACTTAGGGGATAGTGAAGTTTTGGCATTCGGAGCGACAAATTTCTGTGTTTGATTGGCCGGCTCAAAGCCCCGATCTGAATCCTATCGAGAATCTTTGGAATGATGTTGACTCCCTTGTTGAAGGCAGCAAAATCCAATAACAACAGCAACAACAACAAATTAGCCCCGATGAAGCGTTTGCTCAGTCCATATTCAATGTCTCGATTTAAGGAGATGAACGTGACACGATTATCGCAAAATGGAACTACCTACAAGCCATGTGGGGTGTGGGCAAGTCGTTCTACTCACAGTCAGCAGCTCCGGTTGAAATCACACCACAAAACTATCTCTGCCGATTCAAATCGATGGGCTATAGCCGTCTGGCTGGGAAGGATAACAAAATGGGTCTCGTAGCGTTAAACTTCAATAAACCACTTGCCGAAGTGAAAGCGCAGCAGCAGCAAATCATCGGAACTCTTAACAACGTGATTGGCAATAAGCCCAACCTCGTAATTAACATCGAATCCACTAAGGAACAGGAAGACAAAAAGTCTCAACTAGTGATCTAGGTTGAGGAGAAATCACAGTTGGCGTCAAACGATATAAAACGAATCCTCGCAACCGAGGTGTCCAACTACCAGAATCAGGCGAATGTCAAGCCACAATTGGGCAATCTGGGTGTGGTGGAAGTTCTAGCTCTAGTCTTACCCGATGAGGATCAGATGAAGGAGTATTTAGAAAACCCGCCAAAGGGTATTGATCCACGTATGTGGCGACAAGCAAAACTCGACAATCCGGATTCGAAGAACCTGATTCCGGTTCCAATGATTGGATTCCACGACCTGAAATGGCGTATTAAATGTCAGGAGAATGAAACGGAAACATATGCACTGTACCTGGATAAGGTGGAACGTAATTTTGCCGAGCTAAAACAGCGGCATGCAGCAACAACAGCGAAAATCATGGAACACAAGCGCAAACTAGCCGAGCTCAGTCACAAAGTCTTAAAGATCGTCGTCAAGCAAGAATGTACAAGGAAAGTCGGAATAGCCTTATCACCAGAAGAGGAAGCGTTACGTAGTAAACTGGAGAACATGCAAGCATTGGTCTCGGCTCCAACGCAATTCAAGGGTCGTCTAAGTGAGCTGTTGTCGCAGATGCGAATGCAGAGGAATCAGTATGCGTTGACTGGTGACAGCGAGTATACGATAGACAAAGATTGCGAGGAGGAAATGAAAACGTTTTTAAGTATGCAGCAGAAAGCGATGGAAGTTTTAACCGAAACTGTTAATAAAGACTTGAAAGCACTGCAGATCATCATCGATGGCATGCCAGAGTTGGTGAGAGGTTGAGAGCTGTTCATTTGCAATGGGAAAAGGAACGCTAGAAACAATAAATAAAGAAATGCTAAATGGAAGGCTCCAGTTCAAAAAATTTAGAAGAATTTTGGCAAACCCCAAACGCTGCTTTGAAAGCTATACCTGCCCAGAAATGCAAGCGCTTAGTAGAGAGTTTGCTAAAACATTGTCAAGAGTGATAAGGAACAAGGGATATCCTACAAAATATTTATTTATACATTTTGGATTATTTTCGAATTTTTTAAGTATTCCGCTGACTGTGCTATTTAAATGAACAACAATTATTTTATTTTTTCCCATTTTAAATTATTATTTTTAAGTTAATTTAAAAGAATTATGTGTTTTTTAATAAAGCACATATAAACGCACATCAGTTATAAAACAAAAAAAACCTGAACCTCTTTTGAGATTTTTGGCACTACATAAAGTACGAGAACTTACGGGTGTGCTATTTATCTGAGCACCACTGTACATATGTAGACAAAATACTCGGAATTACCAGTACGACTTCAGGAGTAACCGCTCTACTACTGATTACTACTGATCAGATTTTCATTCATTTTCATTATGTGACAGCTTTGGGGTGGCCGTGGTGCAGTGGTTAACATCATCGGCCGTCGAGCGGAAGGTCTATAGTTCAAATTCGTTTCATAGCCAAGAAAAAGTAATTCCTATACGGAAAAAAGTATGCAACACAGTTGTGAATGGAAAGTGACCAAACGTACTGCTGCAGGCATAACACTCACAGTATGTGGTCAATTGAAATACTTCAGCTGCGTATGCAATACTAACACCAAAAGTGCATGAACAAATTACTGAGAATTATAACCGACGCGAAATTTGGTCGGCTCTCGTCCTATGTAGGACAAAACACCCCTGAGAGTAGTCAACGAACATCTACGACCCAAATACCACTGCACTCCGTTCAGGTTGTGTGTCAAAACATCAACCTGTGCGAAACTTTCCCTCTCCCTGTTATCTTCGCTCGCACAACATTCAATACGTTATAAGGCCTTAGCCTTGAGTGCGCGTGTGACTCTAAAAAAAAAAAAAAAATGTAAGAAATGAGAATTTTAAGAAACGTTCCCTGCAAATCGTAGTGTGTTTAACAACACGCAAGTGTGTCATTTGAAACATCTTAAGATTAAGTGTGTCACTTACACGTTTGATCTTTGAAACTGAGACGATCATTCATCGTTCTATGGCGTGTCATGAATAAAAATTCTAATGACACCTTAAGTGTGTTGCAGCGAGACATTTATTAATAATTTACACACTTTGGATCAATCAACCAAACAAAAGGGAAATTTGCGAGTCGGATCCATGGGACACACTGATTTCCTACCCAGTGATCTGAGTTCAAATTTCAATGTCCATATATACCTAAAAGCATAGACACTCCACCATTCTACATTGGCCCTTCAAGCCGGATGGCATGATCATCATTATGGTGCTTCACAACAAAAAAGAAACGATCTTAATCAAACAAAAAGGAGAGAACAATGTTTGGAATTTGATTATCCTTTACCCCGTTTACATGCGTAGTCGAAAGATCGAGTCGAAACTGAGTTGAAATTGTGACCCAGGTTTTTCCGCAACGTATCCGAAGATCGAAGAGAGGTATATACGGACCTTTTACTTTGATTGTGTTAGTCTTGCGTTAAATTATTTCACACACAACACTGTCGACAAGCTGCAACAACAAGCGAAACAAATTGTCGAAGAGAAAGAAAAGCAAAAAAGATATCTCACACGTACAGAGACCAAATGTCAGTTAAACTCCTCGACCCAGGTTTACACGAATTTTTTCGACTCGACCCAGCTCAGCTAGCTAGATCGAGTCGAGTCAACTCTATGTCAACTTGATCCGCGTTTATATGCATTTCGATCCTAGTTCAATCCGAATTCAACTACGCGTGTACCTATTGTACTTTGAAGTATCTGTCTTTTAGATATGTTTCAAAAGTGCCCTTCGATCCAACCTGACCGAAACACTCAACGTACTCTTAAACCTCCTCCCTCTTGACCCACACTTTAGATATACCGCATCTTGTACCGCAGTTCGGCTCAGAAAATCCGGGTTCTGGTCATCAAGACCCTATGGTCATAGTAAGACTATAAATCTGACTACGACTTCAACCGACTTAATGACACCCGAACACAATCTAAACAAAGCCGCCGAAGTTCATTTCCCATCCAGAACGGTGTGGAAAAATGGATTGCACTTCACGAACAATCACGTTTTCTACCAACGGATGGCTCGAAAATAGAGTACGGAATCGGCGGAACTCAATACCTCCAAATAATTTCGACCTCCGGACTCCGGTAGTGTGTTCCAAGCTTAAGTACTAGCGATTAAGGAGGTTTGCAAGATACTCCCCCGTTACCCCAATTTTTTTAACTTCCAAGTGGGAAGTTATTTTAAGGGGCCGATTTTGCGAATTCCAAATATTGGCATATCTCCACGTTTCATAGTCACCAGAATCCAAATCCAAGGTTTTTATAGATATTTCTCTGTGTGTGTATGTAAGTATGTATGTGCGTATGTGCGCATGCGCGACAGGTAATTACACAACTTACAACTGATGAAGTTTTCAGCAAAATCCAGCCGTTTTTTTTTTTTGTTAAAAATTAAATAACTAAGAAAAGGACAACAAATTAACAACACGCGGTGTTCCCAAACGGTCCCCCATCTACATACCGATGCGAATTGCGGTGATCGGACGAGAACCGATATATTACCCACCAATCACCCCAGTCTGCCAATCGCTAGGTGTCTCACCGCATTTCCAGGCCACCTTAATGACATGAGAGAACCATAATACTCCTTCTTTAGCCATTGCTAAAGAAGGCATTTCTGGCCGAACTTCATCCACACCGGCGGATTTGCCAACTTTTAGATATTCAATCGCTAAAATGACTTCCTCCATCGTTGGACTATTTCCCGCCCCACTCAAGACTATAGGTCTGTGCCCCTCAGTGCCCTATTCGGGATTGAGCAGCTCCGAAAAGTGCTCGCTCCATCTGCGTAAGATGTCCATCTCATTGGAAAGCAACACAACATCTTTGGATTTAACTCCTTCGATGATGATGAATTTCCTTCCTCTGGGCCGCACCGTATGCGTATAGTCACTCTTGATTTCCGTCTTGGCTCACGAGGTACTATAGCTGTAAGATACAGACTACACAACACAAGGTGATGATCAGTTGACAGTTCAGCTCCTCTCAACACAGGAACGTCACAAACCATTCGTTTCACACACGATGGTACCACAAAGAAATCTATCAACGATTTCCGTTGAAGACTCCGACGATACCACGTATATTTATGAATGTCTTTGTGCAGAAATAAGGTGTTCATAATGGGCATGCACAGCAAAAATCCAATAACCTCTCTCCGTTCGTGTTTTGATGACGATCACCGTTCCTCCCAATCACACTCCCCCGTGTCGTTACATCCACACCCACGTGGGCGTTGAAGTCCCCCATCCGAACGTAGGAATCCATCTCAACCACCCTATTAAGGGCAGCATCAACTTCATCCAGGAAAGTCGCTTACTCTGACTCTAGATTCGGTGCATACACCTGCATCAGAGCCAAAGTTGATCTTTCAAGCTTGAGTTTTAAGATCGCAAATCTCCCTCCTAATGGTATCCACTCCAATACTGTGTCTACCAGCCTGGAACTAATGAGTATCCCCACTGCGACTCCAGACAGGAAGAGATTCCACCCGTCCGAAAGGTCCACAGTTCTATATCCTCTTTGCTTTGTCGAAGGGATACCTACGATATCTAACCGATACCTAGCAGCTTCAGCAACATAAACGAGCGAGATGAATCTTTGTTTAATTATTTATTACATACTAACCTCACCGTTTGTAATAACGGCTGTGAACCAACATTCATCACCAAAAACAGACAGGAGGTTCTGGATGTAACTTTTGCATCGCAGGACATTGTCGACAATTCAATTCAGCATAGTCAGCCACGTCAGTGCCCCAGCTCCCTTCAGGAACTACAAGAAAACTGACTGGCAAAAATATAGAATCTATGTTGAACCCCACCTAGGGACAAGACACCCTACCGATCCGCTTAACTCCGCGGAATTAGACAGCTTAGTAAATGAGCTGACGGAAACACTTAACAGAGCACTGTCTAAATCTTGTGCGCTCAGCACCCCCAGAGGCAAACCCAAACCCCCCTGGTAGAAAGAGAGCAGAAAGCTCTTTAACATAGCTAAATGTACCTGCTTGCAAGAGGATTGGGATCTCTACAAGGAGGCACTTAAATCTTTTAAAGCAGCGACCAGAAAGGCCAAAAGACAGTCCTGGAGGAACTACTGCGACAATATCAAGGCGGTCTCCGAGGCCTCAAGAATAAGGAAGATCCTGGCTTCGGTCCCGTATAATCCTGGACGACGTCCAGAGAGGAAGCCCTGGAACTTCTTCTAGCGCACACTTCCCAGGCAGTAGTGACTCGGCTATGACACCTCCTCGGGTCTTTCAGCCGACGTCATCCTTCTTCGAGCGTGCTCCCAACCTGGACAACTACAACAATGTCCTTTGGGCAATAAAAAGGTTTGAACCATACAAGTCCCAGGATCGGATGGGATCATACCAGCTGAACTCCAGCAGGTAGCAGATATCAGAGGGGGCCTTTAACAATGTTGAACCAAGGGCCATCATCAAAGCGCTGTCTGGTCTGGGTGTTACGGGATCAGTGATAGAACTGGTACGACAACTGCTAACACAAAGAGTCGTCAAAGCCAACTTCGCTGGTGCCGTCTCAACTGGAATGGTCAGCAGAGTCACACCACAGGATGGAGTACTCTCCCCTCTCCTCTGGAACGTGGTGGTCAACGAACTACTGCGGATGCTTGAAGGGTACGCTGTGACCGCCTATGCAGATGACATTGCTATTGCCGCCACAGGTAAATTTCCCAACACTCTATGCGACCTTATGCAGAGTGCATTACATATAGTAGAAACCTGGACGCAGTACTGTGGATTTGGGGTGATCCCTAAGAAGACCGATCTAGTACTGTTTCCTAACAAATATAAAATTCCGCCCCTCAACCCACCGAGGCAGACTAAAAATCTAGGCCTAGTCCTCGACAGGAGGCTGAATTGGAAACCCAACATTTTTGATCGCGTCGAGAAAGCAACTACTGCCCTCTACAGCTGTAAGAAAGTGGTGGGCAGGAAGTGGGGTCTCTAACCAAGCATTATGCACTGGCTCCACACAGTAGTCATAATGCCCTTCGTCCTGTATGGCGTTGTAGTCTGGTGGACTGCTCTGGACAAGGCAGTCAATCGAAGCCTTCTGGGAAAGGTACAAAGATCGGCCAGCTTATAACTAAGCGGAGCGATCAGATTAACACCCACGGAGGTCCTAAACATTCTATTAAATCTTCCACCATTGAACCTTTTCAGCAAGCAAGTTGCTGCCTTGCGGCCCTAAGGATGAGGAACTTAAGAAAATGGCCCACATCTCAAAAAGGCCATACTACCATTCTAAGCGACTTCAAAGTACCCATGGACATGGACTACATCATCCCGTAGAATGTTGTTGTTGTTGTTGTCTTTCCATCCAGGGAGGAATGGGCTGAAGGGAAAGTAATACCAAAGGACTCGATCTCCCTCTATACCGATGGCTCTAAGATGGAGTTCGGTGTAGATAGTGGGGTCTTCTCCAAGGAACTTAACTTCAACCTATCTTTCAGACTCCCAAATCACTGCAGTGTGTATCAGGCAGAAATAACAGCGATAACAGGGGCCCTTGCATTGCTCAGGATCAATGTTATATCAGCTAAGGATATTATCATTTGCACGGACAGCCAAGCTGCGATAAAGTCCCTGGCAGCGGTAACCCACAAATCAAGGGCATCTCTTAACTGTCGCCTATCTCTAGATGAGATGGCTGAACAGTTCAACATTAAAATACTGTGGGTTCCCGGGCATAGGGATATTCCAGGAAACTGCGGCCGACGAACTCGCAAAGTTAGGGTCAAGCATACTCAGCCTACCTACCCTCGGGTACCTAGATACACCAATAAGTACGGTAAAGCACATGGTAAAACTTCAAACTATAGAGGAGACCAACCTGAGCAATATCGACTTTATCACCAAACAATTGTGGCCTAAGTTAAGCCTAGGACAAACCAGGGACCTATTGGCAACCAAAAGGGCAACTGTAAGTACTCTAGTGGGTGTCACTACAGGTCACTGCATCATTAGAAAACACGCCGCCAGATTAGGGCTACCCTCCAATGACTTCTGTCGCGGCTGCTTGGTCGAGGAGGAGGAGGAATCAATACACCACCTCCTCTGCTCATGTCCCTCCTTTGCGAATCGCAGGAGGATCTACCTCGGCGCGCCCTTCTTTGACAATCTAAGTGAGCTAGCAAACCAAAAGATAGCTCAACTCCATCGCTTCATTAGCAGCACCTGTTGGTTCTCAGGTAGCGGATCAGGGTAACTTGATCCAGGTGGTATCACAATGGGCCGACTTCGGCCTACTTGTGGCTTATGCCTACCACGTTAACCTAACCTAGCAGCTTCCTCAACCAGCTCGAGATGCTTTCCTGTGGGCGATGGGACGTTCCATGTACTCATCCTAAGTCGATGCCATTGTCTGTTGCCTTTTACTACCCGCAAGCACTGGTTAGTGCATGCCGTGCATCCCCCTCCACCTCCGTGATGGCTCACGAGGCGACTGCTCGTGATTTCTTCGGGCTAAGCCCGATCGGCTGCCGAGCGGGAAAGACCGGGCACCAGACGCTCGCATTCTACCACATTTAGGCCTGGCTCCGAATGTGGCCATGGCACACCAGGCTAGGAAGTTTCCGAGGCAGGTCTCCTTTTTGTCAGCCAGAGAGGTTTTGCGCTTCGTTGGCCAGGTTTGAGCCAAACGAAAATCAATTCGCACACCACAAAACTGTTGCCCGTCCCCCACCGCGAGGAGGTCAGCTGCCGGGGGGGGGGGGGGCTCCAAAAGGTTATGGCACAGGATAATAGCGGCCAGTCGCTGACAGAGAAGGATTCTATTTTTTTTCTTTAAGTTTTATACAGACATTGTTGTTATTAAGGGAAAAAGCGTATTTCAAGGTTTTTATCCTGGTATACCCCAAATAGGCGTTGGAAGTGTGTATTACTTTCCTGCTCCCTGTTAAGCGTGTATTGCTCACGACATAAGTTTTTTACAACTCAGATTAAGAACGTTTAGAGCCGTTTAATATTAAGTATCAATATACATAAAAAGGACATCTGCCAGTTCCCACTGTCCTTGTCCTAGTCCTTCAAATCTCCATCCCAACAAATAAGAGACATGTCAGTAATAATAAAAATGAACGCATCCAATAGGATATCCAATAAAAGAACAAGTGCATCATGCTAATTCGAGATTTAATTAAAACTATCCTTACACCGCAGTGCCTTGCCTTTCATCTTCGACCCACTCCATTACCATCAGCGCGAGCATCAAGTATCATCACCATCCTAATCGTCCTCTCTCCTTCGACAGTCAAGTTATTAAAAAGCCAAACATCCGTATCCACTTGACAACCCCTATTCAATTGCCCAACACCATCGTACGTCAGCGCCCGTTTATTTGCTTTTTTAATAAAACAGGTGCTCGACCCAAACGCCCGAACGCACACAGCATAGCATCGACTTAACCAAAGAACAACCCCACAACGATAACACCCAACATCCCTTAACCCTCATTCCTCATTCCTCATTCATCTATGATCTCTCATAAGCTCTCGAATGAAAAAGGATACCATCGCCATCCTCAGACGACAGCCTCATCATTGTCATTTCGATTGTTGTGCTCGGAACAATGAATGCTAAGCGATATTATTGCTGCGTAATTTGTTTTGTGCGTATCTTCGATGGAGGATTTTGCAGGCTGAAGGTCGTCGCATCCCCTTTACAAATTGGGCACACTCAAGTGTATGATATCTGGGCCCGGGAAGAAAGTCATCGACACCCCCTAGTACTTTACGCATCGTTCTCTACATATTCATTGGTAGAGAGGCCGCCGAACGCAATATTGGTACTGTCGACCGTGAAATTAATGGCATTCGGACATTTCGAGGCCGACAACTGAAGAAAAATGATTCTCCGTACATGGTGATGCGAATTTAATATAAAACTTTATCCAAGAGATTCATATCAGTGACGCGGCGCGGGTACGCATACGTATACAACCAGCTCGAGCTCGCTGGATGCGTGGTCTATCGAACGTATCTGCGTATCTCTGTGCCAGTTTGCTCGGATTCGCATGGGTTCGTAGACAAATCATTTAATTTGTCGTTTATTAGTTTTTTCCCCTTTGGAACTCTTGGTTTTTGACAAGTAGCGCTGAACAGGATTCGGGTGATTAGACGAGGCTGGGGTGGAATCTCAAACTGGTTCGGCGGACGTCGACGGAGGTGTTTATTGTCGTTTATGCCGTGTCATTGGGGTTATTTTTTTTTTTTTTTTTCTATTAGTTTTAATTTGATGAAGATTTCAAGGATCGGAGAGAGAGAGAGAGGAAGGAGTTCATGCCAAGGGTTGCTGTGGAATATTAAATATTGCTAGTAAGCAAATGAGTGGTTAGAGGCTTTTAGGAGCTGAGTGGTTTAGTGGCAAAGAAGCAATGGAATTAATAGGAGGAAACAACACACAGACTGGATGAGATGAGATATTTTGAACAAAGTGTGCCAGTCGTCCCATACTCAAATATCAAGTCAAAGGTTCTATACTATCGTTTATAGAGTTTAATTTCGAGAAGAAGAATCATATGCTGCCTATTCGGTGTTAGGCTGGATAGTACTTTGTCCAGCTAAGGAAGATATGTCTTCATGTTAATTAGCCAAACTTACTTACTTACTTATCAGGCCAGCGATCCATGGAGGATCTGAGCCTGAGCTATAGCTGCCATCCATCCTTGACGGTCCCGGGCACGCTGCTTCCAGTTGTCAAGACCAAGATGTCTTACATCCGCGATTACTTGGTCTTTATACCGGAGGTTCGGTCTTCCTCTTCTTCTCGAACCAGGAGGCTCGGAGTCGAAGACCCTCTTAGCTGGAGCGTTGATGTCCATGCGCTCGATGTGGCTGAGCCAGTGTAGTCGACGGATCCTTGCCTTTCGGACTACATCCACATCTTGGTACAGCTCGTAGAGTTCGCGGTTGTGTCTTCTTCTCCATTCACCTTCCTCACAGACAGGACCAAATATCCGGCGCAGAATTTTTCTTTCGAAAGAACCCAAAATCAGCTCCGCTGTCCTGCTTATCGTCCAGCTTTCGGCTTCGTACAGCAAGACTGGCAGTATGAGCGTTTTGTAAAGCATGACTTTGGTCTTTCGAGTGAGGAGTTTTGACCCCAGTTGTTTGGACAAGCCGAAGTAGCAACTGTTGCGAAGGGCGATTCTATGCCGGATCTCCACTGTGGTGTCATTTGTGGAATTTACGTTTGCCCCGAGGTAGACAAACTCCTTAACTACCTCGAAATTGTAGCTGTCAATTGTTATATTTTGTCCCAGGTGGTGAGTGACGGATTGGTTTTTGCTTGACAGCATGTATTTCGTTTTGTCCTCATTGATCTTAAGACCAACTCGTTTCGCCTGTTCTTCAATCGCCGTGAATGCTTCCACAATGCCACGGCGAGAAAAAGCGATGATGTCGATATCATCAGCGTATCCTAGCAGCTGGATGGACTTGTAAAAGATAGTGCCTTCCCTGTTGACGCCTGCCCGTCGCACTATCTGCTCCAGCACCAGGTTGAAGAAGTCAATTAGTTGATTGGCCGAAACAACTGAAAAATTACTATATGGATTGGTGTCAATATACTTTGACTAACGCTGATGCTAGGAAATTAACTTGACGTCCAGGTTAGGTTAAGTAAGGTTGTAGTGGTTGACATACGCCACGAGTAGGCCGAAGTCGGCCCATTGTGATACCACATGGATCATATTACCTAGATCCGCCACCTGAATACCAATCGGTGCTTCTGATGAAGCGATAGACTTAAGTTTTTTCATAAATGCTAGTTAACTTAAATTATCGTAGATGGTCGCCGAGGCATATCCTCCCGGGATTCGCAAAAGAGGGACATGAGCACAGGAGGTGGTGAATTGATTCCTCTTCCTCCTCATCCATACAGCCGCGGCAAAAGTTATTGGCATGTAGCCCTAGTTTGACATGTTTTCCAATGTTGCAATGACCTGTAATGATATCCATTAAAGCGCTTAAGGTTTCCTTTTTGGTTGCCACAACTTCCCTCGTCCGTCCTAAATATAGCTTAGACCAGATTTGTTTAGTGATAAAGCCAATGTTACTTTCGTTCCATAGAAGGTTGGTAGCCTCTATGGTCCGAAGTTTTATCATGTACTTTACCGAGCTTATTGGTGTTTTTAAATTGGGCACTTGAGAAGAAATGCCATCTTCAAATTGTGTCAAAGGTTCAGAGGGCAGGCTGTCTGGCGATGACGGGTTCTATGAAGTCCACACCAATGGCGGCTCGTGAAGCAATGCTGAACCTTCCACCCTTGGACATGTACTGCGAGAGCATCGAAGCCAGGCGATCGCTAAGATTATAGGAATCCGGTCTCAGGACAAGGAGTCTTTATGACCAAGCATTAGTTTTGTATCGAAGGGCAATCGGGCAATCACCCGACTTCCTTCCTTCGAGAGGAGATTCTCTATTACAATTCCCTCCAGGGAGGAGTAGACCGGTGTTGGTATGGTGTACGAACTTGTAAATACTTTCCTAATTTTAAGTTTACATTGTACATATTTTATTTCAATCTTTGTAACGGGAGCTACTGTGTGACAGAGATTATTCGAATCCCCTTTATCGTGGGAATTGTTTTGTAAGCAACGACGAATGCTCGGATTACGTCTAGTGAACCGCAAACATCAATTGTTCTCACAGTAGCTCATCGAGTGATAATTATGCGTTGTACCTACGCAAGGTGGAAAATAAAGTCATTATTAATTTTGACACTGAAGGCAACGGTTGAACATCTCTTTTACTATACATTTTTTGGCGACCGTGACAGGACACTACTAAAAGAATTTAGTGTGCCTGAATATTATCAGAAAAGCAGTGTGTTTAAAATTATAATCAATCATACATTAACTTGAGTGTCTGGTCTTTAACAAACATTTATCTTCTCAACCAAAGATATACCAAATCATTTGTTGTGTCGTGTATTCAATTTTCAGTGCTCATTAACTAACTGAATTCTAGTGCACAGTGTTAAGCCCTAACAAAAATAGACTTAAATATACACAGACGCTTCATACAAATTATCAATCATCATGGTTCGAACACTAGAGGAATTAACTGACCTGCAAGAGCAAGTAGGAAAGGAGATCTGCATCCTCGCTCGAAACTATGGGAAGGATAGTGACAGTCGCAAAACCATGAAAAAATTACATGAAAGGAGGGAAAAATTAGAAAACTTGTGGGACTGTTTCGACACCAACGACAGTGAAATTCGAGATAAGTATGCGGACTCGATACAACATGAATATTTCGCTAAGGGGTACTACGACGAGATTCAGAAGGTGTACGAAAACATGAAGTCAGACATTATCACTCGATTAATGAATTTGCAAGGACGGGACGCAGACCAGATCCAGGAGGAGTCACCAGCAACACCGCCATCAGGATCAT
The DNA here is from genome assembly GCA_951905685.1 of Eumerus sabulonum. NCBI lineage: Eukaryota > Metazoa > Arthropoda > Insecta > Diptera > Syrphidae > Eumerus > Eumerus sabulonum. The sequence goes on from OX645064.1 coordinate 43,302,171, forward strand.
CGGTCACACCATCATCAACAGCAACAAAGATGAATCCACCTGAAGCGAAACAAAGGCATCAGGACATTCAATCTTCAAAGACAAACACACTTTCCACTAGAGAAAGATTTAAGGTGCTTTCAAAACATTTCCAAACATCATTGGATAAGTGTGCACCAAATTTGAAAGACACCAACCCCCAGATGTTCAACGTTAAGGTAAACAATATCAAGGAGAATTTTGAAGAATTAAAAATTATGTATCGGCGAATGGATGGTGAATTAAAAGAAGAAGATATCGAAACATATTTCCATCTTCAAGAGCAGTTGGAGTTGCGATTAAGTGAGGTTCTAGTAAGAGTTACACAGGATCAACCATCAAGTACTACGTTAAAGCTACCGAAAATTGAGTTGCCCAAGTTCGACGGAAATTACCTTAAGTGGCGCCAATTTCACGATCTGTTTAAACCAATGATCCTTGAACAACCTATACCACTTGCTCAAAAACTTTATTTTCTCCGTGCTAATCTAACAGGAGAAGCGCTAAGCTTAATACAAGGATTTCCGGCTACAGACAACAACTTTGAAACAGCTTGGAAGACTCTGATTGATAGATACGACAATAAACGGCTTCTATTGTCAGCACAGTTGGATAAGCTACTACAGCAACCATCAGCATCAGGAACTGCATCAAGCTTACGGAAACTTCACGACAATACAAAGGAAGGTATCCAGGCACTTACTAATCTGGGATATCAAGCTCATGACTGGGACCCCATAGTAGTTCATCTAATACTGAAGAAACTGGATAAGGAAAGCAGGACGCTGTTTGAGCAATCGTTGATTGATCCGAGATGCAGTCCTTCGCTAACAGAATTGCTGAAGTTCATTGAATCCCGGTTTCAGACACTTGAAACAATTAATAGTGCAGACGATAGAAGGAAGCCCACAACAGTTATAGCAGCTAAAGTTGATGGCTGCCTAATGTGCAGCTCAGGTAACCATAAAATATTTAACTGTAAGACATTTTTATCTCTTTCAGGTGGCGATCGTGAGAGAGCTGTTCAACGTCTTGGAATTTGCCGAAACTGTCTTAGGTCGGGACATGCCTCCAACACATGTCACTCGAGAGGATGCCAAAGTTGTAATGGCAAACATAATACTCTCCTACACTATCAAAAAGATTCAAGGCAATCTTTGAAAACAAAACCAATTAATAACCATAATCATTCCATAGGTGGTCAACAGCAGCAACTAGCTCAACCATTGGTGCAATCAGCTCAAAGGGGGGAAGGTCAATCAACCAACCATTATACGAATTCCATAAGTAATCAGCAGCATCAGCTAGTTCAAAGAAGAGAAGCTCAAGCAGCCAATGCAGCTAGCTATTCGAGAAATAAATCACGCCAAGTTTATCTAGCAACAGCCTTAATTAATGTCAAGTCCGCATGCGGAACATGGCTTACTTGTCGTGCTTTGTTAGACTCAGGATCGCAAATCCATTTTGTGACTGCAGCTTTTGCACAAGCACTGGGTCTTCCAAAGTATCAATCAGAAAATTCAATAAGCGGCATAGGAGGACATGGCACAAAAACACAATTTGCAATAGGACTCACTTTTCAAGCACACAATTCAAGTTTCAAGGCAAGTATTGAAGCAAACATAATGGCTAGGATTACAGATTACCAGCTACGTGAGGTTCAATCAGGAAATTGGAATATCCCTATCCACATTCAATTGGCTGATCCAGGATTCATGTCTAATCAAAAAATAGATATGCTTATTGGTGCTGAGTTGTTTTTCGATCTTCTTCTCCCAGGGGAAATAACTATTGGACCTCAGCTTCCTAAACTCCGTAACACAAAACTAGGATGGATTGTCGCGGGTGGCATACAGGCTACAAACTCAAATGTTGTTTGCACCATTGCCACGAAGCCATCTCTATCTTCATTAGAGAAACTGGTGAGTAGATTCTGGGAGTACGAAACCCATGAGACGGAAGTGAAACGTATGAGTAATGAAGAACATAACTGTGAGGAACATTTTAAATCGAACACAAAAACTTTGTCAAATGGAAGATTTATGGTAAGTCTTCCTTTCAAAAGGAATCCGACTTGTTTAGGTGCATCTCTCGAAAAGGCACGGAAAAGATTTCTTTCATTAGAACGACGATTTGAAGGAGATAATGAATTGCGTGAACTTTATTCTCAGTTCCTGCTAGAATACGAGGAATTAGGCCACATGAGTCCGATCGAGAAGGATGAGATTCCACAAAATCATTATTTCATTCCGCATCATTGTGTGCTGAAGCCAGAAAGCTCCTCAACAGCATTGCGTGTGGTCTTTGATTGTTCAGCAAAAACGACATCTGGAGTTTCTCTCAATGATGTTCTTGGCGTAGGGCCAACAGTCCAGAATGACTTGTTTGCAATAATTATTAATTTCAGGTTAGAAAGGTATGCATTTACAGCAGACGTAAGCAAAATGTACCGACAGGTATTAGTAAGGCCAGAAGATAGAGCCTTTCAACTAATTCTTTGGAGATTTCACAGCAATCAACCTCTGAAGGCATATAAGCTTAACACATTGACTTACGGTTCAGCATGTGCTCCATTAGCAAATTCTGCACTTTTGCCGGATGCAAAAACCCAAATACTACTGCCGAAGAACAACATCGTTACAAGGCTGCTTTTGGAAAACATACATAGAACAAACTTACATGTATCCCACAGGGCTCTTGTAGCAATTTCACGACAACGGTATTGGATACTAAGCATTGGAAGAGAAGCAAGATCAGTGATCAGAAAGTGTATCATATGTGCGAAATCAAGACCAACATCCATAGCACAGTTGATGGGCGATTTACCTATGCAAAGAGTAACACCATCTCGCCCATTTTACTACACAGGAGTGGACTTTGCTGGCCCTATAAAATCACACTACAAAATCAGGGGTAAGACTCCTTCAAAATCTTATTTAGCAATTTTTGTGTGCTTTTCAACGAAGGCAATCCATATAGAAGTTGTTGGAGATCTCTCCACTGAATCGTTCATAAACTGCCTTAAGAGGTTTGTAGGCAGACGAGGATTGTGCCACACTATCTTCTGCGATAATGCAACTAATTTTGTTGGTGCAAACAATAAACTTAAGGAGCTTAAAGAAGTTATGCAGTCAAAGAGAATGGAGTCAGCCATTCAATCATCATGTATTCAGGCGGGAATTAATTGGCAATTTATTCCTCCCCGTTCTCCGCACTTCGGGGGACTCTGGGAGTCAGCTGTAAAATCTGCTAAGGGATTGTTGGTTAAACACCTGGGTGAGGCTTCGTTAACATATGAAGAGCTCACCACGATCACAATTCAAATAGAAGCTCTACTCAATTCAAGACCCTTGACGCCAATTTCATCGGATCCAAATGATTTAGAAGCTCTTACCCCTGGACATTTTCTGATAGGAGCGCCACTCCTTTCAATAGCTGAGCCCGATGTCACTGATAAAAGGGTAAGTTCTCTAAATAAATATCGACAAATCCAGCATGTTCAACAGTCTTTTTGGAAGAGATGGTCGAGTGAGTACTTACATAACTTACAACAACGAACTAAGTGGAAAACTGAATCCCAAAACTTGAAGCCAAACACTCTTGTTTTATTAAAGGAATCTAATATGCCACCAACAAGATGGAAGTTGGGACGTGTACTAGAAGTTATCAAAGGAAACGATGGATTGGTTCGTGTTGCTAACATTAAGACCCAAGGAGGAGTTCTCCAGCGAGCTATTCATAACTTGTGTCCTCTGCCGTTAGAAGAAACAGCTGAGGCGGAGTCTCCAGCAGATGAGCATGAGAAAGAGCCATATCTAAGAAATGAACGAGAACCAACATCACGGAAACTCAGAAACGGCAAGGTTAGAACGGGAACTTTATTGGTGTCATTTTTGATTGCAATGTTGGTTGGACCAGTTAACACAACATACACAGACAACCACGTCCTTACAAATCAGCTCGATAATGCAATCGGAATCTACTTTGAAGACATTGGAACTCTTCGAATCGTCAACAATTTTTGGAGCCTTTATGTTTTTTACAATCTTACCAATTATTGGTTAGAATTAAATGAAATTAAAACGTATATAAATGAACTGGAAAAAGCTTGCACGACGGATAAAACGGACAAGATTTACTACTGTCATTCGACGGTTGACATTTTTCGACAAAGAGTAGCTATCATTGATCAAAATAACGAATTCATTCACGGGTTTAATACTTCAAGTCGGGCAGCGATTCGACATCGCAGGTCTCCATTCGATTTTGTTGGTAGTGTAGCACATAGTTTGTTTGGCATCCTTGATCAAGAAGAGGCTCAACACATTCAAAATCAGATCAACTTGGCGAATAAACATGAAACTCACTTAGCTGCTCTCATTGAAAAACAAAGTTCCATTTCAGATTCCACTGTTAATATTTTGAGGCAAAATTCATTGGAAGTCAAAAGGCAATTCCAGACACTGAACACATATTTGGCCAGGACGTTTAATGTAATCGAAAAACAGCAAGACAACATTGGCACAAACCAACACTTTGTATCGCTTACGTCTTATTTAATTATGATTTTATCCAACTTTCAGCGCACTCAAGATATTCTACTTGATGTTATACTTGACTTGAATCATGCAAAAATTAACCCTCAGCTTATCACACCAAGGCAACTCAATGACCAGCTGCAGCTTATTCAAGGAAACCTCCCATCAACTTTGAGATTACCTAATGTTTCAGTTTTGGACATGTTTAAAATAATAACAGTCAGGGGACGGACACTTCATGATTCAATCGTTTTTGAAATGCTCATACCCTTAGCTGACGACCAAGAATTCCAGATGTTCAATCTAATTCCATTACCCATCATTCACTACAACATCAGCCTCCTAGTGGATATACCTAAACCATACCTTGCAGTTACATTAGCAAGAGACAAATTTTTTAGATTAACAGAGTTTGAATTCTCATCTTGCAAGCTTATAGCTGCGAGAACCCATCTCTGTACTCAGATTGTTCCAACTAATATCCATCAACACAATTTGCAAGTATGTGAAATGGCCTTGATGAATCATGAAAATAATGCATTGGCCGATTGCATCTTAAACGAAATACCATCTCAAAATCGTTGGATCGCACTCAAAGAAACTAACAGCTGGCTATTTTCATTGATTACTAATTCCACAGGTCTACTCATTTGCAATGGAGTTACAAGCAGCATCGCCTTAGCAGGCAATGGAGTGATAGAATTCAAAGAGATGTGCACTCTTAAAGTTGGAAACACGATTATAACCGGACGCTCAAACTTAAAAACAGTTATATCTAACTCGTTCGTTCCGAGTGCAAAAATCAACAACTGGATCGAAAACCATAACTTCACAAAAGACCTTGTCCCCCCATTGAAGGTAAGCACCATTGAACATGATCAATTTAAAAATATCACACAGGAAATAGAAGACCTTAAGAAAGACATGAGAGCACCCGAAGAACCGCAATTGAACATACACGATTACCATCACTACAGTTTGAGCTACCTGCTGCTGTCGATTACCATTGGAGTAATAGTATATTATTGCCGACGCCGACATCAGAAAGGGCCGATTCCAGCTCAACGAAGAACAGTTCCTCGCTTTGAAGCCAATATTTGAATTGAAGGTTAAGAACCTCCAAGGAGGGGTGTATGTACGAACTTGTAAATGCTTTCCTAATTTTAAGTTTACATTGTACATATTTTATTTCAATCTTTGTAACGGGAGCTACTGTGTGACAGAGATTATTCGAATCCCCTTTATCGTGGGAATTGTTTTGTAAGCAACGACGAATGCTCGGATTACGTCTAGTGAACCGCAAACATCAATTGTTCTCACAGTAGCTCATCGAGTGATAATTATGCGTTGTACCTACGCAAGGTGGAAAATAAAGTCATTATTAATTTTGACACTGAAGGCAACGGTTGAACATCTCTTTTACTATACATATGGTATGCACGGAAAATGAATTTCGGCGCAGGGACCGGGGGCTATTTTGAATTTCGGGAAACACATCGCTCCTATAGACTTGCTGATGACTGCAACGTTTTCCATGCTGAGATTTTCGCAATCAAACAAGCTGCGGACCTGATTGTTAGAGAAAACCTCTCAGGCAAAAGGAACAACATCTGTGTTGACAGCCAGGCAGCCATTAAGGCTCTGCAGGCAGCATGGGAAAGATCCAAACTAGTCATACTCTGCAAAGAGAGGCTAGAAGAGATATCGGCTTTAAACAAGGTGACCGTCTGCTGGGTACCAGGTCATGTGAATTATTAACTCACTTATTTAGCGGGCGCTACAGTTCGGAGTGAACCTGGTTCTCAACCAACATGCCTCTCCAGCTAGCACGATCTTTCGCTAGTCTTTTCCAGTTCTACACGCCCAGTTGGTTGAGGTCCCTTTCCACCTGTACGCGCCACCTTAAGTGTGGCCGTCCACTATTTCTTCGTCCCTTGGAGTTGGATTCAAAGACTCTCTGAGTTGGAGCTGTGGTGTCCATTCGCCCTACATGGCCTAGCCATCTTAGGCGTTGGATCCATAGACGCCTGACTAGACTCATATATGTAAAGCCCGTACAGTTCGTGATTGAATCTTCTCCTCCAACCGCCATCTGTGTGACCGAAAATCGTACGCAGAATCTTTCTCTCGAAACGACCAAGGATTTCTTTATCCGCTTTAGATAAAGTCCATATTTCTGCGCCGTATAGCAGGACCGGTCTGGTTCAGGTCTTATAAACGGTCAACTTGGTCGTACGAGAGGGGGCTCTATTGCACAATTGCCTTCTAAGCCCAAAGTAACAGCGTTTGGCAAGAGTAATTCTGCGTTTGATTTCGAAACTGGCGTTGTTTCAGGTTACTGCGGAACCGAGGTATATGAAGCCCTTAACTACCTCAAACTTGTATCTACCAATATGCACGTTCTGGCCAAGACGTCGGTGGCAAATGTCATTTTTCGATGACAGCAGATATTTAGTCTTGTCCTCATTAACTGCCAAACCAATTTTTGCCGCTTCCATTTCAATACTCGCAAACGCCTCATTGACATCTCGCTGCGATCTACCTATTCGGCGTATGCAAGGAGTTGCGAGGATTTGAAATATATTGTGCCTCTTGTATTGGCCAGTGATTTTTGCACAATCATTTCCAATCTGATGTTGAAGAAATCACACGATAGCGCATCGCCCTGCCTAAATCCTTTTTTGACTTCGAAACTATCAGTCAGTTCTGCACCGATTCGGATGGAGCAGCGAGCGTTCTCCAGAGTCATCCTGCAAAGTCTGACGCGCTTAGCAGGAATGTCAAAAGTAACCATGGCGTTATATAGCTCGTCTAGATGGTGGGTGTCGACTTGAAATTCATTGCTTTTCTCCAGGATCTGCCGTAGTGTGAAGATTTGGTCGATGATGGACTTCTCTGGCCTGGAGCCCCACTGACAAGGACCTATCGGCTTATTTAGGAACGGCTTCAGGCGCTCACACAAAACGGCAGCGAAGATTTTGTAGGCGATGTTAAGGAGACTTATTCCTCTGTAGTTGGCGCAGTCAAAGGGGTCCCCTTTGAGACTCCATTTCTCGGGCATGCTTTCCTCTGACCATATCTTACAGATGAGCCGGTGCTTCCAGCTGCTTTGAAGAGCTCAGCAGACAGTCCATCTGCGCCAGAAGCTTCATTCGATTTGAGTTTCGACATTGCAATCTCAACTTCGTCGAGAAGAAATGGATCATTCTGCCTGACGGCGATATGTTGGCTGTCATCGCCCTTATACAGTCTGCGGAAGTGCTTTTCTACATGAATCCTTCTACACTCGTCATCGAACCAGGTGTTTCATTGTGGTGGAGCTTTAAGGCCCAACAATTCCGTTGCTGTGCTCTTCAAAGCTTGTTTGCATTGGCTCCATTGCTGCTCTACTGACTGAGTGGAGAATTGAGGTGTATCGGAGAGCTTAAGGGAGACGCGGTGGCCAAAGGCACTGGCGTTTTCCGGCGAACGTAGCTTTCCGACGTCATAACTTGGTATTCTAACTCTACTTCGCCATGTTCGTGTTTTCCGTTGACGTATCTTGGCTACTACAAGATAGTGGTCCGAGTTGATGCTCGCTCCTCGGAAATTCGAATATCAAGAATAGTAGAGGAGTTTCTGACGTCAAATGCGATGTGATCAATCTGGTTGGTGACTGACTGATCTGGCGACCGCCAGGTGCCTTTGTGTATATCGAGGTGCGGAAAGCGTGTGCTAGCTAGAAGGAGAATTCGCCCCGTGACAAGGTCGATCAGTCTGTGTCCGTTATCGGGTGTGGTGTCATGTAGGCTGTGTTTGCCTATGACCCGTTCAAACATACTTTCTTTACCAGCTTAGCGTTAAAATCTCCTAGTATGATTTAGTATGATTTTGGTATCATAGCTTGACACTTGGCACATGTTCTGTCTAGGAGATCCAAGAAATTATCTTTGATGGAGTCATCCTTGTCTTCCGCGGGGGCATGGACACATATGAATTTAGCCTTGATGCAGATCGTTATGATCGTTATGAGGCGACTTGATGCGGATCGTTAGGAGGCGCTCACTCACATACTGAAAGCTTAGGACTTTATGCCTTAGTCCACCTCTAACAACAAATCCGCATCCAAATAGTCTCTGTCCTCTCTCCCTATAGCATTCACCGTAGCAGATGTCGCAGTTTTTCGTCCGCTTTTTAACCGGTCTGTTCCATCGCATTTCCTGGATTGCTAGTTATGTCCGCTTTATAGCGGTCTAGGGATCCGTAAGTTGTTCGGCCGCACGAGGTCTGTTTAGGGACCTAACATTCTACGTGCAGAACCGAAGGGTCGTCACATTGCGATCGACGCCGGACACCTCTCCAGTATTCTCGGCGTACAAACCTTCCGAGGAGCCAACATCGACTCGGACCACTACCTTGTTGTAGCCAAGGTACAAATGAGGATATCAAGAATGCTTAGAAGTCGAGAAGGATAACGTAAGTTTGAGGTCTCCTTCAAACTCTCTCAAAATCCGCCCACAGCAGCGCAAACAATAGAACAGAAATGGGCGCATTGCCAGAGCGCCGTCAAAGACGCTGCCTCAGAGGTGCTGGGTTTCAAGCCGGCACCACCTAGATACCCCTGGTTCGATGAACAATGCGAACAAGCCCAAGCAGCAAAACAAGAGGCATATAAAGCCACGCTGCAACGACGGAAGAGAGCTGCTAGCGAAATCTATGAGCAGAAGGGAAGAGAGGAACACACGCTTCTCAGAGGAAAGAGAAGGGAATATGGAAAGCGTGAGATCGAGGAGATGGAGAGATGCTCTCGCAGGAATAATGCCCAGAAGTTTTACAAAAAGATAAAACGAACACGCCATGGCTACAAAGCCAGAGCGAAGGCCTTAAGGAATGAAAACGGAGAAATGGTAGTGGAATCACAGTCGATGCTGCGGATTTGGCAAGATCACTTTTGCAGACTGTATAACGGCGATGACAGGCAAGATACCGCTCTCAGGCAGAACGATCCTTTCGTAATGGACGATGACGTAAGAGAATTCCATCCACCCGACCTAGGCGAAATCAAAATAGCGATATCAAGACTTAAGTCTAATAAAGCCGCGGGCGCAGACGGCCTGTCTGCTGAGATGAGCTGGTAGGGTGCATGCACCATCTCATTTGCAAGGTATGGTCGGTGGAAAGCAATCCCGACGAATGGAATCTCAGCATTGTTTGCCCGGTCCATAAGAAAGGAGACCCCTATAACTGCGCAAACGTAGAGGAATAAGTCTCCTTAGCATCGCATATAAGATCTTCTCTACCGTATTGTGTGAACGCCTGAAACCGTTTGTGGATAACCTGATCGGCTCTTATCAGTGTGGTTTCAGGCCAGATAAATCCACAATAGACCAAATATTTACGCTACGGCAGATCTAGGAGAAGACCCAGGAATACTAAATCGACACTCCCCACCTTTTCGTCGACTTCATGTCTAGTTTTAACATCCCTGCCAAACTCGTCCGACTATGCAGGATGACAGTGGAAAACTCTCGCTGCTCCATTGAGGTCGGTAATGAGCATACCGAGACATTTGATGTTAAAAAAAAATGTTGACAAGGTGACGCGCTGTCATGCAACTTTTTCAACATCGTGCTTGAAAAGATCGTGCAAGAGTCGCTTGCGTACGCAGACGACATTGACGGGATTGAGCGGACACAGCGAGACGTCAATAAGGCCTTTGTAAGCATTGAGGTAGAAGCGGCTAAGATGGGTCTTAAGGTTAATGAGGGTAAAACTAAATATATGCCTTCAATAAAAAAAGACGGGCAACACCGACGTATTGGCCAGAACGTCACCATGGGCAGATATAAATTTGAACTGGTCAAGGAATTCGTGTACCTTGGCTCACTGATGACCGGCGACGACAACACCAGCCCTGAGATAAAACGCAGAATCACTCTTGCCAACCGCTGTTTCTTTGGGCTCAAGATTCAATTAAGAAGTAGAGCCCTCTCTCGGAAAACCAAGGTGACACTATACAATACCTTGATCATCCCAGTCCTCCTTTACGGCGCAGAGGCTTGGACTTTAACAAAAGCGAATGAAGATGCCCTTGGTCGTTTCGAGAGGAAAATTCTGCGCACTGTCTATGATCCCGTTTATTCAAACGGAGTATGGAGGAGAAGATTTAGTGAAGAATTGTACGTGTTGTACAGCTACATGGGCCTTGTACGGCGTCTACGGATACAGCGTCTAAAGTGGCTAGGTCATGTTTAGCGCATGGGAAGTACAGCTCCGACCCGAAGAGTCTTCGAATCAACCTCGGAAGGCGCGGCAGAGGATGGCCGCATCTACGGTGGCGCACGCAGGCGGAAGGGGACCTTAACCAACTGGCCGTGCGGCGCTGGAAACAGCTGGCCAAAGATCGTGCCAGCTGGAGACGCTTGTTGGTTGAGGCCCAGGTTCACCACAAAGTAGAGCGCCACCTAAGTAAGTAAAAGTGTCGTCAACATAGGTCCGCTCCGTTCATTTATCCGAGGCTGATTTTTGTTTCTGAGCAATTTGCGCTTTAACGGTTATGGTTTGCTAGACCATAGCCCAACCGACACTAATCCTGTTTGGTGGCGCAGGATACTCGCCATTCGGCCTCTTCCGTCAGTAATTTCACTTGTAAGGAAATTTCCAGATGGCACCACGAGGAGGACCTGGAAGTAGGACCTGACTAGCTCTTAATCGCCTTTTGTCGGACCAGCACCCGTCGGCATATGCTACCCCTACGAGGCCTTTGCTAGCCCTTTACCATCATTTGGATATTTCTGGAAATGAGAGGGCGGACGAGCTAGCTAGACTAGGGTCAGGCGCAAACTTCGTGCAGCTCGCAACTGAAGATAAAAGGCCACTCAGTACGCTCTACAGAGATATAGAGGCGGAGCTATTAGTAAGGGCCAATAACCGATGGTATCAATTAGATAGATGTTATCCTACCATGCAGCCACAATGACTTCTGCAGAAGCTGCAGGGACGAAGAGGAAATTGAGTCCATTCGTCACCTACTGTCTGAATGCGTAGCACTAGCCCAAATAAGGAGCATATTCCTTAGAAGTCACTTCCTTTCGGGACTGGAGGAGGTAAGTGACATTGGACTGAACAGAATACTAGGATTCTTATCCTCGTCTAGGTGGTTCAGTTCAAAGGAAAATATTTAGATTTCTACGGGTTAAAAGTTAACTGGGCACAATGGACTCCTCGTAGTCTAAGTTAGCCTTGACCTTTCGTCACCTAATTATAATGAGTGTTTGGACAACTCATATTTGTTTTTAGTTTTTGTTGGCAAAAAAGTATTTTCGAAATCTAAACATACTTCAGTTGGTTGCCAGTTACAGAACAATGCTCTTCACAACGTCTTCGACTCTTACCAAGCACATTTATCGGAGCAAAAGATCACAATGCCGCATTCGCATCCGTCGCGGGACGCTGAGAAACTGGAAAACGCGCCAAAGCCAAATCGCATTTTCTCTGTTAAAAATGCTCCCGCCAACCCCAGAGGTTATCAGGCAACATGTTGCACCAACTCAAAGCGAATTTGCTATCAGAGAGTTCAATCGAATCGCTCGTTGTACGATTACTTGTTCCACTCGCCGGAACCAGAACATCCATCCTCGGTGGGTAACGAGGAGGGCTAATGCAATAATTTGCGATCAGCTTCTGTTTGCATATGTTTGCGGTGAACCGCGTCTGTCATCAAAAAAGTAAAACGCGACGCGAATTGGAGAAACCAAACTTAAGCAAGAGAGATATCGAAACTAAATAAATCGCAAAAACCTTCTCAGGCAACAAATTAAAGGACGACGATGATGGGCGAAGTGTAGCTGGCGGAAAAGGGCGCAACAGCTGAAGGCATGGGAACCAACTCCTTGCATTCCTCGGATTCCTTGATTCTTTGTTTCGTTTTTGTTTTTGTGTTTTCTTTCCTCGGGTTCTGCGTTTTCGTTGATAAACCATTTTCTGCGAACGCAGGGACGCAGGAAGAAGGAAGGCAAAGGAGAACAACAAAATCGGTATAGACTGAGCTCGGCGGTCAATTATATGCATGTATCGACCAATTACACCGCCGCCGCCGACAACCAGGAAAGGTCACTCGACCCGATGAGCTTTCAAAATGGCTTTATTAGACTTTTCTGATAGGTACAGGTACTTGTCTGCGTGTCGCGCGAAATAGAGAAATGAATCCCATCCGAAAAGGAGTTATGGCCAAGTAATCGGAAATTCCCGATCGGAAACAAGCCGAAGCGGCGAAAATGGTTTTTCTCACACACCGCTGCTGTGCTATCCTCTCCGGCCGTCAGATCTTGTCTTCTTCGGTTTAGTAGTTTCGGTCGAAATGCTTTCAAGTTGTTTTTCTGCGGAGATTAATAGTAGCCGGCCGATAGTGGTCCAGCGACAAAAAGGGCCGGCCAACCATACCGGGCCGTCTACACGGTCTGTTTTCATTTAGGTAGGTACATACGGTACAATTGTGGCAGTGGCGGTAGCGACCACTATACTGGAAGCCATCGCGCGTTGGTGCGTCACCACCATACACACGTTCATCAAATGTACTGACGATGTTAGCCGGTTGGGCTCGGGGCCAGTGGTAGGAGTGAGCGAGGAATGTTCCCCGAGTATATGGTTAATCGATCCTTGTGACAACACACAGACAACTGTGTGGACGAGAGGAGAGAAAAAAAGGGAAGAAGGAAAACATTCGAAATTAATTTCAAGGTTTCTTTTGCACGCGACTATGTATCGATGCCGCCACTCACTAGTACCAGATACAGGATGCGAATCCAATGTGCTCTAATGCCCAAGCCGAACGGAGAGACAACACGATGATGATGCATTTAAGATTCCTCCGATTGGTCATTATTGGTGCGGGAATTTTTTTCCGTGCGTAAATTCTTCTCATTTGCGCGATGGATGAATGTGCGCGTTTTGATTGATCTACTGTTGCAGAAAGATGACAGTCAGTCATAAGAGCGACAATGTTGACGGACAGAGACAGTACGAGTATGATGCAAGTGCAAGCGCTGCGCGGATCGAATGACTTTGATGTTGAGATATGCGCTTTCCTGTCAGCGAGTACTAGGGATTTTGAGCAAAACAAAAAAAGGTTTTGCTGAATGGAATACCTTCAAGTTTGCATTTCGTAATAGCGGAGAGCTGAGGAAAAAAAACCAACGACGAAGAGGAAGTTTTAACTTTCGGGTACAGTAGCCCCGCCCGACTATGTCCATCTCGTGGAAATCAATTAAAAATTCAAATTGTCATCAGGTCACGTGCCCGCTACTATCAACCCTCACCGCGTCCCTCGACTAATTTATTGTAATAAAATTAAATTATATTTTAATTTCCCTCTGAGATGCATCACGGCGCAACCACCGTCACTACCAGTACCACCTGCCGTACGATTGATCATTTGCTGCTACTAGAATTGCCTCTTCTACATCAGCGGCCGACGTCGTCGGTAGCACTTTATGTCGTTGCTACCTGATAACCTTATCACATCCACTTCGGTGCGGTGCCTTCTGCTGCCTGTTTCACCTAATGTATGCACACCATGCAACGTGTCGTTCATCATCCCCACTGCTGGCTTGCGTTTGCGGTCTTGGTCTTATCTTAATTGCTAGTGGCCTCAACGAAATGTTAAAGATGTTCGAGAATGCTTATTAGCACAGTGACGACCACCGTGACACCCGGTCTTGCCTGCCTGGGTGGTAGGCTGGATCAAGTTTGTACGCTGCGCTCTGATGGTGGTTCATGGGAAATGATTGCGAGCAAAAATGCATAATGGGCATGGGAATGGCGTCGTTGGCGATCAGGAAATTGTTCGCGGTGAATTGTACCTGATATCTAGCGCGATTCTTGCAAGGGAGGAGGTGTTTGGTAGAAGTGGATTGATGCAAAAACGAAATAGAAATATGTAAAAGGAGAAAAGGTATGTGTAAAACTATGATAAAAAAAATTTGACTCACTGTACTTCCTATTGGACATGTCACTCACAATTCTTGCGCTTTTTTCCCGCCTTTTTTCAATAAAACTGTCACTTTGTTTTGGCATTCACGTGGTAAAGACGTTTCATTCGTATAGGTTAAGATTACGCATTGCGCATGTCCGCCATGTTTGCTGACGTAGGCCCTGACTTACTTCAATGTATACGGATACGGAAGAGGTTTCTTTGACGATTTATTCTTCTCTTCTTCTTGTTAATGGGCGCCACAGTTCGGGGTGAACCTGGGACTCAACCAACATGTCCCTCCAACTTACACGATCTTTTGCTAGCCTTTTCCATTGCCGCACACCCAGTTGGCTGAGGTCCCCTTCCACCTGTGTGCGCCCTCTTAAGTGCGGCCTTCCTCTGCTTCTTCGTCCCTCGGGGTTGGATTCAAAGACTTTCCGGGCTGGAGATGTGGTGTCCATTCGTTTTACATGGCCTAGCCATCTTAGGCGTTGAATCCGTAGACGCCTGACTAGACTCATGTCGCTGTACAGCCCGTAAAGTTCGTGGTTGACTCTTTTCCTTAATCCCCCGTCTGCGTTTATACCCCCGAAAATCACGCGCAAAATCTTTCTCTCGAACCAAGGGCCTCCTCATCCGCTATTGATAGTGTCCATGCTTCTGCGCCGTACAACAGGACCGTGATGGTAAGGGTCTCATATAGAGCTAACTTGGTCGTTCGGAACAGGGCTCTACTACTCAAATGCCTCCCGTGCCAAAGAAACAGCGATTGGCAAGAGTGATTCTGCGTTTGATTTCGGAACTGATGTCGTTGTTCCAGGCCACTGCGGAGTCAAGGTAGACGAAGTCCTTAACTACCTCGAACTTATAACTGCCAATACGAACGTTCTGGCCAAGACGTCGGTGGTCAGCGTCTTTTTTTGATGACAGCAGATATTTAGTTTTGCCCTCGTTTACCGCCAAACCAATTTTCGCCGCCTCCATCTCAATACTCGCAAACGCCTCATTGACATCTCGCTGTGGTAAGGTGTTCACCGATTCGGATGGAGCAGCGAGCATTCTCCAGAGTCATCCTGCATAGTCTGATGAGTTTAGCAGGAATGGCAACGGTAGACATAGCGTTGTATACCCCGTCTCTAATTACGCTGTCGTATGCGGCTTTGAAGTCGACAAATAGGTGGTGAGTGTCGACTTGAATTTCATTGTTTTTTTCCAGGATCCGCCGTTTTTCCCTGGCCTGATTCCGCACTGATAAGGACCTATCAGCTTATTTATAAAAGGCTTCAGGTGTTCACACTAAACGGCAGAGAAGATTTTGTAGGCGATGTTAAGGAGACTTATTCCTCTGTAGTTGGCGCAATCAGAGGGGTCTCCTTTCTTGTGGATCGGGCTTACGATGCTGCGATTCCATTCCTCGGGCATGCTTTCCTCTGACCATAACTTACAGATGAGGGCACCGTGGCGCAGTGGGTAGTGTGTTGGCCTCTCACGCCGATGACACGGGATCGAATCCCGACACAGCCATGTCATCGAACGTGTTTTTCACGGTGTTTCTCCTCAGCGGGGTTCTGACAAAACCCCCTGTAGTAAAATTGTCATGAAAAGCTTCTCGAAATTCGCCGTTCGGAACCGGCAATAAACTGTAGGTCCCTTTCACCTATGGGAAAATGAAATCACACACAACATGGGTGATTGAGAGAAGTTCGGCTCAGGTCCTTCATGGGCTGCAACGCCAACATACATACATACACAAGCATTCGTCGGATAGATGCTACCCCTACGAGGCCTTTGTTGTTGATCTGCTCTAACGAAATATAACCTCGAACTGAGGAAATCAAAGAGAATGTCTTGGAGAAAACACAGCGAGGACATAGACTCGCTTCCAACTGCGGCGTGATTCCATAAAACGCTATATCAAGAGCACAAAAATGGAACCGGGCTGCTTCGCAAATCAGACGGCAAAATCGCAGGGATACCCTGGAGACTTTGGTCGAGGTGCACTTCCCTAGTTCTACTCCCCACTCGATGTCCTCTGACGATCAAACGAACGTCATAAATAGCATCGATAGTAGAACAAATAGACTTTCCGGCAGACTTTTTAGCCTTGATAGGGTTAATTTAAACCCTATAAGGCCCCAGGCAAAGACGGTGTCTTTCCTGCCATCTTACAGAAAGGCCTGAACACCATTTTATCACCACTGATAGTTATTTTTAGGTCCTGTTTCAACTTGGGCTACATCCCTCAAATCTGGAGAGAAGTCAACCTTGTCTTCATTCCCAAGATTGGAGAGCCAAGTGAACAACATGAATCCTATCGCCCTATCAGGCTAACATCGTTCCTACTAAAAACAAAATGGAAAAACTGATAGAGCTCCATATTAGATATACCCTAGAGAATCAGATAACCATTGCATCCTAATCAGTGTGCATATCGCAAAGAATGATCTACTGAGAATGCGCTACTTACTTAGTGTTGGAAATGGTTTCACACACAAGGAGATCGCAATTTGCACCTTCCTCGATATAGAGGAGGCCTTCGATAATACTGGCTATGACTCGATCACCACTGCACTATTCTGCAGGGTTGTAGACCATCCCACTAATCACTGGATTAGGGCGATGCTAAATAGCCGTATTATATCGGCTAAATCCGGAGGGGTCTCTAACACAATATCGGCGGCTAAGGGGTGTCCACAAGGAGGAGTCCTTTCACCCCTTCTCTGGTCGATGGTTATCGATGACCTACAACACAAGTTATGCTGATGACCTAGTAGTCGTTGTTATGGGCAAGTGCGAAACTGCTGCCTGTGAGCGCATGCAGCCAGCGCTTCAGTTTATCTCTGCCTGGTGTGGCAGAGAGGGCTTATCGATGAACCCAAATAAGACGATCTTAGTCCCGTTTACAAAGAGGAGAAGGTTGCAGCCCTGCTTCGTCTTTCTAAATTGTACAATCATAGGATTCTAAGAAGAAGTTAAGTATCTAGGTATTAGCCTTGACTGGAACGTCAACATCATAAACAAACTTACAAAGGCGACTAAGGCCTTGTGGGCCTGTAGACGCACTTACGGTAAAACCTGGGGATTTACTGGCTATATACCGCTATAGTACGATTTATCATTACCTATGCTTCCGCAGTATGACGTACAAAAGTTGAGCAAAAAACGATAATCGTTAAGCTTCAACGCCTCCAGAGACTAGAGTGTCTCGGCATTACAAGCGCTATGCCAACCTGCCCCACGGCAGCCCAAGAAGTACTGATTGGACTTACTCCACTCCGTAGTGCAATCAGAATTCTTCGCTCGGGAACAGGCTCGTCATGGAGACCTATGGGCCACATGTCCATGCTACAACATCTTCCTAAGCTGAATATGATTAGCTGATTATGATTACGGTCTCGGACGCATTACCACACACCTTCACTTTTGACCAGAGACTTAAGATATTGATTCCAAGCCGCTCAGTTTGGGAAAACAGTGATCCGTTGTTTAACGTCAAATGCCTTAGGTGCTAAACTGATGGCTCCAAGATGGTTTCTGACGTTGGCGCCGGCATTTTTGGACCAAATCGGAAGATTTCGAGGGCCCTGGGAATGAGTCCTTGTATCTTCTATCTTGTATGCCATCCTAACATGCGCCTACTTAAACTTAAAGACTGGCATAAGAGGAGTAACCATCAACATACTCTCCGATAGCCAAGCAGCGCATAAAGCGCAGAGTTCGTATAGCACGAACTTAAAATCTGTTAAGGAATGCCAAGATGCTCTACAAGATGTTACCAAGAGAAACAAAGTCAAACTCTGGAGGGTTCCAGGGCACAATGGTATTAAAGGCGATAAAATCGCCGATCAACTCGTCAGGAAAGGTTCCAGCGAAAGATACATACATATGTAGGTCCTGAACCTTTCTGCGGCACTCCCAAGTCTAAGATCCACTACTTCTTAGACGAGTGGGAAAATCGCAACACCTGTCCATTTGAAACAGCGTTCAATAACTTCCCCAATCGAACAAACACTCTATTAACATACCTAAACTTAATAGAGTAGATATCGGAAGGCTAGTCAGCTACCTGACGGGACAATATGGTCTAAGATATCATCTCAATAAAATGAACGTCTCGTTGAAACTGAGTGTCAACTCTATCTTGAGGACTGAGAGACTGCGGGGCTCATAGTCTATTAGTGTCTTGCTCTCTGCGATCTCAGGAAGGGTATCTTTCTTAGTGAAAGTATGACTCCATGGCTCCTAAGGGGATCATCTCAGCCCCTACGAGAAGCGTTTTCAACTTTCTTAAGGAAGTGGAGAAGCTGTTCGTCTAAACGGCTGGTAGGCACAATACATAGACCTTTAAAGGTCGTAGTGCCTCATGCTGTTTGTTGGCATTAGTCCCTTAATTAAAAATTTAAAGGACAAATGATATTGCTGGATAGTAACAACGTGAGTAACAAGAGTAACACCTTCTTTTCTCATTTTTTAACGAAAAAAGAAAAGTTTTTAAATCGTTCGCCATTGTGTATCCACCCAAGGTATGTTGTACAGCGGCTTTTCGATTCTCGAAATGTTGACATTTACTTTCGCATTGTCATTCATGTGACAGACGCCGGTTTTTGGATTATCATTTACAAGAATATAAACAAATTACAACATTTTTCCGGTAATTTGACGATTCTAATACGTTTTTTATCACTGTCGATCGAAGTATCATAACAAATACTTGCATTTCTAGGTATAGAGATGCCCGAAGTCCAAAGCGCCCCCACTGAAATCAAACAGGACACATCCGGCTTCTCGTCACACCATGAAATCTTTGAAATTTGCGAAATCAAATACTCCGTACGCCTATTGAACATGCAAAACTCATGTCTGATATACGTCGGCTTGAATTCCAGGGAGATTCTAGAAGAAATCGGCTTGGGCATGCCCGTATCCAGTTCGTCTACCGGTGTGGCCAGCACTGTCGTCCTCGGCCCCCAACTGGGATGCGAATCTCAGCCACTCGCCGAAAAGCTATCCAAACGTCTACAAAAACCAGTCTATGTAAGCTGTAACGTGCCCTACGATCGAATGCTATACTCGTTGCTCGAGAAGAATCTACTGCGAATCATTGGAGAAAACCTCAAAACGGTCTGAAGCACCTTTCTCCACTAACCACTTCACCTGCTAAAGCGTCTATCCTTCTGTTTGTTGTAAATAAAGCATTGATTCCACATTAACACGCATCGGTGTATGACTTTTGCATCGTGGAGGGCTCCACACTCGCTCCACGATTCGTTTGTTTATTTTTGGACAACAACCATTAATAGATGCACTTCGATTCGATCGTTCTCTTTCGGACCCCACGGACTTGTACACTCGCATTCTGTTCAGGTTCAAATGCACTAGATACCATGCAGTGGGAGCATACCTCCAATGAAGGGGCTTGGAGCAGCACGTGCTACAACTACTACTACTCTCATCGGTCTTACTATCATCTTCCGGTTGTAATCGGTGTGTATGAGTTTGAATTTTAGTTTTTCTCCTTACTATTCTCCCGCGAAAATTAGTGTTGAACGGTGAAGAAGACTCTAGCTCAAGCGAGGGTTACTGCGTATCGACCTCAAGTGTCTTCTCTCGAAATTCATGCAAAAAAAATTAAATAAAATCGTTAACCTCCGACTGGAGCGAAGGACACAACGGAAAACAACACGTGATAAGAGATCTACTCGGTGTTGAGGGTTATTCGGATGCGGTTAGAAGAAGTGATATCGCAAGTTTGTAAGCGTGCAAGCACTCTGTGCCTCTCTAATCCAATCTGTTACTGATAACGTATGCGGTGGTCCATTCCCGAAAGAAAAAAACGCGCACACGTTCGCGATCGCGGTTCAAATGATAGTTACGAGTATGGTGCAAATTCGGTTGTTTGCTTATGATTAGGAGTGCTTTTCGGGAGAGACAAGCTCATTATCCAGGGCCTGAAGTGCGGTGGATACTTTGTTGCGGACCTAGATTGTGAATGCGGTTCGCTGGCTTCTCTTGACTTCTTGACACCCCACGAACACTAATCTGGCTGTTGGACTGGTGCACTTTTTTTTTTTTTTTTTTGTATACGGAATAAGCGACTAGTGAGTGTGGACTCGTTATCTGCACTGAACTCTGCCATATGGCCGTTTTTGTCCTCGTAAAAAAGTAGGCGTGGAGTGTTATCAACCACAACAATGTATTCATATTACAAAGTACACAGTACGCCTTCAACTGCCTACACTTTTCAGCTTTTACATAAGTGCGCTCGCACGCTATTGTTACATGGCCCAGGTTGGCACGATCGATAAGTTTTGTTTACGGGTAGACCAGAAGTGTATTTAAGCCAATTTCCTGGTTTTTAGTTTTTTTTTTTTTTTTTTTTGTTCGCTTGGACCTAAAACATAGATTTTTAGGGTTGCGGGTATAAAAGGCTTTATGATGTCGTATCAGTTGATAGCCATCTTAGCTATTTGCTGCTTTTTGCTTCCTGCTTAATACTTTTAAACCAGCGGCCGAGGGGTTGATTGTTTTGAGATAGCCTCAAATGTTTATTGGCTATTTGTCCTTTCGAATTTGCGCTTCATTATGATTTCACCAGGTGCGTATGGCGCACAATATTAGGTAAAAGCTTCAAGCTAACACAGCCCCGGCCTATATTACCTGATATTAACTCTTTGGCGACCGAGAAGCCTTGTTTTATGCCTGCTTTAGGTGGACTGTTATTATCGACACGCTCCTATGGCTTTATTACCTTTCCCCTAATCTCCCTTGATTTTGTCAAAGCCTTTGAGAAAATAGGTATCCACACAACCAACTTAAAGCATGGAAACTTGGTCCCAACATCATTAGATATATGCGTCTTCCAATGCATGTCTAACCGGCAAATCTCTGTCCGCATTGGAAACTCCCTCTCGTCTGCACCAACCTAAACCTTAACCATATCTTCCAAGATATCCATTCCTGGTGTCAATACTCAGGGGCTAAATGATCCCTAGGGAAGAGCAAGCACCTACACATCTGTAGGAAACACAACTTCTCCTGTGACATCCTCCCCAAGAACATCACAAAATCTTAGACATCGTTTTCCAAAAAAACTACAAATGGAACTCCTACATCGATCATCTACGCCTTCTTCTTCTTTTTAACGGGCGCTACAGTTCGGGGTGAACCTGGGCCTCAACCAACATACCCCTCCAACTAGCACGATCTTTTGCTAACCTTTTCCATTGCCGCACACCCAGTTGGTTGAGGTCCCCCTCCATCTATGTGCGACATCTTAAGTGCGGCCGTCCTCTGCTTCTTCGTCTCTCGGGGTGGATTCAAAGACTCTCCGGGCTGGAGCTGTGGTGTCCATTCGCTCTACATGGCCCAGCCATCTTAGGGGTTGAATCCGTAGACGCCTGACTAGGCTCATGTCGCTGTACAGCCCGTACAGTTCGTGGTTGAATCTTCTCCTCCATCCCCCGTCTGCGTTTATAGGCCCGAAAATCACGCGCAAAATCTTTCTCTCGAACCGACCAAAGACCTTCTCATCGACTTCTGATAGTGTTCATGCTTCTGCACCGTACAGCAGGATCGGGATGGTAAGGGTCTTATATAGAGCTAACTTGGTCGTTCGGAACAGGGCTCTACTACTCAAATGCCTTCTGTGCCAAAGAAACAGCGATTGGCAAGAGTGATTCTGCGTTTGATTTCGGAACTGATGTCGTTGTTCCAGGCCACTGCGGAGTCAAGGTAGACGAAGTCCTTAACTACCTCGAACTTATATCTGCCAATACAAACGTTCTGGCCAAGACGTCGGTGGTCAGCGTCCTTTTTTGATGATAGCAGATATTTAGTTTTGCCCTCGTTTACCGCCAGACCAACATTCTCCGCCTCGAACTCAATACTCGCAAACGCCTCATTGACATCTCGCTGTGATCTACCTATTATGTCAATATCGTCGGCGTATGCAAGGAGTTGCGAGGATTTGAAATAGATTGTGCCTCTTGTATTGGCCAGTGATTTTTGCACAATCGTTTCCAATATGATGTTGAAGAAATCACACGACAGCGCATCGCCCTGCCTAAATCCTTTTTTGACATCCAAACTATCGGTAAGGTGTTCACCGATTCGGATGAAGCAGCGAGCATTCTCCAAGGTCATCCTGCATAGTCTAATCAGTTTATTTGTAGCTCGTTTCTAATTACGCTGTCGTATGCAGCTTTGAATTCGACAATTAGGTGGTGAGCATCGACTTGGAATTCATCGTCTTTTTCCAGGATCTGCCGTAGTGTGAAGATTTGGTCGATGGTGGACTTCCCTGGCCGGAATCCGCACTGCTAAGGACCTATCAGCTTATTTACAAAAGGCTTCAGGCGTTCGCGGCTTCAGAGCGGTCTCCTCTCTTGTGGATCGGGCATACGATGCTGAGACTCCATTCATCGGGCAGGCTTTCCTCTGACCATATCTTACAGATGAGCTGGTGCATGATGAAATACAGCTGCCTCGTCTGGCTTCGCAGTAGCGCATTCTGTCACCCCAATTTTCCAAGACCTTCTTGATGATTTCGGGCTGTAGCTCACGGATTACTTGGATGATATTGGCCTTAAGTGCTTGAATCGTTTCCGAATTGTCGGCATAATATCGGTCCTTTACGGTTCCCCACAAATGGGTCCAAATGGGTCCAATCGCAGCTCCGAGGCGGCCAATTGACATTGCCAAGACTGCTGATAACACGATTTGGGAATTTGTTGCGCAAAAGATCGGTTGTGGCATGGGCTGTGTGGCATGGCGCACCATCCTGCATGAACCAGAGGTCGTCCAAATCCATGTCTTCAATTACAGTAAAAAAAAAGTCGGTTAACATCGCTCTGTAATGCTGTAACGTTGTTCCCAGCCTCATTTTCGAAGAAAAATGGTCTCCACAATCCGCACCAAACTGTCACTCTCTCTGGATGAATTGGCTTCTCGACAATAACGTGCGGGTTTTCCGAGTCTCAGATTCGGCAATTTTGTTTGTTAACGTAGCCGCCGAGATGAAAGTGCGCCTCGCCAGAAAAGATGATTTTTCGTCCAAAATCGTTGTCCAATTCAAGCTGCTCTAAGGCCTAAACTGCGAAGTGATAACGAAGCGGATGGACGAGCCCCTTCAATTGCTAAGTAAATTGGCCCTTGCAAGTGAATAATCCGGGATCTTTCTGCAGAATTCTTCCCAGGCTACTGCGTGAAATGTTGAGCTGTTGAGATCGATGGCGATCAGCAGCCACATTCTCATCTCTGGACACCGTACGACGACTTTTTGCACAAACTTGCGGACAGCAGTCGTGGTGGGTGCTTCATTTCGGCCAAATTTTCGTTTCAAAAAACGCACTGTTTGGGCTACACAGCACTCACTTTGGAAATAAGTTTTCGATTTTTCCCAAAGTTGTTGAAGCGTAAAGCGACTCATTTCATTCCGCGGAGGTATGATACTGACTTTCTGTCAAGATTTCGAGAGGGGAACAGCTGTCAGTGTCAAAATAATCTATGATTAAAAAAAAAAAAAAAAAACACTAGATGGCCCACGCGGTACTTACTTAGTTATCAGGCCAGCAATCCATGGAGGATCTGAGCCTGAGCTATACATCCATGATCACTTGGTCTTTATACCGGTCTTCCTCTACTTCTCGAACCAGGAGGCTCGGAGTTGAAGACCCTCTTATCTGGAGCATGTTCATGCGCTCGATGTGCTTGCCGGACTATATCCACATCTTTGTACAGCTCGTAGAGTTCGCGGTTATGTCTTCTCCTCCATTCACCTTCGTCACAGACAGGACCAAATATACGGCGCAGAACTTTTCTTTCGAAAGAACCCAAAATCAGCTCCGCCGTCCTGCTTATCGTCCAGCTTTCGGCTCCGTACAACAAGATTAGCAGTTTAACTTACTTATTACTTTGATGGCGCTACAGTTCGGGGTGAACCAGGGCCTCAACCAACAAGCCTCTCCAGCCGGTCCGATCTTCGGCCAGCCGCTTCCAGTGCCGCACGCCCAGTTGGTTGAGGTCCCCTTCTACCTGTGCGCGCCACCTTAAGTGCGGTCGTCCTCTGCTGCATCGTCCCTCGGGGTTGGAGTCGAAGACTCTTCGGGCCGGAGCGTTGATGCCCATTCGCTCTACATGGCTTAGCCATCTTAGACGTTGGATCCGAAGACGTCTAACCAGGCCGATGTCGCTGTACAGCCCGTACAGTTCTTGGTTGAATCTCCTCCTCCATTCTCCGTTTACACAAACGGGACCAAAGATTGCAAGCAGAATTTTCCTCTCGAAACGTCCAAGAGCCTCTTCATCCGCTTTTGATAACGTCCAAGCCTCAGCACCGTAGAGGAGGACCGGAATGATTAAGGTTTTGTAGAGGGAAACCTTAGTTTTTCGAGAGAGGGCTCTACTACTCAATTGCCTCTTGAGCCCGAAGAAGCAGCGATTGGCAAGGGTTATTCTGCGTTTTATCTCTGCTCTGGTGTCGTTGCTGCTTGTCACTATCGAGCCAAGGTAGACGAAGTCCTTGACTACTTCAAAAATATAGCTGCCGAAAGTGACGTTCTGACCAAGACGTCGGTGTTGTGCGTCTTTCTTGGATGACAGCATATATTTGGTCTTGTCCCCATTTATCCTTAGACCCACTTTCGCCGCTTCTGCTTCAATGCTTGTGAACGCCTCATTGACGTCTCGCTTTGTTCGTCCAATAACGTCAATGTCATCTGCGTAGGCAAGCAATTGTGTGGACCGCACGATCTTTTCAAGAATAATGTTGAAGAAATCACATGACAGTGCGTCACCCTGTCTAAAACCTTTTTTTAACATCAAAGGGGTCGGTTAGTTCACCTCCGACCTTAATGGAGCAGCGAGAGTTCTCCATAGTCATCCTGCACAGTCTGACGAGTTTGGCAGGAATGTTAAAACATGACATGGCTCTGTATAGCTCGTCTCTATAAACACTGTCATACGCGGCTTTAAAGTCGACGAAAAGATGGTGCGTGTCGACCTGGAATTCATGGGTCTTCTCCAAGATCTGCCGTAGTGTAAATATTTGGTCTATCGTGGATTTTCCTGGCCTGAAACCGCACTGGTAGGAACCTATCAGATTGTCCACGAACGGTTTCAGGTACTTACACAGTACGGCAGAGAGGATCTTGTACGCGATGTTCAGGAGGCTTATCCCTCTGTAATTGACGCAGTCATAGGGGTCTCCTTTGCGAATGGTCTGCTCTGCCTGACGGCGGCATTTTGACTATCATCGCCGTTATATAGTCTGCAGAAGTGGTCCTTCCACAATCTCAGCATCTACTGTGACTCCACTACTAGTTGTCCGTGCTCATCCCCGCAGGCTTCTGCTCTGGCTTTATAACCTTGGCATGTTCGTTTTACTTTCTGGTAAAATTTTCGAACGTCGTTCCTGCAGTAACATCTTTCCATCTCCTCGATCTCCATCTCCTCTTCTCGTGCTCCTTCTTTTTCCTTCTCAGAAGCGCATGCTCCTCCCTCCTTTTCTGTTCATAGAGCTCGCGGGCAGCTCTCGTCCGTCGATTCAATGTGGCCATGTATGCATTCTGTTTCTCTACATGGGCCTGTCTGCACTCAACATCAAACCAGGGGTTTCTCGACGGTGGTGGCTCGAAACCGAGTATATCTGAGGCGGCCTCTCTAATGGCTTTCTGACAAGGACTCCATTGCTGTTCTATGGTTTCTGCAGATTGCATCGGGACCTGAGAGAGCTTGAGGGAGACTTGATCTGCCAAGGTCCTGGCGGTCTCCTGCGATTGCAGCTTTCCGACGCTAAATTTTGGTGTTCTTACTCGACTCCGTTGGTTCTGAGAAATTCGCATCCCTCCCCCCCACGTAACGCGCCGTAACGTTTTTCTGTTTCTTCTTGCAGTTTCTTCGTCCTCAAGACAGAGTCGTAACTCAGTTTCAGACGACCGTAAGGTAGCTGACCAGTCTTCTGATATCGACTCAATTAAGCTTAAGAATATTAATAGAGTGTTTGTTCAGGGGTCGTATAAATCTTTTCGATTGGCAAAGTGAAAAGGGCAGGTGTAGTGATTTTTCTCACTGCCGAAGAAAGATTCAGGACTTATGTACCTTTTCCTTTCGAGATGATCAGCGATTTTATTGCTTTTAGTACCTTTGTGCCCTGGCACCCACCAGAGTTTGTTTTTGTTTGTTTTTTGTTTTTGTTTTTTTGGCTAGGTCTTTTAGGGCATCATGGCATTCCCTAACGGATTTGGAGTTCGTGCTATACGAAGTCAGCTCTGCTTGGCTATCATAGAGTATACTGATGGTTATTCCTCTTATGCCAGTCTCTAAGTTTAGATTGGCGGATGTTAGGATGGTTATAATTCAGATTAGAAGATACTGGGACTCATTCGAAGGGTCTTGCTAATCCTCCAATTTGGCCGAAGATGCCGGCAACAACGCCAGAAATAATTTTGGAGCCATCAGTATACCACCTAAGTTCTTTGACGTTGAGCAAGAGATCACTGGTTTTCCAAGCTGTGCGGTTTGGGATTAATATCTTAAATCTCTTGTCAAAAGGGAATGGGTGTGGTAATGCGTCTGAGACCGTGGTATTCATATCCAGCTCAGGAAGCTGTTACAGGATTGACATGTGACCCATAGGTTTGTTCCCGAGCGAAGAATTCTGATTGCACTACGTAATGCAACCTTTTTAATAAAAAGGTGCAGTGGAGTAAGTCCAATTAGTGCTTCTTGAGCTGCCGAAGGGCAGGTTGGCATTTTTTTTTTTTTTTTTTGCACAATTGCGCTGGCAAGTCAGTATGAGAGCCTTTATAGGCTAAGAACGGCTGATAATGCAAATCTCCCTCTTTTGAGGACATTACAGTATGAACTCACCTTTACAACAACGATTACGGCAATGTGCTTGTGCGTATTTCGTGTTTAAAACACTAACGAATACTGACAACGAAAACAAAATAAAAATGTCGAGGGATTAGCCGTAAAACAAAAACGAAAAGAGTTGCCAACTTAGGAGACTAATTCCCTAGTTTTTTATTTAAATACAAAAAATGTTACATAACGCGTTGTTCGAACCCCCCCTCCCGCCCTTGTAACGCATCGTAACGTTTTACAAGACCCCCCCCCCCCCCAATTGCGTTACGTAATACTTGAATGCCCCCTTTCCAGGATCTGGTAGGTGATTCGTAGCCTCCAGGAGGGGAAGTATACTTAGGCCAGATAGGCCCTTTCTGTTGCTACGAGGAGGACGACCTCATATTCATGGATTCATGAAAACATTTTGCGCTTCTTACGTAGTTAAGAAGGTTAGATATCGTTATCCGCTGAATGTCAGTCAGATCATTAAGGAAATAAGATCCTAGGTATCGTTTCCTGCTATTACACAGGACCGGACAGTCGCTAAGCAGGTGTTGAATGGATTCATCCTCCTCTTCGTCTTCACAACTCCTGCAGAAGTCGTTCGAAACTTGCCCTAGTCTTTGCGCATGACTGCTTATAAGACAGTGGCGAGTGATGACACCAATGATTTTGTTGATGTTGGTTAGTTTTAGGGAGATTAGTCCCATGGTTCACTGTCGGTCGAGTCGTGGGCAGATTTGTTTAGTCATTAGGCAGGTATGCCATCTCAGATTCGTCTCGGCCATGGCTTGATTTGTAAGCTTTAGTTTAATGGCATGCCTTCGCATGCCATGTTTGTTTGTTGGGACGTTCCTTGTCTGGCGAGCATGTCAGCTCTTTCATTATCTGAAGTATTGTTGTCGTGGTACCCATGAGAGGTGATTCTTAAACTGTTCAGCCATTATCTCCAGTGAAGATTCGAATATCTGTGTCAGATATCACGTTCCAACTTAACCAAGACAGAACTTCCTTTATTGCTAGCAGCTCCGCCTGGAGACACTGCAGTAGTCTGGTAGTTTTAGAATCTGACGTGGTTTTAATTGCTTACAAAAGAGTCCAGTACCCACCCTGTCCTTGGTTTTTAATCCCTCTGCGTTAAAGTCCATTTTTGTTTTTTATAATTCGCGCAGATTCAAGAGTCACACTCTTATTATGTTTATCGCACAACCTGGGTGGAGTACTTTGAACACTACAGACCTTCCGCTCGACAGTCGGTGATGTTTACCACTGTACCGCGCCACCTCCATTTCTGTCCTTCTGGGTATGTTATCTTGAACTTTTTCTCAAAGACTGTGCTGGACTCAATGTAGTCGAAGTTCTCTGCCAAAGTCATACTGTCATTCAGGAAAGAAGCGTGGCCGGCTATATAGCTCGTCCATTTTGAGCCGGCCTTTAATCTCGCTGCCGTGTATGTGGCTAGCTGCTTACTGTAGATATCGAATGGGGTTACGTGGAGTCGTATGTTGATCCCCGATATTGGAGACGAAAGCGATCATAGTAGATAGTAATTAGTCGATCTGCTTCTGATAGAATACAAGGTCTATTCGTGGCGTTGATAGAGCATTGCCATTTATTCTAAATCCTCAACATCACCGCTATATTCCAATTTCTGGCTTTGAAGACTTCGGTATAAATAATAATAAGAGGCCAGCGCCTAAGTCCCTTCCCATCGCCGATATTCAAAAAAAGGTTCACTGTGGATAGATGAGATGCTACCCTTGTCAGTGATGTACACATTATTTACTAACTCAGCCTTTAGGGCTCTGATGCACAATGAGCAAGTTCGAATGGCGATAACACCGACGCCATCGAACGTTTATAACGCGACGTCCCTCCCCGGCGGGGTACTGGCAAAACCCACCCTAGTATACTTGCCATGAAAAAGCTTCTCGACTCCCGACGTTTAAAATCGGCAGTAAGCCGTATGCCCCTCTCACATGTGTAAACAATGAATTACACACAACTTGGCTGACTGGAAGAAGCTTAGCTCTGGCCCTTCATGGGCTGTGACGCCACCAAAGCACTTTGGTCTCATTACTCTCGGAAGGTAGCTTACATCATTGTTCTCCCTCTTTTCCACAAAGCTACTTCTAATTTGTAGAAGTCGTCAACAGATAATGGGTTCGTACAAAACATGGCGAGGCCATTAGCCTTTCTGCTTACCGGAACGTCTACTCATTCTTCGATTATCTGTGGTTGAAATCAGATTAATCCGTAATTTCCGACGGGTGGTGCGTTATGTTAATGGAAGACAATCTTTTCTGGAGGAAAGTCCCACCGAAAACACAACGTTAACTTTAGCGCAGTCTATCCAGGCTTCGCTTTATGACCTTGGGGTGTTCGTTTTACTCTTTGGTAAAACTTTCGAACGTCGTTCCTGCGATAACATCTCTCCGTCTCCTCGATCGCGCGCATCTCGTGCTTCTTCCTTTTCCTTCTGAAAAACGCATGCTCTTCCCTTCTTTTCCGCTCATATAGGCCACGAGCAGCTCTCGTTCGTCGATGCAACGACGTATGCGTTCTGTTTTTCTGAATATACCCGTCTGCACTCGTAATGAAACCAAGGGTTTCTCCTAGGTGCTGACTGGAAACCTAATACATCAGAGGCAACATCCCTGATTGCGCTTTGACAACATCTCCAGTGCTGTTCTATGGTTTGTGCAGTTTGTGTCGGCTCTTGAGAGAGTTCAAGGGAGACACCATCGACGAAGGTCGCCAGGACCTTTTGTGATTGCAGCTTCCCGACGTCAAATTTTTCTGGTCCTACTCGACTCCGTAGCGTTCGCGATATTCGCATGCGTATGTACCATGGCTGCAACAAAATAAAAATCCGATAATCCGAGTGCACATTGGTTCCTCGGGAGGTTCGGACATCCAAGATGCTGAGGGATTGTCTGACGTCGACCGCAATATGATCAATTTGATTAACAGATAATTGATCAGGAACCCGCCTTATGGAAATTGAGATTTTTTAACTTCCCACTGGGAAGTTATTGCAATGGGGCCGATTTTGTGAATTCCAAATTTTGACATATCTCCATGTTTCAAGATCACCAGAATCCAAAGCGAAGGTTTTGATAGAGATGTATGTGTGTGTGTATGTACGCATATGCGTATGTACGTATGTGCTGTTGTCACACAACCTGTACGAAGTGCAGATGGTTCGGGTCGTCGATGTTCGTTCACTACTCTTCCGGGGTCCTAGATAGGATTCAAGAGGAACTCGACTGAATTTCCATGTTGGTTGTAGTTCTCAACAAATGTTTCATGCTATTATGGGGTTATATTAGAACTAGAACTGCACACACGGAGTATGAATTTGAAGTGACCATATACTGTGAGTGTTATGCCTTCATCAGTATTTTGATCACTTCCCATCCGCAACAGCTGTGTTGCTCAATTTTTCTGTGTAGGAATTGCATTTCTTGGCTATGGCGAGACTTTGAACCACAGACTTTCCGCTTGACAGTCAGTGATGTTTACCACTGCACCAAGGCCACGGGAATCGTGTGCTAGCTACTTGGAGATTACGCCCCGTCACAAAGTCTATTAGTCTGAATCCGTTTTCGGACGTTGTGTCGCGTAGGCTGTGATTTCCTAGAACTTGTTCAAAGATATCCTGCTTATCCAGCTTCACGTTGAAATCTCCTAGAACAGTTTTGGTATTATAGCTGGGACCCTGAGCGTTTATTCTCTCTAGGAGGTCATAGAAGTCATCTTTGACTCTGTCGTCTTTTTCTTCTGTAGAGATATGGACTCATATCAAGCTGATGCTCCCGAAGATAGCTTTGAGGCGGAATGCTATGAGGCGTTCGCTCACATGCCGGAAGCTTAGGACTTTTTGTCTAAGTTTACCACGGATGTTAGGGACCTAACATTCCAGGTGCAGAACCGATACTCTTGTCATTTTATACGTTTGTGGGGATTGTTAGCATGTAGTCCGTCCGTTAAATCCGAGGCTTATGGTTGTCTCTGAGTTTATGATTTTTAACGCTTACGACTTACTAGGCCGTAGCTCAACCGACTAGACCTGCTTTTTTGGCGCAGGAAACTCTCCATTTGCCCTTCCTCGTCTGTAATTTCCAGAGGTAATCTTCAGATGGGAATGGGACTTACTAACAGTGCCGTAAGGTGTTCGTCTGCGGTGGCTCTTCTCGCTTTTTATTTTGACTTAAAATAGCCGATACTTAATCAATTTTAGAGATTGGAAATTGAGCGATGTGTCCAAGAACACGTCAGTTTAATATATCAGTTATCAAATCTCGGGCTAGTGCCAACCATTCCGGTTAGCGTGCAATGAGGCAAAACATATCTAAAGAAACGCTATTTTTATCGTACCATTTTCGCTTACTGACTTCGGCGTGCTTATCTATTTATTGGCCGCGCCGATTATAGTTCATAAAGTCGAAATTTTCCAGAACCAAATTGGCTAGACATTTCGCAGCTATTTCGGTCCCAATCACCACTATCCCGCGTGGTTCTTCTCTGTCTAGCTTCATTATTATTTTTTTCCTTGCGTGGCTACTACAACGACTGTCTGAGCGTAACTTCCCCCCATTAAAATATGAAGATAAGATAAGAAACGAGTATCGGTTTCGCATTCTCACCGTCTGAAAGGTACAGAATCGAAACACGGATACAAAAGCAAAAATGCCTCGCATGTGGCAACGATATGCCTAAGCTGATAACGTAGTACACCAACAGTCTAGGGTCATCATACGTCATGCGGTAGGGTGCGATCGTCTCGCGCTCGGTGTGGGAATTCATCAAGCGATTAACACCTGCCAATGAATAAGGTATCATCACACTCACCTATGATACGGTGATACGATGGTTGGATTTAGCTTGTGATTACCCAGCATATTGCTACTGATTACGACGCATGTGGAGGATGTCTAGCCGTCTGGAACGATATGGTTCTGATATCAGTGTTGATATCCATGATAAAAAAAAAAAAAAAAAAACGGAAAGCGAAGTATACGAGGTGCTCGCATGATATCCCACCGAAATTAGGAAGGAACATGAGTCGAGATAGTTTTCATTATCGCTTTTTGCAGAGTGAGTGGCTGGCTAGTTGGATGGTTGGGAACAACTTTACATTCATACATGAACTTTGGAAGTCTGGTAAGGCAGGGCGATACATATGTATTTCTCTAGATAGCACTGTTATCTTACAATCCACCTATAAGTATGCACCTGTGATAGGTTCGAGTATGTCTGGTTACATTGAACACAAGATAATGTCTGGACAGTACTTGGCAAAGTTCGGAATGGCGATTGACGAGAGTCGAAGCGGTTCGAACTGGATTTTTACTAAACGAACGTTACAAACGCATCCGTTTTTGAAATTGACATGTTTTTCTCGCATTACCGCTAGCTGTGCCGCCATTCACCGATAACGATTGCCCCCTGTGGGTTGTTATGGTTTGTTTTTTCTTTTATTCTTTGTCGTTGATTTTTTATGCCAACGTCCAGAGTTCAGTTTCCCGAGAAGGGAGGGGGGAGATATACACATTGAAACCGGTTGCGACATATGGCGGGGCGAATGGCGAATGATTATATTTTAATATTTTTGTTTTGCGATACAATCAAGCGTTTCATGGCGCAGTTTCCGGTGGAAACCGGTTCAAAGTAAGTTATTCTGTTTTAATTTTTATTTTTGTTTTACTTTGGTTAACGCCTTGTGTTAATAGCGATTGAAGCTGGAACAACGATTGTATATGAGGTTGTCTTGGCATGGACCTGAGCTTATCATTGCCCAGTTAGCTTAGTGCAAGCTTATTATGCGGGAAAAGGTTCAATGGGTTCATCAAATTGTTTTTATTCGAGAAGATTAATCTAGTTTTCCGAACAGGATTCCAGATTTCGATGAAAGCGACGAGTTCACACAATCTCTGTTACAGATTCATTTGTTTTGCTTACTCGTATTTGCACTTTATTGTCTGTTCATTGTCTGTCTACATTGACCGCTGTTGATGGTACATCTACTCGTACTATGGATCCATTATCTCGCGCTGTCGCGCAGCCGAGAGATCACAGATATGACCGACGAGGACAATTTTTTTACAATGTCTGATCGATATCTGATCGTTTCTTTTGTTTTTTTTTTTTTTTGATCATCTAATTCTGTCGGTGATGTGATGATGTCGAATGTCCAAGAGTTATCATCTGGACCGTATGGAATTGAAAACAATTCTCAGAGGTCAAAGTTGCCTTACACTCGAGTATCGGCCACACGTTTTCATATACATACATCGAGTTCACTGTCGCGATGATCTCTATAGTTCGCTGACATTCGGGGTTATTCGACGATGAGCATAAGTTCTAGTTTGTTGTTCGGGCATTTGATTAATATATTTTATTCGCTTATCTGTCCGCAAGGTCTTAGGCATGGCTTCGAAATATTACTAGGAAATTTTTTTCATGTCTGATTAGCAATTTCTGGATATTACCAGTTTAAATAGAACATGTGCACGGGTTCAAGCGATCGTATGTGATAGTTATATAAGAATATGGCGTTCTAGATTCAAACTTAAACGGTGGGAAGGTGTCTTGTGAGACGGTTTCGTGGCCTAATGACTATGAAAACTGGCATCAGTTGGCTGACATGATGTAAAGTGTATGTAGATGCCGACAATAGCATTATAGATTGTTCTAACCCCATATGATCTCATGGGCTGCAAATGTATCAATGCTGTCCTATGTATGTATGAGAAGTCCAAGACTCAAATCGTAGGCTTAAGCCTGTTTGTGAAATTCAACAGCACAAACGACCGAGTCTAAGGAAAATTTGTTATTACCACCCATAAGCAGCTTATGCGACTTCCGTTTGCCATGTTTAAATGCGCGCTACGAATGCCATTCGTGGCTGCTGGCACGTTTGTATACTATTGCTTATCTCACCCGCATTTCCAGACAGCCCATACCTTGTTAATAATTCTTCGAACCATCGCTCCTAACAGTAAATATTTTCAAATTTCTTCCATAAAAACAACATGTTTACCACTCAATCTTAGAGTAGAACCACCAATCGAAATGGTCGATCAATTGGTCATTTCCGTGAACAGTTCCTAGAAGCCATTCAGTTCATGTCCCTGAACGAAAATGTGTGGTAGCTTGACGCAGGTGATGTGAAGGAAACATCTCATGTCATAAATTCAGACCTTGCAATTTATGGTCGCATTTTTGCTATCGCAAACTCAGATATCTAATAGTACTCGACTTTGCGATAAAATTTATTATCAAACACGCGAAACCCCACGGCTAGACCTTGTCTTTCCAGTAAAAAGTCGAACAGAAAAGAAGGGGAACAGAAAGGTATGCCATAAAGGCTGTATCATCGCCCCCAATTGATCATATGCTATCATACGTCGCTCGTAAAATGTCTGCGAAGGCAACCTTCATTAAATGGGACCGGGGGTCTAGGGGGGTCGCGGCCATTACGCGACGAGTACTATGCAAGCAGATAATTTTTGCGATAAGATTTCTCCAGTGCCATAGTCGAGGTTTAACGTTTTCTCGTCGCAGGAGACATCGCATTTAATGCCATTGTTGTTGCGGTGGATGATGATGATGATGGTGTCGCTCAAGCTACGAGTGCCGCGCTCTTGGTAGTAGTATTGTTGTAGTTGCCGCAAATAGATAAGACTTATCAGCTCTGCTGGCGCGTAGTCTGCTTTAAAACATTGCACACCAGTTTGTTGTTAATTAGTCGTTAAAAAACACTTCAATCGTTAACACTAAACAATTTTTGCACAAAAAAGCCACTGTGCTCTCTCTCTCTCTCCCACACACACTTTTTCTCTCTCACATCGTACCTTGTGTATCTTTTCGTGTGAATATCTCTAAATCCCTTCATTCGCTATACGAACAAGTGTCAAGGAAAGTAACATAAATACAATAATGGAATATTACAGTCCAAGTTTTAGTACGCAATACGGAAGTTTTGCCAATACCCCACCCTACCCGTACGGATATGATTATCGGAACTTTCGCTTGACGGAGGACGATCTAGCCGTTCAACACTATCTACGCTTTCCAACCCCGCCAATCACTCCGCCAAAGGATAATACCGAACAATATAAATTAACATCGTCGCCACAGGAAACCGGCCCCAGTGCGGTTGTGGATACCTGCAGGACGAAGTCTGTCATAATGAAAGTCAGTTTGGACAATCAAATTACAGAAGTGAAACCGTCGGCCACCAAGGACTGTGAGAGTCCCAGTCAGACTGAGTTCTATTGCTGTTGGACCGATTGTGGAAGGTAAGTTCACCTTATTGATCCTTACGATCTTTTGCATTTTGTTTATTTGAATATCTCTTTTCTCGTAGACTATTTGAAAGTCTTGAACTTCTCGCTAGCCATGTTACTCAGATTCATGCAGTTGCTTCATTGGACGGTCTCTACTACTGTAAATGGGAGGGATGTTCACGCACATCGAAAGGATTCAATGCTCGCTATAAAATGCTTGTTCACGTGCGAACTCACACCAAAGAGAAACCACATCAGTGTCATTTGTGCGAGAAAAGCTTTTCGCGGGCAGAGAACCTAAAAATCCACATTCGCTCGCATTCGGGCGAGAAGCCATACGTATGCTCATTTGAAGGTTGCCGTAAAGCCTACTCAAACTCTTCCGATAGATTCAAGCATACGCGAACGCATTCGATGGAGAAGCCATATGTATGTAAAGTTCCCGGTTGCCAGAAACGTTATACTGACCCGTCCTCGTTACGTAAGCACGTCAAGACCTTCAAACACTCGGAACAAATTCGCGAGGAGCCAAAGCCAACTATTTCGAGCATAGATGACACTTACGCAATGAAGACGACTGAAAGTCACAGTGATCGCTACATTCTCGACGAGCCATACGAGGATCAATTCTACTCGCCCTCGGACAGATCACCAGGTCCCGAGTGTCTAAAGGTCTTCCCTAACTCTTTCGATCTGAAATACAACAGCTACTACTACGGTGCACACGTGCCGAGTGATCACTATTGGATAACTACCAGCAATCGCACTCATAAATTTATTCTGCCCGTCGAGCCCATGGATATGGATTCACCCTTGGATCTCAGTACAAATAGAAGATAGAAGATGCAAGTTTTTTTTCCACTACCAAAAATTAAGTGTTCGTCTAGTCGTCTTTACTAATTTCCTATTTATATATGTACGTTTTACTACCCCCATGGATATGTATATTTTTGAACGTTAGTTTTATAGATAAGAGCTATACCTAGGCAACTAAAAATAAAGACTGTTAAATGATAAAGTAATAGGTACACCTTGATTTTATTTTTATCAGAGTAGCACACTCGAATGGGAGATTGTCCGGAAATTGCTTGAGGCGTACAAGTATGTGTCTTGTGAATCATTTACAGTCCAAAAGGCGAGAAAGGCTTCACAGAAGATAAGATGAAATACAATTTCGCATGAAAATGTATTGGGCGAAGGGCATTGTAATTGAGAGCTCATTACTCATAGATAAGCCGGTCTTTTGTCTGTTGGCGTATCACATGGCTCGCGAATTTTACTACGAACAGGTCTGGAAGGAGAAATCAACAGAAGATAGTAGAAGGAACTAGAGCAAATCGTCTCGCATGGCTTTGACTAGGTAGATAACGACTGGTTGACTTTCATTTTTGTTTTTGCCCCATTATAAGCGGGTTATTACGTAGAAATTGACAGTTGTTACGTGTCGCTTGTAGTGCAGAGATTTGGTATTTAATTTGACCTGTTGAATTGAATATGTCCCGTCTAAAAATGGACAGACTTCAATGTAAACGTTCAAAACACCCTAGCTATGAAACTGACTTTAATTCACCACACATGACCTTATGTTTTTTGTTCACAATCACATCGAGCACGCGTATGACTGTTTATATGAAGACTAGCTACATACGTCGTGTGACATTTTAACATCCCTATCGAATTGGGACAACGAAGAATCCTCGCTTTTCCTTAATGACTAGCTAACCCCACCCTTTTGATATCAAAAAAAGATTTAGGCAGAGCAATGCTAGCCATGAAATTTCCTCAATAGCTGGCTTTAAACAATCTTAGATGGTGCTCCAGTTCGGTGTGAACCTGGACCGCAACCAACAAACATTTGCTAGCTGTTTCCAGTGTCGCACGCCCACTGGAAGGTCCCTTTCCACCTGCTGCGTCGTCCCTCGGGGTTGGACTCGAGGACTCTTCGGGCCGGAGCCGTGTTATCCATTCGCTCTACAATGGCCTAATCACCTTAGACGTTGGATCCGTAGACGTCGTACTAGGCCGATATCGCTGTGCAGCCTGTATAGTACGTTGTTGTGTCTTCTCCTTTACACTCCGTTTATACAAACGGGACCATAGATTTAAGGCAGAATTTTCCTCTCGAAACGACCAAGGGCTTCCTCATCCCCTTTCTTTAAAGTTCAGGTCCCTGCGTCATAGAGGAGGACCGGGATGATTAAAGTTTTGATTAGCTTGAACGCAGAATTTTACTCCAGAAATGACCAAGGGCTTCCTCATCCGCTCTCGTTAAAGTCCAGGCCTCTGCGCCATAGAGGAGGACCGGATTGATTAAGGTTTTGATTAACTTGAACGCAGACCAAATGACCAAGGGCTTCCTCATCCGCTCTCGTTAAAGTCCAGGCCTCTGCGCCATAGAGGAGGACCGGAATGATTGAGGTTTTGTTTAATTTGAACGCAGAATTTTCCTCTCGAAACGACCAAGGGCCTCCTCATCCGCTTTCGTTAAAGTCCAGGCCTCTGCGCCATAGAGGAGGACCGGAATGATTAAGGTTTTGATTAGCTTGAACGCAGACCAAATGACCAAGGGCTTCCTCATCCGCTCTCATTAAAATCCAGGCCTCTGCGCCATAGAGGAGGACCGGATTGATTAAGGTTTTGATTAGCGCAACCTTGGTCTTTCGAGAGAGGGCTCTTAATTGTCTCTTGAGCTCAAAGGGCACAGCCGTTGGCAAGAGTGATTCTGCGTTTGATCTCAGCCGTTGTCCTTGACCACTCCCAATTTGTAGCTGCCAATTGTGACGTTCTGGCCGAGATTTCGGTGTTGTGTGTCTTTTTTGGTTGACAGCATGTATTTTGATTTACCCTCGTTAACCGAAAGACCTATTTTAGCCGCTTCTGCTTCAAGGCTCTCGAAAGCACCATTGACGTCCCGTTGTGTTCGTCCAATTACGTCAATGTCATCCGCGTACTCAAGGCAGTTGTGCAGACTTGAAGTGGATCGTACCTCTTGTGTTGGCCACTGAGTCTCGTATGATCTTTTCAAGCACGATGTTGAAGAATTACATGACAGTGCGTTACCTTGTCTAAATCCTTTTTTAACATCAAAGGTCGTGGTTAATTCGCTATCGACCTTAATGGAGCAGCGAGAATTCTCCATTGTCATTCTGCACAATCTGAGGAGTTTGGCAGGGATGTTAAAACTAAACATGGCTCCGTATAGCTCGTCTCTATGCACACTATCATACGCGGCTTTGAAATCGACGAAAAGGTGATGGGTGTCGATTTGATATTCTTAGGTCTTCTCCAGGATATGCCACAGTGTAAATATTTGGTCTTTCTGGCCTGAACCCACACTGATAAGAACTAATCAGATTATCCACAAAGGGTTGCAGGTGTTCACAAAGTACGGCAGAGAAGATCTTGTATACGATGTTAAGGATACTTATCCCCCTGTAGTTGGCGCAGTTAGCGCCGTGGGGCAGTAGTTAGTGTGTTGGACTCTGACGCACGATGAGCGAGTTCGGATCCCGATAACACCAACGCCATCGAATGTTTATTTCGCGGCGCCCCTTCTCGGCGGGGTACTGGCAAAACCCCCCGTAGTATAACTTGCCTAGAAAAAGCTTCTCGACTCACGCCGTTCGGAATCGGCATTAAATTGTAGGTCCCTTTCACCTATGTGAAAAATAAATCACACACAACATGGGTGATTGAAGGGAAGCTTGGCTCTAGGCCTTCATGGGCTGTAACGCCACCAAAGAAGAAGAAGAGTTGGCGCAGTTATAGGGGTCTCCATTCTTGTAGACTTGGCAAACGATGCAAAGTTGGCAAAGATTCCGTTCGTAGGGCATGCTTCCCTCCGACCGCTGCGCCCGCGGCTTCATTAGTTTTAAGCTTCAAAATGATCAGCTTAATTTTATCTAGGCCGGGTGGACGGAATTCTCCTTCATCTTCGTCCGGTATGAATGGATCATTCTGCCTGACAGCGGTATTAGATCTTTCGTCGCCGTTATACAGTCTGCAGAAGTGGTTTTTCCATATTTTCAGTGATTCTACTACTAGGTGTCCATTCTCATCCCTGCAGGCTTTCATTCTGGCTGTATAACCTTGTCATGTTCGCTTTATTTGTTGATAAAACTTTCAAACGTCATGCCTGCAGTAATTCCTCTCCAAATCCTCAATCGCATGCTTCTCGCGTTCTTTTTTCTTTCTCCTTCTTTCTCTCTTCTTTTTAACTGGTTGAGCTCACGAGCTGCTCTTGTTCTTCTATGCAGCGAGGAATCCTTCGTGGTGGAGCCTTGAACATCAGAACTTCAGAAGCAGTGCTTTTCAGAGCTTGTTTGCAAAGGTTTCACTGTTGTTCTATTGACTGCGCTTAGTATTGAGTTGTATGGAAGAGTTTAAGGGAGATGCGATCGGTAAAGTCACGAGCGGTTTCTGGCGATAGTTGCTTTCCGACGTCATGACTTTGTATTCTTTCTCTACTCCGCTGCGTTCGTGATATCTGCAGACGCATCTTGGCTACTGCAACATTGTGGTCCGAGTCGATGTAAGCTCACCGGAAAGTTCGAACATTAAGAATTGTGGAGAAGTGTCTGACGTCGATCTCGATGTGATCAATCTGGTTAGTGATTGGCGACTGCCAATTGCCATTGTGTGAGATTTCGCCCCGTAGCAAGATCAATCAGCATGTGTCCGTTATCGAATGTGGTGTCGTGTAGCCTATGTTTGCCGATAACTCGTTCAAAGATGCTTACCCAGCATAGCATTGAAGTATCCTAGTACAATTTTGATGTCAAAGCTAGGACATTGGGCATAAGTTCTGTATAGGAGATTGTAGAACTCATTTTTGGTGGAGTCATCCTTGTCTTCGTGGGGGGCGTGGACGCAGATCCGGCTGAAGTTTTAAAATGTTGCCTTGATACGGATCGTAATGAGGCGTTCGCTCACATGCCGAAAGCTTAGGACTTTTTGCCTCAGTCCACTTCGAACCGCAAATCCGCATCCGAACAATCGTTGTCCTCTCTCCCTATAGCAGCCGCCTTAGTAAATGTCGCAGTTTTTCATCCGCATTATACCCGGTCCATTCTTGGTCCTTTTTTCGTTTTTTGCAAGGGTCGTCAACATTAATTCAGTTCGTTTTATCCGAGGCTTGTGGTTGTTTCGGAGTTTGTGTTTTTTTTTTTAGGGTTACGGCTTACAAGGCCGTAGCCCAATCGACTATTCTTGTCTTTTGGCGCAGGAGGCTCGCCATTCGCCCTTCCCCGTTTGTAATTTCAATAGGAAATCTCCAGATGGCAACACGAGGAGATGGGGATGGGACTTACTAGCAATGCCGCAAAATGTTCGCCTGCGGTGACTCTTCTCGCTTTTTAGCAGACCAGCATCCATCGGATAGATGTTACCCCTACGAAGCCTTTGTTAGTCCTTTGCCATCCCTTTGGATCCTATTCTGGACTACATATTTTCGTAACAATACCGTTTCCTATCCATCGTATTTCCTGGATCGCAGTAATACCCACCTTGTACTGCGTGAGGATCCATTCCAGTTTATGAGCAGCTTCAGGAGTGTACAGATTTCTGATATTCCAGGAGCATACTCTCAAATCGTGTACCTTTTTTCGTGCTATGTCGTCTTCGAGAATCCGTCGGTTTATCCGAGGTATTTTGCTCATTCGTAACTGCGCTTTTTTTTCGTTTTTCTTTCACGTGGGTTGGTTGTGTGCTGCCGCACAACCGCTAGTCTGGCCGGGATATTGTAGCGCCCTCTTGCCCAGGGCGATAGCTGCATACATTTCTGCACATCTCAACGGTTGTTGTAGTGGCTAACCAGAGGACGCCATTGAGGAGGCTGTATGTCAACTTGACTCGAGCATTGAAACAGGGATCGACGCTAGATTAAGTTAGAAACAGGCACAGGCTTGCCCGCGCGCCGACTCTTGACAGGCCCTGTATCGACTTACGATATAATGTGTCAGACGCACGCAACTACAATTCGCAACACACAATCTGGCTTCAAGTCAGCTGCACGTAGACAACTTAGTTTCACAAATTTCTCACAACAGAATGAAATACATCTGTCAAACGCACGTCCGAGTAGAGGGTAGCTCTACTCCGGCGCTTTGCTCGACTTTACGATATTAACGATATGAGGTCGAGCAAAAGTTGAGGTCACATTATGTGTTACTTCATAGGATATCGTTGGTCCTACTCATGCTGTCAAAGTCGGCGCGCGCGCAAGCCTGTATGTGTTTCTAACTTTAAGAGCAATCAACCGCTTTACCCATGTCCGAGCCCATGCCCTCCGATCAGCAAACTATCGAATTTCATTCAAAGCTGACTAGTCCCAGGAGCCGACTCGAGTGGTAGTACAATGGACCTATCGTGGTCTAAATGATACACACAGCTCTACGGAAGGACGCCACCTAACAACCGTCCAACTGACAATTAAAAGTTTTAAAGAAAAAAACTTTTTTTCTTGCTGGCAGCTCCGTGAGAATATTTGTCATCAACTGTCATTGCACAAACTTCAAAACAAACGCCTTGCCTACACAACATTTAAAAACTGCTGATCGTGCAACAAGCCAAGGATGTGGAATACGTAGTGAAGCTTTGGAATTAGTGTGTGACAAGTGGATTACAACATCTATGATGGCCTATTCAGCGATTTTCAGCAGCTACGAGCTTCTTATTGCCCAAAAAGCCTCGCTACGTCCAAAACTCCAATACCTCTCATCCGACTTGTTCCCGTCCAATGGTCCGAATTCCAAATGCCTCATTGAAATAACCGGTCCAAGTAATTCTGGCAAAACACTACTCCTCACCGAAATAGTCGCCCGTACGATATTACCCACATATTTCAATGGCAAGGATTCCGGTGTGGTACTGATTGATTTAGATCATAAATTCTCGGTTCCGCGGTTGCAAAAAATTGCCGAGAAAGTAATCAAGAATTCGGGCGAAAAGACTACGGCCGAAGATATGCAGTTTGCCATAGAATTGCGATTACAATCGGTGCAGATTTTAAACTGTTACACGCCAGATCAATTCGAAATGGCATTAGACATGCTAGAGGACTTGTTGGTGGCCAATCACGACATAGCACTGTTGGCTATTGATAATATAGGTGCATTCTACTGGTTGGATACGGATAAGAAACTGATTAAGAAGGAAACACACTATAAAAACCACGTCACAAGGTTGAAAGATATCTGCAAGAAACACAATATCGTCTGTACCTACACAGTGGACTCTAACTACGTCCAGCCAAGGCCTCTGCGGCCTAATGTTGATTATTACTTCGAATTAAAACAGAAAACGACCAATGATCCAGAAAACCAAAGCTCCGTGGCATTGATGGCTGCCACTGAAGAGTACTCATTCGAGAAGACATCTCAAATCGACGAATTCGGAATGCACTTCCCTAAACCAAAAGTATTTTAAATAAGAAAAACAAGAAAACATTTAAAATACAGACTTTAACACACACCCCGTGTGGTATAGTGTGTGCTTAGAATATAATTTATTTCAAATAACAATTTTTGTTTTAGGAAATCCCAGAAATAAAGGAATGCTAAAACGTACTTTGCACAACTCCTAGCCTTTTGAATGTACGTGTTATAAAATGTATTTCACAATCGAGTTTGATAAGAAATCAAAAAATAAAATCCTTCACTTCAGCGAGAAAATGATGACAAAAAAGAAAGGAAAATGTAAAAAAATATATCCAAGAGTTCCATCCACTATGTTGGCTACTGTTCCCGAGGAATGTTTATCACACATATCACGTTTGTGGGAAATAATTTAAAGAAACAGATGATCGGGTCATTGTAGACCGAGTTCTTCACTCACGCAAGCACCCTTTAGCTTCTGTTTTGTTATTTGTTTGTCGAAACAAGGAATTAAACGAAATAAACACAGCAACGGTATGGTAGATCTATGTAAATACATAATATACTTTGTTGTTTTGCTAGTAGGTATACGCAGAAAGTATATATGTATATATATCTATGTTGTTTAATACGAAGAAATACCGTGAAAAGTCTCGCGGAGATTACGCACGAAAGAATCGAACCACTCGCACGATATATTGTCGACAAATGGGACATTCGCTAAGCACTTTCCCACAATTTGTGCACGTAGCCATGTGTCCGCATTCTAAGATCACACACTCAATCGGAGCGTCCATGCAAATCTTGCACAATTCATCTGTTGGTAGTTTCTCAATTGCTGCAAATTATACAAAAAAAAAACAAGTATTACATGTAAGATGAGGTGTTTGTTCGTACCTGGACAAGATTTTAGATTCTTCCATAGGCGTGAAACCCGTTCTAACAGTTCTTGCTTCTCGCAACAGCCTTTGTAGTCGACCCGATTCAGAGTAAGGACCTCCTTTAATTGTTTAACAGTCAGTTTCTCTAGTTCATCTCTGAAACGAATACAAAACTCGTTCAATTTCGATCTCATCCAGCTTAACAAATTTAGCCAAACTTACAACGAAACGATGTCATTCAAATTGAGAAAACGACTCTGTGCCGCACGCGGGTCATATCCCTCTCTATCCGGATGAGCGTATACATAGATTCCGTCGTTTTCATCAAGGCAAGGCGACGTGCCACTACCCACGTCAACCAAATCCTCGCAGTCGATCGACTTAGTCCTATTCTCAAGGTACACTAAGAACTCTTCCAGCTCTCGTTTGATATCCACCTCGGACATATTTGCACTCTCCAAATGTCGTCTCAACTTGATCAAATGTTGTTTAATGTTTGTCTTTTGCTTTCCGCATTTAGCACAACATTTACGTTCTTTCTTCCAACTTGCCCGTCGCTTACTGAGCTCATTAATAGCCTCATCTTCGTCATCCTCTTCATCGAGACTCACTTCTCTGTTCTTTATTGCAAATATCTGATCATCTATCGTTCGTCGTCGATTCAAATAACCGTCTGATCGTCGTCGCGTCACTCTTTTCGGTCGCGTGGGAAACATCACAGCCGCCTGACTTGGTCCTGACGATGACTCTAAGCCGAGATCACTTGACGTACCTGCCGATGTTGTACCATTACTCTCTTCCTCGCCGTTAGTTGATTTTTTATCTTCAATTGTTATTGTATCATTTGCTGTTTTATTAACGAATTGCCAAGCTTCGCTCTGAGTCGAATTGGTGGTGGTTTTAGTCTC
Organism: Eumerus sabulonum; assembly: GCA_951905685.1. Classification (NCBI taxonomy): domain Eukaryota; kingdom Metazoa; phylum Arthropoda; class Insecta; order Diptera; family Syrphidae; genus Eumerus; species Eumerus sabulonum. The sequence goes on from OX645064.1 coordinate 43,346,981, forward strand.
ATCCGAAATACCACCAATTGCTCCCAATTCCTCGAATGATGATTCCGATGAATCGTAACTACCGATCTGTATGCTTGGGGATTGTTTTTGCATCACTCGATTAGTGCCACTGCAACCGGCCGACGGACCTGGTATCTGATTGTCAACGGGCGAACTGGTTGTCGGTGATGTTGAAGCGCCACGACTCTCTGTATTACTGCGATCTTTAAATGCAGTGATGAGTTCCTCGTCCGAACATTCACACTCCGAAGTATTGCCGGCATCGTCGTTAAGTACAGTCTCTAGTAGTTTGTTCCTAACGCTCGACTGACCCGGTAAATTACTCGCCGATCGGTTTGGTCGCTGTGATTGCGAGATGTCTGTTATTGTGGCCGGTTGTGGTGAACGTGTTTCCATACTTTGTGATGATAATGAGCTTAGGCTTACAATAGGACTGGAGACTGGACTCGTGGGCGAACTACAGTTGGATTTATTCTGTGCCGTTGCAGGTGGTGGTCGAGGATGATTTTGAAAATGATAATATGATGGTATTTCACGCGTCGATATTCTGGGCTGTTCGGATATATGTGGCGACGAGCCGGGAGCGGATGCAGTCGGTGTTGTATGATTTGTGGTTGTTGCCGATGATCGTGCGTCGAAACTAAAGTCAGTGGCTAATTTGTCGGTCAGGTTGTTGAAGAAGTTCTGACATGTTTGTTTAATACTTTCGAATGGTTTATCATTGTCGCCGAATTCAGTGAATCTATTGCCCTTGGGACTGCCCATGTTTGACGTATCGTTCTGGTTTACGTGCGTAAGGATGAGCCCGACAAGTTCTTCTTTTTCTATAAACAAAACGAATGAGATATGTAATGATGTTCTAAATGATGATTGAATCAATAGATGCTCACCAACACATCCTCTTGTGGAGATGTGTTTTGATTGTAAGTAGAATATTAGGTCCTTTGGCTTGAGCTGAAGTAAATCAATTTTGAGTAGCGGTCGCTTGGCGAATATTGCACATCGTTCGCATAAATTACTTGCATTTTTGCTGGTCAAGCAATGGCTGCAATAGTATCGCCTGAAATGAGTAGAAGGGAATTGAATAAGGATTGAGTGATTCATAACGAAAAGAGATGAAGCAGGAACTGATGCACATGTCAGTTAGGAGGACACATATGCATTCGTTACTCAACCACAGTAAAAGACTAATTAGAAAACGCCTAATCTGTTGTAGTATCTGCTATTCTCGTTGCGATATCAACGCTTCAGGGGCACAAAAAGCACATATTCCATCGATTGATCCATATCGGGTTGTTATTCTTTTGTATGTTTGCACAAGTTATGAAATGGCCAGAGAAGAACGTGACTAAGCGCATTATTGGCCTTAGAGAAAACAAGAAACACAAACAAAACACTTCTTTAATCCAATTGGATTGTTATGCTTCACCATAAGATTCTAATGTGTTGTTCGACTCGTTCTACATGAATATAAGGAATGACAACGTCTCGCACCTTCAACTTGAACCCTAATTTCCTGTTCCCAGCTAACTAAGGTCACTGAGAAGAAGGCAAACCAAAACAAAACGTCTTCCCGAGGTTTAATCGAAAGGAAAACAACATAAAATCGATTTTTGGTTGCTCTCCCTCTCTCTTATACGTATGATGGGCCACCCACTGGTTGGCTGTCCCAGCCAAGTCATTGTTATTGCGACAAAAAGAAAAAAAAAAGTGCGGGGGGACCAAAAAAGCACATAACAAGTAGCACCAGCATCCAACACACATTCAGTTTTCAATGTCAGCACTTTGTTTTGTATCTCAATGCACTAACCTGCAATCCGTGCAAATGTGTTTCCGTCGAAAGACCGTAAACTGCACATTACAACTCTCGCAAGGCATGTTTGCAACTTTCAAAACAATCAGATATGCGAATTGAAAAACAAAAATCCCAAAACCTGGAAACGTAAAATCGAAACACTTCGTCCGCTGCTAGGCAGTATTTATTAGTTTATCATAAAGATTTGGATGCAGTAATCCGGTAATCACTGAATTGAGATTATTGCAATGAGTAATAACTATCGTATCGGGAAAAATAGTGGAACGAAAAGTAAAAAACTAAAAAAAAAAAAAAATGACTAGCTACCACCGACGGCGACTAATTCACGATAAATTCCGAGTGTTTTGGGTTGAAGGCGTTGCATTTTAATCCCATTTAGGTTGCGGTTCAATTATTTATTGGAAAATTCATCCGTACGGGGTTGGTTTCGTGTTGATTTTGGGATTGAGACTTCTACGACAAGCAATTTCGAGTAATATTTTTCAATTTTCGTAGTTTGACTGATTGGAAGTGAGACGAAGTTCTGTTCGTTTTGGCAAATAAGTATTGTTTGTTTGACAGTTGGTGGGGAATTGTGGATGAACTTGAAAAATAAGCTGCCGGGAACGATCGTCAGGTGGAGCTGATGATGGGGGGAAAAAAGAGCTTAGAATGTGCACTGTATTATCGACATTGACGAAATGTTTTCTTTAAACTAAAACGATTTCCAATAGGGACTTCTTACTTTTGACAGTGCATAGCAACCAAACTCTTGAAACTACATCTGTCAATTTTGAACGTTATTTATGCCTGTTTCACTGCCTGAACACAATGAGGTCGCAGTCGCTGTCTCCGTCGCAGCCTCGGTCGCGGTCGGCATTGCTGTCGCTAGGATTGGCAAAATCTCACCCACAATGAGGACGCTTTGTTATGTCAAATTTTAACAGCTGTTTTCACCTTTTTCCATATACAAAGTGTCTCAAAAGAAAGTTTACATTTGTTTAGCTTATTGCGTGATCGCAATAAATCCATGGGGCGCGGGAGGTATGTCAATCAGTAGCCTGGCTCTTGGGAATTCACTCGCTATGGAACGTTTCTCGAGTGCAGACTGCGTGTTGTGCGTGCGAGAGTTTTACAAAAACGGTGATTCGGCGACTGTGGCACGTAGAAAATTCTGCAATATTCGAATTTTACGCCATCTAAAGGATGCGCCAAGCATTCCTCTCATTCGAAAATGGGTAAAAAAGTTTGAAGAGACTGGTTCAACACTAGAAAAATCAACCAAAATCTGGACGGTCAAGGTCATCGATAACGTAAGAAAACGTAAAGAATGTTAATCAGTCTGTCCGCAGTGATCCCGGCCTTTCGATCCGGAAGCGCGCGGAGCTGTAATGAGAAATTTTGCTGTTAGATTAAATGGCTGTCGCGAACGCGAGGGCTTACATTTAGATTACTTTATTCTTAAGAAATTAATTTCCAAGCTGTGAACTTCAATGATAAATAAAATTGTTTTCGATAGAATGTTTACTTCGTTTTTAATCGATCCACTAAATATAAACTGTCTTTTGAGACACCTTGTACTTACAACGAACCGTCAACCGCCGATTTGAAGATTTCCTTGCGTTTTGTTTTTTTTTCTACACAGCTGTCACAATGTCGTACTACCGAGTTAAAAGTTAGCCAACTCGCGCGACGCACCCAACGACCGAGGTAGCGACCGCGACATCATTGTGTTTACATTATGGGATTTACGTACATTTAACTTTTGACAGGCGACCGAGAAAGCGACCGCGACCTTATTGTGTTCAGGCAGTCACAATGCTACTACATGGCGACGCGACAGCGTAACTAAAAACGCCGTAGCTGTCAAATCCATATTCATTCAATGGAATTATATGAAGTAAGTCACATAGGGACGTATGTAGTCCTGTCGCAGCGCTGTATTTCGAAACTTTGAAAAATTTTCCCAACTACACGGCGTTCTGCCATTTCGAATTCGACATTAGAGGAATACGTTTGATAACTTGGTCTAACCCACCACCTTCTTCTGACTTTTGTTTTCGCTTTTAACTTTTTATAGGCTAAAGCAGCCGCACATGTTAGCAATAATGTTTCTTTCAAATTATTTTGATCCATTTATGAACTAAATTCAGTTTCAATCTTCGAATTTTTTTACTGATGCCAACTTCACTCTATAGAACTCACCTCCAACTTCACTCACAGAAGTAACCGCGCTGTCAAAAAAACGCCGATGGAAGTAGCTCCATTGTGTATTGACTAAACGACTTTACAACCACAGCAAACGGCAGCGTTTGTAGTTGCGCTGTCGCGTCGCCGTGTAGAAGCATTGTGTCACGGGCATTATTCAGTCGTTTTGCAAAGAGGACTGATCCGGTTGTGTCGCGCCACGCTAAAAAACACGCGATGCACCGTGCAACTCGGTTCTAGGATCTCGGAACCATTCGAAACATGCACCGGATTTCGGCAAGGAGATGCGCTGTCATGTGACTTCTTCAACCTGGTGCTGGAGCAGATAGTGCGACGGGCAGGCGTCAACAGGGAAGGCACTATCTTTTACAAGTCCATCCAGCTGCTAGGATACGCGGATATCGATATCGATATCATCGCGTGTTCTCGCCGTGGCATTGTGGAAGCATTCACGGCGATTGAAGAACAGGCGAAACGAGTTGGTCTTAAGATCAATGAGGACAAAACGAAATACATGCTGTCAAGCAAAAACCAATCCGTCACTCACCACCTGAGACAAAATATAACAATTGACAACCACAATTTCGAGGTAGTTAAGGAGTTTGTCTACCTCGGGGCAAACGTAAATTCCACAAATGACACCACAGTAGAGATCGGCATAGAATCGCCCTTGGCAACTGCTGCTACTTCGGCTTGTCCAAACAACTGGGGTCAAAACTCCTCACTCGAAAGACTAAAGTCGTGCTTTACAAAACGCTCAAACTGCCAATCTTGCTGTACAGAGCCGAAGGCTGGAGGATAAGCAGGACAGCGGAGCTGATTTTGGGTTCTTTCGAAAGAAAAATTCTGCGCCGGATATTTGGTCCTGTCTGTGAGGAAGTTGAATGGAAAAGAAGACACAACCGCGAACTCTACGAGCTGTACCAAGATGTGGATGTAGTCCGGAAGGCAAGGATCCGTCGACTACACTGGCTCGGCCACATCGAGCGCATGGACATCAACGCTCCAGCTAAGAGGGTCTTCGACTCCGAGCCTCCTGGTTCGAGAAGAAGAGGAAGACCGAACCTCCGGTATAAAGACAAAATAATCGCGGATGTAAGACATCTTGGTCTTGAGAACTGGAAGCAGCGTGCCCGGGACCGTCAAGGATGGAAGGCAGCTATAGCTCAGGCTCAGATCCTCCATGGATCGCTGGCCTGATAAGTAAGTAAGTTTGCCAAAGAGGGCATGGCCTCGGACATACAGGGTAAAGTTCAGAGATAAATATACTTCTGCCCTGTGATCCCCGCAAGGGTTGGTTGTTGCTTTTGTAATACATACACCGATACTGTACGTATTACTCTCGATTGAAAACGACGCTTTTGACTTATCATTGTTTTAGTTTCAAGACGTCGATGTGTAGAGTCATGAGGTCGGAACAAGGCTGAGTGACATAGTCAAGACGGCGTCAAGCAGCAAAGTGTTTGTAGGTGCAACCTGTCAAAATACCTGTCATAATCCTTGGTCAAGTTGTTGATTGCTCTCAACCTTGCGAGGGGCCGGTAACGATCCCTGTTTCAATGCCCGGGTCAAGTTGACATACAGCCTCCTCGCGGTGCCCTCTGGATAGCTTTTACAGGCACCGTTAAGTGGTGAACAAATGTAAACAGCTATCGCCCTAGGTAAAAGGGCGCTACAATAACCCGACCAGATAGGTGGTTGTGCCAACAATCCGCACGGATTCCGGACGGAACTCTGTGCACTCCTGCAGCTGCTCATAAACTGGAAAGAACCCTTACGCACGCAGAACAATGCGGATATTAATGCGATCCAGGAAATACGTTGGAGAGGAAACGGTATGATGAGGAAAAAAGATCGCCACATCGGAGTGCGGATTTGTCGTGAGAAAGCGATTAAGGTCGAAGGTCATCGACTTTAAGCCAATAAAGTCCGACACAGATCCGTCTGTGTCGAAATCGGTAAGGAGAACACCTTAGCAGGAGTGATCGGAAAGCTGGACTTCGCGGTGATAAGTAGCACAAGATTTCCCCGCAAGCGAACCTACACAGCAACCTGGCGATCTCAGGCTGGTCGAACCCCCGACCAAATCGACCATGTGCTCATTGACGCAGGACAATCGTCAAACATCCTGGATGTGCGAACCTTAACCATTTCCTCGTAGCAGCAAGATTCAGAGCCCGACTGTCTTATGTCAGAAAGCTGCAACAGCCCACCATGAGGAGGTTCGATATTGGGCACCTAAGCACACCGGAGGTTACCAGAGTCTACAGGGAACAACTGAGCAAAAGACTCATTGCCGCTTAGCCGTTCAGGAAATAGACGAGACCACTTTAGGCTACCTTTCACCCCCGACAAGAAACCCGTCGTATGATGGCGAGTGTGATCAGGGATTGGCAACCACCGACGGTGCTGGAGCGAAAAACCAGAGCAGCACGAGAAGAGTACCGAGCCAGATGCAACGTGCAGTTCGGTTCTAAGACCTCTGAACCGTTTGAAACATGCACCGGAATTCGGCAAGGAGATGCGCTGTCGTGTGACCTATTCTATTCGGAACTGGAGCAGATAGTGCGACGAGCAGGTGTCAAAAGGGAAGGCACTGTCTTCTACAAATCTATCCATCTGCTAGGATACGCGGATAATATTGAGATCATCGTGCGGTCTCAGCGTGACGTTGAAGAAGCTTTTACGGCGATGGAAGAACAGAAGAATCGAGTTAGTCTTAATGTCAACGAGGATAAGACAAAGTACATGCTGTCAAGCAAAAAACCGATCCGTCGCTCACCAACTTGGACAAAATATGACAACTGACAGCTATAATTTCGAGGTGGCTAAGGAGTTTGCCTATCTCGGGGCAAACGTAAACTCCATAAATGACACTACAGTGGAGATGGAATAGAATCACATAGAATCGCCCTTGCCAACCGCTGCTAACCGCTGCTAACCGCTGCTACTTCAGTTTGTCCAAACAACTTGGGTCAAAACTCCTCACTCGAAGAACCAAAATCATGTTTTACAAAACGCTTATACTGCCAGTCTGGCTGTACGGAGCCGAAAGCTGGACGATAAGCTGATTTTGGCTTCATTCAAAAGAAAAATTATGCGGCGCATATTTGGTCCTGTCTCTGAGGAAGGTGAATGGAGGGGAAGACATAACCGCGAACTCTACAAGCTGCACAAAGGTGTGTGTGCATATTATGGAAGACAAAGATCCGTCGACTACATTGGCTCGGTCCAACTAAGAGGGTCTTCGACTCCGAGCTTCCTGGTTCAAGAAGAAGAGGAAGACCGAACCGTCGATATAAAGATCAAGTAATCGCGGATGTAAGACAACTTGGTCTTGATAATTGGAAGCAGCGTGCCCGTGACCGTCAAAGATGGAAGGCAGCTATAGCTCAGGCTCAGATCTTCCATGGATTGCTGGCCTGACAAGTAAGTAAGTAAATTTTTCCAAATCATCATGGATGGATATAGTCTTATCAAAATGGGTGTTCTCTTCGGGCAACGTTCTGCGCGCTTCGCTCATATGTATAACGGTCACCATAATCGTGCTACCGAGTGGACCATTCGAAGTGTGGTGGATGAATTTGAGTCCACTGGTTCTTCTTGTTATTCTTAAGCAGTGGTACGGTCCGGTATGAACCAAGAAGCTTCTTCAGCTGGCACGGTGTTTTGCCAGCTGTTTACAGCGACGCACTACCAGTTGGTTAAGGTCCCTTTCTACCTTTGTGCGCCACCATAGTCCCGGTCGGCCTCTACGGTGTCGTCTCTCGGGATTGATCTCGAAGAATCTTAGGAATGAAGATAGCAACACCTCCGGCTTGTATGGCGTTGGGTGGGTCTCTTCTTATTACATCATAAGAATTGTGCCGAATTTTATGCTTCTGGTTTAGCTTAGTTCCGCTAGCCAGAAACACATCAGGGCTTTTATTCTGCAACTAAGGGACTTTCTACCAGTATACCCATTATGGCTGTAGAGGCGCTAGGCACGGCCACAGTGAGTAAACCTTGTCCACCCTATTCGCCTGCCTTTGGATCTGCTGTTGGAACTCGCCGATCTGCCCTTGTATGTATAGAGAGCAGGATCGAGAACATGTACCCCTCAGCCTTCGGTGTCTTAAAGACGGGCACCGGAACTTTGCGAGCAGTCTTGGGCAGTTGTGCTGTCTTTCCCTGACCTGACACCATTTGGCGTAGGTCATTTGGGGGGTGGTGTTTGAACGCGGGGGAGGTATCTTCTACACTTTTTGCTACCGAACCAGATTTGTTTTCTTCAGCTGATGGAACATGAGACATCCCCGATAGTTTGCAGGGTGTCTCGAGTTCTGACAGTGCACGTATTTGAGCTGCTCCCTTTCTGCGACCTTGTCTTATCCCAGGTCGCATTCCTCAGTTTTGTTGTCCTTCGCACACTTCACGCATCAAGGCTGCATTTCGCAGTTCGACGTGGCATGCCCGAAACTTTGGTAGTGGACACGTTGTAACACGTATCCGCGCCTTCTTCATTTTTTCCATTTTACACGCAGACTGTCTATGGAGGTAATTTCCCTTAGACAGTCCAGCTTGCTGTTGGGAGTGAGCTGTACCAGGAGTAGAGGCAGCCTCCGCTTCTCCCTCCTGGACCTCAACGTGGCGAACGGCCTGACTCCCACAAAGCTAAGGTCATCGCTCTCGAATTCCTGAGCTCAGAGAGCAAGTGTTGCAGTGAACAGCATAGCTCTCACCTAAAGATACTGTTGTGGACACGAACCGACGGTTATGTTCAAATTTCTCTGTCAAAGCTTGGAAGGCTCTGTTGTAGCTGAAAACGAAATGATGGTAACCTTCAGCGGCATAAAAAGTAAACAGTTGTAGTTTATCGCAATCAAGTGATCGATCCCTGTTCGGGGACTAGTAATTTTCGTAACGGTATTATATCAAAATTCCCAACACCTATGGCATACTTATGTACATAGATCTATCATCTCCCTGAGGCCCCTAGTGCGGGTGTAGATTGGTGGCACCCTTTCCTTAGAGGGGCGCTGTTATTTATGCTGCTTCTGTTGTTGCTGCTGCTTCTGTTGTTGTCGCTACTGATGTTGCTACTTGTTTTGCGGCGGCTGCTTCTGTTGTTGCTGCTGTTGTTGTTGCTGCTGTTGTTGTTGTTGCTGTTGTTGTTGCGCATGTTGTTGTTGCTGCTGTTGTTGTTGCTGTTGTTGTTGTTGCTGCTTCTGTTGTTTTTGCTACCGATGTTGCTGCTTATTCTGTTTTTGCGGCTCCTGTGCCACTTTTGGTTCTACCACTTTCTGTTGAAGCTACTTCTGGCTTTCTTCAGCCTCTTCTTTTACTTTTTAGCGAATCTCCTTAAGCCGACTAACAACGACTTGAAGATGGGCCCGAAGAATACGTTCTTCGTCTTCCAGCTCCTCTGTCTCAGAGGCTGTGAACACTGCGAACCGGTTTCTGTTGCCCTCGGAGCAACCTTTCATATCTACCGCACAGGAAACGCCTGAGGATTTTTGTTGTTACTGTGCTGCCTTGAAAGTTAATGGTGTCTCTTCCTTTGCTTTGACTGCGAGCCAAGCAGGGGACGCTTGATTCGGTTGAGCTTGGGATTAACCAGCCTCCGTCGTTTTTTTTTTTAATAATGGGAGTTGCGAAATCTGGAAGGGTTGCGTTTGAGCATACTTACCATGCTTTCTTTGCAAATTCGTCCAGTATTTTAATCTTGGCACCAAGTCAGCAATGGCCACTGTCGTATACGAAGGCCCGTAGACAGTTTGTAGGACCTTCGTTTGTATCCGTCAGACTCAGTCAAGAGTCAAGGATATTACGTCCTTTGCTATAGTTGGGGTATTATATCCGGACAAAAGTAGATTGAATTTGTTTGAAGCGAAATCCACTGTTCAACACCTGATATACTATGACCTTGAATCCTTTCCGAACAAATATGTAAGTTGTTCTAAAATGCCGACAGGAAAGTTAGAACTAATTGGGTATAAGTAATATAAAAAAGTGAACGCAGATCAAGAAGAAACCCACGAGGGAAAAACAACACTCTGCCTCCTGTGAGGATTGAACTCACGACCCCTGGTTTACAAGACCAGTGCTCTGCCACTGAGCTAAAGAGGCGAACACAATATCTATGTCCCAAATAAAAAATGAGCGTACACGACACGTAAATGCAAACATCCATGGACAACTGTTTATTTGAACGTTAATCGCTTTACAGCCAATTAATCCCTTCCGACTTTGTGTGTGGCTACTGGCGCATCGATACGAACGACTTTCTCGGCAATGTTAAAGTATCCCTCGTACTCCACAATATCTGGTGTCGTGTCGTAATGATAGTGTCCACCCCAGTTACTCGTCGAGAAACTATGGAAGTGCTGCAGGCGAAGATCCATATCCTGGAAAGAGGAAAATAAGAGTCAATTTTCTCCTGACCCAGGACATAATATTCCGTTGGATGCATACGTTTTCATGTGTAATGAGTGTTCCAAGAGCGTTAAGCGTCGCAGGCATGTTGTAGAACTTAAGCCAATTGTTGAGTTCTTCGTCAGTATGAATGGGAGTTTTGGAAAAATCACGCATCACGTGCTGATGGACTGAACCCTTCTTGACCAGAAAGATACCACCCATTCCTAGAAGAAAAAATTAATATGATGAACAACTAAAAAAAAAGAGAACCGCCCCCGGGTGGGCTCGAACCACCAACCTTTCGGTTAACAGCCGAACGCGCTAACCAATTGCGCCACGGAGGCACATACCCAACCTGTTCCCAAGTTTCAATTTAACTCACCTACACATTTCTCCTTGTATTTTGCCTCCAATCCAAGTCGCATGCATTCTATCAGATTCTGATTACCTTTTCGTTTCGAGCAGGTGACTTTCACCACCTTCCCCGGCTCTCCGTGGCTAATAAACAGATTCAGCAGCAACGCAGTTCGGTTTTCAGTCGTAGGCACTTGCTCGAGAACGCAATCTTCATTAGGCCCATGAACCTTAGATGTGTAGCTCTTGTTCACGAGTTTGCCGTCTGCTGATATTGTTAGATTATAAATTCCTTCGCAATTGGTTCCACGCAAGGGATATGGTCCGGCGCCAGCGCCTATGGCCAAAATGCTCTTATTGGCAACGGGAACACTCTTTTGAATGAGTTGTTTCAAATCGTAGACTTTTGATCTCTGTACCAAGGGCAAGAGGAATGGCGGTCCGCCGACTTCCAGTAGTGCAGGAGATCCGCCAAGGGCTTAAATGTTCGTTTTTGTATAGCAGACTATGAAGTAGATTAAGTGTTTTTCCTACCTGAACCAGCTAAGCTGTAAGGGGCTTGCGTCAAATCGGGACAATCAACTATTTCCACATTGGCATTCTCGAAGTTAATAAGCAGAGCAGCTTCAAGCACTGGAAGAAAAAGTATTTGAATATTGTAAATTGATGATTTCTTGGTGCCGTAATCCAAACACCGGACGAGATTGCAGAAATGGCAGAGTATGTCTAAACGCTTCCCTACGATTATAATAGGGCACGTTGGCCACGCCCTGCCAACTGCCTAACGAGAGCACTCACTTCGAACGCCTCCTCCCCACCGACCAACAGGAACCTATCAAACGACGAGATTGACAGGAACCTTATACAAATGGACGAAATATTTAAACACACGATGGACAAAACGATACCACGCCAACGGCATCACGATAACCCTGACGTATACCGAAACGCAACCATAGACGCACTTCACAGACAGAAAAGTAGACTCCTGTCAAGACCCAAACTCTTGTATAGGCAGTTTACCGACCGACAAAACTCGGAGGTCAGGACACTGAAGTCGCTGATTAAAAATCTCCAACAACTAATCAAGGAAAATTACAAAATATCTATAAGTCTGCACTGGAACAACAAAATTTGCGCTGTAAAATCCAACAACGCGAATATGTTCCCGCAGGTAAATAAAATATTTAAGAGGAAAAATCAGAACGACATTCAGAATCTCAAGCTTCCAAGAACGTCCGACAACGAACGTCTACTACGTACAGTCAGCATTGATCCAGAGAGCGCTGTTCTGGACGACGATTTCTTTGTGATCTAGGATCCTCAGGAGAAAGTGGCAACCATGGGAGCTGTCTTCCAATAATTGTACAAGGTGAATGAAAGCATTCGCCCGAACCACGACTTGGAGAACAGAGCCCTGTTAAACCACTTCTACCTACGAAACGATATTGAACATTGGCGATCCCAGAACCTCGGTTTCACCAGGTTCAGTGACGATTTCACGCCAAACAATGCCGTCACCAATGAAGGGGCTGACACACGTTTCGTTTCTACGGAGGATCTCCAGTTGATCTTCATGTCACCCAGAAAGAAAAAGTCCGCGGGTATTGATGGTGTATCCAATGTTGTGCTCAGGCACCTCCCGCCAGTGGCTATAGAGAGGTACACCATCATGTTTAACAATGCACTGAATCATGCTTATTATCCGATGCATTGGAAAACCTCGATGGTCCAACCAATACCTAAGAGGGGCAAAGACTCCTCTAACCCGGCAAATCTCCGGTCAATGCTCTTTTCGAGCATCAGCAAGGTACTCGAGAAGATGATTCACGGAGCCCTTTCTAAATGGGTTGAGGACAAGGACATCATTCCGGATAACCAATTTGGTTTCAATGCGGGGCATGGTACTATTAATGCTGTGTCGAAACTCGTGTCGGATATCCAATGGAACCAATGCAAGAACCAATGCACGGGTGCCTGTCTGGTTGACCTGGAAAAGGCATTCGACACCGTATGGTTAGAGGGACTTTACTACAGACTTAACCAGCCAGGCATAAATAAACCACTGCTGTATATGATCTATGATATGTTAACGGGAAGAAAGAAAGTTGTGGAAATTGCCAACGTGGCTTCTTCTCAAACATTTGAGATTAATAATGGTCTGCAGTAGGGCACATTGAACTCGCCGATCCTTTTCAAAATTTACGTCAGTGGTCTGATAGCTTCTCTTCGTCACTCGATAGCCTACGCAGACGACCTAATCACGTACAACTTCCAAAAATCGGAAACTATTTTGTTTAGAACGCCATTGTCTGGGGCCTTTAGGGATACCAGAAAAAACTGGCAAACATTCTCCATTACTGGACCGGATGGGCGACCACAGGCGAACCAAAATGTAGCCTGATACCTTGGAATCTCGTTGGATCAGTATCTGTAATTTAATAAACATATTGATGCTGCTTTGGCCAGGGCTCGGGGAGCTTTCACTCTGTTAAGGTGGCTGTTTCATAGCAGCCAAATTGATAAGAGAGTTAAAGTAGTCTGTTACATGGCTTTAATCAGGCCCATGATCGTCTATGGATGTCCCGTTTGGTTCAATGTGAGTGCAAGCCTGATGGAAAAAATTCGAGTGTTCGAGAGACTGTGGCTGAGGAACCGAGTACATACAATTCTATCTCAACGAGGTCCTATACCACAGAGCCAAAATTATAAGAACTGACAAAGTTATGATCAAACTGATTAGAGGTCATGTTGCGAGAGCAATGCTCTCGACCAATAATTTGATATCTGGGACTTATTACCCACATTAGTTATATCACGAGAGAGCCCGCCCTAGCGGCTTTATTCCTCCAGAAGCATTCCCACATTACGACAACCGCGAACTGATACAGGATAAATCGGCAAGTCCGGATGTCTTCCACGTGTCCCGAAGGTCTGTGGAAAAGAGCTTATCCTACGAACGAAATGTTGCACTCCGTAAGTCGGGGCGCTTCCGTTTCAGTATGGCAACGTCAGATCAGGATCGAGCAGACGCTACTCGACAAACGCAATGTTTCTGGTGGCTCGAAGAGTCTCCGTCGCTGAATCCCTTGGGCCTAGCTCCATAAAAAACACTATGCATATAAAAGGCCAATAGCTGACTATGGATTTAGGTAGTAGTAAGTTAGGTTACTTCGACTAAAAAGCTTGGCGCTTCGACCAAAAAGCTGGCAGTCAAAGCAATGGAAGAGACGCCATTAACTTCCAAGGCAGCCCAGTAACAAAACAAAAATCCTCAGGCGTTTCCCCTGCGGTAAATATGAAAGGTTACTCCGAGTGCAACAGAAACCGGTTTCCAGTCTTCACAGCCTCTGAGACAGAGGAGCTGGAAGACGAAGAACGTATTCTTCGGGCCAATCTCCAAGCCGTTGTTAATCGGCTCAAGGAGAATCGCCAAAAAGAAAAAGAAGAGGCTGAAGAAAGCCAGAAGAGGCTTCAACATAAAGTGGTAGAACCGAGAGTGGCACAGGAGCCGCAAAAACAGAATAAGCAGCAACATCAGCATCAACGACAACAGAAGCAACTGCAAAAGCCACAGCAACAACAGAAGCAACCGCCGCAAAAGAAGCAACAACAGCAGCAACAACATCAGCAGCAACAGCATCAGCAGCAACAACAGCAGCAGCAACTACAGCAACAACAGCGCCACTCTAAGAAAAAGGTGCCGCCAATCAACACCCGCACTAAGGGCCTCAGGGAGACGATAGATCTACATATATATGTAAGTATGCCATAGGTGTTGGGAATTTTGATATAGTATTCTTACGAGAGCGCCGTGGCGCAGTAAGTAGTGTGTTGGCCTCTGATGCCGATGACACGGGATCGAATCCCGCAACATCCATGTCATCGAACGTGTTTTTACGGTGTTTCTCCTCAGCGGGGTTCTGACAAAACCCACTGTAGTAAAATTGTCACGAAAAGCTTCTCGAAATTCGCCGTTCGGAACCGGAAATAAACTGTAGGTCCCTTCCACCTATATGCCCCATCCACAAAAAAGGCGATCCTACCTCTTGCAAGAACTATAGAGGTATATCCCTGCTCAATGTCGCATACAAGATCCTGTCCAGCGTATTGTGTGAACGTCTAAGACCATTTTGCACCGCACTAATCGGCAGCTACCAGTGCGGCTTCCGGCCCGGCAAATCAACTATAGACCAAATTTTCACACTTCGACAAATCCTGGAAAAGACCAACGAGTTTCGAATCGATACACACCCTCTTTTCATCGATTTCAAAGCCGCATACGACAGCATTCATCGTGAAGAACTGTTTGGTGCGATGGCCGAATTCGGAATCCCGGTAAAACTGATCCAGTTGTGTCGCGCTACGCTAAAAAACACGCGATGCACCGTTCAATTCGGTTCTAGGACCTCGGAACCATTCGAAACATGCACCGGATTTCGGCAAGGAGATGCGATGTCATGTGACTTCTTCAACCTGGTGCTGGAGCAGATAGTGCGACGGGCAGGCGTCAACAGGGAAGGCACTATCTTTTACAAGTCCATCCAGCTGCTAGGATACGCGGATGATATCGACATCATCGCGTATTCTCGTCATGGCATTGTGGAAGCATTCACGGCGATTGAAGAACAGGCGAAACGAGTTGGTCTTAAGATCAATGAGGACAAAACGAAATACATGCTGTCAAGCAAAAACCAATCCGTCGCTCACCACCTGGGACAAAATATAACAATTGACAGCTACAATTTCGAGGTAGTTAAGGAGTTTGTCTACCTCGGGGCAAACGTAAATTCCACAAATGACACCACAGTGGCAACCGCTGCTACTTCGGCTTGTCCAAACAACTGGGGTCAAAACTCCTCACTCGAAAGACCAAAGTCATGCTTTACAAAACGCTCATTCTGCCAGTCTTGCTGTACGGAGCCGAAAGCTGGACGATAAGCAGGATAGCGGAGCTGATTTTGGGTTCTTTCGAAGGAAAAATTCTGCGCCGGATATTTGGTCCTGTCTGTGAGGAAGGTGAATGGAGAAGAAGACACAACCGCGAACTCTACGAGCTGTACCAAGATGTGGATGTAGTCCGGAAGGCAAGGATCCGTCGACTACACTGGCTCGGCCACATCGAGCGCATGGACATCAACGCTCCAGCTAAGAGGGTCTTCGACTCCGAGCCTCCTGGTTCGAGAAGAAGAGGAAGACCGAACCTCCGGTATAAAGACCAAGTAATCGCGGATGTAAGACATCTTGGTCTTGACAACTGGAAGCAGCGTGCCCGGGACCGTCAAGGATGGAAGGCAGCTATAGCTCAGGCTCAGATCCTCCAGGGATCGCAGGCCTGATAAGTAAGTAAGTAAGTAAGTAAGTAAGTCCCTTCCACCTATCGGAAAAATAAAATCGAACACAACATGGGTGATTGAGAAAAGCTCGGCTTTGGTCCTCCATGGACTGTAACGCCAACATACATACATACAAGTTAGTTAGGTTAGTTGTAAGTTATGTATATGTATGTACATATGTATATGTATATAAACATATTTATGTATATATGTACATATAAAAAAGGCTAGGCTAGATTAGGACTACTAGGTAGTGTAGTTTTAATGCCTGATCCACAATACTGCGTTGGTGCGAGGCACTTTACGTGTTACGAGAAATGCCTCGACGCATGCTTTGAAAATGACAATTAAATTTTTTCGGCTACTCCATGTCAAAGTAAACGCACACAACACAAACCAAAAAATACACAGATACAGCATACACATCAATACACAGCAACAGTTGTTCAAACGCACAGAAATTTTCGACGTGTTTGACTTTTGTCTGCTTTGGTTACGTGAGTTTACGTTTTCTCTCGCTCTCATTTTTTCTTATTTCCTCTCATTTTTCAATGAACGTAAGCTCGCCAACGCAAACGCAGTATTTAAGACTACCCCATTGAATTGCTTGGGTTGGATGTCTCAGCTAGCACTAACGCAGTATTGTGGATCAGGCATAAATATGCTAAGTTTTTTTAACGCATTTTTCTTAGCCTTAATACGAGTAATAAAATGACACACCAAATAGATTAGACGTCGAAAGACAAAAGTAAAAACGTTCAGTAAAGCTTAGAGTGCCCGTTTAGATCCAGTATGCACAGGAAAATCAACAGTTAAGAAGTCAGCACTTCATTTAGTTAATGCAATCAACTTAGACATTTGGAAATTTAGATACTATATCAAGATCACATAAATTCGGTACTTCTTTGTTCTCTTTTTTTAATATTCAGTAACCGAAAAACATAAGTAAAAATTAAAATTCTCAATAAAAACGAAACTTAAATAAAATTGCAAGACCTAAACTTGCAGCTTTTCACGACAGTGAAAACACAGTTTGTGTGAGCAATCCAGGCATATAGGAGCTTTGCGTTTCTTTCTAGAGTCGCAAGTAGAACAGTTCTTACGTGCTGCTAACCTTTCTTCAGCGCTACTGCTAGATGGAACTACTGATGGAGAGGTTTCCTTGTTACTGTGGAGAATGCGCCGAATAGCCATTCTAATGTCACGTTGCAATTTCAAATTATTTGCACGGCGTTCCATTTGCGGTCTAGTCAGCTGTTCAGCTAGATGCTTCATAAATGAAAATCTACAGTTTTCAGTTTAGTTCAAAAAATCATTTTTTATTAATATTAAACTTATAGCTATCTTACGCTAGACAAAATGACTTAAACTAGCTTAATTAACTTAATACATTATATTAAAAATACCTTACCGGCCCCATGCGGACGCTCTAAGATAACCTATATTTATTTTTTTTTTTAAATGTCTTTCGACTTAATATCATTTTTTTTTCTTTTTACATTTAATTTTAAATATTTATTAAAACCTAAGAAATTTTAAGAAAACTTAGGATACTATCAAATTTTTTTGTTTATTTTTATCTTATTCTTACTTAGTCTACCCTAACCTACCCTACCCTATGTATGCCATTGGTGTTGGCGATTGTTGCCTTGAAGAGGCTTACTTAACCTAGCGGAGTCATCTCCAGCCACCAAAAGCGCTGCTGCTGCCTCACAACGTCTCTCCGATCGCGGTCTGAAACCGCCCTGCTGAACCTGAGGCTCAGCTCCGTAGAGGAATCGTCGTTCCACGTGCTTTCGTGCCACATGGAAGATTAGCGGTACCGCCAATCTATCCTGGATTAGTCCACAGTGATCTAGATAGAGGAATGCTTCCGGAGGGACAAACCCGCTAAGTCGCACACGCTCATGGTACATACTGTTGGGGTAGTAAGCCCCAGAGTTCAAGTTATTGACCGAAGTCATTGCCCTCGCAATGTGACCTCGAATCAGCTTTATCAGAAAATTGTCTATCCGTAAAATTCTTGCCCTATTGTATAGGACCTCGTTGGGATAGAATTTCGTGTACTCGGATTCTGGTGTTTTGTGCAATGAGAGACAAGTCCTTAGACATTGTCTCTCAAACATTCGAATCCTTTCCATCAGACTGGCACTCACATTGAACCAAACGGGACATCCATAGGCAATCATGGGCCTGATTAGGGCCATGTAGTAGATTACCTTCACTCTGCAGTCAAGTTGGCTGCTATGGAACAGCCATCTTGTCAGAGCGAAAGCGCCCCGAGCCCTTGCCAGAGCAGCATCCACATTTTTATCAAAATATAGATACCGATCCAGCCAGATCCCAAGGTATCTGACTACACTTCTATTTGCCAGTGGACGCCCGTCCGGTCCAAGGATTGAGAACCTTCGCCAGTGCTTTCTAGTGTCCCTAGAGGCCCTAGACAAAGGCGTTCTGAATAAAATAGTCTCTGATTTCTGGAAGTTGAATTTCAACTTCCGGTCATCACAGAACTGCTGAATTTTGTCGAAGTCACGCTGCAATAAAATGCCAATGACATCGATCGTTGGACCTGATCTGTACGCAACCAAGTCGTCCGCATACGCTATCGAATGGCGAAGAGAAACTATCAGATCGCTGATGTAAATGCTGAAAAGGATCGGTGAGTTCACTGTGCCCTGTTGCAGTCCATTTTTAATTTCGAATGTTTGAGTAGAAGTCAC
This sequence comes from Eumerus sabulonum, assembly GCA_951905685.1. NCBI lineage: Eukaryota > Metazoa > Arthropoda > Insecta > Diptera > Syrphidae > Eumerus > Eumerus sabulonum. The sequence continues at coordinate 43,365,793 of OX645064.1, forward strand.
GTTGGCAATTTTCACAACGAACTTACTACCCTTCATCATGTCGTAGATCATATATAGCAATGGTTTACTTATGCCCAGCTGTTTGAGCTTGTAGTAGAGTCCTTCTAACCATACGGTGTCGAAGGCTTTTTCCAAGTCAACCAGGCAGGCACTTGTACATTGGTTCTTGCATTTATTCCATTGGACATCCGAGACGAGTTTCGATGCGGCATGTATGGTATCATGATCCGCCCTGAAACCGAATTGGTTATCCGGAATGATATTTTTGTCCTCAGCCCATTGGGACAGGGCTCTATGGATTACCTTCTCGAAGACCTTGCTGATACTCGGAAGGAGACTTATCGACCGGAGATTTGCCGGGTTAAAGGAGTCTTTGCCCCTCTTAGAGATTGGTTGGACCACCGCCGTTTTCCAATGCCCCGGATAATATGCATTATTCAGTGCATTGTTAAACAGGATGATGTACCTCTCTACAGCCACTGGTGGGAGATGCCTGAGCACAACATTGGATATACCATCATTACCCGCGGACTTTTTCTTTCTGAGTGACATGAAGATCAACTGGAGATCCTCCGCCGAAACGAATAGTGGGTTAGCCCCTTCATTGGTGACGGCATTGTTTGCCGTGAAATCGTCACTGAACCTGGTGAAACCGGGGTTCTCAGATCGCCAACGTTCAATATCGCTTCAAAGGTAGAAGTGGTTTAACAGTGCTCTGTTCTCCAAGTTGTGGTTCGGGCGAATGCTTTTATTCACCTTGTACACTTCCTGGAAGACAGCTCCCACTAAATGAAAATCTACTTTCAATCTTGGGTGGACAACCTTACGACATAACAATTCGAGGCAGAAATGTCCAACAAACGGTAAAATACAGCCAAGGGCCATCTGCGAGTGCGACGACCGGTGGAGTAATTTGAACACCTTTGGTCGAGTAGATCCACTCCGATTTTGGTTTGATTATAAAAAAGGATTATCTCAGGTTTCTTAGTACTTTCATCAACATTTGGCATGTGATGCATACTCGACAGAGTGATCACTGCTTTATACTTCTTTGGTACATATGATGATATAGTGATATCTTGAGTAAAACCAAAAACCGTCGAATCAACACTTCTGTGACGAGCTCCCAAGAATTCAGGGGGAATCTCTTTTTGATTTTGTCTCAGTGTTCCCACTCCGGTCAGTTGTTTTTTTTTTCTTTTTTAAGACATCAAATAGCTCAATAGAAGTGTACCGATTGTCAATAGTAACGTTTCTATTGGATTTTTCAATTGGGCGTATGAGACGCATTACAGCTTGAGTTGGTTTCTTCAGTCGCTGATATTCAGGACTGAAGGTTCAGTCCATCGGAATCTTTGCCTTGGTAGATATAGGCATTAAGAAGATATCCCGATCTTGCATCTGTAAGACATTGAACTTTGATGCCATATTTTGCCGGTTTCTTTGGCATGAACATTATGAACCTGCATCTTCCTCGAAATGCGAGCAACATTCCATCAATACATGCACATCTACCGATTGCAAAAATAGCTTGGCACTGGTCAATAAAGGAGTTGAAAAGCTCAGAAATGGGTGCGGACGCATCATTTTCTCGACGTACTGATCTAGTCGCCGAGTCATCAAAACGTAAGGTTTTTATCAACACTTCAAACCTGTTCTTGCTCATGATACAGCGGTATATTTCCCGTCCAGTGCCGTCTGTACAGTACCACGAGGTACATTGTTCGTGATTTTCTTTGAAAATAGCAGTGTAAAATAGGAACCCTATAAATGCCTTCAATTCCGTGAGATCTAAGTCTTGAACACATGTTGAAATTTGGTAGTTCGATCTGATTTCTCTTATCTTCACAGTAGTGTAATAAACGATTTTTTCAAGCATTTCGTCAGTAAAACGATGCTACCAAGAAGATGAAGCATTTAGTTCATTGCGGTATGCTGGTTTTATACCTTCCCTCTCTTGCATTATATTATGCTATAGCGTTCTTGATTGTAAGGAATGTGGGGCGGATGACCAACGAAAACGATTCTTGCCGAAATCATTTTTCTTCCCGGGCCTCGATCGCAGTTGAGCTAAAGGCATGTCAGAGTCTACACGAGGGCTATCTGATGAGGGCTAAAATAAGTGTAAAAGAAAGGGTAAGTGAAACAGACATACAATGGCACACTCACGCGCGGGTAGCTACTTCGTGGGTTTTTTTGACATTTCCTTATCTCCTTTTTTTTGTTTTGCGATGACGCTTCACTCCTGTTTCTGACTTGGAAGTGTACGTTTGGATACCATTCTTACTTTTCAAACATCACCACAGGCAACGAAATTGAAATGTGAAGCGAAATGTCAAAAAACAGGCACGCGCAGAAAAGCTCCGTGTGGACGCGTCCTCAAATTGGAACGTAGGTTCAAAAGAAAAAGGCGCGAAAAGAAAGCCCTCATGTAGACTCCGACCATATCATCTTCAGATGATAATTCTTGCTCTCTAGGTAAAGTTGTAGATGAATCAATTTCGAGAGGAGCATTGTCGTTATTTACTACTTCATTTATTTCTTCGCATTCTAAATCTGATGCCTGTTTCACAATGCTACTACACGGCGACGCGACAGCGCAACTACAAACGCTGCCGTTTGCTTTGGTTGTAAAGTAGTTCAGTCAATACACAATGGAGCGACTTTCATCGGCGTTTTTTTTTTTTTTGACAGCAGGGTACTTCTGTGAGTGAAGTTGGAGGTGAATTCTATAGAGTGAAGTTGGCATCAGTAAAACATTCGAAGATTGAAACTGAATTTTGTTCATAAATGGATCAAAATAATTTGAAAGAAACATTATTCCTAACATGTGCGGCTGCTGTAGCCTATAAAAAGTTAAAAGCGAAAACAAAAGTCAGAAGAAGGTGGTGGGTTAGACCAAGTTATCAAACGTATTCCTCCAATGTCGAATTCGAAATGGCACAACGCCGTGTAGTTGCGACAGTTTTTCAAATTTTTGAAATTAAAGCGCTGCGACACGACTACATACGTGCCTATGTGACTTACTCCATATAATTCCGTTGAATGAATATGGATTTGACAGCTACGGCGTTTGTAGTTGCGCTGTCGCGTCGCCGTGTAGTAACATTGTGAAACAGGCATGACTCGCAACTTTCTTCTAACACGTGTTCTATTCCTACTTCCTACATCGGCCTCAACATCGCTACATTCATCGTTTGGAATATTTTCGTCGTCTGACACATATTGTTCCTACCATCGAAGAATGTTATCGCCATTTAAAGCCATTATCAACTAAAACAATAAAAACAACACAAATGTTAAAAAGTCACGTAACCGCCTAGCAGGGGTCTCTTAGACCCCCGGTAACGGTTACTAGAAACAAACGCGTTCACGTCCGACTGTGACAAGCGGTTACGGGGCACTGAGCGGTACGAAGAAAAGGTACAAGGATGAACACGTGTGTACGAATCTCGGGTGCAATAATATTTACGCTTAAAAATTCGTCGGGGTCTGTGAGACGTATGCTAGATGGTTAAGGGTTAACTGCTTCAAAATGTGAAAAAAAAAAAAAATGTTCCTTATCAAAAAGGAAATTTCCTTTCGCCTTTCTTGCGACCACCCACTGTACTTATCACAAAGCTTTTATCTGTCAGTAACCGGACAAGCTTTTAGTCGTCATACCAGATAAACGCAAGTTAAGTAAAGCAAACACGCTGTTTTGCATGTGACATACATATGAACTTTGATGTTATTTGTACAATTTGTCGCAGTACTCACCTGATCTGACCTCCTCCAAGCTGGGCACGAATAAATTCTTCTCCTCGTAAGGCAAATCGTTTACGTTCAAGACTGACATAATGAGACTTTACTTCTCGTTCGACAATGGCTGAAGTGGTTACTTTATTTGATAACACCAGATTAACGAGATCAGATAAGACGGGATATATGTAGACGTATGAGCTACAGACGTAAAGGTAGGTCGGCGCACACAGATTTTTCTACTAAGAGCACTTGTTGACTGAATGGAAATAAATCGCGGCTGGGGTTTAAATAAAAGTTTTTTTTTCTAAACAAAAACAATGTGTGAACACGGTGCATAGGGTGGTCTGAAAAAAACAGGTACGTTTTCAATGTATGAACACGCAAGTGCATATCTAAAGGAATCGATGGAATTCGAATGGTCTGGATGGGTGTCATCCGTTGACTGATAGAAGATATTGTTACTAACTTAGATCTGAATTTTCTCAGCACTAGTTTAGGGGCAACGCGCCGTGGTCTAATGGTCTGAAGACTTTAAAGCTGATGATCTTCGGAGCCTCACATGAAAAACGGTAATGGAACCTGATCTGCGAATACATAATTCTATTATCATTTCAAATAGTGGATGTATTTAAGCAGCACTTCCAGCAGCTGCTTAACGAGCATGACCAAGAGAGAGTGGTAGGGATCGAGGAAATCCCAACTCCAGCCGCTGAAGTAGTCCTCCCACCCAGCATCGAAGAAGTCGGCACAGCTATTCAGAAGCTGAAGAACAACAAGGCCGCAGGCTCAGATGGCTTGCCATCAGAGCTCTTCAAGGCTGGCGGCGATGTTCTGGTAGGGAGCATGCACCAGATCATCTGCAGAATTTGGGAAGATGGAAGCATGCCCGACGACTGGAATACCAGCTCTATATGCCCCGTCCACAAAGAAGGCGATCCTACCTCTTGCAAGAACTATAGAGGTATATCCCTGCTCAATGTCGCATACAAGATCCTGTCCAGCGTATTGTGTGAACGTCTAAAACCATTTTGCACCGCACTAATCGGCAGCTACCAGTGCGGCTTCCGGCCCGGCAAATCAACTATAGACCAAATTTGCACACTTCGACAAATCCTGGAGAAGACCAACGAGTTTTGAATCGATACACACCATCTTTTCATCGATTTCAAAGCCGCATACGACAGCATTCATCGTGAAGAACTGTTTGGTGCGATGGCCGAATTCGGAATCCCGGTAAAACTGATCCAGTTGTTCCGCGCTACGCTAAAAAACACGCGATGCACCGTGCAATTCGGTTCTAGGACCTCGGAACCATTCGAAACATGCACCCGATTTCGGCAAGGAGATGCGCTGTCATGTGACTTCTTCAACCTGGTGCTGGAGCAGATAGTACGACGGGCAGGCGTCTACAGGGAAGGCACTATCTTTTACAAGTCCATCCAGCTGCTAGGATACGCGGATGATATCGACATCATCGCGTGTTCTCGCCGTGGCATTGTGGAAGCATTTACGGCGATTGAAGAACAGGCGAAACGAGTTGGTTTTAAGATCAATGAGGACAAAACGAAATACATGCTGTCAAGCAAAAACCAATCCGTCGCTCACCACTTGGGACAAAATATAACAATTGACAGCTACAATTTCGAGGTAGTTAAGGAGTTTGTCTACCTCGGGGCAAACGTAAATTCCACAAATGACACCACAGTGGAGATCCGGCATAGAATCGCCCTTGGCAACCGCTGCTACTTCGGCTTGTCCAAACAACCGGGGTCAAAACTCCTCACTCGAAAGACCAAAGTCATGCTTTACAAAACGCTCATTCTGCCAGTCTTGCTGTACGGAGCCGAAAGCTGGACGATAAGCAGGACAGCGGAGCTGATTTTGGGTTCTTTCGAAAGGAAAATTCTGCGCCGGATATTTGGTCCTGTCTGTGAGGAAGGTGAATGGAGAAGAAGACACAACCGCGAATTCTACGAGCTGTACCAAGATGGATGTAGTCCGGAAGGCAAGGATCCGTCGACTACACTAGCTCGGCCACATCGAGCGCATGGACATCAACGCTCTAGCTTAGAGGGTCTTCGACTCCGAGCCTCCTGGTTCGAGAAGAAGAGGAAGACCGAACCTCCGGTATAAAGACCAAGTAATCGCGGATGTAAGACATCTTGGTCTTGACAACTGGAAGCAGCGTGCCCGGGACCGTTAAGGATGGAAGGCAGCTATAGCTCAGGCTCATGGATCGCTGGCCTGATAAGTAAGTAAGTAAGTATTATCATTTCAAAAGAGAACAAAGTTAAAACCTCTTTATATCCTTATTTCAAAAAAATTATCTAAGAGCCGACCACAGGCTCTGCACAAAGAAAACACAGGAATTGAGGTTACAATATAGGTATGTTTATTCGGACGACTGCACCGCTTTAAGGCACAATGTCGACTGACTCTATGCTAACAATAAATTCCATATCTTATGATCTTCCATCGCGATCACAAAGTCCACCGGATACGCGGGTGTGAACTGCAAGCATGCTTTCTGTATTTTCCCGTGCACACGGCGACGTGTGCTGCAATTTCATCGGCGGGTGGACGGTCGATGGTGTTAACTACAACGATTCTTCTTCTTCTTTAATGGCGTTACAGCCCATGAAGGACCAGAGCCAAGCTTCTCTCAATCACCCATGTTGTGTGTGATTTATTTTTCCCACAGGTGAAAGGGACCTACAGTTTAATGCCGATTCCGAACGGCGTGAGTCGAGAAGCATTTTCATGGCAAGTTTACTACGGGGGGTTTTGCCGAGGAGGAACGTCGCGAGATAAACATTCGATGGCGTCGGTGTTATCGGTATCCGAACTCGCTCATCGTGCGTCAGAGTCCAACACACTAACCACTGCGCCTCACGATTCTACTCGTTGTTATTTTTGCATCTAGTTATGATTCGCAGTGATCTATTGCCTTATTTACAGCCTTGATTAGATCCGATCCATCTCACAGACAAACTTGGTTGAATGTGAGTAGGGCTCATTGTTTGTTGCAACGTTCCTTCGATTGGGACTCGTTATATGCATAGTATATCATTCAAATGACCTTTTTAATAATCATATACAAAGTTTGTTTGACGAATCCATTCAATTCCATATCGACTAAGGCTATTGTCATACGCTTAAAGTACACCGTAAAGTAAGACTACGAGTAAGATGATGACAATCTGGTACAGTGTAACTGACTCTTTTTAGAGGCGGCTTCGGGACTTAAAAGGCGACGATTTACACCACACTCCCAAGCCGAGATAGACAATGTCTCAAACTACCTCGTAGATACAGCTACCTGTGACGACGTTCTGACTACTTTGTGGATAGAAAACGATCGCTTTGTTCGGCAGTATACGAGGTGTGGCAGTTAAGTTCCGGGAAACAAAGAATAAGCAATTTAAGTTAGTTGCAACATTTTATTATCGCCTTTCCCTACAGTCCCTTTCTAAGTGGACACAACGACTCTAACGTTGCTTCCACTATTCGAAGCAACCTTGATAATCTTCCGATGGTAACTCGTTCAGAACCATGGCCATAACCTCTTTTTTGTTCTCTGCACCGCCATGATGAGCTCCTTTGAGGTGTGACTTCTTCTTGGGAATAAGAACAAGTCGAAGGGGGCGAGGTTATAGGGTGGATACGGCAACGTTGAAATGCTTTTTTCAACAAAAACACATTCACCTTGCACAATCAACGAGGAATGGGCTGGCCCATTGTCGTGGTGCAAAGTTCAGCTCTTCTTGGCGAATTCGGGTCGTACACGGAAAACAAGTGCTCGCAGTCCATTCAGGATGCCAACATAGAACTGTCCAGTCATAATCTGTTCGGTCGGAATATATTCACGACGAACGACGGGAGTTCTTCACGTGGATCTTTTACTGATTCACGCCCCTTCTTGAACCGGTTTGCCCACTTAAACCCACGTGTTTTCGACCTACACTTATCCCCATACACCACCTGCATTTTTCGGAGGATTTCCGAGGGTTTTTCACCAGATTTCACTAAAAATTGAATCACAATATGTTGCTTGTAATTTGAGTCACCAAACAATTTTTTTCTTCTTCTTTTTTGAAAAATGCACACAGCACACAAGCAAAACGTGCCTTCAGCCTTGAATGGATATTGGGAAAAAGGGCTCCGCTTTCTAGTGTTGTTAGTTCCCGAGTTATGACACACTTCGTATACTTGGCCTTCTTACTGGTCTAGGATAGCTTTATCGTTACTGGCTCAATACTCGTTTCTTCGATAACAAGTTGGTCTCACTCAATAATGTGTTTATAGTCGTGACGTGGACGGTTTCAGTAAGAGAGTAGTTAATTCATACATATGTCTTAATGTGAGTCGTATCAATCGAACGCGCTTGACGTGGCAAACGCCAGCTTCGATCTCTGTCCCTGTTCAATCCAAGCTGACACACAGCCTCCGCGTGGCCTCCCCTAGATAGCTGCCCTGACACCTGCCAGGTAGTGAACCAATATGTGCAGCGAGGCGACCCCTTGTTCCTGGGGAAAAAGGAGCCTGGCCCTCCAAGTTGGGGGTTGTGCTTAGGGGTAACATCCCTATCCCGGAAAAAATCAATCGTTACGAAACAACCACAAGCCTCGGATACGGGCGGATAGAAAGCTGACGACCGCTGCAAACGATTAAATTACTTGCCAGTTTACACCTGGAATGTGAGGTTCCTTAACACACCGGGTGCAGGCAAGACTCCGACAAAAAGTCTTAAACTTTCGGGATGTAAGCGAACGCCTCATAAAATTCCGCATCAAAGCTAATTCCGGTAACATTAGCTTGCTATGCGCTCACCCCCAACCGAGGAAATCGACGATTGACTCAAAGACGACTTCTATGATCTCCTAGACAGAACTTATGCCCAATGTCCCAGCCCAGATATAAAAATAGTTCTAGAAGATTTTAATACGAAACTGGGCAATGAAGACATATTTGAGTCGATCACGTGGAAATATAGCCTACACGACACCACGTCTATAAACCTACATCGGCTACTCGACTTCCCGACGCGACGGGGCGTAATCTCCTTTTGGCTAGCACACGATTCCCGCATCTGAACATTCACAATGGAACCTGGCGATCACCTGACCAGTCTACCATCTATCAGAATGATCACGTTGCGATCGACGTCAGACACTTTTTCAGCATCCTGGTTGTACAAACCTTCTGAAGAGCTAACATCGACTCGGATCACTACCTTGTTGTAGCCAAGACACAAATGAAGATGTCAAGGATGCTACAGAGTCGAGCTGGACAACGAACGTTTGACGTCGGAGAGCTACAATCGCAGGAGACCGCTAGGATCTCTGCCGATCAACGAGTTTCCGTCAACCTCTCGTAAATTCCGGTGACACCGGCACAATCCACAAAACAGCAGCTGGAGCATTGCCAGCGCGCCAACAGAGACGCTGCCTCTAACGTGTTGGGTTTCAAACCACCGCCAACTAGAAACCCCTGGATTGATGAACAATGCGGGTAAGCCCATGTAACAAAGCAAAACGTCTACAAAGCCGTACTACATGGACGAGAGCCGCCTGTGAACATGACGAGCAGAAACGAAGAGAGGAACACACGCCTTTAAGGAAGAAAAAAGATAGCATGAAAAGCGTGAGATCGAGGAGATGGAGAGATGCTTCCACAGGAATAGTGCTCGCAAGTTTTACGAAAAAGTAAAACGAACATGCCAGGGCTATATAGCTAGAGCGGAAGCCTGTAGGGATGAAGATGGACAACTAGTAGTAGAGTCACAGTCGATGCTGAGAATATGGAAGGAACACTTCTGTAGACTGTTTAGCGGCGATGAAAGATGAAAGATCTGTCAAGCAGAATGATCCATTCACAACGGACGAAGATGTAAAGAATTCTGTCAACCCGACCCGGATGAAATTAATCTGATAAATTTGAAGCTTAAGGCTAATAAAGCCGCGGGCGTAGACGGCCTGTCTGCCGAGCTATCTGGAGCTCATCTGTAAAATATGGTTGGAGGAAAGCATGCCCGACGAATGAAATCTCAGCATCGTTTGCCCAGTCTACAAGAAAGGAGACCTCTATAGCTGCGCCAACTACAGGGGAATAAGTCTCCTTAACAACGCATACAACAGCTTCTCTGCTTTACTGTGTGAACGCTTGAAACCCTTTGTGGATAATCTGATAGGTTCTTATCAGTGTGGTTTCAGACCAGGTAAGTCCACAATAGACCAGATATTCACACTGCGGCAGATCTTGGACAAGATCAATGAATACGAAATCGACACCCATCACCTTTTCGTCGATCTCAAAGCCGCGTATGATAGTGTGCATAGAGAAGAGCTATACGGAGCTATGTTTAGTTTTAACATCCCTGCCAAACGCGTCAGATTATGCAGGATGACAATGGAGATTTCCCGCTGCTCCATTAAGGTCGGAGGCGAATTAACCGAAACCTTTGATGTTAAAAAAGGATTTAGACAAGGTAACGCACTGTCATGTAATTTTTTCAACATCATGCTTGAAAAGATCATACGAGACTCACTGGCCAACACAAGAGGTACGATCCATTGCAAGTCTGCACAACTGCTTGCGTACGCGAGTGACATTGACGTAATTGGACGAACACAGTGTGGGACATCAATGATGCGTTCGACAGCATTGAAGCAGAAGCGGCCAAAATGGGTCTTTTGGTAAACGAGGGTAAAACGAAATATATGCTGACGTCTTGGCCAGAACGTCACAATTGACAGCTACAAATTCGAAGGACTTCGTCTACCTTGCTTCACTAGTGACCAGCGATAACAAAACCAGCGCTGAAATCAAACGCAGATTTAGTCTTGGCAACCGCTGCTTCTTTGGGCTCAAGAGGCAATTGAGAGGTAGAGCCCTCTCTCGAAAGACCAAAGTTGCGCTGTATAAAACCTTAACCATCCCGGTCCTCGTCTATGGCGCAGAGGCCTGGACTTTATCGAAAGCGGATGAGGAGGCCCTGGGTCGTTTCGAGAGGAAAGTTTTCCGTTCAAACTATGGTCCAGTTTGTATGAACAGGGCGTGGAGGAGAAGATACAACGACGAACTATACGGGATGTACAGCGACATCGGCATAGCACGACCCCTACGGATCCAACGTCTAAGATGGCTAGGCCATGTAGAGCGAATGGATAAGACAGCTCCGGACCGAAAGAATCTTCGAGTCCAAACCCGAGGGACGACGCAGCAGATGACGACCGAATCTAAGGTGGCGCACACTAGTGGAAGAGGACCTTAACCAACTGGGAGTGCGTCGCTCTAAACAGCTGGCAAAAGACCGTTGCAGCTGGAGAAGTTTGTTGGTTGAGGCCCAGGTACGCACCGAACTGTAGCGCCACCTAAGGAGGTAAGTATCAATCTGGTAGTACTGAGCCGAGAAACTAAAAGTTTCGACTTAAAATCTTAGGTGAACAAGGCTTGCCTAGAGACATATGGACCAAACCCTTGGTCCGCATCAAAACGGGCCTAGGCCCTCATGAGGCAATTTGCAATTTGAAGAGTTGCGCTAATCATAAAAGCTGAATACACACCCTGTAGATGTATCTCTTATTCTTGAACTACATTAATACGTAGCACAATATTTCTAAATAAGCGATAAGGCGAACAAATATGATAACGATTTTTATCAAGCCTATCAGCTGGCATTCATGTTTTGACAGCTTTAACACGCCAGAAAGTGTGAGACGTCGTGTTCCAGCCACAGTGTCTTATTTTACTGATAACGAAGTGGTCTTATGTCGCCTACATATGTATAGCTACTACCCGCTAGATTGTTTACTGAAAGAAAAAGTACAATTTTCACGAGTGGATTGTCGGACGAGTGTGATAAGGACATCAACACTGGAGAATAATCTGTTAGGATGAGATATGTGATTTGTTTTTGAATTGGGAGATCAAAGAAGTGTCATCTTTGGGGTTAGAAGGCGAGACGAAGATTTTTCGAGCCGGAGCTACGTTGTCCATAAGCTCTACATGGCCTAGCCATCTTAAGCATTGTATCCGGGCACATGCTGCTGTATAGCTTATGCAGTTCGTAGTTTAATTTTCTCCTCCAGATGCTATCAACGCAAACAGGACCAAAGATCGCATGCAGACCAAGAGCTTCCTCATTCGCTTTCAATAGCGTCCATGCCTCTACACCGTAAAGCACGATCCCAGTCTTGCTTTATCAGGGTATTATATAAGGCCAGCTTTGTTTTTCCGAGAGATGGCTCTGTTATTCAATTGCCTTTTGAGCCCAGAAAAACAGCGATTGGCAGGAGTTATTCTGCGTCTGATCTCGGTGCTGATGCTGTTCGTATTTGTTACTGCGGATCCAAGGTAAACGAAGTTCTTGACTAACTCGAAGTTCTTGGTGCCCATTGTGACGGTCTGTCCGAGGCGTCGATGTTGTTCGCTCTTTCTTCATGACAGCATATACATCGTTCTGCCCTCATTTTCGGGCGGCGAAAATAGGTCCTGCATTTAACCAATCACGTCAATATCAACGGCGTAAGCGAGTAGTTGAACGGCCTTTCGCACGATCTTCTTAAGTATGATGTTAAAAAAGTCACATGATAGCGCGTCTTCTTCTTTGTGTGGCGTTACAGCCCATGAAGGACCAGAGCCAAGCTTCTCTTCAATCACCCATGGTGTGTGTGATTTATTTTTCCCACAGGTGAAAGGGACCTACAGTTTAATGCCGATTCCGAACGGCGTGAGTCGAGAAGCTTTTTCCAGGCAAGTTATACTACGGGGGGTTTTGCCAGTACCCCACCGAGGAGAGACGCCGCGAAATGAACATTCGATGGCGTTGGTGTTATCGGGATCCGAATTCGCTCATCGTGCGTCAGAGTCCAACACACTAACTACTGCGCCACGGCGCCCTAGTCTAAAACCTTTTTTGTCATTCAAGGTCTCGGTAAGTTCGTACCCGACCTTGATGGAGCAGCGAGAATTTTGCATAGTCATCGTACACAATCTGACGAGCTTGGTAGGGATGCCAAATCATATCATGGCTCTATATAGCTCGTCCCTGCAGACACTGTCATATGCGGATAGGTGGTTAGTGTTAATCCGCTGCAGTGGCAGATTTGGTCTATTGTGGATTCTCTGGTCTGAAGTCACACTGATAAGGACCTATCAGGGTGTTCAGGTGTTCACACAAAACAGCAGAGAGGATTTTCAATGCTATTTTAGGGAGGCTGGTCCCTCTGTAATTGGCGCTGTCAAAGGGGTCTCCTCTTTTGTGGATCAGGCAACCGACACTTAGATTCCAGTCGTCGGGCATGCTTTTCTCCGACCATATTTTACAGATGAGCTGGTGCATGCGTCCTACCAGATCGTCCTTTATGGTGCTTGGTGCTTTAAACAGTTCCTCGGACAGTCCGTCCGTTCCAGCAGCTTTGTTTGACTTCAGGCTTGATGTTGCTATTTTGACCACGTCAAAGTCAGGGGGGCGGAGTTCTTATTTATCGTCATCCAAGTTGAATGGAACATTCTTCCAGATTCTCAGCACCGACTGCGACTCTACTACAAGTTGTCGATTCTCGTCCCGGCAGGCTTCGGTCCGGAGTTTGTATCCACTGGATAGTTGTTTCACCTTTTGGTTAAACTTCCGGATATCGTTCCTGCTGTAACACCTCTCCATCTCTAGGAACACGCGCTTCTTAGCTCGGTCTTTTCCTTTTTGAGAAGCTTGTTCTCATCGAGCTAATCAATCGATGTTCCTCTACAGTGATCGATTCAGAATTGGAATAGTAGTATCCTTTTCAGAGAATTTAACTTCAATATCCTCATGAAAGTATACACTTAGGCCAGAGAGGTATTTGTGTTGTTACGAGGGGGGGCCGACTCCCTATTTATGGAACCACTTGCCGCTTCTTACGTTGTTAAGGTAAGTTATCCTAATCCACTGAACTTTGGTCAGGTCGTTAAGGAAGTAGGATCCTAGGTATAGGTTCCTGCTTTGGCAGAGTGCCGGACAGGCGCAGAGCAGCTGTTGAATGGATTCATCATCCTCTTTGTCTTCACAACTCCTGCAGAAGTCGTGAAACTTGCCCTAGCCTTTGTGCATTACTGCCAATAAGACAGTGACCAGTGATTACACCAACGATTATGCTGATGTCGGGAGATTAGTCCATGGTTCACTGACGATGAAGTCGAGGCCAGATTTGCCTAGTGGTTAGGCAGGTATGCCTCTGGGTTCATCTCAGGTTCGTCTCAGCCGTGGCTGGATTCGTTAGTTTTAGTTTAGTTTAGTGGCCGTGGTGCAGTGGTTAACATCATCGACCGCCGAGCGGAAGGTCTATAGTTCAAATTCCCTTCATAGCCAAGAAAATGTAATTCCTATACGGACAAAAAGTATGCAACGCAGTTGTGAATGAAAAGTTACCAGACCTACTGCTGCAGGCATAACACTCACAGTGTATGGTCAACTGAAATTCATCCTCTGCGTATGCAATTAAAGTGCTTGAACGAATTACTATGGACTATAACCAACGCGGAATTCGGTCGGCTCTCGCCCTATCTAGGACAACCACCCCTGAGAGTTAACGAACATCAACGACCCAAACCACTGCACTCATAAGAGAATATAAAAAAAAAAACTTTGAACCTGCGCGAGTTTCTAAAAGAAACAAAATGATTGCTAGTGGTATATCACCGCATGCCATGTTTGTTCGTTGCGTGGTTCCTTGTCTGACGAGCATGTCAGCTCCGGACATAAGACGCCAGCGATTTCAGGGCAGTTTGGTAGTCAGTGAGGATTTGAATATCAATAGCAGATATCACGTTCCACTTCAGCCAAGACAGGGCAGGGCCTGAAAGGCCCCATTTTTCCCCTAAGGCTCTCTTGCAAGTGTTTCCACGTTAGTTTCCTTTTTAGTACAATGCCAAGATATTTGGCATTAGAAGAGTAGCTTAGTTTGGTACCGAGATCAGCCAGCCAAACTGGCCACCAGCCATCCAGCGAACCTTGTCGACAGACCGCCAACACGGCCCCCAGCCAGCCTGCCTTGCCACCAGCCCGTCTGCCTAGCCACCAACCAGCCTTCCTTGCCACCAGTCAGCCTGCCTTACCACCAGCCAGCAAATGTGGCCACCAGCCAGCAAATGTGGCCACCAGCCAGCCTGGTCACCACCTCGCCACCTTGGCCACTAACCATCCAAACTGGACAACGGCCAGCAAAGCTGGCCCATCAGACAGCCAACCTGGTCACCACCCAGCCATACTTACCACAGCCAAACTTGCCACCACACAGACAAACTTGCCAAACGAGCCAGTCTAGCCACTAGCCAGCAAACCAGGCCATGAACTAGCCAACCAGGCCTCCAGCCAGTAAATTTGGCTTCCATCCAGTCAACCTAGACAGAAGCCAGTCAACCTGGGCACCAGCCCGAAAACCCGACCTCCAGAAAAAACTTGGGCTCCACCCAGCCAACCCGGCTTCCCGCCAACTAACCTGGCCTCCATCCGACCAACTTCGACAGCAGCCAATCAGCCTGGCCTCAAGGCAGCCAACCTGGCCACCACCCCGCCATTCTGGCCACCACATAACCCACCTGGCTATCAGACAGCTAATCTGGTTATCAGCCAGCTGATCTGGCCACCAGCCTGGCAACCTGGCCTCCAGACAAGCTGGCCACCAGCCTGCCAAGCTGGCCACAGCTGCATCCTCCTGCACTCGTCATAGAATCAAGTGTTTCTTCATGGTGGATCCTTAAAGCCCAAAACTTCAGATTCAGTGTTTTTCAGGGCTTGTTTGCAAAGGTCCTACTGCTGTTCTGTTGATAGCGTGGAGGGTTGAGGTGTATTGGAGAGTTTAAGGGAGACGCGATCGGTAAAAGCACGAGCGGTTGCTGGCGATAGTAGCTTTCCGATGTCATAACTTTGTATTCTTATTCTACTCCGCTGCGTTCATGATATCCGTTGACGTATCTTCGCTACTACAAGATAGTGGTCCGAGTTGATATTTGCTCCTCGGAAAGTTAGAACATCAAGAATAGTGGAGGAGTGTCTGACGTCGATCGCGATGTGATCAATCTGTTTATTGATTGATTGATCTGGCGACCGCCAGGTGCCTTTGTATATATCGTGGAGCGGGAAGCGCGTACTGGCTAGAGGGAGATTTCGCCCCGTAGCAAGATCAGTCAGCCTGTGCCCGTTAACGGATGTGGTGTCGTGTAGGCAGTGTTTGCCGATGACTCCTTCAGAGATGCTTTCCTTACCCAGCTTAGCATTGAAGTCTCCTAGTACAGTTTTGATGTCAATGCTGGGACATTGGGCATAAGTTCTGTATAGGAGATCGTAGAACTCATTTTTGGCGGAGTCATCCTTGTCTTCCTTGGGGGCGTGGGCGCAGATCAGGCTAATTTTGCCTTGATACGGATCGTTATGAGGCGTTCGCTCACATGCCGAAAGCTTAGGACTTTTTGCCTCAGTCCACCTCAAACAACAAATCCGCATTCGAACAATCGTTGTCCTCTCTCCCTATAGCAGTTGCCGTAGTAAATATCGCAGTTTTTCATCCGCTTTATACCTAGTCCATTCCATCGCATTTCCTGGATGCCGGTTACGTCCGTTTTAGAGCGGTCTAGAGCGTCCGCAAGTTGTTCGGCTACACGTGGCCTATTTAGGTACGTAACCTTCCACGTACAGAGCCGAAAATCAAGATCATAGTCCTTTTTTCGTTTTTTGCAAGGGTTGTCAATATCAATCCGGTCCGTTTTATCCGAGGCTTGTGGTTGTTTCGGAGTTTGTGTTGTTTTTAGGTTACGGCTTACTAGGCCGTAGCCCAATCGACTAATCCTGTCTTTTGGCGCAGGAGGCTCGCCATTCGCCCTTCCCCGTTTGTAATTTCAATACGAAATCTCCAGATGGCACCACGAGAAGGTGGGGATGGAACTTACAAACAGTGCCACAAGATGTTCGACTGCGGTGGCTCTTCTCGTATTTTAGCTGGCCAACATCCATCGGATAGATGCTATCCCTACGAGGCCTTTGTAAGTCCTTTGCCATCCCATCTACGCCTAGCCATGGAAAAAAGCTGAACATAATCAACATCCTCTCCTGCAACAAATACAACTGCAACCCTCTTTCCATAACCTCCATTATCCAGTCCATCATCACCAGCAAAATCCGACATAGTCCCTTCATATACGGTTACTCGGCCAACTTACACTTGAGCAAAATCAAAACCATCAGAAAGGCTCTTAATGCCTACCGCACAATTCCCATTAACCACTTGCTACTCGAATCGAACATGCCAACGAAAATGTACGTTACCCGTCCACCTTAAAACTATTCCAACATATCCAACTCGATCAGAACAACAAAAGGCACAACAATGCCGTCCTGCATACATCGCGCAAAAATCCTCTGCAACAAAAACGGCATCCGCTGCAAACCTCCTCTTCTACCTGGCAGCTTCCACCCCTCGTGGCTTTTTCCTCCCTCCACCTTCATCCCGAATCTATGTTCTTATAACAAATCCCACATTGCCCCAGAAGTATTTCGTTCCCTCTTCCTTGAAATCAAAAACAAACTTCTCGACAACGTCAGCTTCAGCGTTACCACTGAGTACGAAACCATCTCCTCATACCTCCTTCCCTCTTACACATCTTCCTTTTCGGCAGAAATTATCGCCATTCTAACAGCACTAAAACACACTAAGACTTCCACCTACCCTCAAATTCGCCATCTGCACTGACTCCCTATCATCGATTGACGCCGTCGCTAACACCACGCCATCTTGGATTCGGTCGTCGTCTGCTGCGTCGTCCCTCGGGGTTGAACTCGAAGGCTTTTCGGGCTGGAGCTGTGTTATCCATTCGCTCTACATGGCCTAGCATCTTAGACGTTGGATCCGTAGACGTCGTACTAGGCCGATGTCGCTGTACAGCCCGTATAGTTCGTCGTTGTAACGCAGAATTTTCCTCTCGAAACGATCAAGGGCTTCCTCATCCGCTTTCTTTAAAGTCCAGGCCTCTGCGCCATAGAGGTGGACCGGGATGATTAAGGTTTTGTACAGCGCAACCTTGGTCTTTCGACAGAGGGCTCTACTTCTCAATTGTCTCTTGAGCCCAAAGAAACAGCGGTTGGCAAGAGTAATTCTGCGTTTGATCTCAGCGCTGGTGTTATTGTCGCTGCTCACTAGTGAGCCAAGGTAGACGAAGTCCTTGACCACTTCGAATCTGTAGCTGCCAATTGTGACGTTCTGGCCGAGACGTCGATGCTGCGCGTCTTTTTTGGTTGACAGCATATATTTCGTTTTACCCATGTTAACCGAAAAACCCATTTTAGCCGCTTCTGCTTCAATGCTTTCGAACGCTTGATTGACGTCCCGCTGGGTTCGTCCAATTACGTCAATGTCATCCGCGTATGCAAGCAGTTGCGCAGACTTGAAATAGATCGTACCTCTTGTGTTGGCCAGTGAGTCTCGTATGATCAAGCACGATGTTGAAGAACTTACATGACAGTGCGTCACCTTGTCTAAGTCCTTTCTTAAAATCAAAGGTCTCGGTTAATTCGCTACCGACCTTATTGGAGCAGCGAGAGTTCTCCATTGTCATTCTTCACAATCTGACGAGTTTGGCAGGGATGTCAAAGCTAGACATGGCGCTGTATAGCTCGTCTCTATGCACACTGTCATACGCGGCGATTTGGTATTCTTGGGCATTCTCCAAGATCTGCCGCAGTGTGAATATCTGGTCTATTGTGGACTTATCCGGCCTGAAACCACACTGATAAGAACCTATCAGATTATCCACAAAGGGTTACAGGCGTTCACACAGTAAGGCAGAGAAGATCTTGTATGCGATGTTAAGGAGATTTATTCCCCAGTACTTGTAGTTGCAGTTATAGGGGTCTCCTTTCTTGTAGACGGGGCAAACGATGCTGAGATTTCAATCGTCGGGCATGCTTTCCTCCAACCATATTTTACAGATGAGCTCCAGATAGCTCAGCAGACAGGTCGTCTGCACCCGCGGCTTTATAAGCCTTTTTTTTTTTTTTTTTTTTTATAGTTACACTCGCACTCAAGGCACTCCTTATAACGTTTTTGAACGTTGTGCGAGCGAAGGTAACAGGGAGGGGGAGAGTTTCGCTCAGCTTGATGTTTTTCCACACAACCTGAACGGAGTGCAATGGTCTTTGGGTCGTATATGTTCGTTCACTACTCTCAGGGGTGGTTTGCCGACCAAATTTCGCGTTGGTTGTAATTCACAGTAATTCGTTCATGCACTTTTGGTGTTAATATTGCATACACAGAGGATGAATTTCAAAATTGTCAGCTGATAGAAATCTCTTACATCTTTAAGATGTAAGATGGCAAGGTTGGTTGCCTGGTGGCAAGGTTAGGGAGCTCGTGGCCAGGTTGGCGGGCTGGTGGCCGGGTTCGTTGGCTAGTGTCCAACTGGTGGCCTGGTTGGCTGATGGCCAGGTTGGCTGGCTACTGGGCAGGGCAGCTGGCTTGTAGCCAGGTGGGTTGGATGATAGTCAAGTCTGCTGGAGGGTGGCCACATTAGCCGGTTGTATGGCTAGGGGCAAGGTTGGTTGGCCGGTGGTAAGGTTGGTTGGCTTGTGACAAGGTTGGTTGGCTGGTGGCAAGTTTGGTTGGCTGGTTTGGAGCCTTTCCGATTTCGGCGTGTACGAAAAGTAATCCGTCTTGAAATCCCTTAGCAATTCCTTAACTTAGTCTATCGTCATTTAGCCTAGTAATTTTAAAATTGAGACCAATCCAGTTTATAAGTGTTGATTGGTCGCACCTTCTCTTTGGATTGTTGCTGCTGCTGCCTTTTGTGTAGCTGTTGTTGTTTCTGCTCCTGTTTCTGTCCCGGCTGTGGAACCTGCTTCTTCCCTGTTTTTTTTTTTTTTTTTTTTTTGATTGGGGTTGCATTTTCTGTTTTTTGCTGCAGCTGCTGTAGTTGCTGTTATTGTGGCTGCTGTTGTTGTCGTTGTTCTTGTTTTGGTTGTAATTGTTGCTGTTGCTTCTTTATTATGTTCTGTTGAACAACAGTTTCTTGCTCCCTCTGTCTTCTTGCTATTTGTTTTTCTTTTATAGCTCGCACCTTTTCCTCGATGAGTCGAATGCGTGTATTTAAATAGAACTTCCATATTTTCGTCTTCGTCGTCTGACTCAGAGCTCGGCAGAGCGCCAAAGGAGTTGTTTTCCAACACGTATGGTGCCTGGCCTGCACCACTGCTAATAAGCAAGGTTACTGCTGGTAAACAGGGTCAATAACCTCGTTTAAAAGGTTAGTGAACTTGTTTATTAGCAGTGACCTTACTTATTAGCAATAATCTCACTAACCGTTTCTAATAACTAACTGGTCAAGTTGGCAAGCTTGTGGCAAGGTTGGCTGGTTGATGGCAAGGTTGCTTGGCTGATAGCAAGGTTGGCGAGCTGGTAGATGGCTGGCTGGTGGCCGGGCTGGCTGGCTGCCGGCTTAGTTGGCTAGACAGAGACCAAGTTGACTGGCTGGGCGCCAAGGTTAGTTGGCTAGAGGCCAGGTTGACTGGCTAGTGGCCAACGGGCTCTAACTAACTGGCCAAGTTAGATGGCTGGTGGTTAGGGTGGTTGGCTGATGGCCAGATGGGCTGCTAACATGGACACCCAACCTGTACGGCAGCCGGCCTACCTAGTCACCAGTCAGCCAACCTGTCCACCAGAGAGAAAACCTTACGAGTCGCGGCCAGGTTGGCTGTTAACTGTTAAGGAGTTGGTTGGCGTTAACGAATTAACTGGCTGATGATCAGACTGGTTAGCTGAGGGCCAGGTGGGCCGGCTGGTGACCAGATTGGCTGGCTGGTGGTCAGGATGGTAGATGTTCATTTACTACACTCACTCCTGCGGCAGATCCTCGAACAGACCCGCATATGATAACGTGCGTAGAGACGAGCTATGTCCAGTTTCGGCATCCCCACCAAACTCTTCAGATTGTGTAGGATATGGGGTCTCAGACAGATCATCACAATTGGCAGCAAGAACTTCAAGATAGTCAAGGACTTCGTCTACCCCGGATCCGCAGTAACTATTACGAACAACATCAGTACCGGGATTAAACGCAGAATAACTCGTCAATTGCCGTTTTTATTTTTTTTTTTTTTTGGCTCAAGAGACAATTGAGTAACAGAGTCATCTCTCGGAAAAACACAGCTGGCTTTGTATAATACCCTGACTATCCCAGTCCTTCCTTATGGTGCAGAGGCATGGACGCTATTGAAAGCGAATGAGGAAGCTCTTGGTCTTTTCAAGGGGAAGTTCTGCATGCAGTCTTTGGTCCTGTTTGAGTTGATGGCATCTGGAGGAGAAAATCCAGCTCTAGGCAGGTGCCTGGTTAATTGTTTTCGAATACAACGCATAAGATAAGGACGACATATGTATCTTCGGCCCGAAAAATCTTCAAATCCGAGCCATGGGACGCCCTTGTGGAGGACCTCAACCAACTTGGTGTGCGTGACTGGAGACGACTGTGCTCGCGGGAGTCGCTTGTTGGTTGAGGCCCAGACCACACGGGTCTGTAACTCGACGAAGAAGACACATCTCAGAGTCGCTTGTTGGTTGCGGCCCAAGACTGCACCGGTCTGTAGCGCCACAAAGAAGACACAGACACACTTAAAGGGAACCAAGACCAAAGGGGTTGTAACCATGTTCGGAACGAGCTAACTTCGGGGGGTTATCAAGGTTACTTTGTATAGTGGGACCAACGCTGGAATCCTTTTGTCGAGTTAGAATGGATGTTGTGAAAGACGATAATCAAATGGTGCGACAAACTTAATTTGCTTACAAATTAATGTGTCCAGAATTCTTTTAACTTACAAAGCTCTGGTCGCGAGGAACGGTCCAAATATAGCCAAAGATCATGTTGGTTACTTCAGTTCTACGGATGATAGCGCACCCTGACAGAAACATCACGCAGACAAAAGGCAATGTGAAGGACATGCCAAGCCCAGGACAAAAAAGAAAAGCAATTTGCTGTACGGTCTTATAAATAATTCTTATTTACTCTTACTATCACGAAGTTACAATATTTCATTTATAATATTTGCGATTATCAGATGTTACCAATGGATGAAATGAAAGTTTCAAGTTTTCCCACAACTTGTAATGCTCCAAAAGTCACGCGATATGAATGAGCAACATCTGATTTACAATGTCAGTTAGTTAAAGTTAAAGAAAAGAATGTTAAACTAAAACAAAAAAAAAAAATCTTCATTAAGTCTAGTAAGTGAGGATCGTTTGTACTCTCTAGATGGGTGGTGCGTTTCTATTTCATGTCGTTGACATAAGCATCCAGTTCAGCATCGAGCTCCTCGGCTGTGGGCGCTGGAGCTTTGGTCGAATTGCGTCGCCCGCCTGGGCCTCCTCCTGTACGGGGTGCACCACCTCGTCGTGGTCCTCCAACTTGAGTGAAAGATTTTTATAGGTACACCATAGAATGTAATATTTCTGAGACTTACCTCGGCGGGTATTTGTCTGATTGATGCTCGGTCGTGGTCGACCTTGTCCGATAGTACTGCCACCTAAACGTGATTTGCCAATGGGCGATGGCACTTCAGATGTGGCAAGTTGAATGTTCATCGGGCGTCCGTCCAATGGAACTCCATTGTATTGCTTCATTGCTTTAACAGCATCAGCTCGACGCTCGAATACCACGTCAGCCGTTCCTGTGGACGAAAAGAAGAACACAATGTAAGACGATAAGCTCCAAAACAAAGATTTTTTTTCACAAATCCTTACCTAGAGAACGTCCGGATCTGTCGTAGTGAACGGACGCGCTTTTGAGCGGTCCAAAATCGGCAAACAATTCATGGATATCCGACTCCGATACACCGTATTCCAAGTTCGAGACGAGCAATTTTGCCGGTCCACCGATTCCAGTAATTCCCGTAGTCTTCAATACGCCACGCTTCGGTCCATCGTACATATCGTGCTTCCAAGCGCTGTTCACATCACCCTAGAATTTGAGAGGTTGGATTTGATGATGCATTTTCTTTCCACTCTGATTCCCTGTCAACTGTCATCACACCGTCGCTTGAATGATTAATTTCGCCTTTGTGCACTAGTAGTAGTTGTAGTATTTGGTAGTATAGGTAGAGTAAACAAGAGCAAATACTTGGATGGGATGGATAATCGTGTGTGAATATACCCCACAAACCACACACACACACACGCTCGCTCTTACTCTAGCCGTGGGAGAGGGAAGGATATATTGACTCGACACACACACATCGCTCATTAGACTCGGAATTCGCCGGCGAAATCCACACGTTAGTTGGAAAAAACAAGATTATTCATCGACTGCTTTCGAGATTGCAATATAAATTTCCATCCAAAATTGAAACGACAAACCATTTTGGTACGGATAGATTGAAACTTTTCGAATTACAGATTTTGCTTCTCTAATTTCTCTGCATGCTGTTGGCGATGAGTACACTAATTTAAAGATGGCCGCTGCCATTTCGCCGTCATTTTCCTTTGAAACTCATATCGTGACATGATCTGATTTGCATTGAACTTTATTTCAGTTTAGCACTGGAGCAAAGGAAAACTTTCTTTTAATTTTATTTTGTTTGGTCTTCCATGCGGAATTGCCAAAGGAAAAGCACACAATTTCTTAACCATTTAAGCTCGGTATTCAAACAAAAGCTAAACAATTTCAATTTCAATATGATTTTTTCTTCATTGCGTGAAAAATGTCTTTATCAAGCTGTCGCCAAACAACGAGACAGCGCCATTTTGTTCGGTCATTTTTTCGCATTCAGAAAGTTTTTTTTTTTTTTTTGTGTAGTTAAAAAAAGTCCAACGATCTTTACCCTGGGAAACTTGGATTTTTGTATGCCGCCACGATTGCGACCTTTGAGAATTGAACCGCCACCTCTGCTGATGCCCTGACGTTGCGCACCACCACTAGTTTGTATTGGCCGGCCACCTTTACGGATCAGTCTGCCGCCACCGCGACGTGCTCCACTGCCGCCACGACGAACTTTGAGGTCTTTGGTCGACTTGATGATATCGTCGAGACTCATTTCGATTTTATCAACCATTTTTATTTGTTCTTTTGCTTTCAATTGCACGTAAAATATGTGATATTATTGTCTTTGGAGTTTTGACTTTTTATAAAATTGATTTTCTTTTGCTGAATATTTTCTTTTTCACACGCGACACCACACACGATCGAACAACGAATTAAACACCACGAAGAAAATTGCGAAACTGACTTCGAAACTGAACGAAGGCGGTATTTATATGAAAATTTGTATGGGCCGTGCGTGTTCGTCCAGTTCATCAAAATGGTGGTTGAGAAAGTGTGTTCAGTACACGCATTAAGTTTTTTTCAATATTTTTAAATAATTCATTGATAATTATCTTATTTACGCCGATGGTGTTGTAAATCCCTTGGAAATTACAGATTTTGCAGGAAAAGTCATTTAGCTGTTGATGAGGGTTTCCTTTTTGTTTATGGATAATGTGAAGAATTGATTTTAAGTAGTTAATGGTGTTTTATAAACGATTGAAATTAGTGTAAACATGAGGTTAGGTTAGGTAAGGCCAAGGCTCACTTAGGCTACGAGGGGTTCATTGTATCCAGTTAACGTTAAACCCATAGAAACGGTAAAGTTGCCCATTGATCTGAACCACTTTGCCCTTTTTTTGTCGAAGGTGTCTGCTATCTGTTGCAGACAGACAGACTCATTTTTGTTTTTTGTAATAAAGGGACTAGTGCCGACAAATGGTACGAGGCACTGCGACCTTTATATATCTATTGCGCCTTCTAGCCGACTAAACGAGGAGCATCTCCACTTCCTTAATGAAGTAGAGAATACTTTTCGTAGGAGCCGAGATGATTTCCTCAGGAGTCATCGTTTCACTGAGAAGGATACGCTTCCTGAGATGACAGAGAGCAGCACATTTACACAGTATGTGCCCTGCCATCTCTTCGTCCTCAAGGCAGAGTCGGCACTCAGTTTCAGACGAGAGGTTCGTTTTGTTGAGACGATATCTCAGACCGTAGTGTCCCGTCAGCTAGCTGACTAGTCTTCTGATATCTACTCTATTAACTTTGGGTATCTTAATAGAGTGTTTGTTCAGGGGCTGTATAAATCGTTTCGATTGGCGAAGTCCCTGAACGCTGTTCCAAAAGGACAGGTGTTGCGATTCTTCCCCACTTGTCTAAGAAGAAGTTAATCTTAGACATGGGAATGCCGCAGAACCTTTTCTGGCAAGTTGATCGACAATTTCATTGCCCTTAATACCTTTGTGCCCTGGCACCGACCAGAGTTTGACTTTGTTTCTTTAGGCGAGGTCATGTAGGTCATCATAGCATTCCTTGACGGTTTTAAAGCTCGTGCTGTACGAACTCAGCGTTTTAAGCGTTGTTTGAGCGCCAGAGAGTATATTGATGGTCACTCCTCTTATGCCAGTCTCTTGGTTTAGATTGACGCATGTTAGGATGGAATGTTATTCTGCTGGGAAGACGCTACTACTCATGATGATAGGTCCTACTATCGCGGTGTGTAACCAGTGGACTACCTTAGGAAGTCCCCAGGTTTTACTGTAAGTGAGTCGACGGGCCCCCATGGCCTTAGTCGCTTTTGTGAGTTCGTTTTTAATATTGGAGTTCTAGTTGAGCCTGCCATCGAGATCAATACCTAGATACTTGAGTTTTCTGAAAATTCTAGGTTTGTGTCATTTAGAAAGACAGAGCCAGGCTGGACCTTTCTCCTCTTTGTAAATGGGACTAAGATTGTCTTATTTGGGTTAATCGATTAACCCTCTCTACCACACCAGTCAGAGATTAACTGAAGCGCGAGTTGCATGCGCTCACAGGCAGCAGTTTCGCATATCCGATGACCAATGACTCGTAGCCACCAACGATTAGCTTGCGTAGTAGCTCATCGATGACTGTCGACCAGGGAAGTAGTGAAAGAACTCCTCCTTCTGGATACCCTTTAACCGCCGATACTGTCACCGAGACCTCCCCGGATGTGGCCGATATAATATTGCTATTTAGTATCTCCCTAATCCAGTGATTAGTGGGATGGTCCACACCTCTGCAGAACAGTGCAGTGGTGATCGAGTCATAGCCAGTATTGTCAAAAGCCACCTCAATACGAGGAGGGCGCAAATCGCCAAACTATTTTCAACACGCGCCACTAGGTGGCAATCTCATATGCATAGGAAGCAGTAGCATCTGATTAGGATGCAGTGCTATCTGATTTCCGTTCTTTTTAATATGAACGATGTTAGGCTGACCAACCAACCAACATGCCCCTCCAACTAGCACGATCTTTTGCTAACCTTTTCCGTTGCCGCACACCCAGTTGGCTAAGGTCCGCGTCTACTCAGGTGCGATCGTCCTCAATTTTTTCTTTCCTCGAGGTTGGATTCAAAGACTCTCCGGGCTGAGCTGTGGTGCCCATTCGCTCTACATGGCCTAGTCATCTTAGGCGTTGAATCCGTAGACGCCTGACTAGACTCATGTCACTGTACAGCCCGTAAAGCTCGTGGCTGAATATTTTCCTCCATCCCCCGTCTGAGTTTGTAGAACCGAAAATTATAAGCAAAATCTTTCTCTCGAACCGAACAAGGACCTCTTCATCCGCTTTTGATAGTGTCCATTTTTCTGCGCCGTACAGCAGGACCGTGATGATAAGGGCCTTATATGTATAGAGTCAACTATTACTCAATTGCCTCCTGAGCCCAAAGAAACAGCGATTGGCAAAAGTGATTCTGCGTTTGATTTTGGAACGGATGTCGTTGTTCCAGGTCACTGCGGAGCCAAGGTAGACGAAATCCTTAACTACCTCAAACTTATATCTGCAAATACAAACGTTCTGGCCAAGACGTTGGTGGTGAGCGTCCACCAACCGCCTCCATCTCAATACTCGCAAACGCCTCATTGACATCGCGCTGGGATCTACCTATTATGTCAATGTCGTCGTCCTATGCAAGCAGTTGCGAGGATTTGAAATAGCTTGTGCCTCTTGTATTGGCCTGTGACTTTTGCACAATCATTTCCAAACTATCGGTAAGGTGTTCACCGATCCGGATGGAGCAGCGAGCATTTTCGAAAGTCATCCTGCATAGTCTGACGAGTTTAGCAGGTTAGTCAAAGGTAGACATAGCGTTGTATAGCTCGTCTCTAATTACGATGTCGTATGTGGCTTTGAAGTTGACGAATAGGTGGCGAGTGTGGACTTGAAATTCATTGGCTTTTTTCCAGGATTTGCTGTAGTGTGAATATTTGGTCGACGGTGGATTTCCCTGGGCTGAATCCGCACTGATAAGGACCTATCAGCTTATTAACAAAAGGCTTCAGGCGCTCACACAAAACGGCAGAGAAGATTTTGTAGACGATGTAATGAAGACTTATTCCTCTTTAGTTGGCGCAGT
The DNA here is from genome assembly GCA_951905685.1 of Eumerus sabulonum. Lineage (NCBI taxonomy): Eukaryota > Metazoa > Arthropoda > Insecta > Diptera > Syrphidae > Eumerus > Eumerus sabulonum. The sequence continues at coordinate 43,392,948 of OX645064.1, forward strand.
CAGAGGGGTCTCCTTTCTTGTGGATCGGGCATACGATGCTGGGACTCTATTTCTCGGGCATTCTTTCCTCTGACCATATCTTACAGATGAGCTGGTGCATGCTCCTAACCAGGTCATCCCCAGCTGCCTCATCACCGCGGCTTTATTAGACTTAATTCCTGACATCGGTATTTTGACTTCGTCTAGGTCGGGTGGACGGAATTCTATGCCTGACAGCGGTATTTTGCCTGTCATCGCCGTTATACAGTCTGCAGAAGTGGTCTTGCCAAATCTTCAGCATCGACTGTAATTTCAGTACCAGTTCTCCTTTTTCATCCCTGAAGACCTCCGCTCTGGCTTTGTAGCCATGGCGTCATTCTTGCAAAAACATCTCTCCATCTCCTTTCTCCTCGATCTCGTACTCTCTCTTCTTTCTTGTGAAAAGCGTGTGTTCCTCTCTTCTCTTCTGCTCATAGATTTCGCGAGCAGCTCTCGTCCATCGTTGCAGCATGGCTTTATATGCCTCTTGTTTTGCCTCATGGGCTTGTTCGCATTGTTCATCGAACCAGGGGTTTCTAGGTGGTGGCGGTTTGAAACCCAGCACCTCAAAGACAGCGCTTCTGATGGCGCTTGGAGGAGACACGATCAGCAAAGATTCTGGCAGTCTCTTGCGATTGTAGCTTTCCGATGTCAAACTTACGTAGTCCTACTCGACTCCTAAGCATTCTTGATATCCTCATTCGTACCTTGGCTAGAACAGTGGTCCGAGTCAATGTTGGCTCCTCGGAAGGTTCGTACGTCGAGAATACAGGAGGAGTGTCTGGCGTCGATCGCAATGTGATCAATCTGGTTGGTGGTCGATTGATTAAAAGACCGCCTACCTGGCGGATTCCCACACCTCAACATCCATAAGGGGACCTGGCGGTCCCCCGATCAATCGACAACCAATCAAATTGATCACATTGCAATCGACGGCAGACACTCCTCCAGCATCCTAGATGTCCGAACCTTTCGAGGAGCGAACATTGAATCGGACTACTACCTTGTTGCAGACAAGGTACGGATGCGAATTTCTCGGAATCAACGGAGTCGATAAAGTCTCCCTTAAGCTCTCTCAAGTCCTGATGCAATCTGCGCAAACCATAGAACAGCAATGGAGTCGTTGTCAGAACACCATCAGAGAGGCCGCCTCAACCCTTGGCTTGATGACGAGTGCAGGCTCTTGTAGAGAAACCGAATGCATACATACGGACGAGAGCCGTCCGCGAGCTTTATGAACAGAAAAGGAGAGAGGAGCATGCGCTTCTGAGAAGAAAAAAAGAAGGAGCACGAGGAGCGCGAGATCGAGGAGATCGAGAGACGCTATCGCAGGAACGACGGACGAAAGTTTTACCAAAAGGTAAAACGAACATGCCAAGGCTATAAAGCCAGAGCAGAAGCCTGCAGGGATGAGCACAGACAACTAGTAGTGGAGTCACAGTCGATGCTGAGATTGTGAAAGGACCACTTCTGCAGACTGTATAACGGCGATGATAGTCAAAATGCCGCCGTCAGGCAAAACGAACCATTCACAATGGACGAAGATGGAAGAGAATCCCGTCCACCCGACCTAGACGATGTTAAGATAGCGATATCGAAACTTAAGCCTTATAAAGCTGCTGGAGCAGACGGACATCCCGCTGAACTATTTAAAGAAGCCGGCGATGAGCTCATCAACTCATCTGCAAGATATGGTCGGAAGAACGCATGCCCGATGAATGCAATCTCAGAATCGTTTGCTCGGTCCATAAGAAAGGAGACCGCTATGACTGCGCCAATTACAGAGGGATAAGTGGCCTGAGCATTGCGTACAAGACTCTCCCTGCCGTACTGTGTAAGCGCCTGAAACCGTTCGTGGACAATCCGATTCCTACCATTATGGTTTCAGGCAAGGAAAATCCACGAGAGACCAAATACTTACACTACGGCAGATTATCTTTCTGGCGACTTTAAAGCCTCATTTGACAGTGTTTATAGAGACGAGCTATACAGAGCCATGCTATGTTTTAGCAAAACTCGTCAGACTGTGCAGGATGACTATGGAGAATTCCCGCTGCTCCATTAAGGTCGGAGGTGAACTAACCGAGACCTTCGATGTTAAAATAGGTTTTAGACAGGGTGACGCACTGTCATGTGATATCTTTAATATCATACATGAAAATATCGTGCGGGACTCTGCGGCCAATACAAGAGGTACGATCTACTTCAAGTCCACACAATTGCTTGCCCACGCAGATGACATTGACATTATTGAACGGACAAAGCGAGACGTCAATGAGGTGTTCGCAAGCATTGAAGCAGAAGCGGCTAAGGTGGGTCTAAGGGTAAAGGCTGTCATCAAAGAAAGACGCGCAACACCGACGTCTTGGTCAGAACGTCACCTTCGGCAGCTATATTTTTAAAGTAGTCAAGGACTTCGTCTACCTTGGCTCGATAGTGACAAGCAGCAACGACACCAGCGTTGAGATAAAACGCAGAATACCTCTTGACAACCGCTGCTTCTTTGGGCTCAAGAGGCAACTGAGTAGTATAGCCCTCTCTCGAATAACTAAGGTATCCCTATACAAAACCTTAATCATCCCGGTCCTTCTCTATAGCGTTGAGGCATGGACGTTATCTAAAGCGGACGAAGAGACTCTTGGACGTTTCGAGAGGAAAATTCTGCGTGCAATCTTTGGTCCCGTATGTGTAAAAGGAGAGTGGAGGAGAAGATTCAACCAACGGCCTAGTTAGACTTCTACAGATCCAACGTCTAAGATGGCTGGGCCATGTAGAGCGAATGGACATCACCGATCCGGTCCGAAGAGTCGTTTACTCCAACCCCGCGGGACGACGAAATAGAGGACGACCGCATCTAAGGTGGCGCGCACAGGTGGAAAGGGACCTCAACCAACTGGGTGTGCGGCATTGGAAGCAGCTGGCCAAAGATCGTGCCGGTTGGAGAGGCTTGTTGGTTGAGGCCTTGGTTCACCCCGAACTGTAGCGCCATCTAAGTAAGTAACTAATTACCAATGTATAATTGTAAGACCTTTCCCTATACTTGTAGTACAAGGCGGTATTACTTGCCAAATTTCATAGTTATAGGTCAACGGAAAACACCCTATACTTTTTGATTGCCTTGCGAGTGTCGAAATATACTTCTTTTGCGGCATAATCCGCCGTATCTTATATTTACGTTAACTTAGAAGTCTGGTTCTTTTACAGCTTCAAGAGACTGTAGACCTAAATATACCGTTTTGATTTCAACTCGATTCCTCCACACGTTCGAGAGATAAAGGGTCTTGACAGACAGACAGACAGACAGACGGACGGACAACAAAATGATCTTATAAAGGTTCCGTATTTTCGTTTCGAGGTACAGAACCCTAAAACACGTCTTATAAACACAAACATTTTCCTCGTTTTCTTAGAATTATTGGCATCACTTGGAGGTGAATACAGTCCACAAATGTGAAAGAGACCATCCAGTAGCAGGCACCGTCGCTCTCTGTCTACTTTGACACATACGATAAGCTGAACATCACACATTCTCACTTCTCTGCAAATAAACAAAACAAAAAACCCAAATCACCGTCAGGGGAAAACGCATGTGTATGCTGTAACATTTCTAATACCGATTCGACCCACAAATCAACACGCATTCCAATTGTAATTTAGTGGATTGTGAATTTCCGACTATCGCGATTGGGTGTACAAGTGTATCTTCGATCTGTGAGATTTCTGCGACTATTAATTCGTGTTGCAAATCTAATTCTGATCAAGAATCAGTGAATGTGTATTCATCTCGGGCACGGTTTAAATATGAGTACTAGGTAAGTCTAGTTGCGCTATTGGGCGTATTGTGGGGGGCACGATTGCCTTGCCCCTTGGGTATCGACGGGTCTAGTAGCAATTTCTAATTGGAAAATTGCACTTTCTTTTTCAATTGCCCACTTATGTCCCTCTGCACCGGTCGCTACCTTTGCTTTGCGATGTTCTATTTTAAAAAAATCGGATTTCGTCATCCGGATATCTATGGTCGAGGCTACAACTCGATTTTCGTTCGTCGGTCACACAAAGTTCTAGATGCAGAACGTGTATACGTATTTGTGTATCTTGTTGGTTATATTTTTTGGCGATAGTATTCTGTGATAGATAATCGGGTGTATATCTGCCGTGACGAGATTTTTTTTTTAATTCAGATACTCGTATGGGTACTATGCGATATCTAGAAACATGAGCATCAACCGAGAAAAAAATTGGAAATTTTCCATTGACTCAGAATGACTGACTGACTGAATGCGCTTTATCGTTGTCATGATTTTTGGTGCGCAAAGTTGCTAGACGTTTGGGTTACGATTACATAAGGTCAGGGTGGTGTTGGCATCAATCGTTTTCAAACGAAAACCCACCACCTATCGGAGTTCGTCTAATCGACTTGTATCTTTTCGCATATCTTTCGCTTTATTCGTTTCGATATACAGTATACATATGTGATATTTAAATTGATAAGCTAGTGAATAATATTCATCGACAAGCGCCTTTACGACTCTTGTTTTCGAAAGATCGATTTGATGAGTCAACATTGCTCCACACTCATCGGCAAACGTTCGTTCGCTCGTCGCGCAATTGTAGCATGGAACCTTGGTCATAACGAAAGTGAAACTGCAGTTTAATAACCTACCTTCCATCGTTTGTCGATTTGTAATTCTTTCTAACGAAACCTCATTGCTCCACTTACAGATGGCGACTAAGATAGATGTCTGTATTCACCTGTTGTCTGCGTCTAGCCACTTTACACCGCCTCGAAAGCTTATCTTTTATTCATTTATTGCTGTTTTTACTTACAATCGATACATGAGTCAAGTCAGCTTTAGCAATTGGGTTTTGTTGTTTTCTATAATTCGCCAAAGGTTCTTCCGCCGGGGACGTTCTTTGATGTTATCTTATTGCCAATTGATAGGATCGATTTCAAAGCGACGCTAATCTGGAAGGGTCTAGACTGTCTAGAGCAATTTGACGCACAGTCATTGGTGTTATTTTTGAACGACCTACTTTGATTTATTTGCGTGACTTGCTAAGTGATCTAAATGATCTTCCACATGCCCTTCTCTATTTCATTGGTTCCACGAGGTAGGTTAGGCTAGGTAAGTGGGTGATCTATTGACGAAAGGTCAAAGCTCACTTAGTCGTTTAACCCGTATAACTTTCTTACTTAGATGGCGCTACAGTTCGGGGTGAACCAGGGCCTCAACCAACAAGCCTATTCAGCCGGCACGATCTTTGGTCAGCCGCTTCCAGTGCCGCACGCCCAGTTGATTGAGGTCCCTTTCCATCTATGCGCCACCTTAGTTGCGGTTGTCCTCTGCTGCGTCGTCCCTCGGGGTTGGAGTCGAAGACTCTTCGGGACGGAGCGGTAATGTCCATTCGCTCTACATGGCCCAGCCATTTTAGATGTTGGATCCGAAGACGCCTAACTAGGCCGATGTTGCTGTACAGCCCGTACAGGAGGTTGTTTGAACCTCCTCCACTCTACGTTTACACAAACGGGACCAAGGACTGCACTTTACAGCGAGAGCGCAACCAGAACTGCGCTAAGACTACAGGAATCCGGTCTCTGGAAAAGGGGTCCTCACGGACATGTATCAGTCTTGGATCGATGGGCCGTCTCAAATTTCAGAACCGTAACCCGACTTCCTTCCTGGGAGAGGAGATTCTCTATTAGAATTCCCTCCAGGGAGGAATGGACCGGTGATTTGGTACGCACGGAAAGTGAACTGGCATTCTACACCGACGGATCCAAAATGGATGTTGGCACAGGTGCCGGAGTCTACTTTGAGTCTCGGGATATGCATCGCTCCTACAGGCTCGATGATGGATGCAGTGTCTTCTAAGCTGAGATCTTCGCTATCAAGCAGGCGGCGGACCTGATCAGCAAAGAGAATATCTCAGAAAAAAGGATCAGCATCTATGTTGACAGCCAGGCAGCCATTAAGGCTCTGCAAGCAACATGGATAAGATCCAAACTCGTCAAACTCTGCAAGGAGAAGTTAGAAGAGATATCCAATGTAAACGAGGTGACCCTTTGCTGGGTACCTGGTCAGGTGAATATCTCTAGAAACGAGAGGGCGGAAGAGCTGGCTAGGCTAAGATCAAGTGCAAACTTTCCCCATATCTCAACTGAAGCCAAAGCACCACCCAGTGCGCTCTACAGGGAGATAGAGACGGAGCTATTAGTGAAAGCCAATAAGCGATGGTGTCGCTTAGATACATGCACAACGGCGAGATCGACTTGGTAAGAAAAGGACGGAAAATCTGCTGAAGTTCAATTGTGGGAGTATTAGACTGGCAGTCGGTGCCCTCACCGGGCACTGCATGCTATCCTACCATGCAGCTCGACTAAGCCACCATTCGTCACCTGCTGTGCGAATGTCCGGCGCTAGCCCAAAAAAGGAATACATTCCTAGGAAGATACTTCCTTTCGGAACTAGAAGAGGTAGGTAATGATGGGCTGAACAGAATACTGGGATTCTTATCCTCGTCTAAATGGTTCAGCTCAACGGTAAATGTCTAGGTATCAACGGGTTAAATAAAACATGTGGGCACAATGGACTCAACGTAGTCTTCGTGAGCCTTGACTTTTCGTCCATAGGGCACCCATGTACCTAACCTAACCTAAAGACTGCACGCAGAATTTTCCTCTCGAAACGTCCAAGAGCTCTTAATCCGCTTTTGATAACGTCCAAGCCTCAGCGACGTACAGGATGACCGGGATGATAAAGGTTTTGTATAGGGATACCTTAGTTTTACGAGAGGGCTCTACTACTCAGTTGCCTCTTGAGCCCAAAGAAGCAGCGGTTGGCAAGAGCTATTCGGCGTTTTATCTCAGCGCTGGTGTCGTTGCTGCTTGTCACTATCGAGCCAAGGCAGACGAAGTCCTCGACTACTTCGAAAATATAGCTGCCGAAGGTGACGTTCTGACTAGAACGTCGGTGTTTCGCGTCTTTCTTTTATGACAGCATATAATTGGTCTTGTGCCCATTTACCCTTGGACCCACTTTAGCCGCTTCTGCTTCAATGCTTGCGAACGCCTCATTGACGTCTCGCTTTGTCCGTCCAATAACGCCAATGTCATCTGCGTAGGCAAGCTACACAACTGCTTGCTTGACTTGAAGTAGATCGTACCTCTTGTATTGGCCGCAGAGTCCTGCACGATCTTTTCAAGTATGATGTTAAAGATATGTATCACATGACAGTGCGATCTGTCCCTGTCTTAAACCTTTTTTAACATCGAAGGTGTCGGTTAGTTCACCTCCGACCTTAATGGAGCGGCGGGAATTCTCCATAGTCATCCTGCACAGTCTGACGAGTTTGGCAGGAATGTTAAAACATCACATGTCTCTGTATAGCTCGTGTATAGCTCATATGTCTCTGTATAACTCGTTTCTATAAACACTCATGTGCGGCCTTAAAGTCGACAAAGAGATGGTGCGTGTCGACCTGGAATTCATGGGCCTTCTCCAAGATTTGCCGTAGTGTAAGTATTTGGTCTATCGTGGATTTTCCTGGCCTGAAACCACACTGGTAGGAACCTATCAGATTGTCCGTTGAGTTGAACCACTTAGACGAAGATAAGAATCCTATTCTGTTTAGGCCCGACTCCATAAAGCGCTATCCCAAGAGCACACAAATAGACTCGGGCTGCTTCGTAAACCAGACGGTACCTTTACCATCAATCGCAGGGAAACTCTGGAGACATTGCTTGAGGTGCACTTTCCTGTTCTACTTCTCAGTCGATGCCTTCTAACGATCAGACGAACGTCATAAATAGCATCGACAGTAAAACGATTAGCCTCGCTGGTAGGCTTTTTAACCCCGATAGAGTTAAATGGATAATTGGCTCATTTAAACCCTTTATGTAAGACCCCGAGAGCACCGTGGCGCAGTGGCTAGTGTGTTGGCCTCTGACGCCGATGACACGGGATCGAATCCCGACACAGCCATGTCATCGAACGTGTTTTTAAAGGTGTTTCTCCTCAGCGGGGTTCTGACGAAACCCCCTGTAGTAAAATTGTTGTCAAAAGATTCTCGAAATTCGCCGTTCGGAACTGGCAGTAAACTGTAGGTCCCTTTCATCTATGGGAAAATGAAATCACACACAACATGGGTGATTGAGAGAAGCTCGGCTCAGGTCCTTCATGCACTGTAACGCCAATATACATACACACATACATGTAAGATCCCAGCCAAAGACAGCGTCTTATAGAAAGGCCTGAACACTATTTTATCTTCTCAGATAGTTCTTTTTGAGGGCGCCGTGGCGCAGTGGTTAGTGTGTTGGACTCTGACGCACGATGAGCGAGTTCGGATCCCGATATCACAAACGCCTTCGAATGTTTATTTCGCGGCGTCCCTCCTCGGCGGGGTACTGGCATAACCCCCCGTAGTATACTTGCCTTGAAAAAGCTTCTCGGAATCGGCATTAAACTGTAGGTCCCTTTCGCTATGGGAAAAACAAATCACACACAACATGAGTGATTGAGAAAAGCTTGGCTCTGGTCTTTTTAGGTCGTGAACCAACTTGGGCTGCATCCCTCAAATCTGGTGAGAAGCCAACCTTATCTCCATCCCCAAGATTGGAAAGCCTAACATCTTTCCTATTAAAAACAGTGGAAAAACTGATAGAGCTCTATATTAGAGGTGTCCTGGTGAACGACCTGCTGAGAATGCGCTACACCACGTGGCGCGTGTTGAAAATAGTTTCACACACAAGGAGATCGCGATTTGCGCCCTCTTTGTATTGAGGTGGCTTTTGACAATACTGGCTATGACTCGATCACCACTGCACTGTTCTGCAGAGGTGTAGACCATCCACTAATCACTGGATTAGGGAGATACTAAATAGCAGTATTATATCGGCCACATCCGGGGAGGTCTTGGTGACAGTATCGGCGGTTAAAGGGTATCCAGAAGGAGGAGTCCTTTCACTACTTCTCTGGTCGATAGTCATCGATGAGCTACTACGCAAGCTAATCACTCGTGGCTACGAGTCATTGGTCATCGGATATGCGAAACTGCTGCCTGTGAGCGCATGCAACTCGCGCTTCAGTTAATCTCTGACTGGTGTGGCAGAGAGGGTTTATCGATTAACCCAAATAAGACAATCTTAGTCCCATTTACAATGAGGAAAAAGGTCCAGCCCTGCTCTGTCTTTCTAAATGGCACAAACCTAGAATTTTCAGAAAACTCAAGTATCTAGGTATTGATCTCGATGGCAGGCTCAACTGGAACTCCAATATTAAAAATGAACTCACAAAAGCGACTAAGGCCATGTGGGCCCGTCGACTCACTTACAGTAAAACCTGGGGACTTAAACCTAAGGTAGTCCACTGGTTACACACCGCGATAGTAGGACTTATCATCATGAGTAGTAGCGTCTTCCCAGCAGAATACCATTCCATCCTAACATGCGTCAATCTAAACCTAGAGACTGGCATAAGAGGAGTGACCATCAATACACTCTCTGGCGCTCAAACAACGCTTAAAGCGCTGAGTTCGTACAGCACGAGCTTTAAAACCGTCAAGGAATGCTATGATGACCTACAAAACCTCGCCTAAAGAAACAATGTCAAACTCTGGTCGGTGCCAGGGCACAAAGGTATTAAGGGCAATGAAATTGTCGATCAACTTGCCAGAAAAGGTTCTGCGGCATTCCCATGTCTAAGATTAACTTCTTCTTAGACAAGTGGGGAAAAATCGCAACACCTGTCCTTTTGGAACAGCGTTCAGGGACTTCGCCAATCGAAACGATCTATACAGCCCCTGAACAAACACTCTATTATGATACCCAAAGTTAATAGAGTAGATATCAGAAGACTAGTCAGCTACCTGACGGGACACTGCGGTCTGAAATGTCGTCTCAACAAATTGAACCTCTCGTCTGACTCTGTCTTGAGGACGAAGAGACGGCAGAGCACAGACTATGTAATTGTGTATCTCTCTGCCATCTCAGGAAGCGTATCCTTCTCAGTGAACTTATGACTCCTGAAGGGATCATCTCGGCTCCTACGAGAAGCATTCTCAACTTCATTAAGGAAGTGGAGATTCTCCTCGGCTAATCAGCTAGCAAGCACAATAGGTCTGTAAGCGTCGAAGTGCCTCGTGCTGGTCTAGCGACCCGCAAGGCTCACACGACTAACTTATCAGTGGGAAAAATGAAAACTCTCATTTAATTTCGGCAGCGTGTCTGCCGAATTGAAAGTTCCCGCATTTCCACAGCCAGGGAAATGACATTTCAATAGGGAATCGAGCACGCTCTCATTTGAGTCTGTCCAGCTACCATTAGATCTTCTAATAGAGGACATCTGTAAGGGAGCTTGGGCAAGGACCTTTCTCAGACGAGCAGCATCCGTACAGGATTCAATAGAGCCACAGAAGCTCCCCGGGAGTACTTTTTGACGAATCTAATTTCTTTCTTGAGCCGCTTAATATTATCTCTATAGGTTGACCATTCGATGGCTTCCTCTTTTGCGAGGTTCCAGCTATGTCTAGAGATACGTAGCCGCCCCGCTATTCTAGCATTCCACCATGGTGGGTGGTTTCTTTTACTGGGTTGCCCGGTAGGACATGTCTTCTCCAAGCACCTTGTTTTGTTTAGCTTGTTGGGAAGGTTTGGTATCACCTTATCGATGTTGGGGTTCCCTTCCGAAGGTCGATTAAGAGTCTTACACAGACTTACGACTTACTTACGATGTGAACCTGGGCCTCAACCAACAAACTTCTCAAGCTGGCACGGTCTTTTGCCAACTGTTTGCAGTGACGCACTCCCAGTTGGTTAACGTCCCCTTCCACTTGTGTGCGCCTCCTTAGAATCGGCCGTCTTCTGCTGCGTCGTCTCTCGGGATCGGACTGGAAGACTCTTCAGGCCGAAGCTGTGTTATTCATTCGCCCTACAAGGCCTAGCCGCCTTAGACGTTGGAGCCGTAGACGCCGTACTAGGCCGATGCCGCTGTACAGCCCCTATAGTTCATCGTTGTGCCTTCTACTCCACACTCCGTTTAGACAAACGGGACCATAGGTGGAACGCGGAATTTTTCTCTCGAAACGACCAAGGGCCTCGTCATCCGCTTTTGTTAAAGGCCAGGTCTCTGCGCCATAGAGGAGGACCGGAATGATTAAGGTTTTGTATAGTGCAACCTTGGCCTTTCGAGAGAGGGCTCTACTTCACAATTACCTCTTGAGCCCAAAGAAGCAGCGGTTGGCAATAGTTGTCGCTGGTCACTAGTGAGCCAATTATGGCCGAGGCATCGGCGTTGTGTGTCTTTTTTGGATGGCAGCATATATTTCGTTTTACCCTCGTTAAGGCTCACTTGAAACTCTCACATTACAAAGCCCATTGAGAAAGCCAGGATCTCTCTATGGACCAACAAAAGTCTCACTGGCAAAAATTGGAGCACTAATTCCGAAAATATTCCGCTGGCTTTATACAGCCATCACCAGACCAATTCTCACATACGCGCGCCCGTCTGGTGGCACAAAACAAAACAAATATCAGTACAAGCCAAGCTCAACAAACTGCAAATACTAGCTTGTATCTGCATTAGAGGGGCTATGAGAACAACCTCCATAGCGGCACTAGAAGTCATCACGGACCTGCCACCTCTTTACCTCCAACTGAAGAAGGAAGCCATGGTCTTCGCCCTCAGACTCGTTTCGGAGGATGACTCTAATTGTAGGCTTTTCCATCCTGACATTTTTACTGAACCGAACAGGCATAAAATCCTAAAGATATCTTATATAGACAATTGTCTCCCCAGATATAACTACAGCCAAAACTATAAGGTTACAATTCCCTCTTGACACACCTGGGAACAGTATAAGACCCTCCTTCAATCACGAATCATAGGCGTGGTACACCGATCGCTCCAAAACGAACGAAGGCGTTATGGCTGGAATATACGGAGCTAATCCCCGGAACACACATCTATCACAGCTTGGACAGGCATAACTCCATATTTTAAAATCTCCTGGAACTAATTTTTTTATCGTAGCTGGGACATTGGTTCTGTATAGGAGATCGCAAAATTCTTTAAGATGATCGTCGCTTAAGACTTTTTGTCGAAGTCTTCCTCGAACGCTGTTGTTCTCCTTGTAGTAGTTCCCGTGATTTTTCGAGGAAAATTAGGGTCAGTTCCCACGAGAGCCAGCGAACCCACGTCGTTGTCTATGGTCGTTTACCTTCAGCTCATGGGTCAGTTCAATTTTGTACGGGTACAGGCCCAAGTCACGACCCAAAATTCGCCAAGTTGTGGTCTGCAAAAGCCGAGTTCTTGTGAGCGACACGAAACCGATTGCATCGGATTCTCCTGCACACTCTCACGGACAGCGGCAATGTTTTCGGTAGATCTCAGCATCGTTTGCCCAGTCCACAAGAAAGGAGATCCCTACAACTGCACCAACTTCAGGGGAATAAGTCCCCTTAACATTGCATATAAGATCTTCTCTGCAGTTCTCTGTGAACGCCTGAAACCCTTTGTGGATAATCTGTGAGGTTCTTATCAGTGTGGTATCTTCTTCTTCTTAACGGACGCCACAGTCCAACTAGCACGATCTTTTGTTATCCTTTTCTATTGCCGCACACCCAGTTGGCTGAGGTCCCCTTCCACCTGTGTGCGCCATCTTAAGTGCGGCCGTCCTCTGTTTCTTCGTCCCTCGGGGTTGGATTCAAAGACTCTCCGGGCGGTGTGGTGTCCATTCGTTGAAACCGTCGACGCCCGACTAGACTCAAGTCGCTGTACAGCCCGTAAAGTTCGTGGTTGAATCTTTTCCTCCATCCCCCGTCTGTGTTTTTAGGTCCGAAAATCATGCGCAAAATCTTTCTCTCGAACCGACCAAGGGCCTCCTCATCCGCTTTTGATGGTGTCCATGCTTCTGTGCCGTACAGCAGGACCAGGATGAAAAGGGTCTTATATAGAGTCAACTTTGTCGTTGGGGAGAGGGCTCTATCACTCAATTGCCTCCTGAGCCCAAAGAAACAGCGATTGGCAAGAGTGATTCTGCTTTTGATTTTGGAACTGACGTCGTTGTCCCAGGTCACTGCGGAGCCAAGGTAGACGAAGTCCTGAATTACCTCAAACTTATATCTGCCAATACAAACGTTCTGGCTAAGACGTTGGTGGTGAGTGTACTGTTTTACATATATTTAGTTTTGCCCTCGTCTACTGCCAAACCAATTTTCGCCGCCTCCATCTCAATACTCGCAAACGCCTCATTGACATCTCGCTGGGATCTACTCATTATGTCAATGTCGTCGTCCTATGCAAGCAGTTGCGAGGATTTGAAATAGATTGTGCCTCTTGTATTGGCCTGTGACTTTTACACAATCCTTTCCAACACGATGTTGAAGAAATCACACGACAGCGCATCGCCCTGCCTAAATCCTTTTTTGACATCAAAACTATCGGTAAGGTGTTCACCGATCCGGATGGAGCAGCGAGCATTCTCCAAAGTCATCCTGCATAGTCTGACGAGTTTAGCAGGTTAGTCAAAGGTAGAAATAGCGTGGTATAGCTCATCTCTAATTACGCTGTCGTATGCGGCTTTGAAGTCGACAAATAGGTGGCGAGCGTCGACTTGAAATTCATTGGTTTTTTCCAGGATCTTCCGTAGTGTGAAGATTTGGCCGATGGTGGACTTCCCTGGCCGGAATCCGCACTGATAAGGACATATTCCCAGCTGCATAGAGAGAGTAACACCTCTCCAAATCCTCAATCGCGCGCTTGTCGTGCTCTTTCTTCTTTCTTCTGAGAAGCCTATGCTCTTCCCTTCTTTTTAACTCGTAGAGCTCACGATCTGCTCTTGTTCTTTTATGCAGCGAGGCTTTATATGCATCCTGCTTCGCTGTGCAGGTTCCACTGCTGTTCTATTGATAGCGTGGAGGGTTGAGGTATATTGGAGAGCTTAAAGGAGATCGTTAAAAGCCCGAGCGGTTTCTGCCGATAGTAGTTTTCCGAAGTCACTCTTACTCCACTCCGCTGCGTTCGTGATATCCGTAGGCGCATCTTGGCTACAACAAGATAGTGGTCCGAGTCGATGTTAGCTCCTCGGAAAGTTCGGACATCAAGAATAGTGGCGGAGGGTCTGACGTCGATCGCGATGTGATCAGCCTGGTTAGTGATTGATTAATCTGGCGACCGCCAGGTGACTTTGTGTATATCGAGGTGCGGGGAGCGCGTACTGGCTAGAAGGAGATTTCGCCACGTAGCAGGATCAGTCAGCTTGTGTCCGTTAACGGATGTGGTCTCGAGTAGGCAGTTTTTGGTGATGACTCGTTCAAAGATGCTTTCCTTACTCGGCTTAGCATTGACGTCTCCTAGTATAATTTTGATGTCATAGCTGGGACATTGGACATACGTTCTGTATAGGAGATCGTAGAACTCATCTTTGGTGGAGTCGTCCTTGTCCCCCGTGTGGGTGTGGACGCAGATCAGTCTGATTTTAGTAAATGTAGCCTTGATACTGATCTTAATGAAGCGCTCGCTCACATGCCGAAAGGTTAGGACTTTTTGCCTTAGTCCACCTCGAACAATCGTCGTCCTCTCTCCCTATAGCAGTCGCCGAAGTAAATGTCGCAGTTTTTCATCCGCTTTATACCCGGTCCATTCCATCGCATTTCCTGGATGGCGGTTATGTCCACTTTATGGCGGTCTAGGGCGTCCGCAAATTGTTCGGCTGCACGTGGCCTGCTTAGGGACCTAACATTCCACGTATAGAGCCGAAGATCGTTGTCCTTTTTTTACGGTTACGCCTTACTATGCCGTAGCCCAACCGACTAATCCTGTTTTTTGGCGTAGGAGGCTCGCCATTCGCCCTGCCCCGTCTGCAATTTCCATAGGAAATCTCCAGATGGCACCACGAGAAAGTGGGGATGGGACTTACTAACAGTGCTGCAAGATGTTCGACTGCGGTGGCTCTTCTCACTTTTTAGCAGGCCAGCATCCGTCGGATAGATGCTACCCCTACGAGGCCTTTGTTAGTCCTTTGCCATTCTCAGTGTGGTTTCAGTCCAGGTAAATCCACAATAGAGAAGACCCACGAATTCCAGATCGACACCCATCACCGTTTTCGTCGGTTTCAAAGCAACTTCTATCAACAACATCATATACATAGTCCCTATGGTACTCGCACATAAGTGCATTTGCCTTCGGTGCACGAATACTGTTTGTATTTAAGGAATCAATTTCGTTTCGAATATTTGCTGAATTCACGATGGTAGCTAGCCCATGGAATGCCTATTGAATAAAGTCGCCATCTCTTTTTATGAACACAAATGCCACGCCAATGTCGTCAACAAATATGGCATGTAAAACAAAGAATAAAAAAAAAACATAAGTTGATTGTGATAACTTTTGTTTTGCAATTAACTCATTGTTATCTCATGACTGTGGGTCAAAATGACATACATACATATGTTCCAATGTTGATGAATGGCTTCGAAATAGATTGTCGTTATCTGCCCAGACTCAGCGTGCCTACGTAGGCAGCTTAAAATAATTTCAAAACAACATCAAGTCTCTTATCGCTCATGTCAGGGAATCTTAAGTCTGTGCCACCTAACCTGGTACCAGTCACGTTTATCGTACATAATGAGTAATTGGTCTTTCTGATTATCCCTATCGAGATAAACCGACCATGTGCCATAAACCGTCGCGATCGAATGTCATATTTTTGTAGGTTGATTACATCAGGCTTTCGGCTTTCGTTTGGAGCAGTATAGTTATATAAATACTTATCTGCATCTAATCACACTTATCGGGCTACTTTGATTTGTTTCCAGGTATGAGGAACCCAGCGGCGGGTCCGTACTGTTGCTACGCTAAGAGTGCGTCACTAACGACAGAGCATGAGGTTGGACTTTCTTCTTTTACTATGTATTGCTGCATTCATGTGGCTACCAAGTTGTAATGTAAATTTGGCATAGACAAGTGGTTCCGTGCATTTTCGCTTTAAATTGTGGTCTAGGCTTTGGTAGGTCGTACATCAGAAATAGATACCATAATCAATGTTTGAAGGGGTTAGTAACCGATGTGTTGTGCATAGGTCATATGGAAATTCTAGTCTGAATTTGCAATTACTATTCAACTTGATTTGATTCATAGTGATTGTGTGCCATAGAGGCGCTTGTCGGTTGTAAATGAGAAAACACATAAGGAATGACAGAGACCACTGACATATGTGTAACAATCATTCAAAGCAGCGACCAGAAAGGCCAAAATTCAATCGTAAAGGAACTACTGCGAGAACATCAAGGCGACTTCCGAAGCCTCAAGAATAAGGAAGATTCTAGCTTCGGCCCCTCATCACCCAAGTCACCTAATGCGGGATGACGGCTTTTGGACGACCTCCTGCACAGAAGCCCTGGAACTTCTTCTGAACGCACACAAACCTAGTCACCAAGTAATATTGTCCTCTCGGCCCTAAAAAGCATTGAACCATACAAGTCCCCAGGACCGGATGGGATCATACCAAGCAAGTTGAAGGTAGTCAAAGTCATTTTCATACTCAAGGCAGGCAAAAGCTCCCATAAGTATGCAAATGACTCGAGGCCTATTAGCCTTACTTCTTTTCTTTCTCTCTCTCTCTCTCACACACACTCTCTCTATCTCCCTCTCTCTCTCTCTCTCTCTCTCACACACACACTCTCTCTATCTCCCTCTCTCTCTCTCTCTCTCTCTCTCTGGAAAAGATTTTAGACATACACATTCGACACAGCTATAGCTTAGAAAGGCTGTCGAAGAACCAATATGCCTACAAAAAGGCAAGTCGATGGAAACAGCACTCTACCATAGAAAGGTCATTGGAACACAAGGAATACACCCTAGTGGCCTTTCTCGATATCGAGGGCGCCTTTAACAATGTTGAACCATGGGCCGTCACCAAAGCCCTGTCTGATCTGGGTGTTACGGGATCAGTGACAGAACTGGTACGACAACTGCTAACGCAAAGAGTTGTCAAAGCCAACTTCGCTGGTGCCGTCTCAATTAGAATGGTCTACAGAGGTACACCACAAGGTGGAGTACTCTCTCCTCTCATCTGGAACGTGGTGGTCCATGAACTATGTACTACTGTTGCTAAAGCAGGAGTGACCGCCTATGCGGATGACATTGCTATAGCCGTCTGAGGAAAGCTTCCCATCACTCAAAGTTACTTAATTAGTTAGTAAACTGGGCCACAGTACTGTAGACTTGGGGTGAACCCCAAGAAGACTGATATAGTACTGTTTACTAATAAATAAAATTCCGCCCTTCAACCCACCGAGGCTGGGTAGAAGCCAACAGTTAAACATCGGGCTAAATACCTTGGCCTAGTCCTTGGCAAGGAGGCTGAATTGGAAACCAACATTACTGATTGTGTCAAGAAAGCAACCACTGCCCTCTACAGCTGCAAGAAAGAGATGGGCAAAAAGTGTGATCTCCAACCAAGCATTATGCACTGGCTCTATACAGCAGCCATAAGGCCCATCCTCCTGTAGGGCATCGTATTTTGGTGGACAGCTCTCCGATAAAACATCCCTAAACAGCGGTAACGGAGGCCTTGCATGGCTTAGCATTAATGTATTATCCGCTAAGGATATTCTCATTTGCACGGATAGCCAATCTGCGATAAAATTCCTGGCTGCGGCCACCCAAAAATCAAAGACATCCCTTAACTCCCGCCTGTCATTAGACGAGATGGCATAGGGATATTCCAGGAAACTGCGCGGACGACGAATTCGCAAGGTTAGGGTCAAGCACACTCAGTCTTCCAACCCTCCGGTATTTAAAAACATAAACAAGCATGGTAAAGCACATGATAAAACTTCGAACTATAGAGGCTACCAACCTCCAATGGAACGAAAGTAACATCGGCCTTATCTCTAAACAAATCTGTTCTAAGCTTAACTTAGAACTGACCAGGGACCTTGTGGCAACCAAAAGGGGAACCTTAAGCACTTTATTGAGTGTCATTACATGTTACTGTCAAACTAGGCCTACCTGCCATTGACTTCTGCCACCACCGCATGGCTGAGGACGAAGAGGAATCAATTCACCACCTCCTCTGCTCAAGCCCTTCTTTTTCGAAATGCAGGATATAACTTATTTAGCGGGCGCTACAGTTCGGGGGGAACCTGGGCCTCAACCAACATGACTATCCACCTAGCACGATCTTTCACTAGTCTTTTCCAGTGCCGCACATCCAGTTGGTTGAGGTCCCTTTTCACCTGTGCGCGCCACCTTAGGTGCGGCCGTCCTCTATTTCTTTGTCCCTCGGGGTTGGATTCAAAGACTCTACGGGCTGGAGCTGTGGTGTCCATTCGCTCTACAAGGCCTAGCCACTTTAAGCGTTGGATCCGTAGACGCCTGACTAGACTCATGTCGCTGTACAACCCCTACAGTTCGTGATTGAATCTTCACCTCCAACCCTCCTCCGTGTTTATAGGACCGAAAATCGCACTCAGAATTTTTCTCTCGAAATGACCAAAGATTTCTTCATCCGCTTTAGATAAATTCCATGTTTCTGCGCCGTATAACAGGACCGGAATAATTAAGGTCTTATATAAGGTCAACTTGGTCGTACGAGAGAGGGCTCTACCTTTCTATTACCTTTAGAGCCCAGAGAAGCAGCGGTTGCCAAGACTAATTCTGCGTTTGATCTCAGCGCTGGTGCTATTGTCGCTGGTCACAAGTAAGAAAGTCCTTAACTACCTCAAACTTATATCTGCCAATATGCACGTTGGTAAATGTGGTGGTAAATGTCCTTTTTCGATGATAGCATATACATATTTAGTTTTGCCCTCGTTTACTGCCAAACCAATTTTTGCCGCCTCCATTTCAATACTCGCAAACGCTCCGATTCGGATGGAGCAGCGAGCGTTCTCTCCTGCAAAGTCTGAGGAGCTTAGCAGGTATGTCAAAGGTAGACATAGCGTTTTACAGCTCGTCTCTAATTACGCTGTCGTATGCGGCCTTGAAGTCGACGAATATATGGTGGATGTCACTTGAAATTCATTGGTTTTCTGTAGGATCTGCCGTAGTGTGAAGATTTGGCGATGGTGGACTTTCCTGGCCTGAAGCCTCACTGATAAGGACTTATCAGCTTATTTACGAACAGCTTCTGGCGTTCACACAAAACGGCAGCGAAGATCTTGTATGCGACATTAAGGAGACTTATTCCTCTGTAGTTGGTGCAGTCAAAGGGGTCTCCTTTTTTGTGGATCGGGCAAACAATGCTGAGCCTGCATTTCTCGGGAATGCTTTCCTCTGACCATATCTTACAGATGAGCTGGTACATGCTCCTAATCAGCTCACCCTCAGCTACTTTGAAGACCTCAGCAGACAATCCATCTGCGCCAGCAGCTTCATTCGACTTGAGTTTCGACATGGCAATCTCAACTTCGTCGAGGTTAGGGGGACGGAATTCTCTGCGATCTTCGTCATTAAGAAATGGATCATTCTGCCTGACGGCGGTATGTTGGCTGTCAACGCTGCTATACAGTCTGCAGAGGTGGTTTTTCCAAATTCTCAGCATCGACTGCAATTCTACTACTAGGTGTCCGCACAGGCCTCCGTTCGGGCCTTATAGCTTTCGTTTTATCTGTTGATAAAATCTTCGAACGTCGTGTTTGCAGTAGCATCTCTCCAAGTTTTCAATCGCCCCCTTCTCGTGCTCTTTCTTTTTTCTCTTGAGAAGCTTATGTTCCTCCCTTCTTTTAAGCTCGTAGAGCTCACGAGCCGCTCTTGTTTTTTTGTATGCCTCCTGCTTTGCTGCATGAATCCTTCTACACTCGTCATCGAACCAGCTGTTTCGTCGTGGTGGAGCTTTAAGGCCCAGCACTTCCGGTGCTGTGCTGGTCAGGTTTTGTTTGCACAGGCTCCATTGTCGCTCTACTGACTGAGTGAAGGATTGAGATGTATCAGAGAGCTTAAGGGATCCGCGGTTGGCAAAGGCCTGGCGATCTTCGGCGATAGTAGCCTTCCGACGTCATAGCTTGGTGTTCTAACTCTACTCCGCGGTGTATCTGTTGTCCGTTGACGTATCTTGGCTACTACAAGATAGTGGTCTGAGTCGATGTTCGCTCCTCGGAAAGTAAGAACATCAAGAATAGTGGGGGAGTGTCTGACGTCAATCTGGTTGGCGACTAATCAATCTGGTGACCGCCATGTGCCTATGTGTATATCGAGGTGCGGAAAGCGGATGCTAGCTAAAAGAAGTGGTGTCATGTAGGCTGTGTTTGCCGATTACCCGTTCAAAGATGCTTTCTTTATTCAGCTTAGCGTTAAAATCTCCTAGTATGATTTTGGTATCATAGCTGGGGCATTTGGTATTTGTTCTGTCAAGGAGATCAAAGAAATCATCTTTGATGGAGTCATCCTTGTCTTCCACTTGGGCATGGACACATATGAAGCTGATGTTACCAAATTTTGCCTTGATGCGGATCATTATGAGGCGTTCACTCACATACTGGAAGCTTATGACAAATCCGCATCCAAATAGTCTCTGTCATCTCTCCCTATAGCAGTCAACGTAGCAGAGGTCGCAGTTTTCCATCCGCTTTGTCCCCGGTTCATTCCATCGCATTTCCTGCACGGTGGTTATGTCCGCCTTATATCGGTCTAGGGCGTCCGCAAGTTGTTCCGCCGCACGTGGTCTGTTTAGGGTCCTAACATTCCACGTACAGAACCGAAGGTCCTTGTCTGTTTTTTGTTTTATAAAAGGGTCGTCGACATAGGTCCGTTCCATTTGTTTGTCCGAGGCTGTTTTTTGTTTCTGAGCAATCTGTGGTTTTACAGTTATGGTTTTCTAGGCCGTAGCTCAACCGACACTAATCGTGTTTGGTGGCGCAGGATACTCGCCATTAGGCCTCTTCCGTCAGTAATTTCTCTTGTAATCAAATTTCCAGATTGTACCACGAGGAGGTGGAAGTAGGACCTGACTAGCAGAGCTGCAAGGTGTTCGGCTGCAGAGTCTCTTACTCGATTTTTGGCGGGCCAGCATCCGTCGGCAGATGCTACCCCTACGAGGCTTGTGCTAGCCCAGATGGTAAAGGCGCCCATCCAGGATATAAAGCCGATGTAAAAATAGCTCAATCCCACCGCTTCATCCGAAGCTCTGATTGGTACGTATGGCACATGCCAATCACTGCAACGTAACCTAACGTAACCTACTTGTGTGACAAAAAATCGCTTTAGCGCTTTGTTTTCTTGAAGCCAGAGGTTAACTACATATTTTCTCATTACTAATTGTGACCATTCAAATGCCCAATTCCACCTGTAAGAATAATTTGGCATTGAGATATATATAGAAAAAGGATTAGGTAAGGCCCAACCCAGCTTATCTCAACCTCTGACATTAAATGTTGGCCTCAGTCATGTACACACCGACTTGAGTATCGATACAATTTATCCTAAAGAGGCTGTGCATTTACCCATATCCGTGGCTTCTCTAAGAAACTAAATAGATTATTGCGCATTATGTTGCCGACCCTTCTCACGCCTCCAATAGATACGGCGGAGAACATGTGCCCTTGTTTACATCCGACACTGCCATATTCCCCATCAAAGCTACTTTGGCACACGTACATATCTGTCGGTGCTATTCATTTTCGGGCCGGGAGGTACACAATACGCCACTTCTTCGCCTTCAAATGCCTCCTTACCACCGGAGATTTTAGTGAATGGCGCGTTTCTCGTCTACACATGCGTCAAACTATCGATTTTACTCGTACAATAATTCGTGTCGAGCTAATGCGATGTGTAAAATCACATTCTGTCAGCCAATTTACTTTATCATTATTATCTTAATCTTTAAAATTCATTTTCCCTGGGAAGCAAAAGCTTCTAGTTTTTGTTTTTGAGCCAAAAATGCATGGAGCGCCTTGACTGAAAATGGGACAATGCCATAACCTATGCAGTCGGTAACGAGATGTTTTTGCGTCTTAGTGTCCTTCTGAAGCCATTTCTCTTGTAATCCTCATGTTTTGTTGCCTTGCATATCTCTAAGTTCAACGGTTCGATGTGGCTAGACCTTGGGGATAATTAAAGTATTACGAAGACATCAAGTGTGGGACTATTATGGAGGGATTTGAAAAATAGTAACTGATGGCACATGTCCTTGTTGGTTAAGCAGAGTTCAATGAAAGTTCATTCTGCATTCAAGGAATGCACAAAACGTCCTTGGGAACGAGGTAGCAATTTAATGAGCTTCTTGTTTTGGCGCTTTGCTTATGTATGCACTTTTACGAGTAAGCTTATCCACGACGTAGAAAATCGATCTCAATGTTTTAGTAGTTATTAGATATGAATTTAGATAGGACGGCTATTGGTCTTTGGAAATTCCATAAAGGCGACAGTGCCTGTGGAGAGCTATTTGTGTGCCATTTGCCTGTTTGGTTGCTTGTTTGAAAGGACATTCTTTCGTCAAGGTACATTACGGCTTGTCAATAGCGAACATTAAATCAGTAGTTACGAACATGGTTTCTGTCGATTTTGTACTTATATGCTGATAATAAGACCAGTTGTACCCGGTTGCCAACGAAATAATCGTGACTGTTATGTTGGGCTTTTAAGGAGTAGCTTGTCTCCAAACGCAAGTTTTGTACTTAGTGGTAGTGTGCGATTTTTACTCACTAAAAACACCTCTCTTTCTCAAATTTCATTCTTATTGCAACTATCTGAATAAAATTCACATTTCGCTAAAAATATACCTATCGCTAGATAGATATATAGGATAAGGGGGTGGGACAGAGTCGCCTAATCACTGCGGCCACGAGTGGGCCTATTGTGATATCCCCCACTTACAGTTCACTCAGAAAACCTGAGTTCGTGATAAAACTTAGTAAGCTTTTGAGTGAGCTAGCAGCGATTCTTCTGCTTCAAGATAATACTTGCCTAGGTGACGATGACGTGTACTGACCAGGCAGTTACAGTGGCATAGTGTGTATGTGCTCTGCTGTTTCTTCGCCTTCATTACACATTCGGCAAGTGTCATCTTGTATGATGCCGATTGTTTTGAGGTGTTTATTAACTGGGCAGTGTCCAGTGAGGAAACCTGTGATTAAATGAATCTGACTCCTCGAAAGCATGAGAAGTTATTTCATTCTTTTGAGGGATGTAGTTGGGAGGAACAACTTGGTTTGTCTGCTACCTTTCGTTTGTAACCAGTAGTGATCCGTCGTGTTCCTTAGCCAATTGTTTATGCAGCATTTGGTGGTGCTGATGGGTATGCCGCAGAAAGGCCGTGGCATCATAAATGGTGATGCAAAGCCTTTCCTTGCTAGTAGGTCCGTCTTTTCGTTGCCTGTATGGCCGCTGTGTCCAGGTATGCAAATGAGATGAACTCTGTTTGTGCTGGCCAGCTGGTGAAGTAGCTGTAGGCAGTCCCTAACCAGTTTGGAGGTGATTTCATAGCTCTTTAGGGCTAGAAGTGCAGCCTTGCTGTCAGAGAGATTGTAAATGTTTTTGTTAAGTATATTTCTGTTTATATTTCTTCTGTTTATATTTGCTCCGTATACTCCAGCCCCAGCGTCTTCGTTCGTTTTGGAGCCATCTGTGTACCACACGTGGGATCCAGAATTGAAGGAGGGTCTATCCTATTCCCAGTTTTGTCGGTTGGGCAATGTGACCTTGTAGTTTTGGTTGAAGTTGGATCTGGGCAGACAGTTGTCTGTGAGAGATACATACATATCTTTAGGATTTCATGCCTGTTTATTTCGGTAAGGATATCAGGGTGAAAGAGCCTACGGTTAGAGTCATCCTCCAGGATCAGTCTATGGGCGAAGACCATTGCTTCTGTCTTCAGTTGGAGATGAAGAGGTGGCAGGACTGTGATGACTTCTAGTGCTGCTGTGGGGGTTGATCTCATGGCCGCGGTGATACAGGTGCAAGCTAGTCTTTGCAGTTTGTTGAGCTGGGCTTGCACTGATACTTGTTTTGTTTTGTGCCACCAGACGGGCGCAGCATATGTAAGAATTGGTCTGGTGATTGCTGTATGTATATAGCCAGCGGGACATTTTGGGGTTCGTGCCCCAGTTTTTGCCAATGAGACTTTTGCTGGTCCATAAAGAGATCCTGGCTGTCTCAATGGTATCTGTAATGTGAGAGTTCCAAGTGAGCTTTTCGTCTAGAGTTATCCCTAGGCATTTGACTTCTTTTGGGAACTATATCGCTTCACCAAAGAGGGTAGGTTTGGTAAGTTTGTGCCTTGTGGTGAAGGCGACAATGGTGCTTTTCCTAGGATTCAAATTGAGTGCAACCTTTATGCACCAGTTTGCAACAAGGTTTAGTGCCCGTTGAAGGATTTCCGAGACTGTGTCTTCAAATTTGCCTCTAATCAGGATCACTATGTCGTCAGCGTAGCCTTGGACATAGAAGCCATTGTTGCTAAGCATGCTGATCAGTTCATTAACCACGATGGACCACAGGAGCGGTGAGAGAACTCCGCCTTGAGGGCATCCTAACGCTAATGCGTGGTTTACTTATTGCGCGAGATGGAATGGTTTCGTCTTTTATAACAATTTTTACGGGGAAAATGACTGATTTCATCATCAACAGAACTTGCTTACTTAGTGGCTCTACAGTCCGATTTGAATCTGGGTCTCAACCAACAAGCTCCTCCAGCTGGCACGGTCTTTTGCCAGCTGTTTCCAGCGACGCACTCCCAGTTGGTTAAGGTCCCCTTCCTCTGCTGCGTCGTCCCTCGGGGTTGGAACCGAAAACTCTTCGGGCCGGAGCTCTGTTATCCATTCGCTCTACATGGCCTAGCCACCTTAGACGTTGGATCCGTAAACGCCGTACTAGGCCGATGTCGCTGTACAGCCCGTATAATCCGTCGTTGTATCTTCTCATTCCGTTTAAGGGTGGCCATTGTCCAGTGGTAAACATCACCGATTGTCGAGCGGAAGGTCTATAGTTCATAGTATGTATGTCCGTAGCCTAGAAATGCAACTCCTGTATGGAAAAATTGTGCACCACATAGCTGTTGTGAATGGGAAGTGTCAAAATAATACTGTTGAAGGCATAACATTCACGGTATATGGTCACTTCAAATTCATACTCTGTGTGCGTAGTTCTAATATAACACCATAATGGCATGGAACATTTGCTGGGAACTACAACCAACGTGAAAATTCAGTCGAGTTCTTCTCGAATCCTATCTAGGACAACCACCCCTGGAGAGTAGTGAACGAACATCTACGACCCAAACCATGTGCACTCCATCTGGGTTGTGTGACAAACATCATAAGAGAATCACTCTTGAACCTGCGCGAATAATAAAAAAAACAAAACGGGACCATAGATTGAACGCAGATTTTTCCTCTCGAAACGACCAAGGGCCTC
This sequence comes from Eumerus sabulonum, assembly GCA_951905685.1. NCBI lineage: Eukaryota > Metazoa > Arthropoda > Insecta > Diptera > Syrphidae > Eumerus > Eumerus sabulonum. The sequence goes on from OX645064.1 coordinate 43,418,318, forward strand.
CTCATCCGCTTCGTCCAGACCTTTGCCTCATAGAGGAGGACCGGGATGTTAAGGTTTCGTATAGCGTAACCTTGGTCTTTGGATAGAGGACCTTATTTCTCAATTGCCCCTTGAGCAGAAAGAAGTAGCGGTTGTAATTCTGCGTTCCATCTCAGCGCTGGTGTTGTTGTCGTTGGTCTTTAGTGAGCCAAGGTAGACGAAGTCCTTGACCAATTCGAATTTGTAGTTGCCAATTGTGACGTTTTGGCCGAGATGTCGGTGTTGTGCGTCTTCTTTGGTTGACAACATATATTTCGTTTTACCTTCGTTAACCGAAAGACCCATTTTAGCTTCATGCTTTCGAACGCATCATTGACGTCCCGCTGTGTTCGTCCAATTACGTCAATGACATCCGCAAGCTGTTGCGGAAACTTGAAATAGATCATACCTCTTGTGTTGGCCAGTGAGTCTCGTATGATCTTTTCAAGCACGATGTTGACTGCGCGTCACCTTGTCTAAATCTTTTTTAACATCTAAGGTCTCGGTTAATTCGCTTGCTCGTAGTAGCAAGAATTCTGAATGGCCATCCTGCACAAATATACGAGTTTGGCAGGGATGTCAAAACTAGACATGGCTCCGTATAGCTCATCCTTATAAACGGTTTCATTCGTGTCTTTGAAATCGACGAAAAGGTGACAGGTGTCGATTTGGTATTCTTGGGTCTTCTCCAGGATCTGCGGCCTGAAACCACACTGATAAGAACCTATCAGATTATCCATTAATCAAACGTTCACTCAGTACGGCAAAGAAGGTCTTATATGTAATGTTAGGGATACTTAATCCCCTACCTTTATAGGGGACTCCTTTCTTGTGGACTGGGCAAACGATGCTGATATTCCAATCGTCGGGCATGCTGTCCACCGACCATATCTTACAGATGAGCTGGTGCATGCACCCTTTCAGCTCATCTCCTTTTTCTTTGGTGGTTTTACAGGCCATGATGGACCAAAGCAAGCAATTGTGTAGACTTGAAATAAATCGTACCTCTTGTGTTGACCAGTGACTCTTGCACGATCTTTTCAAGCACGATGTTGAAAATTTGCATGACAGCGCGTCACCTTGCCTAAATACTTTTTTAACATCAAAGGTCTCGGTTTGCTCATTACCGACCTTAATGGAGCAGCGAGAATTCTCCATTGTCACCCTGCACAGTCGGACGAGTTTGACAGGGATGTTAAAACTAGACATGGCTTTGTATAGCTCATCTCTATACACGCTGTCATATGCAGCCTTGAAATCGACGAAGAGGTGGTGAGTGTAGATTTGGTATTCCTGGGTCTCCTCTATAAGATCTGCCATAGCGTAAATATTTGGTCTATTGTGGATTTACCTGGCCTGAAACAACACTGATAAGGGCCGATCAGGTTATCCACAAACGGTTTCAGGCGTTCACACAATACGGCAGAGAAGATCTTTTTATTATCGTCTTTTTGTCCCTGGACTCTTCGATAGCCTTGAGTTTGAAGGCTGCGAATATTCTCTTCTTTCGCCGCAGTGTCTTGATTTCGGCGTAAGACATTTCCTGCCGTTTTTCAAAGTGGCGATGCTCGAGTGGTTCTGGCCATTTAAATATTAATTCTTTCAAGGTGTATGCCAATAGTCTCGCACCACTTGACTGGCAGCAGTTCTTCCACTTTAATTCTTGAATACATTTAAATGTCTTTGCCTGAAAGGTCCAGTGTATTAAAGCCAAACGTGTACGTGTATATTTTATAACAAATCATTCTGTTTTTCAAGTTCTGATTTAATCAATTCCGTTTGGGGTTCTTGCTTTGTTTTTGATTGGCTTCGCGCCAAATATGCATTTTTTCATTAAGTTCCTTCTATACAATCCTCGACGCTTAGCAAGATCGGCCAACGTAGCTATACTCGTATCGGGCAAAGAAAAAGAAAACATTATTTATCTAGAACATATGTATGGCAGCCTGTTTACGTCTTTCACTGTCGGTCTTTGCAATTTGCGCAGTAAAATTTTAATAAAGTATTTTTAGAAGCTCAGTTTGTTGATATCTTTTTTGTTTAATTATTTGCCGGCGTGTTTTTTATGGACAGAGACAGGCAATGCTATAGGTCACGCTAAGTTAGCTTTTGATTATCGTAAAATGCTTCGCATCTTGTTTCCTGAAACGGCCGGGAGCGGTGGGCGATAGCTGATGCCGCTGAATAGTGAGCTCACCGGCGTCTTTTTGTTGCTTTTTTATCGTGAGTTTTATTGGTGGGTACACATGTACTTTTGTGTATTACGTCGTTTTTGTAGTCTTCCCATTTTGGGATGAGCCAGTGATCAAATTTTGTTTACAAACGAGTTTTTTTTTTTTTTTTTTTTTTTTAAATCGACTTATCGCGTGTCGAGTTGAATTTTGTCAACATGTTCTGTGAGCTGTTTTGGCTGTTACTCATCATGGCTGGGAGCCAGCTACCTAACGTTATCTCTATTCGGATCGGAATAATATTTTACACGATATGAATGTGTAGAGCAGATTGGGGGCGCAGGCACTTGAGGAAAGATTGATAGTTTAGGTTGAATTAGGAGGCTAGCTTCATGCTTCACTTAGATTATATTAACTACGTCTTTTGTCTTGCCACACTGATCTGGTTCCTAGACGCGCTAACTTTTGTTGAAGCATATGAGATAAGCCACCCTCATTGCGGCAAACTTGCTTAACCCTCCGATGAGCGGTGGCATATTAGGCGGTAAATGGAGCATAAAGGGTCTGCCCAGACCCATACATATTAAATACGTATATTTCAGAACAGGGAATTCAAGATAGTCAGAGATTTACTAAATATTTGGTTGTATGTTAAAGTAAGTGGCTAGTATGTATGTATGTATGTTTTGGTGTGTGAAAATATGATTGAATTGAATTGAAGCCACGGAGAGTGTCCCATAAGGACACCAGATCTACATATTGTACCCCCTCTATTGTTCTAGAATCTAGTCTTAGAGGGATTTCTTGAAAGTTTTTCCGTTTATGTTTGTGTAACATTTTGAATCTTTCTCTGGAAAGGCTTGGGAACACGGTTAGTATGTGTTCTAAATTGGAAAATATCATAAAATGAGTATTCTTATAACGACATTGAAAAGATTCATTGGTTGCTTTACAAGCTACCGCGCCGATTCAATGACAACTCAACGGCGTTTTTTAGATGATGATGCTAAATTATATGACGAAAAGAAGTTATCCACGTCCGCTGGCCATATATGTATTTCTTCATCAATTTCATGACAACCCGCTCGCCTTGGTTCAGCTCTCGTTGGCTATCTGTTGGTTTTCCCGTATATACTATTCCTTTCAGGGGATAATTTGAAACGAAATCGCAAATCCACCGAACCTTTATTTCGTATTTCGCGGGCTTGTAAACCTAGTGTGTCCGCTATATGGAAATAATTGCTCATCGACGGTCACTTGGCAATCCGGGGTATATGTATGCTCTCTCTAAGTTTTACACCAGCATGAGCCATACATCGTCTATGGCCGTAGATTTGCTCTGTTAAAGCCTTTCTGCACGAGTGTTACGGTTGTCGAAGCGAACGTATGTGACCAAGTGCTTGAACCGGTTGAAGGACATGGTGGCTTTGTAGATTGGCATATTGTAACTCACCCACAATTCTTTTGCTAGCTGTGAATTGGCGTGCAACACACCAGCAAACAGCAACATCCCAAAGAAGCCATACATTTCGCCCTTGTTGGTCATCGTCTACACTTTATGCTCTTTATTAGAATAAACTTTGTTCTATAGTAAAAAGCATTCGGAGGCTTTTCGATTAGTTTCCCGCACGATAATATTCACGATTTCGGGGGACAACAACGATTTGAAGATGGCTCGGTGATACGGCAATGTTCCTCGTAATGTCGCACATTATGCGAACGTGGCCCTAAAAAAAGGTGGTGGATTCGTATTCCATATCTTGTGATATTTCGAACGGTAAGCCGTCTTCCTGAACAGGAGCAGCCACTAAATCTGGTGCAACAGCACTGGATGATGGAATTGCGGTTGGTGCTTCTTTGTACAATTCCTTCGCACAATCATCATCGTTATCATCCAAATCGACCTATAACTCAATCTCCTGTTCAACATCGGACGCCTCATCCACATTTTCATCTTCTTCTGTCACGTAGTCTTCATCGTCCAAGTCCTCACCCGATTCAAATGGGTCGAATTCCGGACCCAAAATGTGTCCATTTCCGCCTCAAGTCGCTCTCGTTCTTCCGGATTCTATGTTGGTGCATTTAGTTTACGAATCAAACTTGTCATAATATCACCCTCGCTGCCTTCTCGCAAAATATCTCCCAAATAATCATAAAACACGTGATCTACAGATAAAATTCAATGAACTAATATCTCTAACCTGCCATTTTGTCGAAAGAAAACCAAGTAACACTTGAAAAAATTTTGATATTAAACCACAAGCCAACTTACTTTCGATATTCACACTATGAATCCAACGGATCAACTATGGGTCTACTCAGACCCATGTGTGCGTGATTCACGAAAGTCGTTTAAAATAAAATTTTTCTACTAAAAAATATATCGGTCCGTATTGTTTACCGTTTTATTATGTTTACTTCAGCATATTTGAAGAAGTCATGGACTGCTGCTACTCAGAAATACCCAGAAAAAAACTTAAGCACATTTCAAAACCGATTTGGTCTGGTCAGACCCTTACGCTCATCGGAGGGTTAAATTATAAGAAATGCCGTTTTTCTCAACGCTTGTTCTTAACGTGGATACTTACTTTCTTAGTTGGCACTACAGTTCGGGGTAGACCTGGGCCTCAACCAACAAGCTTCTAGAGCTGGCACGATCTTTTGCCAGCTGTTTTTAGCGACGCACTCCCAGTAAGTTAAAGTTCCCTTCCACCTGTGTGCGCCACCTTAGATGTGGCTGCTTTCTGCAACGTCGTCCCTTGGGGTTGGAGTCGAAGATTCTCAAGGCCAGAGCTGTGCTGTCCATTCGCTCTACATGGCCTAGCCATCTTGAACGTTGGATCCGTAGACGTCGTACTAGGCCGTTGTCGTTCTATAGCTCGTTTAGTCTTCAATGTAGATATCTTATCACTCCGTTTAGTGGTAAACATCACCGACTGTCAAGCGGAAGGTCTGTAGTTCAAAGTATGTCCATATTCAAAAAATGCAACTCTTATACGGAAAAAGTGTGCAACCACAACTGATGTGTATCGTATGTGTTAAAAAAAAAAAAAAAAAAAAAAAAAAACGGCCAAGTGCGAGTCGGACTCGCGCACGAAGGGTTCCGTACCATCTGTATATATAAATATGAAAGAGACTATGTATGTTACCTCATCAAATGGCAGATCTTGGTTGCAGGCAAGATTTTTTGGATGAAAATCATGTCTGTTGTAGGGGAGCCCCCCTTAAATATTCATTTTGTTCTGTTTTTAATATTTGTGGTAGCGGTAACAGAAATACATCATCAGTGAAAATTTCAACTGTCTAACTATCACGGCTCATGAGATACAGCCTGATGACAGACGGACGGACAGCGAAGTCTTAGTATCTAATAGGGTTCCGTTTTACCTTTGGGTACGGAACCCTAAAAACTGACGAAGGCACAACACTCACAGTATATGGCCACTTCAAATTCATACTCTGTGTGCGTAGTTCTTATATAACACCATAATGGCATGAAACATTTGCTAGGAATTACAACCAACGTGAAAATTCAGTCGAGTTCCTCTCGAATCTAATCTAGGACAACCACCCCAGAGTAGTGAACGAACATCTACGACCCAAACCATCTGCACTTCGTCCATGTTGTGGGACAAACATCATAAGAGTATGACTCTTGAGCCTGTGCGAACTATAAAAAAAAACCGGCCAAGTGCGAGTCGGACTCGCGCACGAAGGGTTCCGTACTATTATGTATAAAAACTCCAAAAAAAGCATGTCTGTTGTATGGGAGCCCCATTTATACATATATTTATTATATTCTGTCTAAGTATATACAGAAATACATAATCAGTGACATTTTATTCTCACTTTTCGGATAGTTAAAATCTAGAATGTTGAAATTTTTAGAAAATACTCATTTTTTGAGTGATTGCCAATTTGGGTTTAGACGTGGCAAATCGACTGAAACTGCTTTATTGAAATTAACTGGTGAAATATATAATAGTCTAAACACTTCTCAAACACCATCAACATTATTTGTTGATATCAGTAAGGTCTTTGATATGGTTAATCATACTTTGCTACTCGATAAACTTTACAAAGCGGGTTTCAGAGGCTCCATTTATAAATGGTTTTCTTCTTATTTATTCAACCGTTATCAAGTTGTGAAAATTAGGAATGTTTACAGTTCTATAGACTTCTTAAATATGGGTGTTCCCCAAGGAGCAGTATTGGGCCCAATCCTTTTTCTAATTTATGTTAATTAAATTATGTTAATTTCTGCGCTTCATAACATATATCTTCAATAACATCTTAATGTCATCTGTATTTCCTACGCAATGGAAGAAGGCCAAAATTATTCCCATTCCCAAAAAAACGACAGGTACTGTTAAAGAGTATCGACCAATTGCCATCCTCCCGTTCTTATCGAAAGCATTCGAAAAGGCCATATTTAAGCAGATACAACATTTTCTCTCTTCCAACAGCCTTCTCAGCACTTGCCAATCTGGTTATCGGCCGCAACGTGGATGTAAGTCTGCATTACTTCTCGTTACCGACGAGATCAGGGCTGCCTTAGATAATGGTAACTTTGCATTACTTACTCTTCTGGACTTCTCGAAGGCTTTTGACACCGTTAACCACTCAATACTTTGTAGGAGACTCCAACATAGCTTTGGATTCACAACAGAGTCTTGTAAGTTGATTCATTCATATCTTACTGGCAGACAGCAATGTGTTGTCGCGAACGGAAAGGTGTCCAACCTAGCTTATATCCCACATGGCGTCCCTCAAGGATCCATACTCGGACCTCTATTCTTTTCAATCTACATAAACGGACTTCCACTCATAGTTAAGAACTGCTTAGTTCATTTGTATGCAGACGATGTGCAGCTTCTGATTAGTCGACCTTTATTTGGCGAAGGACGAAGCGGTTTCCATGATGAATGAGGACTTGGTGCGCATCTCTCGTTGGTCCAAGTTGAATAACCTTCACCTTAATCCCATCAAGTCAAAGGCGTTGCCCATCTATCGTAGGGCAATAGACGAGTTTTCATTGCACCCCTTGCAGATAGGGAATCAAACCATTGCTTACGTTGATTCTGTTAAAAATCTAGGTATGGTTTTCAATCGCACACTTACCTGGAATGACCATCTCAACATTTCAATAGGTAAAGTTTATGGTAGTCTTCGAGCTCTTCGGATGACTCAAAACTTTATTCCAAAACAAACTAAGCTTTTACTTGCAAAAACACTTCTGCTTCCAGTATTATTTTACTGTTGTGAAGTATATAGTGATTTGGACCACGCAACCTTTCATAAACTTAATGTTGTTTACAATAACATTGCTCGGTTCGTGTTTAATCGTCGCTCGTTTGATCATATTTCCGAGTATTCAAAACAACTCTGTGGTTGTAGTCTAAACGCATTACTACAGTTTCGCTCACTTAGCTACCTGCATAAAATAATTCAAACTAAACAACCCGACTATCTTCACAGTAGGCTGAATTTTCCTCTTTCGGCAAGATCATTCGTCCTTATACCGCCGCGACACAAGTACTTGAATACTAAGCGTCAATTTTTTATCTATGTCATAGGCCTTTGGAACTCTCTGCCCATCTCCATAAGAGGAATTAGAAGCACCAAAAGATTCACAACACTACTCTTCACGTTCTTGGCAAATCGTTGAACTTTGTTCTTTCTTTTGTTTTACTTTTATTATTAATCGTTATCAATTTTCTTTATTTATTTTACTCAGATTTTGAAATACTAAAGGCTTGCAATAATTTATAAGACATTCGTCTTACATTGTAAGTGTTTTTAAATGAATAAATAAATAAATACTCAGCAAATTCTTTTTTCTTACAACCTTTTAACGGCAAAATAACTGCCTTTGCTGATGAAACATCTCTTTTCCACTCAAACACTAACTTAATTGATAGTTTTGCAGATGTTAACTGTGACCTAGATATGTTAAGGAGATGGTTTAATTATCATAAACTAATAATTAGCAACAAAACGAAGTACATGATATTTAATATCAATGGTAGAGTTTTCAGAGACCTTCCCTTATATTATCATGCACCATTGTGTAATCGACTTGTTCTTGAAGATATAGTATTCAACAATCAAGAATGTTTGAAAATTGCTTCTTGATTGAACACGTGGACAGTTTTAAATATTTAGGTGTTACATTGGACCAACAACTTTGTTGGAAAGACCATTCAATATATTTGAAACATTATCTAGGTAAATGGGGTTATAAGATAATTATTCCATCTCAGTATGCACTTTAATCTCTACCCGTTTTAAAATACTAAATGTATACTCGCACCGATATGGAACTAGCAAAAACATGTCCATGTCCGGAACTAAATGCATTATCGCACCGATATGGAACTAGCAAACCATGTCCATGTCCGGACCTGAATGCATACATACACATGTATGACATTCGTTCACGAAATGCGGTGCGGGCATTATATTCTTTCATTTCTTTTCTTCATTTCAGTTCAAGTGTGCTGTACAGTGTACACCAACTGTTCGAGCTTTATCGCCACATCTCCATACTTTTGGGTTTCTTAAAAACCACAGGGTATAAGTCATACCGTATGAGAAGCATGTTCGTTGCATTTATGTTTTTTTTTTTCGTTTTGTACATATGTGCTTGATGAATAAGGGTTGAATGGAACTATGGAACTCTTTTCGTTCAATTTGCGGAGCGAGAGGACATGTGTCCGAGAGAGGACATAGTTCCGTGAACTATACATGTCCGGAATTACCCAACTCTACTTCGTAATGTACATATGTATGTATGTATGTATGTATACTTATACATAGCGTAGAGATGTGTGAGTGTATGCACGTATGTGATGCGTATGCACGTATGTACGTATCGCTTCGTATGTGTGCAAGATCGCTTGCTCCTCTTGCTCACTTGCTCCTCTCCACCTGCCGCGACGTCGTGCGAAAGGGATGCTAGGCCAGCTGCGAGGACTGGTCGTGAGCAATGGCGCCACGCGATTGCCCTCACGCCGACTTACCCGCAGCAAGAATCGCGAATTTGCTACGAGACTCGCGAAATATCCCACGCAAAAGAAAAAAAAAAAAACACCGTCATCGTTTCCAATTCAATATGTCACAAATTTAATTTCCTTGACCTAACTCAATCTAGGTTTACAATTAATCCTTAAAACTACCCTACACCGTATGTCAATAAAAAAAGTCGAAATAAATAAAAAAAATATATGTAAAATAAAAAAAAAAAGGAATTCACTGTTCAAAAAAGTAAACAAACCGCAGCTTGAGTATTCGAACAGTCGTACCGAAACTCCTCTGACCAACGACTTAGCCCGCATCACCAATCGCGACACGCAAATTTGTGATTTCAATACCTTATACAATGAACGTGATATCCGCGACCAACGTAGGCAATAGGACACACGGTACGGCCGCGTACCGGGAACTGCTTAAAACCGTACCGGAGTTCTTCCCCGAAGATCACTCTCCGAGTACTTCGCCGAAGATTTCTCCCCGAGTTCTTCGCCCACTCTCCCTCATGTGCTGCTAGGAACAAAAAAAAAAAAAACAAAAATGCTGACCTTCTGCGGGTTGAACTCCACTCGTTCGCGTGTCAAGCGCTGATCGTACCCTCGGGCTATCCGCTTTCTTTGAGTCTGGTTTCCCAAAATGGATGACTACGAGCCGCTCACAAATGGGAACTGACCGAAAGATGACAACGAAAACCTTTCGAAACAATTTATTATTGGTTGTTTGTAATTATGTATATGTATAATTAATTTTGTTCTGTTTTTAGTATTTGTCGTGGTAGCGGCAACAGAATTACATCATTCTGTGAAAATTTCAACTGTCTAACTATCACGGTTCATGAGATACAGCCTGGTGACAGACGGACGGACGGACGGACGGACGGACGGACGGACGGACGGACGGACAGCGAAGTCTTAGTAATAGGGTTCCGTTTTACCTTTGGGTACGGAACCCTAAAAAAACAAAACGAAAAGCTCTATAGTACGGAATATCTTACTAACTTTTACTTAGGTTGCGCTACAGTGGTAAGCTGGGCCTCAACCAACAAGCCCTTCCAGCTAGCACAATCTTTTGCTAGCTGTTTCCAGTGTCGCACGCCCAGTTGGTTAAGGTCCCTTTCTACATGTGTGCGTCACCTTAGATGTGGCCGTCATCTGCAACGTCACCCCTCGGGGTTGGAGTCGAAGACCCTTCAGGCCGTGCTGTGCTCTCCATTCGCTCTACGTAGAGTCCATTGTGTCCAATTGATTTATTTAACCCGTTAATACCTATACATTTATCGTTGAGCTGAACCATACAGACGAGGATAAGAATCCCAGTATTCTGTTCAGCCCAATATTACCTACCTCTTCTAGTCCCGAAAGGAACTATCTTCCTAGGAATGATAGCTTCAGCAGCTTCTGCAGAAGTCATTGTAGGCCTGGCCTAGTCGAGCTGCATGGTAGGATAGCATGCAGTGCCCGGTGAGGGCACCGACTGCCAGTCGAATACTCCCACAATTGAACTTCAGCAGATTTTCCGTCCTTTTCTTATCATAGACGTGCCAAGTCGATCTCGCCGTTGCGCATGTATCTAAGCGACACCATCGCTTATTGGCTTTCACTAATAGCTCCGTCTCTAACTCCCTGTAGAGCGCGCTGAGTGGTGCTTTGGCCTCAGTTGAGATCTGGCAAAAGTTTGCACTTGATCTTAGCCTAGCCAGCTCTTCCGCCCTCTCGTTTCTAGAGATATTCACATGAACAGGTATCCCGCAAAGGGTCACCTCGTTTACATTCGATATCTCTTCTAACTTCTCTTTGCAGAGTTTGATGAGTTTGGATCTTATCCATGCTACCTGCAATGCCTTAATGGCTGTCAACATAGATGCTGATCGAGCCTATAGGAGCGATGCATATCTCGAGACTCAAAATAGACTCCGGCACCTGTTCCAACATCCATTTTGGATCCGTCGGTGTAGATTGCCAGTTCACTTTCCGTGTCTACCAAATCACCGGTCCATTCCTCCCTGGAGGGAATCTGATAGAGAATCTCCTCTCCCAGGAGGGAAGTCGGGTGACATAGTCCGTTACGGTTCTGAATCTCGAGACGGCCCATATCGATCCAGAACTGATGCATGTCCGTAAGGACTCTTTTTCCAGAGACCTGATTCCTGTAGTCTTAGCGCAGTTCTGGTTGCGAAGCTCTCGCAGTATATGTCCAAGGGTGGGAGGTTCAGTATAACTTCAAGAGCCATCGTTGGTGTGGATTTCATAGATCCCGTCACCGCTAGACAGCCTGCCCTTTGAACCTTTGACATACTCTGAAGATGACATTTCTTCTCAAGCGCTTTACACCAGACAACCGAGCCATAGACTAGAATAGGTCTTACCACCGCAGTGTACAACCAATGTACTAACCTCGGTTTGAGGCCCCACGTCTTTCCAAAGGCTACCTTGCACGAATATAGTGCCACGTAGGCCTTTTTGATTCTTTCCTCAATATTTTCTCTCCGGGATGTTTAAGATTTTATAGAGTGAGGGCTCTACTACTCAATTGCCTCTTGAGCCCGAAGAAACAGCTGTGGGCAAGAGTTATTCTGTCGTTAATCTCAGCACTGTTGCTGTTGCCGCTTGTTAACAGTGAGCCAAGGTAGACGAAATTCTTGACTACATCAAAGTTAGAGCTGCCATTAGTGAAGTTCTAGCTAAGACGTCGGAATTGTGCATCTTCCTTTGACGACAGCATATATTTACCTTCACACCCACTCTGCTTCGATGCTCACAAAAGCTTCACTGATGTCCCGCTGCGTTTTTCCAATCAAGTCAATGTCATCAGCATATGCGAGCAATTGTACAGAAGTACATCGTGCCTCTTGTATTGGTCAGTGAATCCCGCACGATCCTTTCGAGGATGATGTTGAAAAAATCACATGACAGTGCGTCGTCCTATCTGAATCCTTTTTTGACATCCAAGGTCTCGGTCTCCTTTATTATGAACCGCGCAGACGATGCTGAGATGTTCCCAACCAACACCAGCTCCTTTGAACAGCTCAGCAGGTAGGCCGTCGGCGCCAGCAGTTTTATTAAACTTCAGTTTTGATATCGCTATCCTAACCTCGTCTAAGTCGGGTGGACGAAATTCTCTCTCATCTTCGTCCGGTGTGAATGGTGCATTCTGCCTGACAGCGACATCTTGGCCATCTTCGCCGGTATTCAATCCGCAGAAATACTCTTTCCACATTCTCAGCATCGACTGTGGTTCAACTACAAGGCGTCAATGTTCATCCCTGCAGGCTCCCTCTCTGGCTTTATGACCATGTTCGTTTTAGTCTTTGATAAAACTTCCGAAAGTCGTTCCTGCGATAACATCTCTCCATCTATTTCCCCGATCGCGCGGTTCTCATGCTCTTTCTTTTTCCTTCTGAAAATCGGGTGCTCCTCCTTCTTTCTTTTCCGCTCATAGAGCTCACGAGCAGCTCTTGTTTGCCGATGTAACATGGCCATGTGCTCGTATGCATTCTGTTTTACTGCATGTACCTGCCTGCACTCGCCATCAGACCAAGGGTTTCTTGTAGGTAGTGGCTGGAAACCTAATACATCAGGGGTGATGTCGCTTTGGCAACGTCTCCATCGCTGTTCTATGGTGTGTGCAGTTTACATCGGCTCTTGAGAGAGCTGGAGGAAGACACGATTGGCGAAGTTCCTGGCGGTGTCTTGCAATTGCAGCTTTGAGACGTAAAATTTTGATAGTCCTACTCGACTCCGCAGTGTTCGCGATAGCCACATACGTACATTGGCTGCAACAAGGTAATGATCCGAGTCCACATTGGCTCATCGGAAAGTTCGGACATCCAAGATGCTGGAGGAATGTCTGGCGTCCATCGCAATGTGATCGATTTGATTAACCGATAATTGATCAGGAGACCGCCAGGTCACCTTATAGATATTGGGATGTGGGAACCGTGTGCTAGCTACTAGGGGATTACGCCCCGTCACAAGGACTTTTAGCCTGTATCCGTTTTTGGATGATGTTGTGTAGGTTGTGCTCTCCTACGACTCGTTCAAAGATGTATTCCTTACCTAGCTTCGCGCTGAAATCTCCTAGAACCATCTTGGTGTCATAGCTGGGACATTTAGCGTATGTTCTATCCAGGAGGTCATAGAAGTCGTCTTTCATTCTGTCGTCTTTTCCTTCTGTGGGGGCGTGAACGTACATATATCAAGCCGATGTTCCCGAAGATAGTTTTGATGCGGATTATTATGAGGCGTTCGCTCGCATGCCGGAAGCTAGGACTTTTTGTCTTAGTCCACCTCGAACAACAAATCTGCAGGGTTCCGCAGAGCGGGTTCGAGTCCTGAGAAGCTCTCCCCTGAACTTATTCTGGCGAGTTCATCAGAGATCTCATTTTCTTGGATCCCAGAGTGAGCTGGAACCCACTCAAGTCTTACCGACTCTGTTCAAGAAGGACTTGAGTTCATGCACAAGCTAGTTAGGCGAATGGACACAGCTTTGAGTGCAGCGTGGTTGTCACTGCAGACGCATATGCTTTTTTCCCTCCACCTGTGCCTCACAACGTGGGATTGCGTATATCTCGGATTGGAAGACAGACGCAGATTTTGCTGACGAGAAGTGCAGTCGGATGTTTTCGCGCTCAAAGAAGACCCCAGCACCGGACACCCGCCTAGATCTGGAGCCATCCGCGAAAATGCGAAGACAATCCTTTCCAGGTTCAGTATCCAGTTAGAGCCAATTCTGACGCCATGGAAACTCGACTGTGAATTTACAGCGCAGTAAGATAACGGGTGTCAATGCGACAGGAGGCAGTCCATGAGACAGGGGAAGGCAGGAAAATTTTTGCGGAAGCACACTGTTATTCCTATGCGAGTTGTACCAAAAGCCATTTCTGTTGAGACGGGACATGGTTTTCAGAGCACACCCTCTGATAAACATATCAAGAGGTGGAAGGTTCATCAAAGCATCTAGAGCAGCGCCCGGCGTGCTTTGGAGTTTCGTAAAAGAGGCTACGACGTGTTTGCGTGTTAGTCTGTTCCACCAGACAACCAATACATATCAGATTGCCACGTAGATCCAGAGGATCTTTGCCGGCGATAAGCCCCATGTTTTGCCAAAAGCTCCTTTGCATTGCCAGAAAGCTGAAAGCGCATTGGTGGTTTTTGACTCAACATGCTTTGACCAAAGAAACTTGTTATCTAAGATGACTACTAGATACTTAGCCTCCTTGGATATCGGGATGGAAGTCTCTTTTAGTACCAGCTGAGTCATGTCAGAATTTTTCCTCCTTCTAGTGAAGAGAACGACATCGGTCTTAAGAGGATTAACCGACAACCCATTTCTGGTACACCAATAGTCCTGGGCATAGATTCCAGAGGCATTGAGAGCATCAAGCAGAGAGTCGACCACCATGCATCATTACAATGGAGAAAGGACGCTACCTTGCGGGCAGCCGCTGTTTACGCTGGATTTGACACGCTGGCGCTGGTCGAGGCCCGCATCAGCGGTTAATGTCCTGTGCACAAGCATTGCTTTGATCCACAAGACCAAGCTTATCAAAAGCTCCCTCCCTCCGGGCGCGCATTCAGTTCTCCCAACAAGGTTTTGAAGCGCAGTCTCGCAGGATTTCCCGCGCTGATAAGCATGTTGCATCTCCGAAGGAGGATGTATTCGAAGGGTAACTTCGCACACGTGCGTCTCTATCAGTCTCTCAGCAAATTCAGTGGCTTCAGTCGTTACGACGCGCGACCAGCTACGATGAGTTGTTTTCATCGTTCCAGTTGCAGTCTTGAATGAGTGTGCAACGAGCCCATGGTGATCTGATTTCCCGGGAATTGAGTCTGACGCAGTTTCCGCTTTAGACTCAGTAAAGGTAGCATCAGATCTCCGGAGTGTACCAAGCTTTGTCGATTTTCCCCGTTTGAGGACTTAACCAACTTGCTAGTCGCACTCAGAGATTTGATCTCTTCGCAGAAGGTCTTATGAGAACTGTTTTTCGATTTACGAAAAAGCTTCTTATATTCTTTCTGCTTCGACCGGTTCCAGTCATGTTCCGAATTCGATTTGAGCGATATATTCAGAATGCAACCTTACTTTATGGCCACAGTAGTGTAAGCGATCAAAGGATAGCATCCGGCCCAGTCCGTGGTAATCTCCGGATTATGTCCACGCCAGTGATTTGAACGAGCTTAGGTAGGTAGGTAGGTAGTTTTTAGTCTTCCCAGAATTGAGAAGAATGCACATAGGCCAGGGAGGCCCGTTGTGCAGCTACGATAGGGTTTTACCCCCCTATTCGTGGAACCATTTTGTGTTTCTTAAGAAGTTAAGAAGGTTAGGTATCCCTACTTTCTGAACATCTGTCAGACCGTTAAGGAATTAAGAGCCTAGGTAACTTTTCCTAATGTTGCAAAAAGCTGGACAGGCACAGAGAAGGTGGTGAATAGATTCGACCTCCTCCTCGTCCTGACAGCTTTTGCAGAAATCATTCGGAACTATTCCTAGTTTTTGTGCGTGACTGTCAATGAGGCAGTATCCTGTGATGACACCAATGACCTTGTAGATGTCAGTTCTTTTTAGGGAGATTATACTCCTTGTGCGTTGGCTGTCAAGCCGAGGCCAGATTTGCCTGGTGATGACGCAGGTATGTCCCTGGGTCCATCTCAGGTTCGTCTCGGCCCTGGCGAGATTGGCTAGATTATGTTTAATGGTTGTAAGGGGTACTCCCTCACAAGCCACGATTGATTGTAGCGTCGTTCCTTGTTTGGCGAGTGTGTCGGCTTTTTCATTACCTGTAATGTCGCTGTGTCCCGGTACCCAGATAAGCTGTCTGTTGAACTGTTCTGCCATCTCGTTAAGAGATCGGCGACAATCGAGACTAGATTTTGATGTGTACACATAGGACTCCAACGACTTTAAGGCTGCTTGACTGTCTGTGAGAATTCGAATATCCGTGGTGGATATTACGTTCCACTTCAGCCAAGACAGAGCCTCTTTTATTGCCAACAGTTCCGCCTGGAAAACGCTGCAGTGATCTGGTAATTTTAAAGCTTTATACAGCTTAAGTTGTTTGCAGAATACTCCAGACCCGTCAATGTAGAAATCCACGCATTTTTTGCGGGGTTGAGTTTGACGAGTCCAGTTCTGTCTGTCCGGATATACGGTCGTGAAGTTTTTGTCCAAGACTATGGTGGGTTCTATGTGGTCCAAGTTTTCTGCCATAGTTATCCTGTTTTGAAGGATAGAGGAGTGGCCAGTGACATAGCTCGCCCAATTCGAGTTGGCCTTTAGTCTTATGGCCGTGAGGGTGGCAATTTGCTTACCGAAAATATCGAGTGGTGTAAGGTCTAGTATCATGTTAAGTGCAGCCGTTGGTGTGGACCTAAGGGCCCCGGTAATGCACATACATGCCATCCTTTGTACCTTCTCGAGTTGTTTGTGGTATGTTGTCTTGTCCAGTGCAGTCCACCAGACTATCACTCCATACATTAGTATGGGTCTAACGACCGTGATGTAGAGCCATAGGGTGATCTTGGGGTTGAATCCCCATTTTTTTCCTAGGGCTTTCTTACATGTGTAGAGAGCTATTGTTGCTTTTTTTGCTCTTTCAATTGTATTGCCCTTCCAAGTTAATTTCTTATCGTTGGCACTAGAGGAATAGGTTAGCCTGGTATCGAGCAGAGTGATAGGGCAGTTTTCCGGGATTTTATGCTTTTTGGTAAATAGCACGACCTCCGTTTTCTGGGGATTAACCCTGAGTCCGTTACTATTCGCCCATTTGCACAGAAATGAGAATGCCGATTGCATGCGGTCATTCAGTGTAGATAGGTATTTGCCTGAGATTGAGTTTAATGCATGTTCATATTAGTATTTCCAGCACTCACCGTGTAAACTACATTACAGAAAATTAAACATGAGCTCGTGGGTCTGAAGGCAGGTTACTCGCATGATGGTCCTTAGAGGCAGTTCGTAACGTAGGTTTCGTGGTCATTCCCCAGAAGCCGATTTTGTGCGAATGTGGGGAATGTGGTTTCAAGGCAAAATATCGGAAAGACTACCATGAACCACTGTTGTAGGAAAGTGATGGGACATTTTTCGATTTTGAAAATGTTGCTGGCTCATATAGGAAGGTATGTACTGATAGAATGTATTCCAACCTTTGCTGACCATGTACAAATAAATCAACAAACAGTCGTCAGCCTGAGTGAGTGAGTCTTAAAGGCTGTCCTATTCGAATGTGTGCCCTGACTCATTGTTAATTTTCTGTTTTTGTTTTCATATTTCAAAATGCTTTTTGACAGTTTTGTTGGCTGTTTGGCCATTGTGTTGAGGTTCTTTTTTGTTTTTTAAATTAAATCCACCATTTTGTCTGGGATGTACAAAGAGAAAAGAAAAAGAATTTGGCAATGATCGCAGACCGGTGGCCTTCAGATTATTTTTATCTCATAAACACTAAAACACGGCGGGGTACTGGCAAAACCCCCCGTAGTATAACTTGCCTAGAAAAAGCTTCTCGACTCACGCCGTTCGGAACCGGCAATAAACTGTAGGTCCCTTTCACTTATGGGAAAATGAAACCACACACAACATGGTTGATTGAAAGAGAAGCTCGGCTCAGGTCCTTCATGGACTGTAACGCCAACATACATACATACATACATGCTAGTGGACAACACTCATGGTCTCCGTCGTCGTACGGTGCGTACAGATGAGAATGTGGCTGCTGTGGCCGAGAGTGTGAGACTTAACTCACGAACATCAACCCGCCACCGATCTCAACAGCTCAACATGTCACGCATTGGCCTGTGGAGAATTCTGCACAAAGATCTCGGTTTATTCGCTTACAAGGTCTAACTGACTCAGTAATTGAAAACGCGCGACCAACCGCTTCGTTATCACTTCGCAGTGTAGGCCTTAGAGCAGCGATTTAGGGCGAAAAATCATCTTTTCTGACGAAGCGCTTTTCCATCACGGCGGCATACCCGCAGGTTATTGTCGAGAAGCCAGTGCATCCAGTGACAGTTTGGTGCGGACTGTGTAGTGATGGCATCATTGAACCATTTTTCTCCAAAAATGAGGCTGGGAACAACGTTTCGTTCAACGGCGGGCGGTACAGAGTCATATTAACGGACTTTTTTTGTTACTGAAATTGTAGAGATTGACTTGGACGAGCTTTGGTTCATGCAGGATGGCGCTCCATGCCACACAGCCCATGCCACAATCGATCTTTTACGTACCAAATTCCCAAATCGTGTTATCAGCCGTCTTGGCGATAAACTGAAGCGCGAGCTGCATACACTCACAGGCAGCAGTTTCGCACTTGCCCGTAACAATGACTACTCTGTCGTCGGCATATCCGTTGACCTCGTAGCGACGAGTGGTTAGCTTGCGTAGTAGGTCATCGATAACTATCGACCAGAGAAGGGGTGAAAGGTTTTGTAGTTAAGTTGGGTTAGGTAAGTGGGTGCCCTACTGACGAAAATTCAAGGCTCACGTAGACTACGTAGAGTCCATTGTGCCCAATTAATTTTTTAACCCGTTGAGACCTAGACATTTACCGTTGAGCTGGACCATCCAGACGAGGATAAGAATCCTAGTATTCTGTATGTATATTGGCGTTACAGTCCATGAAGGACCAAAGCCGAGCTTCTCTCAATCACCCATGTTGTGTGTGATTTTATTTTTCCTAGAGGTGAAAGGGACCTTACAGTTTATTGCCGGTTCCGCACGGGGAAATTAGAGAAGCTTTTCTTGACAATTATATTACAGGGGGTTTTGTCAGCACCCCGCTGAGGAGAAGCACCGGGAAAAACACGTTCGGTGACATAGCTGTTGTCGGGATTCGATCCCTGGTCATTCACATGACCAGGTACCCAGCAGAGGGTCACCTCGTTTACATTCGATATCTCTTCTAACTTCTCTTTGCAGAGTTTGACGAGTTTGGATCTTATCCATGCTGCCTGCAGAGCCTTAATGGCTGCCTGGCTGTCAACATAGATGTTGATCCTTTCTCCTGAGAGATTCTCTCTGCTAATCAGGTCTGCCGCCTGCTTGATTGCGATGACCTCAGCTTGGAAAACACTGCATCCATCATCGAGTCTATAGGAGCGATGTATATCCCGAGACTCCGGTACTCCATTTTGGATCAGTCGGTGTAGAATGCCAGTTCATTTTCCGTGGGTACCATATCACCGATCCATTCCTCCCTGGAGGGGATTCTAATAGCGAATGTCCTCTCCCAGGAAGGAAGTCGGGTGACATAGTTCGTTTCGGTTCTGAAACCGATGCGTGGTCGTTAAGACTCTTTTTCCAGAAACCGGATTCTTGTAGTCTTAGCGCAGTTCTGGCTGCGACGCTCTCGCAGTGTATGTCCAAGGGTGGGAGGTTCAGCAAAACTTCAAGAGCCGCGGTTGGTGTGGACTTCATAGATCCAGCCACAGCCAGACAGCCTGCCCTTTGAACCTTTGAAGTTACTCCTCGCTTTCTTATAATTGAACAGAAGGTTACGCATACGCCCTGTCATAGGAGCGACTTGTCAGATTTCTTTATAAACCTACCGTAAGATCTTACGTTTCTAATCACTTAATTGACAAAGATGTGTGTTGTTCCGCTTATTGAACTAAGGTGATGTCAGCTAATTCAAAGGTCGTCTGTTGTTTTGTTGACATTCCATTGCACTTACTTGTCAAATGTGGACTTTGCTGTAGCAACTGACTATGTTACAAATCGATTTCTAGAATTCTATTCTAATTTCCCCCGCCGATCAAAGTTCATGAACTTGTAAAACGTGTGCCATTCCCCCATTGACTTTCCATTTGAATTGAGTAACGACAATTATTGTTGGCGTGTGGCGTGGAATTAACGATTATATTACATCAATAGAAATGGATAAATGACCGTTCATCAAAGCGAATCAATCGTACACGGTACGAGTTGCCATGAAATTCAATAGCATGCAACGTGCATTTTAGCAGAAATATTGCATTTCGTCTTACTGAAAGAAATATGCATCTGAGGAGCTATTAAGCAAATTCTTCTGTTACATCCGATTGTTTTCGTTAGAATAAAACAGATAATTCTCATGAGCTGCATGTAACATGAAATGTTTCACAAATATTCATAGTAACTATCTGAGAAATAGAATATTTTGGTATTAATACCCACAAGTGGTATATGCACTTGGATCACGTACTTCTGTATCTTTTTGAATTCTCCTAAACGTATAGGTTGCAAATAACATTAGGTGACAGTATGTGAGTTTCAATAACTAATACTCGGAAATAAATATAAAAATACTCTTACGCTCCCACCCTCGCCGAAAACCCAAGGACATGCATCTTAATTCACTGCGTCGCAAACAATACGTTCAGCATCGCTAGGGATTCGGATTCCTCTCTATCTCTCTTTTCTTTACTCAACGTCAACACTTTGAAGCAATGCCGGGAGATTCTCTTTTCAGGAAAGAGAATCAAAGCCCAACAATTCTCTCCCTCTCTCTCCGATATAGGAATTTCATAATTTTAGAAAATCGCTGTCCTTGCTAACGTTTCATCGTTCCAGTTCCGTTTAGAGTTTCCTTGAAGGTATACAAGTTTGTTGCTTAGACGTGTACTAAATGAATTAAAGAAATAAGGTTTTTAGTGCATGCAGTAGCTGTAGATCTGCCGACGTGTGTTCTCGAAAATAAAGTAGAAAAATTGGTGTGAAATCTTGAGAGCGTCACGGAGGTAACAAGGTTACACATAGGTACTTGTACACTGTATACCTTTGTCGCCTGAAGCATAAGTTGG
This sequence comes from Eumerus sabulonum, assembly GCA_951905685.1. Taxonomy (NCBI): domain Eukaryota; kingdom Metazoa; phylum Arthropoda; class Insecta; order Diptera; family Syrphidae; genus Eumerus; species Eumerus sabulonum. The sequence goes on from OX645064.1 coordinate 43,439,313, forward strand.
ATATAAAATTCCGGCTGAAGACCGACTGGTGAGTTTTTTCATTAGGGCCTTTGGCTTCGTCTCAATCATTTTATACCATTTTTACTCATGGAGATTCGGCATGATGAAGTGCACTCCTAAGTCGATTAGTAAACTTCATTGCATCTTTAATCCCCAATCCATAGGGATGGTTTTAGAATTCCTTGAAAATTGCTCGATTGCTGGAGTTGATGATGGAGTTAAAACTGATTAGCTCTTCGTTCTCTATTAACGTTTTTTTGTGTCTTGAAAAATGGCTTTAGCTGACTTTTGATTAAAGTATTTTTAGAATTTAAACATAACGTGGTGGTCGGAGAATTGGAAACGGCTGCTTTTGCCTTTAGTGTTTTTGATTATCTTTCTTTTTTTCAAAGGTTTAAATTCTGACTTATTTTTCTTGGATGGCGTTACAGCCCATGAAGGACCAGAGCCAAGCTTCTCTCAATCACCCATGTTGTGTGTGATTTATTTTTCACATAGGTGAAAGGGACATTCAGTTTAATGTCGATTCCGAACGGCGTGAGTCGAGAAGCTTCTTCACGGCAAGTATACTACGGGGGGTTTTGCCAGTACCCCGCCGAGGAGGAACGCCGCGAAATAAACATACGATGGCGTCGGTGTTATCGGGATCCGAACTCGCTCATCGTGCGTCAGAGTCCAACACACTAACCACTGCGCCACGGCGTCCTCTTAAATTAAATTCTGACAGTAAAATGGAATAATAATGAATAAGAAACGAAAAGAAAAAGTCGTATTAAACAAAAATACGAAAGCCTTTGTTTGCTATAACAGCACAAAGTCTTCGGGGCATGCTTTCAACCAGAGCCTGGCATCTTGAAGGAGGTATGGTTTCCCACATGTTCTTCATTTTTTTGGAAGAGGTCTGTCGAGTTTTTCGATTTTACATGCTTAAGACCTTTTTTCACGTCTGCTCATACATTTTCGGTGCGATTTAAGTCGGGACTTTACGCTGGTCAATCTAAAACATAATTTTTTCCTCAACAAAACATTCCTTTACTACTCGTGCGGTGTGCTTAGGGTTGTTATCATGCTGGAAAATGTACGTAATGATCAAACCTCAAATGACCAAAACATTATCGCCAACATTTGTGCCACCTATTTTAAACAATCTTTCGCCTCTAAAATTACCACTTTGTCTTGGCTGAAGTGGAACGTGATATCCACTTAGGATATCCGTATTCTTATCACGGATAGTCAAGCAACCTTAAAATCGCTAGAGTCCTATGCGTACACATCAAAAACTAGTCTCGACTGTCGCCTATCCTACAACTTCTCTGGATATCAGAACACAGCGACATCCCAGGAAACGAGATAGCCGACACAATGGCCAGACAAGGAACGATGCTACAATCAATCGTGGCATGTGAGGGAATACCCCTTGCAACCATTAAACATAATCTTACAAATTTCGCCAGGGCCGAGACGAACCTGAGATGGACCCAGTGACACACCTGCCTCATCACCAGGTAAATCTTGCCCCGGCTAGACAGTCAACGGACCAGGAGTATAATCTCCCTAAAAAGAATTGACATCTATAAAATCATTGGTTTCATCACAGGACACTGCCTTATTGGCAGTCACGCGCAAAAACTAAAAATAGTTCCGAATGATTTCTGTAGAAGCTGTCTAGACGAGGAGGAGGTCGAATCCATTCACCACCTTCTCTGCGCCTGTCCGGCATTTTGCACATTCAGGAAACAATACCTAGGATCTAACTTCCTTAACGACCTGACAGATGTTCAGCAAGTAGTGATATCTGACCTTCTTAACTTCTTAAGAAGCACAAGTTGGTTCCAAGAATAGGGGATAAACCCTCCTCGTAGCTGCACATCGGGTCTCCCTGGCCAATGTGTATTCTTCTCAATTCTGGGAAGGCTACGAACCTATCTACTTACCTACCTTCGCCGACGACTCCTTTATTCCGGACCTCGCTTACTTCGATTATTTACCGAATTTCTCCCTTGGACCTTTTTTTCCTCGTACAATCGACCCCGGTGTCATCGGAAACCAATTAAATCAACATAATGATTCACTGCTGGATTCGACGTGCTCCCTGCCATATTCCTAAAAAATGCTCCTCAGCCCTCTCTTCCCTCTTTTTTCCCCCCCTTGGAAAATCCTCACATTATCCCTATGTTTAGGTGAATTCCCCCAGTTATGGAAAACCTCATTTCCAACCCCTATACATAAAAAAGGCCTGAAGAACGATATCAACAATTATCGTCCCATTGCCAAACTGTCACATATACCCAAACTCTTCGAGAGCATTTCGTACGAAATTTTAAGCTTTCGCTGCAAGTCTTTAATCTCCCCTAGACAACACGGTTTCCTCAAATGTAGATGTACAACCACAAACCTTGTATCCTTTACCCTCACGGCCTTAGAGAATGGCAATGAAGTCGACGTTATTTCTACTGATTTCAGTAAAGCTTTTGATACAATTTCCCACAGACTAATACTCTTCAAATTGTCTTCCCTTGGCTTCGATCCCATTTTTTTGAAGTGGATATCTTTTTACTTGAACAATCGCTATTATAGTGTTCGCTTCAGATCTGCCTTTTCTTAACCTTTTTTAGCTTTTTCCGGTGTCCACCAAGGTAGCCACTTAGGTCCACTTCTTTTCGTTCTTACCATTAACGATATTGAAATGGTGATGAAACATTCCCACATCTCACTATATGCTGACGATACCAAGTCTTCCCTTATCCAATTCGATCTCAATAGTTTTTCCACCTGGTGTTCCAAAAACTGCTTGGAGCTCAATATTTGACATACTCAAATCCGCTGGTCCAGATGGTATTTCCCCAATAATTCTGTTCTTCTACGCTGGCAAAACCACTGCGTAAACTTTTTCACCTTTCCCACTCTTCTGGGCTCTACCCGAGTAGAGCATTTGTCCAGTCCATTCCCAAAAAAGGCGAATCTTCTTCTCTCTCCAATTACCGACCCATTGTACTAACGTCCCTTTTTTCCAAGGTCATGGAAACGCTGATAAATCGTCAGTTAATGAAATATCTCGAATGGCAGAAACTCCTCAATGACCGGTAGTACGGTTTCCGCAGCAACAGATCCAATTGTGATTTGATGGTATATCTCACCGAGAAGTTGAATCATTCGCTCCACCAGGCGGGTGAGAGCAAAGTAGTTGCACTTGATATGTATTTCAAAAGCATTTGACAGAGTTTGTCATGAAGCTCTTTTGTCGGAAATGCGTTCATAGGGGATCGACGACTCTCTTCTTCTATGGATTAGAAGCTACCTTTCGAATCGTTCAGTTCAAGTTGTCTTGGACGGATTCAAGTCTGACAATCACTTTGTAAATGCTGGTGTTCCCCAGGGCTTTTTTTTGTCTTGTCTCCGACACTCTTTCTCATTTTTATAAATGATCTCTTGTCTGTTACTTCTTATCTATACTCGTTCACTTCTTTACGACCCTGCACTTCGTCTGTTAATATTGAGCGGCAGCGTATGTTAAGCTAATTAAATTCCGACACCGACAGCATCATTCAATGGGGTAAAAACAATAGAGTGGAATTTAATGCTTCCAAAACACAATGCTGTCTTCTGTCGTTAAAACGTAACACTGACCCAATGCCATTATCCATGAATGGCACTTGTATCTCGGAAACCGAAAAGCTTTCCATCCTTGGTATGTGCATCAGTGACAACCTTTGTTGAAATGATCACATATTTAGTGTCGCTAAGAATGCCGCGAAATGCCTAGGTTTCCTATACAGATGCAGGAAATTCTTCACACCCACCGATCTGGCTACAATTTATAAGGCGTTCATTCGTCCTAAGTTGGAGTTCAACGCTCATGTCTGGTCTGGTGCATCTAAGACCTCATTGCACCTACTAGATAGAATACAAAAACGCGCGATAAGTGACCCCAGTATTACCAAAACCCTAGACTCGCTGGAACATCGTAGGAACGTATCCTGCACTCGTCATCAGGCCAGGGGTTTCTCGAACGTGGTGGCTTGAAACCGAGTACATCTGAGGCGGCCTCCCTGACGACATTCTGAAAACGACTCCATTGCTGTTCTATGGCTTGTGTAGGTTCCATCGGGACTTGAGGGAGACTTGATCGGCGAAGGCCCTGGCGGTCTCTTGCGATTGCAGCTTTCCGACGTTAAATTCGCATCCGTAGCTTGGCTGCAACAAGGTAATAATCCGAGTCGATGTTGGCTCCTCGAAAGCTTCGGATATCTAGGATGCTGGAGGAGTGTCTTCCGTTGATCGCAATGGGATCAATTTGATTGGATGTAGATTGATCGGGAGACCGCTAGGTCCCCTTATGGATATTGAGGTGTGGGAATCGTCCCGCCAAAAAATCCGCTAGCCTTAGTCCGTTTTCTGGTGTGGTGTTGTGTAGGCTGTGTTTTCCTGTGACTCGTTCAAGGATAGCTTCCTCACCCAGCGTCGCATTGAAATCCCCTAGAACGGTTTTAGTGTCATAGCTGGGACATTGGGCATATGCTCTGTTTAGGAAATCATAGAAGTCGGTAGTCATTCTCCTCTGTGGGGGCGTGGACATGTATTGAGCTTATATTGCCTAGATTGGCCTTAATGCGGATAGATGAGGCGTTCTCCTACATACTGAAAGCCTGAGACTTTTTTCCTGAGTCTGCCTCGAATAACAAATCCGCATCAGAGTAGGCGTTGTTTATTTTCTCTGTAGCAGTTGCCGTTTTTTTTTTTTTTATCCGCTTTATGCCTGGCCCATCCCATCGCACTTCTTGGAGCGCGGTAATGTCTGCTTTATAGCAGTGTAATGAGTTGACCAGTTGTCCGGCCGCACCTGGTCTGTTGAAGGACCTAACGTTCCAGGTGCATATCCGTAATTCGTTTCCCTTTAGACGTTTGCGGGGGTCGCCAACATGTAATCCGTCCGTATCCGAGGCTGATGGCTGTCTCTGAACAAATATTTGTTTTACGCGATAGGGATGTTAACCCTAAGCGCAACCCCCAACCTGGAGGACCAGGTTCATATTTACCCAAAGAACAAAGGACCGGCTGTGCCGTTCCTTATCGGCCTGAGCTCCAAATATGTTGTAGCAGCCCGAAATAAGGTGTTAATGAGGTAGTTCTTCTCGCTCAAACAGTGGGCACCGCCGTTGACTCCATCTTGGGAATTCTTCCGCCGCCGTCCCGAAGAAGGAGCTGAGCCCTGGTAGCGGCTCCGACTCCCCCCTCTCTCGTTTGTTGCCCCCAACAACCTTACAAACGGGTCTACCCCATCTACAGTTGAGGTACTAGGCACCCAGGACCCACCTCGTGGGGGTGAGAGTAGGAGTTGGCAGACAGAGGCTGGAGTGTGTGCCTTCATATGTTCGCATAGTCTACTGCAGTCTACAGTCATTTTTCGAACTCAATTTTTAATTGAATTTTTAATCATATTGGCTATAGGAGAAACAACTGGTGTATCCAAGTGATTCTTTCTTCTTTCTTTTGGTGGCGTTACAGCCCATGAAGGACCAGAGCCAAGGTTTTCTTCAATCACCCGTGGTGTGTGTGATTTATTTTTCCCACATGTGAAAGGGATCTTCAGTTTTATGCCGATTCCGAACGGCGTGAATCGAAAAGCTTTTCCAGGCAAGTTATACTACGTGGGGTTTTGCCAGTACCCCGCCGAGGAGGGATGCCGCGAAATAAACATTCGATGGCGTTGGTGTCATCGGGATCCGACTTCGCTCATCGTGCGTCAGAGTCCAACACACTAACTACTGCGCCAAGTGATTACATTGTACAAATATGTTTCGTCAGTAAAGTTACAAGGATCTTGTATGGGAAAAAGTTACACATACGCCCCAGCTGATTATTTTTCGTGTTCTAGAAAATTCGAAAACTTCCTTCTATTGGAAACTACCAGCAATAAAAAGGGAAAAAGACTCCGTTTTGCAGTTTATGATCTGCGTTCAATGAATTTCTATTATGTGATCGCTCGTACGAGTACATACATTTATTTCGATAAACTGATTGCAGTGAATCTTGTAAATTTCCATCAATTGACTTCAATTGATGGACTCTACCAGTAATATGTACAAGTACAGTGAGTCTGTCTCCTCGCAATTCTTCATTTCATATTCATTTTATTCAGATTGTTATTAAAAAACATGAAATAAAAGGCGACGTAGCAATAAAAGTGGTGAGCGATGAATTTCATGGTTAAAAGCACACAAGCAATATGCATACAAATGTCGGTTTGTCGTCACCACAATGCCATCAGGAATAGAGACGGTTCGAGTTATGTGAAGAAAAATGTATACAAGGACCATACGGTCGTATTAAAGTGATTCTAAAACTGACCAAGGACATGACCTGAGGATAATTACAATGACAATTATGCGCTATAAAAGGGTTGGAAGCGCTATAAAAGGCGACGTGTATTGTATGCGTGCTATCGCCAATTCATATAGTATTTAAAGAAGAAAAACTGACTTTAATCTAATATCTGTGCTTCTTTTGTCCTACACATAATGGAATTATTGTTCTGCAAAACTGAGAGTAGAAGAGCAAATCGACTTTTGAACCCGTAGTAGTGTTGGAAAGTTGGAAAGTTTTCATAAGCATTCCTTATAGTTCGAGGTTTCACTTTTTCTATTTCCATACTCTACTTTTTAAGAAGTTTTGTAAAGTGAAACTTACTAAGATAGTTACTTTTGATATTCTTTTTCGTGTTTTATTAAGATTTGTTTTTATACATGTGCATACAATCGTCGACATAAATACTCGCACGAGATAGATATCAATATATGCAAAAAGCAAACCGAAAAACTGAGGATTCTATTAGTGAAATCAAGTTGTAACTAGTTGATAAATTGGAGTATTTTTCCCTGAGTTGAAACATACTACGAAGTACTCATACCAAGCAGACCTAGAATGGAACAACAACCCTTCGTAGATAAACGATGGAGCCCAGAAATGGTACACTGATGGGGCGAAATCCGGAGGTAAAATAGGTTGGACACAGCTTTGAGTGCAGCTTGGCTGTCACTGCAGACACATACGATTTTTCCCCTCCACCTATGCTTTACAACATAGTGCATGGCCATTAGGATTGCGTATATCCTTAATTGAAAAATAGACGCATATTTTCCTAAAGAGAAGTGAAAAGTGTTTTCGCGCTCAAAGAAGACCTCAGCTCCGGACCCCCACCCAGACCTGGAAGCCATCCGTGAAAATGCGGCGACTATCCTTTCCAGGTTCAGTATTCAGCCAGTTCTGCCGCCATGGAAACTCGACTGTGAGATTAAAGCACAGTAGGATAACGGGAGTCAAAGCGTCAGAGAGCATGTCCATGAGACAAGGGTTGCAGGAAATTTCTCGCACAAGCCCACTGTTATTATTATGTTTGGTGAAAGACGCTATGACGTGTTTGCGTGTTATCCTATTCCACCACACAACCGATGCATATTGGTGTTTATCATTTCTATTTAGATCCAGAGGACCTTTGCCGGCTATAAGCCCCATCTTTTACCGAAAGCTCCTTTGCATTGCCAGAAAGCTGACAGCGCTTTGGTGGTTTTTGACTCAACACGCTTTGACCAAATAAGCTTGCTATCCAAGATGACTCCCAGATACTTAGCTTCGTTGGATACTCGGATGAGAGTGCCTTTCAGTACCAGCTGAGTCATGTCAGTATTTTTCCTCCTTCTCGTAAGAGAACGACATCGGTCTTAAGAGGATTAACCAACCTCATTTTTGGTACCCCAATCCTCGATCACATTTAGCACCGCCTGTGCTTTAGGACGGACAGTCGGCCAAACATGAGCCGACAGAAAGAACAGCGACATCATCCGCATAGGCTTGGGTATATATTCCAGGGGCATTGAGAGCATCAAGCAGAGAGTCAACCATCATGCACCATAACAGCGGAGACAGGACGCCACCTTGGCAGCCCCTGTTTACGCCGAATTTAACAAATTGGTCGAGGCCTGCATCAGCGATTAATGTCCTGTGCACAAGCATTGGTTTCACCCACAAGACCAGTGCTTCATCTACGCCATGACGTCTGGCAGCGTTGCACATGCTGTCGAAAGTTGCGTTATCAAAAGCTCCCTCAATGTCGATGAAAATGCCCAGCACGTACCCTTACTGCATTCAATTCTCCCAACTAGGTCTTGAAGCGTAGTCTCGCAGGATTTTCCGCGCTGATAAGCATGTTGCATCTCCGAAGGAGGATGCATTTGAAGGGCAGCTTTCCGCACGTGTATCTCTACCAGCCCCTCCATGCTTTTCAGCAGGAAGGATGATAGACTAATTGGCCTAAAACTCTTGACAAGTGAGTGAACCTCATTCCCTATTTTGGGAATAAAGACTACTTCCACCGTGTACCAAGGAATAGGTATGTAGGCAAGTGCCAGACTAGCAGTGAAAATTCTTTTCAAAGTAGGAATCAGCTGTCTCATAGGGCTTTGCAGCATAACAGGATATATCCCGTCGGTGCCTGGCGATTTAAAGCCATCGAAGGATGCCACTGCAAATTCAGTGGCTTCAGTCGTTACGTCGCGCGACGCAATATACTAGCTACGCCGAGTTGTTTCATCGTTTCAGTTGCAGTTTCCCTTGGAGGAGTGTGCAAACGAGCCGATGGCGATCTGATTTCCCGGGAAATGAATCAGAAGCAGTAAACTAAGAGTTTCCGCTTTGGACTCAGTAAAGGTATCATCAGGTTTCCTGAGTGTTTCCAGGTTTGTCGGTTTTCCACGCTTGAGGACTTTAACCAACTTGCTAGTTGCACTCAGTGACGCGATCTCTTCGCAGAAGATCTTATAAGAATCGTTTTTCGATTTGCAAATAATTTTTTTTATATTCTTCCGTATTCGATTTAAGCGATCTATTCAGAAGACTGCTGGCTTCCCTACGAACACTTTGGAGCTCGGCATCCCACCAGGGAACCAATTTCCTGCAGGGAGGTTTGCTGGCAGGACATGCGAGCTCAAAACAATTGGTGATGACGCTATTCTAAGTTTAGGTTGGGACTGAGTGGATTTCTCAAGCTTCCCTCTAAACCGTACTCAATCTTTCTTGGATTCCGTTTGGGTTGCAAGGAAGGGATCCCACAATTTAATTGGAATTCGATATATGTACATATCTATGGTCCGTGAGCGTAGCATCAGGCAAGACACTCCAAGTAGTGATGTCTTCAATTACGTCATGTCGTCTCGCCGTAGTGAGAGCAAACAATGTTGATGGTAAGGTCCGACAAAAGAGTGAAGTCTAAAAGACAGTCCACTCTTGTATTGCATTTGCTGCTGCCCCAAGCAGTGTATTGGCATTAGCATCGCAACACAAGGTGAGAACAATTTCTCTGGCTTCACAGTACTGTACGAGTTCAGAAACTTCCTTTGGTGGTGGAGGTAGTATCGAGTCGTAGGGAAAGTAGGCAGACGCAACGACGAAGTTTTGTAACTTACTCTAGCAACCTCCATATCCTGTTCATAAAAGTGTCCAAGTTCGGTTACCGATAGTAAGTTTCATGTGGTGAGCCAAACCTTAGGCACTTCGTATCGCTCATCATAAAGAGTCGTAGCATCATGTATATCACCAAGGCCACACAGGCGTTTATTCCACACCACGGTTCTTTAATGGATGCGGAGTGGAGTGGTGGTATCATTGGAGCATTTTTCTTCGAAAATGAGGTTGGCAACTGAAATTGAAGACATGGATTTGGACTACCTCTGGTTCATGCAGGATGGCGCGCCATGCCACACAGCCCATGCCACAATCGATATTTTGCGCACCAAATTCCCAAGTCGTGTTATCAATCGTCTTGACGATGTCAATTGGCCGACTCGGAGCTACGATTTGACCCCTTTGACATTTTTTTTGGGGGGAACTGATTCAAATACTTAAGTCCAATATCATCCAAGCAACCCGTGAGCTACAGCCCGAAACCATCAGCAACTTACTTACTTACTTACTTTGATGGCGCTACGGTTCGGGGTGAACCAGGGCCTCAATCAACAAGCCTCTCCAGCCGGCCCGATCTTTGGCCAGCCGCTTCCAGTGCCGCACGCCCAGTTGGTTGAGGTTCCTTTCCACCTGTGCGCGCCATCTTAAATGCGGTCGTCCTCTGCTGCGTCGTCCGTCGGGGTTGGAGTCGAAGACTTTTCCGGCCAGGTGATGTCCATTCGCTCTAAATGGCCTAGCCACCTTAGACGTTGGATCCGAAGACGTCTAACTAGGCCGATGTCGCTGTACAGCCCGTACAGTTCCTGGTTGAACCTCCTCCTCCACTCTCCGTTTACACAAACCGGACCAAAGATTGCACTCAGAATTTTTCTCTCGAAACGCCCAAGAGCCTCTTCATCCGCTTTTGATAACGTCCAGGCCTCAGCGCCGTAGAGGAGGACCGGGATGATTAAGGTTTTGTAGAGGGATACCTTGAGAGCACCGTGGCGCAGTGAGTAGTGTGTTGGCCTCTGACGCCGATGACACGGGATCGAATCCCGACACAGCCATGTCATCGAACGAGTTTTCACGGTGTTTCTCCTCAGCGGGGTTCTGACAAAACCCCCTGTAGTAAAATTGTCATGAAAAGCTTCTCGAAATTCGCCGTTCGGTACCGGCAATAAACTGTAGGTCCTTTTCACCTATGGGAAAATTAAATCACACACAACATGGGTGATTGAGAGAAGCTCGGCTCTGGTCCTTCATGGGCTGTAACGCCAACATACATACATACATACAGAGGGATACCTTAGTTTTTCGAGGGAGGGCTCTACTACTCAATTGCCTCTTGAGCCCGAAGAAGCAGCGGTTGGCAAGAGTTATTCTGCGTTTTATCTCAGCGCTGCTGTCGTTGCTGCTTGTCACTACCGAGCTAAGGAAGACGAAGTCCTTGACTACTTCAAAAATATAGCTGCCGAAGGTGATGTTCTTCTTTCTTCTCAGAAGCGCATGCTCCTCCCTCCTTTTCTGTTCATAGTGCTCGCGGGCTGCTCTCGTCCGTCGATGCCGTGCAGCCGTGTATGAATTCTGTTTATCTACATGGGCCTGTCTGCACTCGTCATCGAAGTAGGGGTTCGTCATCGAACTAGGGGTTTCTCGAAGGTGGTGGCTTGAAACCGTGTACATCTGAGGCGGCCTCTCTGATGGCGTTCTGACAACGACTCCTTTGCTGTTCTATGGTTTGTGTAGGTTGCATCGGGACTTGAGAGAGCTTGAAGGAGCCTTGATCGGCGAAGGTCCTGGCGGTCTCTTGCGATTGCATCTTTGGTGTTCTTACTTGACTCCGTTGATTCCGAGAAATCCGCATCCGCAGCTTGGCTGTAACAAGGTAATGATCCGAGTCGATGTTGGCTCTTCGAATGGTTCGGACATCTAGGATGCTGGAGGAGTGTCTGCCGTCGATTGCGTTGGGATCAATTTGATTGGTTGTCGATTGATCGGGGGACCGCCAGGTCCCTTTATGGATATTGAGGTGTGGGAATCGTCCACTATCCCACACCTCTAATCTAATCCACTAGCCTTAGTCCGTTTTCTGGCGTGGTGTTGTGTAGGCTGTGCTTTCCTATAGCTCGTTCAAGGATAGCTTCCTCACCCAGCTTCGCATTGAAATCTTCAAGAATGATTTTGGTGTCATTGCTGGGACATTGGACATATGCTCTGTCTAGGAGATCATAGAATTCGTCTCTATATCGGTCGTCATTATCCTCTGTGGGGGCGTGGACACATATGGAGCTTATATTGCTGAGATTGACCTTAATGCTGATAATTATGTGGCGTTCGCTTACATACTGAAAGCTTAAGACTTTTTTCCTGAGTCTGGGTTGGGATAGGTTAGGTTAACGTGGTTGGCATAAGCCACACGTAGGCCGAAGTCGGCCCACTGTGATACCACATGGATCAAGTTACCCTGATCCGCTACCTGAGAACCAACCCGTGCTTCTGATGAAGCGATGGAGTTGAGCTATTTTATGGTCCGCCAGCTCACTTAGATTGTCATAGAAGGGCGCGCCGAGGTAGTTCCTCCTGCGATTTGCAAAAGAGGGCATGAGCAGAGGAGGTGATGTTATGATTTCTCTTCCTCTTCGTCCATGCAGCCGCGACAGAAGTCGTTGGAGGGTAGCTCTAGTCTGGCGGCGTGTTTTCCAATTATGCAGTGATCTGTAATGACACCCACTAGAGTACTTAAGGTTGCCCTTTTGGTTGCCACTAGGTCGCTGGTTCGTCCTAGGTCAAAATTGTTTAGAGATAATGCCGATATTACTATCATTCCATTGGAGGTTGGTTGCCTCTATGGTTTGAAGTTTTATCATGTGCTTTACCGTACTTATTGGTGTTTCTAGGTACCCGAGGGTAGGTAGGCTGAGTGTGCTTGACTCTAGCTTTGCGAGTTCGTCGGCCGCGCAGTTTCCTGGAATATCCCTATGCCCGGGAACCCACAGTACTTTAGTGTTGAACTGTTCACCCCTCTCATCTAGAGATAGACGACAGTTAAGACATGTCTTTAATTTGTGGGTTACCGCGGCCAGGACTTTATCGCAGATTGGCTGTCCGTGCAAATGATAATATCCTTAGCGGATATTACATTGATCCTGAGCCATGCAAGGGCCTCCGTTACCGCTGTTATTTCTGCTTGGTACACACTGCAGTGATTTTGGGGGTCTAAATGATAGGTTGAGAGCACCGTGGCGCAGTGGGTAGTGTGTTGGCCTCTGACGCCGATGACACGGGATCGAATCCCGACACAGCCATGTCACCGAACGTGTTTTTCACGGTGTTTCTCCTCAGCGGGGTTCTGACAAAACCCCCTGTAGTAAAATTGTCATGAAAAGCTTCTCGAAATTCGCCGTTCGGAACCGGCAATAAACTGAAGGTCCCTTTCACCTATGTGAAAATGAAATCACACACAACATGAGTGATTGAGAGAAGCTCGGCTCAGGTTGTTCATGGACTGTAACGCCAACATACATACATACATACATACATACATACATACATACATACGTACATACATACATACATACAAATGATAGGTTGAAGTCAAGCTCTTTGGAGAAGACTCCACTACCTACACCCGACTCCATCTTAGAGCCATCGGTATAGAGGGAGATCGAGTCCTTTGGTATGACTTTCCCTTCAACCCGTTTCTCCCTGGATGTAAAGACAACTTCGAAGTTCCTAGTGAACACATTCTGCGGGATGATGTAGTCTGTGTCCATGGGTACTTTGAAGTGTTTTAGAATGGTGGTATGGCCTTTTTGTGATGTGGGCCATTTTCTTATGCTCCTCATCCTTAGGGCCGCGTAGGCAGCAACTTGCTTGCGGAAAATGTTCGATTGTGGAAGATGTAATAGAATATTTAGGACCTCCGTGGGGATTGATCTGATCGCTCCGCTTATGTATAAGCTTGCCGATCTTTGTACTTTCCCCAGTTTCGATTGACTACCTTGTCCAGAGCAGTCCACCAGACTACGACGCCAAACAGGAGGATGGGCCTTATGACTGCTGTGTAGAGCCAGTGCATAATGCTTGGTTGGAGACCCCACTTCCTGTCCACCACTTTCTTGCAGCTGTAGAAGGCAACAGTTGCTTTTTCGACATGGTCAAGAATGTTGGGTTTCCAGTTCAGCCGCCTGTCAAGGACTAGGCCCAGCCTCGGTGGGTTGAGGGGCGGATTTTTATATTTGTTAGTAAACAGTACTAGATCGGTCTTCTTTGGGTTTACCCCAAGTCTACAGTACTGCGTCCAGGTTTCTACTGTATGTAATGCACTCTGCATAGGGTCGCATAGAGTCTACCTCGAACAGCAAATCCGCATCCGAATAAACGTTGTTTATTTTCTCTTTAGCAGTTTCCGTAGTAGATATCACAGTTTTTTATGTCGCCCTATGCCTGGCCCATCCCATCGCACTTCTTGGAGCGCGGTAATGTCTGCCTTATTGTAGTCCAAAGAGTTGACCAGTTGTCCGGCTGCACCTGGTCTGTTGAGGGACCTAACGTTCCAGATGCAGATCCGGAATTCGTTTCCTTTTAGTCGTTTGCGGGGGTCGTCAACATGTAATCCGTCCGTATCCGAGGCTATTAGTTGTCTCTGAACAAGCTTTGGTTTTATGCCCCATCAACCAACCATCAACAAGGTCTTGGAAAATTGGGGTGACAGAACGCGCTACTGCGAAGTCAGTCGAGGTAGCCACTTGAACTACGTTGTATTTCGTAATTAATGGGAATGGTTGTTCTTACTAATTAATTTTGTTAATTTTATTGCATTTTTAAGAAGAAACTTGTATTTGGCCCACCCTGTATATGCTATATACTCATACATTTCGGCATTCCAAGACAGGTCAGTGCTTTAACTTCATTCAAACGGGGTGTTTTAGCCCAAATATGTCAGTGGAATCTCGTTTTTCTCATGCGAAGTGTACATATCAGCAATATCCCTCTTCTGTTTACTACGCATATACACAATCCAGAGCAGTTCGTCGAATGTTCTCGATGTACCCACAAGAGAATAAATAAATTGAAAAAAAAAAAAAAAAAATATTTTTGCAATAGCAATCACACATTCTATCCATATGGTGGTAAATAAATGTTAATCTTACTTTGTCGTCTTATTTTTTTATTTCTTACAGATACGTATCTGAAAGCCAAATATCAATAAACCAACGTTGTATCGCAAATAATTAAAAAGACAACAAACCATCGAAGGAATAGCAAACAGACGCGTTCGAAAATCATTCGTCGCACGTCTGTGGCATTCAAAAGCATAGATTTTCGCTAAATGAAATAGCCGTACGAGAAACTAAGTGATAAATCGAAATAGAATACGAAAAACTTTGAAAAAAGATACATTCAAATCGTCCGAGTTAAGAGAAACGCTACTCTCTCAAAGTAGAGAACCCGGAGTAGGTATCATAATTTCAACTCGACACAAGACGAGTAAAGTTGTGTGAAGACTTTAAGCACCGAAGACCGAACACACCCCTTCCCAGTAGCCAATTGTAGGTTTCTGACTGACTAACATTGTCGCCGGAATACAGGTGTATTATGAAATATTATATCACTTTGCTAAATACAGATACTACTACTAATATCTCGTATCTGTCGAGTATGAATTAAGTTTTATTTAATTTCATTTTTCTACGAAAAGAAAATATAAAAGCGAAGACATTGGAGCTTTTCACATTCCATAAAGAGAACCAGAATATAAGGAGAAGAGCGTGAGCAGTGTGCCACTGTGTAAAGTACGTTCGTACCGAACGAGCATATTCGTAGTGTAAACAAGAGTCTCGTGCGCCGGCACCGACATAACATAGATACATCTCTGTTCGTGTATTCGTTCATACATATGTATGTCAGAGAGAAGCATATCGTAACATAATTTCGCGAACGAATAAAACTTACTTTTGCTCTCGTTTGCCTCGATTTCAGAATGGGAATTCGCCTTATGTGAGTCGGTAGTCTGTCTAGTGGTGTCTAGTGTGTATTAAGGTGGATAGAAAAATTGATCAAAAATAAAAGGAACAAGTCGACCGACCAGGTGTCGTCATCTGCATTAGATATAAATATATTTTGTGTGTATTTGTGTGCGCGCTAATATATCTCGTCATCTAAAGTCTACACTATCTAGAACGTTTTAAAGTGTTGACAACGAAAGTTATAAACTAAACTCGTTACTATCAAATTCACATGCTAAATTACCGTCTGGTGTCAACACATTTCCTAAAGCAGCCGTAAATTGCTTAAATCTATCGAAGAGCGCGTATATATAAATGTGTGTTGTTGTAAATTCGTCGTGTTAGTTATCTAAATATATATTATATTTATCGAACCACAAAAAAAAAAAAAAAGGGAAATTTATATAATTTTGACGAATATCTTTTGAATCAGTTTCATTGTGTTACTACTCATGCAAAGCCACAAGTTCAGCGATCGTGGTCAGTAAAAGATTATTTTTTTTTTTAAACACACTGCTTAATTCAGCACCCTCCATCCATCAATCAATCAATCAATCAATCAATCAATCAATCAACCAACCAACTGGATAGAAGCCGAGTAAAACTCCTTTGTGAGATAAACACAAGGAGTGTAAAGAATTCGAATTTTATCCCGATTTTAAGAATTTTGTCACAACGTATTCGTTAAGAGTATTACGATTGTTCGGCGTAGATTATCGAAATTTAAACAGCGAAAATGTGCAGAGATCGCGATATGAATTTGCCATAGATCAACGCAATCGACAGTATAAAGTTAAGAAAAAAATCAAACTTAAATAAAAGAACAACGATCAGTGGATAGATACAAGGACAGTAACAGAACTGATTGCTTGCGGGAGTCGATTGAATATACAATAACATCAGCAACATCATCAACTATAAAAACAACAGTGACGAAGACAAGAGGATAGAAGGGTTAATTAAGTTTGAAACACATTTAGAAAGAATTAGTGACACAGATAGGGAGAGAAAGAGGCTAGGCAAGGCCAGCATAAGGTACAAATACTTTTAACTAATAAATCTTAACATAATAAAAATCAAAATAAATTTCTACAGCATTTTGGTTTGTAAATCGACTGGCTTGTAACGCATTGCCTCTGGTGCTAGAAACCGGCAAACAAGTTTAAAAAGCATCATCCAGAGTACAGTAAGCAAATAAACGAGAACTCACATAGTGAGGGGATCTGATAAATAAACTCGAACCGAAAGCAGCGATTGCCTAGTATAAGATTTAATTTTTTTTTTTGTTTGTTATTTAGCTTTTTCCTTATTTTGTTTTTGTTTTTTTTTTTTTGATTTCGTTCCTCTTGTGCCGGTTTTTGGTTTTTTTTTTTTTTTTTTTTTTTTTCAATTTGGTTTATTCGTATTTTTTCGTTTTGACTTTATTCGGTGTAGAAAGTGCAAACTTTTTAACGTACGGTGCGCGAGAATAAAAATTCATCAAAATTGAAGACTTCGCAAGGAATTTTTGGAAGTCCGTTAAGGCTTGCGTTGTAAGTATCCCTTAAAACGATTTCAATTAATATGGTTGTGATAAATTAACGATTCTTACATATACATTTTAAAATATTGAAAGGATTCCATCATATTATCCATTTGTACAAGATAATGAAAACGATTGTTCCACTTTGTAACAAGTCACAAGACGGAACAGTCGTTTCCATTATCTGGCGCCCAACGAGGGGCCCTGTGATTCTATTTCACTTACTTACTTACTTGACTTATCAGGCCAGCGATCCATGGAGGATCTGAGTCTGAGCTATAGCTGCCTTCCATCCTTGACGGTCCCGGGCACGCTGCTTCTAGTTATCAAGACCAAGATGTCTTACATCCGCGATTACTTGGTCTTTATACCGGAGGTTCGGTCTTCCTCTTCTTTCGAACCAGGAGGCACGGAGTCGAACACCCTCTTAGCTGGAGCGTTGATGTCCATGCGCTCGATGTGGCCGAGCCAGTGTAGTCGACGGATCTTTGCCTTCCGCACTACATCCACATCTTTGTACAGCTCGTAGAGTTCGCGGTTGTGTCTTCTTCTCCATTCACCTTTCTCACAGACAGGACCAAATATCCGGCGCAGAATTTTTCTCTCGAAAGAATCCAAAATCAACTCCGCTGTCCTGCTTATCGTCCAGCTTTCGGCTCCGTACAACAACACTGGCAGTATGAGCGTTTTGTAAAGCATGACTTTGGTCCTTCGAGTGAGGAGTTTTGACCCCAGTTGTTTGGACAAGCCGAAGTAGCAGCGGTTGCCAAGGGCGATTCTATGCCGGATCTCCACTGTGGTGTCATTTCTGGAATTTACGTTTGCCCCGAGGTAGACAAACTCCTTAACTACCTCGAAATTGTCAATTGTTATATTTTGTCCAAGGTGGTGAGCGACGGATTGGTTTTTGCTTGACAGCATGTACTTCGTCTTGTCCTCATTGACCTTAAGACCACCTCGTTTCGCCTGTTCTTCAATCGCCGTGAATGCTTCCACAATGCCACGGCGAGAACACGCAATGATAACGATATCATCCGCGTATCCTAGCAGCTGGATAGACTTGTAGAAGATAGTGCCTTCCCTGTTGACGCCTGCCCGTCGCACTATCTGCTTTGCTCCAGAACCAGGTTGAAGAAGTCACATGACAGCGCATCTCCTTGCCGAAATCCGGTGCATGTTTCAAACGGTTCCGAAGTCCTAGAACCTAGTTGCACGGTGCATCGCGTATTTTTTAGTGTGGCGCAACACAACTGTATCAGTTTTCCCGGGATCCCGAATTCGGCCATCGCACCAAATAGTCCTTCACGATGAATGCAATTTGAATGAATGAAATTTGGTCTATAGTCGATTTGCCGGGCCGGAAGCCGCACTGGTAGCTGCCGATTAGTGCGGTGCAAAATGGCTTTATACGTTCACACAAAACGCTGGACAGGATCTTGTATGCGACATTGAGCAGGGATATACCTCTATGGTTCTTGCAAGAGGTAGGATCGCCTTTTTTGTGGATGGGGCATATAGAGCTGGTATTCCAGTCGTCGGGCATGCTCTCATCTTCCCAAATTCTGCAGATGATCTGGTGCATGCTCCCTACCAGAACATCGCCGCCAGCCTTGAAGAGGTCTGACGGCAAGCCATCTGAGCCTGCGGCCCTCTTATTCTTCAGCTTCTGAATCGCTGAGCCGACTTCTTCGATGCTGAGTGGGAGGACTACTTCAGCGGCTGGAGTCGGGATTTCCTCGGTCCCTACCACTCTCTTGGTCATGCTCGTCAAGCAGCTGCTGGAAATGCTGCTTAAATACACCCACTATTCCCTGCGGGTCGGTGACATGATTACCCTTGCATTTTCGAAGAGCCTGGGTGCCCATTTTGAAGCCTCCTGCAAGGCATTTGGCTTTCTTGCAAAAGGCTTCTGTTTTATGTTTATCCATAGACTCCTCGATATCCTTGGCCTGCGAGGCTGCGAAGATACTTTTCTTTTGTCGCAGTAGTTTTTTCTCCTCCCTCCTTCTGGCTCGGTACCCTTCTTGCGCTGCCCTGGTTTTCCTTTGCAGCGCCTTTTGGTACGCCTCGTCGGTTGCTGCCTTTTTCTGCTCACACTCGCCATCATACCACGGGTTTCTTGTCGGGGGTGGTAGGTACCCTAAAGTGGTTTCGGCTACTTCCTGAATGGCTGAGCGGCAATGCAGCCACATATTATTAGCATTTGTGTTCGACGTAGGCATACCGTAGAGTCTTTCGCTCAGCTGCTCCCTGTAGACTCTGGCAACCTCCGGTGTGCTCAGGCGCCCAATGTCGAACCTCCTCCTGATGGGCTGGTGCAGCTTTCTGATATTGGACAGTCGAGCTCTGAATCTTGCTGCTACGAGGAAGTGGTCAGAGTCGACATTTGCCCCTCTGAATGTTCGCACATCCAGGATGTTTGACGAGTGCCTTGCGTCAATGAGCACATGGTCGATTTGGTTGGCAGTTCGACCGTCCGGAGATCGCCAGATTGCCGTGTGTATTCGCTTACGAGGGAATCTTGTGCTACTTATCACCGCATTATGAGCTGTCGCAAAGTCCGTGAGTCGGAAGCCGTTATCTGTTGTTGTATCGTGAAGGCTGTGCTTTCTGATCACTCCGCCAAGGGTGTTCTCCTTACCGATTTTGGCGTTGAAGTCCCCGAGCACGATTTTTACATTGTACTCCGGACAAGCTCCGTAGGCGTTGTCCAGGAGATCATAGAAGTCCTCCTAGATAGGGTCTTCAGCCTCGTCGGTAGGGGCGTGTGCACATATAAGGCTGATATTATAAGATCTGCCTCTGATGCGGATCACAGCCAGGGATCACTTATAGGTTTAAAGTCGATGACCTTCGACCTTAACCGCTTTCCCACGACAAATCCGCTTCCCAGTAAGTGCAATCTTTTGTGACAGCTGTAATGACGCAATGTTTCGTCCTCATCATACTGTTCCCTATCCAGCGTATTTCCTGGACCGTAGTAATATCCGCCTTGTACTGCGTGAGGATTTTTTCTAGTTTATGAGCGGCTCCGGGAGTGTACAGGGTTCCGACATTCCAGGAGCATACTCGCAAATCGTGTTCCTTTTTCATGCGTTGTCGTCGTCGAGTGTCCGTCTGCGTAACCGAGGCATCTTGCTCATTTATAACTTTTATGTTTTTTACGTGGGCGGATTGTTAGCCCGCCGCACAACCGCCATTCTGGTCGGGGTTTTGTCGCTGCATATGTTTGTTCACCTCCCAACGGTTGTTGAAGAGGCTACCCAGAGGGCGCCGCGAGGAGGCCGTACGTCAACTTGACCCGGGCATTTAAACAGGGATCGTTTCTAGCATCTTGCCAGGTTAAGAGCGATCAACAACTTTACCCTGTATGTCCGAGCCCATACCCTCCTCCATTTCACTAAAGGCTTCTTCATATAATTCTGGCAAATGATTTACTCTCTGAACTTGACATACAACTTACTTTATTCGAAAGATAATCGCCTGGCATTATAATTTAAATATGATTTCTGGCATATGCCCGCCACGGCTGGCTCAGGCGTAGTCTAATCTGGAGGTCCAATTTTCGATGACCTTTTCCAACATTTATTGCCGTATATCGGCAATAACGCGGCAAATGTTGTCCTCCAAGTGGTCAATCGTTTCGGGCTTATCGGCGTAGACTAGCGACTTCACATTTCGCCACCGAAAATAGTCAAGCGGCGTTAAATCGCACGATCTTGGAAGCCAATTCGATCTTTGAAGTCCGTAACGTGAAACTATGTGGTTACCAAACGTTTTCTTCAATAAATCAATTGTGGCACGAGCTGTGTGACATGTTGCGCTATCTTGTTGAAACCACAGCTCCTGCACATCATGGTTGTTCAATTGATGAACGAAAAAGTCTGTAATCATGGCTCTATAGTGGTCACCATTGACTGTAACGTTCTGGCTAGCATCGTTTTTAAAGAAGTTCGGACCGATTATTTCAGCAACCAGTAAAGCACACCAACCAGTCAGTTTTTGTAGATGCCTCAACATACACTTGAGGATTATCATCACTCCAAATACGGCAGTTTTGTTTATTGGCGTATCCATTCAGCCAAAATGTGCTTCATCGCTAAACAAAATTCGCTTATGAAAATAGGGATCAACGGCAATCTTAGACCTCCAGATTAGCCTACGTCCGAGCCAGCTTTAGATCTTCTAAAGACGGAACTTTCAGAGTCAACGCTCATGAGAGTCGGTTTCCTAAATTGTTTTTACCTAAACGATGCGGATGTTGGGATACATGCAATGTACTCTGCCTTATGGGTTTTTTGAACTTCCAGACGCAAATGCACGTGCAAAATCGTTGCATTTATGATTCGTTTCGAGTTCTTGTGCGATTGCCAGAGCAGTAGGAATCGCATATAGGACGTCGAAGTCCAGAAATGAAAACGCGAAGTTCGTAATTTGCACCGTGCGACATTACCTGTTTATCATTTATCAGTGTTAGTTGTTTGTCGACTAAGTCATAGTAGTCTACGATAGACAAATTATTTTGCCTTAAAATACCTAGATTCTTTTCTAGCACATGAATTGGTCTTTCGTCTGAATATGTTTGGTCCAGTCTAGCTATGATCGCTCTGAAACTAAACACTATGTTAAATGCTGACAAGGTGGCTTTGGCACTACCAGTAATCTTGTTCCTGAAAACATGCAGCACAGATAGGAGTCTCACTTATGCCAAGCACGCAGAGATGCTTAGCAAAAGTGTAATGACCCGTAATGACTCCCACAAGTCTTCTGCAATCGATTCTCCTTAAAGACAGGAGGAATGCTGCGGATTTCTTGCAGACATCAGTGCATAAGCGCTTTGTCATCCTGCATCCTGGATAATTCCTCCATCTACGGTTGTGTCAGTCATTAATATGAGAGTTAACCGTGGACGCAGGTAGGTAGACCTAGAGAGGGTTCAGGTCCTCTGAACCCATTCTGGCGAGTTCATCAGAGATCTCATTTCCTGGGATCCCAGAGTGGCCTGGAAGCCATACAAGCCTTAATGAACTTAGTCTACCGACTCTGTTCAAGAAGGACTTGAGTTCAAGCACTAATTTGGAGCTAGTTAAGAGGTTGCATACAGCTTTAAGTGCAGCATGGCTGTTACTGCAGACGCACAAGCTTTCCCCCCTCCACCTGTGGTTCACAACATAGTGCATGGCTATTAGAATTGCGTATATCTCTGATTGGAAGGCACACGCAGACTTTCCTGACGAGAGGTGCAGTCGGATGTTTTCGCGCTCAAAGATGACCCCAGCACCAGAGCCCTGCCCAGACCTGGAGCCATCCGTGAAAATGCGAAGACTTTTTCTTTTTATTTTTTTCTATCCTTTCCAGGCTCAGCATCCAGCCATAGCCAATCCTGACGCCATGGAAACTCGACTGTGAAATTACGGCGCGGGAGGATAACGGGCGTCAGTGCGTCAGAAGGCATGTCCATGAGACAGGGGTCATAGGACAATTCTTGTACTGTTATTCCTATGGGAGTTGTATCAAAAGCCATATCTCTTCAGACGAGACATGGCTTTCAGAGCATACCCTCTGATCAATATATCAAGAGGTGGAAGGTCCATCATAGCATCAAGAGTAGCACCCGGCGTGCTGGGGAAAGCCCCCGTGCAGCTGAGACTAACCGTTCTTTGGAGTTTGGTGAAAGAGGCTGCGATGTGTTTCCGTGTTAGTCTGTTCCACCAGACAACCGATGCATATGAGATTATAGGTTCTATCATTGCCGTGTAAATCCAGAGGACCTTTACCGGCGATAAACCCCATGTTTCGCCAAAAGCTGCTTTGCATTGCCAGAAAGCTGACAGCGCTTTGGCGGTTTTTGACTCAACATGCTTTGACCAAAGAAGCTTGCTCTCTAAGATGGCTCCCAGATACTTGGCTTCCTTGGATACCGGGATGGGAGTGCCTTTTAGTAGATCGATATCGGTCTCAAGAGGATTAACCGGCAGCCCATTTCTGGTACACCAATCATCGATCACATTAAGCGCCGCCTGTGCTTTGAGACGGACATACGCTAAACTTGAGCCGACAGAAAGAACGGCGACATCATCCGCATAGGTCTGGGCGTAGATTCCAGATGCATTGAGAGCATCAAGCAGAGACTCGACCAACATGCACCATAACAGCGGAGACAGGACGCCACTTTGCGGGCAGCCCTTGTTTACGCCGGATTTGAAGCGCAGTCTCGCGGGATTTTCCGTGCTGGTAAGCATGTTGCATCTCCGAAAGAGGGTGCATTCGAACTTTGCAACTTTGCAACTTTGCGCACGTGCAACTCTACCAGTCTCCATGCTTTTCAGCAGGAAGGATGTTACACTAATTGGACTGAAGCTCTTGGCAAGTGAGTAGTCCTCTTTTCCTATTTTGGGAATGAAGACCACTTTCACTGTGCGCCAAGGAATGGGTGAGCAAGTGCTAGACTAGCCTTTTTGTAGCATAACAGGATATATCCCGTCGGTGCCCGGCCATTTGAAGCCATCGAAGGATGCCACAGCCATCGAATGATGCCGCAGCAAATTTAATATAGCTGCAGTCGTAACCACGTGCGACGCAATATACCAGCTACGCCTAGTTGTTTTCATCGTTTCAGTTACAGTTTCCCTTGATGAAGTGTGCAACGAGCCGATGTCGATCTGATTTCCCGGGAAATGAGTTCAATGTCCCAAAGGTAGCAAAACTTTCTGGTAGTTTGTGATAAACATAAAGAACTCAAGAACGTCGTCTATACCCACGCTCATCCACAATGACTATCCAGCTGTCAACTCCATAGACAAAGTTAACCTACTTGCTGCTCACTTCGCAGCCAGTTCTCCGGTCCCAGCTTGTACTTTGTCTTCGCGCGTACTAGAATGCGTCAATTCCACCATGGGACTAATCCACTTCCGCACTTTCTTACAGTCGCAGGGGTTCTTACGAACCTCGACATACACAAATCCGCTGGTCCAGGTGGTATTGCCCCAATAGTTCTGAAGAGGTGTTCTTCTACGCTGGCAAAATCACTGTGTATAGTTCTGAAGAGAGGTGTACGCTTTCAGCTTTCCTACACTTCTGCTCTCTTTCCGAGGTTTCTGTGTTTTTTTTTTTTTTTTTTTTTTGGTTGCGTCAAAAGATGTAATCTTCAAAAAATGTCTTTAGCTCGGGCTACTAACGTACGATTCGCAAACCCGAATTCCATAAGCCTATTAACTAAACCACACCCTGCACTCACACACCTTGCCGTTAGGTATTACTTCGAGGGGTTGCAGTTCTTCTTATCTGAGTTTATCATAAGGCTTATTAGAACCTCTGGGATCGGCAGGTTCATTCTTGCCTCTGCAAAGCGTCTGCACTGGGTATTTCGAAAGCATTTGACAATGCGTGCTTTCGGGATCGGTGAGTCTCGATTAGAAGCAACTTTTCGACTCGTTCAATTCAAGTGGTTTTGGACGAATTCTAGTTTGACATCCATATCTTAAAGGCTGGTATTCCTCAGGGCTCCGTCTTGTCCCCAACACTCTTTCTCATTTTTATAAATGCTCTCTTGTCTGCCACTTCTAATCCAATTCACTCATTCGCTGACGACAGTACCCTTAGCTTCTCATATTCGCTCACTACTCCACGACCCGGCACTTCGACTGTAGATAGTGAGCGGAAGCGTAGGTTAAGCTCATTAAATTCCTATATCGACAGCATCGTTGCACGGGGTAAAAGGAATAGAGTGAATTGAATGCATCCATAACACAATGTTGTCTCTTGTCGTTAACACGTATAACTAATGGCACTTATGTACCTACATCTCAAAACCGATAAGCTTTCCTTATTGGGTATGTGTGTTGCTCATAATCTTAATTGGAGCGACCACATATTCAGTGTCGCCAAGAATGCTGCGAAATGCCTAGGCTTCTTATACAGAAGCAAGAAATACTTCTCACCCTTAGATCTGGCTGCAGTCTATAAGGCGTTAATTCACTCTAAATTAGAGTTTAACGCTCATGTCTGGTCTGGTGCCTTCAAGACCTCATTGCGCCTACTAGACAGAACACAAATCCGCACCCTTAAACTGATGGGTGACTCCAGCATTACCAAGACATTAGACTCGCTGGACATGGAACATCGCCTCTCTCTGTTTATCGTTACTTCCACCAAAAATGCTCTGATGAAATAGTCAGTTACATTCCACCCCATCAACATTTCTCCCGCAACGCACGTCTCTAGGAGGGCAGCTTTGGGACGTACCTTCAAATATAGAGACTCGTTCCATGCAAGCATTTGAGATCAATGTCCATCGGCATCTCGTCAATCCCTCTTCCTATCTACCTTTTTCCCGCACTGTGTCGCGTTAAAGTTATAATGTATAAGGTTACTAAATTGCATATTTAGAAGATTGCAGGTATCAGAATTCGAGTCATTAGAAACTACCAATTCTCACAAGAAGAACACTTTTCCGGATTATGGATATCTTTCTGTTTGAGCTTTGAAAGCCAACTTTACGAATAAGGAATGACTCATGGTACGAACATGACATATACGCAAAAACAGACGTCATCCTCATTAATAGGCAGGTGCTGAATTACATGTTTATCTTTCCGCTTTTCATGGCATTTCTTGGAATTCAACGAGTCTCTTGGGATTGCAAGTGCAGCACAAAAGCTTAAACTGTAATTTGATATGGGGATCAAGTGCCAGTGAAGCATTCCACTGAAATTGCTGTAGCAAATTCCAATAATGGTACGATTTCTAGTAAACGAGAAGCATTCATGGAATATTTTGATATCGTACTTTAGAGTCAGTCTTCAGCTTAAGGCCGGTGGGTAGTGGGTCATTTTTTTCCGGACTTGTGTACATATTTTTAGGAAAACAGGTGTTTGTAATTGAATTTTACTTTGGATGAGTATGGATTTTCCTGCATTTGATTTGAGTTTTTTTTTTTTTTACAGAAAGCTATCGACTTTTTGTTTGTAAACATGGCCCGGATTCGTCAAGTTTTACATGAAAATCGTAAAACTGGTTGGCATTGTCCTCGCTACATCTTAAGTTTATTGCCTTTGCTTGGATTATTTGAATTAGAAAAAATGAGTTATCAGTCATCCTGTCGTATCCTTAACGAAGTTCGCTAAGTATCGACTCCGATAGAGTCTGTCTCACAACCCCGTCTTTCGTAGACTTCTCCAGTTAAAAACTCATTAAAAAGTAACATTCTAGCTTTTTGATTTTCTTTCTGTCTCTCCTAATAATTAGGTGTATCCGAAGGACATTGGTTGGGAATCAAGCTTTGCCTAAGATTTGTTAACTTTATTTCAGTATCAATATATCAATCGTGTCAGCATTTGAGTATAAGGAGGACTTGCGCAAGGATGACTAGATCAATCACAATAAGGACTTGACAACTTTTTTTAAATAAAACGCAAACCGTTTGAGATATTTCAAAAAACTTTATTATCGGCTTGAAGTATAATTAAAACATTTATGAATGGAACTCGATTTCGTTCACATGGCCACCGCGAGCACGTTTGCAGCGGTTGATTCGTTGGCCCCAATTTTCGATGACTCGGCCACACATTTCGGCCGAAACGGCCGCTATTTCGCGTTCAATGTTGGCTCTGAGCTCTTCCAACGTCGGCGGCTTGTTCGCATAAACCAATGACTTAACGTAGCCCCAAAGAAAACAGTCTAGAGGCGTTAAAATCTCATGAACGAGGCGCCCAATCGGTAACACGCTCATCAAACCTCTTCTTCTTCTTTGGTGGCGTTATAGCCCATGAAGGACCAGAGCCAAGCTTCTCTCAATCACCCATGTTGTGTGGGATTTATTTTTCACACAGGTGAAAGGGACCTACAGTTTATTGCCGATTACGAACGGCGAATTTCGAGAAGCTTTTCATGACAATTTTACTACAGGGGGTTTCGTCAGAATCCCGCCGAGGAGAAACACCGTGAAAACACGTTCGATGACATGGCTGTGTCGGGATTCGATCCCGACAATGGCTATATAGCTTTCCGAAATAAAACAAACATTTCCATTAATTATGAAATACAACGTCAAGACGGCTGGTAACACGATTTGGATCGATTGTGGCATGGGCTGTGTGGCATGGCACGCCATCCTGCATGAACGAGATGTCGTCCAAATCCATGTCATCAATTTTAGTAAAAGAAAGTCGGTCAACATGGCTCTGTAATGCCCAGCGTTGACCGAAACGTTGTTTACAGTCTCATTTTCGAAGAAAAATGGTCCAATGCGCCTCGTCAGAAAAGATGATTTCTCGCCCAAAATCGTCCAATTTAAGCTACTCTAAGGCCCAAACTGCGATAACGAAGCGGATGGTCGCGCGCCTTCAATTGCTGAGTCAATTGGACCTTGTAAGCAAATAATCCGAGATATTTGTGCAGAATTCTCCTCAGGCTAGTGCGTGAAATGTTGAGCTGTTGAGACCGATGCCGAGTTGATGTTCGTGAATTGAGTCTCACACTCTCGGCCACAGCAGCTCACATTCTCATCTGTGCGTACCGTACCACGACGGGGACCACGAGTGTTGTCCACTAGTATACAAGTCTCACGAACTTTTTGCACAAACTTGCGTACTGCAGTCGCGGGGTTGCTCCTCACAGTGCTACACAGCACTCACTTTGGAAGTAAGTTTTCAATATTTCCAAACTTTGTTCAAGCACAAAGCGACTCACTTCGTTCCGCGGAGATATGATACTGATTTCGGTCAAGATTTCGAGTGGAAAACAGTTGTCGGTGTCAAAATAACCTATGATTCAAAAAAAAATAAAAAGTACCACTAGATGGCCCACCCTATACTAACACTCCACCACAACGACATTTCAACTGTCTCCCCATTAGACAAAACTAACCGTCTTGCTGTCCACTTCGCAGTCAGCTCGTAGCTTCCACCTTGCACTTTGTCTCCGCCTATACTAAATCTCGTCGATTCCAGCATGGGACAAATCTACTTTCGAACTCGTACAGTTGTAAGGGTTTTCAAATACCGCTGGTCAAAATGGTATTTTCCGAATACATAGTTCTACGCTGGCAAAACAACTGCGCAAGTTTTTCCTTCTTTCCTGCTTTTCTGGGCTTTTTCAAACCCATCACCAAAAAAGGCGAATCTTTTTCTCCCTCCAACTAGCAGCCGTCGTTGCCTTTGGTCGCTAAACTTGTCGTTGGTCTCATTAGGTCACGAATTCTATCGGTGGTACCGCCGACCCTCATTTTCATGGCAATCGCAGCCGCCTAGCTCCAATGGGCTGTCACTCGGTCGTGACATATGCTGTCAGGCGCATTTAAATATATCCGTATCGCATCAGCTGACGATGACAAAATATCCCCGTTTGTGCGGTTACTCACACACTCTCACTTAATCTTACGACAATGAGAGGATCAAAAAAGCGTAGGCGGCGATATATACTGCGAGAGCATCGCAGCCGGGACTGTGCTAAAACTACAGGAATTCGGTCTCTGGACAAGGAGTCCTTATGGCCATGCATCAGTCTTGGATCGACGTACCATCTCGAGATTCGGAACCGAAACGGATTATATCACCCGACTTCCTTCCTGCGAGAGGTATGGTACACACGGGAAATGAACTGGCAATCCACACCGACCGATCCAAAACGGATATCGGCACAGGGGCCGGGGTCTATTTTGAATCTCGTAAAATACATGGTTGATTGCTGAGGTTTTCGCAATCAAGCAGGCGGCAGACCTGATTCTTAGAGAGAATCTCTCAGGAAAAAGGATCAGCATCTATGCTGACCATCAGGCAGTCATTAAGGCTCTGCAGGCAGCTGATTCTGTGATAAGAAAAGGACAGAAAGTCTGCTGAAGTTTAGTCGTGCGAATATTCGATTGGCAGTCGGTGCCCTCACTGGGTACTGCATGTTATCCTACCATGCAGCCAGACTAGGCCTCCGGAAGCTGCAGGGACGAAGAGGAAATTGAATCCATTCGTCCCCTACTGTATAAATGCCCAGCACTAGCCCAAAAAAGGAATATATTCCTTGGAAGTCACATTCAACTCAATGGAAAATTGTTTAGGTATCTATGGGTTAAATGTTTAACTGGGCACAATGGACTCTTCGTCGTCTAAGTAAGCCTTGACCTTTCTTCAATATGGCGCCCACTTACCTAACCTAATATTACGAGATCTGATTATTGATGTACAGCACAGAAGGACAGAAAGATGACTGAAAGACAACTAGGGAATGGAAGTACTGCTCTCGCATATCTAACATTTAGATTAGGCCAAATTAGATCGTAACCTAGTGCCTTATACCAGGGCCTAATTTGTGACTAAGATAGTGTTGGCTTTGGATAACAAGTATTCTTAGTTGACACGCATCTGGCTTTCTAGATACTTTGCAACGATCTCCTTACACTTGCATGTCTACAAATTATAGTAATTTCAGACGATCGGGTTCAATTGGCACAAACTTGTAAGGTATTTAACTCGCAATCAAATTACTTGTTATATGGTACATATGATCCTTCGACAAGTGTTTGCATACGCGCCAAATGAAAGTTCTTCATTGTGAAATTCGAAGACGGCATCGTCAAGTGTACACTAGATCAGAACATAGTGCAGCTGCTCCAATATCAATTCATTCTGCATCTGCCTGCGGAAGCAAATAGATACACTCTAGCAAAAACTATTTATACACACATTATAGACTCAGCTCTTATGGTAAGCAGATTATAAAATAATAAACATTTCGCTGCGGTAACGTTGCCAAGATATTGTGAGATGGATATTTTTACGCTCTGTGTAGATTTTAGCTTAATATTAAGAGGACGCGGGAACGTCTCGTCCTTTGTCGGCCCGAAATTGACACACTGACCTTTAGAATTGAATAATTACATGAACAGGCGTTTCTACTTTTCTAGAATACGTGACTTCCATGACGAGTAACATGTATCTGTTTGGCCCTTAAGGTATTGTCCTTTAAAAGGCGGCATATGTTTGAAGAGGCCTTATCCGCGTCACGCACATTTCATAGGTTCTAGGACACACGTGGTATTATGTATATCGAGAATACTGGTAACATTTAGTTTGCCTTATTGCTACTCGCTCAACTCGTTTTTTTTTTTTTTTTTTTTTTATGATATTTTTAAGCTATTTTCGGGGTAGATACTTTACTTAACACATCAATCAAATTGTTATCAGTTTTTGGGTGGGTTTCACTCGGGAATTTACCCTCATTTCCAAGCTAAACATCTGATACAATTGTAGTGCGTGGGATTGTTAGAATTGAAGAGACTCATTGGAAAGGTCGGGTTAAGAAAATACTACATGTACATATGCATGTACAGGGTGGGCCAAAAGTCCCTTTCCTAAGTAAATCTGGAACAACTTTTGGTCGAAGAGATACTTACTTACTTATCAGGCCAGCGATCCATGGAGGATCTGAGGACCTGAGCTATAGCTGCCTTCCATCCTTGACGGTCCCGGGCACGCTGCTTTCATTTATCAATACCAAGATGGCTAACATCCGCAATTACTTGGTCTTTATACCGGAGGTTCGGTCTTCTTCTTCTTCTCGAACCAGGAGGCTCGGAGTCGAAGACCATCTTAGCTGGAGCGTTGATGTCCACGCGCTCGATGTGGCCGAGCCCGTGTAGTCGACGGATCTTTGCCTTCCGGACTACATACAAATCTTTGTACAGCTCGTAGAGTTCGCGGTTGTGTCTTCTCCATTCACCTTCTTCACAGAGAGGACCAAATATCCGCCGCAGAATTTTTCTCTCGAAAGAACCCAAAATCAGCTCCGCTGTCCTGCATGTCGTCCAGCTTTCGACTCCGTACAGCAAGACTGGCAGTATGAGTGTTTTGTAAAGCATGACTTTGGTCTTTCGAGTGAGGAGTTTTGACCCCAGTTGTTTGGACAAGCCGAAGTAGCAGCGGTTGCCAAGGGCGATTCTATGCCGGATCTCCACTGTGGTGTCATTTATGGAATTTACGTTTGCCCCGAGGTAGACAAACTCCTTAACTACCTCGAAATTGTAGCTGTCAATTGTTATATTTACTCCCAGGTGGTGAGCGACGGATTGGTTTTTGCTTGACAGCATGTACTTCGTCTTGTCCTCATTGACCTTAAGACCACCTCGTTTCGCCTGTTCTTCAATCGCCGTGAATGCTTCCACAATGCCACGGCGAGAACACGCGATGATGTCGATATCATCCGCGTATCCTAGCAGCTGGACGGACTTGTAGAAGATAGTGCCTTCCCTGTTGACGCCTGCCCGTCGTACTATCTGCTCCAGAACTAGGTTGAAGAAGTCACATGACAGCGCATCTCCTTGCCGAAATCCGGTGCATGTTTCAAACGGTTCCGAAGTCCTAGAACCGAGTTGCACGGTGTATCGCGTATTTTTTAGTGTGGCGCGACACAACTGGATCAGTTTTCCCGGAATCCCGAATTTGGCCATCGCATCAAACAGTCCTTCACAATGAATGCTGTTGTATGCGGCTTTGAAATCGATGAAAAGATGGTGTATATCGATCCGAAACTCGTTGGTCTTTTCCAGGATTTGTCGAAGTGTAAAAATTTGGTCTATAGTCGATTTGCCGGGCCGGAAGCCGCACTGGTAGCTGCCGATTAGTGCGGTGCAAAATGGCTTTAAACGTTCACACAATACGCTGTACAGGATCTTGTATGCGACATTGAGCCGGCATATACCTCTATAGTTCTTGCAAGAGGTAGGATCGCCTTTTTTGTGGATGGGGCAAATAGAGCTGGTATTCCAGTCGTCGGGCATGCTTTCATCTTCCCAAATTCTGCAGATGATCTGGTGCATGCTCCCTACCAAAACATCACCGCCGGTCTTGGAGAGCTCTGATGGTAAGCCATCTGAGCCTGCGGCCTTGTTATTCTTCAGCTTTTGAATAGCAAAACATCCAATATTCCCTGCGACCAGTTATGAAGAGCCTGGGTGCCATTTTTGAAGCCTCCTGCAAGGCCTTTGGCTTTCTTGTAAAAGGCTCGTGTTTTATGTTTATCCCTAGACTCCTCGATATCCTTGAGCTGGGAGGCAGCGAAGATTCTTTTCTTTTGTTGCAGTCGTTTTTTCTCCTCCCTTCTCCTGGCTCGGTACTCTTCTTGCGCTGCCCTGGGTTTCCTCTGCAGCGCTTTTGGGTACGCCTCGTCGGTTTCTGCCTTTTTCTGCTCACACTCGCCATCATACCACGGGTTTTTTGTCGGGGGTGGTAGGTACCCTAAGGTGGTTTCGGCTACTTCCTGAATGGCTGAGCGGCAATGCAGCCGCATATTATTGGCATTTATGTTCGACGAAGGTATACCGTAGAGTCTTTCGCTCAGGTGCTCCCTGTATACTCTGGCAACCTCCGGTGTGCTCAGGCGCCCAATGTCGAACCTCCTCCTGATGGGCTGGTGCAGCTTTCTGACATTGGACAGTCGAGCTCTGAATCTTGCTGCTACGAAGAAGTGGTCAGAGTCGACATTTGCCTCTCTGAATGTTCACACATCTAAGATGTTTGACGAGTGCCTTGCGTCAGTGAGCACATGGTCGATTTGGTTGGCGGTTCGACCGTCCCGAGATCGCCAGGTTGCTGTGTGGATTCGCTTACGAGGGAATCTTGTGCTACTTATCACCGCATTACGAGCTGTCGCAAAGTCCGAGAGTCGGAAGCCGTTATCTGGTGTTGTATCGTGGAGGCTGTGCTTTCCGATCACTCCGCCAAGGGTGTTCTCCTTACCGATCTTGGCGTTGAAATCCCCGAGCACGATTTGAACATCGTACTCCGGACAAGCTCCGTAGGCGTTGTCCAGGATGTCATAGAAGTCCTCCTTGATAGGGTCTTCAGCCTCGTCGGTAGGGGCGTGTGCACATATAAGGTTGATGTTGTAAGATCTGCCTCTGATGCGGAACGCAGCCAGGCGATCACTTATAGGTTTAAAGTCGATGACCTTCGACCTTAACCGCTTTCCCACGACAAATCCGCATCCCGGTAAGTGCAATCTTTTGGGGCAGCTGTAATAAATGTCGCGTCATACCGTTTCCTATCCAGCGTATTTCCTGGACCACAGTAATATCCGCCTTGTACTGCGTTAGGATTCTTTCTACTTTATGAGCAGCTCCGGGAGCGTACAGGGTCGAGTATCCGTCCGTGTATCCGAGGTATCTTGCTCATTCATAACTTTTATGTTTTTTACGTGGGCGGATTGTTAGCTCGCCGCACAACCGCCATTCTGGTCGGGGTTTTGTCGCTGCATACGTTTGTTCACCCCCCCCAATGGTTGTTGTAGAGGCTATCCAGAGGGCGCCGCGAGCGGGTATACGTCAGCAGTATCGTGATGTCGTTGGCGTGGTGTCGTTCTGTCCATCGTCTGTTTAATTATTTCGTCCATTTGTATAAGGTTCCTGTCAATTTCATCGTTTGTGAGGTTCCTATTGATCGGTGGGGAGGATGCACTCGAAGTGAGTGCTGTCGTAAGGCAGTTGGCAAAGCGTGTCCAACGTGTCCTACTATAATCTCAGGGATGCGTTTGGACATACTCTGGCAATTCTGCAAACTCGACCGATATTTGGATTATGGCACCAAGTCCGTAATGGTCACTGTCGTAGCCAACGGTTCGTAGACAGTTCGTAGACTATTCGTTCGTGTCAGCCAGTCTCAGTCACGAGTCAAGCAGCATAGGATCCAGATAGGAACCGCTTCTAGGAAACGACGGGCTGTCCGTTGCGAGTAATTTGATTTGTACTCAATGTTGCGCAGATTCCACCATATTGGCTTAGTAGGCATAAGTAGGCTGGTGTTGAGTACATTATATCCCCAATCACCATGTTTGGCATTCAAATCCTCGGCCAAAACGTAATAGTTCTCCGCCGAGTCTAGGCGCAGAAAACGAAAGAGTATTTTGAGCTCTGTAATAAAGATGTTGGGCTGAGGTGCTTCGGGTGCATAGGTCGACACTATGTACATCTTCCTTCCGTTCCGAAGTGGGATACACACAATACAAGCCTCTAGCACCTGGAGTCGGTGATGTTTACCACTGCACCATGGCCATCCCGTCGCTCATCATAAAATTTCCTAAAATTTCTTGGTCATTTTCGGCGATCTTAAGGAAAGTTCTGTAGTACTCCAATCGTTTTTCTGGCTCACCAGGATTGAGTTGTTGGACCAGCTGAATTTTGCAAGGGTATAGGTGCAGATCTTTCCTCAATTCGGTTGTAACACTGACTGACGACCTGAATGTTTTCGGTCGATCGTCCATAACGAGGTCTATCGGTACGGCTCACATCGCCAACGTTCCCGTATTGCATAAATGTGGTCGTGATTCCACAAATAGTGGGAGCTGTTGTAGCATTTCAAACTCCATAAAATTGCCGGTAGGCACGTTCAGTGTAAATTATTGACCGACTGTTTTCCAAAAATAATGCGACGATTTGTGTTCGCTGTGCTCCATGTCCAGTCTCCCAAGTCTTATGTCTGTAACAAAAAAATTACTCAAAAATATCTATAAATAAAAGAGTTTTTAATTTTTTACATAGCAGAGAGACTTTTGACTCACCCTGTGTGTACATATAATTTCCATGTTTTCCACTTTGGGAGAAATGTTGAGAGAATGTTTTGCATATACGTGACTAAGGGCACGTCCAGTTCCCTTGTTTACTATTTGTGCTTGGTCAGCTGAGCACTGTTGTTTTTCTTGCGATACAATGAAACATTGAGATGAAGCGTATCCGTAGTGTTTTCTATTCAAATATTTGCAGAATGTAGAGGGGCTGACATGACATGAATCCCCGGGTGCTTCTGTTCACTTGTCATGTGAGTTGAGTCATTCATGGATGTTAAGGCGACAAGATAGACTATCGTTTGTTAATTTCTATTTTTACGGATAGATAGTTCTTTATTATTGTTTTACGAATAGCTCGAAAGAGGTCTTATCAGTTTGACGTATGATATCGAATTGCTGACAAACATTCCACGGATACGTGAAGGGGATGGCCAATCGCGGAAATTTTGTAATTTATTTTGGACAACTTGAAATACGGTCGCCGATGTGATAAAGAACAAATTTGTTATGATTAAGTCGTCTATCATGATATTAACTTTATTTAGTTTGATGGACAGTTTATTTACGCCAAGGTTGTTTGGAATTCTTTATACATTTCAGTATGATACAGCTGCGTATTTCGTTTTGATTACATTAAAGTGATTTAATCTATAATAACACCTGGGTGTCGTCTGCAGTCAACTTTCCTTTAGATATAGTTAATTTCTTCTAAACATCTAGGAGATCTGCCACCATCACGTGGGAGCTTAACTAAAGCAAAGATTCGCAAAGTCCGTGCCTTCGAAATAAGAGCCAAAAGCGTAATACTCGTACTCTAACGTTGAAAAGAGCAAATATAGTAACTTAATCTACAGGGGCATTTCAAAGTAAATCAGACTTTTACAAAATATGTAGCACGTACTAGTGACGCCACTTGTTGATGGTTGTCTGCGTTAGGAGGTATATCCTTAACTGACGTTTTATCAAAATTTCGTGACCAATCGGCTACTAGAAACCGAGCTATTGTTTTAAAAATGACTTGGTAAAACTTGTACCGAAACGCTTCAGTTGATAAAATATTGTATGAAGATGAAGACTTATCCTGTAGCAGAGTCCACGAGTGGTACATGCATTTTAAAAAGTGGCCATGACCAACAATCGAAATGTATGGTAACCGAAAATGCCATCTCGACTGAGCCTGAATTCGTCAAGGACCGGCCAAAACCTTCATTGTTCTCCACAAATTGACTGATGACTAAAAAAATCATTGTGTGAGTGATCTTTTGACTAAAAGTTGTATTTTTACTATTTGCCTGGTCTAGCACAGTGTGGTTTCTACCTATTCGGGAAAATGCATTTGCCAAAGAAAGGAAAGCGTTAAACCGATGTGTAGACCATTCAAAAGCCTCGCACCGACTTTATCAAGCTTCTTGACCGTGCAAATCGCTGTAACGTTAACGTTTTATTAAATGAATAACTCCATCCACCGACATCCAATTTTTATATGCTGGTGCTTCGTTTTGTCTCCGACACTGTTTCTCATTTTTATAAATGACCAATCCTTTCCTTTGCCCACGACAGTACCCCCAGTCTCACATATTCGTCCACTACCTTAGGACCCTGTTCTTCGGCTGTAAATGGTGAGCGGTAGCGTATGTTAAGATCATTCAATTCGGACGTCGACAGCATCATTTTAAGGATGGAGTGGAATTTATTGTTTCCAAAAGACAGTGATGTCTTCTGTCGTCCAAGTGTACCACCGACTAGTAGGAGGAATGAATGACACTTGCATCTTAGAAATCGAAAAGCTCTCTAACCTGGCTGGGTCATTGGCAAATTTAATTGGAACGACCATACTTGTATATGTATGGTCAAGTTTCTTACAAGTTTCTTTTAAAATTTAATTTTTTCCATGTATTATGGCCTTATTAGTAAGAAGAAATACTCCCATTATGAAATACAACGTCCTTTAAGAGTGGTTTCGTAGTAGCGCATTCTCTCACCCCAATTTGCCAAGACCTTGTTGATGGTTTCGGGCTGTAGCTCACGGATTATTTGAATGATATTGACCTTAACTGCTGGGGTGGCCGTGGTGCAGTGGTAAGCATCACCGACCGTCGAGTGAAAGGTCTGTTGTCCAAAGTCTTTCCATAGCCAAGAAAAAACAATTCCTATACGGAAAAAATATGCAACACAGCTGTTGTGAATGAGATGTGATCAAACGTACTGATGACGGCATAACACTGACAGTACATGGTCACTTTAAATTCATACTCTGTGTGTGCAATTCTATTATAACACCATAAATGCATGGAACAGTTGCAGAGAACTACAACCAACGTGAAAATTCGGTCGGTTCCTCTCGAATCCTATCTAGGGCAACCACCCCTGGGGAGTAGTGAACGAACATCTACGACCCAAACCATTGCACTCCGTTCAGGTTGTGTGACAACCATTATAAGAGTGTAAACTCTTGAACCTGCGCGAACTATACAAAAAAAAAGTCCTTTACGGTTCCCCACAAGAAAAGGTCAAAAGGGGTCAAATCGCAGCTCCGAGGAGGCCAGACGGCTAATAGCACGATTTGGGTGTGTGGCATGGCGCGCTATCCTGCATGAAGCAGAGGTCGTGCAAATCCATGTCTTCAATTTCAGTAAAAAAAAAAAATGGCCCAATGATGCCGCCACTCCACAATCCGCACTAAACTGTCACTCTCAAAAAAGGGCATCAAGGCTCACTTAGATTACGAAGAGTCCATTGTGCCCAGTTAACTTTTAACCAGTCGAAACCTAATCATTTTCCGTTGAGCTGAACCACCTAGACGAGGATAAGATTCTCTTCAGTCCAATATTACTTACCTCCTCCAGCCCCGAAAGGAAGTGACTTCCAAGGAATGTGTTTCTCTTTTAGGTTAGTGCTGGGCATTCATAGACTAGATGACGAATGGATTCAATTTCCTCTTCGTCCCTACATCCTCTGCAGAAGTCATTGTGGGGCTGGCCTAGTCTGGTTGCATGGTAGGATAACATGCAGTGCCCAGTGAGGGCACTGACTGCCAGTTGAATATTCCCACGGCTAAACTTTAGCAGACTTTCTGTCCTTTCCTTATTATAGACGGGCCAAGTTGATCTTGCCGTAGGGCATGTATCTAATTGATACCATCGCTTATTGGCCGTCACTAATAGCTCCGCCTCTATCTATTTATATAGCGTACTGAGTGGCGTTAAAAAAGGGCATTAAAAACCGGCCAAGTGCGAGTCGGACTCGTGCACGAAGGGTTCCGTACCATCTGTATATATAAAAATGAAAAGACGTTGTATGTTACCTCATCAGTCATTATAATAAAACGGATAATCCGTTTAAAATTATTTTTTGCATGATGACAGCTCCTGGTTGCAGGCAGGTTATAGGCATATTACTTTGATAATCAAAAATCTCCATTACGAGATAGTTGATCATCAAAGTGTCCATTGAATTCAAATCAGTTACAATACTTGGCAGCAAGGTGGTGAAAAGGTGAATAACAATAATTATGGGAAAAAGGTTTGCAGCTAGGATTAATATATCGAGGACACAATAGGGATCAAAGCTTGGAGGTGTGTTATTGGTTGTGGGATATGATCGAAAGTTAATTTCACAACAATTGAATTTGTTGCAACATTTGATATCTTAACCTATCAGGATGGAAAAGGAGGGAAATAGCAATTGTACGAAAGGGTTTGCAGCAAGGCCTAACTTAGCAGCGACACAATAGGGATCATCAATGCTTAAAAGGTATTTATTATTGGTTGTTCGTAATTATAGAAAACAGGGTTGCAGCTAAGATTAATACATCAAAGACAATAGGGATCAAGGCTCGGAAGTTTGCTACTAGTTGTGGGATATTGTCGACTAACCTTAGGTCAGTATGTGACCAAGGGGATTTTTTTGGATGAAAATCCTGCCTGTTGTATGGGAGCCCCCTTAAATATTTATTTTATTCTGTTTTTAGTATTTGCTGTTACAGCGGCAACAGAAATACATCTTTTGTGAACATTTCAAATGTCTACCTATCACGGTTCATGAGATACAGCCTGGTGACAGACGGACGGACGGACAGCGAAGTCTTAGTAATATGGTCCCGTTTTACCCCTTGGGTACGGAACCCTAGGTTAGGTTAGGTTAATGTGGTCGGCATAAGCCAAACGTAGGACGAAGTCGGCCCATTGTGATACCACATGGATCGTGTTACCCAGATCCGCTACCAGAGAACCAACCGGTGCTTCTGATGAAGCGATGGAGCTGAGCTATTTTATGGTCTGCTAGCTCACTTAAATTATCATAGAAGGGCGCGCCGAGGTAGATCCTCCTGTGATTCGCAAAAGAGGGGCATGAGCAGAGGAGGTGATGTATTGATTCCTCCTCCTCCTCGTCCATGCAGCCGCGACAGAAGTCGTTGGAGGGTAGTCCTAGTCTGGCGGCGTTTTTCCCAATGATGCAGTGACCTGTAATGACACCCACCAGAGTACTTAAGGTTGCCCGTTTGGTTGC
Source organism: Eumerus sabulonum (assembly GCA_951905685.1). NCBI lineage: Eukaryota > Metazoa > Arthropoda > Insecta > Diptera > Syrphidae > Eumerus > Eumerus sabulonum. The sequence continues at coordinate 43,478,337 of OX645064.1, forward strand.
CATTAGGTCCCTGGTTCGTCCTAGGTTTAATTTAGGCCAGGGTCGTTTGGTGATAAAACCGATATTACTCTCATTAGTGGTTTGGAGTTTTATCATATGCTTTACCGTACTTATTGGTGTTTCTAGGTATACGAGGGTAGGTAGGTTGAGTGTGCCAGACCCTAACTTTGCGAGTTCGTCGATCGCGAAGTTTCCTGGAATAACCCTATGCCCGGGAACCCACAATACTTTAATGTTGAACTGCTCAGCCATCTCATCTAGAGATAGGCGACAGTTGGGAGATGTCTTTGATTTGTGGGTTACCGCTGCCAGGGATTTTATCGCAGATTGGCTGTCCGTGCAAATGATAATATCCTTGGCGGATATAACATTGATCCTGAGCCATGCAAGGGCCTCCGTTATCGCTGTATTTCAGCCTGATACACACTGCAGTAATTTGGGAGTCTAAAGGATAGGCTGAGGTTAACCTCCTTGGAGATGACTCCACTGCCTACACCCGACTCCATCTTAGAGCCATCGGTATAGTGGGAGATCGAGTCCTTTGGTATGACTTTCCCTTCAGCCTATTCCTCCCTGGATGGAAAAACAACTTGGAAGTTCCTAGTGAACACGTTTTGCGGGATGATATAGTCTGTGTCCATGGGTACTTCGAAGTGTTTTAGAATGGTTGTGTGGCCTTTTTGTGATGTGGGCCATTTTATTATGCTTCTCATCCTCAGGGCCGCGCAGGCAGCAATTTGTTTGCTGAAAAGGTTCAGTGGTGGAAGGTGTAACAGAATGTTCAGGGTCTCCGTGGGGGTTGATCTGATGGCTCCGCTTATGTATAAGCTGGCCGATCTTTGTACTTTCCCCAGAAGGTTTCGATTGATTGCGTTGTCCAGAGCAGTCCACCAGACTACGACGCCATACAGGAGGATGGGCCTTATGACCGCCGTATAAAGCCAGTGCATAGTGCTTGGTTGAAGACCCCACTTCTTGCCCACCACTTTTTTGCAACTGTAGAGGGCAACAGTTGCTTTCTTGACGCGGTCAAGAATGTTGGGTTTCCAATTCAGCCTCTTGTCAAGAACGGAACCCTAAAAACGGCGTCATTTGGGAATTGTAGAGTGACCGACCAAAAGCCAAGAGAAAAGGGAAAAGTGGAGCTTTAGGATGTATGCCAAAGAATGTTGCGTTTAAAGGCGTAAGCGCTACTGATAGCTCTTATGAGGAAGTTGTCGATAGGAACGATCATCAGAGATACATATGTACCTCCACCGACGCGAAACTCAAGTCTGATGCTCCATTGTTTTCCGTAGCACGGTCGCCTACGCGCATCATTCTTTCATATTCTTCGATTTGGTTCAAGTGAGCGATAAGGGCGCAGTGGTTAGTATGCTGGACTCTGACGCACGATGAGCGAGTTCGGGTCCCATAACACCAACGCCATCGAATGCTTTTAGCGGTGATGGCATATTTAATTCTTATGAGATTCCGTACATAATGTTGATTCAGAGGTATGTACTATCTGGCGGCTTTGTATTCCAAACCAAAAATACTGGAGGGGATAACTAGAGGTTTGATTCCTGTACACAAGGGTCAATGACAAGAATGTTATAATTAAACTCATTTGAACTTACATAGACGATATCTGTATATGCTTCATTCACTCTACATGTCCAATTTAAGTAAAATCGTTCAATTAAACTCTCTTGCCAAGGAGAGGTCCAAATTGCTCCCATTTATTAGTCCTAAAAGCATTTCACATTTGCTAACCTTATTTCCGTTTTCCAACTATTGCTTGTTGGCAAAAAAACAAACACGATAGCATACTATGCAGGCCAAGATGCCCCAATTATTTTCAACTTGTGCACATATCCTCCACTCGAAAGGACCTAAATAACCACGTCAACAACTCGTTATTCCATTGAAAAGTGATGGGAACATTGAAACTGCATTCAAGCTTACGGGGCCATGATGAATTTCACATATGATGCGCCTCCAAGTAAATCCCTAGAAGAGTCATTAAAAAGCGAAATACTCATGTGAGCACAACACTGCCACCACACTTGAATCTATCCCCACAGATGCGTACATATCTAGTATCTAGTGCTATATGTGATGCCTTGAATATTGATTTGGATTTAGAGAAGAACATTTGCATCTAGATGCCAAAGCACACCGAGGTGATATAAAATGGTAGAAGTGGACGGAATTTTCCATTCAAATTAAGGCAATATGCAAATCCAATCGAGATGTCTAAGTCAATAGTGACCCAAGAAGGTGTGACTATAATTAGATTGTATACTTGGCCTCCTAAGAGTGTTGACGTGGTGTCGTAAGGTGTCGTAAGGGGGATTCATCGTGCCTCTTTCAGTCGGTCGGATGTGTCTAAAAATATCCAAAAATGTTTCTAAAATTAGACTTCGATCTTCTTGTACACAAATTAAATGCAATTAGACCTACAAGGCTTTGGGTAGGAGCTGTTAATCATTGCTCTGAATTGGATACAAATTGTATCATTACACTCTTGCGTACGTCAATGCGATATAGGTAGACTAAATGGGATTTATTTATAAAATCCACCCGAGAGCAGAGGATGGAAAAAGCCTTGACGTACTCGTTTGTTTAGCTTAGTGATGTTCCAATTGTGGTATATCGCGTGAAGTTTTGAATGGTGGTGGCCTTCATTACAATTGAGTATATCCGTTGAGCAGCTTCACGTTTCTGTGTGCTTTTACTCTTAACAGGGCTGCTGTTGATTGAGGTTTAATGCGAGTGTGAATCAGTTGTCTTTTGATGTCATTTTTCTTCTTCCGTTGATTGCAGAGATTATTTTTGATGGATGTTCGAGATTGGGCGCGAATCTGCGGGTTTTTTCCGGTGGGATTTGATGTTACACCATTTTTCCTTGAACTCGTCTTTGGTGAGGGCAGTATTAACCCGAACTCCATAAAGAAGGAACAAAACTATGATGGTTGTTTGGTTAGGTGGCTTCCCCCCGTAAAGCGGTGGGGATCACTTAGACCACGGTAGGACCATTGCGCTACCACTTGGATTGGCTAGGTCACCTGTACTGCTGGAACGATTTTATGCTTTGAATAAAATTCGATAGTTTGCTGATTCCCGTTTCGGATAGATCAGCCAGTTCATCAAAGAAGTGTTCTGCCGGAAATTGCCTTCTTGTGGAGGCTAGGGCAATAGTCATCATATGGCAGTCCTAATCTAGTGGCATGTTTCCCTAAAGGATAATGTCCTGACATTTACAGCTGTTTCCCGCTCGAAAGTCAGTATCATACCACATATTTCCAAAGTGAGTGCTGTGTAGCCCAAACAGTGCGTTTTTTTAAAAGGAATTTTGGTCGAAAAGAAGCACCCACCGCGGCTGCTGTACACAAGTTTGTGTAAAAAGTTCGTGAGACTGGTATGGTAGTGGACAACACTCATGGTCCCCGTCGTCGTACGGTGTGCACAGATGAGAATATGGCTGTTGTGGCCGAGAGTGTGAGACTCAATTCACGAACATCAACTCGCCATCGATCTCAACAGCTCAACATTTCACGCACTAGCCTGAGGAGAATTCTGCACAACGATCTCGGACTATTCGCTTACAAGGCCCAATTGACTCAGCAATTGAAGGCGCGCGACCATCCGCTTTCTTATCGCTTCGCAGTTTGGGTCTTAGAGCAGCTTGAATTGGACGACGATTTTGGGCGAAAAATCATCTTTTCTGACGAGGCGCATTTTCACCTCGGCGGCGGGTAGAAGACCTGCACGAGTGACAGTTTGGTGCGGATTGTGGAGAGGTGGCATCATTGGACCATTTTTCTTCGAAAACGAGGCTTGGAACAACGTTTCGGTCAACGGTGGGCGTTACAGAGCCATGTTAACTGACTTTTTTTTTTTTTTTTTACTGGAATTAAAGACATGGTTTTGGACAACCTCTGGTTTATGCAGGATGGCGCGCCATGCCACACAGCCTATGCCACAATCGATCTTTTGCACACCAAATTCCCAAAATCGTGTTATCAGCCGTCTTGGCAATGTCAATTGGCGGCCTCGGAATCGAGATCTCGAGCGTGGTGCCCTTTTTTGGCTTGTTCGTCTGCTTCACAGTCACCTGGTATATCACTATGCTCAGGTACCCGGTACGTAAGAGCGCTGCTGCTCGATACATCGGTTAGAGATTTGCGGCAGCGCCTGACCAGTTTTGATTTTGTTATTAGACATTCGAGTGCTTTTATTGCCGCTCGGCTAACTGTGTAGATGACAATGTCACTGTATTCCATCGATATTAAAGACAGCCAGTTGGCAGCCTCACTAATAGCAATTAATTCAGCTTAGAAACACTACACCGGCACCCACTTCCAATGAGCTGATTTCTTAAGTCGCAACTTCGATTTCTTTGCCTTTTTCTTGCCAAAAAGATCCAAGTGGAGTGGCGGAGCATCGTTTCGAGGGCTGCAGTGAGGGTTGTTCGCAGTGCCCCGGTTATAGCGATTCACTCCTTTGTACTCTACTTAGAAGTTTGATGCAGGTAGTAGAACTGCACAGTGCCGCCCACTAGACTAAGCAGCCGTATGTTAGTATAGGCTAGACCTATAACCGCGGTATACAGCCAGTGCGTGATATGGGGTTTGATACCGCATCTGATGCCCAAGGCTTTCCTGCAGCTGTCTAGCGCAGTTGTTGCTTTTTTTATGCGTTCTTCCGCATTCAATTTCCAATTGAGCATCCTGTCAAGTATCACGCCAAGGTAAGCCACATTGAGTTTTGTTGAGGTATCTGCCGTGGCGAATAAAACTATCTCCGTTTTGGATGGATTTATTCCAAGCCCGCATTTCTCTGCCATTTGGCAAGTTTGCCTTGGCCTGTTTCCATCAAATCCCGGATAGATGGGAGGTGTTTCCCGCTAATTGCTAGTGCAAAATCGTCTGCGTACGCAACGACTTTGCACCTGTTGGCCTCCAGGGATAATAGTACCTCATTTACAACTAACAAGCATACTTGTGACGATAGTACTCCTCTCTGTTATGTGCCACGTTTTACTGCCCTTTTTGTGTAGTAGCAGCCGAATTTTAAGTTAAGGCCTCTGCGCCATAGAGGAGGACCGGAATAATTAAGGTTTTCTATAGCGCATCCTTGGTGTTTCGAGAGAGGGCTCTACTTTTCAGTTGTCTCTTGAGCCCAAAAGCAGTGGTTCTGCGTTTGATCTCAGCGCTGGTGTTGTTATCGCTGGTCACTAATGAGCCAAGGTAGACAAAGTCCTTGAGCACATCGAATTTGTAGCTGCCAATTGTGACGTTCTGTCATTTTTGGTTGACAGCATATATTTCGTCTTACGGCCGTTAACCAAAATACCCATTGTAGCTGCTTCTGCTTTGATGCTTTCGAACGCTTCATTGACGTCCTGTTGTGTTCATCCGATTACGTCAATGCCATCCGCGTATGCAAGCAGTTGCGCAGACTTGAAATAGATCGTACCTCTTGTGTTGGCCAGTGAGTCTCGTATGATCTTTTCAAGCACGATGTTGAAAAAATTACATACATGACAGCCCGTCACCTTGTCTTAATCCTTTTTTAAGCATAAGGTCTCGGTTAATTCGCTACCGATCTTAATGGAACAGCGAGAGTCCTCCAATGTCATCCTGTACAATCTGACGAGTTTGACGGGGATGTCAAAACTAGATATGGCGCTGTATCGCTCGTCCCTATGTACACTGTCATTGGACTGAAACCACACGGATAAGAACCTATCAGGTTATCCACAAAGGGTTTCCGGCGTTCACACTGTGCGGCAGAGAAGATCTTGTATGCGATGTTAAGGAGTCTTATTCCCTTGTAGTTGGCGCAGTTATAGAGGTCTCCTTTCTTGTGGACCGGTCAAACGATGCTGAGATTCCATTCGTCGGGCATGTTTTCCTCCGACCATAGTTTATAGATGAGCTGGTGCATGCGCCCTACCAACTCATCTCCAGTCACTTTAAATAGCTCGGCAGGCAGGCCGTCTGCGATGGCGGCTTTATTAGTCTTGAGCTTTGAGATTACTAGCTTAATTACATCTAGGTCGGGTGGACGAAATTCTCTTGCATCTTGCATAGCCGTATCGAATCTATTATCGCCATTAAATCGTCTGCAGAAGTTGTCTTTCCATATTCTCAACATCGACTGTGACTTTAATATTAGTTGTCTGTCTTCATCCCTAAGCGTGTGTTCCTCTCTCCTTTTCTGCTCGTTATGTTCACGAGCGGCTCTCGTCCGTCTATGTAGCATGGCTTTGTGGGCAGTTTGATTTGCTACATGAGCTTGCTCACATTGCTCATCAAACTAGTGGTTTCTGGCTGGCGGCCAGTACATCGGGGGCAGCGTCTCTGATGGCGTGCTGGCAATGCTCCCACTGTTGTTCTGTGGATTGTGCCGGTGTCAGCGGAATTGATTTGCGAGAGGTTGAGGGAAACTCGATTGGCAAAGATCCTAGCGGTATCCTGCGATTGTAGCGACTCCGTGGCATCCTTGATGTCTTCATTTTTATCTTTGCTATAACAAGGTAGTGATCCGAGGCGCGATGTTGCCTCCTCGGAAAGTTTGTACAATTAGGATGCTGGAGGAGTGTCTGGCGTCGATCGCAACGTGACCATCTAATTGATGGTCGACTGATCAGGTGATCGCCAGGTTCCTTTGTGAATCGTGTGCTAGCTAAAATGAGACTACGCCCCGTCCATTTTCGGACGTGGTGTCGTGTAGGCTATACTTCGCCGTGATCGACTCAAATAGTAAGTCCTCGTTGCCCAGTTTCGCGTTATAATCTCCTAGTACGATTTTTATATCGTAGCTGGGACATTGGGCATAGGTTCCGTTTAGGAGATTGTAGAAGTCGTCTTTGAGTCGATCGTCCCTTTCTTCGGTTAGGGCGTGAGCCTATTAGCTTTGATGGGGATTCCTATGAGGCGTTCGCTTACGAAAGATTAAGACTTTTTGTCTTCCTCAAATAATGGATCCGAATCCGAATAAGCGTTGTTTGTTTTCCTTGTATCAATTCTTGTTGTAGGTCTTTTGCCTGGTCCATCCCATTGCATTTCTTGGGGTGCAGTTATATCTGGTTTGATTGCCTGTACCCGGTCTGTTAAAAGACCTCACATTCCAGGTGCAGACTCGCATGTCATTTAGTCGTTTGCAGGGGTCGTCAGCTTTGTATCCGTCCGTATCCGAGGCTTGTGATTGCTTCGCAACAATTTATTTCTTCCGTGATAGGGATGTTACCTATAAGCACAACCCCCAACCTGGAGGGCAAGGTTCTTTTTTCCCCCAGGAACAAGGGGAACGGGTGGTTGCACACAGTGGTTCACTTTCTGGCGGATACCAGGGGAGGCCATGCAGAGCCTATGTGTCAACTTGAATTGAGTAGGGACAGAGATCGAGGTTGGCATTTGCGATGTTAAACGCGATTAGTTTCTTTGCTCGCTGGTAACGCATATACGTATGTTGACCTACCTTAGCGGCCTAATGCTTCATGCTTGTTGTGTTCCGTTCTGTTTTCCGCATAACTCGACAATATACTTCGAGAAATCAAGTATACTCTAACTGATACGATTCCCAGCACGTTTTCGCCAAATGACCTCGAATAGTTCTCAAGTCATTCACATAATACACAAGAAAGTACATACTTGCCAATGCGAAAAATGTACTAACCTTCATCGGGTACATTTCACTTGCATCTAACCTATCGGCACGTGCTTTCTATTTCTACTTCCTTCGGTCTGAGCAAGCAACGTTGCCGAAAAGCAAAATCCATTAAAAGAATCCCGACAAATGCCGAGATGTGGGATTGGCGCCTCATTTCAGTGCACCTAAAATCAATATCACCACCCCAAACAACCGTGTGTCATATCATTCATGCTTTCATCCAATCGAAAGCAGAACCCTCCAGGGCCAGCGTGTCGTTTAAACAGGCATAGTTAAAGGCTTTCGTTTGTAATATTTTTTTTCCTCCATTCGGGTTTCTTTCGCCGGTTTTACCAACGGGCTTGTTAGTCGTATACCGCGCTCATGTCATACTAGGGGGTCACACTCAGCCTCATCCTCAACCGCTTGGTAAACAAGTACGTACATATGTATGTTCCGATGGAGGTTAGGTTTTTGTTTTGTCTATGGGTTTTATGTACGAAATGAGGAAAAAAAAAAAAACGGGAAAGGAAGAGAAAATCAATTATATTAGCCTGTGATTCACCAGTTCGAGTTCCGTCGAAGGAAACTGGAATCAAAAACATTCCACAGTTGAACTCGGTCCCGCCATTGATGCGGGCCAAATTTTGAGAGACAATTAAACCCAAGAAATAACAGTGTTTTGTTTTAATTCTACACTCAAAACAAACTTCTGGTGAATATACATACACGGGTGCGAGTGTACTCAAATGTGTGCTGTCGCCTTGAGTGGAAGCGGTTTTGAATGTTTTGTATTCACAGGTGAATAAAGTGCAATTATTTATCTTTTGCTTTTGGATTATGTGACTTGCTGTTTGATTTAGGTAATTTATGCAAAGATCTGTGTGGATATACATACATATAGCGCAAGCGCGAAATTAATCTTGTTTTAATGACTCCCTACTTTGAGGGGACTAAGCTTGTCCATACTGATTTCAGGGGATGTCCTCATTGGAATATGAAAAATACTAAATCATCATTCTCGAAAATATGACATCACCATCTCGGTCGAAGGTAGGTAGGTAGGTAGCTCGTAGCCTCCCCAGAGTGGGAAGAATACATTTAGACCAGAGATACCCGTTGTGTTGCTAAGAGTGGGGTTGACTTGGTTCATCTTAAATAGTTAAGACAGTCAGTAATGCTTACTCATTGAACATCAGAGGGGTCGTTTAGGAAGTAGGATCCTAGGTAACGTTTCCTGATTGAGGAGAAAGCCGGACAGGCGTAAAAGTAAGTGATGGATGGATTCGACCTCCTCTTAGCTTAGTTGTTGTGCATGACTGCCAATGAGTCCGGTCACTGTGATTTTTTTTTTTTTTTTTTGGTTGCGCCAAACGGATGTGGAATCTTCAAAAGATACCAGTAGCCCGGGCTACTGGCATGTACGATTCCCAAGCCTGAATAATCGATGCCAGGAATACGCCTACGTACTAAACCACACCCTGCAGCCTTCAACCACTCTCCCCGCGGGACTGCCGTTAGGTATTACTTCACGGGGCTGGTTTGCACTTTATGCCCTTCTTTCTCTAATTGGAGTTTCCTGTTCCAAGGGAGCTGCCATATGGTTTTGGTTGCTCTCCCTGTTTCTCTCCAGAAGCCGGAGTTCCTTCATGATTCTCGCTGCGGTTTCTTTCACAGCGTCCCATATTTCTCTCGATGTCTGCATATGCTTTATGATGTTCTCGGGAGTCGGTGTTTCTCCAATTTTATCTTCAAGATTTTTATATTCTGCCTCGAAATGTGAGCATTGAAAAAATACGTGTTCTGCATCTTCTCTAGCCTCTCCGAAGTTTGCACAGATGGGAGATTCATCAAGGCCAAACCTGTAAAGATGGGCTCGGAAGCAGCCATGTCCGGTTAGGAACTGGGTGGGATAAAAATCTACTTCTCCGTGATGCCGGTTTATCCAACTTTGTATGTCCGGTATAAGTCGATGGGTGCATCTTCCCTTTGTTGACTGATTCCATCTCTCCTGCCATATTTCAATGCTACGCCGTCTTTCTTCCAGTTTAATATCTTTGACTGAGGCAAGGGGTTCCTGAATTTTGGCGTCGTAGGACACTTGCAACTCGATGGTCAAGATATCGGCTGATAGCATTCCAGCAATTACACATATATGTAGCATCATCCGATACCGTCCGAAAAGCGCTGCACACTCTTAGTGCGGATGGTCGGTTGGTGGAATTTACTCTTCTTGAGTGGGACTTCATTTTCATCGCCTTTGCCCATATTGGGGCTGCGTACATAATTATTAACTGCGCCACTCTTGACAAAACTAGTCTTATTTGCTGCCTGGGTCCTCCGATATTTGTCATTATTCTGGCTAAGGCAGCACACACGGCTTTATTGCACTTTATTTCAAGGTGTTCCTTGTAGCTGAGCCTAGCGTCAATTAGGTGTGATGACACCAATGTTTTTGTAGATGTCCGTTCGTTTTAGAGAGATTAGTCTCCTGGTGCGTTGACTGTCGAGCCAAGGCCAGACATGTCTGGTGATGAGACAGGAGTGCCCCTGGGCCCATCTCAGGGTCATCTCAGCCATGGCGAGGTTTGTGAGTTTAAATTTAATGGCTGCAAGAGGTATACCCTTGCATGCCATGATTGTCTGTTGCGTCGTTCCTTGTCTGGCGAGTGTGTCCGCTTGTTAATTACCTGAGATGTCGCTGTGTCCTGGTAGAAGTTGTATATTAAACTGCTCGGCCATCTCGTTAAGAGATAGGCGGCAGTGAAGGCTTGTTTTGAATTGTACACATAGGACTCCAGCGATTTTAAGGCTGTTAGTAGATATTACGTTACACTTAAGCCAAAACAGAGCTTCCTTTATTACCTACAGCTCCGCCTGGAAGACGCTGCAGTAATCTGGTAACTTTAGAGCTTGGCTCAGGATTAATTGCTTGCAGAATACTCCACTACCCACCCTGTCTTTGATTTTTGACCCGTCGGTGTAGAAGTCCACGCAGGTCTTACGAGGTTGCGTCTGGCGGGACCAGTTCCGTCTGTCCGGGTATGTTATCTTGAATTGCTTCTCAAAGACTATGGTGGGCTGTATGTGGTCCGAGTTTTCTGCCATGGTTATCCTGTTGTTCAGGATGGAGGAGTGGCCGGTGATGTAACTCGTCCATTTGGAGTTGGCTTTTTGTCTGATTACCGTATATGTATATATGTTGAGCGCTGCCGTTGGAGTGGCCCGTAGGGCCCCGGTGATGCCTTTGTACCTTCTCGAATTGTCTATGGTATGTCTCAGTCGAAAGTTGTATTGTATTACAATAGAATGTACCATGGTATATTGTTCTAAATACACTTATGTACATAGTTGCTGTTGTGCCTATTCACAACAATACACTTGTTGCTAGTCAGACTTTTCCACAGTTATTCATGCAAACATCACCGTAATATTCGTATTGCATCAACGCCTAAGTAGATTACCTGAGTTTTTATCTAACAAGTTGTTTAGCGAATGGTTACGATACTAGGGTTTGAATAAGTAGATACGTATTTGTTTGCATCTTTGCGTAACATGACTTATTTCAATTCATCAATACAAAAAGTAAGTCTGTATCTTACGTAACATTGGAAAGGGTAGTTTCAACAGTACTACCGCCACTTAGCCTATGTACTCACGTCACGTTGCGTTGTATCCATTCAGGAACCGTGGGTGTGGAATAAATACTTGTGCGACCTTGGTGGTAGGTATACGTGATGCTACGATTCTTTATGGTGAACGATCCGAAAGGCCTAGGGTCTGCCTTATCATATCGAACTCACTATCGGCAACCAAACTTGGACACTTTGTGGACAAGATCTGGTGGCCGCCATTGTAAACTATAAAACGTATGGAGTAATTGAACATCTCGTCGTTGCGTCTGCCTACTTTCCCTATGACTCGGTGCTACCTCCACCAGTGCCAGAAGGATTGGTCTCATCTTGTGTTCCGACGCTAATGCCAAGAGCGGACCGTCTTTTAGACTTCACTCCTTCGTCCGACCTTACCAACAACAATGTTGGCTCAAAACCAACGTTTGTAACGGCAAGACACAGGAGGTGATTGACCTGCCCCTATCCAACAGATATGTATGTGAAGGACATCACTAACTGGAGAGTCTTGCCTGATGCTACGCTGTCGGACCATAAATATACCGAATTCCGATTAGGTTGTGGGATCTCTTCCTTGAAATCTAGACGGAATCCGAGAAGGACGGACTGGCTACGGTTTAGAGAAAAGCTTGAGAAATCCACTCAGGCCCTACCTAAACTTGGAACGAAACAATTGGTAGAGAACGTCGTTCATAACTTGAACTTGCATGTCCTGTCAGCAAATCTCAAATTACAGGAAATTGGTTCCCTGGTGGAATGCGGAGCTCCAAAGTCTTTGAGGGAAGCCAGAAGTATTCTGAATAGATCGCGCAAATCGAATTCGGAACATGACTGGAACAAGTACCGGTCGAAGCAGAAAGGATATAAGAAACTTATTCGTTAATCGAAAAACGATTCTTACAGAGCCTTCTGCGAAGAGATAAAGTCTCTGAGTGCGACTAGCAAGTTGATTAAAGTCCTCAAACGGGGAAAATCGACAAAGCTGGATACACTTAGCAAACCTAATGGTGCCTTTACTGAGTCCAATGCAGAAACTCTTAGTTTACTGCTTCAGACTCATTTCCCGGGAAATTAGATCGCTATCGGCTCGTTGCACACTCCTTCAAGGGGAACTTCAACTGAAACGATTAAAAAACAACTCGACATAGCTGGTATATTGCGTCGCGCGTGGTTACGACTGAAGCCATTGAATTCGCAGTGGCATCTTTCGATGGCTTCAAATCGCCAGGCACCGACGGGATATATCCTTATACCTGCAAAACGGCATAAGGTAGTTGCTTCCTACCTTGAAAAGAATTTTCACTGCTAGTCTGGCACTAGCCTACTTACCTATTCCTTGGCGCACGTTGAAAGTAGTCTATTTCCAAATTAGGAAAAGAGGGTTACTCACTTGCCAAGAGTTTTAGACCAATTAGTCTATCATCCTTCCTGCTGAAAAGCATGGAGAGACTGGTAGAGATGCACGCGCGCAAAGTTGCCCTTCGAATGTATCCTCTTTCGGATATGCAACATGCTTATCAGCGCGAAAAATCCTGCAAGACCGCGCTTTAAAATCTAGTCGGGAGAATTGAATGCGCGCTCTAAAGGATCCAAGCAATTCTTGTGCACGGGACATTAACCGCTGATGCAGGCCTCCACTAGTGTGTCAAATCCGGTGTAAACAAGGGCTACCCGCAAGGCGGTGTCCTGTCTCCGCTGTTATGGTGCATGATGGTCGACTCTCTGCTTGATGCTCTCAATGCCACTGGAATCTATGCCCAGGCCTATGCGGGTGATGTCGCCGTTCTTCCTGTAGGCTCATGCTTAGCGACGGCCCGTCTCAAAGCACAGGCGGCGCTATGTGTGATTGGTGTACCAGAAATGGGCTGTCGGTTAATCCTCTTGAGACCGGTGTCGTTCTCTTCACTAGAAATAGCAAAAATGCTGACATGACTCAGTTGGTACTAAAAGGCACTCCCATCCCGGTATCCAAGGAAAAGCCAAGTATCTAGGAGCCATCTTAGATAGCAAGCTTCTTTGGTCAAAGCATGTTGAGTCAGAAACCACCAAAGCGCTGTCAGCTTTCTGGCAATGCAAAGGAGCTTTTGGCGAAACATGGGGCTTATCGCCGGTAAGGATCCTCTGGATTTACACGGCAATGATAAGACCTCTCATCTCATATGCATCGGCTGTCTGGTGGCATAGACTAACACGCAAACACGTCGTAACCTCTTTCACCAAACTCCAAAGAACGGTTTGTCTCAGCTGCACGGGGGCTTTCCCCAGCACGCCGGGTGCTACTCTTGATGCTATGATGAACCTTCCACCTATTGATATATTTATCAGAGGGTGTGCTCTGAAAGCCATGTCTCGTCTGAAGAGATATGGCTTTTGGTACAACTCCCATAGGAATAACTGTACAAGAATTGTCCTACGACCCCTGTCTCATGGACATGCCTTCTGACGCACTGACGCCCGTTATCCTACTGCGCCGTAATCTTACAGTCGAGTTTCCATGGCGTCAGGATTGGCTCTGGCTGGATGCTGAGCCTGGAAAGGATACTCTTCGCATTTTCACGGATGGCTCCAGGTCTGGGAGGGTGTCCGGTGTTGGGGTCTTCTTTGAGCGCGAAAACATCCGACTGCACTTTTCGTCAGGAAAATCTGCGTGTGCCTTCCAATCAGAGATAAACGCAATTCTAATGGCCATGCACTATGTTGTGAAGCACAGGTGGAGGGGAAAAAGCATAAGCGTCTGCAGTGACAGTCAAGAAGCACTCAAAGCTGTGTCAAACCCCCTGTCTGTATGTTGGCGTTACAGTCCATGAAGAACCTGAGCATAGCTTCTCTCAATCACCCATGTTGTGTTCAATTTTATTTTTCCCATAGGTGGAAGGGACCTACAGTTTATTGCCGGTTCCGAACGGCGAATTTCGAGAAGCTTTTCATGACAATTTTGCTACAGGGGGTTTTGTCAGAACCCCGCTGAGGAGAAACCCCCTAACTAGCCCAAATTAGTGCATGAACTCAAGTCCTTCTTGAACAGAGTCTGTAGACTAAATTCACTAAGGCTTGTATAGGTTCCAGGTCCCTCTGGGATCCCAAGAAATGCGATCTATGATGAACTCGGCAGAATCGGTTCATAGGAACACGCTCTAGGTCTACCTGCGTCCGCGGTAAATTCTTACATTTACGATTAGGTATTTAATACACACAACCGTAGATGGAGGGATTGTACAGGATGCAGGATGACTAAGCGCATATGCCCTGATGTCTGCAAGAATTTCCCAGCATTCATTCCTCCTGTCTTTAAAGAGAATCGACTTTTGCTAAGCATCTCTGCGTGCTTGGCATAAGTGAGACGCCTACCTGTACTGCGTGTTGCGCGGATGATGACACTGCAGAGCATTTCCTCTGTGACTCCCCGCCTTTGTTCGCGCACGGTGGAGCACCCTGGGGGTCGACGTGGTGTGTGCCGAATCTCTTAAAAACAAAAAGTCCATGCTCTCACTAAATCAGTGTAACATCGGGTCGAAATACATTTTTTCTCTTAAACATTTGATGAATTTACGCGCCAAGAATGGCGCTCTCGAGAGTCAAGTGTAACCAGTCTGATTGAGAAATAGCATGCTTGCCACCTCGTAATCACGTTCACTTGCAAATTAATTGGCAATGAAAACTGATTTCAGTGAATGAAAACAAAACACTTTGCCTCGCCTCACCACCGCACCCAGTTCTTAACTTTTCCTGTCCCAATTCCACGACCAAGTTCTCCGAGGTCAAACAATTTGCCGCTTTGACTGGGACCAAGCCATCAATTGTCATAAATTTTATCCGCGTGACCACATGAATTATGTACCGATGTGCTCGTCCTATATGCGCCGTGTATCGGCCAACTTATTACATATTCGCTGCTGTGATCTTTGAAGCAATTTAAATTTATTATCCTAGAGAAGCCGGCGTACATACGTCCACAGTGATCTCGATCACGTATCGCAGATGACGTAACGTAAGAAGAGTTTTACGTTTTCAGATAGTTTTTTTGTTTTTCATCGATGACGAATAAAGTAGCTTGTATAGTGCTTGTGTAGACCTTGAAATGCGTGCGAATGGTCGTTACGAGTGCGTCTGAATCAATTTATTTGTTTTCTTCTTGCCTTCTGATATCACAGTAAACTGTCACGCGTTCGAGTTTAACTTATTACGCTTCGTATGATATTATTGTCATTTTATGTCTATCGACCGATTGCGGGACTGTTCAGTTTATTAACATCTTAAGTCGAAATATTTGATAGGAGTCTCATGCCCGCCAAGCTCGAATTTAGGGGATTACTTGCATAATTTATTGCTTGACTAGGAAGCTAATCCAAGCGAGTAAACAAAGTGGTAGACAAAGTGGTCATAATGTAATTGACAAATTGCTAAAGAAGCCATTTTCGACAATGAGTGCGCTTTCTGCTAACTATAATGTATAACCAAACTGACATTTTGAGATATCACAATTCCATGAAGACTTCTTGTTATAATAGTCTTATGGGATGCTACTAGTATACATACTGTTGCGACAGTTAATTGCCCGGAATAGGGTCCGAACACTGGATTGCGATGAACTCTTCTTCTTCTTTGATGGCGCTACAATTCGGGATGAACCAGGGCCTCAACCAACAAGCCTCTCCAGCCGGCCCGATCTTTGGCCAGCCGCTTCCAGTGCCGCACGCCCAGTTGGTTGAGGTCCCTTTCCACCTGTACGCGCCACCTTAAATGCGGTCGTCCTCTGCTGCGTCGTCCCTCGGAGTTGGAGTCGAAGACTTTTCGGGCCGGTCCGGCCCGAATCAACGCTCCGTTGATGTCCATTCGCTCTACATGGCCTAGCCATCTTAGACGTTGGATCCGAGGACGTCTAACCAGGCCGATGTCGCTGTACAGCCCGTACAGTTCTAGCTTGAATCTCCTCCTCCATTCTCCGTTTACACAAACGGGACCAAAGATTGCACGCAGAATTTTCCTCTCGAAACGCCCAAGAGCCTCTTCATCCGCTTTTGATAACGTCCAAGCCTCAGCGCGGTAGAGGAGGACCGGGATGATTAAGGTTTTGTAGAGGGAAACCTTATTTTTTTTACTACTCAATTGCCTCTTGAGCCCGAAGAAGCAGCGATTGGCAAGAGTTATTCTACGTTTTATCTCAGCGCTGGTGTCGTTGCTGCTTGTCACTATCGAGCCAAGGTAGACGAAGTCCTTGACTGCTTCAAAAATATAGCTGACGAAGGTGACGTTCTGTCCAAGACGTCGGTGTTGTGCGTCTTTCTTGGATGACAGCATATATTTGGTCTTGTCCCCATTTACCCTTAGACCCACTTTCGCCGCTTCTGCTTCCATGCTTGCGAACGCCTCATTGACGTCTCGCTTTGTTCGTCCAATAACGCTGCGTAGGCAAGCAATTGTGTGGACTTGAAGTAGATCGTACCTCTTGTATTGGCCGCAGAGTCCCGCACGATCTTTTCAAGAATAATGTTGAAGAAATCACATGACAATGCGTCACCCTGTCTAAAACCTTTTTTAACATCAAAGGGGTCGGTTAGTTCACCTCCGACCTTAATGGAGCAGCGAGAGGTCTCCATAGTCATCCTGCACAGTCTGGCGAGTTTGGCAGGAATGTTAAAACATGACATGGCTCTGTATAGCTCGTCTCTATAAACACTGTCATATGCGGCTTTAAAGTCGACGAAAAGATGGTGCGTGTCGGCCTGGAATTCTTCTCCAAGATCTGCCGTAGTGTAAATATTTGGTCTACCGTGGATTTTCCTGGCCTGAAACCACACTGGTAGGAACCTATCAGATTGTCCACGAGCGGTTTCAGGTACTTACACAGTACGGCAGAGAGGATCTTGTACGCGATGTTCAGGAGGATTATCCCTCTGTAATTGGCGCAGTCATATTGGTCTCCTTTCTTATGGACTGCGATGAACTGCAACTGTTCATTATTCCACCTGAGAACAATTATCTGGGCGCTTCACCTTTATTACAACCTTTGTCTCTACCACTGTTAGTGGTAGACTAACTCACTAGATGGCTTGATTACTTCCACACTGGATTACCGACTGATCACTGAATATTGAATCCCGTCGAGGGCAAATGTTCCACTTAACTATACAGCCCTCGGCCCAATCTCTCGTATGTTCGCCGTCAGACGTTCCCCTTCTTTACGTCAGAAGTCTCTAGAATGCTCCGTGCTCTGGCCTTGACATTCAGCAGTATGCCACTGGGAGTTACCATCATTTCCTTTTTAGCTGCTTCAGAGCATACCAAACTTTGACAGCGAAATTCGAACACAACCGACGGTTCGTATTCGCAACAGTACTATACTAGATATACTTCTTCGTGTACAATACTCCTAAGTTCAAACTACTTTGTTTTATGGAAGAAGTGCATTAACATATGTAGGAATTGAAACTTGGCTTTTCCTCGTCTGAGCATTATGGCAGACTCATTGGAGTTGATGAGTGCTTTGTTGATTATAATAAGGAATAGGTATGATAGGTCCGATAGGTCCGATAGGTATGAAACCTGGTAAAGCATTCCCCTATTCGAATTGTATGGGTAAGAAAGACTATCTATACTTGATAGTACGCAAGAATACAGGGTTGATGATAAACCGATGCGGATTCCAAGCTTGATGGGCATTGCTGTTGAAGACTTGAAATGGTGTAATGCAACCGGCTAATTCGCTGTAGCTTTAATTGTGACATACATAACTACATACATTTTCAGTGGCACGCATGTTCCACTAAAGGGGTCGCGGGGGCAATGAGCGAACGCGGCATCTCCATGCCACTCGATCCTCCAACATCGGCTCTAACTCATCAGGAGCTATGACCAAGCGTATCGAGGTGATTTTTTGGACTTGGTCCAACCACCTCGTCTTATGTCAGCCAAGCGGTCGCCTACCTGATGGTCTTGCATTCAAGACACGCTTCGGAAGTCGTGATAGTGGCGCAGCCCTTTCCGCTCGGAGAAGCAGCTGCTCAACATTGAGCTCCCCGCGCACTGCCGTGTTTCTTATCCTATCCCGGCGAGTAACTTCAACAACGGCACGAAGAAATCTCATTTCAGCAGCTTGTATTCGCGATCTTATTCTTTCGGTCAATACCTAAATTTCATGACCATAGGTGAGAGTTGGAACAAATCCTGAGTTAAATACCGCTAATTTGGCTTCGTTTCAAAATTGACGCAACTTGGCCAATCCTGTAGGAAAGCTCAGTATTACTCTTCTAATCGCTCGTGAAGAAGACCCCGAGATACTTAAATTTCTCCACCTGCTTCAATGGGACTCCACTAACATGTAGAGTGCATTGGACAGGTGTTATGGAAATAACCATAACTTCGGATTTGTCCACATAAACCGTCATCGCAACATCAGCACATACGGCCACAAACCTATCTAGCGTGGAGTTCCGTCTGGAAAGATGTACGGACAACTAAGTTATCTGCAAAAAGAAGATGGCTTACCCTCAGCTCTCCCAATATGAAACATTCGTCTCCTCGATTACGCCGTAACATCCAGTCCATATATATAATGAAAAGGAAAGGTGACAAGGTGAACCTTTGGCGAAGTCCAACGCCCATCGTGAAATGTTTTGATTTATTACCGTTAACCCGGACTGTATGACGCTCAACAGAGGACCATCAATCTCATACTCCTGCACAACACTCCAGAGTTTACCTCGAGGAACATACACCTTTTCCAAATCTACAATGCAGCTGTAGATCGGTTTGGAGTACTCCCAAGCCTTCTCGAGTACCATTCTTAGAGTGAAAAGCTGGTGGGTTGTACTTTTGCCCTATCCTGGATTCGACCAAAGCTATAGAACGCGGCTTCAACACCTTAGCGTAGACTTTACCGGGGTCACTTAAAAGAGATATGCCCCTATAGTTGGAGCACTCTTTTTATCCCCCTTTTTGAAAAGAGGGACAATCACCCCAGCAATTAAGCACTTATGGCCGAACTTCATCTACACCGGCGGATTTGCCAACGATTGAATCGCTAAAATGACCCTCCACCGTTGGACTATTCTCCGCCCCACTCAAGGCTATAGGTTTGTCTACTACAACTTTTGCCAACGATTGAATCGCTAAAATGACCCTCAACCGTTGGACTATTCTCCGCCCCACTCTAGGGTATAGGTCTGTCCCCCTCAACGGCCTGTTTGGGATTGAGCAGCTCCGAAAAGTGCTCGCTCTATCTGCGTAAGATGTCCGTCTAATTGGCAAGCAACACACCATCTTTGGATGTAACTCCTTCGATTATGTTGAATTTCCTTCCTCTGAGCTGGCGAAAGGTTTACCAGAACACCTTTTTCGCCTTCCAACTTCTCGCCGAACTCCTTCCAGGACTTCAATTTAGCTGCTCGCACAGCAAGATCTTCGCGCCACAGTTTACCGGTCACGGGAAGCAGAGTCTCCCGAGAGGATCCAGTCCCTGTAGGGCTTCTTCTTCATGGTTTCTTCCGGGTGTTTTAAACCACGCAGTTCTTTTCTCACCACCAGCCGCCACACCAAGCCGCTTCTCCACAAATATCATGTGCAGAGCCAATGACAGTTGTTGAAAACAGTCGCCATTCTTCCTCTACATGCGATGGAACAGTTGAAATTTGCTTAAACCTTTCGGATATGTGTCATGCGAAGTGTTGCCGCACCTCACTGCTCTGTAGTTTCTCCCACCGTTTGTGTGCAACCACTTTTAGTTTCCGACTGGCAGACGAGGTACTCTATCAGTAGGATACAGCTTACACAACACCAGGTGATGATCAGTTGAGAGTTCAGCCCCTCCCAACACACGAACGTCACAACGATTCAACGATTTCTGTTGAACACTCCGACAATACCACGTATAGTTATCAGTGCCTTTGTGCGGAAGAAGGTGTTCATAATGGGCATGTGCCATTTGCACAGCAAAAATCTAACAACCTCTCTTCGTTCGCGTTTTGATGAGGACCCCCGTTCCTCCCCAGCGTGTCGTTACATCCCCACCCACGTGGGCGTTGAAGTCACCCATCAGGATATAGGAATCCATCTCAACCACCCCATCAAGGGCAGCATCAACTTCATCCAGGAAAGTCGCATACTCTGACTGTAGATTCGGTGCATACACCTGCAGCAGAGCCAAAGTTCATCCTTCAAGATTGAGTTTGAAGATTGCGACTCTCCCCCCTAACGGTATCCACTTTAATACCCTGTCTGCCAGCCTGGGACTTGTGGGTATCCCCACTCCCACCTGTGCAGACATGGGAAGAGTTTCGACCCGTCCCAAAGGTCCACAGCTCTATATCCTCTTTACTTTGTCGAGCAATGAGCCGTTCCATGTGCCCATCCTAAGTTCGTTGTCCATTGCCTTTTACTCCCGCATGCACTGGTTGCATGGCGTGCATTGCTTTCCCTGATTTGTTTTGTCGCACGATTTTGAGTCCTGTCCACAATATGCCGAAAGGTTTTAGGTGCACCAGACCAGACATGGGAGTTGTACTCTAGCCTGGGACGAATAAATGTCTTATACATATAATGTGGCTAGATTAGAGGGGTAGAAGAATGTTGATGTGATTATTTCAATGAGGTTGTTATTGACACAAAAACAATGGAAGGGATTTGTCGGTTTGCAACTGCCGGTTGGGTGTTAGAGTT
The DNA here is from genome assembly GCA_951905685.1 of Eumerus sabulonum. NCBI lineage: Eukaryota > Metazoa > Arthropoda > Insecta > Diptera > Syrphidae > Eumerus > Eumerus sabulonum. Next base: position 43,499,264 of record OX645064.1, read on the forward strand.
TAATACACGCAATCGCTTTATTGCCACAGCCGAAAAATAGGGCCGTGTTCCAGAGAACGTACATATATGACGAGCTGAGAGTACTGTCGTCAGCGAAGGAATGAATTGGTTTAGAAGTAGCAAACAAGAGATCACCAGGAAGAGAGTCGGAGATAAAACATAAAATGTTTATCACACAACCTGAACGGAGTGCAGTGGTTTGGGCCGTAGATGTTCGTTCACTACTTTCCAAGGGTGGTTGTCCTAGATAGGAGGAGAGAAACTGACCGAATTTTCACATTGGTTGTAGTTCTCAGCAACTGTTTCATGCACTTATGGTATAACATATATTGTTAGTTTCCTCGTCATATGGATGCAGCTCTTGTTTACTTGAATTTTGACAGTCTTATATGGAAATTGTTGTCCGAAGCCTCTTCAGTGTTTACTAAATGCAACATCCAAATAAATTATAATGCTGAATTGTGATTGATTATCCTTAAATTATTTATTAACGTATGATAACGCCCAGCGGGAGGGAATTATGACCACTCTTTAACCCTGCCGATATTCATTCTCAATACACAATTACCATCAATCAATGTTTATCTAAATTAGCGCAGAGTGCATTCGAGCAATTCGTATTGTTATCTTTCGAATTGATTAATTGAAAAATCGCGAAATTGCATTAAAATCGTTTTAATTAATTTTCGATGGCAGGGAATTGGCTTGCGTTGATTAACTCGAAATTATTTTCCCATTTACATGCATACCACTATGTACCATTTTTATAAAGGGGCTAGTGCTCACAAATAGCATGAGACACTGTGACCTTTATAGATCTATTGTGCTTACTGGCCGATTAGACGAGGATCTTCTCCACTTCCTTACTGAAGCTGAGATTATCCCCTCAGGAGTCATAATTTCACTGATAAGGATACGCTTCTTGAGATGGTGGGGAGCAGCAGACTCACACAGTATGTGCCCTGCAGTCACTTCATCCGCACGACAGAGTCGACACTCAGTTTCAGTTTATTGAGATGATATCTCAGACCACAGTATAACCTTTGTGTCCTGGCACACACCAGAGTTCGACTTTGTCGCATCATGGCATTCCCCAACGGACTTTGAATTCGTGCTATACGAACTCGGCGCTTTAAGTGCTGCTTGGCTATCAGAGAGTATATTGATGGTTACTCTTCTAATGTCGGTCTCTAAGTTTAGATTGACCCATTTTAGGATGACATATAAATCCGCATGGAAGATACTAGGACTCATTCCTCGGGCTTTCGAAATCTTGCGATTTGGCCCAAAGATGCCGGCGCCAACGCTATAAACCATCTTGGAGCCCTTGGACTTTGAGCAAGAGATTATCTAAAATCTCCTGTCAAAATCGAAGGTGTGTGGTAATGCATCCGCGACCGTGGTAATCATATCCAGCTCAGGTAGATGTTGCAAGATGGTCACGTGACCCTGAGGTCTACACGGCAGGCCTGTTCCCGAGCGAAGAATTCTGATTACGCTACGCAATGCAACCTTTTTAAGTGCAGTGCAGTAAGTCAAATTAGTGCTTCATTGCTGTATGAGCTGCCGTAGGGCAGGTTGGCACAGCGCCTCTCTGGAGGCGTTGAAGCTTAACGATTATTGTTCTTTGCTCAACTCTTGTCCACCATACCGTGGACGCAAAGGTGATGATAGGTCTTACTAACGCGGTATATAGTCGGCGGATTACCTTAGGTTTCAGCCCCCAGGGTTTGCCGTAAGTGCGTCGACAGGCCCACATGGTCTTAGTCGCTTTTGGGATTTTGTTTTTAATATTGGAGTTCCAGTTGAGTCTGCGATCGAGGTCAATACCTAGATACTTGACTTCTTCTGAAAATCCTATGTTTGTGGCATCTAGGAAAACGGCAGGACTGTACCCTTCTCCTCTATGTAAGCGCGACTAAAATTGTCTTATTTGGCTTAATCGATAAACCCTCTCTGTCACACCAGTCAGATATAAACTGAAGCGCAAGCTGCATGCGCTTACAGAAACTACTAGGTCATCAGCATATCCGATGACCTCGTAGCCACGAGTGGTTAGCTTGCGTAGTAGCTCATCGATGACTATCGACCAGAAAAGGAGTGAAAGGTCTCCTCCTTGTGGACACCCTTTAACCGCCGATACTGTCACTGAGACCTCTCCGCATGTAGCTGATATAATATGGCTATTTAGCATCGCCTTCAGAGCATCGTGGCGCAGTGGGTAGTGTGTTGGCCTCTGACGCCGATGACACGGAATCGAATCCCGACACAGCCATGTCATCGAACGTGTTTTTCACGGTGCTTCTCCTCAGCGGGGTTCTGACAAAACCCCCTGTAGTAAAATTGTCTACCAAAGCTTCTCGAAATTCGCCGTTCGGAACCGGCAATAAACTGTAGGTCCCTTTCACCTATGGGAAAATGAAATCACCCACAACATGGGTGATGGAGAGAAGCTCGGCTCAGGTTCTTCATGGACTGTAACGCAAACATACATACATACATTTAGCATCGCCTTAATCCAGTGATTAGTGGGATGGTCTACACTCCTGCAGGATAGTTCAGTGGTGATCGAGTCATAGCAAGTATTGTCAAAATCCCCCTCAATACGAGGAAGGCGCAAATCGCGATCTCCTTGTGTGTGAAATTATTTTCAACACGCGCCACTAGGTGGCATTCTCAGTAGATCGATCCTTGCGATATGTATACTGATTAAGATGCAGTGGCATCTGATTCTCCAGGATACCTCTAATATGGAGCTTTATCAGTTTTTCCATTGTTTTTAATAGGAACGATGTTAGGCTGATAGGGCGATAAGATTTAGGTTGTCCACTTGGCTTTCCAATCTTGGAGATGAAGACAAGGTTGACTTCTCTCCAGATATGAGGGATGTAGCCCAAGTTAACACAGGACCTGAAAAGAGCTATTTGTGGTCATAGAATAATGTTCAGACCTATACCATAGGCAAATACTAGAAGGTATAGTGTCGACTTTTTCCCATTTTGTATTCTAAAGGTTGCAGAAAAAAAGTTGATATTTTATGGCCAGCTTGTTATGTATGAGGTTTTATATCGTACAATAGAATTGAAATACTTACTTACTTACTTAGGTGGCGCTACAGTCCGTGGTGAACCTGGGCCTCAACCAACAAGCGTCTCCAGCTGGCACGGTCTTTGGCCAGCTGTTTCCAGCGCCGCACGCCCAGTTGGTTAAGGTCCCCTTCCACCTGCGTGCGCCACCGATGATGCGGCCGTCCTCTGACGCGCCTACCTTCCGGAGTGGATTCAAAGACTCTTCGGGTCGGAGCTGTATTTTCCATGCGCTCGACATGGCCTAGCCACCTTAGACGCTGTATCCGTAGACGTCGTACCAGGCCGATGTCGCTGTACAACCCGTACAGTTCTTCGTTATATCTTCTCCTCCATACACCGTTTGAATAAACGGGACCGTAGATAGTACGCAGAATTTTCCTCTCGAAACGACCAAGGGCATCTTCATCCGCTTTTGTTAAGGTCCAAGACTCTGCGCCGTAAAGGAGGACTGGGATGATTAAGGTCTTATATAGTGTCACCTTGGTTTTCCGAGAGAGGTCTCTACTTCTCAATTGCCTCTTGAGCCCAAAGAAACAGCGGTTGGCAAGAGTGATTCTGCGTTTTATCTCAGCGCTGGTGTTGTTGTCGCTGGTCATCAGTGAGCCAAGGTAGACGAAGTCCTTGACCACTTTAAAGTTATATCCGCCCATGGTGACGTTCTGGCCAATACGTCGGTGTTGTCCGTCTCTTTTAGATGAAAGCAGATATTTAGTTTTACCCTCATTAACCTTGAGACCCATCTTAGCCGCTTCTACCTCAATGCCTTCAAAGGCCTCATTGACGTCTCGCTGTGTCCGTCCAATCACGTCAATGTCGTCGGCGTACGCAAGCAATTGAGTGGACTTGAACTAAATCGTACCTCTTGTGTTGGCCAGTGATTCTTGCACGATCGTTTCAAGCACGATGTTGAAAAAGTTGCATGACAGCGCGTCACCTTGCCTAAATCCTTTTTTAACACCAAAGGTCTCGGTTTGCTCATTACCGACCTTAATGGAGCAGCGAGAATTCTCCATTGTCATCCTGCACAGTCGGACGAGTTTGGCAGGGATGTTGGTATTCCTGGTCTTCTCCAAGATCTGCCGCAGCGTAAATATTTGGTCTATTGTGGATTTACCTGGCCTGAAACCACACTGGCAGGAACCTATCAGATTTTCCACGAACGGTTTCAGGCACTTATACAGTACAGCAGAGATGATCTTGTACGTGATGTTCAGGAGGCTTATCCCTCTGTAATTGGCGCCGTCATAGGGGTCTCCTTTCTTATGGACCGGGCAAACGATGCTGAGATTCCATTCGTCGGGCATGCTTTCCTCCGACCATACCTTGCAAATGAGATGGTGCATGCACCTTACTAGCTCATCTCCAGCCGCCTTAAGAAGCTCAGCAGACAGGCCGTATGCGCCCGCGGCTTTATTAGACTTAAGTCTTGATATCGCTATTTTGACTTCGTCTAGGTCGGGTGGACTGAATTCTGCTTCATTGTCGTCCATTACGAATGGCTCGTTCTGCCCGACAGCGGTATCTTGTCTATCATCGCCGTTATACAGTCTGCAGAAGTGGTCTTTCCAAATCCTCAGCATCGACTGCGACTCTACTACCAGTTCTCCATTTTCATCGCTGTAGGCCGCCGCTCTGGCCTTGTAGTCATGGCATGTTCGTCCTACCTTATTGTAAAACTTACGGGTGTCATTCCTGCGGAAGCATCTCTTCATCTCCTCGATCTCACGCTTTCCCTGCTCTCTCTTCTTTCTTCTGAAAAGCGTGTGTTCCTCTTTTCTCTTCTGCTCATAGATTTCGCGAGCAGCTCTCGTCCGTCGTTGCAGCATGGCTTTATATGCCTCTTGTTTTGCTGCATGGGCTTGTTCGCATTGTTCATCGAACCAGGGGTTTCTAGGTGGTGGCGGTTTGAAACCCAGCACCTCTGAGGCAGCGTCTCTGACGGCGCTCTGGCAATGCGCCCATTCCTGTTCTATTGTTTGTGCTGCTGTGGGCGGATTTTGAGAGAGCTTGGGGGAGACACGATTGACAAAGATTCTGGCAGTTTCTTGCGATTGTAGCTTTCCGACGTCTAACTTAAGTTGTCCTACTCGACTCCTAAGCATTCTTGATATCCTGATTCGTACCTTGGCTACAACAAGGTAGTGGTCCGGGTCGATGTTGGCTCCTCGGAAGGTTCGTACGTCGAGAATACAGGAGGAGTGCCTGGCGTCGATCGCAATGTGATCAATCTGGTTGGTGGTCGATTGATCAAAAGACCGCCAGGTACCCTTGTGGATGCTGAGATGGGGGAATCGCGTGCTTGCTACAAGGAGGTTACGCCCCGCTAGAAAATCAATTAGCCTTAGTCCGTTGTCGGATGTGGTGTTATGGAGGCTATGCTTTCCTATGATCGACTCAAATATGTCCTCTTTGCCCAGTTTTGCATTAAAATCTCCTAGGACTATTTTTGTGTCGTAGCTGGGGCATTGGGCATATGTTCTGTCTAGGAGATCGTAGAATTCTTCTTTGAGTCGAGCGCATATCAAGCTTATGTTTCCAAATTTAGCCTTGATGCGGATTGTTATGAGGCGTTCGCTTACATCCCGGAAGCTTAATACTTTTTGTCGTAGTCTTCCTCGAACAACGAATCCGCACCCGAATAAGCGCTCCCTGTAGCAGTTCCCGTAGTAGATGTCGCAGTTTTTCATCCGGTTTTTGCCTGGTCCATCCCATCGCACTTCTTGGAGTGCGGTTATATCTGCTTTATAGCATTGATCGCCTGCACCCGATCTGTTAAGGGACCTAACATTCCAGGTGCAGACTCTCAAGTCCGTTAGTCGTTTACAGGGGTGGTCAGCTTTGTATCCGTCCCTATCCGAGGCTTGTTGTTGTTTCGAAACAAGTAGGTTTTTACGTGATAGGTATTTTACCCCTAAGCCCAACCCCCTACCTGGAGGGCCAGGTTCCTCTTTCCCCAGGAACAAGGGGTTGGGTCGCTGCACACATTGGTGCACTACCTGGCGGGTGCCAGGGTAGCTATTCAGGGGGGGCCACGCGGAGGCTGTGTGTCAACTTGGATTGAGCGGGGACAGAGATCGAAGCTGGCGTTTGCCATGTTAAACGCGATCAACTTCTTTGCTCTGTTTACTCGCTCCCTCCCCCCCGATAGAGTTGAAATAAACACACTTAATGCTCCTTAGGTAACAAACTGATTTATGTTGTAGTCACTGATTAATTTATTACGGTCTGTAGATATAAAGCAAAAGCTGGGAAATCTCAGAACGTCTGAATGGTGTGTTTTTGGCGTTGACACCTTACACCAAAGTTTAAATTCGAACTAGCTATCGGGTGGGTTTGCTAAATGCAGGGTGTCGGTCAGCTAACTGACATAAGGTGTTACCTGCAACTATTGTATCGGAACAAACCATACTACATTCATAACCATGCTAATGACCTGATCATTCCTTGTCCAAATAAGAAAAGTGTGAACCTATTGACGCACTCCGCGTGCTTATTTACAACCATCAACTGTCTTAATGAGTTACCAATTAATGTGTCTTTAAAATCGAAGCAATACTTTCGGATGCGGACTCAAGTTTTATGGCTTCAGTCGTGTTTTTTTCGATGACTGGCACATCATGCGAATGGTCATGTGATGTGTGCAAAAGTGCTTCGATTCAAAATAACCGCGCAAACTGTCGCACTATATTAAGGAAAGACGAAGAAGCTGCAGATACTATATTATAGTTTAGTGTAGAGTGTATAAGGCGATGATATCATCACAATTGGTATCTGCTAAATCGAACGAGATAAACTTTGGATCGAAGTATGTGTATTTGTCTTCTATTTCTCGGATTCGGTTTTTATTTCCATGATTATTTCAGAATCTTCTAAATGGCAGAGCACATACATTTCTTCTATTTTCGTCAACGCTGTCAATCTTCCTCAACCTTTCGAACGTGTTTGTGCGTCATTGAGGTCTTACTATGCAAGCTGGCAATATTTCGCCATTCCACCGGTCATAATCCGTGGGTGTTTCTGTTAGACGTGCGATGAAATGAGATTGTATCGCACAGCATACAGTTTACTACTGAACATTGAACTCGGACGGGAAATAGAAATAAATCATTAAGCACGGTAAGCGACAACTTTGTCTCGCAACTATGACTTGCCCTTTGACTGTGTTGTTTATGAACATCATGGAACGTCATGATTAAGAAATTGGCAAACAAATCAAAAACAAGAAACGAAAGATCTAAGATCGATCAATCAGTACTATGTGCACGTGGTTGCAATTACTTGTCGACTCACTCAATGACGCATATGCATAAACCTCAAGAAAATAAGTAGTGGGCCATCTAGTGGTTTATTTTTAAATCAGTACCATACCTCCGCGGAACGAAATGAGTCGCTCTATGTACGTTTGAACAACGTTGGAAAATATTGAAAACCTATTTCCAAAATGAGTGCTGTGTAGCCCAAACAGTGCGTTTTTTTTTTTTTTTTTTAAGAAGTTTTGACCGAAATGAAGCACCCACTGCGGCTGCTGTACGCAAGTTTCTATAGTTCAAATTCGTTTCATAGCCAAGAAAAAGTAACTCCTATTCGGACAAAAAAGTATGCAACACAGAGCTGAATGGAAAGGGATCAGACGTACTGCTGCAGGCATACCACTCACAGTATATGTATGTATGTATGTATGTGTGTTGGCGTTAGAGTCCATGAAGAACCTGAGCCGAGCTTCTCTCAATCACCCATGTTGTGTGTGATTTCATTTTCACATAGGTGAAAGGGACCTACAGTTTTATTGCCGGTTCCGAACGGCGAATTTCGAGAAGCTTTTCATGACAATTTTACTACAGGGGGTTTTGTCAGAACCTCGCTGAGGAGAAACACCGTGAAAAACACGTTCGATCCCGAGTCATCGGCGTCAGAGGCCAACACACTGCCCACTGCGCCACGGTGCTCTCTCACAGTATATGGTCAACTGAAATTCAACCTTTGCGTATGCAATACTTAAGTGCTCTAATGAATTACTACGGACTATAACCAACGCGGAATTTGGTGGGCTCTCGTCCTACCTAGGACAACCACCCCTGAGAGCAGTGAACTAACATCAACGACCCAAACCACTGCACTCCGTTCAGGTTGTGTAACACATTATAAGAGAATATAAAAATCCTTGCACCTGCGCGAGTCTCTCAAACAAAAAGACGTATCTCAAGAGCTCAACTATTCACGCACTAGTCTGAGGAGAATTCTGTACTGTAGATTTCGGATTATTCGCTTACAAGGAAGCGGATGGTCTTTCTTATTGCTTCGCAGTTTGCGTCTTAAAGCAGCTTGAATTGCAAAACGATTTTGGGCGAAAAATCATCTTTATCGCATTTTCATCTCGACACGTTTTTGTCGAGAAGGCAATGCATCCACAGAGAGTAACAGTTTGGTGTAGAGTGGTGGCATCATTGGGCCATTTTTCTTGGAAAATGAGACTGGAAACAACGTTTCGGTCAACGGTGGGCGTTACAGAGCCATTTTAACCGCCTTTTCTTTTTTTACTGGAATTGAAGGCATGTTTTTGGACGACCTCTGGTTCATGCAGGATGGCACGCCATGCCACACAGCACATGCCACAAAAGATTTTTTGCGCTCCAAATTCCCAAATCGATCTATTAGTCGCCTTGGCGATGCCAATTGGCCTCCTCGGACCTGCGATTTGACCCCTTTGGACTTTTTTTTTTTTGTGGGGAACCGTGAAAGGCCGATGTGTTGCCAACCATCCGGAAAGAGCAGTGGTTTGGGTCTTAGACGTTCGTTCACTACTCTCCAGGGGTGGTTGTCCTATATAGGATTCGAGAGGAACCGACCGAATTTTCACGTTGGTTGTAGGTCTCAGCAACTGTTCCATGCACGTATGGTGTTATATTATGATTGCACACACAGAGTATGAATTTAAGGTGACCATATACGTGGACGCCGTGGCGTAGTTGTTAGTGTGTTGGACTCTGACGCACGACGAGCGAATTCGAGTCCGGATAACATCAACGCCATCGAATGGTTATTTCGTGGCGTCCGTCCTCGTCGGGGTACTGGCAAAACCCCCCGTAGTATACTTGCCTTGAAAAAGCTTCTCGACTCACGCCGTTCGGAATCGGCATTAAACGGTAGGTCCCTTTCAGCTATGTGAAAAATCACACACAACACGGGTGATTGAGTGAAGTTTGGCTCTGGTCCTTCATGGGATGTAATGCCACCAAAAGAAAGAATGTACTGTGAGTGTTATGCCTTCATCAGTACGTTTGATCACTTCTCATTCACAACAGCTGTGTTGCATATTCTTTCCGTATGGGAATTGTTTTTTCTTGGCTATGGAAAGACGTTGGACAACAGACCTTCCGCTCGACAGTCGAGATAAGGTCAATATCATCCAATATCAGCTGTGAGCTACAGCCCGAAACCGTCAACAAGGTCTTGAAAAAATAGGGTAACAGAATGCGCTACTGCGAAGCCAGCCGAAGCAGCCACTTGAACGACGTTGTATTTCGTAATTAATGGGAATGTTTGTTCTTACTAATAAAGCCGTAATACATTGAAAAAAAATAATTTTGTTCATTTTATTGCATTTCTAAAAAGAAACTTATATTTGGCCCACCCTGTATATACTATCGAAATTCATCCGAAGGTAGTAAATGCTACATATCTGGCCTTGTAAGTACTCCTTTTCCAGCATTTACTTTGGAAATTAGTAAACACTGTGAAAATTGACTAGTAAAAGCATATACCCAAACGTTATAGTATGTATTTAAAAATCGATCTTGTTTGTTCCATGTCATCATAATCAGTTCGCGTGTCTTAAACCGCTGAAAACCGCATCAGACCCCAGCAAACGTAAGGTCTACTCAGTTCACCAAGAGTGTGATGGTGAGTTCAAACGCAATAGATATAAATGGAATCGTACCGGAAGATCGTTCGGACACTCTATACCCGTACTATGTCTCATCACCAGCTAGAATCCTCTCTCTGCTCCCTCTTTTTTCAATAGCTACATTTTTCGTTTTGGCGAATATTCTTGCTAATCATGTATCTCGACGTCGGCTCTCAACCGATAAGAGTTTTGCGATCAACTTTTTCATTTGCACTCGGAGTATCTGAGTACGCGGTACGATACTACTCTCTCTCTCTCTTGGCTCTCGTAGTGATAGATATTGCGGACAACCGTGTGATCTTACCCGCGACAACGCACCTTCATTTAACTACATACTGAATACTACATCGCGATCGTTCTCTCGATCTCTCCACAACCATTTCGCTATGTCACTCGTTAATTCATAGTGTATTTCGCTCACCAGTAGCGCCGTGATTGACCGTCGAGAGATGTTCTTTTTATATATATTTTCCACCCCTTATGGGAAGTGAGCTCAATAGCTGGACGTGCTCTGACGGAGCAACCACCTTGAACTTATATATTTGTTTGTTTTGTAAAGCAAGAAAAATTAAAAAAAAAAAAACCTCAAACGTTTGAAACAGTGTTTTGTATTTATGTCGATTTAATGACAGATAAAGTTTTAAATATTAATTCCTTTTTACTATTTAAAGAAAACAGTGATCTTAGCAGTGTTTTTAAAAAAGGAAACATTTAAGCATTGTGCTCATGGATTTTCGTTGTGAAATTACGGTAATATATCCGAGATATCTAATTTTGAAAGTTTACTAGTCACTAGGCACGTATCTAGAGGCATAATTGGGGGGCCGTAGAGATACTTATCCGGACCAGTACAAATGTAGTTATTATTTAATTTTTCGGGTATCTGTCAGGAGTATCTGTGTTCATTAAGAACGATAAAAAAGATTGAAAGAATAAGACAAGCGTGAAGCGGAAAACTTTATGCCTTAATTGCTTAATTTTTGTGGCTCTAGAATGAGGTTAATTTGAATAGATGCGGATATAATGGAGTTATATAATTCTAATGTAACTTGTGCTTTTTTCTTTTTTTTTTAATGTTCCATACAATTAAATTTAAAATTTTAATTAAATTAATTTATTTATTTTTCCTGTTATACATTGGAGCAACATTTTAACTTAATAGGTTCTTACGTATTTTATTTAACCCTAGAAAGGTAACCTTTTTTTTTAGTACGTTACAGGTAACCATTCGTCGAATCGTCGAAGTGATATTCAACTTTTAAGAAAAGTTATTAAGTAATTCTTGTGAAGTAAAACAATTTTTGTTTATTAGGTGTTGTTTATTAAGAAAACGTAAAACAAAAGTTGCCTTTTTTTTAATTCTTGAGTTTTATTTTCGAAACAGTCCTTGGAGCCATTGTTTTTGAGATCACTTGCTTTTTTAATTTTTAATAAAAATGCGTTTTTGTTTTTTTTTGTAAAAAGAAGCGGGAACTCAAGAGTTTATTCACTAGTTAACAGAATACATTAAAAATAAAAAATTTTATGCTCTTCACATGAGCTTGCATTTTTGAGATTGAACGGACAATATTTGCAAATTTTTCTTGTTTTTATTTTTGTTACACTAGAGTTGTGCTCCCTTAACGGTTCTTTATTTTCGAGTATATTTTTTTCAATACAAGATTAGAATAATATAGAAGAATATTTGTCATTTGTCATATTAGTGGGTAAAATTGGTGCTTCTAACCGTTTCTTCATCCATGGTACTACGAGTTTTCCCTCTATTAGACATATTTACGGAAATACCTTCGCTTTGTTTCGGTGCCGTTCCAAATGCGAATTAACTTAAATGCTAAAGAATAGTCCTAACTCTACTGCCCGTTTCGCATAGTAAGCCAGCTCGCCCCGATCATCGCCATTTCATGACACCCTTGCAAGAAACACAATGTGCAGGATACTGCATTATCAACGCAATGTTGCACATAAACGACGATCCGGAAGGCGGCCGCGACAGCCAACCCGGTCGTCACCACTGATGGTGTTAACTTGCATATTAAGAATCTGATCGCGCCCTAAAGGTTACATAAAAGGTAACCTTCGTCGTTTCGACGAACAATTGCGCCGTTTTTCAATAAAAAATGCACTTACCCAAGCAGGTACACTACCGTACGTTCACACACTAAAAGCACTTAGAGATGGCTAAGGTTACACGAAAAAAGGATCCTATCAGTAAGAGGACTAAGGAGAAAACTAAAAAAATACAATTCATGTTCGTCGAATCGACGAAGGTTACCCTTCTAGGGTTAAAGTATTCAATCCGCGTTAGGTGCTCCCTCGTCTTATAAATATGTCCTTGAATATCTTTGGTACCGGACTGGAAGAATATTCGTCACGTTCCTAGGTTTTTTAAAATTTTATTTTTATATCAAAAAAGAAAATACTTAACAAGAGATTTTGGGCTACTAAAAGCTAAACACTTCCCTGCTTCGCTTGTCAATCAATTTTAAAATTTTTTGGAACTAAAAATGCGAGCGCGTTGTTGTGTTTCGTTATTTTGGGACTTTATTTACTGCTTTGCATTGCCTCGTCTCGGTATCATCACAATATGTTTGGATTTAAATTTTAAGATATTTTATTGTGGGGAAATATAGAAATACAGGAAAGACAGATTTCAATTTCGGCTGACATTTGAATATTTTTGTGGAAGTCTTATTCAGAGCGTTCGTTTACTTCATCAGTTAGGTGGTGCTACAGTCCGGTGTGAACCTGGGCTTCCACCAACAACCTTCTCCTGCTGGGATGGTATTTTGTCAACTGTTTCTAGCGGCTCAGTCCCAGTTGGTTAAGGTCCCCTCCCACCTGTGTGCGCCACCCTAGATACGGCCGTCCTCTACTGCGTCGTTCCTCGGGGTTGGACTCGCTCTACATGCCCTAGCCATCTCAGAAGTTGGATCCGTACACGTCATACTAGGCCGATGTCGCTGTACAGCCCGTATAGTTCGGCGTTGTATCTTCTCCTCCACTCCCCGTTTATTCAAACAAGTCCATAGATTGAACGCAGAATTTTCCTCTCGAACCGACTAAGGGCCTTCTTATCCGCTTTCGCTAAAGTCCAGGCCAGGGGTGATTTTGTACAGTGCAGTTTTGGTCTTCTGAGAGGGGCCTCTACTTCTCAACTGCCTCTTGAGCCCAAAGAAACAGCGGTTGGCAAGAGTAATTGTGTGTTTGATCTCAGCGCTGGTGTTATTGTCGCTGGTCACTAGTGAGCCAAGGGAGATGAAGCCCTTGACCACTTCGATTCTGTAGCTGCGAACTGTGACGTTCTGACCGAGACGTCGGTGTTGTGCTTTTTTTTTGGCTGACAACATATAATTCGTTTTACACGTGCTTACCAAAAGACCCATTTTAGCCGCTTCTGTTTCAATCTTTTCGAACACATCATTGACGTTCCTGCGTGTTCGTCTAATTACGTCAATATTATCCGCGTATGCAAGCAGTTGTGCAGACTTGAAATAAATCGAACCTCTTGTGTTGGCCTTGGAGTCTCTTTGAAATTGACGAAAAAATGATGGGTGTCGTTTTGGTATTCTTGGGTCTTCTTTATTGTGGATTTACCTGCCCTGAAACCACACTGATAAGAACCTATGAATCCACAAAGGTTTCAGGCGTTCACACAGTACGGCAGAGAAGATGCGATATTAAGGAGACTTATTCCCTTGTAGTTGGCGCGGTTATAGAGGTTTCCTCTCTTGTAGACGGGGCAAACGATGCTGAGAATCCATTCGTCGGCCATGTTTTCCTCCGACCATATTTTACAGGTGAGCTGGTGCATGCGCCCTACCAGCTCATATCCAGGCGCTTTAAATAGCTCAGCAGACAGGCCGTTGCATCCTCGTCCGTTGCGAATGGATCATTTTGCCTGACAGCGGTATCAGATCTCTCATTGCAGTCAAACAGTCTACAGAAATGTTCCTTCTATATTCTTAGCATCGACTCTACTACTAGTTTTCCGTCCCTACAGGCTTCCGCTCTGGCTTTATAGCCCTTGCATGTTTGTTTTACTTTCTCGTAAAACTTGCGAGCGTTATTCCTGTGGTAGCATCTCTCCATCTCATCGATCGTACGCTTTTCATTGCTTTCTTTTTATCTTCCTTAGTAGCTTGTGTTCCTCTCTCCGGCTGTCGTCCGTCTATGTAGCATGGCTTTTTAGGCGTTTTGCTTTGCTATATGGGCTTGCCGGCATTGCTCATCAAACCAGGGGTTTCTAGTTGCCGGTTGTTCGAAACCTAACACAGGCAGAACCCAACACATCAGAGGCAGCGTCAATCAATGTTAATATCATCTTTGATTCTCGAGATAATCGCTATTAAAACTCCATTACGCACATACGTACATACGCACACACACATATATCTGACCTTGAAACGTGGAGATATGTATGTCAAAATTTGGAATTCGCAAAATCGGCTCCGTTACAATAACTTCCCACCGGGAAGTTCAAAAGGTAGGCTAACACAGCTCTGTAACGCCCAACGTTGAACGAAACGTTGTTCTCAGCCTAATTTTTGAAAAGAAATGGTCCGATGATGCCATCACTCCACAATCCGCACCAAACCGTCACTCTCTGTGGATGCATTGGCTTCTCGACAATAACGTGCGGGTTTTCCGGTTTTGTTAACGTAGCCGCCGAGATGAAAATGCGCTTCGTCAGAAAAGATGAGTTTTCGCCCAAAATCGTTAGAGTGAATTAGGGGGTGGGACAAGGTCGCCTGATCACTGTGGCCACTAGGGGACCTATTGTGATCCTTAGTATGCTTTTAAGTGAGCTAGCAGCGATTTCTTGTGCTTCAAGATAATACTTGCCTTAGTGACGAAGATGTGTACTGACAAGGTAGTTACAGTGCCACAGTATGTTCTCTGCTGTTTCTGCGTCCTCATTACACATTCTGCAAGTGTCATCTTGTACAATGCCCATGGTTTTGAGATGTCTCTGACGACGCGCTGGCAATGCTCCCATTGTTGTTCTGTGGGTTGTTCCGGTGTCGTCGGAGTTCGCGAGAGGTTGAGGAAATCTCGATCGGCAAAGCTTTCCGACGTCAATCTTTCGTTTTTCAGCTCGACTCCGTGGCATCCTTGATATCTTCATTCGTACCTTGGCTACAACAAGGTAGTGATCTGAGTCGATGTTGTGATCCTCGGAAGGTTCGTAAATCTGGGATGTTGGAGGAGTTTCTGGCGTCGATCGCAACGTGATCAATCTGATTTGTGGTAAACTGATCAGGTAATCGCCAGGTTCTTTCTCGAACGTTCAGATACGGGAATTATGTGTTACCCAGAAGGAGGTTATGCCCCGCCAGGAAGTCGAGTAGTCAATGTCTGATTTCGGACGTGGTGTTGTGTAGGCTATATACAGCATTTACAGCATTTGTCTAATGGGACTGCTCTTGCTTTCTTCAGAGCAGTTTCACTCGTAGAATCACTCTTATAAAAAAAAAAAACTGGTTCACGGTAGCGTTTAAGCTCTTTGAACCAATATCTAGTTGTGAAGGGTGTGCATAGATGTCATCCGTTTCTGTGTTTATTTGCTTAGACCTTTCCTCATTCAAAAATAAAAAGGGATTCACCATACAATACTGCTCTTTTTTTCTTTTGGCGATAATTTTCAATACGTCTACGGTATAGGTCTGACAATTGCGTACTAATAAATAAATTTTATATGAATCGTTTAGCAAATAACAGTATACAATGATTCCTTTGGTCTAATGGATCACTATTGCCTCCTTCAGAGCAGTTTCACTCGAAGAATCACTCTTATAAAAAAAAAAAATGATTGACGATAGTATTTAAACTCTTCAAATCAATATCTAGTCGTGAAAGCTCTCCACACCTAGCATCCTTTTGATTTTTAATTGCTTACATATTTTCATTCAAAAATAAGAAGCGATTCACCTTACAATACTGCTCTTTTAACATGCCCAAGGCAATTGTTTAACAAATGTGTACTAATGAATGAATTTTGTATGAATATTAGCATTACGTGTACAGTAGTATAAGACGTTAGCAGCAAAATCCCCTTAGCAAGTCATATTCTCATATAAATACTAGAAAATTAAATAAAAATCAACGGACCACAACTAAAATAATTTTTCGTTTTCGTTACAGTGCGGCATGCGCCACCCTACCACTGGCCTGAGCGAAGACGACCTAAGTCGTCTTACCAATGGTTCATCGAGTACATCGTCATCATCATCATCATCAGCATCAACTACCCCTTCACATGAACAGCCAAACAATTATGGCAATAAAACAACAAAATTCTGTTCACCAACGACTTCTATTAATGGAACGAAACATACAGCTGGAACAGCAGCTACACAAAATACCGAGGGAACAACATCATTCATCGAAACAACCAATGAACATGTAAACAACATTAAGAACAATTCATCCTCAAACAGTTTCAATTCATCGTATCTCCCCGAAATAATCGATCCACTGGAATGGCAAAAATCACGAAAGCGTAAGGAAAGGCTTGATAGCACCTCATCTATAACGCAAGACTGTAAGTTGGTCCGTTCGAATAGCGAAGAACTAATACCGCCACTAACAAACAATGGCGATGATAAAAATAATTTGAAAAGAACTGATGGCATCGATGCTGTGATCATCGATGCCATACGTCGTGTCTCATCGGAGGACTTTAAACGGCCACCGAAAGAGGACGATTATGACGATCTACAGTTGGATAACTCTGGAAAGTTATATGCCAGTAATGAGAATGATTCTCTATTGGCCAATAGACAAAATTCGGAATTATATTTTCTACCAGATGCTAAAGATATAGCACGACGAACCCGTTTGGAGAATAGCCCGGCACGATCGCATCGTTTGTCTCCGAATCGGGAAGCACGTAGCAAGTATAATGACGAAAGTGATCTTGATCACGAACGTAGGCGTTCGAGTGAACGTTTTTGTAAATCACGTGCACCGCCTGGTCGCAAATCCGGTGTCATGAAGAAATCCGGTAAATTTCTACCAACCAAAATGCGAGGCGATGAGAATACATACAAATACGACTTGTCGGCAATGAAATACGAACGCCGGGGTTTCGTAAGCAAAATGAAGGGTGAGGAACGGCTCCAGCGTAAGGAAGAGGCAGCCGACGGGCAGCGAAATGACTACAACGACAATAATCTAATTGATTTTCATATTATTCGGAGCGAGTTTACTAATCCACCGCAGAATACACCAACATCAACAATTACGCCATCACCATCAACATCTCAACAACAACACCAACAGCAGCAACAGCAACCTCAACAACAACAACAACCAGAATCAATCACATCAAAAACAAAATCAGCTGAAGCACTGCCATGGGACTGTTCCATACCAGAAGGCCAGACACCTGTACTGAGTCGTCGTTTTGCGGCTGTTCGTCACCCAGACTCAATTGACCTTGCTGCCAAACTGTCAAAGGTCATGCCTTATCCGCAACCGTTTCACAAATCACCAAACCCATTGATGGCCGACGACGACATAGAATCAATCAATCCGTATCGAGCTTTCACCGATTTGGAGAACTTGAAAACTCGTGTGGTTATGCAACAAGTCAACTCGTCTTTGATGTCATTCCAAACACCCGAAGAACGACTTAAACAGATTAACAAACGTCTCGTGGCGCTAAAGAAGAAAGCAACACAACTGGAAGAGGCATTCGAAAGGAAACACGGCTACCGACCGTCACAGGCTGAGAAGCAAAACGATAAGCACATTAAGAACATATTGGGCGAGATTAGTAAACTGAAGAAGGAGAAGCATGAGCTGAAGGCAGACCCAATGGCTGCATTGGGCCTTAAAGTAATCGGTGGAATGGATGCCAGAAAGAAGCTTGAAAAGATGCGCTCGACGCTCAACGAAATCGAACAGGTGAGTTTGTGAGTTTTGTGAGTTTTGAATGAGCGAGTATCAAGTGATCAAGTGGAATTTTTCTGTTTACCCTTCTCTACCTACATACAGGGTGGGCCCAAATACAACTTTCTTTTTAAATTGCTTCCATGTATTATGGCTTTATTAGTAGGAACAAACATTCCCATTAATTATGAAATACAACGTCATCCAAGTGGCTGCCTTGGGTGGCTTCGCAGTTAGAGCGTTCTGTCACCCCAATTTTCCAAGACCTTGCTGATGGTTTCGGGCTTTAGCTTACGGATTTCTTGGATGATATTGGCCTTAAGTGCTTGAGTAGTTTCCGGATTGTTGGCATAACATCGGTCCTTCACGTTTCCCTACAAAAAAAGTTCCAAAGGGGCCAAATCGCAGCTCCGAGGCGGCCAATTGACATCGCCAAGACGGCTGATAACACGATTTGGGAATTTGGTTGTGGCATAGGCTGTGTGGCCATCCCGCATGAACCAGTAGGCGTACAAATCCATATCTTCAATTTCAGTGCGAAGTTGTGTAATTACACGTTGAATGAACCCAATCTTATGTTAATATCATCTTTGGTTCTCGAGATAATCGCTATTAAAATTCCACTACGCACTTACGCACACACATACATACGCACACACACACACATCTCTATAAAAACCTTGAATTTGGATTCTGGTGACCTTGAAACGTGGAGATATGTATGTCAAAATTTGGAATTCGCAAAATCGGCTCCGTTACAATACCTTACCACCGGGAAGTTCAAAAGGTAGGCTAACATAGCTCTGTAACGCCCAACGTTGAACGAAACGTTGTTCTCAGCCTAATTTTTGAAGAAAAATGGTCCAATGATGCCATCACTCCACAATCCGCACCAAACCGTCACTCTCTGTGGATGCATTGGCTTCTCGACAATAACGTGCGGGTTTTCCGGTTTTGTTAACGTAGCCGCCGAGATGAAAATGCGGCTCGGCAGAAAAGATGATCTTTCGCCCAAAATCGTTAGAGTGGCTTAGGGGGTGAGACAAGGTCGCCTGATTACTGCGGCCACTAGTGGGCCTATTGTGATCCTTAGTATGCTTTTAAGTGAGCTGGCAGCGATTTCTTGTGCTTTAAGATAATACTTGCCTTAGTGACGATGATGTGTACTGACAAGGTAGCTACAGTGCCACAGTATGTGCTCTGCTGTTTCTGCGTCCTCATTACACATTCTGCAAGTGTCATCTTGTACAATGCCCATGGTTTTGAGATGTTTGTTGACTGGGCAGTGTCCAGTAAGGAAACCTTGTGATTATACGAATCAACTCCTCGAAAGCATGAGGAATTGTTTCGTTCTTGTGAGAGATGAGGTTGGGAGGAATAACTTGGCTTGTCTGCTACCTTCCGTTTGTGATCAGCCATGTTCCTAAACCACCTGTTTATGCAGCATTTGGTGGGGCTGATGGGTACGCCGCAGAAAGGCCGTGGCATCACGAATGGTGATGCTAGTAGGTTCGCCTTTTCGTTGCCTGTCTGTGCTGGCCAGCTGGTGTAGTAGTTGTGGGCAGTTCCATACCAGTTTGGAGGTGATTTCATAGCTCTTTAGGGCCAGAAGTGCAACTTTACTGTCAGAGAGAATATAAATGTATTTCTGTTGATACTTTCTCTGAGGCAGAGTTCTATTGCAAATATCTCTGCTTGAAAAACGGAGTTATATACATGTGTATGTCCATGCAGTAGTAGATGCATGTGCCGGTATTTGCTCCGTATACTCCAGCCCCAACGCCTTCGTTTGTTTTGGATCCGTCTGTGTAACACACATAGGATCCGTGATTGAAGGAGGGTGTATCCTGTTCCCAGGTATATTGATTGGGAAATGTGACCTAGTAGTTTTGGCTGAAGCTGTTTCTGTGGGAGATATCCTTAGGATTTCATCCATGTTTAGTTCAGTAAGGATGTCAGGATGAAAAAGCCTACAATTAGTGTCATCCTCCGCGACTAGTCTGTGGGCGAAGACCTTGCCTTCTTTTTTCAGTTGAGGGTGAAGAGGTGGTAGGTCCGTGATGACTTCTAGTGCTGCTGTGGGGGTTGCTCTCATGGCCCCTGTAATACAGATACAAGCTAGTCTTTGCTGTTTGTTGAGCTTGGCTTGTACTGATACTTGTTTTGTTTTGTGCCACCAGACTGGCGCAGCGTATGTAAGAATTGGTCTGGTGATAACTGTATATAGCCAGCGGGATATTTTGGGATTTGTGCCCCAGTTTTTGCCAGTGAGACTTTTGCTGCTCCATTGAGAGATTCTGGCTTTCTCAGTGGTATTTGTAATGTGAGAGTTCCCAGAGAGCTTTTCATTTAGAGTTATCCCTAGGTATTTGACTTCTTTTGAGAGCTCTATCGCTTCACCAACGAGGGTGGGTTTGGTGAGTTTATGCCTGTTCCTCCTTTTGATGAAGGCGACTATAGTGCTTTTTCTGGGGTTGACATTTAGTGCAACCTTTATGCATCAGTTTGTAACAAGGTTTAGTGCCCTTTGGAGAAGTTCCGAGACTGTCTTCGAATTTGCCTCTGATTAGGATCACTATGTCATCGGCGTAGCCTTGGACATAGAAACCATTGTTGCTGAGTATGTTAATCAGTTCATTGACTACGATGGATCATAGGAGGGTTGAGGGAACCCTGCCTTGAGGGCGTCCTTTCGCGGCATTTACACCCGTTTTACCATTGCCTAGTGAAGTGTTTATTTTCCTATTACTAAGCATGTGTTGGTTCCAATAGCATGTGGTGTTGTCTACCCCTGTGCTGACAAAATCGTTGTCCAATTCAAGCTCTCCTAAGACCCAAACTGCGAAGCGATAAGAAAGCGGATGGTCGCGGGCCTTCAATTGCTGAGTCAATTGGACCTTGTAAGCGAATAATCCGAGATCTTTGTGCAGAATTCTCCTCAGGCTAGTGCGCGAAATGTTGAGGTCTTGAGATCGATGGCGAGTTGATGTTCGTGAATTGATTCTCACACTCTCGGCCAGAGCAGCCACATTCTCATCTCATCTCATGAATGTTGTCCACTACTATACCAGTCTCACGAACTTTTTATACAAACTTGCATACAGCAATCGCGGTGGGTGGTTGCTTCATTTCGGCCAAAACTTGTTTTCAAAAAACTCACTGTTTGGGCTACACGTTGTTCAAGCGTAAGGCGACTCATTTCGTTCCGCGGATATATGATACTGACTTTCTGTCCAGATTTCGAGCGGGAAACACCTGTCAGTGTCAAAATAACCTATGATTTGACAAAAAAAAAAAAAAAAAAAAAAGACACTAGATGGCCCACCCTATACATACGCGCTTAACTACTGTGTGCGACGCGTAGTTTGATTAACTATCGTAATGTGATCCATCAATCAGTGGACGTAAGTGGCATGTGTCAATAGTATGTGATTGTATCATACTGCAGATGTGCATGCCTTGCTGGTCACTCTCGTTCCACCCCGGGAAACATCTGGATGTTTCTATTTATACAACAAGAACCAATCATTTCACTCCCAAACGATACAATTCTCTTTTCGGATACTGTACAATGTACAAGCTACATTCCTTCCGCATCAACAGATATTCGGAAAAAGCAAAACCATTTGCCAAGATTCCTGCTGTCGATGTACTCCGTCACGTGTGACTACGGGTGTGCGTCTGAAAAATGCCGCAAAAACTCGACTCCCACTTAGCGCGGGACCATTCGCGGTGTCTTACTAATGGAACAGAAAATGAATAATATGCCTAACGTGGCTAAGAATAGATCCGAAATATTAAAAGAATATAATTCAGACCTCTCTTGGCGGTATTCGAAATGAGTCTAAACAGAACGTCGACGTGACCAAGTGACTAATGTCTGAAAGCTGAAAGACCAAGGTCATGTATGGGGTAGGGAGCGCGACAAGCATTCTCAAATACTGCGCAATGTATCGAAAAGTTGTAAACAACCAACAACATAGCGAAGAGGAATGGATTGAAATAGGTTCTGTTTACAGTGCACTTGCTTATTGTCAAAACATTTTGTAATTATGCTGTAAGACTATTTGTGTGCATGCGAATGGCTAGATACTTGTACATGAGTAAGAGGAGGAAATGGATGTGTTATTGAATGTCTGGCTTGCGGAATAGTTTCCACGTCATGTGAGGTTAGAGGAAGTAATTAATCGAGGTCGTGCCGGTTGTAGCCAAATTTTATTTCTTGCTTTCTGCGACGTGCGTTGTTCTACGCTTCCTTAAACAGCGAATGAAAAAATGCCTAAATCTCATCGTCCTAAAGAAAATTGCCAAATTTATATTTCGCTAATAAAATTGATAAAATCAATATACTCGCAAGCAAGCATGTTTACACTGGCGCGCCTAAAAATAGCAACCTCTTTCGTGAGACCGCGCTATTCCGAGAGGGCAATAAGAGAATTAATTTTGCAAAAAGAACTTTTCCAAATTCTATAAGAGAAGAACTCTGATTGATGTAAATAAATAAATAAATAAATAAATTCACTGTCTGGTGAAATGGAACAGCTATCGAAATACTGCTAAGAGCTTAGCAAATCACTGCTAACGTGCGAGTGTAGGATCGTTTGAGCGCTTTAGTAATGTAACACGTTTTCGGTATTGTTCCTTTAGGTGAAATTGGGCAGAGAGGTGCTTTCTGTTGATTTTTCTAGAATTTCTAGAATTTTTTTCCCAAAGATTCGTAACTCATTTTGTTGCCATCGAGAAAGGCACTCAGAGGCAAACATTGTTTCCTTGTATTCCAGACAGACACCTTATGTTCATGTATTTTCCCCATTTTCCGGAGAAAAACGAAAAGGAGCTTCAGTGATGTAGAGCTAAGGAATTCGGTACACACCACGTCGAAAGAACAGAAAATGTTCTGTGTGTCATCCTCCTCGCAACATGCAGCACAAGGAGGCGTTGATGCCAAGCGTGCAGAGATGTTTAGTAAAAGTTTGGTTGGTGAAAATCTTCAATAGACACTTTGAGCGTCGATAGCGCGTGCCCATAGTAGTGTGAGACTGGACTCGCTAAAAACACCATTCCTCGAGTTAATTATTTTTTGTTTTACTACAACTAAGTCAATTGACTTATCCAGCTGTTTTCCGTTCTGGATGTAATCACATTTAGCAGACAGCTTTCCAGTGAGAGTTCCTGCAATCCGCCAAGTGCGTGCGGCTTCGGTTTGTCGCGTTAAATCAAGGTGCTTTGTTCTTTGAAAACGGCGCAACAGGTTTTGTTCCTCTATTATTTCAAGAGCCGCATTATTGATACATAGGAGGTAAAGTAGCGGACCAAGTACACTTCCCTGCGGAACGCCAGCCATAATTCGCTGCCGTGTTTAACACGAAAGAGTATATTACACAAGTAGCTTTCGATAGTTGTTTGGGAAAAACTTGTCTCAGTTTATATCCCAAACCTTCGTGCCACACTTTGTCAAAGGCTTGGGAGACGTCAATAAATACACTCGAACATATTAGCTTATGTTCTAGTGCTTTTTCGACCACATCTGTTTTTCGATGCCCTTGTCTTAGAGTGGAATACTTGCTACTGAAAACAAACTGATGAGCCGGCAAAAGACGCTTTTCTTCGACTTTAAGCGCTTGATTCTAATTCTTTCGAACACTTTCGGAATTATTGGCAACAATAACATTGGGCGTAAGATTGTTTACCCGTCGGTGGCTTTCCGGGCTTTAGAAACATAATAACTACGGTGACCTTCCATCGGCTCGGTACTTACATACTTGTTCTAACCAAACGCGCTGCGTTAACAGCATATAAAAGTTTGAGTAGAGCTTCCCTCCACAAATTTTTAAGGGCATCTCCTGTAATTAAGTCGTAGCCTGGTACTTTTATTTAGCATCAGTGTAATGGCCCGTAGTGACTGCTACACGTCTCCTGCAGTCGATTTTCCTTAACCTGTCGACTCCCCTTAAAGACAGGAGAAATGAATGAATTCTGGATGTCCCCTCCGTCTACGATTGTGTGCATGGAAGACCCGATCGTTGATGTTGGTATTAACCGTGGAAGCACGTAGACCCAAGGGGGGTTTTCTCTGAGTCCATTCTGGCGAGTTCATCATCAGAAATCTCATTTTCTGTGATCCCAGAATGACCTGAGACCAAGCAAGCCTCATTGTGTTTAGTCTTCCGATTTTGTTCAGAAAGACCTTATGTTCTAACTTGGAGCTGGTTAAAGCTTTGAGTGTAGCTTGACTGTCACTGCAGGTGCATATGCTTTTTCCCGTCCATCTGTGCTTCACAACATAGTGCATGGCAATGAGGACTACGTATATCTCTGTTTGGGAGACAGATGCATATTTCCCTAAGAAGAAGTACAGTCGGACGTTTGTCCAGATGTGGTATGTATGTATGTTGGCGTTACAGTCCATGAAGAACCTGAGCCGAGCTTCTCTCAATCACCCATGTTGTGTGTGATTTCATTTTCCCATAGGAGAAAGGGTCCTACAGTTTATTGCCGGTTCCGAACGGCGAATTTCGAGAAGCTTTGGTAGACAATTTTACTACAGGGGGTTTTGTCAGAACCCCGCTGAGGAGAAACACCGTGAAAAACACGTTCGATGATGGCTGTTTCGGGATTCGATCCCGAGTCATCGGCGTCAGAGGCCAACACACTACCCACTGCGCTACGGTGGTCCAGATGTGGTACCATCTGTTAAAATGCGAAGAAACTTCTTTTCAGGTTCAACATGTGGCCAGAGCCAATACTGACGCCATGGAAATTCGACTGCGGAGTTATAGCGCAGTAGGATGACAAGTGTCATTGCGTCCGAGTTGTACCAAAAACCATTTCAGAGGACACCCTCTTATAAATATTTTTAGGGGTGGAAGGTTCAGGTACAGCTGCGAGTTTGATGAAAGAGGCTATGACGTTCTTGGTTGTTAGCCTCTTCCACCAGGCGTAGATCCAGAGGACCTTTGCCGGCGATAAGCCCCATATTTTGCCAACAGCTCCTTTGCATTGCCAGAAAGCTTTGACATGCTTTGACCAGAGAAGCTTGCTAACCAAGATGACTCCCAGGTACTTAGCTTCCTTGGATACCGAGATGGGAGGCCCTGTTAGTACCAGCTGGGTCATGTCAGTATTTTTCCTCCTTCTCGCGAAGAGAACGACATCGGTCTTAAGAGGATTAACCAACAGCCCATTTCTCATACGCCAATCATCGATCACATTTAGTACGGCCTGTGCTTTAAGACGGACGGTTGCTTAACAGGAGTCGACAGAAAGAAACGGCGACATCATCCGCATTGACCTGGGTATAGATTCCAGAGGCATTGAGAGCATCAAGCAGAGAGTCAACCACCATGCACCATAAAAGCGGAGACAGGACGCCGCTTTGCGGGCAGTCCCTGTTTACGCCGGATTCGACACTCTGGTCGAGGCCTGCTTCAGCGGTCAATGTCCTGTGCACAAGCATTGCTTTGATCTACAAGACCAGTGTTTCATCCCCGCCATGCCGTCTGGCAGCGTTACACATGCGTTATCAAAGGCTTCCTCAATGTCGACGAAAATGCCCTTTCGAGCGCGCATTCAGTTCTTCCGCACTGATAAGCATGTTGCATATCCCAAAGAGGATGCATTCGCAAGGCAACATTCACACGTGCAGCTCTGCTATTCTCTCCGTACTTTTCTACAAGAAGGATGTTGGACTGATTGGTCTAAAACTCTCGGCAAATGAGTAATCCTCATGTGCTAACCGTCTGCCGTCATGCAATTTATTTTTACTTGAGACTTTTTTTTCACACCTGTCTGAGACTAAACTGATGTTGGCAATCAAATTCTATTTGCCCACTGTCTGCATGTATTCCCCTTAAGCACTTACTTCATAAAACTCTTTACTGGCGGCTAAGTCTCTTCGCAAATAGCCGGCCAATTAAGACGATGCAAGCCACTTGAAACCTGCTATTAGAATAAGGCAATTTAAGTAATAAAGATCACGTAAAGTCAATTTCAAGTCCATGTGATTGACTAAACAAACTGTTTGTCTCTAAGTGAATAGAATAGCGACTTTCGGATAGTAAACACTTTAGGATTCGATAGGTCGCAGGTAGGGCACTCGTAGTGATTGAAGTGGATTGTTTTGGTTCTTGACATTGTGCTATGTTTTAACTTTGTTTTTTGTTTCCTTCTCTTCTAGAATTTGTCTGATAAGCGTGAAGACGGCAATCGTTCAGATGTCATCGACGAGTTATCTCCTAATCAGTTAGTACAAGAGAAAACCGCCGTTCAACATGGTCTGCTATTTTTCGAGTCATTATATGGACGTCCCAGTACCAAAGAAGAACGCGATGCGGCTCGTCCTCTATACGACCGTTATCGTCTGCTCAAACGTATGGTATCACGTAGTGTAACAATCTCAGGTAACATCCCAGGTGCACCAGAACTTCCAACCATTCTCGAACACGAAGCAATGGTTTTCGAATCAACACCACAACAATTGTCCTCCAATAGTCCCGATAGCACTACTAGCCCCAGTGAATCATCACTTTTGGCAATTGCTGATAGTAATAGTTCGGCAGCATCAACTGACTCAACAACCGAAAGCAAGACAGACGACAAAACTGATAAGAACCAGTCGGAACGTAAACGTCAACAGCAACAGGAATCGCTACTCGGCGAGAGTATCCATACACTATCGATTGACAAATTATGGGAACACTTGGATAAAGCTCGCGAAGAGAAAAAGCTTTTAAAGCGTACGATTCGTGAGTACGAAACAGTTTTCGAAGAACAAAATGGCCGAAAGATGTTGAAAAATGACCGGAAATCCATCGAAGACACTTATGCTCAGTACAAAGAGAAGAAAGCTAAAGCTCGCCTCTTGCAGGCGCTTATCAAGAAGCAAATCTCTCGTTAAGATGGAGCTACCGTCTACCGGATAATGTGCAAAGTTTACAAGTCGATGGAAGTACACCACATTTTAATTTATTGAACTTGAATTGCATATATTGTTATTTGTTGTTAACACACCTGCACCACATGACATATTGTACAAGGCCCCCTCCCTCCCTCTCCCCGTGCAGGTTTTCACATTATCCGCAGGCAGATATATGTTTGTTTATTTAATGTTGAAGAATAGTGAAGACAGAGCATCCAAAAACGAATGGAAGTTTGCTGAGTAAACTTATCAGTATTTTTTCAATTCTGACTTTGAATACTATTCGCTACTTGACTAAGGGGGCGTTCAAGTATTACGTAACGCAAGAAGCACTGCGACCTTTATAGATCTATTGTGCTTACTAGCCAGGAGCTTCTCCATTTCTTTAATGAAGTTGAGAATGTCTCTCGTAGGAGCTGAGATGATCCCCTTAGGAGGCAGCGCACTCATATGGTATGTGCCCTGCAGTTTCTTCGTCCTCAAGACAGAGTCGTAATTCAGTTTCAGACGACCGTAAGGTAGCTGACCAGTCTTCTGATATTGACTCTATTAAGTTTAAGAATATTAATAGAGTGTTTGTTCAGGGGTCGTTTAAATCTTTTCGATTGGCAAAGTCAAAAGGGCAGGTGTTGCGATTTTTCTCACTGCCGCAGAAAGATTGAGGACTTATGTACCTTTCGCTGGAACTTTTCCTTTCGAGATGATCAGTGATTTCATTGCTTTTAATACCTTTGTGCCCTGGCACCCACCAGAGTTTGATTTTGTTTCTTTGGCTAGGTCTTTTAGGGCATCATGGCATTCCCTACCGGATTTGGTTATTCCTCTTATGCCAGTCTCTAAGTTTAGATTGGCGGATGTTAGGATGGTTATAATTCAGATTAGAAGATACTGGGACTCATTCGTAGGGTCTTGCTAATCCTCCAATTTGGTCCAAATAGGCCGGCGACAACGCCAGAAATAATTTTGGAGCCATCAGTATACCACCAGAGATCACTGGTTTTCCAAGCTGTGCGGTTTGGGATCAATATTTTAAATCTATTGTCAAAAGGGAAGGTGTGTGGTAATGCGTCTGAGACCGTGGTATTCATATCCAGCTCAGGAAGCTGTTGCAGGATTGACATGTGATCCATAGGTCGTTCCCGAGCGAAGAATTCTGATTGTACTACGTAATGCGACCTTTTTAATAAAAAGGTGCAGTAGAGTAAGTCCAATTAGTGCTTCTTGAGCTGCAGAAGGGCAGGTTGGCATTTTTTTTTTTTTTTGCACAATTGCGCCGGCAAGTCAGTATGAGAGCCTTTATAGGCTAAAGCTGCGCGCACAGTGATGCGAGATGCGATGCGATGCGAGATGCGATTCGGGAAGCGATACGAGAAGCGGTACGAGATGCGATGCGAGGTGCGATATAGTGCGCACAGTGAAAGCTGCTCTGTACTGTTCTGTTGCGATGTATTCATCATTAGGCGAAGAATTTTCAAATAAAAGTTTATATTTACCGGGTTTTCCAATAAGGACTTGACAACTTTTTTTTTAAATAAAACGCAAACCATTTGATGTATTTCAAAAACTTTACTATAGGCTCGACTTCGTTCATATTGCCACCGCGGGCACGTTTCCAGCGGTCGATTCGTTGGACCCATTTTTCAATGACTGGGCCACACAGAAAATAGTCTAAAGGCGTTAAATCGCACTAACGAGGCGGCCATTCGACTGGCCCATTTCTTGAGATATCACGCTCATCAAACTTACTCTTCAATAAATCGATTGTAACGTGTGCTGTGTGGCTTATGGCACCATCTTGTTGAAACCACATGTCGTCCAAGTCCATATCTTCCAATTCGGGCCAAAAATAATCAGCAATCATGGCGCGATAACGCTGGGCGTTCACAGTAAGTGAATATCGTTATCGTCGACAAAAAAATATGGCATGCCGGCCATGGTGCCGGCATGCAAATCGTACCAAACAGTACTTTTTGTGGATGAAGTGGTGATTCATGAAGCAAATGTGGATTTTCACCCGACCAATAACGCATATTTTGCTTATTGACGAACCCATCGTGCCAAAAATGAGCTTCGTCACTGAAGATGATTTTGCGATGAAATTCATCATCTTGGCGTATCTTCTCCAGAGCCCAATCGGAGAACGTACGTCGCTTCAGATGGTTCATCGGCTTCAATTCTTAAGTAAGCTTGATCCTGTATGGGTGTAAACCAAGATCCTTACGCAAAATACGCGTTAATGTGGTCTGA
The DNA here is from genome assembly GCA_951905685.1 of Eumerus sabulonum. Lineage (NCBI taxonomy): Eukaryota > Metazoa > Arthropoda > Insecta > Diptera > Syrphidae > Eumerus > Eumerus sabulonum. The sequence continues at coordinate 43,528,314 of OX645064.1, forward strand.
GCGATGCCCAATTCTTGAGAACGCCGTGCAATTGATTGAGTTGGATCGTTTGCTACGGACGCCCGAACGGCAGCGATATTTTCTACACTTCGACCAACCCGTTGTCTCGCTAACACGGCAATATCACACAACGAGTACGTAGACTCTATATTTTGTACTAGACTTGTTATTGCCGGTCTACTAGGGCGAGAATTACGACCGAAAATTGAAGTTAACGCTCTTAAAGTTGCGGTCACCGACTCCGTATTTCGGTAGAAAATTTTTATAATTTGCAGACGCTGCCCGTTCATGTACTTTACCACGATGAAAATGTTGACTTTAGGGAATAAATTGACAATGACAGTTTGATGATTAGTGAAAGGGTGCGTTCACAAATTGAATTCAAAGTTGTCAATTCCCTATTGGAAAACCCTTTATATATCCACAGTTAAGGAACGATGAAAGAAAATTTGACCACATTTTGACCACAAATGAAATTGCATCAGAACAACAACAACACTGAATACTTCTCGCACAGAATCGCTTGAAAAAGTGACCGGAAGAGTTTGTGTGCGAGAAGCTTGCGAGAGGTTTGCGATAAGCTTGCGAGGATCTCGTGAGATACGCATCGAAAATCGCTTCACTGTGCGCACGTACATAAGGATACATGTGAACAGTTTTATCGCAAGCAAGCGCTTCTCGCATCGCATCGCATTCTCGCATCACTGTGCGCGTAGCCTAAGAACGGCTGATAATGCTAATCTCCCTCTTTTGAGGGCATTACAGTATGAACTCACCTTAACAACACTGATTACGGCAATGTGCTTGTGCATATTTCGTGTTTAAAACACTAACGAATACTGACAACGAAATCAAAATAAAAATGATGTGCAAAACAGTCGAGGGATTAGCCGTAAACCAAAAACGAAAAGAGTTGCCAACTTCGTAGACTAATTCCCTAGTTTTTTATTCAAATAAAAAGAATGTTACATAACGCGTTGTTCGTAATGTTTTACAAGACCCCCCCCCCCCTCCCCCTTCCCCCCAAATTGCGTTACGTAATACTTGAATGCCCCCCTAAAGACCAACACGATGAAATGGTTTCAAATTCAGATCAATCCTTAAACCTAACCTTCGTTCTATCATTCATCGCATTCAATAGTTATTATTTTTTTAACGACTAAATTGGGTTTTTTTTTTTTGGTTTTTGTTCTTAATTTTTTATTTTTTACTATCCTACGCATTAAGCTTAAATATATTTTCATATATGTATATGATACGTGTACGAAAAACATATTGATCTGTGATAGTTTTAATTTTATTTCTTATTCTGTTTGCTTCACGTTTCTTATACATACCCCCCTTACACTTATTGGTAAAAATAAATTATCTGTCTACAAGCAAAAAACAAAAAAATGGAAGAAAACTTTAAAACAATATTTAAATACAAAATAATAAAATAAATATATATATTAAACTGTTTACCATGTACTATATAATTTATAATAAAGTTAATGAAATTCTTTTGAAGAAATTAACAAAACTGATCGTTTGTTAAACAAGAAAAATAAAATAAAAATAAAAGAGAACTATTAGAAGCTACGCATATTTAATTTCTTACTTGTATTAGCCTTTAAGTATATTTTATTATTTTTATTATATAAATACGTTGAATAGTGAATGAAACTTTTTACACTGGTATAACAATTATATTTAATTTAAAAGTATGTATGAAAAATGCTAGATTACATACAAAAATTAGGCATAGACAAATTCTGTAGAGCTCTTTCTCTGGGACAACGACTGTGCCAAGTTGAATGTCTGCAGCTCTCCTCGGGATGAATATTTTGTTTTTATTTTTTATTTTTTTTCTATTCGAAAGAATCTCAAAAGTTCCTTTTCGAGAAGGGGCCACAACGCCCCCATACAAGTATCGTGTATTTCGTCGCAAAACAAAAAAGAAACTTGCTCAATACTTAAGCGAAAAAAATAAGGATTTCAAGGTAAGAAAATGAATTTTCTCTCTATTTCGGTGAACCATCGAAATTGTCGGTTTTTATTACCGAAACAGATACGCGATTACGTGACAAACTCAGGTATTCAAATTTTAGAAATACTTGCCGAATTGTGTACTCGTAGTAGAAAATAATCCTTTCAACCTGAGTAGGTACAGTGGGAACTCGATTTTTGCAACTAATCAAAACCAACGCTATCGCAATCACTGGATAAGCTGCTTCTACTGAATATCTTAATTAGATAACAACACTTGCGTTATTTAATATAAGGAACATACAAATTTGAAATGCTTTTATTCAATCTAACCTATAAACACCTAACCTATGTACATGTACCGTGCAACATATGGAGGTGGAAAGTTCGAAATTTCAATATTTTTTTGCGAAAAAAATTTACTTCTAATTCACAAAATCTTTGAAGAGTCTCATCACGTCGGTAAGTGGATTTTCATGCTGTTCCGCCCAGCTTAAAACAAGTGTTAACACACACTATAACATCACCTGCTTTGGTGTTCATCGTTGGTAAAGAACTAATTTGGTTCTGCTTCAATCTCTTCCACGATCTCAGAAATGTGGCCCTCAATTCATTCAATTCAGCGCTAAATCACAATACTGCGTTAGTGAATTGCGTTTTTACGTTACGAGAAAAATGCTACAAACATGCGTTGAATCATTTCGAAATGATCAGCTGTTTTCATGTCAAAATTCGTAAGAATAAACAAACGTCTTTTCGTCATCACATTCAAATAAGGAGAACTGTCATCAAAACGCAGGAAATTTCAAGCGTGTTGGACTTTTGTATGCGTTGTTTCGTAAGGTTACGTACTCTCACCGCTCTCATTTTTTCTTATTTTTTCTCATTTTTCAACAAACATAAGCTCGCCAACGCAAGCGCAGTATTGGAGTGTGCTCCATTGAATTGCGTGTGTTCGATGTTAAACGCATGCGCTAACGCAGTATTGTGATACGGGCATCAATCTGTTGAAATAACGCCAGAAACGTCGTGAATTTGTGACGGCGTCTCATTTCGGTTCTATGCATGCATTGCTAATGAAATATTTTTATCGCCTTCCCATTCTGAATCATTCTGAATCCTTTGCAAAAAGTTTCTTAAAAATAACTTTTCAATTGCCGATTTGTCGACTCTATTCCAAGCCGGCTCCAGAAAACTAATCGCATGCTTCACAGTCATAGTTTTTATAGCTTCAGATAAATGAAGACCAGATGATAGGAGAAAGCTGTTTTTTATAGAAGAGTCTTGTCAATCTGTTCGTGTTCTGGTCCATTGGTTGAATAACTGCCGTACAATTCGGAGGAAAGCACATTATTGTGATTAAGCCGTCTGAGCTCGACAATTCGCCATCTTTAGGATGACAGGGCGCATTATCAATGAAGAGGAGTTCCTTTGGTGGACAGCCTTTAAAGTTAAACCTTCACTTATTAGCTGTTTTATTTAAAAAAAATCGCGCATAAACTATCCTCTCGCGATACTATTCCTCAAACAAAGCAAGGATCACCCATACAGATTTATTGCCTTTATATAAAACTGGCTTATCCATAAAGCTTCTTAAGGCTATTGGATTCTCTGCTTTTACTATGACAAATTGTGTTTGCATTTAAAGATGCGATAAAGATCAATCTTACCTTGCTAGACTCGGCCCCGACGACTAATTTTTCTTTCGATTGTACAAGCAGTTTCTCCGAGAGAAGCTTCCAAAATAATCCAGATTCATCATCTCCTGGTTGCAGATCCAGATCTTTAATTTTTTGCTGAAATGCTTTCATAAAAGGATCCACCAACTCTATTTTGCTTGACAATTTTTCATCGCATATTTTAAGTTTCCGTATACGGTGTCTCTTCCAAAATTTAGCTATCCAGCCTCTACTAGCAAGAAAATCGCCCGACTTCTCCTGAATTTGCGCGTGCCTTGCCTTTTCCCCCTAAAAGATCAGACGTTATAGGTATATTCCGCGATCTCTGTTGAGCAGACAACTTGAATAGAACTTTTCCCATTTGAGGGTACTGCGATTCCTTTAAAGTATTTCTTTTGTCAGGACCAGACTCGGTGCTCATGAGAAAGGTTTTTAATTTTGCTTTGTTTCTACTTATCCTTGATATTGTAGATTTATTGACATCGAACATGTTTGCTAGATTATTCGGAGAATATCCTTTGTCAAGCAATTCTATTATGTATTTCCATTTTTTGTTTGATTGTCAACACTGTCTTTTTCTTGGCACCAAATCGAACAGAATAAGGAAAATATCCAGCAGCGCATGCGTTGTACATACTTTAAACACATACATGACATTTATCTGTTAGTTCAAGTAAGGATCAACCATAGCAAGGACAAAGCGAAGGGAGCAAATTTAACGGTATATTGTTTTAGTTTGCCAAGAAATTTATGAATTCCTTTCCTAGTGTTGCAAAAATGGAACGTAACATTTCGTGAATGTTGCAATTATAAGATAGCTAATGCAAACTTTTTGGGTGTTGCACTTACTGATCAGTTGCAACTAGAGGGGGTTGCATAGATCGAGTTCCTACTGTACTTGCCCAAATTTTCGCGTTTGATTACTTGGATTCAAATTATAATTTTTTTTTTGTTTTTTAATAAAAGAAAAAGAAAAACTTTTAATAAAATACTTAATAATAAAATACAAACAAAATGTAAAGTACCTGGAACAGTTTAATTATTCTTTTCGAAAATTTTATTAATGTCTTCCGACGAAAATGCATTTGGAAAATTCAATCAAATTTCGAAATTTGAATTAATTCAAATTTAACTTGTTCCTCGACTAATTTCTTTTATTTTTGTTTGTTTTTTTTTTTTTTTTTTCTATATCAGTTGGATATATGCAATCATTTAAAATTCTATGTGCTCCATCGTCATTGATGTAAAACTATGATAATTTTATTTTTCGTTTTATTTTTCATATTTAAAATAAATAAAATCGTATATAAATCGCATATAAACTAAAACCAAAAAGCAGAAATAAAAAAAAAAAAACGATATACAATGGTGGAAAACATTTCTTTGACTGATTCGTCTCTCTAATAAGTTAAACAAATGAAACGATACGGTCGCTCATCGACCCACATACATAGTACATATGTCATAGTTTAATAAATTAAAAAATAAAAATTGAAAATATTTTATACACACAACTGCAATAGGATATATTTGCTTCGATTAATAAAATAATTATAATAACACGTATTTACATATAATATATTATACTTTTCGTAAACACTTTCTAAATGGCATGACAACGTATTATTTAAACAAAATGTATTTAGAGCCCTATTTATACATATTATTAACAATTATGCATTACTTGAAAAGTTAGCATATTATGGAATACATTACGTTACCGGATGCGTTATTATAATTGATTAATAAAAAACCAAAACAAAATGAAATAGAACAAATAAATTATTTTAGACTATCCAAATAAATGTAAAAATGTGAAAATTAACAATACGACTAATTAAATTAAATAATAGTCGATTTATATATACAAAGTAAAAAAAAAAAATGGAAGGAAAAACCAGTACCCTTATACAAACAACAATACGTATATGTATATTTATTTGGATAGGATATCTATTATATCCTTGAAACAAAAACACAACAAAACTAATAAAAAATTACGTAATAAATGCATGTATAACAGCAAGAAAACCAATTGTGTTAATTATTTTTAGGTTATGTTAGGTGAGTGGGTGCCCTATTAACGAAAGGTTAAAGCTCACTAAGACTACGAGGAGTTTTTAACTTCCCAGTGGGAAGTTGTTGTAATGTGGCCTATTTTGTGAATTCCAAATTTTAACATATCTCTACGTTTCAAGGTCTTAGGTAGGTAGGTAGGTAGGGTCGTAGCCTTCCCAGAATTGAGAAGAACGCACTTAGGCCAAGGAGGCCCGTTGTGCAGCTACGAGGGGGTTTTATCCCCCTAATCGTGGAACCATCTAGTGCTTCTTAAGAAGTTAAGAAGGTTAAGTATCCCTACTTTCTGAACATCTGTCAGATCGTTAAGGAAGTAAGAGCCTAGGTAACGTTTCCTTATATTGCAAAAAGCTGGACAGGCGCAGAGAAGGTGGTGAATGGATTCAACCTCCTCCTCGTCCCGACAGCTTCTGCAGAAGTCATTTGGAACTATACCTAGTCTTTGTGCGTGACTTCCAATGAGGCAGTGACCTGTGATGACACCGATGACTTTGTAGATGCCAGTTCTTTTTAGGGAGATTATACTCCTTGTGCGCTGACTGTCAAGCCGAGGCCAGATTTGCCTGGTAATGACGCAGGTATGTCCCTGGGTCCATCTCAGGTTCGTCTCGTAAGGAGTACTCCCTCACAAGCCACGATTGATTGTAGCGTCGTTCCTTGTTTGGCGAGTATGTCGGCTTTCTCATTACCTGTAATGCCGCTGTGTCCCGGTACCCAGATAAGCTGTATATTGAACTGTTCTGCCATCTCGTTGAGAGATCTGCGACAGTTGAGACTAGATTTTGATGAGTACACATAGGACTCCCGCGACTTTAAGGCAGCTTGACTATCTGTAAGGATGCGAATATCTGTGGTGGATATTACGTTCCACTTCAGCCAAGATAAAGCCTCTTTTATTGCCGACAGTTCCGCCTGGAAAACGCTGCAGTGGTTTGGTAATTTTAGAGCTTTTTATAGCTTGAGTTGTTTGCAGGAAACTCCACAGCCCACCCCGTCTTTGGTTTTAGACCCGTCAGTATAAAAATCCACACAGTTTCTGCGGGGTTGTGTTTGGCGAGTCCAGTTCTTCCTGTCCGGATAAATCGTCGTGAATTTTTTGTCCAAGATTATGGTGGGTTCTGTGTGGTCCCGGTTTTCTGCCAGAGTTCTCCTGTTTTGCAGGACGGCTGAGTGGCCGGTGACATAGCTCGCCCATTTCGAGTTGGCTTTTAGTCTTATGGCCGTGTGTGTGGCAATTTGCTTACCGAAAATATCGAGTGGTGTGAGGTCTAGTATCATGTTAAGCGCAGCCGTTGGTGTGGACCTGAGGGCCCCGGTAATGCACATACATGCCATCCTTTGTACCTTCTCGAGTTGTTTATGGTATGTTGTCTTGTCTAGTGCAGTCCACCAGACTAACACTCCATACAGTAATATGGGTCTGACGACCGTAATGTAGAGCCATAGGGTGATTTTGGGGTTAAATCCCCATTTTTTTTCCAAGAGCTTTTTTACATGTGTAGAGAGCAATTGTTGCTTTTTTTGCTCTTTCGGTTGTATTACTCTTCCAAGTTTCCTATCGAGTATAATGCCTAGGAATTTGGCACTAGGGGAATAGGTTAACCTGGTATCGAGCAGAGTGATAGGGCAGTATTCCGGGGTTTTGTGCTTTTTGGTGATTAGCACGAGCTCCGTTTTCTGGGGATTAATCCTGAGCCCGCTACTATGCGCCCATTTGCACAGGAATGAGAATGCCGTTTGCATGCGGTCATTCAGTGTGGATAGGTATTTACCTGAGATTGAGATGGCAACATCATCGGCGTAGGCAACAACGTCCAGTCCTTCTTTCTCCAGTTTGATCAGTAGTTCGTTTACAACTACATTCCTGAGAAGAGGTGAGAGGACTCCACCTTGCGGGGTACCCTTGGTAGCTACTCTGGTAGTCTCTAGGCTTCCCCACTTAGAGTGAATCTTGCGTGTTAATAGCAACTCGCTGATCAGCCCTATCAGAGTCCTCTCCACCTTTAGCTTTTCTAGCCCTTCTATTATTGCTTTCGGAGTGACGTTGTTAAAGGCGCCCTCTATGTCTAGGAAGGCTGTTAGCGTATATTCTTTGAGATGGATTGATCTTTCGATTTTCCTCACTAATGAGTGAAGAGCTGTTTCGACCGATCTACCTTTACAGTAGGCGTGTTGTGCCTTAGAAATTAGGGAGGGATCCAAGCTGTGCCGTATGTGTAGGTCTATCAGCCTTTCTAAGGTTTTTAGAGCGAAGGTCTTCAAGGTCTTACTTACTTATCAGGCAAGCGATCCATGGAGGATCTGAGCCTGAGCTATAGCTGCCTTCCATCCTTGATGGTCCCGGGCACGCTGCTTCCAGTTGTCAAGACCAAGATGTTTTACATCCGCGATTACTTGATCTTTATACCGGAGGTTCGGTCTTCCTCTTCTTCTCGAACTCGGCTCGGAGTCGAAGACCCTCTTAGCTGGAGCGTTGATGTCCATGCGCTCGATGTGGCCGAGCCAGTGTAGTCGACGGATCCTTGCCTTCCGGACTGCATCCACATCTTGGTACAGCTCGTAGAGTTCGCGGTTGTGTCTTCTTCTCCATTCACCTTCCTCACAGGAAGGACCAAATATCCGGCGCAGAATTTTTCTTTCGAAAGAACCCAAAATCAGCTCCGCTGTCCTGCTTATCGTCCAGCAGTAGTAGTAGTCAATAGTAGCTCGTGGGAATAGGAATGCGGTCATTTAGTTTTTGTTCGTATTGACTAGAAGATTGATTCTAAGATGTCGTCGTGCAAGCCAAACCTTAGGGGATTCCACAGGGCGCAATCCGTCCAAAATATCTATAAGACGGCTGCAGTGGTTGTAATTGCAGTCCTAACATTTAGGACATTGTATGTAGTTCCGCGCAGAAATGCCTATAAGAAGTACAATGAAATTCCGGACAAGGAGAAATGGGCTGATGAGATGAGTGCAGTTGGATTGCTGGATTCGATGCCAGCGCCGAAGAAGAAGTAAAAGCCAACACGTGTCCTTGTATATACGATGGCGTAATGAAATAAAAATGTTATTAGCGAGCTTTCAGCTCCGTACAGCAAGACTGGCAGAATGAGCGTTTTGTAAAGCATGACTTTGGTCTTTCGAGTGAGGAGTTTTGACCCCAGTTGTTTGGATAAGCCGAAGTAGCAACGGTTGCCAAGGGCGATTCTATGCCGGATCTCCACTGTGGTGTCATTTGTGGAACTTACGTTTGCCCCGAGGTAGACAAACTCCTTAACTACCTCGAAATTGTAGCTGTCAATTGTTATATTGGGTCCCAGGTGGTGAGCGACGGATTGGTTTTTGCTTGACAGCATGTATTTCGTTTTGTCCTCATTGATCTTAACCTCGTTTCGCATGTTCTTCAATCGCCGTGAATACTTCCACAATGCCACGGCGAGAACACGCTATGATGCCGATATCATCCGCGTATCCTAGCAGCTGGATGGACTTGTAAAAGATAGTGCCTTCCCTGTTGACGCCTGCCCGTCGCACTATCTGCTTCAGCACCAGGTTGAAGAGGTCACATGACAGCGCATCTCCTTGCCGAAATCCGGTGCATGTTTGGAATGGTTCCGAGGTCCTAGAACCGAGTTGCACGGTGCATCGCGTGTTTTTTAGCGTGGCGCGACACAACTGGATCAGTTTTACCGGGATCCCGAATTCGGCCATCGCCCGCACTGGTAGCTGCCGATTAGTGCGGTGCAAAATGGTTTTAGACGTTCACAGGAATATACCTCTATAGTTCTTGCAAGAGGTAGGATCGCCTTTTTTGTGGATGGGGCATATAGAGCTGGTATTCCAGTCGTCGGGCATGCTTTCATCTTCCCAAATTCTGCAGATGATCTGGTGCATGCTCCCTACCAGAACATCGCCGCCAGCCTTGAAGAGCTCTGATGGCAAGCCATCTGAGCCTGCGGCCTTGTTGTTCTTCAGCTTCTGAATAGCTGTGCCGACTTCTTCGATGTTGGGTGGGAGGACACCTTCAGCGGCTGGAGTTGGGATTTCCTCGGTCCCTACCACTCTCTCTTGGTCATGCTCGTTAAGCAGCTTCTGGAAGTGCTGCTTAAATACATCCACTATTCCCTGCGGGTCGGTGACAAGATTACCCTCGCGGCTTCGAAGAGTCTGGGTGCCCTTTTTGAAGCCTCCTGCAAGGCCTTTGGCTTTCTTGTAAAAGGCTCGTATTTTATGTTTATCCCTAGACTCCTCGATATCCCTGAGCTGGGAGGCTGCGAAGATTCTTTTCTTTTGTCGAAGTAGTTTTTTCTCCTCCCTTCTTCTGGCTCGGTACTCTTCTTGCGCTGCCCTGGTTTTCCTCTGCAGCGCCTTTTGGTACGCCTCATCGGTTGCTGCCTTTTTCTGCTCACACTCGCCATCATACCACGGGTTTCTTGTCGGGGGTGGTAGGTATCCTAAGGTGGTTTCGGCTTCTTCCTGAATGGCTGAGCGGCAATACTTACTTACTTATCAGGCCTGCGATCCATGGAGGATCTGAGCCTGAGCTATAGCTGCCTTCCATCCTTGACGGTCCCGGGCACTCTGCTTCCAGTTGTCAAGACCAAGATGTCTTACATCCGCGATTACTTGGTCTTTATACCGGAGGTTCGGTCTTCCTCTTCTTCTCGAACCAGGAGGCTCGGAGTCGAAGACCCTCTTAGCTGGAGCGTTGATGTCCATGCGCTCGATGTGGCCGAGCCTGTGTAGTCGACGGCTCCTTGCCTTCCGGACTACATCCACATCTTGGTACAGCTCGTAGAGTTCGCGGTTGTGTCTTCTTCTCCATTCACCTTCCTCACAGACAGGACCAAATATCCGGCGCAGAATTTTTCTTTCGAAAGAACCCAAAATCAGCTCCGCTGTCCTGCTTATTGTCCAGCTTTCGGCTCCGTACAGCAAGACTGGCAGAATGAGCGTTTTGTAAAGCATGACTTTGGTCTTTCGAGTGAGGAGTTTTGACCCCAGTTGTTTGGACAAGCCGAAGTGGCAGCGGTTGCCAAGGGCGATTCTACGCCGGATCTCCACTGTGGTGTCATTTGTGGAATTTACGTTTGCCCCGAGGTAGACAAACTCCTTAACTACCTCGAAATTGTAGCTGTCAATTGTTATGTTTTGTCCCAGGTGGTGAGCGACGGATTGGTTTTTGCTTGACAGCATGTATTTCGTTTTGTCCTCATTGATCTTAAGACCAATTCGTTTCGCCTGTTCTTCAATCGCCGTGAATGCTTCCACAATGCCACGGCGAGAACACGCGATGATGTCGATATCATCCGCGTATCCTAGCAGCTGGATGGACTTGTAAAAGATAGTGCCTTCCCTGTTGACGCCTGCCCGTCGCACTATCTGCTCCAGCACCAGGTTGAAGAAGTCACATGACAGCGCATCTCCTTGCCGAAATTCGGTGCATGTTTCGAATGGTTCCGAGGTCCTAGAACCGAGATGCACGGTGCATCGCGTGTTTTTTAGCGTGGCGCGACACAACTGGATCAGTTTTACCGGGATCCCGAATTCGGCCATCGCCCCAAACAGTGCTTCACGATGAATGCTGTCGTATGCGGCTTTGAAATCGATGAAAAGATGGTGTGTATCGATTCGAAACTCGTTGGTCTTTTCCAGGATTTGTCGAAGTGTGAAAATTTGGTCTATAGTCGATTTGCCGGGCCGGAGGCCGCACTGGTAGCTGTCGATTAGTGCGGTGCAAAATGGCTTTAGACGTTCACACAATACGCTGGAGAGGATCTTATATGCGACATTGAGCCGGGATATACCCCTATAGTTCTTGCAAGAGGTAGGATCGCCTTTTTTGTGGATGGGGCAAATAGAGCTGGTATTCCAGTCGTCGGGCATGCTTTCATCTTCCCAAATTCTGCAGATGATCTGGTGCATGCTCCCTACCAGAACATCGCCGCCAGGCTTGAAGAGGTCTGATGGCAAGCCATCTGAGCCTGCGGCCCTGTTATTCTTCAGCTTCTGAATAGCTGTGCCGACTTCTTCGATGCTGAGTGGGAGGACTATTTCAGCGGCTGGAGTCGGGATTTCCTCGGTCCCTACCACTCTCTTGGTCTTGCTCGTTAAGCAGCTGCTGGAAATGCTGCTTAAATACACCCACTATTCCCTGCGGGTCGGTGACATGATTACTCTTGCAGTTTCGAAGAGCCTGGGTGCTCATTTTGAAGCCTCCTGCAAGGCATTTGGCTTTCTTGTAAAAGGCTCCTGTTTTATGTTTATCCCTAGACTCCTCGATATCCTTGAGCTACGAGGCTGCGAAGATTCTTTTCTTTTGTCGCAGTAGTTTTTTCTCCGCCCTTCTTCTGGCTCGGTACCCTTCTTGCGCTGCCCTGGTTTTCCTCTGCAGCGCCTTTTGGTACGCCTCGTCGGTTTCTGCCTTTTTCGGCTCACACTCGCCATCACACCACGGGTTTCTTGTCGGGGGTGGTAGGTACCCTAAGGTGGTTTCGGCTACTTCCTGAATGGCTGAGCGGCAATGCAGCCACATATTATTAGCACTTGTGTTCGGCGAAGGCATACCGTAGAGTCTTTCGCTCAGGTGCTCCCTGTAGACTCTGGTAACCTCCGGTGTGCTCAGGCGCTCAATGTCGTACCTCCTCCTGATGGGCTGGTGCAGCTTTCTGACATTGGACAGTCGAGCTCTGAATCTTGCTGCTACGAGGAAGTGGTCAGAGTCGACATTTGCCCCTCTGAATGTTCGTACATCCAAGATGTTTAACGAGTGCCTTGCGTCAATGAGCACATGGTCGATTTGGTTGGTGGTTCGACCGTCCCGAGATCGCCAGGTTGCTGTGTGGATTCGCTTACGAGGGAATCTTGTGCTACTTATCACCGCATCACGAGCTGTCGCAAAGTCCATGAGTCGGAAGCCGTTATCTGGTGTTGTATCGTGGAGGCTGTGCTTTCCGATCACTCCGCCAAGGGTGTTCTCCTTACCGATTTTGGCGTTGAATTCCCCGAGCACGTTTTTAACATCGCACTCCGGTCAAGCTCCGTAGGCGTTGTCCAGGAGGTCATAGAAGTCCTCCTTGATAGGGTCTTCAGCCTCGTCGGTAGGGGCGTGTGCACATATAAGGTTGATGTTGTAAGATCTGCCTCTGATGCGGAACGCAGCCAGGCGATCACTTATAGGTTTAAAGTCGATGACCTTCGACCTTAACCGCTTTCCCACGACAAATCCGCATCCCAGTAAGTGCAACCTTTCGTGACAACTGTAATAAATGTCGCAATTTTTCTTTCTAATCATACCGTTTCCTATCCAGCGTATTTCCTGGACCGCAGTAATATCCGCCTTGTGCCGCGTGAGGATTCCTTCTAGACGTTTCAAGGTCACCAGAATCCAAATCCTACGAGGTCATCGGATATCCTGATGACCTAGTAGTCATTGTCACGGGCAAGTGCGAAACCACTGCGTGTGAGCGCATGCAGCTTGCGCTCCCATTTGTCTCTGACTGGTGGGGCAGAGAGGGTTTATCGATCTACCCAAATAAGACAATCTCAGTCTCATTTACAAAGAGGAGAAAAGTACAACCCTGCTCAATCTTTCTAAATGGCACACGCATAGGATTTTCAGAGGAAGTAAAGTATCTAGGTATTGACCTAGACCGCAGACTCAACTGGAACTCCAATATCAAAACTAAACTCATGAAGGCGACTAAGGCCATGTGGGCCTGTCGACGCACTTACGGTAAAACTTGGGGACTTAAACCTAATGTAGTCCACTGGTTATACACAACGATAGTAAGATCTATCGTCACCTACGGGTCCATCGTATGGTGGACAAAACTACAATTGTTAAGCTTCAACGCCTTCAGACACTAGCGTGTCTCGGCATCACAGGCGCTATGACAACCTGCCTCACGGCAGCCCAAGAAGCATTCATTGGACTCACTCCACTGCACCTTTTTATCAAAATGGTGGCATTACGCAGTGCGATCAAAACTCTTTGTTCGGGAACAAATATACCATGTAGACCCGACAACACCTTCCCGAGCTGGATATGATTACCACGGTCTCGGACGCATTGCCACACACCTTCACTTTTGACAAGAGATTTAAGACATTGATCCCAAATCGCTCAGTATGGGAAAACAGTGATTCCTTGCTAAATGTCAGAGGCCTCAGATGGTATACGGTTGGTCTTTGGACCAAATCGCAAGATCTCGAAGATCCTGGGAATGAGTCCCAGAATCTCTCAAACAGAATTGCATGCCATCCTAACATGCGCCAATCTAAATCTTGAGACTGGCACTAAAGGAGTAACCATCAACATACTCTCTGATAGCCAAGCACCGCTCAAAGCGCTGGGTTCGTACAGCACGGACTCAAAAACCGTCCCGGAATGCCATGACGCCCTACAAGACCTCGCCAAAGAAACAATGTTAAACTTTGTTGGGTGCCAGGGCACAAAGGTATCAAGGGCAATGAAATTGCCGACCAACCTGCCCGGAGAGGTTCCAGCTATAAATATATAGGTATAGACAAGTGGGAAAAATTGCAATACCTGTCCTTTTGGAACAGCGTTCGGAGACTCTCGGTCAATCTAAACGACTTATACGACCCCTGAACAAACACTCTAGTGATATACTCAAACTCAATTGGGTGGATATCAGAAGACTAGTCAGCTATCTAACAGGACACTGCGGTCTGAGATATCATCTAAACAAAATTAGCCTCTAGTCTGAAACTGAGTGTCGGCTCTGTCTCGAGGACGAGGAGACGGCGGACCACATACTGTGTGAGTGTGCTGCTCTCTGTCATCTTAGGAAGCGTATCTTTCTCAGCAAAGTTATGACTAGTAAGATCACCTTGGCTCCTACGAGAAGCATTCTCAACTTCATTATGGAAGTGGTGAGGCTCCTCGGCTGAGCGGCTAGCAGGCACAATAGATCTGTAAAGGTCGCAGTGCCATATGCTAATGGTAGCACTAGCCCCAAAAAAAAAAAAAAAAATCTGGGGGAGAAGATTCAACCGCGAACTGTACGGTAGCAAGTGTCTACGGATACAACGCTCATGATAGCTAGGCCATGTAGAGGGCATAATTTTTTTTGTTTTTTATGGTTACATCCCCACTCAAGGCTAAAGCCTTATAACGTTTAAACTTTGTGCGAGCGAAGGTAACAGGGAGAGGGAGAGTTTTGCGCGGGTTCACATACAACCTGAACGGAGTGCAGTGGCGTTTGGTCGTAGATGTTGGTCACTACTCTCAGGAGTGGTTTGTCCTAGATAGGACGAGAGCCAACCAAATTCTGCGTTGGCTGTAATTCACAGTAATGGACAACATACGAAGAATCTTCGAATCCGAGCCATTAGGACAACGCAATAGAGGGCGCCCTCAACTCAAATAGCACACACAAGTGGAGAAGGACCTCAACCAATTTGGTGTGAGTGACTAGAGACGGCTGGCAAGAGATCGTCCTGGATAGGGTCGCTTGTTGGTTGAGGCCCAATACCACACCGGACTGTAGCGCCACTAAGAAGATGAAGAATATCGGGGTGTTGTCGCCCTAAAGCGCCAAGTGAGTCAAACTCGTTCATTTCCGCTTTCTTGTAAAAAGACTGACTTCAGTCGTTCAGTTCCTAATCATCGATCAAATGTAGCAGACAGGCATTCATTTAATTTGACCATTGGGCATGGAAGTAGCCACCATGCGCTATAGTAATGGAGAGTGAGCTCTTTGGTTGGCGACTCTGTAGTCATTAAGCAAACAATTGGTTATAATAGGAAATCGATTGAGGTCACAATTGTGTGAATAAATTGAGAAATATATCGGAATAGCACCTGGAAGCCTCCTCAAAGGATACCTTGAAAACACCCTAGGGACGAGAAATATAAAATCCGTTCCTAAAGCGCCACCTACGTTTCCGACACTCAAACGCACTTTACACATAAATTGCATTAACTAGAGGTGGCTTCACCTCTCATCACATACGAGTCTTAGTTTCTTTCTCCATTCCAGAAATCGGTCCCAGGTCCGCCCATCGATCTCGAACTCAAGCTCCAACTTAAATCTAATGCATTTCTCAATTTCCGATTCAGGTTCGTCCCCGTAAATGTCTCCTGAATAACTTAATCATTATGATATTATTCCGCAATGGCTGGTAGTATAAGCACAAACAGGGAGCAGACAACGACAATGGCTGGCATCAAGTTCTCTGATCTGCTCTGTCTGACTTCCGTCAAAGGGTGCGTTCTAGAATAACAATTTGATTACAAATAATGCCATTATGGCCGCAGGACACTTGATATCTTCTTTTCTCACGCGACAACGATTGATTTTCACTTTACTTTCTTTCCTCCGGATGTGATTTAAGGACGATGAAGGGAGAAAGAAGTGAGAAATCAACTGGAATATAAAGGAACCATTATGGAATATAAATGTGCGTTCTGACTACGTCACGTGGCTTAAATTGGCCCGAACAAGGCTTGGGAAAGGAAGGAAAAAGCGAAGGATCCGAAAACGGAAATATCTTTTCTTTACGTTATGTCCTTTTTTGGGTACATTTGCGATGATTAATGTATTCAACGTGAACCGCATTTATTTACGATTCATCAAAAATGCAATAAAAAAGGGAAACAACATGCCGGTAGGTTAAGGAGTACTTTTGTTGGGGATATTAGAAGGAAAATCATTCCATCAAGGTCAGGCGAAAAGGTGTTTGAGCAACAAAATTGAAGTTAGCAGCTTGAGCCTATGGTGTTAAGAGATACGAGTACCCGTATACTCGATGATAAATCATTGCTGGTCGCATTATTTGCAAAAGGTGCCTTCCCAGAGAGCTCGTATAGAGGTTACTGATAAAGCTTTAGTAATTAAGGAAACGCGCTTTTGGTAGGATGAAGAGTGTTTTACGACGAGGACATTTTTCAGGAAAAAGAAACCTTTGGGTGTACTCATACCCCAGCTCATTTCACTAAACATGTTTTAAATCGCAGTTGCTTACCCTGAGACGAAGAAAATTCATTAAACTTCAGGCTTAACTAAAGGTGCGGCTTATAACGATGGAGAAAATAATCATTCTCCCATTTGTAAGGAGGAAAGGGGAAACCAACACGGGTTTAGTTTGGTGATCCTTATTATTTCACCTTACTCTTATGCGGGCGATTACTGAGAGACTGTCGCCAAGCAGTCTGCGGCGCGGGTTTATATACCCGCGTGCATCTGATGCTACAACTCGGCCATCCTATCCACGATCTCCCCATCGAGATAGAAAGCTTATCGGTCGCTGACGTCCTTGTCGATTCCTTCGTCCGGAAGCTCGCAGCAACGCTTCATTTTATCTGATGCCATTATGGTGTTTAGTTTCTGTTTAGTTTCTGTTGATTCCGCTGCATGTGGGGGATGTCCTCCGTCACGCACCGGTCGTTGGACAGCACCTTCGTGGCGACGTATGGCCCCCGGTAGCTTGGTCACAGCTTCCGCGTTTCGTCGGTGGCAGCTGGCTCCTTCTCGATCAGCCAAAGGTCCCCCGGCTGGTAGGCTGTTCGCCGTCAACGCCGGGCATCGAACTTCTTGTGTCTATAGCGTTCATTGCGCGCAGACACTGGGGTGTAACTCGGTGTAACTCGGCGCGTAGCAGGACGAGGTCTTCGGCTTTAGCTCCACCCCTCGCGAGACTTTGATGGGCTAGCAACTAGTATATCCTTCGCCACGGTAACGCTGACAGTAGTAGCAGTAGGAACAATGCCGGCTACTGTTCGATTACATGTCCTACAGGGAAGTGTCCTTAGCCCATTATTATATAGTATGTATACTATGTATGACGTTGTATCCATTCAAGAACCGTGGGTGTGGCATCACTAACTGAAGAGAATTGCTTGATGCTACGCTGTCAGACCATAGATATATCGCATTCCGATTAAGTTGTGGAATTTCTTCCTTGCAACCTAGACGAAATCCGAGAAAGACAGATTGGTACCGTTTAGAGAGGAGCTTGAGAAATCCACTGAGACCCTACCTAAACTTAGAATAGCGTCATCACCAATTGTTTTGAACTCGTATGTCCTGTTAGCAAATCTCCCTACAGGAAATTAGTTCCCTGGTGGAATGCCGAGCTCTAAAGTCTTCACAAGGAAACCAGAAGTTTCCGGAATCTATCGATCAGATCGAATTTGGAAGATGACTGTAACAAGTATCGGACGAAGCAGAAAGAATATAAGAAACTTGTTCGTAAACGGGAAAATGATTATGAAAAGACCTTCTGCGAAGAGGTCAAATCTCCGAGTGCGACTTTCAAGTTGGTCTCCAAACGAGGAAAACCGACAAAACTGGATGTATGTTGGCGTTACAGCCCATGGAGGACCTAAGCCGAGCTTCTCTCAATCACCCACCCATGTTGTGTGTGATTTAATTTTCCCATAGGTAAAAGGGACCTACAGTTTATTGCCGGATCCGAATGGCGAATTTCGAGGAGCTTTTCATGACAATTTTACTATAGGGGGTTTTGTCAGAACCCCGCTGAGGAGAAACACCGTGAAAAACCCGTTCGACGACATGGCTGTGTCGGGATTCGATCCCGTGTCATCGGCGTTAGAGGCCAACACACTACCCACTGCGCCACGGTGCTCTCGACAAAACTGGTGCTCTCGGACAAAACTGAATACACTAAGGAAATCTCATGACAACTTTACTGAACCTAAAGAAACTCTTAGTTTCATCTTTCCTACTCCTCTGGGCTCTTTCCAGCGTTTGTCCGGCCTATACCCAAAAAGGCGAATCATCTTCTCCCTCCAACTGCCGACCCATTGCACAGACGTACCTTCTTTCCAAGGTCATGGAAACGCTGACTGACCGTCAGCTTATGAAATATCTTGAATCACGGAAACTCCTCAATGACCGTCAATAGGGTTTCCGCAGCAACAGATCCATTGGTGATTTGATGGCATACCTCGCCGAAAAGTGGAATCACTTGCTTCACCAAGCAGGTGAAACCAAAATGGTTGCACTGGATATTTCGAAAGCATTTGACAGGGTTTGGCATGAAGTCCTTTTGTCGAAAATGCGTGCTTTTGGATCGATGTGTTTCTTCCTCAATGAATTAGAAGCTACCTTTCGAATCGTTCAATTCAAGTTGTTTTGCAAATGCTGGTGTTCCCCAGGGCTCCGTTTTGTCTCCGACACTCTCTCTTATTTTCATAAAAGATCTCTTGTCTGTTACTCCTAATCCAATTCACTCCTTCGCTGACGACAGTACCCTCTGCTTCTCATATTCGTTCACTAGCATCATCCAGCATCATCCAAAGGAGTAAAAACAATAGATTGGAATTTAATGCTTCCAAAACACAATGCTGTCTTCTGTCGCTAAAGCGTAACACTGACCCATTGTTATTATCCATGAATGGCACTTGCATCTCAGAAACCGCAAGGATTTCCATCCTGGGTATGTGTGTTGCTCACAATCTGCGATCACATATTCCGTGTCGCCAAGAATGCTGCGAAATGCCTAGGCTTCTTATACAGATGCAAGAAATATTTCTCACCCTTAGATCTGGCTATAATCTATAAGGCGTGCATTCGAAACAAATTAGAGTTTAACGCTCTTGTCTGGTCCGGTACTTCCAAGACCTCATTGCACTTACTAGACAGAATACAAAAACGCGCCATAAAACTGATAGGTGACTCCAGCATTACCAAAACATTAGACCCAATGGAACACCGCAGGAATGTTACCTGCCTCTCCCTGTTTTATCGTTACTTCCACCAAAAATGCTCTGAAGTTGCATTCCGCCCCTTCAACATTTCTCCCGCAATACACGTCTCTCTAGGAAATGCTCACCAATATACTCTGAAGCCCGCTTTCTGACGTAACATCAAATATAGAGGATCTTTGATTACCCGAACCACACGAATTTGGGAACTCCCCGCCGGATTCGGTTTTCCCGCCTCAATGCAACATGCAAGCATTTAAGATCAATGTCCATCGGCATCTCCTCTATCCCTCTTCCCTTCTATCTTCTGCCGCACTGTATCGCCGACATAATAAGGTTATTAGACCTTGAGTGTGCGCAAATCATTAAAAATCAAAAAAAAAAAAAAAAAAAAATCAGATCGCCATGGGCTCGTTGCACAATCCTTCAAGGGAAACTGCAACTGAAACGATGAAAACAACTCAGCGTAGCTGGTATATTGCGTCGCGCGTGGTAATGACTGAACCTATTGAATTTGCTGTCCCATCCTTTGATGGCTCTAAATCGCCAGGCACCGACGGGATGTACCCTGTTATGCTGCGGTATAAGGCAGCTGCCTCCTACTTAGAAAATAATTTTAACTGCTAGCCTGGCAGTTGCCTACATACCCATTTCTTCGCGTACGATGAAAGTAGTCTTTATTCCCAAAATAGAAAAAGAGTACTACTTCACTTGCCAAGAGTTTTAGACCAATTAGTCTAACAACCCTTCCTGCTAAAAAGCATGGAGAGACTGGTAGAGATGCCCGTGCGCCAGATTGCCCTTCGAATGCATCCTCCTTCGGATATACAAGATGCTTATCAGCGCGGAAAATCCTGCGAGATTTCGCATCAAAACCTAGTTGGTAGAATTCAATTCAGAAAGAGTACGCGCTGGGCATTTCCATCGACATTGAGGGAGCTTTTGATAACGCAACTTTCGAAAGCATGCGAAACGCTGCCAGCACGCATGGCGTAGATGAAGCACTGGTATTGTGTCTCAAAGTAACGCTTGTGCATAGGATATTGGCCGCTGATGCAGGCCTCGACCTATGTGTAGAATCCGGCGTAAAAAAGGGCTGCCCGCAAGGCGGCGACCTCTCTCGGCGGTTATTGTGTGGTGGTCGATTCTCTGTCTAATGCGCTCAATGCCTCTGGGATTTATGCCCAGGCCTATGATGATGATGTCGCCGTTCTTTCAGGCTGGGCTAAATGTGATCGATGATTGGTGTACCAGAAATGGGCTGTCGGTCAATCCTCTTAAGACCGATGGCTTTCTCTTCACGAGAAGGGGAAAAAATACTGGCACGACTCAGCTGGCCTAAAAGGCACTCCCATCCCGGTGTCCAGGTAAGCTAAGTACCTGGGATTCATCTTAGATAGCAAGCTTCTTAGACCAAAGAATTTTCAGTCAGAAACAACCAAAGCGCTGTCAGCTTTCTGGCAATGCAAAGGAGCTTTCGGCAAGCATGGGGCTTATCGCCTCTAGATCTACATGCCAAGACCTATAATCTTATATGCGTCGGTTGTCTGGTGGAGCATGGAGGGCTCCGAGGGCATGGGCTCGGACATACAGGGTAAAGTTGTTGAATGCTCTCAACCTGGCGAGATGCCAGCAACGATCCCTGTTTAAATGCCCGGGTCAAGTTGACATACGGCCTCCTCGCGGCGCCCTCTGGATAGCCTCTTCAACAACCGTTGGGAGGTGAACAAACGTATGCAGCGAAAAAAAACCCCGACCAGAATGGCGGTTGTGCGGCGGGCTAACAATTCGCCCACGTAAAAAAAACCCAAGTTATGAATGAGCGAGATGCCTCGGATACACGGACGGATACTCGACGACGACAACGCACGAAAAAGGAACACGATTTGCGAGTGTGCTCCTGGAATGTCAGAACCCTGTACACTCCCGGAGCTGCTCATAAACTAGAAGGAATCCTCACGCAGTACAAGGCGGATATTACTGCGGTCCAGGAAATACGCTGGATAGGAAACGGTATGATTAGGAAGAAAAATTGCGACATTTATTACAGCTGTCACAAAAGGTTGCACTTACTGGGATGCGGATTTGTCGTGGGAAAACGGTTAAGGTCGAAGGTCATCGACTTTAAACCTATAAGTGATCGCCTGGCTGTGATCCGCATCAGAGGCAGATTTTATAACATCAGCCTTATATGTGCACACGCCCCTACCGAAGAGGCTGAAGACCCTATCAAGGAGGACTTCTATGACCTCCTGGACAACGCCTACGGAGCTTGTCCGGAGTACGATGTAAAAATCGTGCTCGGGGACTTCAACGCCAAAATCGGAAAGGAAAACACCCTTGGCGGAGTGATCGGAAAGCACAGCCTCCACGATACAACAACAGATAACGGCTTCCGACTCGCTGACTTTGCGACAGCTCGTAATGCGGTGATAAGTAGCACAAGATTCCCTCGCAAGCGAATCCACACAGCAACCTGGCGATCTCCGGACGGTCGAACCGCCAACCAAATCGACCATGTGCTCATTGACGCAAGGCACGCGTCAAACATCCTGGATGTGCGAACATTCAGAGGGGCAAATGTCGACTCTGACCACTTCCTCGTAGCAGCAAGATTCAGAGCTCGACTGTCCAATGTCAGAAAGCTGCACCAGCCCATCAGGAGGAGGTTCGACATTGGGCGCCTGAGCACACCGGAGGTTGCCAGAGTCTACAGGGAGCAGCTGAGCGAAAGACTCTACGGTATGCCTACGTCGAACACAGATGCCAATAATATGTGGCTGCATTGCCGCTCAGCCATTCAGGAAGTAGCCGAAACCACCTTAGGATACCTACCACCCCCGACAAGAAACCCGCGGTATGATGGCGAGTGTGAGCAGAAAAAGGCAGCAACCGACGAGGCGTACCAAAAGGCGCTGCAGAGGAAAACCAGGGCAGCGCAAGAAGAGTACCGAGCCAGAAGAAGGGAGGAGAAAAAACTACTGCGACAAAAGAAAAGAATCTTCGCAGCCTCCCAGCTCAAGGATATCGAGGAGTCTCGGGATAAACAGAAAATACGAGCCTTTTACAAGAAAGCCAAAGGCCTTGCAGGAGGCTTCAAAAAGGGCACCCTGGCTCTTCGAAACTGGGAGGGTAATCTTGTCACCGACCCGCAGGGAATAGTGGATGTATTTAAGCAGCACTTCCAGCAGCTGCTTAACGAGCATGACCAAGAGAGAGTGGTAGGGACCGAGGAAATCCCAACTCCAGCCGCTGAAGTAGTCCTCCCACCCAGCATAGAAGAAGTCGGCACAGCTATTCAGAAGCTGAAGAACAACAAGGCCGCAGGCTCAGATGGCTTGCCATCAGAGCTCTTCAAGGCTGGCGGCGATGTTCTGGTAGGGAGCATGCACCAGATCATCTGCAGAATTTGGGAAGATGAGAGCATGCCCGACGACTGGAATACCAGCTCTATATGCCCCATCCACAAAAAAGGCGATCCTACCTCTTGCAAGAACTATAGAGGTATATCCCTGCTCAATGTCGCATACAAGATCCTGTCCAGCGTATTGTGTGAACGTCTAAAACCATTTTGCACCGCACTAATCGGCAGCTACCAGTAAGGCTTCCGGCCCGGCAAATCAACTATAGACCAAATTTTCACACTTCGACAAATCCTGGAAAAGACCAACGAGTTTCAAATCGATACACACCATCTTTTCATCGATTTCAAAGCCGCATACGACAGCATTCATCGTGAAGCACTGTTTGGGGCGATGGCCGAATTCGGGATCCCGGTAAAACTGATCCAGTTGTGTCGCGCCACGCTAAAAAACACGCGATGCACCGTGCAACTCGGTTCTAGGACCTCGGAACCATTCGAAACATGCACCGGATTTCGGCAAGGAGATGCGCTGTCATGTGACTTCTTCAACCTGGTGCTGGAGCAGTTAGTGCGACGGGCTGGCGTCAACAGGGAAGGCACTATCTTTTACAAGTCCATCCAGCTGCTAGGATACGCGGATGATATCGACATCATCGCGTGTTCTCGCCGTGGCATTGTGGAAGCATTCACGGCGATTGAAGAACAGGCGAAACGAATTGGCCTTAAGATCAATGAGGACAAAACGAAATACATGCTGTCAAGCAAAAACCAATCCGTCGCTCACCACCTGGGACAAAACATAACAATTGACAGCTACAATTTCGAGGTAGTTAAGGAGTTTGTCTACCTCGGGGCAAACGTAAATTCCACAAATGACACCACAGTGGAGATCCGGCGTAGAATCGCCCTTGGCAACCGCTGCTACTTCGGCTTGTCCAAACAACTGGGGTCAAAACTCCTCACTCGAAAGACCAAAGTCATGCTTTACAAAACGCTCATTCTGCCAGTCTTGCTGTACGGAGCCGAAAGCTGGACGATAAGCAGGACAGCGGAGCTGATTTTGGGTTCTTTCGAAAGAAAAATTCTGCGCCGTATATTTGGTCCTGTCTGTGAGGAAGGTGAATGGAGAAGAAGACACAACCGCGAACTCTACGAGCTGTACCAAGATGTGGATGTAGTCCGGAAGGCAAGGATCCGTCGACTACACTGGTTCGGCCACATCGAGCGCATGGACATCAACGCTCCAGCTAATAGGGTCTTCGACTCCGAGCCTCCTGGTTCGAGAAGAAGAGGAAGACCGAGCCTCCGGTATAAAGACCAAGTAATCGCGGATGTAAGACATCTTGGTCTTGACAACTGGAAGCAACGTGCCCGGGACCGTCAAGGATGGAAGGCAGCTATTGCTCAGGCTCAGATCCTCCATGGATCGCAGGCCTGATAAGTAAGTAAGTAGGATACTGAACCTGGAAAGGATAGACTGCACTTCTTGTTAGGGAAGTATGCGTCTGTCTTTCAGTCAGAGATAATCGCAATCCTTATGGCCATGCACTATGTTGTTAAGCATAGGTGGAAGGAAAAAAGCATTTGAGTCTTCAATGCACACAATCGTAGATAGTGGGAACATCCAGGATGTAGGATGACTAAATTGTGAATAGCACTATCCATCAGGCTACCGACAATCAACATCACATCAAAATATTATTCTTTGTGTTTTAAATGTCGTGATTCACATTATACGGCACCGATCCATCACATCACCGACCATCACCATCAGGAAAAGTTCACGAGAATATTTGATGGCAGCAGACTGACGTGAAATGATGTGAAGGACGAGTGTGAATTGGCATACCGACAAGTGTCCTTTTACGTTTTGGCTCCTTTTCTTCCTGGCCTTATAATATGGCTATAATAGCAAAATCATGCTTGCTGTATGGAAATGCTTTAGGAGTAAAGAAATGATTCTATCCGATTCACCTGGTAGGATTGAACAAATTTGTGTGTATATTGATCTGCATGTATCCGGTAATACTGAAAAAATCGAATTGCTTATTTTTGAATCATACATTCCTCCTAATTCGGATGTGTCAATCTTTTTTACTCATATTAACAATATTAAGAATATTGTCATACATTTGGATAGCTCATCGTATGCCGTGGTTTTAGGTGATTTTAATTTACCTGATTCGAAATGGGCTTCTCCTGATAATGAATATTTTGATCTTCCTTTTAACGCTCGCTCTGACTTCAACCTTTCCAACTACCTCCTCGCATATAACCAATTTTCCGATGCTGTGAGTTTCTTTACCGCAGATATTTTAACCGTACGCAATCGGATATCATCTCTGACCCCAAACGCTTATTTCATTTTATTAATATTAAAAAAAAATCTGACACCTACCCATCAACTCTAACATTCTACCATACATCGTCGAGTGATCCTCGAATTATAGCAAATTTATTTGCTCAATCCTTCAGCCAATCGTTCTCCTATGTGACATCTGAGCCCTACCTTTCTTACTTCGCCTACCTGAATAACTGTGCCAAAACCTCATTAACGAGTGTAGGTAGGTATAACAGCGGCACTGGTGTTGAAGAAGATCGAAGCACTTAAATGCGAATACTCTGCTGGCCCAGACGGATACCCTCCATAGTCCTAAAAAGATGTATTAACTCTTTGGCCCTACCACTGACGGCTCTGTTCCAACTCTCTCTGTCACAAGGTGTCTTCCCCACGCGTTGGAAAAGCTCCTTTATCATCCCCCTTCACAGAAAAGGTCCGAAAAATGAGATTTCCAATTATCGCCCTATAGCTAAACTCTCTTGCACTCCAAAACTTTTTGAAAGCATTGTTTATGATGCAATGCTTTTTTATTGTACATCTATATTTTCCCCGTACCAACATGGGTTCATAAAGGGTAGGTCAACAACTACAAATCTGACCGCATTCATGGCCAGCACCATGTGTGCATTGGAGGACGACAAAGAAGTCGACGTAGTTGCTACCGACTTCAGCAAAGCATTCGATAAAATTTCACACGAAATCATATTTTTAAAACTTAAAGCCCCAGGCTTTCCACCTGGGCTTAGTGCATAGATCAAATCCTACCTTCAAGATCGTCAATACGAAGTCCTCCTTAGATATGTGATATCCGATCCTTTTAAGGCCCCCTCTGGAGTCCGCCAAGGTAGTCATCTCGGCCCCTTGATTTTCGTTTTATCGATTGACGACGTTGATGCTATCATTATAAATTCCCGTCTGTCAATCTATGCGGACGATATGAACATCTTTAATCACATCTCCACACTCGCTGACTCCCTTGCACTTCAAAGTGATCTCGAGTTGAATATCAACAAATGCCAAACTGTAACTTATTCTCGCAAGCGTCTAGAACTTATGAAATCCGCTGTGAGGTCATTCCCGCTGTGAGCTTTCTGTGTGACTTGGGTGTCTTATGTGACACTGAACTCAATTTCCGCAACCGCTAAGTTTTGTAAAACTTTGGTCAAAGGAATTTTCAAACCCTTGCGTCACTAAATCCCTTTACCAAACATTTGTAAGACCCATATTAGAATATGCCAGCCAGGTCTGGTCTCCCTATCAAGATACACATTCGAATCGTATTAAGAGTGTCCAGCGGGGGCTTATCCGTTTTGCTCTACGGGGACTTCCATGGGCCGACAGATATAACCTACCCCCTTATGAGCAGCGCTTGAACTTGCTGAATATGCAATCACTTGAAAAACGGAGGAATGTCGCCGACATAATCCTTGTGCATCGGCTCTTAACGGGTAAAATTTACTGTCCAGAGCTGCTTGAACTAATATCACTAAATACTAACCCGCGCACTTTGAGGTCAGTGCCTCTCTTCCACCTAAAGTTTTATCGTACGAACTATGGACGTAATGAGCCTGTGTCTCGAATGTTACGCGCGGCGAATGACTGCCATCTCTTCGACTTTCAGTATAGCAAAAGCACTCTTAAGAACGCCCTTTATTCCCCTTCCTATTTATTATAAACATTTAGAGATTTTATTAATTGAAAGTTTGTTTGTTCTGAACTTTCGCCAGTTAAATACTTTTAGCAATGCTTCGGGTATTGTCCTAGACCTATTTTTTATTAATAAAGGGCTTGAGACTTCATTGCACGTAGTCGATTTTCCACTGCTCCACGTTTAACTTAGCCATATTGAAAACTTTCTGATTATTACGGTATTAAATACGACTTTGCAAGAGGGAATTACGAGGCTATAAGCCGATCTCTGTCATATTTCGATTGGGAGCTGGTCTTTATAACTGAAGACTTAGCTGTAGTGTTTACTTACTTACTTATCAGGCCAGCGATCCATGGAGGATCTGAGCCTGAGCTGCCTTCCATCCTTAACGGTTCCGGGCACGCAGCTTCCAGTTGTCAAGACCAAGATATCTTACATCTACGATTAATTGGTCTTTATACCAGAGGTTCGGTCTTTCTCTTCGTCTCGAACCAGGAGGCTCGGAGTCGAAGACCCTCTTAGGTGGAGCGTTTATGTCCATGCGCTCGATTTGGCCGAGCCAGTGTAGTCGACGGATCCTTGCCTTCCGGACATCTTGGTACAGCTCGTAGAGTTGGCGGTTGTGTCTTCTTCTCCATTCACCTTCCTCACAGACAGGACCAAATATCCGGCGCAGAATTTCTCTTTCGAAAGAACCCAAAATCAGCTCCGCTGTCCTGCTTGTCGTCCAGCTTTCGGCTCCGTACAGCAAGACTGGCAGAATGAGCGTTTTGTAAAGCATGACTTTGGTCCTTCGAGTGAGGAGTTTTGACCCCAGTTGTTTGGACAAGCCGAAGTAGCAGCGGTTGCCAAGGGCGATTCTATGCCGGATATCAACTGTGGAGTCATTTGTGGAATTTACGTTTGCCCCGAGGTAGACCAACTCCTTAACTACCTTGAAATTGTAGCTGTCAATTGTTATATTTTGTCCCAGGTGGTGAGCGACGGATTGGTTTTTGCTTGACAGCATGTATTTCGTTTTGTCCTCATTGATCTTAGGACCAACTATCGCCTGTTCTTCAATCGCCGTGAATGCTTCGACAATGCCACGGCGAGAACACTCGATGATATCGATATCATCCGCGTATCCTAGCAGCTGGATGAACTTGTAGAAGACAGTGCCTTCCCTGTTGACGCCTGCTCGTCGCATCATCTGCTCCAGCAACAGGTTGAAGCAGTCACATGACAGCGCATCTCCTTGCCGAAATCCGGTGCATGTTTTAAATGGTTCCGAGGTCCTAGAACCGAGTTGCACCTACACAACTGGATCAGTTTCACCGGGATCCCGAATTCGGCCATCGCACCAAACAGTTCTTCACGATGAATGCTGTCGTATGCGGCTTTGAAATCGATGAAAAGATGGTTTGTATCGATTCGAAACTCGTTGGTCTTTTCCAGGATTTGTCGAAGTGTGAAAATTTGGTCTATAGTTGATTTGCCGGGCCGGAAGCCGCACTGATAGCTGCCGATTAGTGCGGTGCAAAATGGTTTTAGACGTTCACACAGTACGCTGGACAGGATCTTGTATGCGACATTGAGCAGGGATATATCTCTATAGTTCTTGCAAGAGGTTGGATCGCCTTTTTTGTGGATGGGGCATATAGAGCTGGTATTTCAGTCGTCGGGCATGCTTTCATCTTCCCAATATCTGCAGACGATCTGGTGCATGCTCCCTACCAGAACATCGCCGCCAGCCTTGAAGAGCTCTGTTGTTCTTCAGCTTCTGAATAGCTGTGCCGACTTCTTCGATGCTGGGTGGGAGGACTACTTCAGCGGCTGGAGTTGGGATTTCCTCGGTCCCTTCCACTCTCTTTTGGTCATGCTCATTAAGCAGCTGCTGGAAGAGCTGCTTAAATACATCCACTATTCCCTGCGGGTCGGTGACAAGATTACCCTCGCGGCTTCGAAGAGCCAGGGTGCCCTTTTTGAAGCCTCCTGCAAGGCCTTTGGCTTTCTTGTAAAAGGCTCGTATTTTATGTTTATCCCTAGACTCCTCGGTATCCTTGAGCTGGGAGGTTGCGAAGATTCTTTTCTTTTGTCGCAGTAGTTTTTTCTCCTCCCTTCTTCTGACTCGGTACTCTTCTTGCGCTGCCCTGGTTACCCTCTGCGCCGCCTTTTGGTACGCCTCGTTGGTTGCTGCCTTTTTCTGCTCACATTCGCCATCATACCACGGGTTTCTTCCCGGGGGTGGTAGGCACCCTAAGGTGGTTTCGGCTACTTCCTGAATGGCTCAGCCGCAATGCAGCCACATGTTATTGGCATTTGTGTTCGACGTAGGCATACCGTAGAGTCTTTCGCTCAGCTGTTCCCTGTAGACTCTGGCAACCTCTGGTGTGCTCAGGCGCCCAATGTCGAACCTCCTCCTGATGGGCTGGTGCAGCTTTCTGACATTGGACAATCGAGCTCTGAATCTTGCTGCTACGAGGAAGTGGTCAGAGTCGACATTTGCCTCTCTGAATGTTCGCACATCTAGGATGTTTGACGAGTGCCTTGCGTCAATGAGCACATGGTCGATTTGGTTGGCAGTTCGACCGTCCGGAGATCGCCAGGTTGCCGTGTGGATTCGCTTACGAGGGAATCTTGTGCTACTTATCACCGCATTACGAGCTGTCGCAAAGTCAGCGAGTCGGAAGCCGTTATCTGTTGTTGTATCGTGGAGGCTGTGCTTTCTGATCACTTCGCCGATGGTGTTTTCCTTACCGATTTTGGCGTTGAAGTCCCCGAGCACGATTCGTACATCGTACTCCGGACAAGCTCCGTAGGCGTTGTCCAGGAGGTCATAGAAGTCCTCCTTGATAGGGTCTTCAGCCTCGTCGGTAGGCGCGTGTGCACATATAAGGCGAATGTTATAAAATCTGCCTCTGATGCGGATCACAGCCAGGCGATCACTTATAGGTTTAAAGCCGATGACCTTCGACCTTAACCGCTTTCCCACGACAAATCCGCATCCCAGTAAGTGCAACCTTTTGTGACAGCTGTAATAAATGTCGCAATTTTTCTTCCCAATCATACCGTTTCCTATCCAGCGTATTTCCTGGACCGCAGTAATATCCGCCTTGTACTGCGTGAGGATTCCTTCTAGTTTATGAGCAGCTCCGGGAGTGTACAGGGTTCTGATATTCCAGGAGCATACTCGCGAATCGTGTTCCTTTTTCATGCATTATCGTCGTCGAGTATCCCTCCGTTAATCGGAGGCATCTTGCTCATTCGTAACTTTGTTTTTTTTACGTGGGCGGATTGTTAGCCCGCCGCACAACCGCCATTCTGGTCGGGGTTTTGTCGCTGCATACGTTTGTTCACCTCCCAGCGGTTGTTGAAGAGGCTATCCAGAGGGCGCCGCGAGGAGGCCGTATGTCAACTTGACCGGGGCATTTAATCATGGATCGTTGTTGGCATCTCGCTAGGTTGAGAGTGATCAACAACTTTACCCTGTATGTCCGAGCCCATGCCCCCCAGCTGTCGTGTTTAATGGATTTAGAAATGTTGTCGAGTCTACAATAGCTAACCTTATTCCTATTAAGCGGGTAACTAAATCAAATAAACCCACTTGGTTTAATAGACGTCTCTCTAGGGTGAAGAATACGATGATCAAACGTAATAAGTTGAGTATGTATGTTAGATCTTTCGGTAAAAAATCGATATCTACAAAAGAATTTTCCCACTTGAAAAAAATGAATTTACTTTAGTTATGTTTCCTCAATGGAAACTAATATTAAGAATGATCATAAAGCTTTTTGGTTTTTTTTTTAACTCCAAGCGTAAATCCAATCCACAAGTCAGGGATAAAGGGGTCTGTAGAAAACTATAGGCCGATAGCAAAATTGAAACTTATTCCCAAACTACTTGAAGCAGTGGTAAAGAATAAGCTATACTCGCTGGTGCGTAATCATATTTCACAGTATCAGCATGGGTTTGTAACTGGTAGATCTACTACCACTAACTTTGTCACTCTGACCAATTACTGTCTCCGTAGTTTTGATAAGTCCTTACAGGTCGACTGTACTTATACGGACTTCTCTAAGGCATTTGACCGGGTTCAGCATAAGGTACTATTAAGTAATCTTTGTCGGCTTTCATTCCAAAATGTTGGGTTGGATTAAGAGTTATTTGCTGAACCGTAAGCAGTATGTCCCAATTGGAACGTGTCTGTCGAGAGTAATCCACAATTATTCTGGAGTCCCTCAATGCAGTCATATCGGTCCCTCATTATTTCTTCTCTTCATTAATAATGATCTCCCTTCGTGTATCAAAAATATTTCACTCTGTTGGTTCCATCTCTGATGCACTCCATTTGCAGATTCTTACCTTCTGTAGAAGGTATTGCCCCGTGGAATTTAATAATTCCATTCAGGGATCAGTACTGCATAGGGTTTTTGATAAGAAAGATTTAGGGGTAATTTTTGATCCGGAGCTCAAATTTTCGCTCCATCTTGACTATGTTATTAGTGAAGCAAACTCCATGCTTGGGTTTTTATTTCGTAACTGCAAAGATTTCCACGATCCTTATACGCTAGTATCTTTGCACAATTCTTAAATTTTGGAATATGGGTGCATCGTTTGGAATCCTTTATATAGGAATGCCGAACTACTCATTGAGAAAATACAAAAGAGATTTACAAAATTTGATATACGCAATTGAAATAGGAATTCTGATGTGCCTTCGTATAAAGCAAGGTGTGCACTTCTTAGACTAAAGTCACTGACCCAAAGCAGAGTCTATTACGTTCTTATTGTCATTATTTCAAAGCTCCTTCTCAGTTTTCTCCGGAAAAGTTGGTAAATGTATTAATGTAATGTGTCGGTCTGGAGTATAATGGACCAGTATTTACGTATCAATGCCCTAACAGATAGCAGACGCCTAAAAAAAAATAATAATAAAATAAAAATAAAACAAGGCCTGGATGTGACTTATATTCTATAAGTTTGTTTTTGTAGTGTGTTGTAAAATTTGCTTTTTCCTAATAGCCTCTTGCGAATTAAGTGCAATGAATGTTATTAAAGTGTTAAGGTCTTCTACAAAATGTTCCCCTATCACCCACCCCCCTCCCTATAGCAAAAGTAACCACAAATTTGAAAACAACCATTTATGAACCACTTTCACTCAGTACTTACGTCCTTGCTTCTGCTCTAATTACCAAAACTTAAGCAAAATGAAAATATAACTAATGGATTTTGCTCCATTCTAATTACTACCTGCCACCTGCCCCGGCTAAATTTTAACCAACGCGAGGGGTACAATATATCACAAGTACAAACGCTATCGCGAGAAGAGATTAATTTCACCAGACAAGATAGTAAACAAAAATAAAACCACTAAGAAGGCCAAGGACACTCCTACTCACAATTGACAATTGAATACCAAATTCAAGCACAAAAAGCATAAATTGAATTCTATCCTGGCACATGCTACCCCCGTTCCACCTTCCCATCATAAGCAATTCAAAATAAAAACAAAGAAAAGTCGAGGGAAAAACGAAAACAAGGATACTCCTTGGGACTACCTTATTGGCTTTCAGTCAAAAACAAATAACTTCACATAATTGCATGCGAAATATTGTACTCTTACATATAAGCTGGAAGAAATATATAGAAAAGGAGGACAAAACCGTTTGTATATCCGGAAAATTCAATTGAGAGGAGATCGCCATATTTCCGTATATATGGAAAGCTTACAGATACTTTTCAGACTTCCGTAAACTTCTCACTTCTCATGGAGTGTTCATATTCGTTTCGGTTAGATACTAGCATTTGTGACATCATTTCCTACTCAATTCAGAAATCCTACTGCAAATGTGATTTTTTACGACTTTATTACATTTGGGTTTTCAGTCGTCTTCTTTCTGATGGTAACGTGTGATACTTTGTATTGGCTTATGGAAGATTTTGTGATAGATGCTGTGTGTGTTCATATAGCTATGATAACAATAAGTTAGACACCATGCCGTTACGAGTAGAATGTGCAAACATTGGTTGCATTCCTTCTCTATTTTTCTTTCATACCATGACAGATGACACAGATGACAAATTGACAAACAAACAAAAATTGTTCCTTGAAACTCTAAGAAAGCTAAACTGTATATATCTAAAAACTGCGAACCTTGGAGAAAGTACTAAACCTTATCTCGCTGAAAAGACCTTAGTAAAACTGTTCGCAAAATAAAACAAGACCCTGGACACCTTATCAATCAATTAGTGTTTTCGAGACAAAGTAATGGACCGGCATTTACTGACGTCAAGCTTCAAGACGTTATTATCATACCAAATACCAAAGGAATCAAGGTCGTTTCGCAGTATGCCCAAATCAGCTGGTGTTGAGGTTGTCCTGCTGAATTTCATATTGCCAGAGCAAAAGTCTCAAATTTAAAATAGATTAATAGATGGCTTACCTTGTCAAATGCTTTGCACAAGTCGGTTGAAGTGACATCTCCGCAATAAAAGCATTTTGAAGACAAATTCGAGAAGCTTGGTTGTGCTTGGCTTACCTTTTAAGAAAAGAAGAATTTGATGTGTAAGGATATTAGGTCATCAGGTCATTAGGACATCAGGCGGGGGAAGTCCACCATCGACCAAATCTTCATACTACGGCAGATCCTGGAAAACAACCGATGAATTTCAAGTCGATACTCACCACCTATTTGTGGACTTCAATCGGTGAACACCTGACCGATTGTTTTGATGTCATAAAAGGATTTAGGCAAGGCGATATGCTAAGGTGTGATTTTTTAAACATCGTATCAGAATTGTTTGTGGAAAAATCACTAGCTAACACAAGAGACACAATTTATCTCAAATCCTCCCAACCCCTCGCATACGAGGATCTTTTTCTATGGTGGCGTTACAGCCAATGAAGGACCAGAGCCAAGCTTTTCTCAATCACCCATGTTGTGTGTGTGTGTGATTTATTTTTGATACAGGTGACATTGACATAATCGAAAGAACGCAGCGAAATGTCAGTAAGGCTTTTACGAGTATTGGGGCGGAGGCGGTGAACATTGGTTTGGCAGTAAATGAGGGCAAAACTAAAAATATGCTGGCATCCGAAAAGGACACTCACCACCGACGTCTTGGCCAGGACGTTTGTATTGGTAGAGATAAGTTTGAGGTGGTTAAGGACTTCATATACCTTGACTCGGCAGTGATCTGGAACAACGACATCACTTCCGAAATTAAATGCACATTCACTCGTGCCAATCGTCTGTTTCTCTGGGCTCAGAAGGATCCATGAAGGATCTGAGCCTGAGCTGTAACTGCCTTCCATCCTTGACGGTCGCGGGCACGCTGCTTCGAGTTATGAAGACCAATTTGTTTTGCATCCGCGAATACATAGTCTTTATACCGGAGGTTCGATCTTTCTGTCATTCTCGAACCAGGAGTCTTGGAGTCGAAGACCCTCATAGCTGGAGCATTGGCCGAGCCAATGTAGTCGACGGATCTTTGCCCTCCGGACTATATCCACATCTTTGTACAGCTCGTAAAGTTCGTGTATGCGCCTTTCAAATCGATGGTTACTTTGAAACTCGTTGATATAGCTCTTGCAGGAGCTAGGATCGTCTTTTTTGTGGATGGGGCGAATAGAGCTGATATTCCAGTCGTCGGGCATGCTTTCAACTTCTCAATTTCAACAGATGATTTGGTGCTTGCTCCCCACCAGAACACCAGCCTTGAAGAGCTCTGATGGCAAGCCAACTGAGCCTGCGGCCTTGTTCTTCTTCAGCTTTTGAATAGCTGTGCTGACTTGTTCGATGCTGGGTGGGAGGACTACTTCAGCGGCTGGAGTTGGGATTTCCTCAGGCCCTACCATTCTCTCTGCTCATTAATCAGCAACTGGAAATGCTGCCTTGACACATCCACTATACCCTGCGGCCGGTGACAAGATTGCCTTCGCACTTTCGAAGAGCCTGGGTGCCTTTCCTGAAGCCTCCTGCAAGGCTTTTAGCTTTCTTATAACAGGTCCGTATTTTATGTTTGTCCCTAGGCTCCTCGTTATCATTGAGCTGGGAGGCTGCTAAGATTCTTTTCTTTTGTCGCAGTAGTTTTTTCTCCTTTCTTCTTCTGACTCGGTACTCTCTCGCGCTGGTATGCCTTGGTACGCCTCGTCGGTTGCTGCCTTTTTCTGCTCTTGTCGGCGGTGATAGGTAAGCTAAGATATTCTCGGCTACTTCCTGAATGGCTGTGCGGCAATGCAGCCACATACTGTTGTCATTTGTGCTCGACGTATGCATACCGTAGAGCCTTTCGCTTAGTTGCTCCATGTAGACCCTATACAAGACCCTTATCATCCCGGTGCTGCTGTACGGCGCAGAAGCATGTACACTATCTAAAGCGGTTGAGGAGGTCCTTGTTCGGTTCGAGAGAAAGATTATGCGTGTGCTTTTCGGTCCTATAAACGCAGAAGAGGGATGGAAGAAAAGAATCGACCACGAGCTCTACGGACTGTACAGCGATATGTTATAGTCGGGCTTCTACGGATTTAGCGCCTTAGATGTCTAGGCGCCTTAGAAGTAAAGCAAATGGATGCCACGGCTCCAGCCCGGAGAGTATTCGAATCCAACCCCGAGGGACGAAGAAACAGAAGACGGCCGTACCTAATATGGTGCGCACAAGTGGAAGAGGACCTCAGATAACTGGGTGTGCGGCAATGGGAAAGGCTAGCAAAAGAGTCGTGCTATTTGGAGGGGCATGCTGGTTGAGCCCCAGGTTCACCGCTGTGGCTGCGACATCAGAAAACCCTACAAGGGTCAAATCACACAATCTCGTTGGCCAATTCACATTACTTCCATGTGAGATGACCATGCCCTCGAATTGCTCGTGCAGAGTTCCCAATGTGGCGTGAGCTGTATGGCACCTAGCGGCGTCCCGTTCAAACCTCATGTCGTTGGTGTCCACATCATCCACTTCAGGCTAAAGGAAGTTGGTAATTATCGACATATAGCGCTCGACGTTGATACTAATGACCACTTGGCCATCGTCGTTCTCAAATAAATCCCAAAATCCAAACCAAACGTTTACTTTTTCGGGATGCATTAAACGCTCTTGGATTTAATGTGGATCGGTATTATCCCAAATCCGACAATGTTTTCTTTTTTTTGTTTTTTTTTGAAAAGGAGTTTTCGATGCTCCAGAGCCCATTCAGCGAATACACGTCGTTGTCTATGGTCGTTTACCGTCAGCTCCTGGGTCAGTTGAATTTTGAACGGGTGTGGGCCCAAGTCACGAGGCAGAATTTGCCAAATTGTGGTCTGCGAAAGGCCGAGTTCTTGTGAGCGACGTGAAATCGACTGCCTCGGATTCTCCTGCACACTCTCACGTACAATGGCGATGTTTGCGGCAGATATAGCGTTTCTCCGACGTACGTTTGGTACGTTGATAGTTTATCATTTAGTTCGCACAGGTTCAAGAGTCATACTCTTATGTTGTTTGCCATACAACCTGGACGGAGTTCAGATGGTTTGGGTCGTAAATGTTCGTTCACTACTCTCCGGGGGTGGTTGTCCTAGATAAGATTCGAGAGAAGGTCGACTGAATTTTCACGTTGGTTGTAGTTCCTAGCAAATATTCTATTATATAAGAGCTGCACATACAGAGTATGAATTTGAAGTGAGTGTTATGCTTTCATCAATATTTTTAATCATTTCACATTCACAGCAGCTGTGTTGAACAATTTTTCCCTAAAGGAGTTGCATTTCTTTAGCTATGGACATACTTTGAACTACAGACCTTCCGCTCTACAGACGGTGATGTTTACCATTGCACCAAGGCCATCACCATGTCCGTTCATGATGATGTGGCGAACCAGACTGAATAAATGGCAGATGTAGCTTCAACAATAAGGACGCTATCAACCGTCGGAAGTCACTGTCGGAGGACCCTATATATTGAAGAATAATTGCGTTGTTCTTAATGGCCAGTGATATTTTGACTGATTGTACATTACTTCCACTGCCATGTCATTGCACCAGAATTAAAGTGCTAACTTAAGAACCTTACTAATAACCAAGTGAAAGCACAACAGTCTTCATAGAACCAATATAACTGCTCTGTGTGGCGTAGTGTGAATGAGAAAAAACACTTTTAGATAAGTTTTAACAATCTTTTCGATGTCAACAATCTTAAACTTTCATGTCATGTTGATGATATTGATTCGGCATGGAGTAAGCATTCAAAAAGGTCGCGAAAACGAACCAAATTTTCTTTAACGAAGTGATTGGTTCGGTAGCGGAGTGTAAAAGAAAGCTTATGCACGCATAGTTCTTACAAACCATTCCAAACATCCAGAATTTGTTTTCTAGTTTTTTTTAACTTTCCAGAAGTGCAAAGAAAAAAATTCTCAGTTAAGGAAGTGTTTGTCACTACCAGTTATTTATGGTTGCTATTGATTTAAGCATCTTCCCCTTGACATCTTGGCAGCAGTTGAATAAGTCACACGGAGATACCAGACTAATGTCAACAATTACGCAAACGTCCGTGTCTCCTTGGTGAAGGATTTATTGTGCAGGATTTTCGAATTTGGTCAGTGTCCTATCTTGTTTGCGGTGCGGAATTTCTACGTTAATTTGACATAACCAGATGATATAGTTGGAAGCAGTCCAAGCAGTTGCAACATGTGAGCTTGAAATTATAAATACAGCTTGATGGGATTTCAAGTAATTTATTGCTTTAATAGGTTCCCATTGGAAACTTGAAAGCATTTTACATGGATTGGTTGAGTACTTGTGTATGGTAAATGAGCTTTCTGCTTGGTGGTGGAACTCCAGACAGATTTTCACGGAAAATGCTTTGCTGTTTCCCAAGTATAACACCTGTAGGTACGAATGATGGATATGTAAATGCAGGAGTAGAACTGAGGGAATGACGTTTGTTATACAATCAGGATAGCATAAGAGGATTAAGTGTTCTTAGATATTAAGATACATTGAGACATGTGAGTAACTAGCTTTCGCCCGCGGCTTCGCTCGCGTTAAATTCGGGGTAACACGGTTCCCCTTTCCTGATTTAGAACACAGAAGAGAACTCGGAACAGAATGTTATTTTAATACGCTACTGTAGACCCCAATGTCTTTCCATTTGGGGATAGAATGTAAAGATTCTGGGCATTGGACACACGCGAACATGCTACATACAATTGTCCATGGGAAAAGCACGGCTTTTCTAAGTTCACCCCAGCCACCTTAAATGTTTGACCTTGCGCTTTGCTAATGGTCATAGCGAAACTAAGCTTTAGAGGGAATTGTAGCCTTTTAAACTGGAACGGGAGATCTGTGGGAATTATTGGGATTCGTGGGATCATTACATTTTCACCCTTTCCTACGCCGGTTAAGATAGTGGCGCTAATGATATTGCGGCCAAGTTGTGTGACACGAAGTCTCGTCCCATTACATAATCTCGGGGCATCTAAATTTCGTACAAGCATGACTGGGACGCTTAGTAGTCAAATAATAGAGTATAGGTACCGTATGCACCATAGTGTGAAGCGCGGCCCGATGCCCGCACTTAAGTACAGATAGAGAGCACACAACGTTAGCGCGTTTCAGAAACATATCAGCGCCATCGCTATCGTAATTCAAGAGTAACATTTATGTTTCGAATGTTGATTGTTTTCTCAAAAGCTGATTGGATTTATGGTTGTTTTGATTA
Organism: Eumerus sabulonum; assembly: GCA_951905685.1. Classification (NCBI taxonomy): domain Eukaryota; kingdom Metazoa; phylum Arthropoda; class Insecta; order Diptera; family Syrphidae; genus Eumerus; species Eumerus sabulonum. The sequence continues at coordinate 43,566,747 of OX645064.1, forward strand.
AATTATCTTATCATTCGTTTGTATCATAGAACCTATACTAATTTTGCGGAGAGTTTCACACAAATTTCCATCCCCTACTGATTTTTGTTGCTGCATACAAACTTAACGGGGGGCTAGAAAGAAACAGAGAATAGCCTACGTCACTCTCCATCCCTTCAGCTATCCCCACTTAAAAAATCACGTCAATTCACAGCTTCGTTTTGCCGTTAAAGGCGGACAAACAGACACACACACTTTCACATTTATGATATTGGTATAGATTGTGTGGAATGATCCTCGGGCGCCGTGGCGCTGTGGTTAGTGTGTTGGACTCTTACGCACGATGAGCGAGTTCAGATCTCGATAACACCAAGGCCATCGAATGTTTATTTCGCGACGTCCCTCCTTGGCGGGGTTCTGGCAAAACTCCCGAAGTATATTTGCCATGAAATGGCTTCTCGACTCAAGCCGTTCGGAATCAGCATTAAATTGAATGTCCCTTTCACCTGTGGGATGATAAAATCACACACAACATGGGTGTTTGAGATAAGCTTGGTCCCTAGTCCTTCATGGGCCGTAACACCACCAAAGAAGAAGAAGATCAATGGTTATGTTTTAGAGTTGATAAATACAAACAATACAATTAAACAAAATCATCAACGCTTAACAAGCTAAACCTTGTAGCGTATACTATGGTGTTTGTCATAGGGAACACGTCAGCAACTATTCAGTCATGGGCTTTTTGCTAAAGTCAAATGGAAACCAATAAATTACAAAGTTCTAAATAAATGCCTTATAATAATTACACTAGCTCACGACCTAGAGCTCTCTCATACAACCCTTAGCCCACCCGTTGTATCGAAGAACCATGCCAACACTTCTACCACCAAGAAAGTGTTTAAAATCACAAGTACAGATATTAACTAACCCCTTCGCTGCAACATAGACATTCATAAGTACACAAATAAGCCCCAAAATATCAAACCAACATCTCTAAAGCAGCATAGGGGAAGTGTTCTGGAAAACAATCATTTTCGATATCCCTGCAATGGGAAAGACTTTACTTTGAACAGTAAGATTCTGGACCTGTTACCTGGCAACATGGCTACGTGTTTAACAGACTTCACGACACCCACACACAACTTAAACCAAGCTACCCAAGTCCAACTTCCATCCAGAACGGTATGGAAAAATGGATTGCACTTCACGAACCATCAGGTGACGTTTTTTTATCGACGGCTCGAGGGTAGAGTGCGAAGTCGGCTCGGGTGTCTTCTCAGCGAAACTAAATATCTCTAAATCATTTCGACTCCCTGACTCCGCTAGTGTGTTCCAAGGGGTAGTACTAGCAATTAAGGAAGTTTGCAAGATACTCACCAAGTACCACATTACTAAGGGAGACGTTGGCATTTGTATTGACCGCCAATCAGCTATCAAAACTCTCGATTCACATAACATAACATCCAAACTAGTCGCACAGTGTAAACGCGACATCACTTGTGTAGGCGATCATTTCAACATCACTTTCTTCTGGGTTCTTGGTCATAGCCATATAGAGGATAACGAACAAGCTAATGCGCAGGCAATGCACAGCTTTACCATCGACAGTTCCCTGGCGGAGGCAGTATATCATCCCATAGTACTGGTCAAGGGACACATTTTTCAACATTTCTTTCAAACTAGAGGGTACTGGCCAGCCAAACTTATATTTTACATCAGCCTACATGTCGCATGATAAGCCATCTCTACCTGCTGTAGTCCAGAACCTGCTTAGGTACCTCTAAACTGGTAAAGACACCCTACTCCTAGGATGCAACGTCAACGCTAGACACACTCTATGGGGTAGCACCATAGATTGATTTCCTCATTACCTCAAACATCAGTAATTGTAATATAGGTAACATCCCCACCTAATTCCTGACTTGGAGCGGGTACCCGACTTAAATTTCTAACTCGTCTGATTATAGGGTCGGCAATTGGAAGGTATCCAAGCTACACTCGTCAGTGTAGAATCTCAGTGTAGATTTACTCGTTCCATTTAGAAGCTCCAAGCTAAACGATTGGAAGGAATTCAACCAGATCAATGAGTCTAACCTACATGATTCAAGAATATGGTCGGTAAAAGAACTGGACACGAAAATTTTCCCACCGTAATGGAATGAAGACCTTTCTGATCTAAGGAAAATGACCAGAGACATTTTCAATATCTGCCACAGACAAAATTTCTGGAAACCCTATAAAGGCTGGCTTAAACCTTAGAAAAAGGCTTTCAGTAAGGCCAAGTCATTGGCATTGGGAGAATACTGCAAGTCTATTGAAATCCTAAAGGATGCTGTTGGGCTCAGAAAAATTAAGTCTAAGCGACACTCCAAGCCGTCGTTTATCGTCCAGACAACTTGGTCTTGATAACTGGAAACACCGTACCCGGGACCGCCAGGGATGGAAGGTAGCTATGGCTCAGGCTCAGATCCTCAGATCCTTATTGCTGGCCTGATAAGTAAGTAAGTAAGCAGGCTGTCAGCTGCAAATTCATTGGGAATGTACGTAGGTATAGGCGACGGAGACAAGCTTCTTTGAAACATGGGATTGTATACCTATCTTTGTTTTCGTGTTGGAAATTGGCACATCAAATGTTGGTTTTCCAGTAATTTCTAACGCAAAATGGTTAAGTTTATAAGCAGGAAAAATTACCTCCTAAATTCGTATAACCTCTTTATAGCTCGATCCACTTATAAGTATTAGGCATCAGGCCCAAGCCAATATTTCAAGTCAATTTGATAACGCATTTAGGTCAGACCTTTTAGTTTGATAACAAAACCATGCTGTTCCCTTAGAAACTTTTTCTATAACTGTAAACTGGGAATGCAAAAAATTGCTTGATATTACACATTAGTCGTAGGAGCCTTCAGGCGGTAGCCTAGGTTAGGTTAGGTTAATGTGGTCGGCATAAGCCACACGTAGGCCGAAGTCGGCCCATTGTGATAACACATTGATCCTGTTAACCATATCCGCTACCAGAGAACCAGCCGGTGCTTCTGATGAAGCGATGGAGTTGAGCTATTTTATGGTCTGCTAGCTCGCTTAAATTATCATAGAAGGGCGCGCCGAGGTAGATCCTCTTGCGATTCGCGAAAGAGGGGCATGAGCAGAGGAGGTGATGTATTGATTCCTCCTCCTCCTCGTCCATGCAGCCGCGACAGAAGTCGTTGGAGGGCGGTGTGTTTCCCAATGATGCAGTGACCTGTAATGACACCCACCAGAGTACTTAAGGTTGCCCTTTTGGTTGCCATTAGGTCCCTGGTTTGTCCTAGGTTTAATTTAGGCCAGAGTTGTTTGGTGATAAAGCCGATATTACTCTCATTCCATTGGAGGTTGGTCACCTTAGTGGTTTGGAGTTTTATCATATGCTTTACCGTACTTATTGGTGTTTCTAGGTACCCGAGGGTAGGTAGGCTGAGTGTGCAAGACCCTAACTTTGCGAGTTCGTCGGCCGCGCAGTTTCCTGGAATATCCCTATGCCCGGGAACCCACAATACTTTAATGTTGAACTGCTCAGCCATCTCATCTAGAGATAGGCGACAGTTAAGAGATGTCTTTGATTTGTGGGTTACCGCTGCCAGGGATTTTTTCGCAGATTGGCTATCCGTGCAAATGATAATATCCTTGGCGGATATTACATTGATCCTGAGCCATGCAAGGGCCTCCGTTATCGCAGTTATTTCAGCCTGATACACACTGCAGTAGCTTGGGAGTCTAAAGGATAGGCTGAGGTTAAGCTCCTTGGAGAAGACTCCACTGCCTACACCCGACTCCATCTTAGAGCCATCGGTATGGAGGGAGATCGAGTCCTTTGGTATGACTTTCCCTTCAGCCCATTCCTCCCTGGATGGAAAAAGAACTTCGAAGTTCCTAGTGAACACGTTTTGCGGGATGATATAGTCTGTGTCCATGGGTACTTCGAAGTGTTTTCGAATGGTTGTGTGGCCTTTTTGTGATGTGGGCCATTTTATTATGCTCCTCATCCTCAGGAGCAGGCAGCAATTTGTTTGCTGAAAAGGTTCAGTGGTGGAAGGTGTAACAGAATGTTTAGGGCCTCCGTGGGGGTTGATCTGATCGCTCCGTTTATGTATAAGCTGGCCGATCTTTGTACTTTCCCCAGAAGGTTTCGATTGACTGCCTTGTCCAGAGCAGTCCACCAGACTACAACGCCATACAGGAGGATGGGCCTTACGACCGCCGTGTAGAGCCAGTGCATAATGCTTGGTTGGAGACCCCACTTCTTGCTCAGCACTTTTTTGCAACTGTAGAGGGCAACAGTCGCCCTCTTGACGCGGTCAAGAATGTTGGGTTTCCAATTCAGCGTCTTGTCAAGGACTAGGCGGTAGCCTTTCATTGAAGCTTATTAGGGGACAAGAAACAAGCCCAATATGTTGACGGCATGTTCGTCATACTCTCCCTCACTGCCAAAAGACCAACAGTTTTGGCCGCATTTGTAGCAGTCAGGTAGTGAGCGCGATCGTACGCTGTACATGCTTAAGCCAGGAAAAAAGACTTTAGAAGTTCAATGTTCTCATTCAAAAAGAAAAATTTGTTTGGATGAGGATTAAGTATAAAGCCTAGTAGTAATACATTTCATCTTTCCCATTTAGCTCGGATACGGCCATTTCAACTTCATCTCCATTATGACCAAATCCAATTTTCCATGCATTTCACTGACCAAGTCTACGTTTGTTAAGAGAATAACACTCCTCGAGTAAACCCCAAATTCAATCCATTCACCTGCTCGAGTGAAGTGAATCCCGGTGCATATGAGAGCAATCCACAATGCGAACATCTGATATTGTTGTTCTTTAGTGTCATTCTCAATCGCATTGCAGCGCAATTGTTGAACTAAAAATTCCATTAACATCTGCACTCGATTTCATGTGTATGGAATAGTCAATGGTGCTCATTGTCCACATGGTGCTCGTCGTATTCGACCTCGTTTCCATTGCCATCATATAACACGTGATATTCTGAACGCTACACTACCCACCTGTATATAAGTGGATTTTGCTGAAATTTGGTTAAATGCAATCAGGAAAGTGACATTTAATTTTAAACACAATCGACATCCTTTTATCCTTTTTAGTTAATAGAAAAATTTCTCCCTCGGCATGTGGAAGGAATTCTGACTGTAACCATATTTACGTGTCCTGCAAAGTCCAATATTCCCGTCAACTTTCGTTGTTTTAATTGAAATTGTTTGATTCCTGTATGGAATCAAAAAAAAAAGCAAACAAAAATGCGAGAAAAAAATAAAAATCAGTTGTTGATGCAAAATGTCAACGTGCATATTTCAAGCCGCAACCAGGACATCCGTTTCACTGCTTACACGTGTATGTATGCGCACAGGAACGGATGTGCGGAAAACATGAAATTCCAATTACAAACTTGCGAACAAAGACCGGGCTGTCCTGCCGGATTATCCCCCTTAGTGTCAATCCACATCTGCCAGTATGTACAGATGAGTCGGTGCCGGTGATGTCCTTCGACATGAGCCTGAATTGACATAAAGTGGCTTCATTTCGCTCCTCTGAATGGAAAGCCAATCAATGCGCCCATTGAGGCTCTCGGTTGCTTCAAATGTCCACATTCATTCCATGGCCAAATATCAGGCATACTTGGGCGTATGTGGGTTTTTTTTTTGTTTTGTTTTTTGGTTTCTTGGCTTTTCGATACGCACACGCATAGCTATACCGCCTTTGGTTGACAAATGAATTTTATGTTTTTGACACTATGGGTCCTATGAGCGATGGTAGAAGGACGCAGTCGGGGGGAATGTAATTGTAAGCCCAGGCGGTACGGGTAATGGGATATTAGTGTTTGGATGTTGCACGGATGTTCTGACGGCTATGACGGTGAAGCAGTTTGGATTGTAGTGAAACTACCCGAAATAAAGGGCAATAGAATTTGGAAAGTTTAACCTTTGGTGGTGGAGGTCTGGAAAAGTTAGAATGTATGGTTGGAGACGGACAGATAATCCCATTTGGGGTTTGATGTCTGTTTTTTTTTTTTTGTTTTTTTTTTTGTATCGCATTCATGCATCAACGAATACGAATATTGCTCTTCGCATATGGCGAAGATGAAAAAGGGAAATCGCTTATCAATAAAAATGATAGAAAAATGTTGGTACACTAAATAAGTGGTGTGGAAATGATGTACTTTCCTTCTCGTAAAAAGATCGATCATCGGTGTAGTTGGATACTTTAGGAATGTTTCTATTTATAAAGAGTTTACCTCTTCAATGAGTTATTACATTGGCGCAGGTGCGGGCATATTAAATGTGAAAGTAAAGGAACAAATGGGAAAGTATCCCGACAACACCCGTTCTGCTTCGGCAGAGTGCTGGTAAAACCCCGGTAGCCATGACTCACGCAGTTCGAAATCGGCATTAAGATGTACGTCCTATTCACCTGTGTGAAAAATAAAACACACACAATATGGGTGATTCAGATAAACTTGACTCTGGTCCTTTAGGGGCTGTAACGCCACCAGAGAAGAAGAAGAAGAAGATGTGCCGTTTTGCTTGATAACTTTTTGACATTCTGACGGTAAATCCAGTGTGTCTCGCACCTCCCGAAACAGAACTTAAAAGACGGGCAGACAGGACGCTTTCCATGACTTTATCTACACTTTCGGCAACTGACCTTCCAGAATGTTGCACATCATTAACATCGACATTACGGGAACGGAATCGACAAACCAAAGTTGCGCATGATTAGCTGTTAGAGTTTCAGGCTTAGTGGTGCACTTTATTTCACGAACAAGGAGATCGCGATTTACGCCGTCCTCGATATTGAGATGGCTTTTCACAATACTGGCGATTACTTGATCACCACTGCACTATTCTGCAGATGTGTAGACCATTGCTAAATAGCCGTATTGAGAGCACCAATATCGGCCACATCCCGATAGGTCTCTATGTCACTATCGGTAGCTGAGTGATGTCCACAAGTAGGAGTCCTTTCACCCCTTCTTTAGTCAATGACCAACTCCGCAAAGCTTACCATTCAAGGCCACGAGATCATCGGATTTGCTGATGACCTAGAAAGTATTATTACGGGCGAGAAGAGGAGAATGTTGCAGCCCTGCCTTAGACCTGAGATGGTATTCTGATGGCTCCAAGATGATTACTGTCATTGGCGCCGGCATCCTTTCTGTTTTATTTTTTATTTCTTTTATTTATAATCAACCCGCACTTAAGGCCTTATAACGTTGCACGTTGTGCGAGCGAAAGTAACAGGGAGAGGAAGAGTTTCGCGCAGGTTCGAGAGTTATATACTCTTATGGTGACTTTGATGTTTAATACACAACCTGAACGGAGTGCAGTGGTTTGAGTTGTAGATGTTCGTTAACTACTCTTAGGGGTGGTTGTCGTACAAAGGACGAGAGCCACCGACCGAATTTCGCGTTGGTTATAATTCTCAGCAATTGTTTCATGCACTTTTGGTGTTATATTGCAGATATAGAAGATGAATTTGAATTGACCATATACTGTGCGTGTTATGCCTGCATCAGTATGTTTGATCACTTCCCATTCACAACTGTGCCTAGTTTTTTCCGTATATGAATTGCTTTTTCTTGGCTATGAAACGACTTTGAACTATAGACCTTCCGCTCGACGTTCGATGATGTTAACCACTGCACCACGGCCACCCCCGTTGTCTTTGGACCAAATCGGATGATCTCGAAGGCCCTGGAAATGAGTCCTAGTATCTTCCAAGCAGAGTTACATATATGCCATCCTAACATGCGTCAATCTAAACTTAGAGATGGGCATAAGAGAAATAACCATCACTATACTCTCTCATAGCCAAGCAGCGCTTAAAGCGCTGAGTTCGTATAGCATGAACTCAAAAATCGTTAAGGAATAGCATGATGCCATACAAGGCCTCGCCAAAAGAAACAAAGTCAAACTCTGGTGGGTGCCTGGGCACAAAGCTTTTAAGGACAATGAAATCGCCGATCAACTCGCCAAAAAAGGTCCTGCGGTACTCCCAAGTCTAAGATTAACTTCTTCTTACACAAATGGGAAAAGTCGCAACACCTGTTCATTTAGAACAGCGTTTAAGGACTTCGCCAATGGAAAAGATTTAAACGGCCCCTGAACAAACTATTGATATACTCAAATTTAACAGAGTAGATATCAAATGACTTGTCAGCTACATAGTACCTTACGGGATACTATGGTCTGAAACTGAGTGTCGACTCTATTTTGAGGACAAAGAGACTGCAGGGCACATACTGTGTGAGTGTGCTGCTCTCTGCCATTTCAGGAAGTGTATCCTTCTCAGTGAAATTATGACTCCTAAGGGGATCATCTCAGCTTCTCGTCTAATCGGCTAGTAGGCAAAATAGATCTTTAAAGGTCGCAGTTCCTCGTGCTATATGTTGGTCAGGCCCAAAAACACTGTTCAATTTGTGTCTTACTTTTACCGGTGGGATCAAGTGCTAAAATTGCGCAGATCTCAGCTGAGGCCAAATCACCGCTCAGTGCGCTCTACAAGGAGATACAGAAGGAACTATTAGTGAGAACCAGTAAGCGATGGTGTCGCTTAGATACATGCGCATTGGCGAGATCGACTTGGCCCGTCTATGATAAGAAAAGAACGGAAAATCTGATGAAGTTCAACCGTGGGAATATTCGACTGGGAGTCGGTGCCCTCACCGGGCACTGTATGCTATCCTACCATGCAGCTCGACTAGGCCAGCCCTACAATGACTTCTGCAGAAGCTGCAGGGACAAAGAGGAAATTGAATTCATTCGTCACCTGCTGTGCGAATGTCCGGTGCTAGCCCAAAAAAGGAATATATTCTTAGGAAGATACTTCCTAGAAGAGGTAGGTAATATTGTGCTGAACGGAATGCTGGGATTTCTGTCCTCGTCTGGCTGGTTCAGCTAGACGGTAAGTGTATAGGTATCAACGGGTTAAACAAAACAAGTGGGCACAATGGACTCAACGTAGTCTACGTGAGCCTTGACTTTCCGTCAATACATAGGGCACCCATATACCTAATCTAACCTTTACTGAATAAAAACTCTAGGATATGGCGTATTTTCCCTTTCCTTGTATCCTTTCAGACGCGTGCTTAAATTAAGCTTAGTCAAGTTTGTAAACATTTCGAGAGCCTCGGTCAATATTGTTTAAAGCTTCTTTATATGCTTTCCGAGACTTAAATGTTTTGTGCAATAAATTGATGGTGCCATCTTGTTGAAACCGAAGCTCTGTCATGTCAATGCCATTCAACTGAGGAACGAAATCATGTTTCCATATGGTTCTCCATTGACGGCAACATTCTGGCCGGCATCGTTCTTAAAGAAATATGGGCCGATGATTTCATCAGCCTATAAAGTACACCAAACAGTCAGTTTTAATGGTTGTAAGGGCGCCTCGACAAAGCATTCTGGGTCTGCTCCACATTCGGCAATTTTGCTTGTTTGCCATTTAAGGACGGTGGTGAGCGTCGTTTCTGGATGACAACATATATTTAGTTTTGTCCTCATTTACCGCCAAACCAATTTCCGCCGCCTCCCCCTTAATACTCGTAAACGCTGCCTCATTGTCATCTCGCTGTGTTCTTCCTATTATGTCAATGTCATCCGCATATGCGAAGAGTTATGACGAGTTATGTCTTTTGCACAATCACACGACAGCGCATCGCCCTGCCCAAATCTGTTTTTGACATCAAAACTATAGGTTTGAACAGCGAGCATTCCCCAAAGTCATCCTGCATAGTCTGACGAGTTTAGCAGGGATTTCAAAGGCAAACATAGCGTTGTGTTGCTCTCTGTAATTATGATGTCGTATGCGGCTTTAAAGTACACAAATAGGTGGTGGGTGTCGACTTGAAATTCATTGGCTTTTTCCAGGATCTGGCGTAGTGTGAAGATTTGGTCGATGATGGACTTCCCTGGCCTGAAGCCACACTATCAGCTAATTGACCAAAGGCTACAGGCGTTCCCACGAAACGGCAGAAAAGATTTTGTAGGCGGTGTTAAGGAGACTTATTTCTCTGGTGTCAGAGGCCTGTTAGGGGACTATATGGCTCTCCTTTTTTGTGGATCGGACAAACGACGCTGAGACTCAATTCTTCGGGCATTCCTTCCTCTGATCATTTCTTACAGATGAGCTGGTGCATGCTCCTTACCAGGCACTCTCCAGCTGCTTTAAAGAGCTCAACAGACAGTCGGTCTGCGCCAGCAGCTTTATCCGGGTTGAGTTTCGGTATGGCGATCGTAACTTTGTCGAGCTCAGGACGGACTTCTCTGCGATCTTCGTCGTCAAGAAATTGATCATTCTACCTGACAGCGGTATATTGACTAACATCCGCGTTAAACAGACTGCAGAAATGGTCCATTCTCATCATTACAGTCCAAGTCCACAATCGCACGCTTCTCGTAGTCTTTTTTCTTTCTCCTGACAAGCCTATGCTCCTCCCTTCTTTTCACCTCTTAGAGCTCACGAACTGCTCTTGTTTTTCTATGCAGCGAAGCATGTAAGTTCCTGCTTCGCTGTTCGAATCCTCCCGCACTCGTCATGGAACAAGGTGTTTCTTCGTGGTGGAGCCTTGAAGCCAAAAACCTCAGATGCAGTGCTTTTCGGGGCCTGTTTGCAAAGGTTCCAGTGTTGTTCTATTGATAGCGTGGAGGGTAGCGGGGTATTGAAGAGCTTAAGGGAGACGCTTCCGACATGATAACTACTCCGCTGCGTTCGTGATACCCATAAGCGCGTTTTACCTACTATAAGATAGTGGCCGGAGTCGATGTTAGCTCCTCGAAAAATTCGAACATCAGGAATAGTGGAGGAATGTCTGACGTCGATCACGATGTGATTAATCTGGTTAGTGATTGATTGATCTGGCGACTTCCAGGTGCCTTTGTGTATATCGAGGTGCGGGAAGCGTGTACTGGCTAGAATGAGAGTTCGCCCCGTAGCAGGATCAATCAGCCTGTGGTGTCGTGTAGGCAGTGTTTGCCAATGATGCTTTCCTTACCCTTAGCATTGAAGTCTAATAGTACAACTTTGATGTCATAGCTGGGATATTGGGCATACATTCTGTCTAGGAGTTCATTGAACTCATCTTTGGTGGAGTCATCCTTGTCCTCCGTGGGGGCGTCGACGTAGATCAGTCTGATTGTAGAAAATGTAGCATTGATAACGATCGTTATGAAGCGTCCGTTTACATGTCGTAAGCATAGGACTTCTTGCCTTAGTCCACCTCAAACAACAAGTCTGCATTCTAACAATCGTTGTCCTCCCTCCATGTAGCAGTCACAGGTTTTCATCCGCTTTATACCCGGTCCATTCTATCTCATTTTCTGGATGGTCGTTAAGTCCGCTTGATGGCGGTCTAGGGCGTCGGCAAGTTGCTCGGCTGCACGTGGTCCACATACAGAGCCGAAAATCATTTTCCCTTTTTCGATTTTTGCAAGGGTCGTCAATATCAATTCGGTCCGGCTTGTGGTTGTTTCTGAACAATTGTGGCGTTTTCTGGTTACGGTTTGCTAGCCCATAGGCCAATCGACACTTCTCTTGTTTTGTGGCGCAGGGTACCCGCCTTTCGTCCTTTTCCGTTAGTTTCTTTCATGGCATTTATGTATGATGAGGAGATGGAAGTAGACCTGGCTAATAGAGCTGCAAAGTGTTCTGCTGGAGAGGCCCTTACTTGCGTTTTTTAGCGGACAATCACCCGTCGGTAGATTTTACTCCTATGAGGCCTTTTTTAGTCATTCACCGAAATTATGACGCGTAAAATTGTCACGCGGCTTCAACTCTTCCCCCATATGGATCTTCATGGCAAAATAGCAAAATGTTCTTACCTCAAACCAAACTTCGGCTGTCAAATTGACTAGTTTAAGGATAAAATCCCTAAAAAAAACTCTCTTTATTACAAGGGGTTTTGTCAGAACCCGCTGAGGAGAAGCACCTTGAAAAACACGTCCGAAAACATGGCTTGTTGTCGGGTTTCGATCCGGTGTCATCGGCGTCATCACACTACTCAACAACAAATAAATTTTAAAGCGATATACTCGCAAAGGATATTCCGCCATTGTAGTTATCTAACTCATTTCCAGGCAAACATCTGAAAGCCATTCCATTGATGTTGTACTTGAAGGATCAATTAAGTTATTGTATCCTTTCACGTTTAATTACCGAGGAGATGAACTCTAAAAATGCACTCGCCGTTACCCTTAGTAACATGACAGTGAATGAAATCTTTTCACAAAAGGAATTCCTATATTAAGGTGTATTATATCACAATCCTCTACAAAATACGATGTTCATCTCACAATCTATTTCCATTACGCCCAACTCGTCCTGCTATCCTCGCATTCACCTCACTGCAAATTCACTCATCCGAAAACAAATCCTTGACACACTTCCGTTTCGTAAGGCTAGCTTTCACCATCCATCTTTAAATCCTTTAAAAACAGAAAAACATATGAAAGGAAAGTAAAAGGGAAAAATAAAAACAAACAAATTGTCACATTAATGCACACATACTCGTATGTAAGTGTAAACAGAAAGGAATATGTCACATCCACAGGATGGCTGCGAATGCCGCCCGCTCGTCCATGTGTGCGGGAACGAATGAATTACATTTTCCCTAGTTATCCTACGTACACTCCACATTCGTGGCGTAATATTCCGTCCACTTAGCTTCGCCAAGACACTTATGAAAGCAATCAGTCATGCGGCATGTAACGACTCTCAGCATTACCATTTGCGATATGCATGCCTGCTGAATGACTGACATGGTACGACGGTATCCCATTCATGTCCTTAAAACAGGCATACGTATATACAGCCCATTGACTTGCGTACCCATAAAGTAATTAAAAGAAAAAAACAAAATGCAAGGGATGAGAGATACCCTGCAGAATGTAATTAAATTGAAATGGAAGATCTAAACCAAGACACCTAGAAGTACGAGAGGCGGCAGGAATAAGGTCGCCGTGTCAAGTGTGTTCTTACTTGTACCGCTCTTGCTCTTATCGCTCTTATTGCCTGCCTAACCCCATCTGCTGCTTTCGAGAAGCTTCCCTCTTAACACATTGCCACATGTGATTTAGTGGGTTTACGAGTATGTTATCCTTGCGACTCTGTCTCCCGAGGGCTCACAAGGAGGAGCCCCACGAAAAAAGGACAACCTCATAAAAGGCGAACATGTTTCATGTGTATGTTTCGAGTTGTAACATTACATGTATGGCATGTAGCTGGGTTGGGTCCATCGATGGAAGCGTGCTATTCCAATGAAAGGGCATAGCAAATGTCGCATAGTATCCTTTTCTTCTCATTTTTTCCCTCCTTCTCCTACTTATGATCTGACTGCTGTTGGTTTCAAGGAACACTTGCAATTGACTGTAGCGCAGACGATAACAGAAAAAAGTAGTGTCTTTCCCGGTTACTCTACGGCAAGAGTTTACATTATGATTTATTGGTTTGACATGCAGAGCATTACTGTGCTAATGGGAAAAGATGTCTGATGACAAGTAATGTGGTCTTATCTCTTCAATTACGTTCATGCCAGTCATGTCTGTAAACGACGGACATTCTCAGAAGAAACATTTTCCTATCACAGTAGTTCTACTTTAACCATCGTTTGTATACTCGTACCTGTCAGTGTCTGATGGGGCTCTTTTGGTGTTCAATACCATTAAGCAAAGTGCTCTTCTAATTTGATTACCTAACACAATGGTCTAATTTCCTTTTATCCTCTCACCATACACCCCTATTGCAGTTATTTGTCTTGTTCACAATTTTCATATCCGCATTCGTGTCACATTCGCAGTCAGAGGAATCAGTCAACTGGCGAAGGAGAATGGCTTTTCGGGTCTAATTGTCATTTCCAACTTCATGCTCCCATAGTCGGCTGATTTCGAGATAACATTTCCATTGCGTGTCTTGCCTTTCCTTTTCCTTCTCCTTTTCCATTGTAATTGTTCTACCCCGATAATTGAATTGGTATTCAACCTATATCGACCGAGGACGTCGTACCGTACCACCGCCTCCTTTTAAGATATGCCACCATCTCAATACAACAAAGCGACTATATCCTGTCTGGAACTTATGGAACAACAAAGAAGCATCTCGGTAGGACTTTTATGTAAATTTTCAACTTAGCTCTATACCTAAAGGATTCCATCTCGAGCCGGGAATATTTTTGCCCTAATACTGCTTCCATTTCTTCATGTCGAGTCGCATCTTCGAGCCAAGAGCAAAAAGATTAAAAAGCATGGCAACATTGTGAGATTTAATTAAAACTGAAATCAAAATTTGAAATGGAAATATCTGGTTGATAGCGGCCGTGGCGATGTTTGTAATGATGGCGTCCCGCCAGCAATGATGACGGCCATCAGAACGATCTGAACCGAATGGATGCAGTCAAGTGATTGAGGGATTATTCCGATTATTCGGCAATCGTTGAAATTAAAATTCGAATCTGGAATTAATTTAACAAAGACCACGTTAATGTTATTCGTGTTATGCTGATTGCTGCGATCATCACTGACGTAGACAACAAATGTGTGTGCAGCGTGAGAAGGGTACCTTCAAGGTATGTAGACTCTAAGAAAAAATAAACGCAAAAAAGGAACTTTCGTATGTTATTACCGGTGGCGTATGCGTACTATTTACATATGTATTCCACTGCGATAGGATCATGCATACGAAATCTGAGTTCGTTAAGGCGCCAGTGACTGTTGGCTCCAAGTGTGGGGGCATTTTAACTAGATCGATGTACACCGTCGCACAGGATGTTATAACACAGTGGTAGAGAATATTACAGATTAGAGGGCTTGAGTGCACTAATATGGTAAAGGACTAACAAAGGAATAGCATCTGCCGACGAGTGCTGGTCCGCCCAAAAACGGGAGTTTGCAGCCGAACACCTTCTAGCACTGTTAGCCAGGTCCTACTTCCACCTCCTCGTGGTACCATCTGGAAATTTTCTGGCCATGGAAGTAACTAACGGAAAAGGATGACAGGCGAATACCCTGCGCCACTAAACAGGATAAGTGTCGGTTGGCCTATGGGCTAGTAAACCGTAACCAGAAACCCCCACAATTGTTCAGAAACAACTAGAAGCCAGACTTATGTTGACAACTCTTGCAAAAATCGAAAAAAAGGACAATTTACGGACGCCGTAGACCACTATAAATCAGACCTAACCCTCATCCAGGAAATGTAATGGAATGAACCGTGTATAAAGCGTTTGAAAAACGGCATCATCTATTACGGCGGCTAAGAGCGGACAACAATTGTTCGGGATGCGGATTTGTTGTTCGAGGCAAAAGGTTCTAAGCTTTCGTCATTTTTTTTTTTTTTTTTTAGAAACTCTGCAGGTTCAAGAGTTTTTTTTTTTTATATCCTCTTATGATGTGTTATATACACACAACCTGAACGGAGTACAGTGGTTTAGGTCGTTGATGTTCGTTAACTCTCAGGGGTGGTTGTCCTAGATAGGACGAGAGCCGACCAAATTCCGCGTTGGTTATAGTCTGTAGTAATTTGCTCAAGCACTTTAATATTGCATACGCAGAGGGTGAATTTCAGTTGACCATGTACTGTAAGTGTTATGCCTGCAGCAGTACGACTGGTCATTTTCCATTCACAACTGCGTTGAATACTTTATGTCCGTATAGGAATTACTTTTTCTTGGCTATGAAGCGAACTTGAACTATAGATCTACCGCTCGCGGCTTATGATGTTAGCCATAACCACGAAGAAACATCTGATTGGATGATGAGTGCAGGAGGATTCATACAGCGAAGCAGGATGCATATAAACCCTCGCTGCATGTATGTATGAATGTTGGCGTTACAGTTCATGAAGGAATAAAACTGAGCTTCTCTCAATCACCAATGTTGTGTGTGATTTTATTTTCCCATAGGTGAAAGGGACCTACAGTTTATTGTTAGTTCCGAACGGTGAAATTCGAGAAGCTTTTCTTGACAATTATACTGCAGAGGATTTGGTCGATGACATGGCTGTTGTCGGGATTCGATCCCGTGTTATCGGCGTCAGAGGCCAACACAATACCCATTGCGCCACGGCGTGAGCTCTACGAGTTAAAAGAAGGGAGGAGTATTAGCTTCTCAGAAGAAAGAAGAAAGAGCACGAGAAGCGTGCGATTCAAGACTTGGAGAGGTCTTTCTGCAGGCATAACGCTCGAAAGTTTTATCAACAGGTAAAGCGAACATTGCGAGGTTATAAAGCCAGAACGGAAGCCTGCAGGGATGAATCGCGCACCTAGTAAAGGAATCGCAGTCGATGCTGAAAATATGGAAAAAACTACTTCTGCAGACTGTATAAAGACGGTGTAAGTCAGTATGCCGCTGTCGGGCAGAATGATCCATTTCTTAACAATGAAGACCGCAGACGTCCTCGACGAAGTTGAGATCGCCCTATCGAAATTCAAGTCGAATAAAGCTGCTGACGCGAATGGACTGTCTGCTGCTTTCTTCAAAACAGCCGGGGATGACCTGGTGAGGAGCATGCACCAAGATATGGTCAGAGGAAAGCATGCCCGACGAATGGAGTCTCAGCGTCGTATGCCCGATCCACAAGAAAGCAGACCCCTCTGACTGCGCCAACTTCTTCTTCTTCTTAGTGGGCGCCACAATTCGGGGTGAACCTGGGCCTCAACCAACATGCCCCTCCATCTAGCACGATCATTCGCTAGCCTTTTCCATTGCCGCACACCCAGTTGGCTGAGGTTCCCTTCCACCTGTGTGCGCCATCTTAAGGGCGGCCGTCCTCTGCTTCTTCGTCCCTCGGGGTTGGATTCAAAGACTCTCCGGGCTGGAGCTGTGGTGTCCATTCGCTCTACATGGCCCAGCCATCTTAGGCGTTGAATCCGTAGACGCCTGACTAGGCTCATGTCGCTGTACAGCCCGTAAAGTTCGTGGTTGAATCTTCTCCTCCATCCCCCGTCTGCGTTTATAGGCCCAAAAATCACGCGCAAAATCTTTCTCTCGAACCGACCAAGGGCCTCCTCATCCGCTTTTGATAGTGTCCATGCTTCTGCGCCGTACAACAGGACCGGGATGATTAGGGTCCTATATAGAGTCAACTTTGTCGTTCGGGAGAGGGCTCTATTACTCAGTTGCCTCCTGAGCCCAAAGAAACAGCGATAGGCAAGAGTGATTCTGCGTTTGATTTCGGAACTGATGTCGTTGTTCCAGGTCACTGCGGAGCCAAGGTAGACGAAGTCCTTAACTACCTCGAACTTATATCTGCCAATACAAACGTTCTGGCCAAGACGTCGGTGGTGAGCGTCCATTTTTGATGACAGCATATATTTAGTTTTGCCCTCGTTTACCGCCAAACCAATTTTCGCCGCCTCCATCCCAATACTCGCAAGCGCCTCATCGACATCTCGCGCCAACTACAGAGGAATAAGCGCCAACTACAGATGAATAAGTCTTATTAACATCGCCTACAAAATAATCTGATTAAACTGATAGGTCCTTATGAGTGCAGATTCAGGCCAGGGAAGTCCACCATCGACCAATTCTTGGAACTACGGCAAATCCTGGAAAAAAAACACTCACCACCTTTTGTCGACTTTAAAAGCTATACAACGCTAAATCTACCTTTGACATCCTTGCTAAACTCCACAGACTTTGCAGGATGACTTTGGAGAACGCTCGCTGCCTCATGCGAATCGGTGCAGAATTGACTGACAGTTTCGAAGTCGAAATGATTGTGCAAAAATCATTGGCTTAGAGAAGAGGCAAAATTTATTCAAAGCCTGGCAATTCCTCGCATGCGCGGATGATATTGACATAATAGGTAGATCAGAGCGAGATATCAATGAGGCGTTTGCGAATATTGAGATGGAGGCGGCGAAAATTAGTTTGGCCGTAAACGAGGGGAAGACTATATGGTATCATCAAAAAAGAACTCTCATCACCGACGTTTTGGCTGGAAGGTTTGTATTGGCAAAGGTAGTTAGGGTAGTTAGAGGTAGTTAGGGATTTCGTCTACCTTGGCTACCAGTGCGGCTTCCGCCCTGGCAAATCGACTATAGACCAAATTCACTCTTCGATACACACTATCTCTTTATCCATTTCGAGGCCACATTCGACAGCGTTCATGGCAAAGAATTTTTTGATGTGGTGGCCGAATTCGGGATCCCAGGAAAACTGATCCGGCTGTGTCGCACTAACTTAAAAAATATGTGTTGCACCCTGCAGTTCGGTTCTAGGACCTCTGTACCGTTTGAAATCTGCACCGGGTTTCGGGAAGGAGATGCGTTGTCATGTGACTTCTTCAATTTAGTGCTTGGGCAGATAGTGCGACGGGCAGGCGTCAACAGGAAAGACACTACCTTTTACAAGTCTGTCTAGCTGCTAGGATACGCGGATGATATTGACATCATCGCGCGGTCTCGGCGTGACGTTGTAGAAGCTTTCACGACGATTGAGGAACAGGCGAAAAGAGTTGGTCTTAAAGTCAACGGGGATGAGAAACAGTATATGCTGTCAAGCCACCACCTTGGACAAAATCTAACTATTGACAGCTATAATTTCGAAGTGGTTAAGGAGTTTGTCTACCTCACGGCAATCGTAAACTCCACAAAAGACACCACGGTTTGTCCAAGCTACTTGGGTCAAAACTCCTCACTCGAATAAGCAAAGTCATACCTTACGAAACGCTTACACTGCCAGTCTTGCTGTACGGAGCCGAAAGCAGGTTGGCGGAGCTGATTTTGGGTTCCTTCGAAAGAAAAATTCTGCGCCGGATATGTCGTCCTGTCTGCGAAGAAGGTGAATGGAGGAGAAGACACAACCGCGAACTCTACGGGGTGTACAAGGATGTGGATATAGTCTGGAAGGCAATGATCCGTCGACTATATTGGCTCGGCCACATCGAGAGCATTAACACTAATGCTCCAGCTAAGAAGGTCATCGACTCCGAGCCTCCTGGTTTGAGAAAAGACGATCACCGAACCTTCGGTATAAAGACCAAGTAATCGTGGAGGACGCCGTAGCGCAGTGGTTAGTGTGTTGGACTCTGACGCACGATGAGCGAGTTCGGATCCCGATAACACCAACGCCGTCGAATGTTTATTTTGCAGCGTTTCTCCTCGGTAGGTTACTGGCGAAACCCCCCGTAGCAAGCTTCTGGACTCACGCCGTTCGGAGTCGGCATTAAACTGTAAGTCACTTTTCTCCTGTGTAAAAAAACGTAAATCAGACATATGGCGACCTGCCGATTCCAGCAAATGAGCATGCAAACACATGCTCCTGCCGATTCCAGCAAATGAGTATGCAAAAACATGCTCTCTGTAAAAACGTGCCGATTCCAGCCAAACGGGCATGCAAATACAAGCTCAGCAGCGGGTGCATTTGGCTTTGTAGTCAGTCGATCGCGAACAGCGAAGGCGATACCATCGTGACATGATATTATTGTGTTTTGTGAATCAGAGTTCGGACTGATTTGTTTGTTATATGTATATATTGAAGTATTGAAGAATAGTGAAGTTTATTTATGTAAATATTGAAGTGATTTATTTGAGTGCACCTGTCACTACAATACACAACATTGGTGATTGAGAGAAGCTTGGCTCTGATGCTTCACGGGCTGTAACGCCACCAAAGAAGAAGAATCGTGCGTGTAAGACAATTTGGTATTGATAACTGGAAACAACGTGCCCCGGGTGAAGGATGGAAGGCAGCTTTAGCTCAGGCTCAGATCCTCCACGGATTGCTAGACTGATAAGTAGGCAGAAGTGTTAAAATCTCTTCTGCGATCTTCTACTTTCAAATCATACTTTTTTTTTCTTGTCATTGGCCCGCATGTTCCACTAAAAGGGTCGCAGTCGCGGGTCAGGAGCTACGTCCAAGCGCACCCAGGCGAGTTTTTGGACTTGGTCCAACCACCTCGTCTTGGGTCTGCCAAGCGGTCGCCTGCCTGATGGTATTGCATCCAAGGCACGCTTCGGAAGTCGTGATGATGGCGAAATTCGTCTAACGTGATCAAACCATAGAAGCATACCCCTTTCTGTTCGGAGAAGCAGCTGCTCAACATTGACCTCCCCGCGCACTGCCGTGTTTCTCACCCTATCCCGGCGAGTAACTCCCACAACAGCACGAAGAAATCTCATTTCGGCAGCGTGTACTCGCGATCTTATTCTTTCGGTCAATACCTAAATTTCATGACCATAGGTGAGAGTTGGAACAAATACTGAGTTGAAGACCACTAACTTGGCTTCGACACCAAGCTCGGTGTTCCTAGTCACAGATCTTCCAAGCTGTTTCAAAATTGACCCAGTTTGGCCAATCCTGCAGGAAAGCTGAGTATTACTCCTCCCATCACTCGTGAAGAAGACCCTGAGATGCTTAAACTTCTCCATCTGCTTCAATGGGACTCCACTAACATGTAAAGTGAATTGGACTGGGGTTCTGTAAATAATCAAAACCTCGGATCTGTCCAAGTTAACCCTCATTCCAGCCACGGCCAAAAACCTATCTAGCGTGCGCTGGAGTTCCGTCTGGGAGGATGTGGGGACAACTAAGTCATCTGCAAGAAGAAGATGGCTTACCCTCAACTCTCCCAATGTTTAACACTCCTCGCCGTGCCGCAGTATCCAGTCCATATATGTACGTAATGAAAAGGGGAGGCGACAAGGTGAAGTCCAATGCCCACGGTGAAAGGTGTTGATTTATTACCGTTAATCCGAACACAGCTGCTACAATTTGTCTATAGAGACTGAATGGCCCTCAACAGAGGACCATCAATCCCATATTCCTGCAGATCACTCCGGAGTTTACTCGACCATGCGCCTTTTCCGAATCTACAAAGCAGCTATAGATCTGTTTGGCGTACTTGCAAGCCTTCTCGAGTACCATCCTTAGAGTGAAAAGCTGATCGGTTGTACTTCTGCCGTGACGGAACCCGCACTGTTCATCCTCTATCGTGGATTCGACTATAGCTCTAGAACGCGCCTCCATCACCTTAGCGTAGACTTTACCGGGGACACATAAAAGAGATATAGTTGGAGCACTTTTTTTTTAAAAAAGAGGGACCATCACCCCAGTCTGCTAATCGTTAGGTGTCTCACTGCATTCCCAGGCCACCTTAAAGACACGAGAGAGCCGTAATACTCGCTCTTTACCCATTGCCTTAAGCATTTCTGACCGAACTTCATCCACACCGGCGGATTTGGCAACTTTTATCGATTCAATCGCTAAAATGACTCCCTCTACCGTTGGACTATTCTCCGCCCCATTCAAGATTATGGGTCTGTCCCCCTCAGTGCCCTGTTCGGGATTAAGCAGCTCCGAAAAGTGCTCGCTCCATCTGCGTAAGATGTCCATTTCATTGGAAAGCAACACACCATCTTTGGATTTAACTCCTCCGATTATGTTGGATTTCCTTCCTCTGAGCCGGCGATTGGTTTGCCAGAACGCCTTTTTTGCAGATCTATGGTCGCCTTCCAACTTCTCGCCGAACTCCTTCGAGGACTGCTCTTTAGCTGCTCGCACAGCCAATTTGCAGAGTACCCCAAGAGAATCCAGTCCCTGCTCTTTAGCTTCTCGCACAGCCAATTCGCAGAGTACCCCAAGAGAATCCAGTCCCTGTAGCCCTTCTTTTTCTCTCTGATGACTTCTCACCACCGGCCGCCACACCAAGCCGCTTCTCTCCACAAACATCACGTGCAAAGGCAATGACAGCTGTTGAATATAGTCGCCATTCTTCCTCTACATGCGATGGAACAATTGGAATTCGCTCAAACCTTTCGGATATGTGTCATGCGAAGTGTTGCCGCAGCTCATTGCTCTGTAGTTTCTCCCATCGTATGCGTAGAACCACTTATGACTTATGACTATCCCCACTCCCGCCTGTGCAGACATTTTAGGTGCAACTCCCGACAGGAAGAGTTTTCACCTGTCCAAAAGGTCCCCAGTTCTATATCCTCTTTGCTTTGTCGAAGAGATTTTTTTTTTTTTACTATGGGGCTAGTGCCACCATTACAAATACGGCACTGCGACCTTTGCAGTCCTTCTATAATAAAGTTGAGAACGCTTCTCGTAGGAGCCAGGGTGATCCCCTCAGGAGTCATAACTTCACTGAGTAGGATACGCCTCCTAAGATGGCAGAGAGCAGCACACTCACACAGTATGTGTTCTGCCGTCTC
Organism: Eumerus sabulonum; assembly: GCA_951905685.1. NCBI lineage: Eukaryota > Metazoa > Arthropoda > Insecta > Diptera > Syrphidae > Eumerus > Eumerus sabulonum. The sequence continues at coordinate 43,588,917 of OX645064.1, forward strand.
CTCGTCCTCAAGACAGAGCCGACCCTCAATTTCAGACGAGAGGCTTATTTTGTTTAAATGATATCTCAGACCCCAGTGTCCCTTTAGATAGCTGACTAGTCTTCTGATATCCATCCTATTGAGTTTGAGTAAGTCCATAGGGTGCTTGTTCAGGGGTCGTATAAGGATGTGGATATAGTCTGGAAGGCAATGATCCGTCGACTATATTGGCTCGGCCACATCGAGAGCATTAACACTAATGCTCCAGCTAAGAAGGTCATCGACTCCGAGCCTCCTGGTTTGAGAAAAGACGATCACCGAACCTTCGGTATAAAGACCAAGTAATCGTGGAGGACGCCGTAGCGCAGTGGTTAGTGTGTTGGACTCTGACGCACGATGAGCGAGTTCGGATCCCGATAACACCAACGCCGTCGAATGTTTATTTTGCAGCGTTTCTCCTCGGTAGGTTACTGGCGAAACCCCCCGTAGCAAGCTTCTGGACTCACGCCGTTCGGAGTCGGCATTAAACTGTAAGTCACTTTTCTCCTGTGTAAAAAAACGTAAATCAGACATATGGCGACTTGCCGATTCCAGCAAATGAGCATGCAAACACATGCTCCTGCCGATTCCAGCAAATGAGTATGCAAAAACATGCTCTCTGTAAAAACGTGCCGATTCCAGCCAAACGGGCATGCAAATACAAGCTCAGCAGTGGGTGCATTTGGCTTTGTAGTCAGTCGATCGCGAACAGCGAAGGCGATACCATCGTGACATGATATTATTGTGTTTTGTGAATCAGAGTTCGGACTGATTTGTTTGTTATATGTATATATTGAAGTATTGAAGAATAGTCAAGTTTATTTATGTAAATATTGAAGTGATTTATTTGAGTGCACCTGTCACTACAATACACAACATTGGTGATTGAGAGAAGCTTGGCTCTGATGCTTCACGGGCTGTAACGCCACCAAAGAAGAAGAATCGTGCGTGTAAGACAATTTGGTATTGATAACTGGAAACAACGTGCCCCGGGTGAAGGATGGAAGGCAGCTTTAGCTCAGGCTCAGATCCTCCACGGATTGCTAGACTGATAAGTAGGCAGAAGTGTTAAAATCTCTTCTGCGATCTTCTACTTTCAAATCATACTTTTTTTTTCTTGTCATTGGCCCGCATGTTCCACTAAAAGGGTCGCAGTCGCGGGTCAGGAGCTACGTCCAAGCGCACCCAGGCGAGTTTTTGGACTTGGTCCAACCACCTCGTCTTGGGTCTGCCAAGCGGTCGCCTGCCTGATGGTATTGCATCCAAGGCACGCGTCGGAAGTCGTGATGATGGCGAAATTCGTCTAACGTGATCAAACCATAGAAGCATACCCCTTTCTGTTCGGAGAAGCAGCTGCTCAACATTGACCTCCCCGCGCACTGCCGTGTTTCTCACCCTATCCCGGCGAGTAACTCCCACAACAGCACGAAGAAATCTCATTTCGGCAGCGTGTACTCGCGATCTTATTCTTTCGGTCAATACCTAAATTTCATGACCATAGGTGAGAGTTGGAACAAATACTGAGTTGAAGACCACTAACTTGGCTTCGACACCAAGCTCGGTGTTCCTAGTCACAGATCTTCCAAGCTGTTTCAAAATTGACCCAGTTTGGCCAATCCTGCAGGAAAGCTGAGTATTACTCCTCCCATCACTCGTGAAGAAGACCCTGAGATGCTTAAACTTCTCCATCTGCTTCAATGGGACTCCACTAACATGTAAAGTGAATTGGACTGGGGTTCTGTAAATAATCAAAACCTCGGATCTGTCCAAGTTAACCCTCATTCCAGCCACGGCCAAAAACCTATCTAGCGTGCGCTGGAGTTCCGTCTGGGAGGATGTGGGGACAACTAAGTCATCTGCAAGAAGAAGATGGCTTACCCTCAACTCTCCCAATGTTTAACACTCCTCGCCGTGCCGCAGTATCCAGTCCATATATGTACATAATGAAAAGGGGAGGCGACAAGGTGAAGTCCAATGCCCACGGTGAAAGGTGTTGATTTATTACCGTTAATCCGAACACAGCTGCTACAATTTGTCTATAGAGACTGAATGGCCCTCAACAGAGGACCATCAATCCCATATTCCTGCAGATCACTCCGGAGTTTACTCGACCATGCGCCTTTTCCGAATCTACAAAGCAGCTATAGATCTGTTTGGCGTACTTGCAAGCCTTCTCGAGTACCATCCTTAGAGTGAAAAGCTGATCGGTTGTACTTCTGCCGTGACGGAACCCGCACTGTTCATCCTCTATCGTGGATTCGACTATAGCTCTAGAACGCGCCTCCATCACCTTAGCGTAGACTTTACCGGGGACACATAAAAGAGATATAGTTGGAGCACTTTTTTTTTAAAAAAGAGGGACCATCACCCCAGTCTGCTAATCGTTAGGTGTCTCACTGCATTCCCAGGCCACCTTAAAGACACGAGAGAGCCGTAATACTCGCTCTTTACCCATTGCCTTAAGCATTTCTGACCGAACTTCATCCACACCGGCGGATTTGGCAACTTTTATCGATTCAATCGCTAAAATGACTCCCTCTACCGTTGGACTATTCTCCGCCCCATTCAAGATTATGGGTCTGTCCCCCTCAGTGCCCTGTTCGGGATTAAGCAGCTCCGAAAAGTGCTCGCTCCATCTGCGTAAGATGTCCATTTCATTGGAAAGCAACACACCATCTTTGGATTTAACTCCTCCGATTATGTTGGATTTCCTTCCTCTGAGCCGGCGATTGGTTTGCCAGAACGCCTTTTTTGCAGATCTATGGTCGCCTTCCAACTTCTCGCCGAACTCCTTCGAGGACTGCTCTTTAGCTGCTCGCACAGCCAATTTGCAGAGTACCCCAAGAGAATCCAGTCCCTGCTCTTTAGCTTCTCGCACAGCCAATTCGCAGAGTACCCCAAGAGAATCCAGTCCCTGTAGCCCTTCTTTTTCTCTCTGATGACTTCTCACCACCGGCCGCCACACCAAGCCGCTTCTCTCCACAAACATCACGTGCAAAGCAATGACAGCTGTTGAATATAGTCGCCATTCTTCCTCTACATGCGATGGAACAATTGGAATTCGCTCAAACCTTTCGGATATGTGTCATGCGAAGTGTTGCCGCACCTCATTGCTCTGTAGTTTCTCCCATCGTATGCGTAGAACCACTCTTGGTTTCCACCTTGGCAGACACAACACCAAGTGATGATCAGTTGAAAGTTCAGCCCCTCTCAACACACGAACGTCACAAACCATCCGTTTCACACACGATGGTACCACAAAGAAATCTATTAACGATTTCTGTTGAAGACTCCGACGATACCACGTATATGTATGAATATCTTTGTGCGGAAAGAAGGTTTTCATAATGGATATGCCATTTGCACACAAAAATCCAACAACCTCTCTCCGTTCGCGTTTTGATGAGGATCACCGTTCCTCCCAATAACACCCACCCGTGTCGTTACGTTCACACCCACGTGGACGTTGAAGTCCCTCATCAGAATATAGGAACTCATCTCTACCACTCTAGCATCAACTTCATCCAGGAAAGTCGCATACTCTGACTCTAGATTCGGCGCATACACTTGCACCAGAGCCAAAGGCTCCAGGCTTGAGTTTTAAGATCGCGACTCTCTCTCCTAAAGGTATCCACTCCAATAGTCTATCTGCCAGCCTGGGACTTATGAATATCCCCACTCCCGCCTGTGCAGACATTTTAGGTGCAACTCCCGACAGGAAGAGTTTTCACCTGTCCAAAAGGTCCCCAGTTCTATATCCTCTTTGCTTTGTCGAAGAGATTTTTTTTTTTTTACTATGGGGCTAGTGCCACCATTAGCAATACGGCACTGCGACCTTTGCAGTCCTTCTATAATAAAGTTGAGAACGCTTCTCGTAGGAGCCAGGGTGATCCCCTCAGGAGTCATAACTTCACTGAGTAGGATACGCCTCCTAAGATGGCAGAGAGCAGCACACTCACACAGTATGTGTTCTGCCGTCTCCTCGTCCTCAAGACAGAGCCGACCCTCAATTTCAGACGAGAGGCTTATTTTGTTTAAATGATATCTCAGACCCCAGTGTCCCTTTAGATAGCTGACTAGTCTTCTGATATCCATCCTATTGAGTTTGAGTAAGTCCATAGGGTGCTTGTTCAGGGGTCGTATAAGTCGTTTAGATTGACGGAGTCCCCGAACGCTGTTCCAAAAGGACAGGTTTTGCAATTTTTCCCACTTGTCGAAGAAGTTATTTATCTTAGACCCGGGAATGCCGCAGAATGGTTCCGGACCTATATATTTGTCACTGGAACCCTTCCTGGCAAGTTGGTCGGCATTGATACCTTTATGGCCTGGCACCCACCAAAGTTTAACATTGTTTCTTCTGGCGAGGTCTCGTAGGGCGTCATGGCATTCCTTGACGGTTTTTGAGTTCGTGCTGTACGAACCCAGCGCTTTAAGCGCTGCTTGGCTATCAGAAAGTATGTTGATGGTTACTCCTCTGATGCCAGTCTCGAGATTTAGATTGACGCATGTTAGGATGGCATGCAGCTCTGTTTGGAAGATGCTGGAGCTTATTCCCAGGGCCTTCGAGATCTAGCGTTTTGGTTCGAAGATGCCAGCACCAACGCCGGAAGCCATCTTGGAGCCATCCGTGTACCACCTAAGGCCTTTGACATTTAGCAGGGGATCACTGTTTTCCCATGCTGAGCGGTTTGGGATCAGTATCTCAAAACTTTTGTCAAAGGTGAAGGTGTGTGGCAATGCGTCCGAGACTGTAGTAATCATATCTAGCTCGGGAAGGTGTTGTAATATGGGTAGTGGCCCGCTGGTCTACATGGCATATTTGTGAGAGCAGAGAATTCTGATTGCACTGCATAATGCCACCTTTTTGATAAAAAGGTGCAGTGGAGTGATTCCAATGAGTGCTTCTTGGGCTGCCGTGGGCAGGTTTGCATAGCGCCTGTGATGCCGAGACTCGCTAGTATCTGAAGGTGTTGAAGCTTAACAATTGTCGAAGAGATACCTACGATATCTGACCGATACCTGGCAGCTTCCTCAACAAGCTCGAGATGCTTTCCTGTGAGCGATAAGACGTTCCATGTGCCTATCCTAAGTCGATGGCGTTGTCTGTTGCCTTTTACTCCCTGCGTGCACTGGTTAGTGCGTGGCGTGCATCCCCCTCCACCTCCGTAATGGCTCACGAGGCTACTGCCGGGTTTCTCGTGACTTCTTCGGGCTAAGCCCGATCGGCTGCCTGGCTAAGAATGGGGCCCTGGCACACCAGGGTAGACAGTTTCCGAAGCAGGTCTCCTTTTTGTCATTCAAATCAGTATTGTAAAAAGGTTCCACAGAAAATGCTTACCCTGTCTTTGGAAAATAGAATGTCACTACCTAGACTAGTGTGTAGGTTGATACCAACCGAAAATGTAGCCGCGCCTCATTCTATGCTACTCGTTCCTGTTCTTCTCGAGCACACATCTTTCGAATATGGAAATCATATGCTCCCCTTAACTGAATCGAATTGAGCACATAAAACCAATTGCAGCAACAATATCATGAAATACTCATGATCCTTTAAGTGCGGAAGCGGCATCATTCTATTTTAGAATACTTAATCGTTTCTTTACATTTGAGCGAGGTAAAACCAACACATTCAAGGAGTTAATTAATTCTATCATCGCAGGGATCCCGCACAGTATTTACTTAATTCTCAATAATTAAGCAATGGCAGGAAAACACACGCTCCAACCTAATTCCATACGAAAAGCTCCAATGGCAGAAGGTTCTCAATGGAATTAATCGGTGAATGTGACAAGCATCTCAATTGGTAACACACACCACTTGTCCCTATTGATTCAAACTACCCCCACAGAGCTGTCTATATTTGTCCCAGTTGATGCACTCGACTCTGGGAGCTAATTGACAGAAACATCGTCTTGCTTCTGACAGCTTCCATCCCTCTATTATTTCATTCCCATATTCAATGATCGCCAGCAGTCAGGGCTCCTAGGTACGCCGCCAATCAAATATGTTTTATATTAACATACATAGATACGAGTATAAACTGAGAGGATACAAAAAGGGATTTCGAGTAAAATGGCTTTTTATCAATCAGATTAACCGTTTGGGGTTGCTTCGTCGGCCTTGGAAATTTTCATTTAAAGCACACAAGCTTAGCTGGCAAAGTTAGTCTTTTGTACTCCCCGTATCCATACGTGATTTCCGGCAAAGCAGGCGCCGCATGTTCCTTTGTCTGAAAATAACCCGTGCGAAGATAAAATGTTCGTAACAACTTTTGCCCCGCACCATCCTTCCATGTCCTTTTTTTCGTTCATGCTTTACGATTTATTCAGGACTCGGGGGAATTATTCCCTTCACCTGACGTTGTTTCTTGCTCCTCGGGATTGCCAGTTAAGCCACTAAACATTTAAAGTATTGAGGCGAAAGTGTTGTACGTCGTTGTATTGTACATTTTTCGTTTAGTTCGTCCTTTGTTGCTTGTATGTTCTCGAGAGATGGGCGTTAATCCGCGTGCTCGTCGGTGTGCCTTGAAAAGCTCTTTGTTGCCTTGAATTCCAGTTAATTCGCAGTAAATACGTGATTTTGACCTTTTTCTTTCGTCTGATTTCTTCCTTCGGGCAGGAAGACACAAACTTAAATAAAAGCGAAACGAGGATATTGTACAGAAGTCATTTTCGGCTCTCGTACGTAATCGCATTTTATTTTTGTTTGTTTGTCCTTCCTTTTTACATTTCATTAATTCCTCCATTTCGTTGAATGTAGAAAGTAACTGCTTGGCTTGAGGACATTTTAATACAGTCCACTAGGGCATCGATTTATTTTTTCCCTTTGAATGGCATGCGGATGGAATCCAGAATGGCTATTGGAGTGGACGGGTGATCATCGTATCCTTTCTATTCATCTCAGAAGTAAAGAGGTGGGTGGAGGAGTTTTTTTTGGATACTCCTGCTGGGATACAACAAACTAGGCAGAAATGAGGGGCTTTACTATGTGTAGTTGTTGTTTTCGGAAAGATGGTACGTTTTTTTCTGGTCATTATATTTCCTTCAGATAGATAACGTGTTCAGGGATGCGATATTATATTTGTCTCTGCATTATAATCTCGTTTGAGGATGAATAAAAAAAACTTACTTACTTAACAGTTCGGGGTAAACCAACATGCCTCTCTACCTAGCACGATCTTCCGCTAGTTTTTGCAGTGCCGCACGCCCAGTTGGTTGAGGTCCCTTTCCACCTGCGCGCGCCACCTTAGGTGCGTCCTCGGGGTAGGATTCAAATAGTCTCCGTGCTAGAGCTGTGGCGACCATTCGCTCTACATGGTCTATCATTTTTAGGCGCTAAATCCGTAGACGCCCGACTATTTCATATCGCTGTACTGTCCGTAGGGCTCGTGCTCGATTCTTTTGCTCCATCCAACTTCTGCGTTTATAGGACCGAAAATCACACGCCAAATCTTTCTCTCGAACCGAACAAGGACCTCATCATCCGCTTTTGATATTGCCCATGCTTCTGAGCCGGGATGATAGGGGTCTTATATAGAGTCTACAGAGAGCAACTAAGCGCAAGGCTCTCCGGTATGCATACGTCGAGCACAAATGTCAATAGTATGTGGCTGCATTGTCGCATAGCCATTCAGGAAGTAGCCGAGAACACCTTAGGTTACCTTCCACCCCCGACAAGAAACCCATGGTATGATGGCGAATGTGAGCAGAAAAAGGCAGCAACCGACGAAGCGTACCAAAAGGCGCTGCATCGAAAAACCAGGGCAGGGAGGAGAAAAATCTGCTGCGAATAAAGAAAAAAGATATGCGTAGAATCTCAAAAGCCTTGCAGGAGCCTTTAAGAAAGGCACCCAAACTCTTCAAAATTGCGAAGGCAATCTTGTCACCGAGCCGCAGGGAATAGAGGGAATCCCAACTCCAGCCGCTGAAGTAGTCCTCCCACCCAGCATCGAACAAGTCGGCACAGCTATTCAAAAGCTGAAGAACAATAAGGCCGCAGGCTCAGATGGCTTTCCAACAGAGCCCTTCAAGGCTGGCGGCGATGTTCTGGTGGGGAGCATGCACCAGATCATCTGTAGAATTTGGGAAGGTGAAAGCATGCCCGACGACTGGAATATCAGCTCTATTTGCCCCGTCCACAAAAAAATTCGATCCTACTCTTGCAAGAATTATAGAGGTACGTATATCCCTGCTCAATGTCGCATACAAGATCCTGTCTAGCGTACTCTGCGAACTTTTGAAGCCCTTTTGCTCCGCACTAATTGGCAGGTGCCAGTTCGGCTTTCGGCCCGGCAAACCGACCACAGATCAAATATTTACACTTCGACAAATCCTGGAAAAGACCAGAGAATTCCAAAACGATCTTAAAGCCGCATATAATAGTATTCATAGCAAAGAATTGTTTGATGCGATAGCCGGATTCGTGTTTCACCGTGTAGTTCGGTTGTAGGACCTCTGAACCGTTTAAAACATGCACTGGATTTCGGAAAGGAAATGCGCTGTCGTGTGACTCTTCAATTTGCTGCTGGAGCAGGATAGTGTGACGCTGCTAGGTACGCGGATGATATTGACATCATCGCGCGGTCTCAGCATGACGTTGTATGAGCTTTCACGACGATTGAGGAACAGGCGACACGAGTTGGTCTTAAAGTCAACGAAGACAAGACAAAGTACATGCTGTCAAGCAAAAACCCATCCGTCGCTCACCACCTGAGACACCATATACATATAACGATTGACAGCTATAATTTCGAGGTGGTTAAGGAGTTTGTCTTCCTCGAGGCAAACGTAAACTCCACAAACGACACCACAGTGGAATCGCCCTAGGCAACCGCTGCCACTTCGGTCTGTCCAAACAATTTGGGTCAAAACTCGACACTCGAAGAACCAAAGTCATGTTTTACAAAACGCTTATACTGCCAGTCTTTCTGTACGGAGTCGAAAGTTGGACCATAAGCAGGACAGCGGAGCTGATTTTGGGTTCTTTCGAAAGAAAAGTTCTGTCCCGGATATTTGGTCCTGTCTGTGAGGAAGGTGATTATGGGAGAAGACATAACCGCGAACTCTACGGGCTGTACAAAGATGTGGATCTAGTCCGGCAGATAAAGATCCGTCGACTCCATTGGCTCGGCCACATTGAGCGCATTGACACGAACGCTCCAGCTAAGAGGATGTCGACTCCAAGCATCCGGGTTCGAGATGAAGAAGAAGACCGAACCTCCGGTATAAAGGCCAAGTAATCGCGGATGTAAGAAAACTTGGTCTCGATAACTGGAAGCTTCGTGGCCGGCACCGATTGCAAAATATCCTACCATGCAGCGAGACTAAACCAGCCCCACAAAGACTTCTGTAGAAGTTGCAAGGACGAAGAGGAAATTGAGTCCATTCATCACCTGCTCTGTGAACCACCAGCACTAGCTCAAAAAAGCACATGTTCTTTGGAAGTCACTTCCTTTTGGGACCAGAGGAGGTAGGTAATATTGGGCTGAGCTGACAACTAGTATTTCTATCTGCATCTAATTGGTTCAGCTAAACATAAATTTTTTTAGTTTCTATGGGTTAAGCGTTAACTGGGCACATGGACTCCTCGTAGTCTTACTTACCTACTTAGCGGGCGCTACAGTTCGAGTATATCTGGGCCTCACCCAATAAGCCTCTCCACCTAGCACGATCTTTTGCTATTCTTTTCCAGTGCCGCACGACTAGTTGGTTGAGGTCCCTTTCCACCTATGCGCACCACCTTAGGTGCGGCCGTCCCCTATTTCTTCGTCCCTCGGTGTTGGATTCAAATACTCTCCGGGCTGGATCTGTGGTGTTCATTCGCTCTACATGGCCTAGCCATCTTAGGCGTTGGATCCGTAGACGGTCCAGGGTCATCATGCAAAGTCTGACGAGCTTAGCAGGAATGTCAAATATGAATATGGCGTTATATACCTCGTCTCTAATTGCGCTGTTGTATGCGGCCCTGAAGTCGACGAATAGATGGTGGGTGTCTACTTGACATTCATTTTTTTTCTCCAGGATCTGCCGTAGTGTGAAGATTTGGTCGATGGTGGGCTTCCCTGGCCTGATGACACACTGATAAGGACCTATCAGCTTATTTACGAACGGGTTCAGGCGTTCACACAAAATGACAGCGAAGGCCTTGTATGCGGCAGTAAGGAGATTTATTCCTCTGTAGCTGGCGCAGTCAAAGAGGTCTCCTTTTTTATGTATCGGGCAAACAATGATGAGGCTCCATTCCTCAGGCATGCTTTTCACTGAGCATTACTTACAGATGAGCCGGTGCATGCTCCTAACCAGCTCACCCCCCGCTGTTTAGAAGAGCTCAGCAGGCAATCCGTCTGTGCCAGCAGCTTTATTCGATTTGAGTTTCGACATGGCAATCTCAACTTAGTCGTGGTCTGGGGGACGAAATTCCCTGCGATCTTCGTCGTTAAGAAATGGATCATTCTGCCTGACGGCGGTATGTTGGCTGTCATCGCCGTTATATAGTCTGCAGAAATGGTTTTTCCAAATTCTCAGCATCGACTGCGATTCTACTACTAGGTGTCTGTTCTGATCCTTACAGGCTTCCATTCGGACTTTATAGCCTTGAGACATTCGTTTTATCTATTTATGAAATCTTCTAACGTCGTGCCTGCATTAGCACTTCTCCAAGTTTTCAATCGGCCGCTTCTCGTGCTCTTTCGTTTTTCTATTCAGAAGCTTATATTCCTCCCTTCTTTTAAGCTCACGAGCGCACGAGCCGCTCTCTTTTTTTTTTTTTTGTGTAGTGAGGCTTTACATGCCTCTTGCTTTTCTGTATGAATGCTTCTACACTCGTCATCGAACCAGGTGTTTCCTCGTGGTGGATCTTTAAGGCCCAGAACTAATACTAATTCTATCATCCAGCTGGTCTAAAGGACTGAGAAGAACACCCAATGATTCCCCCTAATAGGATAGCTGGTGTTAAAAATCAGCTCTCCCCAAAAGGATCATGAAATTATGAGACAGAATTTCTCCAGGCCTTTAGAGGACTCTGATTTAGGATTCAGGGTAGTCTATTTTTGTCCATATCGTTATAATACATGCATCCGATCTGAAATAGCAGTGCATTTTTTGCCTACTATGTAGTTTCTTTAGAACTGCCTAATAGGAATGAGGGAACTTGTAAGCTGATTGCTCTTGATGGCAGTGTTCCATTGAAAATATTTAGAGTTAATTTGACTTTAGGTACCTGCCGTCAGCTCTAATATAGAAACATTGTTGTTCCATAAGAATGATTCTTATTAGACCTTCTGTGAAGAGATTAAATCTCTGAGCGTGACTAGCAAGTTGGTTAAAGTCCTCAAACGGAGAAAATCGACAAGGCTGGATGGACTCAGAAAATCTGATGGTACCTTTATCGAGTCTAAAGCTCTTAGATAATTGCTTCGCCATCGGCTCATTGGCCACTCCTTCAAGGGAAACTGCAACTGAATCGATGAAAACAACTCGGCGTAGGTGGTATACTGCGTCGCCCGTGGTAACGGCTGAAGTCACTGAACTTACTGTGGCATCCTTCGATGGCCGACGGGATATATCCTGTTGTACTGCGAAAAGTTATAAGGCGCCGCTTGCTACTTTGAAAATGATTTTCACTGCTAGTCTGGCACCACCTATACCTATTCTTTGGCGCACGGTTTAAGTTGCCTTTATCTTCAAAATAGGAAAGCCTAGCGTTATAGACCAATCAGTCTTCCCTGCTGAAAAGCCTAAAGTGACTTGTAGGGATGCATGTGCGCAAAGTTGCTCTTCGAATGCATCCTCTTTCGGAGAGGCAACGTGCTTATCAGCGCGGAAAATCCTGCGAGACTGCGCTTCAAAATCTAGTTGGAAGAATTGAATGCGCGTTTGATAGGAAAAAGAACGGGCTAGGCGTTTTCGTCAACATTGAGGCAGCTTTTGATAACGAACATTTCGACGTGTAACGTTGCCAGACGTCATGGAGTAAATGAAGCACTGGCCTTGTAAATCAAGGCAATACTTGTGCATAGAACATTGACCGCTGATGCTGGTCTTGACCAATATGTCAAATCCGGCGTAAACAGGGGCTGCTCGCAAAGTGACGTCTTACCTCCCTGGTGTCATCTTAGAAAGCAATCTCTTTTGGTCCAAGCATGTTGAGTTGTAAGCCACCAAAGCGCTGTCAGCTTTCTGGCAATGCAAAGTAGCTTTTGGCGAAACATGGGGGTTATCGCCAGCAAAGGCCTTCGGAATCTATAAGGCAATTATAAGACATATGCAGCGGTTGTCTGGTAGAACAGGCTAACACGCAAACACGTCGAAGCCTCTTTTATCAAATTTCAAAGAACGGTTTGTCTCAGCTATACGGGGGCTTTCCGCAGCACGTCGAGCGCTGTTGTAGTTGCTATGATGAACCTATGATGTGGTCTGAAAGCCATGTCTCGTCTCAAGAGAAATGGTTTTTGGTACAACTCGCACAGGAATAAGAGTGTGCTTGCGCAAGGAATGTCCTGTGACCCCTGTCTTCTGAGGCATTGAAAACCGTTATCCTACTGGGCTGCAATTGTATAGTCGAGTTTCCATGTTGTCAGCACTATCACTGGCTGGATACAGAACCTGGAAAGGATAGCCTTTGCATTTTCACGGATGGCTCCAAGTCTGGGCGGGGGTTCGGAGTTGGGGTCTTCTTTGAGCGCGAAAACATCCGTCTCGTTAGGAAAATATGCGTCTTTAAATCAGAGATATACGTAATCCTAATGGCCATGCACTATGTTGTGAAGCACAGGTGGAAGATAGAACCATACACGTCTGCAGTGACAGCCAAGCTGCATTCAAAGCAGTGTCCAACCCTACAACTAGCTCCAAATTAGTGCATGAACTCAAAACCTTCATAAATGAGAGTCGGTAGACTAAATTCACAAAGGTTTCTATGTTTTTAAGGTCATTCTGGGGTCCCAGGAAATGAGATCTCTAATGAACTCGCCCGAATGGGTTCAGAGGAGGGTTTCTCAGGACCTGAACCTGTTCTAAGTCTACCTGCGTCCACGGTGATTTCCTACAGTAACGATTGGGTGTTTAATACACACAACCGTAGATGGAGGGGTTATCCCGGATGTAGGATGCCAAAGCGCGTATGCCCTGATGTCTGCAAATAATCCGCAGCATTTAGGAGAGGCCTTAAGGAGAATTGACTGCAGAAGACTTGTGGGAGTCATTACGGGCCATTATACTTTTGCTAAGTAGCTCTGCGTGCTTGGCATTAGTGAGGCGCCTACTTGTGCTGCCGCGCCTTTGCTCGAACATGGTGGCGCACCCCTGGGGCTGACGTGGTGTGTGCCTAATCTCTTAGCTCTACATCACTGAAGCTCCTTCTCATTTTTCTCCGGAATACAGGGAAAATACATTAACGTAAGGGGTCTAGAGTACAATGGACCAGCAGATAGTAAAAACCAATACAGAGGTAAACAGAGGCTCTATCGTCATTCATATATACGTTTGGCTTTATCTCACATCTTCTCGAGTATCTGAAACAAATGTAGATGTTTTCCATGTAGTATTTTCGTTAGGTACCTAGTCCGCTTGTAATCCGAATTTTCTTTTCCGTTGACACCAGTCTACGTTGTCGTTCCAACTCAAGTTAAACATGTTATTTCGCTGATTACGTACAGGAAAAGCATCCAATCAGCTGATTCTCGGAAGCGAATCAATCAGCATCAGAAGCGTTCACGTATTTGGGCCAATTGTCGCCATCAACGTACACCAAATTGAACGAACAAAAGTGAAATTAATTCGATCGTTCGAGGCGAGTCCTTTAATGGCAGAACAGGAAGAACGAATTCCACCTTAACGACAATAATGAAACTCCATATCTCGACATGCAGACAAAGCGAATTTATGTTCGTTACAATGTCCGCCATCCAACTCTCGTTCGAACATACATATATCTTAATCAGGACATAATGCCGGCAAATAATTTCCTTTGTGCATGCAGCAAAGCAACGGATGCAAAAACTCTGCGATCGTTCGTCCACGCCGGGTACACTGGCATCGTAATAGTCAAGACGGGCTTTATGCAGACTATCAGGCTCCATGTTAATGAATGTTGATGAGCAAAAAGGTGTGTGCGCGCGTCAAATTGAATCAAATTAATTCGCTCCATTAATTTCCACTTGCAACCGTTGTATACATATTGTTTGTGTGTGCGGTTGATAGCTAGCTAGTCGCATCCTCATGGACTAGCTGGTGTGGCAGTAGCGTCATGGTGTCAGGTTGCAAACTACAAATTAATGCAGGAACTACACTGATGGACTTACTGTTGCCGTTTCCGCAGCAGGAGGCCATATTCTGAGCTTGGATAGCGCCTGGTTTCGGTTTCGGTGAGTGCTTTTAGATGAAATTCTTCTATAGGTTTGTCGGTAGATACTGAAATTCGGTCCCGATAAATCGATAAATATTCAATTAAATGCGACGATATCTATTGAATTCTAGGCATGAAGACAAAATGATTTTCCGAAGCGCTGTTCTGTGATGGCTAGCGGTTGAGTTAAGTGCCTACTAGAGGCGGGTTGCATTTTCCATTAATTGACCAGCTACAATTGCATAATAGTTTAGTTTATCATAATCAGATCTGTCCACTGGAAGTGAAATTCATTTCATTAGTCGAGAATAGTGGATATAGAGTAAATGGTGATTTACGCCTTTACATGTCTTATGTCTTCCGCTCGGAAGCACACTATGAGCGCACTATAGGAAACCACTTCCGATTCAGTAAGTTAGCATAGAGTTGTTCTGGAAAGTAGTATTACTTTACGGTAATTGAATTGTCACAGCAATTTAAGCTCACATCCCCTCGTATGACGAAGTGTTCATTACCACGAGTCTAGACTAGCTTCATAGCTTCCTACCCAGCTTGGAATCTGGAATTGTTATACTTTTATACTGCAGATACTACAGACATATCTTCATATAACCCGTTTATCCCTTTTCTTGTTGTTTATTCATTCGTGTGTTGAACCCCAAAAAGGGCAAAAGAATTTTGAAGAAATTACCTGAGGAATAAATGTCAGATATCTCATTGGAGGTTTGGTTTTTATTTTATTTATTTCAATCCTTCGGTGGTTTGGCCCCGAAACCGAAAGTGAAAGTGAGTGAGGAAAGGAGGGAAAAGCGATTTAATAAAAAAATCCATTTCTTTCTATTCATTGCTTTCCATTTTGCCTTGGGAAAGATTGTTTATACAGAATTTGAGTGAAGGAGCGAGATTGAAAGAGACAGGTTGAAGAGAATCAATCAATTGTGGATTACCCCACCCGCTGGGACAATTGAAGGAATAGTCTTGAATATATGTTATAAACAAATACAGTCGGTGGCGAGAGCAATGATACAACATGGAAGATTACCTCAAAATTTGAATTGAAAATAAAGAATTTATAGGGGCGGCAGTAAATATGAACCTCATAATGAAAACATCGAGAATACAGATTACTCAAGGTAGCTGGACAGGTGCCACCTGTTTTAGGGCAAAGAAATTTGATGGACCGAATTGACATCAGTGCCACGCTAAAGAACTAGAACTAACTAAACTAAACCTACTCTCGCTCGAGAAAAAATGTCATCTTCAGAGTGTGTCAAAGGTTCAACGGGCAGGCTGTCTGGCGGTGACGAGATCTATGAAGTCCACAGCAACGATGGCTCTTGAAGTCATGCTGAACCTCCCACCCCTGGACATATACTGCGAGAGCGTCCCAACCAGAACTGCGCTAAGACTACAGGAATCCGGTCTCTGGAAAAAGAGTCCTCACGGACATGCATCAGTCTTGGATCGATGGGCCGTCTCGAGATTCAGAACCGTAACGGACTATGTCACCCGACTTCCTTCCTGGGAGAGGAGATTCCCTATTAGAATTCCCTCCAGGGAGGAATGGACCGGTGTTTTGGTACGCACGGAAAGTGAACTGGCATTCCACACCGACGGATCCAAAATGGATGTTGGCACAGGTGCCGGAGTCTACTTTGAGTCTCGGGATATTCATCGCTCCTATAGTTGAGGTCTTCGCTATCAAGCAGACGGCGGACCTGATCAGCAAAGAGAATATCTCAGGGAAAATGATCGGCATCTATGTTGACAGCCAGGCAGCCATTAAGGCTGTGCAGGCAGCATGGATAAGATCCAAACTCGTCAAACTCCGCAAGGAGAAGTTTGAAGAGATATCCAATGTAAGCGATGTGACTCTTTGTTGTGGGGGACGAGCTGGCTAGGATGGGATCAAGTGCGCAGATCTCAGCTGAGCCCAAAGCACCACTCAGTGCGCTCTACAGGGCGATAGAGACGGAGCTATTAGTAAAAGCCAATAAGCGATGGTATCGCTTAGATACATGCGCAAAGGCGGGATTGACTTGGCCCGTCTAAGATAAGAAAAGAACGTAAAATCTGCTGAAGTTCAATCATGGGAATATTCGACTGGCAGTCGGTGGCATCACCGGGCACTGCATGCTGTCCTACCATGCAGCTCGACTAGGCCAGCGCTACAATGACTTCTGCCAGCGCTACAATGACTTCTGCTGTGCGAAAAAAGGAATATATTCCTAGGAAGATACTTCCTTTCAGGACTAGAAGAGGTAGGTAATATTGGGCTGAACAGAATACTGGGATTTTTACCTCCTCTGGTTGGTTCAGCTCAACGGTAAATGTCTAGGTACCAACGGGTTAAATAAAACAAGTGGGCACAATAGACTCAACGTAGTCTACGTGAGCCTTGACTTTTCGTCAATAGGGAACCCATGTACCTAACCTAACCTAAACCTACTCTAAACCAACTTAACAGTATATACTACAATATTTATTGTACCTTAGCCTGTCCTACCCTATATGTACCACTAGCCAGTTGCTGCCTTAAAGAGGCGTTCTTATTTTAAGAAGTACTTTGCGGAGTCCGTTTCAGTCACCAAAAGTTTTGATATTGCTGGACAACTTTTTTCCGATCAAGTTCTGAAATCATCCTGTTGAACCTAAGGCACCTGGACTCACAGAACACGACTTTAGGCTCGTAGAACTCTGCGGAACTACACAATCTGGTCAATGAATTGACAGATCCCCTCCACAAAGCGCTATTCATACCATGTGCGATCAGTACTCCCAGAGGAAAAACCAAACCCCCTTGGGGGAGTAGAGTTCTTTATTCTTTTAGTTGAAGGCTTCTGAAGGCTATCTGTTGGAGCACTCAGACGCAAATACTGGTCCATTGTACTGCCAGACAGACACCTACCTTTAGTGTATTATGCCCGAAAAAAAATCAGAAGAAGTTTCAGTGATATAGAGCTAAGAGATTCGGGCACACCCCACGTCGGCCCTAAGGGTGCGCCATCATGTTTTGCCAAAAGATCTTATGCATTGCCAGAAAGTTGACAGCGCTTTGGTGGTTTTTGACTCAACATGCTTTGACCAAAGAAGCTTGCTATCTAAGATGACTTCTAGATACTAAGCTTCCTTGGATACTCTGATGGAAGTCCCCTTTAGTACCAGCTGAGTCATGTCAGTATTTTTCCTCCTTCTCGTAAAGGAAACGACATGGGCCTTAAGAGACATAGCCATGCCATCAAATGTGTTTTACAGGGTGTTTCTCCTCAGCGGGGTTCTGACAAAACCCCCTGTAGTAAAATTGTCATCAAAAGCTTCTCGAAATTCGCCGTTCGGAACCGGCAATAAACTGTAGGTCCCTTTCACCTATGGGAAAATGAAATCAAACACAACATGGGTGATTGAGAGAAGCTCGGCTCAGGTTCTTCATTGGCTGTAACGCCAACATACATACATACAATCATCTATCACATTTAGCGCCGCCTGTGATATGGAACGGACAGTCGCCAAGCATGAGCCGACAGAAGAATGGCGACATAATCCGCATAGGCCTGGGTATAGATTCTACAGGCGTTGGGATCATCAAGCAGGGAGTCGACCACCATGCATCAAAACAGCGGAGACATGACGCCACCTTGAGGGCAGCCCAAGTTTACGCCGGATTTGACACACTGGTCGAGGCCTGCATCAGCGGTCAATATCCTGTGCACAAGCATTGCCTTGATCCACAAGACCAGTGCTGCATTTATGCCATGGCATCTGGCAGCGTTGCCCATGCTGGCGATAGTTGCGTTATCAAAAGCTCCCATAATGTCGATGAAAATGCCCAGCGCGTACTCCTTTCCTTCGAACGCGCACTTGATTCTCCCAACTTAGTTGGAGTAGAGTTAGTCTCCCTTAGGAAAGAGTGCAGAACGCACTTTATTAAAGCAGCATTTACTAGCTTGCAAGACGACTTTGACTCCTATAAGGAAGTGCTCAAATCCTTTAAAGCACCGACCAATAAGGCCAAAAGGCAATCTTGGAGGAAATACTACGAGAACGTCGAAGTGCTCTCTGAGGCTTTAAGAATAAGAAAAATTCTGTCTGCGGCGCCCCATAATCTAAGCCGCTTAATGCGGAATGACGGTTCCTAGAAGACCTCCTGTGAGGAACTCCTGGAACTCCTCCTGAATACACCCTTCCCGGGTAGTAGTGGATTGTCTACGACACTTCCACAAGACATCTAACAGAGAATGTCATCCAACGAGATAGCTTTTAATCTAAGTACAAATAATATTGTCCTTCAGGCTCAAAAAAGTTTGGAATCATACATATCTCCAGGCTGATGGGATCATACCATCATTGTTTGGATATGCAAAATTCGTTGATAGGAGGAGAAAGCGGAAGGGTGAAGATAAATCGGGGTATGCCACAAGATGGTATTCTATCACCCCTCCTTTGGCTCCTTGTCACCGACGGAATTCTGGAGGCAGATGGTTTTAACGTCACGGCCTATGCTGACGACAATGCCATCCTGATTTCTGGAAAGCTTCTGCAGGTCCTCAACGAGAGACTAAGTTATACACTTTTGCTAGTTAATAACTGGGTCAAGGGGCGAAGCCTGTGAGTAAGCCCGGTGAAAATCGAAATAGTCCTCTTCACAAAGAGAAGATATATACCAAGATACACTTACTCCCGTATGAATGATATCGATTTGATCCCCGGGAAATCTGCCATATATCTTGGCATAGACCTAGACTCCAAGCTCAGCTGGAAGGAAAATATCGATGAAAGAACCAAAAAGGCCCACGTGGCACTATTTTCATTTAGAGTAGCCATTGGAAAGACATGAGGCCTCAGGCCGAAGATGGTATATGGGTTATACACTGCCATGGTAAGACCTATTTTAGTCTATGATTCAATTGTCTGGTGGAAGACACTTGAGAAGAAATGCCATCTTCAACGTGTGCCAAAAGTTCAGAGGGCAGGCAGGCGGACGGTGACGGGATCTATGAAGTCCACAAGAAAGGCGACTTTTGAAGCAATGCTGAACCACCCACACTTGGACATGTACTCCGAGTTTATCGTAACCAGAACTGCGCTAAGACTACAGGAATCTGGTCTTTGGACAAGGAGTCTTTATTGCCACGCATCAGTCTTTGATTAATGGGCCACCTCGAGATTCGGATCCGAAACGGACTATATCACCCGACTTCCTTCGTGCGAGAGGAGCTTCTCTATTACTATTCCCTCCAGGAAGCAGTGGACCGGTGGTATGGTACGCACGGAAAATTAACTGGCAATCTACACTGACGGATCCAAAATGCATGCCTGCACAGGGGCCGGAGCTTATTTTGAATCTCGGGAAATACATCGCGCCTATAGACTTGATGATAGCTGAAGCGTTCTCCAAACTTAGGTCTTCGCAATCCAGCAGGCGCCAGACCTGATTATCACAGAGAATTTCTCAGGATAGCCAGGCAGCCATTAAGGCTCTGCATGCAGCATGGATAATGTCCAAACTCGTCAACCTCTGCAAAGAGAGGCTAAAAGAGATATCGGATGTAAACAATGTGGTCCTCTGAAAATGAGAGGACGGACGAGCTAGCTAGACTTCACGCAGATCGCAACTGAAGCCAGTATGCCCTACATAGAGATAGAGTCGGAGCTATATGTGAAGGCCAATAGGCGATGGTATCAATTAGATACACACGGCAAGATTAACTTTGTCCGTCTACGATAGGAAAAGGACAAAAAGTCTGCTAATGTTCAGTGGTGGGAATATTCGATTGGCCCTCATTGGGCACTGCATGTTATCCTACCATGCAGCCAGACTAAACCACCCCCACAATGACTCCTACAGAAGCTGCAGGGACGAATAGAAAATTGAGTCCATTCGTCACCTGCTGTGGTCAGCACTAGCCCAAAAGGAACACATTCCTTGGAAGTCACTTCCTTTCAGGACTAGATGAGGTAAAAAGTTAACTGGGTACAACGGACTCCTCGTAGTCCAAGTGAGCCTTGACCTTTCGTCAATAAGACACCAACTTACCTAACCTTTGTTTTTTTTATAGTTCGTAGTTCGCACAGTTTCAAGAGTTAGAAACTGTGCTTGTCACAAAACCTGAACGGAGTGCAGTGGTTTGGGTCGTAATGTTCGTTCACTTCTCTCAATGGGTGGTTGTCCTAGATAGGATTCGAGAGGAACCGACCGAATTTTCACGTTGGTTTTAGTTCTCAGCAACTTTTCCATGCAATTATGGTGTTATATTAGAATTGCACACATATAGTGATTCAAAGAAGCTTGGCTGTGGTCCTTCGTGAGCCCACCAAAGAAGAAGAAGAAAAAGAAGAAGAGGAATGAAATGGCTAAGTTTGTTAGCGTCCACTGTATTTTCACTCTAACTTCTGTGGAGTTTCTCACTATAGGAAATATCGGAAATCAAGGTAACGCACTTTGCGTATAATTTCATCAGCCACTCACTACGAAAGCATAAAGCAAAGAATTAAGCTACCACAACCGCCCATTTATTTTAAGATAAAATGGGAAAACTACGTGAAAAGAGGGGAAGAACGAAAACAAGATTGAGGTTTCCGACAGAAACAATTTGTCTTTCAAGAACAACTAATCGAATTTTTTAATTCCTTAAGCGTGTAATTACATTTTCACAAGACTTATCCTATTATGTTCTCGTCACACTGTCATATAAAGCAGGATTTACAGGAGTAGGGGTAGTATACGAGTGTCTGCCTCAATTGGATACATCATTCACAGAAGCCTTTAAGTAAAATGTTATGTAAAAGCAAAAAGGATGAAAGTGAAGAAACAGGGTCACAAGTTCATTAGCGCAATCTAATTTGGAAGAGAGGTAGTATAATGTGAATAAAGGATGAACTTAGATAAGAGAAGGACCCTCAAGCTATTGAGCTTTCCACTGTGACCTAATGAGGGAGCAGCACCTAACGATGTAAATTTATTATCGGTAGGTGAAAGTTTTTAATTTCAGAGGCCAGGTTATGTGATTCGCTCTTTGCCCATTTTCTCAAGTGGAAAAAATGAAATGGAATATAGGAGGAAGGCGGGAGTGCTGTACTGCGTACAAGACTTGTATAGGGTGGGCAATCTAGTGTTTTTTTTTTTTTTTTAATCTTAGGTTATTCTGACACTGACGGCTTTTTCTTGCTCAAAATCTTGACAGGAAGTCAGTATCATACCTCCGCGGAATGCAATAAGTCGCTCTATGCTTGAATAACGTTGGAAAATATTGAGAAGTTATTTTTAAAGGGAGGGCTGTGTAGCCTAAACAGTGCGTATTTTTGAAAAAAAATTTTGCCGAAATGAAGCACTCAACGCGACTGCTGTACGCTAGTTTGTTTAGAAAGTTCGTAAGACTGGTATGCTAGTGGACTACACTCATGGTTCCTCCCATGTGGCTGCTGTGGCCGGGAGTGTGAGACTCAATTCACGAACGTCAACTCGCCATCGATCTTAACAGGTCAACTATTCGCGCACTAGCCTGAGGAGAATTCTGCACAAAGATCTCGGATTATTCGCCTACAAGGTCCAATTGACTCAGCAAGTGAAGGCACGCGACCATCCCCTTCGTTATTGCATCGCAGTTTGGGCCTTAGAGCCCTTGGAGCCCTTCGTTATTACGGGAATGCTTCCACAATGCTTCCATAGAAAGTGACAGTTTGGTGGGGATTGTGGTGTGGTAGCACATTGGACCATTCTCTTCGAAAATGAAGCTGGGAACAACGTTTCGGTCAACGGTGGGCGTTACAAACCGTGTTAACCAACTCCTTTTTTTTTTTACTGAAATTGAAGACGTGGACTTGGACGACCTCTGGTTTATGCAGTATGGCGCGCCATGCCACACAGCCCATTCCACAATGTTATTAGCCATCTTGGCGATGTCAATTGGCCGCCTCGGAGCTGAAATTTTACCCCTTTGGACTTCTTTTTTTTTTTTTTGGGGAACCATGTAGAACCGATATTACGTCAACATCGTTGACGTCGGAATCGAGTCAAGCATTCAAGGCCAATATCATCGACGCAATCCGCGAGCTACAGCCCGAAACCATCAAAAAGGTGTTGGAAAATTGGGGTGACAGATGGCAGTACAGTCGAGTCAGCCGAGACGGCCACTTGAACGACGTTGTACTTCGTAATTATAGGAATGTTTCCTCTTACTAATGAGGCCATAATACTTACTTAGGTGGCACTACAGTCCGTGGTGAACCTGGGCCTCAACCAACAAGCGTCTCCGGCTGGCACGGTCTTTGGCCAGCTGTTTCAAGCGCTGCACATCCGGTTGGTTAAGGTACCCTTCCAACTGGGTGCGCCACCGCCCTAGATGCGGCTGTCCTCTGCGCCTTCCATCCGGAGTGGGTTCGAAGACTCTTCGGGTCGGAGCTGTATTTTCCATGCGCTCTACATGGCCTAGCCACCTTAGACGCTGTACCCGTAGAGACGTAGACGTCATATCAGGCCGATGTCGCTGTTCTTCATTAAATCTTTTCCTCCTTACTCCGTTTGACCAAATGGGACCGTAGATAATGCGAAGAATCTTGCTCTCAAAACGACCAAGGGAATCGTCATCCGCTTTTGTGAAGGTCCAAGCCTCTGCGCCGTAAAGGAGGACTGGGATGATTAAGGTCTTGTATAGTGTCACTTCTCTACTCTACTTCTCTATTGCCTCTTGAGCCCAAAAAACAGCGGTTGGCAAGAGTGATTCTGCGTTTTATATCAGCGCTGGTGTTGTTGTCGCTGGTCATCAGTGAGCCAAGGTAGACGAATTCCTTGACCACTTCAAAGTTATATCTGTCCATGGTGAAGTTCTGGCCAGTATTTTTTTGATCAAAGCAGATATTTGGTTTTATCCTCAATAACCTTGAGGCCCATCTTAGCCGCTCCTACCTCAATGCTTACTAAGGTCTCATTGACGTCTCGCTGTGTCTATCCAATCACGTCAACGTCGTCGGCGTACGCAAGCCGACCAGCGAGAATTGCACGATATTTTCAAGCACGATATTGAAAAAGTTGTATGACAGCGCGTCACCTTGTCTAAATACTTTTTTGACATTAAAGGTTCCGGTTTTTTTTATAACCGACCTTAACGGAGCAGCAAGAATTCTCCATAGACATCCTGCTTATTCTTCATGGCTTTGTATAGCTCGTCTCCATACACGCTGTCACACGCAGCCTTGAAATCGACGAAAAAGTGGTGACTGTCGATTTGGTATTCCTGGGCCTTCTCCAAGTTCTGCCGAAGCGTAAATAGTTGGTCTAATCTGGATTTACCTGGCCTGAAACCATACTGATAAAAGCCGATCAGCTTATCCACAATCGGTTTCAGGCGTTCACACAATACGGCAGAGAAGATTTTATATGCGATGTTAAGGAGACTTATTCCCATATACTTGTCGCAGTTATAGGGGTCTCCTTTCTTATGGACCGGGCAAACGATGTTGAGATTCCATTCGTCGGTCATGCTTTCCTTCGACCATACCAGGTCATTCCCAGGCGCCTTAAAAAGCTCGACAGACAGGCCGTCTGCGCCCGTGGCTTTATTAGACCTAAGTTTTGATATCGCTATTTTGACTTCGTCTACGTCAGGTGGACGGAATTCTCTTACATCGTCGTCCATTACGAATAGAACCTTCTGCCTATCAGCGGTATCTTATCTGCAAAAGTGGTCTTGCCAAATCCCCAGTATCGACTGTGATTCCACTACCAGTTCTCCATTTACATCCCTGCAGGCCTCCGCTCTGGCTTTGTAGCCATTGCATGTTCGTTTTACCTTATTGTAAAACTCCCGGACGTCATTCTTGCAGAAGCGTTTTTCCATCTACTCGATCTCATGCTTTCCGTGTTCTCTCTTCTTTCTTTTGAAAAGCGTGTGCTCTTCTCTTCTCTTCCGATTATAGATTTCGCGAATAGCTCTCGTCCGTCATTGCAGCGTGACACACTCGGAGGCTGTGTGTCAACATGGATTGAGCAGGGACAGAGATCGAAGCTGGTGTATGCCGTGAACAGCTTCTTTGCTCTATTTGCTCGCTCCCTCCCTCCCATAATACCTGGAAAAAATTTAATTTTGTTCATTTTATTCTATTTTTAAAAAGAAACCTGTATTTGGCCCACCCTGTATATGTACCGTGCACCTGATGGGTGATAAATTAAGTTACAGCTCCATCCATCCTATGTCGTTGCATGGCACGTATCCTCACTAACGATGATGGATTGAACTGCCACCCAATTGCGAAATTGCTTTCAGCAAACTGAATTTAGAGCTGCACGTCGTCGCTGATTTTTTTCACTTTTACTTTTACTTTCATCAACACATACATATCTTCAAACCAGTTGACTAGTTGTTTTGGAAATGTACTTATCGCTCCACCACCATCCAGTTGCTTTAAATGTTCCCTACTTGATTTCGATTTCTTGACATCATCACTTTGAGATACGCACTTCCCCCAGTTAGGGTTCTACCATTCCACAAAATAGGTGTTGGGTGTAGATAGATAAAAAAAAAAAACAAAAAAGGCCGGATGAATGGATCCATCAGATGACGATTGGAACGAGGGCTATACTGACGTCACAATTCCCTCCAAACTTTGTCATCGTAAGCTTCTTTATCTAATAACGCGACGCAATTTTCGATGAACGTGTCTATGGGCTGAAATGACGACCGGCGATGATGGTAATCAATTGAAGAGCTCTTAAAGATAAATGTTCATGAGAGTTTCGACGGTTATCTCCGCCAGATGGGGTTTACATATTTCGTAAATTCAGGATTGTGAGTCTAATATATTCGAGCTGTTAGGAATAACGCCCTTTGACACGAGTGCGGTTAGGAAAAGAGAGGCAATCAATAATTATGGGCAATTGAATGCCATTTGATTTGGAAAATTTATTCGAGCGAAGTATATGACTTCAAGGGCCTTAAGCAGCTTTCCGACTCACATTCCCGTATGAGGAAGTCATAATGCCTGCCATTGAAAATTCTTCCAGGAAAGCCCATAAAACGGATAATAAACTTTCGAGTTTTGCAATGGGGTTTTCAAATACCTCCGGGATTTTATGAAAGGTGGTTTCTATAGAGTGTAGCTGTTCACACGTATTCAGTAGCGTAACAGGGTTAGTATCTTCGGAAAAGACTATAGCTTATGTCGCGTTTCAATATGTACAAAAGCGCGTTGATTAGCTGAAAATCAATATACTGCATACGCCGTGTGGTGTTTTATGACAGCGGAGTGAATAACCGCTCGCCATTTGCAGTTTAATTGAAAGTCTCACTCCAATTGGTTCTCAATTACGCTTCGCTCCTGCTCCTCGACCATATTGAATGCATTTCCTGATTACTCATGGAAATTTTCATATTCGCTCCTAGATACATCCACCCGCCTTTACATATATAGGAGTATTCGCCATCGAAAAGGTTGAAATGAAAGTATTCATTGGGGTTCTATGTTACAGCCAGCCATAGTGGGTTTCTGGTTTTTATTCAGTTCGGTGGCATGGGATGAGGTTAACTGGTCTCTGGTGAATGCACACAGAGCCCTGGCCTTGGTTGTAGCTAGATATTCGTATTATGCCGACGTTCATATTTGTTGATGTAATTGGATTCTTTTTATCTCGTAAAATACTGAAATTGATTATTGAAATATTGTAAATGTTTGAATACGATGGTACGAGTATAGCACATTTTTTCGGCTTATGTACAACCAAATTGAATCATGCTGTTTTGATAGAGTCCTTTGATGGCAAACTGAAACTTGTAATTACGATGTGGTAATTACAGAATGTTCGTCGAGTGGTTGAAATTGCTAAAATTTTTTTTAATGTGGATGTGCATGAGAGGGAGACAATAACTGAGATTTATTTCATTATATAAAATATGAAATAATAAGTGCGATTGTTATAATAAAAATTTAATAAAATCCTGATTGTAATAGCTATGCGAGTATGAGTGAAATATTGATGGCTTTACTTGGCAGCGACCTAATATCTTCTTCTTCTTAGTGGGCGCTACAGTTCGGGGTGAACCTGGGCCTCAACCAACATGCCCCTCCATCTAGCACGATCTTTTGCTAGCCTTTTCCATTGCCGCACACCCAGTTGGCTGAGATCCCCTTTCAACTGTGTGCGCCATCTTAAGTTCGGTCGTCCTCTGCTTCTTCGTCCCTCGGGGTTGGATTCAAAGATTCTCCGGGCTGGAGCTCTGGTGTCCATTCGCTCTACATGGCCCAGCCATCTTAGGCGTTGAATCCGTAGATGCCTGACTAGACTCATGTCGCTGTACATCCCGTAAAGTTCGTGGTTGAATCTTCTCCTCCATCCCCCGTCTTCGTTTATAGGCCCAAAAATCCCGCGCAAAATCTTTCTCTCGATAGTGAGAGATAGTGTCCATGCTTATGCGCCGTACAACAGGACCCCGATGATAAGGGTCTTATATAGAGTCATCGTTGCCGTTCGGGAGGGGGCTCTATTACTCGATTGCCTCCTGAGCCCAAAGAAACAGCGATTGGCAAGAGTGATTCTGCGTTTGATTTCGGAACTGATGTCGTTGTTCCAGGTCACTGCGGAGCCAAGGTAGACGAAGTCCTTAACTACCTCGAACTTATATCTGCCTGTACGAACGTTCTGGCCAAGACGTCGGTGGTGAGCGTCCTTTTTTGATGACAGCATATATTTAGTTTTGCCCTCGTTTACCGCAAACGCCTCATTGACATCTCACTGTGATCTACCTATTATGTCAATGTCGTCGGCGTATGCAAGGAGTTGCGAGGATTTGAAATAGATTGCGCCTCTTGTATTGGCCAGTGATTTTTGCACAATCGTTTCCAATATGATGTTGGAGAAATCACACGACAGCGCATCGCCCTGCCTAAATCCTTTTTTGACATCAAAACTATCGGTAAGGTGTTCACCGATTCGGATGGAGCAGCGAGCATTCACCAAAGTCATCCTGCATGGTCTGACGAGTTAAGCAGGTATGCCAAAGGTAGACATAGCGTTGTATAGCTCGTCTCTAATTACGCTGTCGTATGCGGCTCTGAAGTCGACAAATAGGTGGTGAGTGTCGACTTGAAATTCATTCGTTTTTTTCCAGGATCTGCCATATTGTGAAGATTTGGTCGATGGCGGACTTCCCTGGCCTGAATCAGCACTAATAAGGACCTATCAGCTTAATTACAAGAGGCTTCAGGCGTTCACACAAAATGGCAGAGAGGATTTTGTAGGCCATGTGAAGAAGACTTATTCCTCTATAGTTGCGGCAATCAGAGGGGTCTCCTTTCTTGCGGATCGGGCATAGGATGCTGAGACTCCTTTCCTCGGGTATGCTTTCCTCTTATCATATCTTACGGATGAGCTGGTGCATGCTCCCAACCAGGTCATCCCCAGCTGCCTTGAAGAGCTCAGCAGACAGTCCGTCTGCGCCAGCAGCTTTATTCGACTTGAGCTTCGATATGGCAATCTTAACTTCGTCGAGGTCAGAGGGACAGAATTCTCTGCGGTCTCCGTCGATTAGAATTGGATCATATTGCCGGACAGCGGTATATTGACTAACATCGCCGTTACACAGTCTGCAGAAGTGGTTTTTTCATATTCTCAGCATCGACTGCGGTTTTACTACTAGGTGTCCGTTCTCATCCGTGCAGGTTTCCATTCTGGCTTTGTAACCTTGGCATGTTCGCTTTATCTGTTGATAAAACTTTCGAACGTCACGCCTGCAGTAACACCCCGAATTTTCAATCGCGCTCTTTCATGCTCGTGCTCTTTCTGCTGTTCTGCTGTTCTATTGATAGTGTGGAGGATTCAGGTGTATTGGAGAGCTTAAGGGAGACGCAATCGGTAAAAGCACCAGCGGTTTCTGGCCATAGTAGCCTTCCGACGTCATAACTTTGTATTCTTACTCTACACCGTTGCGTTCGTGATATCCTTAAGCGCATCTTGGCTACTACAAGATAGTGGTCCAAGTCGATGTTAGCCCCTCGGAAAGTTCGAACATCAAGAATAGTGGAGGAGTGTCTGACGTCGATCGCGATGTGATCAATCTGGTTGGTAGCCGATTGGTCAAAAGACCGCCGGGTGACTTTGTGTATATCGTGGTGCGGGAAGCGCATACTGGCTAGAAGGAGATTTCGCCCCGTGGCAAGAGCAATCAGCCTGTGTCCGTTATCGGAGGTGGTGTTGTGTAGGCTATGTTTGCTGATGACTCGTTCAAAGATGCTTTGCTTAACCAGCTTAGCATTGAAGTCTCCTAGTACAATTTTGTTGTCATAGCTGTGACATTGGGCATATGTTCTGTCTAGGAGGTCGTAAAACTCATCTTTGGCGGAGTCGTCCTTGTCTTCCGTGGGAGCGTGGACGCAGATCAGGCTGATGCCAAAAAATGTAGCCTTGATACGGATTGTTATGAGGCGTTCGCTCACATGTCGAAAGCTTAGGACTTTTTGCCTTAGTCCACCTCGAACAACAAATCCGCATCCAAACAATCATTACCCTTTCTCCCTATAGCAGTCGTCGTAGTTAATATCGCAGTTTTTCAACCGCTTTATACCCGGTCCATTCCATCGCATTTCCTGGATGGCGGTGATGTCCGCTTTATAGCGATCTAGGACGTCCGCAAGTTGTTCGGATGCACGTGGCCTGTTTAGGGACCGAACATTCCACGTATGAAGCTGAATATCATTGTCCTTTTTTCGTTTTTTGCAAGGGTCGTCAACGTAGATCCGGTCCGTTATATGCGAGGCTTGTGGTTGTTTCGGAGTTTGAGGTTTTTTTTATGGTTACGGCTTACTAGGCCGTAGCCTAACCGACTAATCCTGTTTTTTGGCGTAGGAGGCTCGCCATTCGCCCTTCCCCGTCTGCAATTTCCATAGGAAATCTCCAGATGGCACCACGAGGAGGTGGGGATAGGACTTACTTACAGTGCCGCAAGATGTTCGACTGCGGTGGCTCTTCTCGCTTTTTAGCAGGCCAGCATCCGTCGGATAGATGCTACCCCTACGAGGCCTTTGTTAGATAACCTAATATGTATGTATGTATGTATGTCGGCGTTAAAGTCCATGAAGGACCTGTGCCGAGCTTCTCTCAATCACCCATGTTGTGTGTGATTTTATTTTCCCATAGGTGGAAGGGACTTACAGTAATTTGCCGGTTCCGAAAGCCGAATTTCGAGAAGCTTTTCACGACAATTTTACTTCAGGCGGTTTTGTCAGCACCCTGCTGAGGAGAAACACCATGAAATCACGTTCGATGACATGGCTGTCTCGAGATTTGTTCCCGTGTGATCGGCACCAGAGGCCAACACACTACCCACTGCGCCACGGAGCTCTCTATAACCTAATATACTTTTAGCAAATATTACGCGCGAAACTACTAACAACAACCCCAAAACCCCAATAAGTTAATAAAAACCAACTCCTGTCAGCTCAACAACAACCTCTTGCAGAGGTTTGGGGGGATGAATACTCGTGTAGTGATGCTTCAACTGCTTTCACTTTACTTATCGATACCCATAAGAAGCACATTCTGCATTGTTCCTATTCTTCGGCATTAAGAAAAGTGGAAAAAAGACTTAAACCTCGGATCTCAAGGTTTTTATTGAATAAAGTAAAAGGCAAAAATAAACTAAAAATCAAATGTTCTAAGCATCCCCGGAATATGAACTTAAAAAGAAAATACAAAAAGCTGTGTACTGAAATCAATAAGGAGATTACACTTTTCGCAAAACCTATTACCTATTACCCCCATTCATAAATGCAGTTAGAGAAGAGGTGCTTGACCTCACCATCTCCAGCCTATTTATCTCAAATGGGATTGGGGCACTGGCACGACTCCGATGAAGCTTCACTGTCATGATCATCAGTATATCAGACTCAACATCTCCGGCGAGGTTAAAGAGGCTGAGCCTGGATACGAACGAACGAATTGTGCTCAGTTCCAAGCTCAACTCGCCGCTAAAGAAGATATGTTTCTCAAGTCGATTGAATCGATGGATGATATCGACGAAGCGGCTTACCAGCTCAATGCAGCACTTGTCTTATCCATTAGAGACAGCTGTACACCCAGGCCAAACACACACAATCGGTGTGTGCCCTGGTGGAATACTCAGCTTAAGTCCCTAAGGAAGCAGGTGAGATTGCTGTTCAACAGAGCTAAACGGTATATAAGTTGGGCTGATTACAGATCTGCTCTAACTAAATACAACCTCAAACTGAGGAAATCCAAGAGAACGTCTTTGGTGGAAACACTGCGAGAACATAGACTCGCCTCCAACTGCGGCCCGGCTCCATAAAGCGCTATCTCGAGAGCACACAAATGGGCTCATGCTGCTTCGCAAATCAGACGGCACCTTTATCGTCAATCGCAGGAAAACCCTGGAGACTTTGCTCGAGGTGTACTTCCCTGGTTCTACCCCTCACTCGATATCCACTGACGATCAAACGAACGTCACAAATAACATCGACAGTAGAACTAATAGCCTCTCTGGCAGACTCTTCAGCCCTGATAGGGTTAAATGGGCAATTGGCTCATTTAAACCCTACAAGGCTCCAGGCAAAGACGGTGTCTTTCCTGCGATCTTACAGAAAGGCTTGAATATAATTGTATCACCACTGATAGTTCCTTTTAGGTCTTGATTCTTACTGAGGTACATATCCCGAATTTGGAGAGAGGTCAATCTTGTCTTCATCCCCAAGATTGGGAAGCCAAGTGAGCAACCTAAACCTTTGACTTCGTTGTTTCTTAAAACAATAGAGAAACTGATAGAGCTCCTCATTGGAGGTATCTTGGAAAATCAGCTACCTCTGCATCCCAATCAGTATGCATACCGCAATGAGCGATTTACTTGGAATGCGCTACACCATCTGGTGACGTGTATTGAAAACAGCTTCACACACAGGGAGATCGTAATTTGCGCCTTCCTCGATATAGAGGGAGCCTTCGATAATACTGGCTATGATTCGAACACCATAGGGGTGTGGACCATCCCACTAATCACTGGATTAGGGCGACGGTAAACAGCCGTATAATATCAGCCACATGCGGAGAGGTCTCAGTAACAGTATCGGCGGCTAGAGGATGCCCACAAGGAGGAGTCCTTTCACCACTGCTATGGTTGATAGTCATCGATGACCTACTATGCAAGCTAACCACTCGGGGCTACGAGGTCATCGGATATGCTAATGACCTAGTAATCATTGTTACGCCCACATGCGAAACCACTGCCTGTGAGAGCATGCAGCTTGAGCTCCAATTTGTCTCTGACTAGTGTGACAGAGAGGGTTTATCGATTAACCCAAATAAGACAATCTTAGTCCCGTTTACAAAGAGAAGAAAGGTACAGCCCTGCTCAGTTTTGCAAATGCCACATGCCTAGGGTCTTCAGAGGAAATAAAGTATCTAGGTATTGACCCAGACCGCAGGCTCAACTGGAACTACAATATGAAAACTAAACTTACGAAAGCGACTAAGGCCATGTGAGCCTGTCGACGTACTTACGGTTAAACCTGGGGACTTGAACCTAAGGTAGTCCACTGGGTATACACCGCGATAGTACGACATATCGTTACCTACGGGTCAACCATATGGTCGACTAAAGTTGAGGATAAAACTACAATTGTTAAGCATCAACGCCTTCAGAGACTAGAGTGTTTCGGCATTGCAGGCACTATGCCAAATTGCAACACCTGTCCTTTTGGAACAGCGTTCGGGGACTCCGTCAGTCGAAACGACTTATACGACCCCTGAACAAACATTCTAGTGACATACTCAAACTCAATAGAGTGGGTATCAGAAGACTAGTCAGCTATCTGACAGGACACTGCGTTCTGAGATATCATCTAAACAAAGTTAGCCTCTCGTCTGAAACTGAGTGTCGACTCCGTCTCGAGGACGAAGAGACGACGGAACACATAGTGAGTGAGTGTGCTGCTCTCTGCCATCTTAAGAAGCGTATCCTCCTCAGCGAAGTTATGACTCCTGAGGGGATCACCTTGACTCCTACGAGAAGCATTGTCAACTTCACTATGGAAGTGGAGAAGCTCCTCGGTTAATCGGCTAGCAGGCACCATAGATCTGCAAAGGTCGCAGTGCCATATGCTAAGAGTAGCACTAGTCCCAACAACAAAAAAAAAAAAGAAAAACTGGGTGTGTCGTACATGGATGTTTTTGTCAAATCTGCTAGACTCTGTAAGCTGGCGACGGGTAATTCTCTCAGCTCCGGCATTGATCGATGTGAGTTTCTTCCTTTGTTGAAGGAGGAATCTGTCGGGCAATGCATTGTGATGTACATTCATGCTGATTCATTGAGACTGGCTTATCTCCTAACTGATTAATATCAGGGAGTCCTGGATAGTTATAGTTATTTCGACACAGTTAGTATTTTCGACATATACGTATCCTCATTATTTGCTAGATTTTGATCTGGCGTCA
Organism: Eumerus sabulonum; assembly: GCA_951905685.1. Taxonomy (NCBI): domain Eukaryota; kingdom Metazoa; phylum Arthropoda; class Insecta; order Diptera; family Syrphidae; genus Eumerus; species Eumerus sabulonum. The sequence continues at coordinate 43,621,705 of OX645064.1, forward strand.
TGGCATGGCCAACATGCCAACAAATAAAAACGCTGTAGCTACACTCTATGGTAGCACTTTTATATTGTAAAGTTGAGCCGAAGACTGAAGGTACTTTTTTAGAAATTTTGTAAGCCATCATTCGAAGCATCTGTTTAGCATTTAGTGATTTAGTACTCCAAGAAGGTCTGACTGCCTACCTGTTTTCCGTCTGTTTTAGCACCAGATACAGATGAACGCTTGAGCTTTCGAACATAGTGAATAAAGATGAAAAGTTTCCACCCACCAGTGCGGTGGTTTCCCCAACAGTGATTAGTTCTCATCATAAATGTGGTAATCAGAGAATGTTATGAATATCATTATTAACAGCTTTATATGGTTAGAGGTACATATCCCAAATATTCATTTATCGCAACCATTCTTCCCTCACCAAAGACTCTGGCACGTTTTCCAGATTTTAATTGAATTTCCTTAGAAGTAATCGCCCCGAGCACGACACCGCATTCTAAATAGTTTACGAGAACCTCAAAATGAATAAATAAAATATTAAATGGATTTTCCAGTTTCATGTTTAGGGGACCGGAAAACAACTTGATAGGCTGTCGACATTGTTTTCTCGAATTTCAGGGCTCGGCACTTAGTTATTCCTGTCGTGAAGTTTCCTGACATGGCAGATGTTTGCAGAACGAATGGAATCCAGTTCGGAGCTAAAGATTGTTGTGGTAGGAAAGTGCAAATAGGATGCCTCTGAGTGGCATGTCGGACATGTAAATGTTTGAAATCAATGGTCAAGTGGTTCATCACGTTCGTACGTTTTAAATGGCTTCATTAGTAGAGCATTCCTCGCATGATTAGCTTTTGTTTTCCGAGCAGATACTTGTTGGCATGTTCCACGTGAAGTTGTAACATACCATTCATCTCAGTGGTAAATTCTATCAGGGGTGATGCATTCTATTCTAATAGAGAATGTGCACTGAATGTAAGTGTTTAATTAAACACTTAAGATTCTAAGATAGCTACTTATATACTATATACAGCCAGAGCGCCTATGCATTACAGTCACTGTTTATTGTAAAGTTGTTTTTATTTATAGTTTTATGCCATTGTGATGTTCTATCCCAAAGGGGAAGGTGATAGGAGGCTGTACATTTTTTTATGAAGTTGTTAAGGTCTCGGTGGTTAGGTTAGGTTAGGTATATGGGTGCCCTTTTGACATAAAGTCAAGGCTCACGTAGACTAAGTTGAGTCCATTGGGCCCACTTGTTTTGTTTAACCCGTTGATACCTATACATTTTCCGTCGAGCTGAACCAGCTAGACGTGGATAAAAATCCCAGTATTCTGTTCAGCCCAATATTACCTACCTCTTCTAGTCCCGAAAGGAAGTATCTTCCTAAGAATATATTCCTTTTTTGGGCTAGCGCCGGACATTCGCACAGCAGGTGACGAACGGACTCCATTTCCCCTTCGTCCCTGCAGCTTCTGCAGAAGTCATTGTAGGGCTGGCCTAGTCGAGCTGCATGGTGGGATAGCATGCAGTGCCCGGTGAGGGCACCGACTGCCAGTCGAATGTTCCCACGATTGAACTCCAGCAGATTTTCCGTTCTTTTCTTATAATAGACGGGCCAAGTCGATCTCGCCGTTGCGCATGTATCTAAGCGGCACCATCGCTTATTGGCTTTCACCAATAGCTCCGTCTGTATCTTCCTGTAGAGCACACTGAGTGGTGCTTTGGCCTCAGCTGAGATCTGCGCAATGTTAGCACCTGATCTCACCCTAGCCAGCTCGTCCGCCCTCTCGTTTCCGGAGTTATTCATATGACCAGGTACCCAGCAAAGGGTCACCTCATTTACATTGGATATCTCTTCTAACCTCTCCTTGCAGAGTTTGACGAGTTTGGATCTTATCCATGCTGCCTGCAGAGCCTTAATGGCTGCCTGGCTGTCAACATAGATGCTGATCCTTTTTCCTGTGATATTCTCCTTGCTGATCAGGTCCGCCGCCTGCTTGATAGCGAATACCTCAGCTTGGAAGACACTGCATCCATCATCGAGCCTGTAGGAGCGATGCATATCCCGAGACTCAAAGTAGACTCCTGCACCTGTGCCAACATCCATTTTGGATCCGCCGGTGTAGAGTGCCAGTTCACTTTCCGTGCGTACCAAATCACCGGTCCATTCCTCCCAGGAGGGAATTCTAATAGAGAATCTCCTCTCCCAGGAAGGAAGTCGGGTGACATAGTTCGTTACGGTTCTGAATCTCAGGACGGCCCATCGATCCAAGACTGATGCATGTCCGTGAGGACTCCTTTTCCAGAGACCTGATTCCTGTAATCTTAGCGCAGTTCCGGTTGCGGCGCTCTCGCAGTACATGTTCAGGGGTGGGAGGTTCAGCATGACTTCAAGAGCCGCCGTTGGTGTGGACTTCATAGATCCCGTCACCGCCAGACAGCCTGCTCTTTGAACCTTTGACACACTCTGAAGATAACACTTTTTCTCAAGCGCTTTCCACCAGACAACCGAGCCATAGACTAGGATAGGTCTTACCACCGCAGTGTACAACCAATGTAATAACCTCGGTTTGAGGCCCCATGTCTTTCCAAAGGCTACCTTGCACGAATATAGTGCCACATAGGCCTTTTTGATTCTTTCCTCAATGTTTTCTCTCCAACTAAGTTTAGAGTCCTGAATTATGCCAAGATAATTGGCAGATTTTCCAGGGATCAGATCTATACCATTCATACGGAGGTAGGTGTATCTTGGTACAGATCTTTTCCTTGTAAAGAGTACTTCCTCTGTTTTCGCCGGACTTACTCCCAGACCTCGCCCCTTGACCCAGCTATCCACTAACATCAGGGCATAGCTTAGTCTATCGCTGAGGACGTGCGGAAATTTTCCAGAGACTAAAATCGCAATGTCATCGGCGTAGGCTGTGACATTAAAACCCTCCGTCTCCAGAATCTTGGCAATTCCGTCGACCACAAGGAGCCATAGGAGGGGTGAAGAACGCCACCTTGTGGTGTACCTTCATTTACTCTCACCCTTCCGCATGCTCTCCCTATCGTCGAATATACTATGCGAGTACCCAGCATTTGCCCAATCCAACTGCATACACCCGGGCTTATTTGGGCCATATGAAGGCTGGACACTATTGCCTCGGTACCAACGTTGTTAAAGGCACCCTCAATGTCAAGGTAGGCACCTAGAGTGAATTCCTTGATGCTGAGCGATTTTTCTATCGTAGAGACTACCCTATGCAGAGCAGTATCCACCGATTTTCCCCTTGTGTACGCATTATATGATTGTGACAGATAACCGTCCCCAATCTCTTCATTTACGTCTCAATGGTTGATATTGGGTGAAGTGAGAGAAGGGTTTTTGTTTTGTATTTGTATTTATTTATTTGAATAATGTTTCACAGCAAGATTCATATCTTAAGGATAAAACGCTTAACACATGTATACATTTCTGATCATCTTTCCTTCCTTATCAGGCCGGCAATCCATGGAGGATCCGAGGGTGAGCTATAGCTGCCTTGACGGTCCCGGGCACGCTGCTTCCAGATATCAAGACCAAGATGTCTTGCATCCGCGAGTACTTGGTCCTTATACCAGAGGTTCGGTCTTCCTCTTCTTTTCGAACCAGGAAGGTCAGAGTCGAAGACCCTCTTTGCTGGCGGGTTGGTGTTCATGCGCTCGATGTGGCCGAGCCAATATAGTCGACGGATCTTTGCCTTTCGAGCTATATCCACATCTTTGCACAGCTCGTAGAGTTCGCGGTTCTGTCTTCTCCTCCATTCACCTTCCTCACAGACAGGACCAAATATCCCGCTCATAACTCTTCTTTCGAAAGAAAAAAAAACCAGCTCCGCCGTCCTGTTCATCGTCTAGCTTTCGGCCCCGTATAGCAAGACTTGCAGTATGAGCGTTTTGTAAAGCCTGATTTTGGTTCTTCGAGTGAGGAGTTTTGACCTAAATTGTTTGGACAAACCGAAGCAGCAGCGGTTGCCAAGGGCTGTGGTGTCGTTTGTAGAGTTTACGTATGCCCCGAGGTAGAAATCTCCTTAACCACCTCGAAATTATAGCTGTCAATCGTTAGGCTTTGTCCCAGGTGATCAGCGACGGATCGGCTTTTGCTTGACAGCATGTACTTTGCCTTATCCTCGTTGACTTTAAGACCAACTCGTTGCGCCTGCTCCTCAATGGTCGGGATAGCTTCTACAATGTCATGCTGAGGTCGCGCGATGATGTCAATATCATTCGTATATCCTACAAGCTAGACAGACTTGTAGAAGATAGTGTCTTCCCTGTTGACGCCTTCCCGTCGCGCTATCTGCTCCAGCACTAGATTGAAGAAGTCGCATGACGGCGCATCTCCTTGCTGAAATCCGGTACATGTTTCAAACGGTTTAGATGTCCTAGAACTATACTGTACGGTGCATCGCGTATTTTTTGGCGTGGTGCGACACAGCCGGATCAGTTGTCCTGGAATCCCGAATTCGGCCATCGCATCAGACAATTCTTTCCGATGAATGCTGTCATATGTGGCCCTAAAATCGATAAAGAGATGGTTTGTATCGATTTAAAACTCGCTGGTCTTTTCCAGGATTTGTCGATGTGTAAATATATGGTCTATAGTAGATTTTCCGGGGCGGAAGCCGCACTTTAAGATACCGATTAGTGCGGTGCAAAAGGGCTTTAGACGTTCACACAATATGCTGAACTGTATCTTGTATGCGACATTCTTACAAGGGGTAGGATCACCATTTATGTGGATGGAGCAAATAGAGTTGGTATTCCGGTCGTCAGGCATGCTTTTATCTTCCCAAATTCTACAGATGATCTGGTGCATGCTCCCTACCAGAACATCACCGCTAGCTTTGGAGAGCTCTGATGGCAAGCCATTTGAGCCTGTGGCCTTGTTGTTCTTCAGCTTTTGAATAACTGTGCCGACTTCTTCGATGCTGGGTGGGAGGACTATTTCAGCGGCTTGAGTTGAGACTTCCTGAGTCCCTACCACTCTCCCCTGGTCATGCTCACAGCTGCATGAAATGGTGCTTAAATACATCCACTATTCCCTGCGGGTCGGTGACAAGATTGCCTTCGCAAAGAAGAGCCTGGGTGCCTTTCTTATATCTTCCTGCAAGGCTATTAGCATTCTTATATAAGGTCCCTATTCTATGTTTGTCCCCAGACTCCTCGATATCCTTGAGCTAGGAGGCTGAGAAGATTCTTTTTGTTAGTCGCAGCAGCTTTTTTTTTCCTCTCTTCTTCTGGCTCGGTGCTCTTCTCGCACTGCTCTGATTGTTCGCTGCTCACACCCGCCATTATAACACGGGTTTCTTGTCGGGAATGGTAGGTAACCTAAGGTGGTTTCCGCTACTTCCTGAATTGTTGAGCTGCAATGCAGCCACATATTGTTGGCATTTGTGCTCGACGTAGGCATACCGGAAAGCCTTTATCTCAGTTGCTTCCTGTAGACTTGTAACCACCGGTGTGCTCAGGCGTCCAATATCGAATCTCCTCATGGTGCAGCTTTCTGACATTAGACAGTCGAGCTCTGAATCTTGCTGCTCCGAGAAAATCTTCAGAGTCAGGATGCTTGGCTTGACATCTAGGATGCTTGGCGAGTGTCTTGCGTCGATGAGTACATGGTCGATTTTGTTGGCGGTTCAACCATCCGGAGAACGCCAGGTTGCTGTGTGGATTCGTATGTGGGGGACATTTGTGCTACTTATCACCGCATTACGAACTGTCCCAATGTCAGTGAGTCGGAAGCCGTTGTCGGTTGTTGTATCGTCGAGGCTGGGCATTCCAACCAGGTCGCCAAAGGTGTTCTCCTTACCGATTTTGGCATTGAAGTCCCCGAGTACGATTTTGACACCATACTCCGGGAAAGCTCCGTAGGCGTTTTCCAATATATCATATAAGTCCTCCTTGATGGGGTTTTCAGTCTCTTCGCTAGGGGCGTGTGCACATATGAGGCTGATGTTGTAAATCTGCCTTTGATGCGGATCACAGCCAGGCGATCACTTACAGGCTCAGAGTCGATGACCTTCGACCTTACCCGCTTTCCCACGACAAATCCGCACCACACCATATGCAATCTTTTATGACAGCTGTAATATATGTCGCAATCTTTTTTCCTCATCATACCATTGCCTATCCGGCGTATTTCGAGTATTCGCAGTAATAGACGCCTTGTACTGCGGGATGGTTCCTTCCAGTTCATGAGTAGCTCCCGGTGTGTGCAGAGTTCCAACATTCGTGCCATCTCGTCTTTGAAAATCCGTCCGTTTATCCGAGGCGTTTGGCTCTTCCATAACTTGTGTTTTACTTCGGCGGGTTGTTGGCGCGCCGCACAACCCGCCCTCTTACTAGGAACTCGCCTCGAGGAGGCTGTATGTCAACTTAACTTGGGCATCGAAACAGGGATCGTTGCTGGCATCTCGCCAGCCCATGCCCTCCACATTCCTGGTTATAGATAAATTCATTTAAATTTTAAACTAGATAGATACAAGATTACAATATTACAAGTGGAATAGAGTATGTTGGTCAGGTATTGGGAGAGGGGAGTTTTAAATTTGCTTGTGTTTGTAATTCTCCTAAGCGTGATTGGCAGCGTGTTCCAGAATGTAGCATTAACAAAAAATTAGCGTTTTGATTGACAGCTAAAAGTTGGTCGAATAAGTATGATAGCGCGATTGAAACTGGGGAGAAGAAGTCTGTTGTACAAGTAATTCGGTTGATGTTATGTTGTGCAGAAGAACAATGAATTTAAACTTCACGAAGTTGTTAAAATTCATTCAAAGTAATTGTAAAGCATAATGTTACGCAATTGATCCCACTTCCGACACCAAATGTTACGAAAATTATTTCGTTCCCGTTCGTCAGGTAGTTGACTAAGCTTCTGATATCCATCCTATAAGTTTGAGTATGCATACTAACAGAGTGTTTGTTCAGAGGCCGTATAAGTCCTTTCGACTGGCGAAGTCCTTAAACGCTGTTCCAAAAGAACAGATGTTGCGGTTTTCCCACTTGTCTAAGAAGAAGTTAATCTTAGACTTGAGGGTGCCGCAGAAAGGTTCTGGGCCAATGTATTTTTCACTGGGACCTTTCCTGGCAAGCTGATCGGCAATTTCATTGCCCTTAGTCCCGATCGAATCCCGACAGCAGCCATGTCATCGAAGGTTTTTTCATGGTGCTTCTCCTCAGCGGGGTACTGACAAAACCCCTGTAGCATTGTCAAGAAAAGCTTCTCGAATCTCGCTGTTCGGAACCGGCAATAAACTGTAGGTCCCTTTCACCTATGGGAAAATAAAATCTCACACAACATGGAGGATTGAGAGAAGCTCGGCTTTGGTCCTTCATAGACTGTAACGCCAACGTAAATACATAATACCTTTGTGCCCTGGTTCCCACCAAAGTTTGACATTGTTTCTTTTGGCGAGGCATCATGGCATTCCTTGACGGTTTTTGAGTTCATGCTGTGCGAACTCAGCGCTTTAAGCGCTGCTTGGCTATCAAAGAGTATGTCGATGGTTACTTCTCTTATGCCAGTCTCCAGATTCAGTTTGGCGCATGTTAGGATGGCATGGAGTTCTGCTTGAAAGATGCTAGGACTCATTCCTAGAGCCTTCGTGATCTTTGGTCCAATGATGCGGGCGCCAGCGCCAGAAGCCATCTTGGAGCCATCAGTACACCACCTAAGGCCTTTGACATTAAGCAAGGGATCACTGGTGTCCCATACTGAGTGATTTGGGATCAATATCTCAAATCTCTTGTCAAAACTGAAGGTGTGTGGTAATGCGTCCGAGGCCGTGGTAATCATATCCAGCTCGGGAAGATATTGTAAAATGGAGATGTGTCCCTCGGGTCTACATGGCAGGCTTGTTCCCGGGCGAAGAATTCCGTACGGTTTATGCATAGGTAGCGCTGTCTTACTATCGCGGTGTATAACCAGAGGACTACCTTAAGTTAAAGTCCCCAGGTTTTACCATAAGTGCGTCGTCAGGCCCACATGGCCCTAGTCGCTTTTGTGAGTTTGAGTTTAATATTGGATTTCCAGTTGGGTCTGCGATCTAGGTCAATACCAAGGTACTTGATTTCTTCTGAAAATCCTATGTTTGTGCCATCTAGAAAGACGGAGCAGGGCTGTACCTTTCTCCTCCTCGTAAACGGGACTAAGATTGTCTGATTTGGGTTAATCGATAAACCTTCTCTGCCGCACCAGTCAGAGATAAACTGAAGTGCGAGCTGCATGTGCCCACAGGCAGCAGTTTCACACTTTTCTGTAACAATGACTACTAGGTCATCAGCATATCCGATGACCTCGTAGCCACCAGTGGTTAGCCTGCGTAGTAGGTCATCGATGACTACCGACCAGAGAAGCGGTGAAAAGACTCCTCCTGGTGAAACTCTCTTAACACTCTTTAGCCGCCGACACTGTCACTGAGACCTCCCCGCATGTGGCTTATATAATACGGTTATTTAGCATCGCCCTAATCCAGTAATTAGTGGGATGGTCCATACCCCTGCAGGATAGTGCAGGGGTGATCGAATCATACCCAGTACTATCAAAGGCCCCTTCAATGTCAAGAAAGGCACAAATACGCTACGCCACCAGGTGGTGTAGCGTATTCTCAGTAGATCGTTCTTTGCGATATGCACACCGATTGGGATGCAGTGGTATCTGATTCTCTAGAATACCTCTAGTGTGGAACTCTATCAGTTTTTCTATTATTTTTGGAAGGAACGGTGTCAAACTGATAGGGCAAAAGGATTTAGGTTCTTCACTTGGCTTTCTAATTTTGGGGACGAAGACAAGATTGATCTCCCTTAAGATTTGGGAATATATCCAAGGTTATCAGAGGTGATAAAACAGTGCTTAGGTCTCTCTTAAATGAGCCAATTTGCCCATTTCACTTTATCAGGTTTAAAAAGTCTGCCAGAGAAGCTATTCGTTCTACTGTCGATGCTATTGATGAAGTTCGTTTGATCGTCAGAGGACATCGAGTGGGGAGTGGAACCAGGAAAATGCACCTCAAGCAAAGTCTCCAGAGTTTCTCTGCGATTGACGGTAAAGGTGCCGTCTGATTTGCGAAGCAGCCCAAATCGATTTGTGTGCTCTTGGGCGCTTTATGGAATCGGGCCGTATTCCGATATTTACTCGGATTTCCTCAGCTCGAGGTTGTATTTAGTGAGAGCAGATCTATAATCAGTTCAACTACTATTCCGATTGGCTCTATTAAACTGGGATCTCCACTGTTTCCTTAGAGGTTCAAGCTGTGTATTCCACCGGGCCACACACCGCTTGTATGTACTTGTTCTGGGTGTACAGCTGTCTCTAGTGGATGAGATAAGTGCCGCATTGAGCTAGCAAGCCGCTTCATCGATATCATCTATCGATTCAATCGACTTGAGAAGCATATCTTCTTTAGCGGAGAGTTGAGCTTGGAAAAGTGCTCAGTTTCTTCGTTAGGGCTAATATCCCGGCTTAGCCTCCGTAACCCTACCAGAGATGTTGAATCTGATGTGTTGGTGGTCAGTGAAGCTTCATTGGAGACGTGCCAGTCACCAATTGCCCTTAGAATAAATGGGCTAGAGATAGGGAGGTCAAGCACCTCTTCTCTAACCGCATTTATAAAGGTAGGTTTGTTGCCTCTATTGGCAACGGTGATACAATTACTTATTAAGAATTCGAAAAGTAACTCATCTCTTTTATACGTATTGCCGCTGCCCCATTCCGTATGATCCGCGTTGGCATCTCATCCGATAATCGGGTGGTGTTTCCTCGGGTCGCAATACCTTACCAGGTCCTGTACCTCGGTAGGAGGAATCTGTTGACCGGCTCCAGGAAAGTAAGCGGAGGCGCATACGATCTCCCTAACTCCTCTATCGGTGGGGACTTCCTCAATGACGGCTGTCCCTTGTGATGGATTCTGGAATAGGAAGAAAATTTATATTAGTGCCGTTCACACATGCGGCCCTAGGAGGATAACCTCCAGTAGCGTTAACCAGTTTACGCGATCTGTTTTGCAGGCCTATAAAAGGCCAAAAGATTACTGTCGAATAGCCTAATTCATTGTCTGCTTAATCAATTAACTTTTCGAATTTAGGATATTACAAGTCAAAAGCATATGGGGCCCGAAACTTGTTTAGAATATCCTGCTCACTCCATGACGACAGCTATTTTATCGGCTCATCCTAAATCCGTTGGTTGATGTGCTTCCCATAATCCTTGTTAATAGGATCAAACTCCGACTGCTGCGCAATATCCCTTTGTTACTGCCATACAGTTATCATCGGCCATTAGGTCACAATTAAGCACTAATTACGCTCTCCACCATAACGTCCTTTACATCTCCTGGGATCGATTATCTTTCATCCTTCGACCATTAATTTCTTAATTTCTCTCCGCGTTCATCCGTATCCATTATAAATATCGAGTTTCACCCTTTTATCCATCGTGAAAACCAATACGAAGATTTGGAAACCAGCACAAAGGGGGAAGTGGTCAATCTTCCATTCTCTTGAGTCGTTGTGGTTATTTATCAACATTTTCGCGCCATTTATTCACTTTGGGGACACAATCCGACACATTCTGTTTAGCGTCTTTGTGTGCGGCTGTTGGTGATTTATTGCATCGACATGCCTCAAGCGGATGAGGTTTCAAGGACATGTCAATTGGTGAACAGTTACCGCTTGAGGACATTTCAGAGATAAACAATTTTGTGATTGAAATTTAATAATTTAATCCGCGAGATAGTAAACGTCGCGTCAGATGTTTTTGTTACAACCGTTTTTTGTACTTTTTTTTTGTTCCGTATAATCTGAAGGATTCATTGAGCATCTTGGAAAGGATTTTGTTCAGCCCAGAAGTTTGCTGCTAAATAAGTTTGTTTTGTCTGCCGTTGGATTAACGATTAAGTTTTCCCTTTCCCTTTCAACGCGACAGAGTTTTCATAATGAGATTAAAGAATGAACTATGCAAATTGCCCAGGGTACCGAGTTCGTTTTGAATGAGGTTGCAAGGATGCTCATAGACTACCTAGTGTGGCAATCAAATTAGCTCGAGAAATAAAAGAGAAAATCCTGAATCACAATGAAGTCCTCAGAATGTAGGAAGTCGTTTCTGTTCGAGTACTTGCTGAACTCCTCTTTGAATAGCATCAAAAATAAGCTCCAGATGCAAAAGTTTATAATTACATCTGCTGTGGGATTTTCCAGATTATTGACAACAGAATTTCAGGAATATGACTTTATCCTTTCAGCTAGTTGAGACAACTATGTGTAGGTATGGCGTAGGGTAAAGGATAATAACTCATTTGCATTTTGCAACTGCAATTGTCGTCCTCGGGATACTGTTTTCCAGGTGCTACACATGCATTTCGGATTGATGTCCTCATTCTAGAACCCACATGCTCGTACGGATGTATACGTACAGTGGCACTTTGCTTCCTTGATTATGCCGTTGTTCGGTGATAAATTTTCATTTTCCGCTCCACTCAAACGTTGCTAAGTAAGTGACGGCTCCCCGAATGGGTGCATCGTATTTCTCAAACGACAGGTAGCGCAACCATGGAGCGCAGTGAAATCGGTGAAAAACAAAACTGCTACAGAAACGGCTTCCAGCGATGTCACAAGATTGTGATTTATGGCATGTTTATGAGCGCGCAACATAAACAATAATTATATGACGCACACCGGCGCTCCAGATGTCGGCGGAAGGGAGATCGAATAGAAGGAGGCCAAGCAAATGGAGTTTACGTAAAGGAGCTGGATGTATGCCATTGCATAAGTCATGAATTGCTTTAGATTTAGTTCACAAGACATGTTCATCCTTTTCATTCGTCCTTACCCATTTGCCTACTACCCGCTCTTGCTCGTACATATCTTGTGACTAAGATTTGAACAAGTGCTCAAGGACGAACCATCACTGTATTCGGACGTAGCATGGTACAATTTAATTATTTACACCGTGGTAGGAGAGAGTAGTAAGAGAGGAGCAAATGTGTATATCACCTGGCCGGGACATTTATGGAAGCAGCAGTGCGCTTAATAATGTATCTGGCCGAGAAAACGATACACTTGGTAGGTAGCTCTATGCGGTAGCGATGAAGATAATTTATTCATTTTATGTAGACGAGTTAAAGGTAGGTGGATGTTGGCTCGTGTTTACTAGTTGAAATATTTGCGAAAAGATGCAGAGGATTGGAACGATGTTGTTGGGAAGATTCTTAGAAACGTCGGTTGATCTATTAGGGAATTCCTCTTTTTTAATTGACGTCATCCCAGATAGGGGAGCCTTCAAAGGATATTAGGTGTCAACTGTGTCACTGAGAAAATTATTTGCAGGAGTTCTGATTAAACATGTTCATTCCCCCACCTGGGGGGCATAATATTAGTTCTCATTAACTAAGTATTAGTTCGGGAAACTTTGTACATTCATAAGAGAGGTAGTCTTTCAAATATTGTTCCCTGGCAGACGTAGTAACCTGCAGATTTTATGTGGAATGGGTCCAGCGTCATATTTATGATGGCAGCCATAAAGTGTAGCCATAAACGAAATTGCGAAGCTCTACGGTATGCTTAACAGAGCGTATGGCTCTGAATATTGGGCACTGAAATGTTATGTTTGCTGATTTATAGCTTTGTCGGAACTGCAAACTGGGAGAATCAATACAGAACACAGCTTCAGGGCGTAGGTGCATATACGATTTATCTTCTTTGGAAGAAAGGTATATCAAGAGAATTATGCTTTTGCTAACCTTTTATAACTCTTAGTTTTGAGCACGAAGTTGCTATGGGTGAATTCGGCAAGAATGTACGACTATTTTACTAATCGATTAATCTACATAATACATTATGCGAAAATACAATTAAGCGATTTTATCACGATTGCCATATATCGTATGAAGAAATGCTTTCTAAGGACCTGTATGTTCGATTAGAATATTACTTAGAGTTTTTAAAAGTCGATGGTTTATAGAGGTATTAGACGTTTCTTCGTACTGTCTTTAGCTAAGTGACATGTAATCAGGCCACCAACTTACAAATTGAAATTAAATAAATGAACGTACTTACCTAGAGAACGCCGTGGCGCAGTAGGTAGTGTGTTGGCCTCTGACGCCGATGGCACGAGATCGAATCCCGACAATAGCCATGTAATCGAGCATGTTTTTCAAGGTGCTTCTCCTGTGCGGGGTACTGACAAAATCCCCTATAGTGTAATTGTCAAGGAAAGCTTCTCGAATTTCGCCATTCGGAATTGGCAATAAAACTGTTGGGGTCCCTTTCACCTATGGGAAAATAGAACCACACACAACATAGGTGATTGAGAGTGGCTCTGGATGATCCTGAGCCACAACCAACAAGCCTTGCCAGCTAGCACGATCGTTTGCTAGCTGTTGGTTCAGATCCCTTACCACCTGTGCGCGCCACCTTAGATGCGGCCGTCCTCTGCAACGTCTTCCCTCTTCTGACCGGAGCTGTGCTATCCATTTGCTCTACATGGGCTAGCCATTTTAGACGTTGGATCCGTAGACGTCGTACTAGGCTCATGTCGCTGTACCGGTATGATAAACGTTTTGTTGACGATCACCTCAGGATTTTCTGAGAGAGTGCTCTGCTATTCAATTGAGCCAAAAAAAAAAAAAACCGGCCAAGTGCGAGTCGGACTCGCGCACGAAGGGTTCCATACCATCTGTATATATAAATATGAAAGAGACTATGTATGTTACCTCATCAAATGACAGATATTGGTTGCAAGCAGGATTTTTTTGGATGAAAATCATGTCTGTTGTATGGGAGCCCCCCCTCAAATATTCATTTTGCTCTGTTTAGGTAGCGGTTACAGAAATACATCATCTGTGAAATTTTCAACTGTCTAACTATAACGGCTTATGAGATACAGCCTGGTGACAGACGGACGGACGGACGGACAGCGAAGTCTTAGTAATAGGGTTCCGTTTTACCTTTGGGTACGGAACCGTAAAAACAGCGGTTGGCAAGAGCTATTCCTCACCTTATTTCATTGCTGGTGTCGTTGCAGCTTGTGAGCCAGTGAGCCAAGGCAGACAAAATCCTTGACTGCCAATATTGACGTCCTGACCAAAACGTCGGTGTTGTGCGTCTTTCTTTGACGACAGCATACATTACGTTTTGGCCTCGTTTATCTTCAGACCCACTTTAGCCGCTTCTGCTTCAATGCTCGCAAAAGCTTCATTGACGTATCGCTGTATTCTCCTAATCACGGCAATATCATCAGCGTATGCGAACAATTGGGCAGACTTGAAATAGATCGTGCCTCTTGTGTTGGCCAGTGAATCCCGCACGATCTTTTCAAGGATGAGGTTGAAAAAATCACGTGACAGCGTGATTGAAGGTCTCGGTTAACTACTTACCGACCTTAGTGGAGCAGCGAGAATTCTGTATTGTCATCCTGCACAACCCGGCGAGTTTGGCAGAGATGTCAAGACGTAACATGGCCTTATAATCGACGAAGTTATAGGGCTCTCCTTTTTTATCGCCCGGGCAAACGATGCTGGGCTTCCATTCATCGGGCATGCTTTCTTCCGACCATATCTTACAGGTGAGCTGGTGCAAGTTCACAACCAACTCATCTCCAACTGCTTTAAATTACTGAGTAGGGAGGCCAACTGCGCCAGCAGTTTTATTAAACTTCAGTTTTGATATTGCTATCTTTACCTCGTCTTAGTCGGGTGGACAGAATTCCCTATGAAAATCTTTTTGTACCTTGCTGAGCCTAAAAACTCTCAGTTTACTGCTTCAGACCCATTTCCTGGGAAAGTAAACTGACATCGGCAAGGAAAACTGCAACTGAAACGTTGAAAACAGCTCAGCGTAGCTGGTATACTGCGTCGCGCGTGGCAATGACTGAGGCCATTGAATTTGCTGTGGCACTCTTCGATGGATTTAAATCGCCATGCACCGGTGGGATTCACACTGTTATGCTGCAAAAAGGTATAACAGGTACCTTCAAAAGTATAAAGGTATCACAGCTCCTTCGTACTTTGAAAAGAATTTTCACCGCTAGCCTGGCACTTGTCTACATACCTATCCCTTGGCGCAGGGTTAAAGTAGTCTTTATTCCCAAAATAGAGAAAGACGATTACTGACTCGCCAAGTATTTAGGGCCAATTAGTCTAACATCCTAGCATGGAAGCAATAGTAGAGCTCCACGTGCGCAAACCTGCCCTTCGAGTCCACTAAATGAAATGCGTATTTTGTGCATCAAAGCAATGCTCGAGCACAGGACATTGATCGCTAATGCAGTTCTTAAACAATGTCTCAATTCAATGCCTCAATGCCCCTGGAATCTATGCCCAAGTCTATCCGGGAGATGTCGCCGTTCTCTCTGTCGACTCAAATCACAGACGGCGCTAATGTGATCGTCTATTGGTGTCCGCGAAATAGGCTGTCGGTTAATCCGACATTGGACTGCTATAAGGCAGACATTACCGCGCTCCAAGAAGTGCAAGGAAACTGCTACAGAGAAAATAAACGACGCTTATTCGGATGCGAACTTGTTATTCGAGGCAGACACAAGAAAAAAGCCTTAAGCTGTATGTAAGTATGTAAGCGAACGCCTCATCTATCCGCATTAAGGCCAATCACTGCAATACAAGCTCAATATGTGTCGACGCCCCCACAGAGGAGAAAGACGACTGACGACTTCTATGTTCCCGTAGACGAAACATATGTCCAATGTTCCACTTATGATGCCAAAATGGTTCTAGGAGATTCCAATGCGAAGCTCGGTAAGAAAACTGTCTTTTAACGAGTCATAGGAAAGCACAGCCTACACAATACCACGTCAGAAAACGGACTAAGGCTAGTGGGCTTTATGGCGGAACATAATCTCGTGGTAGCAAATACACGATTCCCACACCTCAACATCCATTAGGGGACCTGGCGGTCTCCCGATCAATCGACAACCAATCAAAATGATGACATTGCCATCGACGGCAGACACTTCTCCAGCATCTTAGATGTCCAAACCTTTCGAGGAGCCAACATCGACTCAAATCATTAACTTGTTGCAGCCCAGGTACGGATGCGAATTTCCCGGAATCAACGGAGTCGAGTAAGAATACCAACATTTAACGTCGGAAAGCTCCCAAGAGACCGCCTGGACCTTCGCCGAGCTCCCTCAAGCTCTCTCAAATTGTAATGCAATCTACACAAACCATAGAATAGCAGTGGAGTCATTGTCCGAACGCCATCAGACAGGCCGCCTCGGATATACTCGGTTTCAAGCCACCATTTTGGAGGAATCCCTGGTTTGATGATGAGTGCAGACGGGCCCATGTAGAGAAACAGAATGCATCAACGGACGAGAACTGCCCGCGAGCTCTATGAACAGAAAAGGAGGAAGCAGCATGCGCTTCTGAGAAGAAAAAAGAAGAGAGATGGAGAGATGCTATTGCAGGAACGACGTTCGAAAGTTCTACCAGAAAGTAAAACCAACATGTCAAGGCTATAAAGCCTGAGAAGAACCCTGCAGGGATAAGCGCGGACAAATAATAGTGGAGTCACAGCCGATGCTGAGATTTTGGAAGAACCACTTCTGCAGACTGTATAACGGCGATTATAGTCAAAATGCTGCCGTCAGGCAGAACGAACCATTCACAATGGACGAAAACGAAAGAGAATCCCGTCTACCCAATATCAATATCGAAACCCAAGTCTTATAAAGCTGTTATAGCAGACGGCCTTCCCGCAGAACTACTCGCCTGTAACCGTTCGTATGCAATCTGATAGGTTTTTACGAGTGTGATTTCAAGCCAGGAAAGTCCAAGATAGGCCAAATATTTACACTACTGCAGATCTTGGAGAAGACCCATAAATTCCAGGTCGACACTTTTGTGGACTTTAAAGCCGCATACGAAAGTAGTAATTGAGACGAGCTATACAGAGCCATGTCATGTTTTACCATTCCTGCCAAACTCGTCAGACTGTGCTGGATGACTATGGAGTATTCCCGTTGCTCCTTTAAGGTCGGACGTGAACTATCCATGACCTTCGATGTTAAAAAAGGTTTTAAACATGGTGACGCACTGTCGTTACTGTGATGACATCATACTTGAAAAGATCGTGCGGGACTCTGCGGAGAATACAAGAGTTATGATCTACTTCAGGTCTACACAATCGCTTGCCTACGCAGATGACATTTACGTTATCGGACGGATAAACCGAGACGTCAATGAGGCGTGTGCAGGCATTGACGCAGAAGCGGCTAAAGTGGGTCTAAGGGTAAATGGGGACAAGACCAAATATACATATGTTGTCATCAAGGAAAGATGCGCAACACCGACGTCTTGGTCAGAACGTCACCTTCGGCAGCTATATTTTTAAAGTTCTCAAGGAGTTTGTCTACCTTGGCTCGATAGTGACAAGCAGCAATGACACCAGCACTGAGATAAAACGCAGAATTACTCTTGCCAACCGCTGCTTCTTTGGGCTCAAGTGGTAACTTAGTAGTAGAGCCCTCTCTCGAAAAACTAAGGTATCCCTCTACAAAAACCTTAATCATCCCGGTGCTCCTCTGCGGCGCTGAGGCTTGGACGTTATCAAAAGCGGATGAAGAAGCTCTGGGGCGTTTTCAGAGGAAAATTCTGCGTGCAATTCGCGTTTGTGTAAACGGAGAGTGGAGGAGGAGATTGAACCAAGAACGGTATGGCCTGTACAGCGACATCGGCCTAGTTAGACGTATTTGGATCCAACGTCTAAGATGGCTGGGCCATTTAGGACGACATCACCGCTCCGGCCCGACGAGTCTTTGACTCCAACCCCGAGGGACGACGCAACAGAGGACGACCGCATCTAAGGTAGCGCGCACAGGTGGAAAGGGACCTCAATCAACTAAGTGTGTGGCACTACAACTAGCATCGATTGAAAGACTGTGTTCACAGTAGTGCTGAAGTACATCCTTGTAATGTTCACTTCGTTTCTATAGTTCTATTGAATGCATGACAGAAAGTCCTTTTGAAAGCCGTATATCCGACCAACATGTATGACGTTTCATATAAGACAGATCTTACCAATCGCATGCGGTAACTACACATTATCCTTTCTCCCCAGTTTTAGATGCTTTCGTACAACCAACACACATCAAACTGAAATCAGGACCATCTGAACACTCTTACGGGAGTTAAGACCATTAAGCATTCGAATTCAATATGCACGACGAAAGTGAGTTACTGAGATATACATATATTGGAAACTGGTAACTGGCAAAAGTTTTCCAATTTTCCAAAGTACATACAATTGAGATACAATCGATTTCCTACGTCTGATGTCGCACTATTGTAGGTCGCATAGAATTTCTGTATATTCCTCAGAGTGCAACTGAAACTCCTCCGAAGAGGAACCGGGCAGCAGACTGCACACTCGTAATTGAAAGAGAAACGGTCCCTTATGCAGGCTACCTATGAATGTGACAGTTGTGCCTTTTGAATTCTAATAGTCGATAACGAGCTCAGTCGAAAAGGATTATCTCTTGTATGAAGTGAATAATAAAAATGCCTTGGCGAATGCCAGAAAAGCAGATGGATGGTATTATCCTTACGCTGAAGTGATGTACACAAGTTGAAGTAGAAAATTCATGGACCTGGTGTTATAAAGAGTAGCAGTCGTTTTGGATTTGAATGGTTACTTAGTTCTTGTGAGATTGCCCAGAAGAGAGCTTGACCTCCCTTTAAAGACGTGTACGTGTCTGTTATTCCCTATTAAGCCTTAATGCCTTTAAGATGGATTTATGAAGGGGTTCTTTCGTGCAGATTTTTTTCTATAGTCTTTCTTATTTATTCACCCAGTGGAAAGCTATTGTAATGGGGCCGATTTTGCGAATTCCTTATTTTGACATATCTCCGTGTTTCAAGGTCCGCATGTGTGTATGTACGTATGTACGTATGTGCATACCGAAGTATCCGATAATCTCGAGAGCTAAAGATGATATTGACATGAGATTAGGTTCATTTCCCACGTAATTACGCAGCTTAGAACTGAGTTAGTTTTCAGCGAAATCGGTTAAGTAATTTTTTGTTAGAAATTAAATATGAGATTGCTCGGACAGTGTTGTGGTTGTGTAAGGCCGCTGTGGCTGCTCGTGAGTGTGAACTACCCAAGGAGCAATTATTAAACGCACTCGCACATGAGTAATTGGCTGTGAGCATTTTTTATTTCGCTCCCGAACACGATTGTGTGTGCATTTATTGAAACTCACCCCTGTGCGCACTTCATATGTTCGCTAAAGAGAACGCACACTTACATATGTATGTGCACTCTGTAGGGTGGGTTCTGTTTAACGCACATGTGGAGTGCACACATGGGATTAGTTTCCATCAATGCACACACTCGCGTATGTGAGCCGAAATGAGCTGATTTACTGCTCGGGAGCTGTTTGCAGATATATAAAACATGGAAGCATTTCACTTAAACATTTTTTTTTATTTTATAATACTTTTTAGTCTAAGATGGCTTCGTTTCCTATAAAGTCTAAAATGGAAACGTTCAACAATCGAAATTACACACGCACGTGAGCAGTTTACGAGCAGTACTAGATTGTTAAATGTGCGCATATGCGTGTGCGTTTCTTTACCCTGGGTTACATGGAGCGACAGCAAATAGGCGGCTTGATGCCAACAACCCATGGTGTTTTCAGGCGGTTCCCCATCTAAGTACTGACCGCACCCGATCATTTGCTTACTTACTTAACGGGCGCTACAGTTCGGGGTGAATCTGGGCCTCAACCAACATGCCTCTCCACCTAGCACGATCTTTCGTTAGTCTTTTCCAATGCCGCACGCCCAGTTGGTTCAGGTCCCTTTCCACCTGTGCGCGCCACCTTAGGTGCGGCCATCCTCTATTTCTTCGTCCCTCGGGGTTGGATTCAAAGGCTCTACGGGCTGGAGCTGTGGTGTCCATTCGCTCTACACGGCCTAGACATCTTAGGCGTTGGATCCGTAGACGCCTGACCAGACTCATGTCGCTGTACAACCCTTACAGTTTGTGATTGAATCTTCTCCTCCAACCCTCCTCTATGTTTATGGCACCGAGAATCTTTCTCTCGAAACGACCAAGGATTTCCTCCTCCGCTTTAGATAAAGTCCATGTTTCTGCGTCGTATAACAGGACCGGGATAAATAAGGTCTTATATAAGGTCAACTTGGTCGTACGAGAGAGGGCTCTACTTCTCAGTTGCCTCTTGAGCCCAAAGAAGCAGCGGTTGGCAAAAGTAATTCTGCGCTTGATTTCGAAACTGGTGTCGTTGTTCCAAGTCACTGCGAAGCCGAGGTATATGAAATATGAAGTCCTTAATTACCTCGAACTTAAATCTGCCAATATGCACGTTCTGTCCAAGACGTCGGTGGTAAATGTCCGTTTTCGATGACAGCAGATATTTAGTCTTGCCCTCATTAACGGCCAAACCAATTTTTGACAGCTCCATCTCAATACTCGCAAACGCCTCATTGACATCTCGCTGCGATCTATCTATTATGTCAATGTCGTCGGCGTATGCAAGGAGTTGCGAGGATTTGAAATAGATTGTGCCTCTTGTATTGGCCTGTGATTTTTGCACAATCATTTCTAATATGATGTTAAAAAAATCACACGACAACGCATCGCCCTGTCTAAATCCTTTCTTGACTTCGAAACTATCGGTCAGTTCTGCACCGATTCGGATGTAGCACCGAGCATTTTCCGGGGTCATCCTGCACAGTCTGACGAGCTTAGCAGGTATGTCAAAAATAAACACGGCGTTATACAGCTCGTCTCTAATTACGCTGTCCTATGCGGCCTTGAAGTCGACTAATAGATGGTGCATATCGACTTGAAATTCATTGGTTTTCTCCAGGATCTGCTGTAGTGTGAAGATTTGATCTATGGTGGACTTCCCTGTTCTGAAGCCACACTGATAAGGATATATCAGCTTGTTTACGAATGGCTTCAAGAGTTCACACAAAACGAAGATCTTGTATGCGACATTAAGGAGACTTATTCCTCTATAGTTGGCGCAGTCCAAGGGGTCTCCTTTTTTGTAGATCGGGCAAACAATGCTGAGACGGGAAAGCGTGACCATATCTTACAGATGAGCCGGTGCATGCTCCTAACCAGCTCACCCCCAGCGGCTTTGAAGAGCTCAGCAGACAGTCCATCTGCGCCAGCAGCTTTATTCGACTTGAGTTTCGACAAGACGGAATTCTCTGCGATCTTCGTCGTTAAAAAATGGATCATTCTGTCTGACGGCGGTATGTTTGGCTGTCATCGCCGTTATACAGTCTGCAGAAGTGTTTTTTCCAAACTCTCAGCTTCGACTGCGATAATACTACTAGGTGTCCGTTCTCATCCTTACAGGCCTCCGTTCGGGCTTTATAGCCTTGAGACATTCGTTTTATCCGCTGATCAAATCTTCGAACTTCGCGCCTGCAATAGCACCTCTCCAGGTTTTCAATCGCCCGCTTCTCGTGCTCTTACTTTTTTCTCTTGAGAAGCTTATGTTCCTCCGTTCTCTTAAGCTCGTAGAGCTCACGAGCCGCTCTTGTTTTTTTGTGTTACCGCACCCGATCACGTTAACTTTAATAAAAGAAGAACAAAATGCATCATAATCGGTCCATTCGTTCAGGAGTTAAGATGCCACAGACAGACACATAGACACCCAGACACCTCAAACTTATAACACCCCCTTTTTGCGTTGGAGGTTAAAAATTAAAAAATATGAAATTAAATGGGTGTCCTTTTTTCCCACTGGGACGTTAGTCGTGTGGGCCTTGCGGGGGCACCTAGGCCATATTTTTTCTTCAAGCACTCATTATTCAATATAGCTTTTCCGCCGCCATTTGCGATCCTCATTTGCGAGCCTACTCTTGTCGTTTTTTCCCCAATTAGACTAAGAATAATGAACTACATGCGACGTACTTTCATCCCCCATCAATCACCCAAGTAGGTAATATCTGCGTGCGACAACAGATGTCTGTTAATACTCCCTCCCTTACATCAACCCCTACTAAAACAATTTCACTCATTTAGTCCATGCTGTCGAGGTGTATATTGCAGATGCTTTATTCAGGTTCACTTTTATACAATTAATTGCTCCACGTAAAATGGCATCATTTTCATTCCAAGTGACTGGCTAATGGCAACAAGTCAACTCTCTAGATCAATGGATTCATGACCACTGAACGAGTGTTTCTCAGTACAATGGAAGCTTTTGGAATGACGCTTGTCTGCTGAGATTTTTTTTCATGCCTGATGCAAATGACTCTAATTTCCAAAAATAATTTCTTCCTATTTCCTAGAACCACAAAGCGTTCCGTGCTGTGAAGAATACGAGTTTGTGGTAGGAACGAAATCAACAATGAATTTTACTCTCAAGACTGTAACTGCCATCCGTATACTCGTATATACAGGAAGAGATTTGGTTTTCAGAACGCCGGGAGATCAGGTGAAACATAATATAAATAATAACGTACGTGACTGGAGGCATTTGTTGTCCGTAGACGTCCTCTTAACCATCAATCTATGGATAATTATACCGTTAAAAAGGATCTGTTTTCACTTTTTGCCCCTGGGAGGCTAATAACAAGGAAATTGATCTGCTTCCTCCATGATTTAGTGTTTTGTTCAGCTCGCAGCATTGTTGAAGTAGACAGTACATGGGAGGACATTTTTCTTGTTACAAGTTATCAAGGATTATCGGATTCTTTTCCTCAACTTCTGAAATTCGCAAGAAAAGTTTCGCCACGGCTTAAGCAAACGAATGAGTTTAGGCCGCGATAGGTCCATTGTGCTACCAATTGAGTCGGCTTGGTCATCGTTACTCCCGGAACCATTGCATGCTTTGAATATGAATATGATCAAAACGGATTTCGGATAGATCCCCCCGTTCGTCATAGAAGTATTCTCCCAGAAATAGTCTTCTTGAAGAGGCCTACTGACCTGCTTTTCAGGCCAGCAATCCACGGAGGATCTGAGTTTGAGCTATAGCCGCCTTCCATCCTTGACGGTCACGCTGCTTCTAGTTGTCAAAACCAAATTGTCTTACTTGGTCTTTATATCGGAGGTTCAGCCTTCCTCTTCTTCGCGATCCAGGAGGCTCGGAGTCGAGGCCCTCTTAGCTGGAGCGTTGGTGTTCATGCGCTCGATGTGGACGAGCTATATATCCATACAGCTCGTACAGCTCGTAGAGTTCGCGGTCATGTCTTCTCCTCCATTCAACCTCCTCACAGACAGGACCAAATGTCCGGCTGAAAATTTTTCTTTCGAAGGAACCCAAAAGCGGCTCCGCCGTCCTGCTTACTGTCAAGCTTTCGGCTCCGTACAGCAAGACTGGCAGTAAGGAATTTGTAAAGCATGACTTTGGTTCTTCAAGTTGTTTAGACAAACGGAAGTAGCAGCGGTTGCCAAGGGCGCTTTTATACTGGATCTCCACTGTGGTGTCGTTTTCGGAGTAAACGTTAGCCCCAAGGTAGACAAACTCCTTAACCATCTCGAAATTATAGCTGTTAACCCTATATATTATGTCTCAGGTGGTGAGCAATTGGTAATCTATCTTATCCTTTTTTTTTTTAGAGACTCGCGCAGGTTCAAGAGTTCTATATTCTCTTATGATGTGATGGACACACAACCTGAACGGAGTGCAGTGGTTTGGGTCGTTGACGTTCGCTCACTAATCTCAGGGGTAGTTGTCCTAGATATGACGAGAGCCGACCAAATTCCGCGTTGGTTATAGTCAGTAGTAATTCGTTCGAGCACTTTAGTATTGCATACGCAGAGGATGAATTTTCAGTTGACCATATACTGTGAGTGTTATGCCTGCAGCAGTACGTCTGGTCACTTTTCATTCACCTCTGTGTTGCATACTTTTTGTCCGCATAGGAATTATTGTATTTTTTCTTGGCTATGAACGAACTTGAACTTTAGACCTTCAGCTCGACGGTCGATTATGTTAACCACTGCACCACGGCCCCCTCCTCCTCCGTGACTTTACCAGCAAATTTAACTTTCACCTCTTCCTCCATCGCCGTGAAAGCTTCTACAATATCACTCTGAGACCGCGCGATGATGTCAATATCATCCGCGTATTCTAGTAGCTGGACAGACTTGCAGAAGACAGGGTCTTCCCTATTGACGCCTGATCGTCGCACTATCTGCTCCAATACCAAATAGGGGAAGTCACACGACAGCGCATCTCCTTGCCAAAATCCGAGGCATGTTCTAAGCGGTTAAGAGATCCTAGAACCAAACTGCACGGTGCTTCGCGTATTTTTTTAGCGTGGCGCGACACAGCCGGATCAGTTTTCCTGGGATCGCCGAATTCGGGATCGCATCAAAAATTTCTTTGCTATGAATACGGTCGTAAGCGGCCTTAAAACAGATAAAGATCGATTTGAAACTCGCTGGCCTTTTCTAGTATTCGTCGAAGAGTGAATATTTATAGTCGACTTGCCGGGCCGGAAGCCACACTGGTAACTGCCGATTAGTGCTGTGCAAAAGGGCTTTGGACGTTCTCACAGTACGCTGGACAGGATCTTGTATGAAACGTTGAGCAGGGATATACCTTTATAGTTCTAGACCGCCTTTTTTTGTGGAGGGGGAAAAAAGGGCTGATATTTTAGTAGTCGGGCATGCTTTCATCTTCTCAAATTCTACAGATGATCTGGTGCATGCTCTCTATCAGAACACCGCCGCGAGCCTTGAAGAGCTCTGTTGGCAAGCCATCTGAGCCTGCGGCCCTGTTGTTCTTCGATTTTTGAATAGCTGTGTCGAACTTCTTCGATGCTAGGTGGGAGGTCTACTTCAGCGACTGGAGTTGGGATGTTCTCAGTCCCAGCCACTCTCTCTTAGTCATGCTCGTTAAGCAGTTGCTGGAAACGCTGCTTAAATACATCAATGCTCGCTTCGGGTCGGTGACAAGATTACCCTCGTAATTTCGAAGAGCCTGGGTGCCTTTCTTGAAGCCTCCTGCAAACCTTTTTGCTTTCTTATAAAAGGCCCGTATTTTATGCTTGTTCCTAGACTCCTCGATATCTTGGAGCTGGGAGGCCAAGAAGATTATTTTCTTTAGTAGCAGCCTTTTTTTTCTCCTCTCTTCTTCTGGCTCGGCATTTCTCTTGCGCTGCGTGCATTGGTTTGTCGCCGCAGCGCTTTTTGGTACACCTCGTCGGTGGCTGCCTTTTTCTGATCATACTCTACATCATACTACGGGGGCGAGGCTAGGTCAAGGCAATTGTATAGGGGTTCGGATGGAGGTTCTTCCTTCTAATGTGCTGATTCCTTAAGTCGCAACGCCGATTTCTTTGCATTTTCCTTACCAAAGAGATTAGAAGTTTGACATAGTTAGATCTGCATTATGCCGTTTACCACACTGCCGCACACCCAGTTGGCTGAAGTCCCCTTCCACCTCTGTGCGACATCTTAGGTGTGGCCGTCCTCTGCCTTCTCGTCCCTCGGTGTTGGATTCAAAGACCCTCCGGATTGGTGCTGTGGTGTCCGTTCGCTCTACATGGCCTAGCCATCTTAGGCGTTGAATCCGTAGACGCCTGACCAGACTCATGCAGCTATACAGCTCGTAAAGCTCGTGGTTGAATCTTTTCCTCCATCCCCCGTCTGCGTTTATAGGACCCAAAATCACAAGCAAAATCTCTCTTTCGAAACAGCCAAGGACTTCCTTAATCGCTTTTAATAGTGTCCATGCCTCTGCGCCGTTCAGCAGGACCGGGATAATAAGGGTCTGGTATAGAGTCAACTTTGTCGTTCGGGAGAGGGCTCTATTACTCGATTGCCTCCTGAGCCCAAAAAAACGGCGATTGGCAAGACTGATTCTGCGTTTGATTTCCGAACTGATGTCGTTGTTCCAGGTCAATTCGGAGGCAAGGTAGACGAAGTCCGTAACTACCTCAAACTTATATCTGTCAATACAAACGTTCTGGGTAAGACGTCGGCGGTCAGCGTCCTTTTTTGATGACAGCGTATAATTAGTTTTGCCCTCATTTACTGCTAAACCAATTTACATTCAAAAATATCAGGTCAGGTTTTAACCGATTCGGATAGAGCAGCGAGCATTTTGCAAAGTCATCTTGCATAGTCTAGCCTGGCCTGAATCCGCACTGATAAGGACCTGTCAGCTTATTTACAATAGGATTCATGCATTCACAAAAAATGGCAGAGAATGTTTTGTAGGTTTGAGACCGTCGTGGCGCAGTGGTTAGTGTGTTGAACTCTGACGCACGATGAGCGATTTCGGATTCCGATAACACGAACGCCATCAAATGTTTGTCTCTGGCAAAATCCCCCGTAGTATGCTTGTCATGAAAAAGCTTCTCGACTCACACCGTTCGGAATCGGCATTAAACTGTAGGTTATGGGTGATTAAGAAGTTTGGCTCTGGTCCATCATGGGCTTTAGCGCCAGCAAGGAAGAAGAAGTTGTGCATCGGGCAACCGATGTTGAGACTCTATTCCTCGGGTATGCTCTCCTCTGACCATATCTTACAGATGAGCTGGTACAGTCCATCTGCGCCAGCAGCTTTATTCGATTTGAGTTTCGATATGATGATAGTTCTCTGCAATCTTCGTCGTTAAGAAATGGATCATTCTGCCCGACCGCAGTATATCGACTTTCATCGCCGTTTTACAGTTTGAAGAAGTGGTTTTCCATATTCTCAGCATCGACAGCGATTCTACTACTTGGTGCCCATTTTCATCGCTACAGGCATCCGTTCTGGTCTTATAACCTCGGATTGTTCGCTTTATCTATTGACAAAACTTTCGAATGTCATACCCGCAGTAACACCTCTCTAAGACCCCGATCGCGCGCTTCTTGTGGTCTTTCTTCTTTCTCCTGAGAAGCTTATGCCCCTCCCTTCTTTTTAACTCGTAGAGCTCACGAGCTGCTCTTGTTCTTCTATGCAGCAATACTTTATATACTATATATGTTAGAGAGAGCATAAGGTAGACGCCGTCGGTAAAAGGACGAGCGGTTTCTGGCGATAGTAGCCTTCTGATATCATAACTTTGTATTCTTACTCTAATCGGCTTCGTTCTTGATATCCATAAGCGCATCTTGGCTTCTACAAGATAGTGGTCCAAGTCGATTTTAGCTCCTCGAAAAGATCGACCATCAAGAATGGTACAGGAGTGTCTGACGTCGATCGCCATGTGATCAATCTGGTTAGTGATTGATTGATTTGGCGAACGCCAGGTTCTTTTTGTATATACCTAGAGGTGCAGGACGCGCGTACTAGTTAGAAGGAGATTTCGCCCGATAGCAAGATCAATCAGCCTGTGTCCTTTATCGGATGTGGGGTCATGTAGGCCTTGTTTGCCGATGACTCGTTCAAAGATGCTTTCCTTACCCAGCTAACATTTAAGTCTCCTAGTACAATTTTGAAGTCGTTGCTGGTACATTGGGCATAAGTTCTATCTAAGAGATCCTAGAATTCATCTTTGGTAGAGTCAGCCTTGTCCTCCATGGGGGCGTGAACGTAGACCAAGCTGATGTTAAAAAATGTAGCTTTGATACGGATCGTTATAGGACGTCCACTCACATGCCGAAAGTTTAGGATTTTTGGTCTTAGTCCATCTCGAACAACGTTGTCCTCTCTCCCTATAGCATTCGCCGTAGTAGATGTCGCAGATTTTCATTCGCCTTATACTCGGTCCATTCCAACGCATCCACTAGATGGCGGCTAGGCTCGCTAGGCCCTTTGTTATTCTTTTGCGATCCGGATGTCTAAGGAGTTCATATTGGGGGCCAACAATCCGCTATCAATATGATATGTTTCTTTTCACCCCGAACATATCACGAGAAGGTATGCTTTAAGTATTTCGTTCCTTTCAGAGCCCGGAAGTACTTCCTTACCCCGACAACTACGCTTCATATCACGATTCGACAACAAATTATATTAGAACAGTGTGGGATGTAGACACCAATGATAAGCTGTTCCCAGTATGTTGTATTAATTCCATTGAAATACAAAATATTTGCTTTCATCTAGAAACTATTGATTCAGTTGACAAGTTTGACACGATTTTAATACAAGTGGGAGCAGCTGTATTATTGGCGTAGCTGAACACTCTGTCCATGTCAACCAAATTTAGTTTGAAATACTTCCGTGGATGTTGTATGACCGAAGTCGTAAAAAAAATTAAAACTCTCGGTGGCGTATGCGTAATATTTTGATGTTAACTTAAACCATAATATGATTTCTGTGCCAATTAGCCCCGTTTAGTGTCAGCATCGTATGTATTGAATGTATTTGAATAAGTCTACCCCCTTTAAACCCATTACCAGCTCAAGCTCGACGAACTCGATAAACTAAATTCGTTCCAGAAACTTCTCATAACACTCCCTATTAGTATACATTAACAAAATTAAATTCTCAGGGTAGATAAGAAAAGG
Source organism: Eumerus sabulonum (assembly GCA_951905685.1). Classification (NCBI taxonomy): domain Eukaryota; kingdom Metazoa; phylum Arthropoda; class Insecta; order Diptera; family Syrphidae; genus Eumerus; species Eumerus sabulonum. Next base: position 43,650,105 of record OX645064.1, read on the forward strand.
ATTCCGAATACAAATTTGGTCCTCGCGGCTAGTGTTGTGGGGCAATCTTCCCTTTGAAAAAAAAAAAATTTAAATTACAAAATGAAAACTGCTTTGTAACGTATCGTATGGATCAGCAAATCATTCGGTCTACCCTTAGGACAATATTTTGATACCTTCTTTCCATACTCATATGGAGCGTTACAACACATGTGTGCCAGCGCTGCAAATATTTAGAAACTTGGGTCAAGGGGTAACCAAAATATCCGTTTCGTATAGATGTGTATAATTTTTAACTGAAGGTAAATTAATACAATGAAATGATTAGGTTTTCGTTTTTAGGGTTCCGTACCCAAAGGGTAAAACGGGACCATATTACTAAGACTTTGCTATCCGTCCGTCCGTCCGTCCGTCTGTCACCAGGCGGTATCTCATGAACCGTGATAGCTAGACAGTTGAAATGTTCACAGATGATGTATTTCTGTTGCCGCTATAACAAAAAATACTAAAAACAGAATAAAACTAGGTGCGACCCGCAAGGCCCGCACGACTAACTTCCCAGTGGGAAAAATAAACACCCATTTCATTTCGTTTTTAGCCCCCGACGCAAAAAGAGGGGTGTTATAAGTTTGAGGTGTCTGTGTGTCTGTCTGTGGTATCGTAACTCCTGAACAAATGGACCGATTATGATACATTTTTTTTTTTTTTTTTTGTAAAGCTAACGTAATCGAAATTTGTGAAAATCTGTTCAGGTTTTTCAGAGTCATTAACTATTTTGGTAAATTGCGCTAGGATTCTTAGACGAATAATGGGTAATGTATCGGTCTTCGTCCGATCACCGCAATCAACCAGCATCGGGTGCGGTCAGTACTTAGATGGGAAACCGCTTGGAAACACCGCGTGTTGTTGGCATCAAGCCGCCTATTGCTGTCGCTCCATGAAACCCAGGGTAAGGAAACGCACAGTCATGTGCGCACATTAAACAATCTATCTGCATGATGAGATAGTTGATCATCAAAGTGTACATTAAATTCAAATCATTTATCTTACCTGACAGCAAGGAGGTGAAGAGGTGAATAACAATAATTATGGGAAAGAGGTTTGCAGCTTGGATTAATATATTCAGGACACAATAGGGATCAAAGCTTGGAAGTGTGTTATTGGTTGTGGGATATGATAGAAAGTTAATCTCACAACAATTGAATTTGTTGCAACATTTGCAACATCTTAACCTATCAGGATGGAAAAGGAGGGGAATAGCAATTGTACAAATAGTTGTTCGTAATTATAGAAAAAAGGGTTGCAGCTAGGATTAATACATCAAAGACACAATAGGGATCAAAGTTCGTAAATTTGCTACTGGTTATGGGATATTGTCGACTAACCTTAGGTCAGTATGTGACCAACGGGTTATTTTGGATGAAAATCGTGTCTGTTGTATGGGAGCCCCCCTTAAATATTAGGTCCCACAGCGGACCACTTACAGCCGAACAACTTGCGGAGGCCCTGGACTGCTATAAGGCAGATACTACCACAATCCAAAGCGATGAGAAACTGTGACATCTATTACGGCGACTGCTACAAGGAGAGAAGACAACGCTTATTCGGATGCGGATTCGTTATTAGAGGCAGACTCATGCAAGAAATCTTGAGCTCCGGGCATATAATAGAACGCTTCATAATAATTCGCATCAAGGCCAAATTCGCCACCATCGGCCTAATTTGCGTTCACGCCCCCACCGAGAACAAGGATGACGCTACAAAAGACATCTTCTATGACGTCCACGATAGAACATATGTATACCCAATGTCCCAATTACGATGTTAAAATCGTTCTGGGAGATTTAAACGCGAAAACGGGCAAAAGCCATTGCCAAGCATAGCCTATACAGCATGACCTCCGAAAATGGATGTAGGCTGATAGACTTCGCAACGGTTCGAAGAGGTGGAGCAGTGCTATCGCAGGAACGGCGATCGGAGATCTTACCAACGAATAAAACAAACAGGGATAAGATGCCAGAACTAAGGCCTGGAGCGACGAAAATGGAAACCCAGTAGTGGTGCTAAGAATCTGATAAGACTACTTGTGCAGACTGTATAATGGCCATGCCGAAACAGATTCCACTATCAGCTAGAATCATCCATCCCGAAAGAACGATGATAGTAGAGAAATCCGCCCCCTGGCGTGGACGAAGCCAGGAATGCTTTTTCTGAGCTTAAGTCCAACAAAGCTGCTAAAGCATACAGACTATCTGCCGAGCTCTTTAACGCAGCTGGAGATGACCTGGTTGGGAGTGGGCCCCAGCTCATCTGTACGATATGGTCAAATGACTGCATGCTCGATGAATGGAATCTTAGTATCGCTTGCCGGATCCACAAGAAAGGAGACCCCTTTGTCTGCGCAAATTACAGAGATATAAGTCTCCTGAACATCGCTTATAAATTCTTCTCTGCTGCACTGTGTGAACATCTGAAACCTTTCGTTAATAAATCGATTGATCCATATCAGTGTGGCTTCAAGCCCGGGATGTCCTCCATCGACCAAATATTCACACTGCAGAGGCAGAGATGGCTAAAATGTGACTGGCAGTAAATGAGGGCAATGTAATATATAGCATATATATGCTATCCTCTTGGCCAGGGCGCACATAAATATTGGCAAGTATAATTTGGAGGTAGCCAAAGACTTCATCTACCTAGGCTTCGCAGTGACATCAGTGCCAAAACCAATCGCAGAATAACTCTTGCCAACCGCTGTATCTTTGGCATCGGGAGGCAATTGAGAAACAGAGCCCTCTCTCTGAAAACCGAGGTGGCCCTATACAAGACCAATATCCGCCCGGTCCTGCTTTATGGCGCAAAGACATGGAATTTATCGGAAGCGGATCGGGAGTCCCTTGACCGTTTTGAGAGAAAAATTCTGCGTACGATTTTCGGTCCGACCTGCATAAATGGGGAGTCGAGAAGACTTAATAGTGAATTGTACGGGCTGTACAGCGACATAAACGTAGCACGGCGCCTGCGGAGCCAACGCCTAAGAAGAATAGTTCACGTAGAGCGCATGGAAATTACAACTCTGGGCCGGAAGGTCTTTGAATCTAGCCCTGAGGGGCGACGCGGTCAAGAACGGCTAAGTTAAAGGTGGCGCACACAAGTGGAAGAGGACCTCAGCCAACTACGCGTGCGGCACTGGAGACTGATGGCGAAAGACCGTGCCAGTTGGAGGGGTTTTTGAAGGAGGCCCAAGTTCGCCATGAACTGAAGAAGAATACTCGTGATATTACAACCGTGCTAATATAGTCGGTGTTTCATGGTGTCTACCTGAAACCAAAACGTAACAGCCACAAATGTGAGATGGTATCACTTGGGAGTCAGACCAACCTTGCGTCTGTAATAATGACGACATTTATGTAAATAAAGAGAGACGCTGTCGTCACATGTTCCTATATTACCCGAAGCAAATGCAAAACGTCAACGTAAAATCCCCGGGTAGGTTGAAATGTAGCGAGGCTACCCAATACCGGATAAAGAATGGTCGATGCCTAAGGGTACGATTCCAGAAATATTGAAGCTTTTTCTTTCATACGCTTACTTGTGAGTGCTTCGTCGTGTCGGGAGAAAAATGAAAATGAATTTTATAATGTATCTGCAAAGGGAATTTTATTTCGGGACCGTCGGTAAAGGGATTGTGTTTTTATTTTATTCATTTGTTAACCTTTGGCCTTTGGCGCGGGATCATGTTATTGGAGTATGAGGGCACGCATACAGGTGGTGGTAGAGAATAGTGGTGGGATGTGAAGTGAAAGAAAAAAAGATGGAATTATGGCGGAAGGGAAATGACTAAAAACAAAATTGTTTCTTTATTCGGGATATGAAAATGTTCATCCGGCTATTTGGAATTCACATGAAATTCTGACAGGTGGGTAGTGGTAAATACTCTTTTTGATTCCTATATCCGCTCGATAACACTAGAGAGATACCAGAAAATAGAGACTGTATTCATTAAGCTTGCGCAGATACAATCACTTAGTATTCCAGCAACAATACTCAGTTCTCAGTGCTTGCCTTTGCTCTGTACTCGCCTCCGAACCGAAGGCGCTAGAATATAGGAAAAAGGGAAAAAGCACATTTTCTGTTATCTATGGAAATTGGTTTTGAAATCGCCGGCTGGTGCAAGTATTTAGCGCTAGTATAAATAAACGGAATAGACATCCGGGCTACCATATACGTATGTACATATAGACGCGCAAATAGCACACTCAAGTCTCGTGTACGGTGTTATTCCACTATATAGCCACCTGAATTGAGATGTTATCAGCGGAGAGCGGCATATTATTAAGATAGCTTCTTAGGGGATGCTCATCAATTTGTAAATGAAGTCATTTGGTTAGGCCGTAATGGATATGTCGAAATATTGGCGTATCTCTAAAAATAGATAAACGATGGCTGGAAGGGTAGTATTGTTTATGTCTCAATTCACTTGAAATCTTCTCCAGCTGATATTGTTTACATTATTGTTTCCATCTCTCTTCCTATGAGGTGATAAGGTGATGCTATTAATATCCTGGGAATGTGGATTTTCCCCATGGGAATGTTAACCTGGTTAAGAGCGTAATTGTACTCCTTTACTGTTTTAAAAGTGCTTAGTAAATAAGCGACAATTTCAATAACATGGAGAGAGAAGGACACTTTCCCGCCATAAAGCGCCGAGACTAGTAGAGAAAACCCTACCACAACAAATATTTATTTTTGCACGACAGCATATTACTAGGTCGCAAGTGTATCTATGTTGATTCTTCACTTCCATGTCGTTCCGTCAACAACCCAACATGTTGCCGCAACATTTTAGAGAAGCCTAACAACGGTATAGAATTGCTCCCCGAAATTGGTGGCTGGTCGAGAATCCTCCCCTACTAGGTTGGCTGTTGTTCGTACTGGCGCTCATTTAGTCTCTTGGCAAGCTTTAAACCGAAAAGTTCACTTTTCCACGAGCGGGTCGGTGAAAATTTGCTTATTTTGTTTATTTTTCTGAATATACCAACAACAACACAATAAAAGGAATAGGAGAAAAAAAAAAAACAATTCGTTTCTGTTGTTGGCGGTCCTTCAGATACACAGGTGTACTGGATATCGAGGTGCGCTTGATTTGCTATATCTATCTATGAATATCGCCAGTTGTCGAGTGAGCTCCTTTGTTGTATGGGAGATGTAAATAAATGTTAATATACACAGAGTGGCATTCTGGTTAAAGAGGTGTATCTTTACACAGCAATTCCATATCTTCGGCTAAGTGTTGTGTTTTATTTCGGGGCTATTTGGTATTCGGAGTGTATGCCTTCAGAAGAGTAACTTTTGTGTGTTATTTTCTAGTCGCCAGGTCGTGTGGTGGCGTTTCAAGTGCAACATCTTGTGGTGACGTAAAAGCCATTAATATTGTCTGTAGGTTATGGGTTGTATTTAGGGTTGTGTCCCTTCTGGAGCTAGTGTTTGGTGAAAGAAATAATAAAAATAAAATCTCTAACATCTGACCCGCTGGTCGTGATCCAGGGGAGTATAGGAAAATATGTATGTCCTTGAGAAAGGAGTTAAGTTTTTACGTTATTGTTTGTTCTTTTGTGTTTTGTTTTGTTCTCGTGAATAATTTACATTATCCTTCGTCTTCTCTTGTCGATTGGATTATGTAGAAACTTTCTAGAGATAAATGTGTTTTTCCCTCTTCTTTCGACAGAAATCTAATCAAGATCTAGTGGAAAAGAAAAGATGATCTCCATCCAGCGAGTGCTTGAAAAGAAAGATAAATAGTCATTGTTGTCATAACAGTGGTCCGGGCAGTCAAAAGAATATATAAAATAAAATTAAACAATTTACGATTTAGTGGATACACGGTCTACCCTTTGCTTATAACTCTCGGTGAGTATTTCTCAATTTCTTTGTTTCACATAAATACTATTATACTTAAGCCTTAATTACAATTGTGGACATTACGGTATAGTTGTTGGTCCCTTGGGAGAAGATAAATGAGTTTGTTTTTTTCTTCGTGTGCTAAGCCTGATCTGTCGTTTCTGGATATCGCCAACTATTTCACCCCACTTATGGCTATTCCACATCAAAGAAACCCCACCAAACACCGAAGCTTGGATTCACTATCCTCTACCTTTTATGAGCTCCTTAAAGCTGTTCAGTGTCCTAATAGCTAGCGTGTTGGGACTGTTCTCCTTGTTTTCTTTTTATTGTGAACAATATTTATTATTCCATTATACAGTAATGCACTTATTCCTCTGTAATTCCCTCTTTATTAACACTTATCAATTATTTAGCTGTGAAATTGCCACGCAATGCGGTCGATAGTCAACCACAATCACCCGCGACTGCTGTTGTAAGGATTATATAACGCCCGGTAGGTTTGTGATGTTCCCTTGGGGAAAGTAAGTTACCCTACCCTACCCCATAAGCACGTTTCGGCATACATATGTATTTCGAAATGATAAGGAGCAAAGAACTGGGTATACCATAGGTGTTTAGTTCCGGTTGTTTACACCTTCCAGGTAATCAATCATTCATGGCGAATTTTCTGATTTTCAGCAATAAAGTGAGTTAACATTTCTCTTTCCAATTTACACGCATTGTGACCAGTCGTTAGGTGAGCAGGGATGAAGGTAACTATTCTTGGCAATGATTGGTGGTAATGTGGGTGTTTCCTCTACAATTAGGGCTATGAATTCTTTGCGTCCTATATTCGTGATAATTGGAAAAATGTCGGGTACAGTATATTCATTTTACCTCTAGAGATTAAGCAACTTCATTGATTCATTAGGCAAACATTAGCGTGGATGTCAAAGTTTATTTTGAGATATTATTAATTTAGAAATGTTAAAAACCAAACAATGTATGTATTAAAAAATACTTGCTCTACACACAAAATCACGGCCCGAATAGACGATTCTTCCGCCATTCTTCCCGAAGTCCTTGCGTCTCCCAGCACTTACAGATTCGCTTGTCTTCGATTTCACCTTAAAAATAATCGCATCCGCCGCTTCATTAGAAGTGACGGAAGACCATACCCCTTTCCTTCGCATGTAGTGCGAAATAGCGAGGAAGTTAGCTATGAGATACTCTAACATATGTACATATATAAAAATGATCAGATCTTGGAGAGTAGGGAGATTTGCGTAGCTGGCCCAGCTATGACATCAGCATTGTACTAGAAGACTTCAATGCTAAACTGGGTAAGGAAAGTATATTTGAACGAGTCATCGGAAAACACGGCCTACACGACACTACATCCGATAACGGACACAGGCTGATTGATCTTACTATGAGGCAAAATCTCCTTCTAGCAAGAACGCGCTTCCCTAAATACACAAAGGCACCTGGCGGTCGACCGATGAATCAATCACTTACCAGATTGATCAAATCGCGATCGACGGCAAACACTCCTCCACTATACTTGATGTTCAAACTTTCCGAGGGGCTAACATCGAATCGGACCACCGGAGTAGAGTAAGAATACAAAGTTATGACGTCGGACAGCGATAACGGAGGCCCTCGCATGGCTCAAGATCAATGTAATATCCGCTAAGAATATTATCATTTGCACGGACAGCCAATCTGCGATAAAATCCCTGGCCGTGGTAACCCGCAAAGCAAAAACATCCCTTTACTGCCGCCTATCTCCAGACGAGATGGCTGAACAGTTCAACATAAAATTACTGTGGTTTCCCGGGCATAGGGATATTCCAGGAAACTGCGCGGCCGACGAACTGGCAAAATTAGGGTCAAGCACACTCAGTATTCCTACCCTTGGGTAGCTAGAAACAGCAATATGTGCGGTAAAGCACATGATAAAACCGTAGAGGTTATCAACCTCCAATGGAATGAAAGTAATATCGGCTTTATCACTAAACAAATCTGGCCTAAGATAAGCCTAGGACGTACCAGGGACCTAGTGGCAACTAAAAGGACAACCTTAAGCACTCTATTGGGTGTCACTACAGACCACTGCATCATTGGAAAACACGCCGCCAGACTAGGGCTACCCTCGAATGACTTCTGCCGCGGCTGCATGGACGAGGAGGAGGAGGAGGAGGAATCGATACATCACCTTCTCTGCTCATGCCGTTCTTTTGCGGATAGCAGGAGGATCTACCTCGGCGCGCATTTCTATGAAAATCTAAATGAGCTAGCAGATCTTAAAAGCTCAACTCTATCGCTTCAGCAGAAGCACCGGTTGGTTCTTAGGTAGCGGATCAAGGTAAAATGATCCATGTGGTATCACAATGGGCCGACTTTGGCCTACGTGTGGCTTATGCCAACCACTTGTACCTAACCTAACCTATGACGTCGGAAAGCTATTATCGCCAAAAACCGCTCGTGCTTTTACCGATCGCATCTCCCGTAAGCTCTCTCATACCCCTCCAAGCAGTCAAATGTTGAACCTTTGCAAACATTCCTCGAAAAACACTACATCTGAAGTTTTGGGCTCCAGGGCTCCACCACGAAGAAACACCTGGTTCGATGACGAGTGCAGAAAGACACAGCGTAGCAGAAGGCATATAAAGTCTCGCTGCATAGAAGAACATGAGCAGCCCGTGAGCTCTACAAGTTAAAAAGAAGGGAGGAGCATAAGCTTCTCAGGAGAAAGAAGGAAGAGCACGAGAAGCGTGCGATTGATTGACTGGCGAACATGCCAAGGCTATAAACGAAGGATAGGATATGAACGGACACCTAGTAGTCGTAGTCGATGCTAAGAATCCGAAAAAACCACTTCTGTAGATTGTATAACGACGATGTTAGTCAATATACCGCTTTCAGACAGAATGATCCATTTTTTAACGACGAAGATCACAGGGAATTCCGCCCCCAAGACTTTGACGAAATGAAGGTCGCCATATCGGAACTCAAGCCGAAAAGGGCTGCTGGCGTAGACCGAGTGTCTGCTAAACTCTTCAAAGTAACAGGGGAAAGCCTGCTTAGGAGCATGCACCAACTCGTTTGTAAGATATGCTCAGAGGAAAGCATGCCCGAGGAATGGAGTCTCAGCATCGTCTACCCGTAAGAAAGGCGACCCCTTCCTGAAGCCTTTTGCAAATAAGCTGATAAGACCCTATCAGTGTGATTTAACGACAAGGAAGTTCACCATCGACCAAAACCATTGAGAAAAGCCAATGAATATCAAGCCGACACTCACCACCTATCTGTCGACTTCAAAGCCGCGACAGCGTAATTAGAGATGAGCTATCCAACACTATGTCTAACTTTGACATCCCTGCTAAACTCGTCAGACCATACATGACTTTGGAGAATGACCGATAGTTTTGATGTCAGAAAAGGATTTTGGCAGGGCGATGCATTGTCGTGTGATTTCTTCAACATCGTATTTAAAACGGTTGTGCAAAAAGCATTGGCCTACACAAGAGGCACAATTTATTTCACATCCTCACAACTCCTCGCATACGCGAATGACATTGACATAGTCGGAAGAGTATAGCGAGATGCCAATGAGGCGAGGGAAAAACTGAATATGTGCTATCACCAAACGTTTCTATTTGCGATATAAGTTTGGCTTCGCAGTGACCTGAATGCCGACGTCAGTTCCGAATCCCTCTCCCCAGTCGCTGTTTCTTCGGGTTCAAGAGGCAATTGCGTAGTGGAGCCCTCTCTCGGAAAACTAAGGTGATCCTCCAAACATACTTAATCCTCCTGGTTCACCTCCATAGCGCAGAGGCTTGGACATTGTCAAAAGTGGATGAAGAGGCCCTTGGTCGTTTTGATAGGAAAGTTCTGCGTACAATCTGCGGTGCCGTTTGTGTGGAGAGTGAATGAGATGACTCAACCACAAACTGTACGGGCGGTAGAGCGACATCGGCCTAGTACGACGTCTACGGATCCAACGTCTTAGAATGCTAGGCCATGTAGACCGAATGGAGAGCACAGCTCCGGTCCGAAGAGTCTTTCACTCCAATCCGGAAGGACGACGTTGCAGAGGATAGTCGCATCTAAGGTGGCGCACACAGGTGGAAAGGTACCTCAACCAACTGGGCATGCCACACTGGAAACAGCTAGCAAAAGATCAAGCTAGCTGGAAAGGCTTGTTGGTTTAGGCCCAGGTTCACTCCGAACTGTAGCGCCACCTAAGTAAATAAGTAGGTCGATTTGCCGGGCTGGAAGACGCACTGGTAGCTGTCGATTAGTGAGGTACAAAAGGGCGTTTGACATTCACACACTATGCTGGACAGGGTCTTGTATGCCACATTGAGCAGGAATTTACGTCTTTAGTGCTTGCAAAAGATAGCATCGCCTTTTTTGTGGATGGGGCAAATAGAGCTGTTATTCCTGTCGTGGGGCATGCTTTCATAGTTCCAAATTCTACAAACGATCTGGTGCATGCTCCCTACCAGAACATAACCGCCAGCATTGAAGAACTCTGATGGCAAGCCATCGGAGCCTGCGGTCTTGTTGTTTTTTAGCATTTGAATAACTGTGCGGACTTATTCGATGCTGGGTGGAGCGGCTGAAGTTGGGATTTCCTCATTCCCTGAGACTTCTCGATATCCTTCAGCTGGGAGGACGCGAAGGACGTAGGCATACCGGAAAGCCTTTCGCTCAGTTGCTTTCTGTAGACCTCCGGTGTGCTCAGGCGTCCAATGTCGAATTTCCTCATGGTGGGCTAGTGCGAATTTCTGACGTTGGACAGTCGAGTTCTGAATTTTGCTGCTCCGAGAAATTGGTCAGAGTCGACGTTTGCCTCCCTGAATGTTGGCATATCTAGGATGTTTGGCGAGTCTCTTGTGTCGATGAATACATGGTCGATTTGGTTGACGTTTCAACTATCCGGATATCGCCAGGTTGCTGTGTGGATCCGCATGTGGGGGAATCTTGTGCTATTTATCACCGCATTACCAACTGTCCCAAAGTCCGTGAGTCGGAAGCCGTTAACCGTTATTGTATCGTGGAGGTAGTGCTTTCCGATCGGTCCCATTACCTATTTTGGCATTGAAGTGCCCGATTAGGGTCTGAACTTCGTACTCCGGTCAAGGTCTGTAGGCGTTGTTCAAGAGATCATAGAAGTCCTTCAGCCTCTTCGGTAGAGGCATGTGCACGTATGAGGCTGATGTTGTAAAATCTGCCTTTGATACTTTAAGTCTTGTGCTTGTGATGTCGATGATGCGACATCGCATCTTTTTTCCTCATCATACCGTTTCCGCAATGCCTGGATCGCATTTATATCCACCTTATACTGCATGAGGATTCCTTCCGGTTTATGAGCAGCTCCCAGAGTGTACAGAGTTCTGACATTCCAGGAGCGTATTCGAAAATCGTGCTCTTTTTCGTGTTGTGTCGTCTTCGGAAATCCGTCCGAGGCACTTTGCTAATTAATTAACTTGGTTTTTATTTTTACATGGACGGGTTATAGGCCTGCCGCAGAACTGCCAACAGTGCCCTCTTGCCAAGGGTGGTAGCTGCATACATTTGTTCACCTCTCAACGGTTATTGTAGAGGCTATCCGGAGGGAATCGCTCCTGGGAGGCTCCTGTTAATTTGACCGGGCATTGAAACAGGGGTCGTTGCTCGCATCTCGCCAGGGTGAGAGCAATTAACAACTTTATCCTGTAGGTTCGAGACCAAGCCCTCATCATATGCTAATAACTTCAATAGTAAAAGCTAGCCGATAATGAATCAGCCTGTGGAAATGCTTAGCAAACGAATCTGGCTGTTTCCTAGTTTCCCATTTGATTTGAGACACACGCAATATTGAATCAAGCTCCTTTTTTTCCAAGATATGGTAGTTTCATTCAGAAAATGTTGTTATCAACGTCTTCAGTTGTTGGGAAATTGTAGACACAGTTTTTGAGCTGTCACTAATTATTCTAGTTGGTGCTTCCTATCATAGTTTGTTTAAGTTAGCATAGTCGTGTAACATGATACTCGACCTTACACCACTCGATATTTTCGGCAAGCAAATTGCCACACAAACGGCCATTAGACTTAAAGCCAACTCGAACTGGAAGAGCTACGTCTTTGGCCACTCCTCGATCCTGATTAACAGGTCAACCATCGCAGAAAACCTAGACCTCACAAAGCCCACCACAGTCTTGGATAAAAACTTCATAACGTTATACCCGGACAGACAGAACTGGACTCGTCAGACTCAACCTCGTAAAGGCTGCATAGATTTCTATACTGACGGGTCTAAAACCAAGGACGGGGTGGGCAGTGGGGTATTCTGCAAACAACTTAAGCTAAACAAAGCGATAAAACTACCTAATCACTGCAGCGTTTTCCAGGCGGAACTGTTGGCAATAAAAGAGGCTCTGTCCTGGCTGAAGTGGAACGTGATATCCACCACGGACATCCGTATTCTCACGGATAGCCAAGCGGCCTTAAAGTCGCTGGAGTCCTATGTGTACACATCAAAAACCAGCCTCGACTGTCGCCTATCTCTTAATGAGATGGCTGAACAGTTCAACATACAACTTATATGGGTACCGGGACACAGCGACATCACCGGAAATGAAAGAGCCGACAGACTCGCCAAAAAAGGAACGACGCTACAAACAACTGTGGTCTGCGAGGGTATACCCTTCGCAACCATCAAATACAATCTCAATACCCTCGCCAGGGCCGAGACGAACCGGAGATGGACTCAGGGACACACCTGCCTCATCACCAGGCAAATCTGGCCCCGGCTCGATAGTCAACGGACTAGGAGTATTATCTCCCTAAATAGAACTGACATCTATAAAGTCATAGGTGTCATCACAGGACACTGCCTTATTGGCAGTCACGCGCAAAAACTAGGTATCACTCCGAATGACTTTTGTAGGAGCTGTTTAGACGAGGAGGAGGTCGAATCCATTCATCACCTTCTCTGCGCCTGCCCAGCATTCTGCACAGTCAGGAAACGATACCTAGGATCATACCTCCTCAACGATCTGACCGAAGTTCAGCAAGTGGGGATATCTAATCTTCTTAAATTCTTAAGAAGCACAAAATGGTTCCACGAATAGGGGGCTAAGCCCCCTCGTAGCTGCACAACGGGCCTCCTTGGCCTATGTGTGTTCTTCCCATCTCTGGGAAGGCTACGGTCTTACCTACCTACCTACCTAGCATAGTCGTGATCCTTGACCTGGATTAAACTGGAGAAAGAAGGCCTGGACGTTATTGACTACTCTGATGATGTTGCCACTTCAATCTCTGGTAAATACCTATCCACACTGAATGACCGTATGCAAACTGCATTCTCAATTCTTTGTAAGTGGGCGCATAGCAACGGGCTCAAGGTGAAACCCCAGAAAACGGAGTTCGTGCTATTCACCAAAAAGCACAAATTCCTAGAACACTGTCCTATTACTTTGCTTGGTACCAGATTAAACTATTCCTCCAATGCCAAATACCTTGGCATTATACTAGATAGAAAATTAACCTGGAAGAGCAACACAATCGAAAGAGCTGAAAAAGCAACTATAGCTCTCTACTCATGCAAGAAAGCCCTAGGGAAGAAATGGTGATTCAACCCCAAGATCACCCTATGGCTCTACATCACGGTCGTCAGGCCTATACTAATGTATGGAGCGACAGTCTGGTGGACAGCACTGGACAAGACAACATACCTCAAGCAATTCGAGAAGGTACAAAGGTTGGCTTGTATGTGCATTACCGGGGCCCTCAGGTCCACCCTTACACCACTCGATATCTTCGGAAAGCAAATTACCACACAAACGGCCATGAGACTCAAAGCCAACTCGAACTGGACGAGCTATGTCACTGGCCACTCCTTCATCCTGAATAACAGGTCAACTATGGCAGAAAACTTAGTCCTCACAGAACCCACCACAGTCTTGGAACAAAACTTTACAACGATCTACCCGGACAGACAAAACTGGATTCGCCAGAATCAACCCCGCAGAAACTGCGTAGATTTTTACACTGACGAATCTAAAACCAAAGACGGGGTGGGTAGTGGAGTATTCTGCAAACAACTGAACAAAGCGGAACTGTTGGCAATAAAAGAGGCCTTGTCTTGGCTGAAGTGGAAAGTGATATCCACCACGGATATCCGCATTCCCACGGATAGTCAAGCAGCCTTAAAGTCGTTGGAGTCCTTTGTGTACACATCAAAAACTAGTCTCGACTGTCGCCTATCTCTTAACGAGATGGCCAAACAATTCAACATACAACTTATCTGGGTACCGGGACACAGCGATATTCCAAGATATGAAAGAGCCGACACACTCGCCAAACAAGGAACGACCCTACAATCAATCGTGGCTTGTGAGGGAATACCCTTTGCAACCATTAAACTTAATCTTACAAATCTCGCCAGGGTCGAGACGAACCGGAGATGGGCTCAGGGACAAACCTGCCTGATCACCAGGCAAATCTGGCCCCGGCTCGACAGTCAACGGACTAGGAGTATTATCTCCCTAAAAAGAACTGACATCTACAAAGTCATCGGTGTCATCACTGGACACTGCCTTATTGGCAGTCACGCGCAAAAACCAGGCATAATTCCGAATGATTTTTGCAGAAGCTGTCTAGACGAGGAGGAGGTCGAATCCATTCATCACCTTCTCTGCGCCTGCCCGGCATTTTGCACAATCAGGAAACGATACCTGGGATCTTACTTCCTTAATGACCTGACAGATGATCAGCAAGTAGGGATATCTTCTTCTCCTTCTTCTCTGGTGGCGTTACAGCCCATGAAGGACCAGAGCCAAGCTTCCCTTCAATCACCATTGTTGTGTGTGATTCTATTTTTAAACACTGGTGACAGGGGCCTACAGTTTAATGCGAATTCCGAACGGCGTGAGTCGAGAAGCTTTTTCTAGGCAAGTTTTACTACGGAGGATTTTGCCAGTACCCCGCCGAGGAGGGACTTCGCGAAATAAACAATCGATGGCGTTGGTGTTATCTGGATCCGAACTCGCTCATCGTGCGTCAGAGTCCAACACACTAACTACTGCGCCACGGCGCCCAGTAGGGATCAGTAGGGATATCTGATCTTCTTATATTCTTTAGAAGCAAAAAATGGTTCCACGAATAGGGGAATCCTCGTAGCTACACAACGGGCCTATGTGGATTCTTCTCATTTCTGGGAAGGCTACTGTCCTACCTACCTACCTACCTAGCATAGTCGTACTTCCCTCTGTTCCTTCTGTTTGCTGTCCAGTATTATTGTTGAAAAAAAGGAGCATGACCTTGCTCCTTTTGTTGATTTAAACTCTGCGAGCATGTTGTTAACTAACGTCAAAATACCATCAATGTATCTCAGCAACACTAAATTTTGTTTAACATTTCGTTTTGTTAGTTTTACGCTGAACATAAATACATATTTCTATACAAAATGTATCTTAAGCACATTGCTAAATACTCATCCATTTCTTTCGGTTTTCTTTTCCACCCAAAAAAAAAGAATCCGAATAAATAAATAAACTCATCCTTTCGCTTTTGCAATCCTTACGATCGTAATAAAACTTTACGATCGCGAGCTTTCAAAACACCGGAGTGTATCTCTGCAGTCGAAAACATAACCTTAATCTTTTTGCTATTCCTTTGTTTTTTATTCAGCATCGTTTGTTCGCTAAACTATAAACAATTAGAATTAATTACCAGGAGGGCGGTAAATAATATTAAACAGATTAAGAGATACTGGCACACATGTGTAAATATTCGAGATACTCGTGACCGTGAGGTCACATGAGATATCATTCCAGCATCATAGAATAAGATGAAAGGAATGAGTGCTCGTCTACTTGATTGCCTTCAATCAACTCAAACTCGAATAATGTCCTACGATTTCGTTGCGTATCCTTTTCGCAATATCTCGTGTTGAACACTTTCGTAAGCTCACATTTAAGGGTATAGTAAGGCATGCAAGGAATGGCCTATTGGAAAAGAGGAAAGAGAAAATAGGGGCGAGCAAAAAATTGACTTGTTAGGGAAGCACATAAAAGGAAGAGAAAAAGGCTCAGGGTGGTTCGAAGTCCCTTCTGTCAAAGCTATTCTTATTCGTATTTCCAACTTTTCATCAAACATGGTGCTGCCTTTCGACAAAATTTGACAACGACCGGGAGATGAGAAAGATTATGAAGTACACAAAGAGCCGGGAAGAGATCTGTGAAGGATGTCAACTCCGATTGAATCACCAGCTGAGCGTAAACAGTGTGTTTAGTTAAAAAATTTTTTATAAAGAACTTTGGGGATTTCACTTTAGCAAGAAAAGAGTAAAGAAGTCAAACAAAGTGAAGGCTGAGGGACCTCGAAAAGGAATGGAGAGGATAAAGTGTGACTGCTGTCAAGGAGATAACAATTTGTAAAGGGCGTCTATCCACCTGTCACACACACGTTTGATTGGTTACGTTTGAATGGAAGTCACTTGGAGCAAGTTGTCAAATATGTCATCGCTTAGTGTAATTGGATAGAAGCATGAATATAGGAAGAAAGTCTATCGATTTGTTGGTGTGTCCCATGTGGCACTAGGTTTCTGTCAACCCGTTGTACGACCCGAACTATACCTTTTATCATGGTAAGAAGCATGCGAATCTGCTTAATTTTACTAAATGTGGCTACTAGAATCTACAGGGAGCAACTGAGCGAAATGCTCTTTGGTGTGCCTATGCCGAGCACAAATGTTAACAATGTGTGGCTGCATTACCGCTCAGCAATTCAGGAAGTAACCGAGAACACCTTAAGTTACCTGCCACCCCCGACAGACATCAGACATCAGAAAAAGACATCAACCGACGAGGCGTAACAAAAGGCGCTGCAGTGAGTAACCAGGGCAGCGCAAGAGGAGTTCCGGATCAGAAGAAGGGAGGAGAAAGAACTGCTGCGACTAAAGAAAATAATCATCGTAGCCTCCCAGCTCAAGGATATCGACGAGTCAAAGGACAAACCTGACATTCGGGCCTTTTATAAGAAGGCAAAAAGCTTTGCAGCAAGCTTCAAAAAAGGCACCCAGGCTCTTCGAAATTTCGAGGGTAATCTTGTTACCGAATCGCAGGGAATAGTGGATGTATTCAAGCATCATTTTCAGCAGCTGCTTAATGAGCATGACCAAAAGAGTGTGGTAGGGACAGAGGAAATTCCAAATCCACCCCCTGGAGAAGTCCTTCCACGCAGCATGAAAGAAGCCGGCACAGCTATTCAAAAGCTGAAGAACAGCAAGATCGCAGATTCAGATGGCTTGCCATCAGAGCTCTTCAAGACTACCGGCGATTTTCTGGTAAGAAGCATGCACTAGATCATCTGTAGGATTTGGGAAGATGAAAGCATGCCCGACAGCTGGAATATCAGCTCTATTTGCCCCCTCCACAAGAAAGGCGATCCTACTTCTTGTAAGAACTATAGAGGTACATATATCCCTCCTCAATGTCGCATACAAGATCCTGTCCAGCGTACTGTCTAGCGCCCTTTTGCACCGCACTTATCGGCAGCTACCAGTGCGTCTTTCGGCCCGGCAAATCGACTATAGACCAAATATCCACACTTCGACAAATCCTGAAAGAGGCCAGCGAATTTCAAATCGATACATATCCTCTCTTTATTGATCGCAAAGAATTGTTTGATGCGATGGCCGACTGTGACTTCTTCAATTTGATGCTGGAGCAGATAGTGCGACGGGCGGAAGTCAACAGGGAAGGCACTATCTTCTACAAGTCCGTCCAGCTGCTAGGATACGCCGAAGATGTTGACATTACTACGTGGCCACAGCATTGTGTTGTATAAGCTTTCACGGCGAAACGAGTTGGTCTTAAAGTCAACGAGGATAAGACAGAGTGCGTGCTGTCATGTACGCAGGATACGATTCCTGAGGCGGCATAGAGCAGCACACTTAAACAATGTGTTTGTCGTTCTCAAGACAGAGTCGGCACTCAGTTTCAGACGAGAGGTTAATTTTCTTAAGGTGGTATCTCAGACCGCAGTGTCCCGTCAGGTAGCTGACTAGTCTTCTGATATCTACCTCGTTAAGCTTGGACATGTTAATAGAGTGTTTGTCCAGAGGCCGTATAAATAGTTTCAATTGGTGAAGTCCCTGAACGCTATTCCAAAAGGACAGGTGTTGCGACTTTTCCCACTTGTCTAAGAAGAAGTTGATCTTAGACTTGGTCACAAAAGGTTCAGGACCTATATACCTTTCGCTGGAACCTTTCCTGTCGAGTTGATTGGCGATTTTATTGCCCTTAATACCTGTGTGCCCTGGCATCCACAACAGTTTGACCTTGTTTCTTTTAGCGAGGTATTGTAGGACATCATAGCATTCCCTGATGGGTTTTGAGTTCATGAGAGTATGTTGATGGTTACTCCTCTTATGCCAGGTTTAGATTGATGCACGTTAGGATGGCACGTAATTGTGCTTGGAAGATGCTTGGACTCATTTCCAAGGCCTTCGAGATCTTACGATTCGGTCCGTAGATGCCGGAGCAACCAAAAACCTTGATGCCATCAGTGTATCACCTAAGGCCTTTGACATTAAGCAAGGGATTAATAGTTTCCCATGCTGAGCGGTTCGGAATCAATATATCAAATTTCTTGTCAAAAGTGAAGGTGTGTGGTAATGCGTCCGCGACGGTGGTAATCATATCCATGTTGCAAGATGGGCATGTGACCCATGGGTCTACATGGCAAGCTTGTTCCCGAGCGAAGATTTCTGATTGCACTGCGTAATGCCACCTTTTTAATAAAAGATGCAGTGGAGTAAGTTCAATGAGTACTTGGGCTGTCATTGGGCAGGTTGGCATAGCGCCGAGACATGCTAGTCTCTGAAGACGTTGAATCTTCACGATTATCGTTTTTTGCTCAATTCTTGTCAACCATACCGTGGGCGCATAGGTGGTTATAGGTCTTACTATAGCAGTATATAACCAGTGGACTATCTTAGGCTTAAGCCCCAGGTTTTACCGTCGACAGACCTACAAGTCCTTAGTCGCTTTTGTAAGTTTTCTTTTTTTTTTAATTGGAGTTCCGGTTGAACCGCTGCTACTTCGGTTTGTCCTAACAACTTGGGTCAAAACTCCTCACTCGGAGAACCAATGTCATGCTTTACAAAACGCTCATACTGCCAGTCTTGCTATACGGGGCCGAAAGCCTGCCGATAAGCAGGACCCGGAGCTGATTTTCGGTTCTTTCGAAAGAAGAGTTATGAGGGGAATATTTGGTCCTGTCTGTGAGGAAGGTGAATGGAGGAGAAGAACCGCGAACTCTACGAGCTGTGCAAAGATGTAGATATAGCCCGAAAGGCAAAGATCCGTCAACTACGTTGGCTCGGCCGCCTCGAACGCATGAACACCAACGCTCCAGCTAAGAGGGTCCTCGACTTCGAGCCTCCTGGTTCGAGAAGAAGAGGATGACAGATCCTAAGGTAGAAAAAACAAGTAATCGACGATGTAAGACAACTTTGTCTTGATAACTGGAAGCAGAGTTCCCGGGACCATCAAGGATGGTAGGCAGCTGTAGCTCAGGCTCAGATCCTCCGCGGATTGCCGGCCTGATAAGTAAGTAAAAAGTAGGTTATTAAATGTGGAGAAAATGTAAAGAGAAACGTCCCAGACAAGGCACATAAAGCCATGAGAGCCAGTATTGTATTATTAGAACTTCAAATGCTTCTTAACTGCCAGAGGTAACACAGACAAGTTACGAAAGTGCATACAATTCTTATTTGAGTTGACAAATCAGCGCCTGATATTTTTGACATATTGCCAGTATCTCGTTGTCTTTTAAGACTGCAATCGTAACTGGCTGATCGGCATAGATGAGGGTTTTAACATGTTTCCATAAAAATATGGTCCAAAGGTGGGAACTCGTACGATTCAGCCAACCAATGGCTTGACTTGCTTGCTCTACGAACCAAGCATGGGCGAAGTGCGCAAAAAACATTTTGACAGAGCACAAAGTTTGATAATAATATTCGACAATTGGTAAGATGTGTCTTAAAAATCAAAATCATTGGTTTGAAGGAAGTCGTGTTAGTATTTTCGTAGAAGTGCTGAAGGTTTCCTTTGGAAAAGTTGAATAGAGTTAAAGAGTCAGATAGTCAGTCTTTTCTAGGCAGACGTGGCACATGGAAGCTGGTGCTCAAATAAAAGCATAGGGAGTGTATGGTGCGTGTGATATTGAGGAACAGTTTTCGAAATACGTACTTGGCAAACCTCAACAAGGAGCTCATCGCTTTCCCCGGCCCGAATACGACACCAAATATTGAGAACCTGACTGAAATAATAAAAAGCGAAACTTCGCAAACCACGCAAGGTAATTACTTTAAGGGTGCCGGGAAGGCAAAAATGGTTTGATATTGACTGCAAGTGAGCTAGAAATGCTTCTTTTACGTTTTTTGAGGTCGGTAAGAACAAAGGAAAAACTAGTGCTTAACGATCAAATTTACAAAAGGAACAGCAAAAAACTTTCTCGAGAAAGTTCCCTTTACAAGTCAGGGTGGCCGTCGTGCAGTGGTAAACATCACCGACTTACTTACGTACTTTGATAGCGCTACAGTTCGGGGCGAAGCAGGGCCTCAACCAACAAGCCTCTGCAGCCGGCCCGATCTTTGGCCAGCCGCTTCCAGTGCCGCACGCCCAGTTGGTTGAGGTCCCTTTCCACCTGTGCGCGTCACATTAAATGTGGTCGTCCCCCGCTGCGTCGTCCCTCGGGGTTGGAGTCGAAGACTCTTCGGGCCGGAGCGTTGATGTCCATTCGCTCTACATGGCATAGCCATCTTAGACGTTGGATCCGAAGACGCCTAACCAGGCCGATGTCGCTGTACAGCCCGTACAGTTCTTGGTTGAATCTCCTCCTCCACTCTCCCTTTACACAAACGGGACCAAAGATTGCACGCAGAATTTTCCTCTCGAAACGCCCAAGAGCCTCTTCATCCGCTTTTGATAACGTCCAAGCATCAGCGCCGTAGAGGAGGACCGGGATGATGAAGGTTTTGTAGAGAGATACCTTAGTTTTTCGAGAGAGGGCTCTATTACTCAATTGCCTCTTGAGCCCGACGAAGCAGCGGTTGGCAAGAGTTATTCTGCGTTCTATCTCAGCGCTGGTGTCGTTGCTGCTTGTCACTATCGAGCCAAGGTAGACGAAGTCCTTGACTACTTCAAAAATATAGCTGCCGAAGGTGACGTTCTGACCAAGACGTCGGTGTTGCCCGTCTTTCTTGGATGACAGCATTTATTTGGTCTTGTCCCCATTTACCCATAGATCCACTTTAGCCGCTTCTGCTTCAATGCTTGCGAACGCCTCATTTACGTCTCGGTTTGTCCGTCCAATAACGTCAATGTCATCTGCGTAGGCAAGCAATTGTGTGGACTTGAAGTAGATCGTACCTCTTGTATTGGCCGCAGAGTCCCGCACGGTCTTTTCAAGAATAATGTTAGAGAAATCACATGGAAGTGCGTCACCCTGTCTAAAACCTTTTTTAACGTCAAAGCGGTCGGTTAGTTCACCTCCGACCTTAATGGAGCTGCGAGAGTTCTCCATAGTCATCCTGCACAATCTGACGAATTTGGCAGGAATGTTAAAACATGACATGGCTCTGTATAGCTCTTGGGTCTTCTCCAAGATCTGCCGTAGTGTAAATATTTGGTCTATCGTGGATTTTCCTGGCCTGAAACCAGACTGGCAGGAACCTATCAGATTGTCCACGAACGGTTTTAGGTACTTATACAGTACGGCAGAGAGGATCTTGTACGGGATGTTCAGGAGGGTTATCCCTCTGTAATTGGCGCAGTCATTGGGGTCTCCTTTCTTATGGACCGGGCAAACGATACTGAGATTCCATTCATCGGGCATGCGCTCTTCCGACCATATCTTGCAAATGAGTTGGTGCATGTTCCTGACCAGCTCATCGTCAGCTGCTCTGAACAGCTCCGCGGGAAGTCCGTCTGCTTCAGCAGCTTTATAAGACTCATGTCTCGATATCGCTATCTTAACAGCGTCTAGGACGGGTGGACGGGATTCTCCTTTGTCTTCGTCCATTGTGAATGGTTCGCTCTGCCTGACGGCGGTATTTTGACTCTCATTGCCATTATGCTGTCTGCAGAAGTGGTCCTTCTACAATCTCAGCATCGACTGTGACTCCACTACTAGTTGTCCGTGCTCATCCCTGCAGGCTTCTGCTCTGGCTTTATAGCTTTGGCATGTTCGTTTTACTTTCTGGTAAAATTTTCGAACGTCGTTCCCGCAATGACATCTCTTCATCTCCTCGATTTCGCGCTTCTCGCGCTCCTTCTTTGTCCTTCTCGGAAGCGCATCGGGACTTGAGAGAGCTTGAGGGAGTCTTGGTTGGCGAAGGTCCTGGCGATCTCCTGCGATTGCAGCTTTCCGACTTTAAATTTTGGTGTTCTTACTCGACTCCGTTGATTCAGAGAAATTCGCGTCCATACCTTGGCTGCAACAAGGTAATGATCCGAATCGATGTTGGCTCCTCGAAAGATTCGGACATCTAGGATGCTGGAGGAGTGTCTGCCGTCGATCGCAATATGATCAATTTGGTTGGTTGTCGATTGATCGAAAGACTGCCAGGTCCCCTTATGGATGTTGAGGTGTGGGAATCGTGTACTTGCTACTAACAGATTATGTCCCGCCATAAAGCCCACTAGCCTTAGTCCGTCCGAGGGCACCGACTATCAGTCATATATTCCCTCTACTAAGATTTAGCAGACTTTCCGTCCCTTTCCTGTCATGGACAGGCCATGTTACCCCTGCCGTACCGCGTGTTTCTAATTGACACCATCGCTTGCTGCCCTTTTCTAGTAGTTCCACCCCTATTAGAACATTAGATATTCCAAACAAGTTAAGTCGAAAATGCTCCCGAAGTATGTACATATGTATCCATATCTGAAGTGAAATGATTGTTTAAAAGTCATGAGTCCCTAAAAAAAAGCGAAAATTTAATTAATGAAGTTTTCATGCCGATTAAGAAAAACCATAATTCACCATGGCTACAGGGCTATAACGCTCCGCCTTAAACATAGAAATAGGAAGCTCATTAATAGCTGAAAACATCGCTTAAAAAGGAGATAACCGAAAAAGGCGAAAAAAGGTGAAAGGCGCCTTGAACTCATGGATAACATAAGTATGTATAAAAAAAAGTCAAAACATAATACAAAAAAGGAAAAGTACAATAGCACGGCACAAGAGATTAAAAAGTCATGAGAGATAATTAATCCAACGTTAAACCGACTCCTAATGCCAACCCATTCCCTCAAATTACATTTTTGTTTCAGACGAAAGCCTAATATTCCGGAATGAGTATGAGTAGCACCCGTGGGAGGGTATGAGTTTGCCTGTATCTACATATGTCGCTAGACATCCAGACCACACCAGAAAGGGTTTATTGGGGAAGAGTTGAATTCAAGCTTAATTCAAGCAGCCACCGCCATACATATATGGTTTTCTATCCGCAATTACATTTCGCATAAAATCGTTATTTGCCAACTTTTTAACGAAAACATGACAAGCCAGTTGGCTAAATAGCTGGCTGGCTGGTTGAGTGGTTGCCGTCCCTTCCGTTTCCATTGTCCATTGTCGACCGACGAACATAATGATGATAATGAGGCCGAAAGATAACATTATCCTGTTTGTGTATCGTAAGTCCTTTTCACAATTTCCAAATGAATGCAAAACGACGACAGTAGCGCGTTTCGCTTCATTGTCGTCCAATGGGGCGTGGATTGGTAAGTTAGGGCTTTATTAAGGCAAATAAGCTTATCTGACGACACTATTGTTGGGTATCGAACATTGCTGCAATGCAATAACGGTGCACATATGTATGTATGTAGGTGTATGGTTCTCGCTAGGTTGTTCGTACTCGCTGGATACATCGTCATGTGGGTCTTTATTAGAACGCAATAGGATTCGCTTTTTTTTCTTATTCATTTTCCTTTTCCTTCGCGTGCATTTGTGTGTGTTTGTTCATATCCTGTATCCTGTCCTGTATTTTTCTGCGACATTCGAAGTCTATTCCAGAGATAGCGATGTGAATAAGACTTGGCCACTGGGATGTTAATTCAAAGATGCTATCGCATTTGAAATTGAGACACCCGACAACATGGGCACGTGTTTGTTGTTTTTGTTTCATGGAGCTGTTAAATTCCTGTGAAGATGATGTCGATCTATCAGAAAGCAAAAGACTGTCTTATAATAGAAATAAATAAAATCCGGGCTTGCATAAGGTACCACTCTACCTTATGCTGGTTAGAATCATTCACGCGGCATTAAATACACGTGCCAAGATCGAGACATTTATGTATCAATCAATCAATCAATCTTTACAACACAAAAGGGCAAGTATTCATAAATGGATAAGTTAGGTCTAGGGAAGGGGTGCCCCGTTGAGGTCAAGGCTTACTTAGACTACGAGGGGACTCCTCGTAGTCAATGGACTGTCAATGAACAATGGACTGTGCTCAGTTAACGTAAAACCTGTAGAAACTTAACCATAAGAATCCTAGTAGTCTGTTCAGGTCAATGTTACTTACCCCCTTTAATGCCGAAAGGAAGTGAGATATAAGGAACGTGTTGTTTTTTTGGGCCAGTGCTGGGCATCCACACAGTAGGTGATGGATGGATTCAATTTCCGTTTGTCCCTGCAGCCTTTGCAAGGTCGCTATGGGGCTGGCCTAGTCTGGCAGGATAACAGGCAGTGCCCAGCGAAGATACTGACTGCCAATCGAATATTCCCACGACTATTATCATAGATGGGCCATGCTGATCTTGCCTTTGCACATTTACATGCATACCTAATTGATACCATCGCTTATTGGCCTTCGCTTTTAGCTCCGCCTCTACTCCGTGCAGAGTGTACTGAGTGGCGTTTTAGCTTCAGTTGCGATCTGCGCGAAATCTGCGCCTGATCCTCATCTAGCTAGCTCGTCCACCTTCCCATTTACGGAAATATTCACATGGCCTGGTACCCAGCAGAGGGTCACCTCATTGAAGTCTGATATCTCCTCTGACCTCACTTTGCAGAGCTTGACGAGTTTGGATATTATCCATGCTGCCTGCAGAGACTTAATGGCCTTTTTCCTGTCAGATTCTCTTTAAGAATCACGTCTGCCGTCTGCTTGATTGCGAAAATTTCGGCTTAGAAGACGCTGCAGCTATCATTAAAAATAAACCCCGGCTCCGTAGTCTTAGCGCAGTCCTAGTTGCGCTGCTCTCGCAGTATATGTCCAAGGGTGGGAGGTTTGTTTTAAGAGTCGCCGTTGGTGTGCATTTACTAGATCCAGTCACCGCCAGACAACCTGCCTTCGAGCCAATTTGAAGATGGCATTTCTTCTCAAGTGCCTTCCACCAGGCAACCGAACCATAGACTAGAATAGGTCTTACCACCGCAGTGTACAACCATATTTTTCCACGTACGCTTTTTTGGTCCTTCCATCAATGTTTTCCTTGCAGCTAAGCTTGTAGTCTAGAATTATGCCAAGATGTTTGGCAAATTTCCCGAAATCGATACCATTCATACGGGGTAAGTGAATCTTGGTATAGATCTTCCCCTTGTGAAGAAAACTGAATTTGTTTTCGCCGGCTTTACTCCCAGGCTTCGCCCCTTGACCCAGCTATTAACTAATAGCAGTTCATAACTTAGTCTTTCGCTGAAAACCTGAGGAAACGTCCTAGATGGCAGAATGGCAATGTCGTGAGCATAGGCCGTGAGGTTAAATCCATCTGCCTCTGGAATTTTTACCATTCCGTCGGTCAGAAGGAGCCAAAGAGGGGGTGATAGGACACCACCTTTACCACGATTTACTTACACCCTTCCGCTTACTCCTCCTATCACCGACATTTTTATACGAGTACCCAGCATTTGTTCAATCAAACTGCATATTCCCGAGTTTATTTGGGCCATATGAAGGCTGGACACTATTGCCTCCGTACAGACATTATTAAAGGCACCCTCAATGTCTACAAAGGCAGTTAAAGCTAATTCTTTGACACTGAGTGCACTTTCTATCGTATAGACTACCCTGGGAAGAGCAGAATCTACAGATTTACCCTTTATATATGTATTTATGTACGTGTTGTGTGATTGTGACAGATAGATGTCACCAATCTTATCCCTTAAGTACATGTCTACTAATCGTTATAGTGTTTTTATAGGTCTATAGGCCTTTGCAGTGTTCTTCCACAGCTTAAAAGTGGGAATAACCTTTTTCGCAAAGTCGTGCGAGAACAGTTCTTGACAGCCTAGCCAACTTACACCTCGTCTCCAGTTTGTGACACCAAACGTTGGCGCAGTTTTCCCGGCATTCTCTCGAATGTAGTCGAAGATCGCCCTAGCTAAAGCTTTCTTTATCAACTGCCCCTGTTCGAAGGTATACTGGACGCTCAGCCTACCGGAATCTACTAAAGCTGGTAGAGAATTTCAGATAGTCCCGCCGAACTGAACCGCTGTATTGACAATCACTCTCTTTGCTGCGTTGTTGGCTTCCTCCTGGGATCTCACCCTCTTCGTCCCGAAACCTTCCCTTCTCTAAGTAGCGGGCACGGTTTCTGGTTCACTTTCACCATACCGGTCGGTCGACCGCGGTCGCCTTATTAAGACCAGTCTTAGCGGCTGCGATCCTTTTTGTGCGTTCGGACTTCAACCTTCCACCTATGCCTTGAGCTCGGGTGCAGCTGAAACCTGCCTTATAGGTTACGATTCCAGATGACCCGGCCCGTCGCTCTCTCTCCGTTGGGGGCTTTTTGAGGTCTTCCTCAACCTTGCCCGTCCTTGTGCCTTTGATATGTGTCTCCTACCAGCCCTTGGCCTAGTTAGGGCATCTTTGACAATCACCTCTTCGGTCCACCTGAGCTTCTCCTCCTCCAAATCGGAGAGCAGGGTGATGCCCTTTTCCTCAAGTATGCGCTTCAGGTGTGTAGTTTTTTTGTACTCTTTAAGCCTCGGCATACCTTGGGATAACTTCTTTGCCTTCTTGGCATCCTTTTCTCGTGTCACAGGTTCCTGGACTGTCTCGTCACTATCGGCGAGTAATTTTTCCTCTAATTCTTTTTAGATGTCCCCGTCTAACACGGTGGATTCTAGCGGCCATGGCATTTAGTGCGTCTGCCACTGACTCGAGAAAGAGCTCCTCCCTGTTATTTTCCTTTACTGAATTATTACTGAAATTTGGAATGTTGTTCCCACCAGTACGGCCGCAAGTATAGCTCCACTCCGAAAGAGCCGCCGAATATCGGAATAAGGCATTTAGATACAGGAGCTCGTTAGCGGTTGGAAATAATCCTTCCAACCTTTCATCTTTGGGCACGGTTTCAGAAAACTCACAACACCCCTGGAATAGGATTGACTACCTCCTTATTACTGGCCGGGAGACCATCTTGTTCGAAATGGTATCTTGGGCTAGTATAAGCCCCAGCACCACGACAAGGTGCATAGTCACGTTGGGGTACATAAATGGATACACCAAACAATCACCTGGGTTCAATTACAACATCAAATTGTCTAGTCACAAGAAACTCACATCAACTCAAATGAATACCCACTGCTTCCATTCACATCCCTACCGTATTTGATTAATAAACCCATTTCCCGCACTGTCACCTTCCTACCATTGTCATGTCGGTCGTTCTAATCAAGCTGGTCCCCAATATCTAGACAATTTCGAGAATACAAGTAGACTTTATCTCTGATCTAATTAATTGCGCTCTAATCATGGTTTCGTATATTATCGGACCCCCACACTTCTACGTGGGTGTATGGATTTATTCAAGGTAATAAGTTAGTTGCGTAAGTGCCGGACGAGTTACGAAGTGACATCACAGCTGGATACTACCTGGTAGCCTTGACTTTCATCAGTGCCGTAAGCCAAGGGACGAAAACCAGGAAGAAGAAACGAACTACCATTTTGGCGCTTTCGTTAAAATCAAATTCGAGCTCCAGTTATTAAACACAACAACATACGGACATACGAACGAACAGGATAAAAGGGAGTCCTTTTACCTTTTTGCGTATTCCAATGATGTATACAATCCTAGGGGTTTACTTATTGATTTATTTTCGACCATGAGATACAGGCGGTGGAGAAATTCCACTTGACCGAACAAGGATGTGCGAATAGAATTCAAGAGGAACTTCTTACTATGTATATCGACTTGTCTATTCACACATCTCCTTTCCCTTATCAGCATCTCGTCTTCGCTCTTATCGGCAGGCTTGAATGGAGAGACGGCAGAAATCTGTGCGTTGCTCGGGAATTGAAGCAATTGAATTTGAAAATGAAATAGAAAAACGTGTATTCGGTCGAAGCCTAACAATTGGCTCCTTTACATCTTTTGATAACATTGTCGGCGTTCATGGCCTGGGACTTGTATTGTTCCTTCAAGGCAAGACTTTTCATTCTTATTAAAACTTAGTTTGTATGACAAAAGATGAATAATTTTTCACTTCTGCAACTGACGATTTAATTTATACTTCGAAGTTCGAAAAGTCACTGGCAAGTCCTTGGCGGCAACCCAACTCTGAATGCTCGTAAACAACTCCACCATTCAGTTCGAAACTATTCGATAAGAGGGATTCGTCCTGTATAAAGGGTTGAAAGTAGATTAGACTTTGACCGTATGGACTCTGTGGCCTGATTTGAATAGCTTAGGCATGTGCGTGGGGGAATTGGTGAAAAAAGTTTGAGATTTACGAGATGCGGTGATGTGGATTTATGGCGAACAAAAAAGGTCGAATTTGCACGGGTTCGACAACAATGCATGTAGTTAGGCTAAATAAGGTAGTGAATAACCTGAAACGTTGGAAATATTACCCTTTCCTCTGGAATGTAAGTATATGGGTATTTGTTCTTCTTACAATGAGTTCTTCTTTCTTTGATACAAGAAGAAGTGTCTATATAAGGGCCTTGTACTCTGGTGGCGTTACAGCTTCTGAAGGGCCAGAGCCAAGCTTCTCTTAAAATCAACCATGTTGTGTGGGATTTATTTCTCACATAGGTGAAAAGGACCTACAGTTTAATGCCAATTCCGAACGGCCTGAGCCGAGAAGCTTTTTCAAGGCATGAGGGAGGGCCTAGGAGCGACGCCGCGAAATACACATTCGATGGCGTTGGCGTTATCAGGGTACGAATTCGCTCAACGTCCGTCAGTGTCAAACACACTAACCACTGCGCCACGGTGTCCTCTATTTACTTTATGTAGATTTTTTTCTTTTGTTGCAGGCTTCTGTTATCTGTCGGAGAACTCATATGCAAATACTGGACCATTGTACTCCAGGCAGACTTACTTACTTACTAAGGTGGCGCTACAATCCGTGGTGAGCATGGGCCTCAACCAACAAGCGCCTCCAGCTGGCACGGTCCTTGGCGAGCTGTTTCCAGCGCCGCACGCCCAGTTGGTTAAGGACCCCTTCCAACTGCGTGTGCTACCGTAGATGCGGCCGTCCTCTGACGCGCCTTAATCCGGGGTGGATTCGAAGACCCTTCGGGTCGGACCTGTATTTTCCATGCGCTCTACATGGCTAAGCCACCTTAGACGCTGTATCCGTAGACGTCGTACCAGGCCGATGTCGTTGTACAACCCGTACAGTTCTTCGTTGAATCGTCTTCTCCATACACCGTTTGAACAAACGGGACCATAGATAGTGCGCAGAATTTTCCTCTCGAAACGACAAGGGGCATCTTCATCCGCTTTTGTTAAAGTCCAAGCTGTAAAGGAGGACTGGGATGATCAAGGTCTTATATAGTGTCACCTTGGTTTTCCGAGAGGGGGCTCTACTTCTCAATTGCCTCTTGAGCCCAAAGAATCAGCGGTTGGCAAAAGTGACTCTGCGTTTTATCTCAGCACTAGTGTTGTTTTCGCCGATCATCAATGAGCCAAGATAGACGAATTCCTTGACCACTTCGAAGTTATATCTGCCCATGGTGACGTTATGGTCAATACACGTCGGTGTTGACCGTCTCTTTTAGATAAAAGCAGACATTTGGTTTTACCCTCATTAACCTTGAGATCCATCTTAGCCGCTTCTACCTCAATTGTTACAAAGGCCTCATTGACGTCTCACTGTGTCCGTCCAATCGCGTCAATGTCGTCGGCGTACGCAAGCAATTAGGTAGACTTGAAATAAATCGTACCTCTTGTATTGGCCAGTGACTCTTGCACGATCTTTTCAAGCACGATGTTGAAAAAGTTGCATGACAGCGCGTCACCTTGCCTAAATCCTTTTCTAACATCAAAGGTCTCAATTTGCTCATTACCGACCTTAATGGGGCATCAAGAATTCTCCATTGTCATACTGCACAGTCGGACGAGTTTGGAAGGGATATTAAAACTAGACATGGCTTTGCATATGTAGCTCATCGCTGTCATATGCAGCCTTGAAATCGACGAAAAGGTGGTGAGTGTCTTCTCTAAGATCTGCCGTAGTGTAGATATTTCGTCTATTGTGCATTTACCTGGCCTGAGGCCACACTGATAACAGCCGATCAGGTTATCCACAAACGGTTTCAGGCGTTCCCACAATACCGCAGAGAAGATCTTATATGCGATGTTAAGGAGAGTTATTCCCCTATAGTTGGCGCAGTTATAGGGGTCGCCTTTCTTATGGACTGGGCAAACGATGCTGAGATACCATTCGTCGGGCATGCTTTCCTCCGACCATACCTTGCAAATGATCTGGTGCGTGCACCTTACCAGCTCACCCCCAGCTGCCTTCAAAAGCTCAGCAGACAGGCCGTCTGCGTCCGCGGCTTTATTAGACTTAAGTCTATCGCTATCGCTAAGTCTATCGCTATTTTGACTTCGTCTAGGTCAGGTGGACGGAATTCTCTTACGTCGTCGTCCATTACGAATAGATCGTTCTGCCTGACAGCGGTCTTGTCTGTCATCGCCGTTATACAGTCTGCAGAAGTGGTCGTTCCAAATCCTCAGCGTCGACTGTGACTTTACTACCTGTTCTCCATTTTCATCCCTGCAGGCCACCGCTCTGGGTTTGTAGGTATGACATGTTCGTGTTACCTCATTGTAAAACTTCCGGGCGTCATTCCTGTGGAAGCGTCTCTCAACCTACTCGATCTCACGCTCTCCGTGCTCTCTCTTCTTTCTTCTGAAAAGCGTGTGTTCCTCGCTACTCTTCTGCTCATAGACTTCGCGAGAAACTCTCGTCTGTCGTTGCAGCGTGGCTTTATATGCCTCTTGTTTTGCTGCATGGACTTGTTCGCATTGTTAATCGTACCAGGGGTTTCTAGGTGGTGGCGATTTGAAACCCAACACCTCTGAGGCAGCGTCTCTGACGGCGCTCTGGCAATGTGCCCATTCCTGCTCTATTGTTTTTTGCTGCTATGGGCGGATTTCGAGTCGATCCGTAATCGGATGTGGTGTTATGGAGGCTATGCTTTCCTATGATCGACTAAAATATGTCCTCTTTGCCCAGTTTTGCATTCGAATCTCCTAGGACTATTTTTGCGTCGTAGCTGGGGCACTGGGCATATGTTCTGTTTAGGAGAACGTAGAATTATTCTTTGAGTCGATCGTCCTTTTCTTCCGTTGGGGCATGAGCGCATATTAAGCTAATGTTTCCAAGTTTAGGTTTGATGCGGATTGTTATGAGGCGTTCGTTTACATCTCGGAAGCCTAAGACCCTTTGTCGGAGTCTTCCTCAAATAACGAATCCGCACCCGAATACGCGCTGTTTGTTCTCCTTGTAGCAGTTTCAGTAGTAGATGTCGCAGTTTTTAATCCGTCTTTTGCCTGGTCCATCCCATCGCACTTCTTGGAGTGCGGTTATATCTCCTTTAGAGCAGTTAAGGGTTTGCTCCAATTGATCGCCTGCACCCGGTCTGTTAAGGGACCTCACATTCCAGGTACAGACTCTCAAGTCCGTTAGTCGTTTGCAGGGGTCGTCAGCTTGTGGTTGTTTCGGAATTAGTGGGTTTTTACGTGATAGGGATGTCACCCCTAAGCACGCGGGGGCCACGCGGAGGCTGTGCGTCAAGTTGGATTGAGCAGGGACAGAGATCGAAGTTGGCGTTTGCCATGTTAATAACGATCAACTTCTTTGCTCTGTTTGCTCGTTCCCTCCCCCCTACTCCAGACAGACATCTTCTTTCTTTCTTTCTTTAGTGGTCCATGAAGGACCAGAGCCATGCTTTCCTTCAATCACCCATGTTGTGTGTGCTTCTATTTTTCGCACAGGTGAAGGCACCTACAGTTTGATTCCGATTACGAACGGCGTGAGTCGAGAAGCTTTTTCTAGGCAAGTTATACAACGGGAGGTTTTGCCAGTACCCCGCCGAGGAGGAACGCCGCGAAACAAATATTTGATGGCGTTGATGTCATCGGGATCCAAACTTGCTCATCGTGCGTCAGGGTCCAACACACTAACCACTGCACCACGGCGCCCTCAGAGAGAAAGACATCTTACATTAATGTATTTCCCCTGTTTTGCAGAGTAACATGAGAAGAAGCAATGCTCTGCCCTGTTATCCTCCTCGTAACATGCAGCATAAGTAGGGGTCTCCCTAATGCCAAGCATGCAGAGATGCTTAGCAAACGTGTAAGTTTCTGCAGTCAATTCCTACAGTAAAGTCTTAAGGACAGGAGGAATGCTGCAGATTTCTTCGCAGATATCAGAGCATTCGCGCTTTGTCATCCTTCATCCTGGATAATCTCTCCATCTATGGTTGTATGTATTAAACACCCAAACGTTAATCGAATTTAGCGTGGACACAGGTAGACCTGAGGAACTTTCCTCTGAACCCATTCTGGCGAGTTCATCAGAGATCTCATTGCCTAGTACCCAGAGTGACCTGGAACCCATACAGGCCTTAGTGAACTCTGTTCAAAAAGGTCTTGAGTTCGTGCACTAATTTGATGCTAGTTGAAGGGTAGAACATAGCTTTGAGTGGCTGTCACTGTAGACGCATATGCTCTTTCTCCTCCACGTGCATGGCGATTAGGATTGCGTGTATCTATGATTGAAAACAGGCGCCTACTTTGTTAACGAGAAGTGCAGTTTGATATTTTCGAGCTCAAAGAAAATCCCAGCTCTGGAGCCTCGCCCAAACCTAGAACCATCTGTGGTAATGAGAACGGAGACTATCCCTTTCAGGTTCAGTATCCAGCCAGAGACAGTCCTGACGCCATGGAAACTCGACTGTAAAATGACAGCGCAGTAGAATAACGGGTGTCAATGCGTCAGAAGGTATGTCCATGAGACAGTAGTCGCAGGACATACATATCTTGCGCAACCACACTGTTATTCCTCTGTGAGTTGTACCAAAAGCCATTTCTCTTGAGACGAGACATGATTTTCCGAGCAGACCCTCTGATAAATATATCAAGGATTGGAAGGTTCGTTATAGCATCTAGAGCAGCGCCCGGCAAGGCGTCCTGGAGAAAGCCCCTCTGCAGCCCAGGCAAACCGTTCTTTTGAATTTGGTGAAAGAGACTACGATGTTGTTGCGTGTTAGTCTGTTCCAGAAGGCTAACACGATGCTTATGAGATTATAGGTCTTATCATTGCCATGTATGTAGATCTAGAGGACCTTTACCGGCAATAAACCCCATGTTTTGCCAAAATCTCCTGTGCATTGCGAAATCTCCTGTGAAAGCTGACGGTGCTTTAGTGCTTTGAGGGTTTTTGACTCAATATGCTTTGACCATAGAAGCTTTCTATCTAAGATAACTCCTGGTACTCAGCTTCCGTGGACACCGGAATGAGAGTGCCTTTAAAATACTAGACGAGTCATGTTAGTATCTTTCCTCCTTCTTGTGAAGAGAACGGAATCGGTCTTATAAGGATTAACCGACATGCCATTTCTTGTACATGGCGCATATTTGACCTTAAATCTCATGCGACATTCCGGATATTCTCCAATTAGAAGTGTTATGTCTACAACCTCCCTTCTATTATTAGTAATGAACCTTGGTGAATTTCCCCGATTACATATAACTAGGTCAGTACAAACGACGTAACTAAACAAAGCCTCACCTCCACTGTTAGTGTTGGAGCTACCCCAAGTAGTACGATGGGCGTTAGCATTACACCCTAAGACCAAGTTCCTCTTACCTTGTTAGGCCATTGAGACCAGTGTTCTGGTCTGATGCAACTTTACTGTGGTCGAGGTTTAATTGCACTACTTTCATTGATTGCAGTACACTCCTTTACATCAGGTGCCGTCCTGCCAGTCTGAACCCTCTTCGTGAGTCTCAAAGGAATCTCACCAGCTCTGAAGAACAAGGGATTTAAAGTGGATTCTTGGTAACGATGATAATACTCTTGGTACAGTCTCTAGCGCCAGTCTCTACTTCTAAGTCATCCATAGGGACCGCTAGATTTGCCTTAAGAAAGCCTACATCCGGTACACCTATCTTAGCTTTAGGCCTCACCGGTACCTCGTCCAGGGGGACCTTAGTGAAGCGTCCTTCCACAGCTTAAAGTGGGAATAGACTTTTTCGCAAAATCGTGCGAGAACTGGTCTTGACAGCCTAGCCTACTTACACCTCGCCTCCAGTTTGTGAGACCAAACGTTGGCGCAGTTTTCCCGGCATTCTCTCGAATATAGTCGAAGATCGCCCTAGCTAAAGCTATCTCGAACAACTACTGAAACGAACTGAA
Organism: Eumerus sabulonum; assembly: GCA_951905685.1. Classification (NCBI taxonomy): domain Eukaryota; kingdom Metazoa; phylum Arthropoda; class Insecta; order Diptera; family Syrphidae; genus Eumerus; species Eumerus sabulonum. Next base: position 43,684,639 of record OX645064.1, read on the forward strand.
CTGAAACCCGCCTTATAGGTTACGATTCCAGATGTCTTGGCCCATCGCTCTCTCTTCGTTGGAGGCTTTTTAAGGTTTTCCTCATCCTTGCCCGTCCTTGTGCCCTTGTGCCTGTCCTGTTAGGACATGTTTGGCAATCACCTCTTTGATCCATCTGAGCTTCTCCTCCTTCAAATCGGAGGACAGAGTGAGGACCTTTTCCTCAAGTATGCGCTTGAGAGCACCGTGGCGCAGTGGGTAGTGTGTTGGCCTCTGACGCCGATGACACGGGATCGAGTCCCGACATATCATCGAACGTGTTTTCACGGTGTTTCTCCTCAGCGGGGTTCTGACAGAACCCCCTGTAGTAAAATTGTCACGAAAAGCTTCTCGAAATTAGCCGTTCAGAACCGGCAATAAACTGTAGGTCCCTTTCACCTATGGGAAAGTGAAATCACACACAACATGGGTGATTGAGAGAAGCTCGGCTCAGGTCCTTCATGCACTGCAATACCAACATACATACATGCATACACATGCGCTTCAGATGTGTATTTTTTTGTACTCCTTGAGCCTCGGGATACCTTGAGATAGGTTCTTTGCCTTCTTGGCATCCTTTTCTCGTGTCACAGCTTTCTGGACTGCCTCCTCAGTATCGGCTAGTAATTTCTCCTCTAATTCTTTAGAGATGTCCCCGTCTAAAAGGGTGGATTCTATAATTTTATACTCTTCGCCTATGTTAGCGGCCATGGCACTTAGTGCGTCTGCCACTGACTCGAGAAAGAGCTCCTCCCTGTTATTTTCCTTTACTGAATTTTTACTGAAATTTGGAATGTTGTACGGCCGGAAGTATAGCTCCACTCCGAAAGAGCCGCCGAATATCGGAATAAGGCATTTAGATACAGGAGCTCGTTAGCGGTTGGAAATAAACCTTCCAACCTTTCATCTTTGGGCACGGTTCAACTAACTCTCGGAACCGACAAACTAGATAATCCCACAACTAAAATTAGTAGAGACATCATGCCATTCTTTCTAGTTTCCTTAGAAGGCGTTGATCCGAAAATGACCAAGTCGTTGTCGGTCTCCTAAAAACTCGGAAAAATACGAACTAATACCACGTACGATTGTTTATTCATGTACATACATATGTAGCATCGGTGACAGAACAGTCTTTATGTATTAGCTGACTAATGGAGCAGGATGTCATGTAAGCCCTTGTGGTGTGTAGGACGGAACAGTGGAATATCTCATCTGGGACTACATCACTTAGGTCTCCCCTCTGAAAAGTATCATAAAGCATGGTGTCTGTCTAATAATGGACCAGGATTTGCGTTGGACTACTCGAACTTATAGAGGTCTCCTTTAAAAACAAATGAACATTTCTTCGCGCACCATCCTCCAAAACAATCCTGACTGTGGATAGTAGCTTAGCATATGTATGTATGTACATACATACTTCCATTCATCTTCTTCTACAGTTCCAATCACGAATACCGAGAATTTCTGTGCTTCTTTGTTATTATTTCGCTTTCCGATACAATATCAATTATAATTGCAATAAAGCCACGCAATACGGCATCTGCGTGCGATTTCTGAAAAACAATTCAAGTACCTACGTATCTTGAATCCAAATCACGATTTCCCCCGAGATGCTCAGTCCCCCAAGTAGTTAAGGTAAACACAATAAAAATAATAAAATTGAAAAGATATGTACAAGTTCTAATTCTATCTCAGTTACACAGCACAATCTGTGCGATAGAATTACTCCAATTTCGATCAATCCGCTGTGAAATGTATGTCTATGCGAGAGTTAGATAGATACGATTACACCAAATATCTGCCGAACACAGGCAGGCCTCCAGTTTCTTTGCTCGGGGCACAAAAAGAAGAACGTGTGCGGTTTCACGCATTCTCATCGAAAGCACTCTGCTGGATTCCTCCTTCTCCTTATATAAACATTACAACAACACTAAACAGGAAGCTACTTTTAGTGCCGTGTGTGTCGTGGTGCCATGGCAATTAGGTTGCCGACAGAAAAGTAACGCACGTACATTAGACGAAATAATGGTACAGAACCATTTTCCGCACCATAAACACCTGGCCGGGAAGCACGTTCGAGTTGAGTAGCCTTCGGCACTACCTTCCCAGGGGAACCGATCGCCATATGATGGCTAATAAATCACGTGCCATTCATTTGCATAGAGATTCCAACGCAAGGAACCTTCAACTTTTCTCAATCCGCAAGTCCTTCTGACAGTTCTTGATTTATGACCACATGCAAATGATTTTAGCATTGGGCATGTGACACCTCACACGACTGAGAGTAACGACAACCAGATGGCCAGAAAATGAATTCCATTGCGAGTGCACTTGTTTTTGGTCATAATTCGTCAGCGAACACAGTTGACCATGGATTTAATGCTTGGCCAGCTACTAAATCTTTGATGTTTGCTCTACTCAGCAGTCTACTTAAAAGTTGTTAATAATAAATTACTGGTAGCATATAGTATGGCAGATTGCACGAAGAGGAGCATAGTATTTGGAACATTTTCGGCATGGCCTTCGTCTGTCGACATTGAGCTGCGCTAGTCGGGTGCAGGGTTATAAAAGTGATTTGCAGGTTTTGCACGCTACTGGACTGGCTGTAATAAAATGTGTTTTTAGTGGCAAATGGAATGGGAGTGAAAAGCACTTAGTATTTTAATGAGATGACTACGAGTATGGTTGGGAATGTAGCGTACATGCCTCTAATGGATACTTTTTCAAACTTAATTTTCATCCGCAGTTTTAATGATGTTGAAAGGTGATTTGCCACTCAGGACAACCGATATTACCTAACTACTGTGCGTGTGCAATGGCCACTTTTGAGTTTTAAGATGAGCCACCCTTCATCCTTCTCTATTACATTACATATGTATGTACACCTGTCTTTACGTATATTGACAATAAGTAAATTTGTTTTTGAGATTCAAAAGGGAATACTTCAAATGGCGTGGAGCATTTGCTGCGAACTGCAACCAAAATGAAAATTCAGTCGAGTTTCTCTCGAATCCTACCTAGGACAACCATCCCTGGAGAGTAGTGAACGCACATCTAGGACCCAAACCACCTGCACTCCGTTCAGGTTGTGTGACAAACATTATGAAAGTATGGCTTTTGAACCTGCACCAATAAGACAAAACCAGTATAACCAATGTTACAGTAGCTCAATTTAGTTACTTATTTACTTATCAGACCAGCAACCCACGGAGGATCTGAGCCTGAGATATAGCCGCCTTCCATCCTTGATGGTCCCGAGCACGCTGCTTTCAGTTATCAAGACGAAATTGTCTTATATCCGCGATAACTTAATCTTTCTCCCATAGGTTCGGTCTTCCTCTTCTTCTCGAACCAGAGGGCTCGGAGTCGAAGTTCCTCTTAGCTGGAGCTACGTGGGCGAGCCAATGTAGCCGACGGATCTTTGCCTTCCGGACTATATCCACATCTTTATACTGCTCGTAGAGTTCGCGGTGCTATCTTCTCCTCCATTCACCTTCCTCACAGACAGGACAGGAAAGAACCCAAAGTCCGCTCCGCCGTCCTGCTTATCGTCCAGCTTTCGGCACCGTATAGCAAGGCTGGCAGTATAAGCGTTTTGTAAAGCAAGGCTTCGGTTCTTCGAGTGAAGGGTATTGACCTAAATTGTTTGGACAAACTGAAGTAGCAGCGGTTGCCTAGGGCGATTCTATGCCGGATCTCCACTGTGATGTCGTTTGTGGAGTTTACTTTTGCTCCGAAATAGACAAACTCCTTAACCACCACGAAACTATAGCTGTCAACCGTTATATTTTGTCCTGGGTGGTGAGCAATGAATCGATTTTTTGCTTGATAGCATGTATTTTGTCTTATCCTCGTTGATTTTAAGGCCAACTCGTTTCGCCTGCTCTTCAATCGCCGTGAAAGCTTTTATAGGTGCAGCGTTACGCTGAGACCACGCGATGATGTTAAAATCATCCCTGTATCATAGCAGCCAAACAGACTTGTAGAAAATAATGCCCTCCCTGTTCAAGCCTGCACGTCGCACTATCTGTTCCAGCACCATATTGAAGAGGTCACGTGACACCGTACGCTATACAGCCGGCTCGGTTTTCCAGTGATCCCGAAACAGGGCCATGGCTTTAAAACCGATAAAGGGATGGTGTGTATCGACTTGAAACTCGCTGGTCTTTTCCAGGACTTGTCGAAATGTGGGTATTTGGTTTATAGTCGATTTGGAGAGCTGGAAGCCGCACTGGTAGCTGCCGATTAGTACGGGCTTTAGATATTCACACAGTATGCTAGACAGGATCTTGTATGCCACATTGAGCAGTGATATACGTCTATGTTCTTGCAGGAGCTAGGATCGCCTTTTCTGTGGATGGGGCAAACAGAGCATACGTTCATCTTCTACAGATGATCTGGTGCATGCCCACTATCAGATCATCGCCGCTGGCAGGCCATCTGAGACTGCGGCCTTGTTGTTCTTTAGTTTTTGAACAGCTGTGCTGACTTCTTCGAAGCTGGGTGGAGCGGCAGCACATGGGATTTCTTCAGTCCCTGCCACTCTTTTTCTTGGTCATTAAGCAGCTCCTGGAAATGCTGCGTAAATAGATCCACTATTCCCTGCCCTCGATGACAAGATTACTTTCGAAATTTCGACAAGCCTGGGTGACTTTCTTGAAGCTTTCTGTAAGGAAGCTAAAGACTCTTTTCTTTAGTCGCAGCAGTTTTTTCTCCTCGCGCTGACCTAGTTTTTCGCTGCAGCGCCTTTTGCTATGACTCGTCGGTTGCTGTCTTTTTTTGCTCACACTTGCCATCATACCACTGGTTTATTGACCGGGGTGGTAGGTAGCCTAAGGTGTTGTGGGCTACTTCCTGAGTGGCTGAGCGGCAGTACAGCCACATATTGTTGATATATTGAAGAGTCGAGCACTGGATCGTGCTGCTACGAGAAAATGATCAGACTCGACGTTTGCACCCCTGAATGTTCGCACATCCAGGATGTTTGGCAAGTGTTTTGCGTCAATGAGCACATGGTCGATTTGGTTGGCGGTTCGACCATCCGGAGATCACCAGGTTGCTGTGTGGGTTCCCTTACGAGGGAATCTTGTTCTACTTATCACCGCGTTACGAGCTGTCAAAAAGTCTGCGAGTCAGAAGCCATTTTTCGTTGTTGAATCGTGGAAGCCGTGCTTTCCGATCACTCCGCCAAGGTGTTCTTCTCACAGATTTGTTATGCCACATTGAAATTCTGCACGAGTGATTCGAGGGCATGGTCATCTCACATGGAGGTGATGGGAACTGGCTACCGAGATCGTACGAGTTGACGCCGTTAAGGTTTTTCTTGTGGGGTTTTTCGAAGCCGCACAGCTGCCTTCAGAGTCAACATAACCCATAATATCGGTCAAATCCAGCCTGATTTATACGTCAGAGTCATGGGAAATTGGGCATTTCGGATGAGCGCCACCGAGAGAAGCCACAGAGGAAATTTTGAACATTGTTATATTCCGTATAATGGCTTCGACAGGCCTTTCAAACAAATAATAACTCTCGATGATATCTCGCACACACGTTGCTTTATTTAAATTTAAAGATAAGAAGCGCTTAATGAAAGACCCTCTAGTATAAACAGATACCTGTACACCTGTGCACTTATAAGTAATTTGAAACATAAAAGAATATTGCGAACCGTTTTAGAAGATACCTGTACACCTGTGCATCTGTACTCGCTCGTCAGGATCGAAAAAATTCTCTTACCCGAACGTTATTTCTTCCTGTTTCCTTCTTTTCTTATCACCAACCGAAATCAAACAACATCAGTTGAAATTCACACGTATCTATTGTCCGTATAGACATCAGATAAAACTTTTAACCATTTTTTTAACTATTCTCCAGCAACTCATTAGCAAGAGAACAACCAACGAGAAGAAAATGAAATAAATCCACAAATTTTAAATTTACGTAGACAAGGGAGACTATTGCCAGGACCTCGTTCCTCACGAGCTCGAAAACTTTCGGTCATCAACGATTTAACATGCTTTTGTTACCACGCGTCGGTACGAAGGCACGAGCCTTTAAGTCAATTTCCTTCAGATCACCCTCGTAGCTCCATCCTTTGTTATGCTTTTGGTTATGAATTTTTTATCTGACAAGAAAAATAAAAGTGAAGACAGGAACATGGAAAGATTGGAAGGCCCCGAATAACTTTCATGACAGCCTGTGTAATAAGGATATTCAAGGAATTTATATCACGGGAAACAATACCTAAATATCGCTTTAAATGTGCTCCAGGATGATTTCTGATTTCGGTAGTAAAATCCTCATTAGGAAACTTGGTCTATGGAAAAGGGATGACAGATAGGCTGAAAAAACTTGGAACACCAACTGACATTGTAGTTGCAGAGAATAGCGTACGAACAATGTGAGCACTGGCGGCAATGTATTCGTCTTGCGTGCATTAATCAAGACGGGTGTTGGATTTTTTTCTACCTTTTGCTTCTGCTTAAACATATCCTTCCTAAACATGAATTCCTCCGGCCCGAGGTGGAACGAGATAGAGAGAGTGCTTAGAGTGCTTAGAAACAATCGTGAATCATCTACAGAACAAAGCGCAAACGTTAAGATAAGGTGTACCTCGTTGCTTGTGCTTTATGACACATCAAATAGAGAACCATCCCCAGTCGTTAGCATCATGGTCATGCCATTGTTGTGTTGACAAATGACAAGGACACCAACGTGAAGGAGTTAAGAGACTTTCTGGCTAAGCAAACACTTATCGACGAGGACACGGCTGATGTGCGAGTGCCGAGCACCACTCGAAGCAGAAACGGAGGAAGATAGCGACTCTAAGTGAAAACTAGTACACAGAAAACAAATTAGCAACTCACAATACTCATAGCTATAGCTAAAGATACAATCAAGCACCTGCAACTTTCTTACATTTTATGTGTTATTTTTCGTGGTACTTAGGGTGCGATACAAAAACCAGTTTAGGAAAAAGCAAACAAGACTAGAAAGTGTTTTCTCTTTTCTCGGGCGTCCGCTCGGGGCTGGGGGGAGAGCAAAAATTCGGAAGTTGCGACACTGGCTGATATCTCGATATATCTATGTAAGAATGCGAGTCTTCTGTTTGCACTACGTGTGTATTTCAAAGGTAAACAAGCTTTGGATCTACGAGGTTTGCCATGAAGTACAATTGGGAGCTCTAACTGCAACGTGAACTGCGTTTTGCTTAAGTCTGGTATACGGGTGGAGGCAGTGGACTGTGAGAATTTGTTTTCCCCATCCTCCTTTCAATAAAGCAAAATGCCATTATACGGATTATCAGGACTAGGAAAGGATTTCACCATTTCCTGCATTCAACCTACCTCGGGACGAAGATGTTCATATTTATTTTACGAGCGCATTCGTCCGTGTGCATCTGCAATGAAATCAAGATATACAAATGCTAAAGCATTGCATCCAATAGTTTCCAATATCAGTCGTGCCACTTGCAAAACTTGGATGAATTCCTTAGTTTTCCCATAAGAGCATTTGCCGATGATGGAATTTCTCGTGTAGAGAGCTTATGAACTCTCGAGTTTCGAGAAATGAAAGAGCAATGCACTTTGCACTTTTTTTTGTTGTTTTTTTGAAGTACTTAAACTCAGTGTGCTCGTTGATTCATTCGGCTTGTGTACCTTGCTTTTATGTGAAAGTTTTCAGTTCTACACGAAAGTTTTCTTTTACTCAATAACACCGGCTTTGAAGGAGTTGCAACTTTCCAACTTGAACGGTGAAAGAACCTTCCGCGATCTCCTTAAGCACAATAAGAAGATATCATTTGTCGGTAGCATAGACGGAAGATAATATGAAGATGTTTTGAAATGAGAATTTCAGGATTTCGAATATGAATTTTGGGATTCAAATGCTTGAACTTGAATGAGGTCCTTAGATGCCACTCTTTGCTGAAGATTTCGTAGCTCTTTTTGTTATAAAGCATAAAGTGCAAGTTTGTAATTACGTTCTTCAAAATAAAATATGACGGAAGTTTGGTCATGACGGGTACACACATACATAGTACATTTTCAGTGGCCCAATAAAAGGGTCGCGGGGGTTCCACTAAAAGGGTCGCGGTGGTAATGCGCGTACACGGGATCTCCAGGCCGCTCGATCTTCCGCCATCGACTCTAACTCGTCAGGAGCTATGCCCAAGTGCACCCAGGCGAGTTTTTGAACCTGGTCCGACCACCCCATCCTGGGCCTGCCAAGCGTTCGCCTGCCTGCTGATATTGCATCCAAGGCACGCTTTGGAAGTCGTGATGATGCCGACATTCGTCTCACGTGACCAGACCATCGAAGCATAGCCCTTTCCGTTCGGAGAAGCAGCTGGTCAACATTAAGCTCCCCGCGCACTGACGTGTTTCTCACCCTATCCCGGCGAGTAACTCCCGCAACAGCACGAAGAAATCTCGTTTCGGCAGCTTCTATTCACGATCTTATTCTTACGGTCAATACTCAAATTTCATGACCATAAGTGAGGGTTGGAACAAATACTTAGTTAAAAATCGCTTACTTAACCTTGACCAATCCTGCAGGAAAATTCAGTATTACTCCTCCCATCACTTGTGAAGAAGACCCCGAGATACTTAAACTTCTCCACCTGCTTCAATGGGGCGCCACTAACATGTAGAGTGCATAAGACAGGTGTTCTGGAAATAACCATAACCTCGGATTTGTCCACGTTAACCCTTATTCCAGCATCAGCACATACGGCAACAACATGTCTTGGAGGATGTGAGGACAACTAAGTCATCTGCAAAAAAAAGATGGCTTACCGTCAACTCTCCCAATGTGAAACACTCCTCGCCTCGACTGCGCTACAACATCCTGTCCATATATATAATGAAAAGGAGAGGTGACAAGACGCACCCTTGGCGGAGTCGAACGCTCACCGTTGAAGGTGTTAATTTACTACCGTTAACCCGAACGCAGCTGCTATGGTTTCTGTATAGGGACTAAATGGCCCTCAACAGAGGACTATCAATCCTGCAGAACACCGCATAATATACCTCGAGGAACTCGGTCATACGCCTTTTCCAATTCTACAAAACAGCTGTAGATCGTTTTGGCGTACTCCCAAACCTTCTCGAGTACCATTCTTATAGTGAAAAGCTGGTAGGTTTTACTTCTGCCGAGACGAAACCCGCACTGTTCATCCCCTATCCTGGATTCGTGCACAGCTCTAGAACGCGCCTCCAACACCTTAGCGTAGACTTTACCGGAGACACTTAAAAGAAATATGCCCCTATAGTTGGAGCACTCATTTTTATCGCCCTTTTTGAAAAGAGGGACAATCACTCCAGTCTTCCAATCGCTAGGTATCTCGCCGCTTTTCCAGACCACCTTAATGATACGAGAGAGCCATAATACTCCCCCTTTACCCTTTGTCTTAAGCATTTCTGCCGAACTTCATCCACACCGGCCGATTTGCCAACTTTTAGCGATTCAATCGCTAAAATGGCTTCCTCCACGGTTGGACTATTCTCCGCCCCACTCAAGACTATAGGTCTGTCCCCCATAGTGCCCTGTTCGGGATTGAGCAGCTCTTTCCATATGCGTAAGATGTCTGTCTCATTGGAATGCCACACACCATCTTTGAATTTGACTCCTTCGATTATGTTGAATTTCCATCCTCTGAACCGGCGAATTAATAGCCAGAACACCTTTTTCGCAGATCTCTCTCCAGGACTGCTCTTTAGCTGTTCGCACAGCCAATTTACAAGTTCTTCGCGCCACAGTGTACCGGTCACGAGAAGCAGAGTCCCCGAAGAGAATCCAGACCCTGTAGGCCTTCTTTTTCTCTCTGATGACTTCTTGAACTCCGGGTGTTTTAAACCACGCAGTTCTTTTCTCACCACCAGCCGCCACTCCAAGCTGCTTCTCTCCACAAACATCACGTGCAGATGCAATGACAGCTGTTGAAAATAGTCGTCATTCTTCCTCTATATGCGATGGAACAGTTGGAATTTGCTCAAACCTTTCGGATATGTATGTGTCGTGCGAAGTGTACCTCACTGCTCTGTAGTTTCTCCCACCGTATGCGTGTAACCACTCTTAGTTACCGCCTTGGCAGACGAGGTACTCTATCAGTCAGATACAGCTTACACAACATCAGGTGATGATCAGTTGACAGTTCAGCCCCTCTCAGCACGGGAACGTCACAAACTATCCTTTGTTGCGTTGTCCCTCGGGGTTAGACTCGTAGACTCTTCGAGCCGGAGCTGTGTTATCTATTCGCTCTACATGGCCTATCCATCTTGGACGTTGGATTCGTAGACGTCGTACGAGGCCGATGTCGCTGTACAGTCCGTATAGTTCGTCGTTGTATCTTCTCCTCCACTCTCCGTTTATAGAAGCGGGACCATAGATTGAACGCAGAATTTTTCTCGCGGAACGACCAAGGGCCTCTTTATCTACTTTCGTTAAAGTCCAGGCCTGTGCGCCATAGAGGAGGACCGGGAACATTTAAGGTCTTGGTCCTTCGAGAGAGGGACATTCGCTTTTCTTAAAATTCTCTAGAGGCGAATTCGTCACCAGCAAAATCATATGACATGAACTGGTACCGTCGATAGTGGACTGCGGCCAGAACCGGACTATACGATGACGCAATGAGAACATCTCAACCAAGACCTCGGAGCTTCTGATGAGCTATTATATGTATACGTGTGTGGCCTAACCTTTTGGGTAGGGACCAGAACTGAACCGAGGTGAGGCATGCCTGTGAAATGTGATGATGTTCGGCTTTGAACCTGGAATGTAAGGTTCCTGAACAGACTACGTGCAGCCGAACAACATGCGGAGGTCCTAGACTGTTAAAAGGCAGATATTACCGCAATCCAGGATGTGCGATGGGATGGACCAGACAAAAAGAGGATGAGAAACTGTGATATCTATTGCGGCGACTGCTACAAAAAAAAAGTGAATTATTAAAGGTAGACTTAGGCAAAAAGTCTTGAGTTTCCGGCATATAAGTGAACGCCTCATAACAGTTCAAATCAGGGCTAAGTTAGCCAACATTAGCCTAATTTGCGCTCACGTCCCCACCGAGGGCAAAGATGACGCCGCAAAAGACGATGTCTATGACCTCCTAGATCGCACATACATATGCCCAATATCCCAGATACGATGTTCAAATCGCACTGGGTGACTTTAACGCGAAACTGGGCAAGGAAGCCGCTTTTGATAGGGTCACTGGCAAGCACAGCCTCCACAACACCACATCCGAAAAGGGAATTTGGCGGCTAGACTTTGCAACGGGGCGAAATCTTCTAGTTGCTAGCACGCGTTTTCCACATCTCAACATCCATAAAAGAACTTGGCGATCTCCAGATCAATCAACCGTCAACCAGATTGACCGCATTGCGATTGATGACAGGCACGCATTCGATATTCTGGATGTACGAACTTTGAGAGGAGCCAACATCGACTAGGACCACTGTTTTGTGGCCCAGAAAAATCGAGTAAGGCCAGCGGCATACAACGTCGCAATGCTACAAACGCAAGAGACCGCCAGAGCCTATGCCAATGGCGTCTCCCTCAAGCTCTCGGAAAACCCTCCAACATCTGCTCTGACCGTACAACGCCAATGGACCCGTTGTTAAAAAGCCTTAGAGAGTGCCACTTCTGAGGTACTGGGTTTCAAAACTCCACCAGCAAGAAACCCATGGTTTGACGACGAGTGCAAGAGGGCACACGCAGCCAAGCAGCAAGCCTATCAAGCGGCGCTGCACTGAGAGACGAGAGCTGCTAATGAGCCTTATTAACAAAATGAAGAGAGGACCATAAGCTTCTTAAAAAAAAATAGAGCCCGAGATGGACAGATGCTATCGCAGGAACGACGTTCGGAGACTTTATCGATGGATAAAACAAACATGCCAGAGATATAAGGCCAGAACGGAGGCCTGCGGAAACATATTAGTGGACTCACAGTCGGTACTAAGAATCTGGAAAGTCTACTTCTGCAGACTGCATAACGGCGATGACGAAACAGATCCTGCTGTCAGGCAGAATGACCCATTCACAACCGACAATGGGGACAATGGCAGCTGAGAAATCCCTCCCCTGACCTGGACGAAGTTAGGAATGCTTTTTCTAAGCTTAAGTCCAACAAAGCTGCTGGAGCAGACGGACCACCTGCCGAGCTCTTTAAGGCAGCTGGAGATGACTAGGTTGGGAGTATATACCAGCTCATTTGTAAGATATGGTCAGAGGAATGTATGATCGATGAATGGAATCTTAGTATGGTTTGCCCGATCCACAAGAAAGGAGACCCCCTTTGTCTGCGCCAATTACAGAGGTATAAGTCTCCTGAACTTCGATTATAAGGTCTTCTCTGCTGCTTCATGCGAACGCCTGAAACCGTTTGTTAATAAGCTGATTGGTCCATATCAGTGGAATTTCAGGACTGTGAGGTCCACTATTCACTATCACACTGCGGCAGATCCTGGAAAAAACCAACGAGTCTCCGATCGATACGCACATCTGTTTTTCGACTTTAAGGACGCATACGATAGCATGCATAGAAATGAGCTATACAGCGCCATGTCTAGTTTTGATATCCCTGCCAAACTCGTCAGATTGTGTAGGATGACATTGGAGAACTCTCATTCATCGGATCAAAAGCGACTAGACCGATACGGACTCGAAAAAGATGCTCGCATATGACATTATTGGACGAAGTCAGCGAGATGTAATTGAGATGGCAGCGGCTAAAATGGTACTGACGGTAAATGAGGGCAAGACTAGATATATTCTGGGTCGAAAAAGGACACTAACTACCGGCGTCTGGGCCAGGGCGCACATATTGGCAGGTATAGTTTCGAGTTAATCAAGGACTTCATCTACCTAGCCTCCGCAGTGACATGCAGCAATGACATCAGTGCCGATACTAAACGCAGAATAACTCTTGCCAACCGCTGTTTCTTTGGGCTCGGGAGCCAATTGAGAAGCAGAGCCCTCTCCCGAAAAACCAAGGCGACCGTATACAAGACCCTCATCAGCCCGGTCCTGTTAACATAGCGCGGCGTCTTCGGATCCAACGCGTAAGATGGCTAGGTCATGTTGAGCGCATGGAAAACACAGCTCCGGCCCGGAAGGTCTTTGAATCTAACTCCGAGGGGCGACGAAGTCGAAGACGGCCAAACTTAAGGTGGCGCAACCAAGTGGAAGAGGACCTTAACCAACTAGGCGTGCGGCACTGAGACTGGTAGCGAAAGACCGTGCCAGTTGGAGAGGTTTATTTTTAAAGGAGGCCCAGGTTCGCCATGAACTGTGGCGCCGAAGAATAAGAAAGAGCAACGTCAATCGGCATGAACTGATCCACCGATAATCCACCGTCGGTTCTGTGGCCAGAACCGGACTATACGATGTCGCCATGAGAAACCCCCAAGTTCCCGGAGCTTCTAGCTTTTCAGTGAGAGTTCTTGCAATCCGCAGAGTGCGTGCGGTTTAGGTTCGTCGCGCTAAATCTAGTAGCTATGTCCTTTGAAGAGCCGTATATGACCTTCCAAGCGAAAAGTTTAACTTTATTTGGATACCGTAAGCACAAACAGGTTTACATAAGCATCTAACTTATAGAGAAGTTAGTTTTTAGAACTAAGCTGGGAATGTTTTCCTAGTAGCCAGTGCATTTCATTAAATTTCAAATCAAGCTCCTCACGTACATACCCTTTCCACTTGACTTTCGCATCGAGAGTCATGCCCAGGTATCTTGACTCGCCTACGAATGGGAACATCCTTTACAAAGAGAAGGAGTGCACTTACTTTTCTATAAGTAAAACGTACGTGGACAGATTTGGTTTCGATAAGTGCGATTCGTCAAGTCCACTCGCTTATACGGTTCAGGGCATATTGCAATTTAGCCTTTGATTCTTCGACTGATTTTCCTGCGGCAAAAATTGCAGTGTCAGCGGCCCAACTACGCTTCCCTGCTGAACGCTAGCCGTAATTGCTCGAAAACTTAAGTATTCGCTGCCGTTTTCGAGAACGTTCGATAGTTAGATAGAGTTGGGGAAAACTTGTCTCAGTTTGTATACCAAGCCTTCGTGCCACACTTTGTCGAAGGCTTAGGAGAGGTCAAGAAATGCTTACTTACTTACTTAGGAGGCGCTACAGTCCGTGGTGAACCTGGGCCTCAACGAACAAGCGTCTCTAGCTGGCACCGTCTTTGGCCAGCTGTTTCCAGCGCCGACCGCCCAGTTGGTTAAGGTCCCCTTCCACCTGCGTGCGCCACCGTAGATGCGGCCGTCCTCTGCCACGCCTTCCTTCCGGGGTGGATTCGAAGACTCTTCGGGTCGGAGCTGTATTTTCCATGCGCTCTACAAGGCCTAGCCACCTTAGACGCTGCATCCGTTGATGTCGTACCAGGCCGATGTCGCTGTACAACCCGTACAGTTCTTCGTTAAATCTTCTCCTCCACACTCCATTTGAACAAACAGGACCGTAGATAGTGCGCAGAATTTTCCTCTAGAAGTGACCAAGAGCATCTTCATCCGGGTCGGAGCTGTATTTTCCATGCGCTCTACATGGCCTAGCCACCTTAGACGCTGTATCCGTAGACGTCTTACCAGGCCGATGTCGCTGTACAACCCGTACAGTTCTTCGTTAAATCTTCTCCTCCATACTCCGTTTGAACAAACAGGACCGTAGACAGTGCGCAGAATTTTCCTCTAGAATCGACCAAGAGCATCTTCATCCGGGTCGGAGCTGAATTTTCCATGCGCTCTACATGGCCTAGCCACCCTAGACGCTGTATCCGTAGACGTCTTATCAGGCCGATGTCGCTTTACAACCCATACAGTTCTTCGTTAAATCTTCTCCTCCATACTCGGTTTGAACAAACAGGACCGTAGACAGTGCGCAGAATTTTCCTCTAGAAGCGACCAAGAGCGTCTTCATCCGGGTCGGTGCTGTATTTTCCATGCACTCTACATGGCCTAGCCACCTTAGACGCTGTATCCGTAGACGTCTTGCCAGGCCAATGTCGCTGTACAACCCGTACAGTTCTTCGTTAAATCTTCTCCTCCATACTCCGTTTGAACAAACAGGATAGTAAATAGCGCAGAATTTTTCTCTAGAAGCGACCAAGAGCATCTTCATGTTTAGGTCCAAGCCCTTGCGCCGTAAAGGAGGACCGGGATGATCGAGGTCATATATAGGGTCCCCTTGGTTTTCCGAGAGAGGGCTCTACTTCTCAATTGCCTCTTGAGCTCAAAGAAACAGCGGTTGGCAAGAGTGATTCTGCGTTTTATCTCAGCACTGGGGTTGTTGTCGCCGGTCATCAGTAAGCCAAGGTACACGAGTTCCTTGACCACTTCAAAGTTATATCTGCCCATGGTGACGTTCTGGCCAATACGTCGGTGTTGATCGTCCCTTGTTGATGTTATCAGATATTTGGTTTTACCCTCCTTAGCCTTGCGACCCATCTTAGCTGCTTCTCCCCCAATGCTTACAAAGGCCTCATTGACGTCTCGCTGTGTCCATCCATGTCGTCGGCGTATGCAAGCAATTGCGTAGACTTGAAATAAATCGTAACTCTTGTGTTGGCCAGCGACTCTTGCCGTTCTCTTCAAGCACTTGAAAAAGTTGCATGACAGCGCGTCACTTTGTCTAAATCCTTCTTTAACATCAAATTCTCGGTTTCTTCATTACCGGCCTTAATGGAGCAGCGGAAATTCTCCATTGTCATCCTGCACAGTCAGACGAGTTTGGCACGGATGTTAAACCTAGACATGGCTTTGTACAGCTCTGTACACGCTGTCACACTGTACCAAATCCTGGGTCTTCTCCAACATCTGCCGTAGCGTAAATATTTGGTCTATTGTGGAATTACCTGGCCTGAAACCACACGGGTTATCCACAAACGGTTTCAGGCGTTCTCATAATATGGCAGAGAAGATCTGCGATGACAAGGAGACTTTTTCCCCTATAGTTGGCGCAGTTATAGGGGTCTCCTTTCTTATGGACCGAGCAAACGATGCTGAGATTCGATTCGTCGGGCATGCTTTCCTCCAACCATACCTTCCAAAAGAGATGGTGCATGCACCTTACAAGCTCAACTCCAGCCGCCTTAAAAAGCTCAGAAGTCACGCCGTCTGCGCCCGCGACTCAAGACTTAAGTCTTAATATCGCTATTTTAACTTCGTCTAGGTGAGGTGGACCGAATTCTCTTACGTCGTCGTCCATTACGAATAGATCGTTCTGCCTGACAGCGGTCTTGTCTGTCATCGCCGTTATACAGTCTGCAGAAATGGTTTTTTCCAAATCCTTAGCATCGAGTGTGATACCACTAGCAGTTCTTCATTTTCATCCCTGCAGGCCACCACTCTGGCTTTGTAGCCATGGCATGTTCATTCTAGCTTATTGTAAAACTTCCGGGCGTCATTTCTGCGAAAGCATCTCTATGTATTCGATACCATATTTATTAAATAACGATGATCCGCCTGATGGGTTTAATTGTTAACAGTGGTAGTGCAAACTAAGAGTTTGGCCGTAGGGGAGCAGCTCATAGTAGGTGATTCCCTGCCAATTCTACCAAACACATAGCAAGATCTCCCTGGTCGTCAATTTTAGCTCACCCTAATTCAGCCACGACTGTTTACGCTTAAGGTTATCTTAAACAATCCAATTTTTATCACCAGTCATCATTCGCTTCAGTAATGGGACTATTTTGTTGCCATCCAGCAGCGATTCGCAGACGGAAACTCATTGCATGATTTTATTGAACATTTTTAAATTACTGTGGCAGAGCGTGATGCATCGTTGCGATCAGAATTACCGGAACGTAATCTTCAGAATCCATGGAGGATCTGAGCCTGAGCTATAGCTGCCTTCCATCTTTGACGGTCCCGGGCACGCTGGTTCCACTTATCAAGACCAAGATGGCCAACACACTACCCACTGCGCCACGGTGCTCTCTAGGACTAGGACTATTACACATTGAAAACCATGAACACTACTCACATTTTCATCCCTTTTTTTTAACGTAAGGTTTGAAGTAACATGCAGATATGAACGTTTAACCAAATGAATGCTCAAATTATAAGCATGTGGTTCTATCATGAAATCCCTGAATTTCCTAAGCCATTTCCTATGATTAAGGCGCTACCCTTTCTCCGCTATATATTCATAGGCGCTACAAGGTCTACTAAAATATACTCTAGACACCCTCACTCAAAAGCAAGGATTTTCATTCAAGGAAGCCTTATCAAGGTAAGCCTAACAGCTGAAGATAAACACGCCATTAGGTAATCGGATTGGGGTACCAATTTGCACCAACAAACGCAGATATGAAATGTTTTGTTGTTAAAGGTCACCCCAAGCCATTACAATCTCGCGAGTAAACAAGCACCCAACAATACTCTCCTAAAAATGGAAATAATGACTGCCTATCGTCTTTCGTAATATGAACTCGATCAAACCGAGTATTAACGTCACGTTACTCCCACAGCAAATGAAATTGCTTGGAACTCATTAGTGATCCAAATGGATTTCCCTAATTTGGTAATACTGTAAATGGGTCATCTCCCGGTAATTGTGCATGCCTTAGACGAACAATATTAAACCGAGACAATATACTTACGACCTGAACGGCCTAACTAACGTGGAAGGGAAATAAAAAAATTCAATGTTACGACTATCTATAGTTGACTGAGTGGCCTGGACACTATCGAAATAGGTTCCTAAGTACATGCAATTTACATCTCTTGGAGAAAAAAAATGGGTTGGCATTCGTTTAGTCCTGAATTTGTTCGACTCAAAAATGCTTGAGAGTACTTTAAAAACTAAAACTAAATTCCGCTGGTCCAGATGGTAGCCACCCTATACATCAGAAAAGGTGTTTATCAACCCTGGCAAAACCACTGCTTCTCCGAGCAGATGAAAGGTAGCATTTGTTCAGCCGATCCCTTAAAAAGGCTAAACTCTTATCTTACACTTCCTACCGACCCTTTTCGTTAAGGTTATAGAAACGCTGATAAATCGCTAACTCATAAATAATTCGAAACACTGAAATTGTTTAATGACCGGCAACGGGCTCGCTGGTGATTTGATGGCACATCTCGCGGAAAAGTGCAACCATTCTATGCACAATTCTGGTGAAATTGCGCCTTACTTACTTACCTAACGGGCGCTACAGTTCGGGGTGAACCTGGGCCTCAACCAACATGCCTCTCCACCTAGCACGATCTTTCGCTAGTCTTTTCCAATGCCGCACGCCCAGTTGGTTGAGGTCCCCTTCCACCGTCCGTGCGGCCGTCCTCTATTTCTTCGTTCCTCGGGGTTAGATTCAAAGACTCTACGGGCTGGAGCTGTGGTGTCCATTCGCTCTACATGGCCTAGCCATCTTAGGCGTTGGATCCGTAGACGCCTGACCAGACTCATGTCGCTGTACAACCCGTACAGTTCGTGATTGAATCTTCTCCTCGAATCGACCGAAAATCGAACGCAGAATCTTTCTCTCGAAACGACCAAGGATTTCCTCATCCGCTTTAGATAAAGTCCATGTTTCTGCGCCGTATAACAGGACCGGGATAATTAAGGTCTTATATAAGGTCAACTTGGTCGTACGAGAGAGGCCTCTATTTCTCAGTTGCCTCTCGAGCCCAAAGAAGCAGCGGTTGGCAAGAGTAATTCTGCGCTTGATTTCGAAACTGGTGTCGTTGTTCCAAGTCACCGCGGAGCCGAGGTATATGAAGTCCTTAACTACCTCGAACTTATATCTGCTAATACGCACGTTCTGTCCAAGACGTCGGTGGTAAATGTCCTTTTTCGATGACAGCAGATATTTAGTCTTGCCTTCGTTAACTGCCAAACCAATGTTTGCCGCCTCCATCTCAATACTCGCAAACGCCTCATTGACATCTCGCTGCGATCTACCTATTATGTCAATGTCGTCGGCGTATGCAAGGAGTTGCGAGGATTTGAAATAGATTGTGCCTCTTGTATTGGCCTGTGATTTTTGCACAATCATTTCCAATACGATGTTGAAGAAATCACACGACAGCGCATCGCCCTGCCTAAATCCTTTTTTGACATCAAAACTATCGGTGTGGTGCTCACCGATTCGGATGGAGCAGCGAGCATTTTCCAAGGTCATCCTTCATAGTCTGATGAGCTTATCAGGGATGTCAAAACTAAACATGGCATTATATAGTTCGTCTCTAATTACGCTGTTGTATGCGGCCTTGAAGTCGACGAATAGATGGTGTGTATCGACCTGAAATTCATTGGTTTTCTCCAGGATCTGCCGTAGTGTGAAGATTTGATCGATGGTGAAATTGCGCCACATGAATAAAAACTCGGCAATTTAACAATTTAAGTGTGTTGCAGCAACACACTTTAGATCAATTAATCAAACAAAAGTGAAATATCTTAACTATATGCAACCTTTCCAGAAAGTAATTTGTGAGTCGGATCCGTGGTGTAATGTTTAATACACTAAACTCCCAACCCAGTGATCCGAGCTCAAATCTCAAGATCCGCAGCCACCAAAAACAACTCAACAACTCCCCTTTCCCATTCTACAATGATCCTTAGAGCCGGATGGCATGATCATCATGATGTTGCTTTACAACCAAAAAAAAAAACAAAACACAACAATCAAATCAGTCAAATAAAAAACAAAGAACAATGTTACGGGCTCAAGGAGCTTCGAAGGGCATATTCTCGGAGAATGAAGACTAGATGAGTCTTTTTTTTTGTTCGCCCCGAAAAGTGTTCACAGGAACCTTAAGATCTGAACCCGGGATACCTGGGTTGAGAGTTCTGTGTGTTAACCATTACACCATGGATCCGGGTCGCAATTTGCCTTCCCTTTTGTGTGTTTTTATAATAACACACTTAAAATTGCATTAACAATGACTACAATAAAAACACACATTTTGGTGTGTTACATTAAGACATTTTTTTTTTTTTGTTTTTTGTTGAAGGCTTCTGCTATCCACTGGAGCACTCAGACGCAAACACTGGTCCGTTTTACTTAAGGCAGACACCTTACATTACTGTATTTTGACCGTTTTCCGGAGAAAAATTTGAAGGAGCTTCAGTGATGTAGAGCTAAGGGATTCGGCACACACCAAGTCGGCTCCAAGGGTGCACCACCGTGCGCGAGCAAAGCCGGGACAATCACAGAGGAAATGCTCTGCAGTATCATCCTCCTCTTCGCCACATGAAGCACAGGTAGGCTACTCACTGATGCCGAGCACGCAGAGATGCTTGGCGAAAGTGTAATGGCCCGTGATAACTCCCACAGGCCTTCTGCAGTCGACTCTCCTTAAAGACAGTGGGAATGCTGCAATTTTTTTTGCAGACATCAGGGCATTCGCGCTTAGTCATTCTGCACCCTGGACAGTCCCTCCATCTACGGTTGTGTGTATTAAATACCCAATCGTTAATGTAGGAATGTACCGTGGACGCAGGTAGACCTAGAGCTTCTCAGGTCCTGAGAAGCTCTCTTCTGAACCCATTCTAGCGAGTTCTTCAGAGATCTCATTCCCTGGGACCCCAGAGTGGCCTGGAACCCATACAAGCCTTAATGAATTTAGTCTACCGACTTTATTTAAACACAGCTTTTAGTGCAGTTTTAGCGCGTTCAAAGAAGACCCCAGCACCGGACCCCCGCCGAGACCTGGAGCCATCCGTGAAAATGCGAAGACTATCCTTTCCAGGTTCTGTATCCAGCCATAGCCAATCCTGACGCCATGGAAACTCGACTGTGAAATTACGGCGTAGTAGAATAACGGGCGTCAGTGCGTCAGAAGGCATGTCCATGAGACAGGGGTCGCAGGACAATTCTTGCGCAAGCCCACCGTTACTCCTATGCGAGCTATACCAAAAGCTATTTCTCTTCAGACGAGACATGGCTTTCAGAGCACACCCTCTGATATATATATCAAGAGGAGGAAGGCTCATCATAGCATCTAGAGCAGCGCCCGGTGTGCTGGGGAAGGCCCCCGTGCAGCTGAGACAAACCGTTCTTTGGAGTTAGATGAAAGAGGCCATGACGTGTTTGCGTTTTAGTCTGTTCCACCAGACAACCGATGCATATGATGCATATAGATGCATATAGGTCTTATCATTGCCGTGTAGATCCACAGGACCTTTGCCGGTGATAAGCCCCATGTTTTGCCAAAAACTCCTTTGCATTGTCAGAAAGCTGACAACGCTTTGGTGGTTTTTGACTCAGCATGCTTTGACCAAGGAAGCTTTTTATCTTAGATGACTCCTAGATACTTAGCCTCCTTGGATATCGGGATGGAAGTGCCGATTCAATTCAATTCTCCCAACCAGGTTCTGCTGCGCAGTCTGGCAGGATTTTCCGCGCTGGTAACAATGTTGCATCTCCGAAAGAGGGTGCATTCCAAGGGCAACTTTGCGCACGTGCAACTCTACCAGTCTCTCCAGTTAGGAAGGATGTTAGACTAATTGGTCTGAAGCTCTTGGCAAGCTCTTGGTCTGAAGCTCTTGGGAACGAAGACCACTTTCACTGTGCGCCAAGGAATGGGTATGTGAGCAAGTGCTATACTAGCAGTAAAAATTCTTTTCAGAGTAGGAAGTATACCTTTTTGCAGCAGAACAGGACATATTCCGTCGGTGCCCGGCGATTTGAAGCCATAGAAGGATACCACAGCAAATTCAATAGCTTCAGTCGTAACCACGCGCGACGCAATATATCAGCTACGCCGAGTTGTTTTCATCATTTCAGTTGCAGTTTCCCTTGAAGGAGTGTGCAACGAGCCGATGTCGATCTAAATTCCCGGGAAATGAGTCCCAAACAGTAAACTAAGGGTTTCCGCTTTAGATTCAATAAAGGTATGTACCATCAGATTTTCTGAGTGCATCTAGCTTTGTCGGTTTTCCCCCGTTTGAAGACTTTAACCCACTTGCTAGTCGCACTCAGAGACTTGATCTCTTCGCAGAAGGTCCTATAAGAATCGTTCTTCGATTTGCGAATAAGTTTCTTATATTCTTTCTGCTTCGACCGATACTTGTTCCAGTCATCTTCCGAATTCGATTTGAGCGATCAATTCAGAAGAATTCTGGCGTCCCTGCGAAAACTTTGGAGCTCGGCATTCCGCCAGGGGACCAATTTCCTGCAGGGAGGTTTGCTGACAGGACATGCGAGTTCAAAACAACTGGTGATGACGCTAATCAGGTTATGAACAGCGTTCTCTACTAATTGTTTCGTTCTAAGTTTAGGTAGGGCCTGAGTGGATTTTTCAAGCTCCTCTCTAAACCGTACCCAGTCCGTCCTTCTCGGATTCCGTCTAGGTTGCAAGGAAGAGATCCCACAACCTAATCGGAATTCGATATATTTATGGTCCGACAGCGTGGCATCAGGCAAGACTCGCCAGTTAGTGATGTCCTTCACATATCTGTTGGATAGGGTCAAGTCAATCACCTCCTGTCATCTTGTCGTAACAAACGTCGGTTGAAAGCCAACGTTGTTGATGGTAAGGTCAGACGAGAGAATGAAGTCTAAAAGACGGTCCCCTCTTGTGTTACACTTGCTGCTGCCCCAAGCAGTGTTTTGGGCATAAGCATCGCAACACAAGATGAGGCCAATCTTTTTGGCTTCACAGTACTCTACGAGCTAGCACACTTAAGATGTGCAGTGTTCATGTTTGCTTTTAGATTTACGGCCCTGCTTAAACCCTGGAACTAAACAGCCTACGTATCTTAATCATATTCAGCTAACATCTCAACCGTGTGGAAGTTAATGCTTCTAAAACATAATGATGTCTTCTGTCGTTTTAAGTAATCGCTTTTGATAAAGCTTGAGAGACGTCGCACAAACGCGTATGCTTAAACTGAGACAAATCTTACCAGGGAAGCGACTAGATAATTTTGCGTTAAATACGGAAGTGCCTACTCCTATTTTAAAGTGATTTCGGCTGGCGTTCCTCAGGGAAGTGTATTTACTTCATACTCGCTATATGCCGCAAACGCAAGATTCCATTCTAGCCACGTCTGAAGAATATGCTATGAAACTGAAACGTGTCCTGACAAGGACTTGGCGAATAGCGCTTAACGACATTAAATCTGTGTAATAAGTAGGGAAATATTTTATACTCCGTATTGAAAATAAGCTGCTTCTATACATATAAGCAAGTGCAACTCTGCTTTTTCTAACCAATGTTCCTCGGCTTCTCTTCTTTTCCGCTTTCTAAATCCCTCTGCCTCGGCTAGGTTAGGTTAGGTTAAGTGAATAGGTGCGAAAAGTCTATTGTGTCCAGTTAACGCTTAACCCGTAGAAACCTAAAAATGACCGGTTGAGCGGAACCACTAAGCTGCAGATAGAATTCCCAGTAGTGTGTGCAGCCCCATGTTACCTATCTCTTCTAGTTCCGAAAGGAAGTGCTGTTCAAGGAATATGTTCATTTTCTGGGCTAGTGCTGGGCATTCGCACAGTAGGTGATGAATGGATTCAACTTTCTCTTCGTCCCTACAGATTCTGCAGAAGTCATTGCGGGGCTGGCCTAGTCTGGTTGCATAGTAGGATACCAGGCAGTGCTCACTGCGGGCACCAATCGAATGTTCCCACGACTGAACTTTAGCAGACTTTCGCTCCTTTTCTTAGCATAGACGGGCCAACTTGATCTTGCCGTTGCGCATGTATCTAATTACCATCGCTTAAGGGCTTTGTTGACATAGCATCGGTCCTTCACGATTCCCCACAAAAAAAGTCGAAAGGGGTCAAATCGGAGCTACGAGGCGACCAATCGACATCGCCAAGACGACTGATAACACGATATGGGAATTTGGTGCGCAAAAATCGATTGTGTCATGACGCGCCATTGTGCATGAACCAGAGGTCTTCCGAATCCATGTCTTCAATTTCAGTAAAAAGAAAGTCGGTTATCATGGCCGTTGACCGAAACGTTGTTACCAGCCTCATTTTCGAAGAAAAATGGTCTAATGAAGCCACCACTCCACAATCCGCACCAACCTGTCATTCTCTGTGGAAGCGTTCATTCTTGACAATAACGTACGGGTTTTCCGAGCCATATGCGGCACTTTTGTTTGTTAACGTAGCCGCCGAGATGAAAATGCGCCTCGTCAGAAAAGATGATTTTTCACCCAAAATCCAATTCAAGCTGCTCTAAAGCCCAAGCTGCGAAGCGATAACGATGGTCACGCGCCTAAAGTTGCTGAGTCAATCGGACCTTCTTCTTCGTCTTCTTTTTCAGCGCTACAGTTTATGACGCCAGCAGTCTCCGGTACCGCACGCCTAGTTGGTTAATACCCTCTTCTACTTGGTTACGCCACCTTAAATTTGGCCGTCCTCGACCGCGTCGCTCCTCGGGGTTAGATTCAAAGACCTTCCGGGCCGGAGCTATGCTTTCCATGCCCTCAACATGACCGAGCCATCTTAGGCGTTGGATCCGAAGACGCCATGCTACGTTCATGTCGCTGTACAGCCCGTACAGTTCACTATTAAGTCTTCTCCTCCACTCCCCATTTATGCAGGTCGGACCGAAAATCGTACGCAGAATTCTTCTCTCAAAACGACCAAAGGCCTCCTTATCCGCTTTCAATGCGGAGCCGAGGTATGTATGTATGTTGGCGTTACAGTCCATGAAGAACCTGAGCCGAGCTTCTCTCAATCACCCATGTTGTGTGTGATTTCATTTTCACATAGATGAAAGGGTGAAAGGGAAATTCCGAACGGCGAATTTCGAGAAGCTTTTCATGACAATATTACTACAGGGGGTAATGTCAAAGCCCCGCTGAGGAGAAACACCGTGAAAAACACGTTCGATGACATGGCTGTATCGGGATTCGATCCCGTGTCATCGGCGTCAGAGGCCAACACACTACCCACTGCGCCACGGTGCTCTAGGTACTACCTCGAAATTATACCTGCCAATATTGCGCCCTGGCCAAGACGCCGGTCGTTCGCGTCCTTTTTGGACGAGAGCATATATTTCGTTTTGCGCTCATTTACCGCCAGTCCCATTTTAGCCGCTTCCGTCTCAATGCTCGTAAAGGCCTCAATGACATCTTGCTGACTTCGTCCAATTATGTCAATGTCATCGGCATATGCGAGCAGTTGTACGGACAGGAAAAAGATGCTGCCCCTCGTATTGACCAGTGAGTTTTGCACGATCCTTTCAAGGACGATATTGAAAAATTCACACGATAGCGTGTAGCCTTAAAACTTTTTTGACATAAAATGTATCGGTTAGGTCGCTTCGGACCCTGCTGGAGCAGCGAAAGTTCTCCAATGTCATCCTGCACAATCTGACGGGTTTGGCAGGGATGTCTAAACTATGCATGGCTATCGTATGTATGCAGCCTTAAAGTCGACAAACAGATGGTGGGTGTCGATCTGGAACTCGCTGGTTTCTTCCAGGATCTGCCGCAGTGTGAATAATTGATATATAGTAGACTTGCCGGGCCTGAAACCACACTGATATGGCCCAATCAGTTTATTAACGAACAGTTTCAGGCGTTCACACAGTACAGCAGAGAAGATTTTATAAGCGATGTTCAGAAGACTTATACCTCTGTAGTTGGCGCAGACAAAGGGGTCTTATTTCTTGTGGATCGGGCAAACGATACTAAGATGCCATTAATCGGGCATGCATTCCTCTGACCATATCTTACAGATGAGCTGATGCATACTTCCAACGAAATCCATCTCCAGCTGCCTTAGAGAGCTCGGCTGGTAGTCCGTCTACTCAAGCCTAGAAAAAACATTCCTAACTTCGTCCAGGTCAGGGGCCGGAATTCTCTGCTACCATCGTCCGCTGTGGCAGGGCCATTCTGCCTGACAGCGGGATCTGTTTCGTCATCGCCGTTATACAGTCTGCAGAAGTAGTGTTTCGGACCTTGTTTTTTTTTTTTTTTTTTTTTTAGAGACTCGCGCAGGTTCAAGAGTTCTTTATATTCTCTTATGATGTTATACACACACAACCTGAACGGATGTTATACACACACAACCTCTCAGGGGTGGTTGTCCTAGATAGGACGAGAGCCGACCAAATTCTGCGTTGGTTATAGTCCGTAGTAATTCGTTCGAGCACTTTAGTATTGCATACGCAGAAGATGAATTTCAGTTGACCATATACTGTGAGTGTTATGCCTGCAGCAGTACGTCTGGTCACTTTCCATTCACCTCTGTGTTGCATACTTTTTGTCCTTTAGGAATTACTTGTACTTGGCTATTAAACGAATTTGAACTACAGATCTTTCGCTCAGCGGTCGATGATGTTAACCACTGCACCACGGCCACCACGGTGAACAATCCGACATCTTTGCGCAGAATTCTCGTCAGGCTAGTGCGTGAAATGTTGAGCTGTTGCGATCAATGGCGAATTGATGTTCGTGAACTGAGTCTAACACTCTCGGTCACAGCAGCCACATTCTCATCTGTACGCACCTTACGACGACGGGGAACATGAGTGTTGTCCACTAGCATACGAGTTTCACGAACTTTTTGCACAAACTTGCGTACAGCAGTCCCGGTAGGTGCTTCATTTCGGCCAAAACTTCTTTTCAAAAAACCCACTGTTTGGGCTACACAGCACTTACTTTGTCAATAAGTTTTCGATACTTCCCAACGTTGTTCAAGCGTAGAGCGACTTATTCCGTTCCGCGGAGGTATGATATTGACTTCCTGTCAAGACAACTGTCAACTGTCATTGACAACTGTCAATGTCAAAATAACTTATAACTAAAAAATAAAAACACCAGATGGCCCACCCTCATTATTAAGCCCATGCCGAGTAAAATAGAACAATCAAATGACAACTTAATTTAAATCATCGGGGGGCACGGCAATGCCGCCGCCAAGTCGAGCGTGAAGCAAACACTGCCGTACCATCCTTTACTGGAACTATTTCGCCGCATTTTCAGGCCCCTATTTGAGAACCTCTGGATAAGACCAGAACGCAGAAATGTTCGTCATCCAGTAAGCTTTAATTAATACTTAAAATCCAAAATTTCAAGTCTGTAGGTCATTTAGTTCCGAAGTTAAGCGAAAGCAAAGTTTGGCAGTCACTCACTCATGATCATCAGAGTAGAACAAGTACTTCCCATAAACTCAGAGAGCTGAAATTTGGTACAGAGTTAGGGTTTAATGGCCACATAAAGGGAAAGCTATAAAAACTAGGATAATCGAAGATCTGGTGACCCTGATTAGAAAACACAGGAGCCCAACCAAACTATTAGAGATCGACGTACCGCCTTTACAAAAAATATTCAACTTGGTGGGCCGCTTCATTTGATGTCAAAAATCGAAGGTCTGAAGTATCTGATAAAGAACCCTCAGCTGGTCTCAGCTGTATTGGAGATATGGTAATGCCCCCTTCTACAATTGGTACATAAAAAATCTACTGTCATTGCAAAAATCCAGCGTAGTGGGACACATCTTCTAATTTAATCTAGCCTATAGCCTTAGCCTATAGCCTAATAAAATAAATCAATATGCCCACGTTTCTACAAAAAGAAGTGAAATCCCACCAAAAGCATTCTGTAAAAAACTAGCCAAGTCTCGATGGAGCTGCTTGTTTATCACTAAAAAATAATGAAATCTATACAAAGCCAAATCTAAGGTTCCTTTCTGCGATTTATTTATGTTTATAGCTAATGTTGTGTGACCTGGCCGTTGAAGGGTACACAAGGGTAGAAAACCAGGTGTTCCATTACACCATTGCATCAATCTGTCGCCAGAACCGCTACCCATTGACGATCTCAACGATCCGTCTGTACTGGAAATAATTTTTAAAAGTGTTTGTTTCAGGCTCGCCTATACATAAGTTATATTGAAATACACAGCTTTATCAAGCCTACAATTGACTGGTTATTGAATCAACGTTTTCCAAGTGGCAATTTTCCATAGGCAGCGGCTCGTATTCCATTATTCCATTTCCAACCAAAAGAAGTTAGCCTTTGTTGAAATATTCATTCCCGATTTTTATTATTCATGTCTAATACCATTCCTATCACTCAGGGGTTGTAAACACGCAGAAGAGTATACAATACCGCTGTCACCTATTAAATAAAAGTCTTTGATAAAACAAAGGCTCGTAAAAAATGAATCCTAGCCGTATCGTAAAAAGCACATGCACACACGAATAATCGAAAACAAAAACATACAATATTGGGAAGTTAACAGAAGCGTACCATACAAAAAGGACTCTCCTCCGGAATTCGCCAATAAAACTCGTCTTTATTCCATTCGTCACTCGAGTGAAATTTCATATCCTGTCGGGAACCTTACCCCCACAGCGCTGTACGTGTATTTCGTTAGTCTCATACCTGCCTTTGTTCGTTTAACACATCGAAAACGTATATGCAAATACTCACGTATCCTTGTTTAGTACGAATTAATTAAGCTTTAGAATTTAATCCGTATGGAATTCAGGGGATCTAAATCTAAATATAGTCGCCATCGACCCAAATTGGTCCGGCACATGGGTGTTTGTGTATTTGAATGTGGTGTAATCACAAATTGGGCAAAAGGTGGTTGGAAATTAAAGTTACCCAGTGAGACGTGAAGGGATGTAACGGAGTTTTCTATAACAGCATAGCTGGTCTACTTGCCCTACTGGCTCAACTTTGCCAAAAAACTTGTTGGAATTCGATGAAAGCACCTTAACAAGGAAACCCTGCCAAATACAGGGGAAAAAGGCATTAAAACCTCGTTTAGGGCTTTAGAGGGACAATTTGAGAAGACCCAGTTACCATGGATTCCCGAGGGTAATATAAATTATATTTCATTTCAGTCGCTGCGTTTGTAGCTTAATTACTAGAGGAGAAATGAGAAATAATCACAGTCTGTTATAGGGAAAGCATCCAGACCATCAATGACGGAAATGTTGGGAATTCACAAGGAACTGTTGCTGACAATGTCCCTTTCAAATTTGCGTAAGATTTGGATTTGACGAATAGACGTCATCAACTTGCTTCGACGTAAATTGGATTTCGTTTGATTTTCATCTAAATATCCTTCTTCCAAGAGGACGATTTTAAATATATTATAGTACACATTTCCTGGAACAAATTAATTGCTTTTCCTTCTACATTACGTACATTGTAATGATTTTATTCAAAGGAAGATTGCAAGGCTTTCGATTTTTCGGGTCCTTCTAATACAAGTGTTAACTGGCAATCAATTTCGTCCTGAAGAGTATTAGTGGATCCATCAATAGACTGTTCAGTGACTTTGACAATAAGTTTAAGTACTATTTACCGAGGCCCTATATTGAAAAACCTTTGTTCTTAGGAAACGCTGGAAGCAGATTTCACATTTTAGTTGTGTCGGATTTTTACCGACTAAAATCTTCTTCTTCTTATCGGGCGCTACGTCTGACTAGACTCGTGTCATTTTTCTGCCC
The DNA here is from genome assembly GCA_951905685.1 of Eumerus sabulonum. Lineage (NCBI taxonomy): Eukaryota > Metazoa > Arthropoda > Insecta > Diptera > Syrphidae > Eumerus > Eumerus sabulonum. Next base: position 43,714,017 of record OX645064.1, read on the forward strand.
CTAAAGTTCGTGTTTGAATCTTTTCTTCCGTCCTTCGTCTGCGCTTATAGGACCGAAAATCACACTCAAAAATGTTCTCTCGAATTCACCACCGACCTCCTCGTTCGCTTTTGATAGTGTCCATGCTTCTGCGCCATAATAAGGGATAATAGGGGTCTTATATAGAGTCAACTTTGTCGTTCGGGATAGGAGTCTATTACTCAACTGCCTCCTGAGCCCAAAGATTGGTAAGAGTAATTCTGCCTTTGATTTCGGAACTGATTTCGTTGTTCCAGGTAACTGCGAAGTGAAGGTAGATGAAGCCCTTAACTATGTCAAGCTTATGTCTGCCCATACAAAATGTTCTGGCCAAGACGCCGGTGGTGAGTGTCTTTTTCTGATGACAGGACAGTTTTGTCCTGATCTATTGCCAAGCCCATCATAATCACCTTCGCCTGAATCCTCGTAAACCCTTCATTGGCATCTCGCTGTTTTCTTCCGATTATATCAAAGTCATCCGCGTATACGCCTCTTGTGTTAACCAGTGATTTTTGCACAATCATTTCATTTCATCAGATCTTCCTGCATAATCTGACGAGTTTAGCAGAGGTGTAAAAGGTAGACATTGCGTTGTATAACTCGCCTCTAATTACGCAGTCGTATGCGGCTTTGAAGTCGACAAATAGGTGGTGAGTATCGACTTGAAATTCATTGTTTTTTTTTCAGGATCTGCCGTAATGTGAAGGTTTGGTTAATGGTGGATTTCCCTGGCCTGAAGCCACACTGATAAGGGCCAGCTCATTTACAAAAGGCTTCAGGCTATCACAAAAAATGTAGTAGTCGATGTTAAGGAGACTTATTCCTCTGTAGTTGGCGCAGTTAGAGGGGTCTCCTTTCTTGTGGATCGGGCAAACGATAATGAGATTTCATTCCTCGGGCATGCTTTCCTCTGACCATACCTTACAGACGAGCTGGAGCATGCCTGGTTAGAAAACCAGGCCATCTTCAGTTTCTTCAGCAGACTCAAGGGAAAGTGGCCGTGGTGCAGTGGTAAACCGACAGTCAAGCGGAAGGTCTGTAGTTCAAAGTCGCTCCAAACCATAAAAAAAAACAATTTCCATGCAGAAAAAAAAAAAAACTATGCAACACGGTTGTTGTGAATGAGAAGTGATCAAACATCCTGATGAAGGCATAACACTCGCAGTATATGGTCTCTTTAAATTCAAACTCTGTGTATGCAATTCAAACATCACACCATAGTTGAGAACTACAATCAACGTGAAAATTCGGTCGGTTCCTTTCGAATCCTATCTAGGACAACCACCCCTGGAAAGTAGTGAACCAACATCTACGACCCGAACCACTGCACTCCGTTCAGGTTATGCGATAAGCATTATAAGAGTATCAACTCTTAAACCTGCGCGAACTATAAAAAAAAACAAAGAGCTCAACAGACAGTCCGTCTGCTACATCTGCTCCTAGGTTGTGTGTGATTTCATTTTCCCATAGGTGAAAGGGACATACAGTTAGTTGCCAGTTACGAACGGTGAAACTCAAGAAGCTTTGCTTGACAATTATACTACGGGGGGTGTTGTCAGTACCCCGCTGAGGAGAAGCACCGGGAAAAACACGTTCAATGACATGGCTGTTGTCAGGATGCGATCCCGTGTCATTGGCGTCAGAGGCCAACACACTACCCACTGCGCCGCGGCGCTCTCTGAGTCGATGTTAGCTCCTCGGAAAGTTCGAACATCAAGAATAGTGGAGGAGTGTCTGACATCGATCGCGATGTGGTCAAATTGGTTAGTGATTGATTGATCTGGCGACTGCCAGGTGCCTTTGTGTATATCGAGGTGCGGGAAGCGCGTGCCGGCTAGAAGGAAATTTCACTCCGTAACAGGATCAATCAGTCTGTGTCCGTTATCGGATGTCGTGTCATGAAGACTGTGTTTGCCGATGACTCGTTCAAAGATGTTTTCCTTACCCAGTTTAGCATTGACACATTGGGCATAAGTTCTGTCTTGGAAATCGTAGAATTCTTCCTTGGTGAAGTCATCCTTGTCCTCCGTGGGGGTGTGGTCGCAGATCAGGCTAATGTTAAAAAATGTGGCCTTGATACGGATCGTTATGAGACGTCCACTCACATGCCGAAAGCTTAGGACTTTTTGCCTTAGTCTACCTCGAATAACAAATCCGCATCCGAACAGTCTTTGTCCTCTCTCCCTATAGCAGTCGCCGTAGTGGATGTCGCCGTTTTTCAACCGCTTTTTACCTAATCCATTCCATCGCATTTCCTGGATGGCGGTTAAGTCTGCTTTATAGCGGTCTAAGGCGTCCGCAAGTTGTTCGGCTGCAAATTAATTTTTTTACGCGACACGGGAGTTTTTTAAAAAGATAAATCCGCTTTGCTTTTATTAATTCACTTTCAATACACTACTTTCAATACTTAGCTAAATTTACTTAAACACCCAAGCCGCGGTATCCACTCGATCTCAGTGATGCTACTGAACCTTGTTGCGTCCTCTGATGACGAACTCAACCTGAGTCCTCTGATGTTGATGATGAACTGCTGAGTCCTCTGATGTTGATGATGAACTGCTGTTGCGCTGAACTAAGATTAACTTTTGTACTAAGCGTTATGCTGCTTTACGGCAGCGTCCCTTTGCTGGACTTTGGACTTAGACCATAAATCACGCACGAATCTGCCGACGCAGCCGCAAGCACTTGACTTCGACTAAAAGCATTTTGCCATTAAGCCGCTGCTGTGTCAACAAAAATCGATCGCACCTCCTGGTTCCCCTAATATGTGGCATGTGATTTGACCGCAGCTTGTTTACATTGCTTACGGATCAAATCAATGCTCTATGATATTAACTTGCACGTGGTCGGTTTAGGGACCTAACATTACACGCACAAAGCCGAAGATCATTGTCCTTTTTTGCAAGGATCGTCAGCATTTCCGGTCCGTTTTATCCGGGGCTTGTGGTTGTTTCTGAGCAATTGTGGGGTTTTCCGGTTAAGGTTTGCTAAACCATAGCCCAACCGACATTTATCCTCTTTTTTGGCACAGGTTGCTCACAATTCGTCCTTTTCCGTAAGTAATTTCCATGGTCAGGAAATTTCCAGATGGTACCACGAGGAGGGGTAGAAGTAGGACCTGGCTAACAGACCTGGCAAGGTGTACGGCTGTAGAGGGTCTTACTCGCTTTTTTTTAGCAACAGCACCGACTGAAACAGTCCTGACTAAACCGACTAAAATGGATTTAAAATATACCAATATACTGGTTAGGGCTATTTCTGTGACCGCAGCTGTATGTCGTCGGTTTATCCTCGTATCGCAAACACCACCATACATTCTCTCCCGATAATCGACTACGTTACACGCATGCATAATCAGCTTTGTGTTGTAAAAAAAAAACGGTCGTTAAATAGCCCACGGTCTATCGACAATCCCCGAACATGAAGCAATTCAGTTGTTTTTAAACGATTTATTTAGTCTCGCCTATCGAATTAATATATTAAGCGCCCCTTAGGCAAACGGATATAATTGATCCACACGATTCCAATTAAATAGCTATCATGGAAATTGCAATCCCTCACGCTATTGCCTGCCAGTCTGTTTACAGTAGACCAATGAGGCTAATACCCGTCTCTGTGGATACTATATAAACAGAAATGTGGATGTCCTCCTCGTGCTCTTAATTGACCATAGGCTATTTGTCTAGTGGACTTGTCTTGTCCCGGAGAGACATCTCCTCCAATCTCTGGTCAATAAGATACCTTAAAAGCGTCATCCATTGTCACAACAATGGACTACACCTTACGATTACTTTATTTCGAACACAAAACTCAATTCAAGGGAACAGAAAAAGGACGAAAATCCCCGAAGAAACACAATGTCCTTGAGGAAAAAACAACATTAAATAAAAATAAATTTATTTCGTACAACCTGAGTGCCTGTCCGGCTCAAGTGGATGTGGAAGTAATGTCCCAAATACGCATACCTTTGCGTCCTATTTAAATTTGTGTAAATAACATCTTCGTTTCCTTTGAAAATCAGACGAAACAACTGATTCCATATCGACCAGGTGGATTTGGGCACAAGAGCACTCATCCTCTTATCCAACAATCTTATCGTAAAGTTTGACGAGGATGCGAATAGGGGAAGGTAAGAAAGGAGACATGGATTTTGCGTCTAGCGTGTTAAGGTACCATTAAGAGCTATGATCCACATGTGATTTTGGTCGTTGGATTTGTCCAAGGACAACCCAGGGAAGATATGATGAGATAAATCCATTTTCCTCGATTGGGGTTTAACTGTAAAGATGCTGTGGCATTTGGTGGTTTCGTGACAGACGTTTCTTTGCTTTTTAATTAATTCACAATACTTCACGCCTTTTGGATGATTTATGATTGTACGCTGATGTACAACCTGGGCCTCAACCAACAAGCTTCCACAACTGGCACGGCCTTTTGCCAGCTGTTTCCGGCGGTTAGGGTCCGCTTCTATTTGTGTGCGCCAACAAATAGGTCGTCCTCTGCTGCGTCGTGCCTCGGGGTTGGTCTCCAAGACTCTTCGAGCCGGACCTTCATTATCCATTCGCTCTACATGGCCCAGCCATCTTACACGTTGGTTCCGTAGACAACGTATTAGGCCCATGTCGTTGTATACACAGCCGGTATAGTTCGTTGTTGTATCTTCTCCTCCACTTTCCGTTTATGCACACGGCACCATAGGTTAAATGCAACATTTTCCTCCCAAAACGACCAAGATCGAGGACCGAGATGGTTAAGTATGTATGTATAGTGCAACCTTGGTCTTTCGAGAGAGGGCTCTACTCTTCGATTGCCTCTTAAGCCCAAAAACGCAGCGGTTCTCTTCATCCTAACGGTGCTACAGTTTGGGGTGAACCTGGGCCTCAACCAACATGCCCCTCCAACTAACACGATCTTTTGCTAGCATTTTCCATTGCCACACACCCAGTTGGCTGAGGTCCCCTTCCACCTGTATGCGCCATCTTAAGTACGGCCGTCCTCTATTTCTTCGTCCCTCGGGGTTGGATTCAAAGATTCTCCGGGCTGGAGCTGTGGTGTCCATTCGCTCTACATGACCCAGCCATCTTACGCGTTAAATCCGTAGACGCCTGACTAGACTCATGTCGCTGTACAGCAAGTAAAGCTCGTTGTTGAATCTTTTCCTCCATCCCCGGTCTGCGTTTATAGGCCCGACAATCACGTGCAAAATATTTCTCTCGAACCGACCAAAGGCCTCCTCATCCGCTCTTGATAGTGTCCATGCTTCTGCGCCGTACAACAGGACCGGGATGATAAGGGTCTTATATAGAGTCAACTTTGTCGTTCGGGAGAGGGCTCATTCAATTGCCTCCTTAACCCAAAGAAACAGCGACTCGAAGACTGATTTTGCGTTTAATTCCGAAACTGATGTCGTTGTTTTAGGTCACTGCGGAGCAAAAGTAGACGAAGTCCTTAGGTAGCTCAAACTTATATCTGCCAATACAAACGTTCTGGCCAAGACGTCGGTGGTGAACGTCTTTTTTGATGATAGCATATATTCAGTTTTGCCTTCGTTTACTGCCCAACCAATTTGCGCCGCCTCCATCTCTATACTCGCAAACGCCTCATTGACATCTCGCTTTGATCTGCCTATTATGTCAATATCGTCGGCGTATGCAAGGAGTTGCGAGGATTTGAAATATGTAGAATGTGCCTCTTGTATTGGCCAGTGATTTTTGCACAATCATTTCAAATATGATGTTGAAGAAATCACACGGCAGCGGATCGTCCTGCCTAAGTCCTTTTTTCACATCAAAACTATCGGCAAGGTGTTCACCGACTAGCAGCTTATTTACAAAAGGCTTCAGGCGTGCACACAAAATGGCAGAGAAGATTTTGTAGACGATGTTAAGAAGAGGAATAAGTCTTCCTGTAGTTGGCGCATTCAGAGGGGTCTCCTTTTTTGTGGATCAGGCATACGATGCTGAGACATGGGCATGGTCATGGGCATGTTTTCCTCTGACCAAGTTCATCTTACAGATGAACTGGTGCATGCTCCTAACCAGGTTATCCCCAGCTGCCTTGAAGAGCTCATCAGACCGTCTGCGCTAGCAGCTTTATTCGGCTTGAGTTTCGATATGGCGATCTTAACTTCGTCGAGGTCAGGGGGACGGAATTCTCTTCGATCTTCGTCGTTAAGAAATGGATCATTCTGCAGAGGCATATTGACCAACATCGCCGTTATACAGTCTGCAGACACTAATAGGTGTCCGTTCTCATCCCTGCAAGCTTCCGTCCTGACATTTCAACCTTGGCATGTTCGCTTTATACATATGTTGATAAAACCTTCAAACATCACGCCTGCAGTAACACCTCTCCAAATCCTCAATCACGCGCTTCTCCTGCTATTTTTCCTTCTTCTGAGAAGCTTATGCCCTTTTTTATAACTCGCAGAGCTCACGAGCTGCTCTTGATCCAGGTGTTTCTTCGTGGTGGAGCCTTGAAACCCAAAACTTCGGATGCAGAGCTTTTCAGGGCTTGCTTGCAAAGGTTCCACTGCTGTTCTATTGATAGCGTGGACGGTTGAGGTGTATTAAAGTGGTTAAGGGAGACGCGATCGGTAAAAGCACGAGTGGTTTCTGGCAATAGTAGCCTTCCGACGTCATAACTTTGTACTACTCTTACTCTACTCCGCTGCGTCCGTGATATCCCTAGGCGCATCTTGACTACTGCAAGTTAGTGGTCCGAGTCGATGTTAGGCCCTCGGAAAGTTCGAACATCAAGAATACTGGAGGAGTGTCTGACGTCGATGGCGATGTGTTCAATCTGGTTAGCGATTGATTGATGTGGCGACCGTCAGGTGCCTTTGTGTATACCGGGGTGCGGGAAGCGCGTACTGGCTAGAAGGAGATTTCGCCCCGTAGCAAGATCCGTTATCGGATTTGGTGTCGTATAGGCTGTGTTTGCCGATGACTCGTTTAAAATGCTTTCCTTACCCAGCTTAGCATTAAAGTCTCCTAGAACAATTTTGATGTCATAGCTGGAACATTGGGCATACGTTCTGTATAGGAGTTCGTAGAACTTATCTTTGGCGGAGTCATTCTTGTCTTCTGTGGGGGCGTGGACGCGGATCAGGCTGATGTTAAAAGATGTAGCCTTGAAACGGATCGTTATGGGGCGTTCGCTCACATGCCGAAAGCTTAGTACTTTTTGCCTTAGTCCACTTCGAACAGCAAATCTGCATCCGAACAATCGTTGTCCACTCTCCCTATAGCAGCCGCCGTAATAAATGTCGCAGTTTTTCATCCGCTTTATACCCGGTCCATTCCATCGCATTTCTTGAATGGGGGTTAAGTCGGCTTTATAGCGGTTTAGGGCGTCCGCGAATTGTTCGGCTGGACGTGGTCTGTTTAGGGATCTAACATTCCACGTATAGAACCGAAGGGCATTGTTATTTTTTGTTTTTTGCAAGGGTCGTCAACATTAATCCGGTCCGTTTTATCCGAGGCCTTTGTTTGTTTCGGAGTTTGTGTGTTTTTTTATGGTTACGGCTTACTAGGTCTTAGCCCAACCGACTAATCCATTTTTTTGGTCATTCATTCTTAATAACTTGAAAAAGAAGAATTATTTTTCTTTCTTTTTTGCGGGTCGCACCTAGACCACATTTTTACATTTTTAATTCGAGTCCAAGAAAATGATTTCTTTTTCATTTATTTGTTTCGGAAATTCTTGGATAATTTTGTGCTGCACATGGAACATTGCCTTTAGTTGAGTTATAGTTAAGAAAAACCGCTCATCAAATATTTGTTGAATTCATCAAACCCAGTCAATAGAACCTGACCTAGAGCCACAGTCTGTTTGATTGAATATGGACATTGCTTGAAGTAATAACCCCTTATCAATCACCCAATGCACGGCTCCCCCTTTAATATTTTTCAATTTAAAAAGAACTCCCATAAGCTTGCACCTCACGCTACTATCCCAACTCAACAACCCGTTCATGTTTTTGGCCGTGGCTTGTGCGTACTTTGCGCGCCAATGCGCTTTAATAAATGAAGTGTGAAATAGCTTCAGGCTTGGCAGATTTTGGAGTGAGAAATTAACACGTGTGCGACTCCAAATGAAATTTCTCTGAAACGATATTATTGTTTTATATTGCGGAGATACTATGTATGCGTCGTATGTAGTCGTGAGCTTGCTTATATACATATGTACATATGTCTTTCAATGGCTAATACTTTTGATGAGGGTATTGGTAGTGGATTCTCTGTCCTTCGGCATCAACTACAGAGCCTCGTGAGAACTACGTAGATAGTTCGGGACAACTACCCTTTCATCATAACGTCGTAACAATAGGGGATTACAAGGCAGATATTCACTTTGTCATCAGTCTGGATTAAAGATGTTGTGTCACTTCAAAGACATTAGAAAAGAGCGGAGAATTGTTCGACGGAGGGTGAACAACTTCCACCGAATAGTCTCAGAATGAAGGACAAACGATGAACCCATTCTTCCTTCCGTGGCATAACAGCCCATGAAGGGCCAGAGCCAAGCTTCTCTTATAATCACCCATGTTGTGTGTGATTTATTTCTCACACAGGTTAAAAGGACCTGCAGTATAACGGCGTAAGTCGACGAGCTTTCTGATGGCAAGTATACGACGGAGGGTTTTGCCTGTACCCCGTGGAGGAAGGACACCGCGAAATAAACGTTCGATGGAGTTGGTGTTATTGGGATCCGAACTCGCTCATCGTGCATCAGAGTCCAGCACTCCAACCACTACGCCACGACGCCCTCAACCCATTCGTACTTCACCAAAAAAGGATAACTTTATGTTTATGCTAGAATAAACTTTAACTGAGATTGATTTGAAATTCGAATTATTTCCAGAACATCACTAATTAAGTTAGTATATACTACTCCTTGATCTATGTTTGGGCCACATTTCTTTCAAATCCATGACGTCTTCCGACCTGTGTTTACACTGAATTGACCAGTTATCACGTTGAAAGTCAGTGCTAGTCAGTGGAGAGTTAGGAGCCCATAAGTTCGGGGTGACGCAATCATGGAAATATTTTACTGTCCAATCCGGTGCCGCCGTCGCTTTTTGTGACGGAGTAGAATCCAACTGGGGTATGTATCCAGGGTTTCACTCATTTTCTCGAACCTCGAGCTGGCGGTATTCAGCAAGTGGCATACAAAGTTCCTTGCTGCTCTTAACCCATAAATCAACGAGGTAAAGCAATTAAGGTCCGGGAATTCAGTCATAACTCGGGAACTGGCAACGCTGCGTCGTTCGTCAACATTTGTATAGAAAGGGGGGTATTCCAATGTTGCCGCGATATTGCGCCCTGCGACTCTTTTATTCCCCAAGATGAAGTCAGGCCTGCAGGCCAAAGGCGTTGTAACCATTTTTTTTTTTTTTGTTGGAGGCTTCTGCTACCCTTAGGAGCACTCAGACACAAGTACTGGTCCATTGTACTCCAGACAGACACCTTACATTGCTGTATGGGAAATTGGAAGAAGTTTCAGTTATGTGGAGCTAAGAGATTCGGCAGAAACCACTTCAGCCCCAAAGGTGCGCCACCATGGGCGAGCAAAGGCGGGACAGTCACAGACAAAATGCTCTGCAGTGTCATCCCTTTCGCAACATGCAGATAGGCGTCTCATCTATGCCAAGCAGGCAGAGACGCTTAGCACAAGTGTAATGCCCGTAATGTCGATTTTCCTAGAAGACAGGAGGAATGCTGCGGATGTCTTGCAGACATCAGGGCATACGCGCTTTGTCATCTTGCAACTGTAGCGCCCACTAAGAAGAAGAAGAATTCGGTATTAAGCACCCTCAATATTGAGAAAGCAACCTATCGCAATTTCTTTGTCGATCAGGGATTTGTTGATCCGGGCTGTTAGCTCCTGAAGAGCATGCGTGGTCGATTTCCCAGGCTCGTAGGCATGTTGGTTTTTGTGAAATGGTGATCTTTTCAGGGCACTATCCATTATAAGCCCATCCAGTATTTTTTTCATTGTTTTTAGGAAGAAAGAGGTAAGGCTTATCGGTTTGTAGGAGTTAGGCAAGTCTGTGAGTCACGGCCTACTTTGGGAACACATTTTACCGTTACCTCTGTACAGCTCGTCGGTATGTATCCCCCTGCATAGCTGCTTCTGAAGATGTTGATTAGCATGGGGCTGATTTGCGCACCTCTTCTCTCCAGTTAGTGATTTCCTTCACATATCTGTTAGATAAGGTTAGGTCAATCACCTCCTGTGGTCTCGTCGTAACAAACATGTTGGCTGAGAGCCAACATTGCTGATAGTAAAGTCAGACGAAAGAATGAAGTCTAAAAGATAGTCCGATCTTATATTGCATCTGCTGCAACACAAGATGAGGCCAATCTTCCTGGCTTCAGATTACTCTACGAGTTCAGAAACTGCCTTCGAGAGTATAGGCAGTACTGAATCGTAGGGAAAGTATGTGGACGCAACGGCAAAGTGTTCAATTCCTCCGTGTGCTTTGTAGCTTACTTTGTCGGGCACGAGATCTTGTCCATAAAAGTGTCCAAGTTTGGTTACCGATAGTGAATGGTTTTTCGTTGTCACTCTTCAAGGCCCGTTTTTGATCATGAGTAAGGGATAATGCTAAATAGTCCCAAAGCGGTCGACTTCTGATGTGGAATTCAAGAGGTACTATCAGCATCTCCCATTTTGTTTTATGTCCTTGTCTTGGGACTAATTTATGATCTGCTTACTATAGTATTTCCTACTGTCCATTAATAACACAAATCTTCAGGTCGTTTTTCATCCTCCGCTCATTCGCAACTGTCTCCAAGCTCTGCGCTGTACTCACAAATGTAAATTATTCCATTAGGCTAAGTTAAAACAAGTAAGTCCCATGGACCGTATCTACGTAGTATTCTTTTGTTTTCGCAAACATACATTCGAAAGAAAGAAAGTTTTCGAATCGAATAACATCCTTTCCATAGCAGTCTTTTTTTATGGGTAAGGATCTATGTAGCAATCCTGCACGAAATAAATTCATCAATTCAAATGAAAGAAAACGACGTTGATGTTGAATACTGACGAATAGCATATCCTTAATCAGAATCTATAAAAGTCTCATAAATATTGCAATGGCATCGTCTGTCTTATCTGCTTGGTGAATCTTCTTTGGTGACGTTACAGCCCATAAAGAACCAGAGCCAAGCTTCCCATCAATCACCCATGTTGTGTGTGATTTTATTTTTCACACAGGTGAAAGGCACCTACAGTTTAATGCCGAATGCGAACGGCGTGAGTCGAGAAGCTTTTTCTAGGCAAGTTATACAACGGGAGGTTTTGCCAGTACCGTGGAGGGACGCCGCGAAATAAACATTCGATGGCGTTGGTGTTATCGGGATCCGAACTCATCGTGCTCATCGTGCGTCAGAGTCCAACACACTAACTACCGTGCCACGGCGCCCTCATCTGCTTGATGAATGCAGACACAAAAATCGAAAGCCAGACATGCAGGACATGTAGATTTCCTTGCTCTGTCGCATGACTGGCCACCAGTTGTCCTAACGCCACCCCACTAGCTAAATGTACAACATTTAAAGGACACAAACAAACATATTCAACTCAGTTTTATTGTCCCACATCCGTTTCCGGTAGTTTTCTTATTCCCCGGCCACTTAGTGTGAAAGAAGTATATACATATACATATTACATACTTACTTATCAGGCCAGCGATCCATGGAGGATCTGAGCCTGAGCTATAGTTGCCTTCCATCCTTGACGGTCCCGGGCACGCTGCTTCCAGTTGTCAAGACCAAGATGTCTTACATCCGCGATTACTTGGTCTTTATACCGGAGGTTCGGTATTCCTCTTCTTCTCGAATCAGGAGGCTCGGAGTCGAAGACCCTCTTAGCTGGAGCGTTTATGTCCATGCGCTCGATGTGGCCGAGCCAGTGTAGTCGACGGATCCTTGCCATCCGGACTACATCCACATCTTGGTACAGCTCGTAGAGTTCGCGGTTGTGTCTTCTTCTCCATTCACCTTCCTCACAGATAGCACCAAATATCCGGCCCAGAATTTTTCTTTCGAAAGAACCCAAAATAAGCTCCGCTGTCCTGCTTATCGTCCAGCTTTCGGCTCTGTACAGCAAGACTGGCAGAATGAGCGTTTTGTAAAGCATGACTTTGGTTTAGACCCCAGTTGTTTGGACAAGCCGAAGTAGCAACGGTTGCCAAGGGCGATTCTATACCGGATCTCCACTGTGGTGTCATTTGTGGAATTTACGTTTGCCCTGAGGTAGACAAACTCCTTAACTACCTCGAAATTGTAGCTGTCAATTGTTATGTTTTGTCCCCGGTGGTGAGCGACGGATTGGTTTTTGCTTGACAGCATGTATTTCGTTTTGTCCTCATTGATCTTAAGACCAACTCGTTTCGCCTGTTCTTCAATGGCCGTGAATGCTTCCACAATGCCACGGCGAGAACACGCGATGATGTCGATATCAACCGCGTATCCTAGCAGCTGGATGGACTTGTAAAAGATAGTGCCTTCCCTGTTGACGCCTGCCCGTCGCACTATCTGCTCCAGCACCAGGTTGAAGAAGCCACATGACAGCGCATCTCCGTGCCGAAATCCGGTGCATGTTTCGAATGGTTCCGAGGTCCTAGAACCGAGTTGCACGGTGCATCGCGTGTTTTTTAGCGTGGCGCGACACAACTGGATCAGTTTTACCGGGATCCCGAATTCGGCCATCGCCCCGAACAGTGCTTCACGATGAATGCTGTCGTATGCGGCTTTGAAATCGAGGAAAAGATGGTGTGTATCGATTCGAAACTCGTTGGTCTTTTCCAGGATTTGTCGAAGTGTGAAAATTTGGTCTATAGTTGATTTGCCGGGCCGGAAGCCGCACTGGTAGCTACCGATTAGTGCGGTGCAAAATGGTTTTAGACGTTCACACAATACGCTGGACGGGATCTTGTATGCGACATTGAGCAGGGATATACCTCTATAGTTCTTGCAAGAGGTAGGATCGCCTTTTTTGTGGATGGGGCATAAAGAGCTGGTATTTCAATCGTCGGGCCTGCTTTCATCTTCCCAAATTCTGCAGATGATTTGGTGCATGCTCCCTACCAGAACATCGCCGCCAACCTTGAAGAGCTCTGATGGCAAGCCATCTGAGCCTGCGGCCTTGTTGTTCTTCAGCTTCTGAATAGCTGTGCCGACTTCTTCGATGCTGGGTGGGAGGACTACTTCAGCGGCTGGAGTTGGGATTTTCTCGGTCCCTACCACTCTCTCTTGGTCATGCTCGTTAAGCAGCTGCTGGAAGTGCTGCTTAAATACATCCACTATTCCCTGCGGGTCGGTGACAAGATTACCCTTGCAGTTTCGAAGAGCCAGGGTGTCCTTTTTGAAGCCTCCTGCAAGGCCTTTGGCTTTCTTGTAAAAGGCTCGTATTATACATATACATATTACCTCCTTTTAATCTTAAAAACAAGGATAACGTTCATACGTATATACGAACCGAAGGATATTTTTCTTACCAGTGATGAATTTATTCGATGAAAGTGTCTGGTTTCCTCCTGGTGTTTTACGAAGCACTTGAAGATAGGAATAATAATCCATGGAGAACTGTATCCACGTGCGGTAAGATGTGATATATAAATTGTTTGTACTTGGAAGAGTATAAAAGCATAAATACCCGGCGGTGTTTATTCCATCACATTCGCTGCATCTCGTGCGTGCGAGCACTTGTGCTCATAGGATCATTAGAAAGCTTTCAACAGCTCACATGAATGGTTTCTTCCTTGAATTAAGAGCTGTGGTTACCCATACCACATACATTCGCATACACATAGATACACGATGGCAGGGAAGAAGGACTTGGCAATGACTTTGCATTTCATTTGGTGCTAAATCAAAATACCGTGCATTCGTGTTTCGAAAAGAAAATATTATTATTTTTCATGGCTGAAGGAGCATTAGACCTCCAACTGATGCTGTTGCAGAAACCAGCTGGAGCTGGGGTTTTGGCGTAAAATACGATTTGTTTACGTTCCATTTAATCGCTGGAATAAATTTCATTCTCTTAGTAAGTTGCATGCAGAGCAGGGTAGAGAACTGATGTTGTTTGGATTCGTACTGGAATGGGATCTATCTTTCAATGGATTGGTTCGGAGGCATTGTTGGTTGGTTTGTGGTAATCACTGAACTGAAGGCCATATTTTGTCGGTAATGGACATTCTTGTTCTGTGCATACTTAAGTAGGTAGAGTGACTTCTCGGTAGGCACTGAAGGCATTAGAAGTTGTTAGATGTATTATGGATTGATGATGATTCAATACGATTTTTATAGCCAACTGTAGATTTATTGTGAACATTCTTTTACTGACTTAGCAATTAGTGTGGATTGACACGCAGGTCCTTAATAAACAAGAAATGTCCCTACGTGCTTCGTAATTATATGGAATGTGAGTCCGGAAAGTTTATTTAATAAAGTGGTGGCGCAGTATTCAGCAAGTCATAGTGTTGCTTGAATATTCCTCCAATTAGCAGCCTATTTGGCCGATGTTTGAAAAACAACAATTATCTGTCCATTGGGCAATGTCAAGAATAACTAGTATTTAGTCGAATATCCCACTATTCGTTTTATCGAAATGTCAGCGCTTGATTTTGGTATATAATGGCTTGCGGAATTGTCTTCCTCTTAACTTACTTACTAAGTTGGAGCTACAGTCCGGTGTGCACCTGGGCCTCAACCAACAAGCTTCTCCAGCTAACACGATCTTTTGCCAGTTGTCTTCAGCGACGGAGTCCCAGTTGGTTAAGGTCCCATTCCACCTGTGTGCACCACCTTAGATTCGGTCGTCACCTGCTGCGACTCCAAGACTCTTCGGGCCGGAGCAGTGATGTCCATTCACTCTGCATTGCCTAGCCATCTTAGACGTTGGATCCGCAGATGTCGTACTGTGCCGTTGTCGCTGTACAGCCCATATAGTTTGTTGCTGTATGTTCTCAAAATTGGCAGTGATGTTAAAGCTAGATATGGCGTTGTATAGCTCGTCTCTGTCCACACTATTATACGCGGCATTGAAATCGACGAAAAGGTGGTGAATATCGATTTGGTGTTCTTCGGTCTTCTTCAAGATCTGCCGCAGTGTCTATTTTGGATTATCTGGCCTGAAACTACATACATAGATAAAAACCTGACATAGTCATCCATAAAGGTTTTTAGGCATTCACACAGTACGGCAGAGAAGAAAACTTATTCCCCTGTAGTTGTCTCAATTATAGGGGTCTCCTTTCTTGTTGACTGGGCAAACGAAGCTGAGATTCCATTCGGGTAGAATGCTTTCCTCCGGCCATATTTTACAGAGCTGGTACAATGTCGCATACATGATCCCTATCAGTGTACTGTGTGAATATCTAAATCCCTTTTGCACCGAACTAATAGGCAGCTACCAGTGCGGCATCCTGACCGGAAAATCGACTATAGACACACACTTCGACAAATCCTGGAAAAGACCAACGAGTCTCAATTCGATACACACCATTTTTGTATTGATTTTAAAACCACATAAGACAGCATTCATCGCAAAGAATTGTTTGATGCGATGGCCGAATTCGGGATTCCAGGAACACAGATCCGGCTGTGTTGCGCCACGCTAAAAAATACGCGATGCACCGTGCAGCTCAGTTTTAGGGCCTCTGAACCTTTGAAACATGCACCGGATTCCGGCAGGGAGATGCGCTGTCGTATAACTTCCTCAGTTTGGTTCTGGAGCAGATAGTGCGACGGGCAGGCATCAACAGGGAAGGCACTTTCTCCTTCAAGTCTTTCGAGCTGCTAAGATATGCAGGTGATATCGACATCATCGCGCGGTCTTGGCTTGACCTTGTAGACGGCGATTTAACATCAGGTGAAATGAGTTGGGCCTAAAGTCTACGAGGCTAAGACAAAAGCGTGCTGTCGCTCATCACCTAAGACAAAATATAACGATTGACAGCTATAATTTGAAGGTGGTGAAGGAGTTTGTCTATATCGGGGCACACAGCTTGTCCACACTGACACTACAGTGGAAATCCGGCATTGAATCGCCCTTGGCAACCACTGCCACTTCGGTTTGTCTAACCAAGTTGGACCAAAACTTCTCACTCGAAAAATCAAAGTCATGCTTTACAAAACGCTTATACTACTATCAGTCTTGCTGTACGGAGCCGAAAGCTGGACCATAAGCAGGACGGCGGAGCTGATTTTGGGTTCTTTCGAAAGGAAAATTCTGCACCGGATATGTGGGCCTGTTTGTGAGGAAGGTGAATGATGGAGAAAACATTACCGCGAGCTCCACAAGCTGTACAAAGATGTGCATATAGTGCGGAAGGTAATGATGCGTCGACTACATTGTCTCGCCCACATCGAGCGCATGAACACCAACGCTCCAGCTAAGAGGGTCTTCGATTCCGAGCCTTTTGGTTCGACAAGAAGAGGAAGACCGAATCTCCGGTATAAAGACAATTGCGGATGTAAGACAACTTGGTTTTGATAACCATCAAGAATGGAAGGTAGCTATAGCTTAGGCTCAGATCCTCCATGGACTGCTGGCCTAATGAGTAAGTAAGAAAGTTTGATGTTACCTGGGAATGGAACTGTTCCTTATATTAATCTGAGTTGAATAACTTACATGTATTTCGTCTCGTGTAAAGCCAGTTATTCCTTTTTTCCTGCTACACCCGAACACATGTTACTTCCCATTGTTCAAATTCCATTTTTGTTATCCTTTAGTCAATAAGTTGCCATTCATAGATAGACGGATCCAAACAGTTTTCTACGCATAAATATTTCTCGAAAAATTCTTACGATTCACGGTCAATCACTATCTCCTTTCCTAGCCAACCCACAGACTGACTCCTGGTTGCCAGTTTCGAAGGCATTCGATGAAGATGCTACACAAAAGCATACTTCACGCATTCAAAAACGAATCATTTTCGTAAATCAATATTTACCAAAGACATTAAGTAAACATTCTAAAATGGCAGGAGGATAATCGAAACAAAAAGAGTTTTCCTTTCTTCGAAGAGTAAACGTGGAATACTCGTAAAGGAAATGGCAAGACTCTTGCTATCTGCGATAATAAATCGAAGTGATTGGGGCGTAAATTTGAATTTTCCAGTTTTCGAGTATTTGTTATCTTCGCTTTTCTTATTTACAGTCTTTCTGAGAGGTATTTATTGGAGTACTGGGCTGCTCGATATGAGCATGAGTAATTGGTACTTGAGGTAGATGACGCACAGAATATTGAGTTCAAACTGCGTTATCGTTGTCTTGATCACTAGCCAAAATGAGAAGAAATGTACAAATGTACTTAACAGCTTAAAGATGATGGAAGCATTGGGGTTTTTTTATTATTCTTATATAGTATTGTTACGAATATGTTCAGGATAGGGTCCGATCCCTGAATTACAACTGTTCACTTTTTTATTCAATATACACACTAACGGATGTGGAATCTTCAAAAGATACTAGTAGCCCGGGCTACTGGCATGTACGATCCGCAAGCCTAAATAATCGATGCCAGGAATACGCCTACGTACTAAACCACAACCTGCACCCTTCAACCACTCTCCCCGCGGGGCTGGTTTGCGCTTTATGCCCTTCTTTCTCTAATTGGAGTTTCCTGTTCCAAGGGAGCTGCAGTTTGGTTTTGGTTGCTCTCCCTGTTTCTCTCCAGACGCCGGAGTTCCATCATGATTCTCGCTGCGGTTTCTTTCACAGCGTCCCATATTTCTCTCGATGTCAGCATATGCTTTAGGATGTTCTCGGGAGTCGGTGTTTCTCCAATTTTATCTTCCAGATATTTATTTTCTGCCTCGAAATGTGAGCATTGAAAAAATACGTGTTCTGCATCTTCTCTAGCCTTTCCACCGTTTGCACAGGTAGGAGATTCATCAAGGCCAAACCTGTAAAGATAGGTTCGGAAGCAGCCATGTCCGGTTATGAACTGGGTGAGATAAAAATCTACTTCTCCGTGATACCGGCTTATCCAAATTTGTATGTCCGGCATAAGTCGATGGGTCCATCCTACCTTTGTTGACTGATTCCATCTCTCCTGCCATATTTTAATGCTACGCCGTCCTTCTTCCAGTTTAGTATCTCTGACTGAGATACCGCGTACATAATTATTGACTGCGCCACTCTTGACAAAACTAGTCTCATTTGCTGCCTGGGTCCTCCGATATTTGTCATTATTCTGGCTAAGGCAGCACACACCTGAGCTGACTTATCGCATCTTATTTCAAGGCGTTCCTTGTAGCTGAGCCTAGCGTCAATCACCACACCTAAGTATCTGATAAACGGTTTCGACGTTATATTTTGATCGCCTACCCTGATGGTGATTGTTTCCCTTTTCTTGCGGCTGCTTACTAGTACTGCTTCTGTTTTGTGATCGGCGAGCTCTAACCCGACTGTTGACATCCAGCGTCTCACTTTTCTGATACATTCGTTCCCTATGTCCTCTATTTCTTCCAGGTGTTTCGCTGCTACTACGATTGCAATATCAACAGCGAAGCCTATGATTTTTGCCTCATTGGGAATTTCTAGCCTCAGAACTCCATCATACATAAGGTTCCACAGAATAGGACCTAGCACCGATCCTTGTGGTACTCCGCCAGTTATGTGGTACTGCGTCGGTATCGTAAAAAAGATACTGTTTCTCGAAATAGTTTTCAATTATTTTGCTGAGGAATTCTGGCACCGTCTTTTCTCTAAGTGAGTGAGTGCTCTGGCATTTACATTCACAGTATGCCGCTGAAAGTTGCCATCATTTCCTTTTTGACTGCCACAGAGCATTCCAAACTTTGACAGCGAAATTCGAATACAACCGTCAGTTCGTATCCGCAACAGTATGAAGACTGTCAAATTGGGTACTGCGAATTCAACGCGGCTTAATTTCCAACCCTTTGGGTTAATAGTTTCCGCCTTCGAAGAACTTCAAAGAATAATATTCAACGGTATTGCATTGTTTTTTGAGACATATTGTTGCAAAGGGAGCTGTATGGCACATAGCTCTGTTAAGTAGAATTCAGGTTACCAAATCATGGATTATCGAATAAGTAAAAAATACGAATTCCAATCGGGCTTATATTCTATTATAAAGTTCTTACAGATACAAGGTGGAAAAGCATTTGCCATTTTTCCGCACTCAAACATCCATCATGATGATTCACTTAACGAACTCTGTTCCCTGGGGGAAGAGGGAGCGAGCAAATAGAGCAAATAAGCTGTACGCGTTTAACATGGCGCCAGCTTCGATTTCTGTCCCTGCTTAATTCAAGTTGATACACAGCCTCCGCGTGGCCACCAAGGGATAGCTGTCCCGGCATCCATCGGATTGTGAACCAATGTGTGCATATACCCGACCCCTTGTTCCTGGATAAAGAGGAGCCTATCCCTCCAGGTTGGGGGTTGTGCTTAAGGCCAACATCCCTATCACGGAACGAAATGAAATGTTTCGAAGCAGCAACAAGCCTCGGATACGGACGGATACATATCCGACGACCCCTGCAAATGCTTAAATGACTTGCGAGTCTGCACCTTCCTGTCCCTTAAGAGACCAGGTCCGGATTCAAACCAAAATTCGCGAACATTAGCTTAATATGAGTTCACGCCTCAACCGAAGAAGGCGACGATTGACTTGAAGATGATTTCTACGTTCTCCTATACAGAACTTATTCTCAATGTCCAGGCTAAGATACAAAAATTGTACTAGGAGGTTTTAATGCGAAACTGGGCAAGTAGAACATATTTGAGTCGATCATGGGAAACTACACGACACGTCGTAATCTCCTTGCAGCTAGCACACGATTCCTCCAACTCAACATGCACAAAGGAACCTGTCAATCACCTGATTAGTTGACCACCAACCAGATTGATCAGGTTGCGATTGACGTCAGACACTCCTCCAGCATCCTAGATAAATGAACCTTCCGAAGAGTCAAGCGGACAAGCCCATGTAGCAAAGCAAATCGCCTACAAAGCTATGCGTGAGCTGTTCGTGAACATTACTAGCAGAAAAGGAGGGAGGA
Organism: Eumerus sabulonum; assembly: GCA_951905685.1. Lineage (NCBI taxonomy): Eukaryota > Metazoa > Arthropoda > Insecta > Diptera > Syrphidae > Eumerus > Eumerus sabulonum. The sequence continues at coordinate 43,734,079 of OX645064.1, forward strand.
ACACACGCTTTTAAGGCAAAAAAAAAAAACGAAGCAAAAAAAGCATGAGATCGATAAGATGGGGAGATGCTACTACAGGAATAACGCTCACAAGTATTACGAAAAAGTAAAACGAATATGCGAGGACTACAAAGGCAGAGTGGAAGCCTGTAGGGATGAAGACGGACAACAAATAGTAGACTCACAGTCGATGCTGAAGTGTGGAAGACGCACTTCTATAAACTGTTTAACGGCGATGAAAGATCTAATACCGCTCTCAGGCAGGATGATCCATTCACAACAGATTCCCGTCAGAATTACGTCCACCCAACCTAGAAGAAATGATGCCGATACTCTCAAAGCATAAAGCTTTGGCGCAAACGGCCTGTCTGCCGTGATACTTAAAGCGGCTGTAGATGAGCGCGCATGTACCTTACTTGCTTTCTTATCAGGCAGGCAATCCATGGAGGATCTGAGCCTGAGCTATAGCTGCCTTCCATCTCTGACGGTTGTCTTGCATCCGCAGATACTTGGTCTTTATACTGGAGGTTCAGTCTTCCTCTTCTTCTCGAAACAGGAGGCTCGGAGTCGAAGACCCTCTTAGCTGGAGCGTTGGTGTTCATGCGCTCGATGTGGCCGAGTCAATGTAGTCGAAGGATCTTTGCCTTCCGGACTATATCCACATCTTTGTACAGCTCGTAGAGCTCGCGGCTCTGCCTTCTCCTCCATTCACCTTTCTTACAGGAAGGACCCAAAATCAGTTTCGGCGTCCTGCTTGTCGTCAAGCTTTCGGTTCCGTACAGTAAGACTGGCATTATAAGCGTTTTGTAAAGCATGACTTTGGTTCTTCGAGTGAGGAGTTTGGACCCAAGTTTTCGAGGGGTATTCGTGTGGTGAGCGACGGATCGGCTTTTGCTTGACAGCACGTACTTTGTCTTATCCTCATTGAATTTAAGACCAACTCGTTTCGCCTGTTCCTCAATCGCCGTGAAAGCTTCTACAACGTCCGAGACCATGCGATGATGTCAATATCACCCGTGTAGGGCACCAGCTGGAAAGACTTCTAGAAGATAGTGCCTTCCCTGTTAACGCCTGCCCGTCGCACTAACTCCTTCCGGGCAGGAATCCGCACCAGTAGCTGCCTATTAGTTCGGTGCAAAGGGGCTTTAGATGTTCACACAGTGTTACCCTGCGGGTCGGTGATAAGGTTACCCTCGAAATTTGGAATAACCTGGGTGTCTTCTTAAATCCTCTTGTAAGGCTTTTTGCTTTCTAATAAAAGGCCCGTATTTTGTGCTTGTCCCTATACTGCTCGATATCATTGAGCTAGGAGGCCGCGAAGAGTCTTCTCTTTAATCGCAGCAGTTTCTTCTCCTCCCTTCCTCTGAATCGGTACTGCTCTCGAACTACCCTGGGTTTTCGCTGCAGCGCCTTTTCGCAGCTCGTCGGTTGCTGTCTTTTTCTGCCTGCTCACATTCGCCATCATTCCATGGGTTTGTTGTCGGGGGTGGTAGGTAGCCTAAAGTGTTCTCGGCTACTTCACACATTATGTTGACATTTGTGCTCGACGTAGGCATACTGAAGAGCCTTTCGCTCAGTTGCTCTCTGTAGACTCTGGTAACCTCCGGTGTGCTTAGGCGTCCAATGTCAAACCTCCTCATGGTGGGCTGATGCAGCTTTCTGAAATTGGATAGTCGAGCTCTGAATCTTACTGTAACGAGGAAATGGTGTGAGTCGACGTTTGCCACCCTGAAAGTTCGCATATCTAGGATGTTTGACGAGTGTCTTGACTCAGTGAGCAAATTGGCGATTGTTGGCGATTCGACCATCAGGAGAGCGCCATGTTTCTGTGTGACTTCGCTCGCAGGGGAATATTGTGCTGATTTTCACCGCATTACAAGCTGTCGCAAAGTCCATGAGTAGGAAACTCATTATCTCTTGTTGTATCGTGGAGGACATGCCTTCCGATCAGTCCGCCAGAGGCGTTCTCCTTAACGATTTTGGCATTGAAATGTCCTAGTACGATTTTGACATGGTATTCCGGACAAGCTCCGTAGGCGTTGTCTAGGAGATAGTAGAAGTCCTCTTTGATGGAGTCTTCAGCCTCTTCGGTAGGGGCGTTATTGTAAAATCTACCTTTGATGCGGATCACAACCAGGCGATCACTTATAGGCTTAAAGTTGATGACCTTCGACCTTAACCGCTTTTCCACGATAAATTCGCATCCCAACATGTGATATATTTTGTAATAGTTGTAGTAGATGTCGCACTCTTTTTAGGGTTCCGTACCCAAAGGTAAAACGGAACCCTATTACTAAGACTTCGCTGTCCGTCCGTCCGTCCGTCCGTCTGTCACCAGGCTGTATCTCATGAACCGTGATAGCTATGTATGTATGTATGTTGGCGTTACAGTCCATGAAGAACATGAGCCGAGCTTCTCTCAATCACCCATGTTGTGTGCGATTTCATTTTCCCATAGGTGAAAGGGACCTACAGTTTATTGCCGGTTCCGAACGGCGAATTTCGAGAAGCTTTTTCCTGACAATTTTACTACAGGGAGTTTTGTCAGAACCCCGCTGAGGAGAAACACCGTGAAAAAACACGTTCGAAGACATGGCGGTGTCGGGATTCGATCCCGTGTCATCGGCGTCAGAGGCCAACACACTACCCACTGCGCCAGGGTGCTCTCAATAGCACCGTGATAGCTAGACAGTTGAAATTTTCACAGATGATGTATTTCTGTTGCCGCTACCACGACAAGTACTAAAAACAGAACAAAATTAATATTTAAGGGGGGGCTCCCATACAACAGACATGATTTTCATCCAAAAAATCCTGCCTGCAACCAAGATCTGTCATTTGATGAGGTAACATACATAGTCTCTTTCATATTTATATACACAGTAGGTACCGAACCCTTCGTGCGCGAGTCCGACTCGCACTTGACCGGTTTTTTCCTTATCATACAGTTTTATATTCAGCGTATTTCCAGTATTCGCAGTAATATCCATCTTGTACTGCATGAGGATTCCTTCCAGTTTATGAGCAGCTCCAAGAGTGTACAGAGTTCTGACCCTCTTGCCTAGGGCTATAGCTGCATACATACATTTGTTAACCTCTCAGCGGTTGTTGTAGAGGCTATAGAGAAGTCGCCGTGAGGAGGCTGTATGTCAACTTGACTTGGGGATTGAAATATGGATCGTTGCTGGCATATCGCCAGGTTGAGAGCAATCAACAACTTTACCCTGTATGCCCGAGTCCATGCCCTCCCAGAAAACATCAAAGGCAAGCCGTAATTCGACAAAGTCGAATTATAACATCTATCTATTCCTCCATCTGGAACCGAATCGTAATAAGTGAAACGGTAACAAAACACAGATACGGATATAGCACATGTGTGCAAAAACCCAAAACCATCCATAAGATGGTACAAATGTACTTTAAGTCGGAGCCAAACTTTAACTAACGACGGTAATGTGATATTCTCTAAGCTATCATATTCCATATCCTCCCGTATCCCTCTCCCCAAATATAGAAACATAACGTTTATAGTAAGGTTTTACCCTAAATAACTCGCATTCACTACCAACAGGACGTCGTCGTCGTGTCGTGTCGTCCTTTCCAGTCACACGTTCACATATGATGTCTACTAATATCAGTAGCAGGAAAGAAAAATCACCATATTTGCAGATGGATACATATGTAGGTATACTAAAGCTACGGCGTCCCTTTTTTTCTCGTTACTCGTCTCTGTTTTGACAGGACTTTTCCGGACTTCACTCTCTCCCATTCATTATGAAGACTTCTTGTAACGTTGCCATAAAACAGACGAAACGAAAATACCGAGTGTCGCTTTACGGGGTCATAAATTGTTTCTCTGATACGAATCAATTGACTTTTTTTCTTCTCTGCATCCTCGACTTTTCTAGCTTCTAAACGAGCACTAGCACTCACATGTCTTCCATGGTCTTTGTATTAAGTATGCCAGTCGCAGCCGGATGAAGAGACAGATATTCCACATCAGATGGACGTTCCTTTTATTGCGACCTTCCTGAGCTGATATAATTTTACGTGTGACCTTTAACTACTTTGGCCATAAAAACACGTGCAGGACACTTTTGACTCCCAATTGTATCCGTACGTGAAACTAATAACAATCATTTTGTCATAATCCTAACGAGAATATAATTAAGAAAGAATTGTCCGCGGTTAGGTATTAGATAAACTAATCATCCTGGCCCCACCAAAGGAGTAACTTTTTTGATTTATGCTTCGCACAAGTCCAAAGTGATACCAAGCCCATCCATAAAAATGTAAAACACAAGGGAAAGGATAAAAACAAAAGCTTTGCACAATATCTCATCTTCGGACGTAATAAAATTTAATTCAGCCCTAAGTCAACATTCATTAAAAACAGGCAACCGGACATTTTTGCTGGACTGCCCTAATGAGAATGTCCTTTCATCCTTTTCATCCTTTTCTGTGCGGTATTTTGCTTATAGTTCGTCGGGTTTTTTGTCCTCGTTATGAAACTGAGGATGAGGTGTGTATACACCTCTGGTCAGTAGAAGCTTTCCGTTTAATTAGCGCATACTTTGGCTGGAATTCCTGTGAATTACGTGATGATATTATGCGGGCTTTCTTGTAGCCATATTTGCGGGGGGAATAATAATATTTTTTTTTTCCGTAGACTTAATGTGGGACACGAAAATGAAACCCTTGTCCTCTTGGACTCAAAATCACTCACCCGACCTATTATCACATAAAGCCATAAATAGTATTGTGTTGTTTCTGGATGCGCTTTCCTGAGTTGATTAAGGAAATTACCCAATGGGAAGGATCAATCGAGCTTCGCATCCTGACTCATTTGGAATCAACACAGTATTCGACGGAAATTACCAATAATATCTCGTTTATCCGTCGAATACACCGTTCATCTCTCGTATCCACCTTGTTGTTAAGAAATTTTGCACATAACCATAGTGCCACGGATGTGTGCTATTCAGATACAGCATTTGGATAGTATTATGCTTTCAACCGCCACTCTTCACTTGAGATGCAGAGGCACTTTGGTGCACTACACCTGCATTACTTAGATCGACTGGCGTTATATGTATAAAGGCGCTTGAGGATTCACTCGATGATGTACGTACGTACGTATACTCGTATAACATATAAATATAAAAACCCTCCTATGCACGTTTTTTGAATGCGAATTTGCAGGCGAATACGGATGGTGAGTGATATTTAGAGAGCTTATGTGGGAAACCGGATGATCCGTTCTGAGTCAATGATGAAGAATTCTTTGAGGATCGACCTGGATTCTGGTTTCTGGATTCAAGTGCTCTCGTTAAGCCAATTCAAAATGATTTCAATGGAACCGACGTTTTAATGGGAAGGACCTTTTTCATTTTGTGCTCTAGGAAAAGCACTTTATCTTTATTGGGAAAGGTAGAATATTTTTGATATAAAAAAACGTATTTAACTGACAACCATAGTCTCTGGAAAATGTCCGCAGGTCCTCAGTGATAGACTAAGCTATGCACTGATGTTGGTGGATAACTAGGTCAAGGGGCGAGGCCTGGGAGTAAATCCGGCGAAAGCAGAGGTAGTACTCTTTACAAGGAAAAGATCTGTACCAAGATACACCTACCTCCGTATGAATGGTATAGATCTGATCCCTGGAAAATCTGCCAAATATCTTGGCATAATCCTGGACTCCAAACTTAGTTGGAGAGGAAATATTGAGGAAAGAATCAAAAAGGCCTAAGTGGCACTATATTCGTGCAAGGTAGCCTTTGGAAAGACATGGGGCCTCAGACCGAGGTTAGTACATTGGTTGTACACTGCGGTGGTAAGACCCATCCTAGTCTATGGCTCGGTTGTCTAGTGGAAAGCGCTTGAGAAAAAGTGTCATCTTCAGAGTGTGTCAAGGGTTCAAAGGGCAGGCTGTCTGGCGGTGACGGGATCTATGAAGTCCACACCAACGGTGGCTCTTAAAGTCATGCTGAACTTCCCACCCCTGGACATATACTACGAGAGCGCCGCAACACGAACTGCGCCAAGACTACAGGAATGCGGTCTCTGGAAAAGGAGTCTTCACCGACATGCATCAGTCTTGGATCGATGGACCGTCTCGAGATTCAGAACCCTAAAGGACTATGTCACCCGACTTCCTTCCTGGTGATTTAGTACGCACGGAAAGTGAGCTGGCATTCTACACCGACGGATCCAAAATGGATATTGGCACAGGTGCCGGAGTCCACTTTGTGTCTGGAGATATGCATCGCTTCTATAGGCTCGATGATTGATGCAGTGTCTTCCAAGCTGAGGTCTTTGCTATGCTGGGTACCTGGTCATGTAAATATCTCTGGAAACGAAAGGCGGACGAGCTGGCTAGGCTGGGATCAAGTGTAAACTGTGCGCAGATCTCAACTGGGACCAAAGCACCACTCAGTGCGCTCTACAGAGAGATAGAGACGGAGCTATTAGTGAAAGCCAATAAGCGATGGTGTCGCTTAGATGCATGCGCAACGGCGAGAACGACTTGGCCCGTCTATGATAAGAAAAGGACGGAAAATCTGCTAAAGTTCAATCTTGGGTACATTCGACTGGCAGTCGGTGCCCTAACCGGGCACTGCATGCTAGCCCTACAATGACTTCTGCAAAAGCTGCAGGGACGAAAAGGAAGTTGAATCCATTGGTCACCTGCTGTCTATCTATCTATCATGAGGAGGTTCGACATTGGGCGCCTGAGCACACCGGAAGTTACCAGAGTCTACAAGGAGCAGCTGAGCGAAAGATTCTACGGTATGCCTACGTCGAACACAAACGCCAATAATATGTGGCTGCATTGCCGCTCAGCCATTCAGGAAGTAGCCGAAACCACCTTAGGGTACCTACCACCCCCGACAAGAAACCCGTGGTATGATGGCGAGTGTGAGCAGAAAAAGGCAGCAACAGACGAGGCGAACCAAAAGGCGCTGCAGAGGAAAACCAGGGCAGCACAAGAAGAGTTCCGAGCCAGGAGGAGGGAGGAGAAAAAACGACTGCGACAAAAGAAAAGAATCTTCGCAGCCTCCCAGCTCAAGGATATCGAGGAGTCTTCAAAAAGGGTACCCAGGCTCTTCGAAACTGCGAGGGTAATCTTGTCACCGACCCGCAGGGAATAGTGGATGTATTTAAGTAGCATTTCCAGCAGCTGCTTAACGAGCATGACCAAGAGAGAGTGGTAGGGACCGAGGAAATCGCAACTCCAGCCGCTGAAGTAGTCTTCCCACCCAGCATCGAAGAAGTCGAACAGCTATTCAGAAGCTGAGGAATTAAAGGCCGCAGGCTCAGAGGGCTGGCGCCGATTTTCTGGTAGGGAGCATGCACCAGATCATCTGCAGAATTTGGGAAGATGAAAGCATGCCCGACGACTGGAATACCAGCTCTATTTGCGCCATCCACAAAAAAGGCGGTCCTACCTCTTGCAAGACCTATAGAGGTATATCCCTGCTCAATGTCGCATATAAGATCCTGTCTAGCGTATTGCGTCTAAAGCCATTTTGAACCGCACTAATCGGCAGCTACCAGTGCGGCTTCCGGCCCGGCAAATCGACTATAGACCAAACGTTCACACTTCAACAAATCCTGGAAAAGACCAACGAGTTTCGAATCGATACACACCATCTTTTCATCGATTTCAAAGCCGCATACGACAGCATTCATCGCGAAGGACTGTTTGTTGCGATGGCTGAATTCGGGATCCCGGGAAAACTGATCCAGTTGTGTCACGCCACGCTAAAAAATACGCGATGCACCGTGCAACTCGGTTCTAGGACCTCGGAACCGTTTGAGACATGCACCAGATTTCGGCAAGGAGATGCGACGTCATCTGACTTCTTCAACCTGATGCTGGAACAGATAGTGCGACGGGCAGGAGTCAACACGGAAGGCACTATCTTCTACAAGTCCGTCCAGCTGCTAGGATACGCGGATGATATCGACATCATCGCGTGTTCTCGCCATGGCATTGTGGAAGCATTCGCGGCGATTGAAGAACAGGCGAATCGAGTTGGTCTTAAGGTCAATGAGGACAAGACGAAGTACATGCTGTCAAGCAAAAACCAATCCGTCGCTCACCACCTCGGCCAAAATATAACAATTGACAGCTACAATTTCGAGGTAGTTAAGGAGTTTGTCTACCTCGGGGCAATCGTAATTTCCACAAATGACACCGCAGTGGAGATCTGGCATAGAATCGCCCTTGGCAACCGCTGCTACTTCGGCTTGTCCAAACAACTGGGGTCGAAACTCCTTACTCGAAGGACCAAAGTCATGCTTTACAAAACGCTCATACTGCCAGTCTTGCTGTTCGGAGCCGAAAGCTGGACGATAAGCAGGACAGCGGAGCTGATTTTGGGTTCTTTCGAAAGAAAAATTCTGCGCCGGATATTTGGTGCTATCTGTGAGGAAGGTGAATGTGAGGAAGGTGAATGGAGAAGAAGACACAATCGCGAACTCTACGAGCTGTACAAAAATGTGGATTTAGTCCAGAAGGCAAAGATCCGTCGACTACCCTGGCTCTGCCACATCGAGCGCATGGACATCAACGCTCCAGCTAAGAAGGTTTTCGACTCCGAGCCTTCTGGTTCGAGAAGAGGAGGAAGACCGAACCTCCGATATAAAGACCAAGTAATCGCGGATGTAAGACATCTTGGTCTTGATAACTGGAAGCAGCGTGCCCGGGACCGCATGGATGGAAGACAGCTATAGCTCAGGCTCAGATCCTCCATGGATTGCTGGCCTGATAAGCAAGTAAAATTGGACACTTCTACGAGCCCGTTCTACCCTGGGAAGTAATCTCAAAAAAACGAGGGGAAAAAGATGCCTGATTACTTAACTTAAGCTAAGCGGCATTACGAATAAGCACGATAGGTAAGCGTATTCTTTTAGGATAAACGCGGAGATATTAACCACTTTAGCTGCTCACTTTCGATTGTATTGGATTTTTGTCGTATACAGGTTATATGCAAAAGGACATCGTTAATATCACTGTGTTATCCAAACGTTACAAACGTAGTCACATTAACTCGCGGAATTAATTGGAAACTTCATTATTTAATGAGTTACCTCTAAATCTGAATTCTTTACTCGGAAAAGCAAAACATTAAAACATAAATTACATTGTACCTCTTTTCAGATATAAATATCCGCAGACTGTTACACGAAATTCCTGGCAATGTCCCCGAAGTAAGCGAACACGTGCCTCATTTATCGGCTCACGTCAGCATCGTCCTCATCGTCGTTTACACCACAACTAACTCCATTTCGAATTCAACGCCGACATTTGATCGGAAACACCGAAAGGATTGAAAATTGACGCAAAATCCCATTACAAAAGTACCATCGACCAAAGTACAGCATACAATGGCTGTCCCTGTCGAGGAGGGTATCCTCAACGCCCTACGGGGCGTTATAACTGAATCAACACGCCTGCCAAAGCCATTACTCATCAAAGTCTACGTGTCGAGCCTAAAGGATGGTAAGTGTTTTGGACCAATTGCTTTTAACCTCCCCTATTTGTCATCGTCGAGTGCTTAATTCCCATCCACTTGCCATTCAATTTAAATCTTCGTTCAAATATTCATTTTATACCATAATACGAGTACTACTCCATTTTCTTCCATCTATACGTATAAATAGAGTTCATTGAGGAACGTCGCATGCTACTGGAGCTGGTCGGACCGGAATTGCAATCGTTATACGACGACCGACAAATTGAGGTAGGTAACTGAGTGTCCCAGTAAACTTTCAAGCATCAGCAGTCAGATGCCGACCGAAAACCTTCAAGCCAGAGTGTGTTGTCACGAGAAAACCGCTAATTAATTGTAGTCATTTATCATTGTGACACTCTGGTAGCCTGTCCATCACTTACGATGCTTAATCTGCATTTCTATCAGTTTTTTTTCTTCTGACTTTTCGTTCGCACTCTCAGCTATCTTTGTATCTTTTGTGCTTGCTTTCGTCTCATTGTTCTAGATTGAAATTGTTGATATGCACTTTGGAACGGGGCCGATAGACACTATCGCTCTCGAACAGGATCCATATTTAATCCACGACTACCTTGATGAAATCGAAATATGTCACCGGGTGTCGAAGAGTGTCTTCTTCATTGTAAGTCAGTTGTTGTGTGTTGTGCTCAAGGATATGTCCTTACGGGTGTGGTTTGTTTTGGACTTTCTTTCTTGCAGGCGCTCGTCGGCGAGAATATCGGAAGAATGTGGCTGCCCACGCACTTGGATGAGGATATTTTTTTAGCAATTTCCAGTAATTGTCTGGCAGAGGATAGGATTCTCCTGAACAAATGGTATTGTCTGGATAAGGAAAAGGTCGTCATTGAAAATACAAGGAGGAGTAGATGCGGCAGTAGCAGTTGTTATATGCTTAAGGAGGACTACCGGTAAGTCTGGGAGAAATACGTACATACATACATAGATGAAAGTTATTTTCTTTCGATTGAAAAGAAAAGTGTGACACTCCAATGTCAGGGCGGGCATTTAATGGAGGAATTATTTATTAGGTTGTTTCCTTGACTGAGGATTGTGAGATATTTGACCTGGATAGTTGGTTATTTCGATTGTTTGGGGATGCGAGATAGGAATCTTTTGATGGATAGTGATACGACTCTCATGGCTATTCACAATAGAACAATGAATTTCATAGAATGGGTTTGGTACAATGTCCTTGAGATAGTGTCGAGTATAAAGTACGTGTGCCAAGTAGCTAACATAGCGAGTTCGAACGAGCCTTGGAATGAAATGATTTATGCGGTCTATGACAGTCACATTTGTCTCGTCTATCTAAAGCCTAGAGGCTTTTCTGTTTGTTCCAGCCACTCACGTTTTACTCAGACTTGTTCAGTCAAAGGCAAGTACAATTGCGCGTGGAATTTTTTGTTCTGTTAGTGTCAATTGTGCGATTTCTCATGTGGAACGTCACTCCAACCGATTGTTTCATTAGAAATCATTCATAACTTGAAACCTATGTTCCGGTCACACACATTCACTGTTTTCATTTCTCCGTCACTTGTCACCCTTTAGTACAGAAAAGTCAAAAGAGGTAAAAGGACAAACGAAACGTATTTCGCTTGATGGAACCATTGGATTTCAATCCGAATGGAATAAATCGCGGATTTCAGTTCTCGCTTTTCCACGGTATGTTTTGTTTTCGCTTTTTCTTGCTTTTGTGTCCTTTTTTCTACGATGGCCTTGTTCCCGTTTGCTTGTGCACATCTCTTGCCAGGATATGAATGGCCTTTCATTATTTTCTTTTTTGTTCGAGAGAAAGGAGGACTTAGCAAGTAGGTGGTTGTTCATTCAGTGGATTAATATCTGAGAGGAAGGTGGTAGCTGAAAAACGTGCATGCAACAGGCACATGTATAAGCTTCTTTTTGTCCTCCCCACGATCGTTTTCGTTTAATCTGTAATTCTGCTTTATTATAGATACGTTATTCGCATGTGCTTTGTTTCACAAATCTTTTATTCGTATGTTTTCCAAAGAGCGTGTTAGAGAGATTTCTTTAAGTCCTATTTAGAAGTACATACATACTTCGAGGTATAATCGAAATTGTTTTTCAAAATAATCCCTATGAACATCAATGCGCCTAATTTAGGCACCTCCAAACCATGAGATTTGAACACATCAACCACTTCTTTAGGCTCGTTTTGAAAAACTTATTCAGTCGATTGGTGTTTATTTTCGGACTCATAAGCTAAGATCCACGATTCGGCACCTATCCTTATAAAGGGTGGGCCATTTAGTGTTTTTTTTAATTCATAGGATACTTTGACAGCTGTTTCCCGCTCGGAATCTTGACAGAAAGTCAGTATCATACCTCCGCGGAAACGAACTGAGTCGCTTTAAGCTTGAACAACATTGGGAAATATTGAAAACTTATTTCCAAAGTGAGTGCTGTGTAGCCCTAACATTGCGAATTTTGAAAAAAAAGTTTTGGCCGAAATGAACCACACACCGCGACTTCTATACGCAAGTTTGTGCAAAAGGTCCGTGACACTGATATGCTAGTGAACAACACTCACGGTCCCCGTCGTCGTACGGTGTTCACAGATGAGAATATGGCTGCTGTGGCCGAGAGTGTGAGATTCAATCCACGAACATGAACTCTCCATCGATCTCAACAGCTAAACACTTCACGCACTAGCCTGAGGAGAATTCTGCGCAAAGATCTCGGATTATTCGCCTAAGGTCCAATCGACTCAGCAGTTGAAGGTGGGCGACCATCCGCTTCGTTATCGCTTCACAGTGTGGGCTCTAAGCAGCTTGAATTGGTCAGCGACGTTGGGCGAAAAATCATCTTTTGTGACGAGGCGCATTTTTTTCTCGGCGGCTACGTTAACAAACAAAATTGCCGCATCTGTTGCTCGGAAAACGCGTACGTCATTGTCGAGAAGCCAATGCATTTACAGAGACCACAAGACCATTTTTCTTCGAAAATGAGACTGAGAACAACGTTTCGGTCAATGGTGGGCGTTACAGAACCATATCAATCGACTTTTTTTTTTACTGAAATTGAAGACATCGATTTGGACGACCATTGGTTCATACAAGATGGCGCGCCGTGGCACACAGCCTATGCCACAATCGACCTGTTGCGCACCAAATTCCCAAATCGTGTTATCAGCCGTCTTGGTGATGTCAATTGGCCGCCTCGGAGCTGCGATTTGACCCCTTTGGATTTTTTTTTTTTTTGTGGGGAACCGTGATGGATCGATATTATGCCACCAATCCGGATGGGGTCCAATCACTGGATTGTGACAAACTACAACTGTTTATCTAATACACACTCTATTATTCCGATCAATAATCGGGGCGCTTCACCTTTATTACCGACTGATCACTGAGTCCCTGATACTGAATACACTGAATGAATACTGAATACTGAATGCCCCCAAGGGCGAGTTTTCCCGCTTATATAGCTCTCGGTCCAATTTCTCGAATGTTCGCCGTCAGACGTACCCCTCCAGAAGTCTTTAGAATGCACCGTACTCTGGCATTGATATTCAGCAGCGTGCCGCTGCTGATAGCGAAATTCGAACAGAACCGTCGGTTCGTGTCGGCAACAATATTTTCCAGTTCAGAAAGCGTAGCTCGCATCATTCTGTATTCACAGGTCATTTCCAAAGTATTGGTGAGCTTGAAGGTTTCAGCAAGATATCCAGCAAAATCTTAAGCCTTTTCTTCATCGTCTTTCGCCCATTCGTTTTGATTTTTCCTTATTAGTGGTACTTGCAGTTTTTATTTTGCTTAGTAAATACGAACGAATCGGTCGACTTCGAATTCCAGTTCGTATGGCACTCTCACACTAATGCCTTCTTGAATTTCATTCCTAAAACCTTCCCAGTTTGTCCTCCTATTCTTAAGCCTTGGTGGTTTAAGCCTAGGTGGACGCCGCGAAATAAACATTCGACGGCGTGTTTTGTTATCGGGGTTCGAACTCGCTCATCTTGTGTTAGAATTCAACACACTATCCACTGCGCCACGGCGCCCTCATCCTATTATCCTCGCAGAAAATCTCGAAGGCAATTACGTTGAAAGCGGTTCCACGGTCACTGATCATGGTATCGGGCAAACCAAAATACTAAGGCAAGTCAGTCAGCATTTTTGCATTTTTAACTGCCTTGACTATTGCACGACGCAAACATTTCCGCGGTGAGTTTCCGGGAAAGGACCTAGGCATACAATAGGATATTTCGATGATATTTTCGCCTTCATTTCGTGCATATGTATGTGTGAGAAAATGTTGAGTCAGCCTCGTTTTCAGACCTACCGAATTCTTGTATAAGTCGGCGCGAGAATTTTTGCCACGAACTTATCTCTCCCAGCAATGAATCTGACCACTGCTTTGCTGGACCTCACATTTCTGTCTTTGCGACGTAGAGTATACTCCTTTCCTCCCACGCATACAGTCGTCTGAAGATGATGATGCGGTCCATGTATTGCTCGGTTGATAGAGAGAACTAGTCCAATGGATGGCATTCGGGAATTATGTAGGTTTTGCATCTCGGTCGTAGAGGTCGTCGTGGATGTTGTTGGCGTTGATGGCAGAGGGGTTGCCTATTCGGCCGCATTTTTTGTGTTGGTTATTGGGGTTGAAGTGGACCTGCTAGAATTCAAAGTGTTAGATTTTCCACCGCCCTCATGAGCTGCTGCATATTGTATTCTGTGAGGATCCCCTATTCGTAGTATCTACTCATCAATACTTCGCAGTTCGGGTACATTCATTTCATCATATTTCGTGTGGTCGATAATGCGTGCCATTAATTCCGCTAACCTGTTCGCTTCCAAAATGGCGTTCAGATGCTTTACTTGGGCGGCGTTTCGCCTTTAATAGCTGACATTGTGTCGTATTGTTTGTTTGGGTAATACACCACCTCTGACGACGTACGACAGTTTGCGTGTTTCATGGAAACCATAAAAGACCGAACGTTTGGTTAAACAGGGGACTTGGTGTCCTTATTTAAAAAAAAAAAAAAAAGGAAAGGTTCGTTTTCGAACATTTATTTAACCCCAATATGCTCCATTTGGTTTCTGTAAAATCTGTATCACTTCATTGGAAACTTTTCTGACAAGTGGTTGCAAGACCATGTCAAGTGGTTCCCACATGCTATTCCCGAAATTAAATTAATTAAGCTGAGAGGGTTTCGGCGTTACCAGTATAAGCAATACTCAGTTGGTACTATATCTGTATCACGGTGATGGATGTATCAAAACGTCACAATTTTCCAATGCTTGTGACGTGGTGGTCATACGTACGATATCATAGTCAAAAACAGCTTCATCTCGGGTGGGTTGAAAGAAAATATCATTTTGGCATCAATACACACAACGTTTGCTTTTGTTATGGCAGTCTTGACTACTCAAATGTCGATGGTAATCGTAAACATCAAAATGTTTAGACGTGAACCATTCTTGATTGGCAATTATGAATTAAATACAATGTGCGTCAACGCACAGAGACGCAGGCATTTGTAATTGCCTCACGAGTTATCAATCAATCGACAGAACCGATATGTCCCAGCTGTTCAGCATTTTTGCAAATATTTCGTTGGATTGTATAACGAACAAAACTTTGCATATCCTTGACATAAAAACGACCATACTGAAAACAAGCATATGGGGTGGCCCTGGTAAACATCATCGACTGTCGAGCGGAAGGTCAGCAGTTCAAGGACTGTCCATAGCCAAGAAATACAATTCCTATACGGAAAAATTGTGCAAGCCAGCTGTTGTGAATGAGAAATGATCAAAATACTGATAAAGGCACAACCTTGACAGTATATACCTACTTACTTAGTTATCAGGCCAGCAATCCATGGAGGATCTGAGCTTGAGCTACAGCTACCTTCCATCCCTGACGATTCCGACCACACTGCTTTCAGTTATCAAGACCAAGTTGTCTTGCATCCGCGATTACTTGATCTTTCCACCGGAGGTTTGGTCTTCCTCTACTTCTCGAACCAGGAGGAACCGAGTCGAAGACCGAAGCTGAAGCGTTGGTTGTTTTCTTCGCTCGATGTGGCCCAAGCAACGTTGTTGACGGATCTTTGTGATATTTTCGCCAATATTGTCCGGATCGGGATGGCAGATGTTATTCCTAGCAAGATTGAAAGAATCAGGCCAAAGGATAATACGCGGTTTGACTTGAGCTACAAAGAGGCTATTAGGCTCAGGGAGCTAAGCTTTCGGTCCCATAAGGCAAGCAGTTCTGAGAAAAACCGGAAAAAGCACATACGAGCCAGAAATGACTGCACAACTACATTCGACGGGTTAGATTCCAATCCGACCAAAAACTAAAACGTAAAATCCTCCAATGTCCCAAGCGTAGCAAAGTTTCTGGTCATTTGTAAAAAATGTAAAAAGCTCAACTACGTCGTCTATACCGACGCCCATCCACAATGACATTCCAGCTGTCACCCCCTTAGACAAAGCTAACCTACTTGGTGCCCACTTCGCAGCCAGTTCTCAGCTCCCAGCACGTACCTTGTCCCCGCCTATGCTTCTTCATCTTCTTAATGGGCGCTACAGTTCGGGGTGAACCTGGGCCTCAACCAACATGCCCCTCCAACTAGCACGATCTTTTGCTAGCCTTTTCCATTGCCGCACACCCAGTTAGCTGAGGTCCCCTTTCACCTGTGCGCGCCATCTTAAGTGCGGCCGTCCTCTGCTTCTTCTCCTCCCTCGGGGTAAAGGGTCGTCAACATAAATCCGGTCCGTCATATCCGAAGCTTTTATTTATTTCGGAGTTTGTGGTTTTTTTACGGTTACGGCTTACTAGGTCGTAGCCCAAACGACTAATCCTGTTTTTTGCCGCAGGAGGCTCGCCATCCGCCCTTCCCCGTCTGCGATTTCCATAGGAAATCTCCAAATGGCACTACGAGCAGGTGCGGTTGGGACTTACTAACAGTGCCGCAAGACGTTCGACTGCGGTGGCTCTTCTCGCTTTTTAGCAGGCCAGCATCCGTCGGATAGATGCTACCCCTACGAGGCCTTTGTTAGTCCTTTGCCATCCTACCGCCTATACTAGAGTGCGTCAATTCCTCCATGGGACTTTTTTTTTTTTTTATAGTTCGCGCAGGTTCAAGAGTTATACTCTTATGATGTTTGGCACACAACCTTGACGGAGTGCAGTGGTTTGGGTCGTTGATGTTCGTTCACTACTCTCAGGGGTGGTTGTCCTAGATACGACGAGAGTCGTCCAAATTCCGCGTTGGCTATAGTCCGTAGTAATTCGTTCGAGCATTTTAGTATTGCATACGCAGAGGATGAATTTCAGTTGACCATATACTGTGAGTGTTATGCCTGCAGCGGTACGTCTGGTCACTTTCCATTCACAACTGCGTTGCATACTTTTTGTCCGTATAGGAATTACTTTTTCTTGGCTAGGAACGAATTTGAACTATAGACCTTTCGCCCGACGGTGGATGATGTTAACCACTGCGACACGGCCACCCCTCTTCCACGCTCGTACAGTCGCAAAAGTTCTCAAGGACCTCGACAAACACAAATCCGTTGGTCCAGATGGTATGGCCCCAATAATTCTGAACAGGTGTTATTCTACGCTGACCACTGCGTAATCTTTTTTACCTTTCCTAATCTTCTAGGCTCTTTCCAAGTAAGTGGAAAACAGCATTTGTCCATCCTATACCCAAAAAAGGCTCCAACTACCGACACATTGCACTAACGTACCTTCTTTCCAAGGTCATGGAAACGCTGATTAACCGTCAGCTTATGAAATATCTTGAATCACGGAAACTCCTCAATGACCGTCAATACGGTTTCCGCAGCAACAGATCCACTGGTGATTTCATGGCATATTTCGCCGGAAAGTGGAATCACTCGCTTCACCAAGAAGGTGAACGCAAAATTGTTGCACTGGAAATTTCGAAAGCATTTGACAGGGTTTGGCATGAAGCCCTTTTGTCGAAAATGCGTGCTTTTGGCATCGATGAGTCTCTTCTTCAATGGATTAGAAGCTACGTTTCGAATCGTTCAATTCAAGTTGTTTTGGACGGATTCAAGTCTGATACTCACTTTGTAAATGCTGGGGTTCCCGAGGGCACCGTTTTGTCTCCGACACTCTTTCTTATTTTTTTAAATGATCTCTTTTCTGCCACTTCTAATCCTAGCCACTTCTTCGCTGACGACAGTACCCATAGCTTCTCATATTCGTTCACTACTTTACGACCCTACTCTCCGGCCGTAAACAGTGAGCAGCAGCAGTATCCGGTATCGACAGCATCGTTACATGGGGTTAAAAGAATAGAGTGGAATTGAATACTTCCAAAACACAATGCTGTCTCCTGTCGATAAATCGTATAGATAACTAACGCGCAGCCATTATCCATGAATTGCACTTGCATCTCTCGAAACTTTCCATACTGGGTATGAGTGTTGCTCACAATCTTAATTGGAACGACCACACATTCAGTGTCGCCAAGAATGCTGCGAAATGCCTAGGCTTCTTATACACACGTCAGAAACATTTCTCAGCCCTAGTACCTGGCTACAATCTACAAGGTGTTCGTTCGCCTTTCCCTGTGTTACCGATACTTCCATAAAAAATCTGCGTTACGCCCCTTTCTAGGAATGCTCGTCAATATAGTCGAAGAACATACATACAAGAATCTAAAATCATCGTCCATCGTTATCTCCTTTATCGTAGTGGTGGTGGCGCTGCTTTAAGCTACATACTCCTTTGAGTATAGGTGACTCTTACAATTAATCTTTTGCAGATGATTACAAAACCCAGCCCGACTAGGATTACACATTTATCTTTGACAATTTGCGGCAAATTTCAATTCAAATAAGTCAAGCAATCTCTTTGCCTGTGTGATACGTCATAGTTTTCAACTCAGACTTCCGTTGTGAAGTGAGGTTCACCAGGGGAATGTAATGAAATCCTTCAAATCTCTTGCCTATTCCGTACTCCTCTCATCATTGTCCGGCTTCTTCGACTTCAGCATTCTCGAAATTCAAAGAAAACCCAAAACTTTGCCCAAAAATTCGTGAACGAGTAAATATTGTTGGAATTACTTTTGCCTATGAGCACATATACTGAGCTTCATAGCTTCAAGTTTCATTTTCTCATTCACCCGTAGATCGCTTTCTCATGAGAAATGGCATTCGGAGTACATGAAGCTTCTCGATATAATTGAAAAATCCCTAAATGCAATCAATAAACAGTCACATAACACAAAAGAGCTGCAGGAGCGTATTCAGAAACTACGAATGACACCGATGGAGATGGAAATCCACAAGGCTTTAGGTGAATACTTTTCTCCTTTTCAACACCATCCCCCTTGTGTACATGAATTATTTTCAGAACTCTCCAACGATAAGGTGATTGCTGTGTTCCGGGAATGGTCCAGTCATCTAAGTCCTCCAGATATCGAGTCGGGCGAAAGATTAAGCAAACTCAAGGACCGTTTAACAATAAACCTTTCATCCGATAACTACACAACTTTGGTGTAAGTAGATGCTTTCTTCCTGGTTTCTGAGACTTTTACCATCAACCTCTTGTTTGGGTTTTTTGTTTGTTTTTATTTAACAGGGTTTCGGGAAAGTCAGAAAATCACAGAATCGATGCCGATCTCGAGGAGCACGAGACGTACTTGAGTAAATTTAAAAATAAGATTTCGGACAAAATGCGTAACCTAATCGAGGAACACATTTCGAATGATCCTGACGTTATAAAGGGGAGAAAAAAGACTGTACAGGTAAGTGGACATTTAGAACAAGTTTGTTGTTATAGCTAACAGGTATTTGGATGACCCTCAATGGGAGAGTAGGCCTTCAAAGATATATTATAAAAAAGAAAGCAGTTGTCTAAGAAAACGTGTTCACTTTTCATTTTGTTAACGATTTAAGTGTAAACCAGAATGAGGGATGAGTTTAATGTCTCATTTCATAGTTCAATCGTTCATTTAATTTAAATTTAATAAAAGGGTAGTAGCACGTAACTAAAATTGTTTTTTTAGATGACGTTACAGTTCGGGGTGAACCAAGGCCGCAACCAACAAGCCTCTCCAGTCGGCACGATGTTTGGCCAGCTACTTTTAGTGCCGCACGCCCAGTTGGTTGAGGTCCGTTTCCACCTGTGCGCGCCACCATAGATGCGTTCATCATCTGCTGCTTCGTCCCTCGGGGAGTCAAAGACTCTTCGGGCCGAAGCGGTGGTGTCCATTCACTCTACATGGCTCAGCCATCTTAGACGTCAAATCCGTAGACGTCTTACTAGGCCAATGTCGCTGTACAGCCAGTTGGTTGAATCTTCACTTCCACTCTACGTTTACACAAACGGGACCAAAGATTGTACGCAGAATTTTCCTCTCGAAACGTTCAAGAGCCTCTTCATCCGTTTTTGATAACATCCAAGTCTCAGCGCCATAGAAGAGCACCGGGATGATTAAGGTTTTCTATAGGGATATAGGAGGGCGCCGTGGCGCAGTGGTTAGTGTGTTGGACTCTGACGCACGATGAGCGAGTTCGGATTTCGAAAACACCAACTCCATCGAATGTTTATTTCGCGGCGTGCCTCCTCAGGGGGGTACTGGCAAAACCTCCCTTAGTATACTTGCCTTGAGAAAGCTTCTTGACTTACGCCGTTCGGAATCGGCATTAAATTGTAGGTCCCTTTCACCTCTGTGAAAAAATAAATCACATATAACATGGGTGATTGAAGCTTGGCTCTGGTCCTTCATGGGCTGTAACGCCAACATAAAAACATACATAGGGATACCTTAGTTTTTCAAGAGAGGGCTCTACTACTCAGTTGCCTCTTGAGCCCAAAAGAAGCAGCGGTTGGCAAGAGTTATTCTGCGTTTTATCTCGCTTGTCACTATCGAGCCAAGGTAGACGAAGTCCTTGATCACTTCAAAAATAAAGCTACCGGAGATGACATTCTGACCAAGACGTCGGTATTGCGCGTCTTTCTTTGACGAGAGCATATATTTCGCCTTGTCCCCGTTTACCCTTAGACCCACTTTAGCCGCTTCTGCTTTATGGCATGCGAACGCCTCATTGATGTCTCGCTTTGTCCGTCCAATAACGTCATCTGGGTAGGCAAGCAATTGTGTAGACTTGAAGTAGATCGTAACTCTTGTATTGGGCGCAGAGTCTTGCACGATCTTTTCATGTATGATGTTGAAGAAATCACATGACAGTACGTCACCCTGTCTAAAACCTTTTTAAACATCGAAGGGGCCGATTAGTTCACCACCGATCATAATGGAGCAGCGGGAATTCTCCATAGTCATCCTACACAGTCGGACGAGTCTGGCAGGGATGTTAAAACATGACATGGCTCTGTATAGCTCGTCTCTATAAACACTGTCATATGCGGCTTTGAAGATGGTGCATGTCGACCTGGAATTCATGTGTCTTCTCAAAGATCTGCCAATGTGTAAATACTTGGCCT
This sequence comes from Eumerus sabulonum, assembly GCA_951905685.1. Lineage (NCBI taxonomy): Eukaryota > Metazoa > Arthropoda > Insecta > Diptera > Syrphidae > Eumerus > Eumerus sabulonum. The sequence goes on from OX645064.1 coordinate 43,755,042, forward strand.
ACCGTGGATTTTCCTGGCCTGAAACCACACTGATAGGAACCTACCAGATTGTCCACGAACGGTTTCAGGCACTTACACAGTCCGGCAGAGAGGAGAAACCGCCGAGAAGAGACTGTAAATGAAAACACTTGAAAAACGAATATATAGCCGCTTACATAGCCCTAGGTCCTCTTTCCCGTATGTTCGCCCTCAGACGTTCCCCTTCGAGGTCTCTAGAATGCTCTGGCATTTACATTCAGCAGTATGTCGTTGCAGGTTACCATCATTTTGTTTTTAGCCGCAACAGAGTATTCCAAACTTTGACTGCGAAATTCGAACATAACCGTCGGTTCGTGTCCGCAACACTGCCCCCCTCCTAAACTTGTTCATCCTCGAACAAGCGATCTGATCCTTCTCCGCAGAATGGCGCTAACCTCTCCAAGTGGACATTCATACACTTCGCCCGTCTGTTACCCGTGTGCTGTATTCGGTACACCAGGTTGTTGAGTTTCTTGGTGACCTCATATGGCCCGTCCCAGGCTGATTGCAATTTCGGGCACAAGCTGTTTTTTCGTTGTGGATTGTACAGCAATACCAATTGTCCTGGCTCGAATCCAGGAGTGTTCGCCCTTAAGTAATATCTCGCCTTCATTTTATCACTGACCGAGTTCAGTCGCTCCCGGATGAACTGATGGATAGAGATCAGTTGCTCCTTCTTTTCGGTTACAAAGTCCACCCTGCCGCTAGTTGTCGGTAGTACCACGCCGAACTTCAGATCGGATGGAAGTCGGAGATCAGTTCCCCAAAATAGCTTCAACTGGTGTTATCGCCGTTGAATTGTGCTGCGCCGATCGTTACGCCATTAAGAATAGGGGAAGATGTTCATCCCAGTCCTTCTGATCTCCAACGAAGGCTTTTCTCAAGTATTCCTCTATCGTCCGGTTGAACCTTTCGATCATGCTATCAGATTGTGGGTGTAATGGTGTTGTTCGTGTTTTTCTGATACCTAGCATGTCGAAGAGTTCTTTAAACACCGACGACTCGAAAGTCCTTCCTTAGTCTGAGTGCAGTTCCAGCGGTACTCCACAACGCGCAACCAAGTTATTAACGAATGCATCCGAAATGGTTTTTGCTTCTTGGTTCAGTATGCAAAACACTGCAGGCCATTTGCTGAAGTAGTCGATTACCACCAGCGCGTATTTCTTTCCAGCGTTGCTCGTTGGGAATGGACCTGCAATGTCAATGGCGATACATTCGAACGGTGTTCCAACATTATACTACTGCATACATTCTCGAGTTTTACTCAGTGGACCCTTTGCCTTCGTGCACTGGTCAAACCTGCGAATGAAATTTGTGACCGATTTATGGCATCCTTCTTCTTCTTTTGTGGCGTTACAGCCCATGAAGGACCAGAGCCAAGCTTCTTTCAATCACCCGTGTGTGCGTGTGTTTTATTTTTTCACACAGGTGAAAGGGACCTACAGTTAATGCCGATTCCGAACGGCGTGGGTCGAGAAGCTTTTTCTAGGAAAGTATGCTAAGGGGAGTTTTGCCAGTACCCCATCGAGGAGGGACGCCGCGAAATAAACATTCAATGGCGTTGGTGTTATCGGGATGCGAACTCGCTCATCGTGCGTCAGAGTCCAACACACTAACCACTGCACACGGCGCGGCGCCCTACCGTCCTACCCAGTAGAAATGTCTTTTAGTCTTATCTTCAGTCTTCTTAACAGGAAGATGACTCCCACTTGGTCTCTCGTGGTATTCTCGGATGACCTCGTCGATTCGTCCCTTTGGAATTACCAGGAGATAGTTCACAATGTCCCCATTCTCACTTTTCCAACTGTGTTAGAGGCAACCGTTCTTTAGCTTCAAACTCTGCCATTGAGCCTTCACTGGATTGGGCTTTCACTGGATATTTGCTGCCACGTTGGTCGAAAACACTGTTCTTGGTGATCGATGAGGACTGCCAGACCGGCGTCTTCTCGCTGCTTTCTTCTGACTTTCTCGACAGGAATGTTCTGGTAGGACATGGAAACGACGGATGTCGGTAACCTGCTCCTTGGTTTCCACACGTGAGCAATGTTTACATTCAACATCGCGAGGTCGCCTCGACAAGGCACCAACGTTTCCATGACTGCTTCCCTTCTGGTAGTCGCGTGCTCTCGCTTGGTCTTTTTTTGGTGAATTAGAACTCGAACGCTTTCTTCGCACATGGCAGTTTCTCGCAAAGTGGCCCTGCTGGTCGCAGATGTAGCCATAATACATGGGAAAAAACCTAATTTTGTTCATTTTATTGCATTTTTAAAAAGAAACTTGTATTTGGCCCACCCATTTGGGTTGGAAACTATAACCAGCCGGCCATATATATGTTCATATATCACACGATCAATTTCTCCAATGCATTGTTTGGTACAGGGAGTGTTAACTACTTCATTCAAAAATTTATTTTTCTCAAACATCCCGGCCCCCAGAACTAGTTTTCAGGAATCCGGTAGATCAGCTGGCTTAGTGGGTCCTATGACGGCGCCGATGAAAGTTCGTACTTCTGCTGCCCTTACTCGTTTGTCGTTACCGGGCATGACATTAGTTACACGGCCCAGGACGAATTTCGTTGGTGGTAGATTAGGCTCTTTTACCACTACGGGATCACCTATCCTGAGGTTAGACTTCGTTCCTTGCCATTTAGGCCTCTCCTGAAGGAATGTCAGATACTCAACGTGCCACCTTCTCCAAGACCCCTGGACGAGAGACTGAAGTTGCCGATAGTGATCCAGCCGATCTTGTGGAGTCTGCAGATTGTTAGGCTCCGGCACTGCGGTCAATGGTTCGCTAGCGAGAAAATGAGCCAGTGTAAGTGAGCCTAGCTAGACGTCTTCGGATTCAACGTCTAAGACGGCCGGGCCATGTAAAGCGAATGGGTATCACCGCTCCGGCCTAAAGAGTCTTCGACTCTAACACCGAGAGACGACGCAGCAGAGGACGACCGCATCTAAGGTGGCGCGCACACGTGGACCTCAACCAACTGGACGTGGGGCACTGGAAGCAGTTGGCCAAAGATCGTGCCAGCTGGAAAGGCTTGCTGGTTGAAGGCTTGGTTCATCCCTAACTGTAGCGTCATCTAACTAATTAAGTAAGTGCGTTAATGTCGGAGTCAGACAATGCACATAGAGCGCGTGAATTGACAACAGCTTCGATTTGGCACAATACGATGTACAGATCCTCAAAGGTTAAAATAGTAGATCCGATGATTCGACGTATATGTGACTGGACCGATTTTACATCATCCAACGAAATGAGGAGCAGATGGAGGGGAGAAGTGCCAGGCGATCCCATATTCCGAAAGCGCCGAGGAGACAATTTCGTCGTAAGATGATGACAAAGCCAATTGGTATAATTCGGCTAGACACCGGCGCGCTCCTTGGAAATTGGTTCCGTTGTCCGAGTATAGATTACAGCATTTCCCATGACGAAAAGCTGCGATAAAGGCATCAGTCGTTAGGTAACTAGCCAACTCCAGATGAATGGTCTTTGTATTCATACAGACGAATAGAGCGATGTATGCCTTAGAAGGTTTTGTTTTTCGAGGACTGGATAGCTTTAAGGTTATAGGACCAAGGTAATCCACTCCCAAATTGGTAAATGGACGACTTGGTTGAAGACGGTAAGAAGATAGGTCACAGGTCGCAAGTTTTTTTCCTTTCAATGAAGCAGCTTTGGCAGCGAAAGATAATCCTTCGAGTGAGATTTCGTGAGCCCAATATCCCGGATTTCTGACGCACCAACGCAAACGTTTCGAATACGCCCGGATGAAGAGGAAGAAAGAGGAAGATTGCTGGGCAAGGTTATGGGATGTTTAGTATTAAAGGAAATTGAAACGACGAATATTGACGAATGGATTTGGCCATACGGCAATTGAAACAAAATCGAATGCAATAAGCATTTGAAACCAGGACGAGATCTTCATAACGACGCAACTAATACTTGGGAACCCGGAATCATCTCCTCCAAATTATCATTTTCACAAGATTTATAGTCCGATTTAGACTGTGGCCACTGCGAGGACGCTTATAGCAACCAAGCAGGACCCTTCAAACAAGTTCCGTTGTCTATCAGAAAGCTCGGAGGGCACTCCTCTCTCGAGGCAGAGTTGTCAAGGATTGCCAGGAATGTCTTGGTATAACATCTAAGATAGCGGACGTTCGATTAGCCACAAAAGTGGCCCAACGACGAGGTGGCGATGATAACTAATGTAAAACTATCTCGGAATCACACCAAGCGGTGATATTAAGTAATTGACTCGACATCGAAGAAGTGATTAGAAAAATTAGTCCAGTCAGAAGTTAAGCAACCTCCTTTCAACCTTCTATAAAAAGTTAAATTAGTCCATTCAAGGCTTTGCTTTTAGTTTAAAAGAGAAAACACTCCTCTCCATCCAAGTTGTACATAAGGACTAGTCTTGGACCTGCATGAATAACGTAAGGCCCAAAGAGGTTTTATACCCCATGGTATGCACCACCTACACTCCCTCTTAGATAACTGGATGCTAGAGGCAAGAAAGATCCGTCGACTACACTGGCTCGGCCACATCGAGCGCATGCACATCAACGCTCCAGCTAAGAGGGTCTTCGACTCCGAGCCTCCTGGTTCGAGAAGAAGAGGAAGACCGAACCTCCGGTATAAAGACCAAGTAATCGCGGATGTAAGACATGTTGGTCTTGATAACTGGAAGCAGCGTGCCCGGGATCGTCAAGGATGGAGGGCAGCTATAGCTCAGGCTCAGGTCCTCCATGGATAGCTGGCCTGATAAGTAAGTCAGTAAGTAAGCAAGAGGCAAGAAACCTAAGATTTCTCAGAGTTGGTAAACGTCGCATTAATTATTAAAATGTTTATTAATGTCACTCAATCCCCTAACTACTGGAGCTATATACTTTCATTTGGCAGTGCACTGTAATCAAATTACGTGCTAAAAGCCTCCCCGATGGCTTCCATTCAGGCCCTACCACAGCCCTAATTTCATTTCGATGCTCCATCCCCCGATTTCCATTCGAAAATTCAGTCTACAGTAGGCAGCTATAAGCATTACGTGGCCAGGCCGTCAGTTAACATTTAATGACTGACCCAGATTCCAAGTGCACTCGGTGATATTGCAATCCACTCCCGACTAGTCAGAAAGTGTCAAATTTAATTCATATTAATTATCTTAATGCATATCTTCCACAACGTCTGCCATTACTACCCCAGCAACTGACTAATCCATCATGCTCTCCATTTTGCTGACGGTAGCTTCTACCTGTTCAGCCCCATACCTATCGATCCGTACCATAGTTGCTGGCCTCGAAACTGCATACGACGAGGTAATAGATAGAAAGCGCACATAGCTGTTATGGGAACTTGATTGTCCTAAGAGCCAGTCATGAACAGGAACATCCATCATATGCTATATCATATATGGTTGTCGATCCCGCCGGTGGTAGCCAGGAATTGGTACAAAGTTAATCGAAGCGTAAACAGAATTAACCAGCCGCGCGATGAATTGGTACAGAAACGAAGATACCTATGCTCATACAGCGTTCCAATGGATAAAATTGAAATCAAGTACTGACGTTGAGTATTTTATCTATCGAACAAGTCCATATTGTCGACAATTCCCGGCAACCAACGTTCGCCGATAAGACGGCTGTTATAATAGAACAATCAAACGATATACCCACCAGCCTACAGCCAGCGAGTGCTTTGCACTCTGTATCCGATGAGATTTTGATGAGTAATTGAATTCGATTTATTGTACGTGATTGATGATATTCGAGCATGGGTACTTAGAACCCCGGCATGGGATCGATAAGGATAATTAATTCATGCATCGGGAGTGAAACTGATTCTGAATTCGATTTCTGTTTTTTTTTTCGTCCTTTTTTCTTTCCTTCCTATGCTTCGGGTATGCAGATTTTCATTTCGCAAATAAAGTCAGAATTGATTGAACTGCGGTAGTATGTTAATAAGATCTGAGTGGATCAGGGGTATAATCGGCTCCCGAGTTCCAATTATTTCCATAAGAGGCTAACCCAAAGAGCCTGAGCGAAAAGGAATAAGTAGCAGCAGAATAATAAATTACAAATTCATGTGCATTAGGTTAATCACTTAGTGGGAAATGGTTTCTTTGGTCGATTGATTCTCCTTTATGAACTTCTTGTTGAAAGTGATGAAATGCAGTTAGAGTCAATATCATTAAACCCTATTACACCTCTTGAGGAATAGAAACAGAAGAGCATGACAATCGCCATAAACGAGACAAATATGTATGTCCAACCACTGGCCGCACGAGGCTATATTAACAGAGCAGCCTTACTATCGAACAATATCAGGCGCTTGCATATATACATTTTTAATGATATCCTTAAGACTATCTACTAGTGTGAACTTTCATTTACTTCAGTAGTAGCCGGAGCTTCACCTATTCCCCTTCACCTTGAAGACACTCTACCAGGTGTCATTAGTCTGATAACCATAAACTCCTAAGTCGTTAAGTGGATATACCCCACCAGTTCCAGACGGCTCACTCATTTCTAACTTATCTGTAGTTTATCGCACATATGTTTGTGCTACGGTCCGACTTGATTGATTGATTTAGAATATTTGATAAGCCTCAATAATTACTGCTGGAACACCATAGCAATCGTGGGTGTAATCATAATTACTGTCATTTGTCATCGCGCACCGACAATGTGCACCTAGCTCATCAAATATCATTAGCTTTGTTCAAATAAAAGTTAGTTACAGCAATAAATAAGGAAGAAAGAGCTTTTCGAATGACGGTGCGTATATTTTACTTAGAGCCCAAAGTTTAAGAAAAAACAACCTCAATCAGCGGCTGCGTTTTTCACACCCAAAATAAAATATTTACCAAATATCTCTTGCTTCAATAAAGGAGCACAATCCAGACCTCTTATGATCTTGGTGCAAGACATACGAGCATTGCCATCCATGTGACTATAGCCGACCAGTCGGCAATAGGCAGACAGGCGATTATAGCCATCCGGGCGACCACAGCCGACCATTAGGCAATAGCGAGACAAGCGACTATAGACGGCCGATCCGTTACAGCCAGCCGGGAAACTATAGCCAACCATTCAACTGTACCCAGCCAGACCACTGTGGCCGGCCATTCGGCTAAAGCCATCCAGGCGACTATAGCCGATCATTCGGCAATAGCCAGACAAGCGACTATAGCCGGCCGATCGGCTACAGCCAGCCAGGAAACCATAGCCAACCATTCAACTGTAGCCAGCCAGGCGACTATAACCGACCAATCGGCTACAGCCAGCCAGACAACTAAAGCCATCCATTCAACTGTAGCCAGCCACACGACTGTGGGCGACCTATCGGGCATAACCATCCAGGCGACTATAGCCGAATGTTTGGCAATGGCCAGACAGGCGATTATAGCTATCCAGGCGAACACAGATGACCATTAGGTAATAGGCAGAGAAGCGACTATAGCCGCCCGATCGGCTACAGCCAGCCAGGAAACTATAGGCAACCATTCAACTGTAGCCAGCCAGACCACTGTGGCCGGCCATTCGGCTATAGCCATTCAGGCGACTATAGCCGACCATTCCGCAATAGCCAGACAGGCAACCATAGCCATCCAGGCGAATACAGCCGACCAATCGGCAATAGCTAGACAAGCGACTACAGCCGGCCGATCGGCTAAAGCCAGCCAGGAAACTATAGCCAACCTTTCAACTGTAGCCAGCCAGAGGACTGTGGCCGGCCATTCGGCTATAGCCATCCAGGCGACTATAGCCGACCATTCGGCAATAGCCAGACAAGCGACTATAACCATCCAGGCGAATACAGCCGACCATTCGGCAATAGCTAGACAAGCGACTACAGCCGGTCGATCGGCTACAGCTAACCAGGAAACTATAGCCAACCATTCAACTGTAGCCAGTCAGACCACTGTGGCCGGCCATTCGGCTATAGCCATCCAGGCGACTATAGCCAATCATTCGGCAATAGCCAGACAAGCGACTATAGCCGGCAGATCGGCTACAGCCAGCCAACCAACCATAGCAGACCATTCCTCAATAACTAGAGAGGCGACTACAACCCGCCGATCGGCTACAGCCAGCCAGGAAACTATAGCCAACAATTCATCTCTAGCCAGACAGGCAACTTTAGCGGGCCAATCGGCTACAACCAGCCAGGCGACCATAGCCGACCATTCGGCAATAACAAGAGAGGCGACTACAGCCGGTCGATCGGCTACAGCCAGCCAGACAACTATAGCCATCCATTCAATCGGCTACAACCAATCGGCTACAGCCAGCCATACAACTATAGCCATCCATTCAACTGTAGCCAGCCACACGACTGTGGCCGACCATTCGGCTATAACCATCCAGGCGACTATAGCCGAATATTTGGCAATGGCCAGACAGGCGATTATAGCTATCCAGGCGACCACAGATGACCATTAGGTAATAGGAAGAGAAGCGACTATAGCCGGCCGATCGGCTACAGCCAGCCAGGCGGTCTATAGCTAACCATTCAACTGTAGCCAGCCAGGTGACTATAACCGACCAATCGGCTACAGCCAGCCAGACAACTATAGCCATCCATTCAACTGTAGCCAGCCACACGACCGTGGCCGACCATTCGGCTATAGCCATCCAGGCGAATATAGCCGAATATTTGGCAATGGTCAGACAGGCGATTATAGCTATCCAGGCGACCACAGACGACCATTAGGTAATAGGCAAAGAAGCGACTATAGCCGGCCAATCGGCTACAGCGAGCCAGGAAACTATAGCCAACCATTCAACTGTAGCCAGCCAAACCACTGTGGCCGGCCATTCGCCTATAGCCATCCAGGTGACTATAGCCGGCCAATCGACTACAGTCAGCTAGGCAACTATAGCCCACCATTCAACTGTAGCCAACCAGACGACTGTGGCCGGCCATGCGGCCATAGCTATCTAGGCGACTAAAGCCGACCATTCGGCAATAGCCAGACAAGCGATTGTAGCCGGCCGATCGTCTACAGCCAGCCAGGCAGCTATAACCAACCATTCAACTATAGCCGGCCATTCGACTATAGCCAAATAGGTGACTATAGCCGGCCAATCGGCTACTGCCATAGGCAACTATAGCCGATCATTCGGCAATAGCCAGGCAGGCGAATATAGTTACCCAGACGACGATAGCCAGCTAGGCGACGCTAGCCAACCATTCTGCTATAGTCAGCCCGACGACGATAGCCGGCCATTCGCCTTTCTTTTTTTTTTTTTATAGTTCGCGCAGGTTCAAGTTCTTATGATGTTTGCCACACAACCTGAATGGAGTTTAGTGGTTTGGATCGTAAATGTTCGATCACTACTCTCTAAGGGTGGTTGTCCTAGATAGGAGGAGAAAAACCGACCGAATTTTCACATTAGTTGTAGTTCTCAGCAACAGTTCCATGCACTTATGGTGTCATATTAAAATTGCACGCGCAAAGTATGAATTTAAAGTGACCATCTAGTGTGAGTGTTATGCCTTCATCAGTATGTTTGATCACTTCACATTCGCATCAGCTGTGTTGCATAATTTTTCTCCGTACAGGAATTGTTTTTTATTGGCTGTGAAACGGCTTTGAACTACAGACCCTCTGCTCGACGGCGGTCGATGCAGTTTACCACTGCACCGCGGCCTATAACCAGCTAGGTGACAATAGCCGCCCATTCGGCTGTAGCCATCCAGGCGACTATATCCGGCCATTCGGATATAGTCAGCCAAGCGGCTATAGTCAGCCATTCCGCTACAATCAGCCAGGCGACTCTAGTCAACTATTCAACTGTAGCCAGCCAAGCGACTATAGCCGGCCATTCGGCTGGTCGATGGTCGATGGTCGGTAGATTGCGATTATGGTTTTCTAATTACCAATTAGAAGGGTACACGTAGCCAAGTAGCAAGCCTACCAAGAAGCGTTGCACAGAAGAACGAATGGAGCATTATGAGCAGAAGAGGAGAGAGGGGCATGAGCTCCTCAAAACAATAAAATGGGGACTAGGTGCGACCCGCAAGGCCAACACGACTAACTTCCCAGTTGAAGTTAATTTCATAATTTTCCATTTTCAACCTCCGACGTAAAAAGAGGGGTGTTTGAGGTGTCTGTGTGTCTGTCTGTGGCATCGTAACTCCTGATCGAATAGACCGATTATGATGCCTTTTTTCGAAAGCTAACGTGATCGAAATGGTTCTTAGCTACAATTTGTGAATATCTGTTCAGCTGTTTCAAGGTCGTTAGCTCTTTTTGTTAGCCGCGGTAGGATTCTTAGACGAATAACGTTAAATGTATCGGTTCTCGTCCGATCACCGCAATCGACCAGCATCGGGCGGGGTCAGTACTTAGATGGGGAACCGCTAGGAAACACTGCGTGTTGTTGCCATCAAGCCGCCTATTTGCTGTCGCTCCATATAACCCATGAAACACACACTCATGTCCGTCCATCAAACAATCTATTGCTCAAAAACTGCTCACGTGCGTGTGCAATTTCGATTGCTGAAAGATTCTAATTTAGACTTTATAGAAAATTAAGCCATCTTAGACAAAAATATTATAAAAAAGCCAAATTAGAAAAAGTAGGTTCAAGTGAAATGTTTTCATGTTTTATCATTCTGCAAACAACTCCCTCGCAGTAAATCAACTTATTTTAGCTCACGGACGCGAGTGTGTGCATTTATGGAAACTCACCCCATGTTCCGGTCCGCACATACGTACATACACACACACATACATCTCCATAAAAACGGACGACAATTCCGGCCCCCTGACCTGAACGAAGTTAGGAATGCTTTTTCTAAGCTAACGTCCCACAAAGCTGCTGGAGATGACATGGTTGGGAGTTTGCACAATCTCATCTGTAAGATAGGGTCAGAGGATTGCCATGATGAAGGGAATCTTAGTATCGTTTACCCGATCCACAAGAAAGGAGATCCCTTTGTCTGCGCCACTTACAGAAGTATAAGTCTCCTCAAACATCGCTTATAAACTCTTCTCTGCTGCCCTGTGTGAAGGCCTAAAACCGTTCGTTAATAAACTAATTGGTCCATATCAGTGTGGTTTCAGGCCCGGGAAGTCTACTATCGGTAATGTATTATATTCACAATGCAGCAGATGCTGGGAAAAACCAACAAGTTCAGATCTCGTCCATCTCCACCATCTGTTAGTCGACTTTAAGGCCGCATAGGATAGCATACAAAGAGATGAGCTATATAACGCCATGTCTAGTTTCGACGTCGCTGCCAAACTCGTCGGATTATGCAAAATGACATGGGACAACTCTCGCCAACCCATCAGGTTCGGAAGTTACTTGACCGATACGTTTTTGTTAAAAAAAAGGTTTCAGGCAGAGCGACACGCTATCGTTTGACTTTCTTAACATAGTCCTGGAAAGGATCGTGCAAAAATAACTGGTCAATAACAGGGGCACCATCTTTTTCAAGCCCGTACAACTGCTGGCATATGCCGATACAGTGACATAATTGGACGAAACCAGCGAGATGTCATTGAGGCCTTTACGGGCTTTGAGGCGGAAGCGGCTAAAATGGGACTGGTGGTAAATGAGGGCAAGATGAAAGATATGCTGTCGTCGAAAAAGTACCCGAACCACCGGCGTCTTGGCCAGGGTGCACATATTGGAAGGTACAGTTTCGAGGTAACCAAGGACTTCATCTACCTAGGTTCCGTAGTGACATGTACCAATAACATCAGTGCCGAAATCAAATGCAGAATAACTTTTGCCAACCGCTGTTCCTTTGGGCTCGGGAGGCAATTGAGAAGCAGAGCCCTCTCTCGAAAAACCAAGGTGACGGTATACGTACAATACCCTTATCATCCCGGTTCTGCTTTATGGAGCAGAGAAATTAACCTTATCGAAAGTGGATGAAGAGGCCCTTGATCGGATTGAGAGAAAAATTCTGCGTACGATTTCGACCCGATCTGAATAAATGGAGAGTGGAGAAGAAGGTTTAAATGAATTGTACGGCCTGTATAGCGACATGAACGTAGCACGACGACTGCGGATCCAACACCTAAGATGGCTAGGTTATGTAGAGGGCATGAAAATCACAGCTCCGGCCCGGAAGGTCTTTGCATCCAACCCTGAGGGGCGACGCGCTCGAGGTCGGCCAAATTTAAGGTGGCACACGCAAGTGGAAGAGGACCGCAACCAACTAGGCGTGCGGCACTGGGGACTGCTGGCGAAAGACCGTGCCAGTTGGAGAGGTTTTTTAAAGAAGGATATCGTCTCATCAGCGATATCCGCACTCGCATATTGCAAGAAGACAACTGCTTAGGTTGGATGTACGAGTCGTATAGGTCTGAATAGGTTTCCCAACTGTGTGGATTTTAAAAAAACCTACTTTAGCTGCTATAAAGAATGGAGTCAGAAGACAATTCTTTCAACAAATTTTCAACGACACTTCTTCATTATGCCAAAATGATGATAATGACAATAGCTGCTCTGGGCAGTTAACAACAACATCCGGTTGAAGTACTCTCCCGTTGCTTGCCCCATATCTTGGTTTTCCTTCCACTACACTCTCCTATTCTCACTGTCCTTAGGGAACTCACCATTAGTACTTACCCAAAGCAAGTACTTAATATATCTTCTTTTTTTTTGGTACATCAAGAAGTGCTTTCTCTCCACCATGCACAAGTGATAAAAGGAAGGACTTCCGAGCATTACTTACCCTGCAACATAAATCACTTGCACCAGCAATTTCTCCATCTATCTGCCCATTTTTTCGCAGGTTTCTTTCTTTTTCGTTTTTCACTGATGTCTTTGGCAAGCGATGTAGGACCAGACAGAAAAGAACGCCACCAACTACCTTTAGAGAGATTTCATACAGACAGAATAATAAAGAAAAAACTTTCGGTAAGAAAACTCTGACCAAAAGGACGAAACGATTGAGAGCGTCAGAAAGGAACAACCTCTCATCCGGTATGTAAATCAAGGACCACGACTGGTAAATGCTACCCAGTTGCTGGCAAGTAAGTGTTTCATCAGTACGCATACGGAGATACATGCATATTTAAAATTTATACAAGAGCCCTAGGACAAGTAGTTACCGTCACAGCTACAACCTTGCCATTTTGTACTTGTCGCCTCTACTGACTGAAGAAAGTTGTTCAAAACATCATTTTCTGCCGCATCTGTTGTTGCATGAAGTAATTTCGCGAAATATAATTGCATTTCAACTCTTTGAGGAAGCCAACTTATCCTTGTGCAACGGAAAGAGATTAAAAACTTAATTACGCATACCCGCTGGCTCAGTTTGCCCATCTCATTGTCATATAACCTCCAACCTCTAGTGCAAGTACTCATAGTAGTTGCAAAGTTTCTTTCGGTTTATGTGGATTTTCAAGGAGTCTAATGCTCCCCACTGAAGCAATGGGAGTAATTCCAAACAGTCATAAGACTGAGGCACATGTTGCTTCTGATGTTGAGTTACGACGCACTCGACACGACATAGTATAGTGACCCGCCAGTTGCAAATGCCAACAAGGATCATGCAAATGGTTGCTTCAATTGTTCAAACACTGACCTTCTCGGTACATGCCAGTTGATACGAATAAGCCCCATTAGTCGGCAGACAGGACTATGGAGTTTTTCCATTACTTTTTATTTCAAGTTATCCTTTAGTAATGTTCCACCTGGACAACTTCTTTACACATGAAACATCAATCTTTCCCCGGTAAATAGACCAGTTTAAACGGACGGGACGAGGTCATGTGTGTAATGTGGTGGGCAAAAAACTTGATTGTGCATACGAGTAAGTGGGGCTTGTGTTAGCTAATGGCACGGTTGTGTGGATGGGAATAATGGAATAAACGGTTGCTATCCTTCATGCTTCCATTAAAATACTCAGGAGGACATTTCTTCTTTCATTTTTTTTTTTTTTTTTGTTTTTCCTTTTTTCGTTTTTGTCGTTGCTTGGTAAGCCGGAAATAAGCCAAATTGAGTTTCAGTTTCTTGGAAATTATGTTTTTTTGTTCTAGAAGGCTACCCAAGGGTTGCGTGTGGAACGGGAAACTTGGCAGTATGTAGTTGAACGTGGAACGGGAAACTTGGCAGTATGTAGTTATACGTGTATTTAAATTTTTTGTTGCCTTCGAATATTTTCGAGAGAATTCTGTAAAGTAATTAAAACAAATGTGGTGCTCCGTAGGAGGAAAGAACTAGTCAGTAAACTTCCCAGAAGTAAAGCTAAACCAACACGAAGAAATATGCAGTAATAAATCTGTTTCCCCGTATGTATGTATGTATGTATGTTGGCGTTACAGTCCATGAAGAACCTGAGCCGAGCTTCTTTCAATCACCCATGTTGTGTGTGATTTCATTTTCACATAGGTGAAAGGGACCTACAGTTTATTGCCGGTTCCAAACGGCGAATTTCGAGAAGCTTTTCGTGACAATTTTACTACAGGGGGTTTTGTCAGAACCCCGCTGAGGAGAAACACCGTGAAAAACACGTTCGATGACATGGCTGTGTCGGGATTCGATCCCGAGTCATCGGCGTCAGAGGCCAACACACTACCCACTGCTCCACGGTGCTCTCTTTCCCCGTATGCACAAAACAAATTCATTACATTCCTTTCAGTAGATTTAATTTTTTATTTACACTTAAGAGAAACCAACCATGGATACCAAACTCCGTCTTGGATATTGAAACTTATTTAATAACATGCCTGCACGGAAAATTTGCTTAGAACTACAACCAACGTGAAAATTCAGTCGAATTCCTCCCGAATCCAATTTAGGACAACCACCCATTAAGAGTAGTGAACGAACATCCACGACCCAAACCATCTGCACTCCGTTCAGGACCTGCGAAAATTATATAAAAAAATGGACTATCTCGCGTCACTCACAGGAACTCTGCTTGTCGCAGACCAGAACTTGGCGAATTTGGGCCAAGTGACTTGGGCCTGTTCTTTCTTTTTCTTTTGGTGGCGTTACAGCCCATGAATGACCAGAGCCTGACTTGGGCCTGTAATCGTACAAAATTCAACTAACCCAGGAGTTTTGTATGTTCGCTGAATGGGCTCTGGAGCAGTTGGCAGAGTCTTGAACTGACCCTAATTAGGACCATTTCTGGATGAATTTCTTGCTTTTTTTTTTAAATAATTTGCGCGCACTCAAGGGTGTTCCAGCGAGCCTAATGTTTTGGTAATGCTGGAGTTACCTATCAGTTTCATCGCGCGTTTTTGTATTCTGTCTAGTAGGTGCAATAAGGTCTTGGAAGCACCGGACCAGACATGAGCGTTAAACTCTAATTTGGGACGAATGAACGCCTTAAAGATTGTAGCCAGATTTAAGGGTGAGAAAAATTTCTTGCATCTTTATAAGAAGCCTAGGCATTTCGCAGCATTCTTGGCGACACTGAATACATACGTGGTCGCTCCAATTAAGATTGTGAGCAACACTCATACCCAGGATGGAAAGCTTTTCAGTTTCTGAGAAGCAAGTGCCATTCATGGATAATGACTGGGGGTTAGTTATACGCTTTAACGACAAGAGACAGCATTGTGTTTTGGATGCATTAAATTGCACTCTATTGTTTTTACCCCATTGGATGATGCTGTCCATATCGGAGTTTAATAAGCTCAACATACGCTGTCGCTCATTATCTACAACCGAAGTGCAGGGTCGTCAACTAGTGAACGAATATGAGAAGCTGAGGGTACTGTCGTCAGCGAAGGAGTGAACTGGATTAGAAGTAACAGACAAGAGATCGTTTATAAAAATAAAAAAGAGTGTCGGAGACAAAACGGAGCCCTGGGGAACACCAGCATTTACAGAGTGAGTATCAGACTTGAGTCCGTCCAATACAACTTGAAAAAAAAACGATTCGAAAGTCAACACTTCAGAGGTAGCATTTGTTATGGCGCGCTGCCCAGGCACCTACTATTGTTCTGTGGATTGTGCCGGTGTCATCGGAATTTGCGAGAGGTTGAGGGAAACTCGCGTCGGCAAAGATCGTAGCGATCTCCTGCGATTGTAGCTTTCTTGCGTCAAACTTTCGTTGACTAACCCGACTCCGTGGCATCCTTGTACCATGGCATCTTCAGTCGTACCTTGACTCCAACAAGGTAGTGATGCGAGTCCAGGTTGGCTCCTCTCCTATCCAGGATGCTGGGGGAGTGTCTGGCGCCGATTGCAACGTTATTAATCTGATTGATGTTCGACTGATCAGGTGATCGTCAGGTTCCTTTGTGGATGTTGAGTTGCGCGAATCGTGTGATAGTTAGGAGATTACGCCATGCCAGGAAGTAAAGTAAGCGATTTTCCCGTTGTCGTGTTTTCCCATGATCGACTCAAATATGTCCTCATTGCCCGATTTCGCATTAAAATCTCTTAGTACCATTTTTCTATTGTAGCTGCGACATTGGGCATAGGTTCTGTCAAAGAAATCGTAGAAGTCGTCTTTGAGCCGATCGTCCTTTTCTTCGGATGGGGCGTGAACGCTTATTAAGCTAATGTTCACGAATTTAGCTTTGATGAGGATTGTTGTGAGGCATTCGGTTATAGCGCTTCCATTAGCAATACGGCACTGCGACCTTTGCAGATCATTTGTGCCTGCTAGCCGATTAGCCGAGGAGCCTCTCCACTTCTATAATAAAGTTGAGAATGCTTCTCGTAGGAGCCAGGTTAATCTGCTCAGGAGTCATAACTTCACTGGGAAGGATACGCTTCCTAAGATGGCAGAGAGCAGCACACTCACATAGTATGTGTTCCGCCGTCTCTTCGTCCTCCAGACAGAGCCGACACTCAGTTTCGGACGAGAGGCTTATTTTGTTTAGATGATATCTCAGACCGCAGTGTCCTGTTAGGTAGCTGACTAGTCTTCTGATAACCACCCTTTTGAGTTTGAGTATGTCACTAGAGTGTTTGGCCAGTGGTCGTATAAGTCGTTTAGATTGACGGAGTCCGAGACTGTAGTAATCATATCCAGCTCGGGAGGGTATTGTAATAATTTGTTCCCGAGCAGAGAATTCCGATTGCACTGCGTAATGCCATCTTTTTGATAAAAAGGTGCAGTGGAGTGAGTCCAATGAGTGCTTCTTGGGCTGCCGTGGGGCAGGTTGGCATAGCGCCTGTGATGCCGAGACACGCTAGTTTTTGAAGGCGTTGAAGTTTAACAATTGTAGTTTTTTGCCTAACGTTTGTCCACCATATGGTGGACCCGTAGGTGACGATAGGTCTTACTGTCGCGGTGTATAACCAGTGGACTACCTTAGGTTTAAGTCCTCAGGTTTAACCGTAGGTGCGTCGGCAGGCCCACATGGCCTTAGCCGCTTTAATGAGTTTATTTTTCATATTGGAGTTCCAGTTGAGTCTGCGGTCTAGGTCAATACCTAGATACTTTACCTCCTCTGAAAATCCTATGTGTGTGCCATTTAGAAAGATTGAGCAGGGTTGTACCTTTCTCCTCTTTGTAAATGGGACTAAGATTGTCTTATTTGGGTTAATAGATAAGCCCTCTCTGCCACACCAGTCAGAGATAAGTTGGAGTGCAAGCTGCATGCGCTTACAAGCAGTGATTTCGCACTTGCTCGTAACGATGACTACTAGGTCGTCAGCATATCCGATGACCTCGTAGCCCTAAGTGGTTAGCTTACGTAGTAGATCATCGATGAATATCGACCAAAGCAGTGTTGAAAGGACTCCTCCTTGTGGGCATCCTCTAGCCGCCGATACTGTCACTGAGACTTCTCCGCATGTGGCTGATATGATACGACTATTTAGCATGGCCCTAATCCAGTGATTAGTGGGATGGTCCACACCTCCGCAGGATAGTGCAGTGGTGATCGAATCATAGCCAGTATTATCGAAGGCTCCCTCTATGTCGAGGAAGGCGCAGATTGCGATCTCCTTTTGTATGAAACTATTTTCAATGCGCGTCACCAAGTGGTGTAGTGCCTTCTCGGTATATCGCTCTTTGCGATATGTATACTGGTCGGGATGCAGAGGTGTCTGATATTCTAAGATACCTCTAACATGAAGTTCTATCAGTTTCTCGATTGTTTTTAGAAAGAACGAAGTCAGACTGATAGGGCGATAGGATTTAGGTTGCTAACTTGGCTTCCCAATCTTGGGGATGAAGACAAGATTGACCTCTCTCCAAATTTGGGGTATGTATCCCAGGTTTGAAGCAAGACATAAAAAGAACTATCAGTGGTGATACAATTGTATTCAAGCCATTCTGTAAGATCGCAGGAAATACACCGTCCTTGCCTGGGGCCTTGTAGGGTTTAAATGAACCAATTGCCCATTTGACCCTGTCCGGGCTGAAGTGTCTGCCAGAGAGGTTATTTGTTCTACTGTCGATGTTATCTATGACGTTAATTCGAACGTCAGAGGACATCGAGTAGGGAGTAAAACCAGGGAAGTGCACCTCGAGCAAAGTCTCCAGGTTTTCCCTGCGATTGACGGTAAGGGTGCCGTCTGATTTGTGAAGCAGCCCGAGCCCATTTGTGTGCTCTCGAGATAGCGAGTCTATGTTCTCGCAATGTTTTCTCCAAGACGTTCTCTTGGATCTCCTCAATTCAAGGTTGTATTTAGTTAGAGCAGATCTATAATCAGTCCAACTATTATACCGTTTAGCTTTGTTAAAAAGCGATCTCACCTGTTTCCTAAGGGACTCAAGCTGAGTTTTTCACCAGGGCACACACCGTTTGTGTGTAATTGACCTGGGCGTACAGCTGTCTCTAAAGGATGAGATGAGTGCTGCATTGAGCTGGTAAACCGCTTCGTCGATATCGTCTGTCAATTCAATCGACTTGAGAATTCGTTCGTTTGGGATGATATTCGAGCTCAGCCTTTTTAACCTCACCGGAGATGTTGAACCTGATGTACTGGCGATCAGACAGTGAGGCTTCATTGGAGACATGCCAGTCCTCAATCGCATTTGAGATAAATGAGCTAGAGATGGTGAGGTCAAGTACCTCTTCTCTAACCGCATTAACGGTGAGTTTATTTTTATTTATTATTAAGCTTATTACAAGCTGTCCTTAAACAATCTAAACTTAAATTCAAACTTAAATACTAGCTACTTAACCTACGGGAGAATAGGGTGAAGTGGTGTGTGGGAGGTATAGGGATTAGATTAGATTATTATTTTTTATTTAATTGGACCTTAGGTGAGATTTTTCAATTGATGGAAGAGATAAATGAAAGTCAATGGATGTTTGAGAATGGTTGGCTAAACGTAACATTCTACAAATTGGTTCGTTGTAGCCATAGTTAGTGCGATGAGGAGGAAGTCTGAAAAGTGGACTTGATCTTAGGCGACTAGGGTTGGTATTGAGCGAAATTATTTCAAGGGGGGGCAGAAGAGTCGATAATTCCAGCTATAAGCTGGTAAATGAAGAGAATGTCAGCTGCCTCACGGCGTGCTTTCAGGGTTTGTAAGCCGATCAATTGCAGACGGTCTTCGTAGGGTGGTCATACAATCCTGTCAGACCACGGGAGAGCTCTTAAGGCAAAACGCAGAAATCTGCGTTGCACAGCTTCAATTCGTGCAGAATGGCTACCGTAATACGGAGACCAGGCTTGACTGGCGTATTCCAGGATAGGGGTGACGTATATAATGTGGAGGGATTTAGTGACGTAGGGATTCGAGAATTCCTTAGACCAACGTTTTATAAAACCAAGGGCAGAATTAGCTTTGTGTGTGATATGATTGATGTGGGATACAAAGTTTAGCTCTCTGTCGCATATGATACCTAGGTCGCATATGAAGGAGACGTGGGGTACAGGCTCGTTAAGTAGATACTATGTTCTAGGAGCAGAGGGAAAGCGTTTCCGAGAGAACGTAACGAACTGGCATTTACCGATGTTGAGTTCCAGGTTGTTGTTATCACTCCAATTCGTTAATGATTAAAAATTCAAGGAGTATTCGGTTATAAGCCGAAAGATTAAGACTTTTTGTCGAAGTCTTCCTTGAACAATGAGTAGCAATTCCCGTAGTAGATCCATCCCAGCGCACTTCTTGGAGTGCGGTTATATCTGCTTTATAGCAGTTGAGAGTTTGCATGAATTGATTGCTTGCACCCGGTCTGTTAAGAGACCTCACCTTCACCACACATCACATCGATTACAGAGGGTTAATCGAACAAGAGGATCGGGTCGCTGCACAGTCAAGCTGAATTGAGCAGGCTCGTTCTCTCTCCCCCTCTCAGCAAACGTCTATTTAGTATTAATCATTACACACCACAGGGCAAAGGTCGGGGTACTGTTTTGTGAAAAGGCTACAAAACAATTTATTTTTATGTATCTCACGGTAATAAAAAATCCGAAATGTTAAACTATTGTTTAACTATTGTCTTGTTATTTCTTTCACCTTCGAAACGATATTCATAAAGTGTTAATGAGTATTCGTTGCCCGAAGGTCACGGGCCAAAACACTGACGAAATATACCAGCTTTCAGTTGATTTATATTAAATTGTAAACCTGGCGATTTCGAAAAAGCAAAGGAAGAAAGGAAGGCGAAAAGGAAAGGA
This sequence comes from Eumerus sabulonum, assembly GCA_951905685.1. Classification (NCBI taxonomy): domain Eukaryota; kingdom Metazoa; phylum Arthropoda; class Insecta; order Diptera; family Syrphidae; genus Eumerus; species Eumerus sabulonum. Next base: position 43,775,576 of record OX645064.1, read on the forward strand.
AACTCTAAAAACCAACCATAAAAACATTTCCCAATAGATTAAGAACCCCCATGATGGAAAAGAAAGTGAGTGCGAACCGGCGATGGCAGGAAAAGAGCATGTTGAAGGCGCATACCTTCGCACTTCGTTACCTTCGTTACCGTTTCGCCGAGATCATAAAAAGCCTTTAAGTATCTACCCAGTACTCCGTATGTACACATGACCCTTTCTTGGGCGAAAGATAGCACCCGGTATCCCTATACTTCTTTTTGTGGTTTGTTGGTTATCAACGTTTTCATGTCCTTTTGTCGGGTGATATTCCCTCATCGGTAAAGGATGTGTATAGTGATTTGGAGTTTTTTTTTTTATTCGAAATGAAATTGAAGAGGGGGAGAGCACGGAGGACAAATAAGAACTTTAATCAAAAATGAAATCAATACTTTTCCTGTGGCGGCTCATGGCAGAGGCACATCCACCCGGCGCAGGATAATTATAATTAATTGCAATGAATGCCCATATCGACGCATACAAACGAGAGACATTATTTTATATTAAAAAGGAGATACGGCAGTCAGATGGAATCATTTTACACAGGCAAATACGATTTCACAAGGCCAGCGGTTGTACTGGCTTACGTCTATACAATTGGCATCCGAAAGGTTTCATGAAGAGTTCAATCGATAATGTCTGTGAATAGGAAAGAATCCTTGTATTAAAAAAAAGCCAAACCGAATTCATTGAAATTAGACTTCATTGCAGGACTTTTCAAATTACATTTTATCGTAAGTATCTCATTACTAGAACTTTTCCCCGCATCTTCTCGTTTACAGGAAATTTTTCACGAGCACTCCACCCACTTGAGATTTCTCAAGGAGCATCTTGACTCGAAGAGTCTTATCTCATCCACAATACCAGATCGCCTTCGCAACAATCTGATGCTGAATTTTCGCAATGGCAGTCGACATGCACCGTACTTGATCTACGGAAAAAATGGTAACGGTAAGAGTACCCTCATCGCGGAACTCTATAGTCAGGTTATCAAATGGTTCGCGGAACTACCCACTCGAGTGCATCGAATCATACGATTCGCAACGGCCACACCACGATCTGCTTACAGTCTTGAATTGCTACGGGTCATCTGCCAACAAATATCAATTATTTTCGATATACCCGAAGGTTACCTGCCCAAGGATGCATCTTTTGATCCATTGTATATCAACAATTGGTTCCAGAATTTGATGCGGAAATGCGAGGATATGAACAACGATATCCTGTTCTTTTTCATCGACGATTTGCATAAACTGAATCCATTGGATTGCGATATTGTGGCCGCATTGTCCTGGTTGCCCATTAGTCTACCGTGGAATGTACAGATTATTTGTTCTACGTCCATACCAATCGACCAGTTGAAGTTTACGCCGATTCAAAAGGATCGCTTCAGGTCGACAGAGTATCTATTTGATTTGTCAGTCGAGGCTAATCGTACTGCACTTAAGACCATCGACGAATCGTCATTTGAAGATAAAGTAATCGAACAATTCGATTATTTCGAGCGGCGCTATGGCAAGGGTTTCGGTCGATTGGCTGCGTACATCACATGTTCGGAATATGGTTTGTCGGAAACCGAACTGCTGGAACTACTCATGCCCACCGACAATCCCGAGATGTTTGTCGAGACGGAAAGAGGAAATTTCAATTTCTCGTCGCTAAGGAAAATCCGTAACGAAATGGGTAAGTATTATACAAGTATCTGTGTACTCGTATCTGGTGTGGAATTACTACACGATCTACGTATATAACTTCCGTTTCTATTTGCGGTTTCGCGCTCAACGGGATTATCGTGTTTTATTCCCGCACCAGCTGGTACGAGGTGATATGTATGCGGATTGCTTTTCCTTTTTTTCCAAATGATGACTAGAATGAGCAATATCCTCTTTTTTATAGAATTTCTAATTCGTGAGAAATTCATGTCCGGAAAGGTCTTGATTCAGTGGCGACATCCTTTCTGTGCGGAAATAGCAAAATCTCGCTACATGGACGTGAAGAGTACCAGAGCTATGCACATTGAAATCGCAAATATATTCTTCAATCAGGAAGCTGAGGACAGTGATGAGACTAGCGCGGAAAAGAGCGATAACGTGTCCGGTGAGTTATTCCTCAAGCATTCGTCCTTTTTTTAACGACTACCGTCGTCTATTGTATCCGACAATCACTGATGACATTCATTCTGAATTAACTTTGTCTCCTTTTCCGTTTACATTTCCTACAGTCATTAGTCAACGAGAGAAAGATGCTGAATCTGGTAAACAGTCTTCACACCATCAGGATGATAATTCGACCTTCTACAATCCGATAGCTGCCGACGTCTCCTATAGCATACGACACGTCGAGGAGTCCTGGCACCATCTGATGCGGTCCGATGATACCACAAAATTTAAGCAAATCGCAGTCTGCAATTTTGATTTTCTCCTTGCTGCGGTAAGTACTCGTACCCAATTTCAGTTCCATCCGACTAGGACAACTGTCACTGCCTCATTCACATTCATTATGGCCCATTTACTCACCCATTCATCGCCGCGAATCAACCAAATTCAGTATGCATATATCTAGGTCCTTACAGAGTCCAAGCAATGACTGCATCCTTGTAAGTATGTAGTCGCATAACGCCAGTTATATTGTTGGATGTAATGGCATTTTATATCGATCGTAGGAAAGCATAACCTCCATAACACCACATCAGACAACGGATTTAGGCTAATCGATTTGCTAACTGGGCGTAACCTCCTTGTACCAAGCACACGATTCCCCCATCTCAACATCCACAACGGTACCTGGCGATCTCCTGATCCATCGACCACCAACCAGGTTGATCACATTGCGATCGACGCCAGACACTCATCCAGTATTCTCGACGTACGAACCTTCCGAGGGACCAACATCGACTCGGTACGAATGAGGATATCAGGAATGCTTTGGAGTCGAGGAGGAATACGTAAGTTTGACGTCGGAAATCTACAATCGCAAGAGACTGCCAGAATCTTTGCCGATTGCGTCTCCTTCAAGCGCTCTCAAAATCCGACCACAACGAAACAAAAAATTGAGCAGATGGGCGCATTGCCAAAACGCCATCGGAGACACTACCTCTGAGGTGCTGGGCTTCAAACCGCCACCATCTTAAAACCTCTGGTATACATATAAAGCCACGCTGCAACGACGGACGAGAGCTGCTTGCGAGCAGAAGAGGAGAGTGGAACACACGCTTCTCAGAAGTAAGAAAAGAGAGCAGCACGGAAAGTGTGAGATCGAGGAGATGGAAGTTTTACAACAAGATAAGACGAACATGCCGCAGCTACAAAGCCAGAACGGACGCCTGACAAGGTCACTTTTGCAGACTGTATAACGGCGATGATAGACAAGATACCGCTGTCAGGCAGAACGAGCCATTCGTAATGGACGACAATGAAACAGATTTCAGTCCACCCGACCTAGACGAAGTCAAAATAGCGATATCAAGACTTAAGTCTAATAAAGCCGCGGGCGCAGACGGCCTGTCAGCTGAGTTTCTTAAGGCGGCTGGAGATGAGCTGGTAAGGTGCATGCACTATCTCATTTGCAAAGTATGGTCGGAAGAAAGCATGCCCGACTAATGGAATTTCAGCATCGTTTTCCGGGTCTTTAACAAAGGAGACCCCTATAACTGCGCTAACTAGAGGGGAATAAGTCTCCTTAACATCGCCTACAAGATCTTCTCTGCAATATTGTGTGAACGCCTGAAATCGATTGTGGATAACCTGATCGGCTCTTATCAGTGTGGTTTTAGGTCAGGTAAATCCACATTCTACGGCAGATCTTGGAGTAGAGCCAAGAATACCAAATCGACACTCACCACCTTTTCGTCGATTTGAAGGCCGTGTAAGACAGCGTGTATAGAGACGAGCTATACAGAGCCATGTTTAGTTTTAACATCCCTGCCAACCTCGTCCGATTGTGCAGGATGATAATAGATACTTCTCGCTACTCCATTAAGGTCGGTAATGAACGAAACGAGACCTTTGATATTAAGGAAGGATTTAGACAAGATGACGCGCTATCATGCAACTTTTTCAACATCGTGCTTAAAAAGATCGTGCGAGAGTTGCTGGCCAACACAAGAGCTACGATTTATTTCAAGTCTACGCAATTGCTTGCGTTCGCCGACGACATTGACGTGATTGGACGGACACAAGCATTGAGGTAGAAGCGGCTAAGATGGGTCTTAAGGTTCTTCTTCTTCTTAGCGAACATTACAGTTCGGGGTGAACCTGGGCCTCAACCAACATGCCCCTCCATCTAGCACGATCTTTTGCTAGCCGTTTCCATTGCCGCACATCCAGTTGGCTGAGGTCCCCTTCCACCTGTGTGCGCCATCTTAAGTGCGGCCGTCCTCTGCTTCTTCGTCCCTCGGGGTTGTATTCAAAGACTCTCCGGGCTGGAGCTGTGGTGTTCATTCGCTCTACATGGCCCTGCCATCTTAGGCATTCAATCCGTAGACGCCTGACTAGGCTCATGTCGCTGTACAGCCCGTAAAGTTCGTGGTTGAATCTTCTCCTCCATCCATCGTCTGCGTTTATAGGACCAAAAATCACGCGCAAAATCTTTCTCTCGAACCGACCAAGGGCCTCCTCATCCGCTTTTGACAGTGTCCATGTTTCTGTGCCGTACAACAGGACCGGGATGATAAGGGTCTTATTTAGAGTTAACTCTGTCGTTCGGGAGAGGGCTCTATTACTCAGTTTCCTCCTGAGCCCAAAGAAACAGCGATTGGCAAGAATGATTCTGCGTTTGATTTCGGAACTAATGTCGTTGTTACAGGTCACTGCGGAGCCAAGGTAGACGAAGTCCTTAACTACCTCGACCTTATATCTGCCTATACAAACGTTCTGGCCGAGACGTCGATGTTGAGCGTCCTTTTTTTGATGACAGCATATATTTAGTTTTGCCCTCGTTTACCGCCAGACCAATTTTCGCCGCCTCCATCTCAGTACTCGCAAACGCCTCACTGACATCTCGCTGTGCTCTTACCTATTATGTCAATATCGTCGGCGTATGCAAGGAGTTGCGAGGATTTGAAATAGAGTGTGCCTCTTGTGTTGGCCAGTGATTTTTGCACAGTAATTTCTAATATGATGTTGAAGAAATCACACGACAGCGCATCGCCCTGCCAAAATCCTTTTTTGACATCAAAACTGTCGGTCAGGTGTTCACTGATTCGGATGGAGCAGCGAGCATTATCCAAAGTCATCCTGCATAGTCTGACGAGCTTAGCAGGGATGTCAAAAGTAAACGTGGCGTTATATAGCTCGTCTCTAATTACGCTGTCGTATGCGGCCTTGAAGTCGATGAATAGATGATGAGTGTCGACTTGAAATTCATTGGTTTTCTCCAGGATCTGCCGTAGTGTGAAGATTTGATCGATGGTGGATTTCCCAGGCCTGAAGCCACACTGATAAGGACCTATCAGCTTATTTACGAATGGCTTCAGGCGTTCACACAAAACGGCAGCGAAGATCTTGTATGCGACATTAAGGAGACTTATTCTTCTAAAGTTGGCGCAGTCCAAGGGTCTCCTTTTTTGCAGATCGGGCAAACACTGCTGAGACTCCATTCCTCGGGCATGCTTTCCTCTAACCATATCTTACGGATGAGCTGGTGCATGCTCCCAACCAGGTCATCCCCAGCTGCCTTGAAGAGCTCAGCAGACAGTCCGTCTGCGCCAGCGGCTTTATTCGACATGAACTTCGATAAGGCAATCCTAACTTCGTCGAGGTCAGGGGGACAGAATTCTCTGCGGTCTCCGTCGATTAGAAATGGATCATTCTGCCTGACAGCGGTATATTGACTAACATCGCCGTTATACAGTCTGCAGAAGTGGTTTTTCCATATTCTCAGGCTTCCGTCCTGGCTTTATAACCTTGGCATGTTCGCTTTATCTGTTGATAAAACTTTCGAACGTCACGCCTGCAGTATCACCTCTCCAAATCCTCAATCGCGCGCTACTCGTGCTCTTTCTTCTTTCTTCTAAGAAGCTTATACTCCTCCCTTCTTTTTAACTCGTAGAGCTCACGAGCTGCTCTTGTTCTTTTATGCAGCGAGGCCTTATATGCATCCTGCTTCGCTGTATGAATCCTCCTGCACTCGTCATAGAACCAGGTGTTTCTTCCTGGTGGAGCCTTGAAACCCAAAACTTCGGATGCAGAGCTTTTCAGGGCTTGTTTGCGAAGGCTCCACTGCTGTTCTATTGATAGTGTGGAGGATTCAGGTGTATTGGAGAGCTTAAGGGAGACGCGATCGGTAAAAGCGTGAGCGGTTTCTAGCAACAGTAGCTTTCCGACGCCATAACTTTGTATCCTTACTCTACTCCGCTGCGTTCGTGATATCCGTAGGCGCATCTTGGCTATTACAAGATAGTGGCCCGAGTCGATGTTAGCCTCTCGGAATGTTCGGACATCAAGAATAGTGGAGGAGTGTCTGACGTCGATCGCGATGTGATCAATCTGATTGGTAGCCGATTGACCTAAAGGCCGCCAGGTGCCTTTGTGTATATCGAGGTTTGCGGGAAGCGCATACTGGCTAGAAGGAGATTTCGCCCCGTAGCAAGATCAATCAATCAATTTTTGCCGATGACTTGTTCAAATATGCTTTCCTTACCCGGCTTAACATTGAAGTCTCCTAGTACAATTTTGATGTAATAGCTGGGACATTGGGCATACGTTCTGCCTAGGAGATCATAGAACTCATCTTTGGTGGAGTCATCCTTGTCTTCCGTGGGGTCGTGGACGCAAATCAGGCTGATGTTAAAAAATGTAGCCTTGATACGGATTGTTATGAGGCATTCGCTCACATGCCGAAAGCTTAGGACTTTTTGACTTAGTCTACCTCGAACAAAAAATCCGGATCCTAACAATCGTTGTCCTCTCTCCCTGTAGCAGTCGTCGTAGTAAATATCGCAGGTTTTCATCCGCTTTATACCCGGTCCATTCCATCGCATTTCCTGGATGGAGGTTATGTCCGCTTTATAGCGGTCTAGGGCGTCCGCGAGTTGTTCGGCTGCACGTGGCCTGTTTAGGGACCTAGCATTCCACGTACAGAGCCGAAGATCATTGTCCTTTTTTCGTTTTTTGCAAGGGTCGTCAACATAAATCCGGTCCGTTATGTCCGAGGCTTGTGGTTGTTTCGGAGTTTGTGTTTTTTTTACGGTTACGGCTTACTAGGCCGTAGCCCAACCGACTAATCCTGTCTAAAGGTTAATAAGGGTAAAATCAAATATCTGATTTCTTTAAAAAGAGACGGACAACACCGACGTTTTGGCCAGAACTTTCAAGTGGTCAAAGAATTCGTCTACCATGGCTCACTGATGACCGGCGGCAACAACACCAGCGCTGAGATAAAACGCAGAATCGCTCTTACCAACCGCTGTTTCTTTAGGTTCATGAGGCAATTTAGAAGTAGAGCCCTCTTTCGGGAATCCAAGGTGACACTTTATGAGACCTTTATCATCCCAGTCCTCCTTTACGGCGCAGAGGCTTGGATCTTATCAAAAGTGGACGAAGATGGCCTTGGTCGTTTCGAGAGGAAAATTCTGCGCTCTGTGTATGGTCCCGTTAGCTCAAACGGAGTACGGAGGAGAAGATTTAATGAAGAACTGTACGGCGACATCGGCCTGGTACGATGTCTACGGATACAGGGTCTAAGGCGGTTAGACCATGTAGGGCGCATGGGTAATACAGCTGGAGACGCTTGTTGGTTGAAGCCCAGGTTCCCCACGGGCTGTAGCGCCACCTAAGTAAGTACATAAGTAAGCAATGGCATTTCCACAAAGTGCAGAAGAGCATCTGCATATGGCTTTATCCCAGTTACCAGGGCAGAGTTCTAGAGCAGAACCCACATTTTTCGAAAATAGCATTTCGTTTCGAATCCGCAATAACGACACAAAAACGTGAAAACGTATTCGCTGCTCAACTCAGTTATACGCTTGACTATGTAACTGATACCGCGCAGATAAGCTGATTTTGCATAATGTCCGCTTGAGGGGTTGCCCCCGGAATGTTTTATATTATCGTCATCGCCTTCATATCCATTCGTATCTTTACGTAATTCAAAAAACGAGCAAAGAAAGGAAGCGAAAACGTGTAAATTGCAACGAATGTTGGCGAGAAACAGTCCGGAAGGACGATTACGCACGTTTCTGTTGTCGTCGTGGATGCCGATGGGGGGAAAGAAGAAAGATGAGCTTTGAATTCCCAGGGGTCTTCACACCTGGGATGGGAATTCTTAAAGTTAGCTTATGCAGATTAGATGACGGCTATTTAGTGTTTTAGAACGTATAGTTTGTACGTGGGGATTTCATTTAGCACCGAGGGAAGCAGGATTATCAGGATCACGTGTGCTGCTATGGGGGCTGATGAAAATATTATTCTTTTTTGCACAGTTACGAGCCTAATTTATTATTAAATGAAACGGCGCTGTGTGAATTTATTAAACATCTCTTTCGCCTTCTGTGTTATGCGCCTTTCATGCTGAGATCACGTCCTTGTCATTTGTTCGTGGCGTGACATCCAACGCAAAACTATACACAAATCTCGTCTTTCATAGGATTGTTTATTTCACCAACGTGCTTGCGCTGTCGTCAATACATCCGGAAACGGTCTCAGGCTGGAGGATTTCGCCTTGTGGCGGAACCTCTTTGTGGTTAGTGCGCGGTTCCCCCACCTCAATATCCATAAAGGAACCCGCACCACACTAGAGACCTCGACCATTAAAGGCGATATCAATCGACCAATGGAAACGCTGACACATAACATTTCAAAACAGGCAAACAGGCACAGCAACAATGAGAGATGGCGTGACCTTAATATATGCAACTACGCGCGGCAAACCTGGCCCAGGTACTGCTAACGTAGAACCACAAGCCTCCTAAAAACATGCAGGCAATGCATAAGCAGCTAATTGGAGTCCTAGCAGGGCACTGCGCTTAGAAAATATGCCGCTAGAATAGGACTGCCACATAATGAATATTGCAGTAGGCGTCATGATGAGGAAGAGGAAGAATCTCCATCTCATCTCCTATGCAATTACCCTGCCCTAGCTTCTTCAAGAAGACGATTTTTGGGAGATGAACTGGAGGATCTATCCAAAAAGGGGATCAGTAAACTATCGAATTTTATTAAAAACATAAAATGGTTCCAGGAGTAACGGTGACTAAGCCGACTCACAATGGACTGATCTTGGTCAAAGTGATCCCCACCGCTTTACGGCGGAAGCCACCTAAGCAAACAAACAACGGGCCTGATGGTCCCCTGATCAATCAACCGTCAACCAGATTGATCCTATTGCGATTGACGTCAGGCATTCCTCCATTACTCTCAATGTCCGAACCTTCCAAAATAACACAGACCATTTCCTTGTTATAGTCAAGGTAAGAACCCGGATATCGAGAGAAAGGCTTAGTTGAGAAAGGACTCGTTAGGAACTTTGCCGACCGAGTCTCCCAGAAACTCACTTAAAGTTCGACGCCGCCCACAATAACGATGACGATGAATGCAGGCAAGCTCATGCAACCAAACAACGCTCCATCGAACGACGAGTGCGTGAGGTTTTATGGCAGTAATGAAGTCCGAAAGTTTTACGAAATGGTGAACTAGCTATCCAGTGGGTACAAATTACGGACCAAAGTCTGCCGGAACGAGAATGTATAACTTGTAGTAGAGACGCATACGATACTGAGAATTTGGTAGAATCATTTCTGCAGACTGTAAAACAGCGAGGAAGACTGAAATACCGCTGTCAGGCAGAATATCCCACTCAAATTGAACGATGATAGACAAGAATTCCGTTCTCCCTACTAGGACGAGGTCAAGATAGCAATATCGAGTCTAAAGTTGAACAAAGCTGTTGGATCGGACGGACTGCCCACATAACTGTTTACAGCAGTTGGAAATGATCTGGTTGGGCCCATACACTAGATCATCTTTGAGATATGGTCGCAGGAAAGCATGCTCGACGGGTGGAATCTGAGTGTTGTTTGTCCGGTCCACAAGAAAAGAGACTGCGCCAACTACCGAGGGATCAGTCGTTTAGTGTGAATGCCTGAAACTGTTCGCCGAAAATCTGATAGGTCCATATCAATTTGGTTTCAGGCCTGGGGAGTCCAAAATATACCAGATCTTCACACTGTGACAGATTCTGGAAAATACCCAAGAAATGTAAATCGACACCCACCACCTAATCGTCTAACTGTATAGCGACGTGCTATATAGTGCCATGTCTAGTTTTGACATTCCTCCTCACCTCGTCAGATTGTGTAGGGTGACGATGAAGAAACCTTGCTGTTCTATCAAGGTCGGTGACGAACTCACCGAGACGTTGAATGTCAAAAAAGGTTTTAGGCAAAGAAATTTTAGGCGAAATTCATAGGTTAACACTAGCTGCACAATCTTGCAAAAGTCCGTTTAACTACTAACTTACGCGGATGACATTGACGTGATTGGTCGAACGTACCGAGCCGTTAATGAAGCGTTGGTTCGCATTCAACCGGAAGCGGCTAAAATGAGTCTGGCGGTAAACGAGGGTAAAACAAAGTCTATGCTGTCATCAAGAAAGGACATTCAATATCGACTTCCCGGACCGAGAACGGCAATGGGCGGGAAAATCTCTGAGTTAATAAAGGACTTCGTCTGCCTCGGCTCCGCAATAAATAGAAACAATAACATCAGTACCGAAATCAAACGCAGGATTACTCTTGCCAATCGCTTTTCCTTTAGGCTCAAGGGGCAATTGAGTAATAGAACCCTCACGAGAAAGACCAAGTTGGCTTTGTATAACACTTTAATCATGCCTGTCCTGCTTAACGGTGCAAATGCATGGAGGCTATTGAAAGCGGATTAGGAAGCTATTGGTCTTTTCGAGAGAAAAGTTCTGCGTGCGATTTTTGGTCCTGTTTGCATTGATGCCATATGGAGAAGAAGATTAAAGAACACACTGTACGGGTTATACAGCGGCATGCATCTAGTCAAGCGCGGCTGGAGAGGTTTTTCGGGTGGGAGCCAGGTCGCTTTTTGCCTCGGATGGAAAGCCAACTTCCAACTGGAGGCCTCTGCTATCTGCTGAAGCACTCAGACGCAAATACTGGTCCATTGTACTCCATTTCTTCCAACTAGTCGTTATGGCTGTAACTTAGCTCTAAAAAAAATTGGAATTTTCGCTAACGAACTGTCGGTGTGTGCGTCAGTTGAGAGTAAGCTTAGAGAAATTTGACAGTTGAACAAACTGACTCGCTCTGTCTGCGACTGTTAGGGTATGCGGGTAGACAGCGACACTCATGCATACAAGGTGGGGCAAGTAAGGTCTGGGAGTTCAGTCTCGGGAACCAGCAACACGGCTTCGTTCGTTATAGATGTTAACGTCTATCTATCTTAAAAACGGCAATCCTCTTTCAATTTTCATCTAAGGCTGAAGTCGTTGTGTGTTGTGCGTATTTTCGAAAAGAACAATTTTTTAGTGGCATCGTAAAAATGAGTGACTCACATTACAAGCAATGTGTTGTTATTAATATTTGGTGAATTCACGAAAAACCCTCGGAAATCCTCCAAAAATTGCAGGGAGTGTATGGCGACGGGTGGATGTCGAAAACATGTGTGTTTGAATGGGCGAAGCGGTTCAAGAAGGGCCGTGAATCAGTAGAAGACGATCCATGTGAAGCTACTCCTGTCATCTCTCGTACCGCGACATCGTTCGTTGTGAATATGTTTCTAGCGACCAGATAGTGACTTAACAGTTCTATATAAGGGACCGTGGCGTAAATGAAGCAGTGAATCAAAGCAATGCTTGAGTATAGAACATTGGCCGCTGATGCAGGCGTCGATCAGTGTGTCGAATTCGGCGTAAACAGGGGCTGCCCGCAAGATGTCTCCGCTCATGCTTAGCGACTGTGCGTCTCAATGCACAGGCGGCGCTTTGCATGGGGTTTATCGCCGACAGATTCTCTGGATCTACGGGGCTTCCCCCCCGCACGCCGGGCGCTGCTCTAGATGCTATGATTAGCTTCCCCCCTCTTTATACATATATTTATTAGAGGGTGTGCTCTGAAAGCCATGTCTCGTCTGAAGAGAAATGGTTACTGGTACAACTCGCATAGGACATTGACATGCATTCCGACGCATCAACAACCGTTATCCTACTGTACTGTAATTTCACAGTCGTTTTGCCATGGCGTCAGGATTGGCTCTGGTTGGATACTGAACCTGGAAAGGCTAGACTTCGCATTTTCACAGTTGGCTTCAAGTCTGGGCGGGGATCCAATGCTGGGGTCTTCTTTGAGCGCGAAAACATCCGACTGCACTTCTCGTTAGGAAGATATGCGTCTATCTTCCACTCAGAGATATAATCCTAACGGCCATGCACTATGCTGCGAAAAACAGGTGGAGGGAAAAAAGCATATGGGTCTGCAGTGAGAGCCACACTGCATTCAAAGCTGTGTCCAACCCTATAACTTGCTCCAAATTAGTGCATGAACTCAAGTCTTTCTTGAACAGGTCACTTTGGGAGACCTTTAATAAACTCGCCAGAATTTGTTCAGAGGAGAGCTTCTCAGGACCTGAACCTGTTCTAAGTCTACCTGCGTCCAGGTACACAACCATAGATGGAGGAATCATCCAGGATGCAATATGACCAAGCGCGTGTGCCCTGATGTCTGCAAGAAATCCGCAGCATTCCTCCTGTCTTTAAGGAAAATCGACTGCAGAAGACTTGTGGGAGTCATTACGGGCTATTACACTTTTGCTAAACATCTCTGCATACTGGGCATCAGTGAGACGGCTACCTGTCCTGCATATTGCGAGGAGGATGATACTGCAGACCATTTTCTCTGTGACTGTCTCGCCTTTGCTCGCGCACGGTGGCGCACCCTTGAGGCCAACGTATTGTGTGCCGAATCTCTTTTTTTTTATAGTTACACCCGCACTCAAGGCTAAGGCCTTATCACGTTTGAACATTGTGCGGGCAATGGTAACAAGAAGAGGGAGAATTTCGCTCATGTTTTACACACAACCCGAACGGAGTGCAGTGGTATTTTGGTCGTAGATGTTCGTGCACTACTCTCAGGGGTGGTTTGTCCTAGATAGGACGAGGGCCGACCAGATTTTCGCGTTGGTTTTAATTCACAATAGTTCGTTCATGCACTTTTGGACTTAATATTGAATACGCAGTGAAGGAATTTCAATTGACCATGTACTGTGAGTGTTATGCCTGCAGCAGTACGTTTGGTCGCTTTCCATTCCCAACTGTGTTGCATACTTTTTTCCGTATAGGAATTGCTTTTTCTTGGCTATGAAACGAATTTTAACTATAGACCTTTCGCTCGACGGCCGATCATGTTAACAACTGCACCACGGCCAGCCCAGCTCTACATCACTGAAGCTCCTTCTCATTTTTCTGCGGAAAACAGGGAAAATACATTAATGTAAGGTGTCTGTCTGGAGTACAATAGATCAGTATTTGCGTCTGTGCCCTCCAACAGGTAAGAGAAGTTTTCAGCAAAAAAAGGATCGTAGGACCAATGTTGGAATAATTGTGTAGAGTTAGAGGGAACTACTGTGAAGGTCGACAAACTTAATTTGCACTTATTTTTGTTCACGGATTCCCGGAATTCTTATAGCTCGAACATAATGATGATCTCTCTCACCTTCCTCTCTGAGCCTCTGCCTCTGTCTCTGTTTAAAATTTATAATTTCGTAACATCTCACGGAAATCACAAAATTCTCGCACTCACTTTCCTTCGAGTCAAGAAGATCGCCTTGCTCCTCGTTCAAGAAATCGCACAAACCCCTAACGCCCAAAGCCGTGCTTATCAAATTAGAACAAAAGTTGAATACAATCACAGCAAGTGCCCACAGCGAATATCAGATAGAATAATCATCATGCTATTTCCATCGGAAGGAAGTGTCATCAATTGCTACTTGACATTTATCGTCAACCACCTCCTTATACAAACAACAAAGTCAAATGTCAAGTAGAGCAGGGAATAGAACCCGGGTGGATAAAAGAAGACCATAAGTGCCTGAAATTGGGAAACCAAATGCCAGAAATTGGAAAACCGAATTCCCTGTTCTTATCATTCCTCCTCCTATGTGCATATAGAACAACAATCATGAAACAAAGTAGTGAATTCTGCATGACTTACTGCGTCTAGGGAACGTCTGTCATCGAAATTTGTTTCAGAAACAAAAACATTATATCGAGGCACCTGCCTCGGATATAGTCGCATAGATGCCTGAAAGGTAGAAAGTTTTCATCCGACATTGTCGAGTAAAATGAGTTTTGCGAATTCAAATGGATGCAGTACATAAGTCGTGTGATTGTGTGAGCATACGAATGAGCTTAGGAGTATATTGTGACAGGAAGTAAAGCAAGGTACTATACCCCCGGAAATGGCTGTGCTCCACTTCTTTGGCTCCTTGTACGCGATGACGATTTGATTATACGGACGGTTGAGCAATTTCTTCCTTTGCATTGCATGTGCCCGTACGTATGTGTATGTTGAGTTCTTATGCAAAAGTTTGGTTTCCATTGAAATGTACAACTTGTGGAAATATAAGAGATAGCTTAATAAGATAAAGGGTGTGAACAAAAATAAGGATATCAGGGATGACTTTACTAAGGCGGGCGGGAGCAGTGTTTTGAATAACTGGTCTACTGAAATACTGTCGACTTTACAGAGCTCCGTCGAACCACTTAAAATACTTGACGAGTATTGTTCCCCATGTTCAAAACTCATATTTAACCAACATGGCTATGGCCAGAGATAAAGATTCGTAGGTTTATGCAGCGTTTGGTGGTGCTGATGGGTATTCCGCAGAAGGGCCATGGCATCATGAATGGTGATGCGAAGCCTTTCCTTGCTAGTAGGTCCGCTTTTCCATTGCCTGTATGGCCGCTGTGTCCAGGTACCCAAATGAGGTGAACTCTGTTTGTGCTGGCCAGTGGGTGTAGTCGTTGTAGGCAGTCCCATACCAGTTTGGAGGTGATTTCATAGCTCTTTAGGGCCGAAAGTGCAGACTTGCTGTCAGAGAGAATTAAACGTTTTTATTTATTTGCTCCGTATACTGCAGCCCAAGGCCTTCATTCGTTTTGGAGCCGTCTGTGTCAATTAGAATCAACCTCCGCCTACAATTAGAGTCACCCTCCGCGACTAGTCCGTGGGCGAAGACCATGGCTTCTTTGTTCAGTTGGAGGTGAGGCGGAGGTGATGACTTCTAGTGCTGCAGATAGTGCGACGGGCAGACGTCAACAGGGAGGGCACTATCTTCTACAAGTCGGTCCAGCTGCTAGGATACGCGGATGACACTAGCATCATCGCGCGGTCTCAGTGTGACGTTGTAAAAGCTTTCATGCCGATTGAGGAACAGGCAAAACGAGTTGGTCTTAAAGCCAAAGAGGATAAGACAAAATACATGCTGTCAAGCAAAAACCGATCCGTCGCTCACCAGCTGGGACAAAATATAGCGATTGACAGCTACAGTCTCGAGGTGGTTAAGGAGATTGTCTAGCTCGGGGCAAACGTAAGCTCCGCGAATGACATCCGGCATCCGGCATAGAATCGCGCTAGCTTCATCTAAGAGAGTCTTCGACTCCGAGCCTCCTGGTTCGAGAAGAAGAGGAAGATCGAACCTCCGGTATAAAGACCAAGTAATCGCGGATGTAAGACAACATGGTCTTGATAACTCGAAGTAGCCTGCCCGGGAGCGTTAGGGACGGAAGGCAGCCAAAACTCAGGCTCAGATCCTCTATGGACTGCTGGCCGGATGTGTGAGTAAGTGAAAAATATTCGCAGTTTCCAGGAAGAACTGAGGAAAAGAAAATGTCATTGAGAGCACTTTCAAGTTGCGTCCATTCCGAGACAATATATGACAATAATTCTAAACTGGGACTACATAGGTTCGTTCTCCACCATAGTCGTAATTCATATTACACTCGCTCATTCGCTTTTGCCTTAATTAAAAAGGATACCTTGGCAACAGCAATTGCCCCTCTGATTTCAACAGTAAATAGAAGAAATGTGGCGATCCAATTAGGGATATTTCCTACTAACCATCCTCCCACTCGTAATCAACCAAGCCGGTAACTTTTGACATCCTTAAAGTAATTTCCTGTTTCCCCCGGTTATCAATAATGAATCAAGTACACACCTGAAGAAAAGACTCCTACACATGGCAGGATGCTCCTGTTCAATATCCAACATCGATATATTGATTTGCCATTCTTCACATAAACCATGCCATTGCAGCTAGTATATAAGAAACTCACATTAGTGTCCATATCGAAGTCACTATCTAATTACTTCCCCTTCCGTATCCTTTCAGGTGCAAACCGTTTCGATTAGCTATCTACGATGCTTAATCGAGCATGTGCGATGCTACCTGCTCGACCGTGACATTGAATTAATCTACTATACCATCCGAAAGTCCAGTGATGTTCTTACGCGTGATCCAATGCAATTAGGTGCTCAGGTAATCGACACACAGCCTACCCATAAGTATCCCTTTAGATTACATCTCTAATTTCATCGAACCAGCTGATATCATGGCTTCGTCCCATAAGCGAACACGACGAGAATGACAACTCACTGCTAAGTATCACCGTACGCTCAGCAACCGCCTGGTGTGATGGATACACAGTACCACTATTGGTGCCACTGACTGGATGGCTACCGGCACCATTGCCCTCGCAGATACGCACCATGACCGTGTCCGGAACGGGTCCCATTCGAGATATTGTCGTTGCGCCATCTAAACAACACCTAATTCTGGCAACAAAATCCGGCGATGTTCAGCTCTGGCATATAATGAGTAATTCGCTTGAATACACGTTTAAGGGTGAGTACGATGGTAAACTTTTAGCACCGGAATTAGCTGTCCTCGAAGGACGTGGGATGAAATTTAATCATTTTGCTACATTTCTGCTTGAAAGCTTTCGTTTGTTTTCTTCCGTTTCCTCTGTTCGCTATGTGTATCGTTCGTTTGAATTCCTGCAGGACATACGGCAGCAGTCACGTGTATGTTAGTTGCACCGCAATCGGATATTCTTCTGACCGGTTCCGAGGATACTTCAGTGATTGTATGGGACGTGAGCAATCGTGAACTTCGAGTTCGTATTCGGTATGGTTCCTTCAATTCGTCCTGTCATGGTGTTTGTTGTAAATACGATTTACGCTTTTGTTGATTGTTATTTGCAGGGAGCAGACGGGAGCTGTTACATGCGTTGCTGTGGGTGTTAATAACACGCTCGTCATTAGTGGTAGCGAGGATTCAACAATTGTCATATCGGATTTATACGCTGGCAAGAAAGTAAGTGAATTGACTTAACTGTTTTTGGAAATTCTAGATTGAATCGGACTTAGAGAACGTGTGATACATACCTCACGAGAGATGATATTGTTATTTACTTTCCAGTGGGAAGATATTGTAATGTGGCCGATTTCGCGAATTTCATATTTTTACATATGTTCACGTTTCAAGGTCACCAGAATCCAAATCCAAGGTGTCCACTGAAATGTCTGTGCGGGTGTACATATGTACGTGTGTGCGTATGTGCGCTCGGAATATTTGGTTATCGATTATCTCGAGAACCAAAGATGGTATTGACATGGGACTGATTTCATTGGACGCGCAATTACGTAACTAAGAACTGATTAAGTTCCTAGCAAAATCGGTCTAGCCGTTTTTGTTAGAAATTAAATAACTAAAAAAAGGCAAAGAAAAGTATGCAACACAGCTCTTGCGAATGAGAAGTGATCAAACATACAGATGATGGCATGACACTCGCAGTATATGTATGTATGTATGTTGGCGTTACAGTCCATGAAGAACCTGAGCCGAGCTTCTCTCAATCACCCATGTTGTGTGTGATTTCATTTTTCACATAGGTGAAAGGGACCTACAGTTTTATTGCCGGTTCCGAACGGCGAATTTCGAGAAGCTTTTCATGACAATTTTACTACAGGGGGTTTTGTCAGAACCCCGCTGAGGAGAAACACCGTGAAAAACACGTTCGATGACATGGCTGTGTCGCAGTATATAGTCACTTCAATTTCATACTCTGTGTGTGCAATTCTAATATAAAACATAAGTGCATGGAATAGTTGCTGAGAACTACAACCAACGTAAGCATTTGGTCGGTTCCTCTCGATTCTTATCCAGGACAATCACCCCTGGAGAGAAGTGAACGAACATCTACGACCCAAACCACTGCCCTCCATTCAGGTTGTGTGATAAACATTAAAAACCATTCTAAACTCTTGAAAACCGCATACTATTAGGAGTTACAAAGCCTTTATGTGAACAATTTGATTTTTAAAAACTTGTTGCATAGTTTCGGGCAAAACTATGATTGAACTAACTCAAAAGCCTATATCTTTGAAACTAGGAAAGTCCGACCTAAAATATAATGTTACGAATCTGGCAATGCCGACATTAAGACATCGAATCTCGAGCTGCGATAAATGTGACAGTAGCAGCGCTACAAAAAAAAAAGTGGAGTACAATTGGGTGGTTGGAGCAGAATGGTCGTTGGGCGCGAAATTGGTTAAATTTGAATAAAAACACAAATAAATCCTCTCGGGAACCGCAATTATTCTTTTTTCTCTTTCCTTTGGTTTGGAAGTGGCACCTCACGTAACAACCAAAACAATGGAATCCAGAAATGATACAACGCCAAAGTCACTTGATTACACATTTAAAGAAGAGTTACTTTCGTGGTTCGAGGCGTTTGAAACAGCCACGAAGATCTTTTGGGAAAACAAATTCGAGAAATTGAAACGACATCATAATCGCAGACACGGGACATTTGATGAGAGGTTAGGAGCTCTTGAATCGTCGAGGGACACTTCAGATGCCAGAACTCATCACGTTAATATTGATGTCTCATCCACTTCCAGCACCTCAATCCACTGGAATCGCAACCAATTCAACAACGAACAATGTTCTAGATTGTGAACAAGACAAGATAAAATAAATTTTCTTTGAGTGTTACAGCCTTTCGAGCGCCAATTTAATATCGCAGCCCGTTGTTCCAGGTGGACAGACATGCAAAAAGCCAACGCACTTGTAATGCAACTTATCTTAACATCGTCTAGGTCGGGTCGACGGGATTCTCCTTCGTCTTCGTCCATTGTGAATGGTTCGCTCTGCCTGACGGCGGCATTTTGACTTTCATCTCCGTTATACAGTCTACAGATGTGGTCCTTCCACAATCTCAGCATCGACTGTGACTCTACTATTAGTTGTCCGTGATCATCCCTCAAGGCTTCTGCTCTGCTTTTATGGATTTGGCATGTTCGGTTTACTTTTTTGGTAGAACTTTCGAATGTTGTTCCTGCAATAGCATCTCTCGTTCTCCTCGATCTCGCGCTTCTCGTGCTCCTTCTTTTTTCTTCTCAGAACCGCATGCCCCTTCTGTCCTTTTCTGTCCATAGAGCTTGCGGGCAGCTCTCATCCGTCGATGCAGTGCAGCCATGTATGCATTATGTTTCTCTCATGGGCCTGTCTGCACTGGTCATCAAACCAGGGGTTTCTCGATGGTGGTGGCTTGAAACCTAGTACATCTGAGGCGGCCTCTCTGATGGCGTTCTGACAGCGACTCCATTGCTATAAGGGAGACTTGGTCGGCGAAGGCCCTGCTGGTCTCTTGCGATTGCAACTTTCCGACGTTAAATATTGGTGTTCTTATTCGACTCCGTTGATTCCGAGAAATTCGCATCCGTACCTTGGCTACAACAAGGTAATGATCCGAGTCGATGTTGGCTCCTCGAAAGTGTCGAACATCTAGGATGCTGGAGGAGTGTCTGCCGTCGATCGCAATGTGATCAATTTGATTGGTTGTCGATTAATCGGAAGATGGCCAGGTCCCCTTAAGGATATTGAGGTGTGGTAATCCTGTACTTGTTACTACGAGATTATGTCCCGCCATAAAGTCCACTAGCCTTAATCCATTTTCTGAGGTGTTGTTGTGTAGGCTGTACCCCGCTTCGCATTGAAATCTCCTAGATCGATTCCTGGTGTCATAGATGGGACGTTGGGCATTTGTACTGTCTAGGAGATCATAGAAATCGTATTTGTGTCAGTCGTCTTTCTCCTCTGTGGAGGCGTGGACACATATTGAGCTTATGCTGCCGAGATTGGCCTTAATGCGGATAGATGAGGCGTTCGCTTGCATAATGAACGCTTAAGACTTTTTTGCTGAGTCTGCCTCGAATAACAAATCCGCATCCGAATAAGCGTGGTTTATTTTCTCTGTGGCAGTTTCCGTGGTAGATATCATAGTTTTTCATCCGCTTTTTGCATGGCCCATCCCATAGCACTTCTTGGAGCCTGGTCATGTCTGCCTTATAGCAGTCTAATGAGTTGAGCAGGTGCGGTCGGACGCATTGACATTCAGCAGTATGCGGCTGCAACAGAGCATTCCAAACTTTGACAGCGAAATCAGAGCATAACCGTCGGTTCGTGTCCGTAACAATACATATCTCACGAGAGGCTATTGTTATTTTTTTCTGTAATCAATTACCCACGGCTCATCTCCTGGGACAACATTCACAACTAATTGTATGTATGTATGTATGTTGGCGTTACAGTCCATGAAGGACCTGAGCCGAGCTTCTCTCAATCACCCATGTTGTGTGTGATTTCATTTTCCCATGGATGAAAGGGACCTACAGTTTATTGCCGGTTCCGAACGGCGAATTTCGAGAAGCTTTTCGTGACAATTTTACTACAGGGGGTTTTGTCAGAACCCCGCTGAGGAGAAACACCGTGAAAACACATTCGATGACATGGCTGTGTCGGGATTCGATCCCGTGTCATCGGCGTCAGAGGCCACGGTACAACTAATTAGACTGAATATAATTCAGCGACTCAGTCAAATAACTTTCTGGCCCTGAAATGGCTCAATCGTCTAATCAATTTCACTTCCAGAAATTACACATAAACGCAAATTGCTGCAAATGACTACCCCGATTCCGTCAATATTCTTCCTCCTGGCGATGACGACCACATTAAATTCGAATGTTATGCGACACCGACACGAATCCTTCGCCGCGTTCGTTGCCTATAATTCCAATTACTGCTTGAAAACGCTAATTAGATTCGGATAAGCGTCAAATAAAACCAAATTACCAAAACTATCGCATTTCCCAAACTACATTCCCGACCAACCAACCGTATCTAAACACGATTAAGACCTTACCACTAGGCGGGAAGGCAAAAGTTGCGCGTATCACCGGGCATGGTAACCAGGCAAAAGGTAGTTCACATGGTCATAAATACAAATAAATATTCGTTCGCACGAGGATACATATTCATGCATATATTAGGGACGAATCCGGAAAGGATGGAGCTCCTTCCTTCCCCAAGGATGGTACTCCACTGGGGTTCGAAAAACATCTGCTCGCGTGTACATAAATACATATATGCGTGCGCGAATAAAATATGTACTGTCTCTGTCGCATGCTAAAAAATAAATCCAAAAAACTCACAAAACAATTTAAAAGTCAAATTAATGGTTTAAGCTGGTAGCACGCAGATTACACGAGACTTCACGAAAGCCGAGTGAGCGAAAAGTGCCAAAGAAGCGAAATAGGCGAGTGAGCATAACGAAAAAGGATTGCGTCGTGATTTATACCACAGACCTGAGCAGATGGAGGTTTCATGTGTTCACAACCAACTCAGCCCAGCCCAGGTTTCTGGGTTGGTGCCATCGTTCATGAATTCCAGTATGAGTTGTAATTTACATAGAGTTTCGGTGCTATTACAGTGACTAAGGCTCGGTTATGATATAAGCCATGAAGTGTACTAGAAATTATTAATGTTCGCACGAGAAATGGGGGAATTTCCATAATTGCCATTCGTGTTTGGGTTGTGGTTGGTGTCATCCTGCTTGTAATCCTTATTTTTGTGGGGCGCAATAAAATTGTATGACGAAAACAACATAGGACACGATGGAGGTTTTATGAGGCGCGAAACGAAATTCGATAGTTTGATGAACGATTTTGTTGAGGGCAAAGGAAAAGTTTCGCACAATATTTTGCCGATTTTGATCCTTGGGCTCCCCTTCTGAATCAGAGTCTTTGACTGTTTTAAATCTGTGCCGAATCATACATGACTAAATATTGAAGTGTCGCTAGTACAACGTCTGATGACTAGACTGGGAATGATAGAGGCCATAATGAGAGCAGGACATAAAGAACGCTATCGTTGCGTACATGTGTACTATATAGCATTTTAACTAAGGAGAAACCTTGATGCGAGCATTGTTTCTCTCCTGATGACTCATCAAGGGAGATTTGAGCAAATTCGAAAATATTGTAAGTATCGATGCACTTAACTTAGTAGGGTTTTGTGAATTTATGATTAGCCCTCACCATGATGCTCAAAATATAGTTTCGACCAGTAGCATATGTAACTAGTAAGAACTTGGAATTTCGCTTGACCTTATTTTCAGAAATATTGACTTACAGCCAGTGGGACAATATAACGTTATGTCGTTATGCACTTAGTCCTGTCCAGCAGATATATTATGAATATCACTAGATGAAGGAGCGGGCATAAACTCATTAAACCCACTTTTTTTGGTGAGGTGATAGGGTTCTCAAAGTCAAATACCTAGGTGTAACACTAGACGAAAAGTTCATCTGGAACCCTCATATCACAAAAACCATTGAGAAAGTCAGGATCTCTCTATGGACCAGTGAAAGTCTCACTGGAAAAAATTGGGGCGCTAATCACAAAATATCTCGCTGGCTATATATATACAGCCATCACCAGACCAATTCTCACATACGCTGCACCCGTCTGGTGGCATAAAACAGAACAAACATCAGTACAAGCCAAACTCAACAAATAGCAAAGACTAGCTTGTATCTACATCGCAGGGGCCATGAGAACAACCCCCACAGCAGCTCTAGAAGTCATCACCAACCTACCACCTCTCCATCTTCAACGGAAGAGGAAAGAAACCATGGTCTTCGCCCACAAGCTCATCGCGGAGGGTGACTCTATTTTAGGCTTTTTCATCCTGACATTCTCACTGAACTAAATAAGCATGAAATTCTAAAAATATCTCACATTTGTCTCCCCGCATATATGTAACCTCAGCCAAAACTTTAAGGTCACAATTCGCTCTCGATATACCTGGGAATATAATGTACCCTCCTTCAATCGTGAATCGTACGTGTGCTACACAGACGGCTCCAAAACGAATGAAGGCGTTGGGGCTGGAGTATACGGAGCTAATACCAGAAAACACATAGGTATATCTGACCATGGACAGATACAACTGCATATTTCAAGCAGAGATTTTTGCAATCGAACTTTGCCTCAGGGAAAATCTTAAACATTTCTATTCTCTCTGACAGTAAGATCGCACTTCTGCCCCTCAACAGCTACGAAGTATGGAACTGCCTACACCAGCTGACCAACATAAACAGATTCCACCTCATTTGAATACCTGAGCACAGCGCTCATATAGGAAACCAAAAAGCAGACCTACTAGCAACGAAGGGCTCCGCATCACCGTTTATGATGCTACGACCATTCTGTGGAATACCTATCAGCACCACTAAATGCTGTATTAATAGATAGTTGAGGAACACGGCTAACCATTACTGGTCTCAAACGGAAGGTAGCAGACAAGCAGTATTCTTACCAACGTCTTCCTTTGCAAGAGCGAAACAACTTTCTAGTCAGGCTTTCTCATTGAACACTGCCCAGACATCAAACATCTTAAAACCGTGGGCATTACACAAGATGACACCTGCAGAATATGTAAATAAATGGATGAGACAGCAGAGCACATACTGTGCCACTGTAACTACCTCGTCAGCATAAGTCACCGCCACTTAGGCAAGTATTATCTTGAACAGAAGAAATCGCTGCTAGCTCACTCAATAGCATCTTCTTCTTCTTATCGGGCGCTACAATTTGGGGTGAACCTGGGCCTCATCTAACATGCCCCTCCAACTAGCATGATCTTTTGCTAGCCTTTTCCATTTCTGCACACAATTAGCCAAGGTTCTCTTCAACCTGTGTGCGCCATCTTCAGTGGTGGCCGTGGTCTGTTTCTTCGTCCCTCGGGGTTGGATTCAAAGACTCTCCGGGCTCCGAGTAGAGTCCGCACACAGATGGCGCACACAGGTGGAAGGGGACCTCAGCCAACTGGGTGTGCAGCAATGGAAAAGGCTAGCAAAATATCGTGCTAGTTGAAGGGGCATGTTGGTTGAGGCCCAGGTTCGCTCCGAACTGTAGCGCCCGTTAAGACGAAAAAGAAGTCTCCTTCCGAGTACCAGCAAGGTCTTCGAGAAGGTGATCTACAGAGCGATAATTCCGGATAAACAATTCGGTTTCAGGGTAGGGCATGATACTATACATGCCGCGTCTCGGGTATCCAATGGAATAAATGCAAGAACCAATGTACGGGTGCCTGCCTGGTTGACTTGGAAAAAGCCTTCGACACCGTATGGTTAGAAGGGCTCTAGTACAAGCTTAAACAGTTGGGCATAAGTAAATCGCTGCTATATATGATCTGTGACATGATGACGGGTAGAATGGTCGTTGTGTAAATTGCCAACGTGACTTCCACTCAAAAATACGAAATTGAAAATGGTCTGCAATGGGGCACATTGAACTCGCCGATCCCTCTCCGCATTTACATCGCCATTCGATAGCATGCGCGGACGACTTAAATGCGTGCAGATCAGGTCCAACGATCGACGTCATTGCTATTTTATTGCAGCGTGAAATTCAGCAGTTCTGTGATGACTGGAAGCTAAGAATCAACTTCCAGAAATCAGAGACTATGTTATTCAGAACGCCGCTGCTCAGGGCCTCTTGGTACACTAGAAAGCACTCGCCAAGGTTCTCAATCGTTGGACTGGACGGACATCCAGTGGCAAATAGAGGTGTAGTCTGATACCTAATGATCTGGCTGAATCAGTATCTACATACGTTTTGATAAAAATGTGGATTTTGCTCTGGCAAAGGCTCGGGGCGCTTTCGCTCTGACAAAAAGGCCAACTTGATTCCAGAGTGAAGGTCATCTGCTACATGGCCCTAATCAGGCCCATGATTGCCTATTTATGTCTCGGTTGGTTCAGTGTGAGTGCCAGCTTGATGGAAAGGATTCGAGTGTTTTAGAGACAATGTTTAAGGACTTGTCTCGCATTGCACAGAACACCAGAATCCGAGTACACAAAGTTCTATCCCAACGAGGTCCTGTACGATGGGGCAAGGATTCTGCGGATAGACAATTATCTGGTAAAGCTGGTTCGAGGTCACGTTGCGAGGGCAATGAGTTCGGTCAATAACTTGACCTCTGGGGCTTACTACCCCCACAGTATGTACCATGAGCGTGTGCGACTTTGCGGCTTTGTCCCTCCGGAAGCATTCCTCTATTTAGATCATTGTGGGCTAATTCAGGATAGATTGGCGATACCGCTGATTTTCCATGTCGCCCGTAATTACGTGGAACGGCGATTCCAGTACGGGGCTGATGTCGCGCTCTGTGAGCCAGAGTGCATCAGGTTCAGCAGGGCGGTTTCAGACCGCGATCAGAGGAACGTTGTCCGGCAGCATCAAAGCTTTTGGTGGCTGGAGTGAACTCCGCGGGCGTCTTAAAGTTTTCAAGCAAGCCTCTTTCAGGAAATAACTGCTAGCACCAATGGCATACATAGGGTAGGGTAGGCGCCAAAAATTGATAACGATTTATTGTAAAGGGATCAAAACTAAGCATTTTTTACTATTGGAGGGGGGGGGGGTCTATCTCGTCCCGTTTAGGAGGTAGGGGCAATTTAAAAAAAATACTTAAATAGGGGGAAAAAAAATTGGTAAACAACGGCAACACCCACAATAAAGTACTGTATCAAATTTGAAAGCCAGGAACCTGTTCTTTAATACAAAATTAAACGGGACGAGATAGACCCCCTCGTTGCCATAAGGTCACTGGTTCGTCTTAGGTTTAGCTTAGACCAGATTTGTTTAGTGATAAAGCCAATATTACTTTCATTCCATTAGAGGTTGGCCGCCTCTATGGTTACTTCTTCTTCTTCTTCTTTGGTGGTGTTACATGAAGGACCAGAGCCACGCTTCTTTCAATCACCCATGTTGTGTGTGATTTATTTTTCACACAGGTGAAAGGGACCTACAGTTTAATACCGATTCCGAACGGCGTGAGTCGAGAAGCTTTTTCATGGCAAGTATACTACGGGGGGTTTTGCCAGTACCCAGCCGAGGAGGGACGCCGCGAAATTAACATTCGATGGCGTTGGTGTTATCGGGATCCGAACTCGCTCATCATGCGTCAGAGTCCAACAAACTAACCACTGCGCCACGGCGCCCTCTATGGCTACTACTTGTACTTATTGGTGTTTTTAGGTACCCGAGGGTAGGGAGACTGAGTTTGATTGCTTTGCGAATTCGTCGGCCGCGCAGTTTTCTGGAACCCACAGTACTTTAATGCTGAACTGTTCAGCCATCTCGTCTAGAGACAGGCGGCAGTTAAGGGATGTTTTTGATTTGTGGGTTACCGCGGCCAGGGATTTTATCGCAGATTGGTTGTCCGTGCAAATGAAAATATCCTTAGCGGATATTACATTGATCCTGAGCCATACAAGGGCCTCCTTTATTCCTGTTATTTCTGCTTGATACACACTGCAATGATTTGAGAGTGTGAATGATAGGTCGAGGTTAAGTTCCTTGGAGAAGACTCTACTACCTACACCCGTGTCCCGTGAACACATTCTGCGGGATGATGAAGTCTGTGTCCGTGGATACTTTGAAGTGATTAAGAATGGTAGTATGGCCTTTATGTGCTGTGGACCATTTTCCTATGCCCCTAATCCGTAGAGCCGCGCAGGCAGCAACTTGCTTGCCTCTGTGGGGGTTGATCCGATCGCACCGCTTATATATAAACTGGCCAATCCTTGTACTTTTGAGAGCACCGTGGCGCAGTGGGTAGTGTGTTGGCCTCTGACGCCGATGACTCGGGATCGTATCCCGAAACAGCCATGTCATCGAACGTGTTTTTCACGGTGTTTCTCCTCAGCGGGGTTCTGACAAAACCCCCTGTAGTAAAATTGTCATGAAAAGCTTCTCGAAATTCGCCGTTCGGAACCGGCAATAAAACTGTAGGTCCCTATCACCTATGTGAAAATGAAATCACACACAACATGGGTGATTGAGAGAAGCTCGGCTCAGGTTCTTCATGGACTGTAACGCCAACATACATACATACAATCCTTGTACTTTCCCCAGAAGGTTTCGGTAGACTGCCTTGTCCAGAGCAGTCCACCAGACTGTGATGCCATATGGGAGGATGGGCCTTATGACTGCTGTATAGAGCCAGTGCATAATGCTTGGTTGGAAATCCTGCTTCTTACCCACTACTTTCTTACAGCTGTAGAGGGCAAAGTTTACTTTCTTGATACGATCAAGAATGTTGGGTTTCCAATTCAGCCTCCTGTCAAGGACTAGGCCTAGGTATTTAGCCTGATCTTTGATTATTAATTGGGTTCCACCTAGCATCGGCAGGTTGAAGGGCGGAATTTTATATTTATTTGTAGACAGTACTGCGTCGGTCTTCTTAGGATTGACCCCAAGTTCACAGTACTGTGTCTAAGTCTTATTGTATGTAATGCTCCCCTGCGGGTACGGGGTTAGAATAGTCCCGAGGTAAGGCATGCCTGTCGTAAAAGGCGACTAAAATCCGGAGGATGGATCAGGTAGCGCAAGCTGCCTGGTTCATAGAGGGAGAAGGGACTAAAAATCCCCAGATATTTAAAGATTACTTTCAAGTATTCTTAATCAAGGGACTAAAATCCCTAGATACATAATTGAAGTCCTTGTGTCTTCTTTGTGTCTGCTTGCATTTGCTTAAGCGCATATCAAGTTTTGGATACTATGTACTCCATAACACT
Source organism: Eumerus sabulonum (assembly GCA_951905685.1). Classification (NCBI taxonomy): domain Eukaryota; kingdom Metazoa; phylum Arthropoda; class Insecta; order Diptera; family Syrphidae; genus Eumerus; species Eumerus sabulonum. The sequence continues at coordinate 43,803,546 of OX645064.1, forward strand.
ATGGAAACTGGCTCTCTTACTAATTGTTCATCGAACTAGTGACGCTAAGGAAGAATTGGATAAGTTCCTTCTGTTTCTGTTTTTGGTACCCCCGCGGGTTAGGGGTTAGAGTATACCCGAGGTAAGGCATGCCTGTCGTAAGAGGCGACTAAAATCCGGAGGATGAGTCAGGTACCAAATGTTGCCTGACACATAGTGGGAGAAAAGGGACTTGATCCCTAGATATCTAAAAGAATTCCCTCGGGTTTTCTTAATCTGTGGTGCATGGTGGTATAGGGAACCCAAGTGGTTCCTAGAACCCAAGTGGTTCCTTAAACTTGGTGGTGCATGGCGATATGGGCCGGTCTGGCGGCCCATTCAAAAATATCCAGTCGAGCGTGCTAAAATCCTGGCACCTCAGGAATGACGGAAGGTAAGTTGTCAGGCTTAAGCTCTTGGGGGAGCTTATCTGGAAGTGACTTGGTTTAGTTGCGGAGTGAGAACCAAAGCACTTCAAAAATGATTGGTACCACGGGGACAGGAAGCCCCCGGAGTGAACTAGGTGGGTGAGTGTGTAAATGAACTAAATTCAGTATAAGAGGCACATTGTGCCAATGAAGAAAATCTGATTCATGCCGAGTTTTTAATTAAATTTGTGACAGTAGCAAGTAACACACACTCACTAGCCGAAATTCGCTCAGGTCCTGTCGGTTGAGGTAGGCCCCCTTGTGGGAGCGTCGTGGTGGCTGTGGTTATCCCAACATCGCGGGAACACATGGCATCAGACAAGACTTCGGACTTCGGTCTTCGGTCTCAAAGTGTCTGATGCAAGAGGTGTTAGGTAGACCTCGGCCTCCATCAAGGGCGGTGAACATGTCCCCAAGCATGTTCACCAATTGTACCAGGGTATTCGTACCCTGGGGCAATGACCAATGCAGCCTTGGTCCCGATTGTGGGTAGGCCCACCGTGGAATTAAGCCGTAAAGGCAGGTGTCCACGTTAAGCTTATCTATGATCTCTGTATGTAATGCTCCCCCTGCGGGTACGGGGTTAGAATAGACCCGAGGTAGGGCATGCCTGTCGTAAGAGGCGACTAAAATGCCATGCCGGGATACTAAGAGGTCTACAATAACGAAGGTGGGAAAGGTGGATGGATCAGATGGAGAGGTACCAAGGGTGACGCTCGGCTCTCCTCTGTACCCCATCCGCCCATGATCGCCGATAAGTTATAAAAAGTGGATAAGATTCCGGTCGGAGTGTTCTGAAATCCAAGCACACTCAGAATTGAAAGGAGGTGAGTGGACAGGCTCGAGTTTTTGTGGAAGCTTATCTGAAAGTGACCTCGGTTGCGAAGTAAATACCAATGGCTTTGAATAAAATTGGTGCCACGGGGACAGGGGTGCCCCCGGAACATACGGTTACTTTTTAGTAGTAAGTCATTCGCCGGATGTTCCGGCCCTGTCGGATGAGGAAGGATTCGTGGGGGCTGTGGTTATCCCAAATGCGGGAACAAATGGTATCTGGCGTGAGTTTTGTTTTGCGCCAGATGCAAGAGGTGTCGGTGTCTGACGTTCGACTTTTCTAATGCGTCAGATATAAGAGGTGTGGATAGGCCTCGGTCTCCATCAAGGACGGTGTTCATGCCACAACATGTTCACTAATTGAACCAGCAGTAGTTTACTACTCTGGAGCAATGACCAATGCTTGTCTTGGTCCCGATTGTGGGCAGGCCCACCGTGCAATTTAGCCGTAAAGGCAGGTGTGCACGTTAAGCTTATCTATGATCTCTGTATGTAATGCACCCTGAATTAGGTCGTCTAGAGTGCCGGGAAATTTTCCTGTGGCGGCAATAGCAATGTCATCTGCATATGGGGTAACAGCATACCATTCCGGTTCTAGCAACAGTAGTAGTTCATTGACCAAGATTAATATTAACAAAAAATGATTCTTAAATGTAAGAAAAAAAGTAAAACTAATTCTCAGTCTGCCAACAACCCTCTCTATCTCTCAGCCAGTAGATAATGTAATGACGAAGCATTAGGTAGAAATAATGACGAGCTTAATCACTTCACAAAAATGAATAGCCCCATCTGGTCAGAGACTGTTCAAGGATGTATAGGTAATATATATGCCTACAGTTTGACATTTGACATTTAATTGGAACAAATACTTCCAATACTCATTACTTCGCACTCCTCGCATAGTGACCATAAATCCGCCAAAGGCTCGAAAAGGTCATGGCTATCACCACAACTTTATTGATTTCATCCTGAATTTATACTTCAACTAATTAATTAACTAACAATGATTTTCTCGTTAGCAAAAACGACGTTTGGGGTCGGTCCACAACAGCAACCGATAACTGTCGGACACAAGAACAATAAATTACATCGATTAGCCTCGTCCTTTAAATAAAAACAACAAAAACACAAAATAATTTAAAATGATTGATAAATGAATTTTGATTCAACACTAAAAATGAAAAGTGTGACTTGCCTTTCATAGTCATATGGCACGTGCTAGTGAATAATAAATTTGTAAAAAAAAACCTAGCTTACCCATTCAAGATGTAAAAAGAAAAATATGAATCCCATACCCCATACTGTCCACGTTCTTATGTGCCACTTGAGCTACAGATAAATGGCTCTGCTACTGGTTGAGTAGAAATTAATGAGGGACCAATTGATCCACAATTACCATGAGCTCCGGAAAATTAACTACGTACGTGGGCGGTATGAAGACCACACTATCTTATCTTTAATTATCATCCGTAATAAAGATTAATGGAGCATTTGAGGCTAATGAATGGAACTTTCGTATTCTTCTTTCCCATTTTAGATACATAAGATCGAACATCATCGTGGGCCGGTGACGTCCTTGAAAGTGAGTTCTGCCTGTGATGTACTCATCTCGGCCGGTCAGGATAGATCTATATGCCTCTGGTCGTTGGACGACTATACGCTGCTCAACACAATGTCAATGACAAGTCCTGTTCTCCGCATGGATATATCATGTGATTCGGTAAGTCCTTTGTGTCTATACGATAGTGATAATAGCCATCGAGTTGAAATACATTGATTATAGACGTTATCCCCTTTGCACTCGCAGACGATTTGTAGACTTTGTTTGTCATTTGTCGTTTGTCGTATCTCGTGCGTCGTTAGGGTTGATAAAACCCCTTTTAGCAGACCCTGCAGAATTAGAATGGGAAATTTCGATAATCGCATATGTACATTATGTAGGTTTACTATGGCTTTAAGCTACTTTTACCCCCAATTTTCTTTTATATCACGGCTAGAGAAACGTGTGTATCCGTTTTCCCTATCCAAACTCATAGACAGTTAGTGATAAAGAAACTGCTCGAAGCAACCTTCCCCCACGATATTATCTAGGTCGACGTAGAGTTTTTTCTCCCAATTTACGAGTGGTGCGTTAAATGCCTTCTCGTTGATTCAACTCAAATTTACAAGGTTTTTGTCCTTTGTTCGCATGCTGCTTTGTATGAATTTCAAGACTTCAAAGGCTTTACTCCTCGGAACCAAGAGCAAAAAAAATACACGACGAGAAGGAATTTTTCCTCCTGCAGTGCCTGTTTGCACGACTAGACATCTGGCTGGCGTTCGAGATGTCGTTTGACGAAAGTGTCTTTCCCTTTTCCTTGTTCATTTTTTATTTTTATTTTAATAAGAGTTTTATTCGATTGGCATTTGGGTAAATGTTAGCTTTAATGTATCTACGGTCGATACTCCTAATGGATGGAAGGCAGTATAGGGTTAGGGGTTTGCCTTCCATTTTACGTTACGCTCGTTTACTTTTATTGTATGCCTTATTCGAGAGACTTTACAGGAACCATTCCGTGAAATTTTATACCATTCAGAGTGCTACTCTGATCGGAATAAAATTACTTGCAAGTCGTATCTGTCGCCGGAACGTGGATGTGAGCTCACAACCCCTAAAGGGGAAATTAATTTAGGTACAATCCGAAGGGACGGGAATGAAATTAATCTCGCCACTGAATATGTATTTGCAAATACGAGGTAAAGGATTTCATTTAGGAAGGCAGCTTGTTTCGTTTTGAATTCCATTTCATTTGGCAAACAACTTTATGCTCTCCATCCTCACTTAAGAACATTATTGTTTCGAGCATTCCCTGGGGTAATAAATGACTCGGAGTAAGAGGAATTTCTTTTTGGCATTTGCTGATTTATATAACACTGCAGATAGTATTGGGACATGTCTAGAAGTGTTTTCAGAACCGTCGACGGATTCCCACAAAACAGTCCCAGCTACTGTGAGCTTACAAAAAGTCCCTCAAAACCATATAAGCTTTACGGGTACATCATTGTTTCACGACTGATGTCACCAGAAACTGGGACCTTATGTGAATTATTTTACAAAGAAAATTATTATTAAACTAAGTTTGCCATATGTGATAGAAAATCTGGGAGAGTGCATTTGTTATTTCTTTGTACAAATCCGCTGAAGAGATATGTGTATGTATGTATGTATGTATTTAGCAGCTTTTATAAGGAATTACAATAATTTACAATTACATAAGAATAAAGTAATTTGGTGATTTTGATTACAAGTAATTCAAAATAGTGTCGAATGCCACTTCATGGTACTTAAAACTAAACTAAAAGGTAATTAAACTTGTGGGGTAACATTAAAGAGAACACGTAAAGTAAATACATATGGAACTATCATCATTTAAAATTAGAGCTTACATCATATAAAAATAGAATAATAGTTAATTAGTAAATTTTTTAAAATAAATAATAGCACGATTGAATTATACTTACTTACTTACTTATCAGGCCTGCGATCCATGGAGGATCTGAGCCTGAGCTATAGCTGCCTTCCATCCTTGACGGTCCCGGGCACGCTGCTTCCAGTTGTCAAGACCAAGATGTCTTACATCCGCGATTACTTGGTCTTTATACCGGAGGTCCGATCTTCCTCTTCTTCTCGAACCAGGAGGCTCGGAGTCGAAGACCCTCTTAGCTGGAGCGTTGATGTCCATGCGCTCGATGTGGCCGAGCCAGTGTATTCGACGGATCCTTGCCTTCCGGACTACATCCACATCTTGGTACAGCTCGTAGATTTCGCGGTTGTGTCTTCTTCTCCATTCACCTTCCTCACAGACAGGACCAAATATCCGGCGCAGAATTTTTCATTCGAAAGAACCCAAAATCAGCTCCGCTGACCTGCTTATCGTTCAGCTTTCGGCTCCGTACAGCAAGACTGGCAGAATGAGCGTTTTGTAAAGCATGACTTTGGTCTTTCGAGTGAGGAGTTTTGACCCCCGTTGTTTTGGACAAGCCGAAGTAGCAGCGGTTGCCAAGGGCGATTCTATGCCGGATCTCCACTGTGGTGTCATTTGTCGAATTTACGTTCGCCCCTGTCAATTGTTATATTTTGTCCCAGGTGGTGAGCGACGAATTGGTTTTTGCTTGAAAGCATGTATTTCGTTTTATCCTCCTTGATCTTAAGACCAACTCGTTTCGCCTGTTCTTCAATCACCGTGAATGCTTCCACAATGCCACGGCGAGAACACGCGATGATGTCGATATCATCCGCGTATTATTTATACTATCTACACCACAAGAATTGGATTTTTTTAGAGTGCCAATCGCTTTAAGCACTTCAAAAGGCGTTATAGGCTTGAAGACAAAACTATTACTCTTAGGACGAAGGTACGAAGATTTGCACAAAGTGCAGTATTTTAGTGTTCGAGAAGGCAATAGACTTCTGGCTACATTCGTAAAGTAAGAATTAAATTCATTGGCAATTGCAAATTGATCAGATACTTCACATTGACCGACTTGTATAATAGTAGGCTTTTTAGTGCAAGAAGGTTTATTGAGAATGTTATTTACTAAATTCCAAGCATTTTTTAAGTCACCCTTAACTGCATTAAACTGATTATGGTAGTAAACATCGCGACATATCGGAATTTCCATTTTAAGTTCAGAAGACAATTTGTTATATTTCAACCTTAAGCTGGAGTTTTTAGGGACTACAGTTTGTTTTTGTATTTTACTTTCTGTAATAAATACTTCGAGATCCATGGTTTAAGTCTTTTACATGCATTTTATGTCGTCACAGAAGTTGTAAAGTTGGAAACATGTTTACTTAGAGAATTAATGAATGCCGTACAGGCGGTAGAGGCATGTGTTGCCATATACATTACCCAATAGAGAATAGCGCCCTCCAAGCGAAAAAAGTCTGAGTTTATGTACAGGAATGGCCGTGGGGTGGCCGTGGGGTGGCCGTGGTGCAGTGGTTAACATAATCGACCGCCGAGCGGGAGGTCTATAATTCAAATTCGCTTCATAGACAAGAAAAAGTAATTCCTATACGGACAAGTCGGCTCTCGTCCTATCTAGGACAACCACCCCTGAGAGCTAACGAACATCAACAACCCAAACCATTGCACTCCGTTCAGGTTGTGTGTCTATAGCACACCATAAGAGAATAAGAGAATATATAAATAAAAAAACTCTTGAACCTGCGCGAGTTTCTAAAAAACAAGGAGTGGACCAAATACAAGTTCCTTCTTAAAAGTGCAATAAAATGAACAAAAAAAAAAATAAAAAAATAACTCGTAAGAACGAGTATTCCCATTAATTGTGAAATACAACGTCGTTCAAGTGGCTACCTCGGCTGGCTTCGCAGTATCGCATTCTATCACCCCTATTTTCCAAAACCCTGCTGCTTGAATGATATTGGCCTTAAGTGCTTGAATCGTTTCCGGATTGTTGGCATAACATCGGTCCTTCACGGTTCCCTACAAAAAAAAAAGTCCAAAGGGTCAAATCACAGGTCCGATGCGGCCAATTTGCATCGCCAAGACGGCTGATAACGCGGTTTGGGAATTTGGTGCGTAAAAGACCGATTGTGGCATAGACCGTGTGGCACGGCGCGCCATCTTCCATGAACAAGAGGTCGTCCAAATCCACGTCTTCAATTTCAGTAAAAAAAAGTCGATTAACAATGTTCTGTAATGCCCACCGTTGACCGGAACGTTGTTCCCAGCCACCACTCCACCATCGGCACCAGATCGTCTCTCTCTGTGGATGTATTGCCTTCTCGACAATAACGTGCGGATTTTCCGAGCCCCAAGTGCGGCAATTTTGTTTGCTAACGTAGCCGCCGGGATGGAAATGCGCCTCGTCAGAAAAGATAATTTTTCGCCCAAAATCGTTCTCCAATTCAAGCTGCTCTAAGGCTCAAACTGCAAAGCGATAAAGAAGCGCACTTTCAATTGCTGAGTCAATTGGACCCTGTAAGCGAATAATCCGGTAATGAACAAACCGAGACCTTTGATGTTAAAAAAGAATTTAGGCAAGGTGACGCGCTGTCATGCAACTTTTTCAACATCGTGCTTGAAAAGATCGTGCAAGAGTCACTGGCCAACACAAGAGGTACGATTTATTTCAAGTCTACTCAATTGTTTGCGTACGCCGACTACATTGACGTGATTGAACGGATACAGCGAGACGTCAATGAGGCCTTTGTAAGCCTTGAGGTAGAAGCGGCTAAGATGGGTCTCAAGGCTAATGAGGGTAAAACCAAATATCTGCTTTCATCTAAAAGAGACGGACAACACCGACGTATTGGCCAGAACGTCACCATGGGCGGATATAACTTTGATGTGGTCAAGGAATTCGTCTACCTTGGCTTACTGATGACCAGAGACAACAACACCAGCGCTGAGATAAAACGCAGAATCACTCTTGCCAACCGCTGATTCTTTGGGCTCAAGGGGCAATTGAGAAGTAGACCCCTCTCTCGGAAAACCAAGGTGACACTATATAAGACTTTAATCATCCCAGTCCTCCTTTACGGCACAGAGGCTTGGACCTTAACAAAAGCGGATGAAGATGCCCTTGGTCGTTTCGAGGGGAAAATTCTGCGTACTATCTACGGTCCCGTTTGTTCAAACGGTGTATGGAGGAGAAGATATAACGAAGAACTGCACGGGTTGTACAGCGATGTGGCTAGGCCATGTAGAGCGCATGGAAAATACAGCTCCGACCCGAAGAGTCTTCGAATCCACTCCGGAAGGAAGGCACGGCAGAGGACGGCCGCATCATCGGTGGCGCACGGAGGTGGAAGAGGACCTTATCCAACTGGGCATGCGGCGCTGGAAACAGCTGGCCAAAGACCGTGCCAGCTGGAGACGCCTATTGGTTGAGGCCCAGGTTCACCACGGACTGTAGCGCCACCCAAGTAAGTAAGTAAGTAAGCGAATAATCCGCGAGATCTTGGAGCAGAATTTTCCTCAGGCTAGTGCGTGAAATGTTGAGCTGTTGAAATTGATGGCGAGTTGATGTTCGTGAATTGAGTCTCACACTCTCGGCCACAGCAGTCATCTGTGAGCACCGTACCACGACCGGGGACCATGAGTATTGTCCACTAGCATACCAGTCTGACGAACTTTTTGCACTTTTTACAGCAGTCGCGGTGGGTGCTTCATTTCGGCCAAAACTTCTTTTCAAAAATCGCACTGTTTGGGCTACACAGCACTCACTTTCGAAATAAGGTTTCAATATTTTTCCAACGCTGTTCAAGCGTAGAGCGACCTATTTCGTTCCGCGTAGGTTAGATACTGACTTTCTGTCAAGATTTCGAGCGGGAAACAGCTGTCGTTGTCAAAATAACCTATAATTTAAAAGAAAACCTAAACCTAAAACTAACTAACTCACATCCCGGATGTTCCCTACCTCTCAACCTAATAAATACACTTTGGATATACTATCTCAAGGCTCATCTAAGCACTGTGTCATGCCAGCTAAATTCCCATATTCACTCCACTTAATAAAGGAAAAAGCTCCCAAAAGAATAATACAGGTATATGAGAAAGCTAATTGGTGCGGCCCTAACTTTTTTTGGAGCTTTAACTGGTCACTGTGCTTTCTCGGCAACGACGTGGACCCAGCAGCTGATATGATCACAAACATTATCCACACTGGCATAACCTATTTTATCCCCAACAGGGTAGAAAGTCTTAAGCCGTAGGATAATGCGTGGTTTGACTTGGTGGCAAAGAGATAAGTTTCCGAATTGTAAGACAAACACCACTGAGGAAAACCAAAAAAGATATATACAAGCCAGAAATGACTGTAACTCTTCTTCTCTCTCCAATCACCGATCCATTACACTAACCTCCCTTCTCTCCAAGGTCATGGAACGCTGATAAATCGTCAGCTGATGCAATGTAATGGGTGATTTGTTTGCTGCTTGGTTTTCTAGGGTTTTATTTTTCATAGCTCGCGCAAGATTCGTGATAATTAGTAGAGTCAAGCAACCTCAGTTGTTATTGCCATTTCGTGCTCTGTGAAAAATGTTGTTTGCGCATTTTGACTATTTCAAGGTTGTCATAAAGCAGGCCCATGCAGCTAAGCAAGACGCCTACAAGGCAATGCTGCGTCGAAAGACGAGAGCTATTTATGAGCTCTACGAACAGAAAAGGAGAGAACCAGCTTCTTAAAAAAAACAAAAAAAAAAATAAAATAAAATTAGGAGAATGAGAAGCACGTGGTCGAAGAGATGGAGAGGTGTTACAGCAGGAACGAAGTCTCTTTATCCAGTGGATACAAATTTCGGACCTAAGCCTGCCGGGACAAAAATGGACAACAATGTAGAACCGCAGTCGATACCATGAATTTGGAAGAATCATTTCTGCAGACTATCCACGGCGAGGAAGACTTAAATACCGCTGTCAGGCAGAACGTTCCACTCAACTTGGACGACGATAGCAATATCAAGGCTGAAGTCAAACAAAGCTACTGGAGCAGACAGACTGTCGGCCGAACTGTTTAAAGCAGCTGGGTAAGCCTGTCCGAGCGCATGCACCAGCTCATCTGTAAGATATGGTCGGAGGAAATCATGTCCAACGAGTGAAATCTCAGTGTCGTTTGTCCGATCCATAAGAAAGGAGACCCCTTTGAGTGCGTCAATTACAGATTGATCAGTCTCCTTAGCATCGTATACAAACCGCTCTCTGCTGTTTTATGCGAACGCCTGAAAACGTTCGTCAACACCCTGATAGGTCCTTTTCAGTGTGGCCTCAGCACAGGGAAGTCCATAATAGACCCAATCTTCACACTGCGGCAGATCCTGTAAAAGACACAAAAAATGCGGATCGACCCTCACAACCTATTAGTCGATTTGAAGGCCGCATATGATAGCGTGCATAGTGATGAGCTATACAGAGCCATGTCTAGTTTTGACATCCCTACCAAACTCGTCAGATTGTGTACCGAGACCTTCAACGTCAATAAAGGTTTTAGGCAAAACGACGCGCTATCATGTGAGTTTTTTAACATCATACTGGTGAAGACCGTGCGAGACTCACAAGTCAGCACTATTGGCACGATCATCGAAAGTTCCGTTCAACTGTTAGCTTACGCTGATTATATTGACGTAATTGGTCGTACTCAGCGGGCCGTCAATGAGGCATTAGCTGGCATTGAAGCGGAGGCGGCTGAAATGTGTCTGACGGTAAATAAGGGCAAAACGAATTAAATGCTGTTACCAAGAGAGCACGCACAACATCAACGTCTCGTACAGAGCATCACAATGGGGAGTAAGAACTTCGGGGTAGTCAAGGACTTCGTCTACCTCGGAGCCGCAGTAACTAATACGAACAACATCAGTACTGAGATTAAACACAGAGAGGGACGTGGTGAAGTGGTAAACATCACCGACGGTCGAGCGGAAGGTCTGTAGTTCCAAGTTTGTCCGTAGCTAGGAAATTAAATTTCTACACGGTATTGTGCCTCACAGCTGCTGTGAATGGGAGGTGATCAAAATACTGATTAAGGCAAAACACTCACAGTATATGGCCAATCCAGATTCATACTTTGTGCGTGCAGTTCTAATACATATGACACCATGATGGCATGGAACATTTGCTGAGAACTACAACCAACATGAAAGTTCAGTCGCGTTCCTCTCGAATCCTATCTAGGACAACCACCCCTGCAGAGTAGTGGACGAACATCTTCGACCTAAACCATTGCAATCGCCCAGATTGTGTGACAAGCATAATAAGAATATGACTCTTGGACTTGCGCAAATTATAAAAAAAAAAATCTGCCAATCGCTGGTTTTTTTTTGGGCTCAAAAGGCAACTGATCATCAGAGCCGTCTCTCGAAAAACCAAGCTGGCTTTATATAATATTCTAATCATTCCAGTCCTCATCTATGGTGCAGAGGCATAGACGCTATGGAAAACGGATGAGGAAGCTCATGGTATTTCGAGAGAAAAGTTCTGCGTGCGATCTTTGGTCCTACGATACAACGCTTAAGATGGTTAGGCCATGTAAAGCGTATGGACAACATTGCCACGGCCCGAAGAATATTCGAATCCAATCCACTGGGACAACGTAACAGAGGGTGCCCTCGACTTATTTATTTACTTATTTATTTATTTCATCTACTAGCTAGGCTATACAGATTACAACGTATGGAAAAAAAAAAAATATATATATATAAATGTATACTTATTAACTAAGAGAAAGCCAAGAGATTAAGTAAAATCCTTTTGAAGCGCTCTCGAGAAAAATGTAAATCAATATAGTTATAAACATCGTTGAAAGAAACTATAGCTCTCGACATAGGCTCATTTTGGCCGTAGTTAGTTCTATGAACAGGTCGAAGAAGAAGGTATCTCACCCTCAGAGGTCTAGACGGAGCATAGATCGGTACTAGGGCTAAAAGAGATGGACATTTAATGTGGTAATTTAACACATCCCTTACAAACATGATGTCATGGGCTTTTCTTCTTGAGCTTAGAGATGCGATCCCTAGCAGTAGACATCGAGTCCGGTAAGGAATTTCGAAATCCCACCTCATTTTCCGGAAAACATATTTTGTGAAGCGCCTTTGGATTTTCTCAAGGCGATCAGAATGAGTTTTGTAAGACGGGTTCCATATTACATCAGCATATTCAAGCAAAGATCGTACAAACGGAATAAAAAGTGAGATAAGGGTGTAAGGGTCCGAAAATTGTGTGCTGTTTCGTTTTAAAAAACCAGAGACTTTATTTGCTTTAGCAATAATATGATCTACGTGAGATGTAAAGGTGAATTTCGAATCAATAACAATGCCGAGATCTTTGACTTCTTTAACGCTGTTAAGAACAGTACTATCTATTTCATATTGAAACACAAGACGAGAAGAGCTTCGATAAAAAGATATTATGAAACATTTTCTAGTGTTCAAGCGTAGGCAATTTTTGACGCACCAACCAGATAGATTTCTTAGATCTGACTGTAAAAGTTCGCAATCCAGTGAGGAGTTGATTTTAAGAAACAGCTTCAAGTCATCAGCGTACATCAGAACGAGGCTGTGTTTTATGCAAGCGGTAAGTCGTTGATGAAAATGATAAAGAGTAGCGAACCCAAATGACTGCCCTGGGGTACGCCGGAGCTGCACCCAAAAGATCTTGAAAGGTTTTCCTCAATTTTGACCATTTGAATCCTACCAGTCAAATAAGATGCTATCCACTTAAGGATCGCTGAATGAAACCCAAAGCTTTCAAGTTTTTTAAGTAAAATATGATGGTTGACGAAATCAAAAGCCTTACTGAAGTCGGTGTAGGCACAGTCAACTTGATGACCATCCTCAATAGCATTAATGGTATAATTCGAGAAGCAAGTTAGATTAGAGGTAGTGGACCTCCCAGAGACGAATCCATGCTGTGAATCACAAATATATTCCTTTATGGAGAATTCAACTTTGGATTTAACAATGCTTTCGAAAAGCTTAGGCAAAGCAGGTAATTTACAAATTCCTCTATAATTTTCGATGTCGTTCTTTGATCCAGACTTAAAAATTGGAATAAGAAAAGATGATTTCCATTCCTCAAGAAAGATACCGGAGGAGAGCGACAGGTTGAAAATTTGCAGAAGAGGTTTACAAACAGCTTGAGAACACATTTTAAGAATAATCGCGGGAATGCCATCGGGGCCAGGCTTTGAATTGGGCTTGAGTCCATTAAGAGCCAATGTTATGTCGAGAAGGCTTATTTGGATGAGGCCAATATCAATTCTACATTCAGCAGCTGATACGAAATTAGGGGCAGATGGCTCAGAGTATACAGATTCGAAAAATGTCGCAAAAACCTCAAAAGTCAAATTGACATCATTAGATACAGTATTTTTATAAACCATGGATTTAGGTAGACTAGTAGTTTTTCTTTTGCTGTTAATGAAAGACCAAAAACTATTCGAGTCTGTTTTTATTTTGTTTTCAATTTGAATTATGTAGTTATTCTGTAAGAATTTACTTAACGCAAGAAAGTCCTTACGCAGTTTGTCAAAATATACATACTCCAAAGGGCAACCGGAATCTTTGAATTTTTTATGTGCTTTGTTTTTAAGGTTCTTAAGGTGTGAGAGCCTTTTATTGTACCAAGGAGGCTTAGATAAATTCTTCTTCGACCTAAGAGGGACAAAAGAGTTAAATCCATTAAACAACATGGACTTGAAACAATTGTATGAGTCCTGAAGGGACATATTTCTCAGAATACTATTCCAATCAGTGTTTTGGATGTAGCAATTCAAAGCATTGAAATCAGTTTTTTGGAAATCAAACGTTCTAGTCCGAATACGGTCAGTTTTTAAAAAATCATATACCTCAATTTCAATTAAAGTCTCATTGTGAAAAATAGATTTGTTCAACAGAGAGTACGGGGCTTCAAAAGAATTTGCCTCAATATCATCGCTGCAAATGAAAACGAGATCTAGTATTCTATTTTGTGAGTTCACAATTGAATTGATTTGACATAAATTATGAGAAAATAAGAAATCAATTAAAGTAAATTCAATGTCTTTCTTTAAGTTACATGGCATTAGCATTTTTTCGTCATCGGACCAAGACCAAACAATGTCTCCGACATTAAAATCACCCAAGATACATATACTATTGGAAATATTATCATGATTATCAAAAATAAAATTAATGTTAGCTGTGTGTTTTAAATGGCACACAGAAGTGGAGAGGAACTCAACCAACTTGGTCTGTGTGCTTGTTGGTTGAGGCCCAAGACCACACCGGTCTGTAGTGACACGAAGAAGAAGAAGACGATAAATCACTCATCTAAGGTAGTGTCAATGATACGTACTATTAGAGACGTATGAGCAAACATGCTCGAAAAAGTGACTCAAAATTAGGAAAAATGTTTTTTGACAATTAAGAACCAAACTATTTTCTTAACCCTATTGACCAATTCTATCAATTGCTTGTCCCCTATCTCTGTGCAGAAGTCCTGGAATATGCGGCTACGTAATGTAATCCAGCTGACTTTAAATGATTTCACCAAAAATGATCTACCCCCCGTCCTGCGACCGGTAAAGTCAATAGTTTAAGACTTTTCCTTTTTAATACTTATGCGAAAGTTAGGAAAAGTTTGAGGACGACGATAAACCAAAAGGACACTTTTTTTTCCAAAAATCATCACTACAATTCGCTCATTTTCGTTTCCTGTATTCCCAGAACGCTAAGCACCTGCTTTACGTGTCCCGTGCCATCATTATTCTTGTCGTCTCTTCCTTGTCCCTTTTCTTTAATTCTCACCCCAAGTTAATCCATGTCAGATGAACCTGCTTGCTTTTCACCCTCCGCCTGGGATGTTGCGAAAACACGGAAAGAATAGGGAGTAGCTGTACATCTTTGACATTTTTTTTTTCAACAGGTTTTCCTGCTGGCACATTGTGACGACAATGTCTTATATCTGCGTACCCTGGCCACCGGTACCGAGCTGCACACACTCAAAGGACATAAATCTCGGGTAATGAATCCTACAAATCGGCACCTTGAATAGGTGTCCGAATACGTATGCGTATCTAGAGAGAAAATGGGAATTTAATGAAAAATCATTGGTTCAGGTCAGGACACTGTCGATTGCAAAGGACAGCCAACGAGCGGTGGTCGGCTGCGAGGACACACGCGCATTAATATTTGACATGCATTCGGGAAAATTAATCCGGTCGATGCCGCCGAATCCAGGCCCCGTGACAGCCGTCTATGCCATGGACAACGATGACTTCCTCATCACAGTAGGTGGGAATAAAATTACATTTTACTCCTTCCGTAACGAGGAACTGTACGTGAATCCATATTCGCACAATCAACGGCGGAAACGTTCCCTCAAGCGGATGCAGTCGCAGCGATCACCGTCGACCACGTTGCCGCCTATAACGTGTTTCGATGTATCACGAGATTCACAACTGGCCGCAATTGCTTCGGGCAAGAGCATTCACTTATTGAAGGTGAACAACACACCAGAATACCAGACAACATTTGATGGGCATGCGGGAGCAGTGACTTGTCTCAGTTTTGCACCGAACAGCGAGTTTGTGGCATCCGGTTCCGAGGATAAGACTGTGCATATATGGAACATTGCTTTGGGCAATATTGTTACACAGTTTAAGGTGTGTACGCTCGAAGAAGAGTGTCGAGTGTCGGCTGTCTGTATGAACTGCTCTTTTCTCGTTTAGGGTCATAATACAACGATAACCTCGATGACAGTATTGATGGATTCCCGGCGGGTTATCTCGTCAGATCGTGAAAATTATCTGTACGTATGGCTGGCCGAAGGTGCTACACTTTTACAGACGATTCAAGGGCCACACAAGTGCCTCGCATCGACGAATAACATGAAATTTGCTGTAAGTATTTATGACAACTGCGCCCCCACGAATTCGTTTCTAAACAGCAATCCCTCGAACTCCCTAGGTTTCCACGAATGGCGACAATAGTTTGAAAATTTGGTCACTGACCAGGGAAGACGAGAAGTACACCGTATCGCACTCGGATGACATCACCTGTTTTACAATCACCGCCGATAGTTTGTATGTCATAACCGGCTCCCGAGACATGTCGCTCAAGGTATGGCAAGCAACGGGCGGAAAACTCGCCCAGGTACTGGTAGGGCATACAGACGCAGTAACGTGCGTTGCAGTTTCGGTCACAAATAAGACTCAGGTGATATCGGGATCGAAGGACTACAATCTAATCGTGTGGGACTTGAATACCGGCGAGGAAGTTCACACACTGGCCGGTCATTTGGCTCAAGTCACTTGTGTTAAGGTGTCGGCAGATGGTTGGTATCCCGTCTCGAAAAGTTTGGGTATCACATTCTAACTGTGTGATTTACAGGAACAACCACAGTCTCAGGTAGTGACGATAAGACGATAATCGTATGGGAAACAAAACGTGGCCTGGCCCTAACCTCACTGCAGCTGCACGTGCCATTTACTCGATTCGATATCAGCTTGGAGTGCTCGAGAATCTTTGTTCAACTTGTAGATAGTTTTAACTTACCCGTCATTTGCTTGCACAATACTCCAGCGCAATACGTGAAGCTTCCGACATATTCCGCTCCAGCTAGAGATGTTGAGGGTTAGTTTAATCGTTCATCAAAATTCAAAGATTTTTGAGTTACCTCTATCGTATTCTTATCAGATCTCCGGCCACAAGGACCAAAACGTCAAATGAAACGTTTACTAAAGAAAGAAGTCTCCCTGGATACATACACTTGGCAGAAGAAGTACGGTCACCTGACTTCTTCCGTGATGATGGCACAGGTCGACGAAAGATTGAAGCGGCGATTTTCTGTCTCGGCGAGTATGGAGGAGATATCGAAAATTGCCGAAATGAAGACGTTGACGTCACAAACGAATCTGGGGCCAGAACAAGCTGCCCTTGCACAATCGCAACATTTTGATCAATTAGAGGCTCTTTGGAATAAACGTTCGCCGCCGAGGAGACGCCACAATGCGGTAAGTTGCTCTAAAAATATACATTTTTTGTAATACCTATTAAAAGATTCATTCTCTCTTCACGTAGGCTCTGTCACGTCAAACATCACTGGTGGAAGATCGTCTGGAATCGTCGGATGACGATGAATACCATGACGAACGTGCAGGTATGTCAACATCCGCAGAAACCCTAAATAGTTGTTATTTAAATCCTGGAATGACGAGAATGCGTCCAATGTCATTACCAATAGCTGCATGGGAAACCTGTAGTATAGATGGTTCGACGATCAGTGCCGCCGATTATGGTGCTCAACCGGACTTAGTCAAAGATATTCCACTCAAAACCAACAACATAATCCCCTCAGATTTCCCTAACGCACAATCGCAGATTCATCATCTGCCTGGTTGCTCCAAATGTAGCTGTGATAATTCAAATCCCAAGAAATGGAGCATATTCCGATGGAAAACATTAAAATCCCATACCCATCGTCGTAATTGCAAATCTCTTTATGCTACTGCCAATAATAGTGCAGCCACCACACCAGCTACCATACCTAATGCCGTCCTGATTGAACACCATGATCCGGCCACCGTTCGTTCGGCAGTTACAAATCAACATCATTCAACCCAAACACCTGACAGTGAAAAGCGTCATCTCGCATCGCCACCGCCATTGCCACCATCGTCGTCCTCCCTCAGCCATTTACATGGTAATTTCCGTTTTTGTAATATTTTCCACTTGAATCGACGTGGCGGCAAACGCTCGAAAGCCGGGAATGGGTTGTCTGATGCTGATGCTTCGAGCACGAGGAAAAAACACAAACGTAGACAGCGACACAACAAATCACTGAAAGAACTCCCTTGTCTTGCACAGTAGATCCTAGAACATTTCGTACGCACACACTTTTCTACATACTTTTCCAACTATGTATGTTCATATGTATCCTTTTGTTAACTCTTTTCTTAGTGTTTGTAAGTGTTCCTTTTTTTCTGCCTTTCTATGCAAACACTAATGTATAAACAGACACATGCCAAGTATACCCACTGTTTGGTAGATACATTCATACATATGTATGCGAACGGTCATAGATAGACTCAGTGTGCATGTATGTAAGTTTTTTTCCATGTCCTTAGTGAATTGACTCATTGTACAAGTATTTTCGAATAAACTAAATTTTGTTTTTTTTTAAGGAGAACGGAGTTTTTGTTTTTTTCTTTTTTTTTAATTCTGTTTTCGAGTGAGGATTTTTTGAAGTCCGTTGAAGGTAAGTGATGAATGTCTTATAAATTAGACGTCCTTGACTAAAGTCCAATATGACGGACCTTGAGGAGAAATGAAGTTTTAAAATGAATGCGAAATAAGTCATAAAACAACGGTAAGGATGGTAATCAAGAGACAATAAGGTTGAATAGGCTCAATGTAACAGAAACAGAAATGTTTTTGTTAAGGATTCAAGTCTTACATTTGGAATTTGTCACAAATGTCGAAAATGTTAGGAATCCTCAAGCATCACGTATAAGTTAAAATTCATGAAACATATTTGACAAAATTGGGCTAAATTACAAGGTCAGAATGCTTCAGAATTTATGATCGTCTTCATGCTTCCCGTCCAGTAAATGTGCTGAAAGTCTGAAGAGGTTCAAAATTCCCTCACATTCCCGAAATCTAGCTGCAATAGTATTTTGGGATTCGACTGAGTATGACACTATTCTGGCCCGATTCAAAGCAATCATATACCAGAATGGGCAAATTTTGTCCCTATGAAGGTAAGGTCAGGTAGTCCGTAGCCTCCCCAGAGTGGTAATAATACACTTAGGCCATAGAAGCCCGTTGTGTTGCTATAAGGGGGATTTGACCCCCTATTCCTGGAACCACTTAATAGTTAATAAGATCAGTTAGGGTAAGGGTACCCGCTGAACATTAGTCAAGTCGTTAAGGAATTAGGATCCTAGGTAACGCTTCCTGATTGAACAGGGAGCCGGACAGGCGCAGAGTAAGTGATGAATGGATTCGACTTCGTCTTCGTCTAAGCAGTTTCTGCAGAAGTCGTTTGAAAATTGCCCTACTTTTTGTACATGACTGCCAGTGAGAGAGTGACCGGTGATGACACCAATCATTTTGTAGCGAACTGACATGCCTTAGGGAGATTAGTCTCCTGGTTCTGGAGGGCGCCGTGGTGCAGAAGTTAGTGTGTTGGACTCTGACGCATGATGAGCGAGTTCGGATAACACCAATGCCATCGAATGTTTATTTCGCGGCGTCCCGTAGTATAACTTGCCTTGAATAAGCTTCTCGCCGTTCGGAATCGGCATTAAACTGTAGGTCCTTTTCACCTGCGTGAAAAATAAATCACACACAACATGAGTGATTGAAGAGAGGCTTGGCTCTGGTCCTTCATGGGCTGTAACGCCACCAAAGAAGAAGAAGTCTCCTGGTCCGTTGATTGTCGAGCCGAGGCCAGATTTGACTAGTTACGAGGAAGGTGTACCCCTGGCCCCATCTCAAGTTTGAGGTTTGTAAGTTAAAGGTCCGCCTGAAAGACGTGATGCAATGATGTGGTAGTTTTAGAGCCTTTCTCAGGTTTAATATTGCAGAATACTCAACTGCCCACCCCGTCTTAGGTTTTTGACACGTCGATGTCGAAGTCTACGTACCTCTTGCGAGATTGCGCCTAGCGGGATCAATTGTTTAGAATTGCTTCTCGAAGACTGTGGTGGGTTCAATGTGCTGGGAGTTTTCCGCCAATGTTATCCTATTGTTAAAGATGGAGGAGCTGCCACTAATGCAGCTGGCTTTTAATCTGGTTGCCGTGTATGTAGCTATTTTCTTGCCAAGTATATCGAGTGATATAAGGTGGAGTACCGTGTTGAGCGCTGCCTTTGGGGTGGAACTTAGGACCCCGGTGAACATACATGCCGACCTTTGTACCTTCTCGAATTCCTTATGGTATGTTGTTTTTTCCAGTGCAGTCCACCAGACCAGCACTCAATACATCAGAATAGGTCTGACAATTGTAATTTATAGCCAAATAGTAAGCTTAGGGTTGTATCCCCATTTTTGCCCTAAGGCTTTCTTACAGGTGTAGAGAGCTATAGTTGCTTTTTTTTGTACGCCCGGTTGTATTGTCCTTCCAAGTTAGTTTCCTATCTAGTACAATGCCAAGGTGTTTGGCACTGGTAGGTTAGGTTAACCTGGTTCCAGCTAGAATGATTGGTCATGTTTCCGGGATCTTATGCTTCCTGGTGAATAGCATAAGCTCCGTCTTCCGGGGGCTTACTCCGAGATCATTGTGTTGTGTCCATTTGCACTGTATGGAGAATGCCGTAGAATACATACGGTCATTCAGTGTGGATAGGAACATGCTCGAGTTGGCAATAACTACGCCGTCTGCGTAGTCAATAACATCGAGGCCTTCTTTCTCCAGCTTGGTCAGAAATTCATTTGCAATTATATTCCAGGAAAGAGGGGAAAGGACCTCCCTTGAGGGGTACCTCTGGTAACTGATTTGAATGTTACCTGGCTGCCCCATTTAGAGTGTTGAGAGTAACTCGCCGATCACTCTATTAGAGTCCTCTCCACTTTTAAATTGTCTAACCCTTCCATTATTGCTTTTGAAGTGACGTTGTTGAAGGCGCCCCATATCTAGAAAAGCTACTTAAGTGTATTCTTCAGGATGGATTAATCTCTCAATTTTCCTCACCAGTATATGTATGTAAGGCTGCTTCGACAATCCTACCCTTGCAATAGGCGTGCATCGCTCTTTGCTTTGTTGAAGGGTCTACGACAGTCCTTGCGGAGGTTGCTTTGATTTGCGTTCCACCAGGGCGGGTACGAATTCTTCCTGATCTTGTGGATTACGCAGCTGTTTGCCCGTGCATTCTCCACTGTGATTGTCAGGATATCGAAAAACTTGTGTACATCCGAAGGGGATCGCGGATATTCACTTAATTATCAGGCCGACAATCCATGACGGATCTGAGCCTGGGCCATATCTGCCTTCAATCCTTGACCGTCCCAGGCACGCTGCTTCCAGTTATTAAGACCAAGTTGTCTTATATCCGCGATTACTTTGTCTTTTTACCGGAGGATGCTCGGAGTCGAAGACCTTCTTAGCTGAAGCGCAGGTGTTCATGCATTCGGTGTGGCCGAGCCAGTGCAATCGACAGATCTTTGCCTTCCGGACTATATCTACATCTTTGTACAGCTCGTAGAGTTCGCGGTTATGTCTTCTCCTCCATTCACCCTCCTCATAGGCAGAATTTTTTTTTTTCCCAAATTCTACAGATGATCTGATGCATGCTCCTACCAGAAGAGCTCTGATGGCGAGCAATCTGAGCCCTGTTGTTCTAAAGCTTTTGAATTGCTGTGCCGACTGCTTCGGTAATGGGCGGAGGGACTACTTCTGCGGCTGGAGTTAGGATTTCCTCTGTAAATACCGCTCTCTCTTGGTCATGCTCGTTAAATAACTGCTGGAAATGCTGCTTAAATACATCCAATATTCCCTGCGGGTCGGTGACAAGAATACCCTCGAAATTTCGAAGAGCCTGGGTGCCTTTCTTGAACCCTCCTGCAAGACTTTGCTTTGTCCCTAGAATTCTCGCAGCAGTTTTTTCTTCTCCCTACTTCTGGCTCGGTACTCCTTTTGGTACACCTCGTCGGTTGCTGCCTGTTTCTGCTCACACTCGCCATCATACGACGGGTTTCTTATCGGGGGTGGTAGGTAGCCTAAGGTTTTCTTGGCTACTTTCTAATGGCTGAGCGGCAATGCGTAGGCATACGGAAGAGCCTTTCGCTCATTTGCTCCCTATAGACTCTGGAAACCTCCGGTGTGCTCAGGCATCCAATGTCCAACCTCCTCATGGTGGATAGCTTTCTGACATTGGACAGTCGAGCTCTGAGAGTCGACGTCCGCCCCTCTGAATGTTCGCACATCCAGGATATTTATCGAATGTCTTGCGTCAATAAGCACATGGTCGATTTGGTTGGCCATTCGACCACCCGGAGATCGCCAGGTTGCTGAATTCGCTAGCGGGGAAATCTTGTGCTACATATCACCGCATTACTTTCCGATCTCTCCGCCAAAGGTCTTTTCCTTATAAATTTTGGCATGGAGGTCCCCGAGTGCGATTTTGACATCGTACTCCAAACGAGCTCTTCGGTAGGGGCGTTTGCACATATGAGGCTGATGTTGTTAAATCTGCCTTTGATACGGATTTTGTTCTTTCATAGCTTGTCTGTTTTTTACATGGGCGGATTGTTGGCCCGCCGCAAACCGCCAGTCTGTTGGAGTATTGTACCGCCATCTTGCCTAGGGCTATATCTGAATACATTCCTTCACCTCTCAGCAGTTTTGTAGAGGCTATCCAGAGAGCGCCGCGAGGAGGCTGTATGTCAACTTGACCCGGGCATTGAAACAGGGATCGTTGCTGGCATCTCGCCAGGGTGAGACAACAACAATTTTAACCGGAATTGGTTATCCGGAATTATGTTTTTATTCTCGGCCCATTTCGACAGAGCTCTGTGGATCACCTTTTCGAAGACCTTACCGATACTCGGAAGGAGACTTCTCGACCGGAGATTTTTCGGGTTAGGAGAGTCTTTGCCCCTCTTAGGGGATTGGTTAGACCACCGCCATTTTCCAGTGCACCGGATTATATGCATTATTCAGTGCATTGTTAAACGGCATGGTGTACGTCTCTATAGCCACTGGTGGAAGGTGCCTGAGCACAACATTGGGTATACCATCAGTAACCGCAGATTTTCTCTTTTTGAGTGACATGAAGATCAACTGGAGACCCTCCGTCGAAATGGGTAGTGGGTTAGCCCCTTCATTGGTGGCGGCCTTGTTTGCCGTGAAATAGTCACTGAACCTGGTAAAACTAAGGTTTTCGGATCTGCAATGTTCGATATCATTTCGTAGGTAGAAGTGGTGAAACAAGGCGCTGTTTTCCAAGTCGTGGTTCGGGCGAATGCTTTTATTCATCATGTACACTTCCTGGAAGCGGGGTTCTGACAAAACCCCCTGTAGTAAAATTGTCATGAAAAGCTTCTCGAAATTCGCCGTTCGGAACCGGCAATAAACTGAAGGTCCTTGAAGATGGGCGATTGAGGGAAGCGCGGCTCTGGTCCTTCATGGGCTGTAACGCCAATATACGTACATACACTTCCTGGAAGATAGCTCCCATGGTTGCCACTTTCTCCCGAGGATCATCGGTCACAAAGAAATCGTCGTCTAGGACAACTTAACCCTGTATACCCGAGCCCATGCTCTCCATGCAATAATACAAACCAATAAACAATTGCCACTAGACCAGGGGTGGAAGAACACACCTAGGCTATATAGGCCCTTTGTTTTGTTGCGAGGGAATAGAGCTCCTATTCATGGAAATATTTTGTACTTCTTACAAAATTAAAAAGATGAGTTAGCCTTATCCGCTTAACGTCAGTCAGGTCGTTAAGGATGTAGGATCCTAGGTATTGTTTCCTACTATGACAGAGGGCCGGACAGGCACAGAGCAGGTGTTGAATGGCCTAAACCTCCCTTCGTCTTCACAGCTCCTGCAGAAGTTATACGAGACTTCTCTAGTCTTTTTGCATGACTGCCAATAAGACAGTGACCAATGATGACACCAACGATTATGCTGATGTCAGATATTAGTCCCTTGCCTCGCTGTCGGTCAAGTCGTGGCTAGATTTGCCTGGCGATTAGCAGGGTATGCCCTTGGGTCTATTAAGTCGTGGCTAGATTTGTCTGGCGGTTAGCCAGGTATGCCCTTGGGTCCATCCCAGGTTCATCTCAGCCTAGTGGTGTACCAGCGTATGCCGTGTTAGTTCGTTATGTCGTTCCTGTTGCTGTGACCTGGTACCCATAAGTGGTGAATGTTAAACTAATCAGCCATATCGTTAAAAGATCGACGGCAGTTAAGGCTTACCTTGGATGTGTAGGCATAAGACTTCAACGATTTCAGGGCAGCTTGGCTGTCAGTTTCGCCTTACCCAAGACAAGACCTCCCTTATTGCTAGCAGCTCCGCCTGGAAAACACAGCAATGGTCTGGTAGTTTTAAGTCCTAACTTAGTTTTAATTGTTTGCAAAAGACTCCGCTACCCACCTCGTCCTTGGTTTTTTACCCTTCTATGTAAAAGTCCACGCAGCTCTGTGGGGTCCTGTGCCACTATAACTTGTCTACATTTCATATTAACCATAATCCTCACGTATGTCGTGCTGTTTACAAATGCAGGCCAGTCAAAGTTGGAAATATATTTATATTCGAAATCTAACTGATTTTGGATAAGCAATGTAGGTTTTGATAAAAAAGTACACTGGTAAGTCACAACACTAAGCCATTTCCAACACGCATGTCTTAAATTTCCTTCCTACGTTTTCAATAACTACTTTCCCACATTTTTATTCGTCCTTTATTCTCTAATTTATTTTCTAATTATAATCAAATATTTTTCCACCTTCTCAATGTATTCTGCATATGTATGAAAACACCTACATAAATAAGAACAATTTAACTAACTAATAAACCTGCTTGATAATAAAACTGAATATATTTATTTTTTATTACACTTTTATTTTTGAAAAAAAGTGCATTCAAAAACCAGCTCCAGAAGTTCATTACAACAGCCCATTTAAGATACTCCTTGAAATTCGAACAAAATTATTAGAAAGATAAACCGATACAATAACCGCTTTTTTTTATCTATGTGTGGTATTAAAATAGTATCTACTATAGGTTCAGTAAATATAAACATTAAAATGAAGTAATAATAGTCAATTTGAGTGAAATATATTTTAGTGTAAGAGTGGATAAGCACAGAAATTATAGGCACGTATCCTTAGGCTGAGACTGTCCTTGAATGTATGTATATTTCATATCTTTTTGTTCTTACTTTAGAACCTTCCGAATTCGTTTGCCTCCTTCCTGAATCTACATATGAGTAGAAAAAAACTATACAAGTTACGGAACTTTATATTAAATCAATTTTGTTTGTCTTTTAGACTATATTGGTGAAATGGAATGGTCAAAAATTAGAGAACAATTTGGTTAAAATTAGATCACAAAAATCGAATTACAGTAATTTTCTTTAACTGTTTTATTTTTATTTAAATTTAATTAATCAATTTAATTTATTCGTTTAAAAATCGGCAATATTCAAAAAGGATACATGATTGAGTTATAAATGAATAAAATTAAAGTATTTAGAGTAAACATTAGGTAAATGCTTGTAAAATGTCTAAAATACCTCAGATAAACTAAAATCACACAAAACAATGATTAGATCAACAATACACCGAAACACACACTTAGATGCTTATCAAGCGTGCATATTGTATTGTATTGAGTTGCAAATGAGTCACCGCTGTTCCACACGTTTAAAGGCGAGCACTGCGTAAGTACATAAATAGTTGTAGCCATTTATTACTTATGAGTTTGTATAAGCTAAGAATTGGGATAGCTTTCATTTTATTTTCAAGTTTAAAGTTTTATTTTATTTTGTTTTATGGGCGAAAATAAATTCCACTATCTTATCTGTTTTGATAATTGGAAAACTATCTAAAATTGCCTAAAGACTAATTTTATAATACTCTAAGAAAAGGATTACTAAACGCTTTTCATTGTTTGCTAAACCTGTCACGTAGTTGCAAGCTTAGTTATATATAAAAAAAAAAAGCGAAAAAACAATAACTATAAGAAATACAATATTAATTTTACGAAGGACTCTAGATTTAAACATATTTTTATTAATTCTTTTCCCCAAGATCATTTTGCAGCAAGTGGTTACTACTAAGTATTCAACGTCATATTAAATACAAGATACATAATTTAGAAAAAAGAGGTTTTCTTTTTCTAAGCGCTTAATGTAGATGTTAAACACCTAGTGAATCTGTAAGGCGAGACTTTTAACCAAGATTTTTTGTAAAAACCCAAAACCATAAATAACGAAAACAAGACAAAACAAAACAAAAAAAAATAATATTAATTATAAAATGTCATATAAAGGGGTTAAAAGCTAGGACTATGCTTATGCTAAATAGAAAAAACACATTGCGAACCACAAATCCAATTGTTTTTTTTAACACTCATTCACCCTTTATTTAAAATCAAATTTTTTCGCATTTATAGAAAATGATGTATTTAATATAAGATAGAGTATTTGTATGTAAAAAAAAACCAAAAACGTAATATAAAAAAATAATTCTTGTGTAGAATAGACGTGTCGATAACCCCGCTTCCACGGCGAGCAAAATACATGTCATGCTTTTAAAGCACCTTAGTTCGAGGATAGAAGAATAATAGAAACATGTGGTAGAAAATAAAGACAATCACTAATTCTTTATTTACAAAAGTAAAAGGACATTTTTGGATTTATTTTTAAATTTCTAGCAAATGTCCACGTTTTCGTTTGAGTTCATTAAAATCTAACCATGTCTATCGGTGGGCTATATGAACTCTTTTATGTAAGACGATGTAAGCTAGATTCTACATATGGCCGAAGAAATTATTTTAATCGGTAACAGGATGTTAAATGTAAGGAATGCAATTATGTGTTTATTTGTAAACTAAAATGTAAGTTAAAAAAGGTGAATAAATAGTATTTGGAGAAATCGATATTTAGAAAACCAGTGTATTGTCTAACAATAGCAAGAGTAACGCTTTTTACGTTTTACTTTCGAATGTCCTTCAGTGAGTGAATTGCGAAATAGACGGACGTGTTTTCTACATCGAGTGCCGAGTTTAGTGTATTCCACCGACAGAGACCATATAACCTATACCATAGGTTAGGTTAGGTTGACGTGGTAGGCATAAGTCACACTTAGGCCGAAGCCGGCCCATTGTAATACCACCTGGCTCAGGTTACCCTGATCCGCTATCTGGGAACCAACCGGTGCTTCTAATAAAGCGGTGGAGTTGAGCTATTTTTCAGTTTGCTAGCTCACTTAGTATGTCCAAGGAGGGCGCGCCGAGGTGAATCCTGCGATTCGCAAAAGAGGGACATGAGCAGAGGAGGTGGTGTATTGATTCCTCCTCCTCCTCGCCCATGCAGCCGCGACAGAAGTCATTGTAGGGTAGCCCCAGTCTGGCGACGTGTTTTCCAATGGTGCAGTGACCTGTAATGACACCCACTAGAGTACTTAAGGTTGCCCTTTTGGTTGCCAACAGGTCCCTGGTTCATCCTAGGTTTAACCTAGGCCACAATTGATTGGAGATAAAGCCGATATTGCTCTCATTCCATTCGAGGTTGGTTTCCTCTATGGTTTGAAGCTTTTTCATGTGCTTTACCCTACTTCTTGGTGTTTCTAGGTACCCGAGGGTAGGTAGGCTGAGTGTGCTTGACCCTAACTTTGCGAGTTCGTCGGCCGCACGGTTTCCTGGAATATCCCTATGCCCGGGAACCCACAGTATTTTAATATTGAACTGTTCAGCCATCTCATCCAGAGATAGGCGAAAGCTAAGAGATGCCTTTGATTTGTGGGTTAGCGCTGCCAGGGATTTTATCACAGATTGCCTATCCGTACAATTGATAACATCCTTTGTGGATATTACATTGATCCTGAGCCTGATACACACTACAGTAATTTGGGAGTCTAAATGATAGGTTGAGGTTAAGTTCCTTGGAGAAGACCCCCTGCCTACACCCGACTCCATCTTAGAGCCATCGGTGTAGAGGAAGATCGAGTCCTTTGGTATAACTTTCCCTTCAGCCCATTTCTCCCTGGATGGAAAGACAAATTCGAACTTCCTGGTGAACAGATTCTGCGGGATGATGTAGTCAGTGTCCATGGGTACTTTGAAGTGTTTTAGAATAGTGGTGTGGCCTTTTTGAGATGTGGGCCATTTTCTGATGCTCCTCATCCTTAGGGCCGCGCATGCAGCAACTTTCTTGCTGAAAAGGTTTAATGGTGGAAGATGTAGTAGAACATTTAAGGCCTCCGTGTGGGTTGATCTGATCGCTCCGTTTATATATAAGCTGGCCGATCTTTGTACCTTCCCCAAAAGGTTACGATTGACTGCTTTGTCCAGAGCAGTCCACCAGACTACGACGCCATACAGGAGGATAGGCCTTATGACTGCTGTGTAGAGCCAGTACATAATGCTTGGTTGGAGACTCCACCTCCTGCCCACTACTTTCTTACAGCTGTAGAGGGCAACAGTTACTTTCTTGACCCGATCAAGAATGTTGTGTTTCCAATTCAGCCTCCTGTCAAGGACTAGGCCTAGATGTTTAGCCTGTTCTTTGATTGTTAGTAGGGTTCCACCCAGCCTCGGTGGGTTGAGGGGCGGAATTTTATACTTGTTAGTGAACAGTACTAGATCAGTCTTCTTTGGGTTCACCCCAAGTCCACAGTACCGTGTCCAGGTTTCTACTGTATGTAGTGCACTCTGCATAAGGTCGCATAGAGTGGTGGGAAATTTTTCCAATGTCGATCACAGCGTACCCTTCCTGTTCAAGCAACAGCAGTAGTTCGTTGACCACCACGTCACAGAGGAGAGGGGAGAGTACTCCACCCTGTGGTGTATCTTTGCTAACCATTCTGGTTGAGACGGCACCAGCAAAGTTGGCTTTGACAACTCTTTGTATTAGCAGCTGTCGTACCAGTTTTATCACTGATCCCGTAACACTCAGATCAGACAGCGCCTTAATGACAGCCCATGGTTCAACATTGTTAAAGGCGCCCTCATTATCGAGAAAGGCGACTAGAGTGTATGGCTTACTTTCCAGTGACCTATCTATTTTACTGACCAATGAGTGGAGTGCTGTTTCCACCGATTTGCATTTGTTGTAGGAATGATGGTTATCCGACGGCCTTCCTGAGATGCAGCTGTACCGGATATGTGCGTCTAAAATCTTCTCTAGAGTTTTTAATAGAAAAGTGAGTCTAATAGGCCTTAAGTCATTTGCATACGTGTGGGAGCTTTTGCCTGCCTTGGGTATGAAAATGACTTTGGCTACCTTCCACTTGCTGGGATGTAGGAAAGGGTGAGGCAACTATTATATATAACCACAACCCAGGGGAGGATGATATCTGTTACCTGCTGGAGCTCAGCTGATATGATCCCATTCGGTCCCGGAGACTTGTAGGGTTCAAAGCTCTTTATGGCTCTTTACTATACCATAAGTAAAGAGCCCTTCTGCAGTTTTATTAAACATTTATCGTATTTCTTCTTTTTTCTGTTTTTTTTTTTTTTTGAAGGTGAGAGATTTCAGCAAAGAAATAAAAACAAAGGAAGTATGTGCGTTTTACGCTCGCCTCTCCTCGAGCGTAAGCTCAAAAACCAATTCAATAGTTTTCCAGCCGGATTCCCTTCTCTCTCCGCCAAAACTCGCCATAGACAACAACCTTGCAATATTATTTCACAGCCAGTTTCACATCCAATTCCAATGAACCCGAGCTTCCCATAGAATACAGTCGCGTCTCAAAAAAGTGACCCACTTATAAATATACCTTTTCAAGAGACTATTAACCCTAGAAGGGTAACCTTTGTCGATTCGACGAACATGAATTTTATTTTTTTAGTTTTCTCCTTAGTCCTCTCACTGATAGGATCCTCTTTTCGTGTAACCCTAGCCATCTCTAAGTGCTTCTAGTGTGTGGACGTACGGTAGTGTACCTGCTTGGGTAAGTGCAATTTTTATTGGAAAACGGCGCAAATGTTCGTCGAAACGACGAAGGTTACCTTTTATGTAACTTTCAGTGCACGATCAGATTTTTAATAAGCAAATTAACGCCATGACTGGTGACGACCGGGTTGGCTGTTGCGGCCGCCTTCCGGATCGCCGTTTATGTGCAACATTGCGTTGATAATGCAATATACTGCACATTGTGTTTCTTGCAAGGGCATCATAAAATGGCGAAGATCGGAGCGAGCTGGCTACTATGCGAAACGGGCAGTAGAGTTAGGCCAGGCGCAAATTGAGACACGTATAGCGCGTGTGAGGTGGCGCAGCGTGACGCATTTTTTTGTAAACTACAGAATTCAATAGAACGGCGCAAATTGGCAAACACGTGTGACGTGCCGCGACCCGCGCTAGCCGACCGATGCGCGGCGCAGTAGTCGAGACACAGTTTCACGTGCCATTCTCTCGCGTGTGGTTCTTGGTTTTGGAGAAATGGCAGATGAAAAATGAATAGAGGCAGTTAGGGTTCATAAAGAACTATATGATACCCAATGTGCCAACTATATGATACCCAATGTGCCAACTATATGAAAACAAAATTATGAATTGACCACTCTTATGCGTTCGATGTGCGAGTACCTGCGTCTCAATTTGCGAATCATCACGCTACGCGTTTGGCACGTAGGCGTCATGTCACCTCACACGCGCTATACGTGTCTCAATTTGCGCCTGGCCTGAGGACTATTCTTTAGCAGTTAAGTTCATTTGCATTTGGAACGGCACCAAAATAAAGCGAAGGTATTTCCGTAAATATAATAGAGGGAAAACTCGTAGTGCCATGGATGTAGAAACGGTTAGAAGTACCAATTTTACCCACTAATCTTAGATCTTGTATTGAAAAAAAATATCCTCGAAAATAAAGAACCGTTAAGGGAGCACAACGCTACTGTAACAAAAATTTAAAAAAAAACCGGCCAAATGCGAGTCGGACTCGCGCACGAAGGGTTCCGTACCATCTGTATATATAAATATGAAAGAGACTATGTATGTACTATCTTCATGATGAGATATAATTGATCATCAAAGTGTCCATTGAATTCAAATCAATTATCTTACTTGACAGCAACGATGTGAAAAGCTGAATAACAGTAATGAGAAATATGGGAAAAAGGTTTGCAGCTAGGATTAATTCATCAAAGACACAAACGAGATCAAAACTGGGAAGTTTGCTACTGGTTGTGGGATATTGTCGACTACATTTAGTTCAGTATGTGACCAAGGGGATTTTTTGGAGTAAAATCATGTCTGTTGTATGGGAGCCCCCCTTAAATATTCATTTTGTTCTGTTTTTAGTATTTGTCGTGGTAGCGGCAACAGAAATACATCATCTGTGAAAATTTCAACTATCACGGTTCATGAGATACAGCCTGGTGACAGACGGACGGACGGACGGGCGGACAGCGATGTCTTAGTAATAGGGTTCCGTTTAACCTTTGGGTACGGAACCCTAACAAGAAAAATTTGCAAATATTGTCCGTAGACACAAGGACGCATGACTAAGTCAACGTGCAATAAATGTGATGTAAGCAAATGTGGAGAGCATAAAGTTGAACTCTGCAGTAAATGCTCGAAATAATTTTGTTTATTTTTTACTTTTATTATGTTTTGTTGTACCAACAATTATCTGTTAAATTCCTACTTGCTTTTATTAAAAAAATATATTTATAATAACAAACAAAAAAAAAAACAAGCCATCTCAAAAATGCAAGCTCATGTGAAGTGCTCTTCACAAAGTTGACCTCTGCGACAAATGACCAAATACTTTATTTTCGTTTTTTATTTTTAATGTGTTCTGTTAACTAGTGAATAAACTTTTGAGTTCCCACTTCTTTTTACAAAAAAAAACAAAAATGCATTTTTATTAAAAATTCAAAAACCAAGTGATCTCAAAAACAATGGCTCCAAAGACTGTTTCGAAAATAAAAACTTAAGAATTAAAAAAAGGACAATTTTTTTTACGTTTTCTTTATAAACAACACCTAATAAACAACAATTATTTTACTTCACAAGAATAACTTAATAACTTTTCTTTAAAAACGAAGTTAAATATCACTTCGTCGAATCGACGCATGGTTACCTGTAACGTACTAAAAAATAAGGTTACCTTTCCAGGGTTAAACAACTACATGGCCTTAACAAAAAGAACAACAAATACCGCCACAACCACGACAAAAACAACAACAAACCTCACAACCAGTACAGCGTCGACCCCAGCGTGCGCAAATATCCCACCCTCCACACGTTATTATAACCTCCTAGGGGAGGTCAGACTCAGAATCCATTACCGCGTTCAACAAGGCAACAATACACAATACACAAACACATAATTGAAATTGTAATTCCACCCATAAAGGAAATTTCATTTGTTTTGTATTGTTGTAAAATTCATTTTCTTTGTTGTTGTAAAATTCATTTTTTGGTCTTTTGGTTAAAAAAAAAGAACAAAGAAAGGAAGAACAAAGGACTGAAAATTGGGTTAATAAAAAGAGAGAAGTGAATCCGAAAAACTGGTGTGTTTATGACAAAAAAAAAAGGAAAAATCATCTTTTTTTTTGAAGGTGTGCGGTTCAACAAATGGTCCTTCGAGCCGGATTATAAAAACCAAAAAAAAAAACATCACGGGGTGCAGAAGTGCATAACAATACATATATAATAAAACTGTTTATTGCGAGTTTTGTGCCAAAACCTCCACTCACGCGCCGCGTTAAAACAACTTTGCGTTATCTATTTTCTCGCGTCGTGCAAATATACACAAAAGATATACATACATCTATATAAGGACCACAGGTGGATACCACCATTGCGCGGATTATGCCGAATTTAGAGGGGCCAAGATACAGCCGTAGACTACTTTTAGCCAATGTAGTCATATCCGCAGGGGAGAAGGGAGCGAACAAACAGAGCAAAGAAGTTGATCGCGTTTAACTTGACAAACGCCAGCTTCGATCTCTGTCCCTGCTCAATCCAAGTTGACACACAGCCTCCGCGTGGCCTCCCCTGGATAGCTATCCCGCTGCGACCATTCTGTGTGACTTGGTTGTCTTATGTGACACCGAACTCATTTTCCGCAACCATATTGATAGCGTTATCAGCAGACCAAACTCTGCGCTAGGTTTTGTGAAACGTTAAACAAAGGATTTTTCAAACCCTTACGTCACTAAATCCCTTTACCAAACATTTGTAAGACCCATATTAGAATATGCCAGCCAGGTCTGGTCTCCCGATCAAGATACACATTCGAAACGTATTGAGAGCGTCCAGCGGAGGTTTATCCGTTTTGCTCTACGGGGACTTCCATGGGCTGACAGATATAACCTGCCCCCTTATGAGCAGCGCTTGAACTTGCTGAATATGCACTCACTTGAAAAACGGAGGAATGTCGCCGACATAACCTTTGTGCATCAGCTCTTAACAGGTAAAATTGACTGTCCAGAGCTGCTTGAACTAATTTCACTAAACACTAACCCGCGCACTTTGAGGTCAGTGCCTCTCTTCCACTTAAAGTTTCATCGCACGAACTATGGACGTAATGAGCCAATGTCTCGTATGTTACGCGCGGCGAATGACTGCCATCTCTTTGACTTTCAGTATAGCAAAAGCACTCTTAAGAACGCCCTTTATTCCCCTTCCTCCTTATTATAACCATTTAGCTGTAAGTAATATTGTAAATGTACGTACATTTTTTGTTTTTTTTTTTTAAATCTATATTATTGTTGAAGCTAATTGCTTGTATTAAGCTAATAATAAATAAATAGAAATAGAAATAGAAATATACTGGCACCCGCCAGGCAGTGAACCAATGTGTGCAGCGACCCGACCCCTTGTTCCTGGGGAAAGAGGAACCTGGCCCTCCAGGTTGGGCGTTGCGCTTAGGGCTAACATCCCTATCGCTTAAAACAAAAATTTTCTTCAGAGACAACCAATAGCCTCGGATACAGACGGATTACATATTGACGACCCCCGCAAACGTCAAAAACGAAACGAATTTCGGTTCTGCACCTGGAACGTTAGGTCCCTTAACAGACCAGGTGCAGCCGAACAACTGGTCAACTCTTTGGACTGCTATAAGGCAGACATTACCGCGCTCCAAGAAGTGCGATGGGATGGGCCAGGCAAGAAGCGGATGAAAAACTGTGATATATACTACGGAAACTGCTACAGAGAAAATAAACAACGCTTATTCAGATGCGGATTTGTTGTTCGAGGCAGACTCAGGGAAAAAGTCTTAAGCTTCCAGTATGTAAGCGAACGCCCCATAACTATCTCCATCAAGGCCAATCTCGGCAATATAAGCTTACTATGTGCCCCCGCCCCCACAGAGGAGAAAGATGACCGACATAAAGACGACTTCTATGATCTCCTTGGCAGAACGTATGCGCAATGTCCAGCTATGACACCAAAATCGTTCTAGGAGATTTCAATGCGAAGCTGGGTAAGGAAGCTATCTTTGAGCGGGTCATTGGAAAGCACAGCCTACACAACACCACGTCAGAAAACGGACTAAGGCTAGTGGACTTTATGGCGGGACATAACCTGGTA
This sequence comes from Eumerus sabulonum, assembly GCA_951905685.1. NCBI lineage: Eukaryota > Metazoa > Arthropoda > Insecta > Diptera > Syrphidae > Eumerus > Eumerus sabulonum. The sequence goes on from OX645064.1 coordinate 43,837,528, forward strand.
GTAGAAAGTACTCGATTCCCACACCCCAACATCCATAAGGGTACCTGGCGGTCTTTCGATCAATCGACAACCAACCAAATTGATCATATTGCGATCGACGGCAGACACTCCTCCAGCATCCTAGATTTCCGAACCATTCGAGGAGCCAACATCGACTCGGATCATTACCTTGTTGCAGCCAAGGTACGGATGCGAATTTCTCGGAACCAACGGAGTCGAGTAAGAACACCAATATTTAACGTCGGAGAGCTGCAATCGCAGGAGACGCAGCGATTGGCAAGAGTTATTCTGCGTTTTATCTCAGCGCTGGTTTCGTTGCTGTTTGTCACTATCGAGCCAAGGTAGACGAAGTCCTTGACTACTTCAAAAACATAGCTGCCGAAGGTGACGTTCTGACCAAATTGTCGGTGTGGTGCGTCTTTCTTGGATGACAGCATATATTTGGTCTTGTCCCCATTTATCCTTAGACCCACTTTCGCCGCTCCTGCTTCAATGCTTGCGAACGCCTTATTGACGTCTCGCTTTGTCCAATAACGTCAATGTCATATGCGTAGGCAAGCAATTGTGTGGACTTGAAGTAGATCGTACCTCTCGTATTGGCCGCAGAGTCCCGCACGATCTTTTCAAGAATAATGTTGAAGAAATCACATGACAGTGCGTTACCCTGTCTAAAACCTTTTTTAACATCAAAGGGGTCGGTTAGTTCACCTCCGACCTTAATGGAGCAGCGAGAGTTCTCCATAGTCATCCTGCACAGTCTGACGAGTTTGGCAGGAATGTTAAAACATGACATGGCTCTGTATAGCTCGTCTCTATAAACACTGTCATACGCGGCTTTAAAGTCGACGAAAAGAAGATGCGTGTCGATCTGGAGTTCATGGGTCTTCTCCAAGATCAGCCGTAGTGTAAATATTTGGTCTATCGTGGATTTTCCTGGCCTGAAACCACACTGGTAGGAACCTATCAGATTGTCCACGAACCGTTTCAGGTACTTACTCAGTTCGGCAGAGAGGATCTTGTACGCGATGTTCAGGAGGCTTATCCCTCTGTAATTGGCGCAGTCATAGGGGTCTCCTTTCTTATGGACCGGGCAAACGATACTGAGATTCCATTCATCGGGCATGCGTTCTTCCGACCATATCTTGCAGATGAGTTGGTACATGTTCGTAACCAGCTCATCGTCAGCTGCTTTAAACAGCTCCGTGGGGAGTCCATCTGCTCCAGCAGCTTTATAAGACTTAAGTTTCGATATCGCTATCTTAACATCGTCTAGGTCGGGTGGACGGGATTCTCCTTCGTCTTCGTCCATTGTGAATGGTTCACTCTGCCTGACGGCGGCATTTTGACTATCATCGCCGTTATTCAGTCTACAGAAGTGGTCCTTCCACAATCTCAGCATCGACTGTGACTCCACTACTAGTTGTCCGTGCTCATCCCTGCAGGCTTCTGCTCTGGCTTATAGCCTTGGCATGTTCGTTTTACTTTCTGGTAAAATTTTCGAACGTCGTTCCTGCAGTAGCATGCCTCCATCTCCTCCATCTCGCGCTTCTCGTGCTCCCTCTTTTTCCTTCTCAGAAGCGCATGCTCCTCCCTCCTTTTCTGTTCATAGAGCCCGCGGGCAGCTCTCGTCCGTCGATTCAATGTGGCCATGCATGCATTCTGTTTCTCTACATGGGCCTGTCTGCACTCATCATCAACAAACCAGGGGTTTCTCGACGGTGGTGGCTCGAAACCGAGCATATCTGAGGCGGCCTCTCTAATGGCTTTCTGACAACGACTCCATTGCTGTTCTATGGTTTCTGCAGATTGCATCGGGACCTGAGAGAGCTTGAGGGAGACTTGATCGGCGAAGGTCCTGGTCTCAAGATTGAGTAGTAGAGCCCTCTCTCGAAAAACTAAGGTTTCCCTCTGCAAAACCTTAATCATCCCGGTCCTCCTCTACGGCGCTGGGGCTTGGACGTTATCAAAAGCGGATGAAGAGGCTCCTGGACGTTTCGAGAGGAAAATTCTGCGTGCAATCTTTGGTCCCGTTTGTGTAAACGGAGAATGGAGGAGGAGATTCAAAGAAGAACTGTACGGGCTGTACAGCGACATCGGCCTGGTTAGACGTCTTCGGATCCAACATGTCTAGGCCATGTAGAGCGAATGGACATCAACGCTCAGGCCCGAAGAGTCTTCGACTCCAATCCCGAAGGACGACGCAGCAGAGGACGACCGCATTTAAGGTGGCGCGCACAGGTGGAAGGGGACCTCAACCAACTGGGCGTGCGGCACTGGAAACGGCTGGCCAAAGATCGGGCCGGCTGGAGAGGCTTGACGGTTAAGGCCCTGGTTCACCCCGAACTGTAGCGCCATCAAAAAGAAGAAGAAGAAGTCACATCCGCAGTGCTTTATGCATCGCCAGTTTGGGCCGGAGCTATGAAGGTGACTTCATACAAAAGAAGGATTTCAGCAGTAAGCCGATTATGTGCTCTAGGAGTAAGCAGCGCTTATCGCACAACCTCGGAACACGCGGCCTGCGTCATAGCGGGTATGTTACCTATTGATATACTCGCGAAAGAACTGCAGGAAAAGTTTGTAGCGAATAGACAGGAGGAACGGCTAACTCATGCAAAAGCAAACACAAGAGGAAGAAGTAGAAGCCTAGCTGAGTGGCAACAACGCTGGAACCTCTAAGGGCCGTTTGACTTATCGCCTTATCCCGAGCATAGAGGCTTGGATGAACCGCAGACATGGTGAAGAAAACTTCTACCTCACCCAATGCCAAACACATATGCCAGGAGTTAGGCGGACTAGAGCGAGAAAAAAGAGCAAGTAAGAAAACGCCAACAGAGTGGAAGCGAGCGACTACGCAGCTGTACAGCAAAATGTACCGACGCAAATGAACAGACCGGCAGACATACGCAGATACATGCATCCACAAGGGCAAGTAAACATATAACAAAGCACGTACACTTGACACGCAGACGAACATAACGAATTCAACGAAGTCACTTACCGCTCGTCGCTGCTGGAAGCTCTGGACAACATACCGGCTACTTCTACAACCGTCGCCAACGTGCCACAGACCGGAAAAAGGCATGAGGTGCGTCTTCCTAAAATAAACTTGCCCTCCTCTGCGGGTAGTTATGAAACCTGGAGATCCTTTCATGACGTTTTCCACTCGCTGGTGCATAGTGACCCAACACTAACTGAAGTCGAAAAGCTGCATTATCTGAAATCCAGCATCACTGGTGAGGTGATACTCACCAATAGATACGACCACAAAAGGGTATTAGTCAACACGCAATTAAGGTTGTTCTTCACCCAGCCAGTCTCCAGTGTTGAAACATCGAAGAACCTGAAACAACTTCTAGATGTCTCCACTAAGTGCCTACACGCTTTAAAGAACCTAGAAGTGAAGACTGATAACTGGGACGTGGTCGTGATCTACGTTATTTTGCAAAAGTTACCACTTCTAGCTCAACAGCTTTGAGAAGAAAAACTCGGTTCTCAAAAGGAACTTCCTACCCTCACGGAATTTGTTAAATTCCTGGAGGCCAGATATCGAACTTTACAGGCCGCCGCTCAACAAACGCCAACACCCAGCCATAAAACTGAGAGCCAAGGAAGACAAGGAAAAAGGAATGCCTTCACAACAAGACCCAAACCGAAACGGCAATATAACTGTGGTGTTTGCAGAAAAGGACAGCATGCGCTTCGAAACTGCAATCAATTTCTAGCTTTGGAAGTGGATGGACGTCTTAATGTTGTAAGACAGCTTCACATTTGCGAAAACTGTTTAGCATACAGTCATCACACTCAACAGTGCCCAAGTCGCATATGTTGCTATTTCTGCAACCAGAGACACAACACTTCACTGCACAAAAACCTCAGTCCCAACTCACAACACAATAATCAATTTCACACTATGCCATCCCAATCAACATCACACAATATAATACAGTCCACTCATACACCATACACCAGCACCTCTCACCAGGCACACCAAATACAATCTCACCAACCCCACACATACACACAAGCACATCAGGTTTTAACTCAACCCCACACACATACGGCTGTCAACCTCAACGCACCAGCGTTTCAAAGCATCAACCCTCAACAGTTGCTGAACTTTCCACACCGACTTCAACACTGAACAACTTCCACACTCAACACCACCCAAACACACAAGTTCTGCTGGCGACCGCAATAGTAAAGGTAAGATCAGCTTCTGGAGACCTCATTTATCTACGAGCCTTAATAGATCCAGGTTCAGAAGCTAGCTTCATTACGGGAGCAGCAGTCCAGAAACTCAATCTGAAACCCAAACGGACGTTCATTGAAGTATCCGGGTTGGGGAAGGTCAGCAGCGGAACATGCCGAAACTTTGTAAATATTTCCTTTGGCTCACCACACTCCTACCAGGGGCACACCCGAGCTCTCATTTTCAGATCCCTGATTGGCCTTCTTCCGGCCCAAACCCTAGCCATCGAAAAATGGACACACCTAAATGGGTTGATACTAGCGGATCCAAATTACCACACACCTGCAGCGGTCGATATTTTGCTGGGGAGCAACATCTATGCAGAAATCCTCCTACCAGATGTCATCAGAGAACGTCAATTCACAGCGCCAGTCGCACAAAAGATAAAACTTGGGTGGATTTTATTCGGCAAGGTGCTTGTGGAAAATCAAAGGGTTAGAAGCTTTGTACAATCACTGGACCTCGATGCTCAATTAAGAAGATTCTGGGAGCTCGAGGAATTTCCTACCGAAAGATGCGAAACGGAGGAAGACAAAACTTGTGAACGACACTTTGTCGAACACACCAAACGACTACCCAATGGTCGTTACCAAGTCAGTCTTCCCTTCAAGGAAAATTCGCACCCAGCATTAGGAACGTGAAAAAATGGAGCACTTCAACGGTTCTATATGTTGGAAAAAAGGTTTGAGAAACATCCAGCTCTAAGGGAAGAATACCGAAAATCTATGTCAGAATACATAATGCTTGGCCATATGAGTGAGGCAGAAAACACAGAGGAGCTGACGACGAAACCTTACCACTATTTCATCCCCCATCATGCGGTAATCAAAGAATCAAAACCCAGTTCCACCACAAAATTGAGAGTCGCGGTGAGAGCACCGTGGCGCAGTGGGTAGTGTGCTGGCCTCTGACACGGGATCGAATCCCGACACAGCCATGTCATCGAACGTGTTTTCACGGTGTTTCCCCTCAGCAGGGTTCTAACAAAACCCCCTGTAGTAATTGCCATGAAAAGCTTCTCGAAATTCGCCGTTCGGAACCGGCAATAAACTGCAGGTCCCTTTCAACTGTGGGAAAATTAAATCACACACAACATGGGTGATTGAGAGAAGCTCGGCTCTGGTCCTTCATGGGCTGTAACGCCAACATACATACATTCGACGCGACCTTCAAACCATCTTTTGGCTCTTCACTGAATGACCACTTGATGGTGGGACCAAAGATCAACGTGCAAGATGTCATTCTTCGTTGGAGGAGATATCGTATTACATTCACCGCGGATATGGAAAAAATGTATCGTCAAATTAGGGTAAACATGAAGGATACAGACTACCAACTCATCCTTTGGAGATAACCCACAAACACCAATAAAAACTTATCGCCTGGAAACTGTCACCTTCGGAACAGCTTCAGCACCTTGCCTGGCGATTCGAATTCTCCATAAACTGGCAGAAGATGAATTGGTCAATTACCCTTCTGTATCATCCATTCTACGCGATGACACATATGTAGACGACGTCATCACTGGAGCAGATACAATTGAAGCAGCCCTAAAAATGTGAGACGAAGTGATGAAAGCCTTAGCATCTGCAGGATTTAACTTACGCAAGTGGATCAGCAACAACGAAAAACTTTTGCAGGACATTCCCAAGGAGGACCGCGAGGTGGACTTCTCATTACCGTTCGAAGAAGCAAACCTAGTAAATGCACTGGGAATGAAATGGTTACCGGTAGGTGATTTTTTTACTTACCAGGTGACTCCATGTCAAGAAAACAACATCACGAAGCGGTTGGTTCTCTCAGCAATTGTTAAGTTGTTTGATCCACCCGGCTGGCTATCCCCAAGCATCATCAAGGCTAAAATTTTAATGCAGGATCTCTGGATACGAGGACTAGAATGGGACACACCATTACCCAAAGAAGTTCACCAACAATGGACCACGTTTCAGAGGGAACTTCCATCGATTGAAAAATTCAAACGAGAGCAGGTAACATCAATCTGGAATTACATGGATTTTGTGATGCTTCACAAAAGGCATATTCTGCTGCCACCGCAAATGGCATATTCTGCTTACCTCCGCGTGCTGGACAACAACAAAGTTCATATGCATCTCCTCATGTCCAAAACCAAAGTGGCTCCTTTAAAGACTGTCACACTGCCACGTTTAGAGTTGTGCGGCGCTGTTTTGTTGGCCAAACTATACCAGGAGACGACCAAAATCCTACGCCTAGAAGGCTGTAAGACATTTGCTTGGACGGACTCCGAGGTGACACTATGTTGGATCAAATCACCTCCATCCAGTTGGCAAACTTTTGTCCAAAATCGAGTGGCTCAAATACAATCACTCACGAGCACCGACATATGGAGGCACACACCATCCGCACAGAATCCAGCAGATATAGCTTCGCGTAGCATTTTCCCATCCAAGTTGCTAGATAACAATCTATGGTGGAATGGTCCATCATACTTCCTGGAACGCTGGGTTTTTACATGTCCTACGCAACCCAACATTCTGGAGATTGCAGAAGAAAGGCGAACAAAACAAATACACGTCGCGTCCAATCAACCAGTTCCCATCAGCGAAGCAATCCACAAGTACTCGAGCGCCAATAGAGTGACAAGAGTACTCGCTTACTGCATGAGGTTCGTCTCAAATCTCCGCAAGGAACCTATGAATAGAAACCTATGCCCACTTTCCCCTTTGGAACTCTGGACTACAACGCTGGCAATCGTTCGGATCGTCCAACGTGAAATGTTTACAACAGAGGAGAAAGACAACACCGGAAATTTGAAGGGCCTAAAATCCTTAAATCCATTCGTCGATAAACAGGGGATTTTACGAGTCGGCGGTAGACTTCAACACGCGGACCTTCATTTCGACCAAAAACATCCCATAATTCTTAAGGCTACACATCATTACACAAAACTAATTATCAGGGAGGCACACGAGAAAACCCTACACGGAGGAGTACACAAAATAGTTCGTTACCTGCGTCAAAGGTTTTGGATTTGTGGCATCAAAAACGCCGTCAAGAAATGCGTCCATGTTACAGGTACAAACCGAAGCCGATGGCTCAGCTGATGGGGAACCTACCTGCTCCTAGAGTAAGAGCTTCGAAACCATTCACACATATAGGAAAAAATGTTAAACAACTGAAGGGCTACTTTGCCATCTTTGTATGCCTGGCCACAAAGGCAGTACATATTGAAACGGTCAGTGACCTTACAACACAAGCTTTTTTGGCAGCTTTCAAGAGATTTACAGCCAGAAGGGGCTTGTGTTCCCACACGTACTCGGATTGCGGCACCAATTTTGTCGGAGCAAATACAGAGCTTCATAGGCTTCTCAAGACCGCACAGTTGGACTGGGAGACATGCGCTGAACAATTGGCCAACGAGGGAACGACATGGCACTTCAATCCACCGGCATCCCCTCACCTTGGAGGATTGTGGGAAGCCGGAGTGAAATCCATAAAGCTCCTTCTCAAAAGAGTCGCCGGCAACCAGTTTCTTACATTTGAGGAACTCAGCACACTGTTAAGTCAGATAGAAGCCTGCTTAAATTCACGACCTCTGTGCCCTGCATCGGAGGACATCAATGATCTGCAGGCCTTAACTTCAAGTCATTTTCTTATCGGGGGTCCACTTGTCACTCCATCACAACCCGAGTACGATACTGACAAGACCAGGCACTGCGACAGATGGCACAAAGTTCAAGCACTTATTCAGACGTTTTGGAGAAGATGGAGTACCGAATACCTCACGCGTTTACAACAGCGACCATCCGCGTATCCTAGCAGCTGGCTGGACTTGTAAAAGATAGTGCCTTCCCTGTTGACACCTGCCCGTCGCACTATCTGCTCCAGCACCAGGTTGAAGAAGTCACATGACAGCGCATCTCCTTGCCGAAATCCGGTGCATGTTTCGAATGGTTCGAGGTCCTAGAACCGAGTTGCACGGTGCATCGCGTGTTTTTTAGCGTGGCGCGACACAACTGGATCAGTTTTACCGGGATCCCGAATTCGGCCATCGCCCCAAACAGTGCTTAACGATGAATGCTGTCGTATACGGCTTTGAAGATTTGTCGAAATGTGAAAATTTGGTCTATAGTCGATTTGCCGGGCCGGAAGCCGCACTGGTAGCTGTCGATTAGTGCGGTGTAAAATGGCTTTAAACGTTCACACAATACGCTGGACAGGATCTTGTATTGGACATTGAGCAGGGATATACCTCTATAGTTCTTGCAAGAGGTAGGATCGCCCTTTTTTGTGGATGGGACAAATAGAGCTGGTATTCCAGTCGTCGGGCATGCTTTCATCTTCCCAAATTCTGCAGATGATTTGATGCATGACCCCTACCAGGACATAGCCGCCAGCCTTGAAGAGCTCTGATGGCAAGCCATCTGAACCTGCGGCCTTTAATTCTTCAGCTTCTGAATAGCTGTGCCGACTTCTTCGATGCTGGGTGGGAGGATTAATTCAGCGGCTGGAGTTGGGATTTCCTCGGTCCCTACCACTCTCTCTTGGTCATGCTCGTTAAGCAGCTGCTGGAAATGCTGCTTAAATACATCCACTATTCCCTGCGGGTCGGTGACATGATTACCCTCGCAGGTTCGAAGAGCCTGGGTACCCTTTTTGAAGCCTCCTGCAAGGCCTTTGGCTTTCTTGTAAAAGCCTCGTGTTTTATTTTTATCCCTAGACTCCTCGATATCCTTGAGCTGGGAGGCTGCGAAGATCCTTTTCTTTTGTCGCAGTAGTTTTTTCTTCTCCCTTCTTCTGGCATGGTACTCTTCTTGCACTGCCCTGGTTTTCCTCTGCAGCGCCTTTTGGTACGCCTCGCCGGTTGCTGCCTTTTTCTGCTCACACTCGCCATCATACCACGGGTTTCTTGTCGGGGGTGGTAGATACCCTAAGGTGGTTTCGGCTACTTCCTAAATGGCTGAGCGGCAATGCAGCCACAATGTCGAACCTCCTCCTGATGGGCTGGTGCAGCTTTCTGACATTGGACAGTCGAGCTCTGAATCTTGCTGCTACGAGGAAGTGGTCAGAGTCGACATTTGCTCCTCTGAATGTTCACACATCCATAATGTTTGACAAGTGCCTTGCGTCAATGACCACATGGTCGATTTGGTTGGCGGCTCGACCGTCCGGAGATCGCCAGGTTGCTGTGTGGATTCGCTTACGAGGGAATCTTGTGCTACTTATCACCGCATTACGAGCTGTCGCAAAGTCCGTGAGTCGGAAGTTGCTGTATCGTGGAGGCTGTGCTTTCCGATCACTCCGCCAAGGGTGTTCTCTTTACCGATTTTGGCGTTGAAGTCCCCGAGCACGATTTTAACATCGTACTCCGGACAAGCTCCGTAGGCGTTGTCCAGGAGGTCACAGAAATCCTTCTTGATAGGGTCTTCAGCCTCGTCGGTAGGGGCGTGTGCACATATAAGGCTGATGTTATAAAATCTGCCTCTGATGCGGATCACAGCCAGGCGATCACTTATAGGTTTAAAGCTGATGACCTTCGACCTTAACCGCTTTCCCACGACAAATCCGCATTCCAGTAAGTGCAATCTTTTGTGGCAGCTGTAATAATTGTCGCAATTTTTCTTCCTCATCATAACGTTTCCTATCCAGCGTATTTCCTGGACCGCAGTAAAATGCGCCTTGTACTGCGTGAGGATTCTTTCTAGTTTATATGCAGCTCCGGAAGTGTACAGGGTTGTGACATTCCAGGAGCATACTCGCAAATCGTGTTCCTTTTTTGTGCGTTGTCATCGTCGAGTATCCGTCCGTGTATCCGAGGGATCTTGCTCATTCATAACTTTGTTTTTTGTTTTTACGTGGGCGGATTGTTAGCCCGCCGCACAACCACCATTCTGGTCGGGGTTTTGTCGCTGCATACGTTTGTTCACCTCCCAACGGTTGTTGAAGAGACTATGTCAACTTGACCCGAGCATTTAAGCAGCAGTCGTTGCTGGCATCCCGCCAGGTTGAGAGCGATCAACAACTTTACCCTGTATGTCCGAGCCCATGCCCTCTAAAGCGTCTACTAGTTATGCTATTTTCAAGTATCCCTGCAATGTTTTTCTTCCACATTTCCGCACATTCAGGGCAATCATCCGCACATCATTCCAGTGTTCCATTGTTGTCCGAAGCACTCCCAGCAGACCGAGAAAATCCATTACTTTTTAATTAATCTACCCATTAGGAAAGATAGATACAAATATACTAGTTCGAGATATGTACATACATATACCGATATACTGAGAAACCAACCTTAATGGTACATGGATCAGTTTTCAGACGTCGTCGGTTGCTATTCATCGCCTATTTCCAGTAATTTCACTTATCGATTCATCCTGAACCAGAGTGGTCTAGGAACGTAGACGAAAGAAGATGGAGGCAAGAGACTGCGGAAGTTTTCTTGCACTTGATTTTAATTACCACTGTCAGGAGGGTGAAGAAAGAATAAATGGACAATCTATGCACTCCCCGATGAATGAGGAGAAAGAATTACATCAAGCAAGTGGCGAAGCATGTCAGTCTGATGTTAGAGTTAAGGATAATGCAAAGCTATTACGAATCAACGCTTGGACATGTACTAATTGCACCAACGACAGAGTATGTAGCATCCACTGTATATGCCATGAGCATGAACTAAGCTACGAGTTAAAGGTCACATTCGCGTATAATGAAATGGCATCAAGACCTTAACATAATATTCATAACGTTTCCTTTTTATAAATGATCCTTCCCAGGCATCGGCTACACCAGCGACATCCATAAACTAAGCAATCATTAAATTTGTCTCCGAACTTCCCTCATTCACTGTCGGCGACCAATGTCAGTGTTCCAAATGAAGTAAATTTAATAGTCACCAACACGAGTATCTAGATAGTATTCGAGCCATCGAGTAGAGGGAATGTGAATGGGACGGGCACTTGGTATTACGATGATCCTTCCCCGCTTTAAAGGTTAATCCAAGTTTTTATGGCACTTTAATGATTAAGACTACGACTCAGCTGAAGAAGCTGTGAATCAAGGAACACCAATGGCAATGAGGGTTCTAAGTCATCACTTATTTACACAGCCGTCACGGTGACGGTGCTCCGGAAACTAGGGATGGTGAAAAATAAAATTAAAATTATCTGAAGAAAAAAAGAAGTTGGGAAACAACAAAACAGGACGAAAGAGACGGGCGGAGAAGTCCTTTTAATTCTCTTTTAGAAGCACATTTCCTGGGGGGGTTTCCTTGTTTTGTTCCATCTGGGCTTCCTTCTTTATTGCAAAACAAAGGCAGGCGGGGGTGAACTGTAAAGCTACTCACCGTGGTGATTCTCCCGACATGTTCCCGACTGTTATTCTGTCGGTATGCAAAATTGTGTGCTGGCGGTTGGTAAATTAACAAAGAAATAATTCGACTGGAATTAGGGAAATGAAGCAGCGCGGGGGAGCTGCCACAAATCTCAGATCGAACTTTATCTTTTTATCCTCGGTTCTCCTTTTTGCTTATTTACACATGACTTGGCATTTGGTTACTGGTCGATCCGGGCTAGAGTATTGTATTGCGCTGAGGAGAGAGTGGGTGGTCTCTCCTCGTCTGACGTGCCGGCGGTAAATCGAAGTCTGGAGACAGTTGTGGCGATCCGAAGAGATCAAAGCATAAGCCAGAAGATAAAGGAAACCTACGACCAGGTAGGAGGCGGGCACTTCACACGGAGAATCCCTTATGACCTTAATGAGTTGAGAAGCTAGTTGCAGCTAGTTTCTGTATTCAGGCTGAGAAGTCCGCTCTGGTCAATGGCGCTTTCACGCTGAGCTGTTCCTATCAGCGGAAACCGGCCTGGATCAGAAGCATGGTGCCGAAAATCCCGCCTTTGGGAGCTACTACCTACCGCCATCTGCCGGATTCCGAGGAAACCTGGAAAAAAACTGGATGTACTTACGCCTTTACATTCACAGAGTCCAGGGCTCGACACGAGGGCCTGGACTACCTATTTTTACGGTGACAGTAAGGGCTCTCTGAAAAAAAGAGGGCCCTACTCTGGTTGTAGGGATGAATAACGCCTCTGTGCAGACTCTGAAATCTGCGTACGACTCTCGTCCCTACGTTGGCCTTGGTAGAGTTCTGTTCCACTTCAATGTCGAATAGTAAACGAATGGAACGTTCACGACAGTATAAATACTTGATTTGTACTCAAATAAGTCTACAGCACAGAATCTACAGAGTCAATCAACATCTCCGGTGAGGTAAACGAGGCTGAGCCCGGATATCAGCCCAAACGAACGAATTGGGCTCGGTTCCCAGCTCAACTCGCCGCTAAAGAGGATATGCTTCTTAAGTCGATTGAATCGACAGACGATATTGACGAAGCGGCTTACCAGCTCAATGCAGATTCATCTCGTCCTTCAGAGACAGCTGTACACCCAGGACAACTACACACAAACGGTGTGTGCTCTGGTGGAAACTCAGCTTGAGTCCCTAAGGAAGCAGGTGAGATCGCTGTTTAACAGAGCTAAGCGGTATAATAGTTGGACTGATTATAGATCTGCTCTAACTAAATACAACCTCGAATTGAGGAAATCCAAGAGAACGTCCTGGAGGAAACATTGCGAGAACATAGACTCGCTTCCAGCTGCGGCCCGACTCCAGAAAGCACTATGTCGAGAGCACACAAATGGGCTCGGGCTACTTCGCAAATCAGACAGCACCTTTACCGTCAATCGCAGGGAAACCCTGGAGACTTTGCTCGAGATGCACTTCCCTGGTTCTACTCCTTACTCGATGTCCTCTGACGATCAAATTAACGTCATAGATAACATCGACAGTAGAACAAATAGCCTCTCTGGTAGACTCTTCAGCCCTGACAGGGTCAAATGGCCAATTGGTTCATTCAAACCTTACAAGGCTCCAGGCAAAGACGGTGTCTTTCCTGTGATCTTACAGAAAGGCTTGAATACAATTCTACCATCACTTATAGTTCTTTTTAGGTCTTGCTACAACCTGAGATACATACCCCAAATTTGGAGAGAGGTCAATCTTGTCTTCATCCCCAAGATTGGGAAACCAAGTGAGCAACCTAAATCCTATCGCCCTATCAGTTTGACTTCGTTCTTTCTAAAAACAATGGAGAAACTGATAGAGCTCCATATTAGAGGTATCCTGGAAAATCAGATACCTCTGCATCCCAACCAGTATGCACATCGCAAAGAGCGATCTACCGAGAATGCACTACACCACTTGGTGAGGCGCATTGAAAATAGTTTCACACAAAAGGAGATCACAATCTGCGCCTTCCTCGATATAGAGGGAGCCTTCGATAATACTGGCTATGATTCGATCACCACTGCACTATCCTGCAGGGGGTGTGGACCATCCCACTAATCACTGGAATAGGGCGATGCTAAATAGCCGTATTATATCAGCCACATGCGGAGAGGTCTCAGTGACAGTATCGGCGGTTAGAGGATGCCCACAAGGGGGAGTCCTCTCACCACTGCTTTGGTCGTGGCCATCGACGTTCTACTACGCAAGCTAACCACTCGGGGCTACGAGGTCATCGGATATCCTGATGACGTAGTAGTCATTGTTACGGGCAAGTGCGAGATCATTGCCTGTGAACGCATGCAGCTTGCGCTCCAACTTATCTCTGACTGGTGTGGCAGAGAGGGTTTATCTATTAACCCAAATAAACTCATGAAAGCGACTAAGGCCATGTGAGCCTGTCGACGCACCTACGGTAAAACCTGGGGACCTAAACCTAAGGTAGTCCACTGGCTATATACTGCGATAGTAAGACCTATCGTCACCTACGGGTCCACCGTATGGTGGACAAAAGTTAGGCAAAAAACTACAATCGTTAAGCTTCCACGCCTTCAAAAACTAGCGTGTCTCGGCATCACAGGCGCTATGCCAACCTGCCCCACGGCAGCCCAAGAAGCACTCATTGGACTCACTCCACTGCATCTTTTTATCAAAATGGTGGCATTACGCAGTGCAATTAGAATTCTCTGCTCAGGAACAAATATGCCATGTAGACCCGCAGGCCACATGTCGATATTACAACACCTTCCTGAGCTGGATATGATTACTACAGTCTCGGACGCATTGCCACACACCTTCACCTTTGACAAGAGATTTCAGATACTGATCCCAAACCGCTCAGCATGGGAAAACAGTGATCCCCTGCAAAATGTCAAAGGCCTTAGGTGGTACACGGATGGCTCCAAGATGGTTTCCGGCGTTGGCGCAGGCATCTTTGGACCAAAACGCAAGATCTCGAAGGCCCTGGGAATAAGCCCAAGCATCTTCCAAGCAGAGCTCCATGCCATCCTAACATGCGTCAATCAAAATCTCGAGACTGGCATCAGAGGAGTAACCATAAACATACTCTCTGATAGCCAAACAGCGCTTAAAGCGCTGGGTTCGTACAGCACGAACGTGGGTGCCAGGCCATAAAGGTATCAAGGGCAATTAAATTGCCGACCAACTTGCCAGGAAGGGTTACAGTGACAAATATATAGGTCCGGAACCATTCTGCGGCATTCCCGGGTGTAAGATAAATTACTTCTTAGACAAGTGGGAAACATCGCAACACCTGTCCTTTTGGACAATCAATCTAAACGACTTATACGACCCCTGGACAAGCATCCTATGGACATACTCAAACTCAATAGGATGGATATCAGAAGACTAGTGAGCTATCTAACGGGACACGAGCATTATTTCTGTGGTAGCATCTCTCCATCTCCCCGATCTCAGGCTTTTCATGTTTTTTTCTTCCTTAAAGCATGTGTTCCTGTCTCCGTTTCTGCTTGTAATGTTCACGAGCGGCTCTCGTCCGATTATACAGGGTGCGCCGCGAGCAGTGTGCCAAAAAGCTAGAGCGTGTAGGTCTGGTCAAGACAAGAAAAAAGTCGTATGGGAGGGGGGGGGGGGGGTATATCCCCCCCCCCATTTAGCCGGGTGGGGCAATTTTCTAAAAAGTTGGCTTAAATTGAAAGAAAATATATTCAAAATCAACGGTTACATCCACAATGCCGTGATATACTTTTTTGTAAAGCTAGAAACCTCTTCTTTCATCACGTTTTTAAGCCAAGGTGTTTCAAGGAATAGTTTTTGAGAAATTAATTTTCAAATTCAAAATTTTGAAAAAAAAAACTGGAAAAAAAATGTCGAACTAATTTTTTTTCAGAATTTTATGTAATTAAGTACTCATTTTGTTCAATAATTCAATTCTCTTATTAGTTTTTAGGTGAAAACGGAAAACCGGATGCAAAAATGTCTTATAGTTTTTGAGAAATTAAAGAAAAACCCAAACCACTTTTTTCTAAGAAAAACCTTTTTTTTGGTTTTAACGCGGCTGGACTTGTTGGCAAATTAATGTATGAAAGATTGACCCCTTTTTTATTATTTTTAAACAATTCGGAGTTTTATGAGGAGACAATAAAGTGACACAGTATTGGATAAGCCCTGGATTAATCCTTTTTTTTCATTGATAACGCCTGAAAACTGACCTGGCAATTTCGTCTGGGTCCGCCCGCCGCCGATGGGTTTTACCCGCTAGGACCTTAAGACAATAAAACCGCAATTTTTCTTTATTGAAAAACAAAATATTTGCAACCCAAATGTAAATAAAAGGCATCGCATTTTTAATAAGAAAACATTTCCAAATTGGATGTTAACTCATCAACACATTACGATGTCAAACTTATACTCTCGAGAAGAATTAACGGACATGCACATCTGCTACGGTTTAGCTGATGGTCGAGATCGTGGAGCCGAAAGACTCTACGCTGAAAGATATCCCAATCGGAGGTGTCCCAGTCGTAGCATGTTCTCAAGAATCCACCGACGTCTGCGAGAGCACGGAGTGCTAGAGCATCGAAGAAGCGAAAGATCAATTACAGATGGATCAGCAATCTTAGATGAAAGAATTTTGGATTTGGTCCGACGTAATCCCTCCCTTAGTACAAGGAGGATAGCTATTATGCTTGGAGTGCCCAGAACTAGAGTATGGAGAGTGCTTCATACCGAAAACTTACACCCGTACCATTTTACGCCAGTTCAGAAACTCACCTCAAACGACAAGTTTTTGAGAGCAGAGTTTTGTCGATCATTACTGCTTCGAGATGAAACTGAACGAAACTATTTTGCAAGGATATTCTGGACGGATGAAGCACAGTTTACCAGAGATGGGGTTACTAACTTCCACAATTTGCATCACTGGAGTAGCACCAATCCACATAACAAAAAACAAAATAAATCACAACACCGCTTTAGCTGTAATGTTTGGCTTGGTATTGTTGGACAAACTGTAATCGGGCCCCGGTTTTTGAATGCCGTTATTAATGGAGAATCATACCTGCAGTTCCTTCGAGACCTTTTGCCCGATTTGATGGACAATGTTCCCTTGGCCACAGCAGATAATTTAATCTACCAGCAAGATGGAGCACCAGCACACTACAGCTTACAGGTTAGAAACTGGCTGGATGATCATTTTAGTGACCGTTGGATCGGAAGAAGGAGCCCCACGGAATGGCCACCTAAATCACCAGATTTAACTCCTCTAGATTTTTATGTGTGGGGATTCATGAAGAACTATGTTTACGAAGTGGAAATAGTATCTTTGGAACCACTGAAAGAACGGATTGAAGTCGCTGTAGTCAAATTGCAGGAAAATTTATCAAGCATAGACTTATGTGCAGCCATTAGAAGGAGATATAATCTTTGCCTTCTAAAAAATGGGGATCATATTGAAAATTTATTATAATAAAACTCCGAATTATTTAAAAATAATGAAAAAGGGGTCAATGTTTCATACATTAATTTGCCTACAAGTCCAGCCGCGTTAAGACCAAAAAAAAAGGTTTTTCTTAGAAAAAAGTGGTTTGGGTTTTTCTTTAATTTCTCAAAAACTACAAGACATTTTTGCATCCGGTTTTCTGTTTTTAACTAAAAACTAATAAGAAAATCGATTTATTGAAAAAAAATGGGTACTTAAATACATGAAATTTTGAAAAAAATTAGTTCGAGATTTTTTTTCCAGTTTTTTTTTCAAAATTTTGAGTTTGAAAATTTATTTCTCAAAAACTATTCCTTAAAACAGCTTGGTTTAAAAACATGATGAAAGAAGAGGTTTCTAGCATTACAAAAAAGTATATCACGGCATTGTGGATGTAACCGTTGATTTTGAATATTTTTTTTTTTCAATTTAAGCCAACTTTTTAGAAAATTGCCCCTCCCGGCTAAATGGGGGGAATAGACCCCCCCCCCCCCCCCTTCACTACGATTTTTTTCTTGTCTTGGCCAGACCTACACGCTCTAGCTTTTTGGCACACTGCTCGCGGCGCACCCTGTATAGCATGGCTTTGTAGGAGTTTTACTTTGCTATATAGGCTTGCCCGCATGGCTCATCAAACCAGGGGTGTATAGTTGTCGGTTGTTTGAAACCGTTTGTTTGTTATGTGGGTTGTTCCGGTGTCATTGGAGTTTGCGAGTGGTTGAGGGAAACTCGATCGGCAAAGGTCCTAGCGGTCTTCTACGATCCTTTGTTACAACGTTTTATAACTTGTACATCTATGAGAAAGATTGATGTACCTCAGCTGCACACTTCGATCCAGTTCGAATGATGACTTAAGCTTAAAACCCACATCTGGTCTTAGAATACTTTAATTACCTCTCGCAAGAATGATTTTACGATTTTTACGATTTTGCCATTTGATGCAGTAACGATCGTCAATCTTTTCCGTGACGAACTCGGAAACAAATATTTTCGATTCTTCACGACGGCTCTCATTCCAGACAGAGTCTAGTGCTCGGATCTTCGTGGGTCAAACTTTACTTTGAGCTGCGAATCCCATAAAATCAGAGTAATAGCGGAATTGCTCCATCCGAATATCAAATAGTGAATATACATCCCTTACATCCCTCCAATTTGTTTGAAAAAATTAATTCTCTGAGGTTCGGCGTTATATCACAATCACAGGAAATTGAATCTTTGAGAAGCCTTTGTCAATAATTGTACCCTCTAGGCATACAACAAAGTAGTTCCGGATATCTGTGGCTTTATTCTTGTTCCCAGTTAGAGTTGATTGCAATGGACCCAAAAAGCTGTGGAGGAGGGCCTCATTGCAGCTACCCGGTTTTCTATCACTAGGAATTTTGGAGAAGTCGCCTTTCTTTCAGAATGGAGACAAAAAGGTTGAGGTAACGAATTTCCAAACTAAGGGGAACTATCTGCACAGTATTGACGCTACCATTAGAGGTGGAACTTTGTAATATATATTTCTATTATTTATCCTAAGAAACTCAGTGCATAGTTTCCAATATGACCGTTCACATTTAAAAGGTACTAAACACAATTAACTTCCACTTATCCGCTCCCAGATAATGACCAAAGTCTATCCTTTTTCACATGTCTGATCAGAGCAAGCATAAGGACGTTAGTGGGTAAATACGAATGTAGTTATTCCTAACGGAAACTGACACAAATCAGTTAAAACTTGAGTTACTTAACGATTTAAGGAAATAGGTAAAGGTTCAAGGTCAAACCTATTTAACCGTCACAGGCATGGGACACCAGCAGTTAGGCATTGCCTGAAAGTAGAGACGAAACCCAAAAATAAAGCACAAACTTTCGCTTGGATTTAAACATGAAAGAATGATTAGTAAATCCTTTTCGCCGTCAGCCTCTATTTACTTTTGTGTCACCAACAAGGACACAGGATAGAATAGAGAAAAAAATTAAAAGAAAATTCTTTAAATACCAACTCTAAGAGGAATGCGGTCAGTTTAAAAAGCACCCGGCAAATTTAATCCCTACAACAATCGGATGTTGTCCAAAAAGCATATAAAGATACTCAGACGAAACCATGGCAGGGAAAGAGCAAAAAAAAAAATCTACTCATGGGTACGGTTGGTTAATAGGATTTGTTTTGGGTTGCCTTCCAGTTTCACCATCAACCTCGGCACCATCACCATCCGGCACAGTGTGCTGACTAGTAATTGAATTTTTCCGCTTTCCATTTCTATTTATTTCGAGATAAAGATACTGTAGTTAATTAAATGGATAATATCGGTTGACAACATGGACGTCATAAAATTGTTTAGAAATTCCATTGCGATGGAATAGTTGCCCAAATGGGTTTTCCCAGAAAATTGGGTTATTATTTCGGTTGAAATTAAAAAGTTATTGATCGATGGCGGATGACATTAAAGCTTCCACGAAGACGGCACCTTCGGTCGTTTATAATTCGATTTCACGGCGCTTAGATGATTTGATAAAATCCCCACCCTCGAACTGGGGCTGGAACGAGCTACGAGTATCTCGGGAATGAAGTAATTTATTATCTCGTACTCGTACGAAGCATATATGTATGTATATACAGCAAATCGACCTTATTTTTCTTAACTTTATTAAATGGAATAGATTCAACGATGAGGGAGGAGTGGATGAGAAATGAAAACCACTTGAGTTATGAAATTGCTGAGATCTCTTACGAGCAAAACAAAAAAAGAAAAATTCGATTGAAGCTAAATTCTCTTGAAATGATGAGATTGCGTTGTTACTATATAAGGGGTGGGCCATCTAGTGTTTTTTATTTTAAATCGTAGGTTATATTGACACTGACAGCTGTTTCCCGCTCGAAGTCTTGACAGAAAGTCAGTATCATACCTACGAGGAACGAAATAAGTCACCCTACGCTTGAACAGTCTTTGGAAAATATTGAAAACTTAATTTCTTATTTTCTTATTTTTTTATTGAGGTTCTTAGTCGTTATTTTCAAAGTGGGTGATGTGTAGCCCAAACAGTGCGTTTTTTGAAAAGAAGCTTTGGACAGAATGAAGCACCCACCGCGAATGCTGTACACAAGTTTGTGAGACTGGTATGCTAGTCGACAACACTCGTGGGCCCCCGTCGTGGTACGGTGCGCACAGACGGCTGCTGTGACCGAGAGTTTGAGACTTAAGTCACGAACATCAACACGCCATAGATCTCAACAGCACAACATTTCACGCACTAGCCTGGGGAGAATTCTGCACAAAGTTCTCGGATTATTCGCTAACAAGGTCCAATTGACTAAGCAATTGAAGGCGCGCGCCCATCCGCTTCGTTATCACCTCGTAGTTTGGGCCTTAGAGCGGCTTGAATTGGACAACAATTTTGGGCGAAAAATTACCTTTTCTGACGAGGCGCATTTTCATCTCGGCGGCTACGGAAAATCCGCACGTTATTGTCGAGAATATTTGTTCCTACTAATATTTAACTTTACTTTGATCGATCATATGTTGGTTAACCTATCACAGGCTAAAATATTTTCGGCTACAGTTCAAAGCAATATATCAGATCACTACAGCACTATCTACGGTATCTATGATGCGTGTGCAGCAAGAAATGCTCAACAACTGAAATCGTATATGAGAACTACAAAAGTAAATGAACTGATTAGAGCTACCAACTGGACCGCGATGTTGGAGGAAACGGACATAGAAACTCTTTTTGATGAACTAGCTAAAAAAATGGGCGATATGTACGAAAACTCGACAGTCGTCTATAAGGAGAAAACTCGAAGAAAAAGTCCCGGCTGGATTACAAGGGACATCTTAGAGAGCTGCAAAGAAAAAGATAGACTATATCGCAGGTGAAAGAATAATCGGAAGTAACAAACCATATATATAGCTCACTCAATATCCAAAAGTCACCTGGAATAGATAGGATTAGGGCAATAGACATAAGAAATGCCGATTTCTTTACGCCCATAATCACGAATCTTATCAACATGAGTTTGAATGCGTCCAAGATTCCAAAAAAGCTCAAAGAGGCACTTGTTAGACCTATCTACAAGGGAGGAGCCAAACACGGGATAGCGAACTATCGCCCGATTGCAATATTGCCGGTGATAGAAAAGATCTTGGAGCAAATCATTGCAGGTCGAATATGGGAATTTATTGATAAGCATAAGCTGATAAGCAAGAATCAGTACGGCTTCCAGAAGGGAAAAAGCACCAATCGACTTCTCGGCGATTTTACGAGTTTAATTAATACAAGCCTCAACAAAAGTCACCACGTCTTGGTGCTTTTCTTAGACTTTAGCAAAGCATTTGATGTCCTCGACCACCATAAACTTATCGATGCACTGCAAAGATTAGGAATTAGAGGGAGACTGGCGGATTGGTTGAGTGATTATCTTATCTTAAAACGAGAACATTCCGCGTCGGAATTATAGGCTACAGCAAAGCCAACACAGTGCAGTATGGAGTCCCTCAAGGCTCTTAGCTTGGCCCCTTACTGTTCATATTATATACCAACGAGCTACTAAACTCGCTTAAGATGAGCTCTCCCTTCGCATATGCAGATGACACGGCGATTGTTGTTTGCCATAAATCTATCGTAGAAGCAACCGAGATAATGCAGGCAGAGTTTGACGAAGCAGGGAAATGGTGTCACGATAATGGACTAGTAATAAAGGCGGCAAAAACAAAATTATTGCATATCCGTAGCCCACAGCACCCAAAGTCCGAAATAAATATCAAAACATTCAACTGCACCGACCCAAGAAACTTTCAGGTTATAGATGTCGTGGATACGTACAAATATCTGGGTGTAACGATCGACAGTCATTTTATATGGGAACAACACATAAACGATCTGCGGAAGAAGCTGAAAGGATCCCTGTTTGCACTCTCTTATCTGAAGCATAAGTCCTCCCACTGCGTGCAAAAACAAATGTACCACGCTCTTATCGAGTCAAGATTGAAATATGGTATACTAGCATGGGGGGTGCAGCAGATACACACATCGCGAAGCTGCAAGATATTCAAAATAAGGCGATAAAATTACTGTCGGGAAGAAGCAGCATAGATAGCAGAGTGAAAATTCTCACGGTGAAGCAAACATTTAGTATGACAGCTGCGTTGGAGTACTATGACGATGAGAGGTACCGAACTCCCATCAATCACAACTTCAACACCAGAAGACGAGCATACAAGATGTACCATCTTCCACCATTCAACAACGTCTACGGCATGCGTCAGCTGATGTACACCATCCCACACATCCTAAATAATCTCCCATATAATTTGCGAAACTTGAATCAGATTAATTTGAGAAAGAAGAAATTAAAGGAATATTTCCTAGAATCTTTAACTTGGTATTGATTTAGAATTTGTTAATACATCATTTGTAACTTCTGTCTTTATTAATAATTAATTGTAGTCAATTTAAGCTTGATGCACTCTTTCGAACTACCGTCCTTCAGATGGTATCAATGAAATAAACTGAATTCGAGAAATAACCTCCTGCAGATAAGCCATGTGGCTTCGCAGGTAAGAAAATCATTGTAATGTAATGTTAATGTAATTGAAAATAAATTGAATTGAATTGAAACTGCAATCTCTTGGACAAACATCGTCCAATTGGCTTTCTGGAGCATTTGAAAACATTTGACCCTACTCCTGTTAACACATCTACTCCCACTCAATTCTCATGCACAGCATTCACGCTTCTGAATGCAATATTCGTATCCGACAAAAATAAGGTGTTGCTCTAAAGCCAGATCTCAGCACCAGGCTTTTCAAAGCATGATTTGCTTTTTCTGACTTATCAAGGTGAAAATAAATTTTCTGAGTCCAATATCATGTTTAGAGATTTCGGCAATATAAACTATACTCTACTACGACAGGATGCTGTAAGCACTAATTGGTAATACATCTATCAATTGCACTCAGTCAATGATCAAACAACATTCCTGCAATGTACCTATGTGCCTACCCTTAATGTCAAGAAGAGTTAAGTTTTCTGCTCCCCAGTTGTTAACTCCGAATATTCTGCAGCTCATAAAACAGCGTGACGATGCTTTCAAGAGTTGGAAGAAGTATAGGATGCCAATTGTCATTAGCAAATATCGCTCACTTCCTAATGAGGTTGTACGTAAAATTACAACCGCGAAGCGGGCTTTCTATACTAATAAACTTGGCAGTTGTTCGTCAGGCAAAGAAGTGTGACGACGAATTTGTGAACTTGCTTAAGGGAAAAAAAAGCCGAAAGCTCATGACAATATTGACAGTAATCAATTAAACCTGCAGTACAGCCTCGATTAGCTTTGTTGGTCTTGGACTAGTCACAGGAAGGACTTCCGTAAACTGTGTGAGGAAGACGTCGCAGAAGCTTTACTCTCCATAAAATCCAACGCCATGGTGCTCGACGAAGTGCACGCGAAATTTGTTAAGCTACAGTTACCATACGTGTTATATCCCATAACTCATATCTTTAACTGTATTCTTACAAGGTCGGTCTTTCCCACGAGATGCAAGGAGGCTAAGATCATACCTATGCCAAAAAAGTCGATAGGGGCTGCAGTAGAATAAAGACCGTTATCAATAATTCTTCCATTCCTCTCAAAAGTATTTGAGAAAACCATCTTAGTTCAAATACAAAAATATCTTTCAAGCAAAAAACTACTATGCGAAAGTCAATCCGGTTTCCGCCCAAAATGGAGCTGTAAAACTGCCTTGCTACTGGTCATGGACGATATCAGAAAAGCTGTTGATAAGAATTACACTACATTCTTAACGTTGCTTGACTTCTCTAAAGCGTTTGATACAGTCAACCATTCCGTCCATTGCTCGAAACTTAGAAGAGTGTACAATTTCTCAATATCTTCCACAAAGCTATTAAGTTCCCACTTGCAAGAGAGACTGCAAAGGGTTGCAGTAGGCGATCGGCACTCGTTTTCCTTGCCTGTAAAATGCGGGGTCCCGCAAGGATCGATACTTGGCCCACTTCTATTCTCCATGTATGTCAATGAGCTTGTCAGAATAGTTAAGCATTGCTCAGTCCATATGTTTGCTGAAGACACGTAAACTCACTTGAGTCGTCCACTAAATCGTTGCATATAATTATATAACTCGTTTCGTCTTTAATCTAGGAAGATACGACCACGTTTCCTCATACTCAAGGCAGATCTATGGAGTCTCAGCATGGTATGCCCGATCCACAAGAAAGGAGACTCCTCTGATTGCGCCAACTACAGAGGAATTAGTCTCCTTAACATCGCCTACATAATCTTCTCTACCGTTCTGTGTGACCGCCTGAAGCCTTTTGTAAATAAGCTGGTAGGTCCTAATCAGTGTGGATTCAGGCCACCATCAAACAAATTTTCATAATACGGCAGATCCTGAAAAAAATAACCAATGAATTTCAGGTCGACAATCACCACCTATTTGTCGACTTCAAATCCACATACGACAGCGTAATTACAGACGAGCTATACAACGCTATATCTACCTTTGACATCCCTGCTAAACTCGTCAGACTATGCAGGATGACTTTGGAAAATGCTCGCTGCTCCATCCGAATCGGTGAACACCTTACTGATAGTTTTGATGTCAAAAAAGGATTTAGACCCGGCGATGCGCTATCGTGTGATTTCTTCAACATCATATTAGAAATGATTGTGCAAAAATCACTGGCCAACACAAGAGGCTCAATCAATTTCTAATCCTCGCAACTCCTTGCATACGCCTTCGACATTGACATAATAGGTAGATCACAGCGAGATGTTGATGAGGCGTTTGCGAGTATTGAGATGGAGGCGGCGAAAATTGGTTTGGCAGTTAATCAGGGCAAGACTAAATATCTGCTGTCATCGAAAAGGGACATCTAGCACCGACGTTTTGGTCAGAATGTTTGTATAGGCAGATATAAGTTTGAGGTAGTCTTGGCTCCGCAGTGACCTGAGACAATGACATTAGTTCCGAAATCAAACGCAGGATTAGTCTTGCCAACTGCTGTTTCTTTGGGCACAGGAGGCAATTGAGTAATAGAGTCCTCTCCCGAACGTCAATGTTGATTTTATACAAGCCCCATATTATCCCGGTCCTGCAGTATGGCGCAGAAGCATGGACACGATCGAAAGCGGATGAGGAGGTCCTTGGTTTGTTTGAGAGAAAGATTTTAGGCGTTATTTTCGGGTCTTTAAACCACGAATTTTACGGGCTGTACAGTGACAAGAATCTAGTCGATCGTCTACGGATTCAACGCCTAAGATGGCTAGGCCATGATGAGCGAATGGACACCACATCTCCAGCCCGGAAAGTCTTTCAATCCAACCCTGAGGGAGGAAGAAACAGAGGACGGCCACACCTAAGATGGCGCACACAGCTGAACAGGGATCTTTGCCAATTGGATGTGCGGCAATGGAAAAGGCTAGCAAGAGATCGTGCTAATTGGAGGGGCATGTTGGTTGAGACCCAGGTTCATCCCGAACTGTAGCGCCCGTTAAGAAGGAGATATTAGCTTACCGCTCTGTAAGCAATATTTTATCTAATAAGTGTAAATTCAAAATATAATGAAACCATAATACAAGGAAAAAGCCTAATTTTGTTCATCTTATTGCATTTTTAAAAAGACAATTTGGCCCACCCTGTACAATCATTTCTTAGTATATAAGGATCAAAGCAAGGGAACCTCATTATTGATTTAATTTATCGTAAACCACCTCTAAATGTTCATAATCTACACCTTAGGGCAGACCAAACATCTCAGAATTTAAGTCAATATTTGCAAGGTTATCTATGTACTAGGTTGTTTGATTAAAGGTTAAAGGGATATAGAGTAGAAGGATGCAAAACAAAAAACACAAACTTTTCTTACAAACAAGAAATCCACTAGTATCATTGCGACAGCAACTCGTCGAAACAACAAACTTCCGAAAAATACTTGTAGACGTTTCCAATGGAACGATAGAACTGTCATGCACCAACTTTCACAAAGCTGACTGGCTAAGTTTCAAGTTGCATCATCAGTACCAGTAACAACATCAGCATCAGTAATATTATCATCGCTCCTCATCGATACAACTTTCTAAGTTAGGCGGCGTTCTCTTTTCCTTTTGTAACGCTCCTTTGCCCCCCCTTTCTTGGAAGAACTAATTTCGGTTTGTGTTCTAATTGAATGAAGCAGTAGCAGAGAGCTTGTATACCCGTACTGTTCGACATTGTAGCATAGAGATGAAGCCATTTGCATGCTTCAAGTTGCAAATTAAATTTGAATCAGATTCCTGATTGTGTTGTAGAGTATTCCATTAAGCCGGATGTGAGTGGCGCTAGTGAGCCATTCTTCCATCGAACTACCAATTAGTGGTTCGATTGGATGGAAATTGTACGTCAAGCACCATGTAATTGCGTTAAAGGCTTTCCTTGTATTAACGAATAATTTGGTTACGGGCAGATTGATTATGTGGACGTGACAACAGATCTTAGGGATTATTTCGTTCCACAATTACCCACTCACAATTAGAAATATACATATAAGACGAAATAAAGTAATTCGTAAAATGGTGCATGCCGACATGCTATGTTGCGTGTAACGCGCTGGAGGACGAAGCGAATTAATGGTATTTGTGGGACGCGCCATTTAGGGTGTTTTTTTCTGTTCTTTTTACGAAAATCGGTTTTCGAAAGCCAAAACTCCTGCGTGATTAGTAACTGCCAATGAACAATTGAACCTATTACACCCCGATTCGGAAGTGGCTTATAGGTTCAAAGCAGCTGGCGATGAGCTGGTCAGGAACATGCCCCAACTCATCTGCAAGATATGGTCGGAAGAACACATGCCCGATGAATGGAATCTCAGTATCGTCTGCCCGGTCTTTGAGAAAGGAGACCCCTATGACTGCGCCAATTACAGAGGGATAAGCCTCCTGAACATCGCGTACAAGATCCTCTCTGCCGTACTATGTAAGTACCTGAAACCGTTCGTGGACAATCTAGTTCCTACCAGTGTGGTTTCAGGCCAGGAAAATCCACGATAGACCAAATATTTACACTACGAAAGATCTTGGAGAAGACCCATTAATTCCAGGTCGACACGCACCATCTTTTCGTCAACTTTAAAGCCGCGAATGACAGTGTTTATAGAGACGAGCTATACAGAGCCAAGTCATTTTTTAACATTCCTGCCAAACTCGTCAGACTGTGCAGGATGACTATGGAGAACTCTCGCTGCTCCATTAAGGTCGGAGGTGAACTAACCGACCCCTTTGATGCACAGTCATGTGATTTCTTCAACATTATTCTTGAAAAGATCGTGCGGGACTCTGCGGCCAATACAAGAGGTACGATCTACTTCAAGTCCACACAATTGCTTGCCTACGCAGATGACATTGACGTTATTGGACGAAAAAAGCGAGACGTCAATGAGGCGTTCGCAAGCATTGAAGCAGAAGCGGCTAAAGTGGGTCTAAGGGTAAATGGGGACAAGACCAAATATATGCTGTCATCCAAGAAAGACGCGCAACACCAACATCTTGGTCAGAGCGTCACCTTCGGCAGTTATATTTTTGAAGTAGTCAAGGACTTCGTCTACCTTGGCTCGATAGTGACAAGCAGCAACCACAACAGCGCTGAGATAATACGCAGAATAACTCTTGCCAATCGCCGCTTCTTCGAGCTCAAGAGGCAATTGAGTAGTAGAGCCCTCTGTCAAAAAACTAAGGTTTCCTTCTACAAGACCTTAATCATCCCGGTCCTCCTCTACGGCGCTGAGGCTTGGACGTTATCAAAAGCGGATGAAGAGGCTCTTGGGCGTTTCGAGAGGGAAATTCTGCGTGCAATCTTTAGTCTCGTTTGTGTAAACGGAGAGTGGAGGAGGAGACTCAACCAGGAACTGTACGGGCTGTACAGCGACATCGGCCTAGTTAGATGTCTTCGGATCCAACGTCTAAGATGGCTGGGCCATGTAGAGCGAATGGACATCAACGCTCCGGCCAGAAGAGTCCTCGACTCCAGCCCTGAGGGACGACGCAGCAGACGACGACCGCATTTAAGGTGGCACGCACAGGTGGAAAGGGACCTCAACCAACTGGGCGTGCGGCACTGGAAGCGGCTGGCCAAAGATCGTGCCGGCTGGAGAGGCTTGTTGGGTGAGGCTCTGGTTCACCCCGAACTGTAGCGCCATCAAAGTAAGTAAAGTATGTATGCTGCTGAAGGTTACCATCATTCCGTTTATTAGCTGCAACAGAGCATTCTAAAATTCGACAGCGAAATTCGAACATAACCGTCGCCATCAATGTCCGTAACAATATTAATAGAGTGTTTGTTCAGGGGCCGTATAAATCTTTTCGATTGGCGAAGTCCTTGGGGTGTTAATCGGTGATTTCATTGCCCTTAATGCCCTTGTGCCCTGGCACCCACCAGAATTTGAACTTGTTTCTTTTGGCAAAATCTCGTAGAGCATCATGGCATTCCTCAACAGATTTTGAGTTCATGCTATACGAACTCAGCACTTCAAGCGCTGCTTGGCTATCGGAGATTATGTTGATGGTTACTCCTCTGATGACAGTCTTTAAGTTTAGATTGACGCATATCAGGATGGTATATAATTCAGTTTGGAAGATGCTAGGACTCACTCCTAGGGCCTGACGGCGCCAACGCCAGAAACCATCTTGGGTACCATCAGTGTACCCTCTAGGGCTTTTGACGT
Organism: Eumerus sabulonum; assembly: GCA_951905685.1. Lineage (NCBI taxonomy): Eukaryota > Metazoa > Arthropoda > Insecta > Diptera > Syrphidae > Eumerus > Eumerus sabulonum. The sequence continues at coordinate 43,866,256 of OX645064.1, forward strand.
TGAGCAATGGATCACTGGTTTTCCAAGCTGTGCGGTTTGGGATTAATATCTCACATCTTTTGTCAAAAGTGAAGGTGTGTGGCAATGCGTCCGAAACCGTGGTAGTCTAATGTAAGCTAAGGAAGATGTGACATGTGACCCATAGGTCTACATGGCAGACTTGTTCCCGAGCAAAGAAGTTTGATTGCACTACGTTATGCAACATTTTAATTAAAAAGGTGCAATGAAGTAAGTCTAATCAGAGCTTCTTCAGCTGCCGTGGGGCAGGTTGGCATAGCGCCTATAATGCCGAGTCACGCTAGTCTCTGACTACGGTGAGGTATAACGATTATCGTTATACCGCATAGGTGATGATAGGTCTTACTATTGCGGTCTATAACCAGAGGATTGCCTTAGGTTTTACCGTAAGTGCATCGATAGGCCCACAAGGCCCTAGTCGCCTTTGTAAGTTTGATTTTAATAGTGGAGTTCCAGTTAAGTCTGGGATCCAGGTAAATACCTAGATATTTAACTTCTTCTGAAAATTGTTGGTTTAGAAAAACGGAGTAGGGCTGCAACCTTCTCCTTTTTGTAACCGGAACTAAGATTTTTTTATTTGGGTTATTCGATAAACCCTCTCTCTGCATGCGCTCACACCCTTCTCCGGGTGTATGTGATTAGTGGGATGGTCTAACCTCTGCAGAATAGTGCAGTGGTAATCGAGTCATAGAGAGTATTGTTGAAAGCCCCCTTAATATCGAGAAAGGCACAAACTGCAATCTCCTTGCTTGTGAAACTATTTTTAACTTGCACCACTAAGTGACGAGATCGCCGCGGCGCAATGGGCAATGTGTTGGCCTCTGATGCCGATGACACGTTATTGAATCCCGACAACAGCCATGTCATCGAACGTGTTTTCATGGTGCTTCTCCTCAGTGGGGTTCTGACAAAACCCCCTGTAGTATAATTGTCACGAAAAGCTTCTCGAAATTCGCCTTTCGGAACCGGCAATAAACTGTAGGTCCATTTCACCTATCGGAAACTGAAATCACACACAACATGGGAGGTTGAGAGAAGCTCGGCTTTGGTCCTTCCTGGACTGTAGCGCCAACTTACATACATACCACTAAGTGACGTAGCGCATTGTCAGTAGAGATCGTTCTTTGCGATATGCATATTGCCACTTCTTAGGTGGCGTTACAGTCCGGGATAAGCCAAGGCCTTAGCCAAGATGTCTTTCCTGCCAGTCCGATCTTTCGCTATCGGTCTAAAGTGTATGACTCCCAACTGGTTGAGGACCCTGTCCACCATCTCTTACATTATCGGGCTGCAGCGGTGCTGTTCACACGCTCAACGTGGCCCAACAAACTCAACCGTTGGATCCTTGGAAGCTTGTGTTTTAACACCGAAAGAAGGATTATGACTCCTTCTTCTTATGTGGCGCTCAATCAACAAACCTCTCCAGGCAGCGTGATCTTTTACCAGCTGCCTCCAATTGTGCACACTAAGTTGGATGAGGTCACTCTCCACTTGTATGCGCCATCTCAATCAAGTGCGTCCTCTATTGCGTTGTCCCCATGCCTCATATTCAAAGGCTCTTGTAGCCGGATCAGTGCTGTCCATATGCTCTAAATGCCCTAGCTCTCTTAAGCGCTGTATCAGTAAACGCTTGACTAGGTGCATGCCGTTGTACACCCCGTACAGTTCGTAGTTGAGTCTTCTTCTCCATATGACATCAATACAAACTGGACAAAAAATCGCACGCAGAATTTTTCTCTCGAAAAGACCAAGAGCTTCCTCATCCGCTTTCGATAGCGTCCATGCTTCTGCGCCATAGAGCAGTACAGGGATCACTGTGCGTTATACGAAGCGAACTTGGTCTCTAGAGAGAGGGCTCTACTATTCAATCATCTCTTGAGCCCGAAAAAACAACGGTTGGCAAGGGTTATTATGCATCAAATCACAGCGCTGGTGCTGTTACCGCTTGTTATTAGTTTGAGCGACGAGTCTGGGAATTTCACATTTGCCGGTGGAAAAGGATCATCAATCATCGATTATAGCATGCTTGGAGAAGATTGGGAGTCCTATAAAATATTTACAACCGTGCTACAAAATCGTCTTACGACATGGGTCAATTCTCAAAACCTAAGTTTCAAGCTGGGTTTAGGACTAGGTACTCGACAGCAGACAACATTTTCATTTTAAGAAGTCTAGCAGAGGACTTTATTTCACGAAGCAAAAAACTGTACGTATTTTTTTATCGATTTCAAGGCTGCTTTTGATACGATAGACCGAAGAGCAATATTTTATAAATTATATGGTTTGGGCTTATCACGGAAGTTTGGACGAGTTCTAGAAGAGTTGTATAAAGAACCACAAGCTAGGGTATGGAATGGAGCTGAACATTCCGATTGGTTTGAAACTTTATCTTGTGTAAGACAGGTATGTTTGTAGAGCTCAACTTTATTCGCTCTCTTCATAGATGATTTGATTGATTATCTTTCCGAGGGTGTGGACTTTACGGAGTGCGGATAAAGGCACTGCTCTTTGCAGATGATGTAGTCTTATTTGTATATTATAGAACCTCATAGTCAACATCGAGAAGTCTAAAGTAATGATATTTAGAAGAGGTGGCGGAAGAACTGCTCTGAATGAAAGGTGGAATTTTAACGGACAAAACATAGAAATTGTCAGTGAATACAAGTATCTAGGTATTTATTTTTCCAAGAACTTGAGTATGGCGAAGCATTGCAAAGAAAAGTTGCAAAAGGCAAAAACCGCTATTAAAGTTGCATGGCGAGGTTGTTTTATGAACAAATACATAGCACATAGCAGCAAATACAAGGTATTTCAAGCAGATCGGAGACCATCCTATTATATGGATCACAGATTCGGGGGAGTATGAAGTTTGACGCAGTTGAACAACTTTTGAGGCATTTCGTTAAAAAGATATTCCATCTACCACCAGACTACATGATCATATTAGAGACGGGTCCATCACCGCTCTTCATGAAAACGCTTAAGCTGCAAGCAGATTTTATCTGATAAAAATGATCAATATGCACGAGACTCGGTTAGTTAGGAAAATAGTCCTCAAAGCTATTCAAGACAAGAACAACTGGTACGATGAATGGGTGGAACTGGCGCACGGATGTAATATGAGCTTGAATATCAACATTGAAGATGCAACCAACAGTGAAAGAAATCTCTATGAAATAATAGTAAAGGTAGACGAGCAATACAGATCAGAATACTAGCTGAGGCAACGGGTTCGTTGTATAGATCAATCTACAGCAGGAATCATAACTTGCTAGACAAGAACTACTTTGAAGATGCAAACAGTGTTCAACTCATTAGTACAATGGTCAGGCTGCGGAGTGAATTACTCAATCTAAATTATATCTCACACAGACCTGATTTGCCTTTAGAATGCAGTATATGCAACTTAGGAGAAAGAGAAGATACCATTCACTTCATTGGAAAGTGTCCAACGCTATTCGAAACGAGAACGAGCATTTAAGGAAGCGATTTCTTATCGGATAATCAAGTTCTCATGCAACTGAATGAGATCGATGTTTCTCGTCTTTACCAGTTTTGTCAGAGTCTACACGAGGGCTGTTTTTTTGCGCCTGTTTCTTTTGAACCTACGTTCCAATTTGAAGACGCGTCCACACGGAGCTTTTCTGCGCGTGACTGTTTTTTGACATTTCGCTTCACATTTCATTTTCGTTAGCCTGTGATGATGTTTGAAAAGTAAGAATGGTATCCAAACGTACACTTCCAAGTCAGAAACAGGAGTGAAGCGACATCGCAAAACAAAGAAAAGGAGATAACCCACCAAAAAACCCACGAAGTAGCTACCCGTGCGTGAGTGTGCCAATGTATTTCTGTTTCACTTACCCTCTCTTTTACACTTATTTTAGCCCTCACCAGATAGCCCTCGTGTAGACTCCGACTTTGCAAAATTACCTTGGAATGAAGAGAGAAAATACAAAACGAAGATTTTTGATAGCTAATCACGTATTTATCCAAAATATTCAATGGGGGTGGCCCTGGTGCAGTGGTTAACATCATCGACCGTCGAGTGGAAGGCCTATAGTTCAAATTCGTTTCATAGTCAAGAAAAAGCAATTCCTATACGGAAAAAAGTATGCAGTTGTGAATGCAAAGCGACCAATCGTACTGCTGCAGGCATGATACTCATAGTATATGGTCAATTGAAATTCATCCCCTGCGTATGCAATATTAACACCAAACGTGCATGAACGAATTACTGTGAATTATAACCAACGCGAAATTTGGTCAGCTCTCGTTCTATATAGGACAAATCACCCCTGAGAATAGTGAACGAACATCTACGACCCAAAAAACCACTGCACTCCGTTCAGGTTGTGTGTCCCTGTTACCTTTGCTCGCACAACGTTCGTTCAAAACGTTATAAGGCATTAGCCTTGAGTGCGGGTGTAAAAAAAATCAGTAGAGTTATAAATTGCTACATTGCATATAAAAAAAATGTGGTCTAGGTGCGACCCGCAAGGTCCACCCGACTAACTTCCCAGTGGGAAAAATGGAAACACCTGTTTAATTTCATATTTTTTCATTTTTAACCCCCGACGCAAAAAGAGGTGTCTGATGAGGATCCCTAATCTAATCTAATCTAATCTAATTTATCCAATTTAGACCTTATAGAAAATGAAACCATCTTAGGCAGGGGTTAGCTTCTATGAATGCTCACTAATGTTCGTGAGTGAAAATAAAAACGCTCACGGTCAATTACACATGAGCGCGTGCGTTTTATAATCGCTCGTTGGGTAGCGCACGCTCACGAGCAGCTCATGAGTGTGCGTTTCCTTACCCAACTACAACACTGTCCGAGCAATTTCATATGTATCGGTTGTCGTCCGACCACCGCAATCAATCCGCGTCGGGCGCGGTTAGTATTTATATGGGGGACCGCTTGGGAACACTGCCGATTTCTTAATTTTGCTGAAAACTTAATCAGTTCTAAATTGCATAATTACGCGTGGAATGAACCCGGTCCTATGTCAATATCATCTTTGATTCTTGGGATAATCGAGGCGAAAATTCGCATACGTACATACACACACAGACATCTCTACGAAAATCTTGGATTTGGATTTTGGTAATCTTGAAATGTGAAGATATGTCAAAATTTGGAATAGGCAAAATTGGCCCCATTACAATAACTTCCCACTGGGAAGTTAAACAGGCAATCTTCGGCTACAGAAGGTTACTTTGGAGAAAATCGGACCTAATACTCTGTCTACTTTCCTTACAAGTAGTCCTTCATTCCATCGTAAAGAGATAATCAAAAGTTTCACCGTTTTCCTATAACCTATTTCCGAAACTCCTACATAATTGACGCATCACCATCTCAACTATTCACCGAATCAGATCACGTATGATCATAGTACGAATGTCTGAAACCGTTCGACAAGAAAACGGAGAATTTACAAGTATTTCTACCACTTCATAAACTCGGGTTTCCAGCTGTTGTGCGAGGTTACATATATGGATGTTGTTTACCCCAATCAAGGACAGCCTACTCACAATATGTAGCCGGCAGCTCAGTAGCTCGGCCACTATAGGTGGAAGACAGCTCGACAAATTGCCAATCCAGCATAGGTTGGCAGCAACTCGACAACTTACGAGCCCACCATAGCTGGCCAACAGATCGACAGCTCACCAGGTCACCATGGGTAACCGGCAGCTCGGTAGCTTACCTGGTCAAAACAGGTGGTAGCTAGCTCCACAGTTTACCAGGCCAACCTATGTGGGCGGCAGCTCGACAGCTTAATAGGCCACCATAGTTGGCAGGCAGCTCGACAGCTTGCTAGGCCAGAAAACGCAGCTTGATGGTTTACTAAGCCGCCATAGGTGGTCGGCAGTTCGACACAATAGGTGGCCGACAGCTCGACAGCTTATCAGGCCACCATAGGTGGCAGGCAAGTGTACTGCTTGCCAGGGCAGCAAAGGTGGCCAACATCACGACAGCTTACCAGGCCTTCATAGGTGGCCGTACTCAAGGTAGGTTAGGTTAGGTTAGGTATATGGGTGCCCTATTGACCCTATTGACGTAAAGTCAAGGCTCACGTAGACTACGTTGAGTCCATTGTGCCCACCTGTTTTGTTTAACCCGTTGATACCTATTCATTTACCGTCGAGCTGAACCAGCCAGACGAGGATAAAAATCCCAGTATTCTGTTCAGCCCGATATTACCTACCTCTTCTAGTCCCGAAAGGAAGTATCTTCCCAGGGAAACATTCCTTTTTTAGGTTAGCGCCGGGCATTCGCACAGCAGGTGACGAACCGACTCAATTTCCTCTTCGTCCCTGCAGCTTCTGCAGAAGTCATTGTAGGGCTGGCCTAGTCGAGCTGCATGATAGGTTAGCATGCAGTGCCCGGTGAGGGCACCGACTGCCAGTTGAATGTTCTCACGATTGAACTTCAGCAGATTTTCCGTTCTTTTCTTATCATAGACGGGCCAAGTCGATTTCGCCGTTGCGCATATATCTAAGCGACACCAGCGCTTATTGGCTTTCACCAATAGCTCCGTCTGTATCTCCCTGTAGAGCGCACTGAGTGGTGCTTTGGCCTCAGCTGAGATCTGCGCAATGTTAGCACCTGATCCCACCCTAGCCAACTGGTCCGCCCTCTCGTTTCCGGATATCTAATTTACATTGGATATCTCTTCTAACTTCTCCTTGCAGAGTTTGACGAGTTTGGATCTTATCTATGCTGCCTGCAGAGCCTTAATGGCTGCCTGGCTGTCAACATAGATGCTGATCCTTTTTCCTGTAATATTCTCTTTGCTGATCAGGTTCGCCGCCTGCTTGATAGCGAAGACCTCAGCTTGAAAGACACTCAAGGTAACTAGACTAAACTAAACTAAACCGTCGAACTCAGAACGCCTATTCCTAGAAACGCTTTGTTCTGCAGGGTATTGACATTCATCGAGCGTAATGTCATTCAAATCATTCAATGTCTATTTTGTAATTTCATCCTTTTCAAGAAGTACATGATCAACCGAACCTGGATTCCCAGAAACCGACTCATTCATTGCTCCTACTACTCGCCCGAAGGATGCATCAACTACATTGGAGACTACCTCAACGTAAGCTCCATTTTGACGAGATCGACAAGACAGACTCCGGGTTCAGCACCCTCAACTGAATCCACTAAATGAAACTGCCAACCACTCAATATGTACTATCGACACTGTCGACAGCGACAAATTGTAACGATTACAGATTACGAAAAGTCAAGTGCAATGTGCGGTTTTTGTTCAATAAAAATATTTCTTTTCATATTCAAAATTCAAAAGAACACTTACCTGGGTAATAGACTCAACCAAGCAATCTTTCAGGATATCTCATTTTAAAGATCTTCGGACTGAACCCTACCAAACCGAACCGAAAATCGTGGAAAAAGGGACCGAATGCCGGACAAAAAACACTTTTTTCTTATTTTTTTTTTTTTTTTCACCTTTACACAAATTGCTACTGAGCATGATTGCCTTTTTTGCACGACACAGCAAACACAAATTTCAAACATTGAACCGAATCGAACCGAAATTCGCGCAAAACAAAGAATACCGTCGTCTCTTCGAGGAGAACGAGAATAAAAACACTTTTTTCTTAATTTTTCTTCATTTTCACCCAAAACATTAAAAAAAATACAGAAACTGCTTGAACTACTAAGCATGATTCGCTTAAATAGCCAGTTTTGCACCAATTTTCATTTTAAAGGATTGAAAACGCTAAAATTTAACGGCACAGCACATTTGAATTTCAAATTTTGAAAACTTTCTAACCGATAAAACGAACGAACGGCGAACATTTCAATACGCGAACCGCTGACTTCCCCTAAGACCCGGGAGTAACTGAGTTGAATTCACGGAAAGAAAACTGCAGTACGTTTCAAAGCAAAGCTCACCACCAGGCTCCCCAATAAATTGCTGAGTGATTGAGTGGAGAGAGTTTATGGTGGTAAGTAAGTTTAACCTCTGGTGGTTATGCAGAATATTTTCGAGCAGTTTTTGTAGGAAAATCATTTTTCGCAGTTGAACTTACATTCCGTGCTGCTTTTGTCATTTGGATTTCAAATGCTATTTTCTGGTAGCACGCATACCATTTGTGACATGGGTCAAAGTCGACCTTACGACCTTATTGCCATTTCCAAAAAAAGCAAACAGAGCAAAGGCGTTGATCTCGTTTAACAAGGCAGACGCCAGCTTCGATCTCTGTCCCTGCTCAATTCAAGTTGACACACAACCCTCGCGTGGCCTCCCCTGGACAGCTGTCCGGGCACCTGCCAGGAAGTGAACCAATGTGTGCAGCGACCTAACCCCTGGCGATCGACGCCAGACACTCCTCCAGCATCCTAGATGTACGGACCTTCCGAGGAGCCAACATCACTACCTTGTCTTAGCCAAGGTACGAATGAAGATATCAAGGATGCCACGTAGTCGAGCTCGACAACGAAAGTTTAACGTCTAGGAACTTTGCCGATCGAGTTTCCCTCAACATCTCACAAACTCCAAAGACACCGGAACAACCCACAGAACAACAGTGGGAGCATTGCCAACATGACATCAGAGACGCTGCCTCTGATGTGTTAGGCTTCAAACCACCGTCAGCAAGAAACCCCTGGTTTGATGAACAATGCGGGCAAGCCCATGTAGCAAAGCAAAACGCCTACATAGACGGACGAGAGCCACTCGTGAACATTACGAGCAGAAACGGAGAGAGGAACACATGCTTTAAGGAAGAAAAAAGACAGCATGAAAAGCGTGAGATCGGGGAGATGGAGAGATGCTACCACAGAAATAATGTCGCAAGTTCTACGAAAAAGTCGAACGAACATGCCAGGGCTATAAAGCCAGAGCGGAAGCTGCTAGGGATCAAGACGGACGGCTAGTAGTAGAGACACAGTCGATACTGAGAATATGGAAAGAACACTTCTGACGAAGATGCTAGAGATGTTCGTCCGACCTAGATGAAATTAAGCTGATAATTTCAAAGCTTAAGACTAATAAAGCCGCGGGCGCAGACTGCCTGTCTGCCGAGTTATTTAAAGCAGTTGGAGATGAGCTGGTAGGGCGCATGCACCAGCTCATCTGTAAAAAGTGGTCGGAGGGAAGCATGCCCGACAAGTGGAATCTCAGCATCGTTTGCCCAGTCCACAAGAAAGGAGACCCCTATAACTGCGCCAACTACAGGGGAATAAGTCTCCTTAACATAGCATACAAGATCTTCTCTGCCGTATTGTATGAACGCCTGAAACCCTTTGTGGATAAGAGCCTATCTTATCAATGTGGTTTCAGGCCAGGTAAGTCCACAACAGACTAGATATTCACACTGCGGCAGATCTTGGAGAAGACCCAAGAATACCAAATCGACACCCATCACCTTTTCGTCGATTTCGAGGCCGCGTATGACAGTATGACAGAGACGAGCTATACAGCGCCATGCCTAGTTTTGACATCACTGCTAAACTCGTCAGATTGTGCAGAATGACAATGGAGTACTCTCGCTGCTCCATTAATGTCGGTAGCGAATTAACCGACCCCTTTGATGTTAAAAAAGGATTTAGACAAGGTGACGCACTGTCATGTAATTTCTTCAACATCGTGCTTGAAAAGATCATACGAGACTCACTGGCCAACACAAGAGGTACGATCTATTTCAAGTCTGCACAACTGCTTACGTACGCGGATGAAATGTACGTAATTGGACGAACACAGCGGGAGTCAATGAAGCGTTCGAATGCATTGAAGCAGAAGTGGCTAAAATGGGTCTTTCGGTTAACATGGGCAAAACGAAATATATGCTGTCGACCAAAAAAGACGCGCAACATCGATGTCTCGGCCAAAACTTACCAACTGGCAGCTACAGATTCGAATTGGTCAAGGACTTCGTCTAGCTTGGCTCACTAGTGACCAGCGATAATAACACCAGCGCTGAGATCAAACGCAGAATGAATCTTGCCAGCCGCTGCTTCTTTGGGCCCTCTCTCGAAAGACCAAAATTGCGCTGTACAAAATCTTAATCATCCCGGTTCTCCTCTATGGCGCAGAGGACTGGACTTTAACGAAAGCGGGAGAAGAGGCCCTTGGTCGTTTATGGCCCCGTTTGTATCGGGTTTTCCAATAGGGAATTGACAACTTTGATTTCACAAGCACCCTTTCGCTAATCATCGAACTGTCATTATCCTTCTTGGAAAACCCTATATAAACGGGGAGTGGAGGAGAAGATACAACGATGAACTATACGGGCTGTACAGCAACATCGGTCTGTTACGACGTCAGCGGATCCAACGTCTAAGATGGCTAGGCCATGTAGAGCGAATGGAAACACAGCTCCAGCCCGAAGAGTCTTCGAGTCCAACCCCGAGGGACGACCGAATCTAAGATGGCGCAAACAGGTGGAAGAGGACCTTAACCAACTGGGAGTGCGTCGCTGGAAACAGCTGGCAGAAGACCGTGCCAGCTGGAGAAGTTAGTTGGTTGAAGCCCAGGCTTACACCGGACTGTAGCGCCACCTAAGTAAGTAGTAAACAACTGCCGAGCAGTAAATCAACTCATTGAGGCATAGCACTTCACCATTTTTATTTATTGTAACAACCTTTTACTCACACGTTACTCTTTATTACACACATTTTACTATTCCACCACAGATCAATTATGGGTGCGCTTCACATCTCGCTAGATGGCTTGATTATCGACGGATCACTCGTTACTGAATCCCGGGAACTAAATACTCCCGATCCACATCCTCGGTCCACATTCTCGAATGTTCGCTGTCAGACGTTCCCCTTCGGAACTTTTAGAATGCTCTGGCATTCAGCAGTATGCCGCTGAAAGTTACCATAATTTTCATTTCAATTTCATCGGAGGATTCGAACTTCGACAGCGAAATTCGAACATAACCGTTGGCTCGTGTCAGTAGCAATATGAAGGGCGCGCAGGGGTGAGCTTCTATAAATGCACACACTCGTGTTCGTCAGCAAAAATAAAAATGCTCACGGCCAATTACTCGTGAGCGCGTGCGCTTAATAATTGCTCGTGAGTGTGCGTTTCCTTACCCAACCACAACACTGCCCGAGCATCGGTTCTCATCCGATCACCGCAATCAACCAGCATCGGGCACGGTTAGTACATACATGGAGGACCGCTTGGGAACCCCGCGTGCTGTTAATTTTTTGTCTTTTGTCTTTTAGTTATTTAATTTTTAACAAGAAACGGCTAGATCGATTTTGCTGGAAACTTACTCAGTTCTAAGTAGTATAATTACGCGTGGAATGAGCCCAATCTCATGTCAACATCGTCTTTGGTTCTCGAGATAATTTAGGCGAAAATTCCGCACGCACATACGCACAGGCTCTTACTGACCATAACAAAGAAATCAGAAAAATGATTGTGAGAACCTCAAAGACATACCGGAAATGGCAAGGATTTACAAGGCGCTCTCCAAAGGTAACCACCCCTCACTTGGTCTACTTAAATGTATATCTATCACATAGCTTTATGGACACCTTAGAGTTACTTCTAATGACTTACTTTACAATTCTCAAGTGAACTCTTTCTTCAACAAAGATAGAAACCCCGACGTAAGCAAATATATGACGTTTGAAAAAGTCGATTAGGCTATTAATAACTTCAAATCATTTAAAGCCTCTGGGCAGGATAGCACTGATGGGTCCTACAACACTACAACAGAGCCGACCTAAGAGTGCCATGTGAAACACTAACCGGACACGGGGCATGCAATTACTACCTTTACAAATTGTGTCTCAACAACACAGGCTTCTGTATGCGATGCAGCAATGCTTAAGAAGCCATGGAGCACGTACAAACTGTATACCCAAGCCTTGCCGGAGAAAGATTCAGAATGACAAGCAAAGCAAAAGTACCAGGGAAAGACTTTCAAGAAATCCCATCTAAGGAAGTTGTCTGATTTTTGAAGATAGCTCTTAGGTTAGGTTAGGTTAGGTTAATGTGGTAGGTATAAGCCACACGTTGGCCGAAGTCGACCCATTGTGATACCACCTGGATCAAGTTACCCTGATCCGCTACCTTAGAACCAACCGGGGCTTCTAATGAAGCGATGGAGTTGAGCTATCCTTTGGTTTGCTAGCTCACTTAGATTGTCAAAGAAGAGCGCGCCGAGGTAGATCCTCCTGCGATTCGCAAAAGAGGGACATGAGCAGAGAGGGTGGTGTATTAATTTCTCCTCCTCCTCGTCCATGACAGAAGTCATTGGAGGGTAGCCCTAATCTGGCGGCGTGTTTTCCGATGATGCAGTGACCTGTAATGACACTCACTAGAGTACTTAAAGTTGCCCTTTTGGTTGCCACTAGGTCCCTGGCCTGTCCTAGGCTTAACTTAGGCCGCAATTGTTTGGTGATAATGCTAATATTGCTCTGATTCCATGGGAGGTTGGTCTCCTCTATAGTTTGAAGTTCTATCATGTAAACGGTAAAGCGTACTTATTGGTGTATCTATGTACCCGAGGTTAGGTAGGCTGAGTTTGCTTGGCCCTAACTTTGCGAGTTCGTCGGCCCGGGAACCCACAGTATTTTAATATTGAACTGTGCAGCCATCCCATCTAGAGATAGGCGACAGTTAAGAGATGTCTTTGATTTGTGGGCTACCGCTGCCAAGGACTTTATCGCAGCTTGGCTGTCCGGGCAAATGATAATATCCTTAGCGGATATTACATTGATCCTGAGCCATGCAAGGCCTCTGTTATCGCTGTTAATTCTGCCTGATACACACTGCAGTGATTTGGAAGTCTGAAAGATAGGTTGGGGTTAAGTTCCTTGGAGAAGACCCCACTACCTACACCCGACTCCATCTCAGAGCCATCGGTATATAGGGAGATCGAGTCCTTTGATATTACTTTCCCTTCAGCCCATTCCTCCCTGGATGGAAAGACAACTTCGAAGTTCCTAGTGAACACATTCTGCAGGATGATGTAGTCCAGTGTCCATGGATACTTTGAAGTGGTTTAGAATGGTAGTATGGCCTTTTTGAGATGTGGGCCCTTTTTTTAAGCTCCTCATCCTTAGGACCGCGCAGGCAGTAACTTGATTACTGAAAAGGTTCAAAGATAGCTCTTAAGTCCTTGACGAAAAGAAGAGGGGCACAATAGAACTTTATGGTCGAAGTACTAGTGTCTTAAACTTTGAGATCCCATCCAAGAAACCGTTCAGGAATCTTAAACTTACCAATTGGGATAATAATGATGTTGACTTTAAACCTTGCTCAACTAAGTAACACTAAGTCGTATGGGGTCATTGAAAGCATAGCGACTAAGGTTACAGGAGTAATGAACAAATCCTCTCTAAAGTTTTGCCCAGTAGCAAACTAGCAAAGGGAATCAAAACACGCATGGTGGTCTGGTGGTCTGCAGATCTTGGTACCATCAAAGAGGAAAGTAGACGGCTTTTTAATAAAGCTTGAAAAAGCCTAAGATGCAGCGTAACATCAAACCCCGAAGAAGGCGAGACGGGCTTCTTTTCACAGCTTAGTACGAAGGCCTTGAACTAAATTAACAACCTATAAAACCAAATAACTAAAGTTTATAAGGTCGTGGCATATCTGACACAGAAGGCAGCTTTTTTCACTCTAGTACATGAAAACCAACACCAGACTGATCTATTACAAAATTGCAAAACCAAAGGAGTCATGGCAGCTCTGCAGCGCACTGTCAGATGCCCCAACGTATTAGATGCCGTCCCAAACGTCAAAATTGCTGAACAATATCAAGCAGACAGTTTATTAATTGATGTAATGCACACGATCAAATTATCCGATTTAAATTTAAAACGTTTCATTATGTTCTTTTGAAGTAAAAAAAAAACCAAATTCGCGAAATTGACAAGCAATCCCACGGACAACGGTTCAAATTACAACAAAACCAAAAGCCGCAACGCTCCACTGCCAATGTATATAAACATTTTTTGACAGAACAGCTATAGCAACGGCACCTCGGTGCATTCTGCTCAGTATACCGGTGCCTGGACCTCAATCGGTATTTTACACAGCCCCCCTGGAACAAGTCATGGAGTACCCTCTCGACCGATGGGATTTTATTCAATTTGTCATGAATGGCGGCACACCAAACCGACCACATTTACCAGTTGAAAATGATGCGTCCAAACTGCTAACAGTGGACAAGATACGTTACATATTCGAGAAGAAGTTCAAGTACAATCAGTTCAGCGAATGGACACTGCCGCCGGCAAGTGAAGTATTCCAGCAATACTATGACTTCGAGGATCTTCAGTTTTTGAAACGTGCTTTGAACGAGACAAAGAGCAAACTGAATGACTTCGCTATCGAGGAATGGAGCTCGCATACCAAAAAACAAGATCCTACTACGCCGATACCGTATAAATTGAAGGAGGTGTTTGATGTTGAGTTCTCAACAGTCGCATGGTGCAAACTGTATGAGTGTCTAAACCAATACGAGCTGGTGAAGAGTGGAACACTAAATTCGTTGCATTTATGCGAGGCTCCTGGGGCGTTCGTAGCTGCGTTGAATCACTATCTGCACTCTACATACGACGAGGTAATTTATACAAGTTTTATACGGAATAGCAGAGTTATCCCTCTTCTTCCACTGAACTCTAGGTCCAATGGAAATGGTTGGCCACGACACTGAATCCCTACTACGAAGGCAATCAACTCAATAGGATGATTATCGACGATCGATTTATGATTCTGTCTATGGACAATTGGGTTTTCTATGAAGACTTCACGGGCAACATCATGAACAGCGGTCACATCCGAGAGTTAATGCGCGACTGTGAAGAGCGCATGGGAGAAGTACATTTCATCACTGCCGATGGTTCAATCAATTGCATGGAATCGCCAGCAGATCAGGAACAGAACGTCATGTCATTGCACTTTGCAGAAACCTGTGCAGCGCTCCTGATACTCGCAAAAGGCGGCAACTTTATGCTGAAAATGTTTACGATCTTCGAGTCGCTTAGCGTCAGCATAATGTACCTACTTAACTGCGCATTCGAGGAAGTTAATGTGTTCAAGCCGGCGACATCGAAGCGCGGCAACTCGGAAGTATATGTGATTTGCCTGCGCTACAAGAAAACCGAACAAATTCTCGAGTTTGTCAATAGCATCCTGCCCAAGGTCGATGCGTTTAACATATTTCCTATTTTCTCCCAGAGTCATTTTCCCAGGGATTTTCTTATGCAGCACGAGGTCTGCTGCCGACGGTTCATGTACGAACAGATAAACGCCATTGAATCAAACATATACGCATACGCGATAAGACGATACGATGATAGGCTGTACACTGAAATTCGTCCGGCCGTCCTTGAGATGTACTTAAAAAAATACAATTTGAAGAAAATCCCACCTGAGAAACGTGTCACTAAGGTACCGCTGAGCCCCGTAAAGGGAGAGGACAAAGTGCAGTTAAGTCAGGGATCGTATTCAGAGAGACAGAATGAGAGACTGTCGGACAGGAGTCAGAAAGTACGTGCTCTGCTCAGAGCACTCAACGAAATCGAAGAAGAAATGCTATGGATAGACGACGACATTGAGTGTTTTAAGCGTTCGCCCGACGATAGCATGGATTTAAATGTGATACCCGCGAAGCCCATCAAGCAAATATTCAGCAGTATGTTCCTCACACCTGCCATTTTCCAGCTACGCGCTAGGGTTGCTACCTTGTTCAAATTCGATCCATTTTACAATTGCAACCCGCACTGCCTGCTGGAGTACGATAATGAGCACGAATCATGGACAGTTGGCATAGAGAGCAATATGAATAAGGAGGTCGCTACGAAGCAACGCGATTTCTTCAAAAGAATTTTCGAAATCATTCTCCAGCACAGGCCCAACAGGCTAACCTTTAAGAACGTGCCATTTCTGACTCATTACAGCGTCTCGATCATATGCTATACGGTCGCGAATATCTATGATTCTTGCACGTTTAAAGGAAATCGTACGATTGTAATCGAGGCAGAGAAGGACTTCAATGACTTAGAAATGCGACGAGCCTACGAATTGTATCAGTCGATCTGTGCCAGTCTGAATGTGTCTTCTTTTGTGCGTATATCAGAGTTGCGAACCAAGGGATTTGCCAGGGCTGTGAGGATATTCAATGATCAGTTGATCATCACGAACTATAAGATGAGAATTAATTCCTAGACGCGTGTACAGAGTACGCAACATGGCTAGTCGGCCGCTAATTGAGTGTGTGATTGACGTTCCATGTTTTGTAAGATACGTTAATGTTTAAAATGAATAGAAACCGTTTTTAGAATAAAACGTAGAATACACCGTACGGAAATCGACGATATTGCAATGATTTTTTACTATGAAATGTCCAGATGATGTCTTACTTACTTAGGTGGTGACACAGTCCGGTGTGAACCTGGGCCTCAACCAACAAACTTCTGCAGCTGGCACAGTTAGTTAAGGTCCCCTTCCACTTGTGTGTGCCGTCTTAGATTCGGTCGTCCTCTGCGACGTCGGGCCGGAGCTGTGCTGTCCATCCGCTCTACAAGGCCTAGCCATCTTAGACGTTGGATCCGTATGCGTCGTACTAGGCCGGTGTCGCTGTACAGCCCGTATAGTTCGTTGTTGTATCTTCTTCTGAACGCAGAATTTTCCTCTCGAAACGCCCAATGGTCTCCTCCTCCGCTTTCGTTTAAAGTTCAGGCCTCTGCGCCGTAGAGGAGGATCGGGATGATTAAGGTTTTGTCTTTGGTCTTTTGAGAGAGGGCTATACTTCTCAATTGCCTCTTGAGCCCAAAGAAGCAGCGGTTGGCAAGAGTAATCCTGCGTTCGATCTCAGCGCTGGTGTTATTGTCACTGGTCACTAGTGAGCCAAGGTAGACGAAGTCTTTTACCACTTCGAATTTATAGTTGTGCGTCTGCTTCAATGCTTTCGAACGCATCATTGACGTTCCGCTGTGTTCGTCCAATTACGTCAATTACATCCGCGTGCGCAAGCTCTTGTGCAGACTCGCCCGCGGCAGCTTCGAAATTATTCTTCTTAACGGGCGCTACAGTTCGGGTTGAACCTGGGCCTCAACCAACATGCCTCTCCAACTAGCACGAATTTTTGCTAGCCTTTTCCATTGCCGCACACCCAGTTGGCTGAGGTCCGATTCCACCTGTATGCGCCATCTTAAGTGCAGCCGTCCTCTGTTTCTTCGTCCCTCGGGGTTGGATTCAAAGACTATTCGGGCTGGAGCTGTGGTGTCCATTCGCTCTACATGGCCCAGCCATTTTAGGCGTTGAATCCGTAGACGCCTGACTAGACTCATGTCGCTGTACAGCCCGTACAGTTCGTGATTGAATCATCTCCTCCAACCCTCCTCTGTGTTTATGGGACCGAAAATCGCACGCAGAATCTTTCTCTCGAAACGACCAAGGATTTCCTCATTCGCTTTAGATGAAGTCCATGTTTCTGCGCCGTATAACAGGACCGGGTCTGTATAAGATCAACTTGGTCGTACGAGAGAGGGCTCTACCCCTCAGTTGCCTCTTGAGCCCAAAGAAGCAGCGGTTGGCAAGAGTAATTCTGCGCTTGATTTCGAAACTATTTGATCGATGGTGGATTTCCCCGGCCTGAAGCCACACTGATAAGGACCTATCAGCTTATTTACGAATGGCTTCAGGCGTTCACACAAAACGGCAGCGAAGATATTGTATGCGACATTAAGGAGACTTATTCCTCTGAATTTGGCGCAGTCCAAGGGGTCTCCTTTTTTGTGGATCGGGCAAACGATGCTGAGACTCCATTCCTCGGGCATGCTTTCCTCTGACCTTATCTTACAGATAAGCCGGTGCATGCTCCTAACCAGCTCACCCCCAGCCGCTTTGAAGAGCTCAGCAGACAGTCCATCTTCGCTAGCAGCTTTATTCGACTTGAGTTTCGACATGGCAATCTCAACTTCGTCGAGGTCAGGGAGACGGGATTCTCTGCGATCTTCGTCGTTAAGAAATGGCTCATTCTGCCTGACGGCGGTATGTTGGCTGTCATCGCCGTTATACCGTCTGCAGAAGTGGTTTTTCCAAATTCTCAGCATCGACTGCGATTCTACTACTAGGTGTCCGTTCTCATCCTTACAGGCCTCCGTTCGGGCTTTATAGCCTTGAGACATTCGTTTTATCCGCTGATAAAATCTTCGAACGTCGTGCCTACAATAGCACCTCTTCTAGTTTTCAATAGCCCGCTTCTCGTACTCTTTCTTTTTTCTCTTGAGAAGCTTACGTTCCTCCCTTCTTTTAAGCTCGTAGAGCTCACGAGCCGTTCTTATTTTTTTGTGTAGTGAGGCTTTGTATGCTTTTCCGCATGAACCCTTCTACACTCGTCATCGAACCAGGTGTTTCGTCGTGGTGGAGCTTTAAGGCCCAGCACTTCCGTTGCTGTGCTCTTCAGTGCTTGTTTGCACGGGCTCCATTGTTGCTCTACTGACTGAGTGGAGGATTGAGATGTATCGGAGAGCTTAAGGGAGACGCGGTTGGCAAAGGCACTGGCGATCTCCGGCGATAGTAGCTTTCCGACGTCATAGCTTGGTGTTCTAACTCTACTCCGCGGTGTTCGTGTTATGCGTTGACGTATCTTGGCTACTACAAGATAGTGGTCTGAGTCGATGTTAGCCCCTCGGAAAGTTCGAACATTAAGAATAGTGGAGGTGTGTCTGACGTCGGTCGCAATGTGATCAATATAATCAAAAGACAGCCAGGTGCTTTGTGTATATCGAGGTGCGGGAAGCGCGTAATGGCTAGAAGGAGGTTTCGCCCCGTAGCAAGATCAATCAGCCTGTGTCCGTTATCGGATGTGGTGTCGTGTAGGCTATGTTTGCCGATGACTCGTTCAAAAATGCTTTCTTTACCCAGCTTAGCGTTAAAATCTCCTAGTATGATTTTGGTATCATAGCTGGGGCATTTGGTATATGTTCTGTCTAGGAGATCAAAGAAATCATCTTTGATGGAGTCATCCTTGTCTTCCGTGGTGGCATGGACGCATATGAGGCTGATGTTACAGAAATTTGCCTTGATGCGGATCGTTATGAGGCGTTCACTCACATACTGGAAATTTAGGACTTTATGTCTTAGTCCACCTCTAACAACAAATCCGCATCCAAATAGTCTCTATCCTCTCTCCCTAGAGCAGTTACCGTAGTAAATGTCGCAGTTTTTCATCCGCTTTTTACCCGGTTGATTCCATCGCATTTCCTGGATGGCGGTTATGTCCGCTTTATAGCGGTCTAGGGCGTCCGCAACAGTATCAACAGATAAAGCGAACATGCCAAGTTTATAAGGCCAGAATGGAAGCCAGCAGGGATGAGAACGGAAACCTAGTAGTAGAACCGCAGTCGATGCTGAGAATATGGAAAAACCACTTCTGCAGACTGTATAAAGGCGATGTTAGTCAATATACCGCTGTCAGGCAGAATGATCCATTTCTAATCGACGGAGGCCGCAGAGAATTCTGTCCCCCTGACCTCGACGAAGTTAAGATTGCCATATCGAAGCTCAAGTCGAATAAAGCTGCTGGCGCAGACGGACTGTCTGCTGAGCTCTTCAAGGCAGCTGGGAATGACCTGGTTGGGAGCATGCACCAGCTCATCCGTAAGATATGGTTAGAGGAAAGCATGCCCGAGGAATGGAGTCTCAGCATCGTATGCCCGATCCACAAGAAAGGAGACCCCTCTGTCTGCGCTAACTACAGAAGAATGAATCTCCTTAACATCGCCTACAAAATCTTCTCTGCCGTTTTGTCTGAACGCCTGAAGCCTTTTGTAAATAAGCTGATAGGTCCTTATCAGTGCGGATTCAGGCCAGGGAAGTCCACCATCGACCAAATCTTCACACTACGGCAGATACTGGAAAAAACCAATGAATTTCAAGTCGACACTCACCACCTATTTGTCGACTTCAAAGCCGCATACGATAGCGTAATTAGAGACGAGCTATACAACGCTATGTCTACCTTTGACATACCTGCTAAACTCGTCAGACTATGCAGGATGACTTTGGAGAATGCTCGCTGCTCCATCCGAATCGGTGAACACCTTACCGATAGTTTTGATGTCAAAAAAGGATTTGGGAAGGGCGATGCGCTGTCGTGTGATTTCTTCAACATCATATTGGAAATGATTGTGCAAAAATCACTGGCCAATACGAGAGGCACAATCTATTTCAAATCATCGCAACTCCTTGCATACGCCGACGATATTGACATAATAGGTAGATCGCCGCGAGATGTCAATGAGGCGTTTGCGAGTATTGAGATGGAGGCGGCGAAAATTGGTTTGGCGGTAAACGAGGGCAAAACTAAATATATGCTGTCATCAAAAAAGGACGCTCAACACCGACGTCTCGGCCAGAACGTTTGTATAAGCAGATATAAGTTCGAGGTAGTTAAGGACTTCGTCTATCTTGGCTCCGCAGTGACCTGGAACAACGACATCAGTTTCGAAATCAAACGCAGAATCACTCTTGCCAACCGCTGTTTCTTTGGGCTCAGGAGGCAATTGGGTAATAGAGCCCTCTCCCGAACGACAAAGTTGACTCTATATAAGACCCTTATCATCCTGGTCCTGTTGTACGGCGCAGAAGCATGGACACTATCAAAAGCGGATGAGGAGGCCCTTGGTCGGTTCGAGAGAAAGATTTTGCGCGTGATTTTTGGGCCTATAAACGCAGACGGGGGATGGAGGAGAAGATTAAACCACGAACTTTACGGGCTGTACAGCGACATGAGCCTAGTCAGGCGTCTACGGATTCAACGCCTAAGATGGCTGGGCCATGTAGAGCGAATGGACACCACAGCTCCAGCCCGGAGAGTCTTTGAATCCAACCCCGAGGGACGAAGAAACAGAGGACGGCTGCACTTAAGATGGCGCACACAGGTGGAAGGGGACCTCAGCCAACTGGGTGTGTGGCAATGGAAAAGGCTAGCGAAAGATCGTGCTAGATGGAGGGGCATGTTGGTTGAGGCCCAGGTTCACCCCGAACTGTAACGCCCGTTAAGAAGAAGAAGAAGATATACTGTGAATGTTATGCCTGCAGCAGTACGTCTGGTCACTTCCCATTCACAACTGCGTTGCATACTTTTTGTCCGTATAGGAATTACTTTTACTTGGATATGAAGCGAATTTGAACTATAGACCTTGCGATCGGCGGTCGAAGGTGTTAACCACTACACCACGACCACCCCAGAAACAAAAAACAGCCACTGGGAAGTTACAGAAAAAACCTGGCCAAGTGCGAGTCGGACTCGCGCACGAAGGGTTCCGTACCAGCTGTATATGTATATAAATATGAAAGAGACTATGTACATATGTTACCTCATCAGTCATGACATTCAGCCTTATTGTGAACAAAATTTCCCCCGAACTTTTTCTCTCATGGGGAAACCCGGTATTGTGAACAATGTTCGAAAGGAAAAGGAAAAAGTTCTCCCTATTGCGAATAAGTTTCCGATAGAAATTCTAACGACATTTCCCTCGAACTTTTTCCCTGTCATTTTTCTAGGGAAAACAGGGAAAAAAGGAAGGAAAACCAAGAAAATGTATAAGTATCTTTGAATTTTGGCAAAAATAATTATGTATGTACATTTATAGGTCGAATGCAACAAATAAAAGACAAAGTGAAGCAATAGTAAGTTGGATGGAGAAATATCCAGATATTGCCAACGGCTTCACTAAACGCAAACCTGCGGAATATGTATGGCACTTAAGCCAAGTTTTATATAAAGGGCAGAGTTATTTACGAGTAAAACATTTAAGCTGAAGAATCCCTTTCTGTTACAGAAACAATGTTTATTCCTTGGAGGGGAATTTAGTGACACGTGTGTCCCATCTACACATCCTAATACACCAGGAATACCAAACTTTTCGAAAAAACTCAGTTTTGCAGTTCTTGTCTGTTCATGTGTCGTATTCATTTTTATCCATATTGGACACAGCTTATCTTCGAATATTCTTAGCACCTCACTAAGTACTAATGAAAACGACGACTGAACTAAGCCTATGTCGTGCTCTTTTCCAACTCCTTTTTGGTAACCTCCTTCCGCAAAAAAACGCAAGCACGACGTCAACTTTACTATAGTTGGGATTGCAAACACCTTTTTTGATGGGGCCAAGGATTCCCTTAAAATATCCAATACTTACTTACTACTTATCAGGCCTGCGATCCATGGAGGATCTGAGCCTGAGCTATAGCTGCCTTGCATCCTTGACGGTCCCGGGCACGCTGCTTCCAGTTGTCAAGACCAAGATGTCCTACATCCGCGATTACTTGGTCTTTATACCGGAGGTTCGGTCTTCCTCTTCTTCTCGAACCAGGAGGCTCGGAGTCGAAGACCCTCTTAGCTGGAGCGTTGATGTCCATGCGCTCGATGTGGCCGAGCCAGTGTAGTCGACGGATCCTTGCCTTCCGGACTACATCCACATCTTGGTACAGCTCGTAGAGTTCGCGGTTGTGTCTTCTTCTCCATTCACCTTCCTCACAGACAGGACCAAATATCCGGCGCAGAATTTTTCTTTCGAAAGAACCCAAAATCAGCTCCGCTGTCCTGCTTATCGTCCAGCTTTCGGCTCCGTACAGCAAGACTGGCAGAATGAGCGTTTTGTAAAGCATGACTTTGGTCTTTCGAGTGAGGAGTTTTGACCCCAGTTGTTTGGACAAGCCGAAGTAGCAGCGGTTGCCAAGGGCGATTCTACGCCGGATCTCCACTGTGGTGTCATTTGTGGAATTTACGTTTGCCCCGAGGTAGACAAACTCCTTAACTACCTCGAAATTGTAGCTGTCAATTGTAATGTTTTGTCCCAGGTGGTGAGCGACGGATTGGTTTTTGCTTGACAGCATGTATTTCGTTTTGTCCTCATTGATCTTAAGACCAATTCGTTTCGCCTGTTCTTCAATCGCCGTGAATGCTTCCACGATGCCACGGCGAGAACACGCGATGATGTCGATATCATCCGCGTATCCTAGCAGCTGGATGGACTTGTAAAAGATAGTGCCTTCCCTGTTGACGCCTGCCCGTCGCACTATCTGCTCCAGCACCAGGTTGAAGAAGTCACATGACAGCGCATCTCCTTGCCGAAATCCGGTGCATGTTTCGAATGGTTCCGAGGTCCTAGAACCGAGTTGCACGGTGCATCGCGTGTTTTTTAGCGTAACGCGACACAACTGGATCAGTTTTACCGGGATCCCGAATTCGGCCATCGCCCCAAACAGTTCTTCACGATGAATGCTGTCGTATGCGGCTTTGAAATCGATGAAAAGATGGTGTGTATCGATTCGAAACTCGTTGGTCTTTTCCAGGATTTGTCGAAGTGTGAAAATTTAGTCTGTAGTTGATTTGCCGAGCCGGAAGCCGCACTGGTAGCTGCCAGTTTAGACGTTCACACAATACGCTGGACAGGATCTTGTATGCGACATTGAGCAGGGATATACCTCTATAGTTCTTGCAAGAGGTAGGATCGCCTTTTTTGTGGATGGGGCATATAGAGCTGGTATTCCAGTCGTCGGGCATGCTCTCATCTTCCCAAATTCTGCAGATGATCTGGTGCATGCTCCCTACCAGAACATCGCCGCCAGCCTTGAAGACCTCTGATGGCAAGCCATCTGAGCCTGCGGCCTTGTTGTTCTTCAGCTTCTGAATAGCTGTGCCGACTTCTTCTATGCTGGGTGGGAGGACTACTTCAGCGGCTGGAGTTGGGATTTCCTCGGTCCCTACCACTCTCTCTTGGTCATGCTCGTTAAGCAGCTGCTGGAAGTGCTGCTTAAATACATCCACTATTCCCTGCGGGTCGGTGACAAGATTACCCTCGCAGTTTCGAAGAGCCAGGGTGCCCTTTTTGAAGCCTCCTGCAAGGCCTTTGGCTTTCTTGTAAAAGGCTCGTATTTTATGTTTATCCCTAGACTCCTCGATATCCTTGAGCTGGGAGGCTGCGAAGATTCTTTTTTTTTTGTCGCAGTAGTTTTTTCTCCTCCCTTCCTCTGGCTCGGTACTCTTCTTGCGCTGCCCTGGTTTTCCTCTGCAGCGCCTTTTGGTACGCCTCGTCGGTTGCTGCCTTTTTCTGCTCACACTCGCCATCATACCACGGGTTTTTTGTCGGGGGTGGTAGGTATCCTAAGGTGGTTTCGGCTACCTCCTGAATGGCTGAGCGGCAATGCAGCCACATATTATTGGCATTTGTGTTCGACGTAGACATACCGTAGAGTCTTTCGCTCAGCTGCTCCCTGTAGACTCTGGCAACCTCCGGTTGCGCCCAATGTCGAACCTCCTCTTGATGGGCTGGTGCATCTTTCTGACATTGGACGGTCGAGCTCTGAATCTTGCTGCTACGAGGAAGTGGTCAGAGTCGACATTTGCCCCTCTGAATGTTCGCACATCCAGGATGTTTGACGCGTGCCTTGCGTCAATGAGCACATGGTCGATTTGGTTGGCGGTTCGACCGTCCGGAGATCGCCAGGTTGCTGTGTGGATTCGCTTGCGAGGGAATCTTGTGCTACTTATCACCGCATTACGAGCTGTCGCAAAGTCAGCGAGTCGGAAGCCGTTATCTGTTGTTGTATCGTGGAGGCTGTGCTTTCCGATCACTCCGCCAAGGGTGTTTTCCTTTCCGATTTTGGCGTTGAAGTCCCCGAGCACGATTTTTACATCGTATTCCGGACAAGCTCCGTAGGCGTTGTCCAGGAGGTCATAGAAGTCCTCCTTGATAGGGTCTTCAGCCTCGTCGGTAGGGGCGTGTGCACATATAAGGCTGATGTTATAAAATCTGCCTCTGATGCGGATCACAGCCAGGCGATCGATTATAGGTTTAAAGTCGATGACCTTCGACCTTAACCGCTTTCCCACGACAAATCCGCATCCCAGTAAGTGCATTCTTTTGTGACAGCTGTAATAATACCGTTTCCTATCCAGCGTATTTCCTGGACCGCAGTAATATCCGCCTTGTACTGCATGAGAATTCCTTCTAGTTTATGAGCAGCTCTGAGAGTGTACAGGGTTCTGACATTCCAGGAGCATACTCGCAAATCATGTTCCTTTTTCGTGCGTTGTCGTCGTCGAGTATCCGTCCGTGTATCCGAGGCATCTTGCTCATTCATAACTTTAGGTTTTTTTACGTAGGCGGATTGTTAGCCCGCCGCACAACCACCATTCTGGTCGGGGTTTTTTTCGCTGCATACGTTTGTTCACCTCCCAACGGTTGTTGAAGAGGCTATCCAGAGGGCGCCGCGAGGAGGCCGTATATCAACTTGACCCGGGCATTTAAACAGGGATCGTTGCTGGCATCTCGCCAGGTTGAGAGCAATCAACAACTTTACCCTGTATGTCCGAGCCCATGCCCCCAATAGATATTTAAAAACGGGTTTGTTTGCCCTAAAGTACTGCTGGAATCTAACCAAATACCATAAAACGTAGCACTTTTAAACACATTTTGCAAAAATGAATTAATTTACATGGTTGATGGTAATTCCAAAGGATTCGATTTATCTCTTAATTTTCTTTGTATTGAACAGAACTCACTATTTTGTGTTTCTTCTTCCTCTGCCATTAACACCATAACACAAGACTTAAACATTTTTGTTAATAGTTCCTTGCTTTTCTATAAATATACACTGATTTCTAAACAAATGACAGCCGTTAAAATGTTCGAATTGAATTTCGAATTCAGTTTGGGGAAATAAATTCCGATTGAAATTGACGATAGGAGGAACTTTTTCCCTGGAGGGGAAAAAAAAGTTCCCTCGGAATTCATTCCCTAACTATCACGGTTCATGAGATACAGCCAGGTGACAGACGGACGGACGCACGGACGGACAGCGAAGTTTTAGTGATAGGGTTCCCTTTTACCTTTGGGTACGGAACCCTAAAAAAAGAAAAGAAAAATACAATACCAGCCGCCAAGTATTTTTATAAATAAAAAATAATTTTTTTTTATTGTTCCAAAAATTCCTTCATAAACTTTTTCTTTAAAACGTTTTCTTCGTCTTCCTTCTTTTCTATTTTATTTTTTTTTACTTTCTTCCTTTTTTTTTTGATGTTTTTTTTTTTTATATTATTTTTGTATACATATATAATTATCTGTACCGTTTTTATTTTATTCCTTAATTTTTATTTACTTATTTTGCTTTGTAACCGTCGTCGTCGGAAGCGGTTGCTCTTGTTGTTACTACATATATAGTGAAATATACAAATTTTGTTTTTGTCATCGTAATCATAATGTTCATTATTATTTTGTTTTAATTTTTATTTGTTGTTGTTTGTTGTATTCTTAAAAAAATAATAATCGATAAAAATACCCAACAATACAGGTTGATCGGAAATTAAAATTAAAATAATAATTATTTAATAATAATATTAATAATATAAAATATATATATATATGTTTGTATGTATAATAGAAATCTGTAATAATAATGTGTAAATGTGCATGTTTTAAACTTAGTTTTTGAAATAAAAATCGATTCGGATTGCTTTTTGTTTTTGTCTATATGTAGGTATACTCTTGTTGTTGTTTATATAAATACATATATATATATATATAAAGAGTTTTGCCGTGTTTTTTGATTTTGTAAATATATATATATATAGAATATATGTATGTGTGTGTATAAAAATTAAAATAAAATTAAAATTTAATAGAAATTTGCCCAAAACTTGAAAAGTTTCAATGGACCATGCCTCTAATACAATCATACCTGCCCGGTTGGGCCTATTTTTTTTTTACATTTTAATTTACTGTTTATTTATCTATATGTACATATATTCGTTAAATTGTGATATATGTATGTATACATTTTAGCGTGAAAACAATATAAAACGCGCGCGCACTTTTTCACAAAACAACGACAGAAAAAATTAAAAAAAAACAAAACCAAACAACAAAACATACAGCGTTTTCGGGTGTGTTGTGTTGTTGTATTGTGTGAATTGGTGTTTGTGTATTCGCTTAAGACCTATAACCTAAAAGGTTTTCTAAGATTTTAGTTTTTTTTTTTTTTTTTCTGTTTTAATAAAAATTAAAACTTTTCTTCTTACACTACCCACTAGGGGGGAAGGAGCTCTATATATTGGTGTTCTGTTAATCTATTTGATAGATTTACGTAGGGAAGGAGGCTGGGCAGAACAGAGGAGGGGGGGTGGCTTAATATCATATTTGTTTCGATTATATTCCTTCATCATTCACTGGTTATGTCGCATCTACCGCCACCACCACTATTCATTTTTCACTGGATAATAGACGAGATTAACGTCCTGTGGAGGCGGTTGTAGGCCGGCATGATGCATATACTCACTGATAGGTGGCAAAACAGTTTTCGGTTCGTCACTTGACTGACCGCCATAGACACGGGCATTCGGTATCGATTGGGGATCATAACCCGATGGTGGTGTTACGACCGGTACCGGCTGATGATATGGTTGGAAAGTGTTCTTTTGTTCGGATATGTCGGTGAGAGTGTGATTTGGGTAGTCGTATGCTGAATGACGCAGAAGACCGGCTGCACCTGCATAAGGATGATGTTGTTGTTGTTGTTGTTGCGGACCGGGTATTGAATTGCTTTGCTGTTGCGGCGGCGGTGGTGGTAGTAATTCGAAATTATATTCCATGGGATTATTGTTGCCCATAATGTCGAGATTAGTTAGAATACTACCAATGTTGTTGTAGCTGTGCGGGTCTGTGGGACCGGATGGAACAACAGGTTGAGTGGCATTGCTGAATGACATCTGCGGCGTTGGAGTCTGTGGCCACATGTTCTATAAGATTTTCATGAAAACGATTAGATGTGATTAAGATCTGAATACAATTCATATCACTTACTTGAAAGTTAATAATGTCGGCATTGAGAACAGTTTGCTGATCGTGAGTTGGAGCAGCAGCAGTCGGTTTGACGGCGTTGCCACCACCGCCACTTGGAGCCGGTACCGGTGGACCATGTGGTTGTCCTGTGGAAGTGACATTAAGTGGAAGACCAAGGAAGTCTGTCGAATCGACGTGTATATAAAATTTACTATTGTCCTTTCCATCTAGGCTGCCGCCTCCTGTTGGTGGTGCGCCGATGGGCGCGCTTTGCTGTTGTTGCTGTTGCTGATTGGTGGGATTGTTGGCTGTTGGTGTTGTTGAAAAATTCAAACTGCTCCAATCGTTTGGGTTCGGAGCTTGCTGCTGAATTGAGGCACATGGGTATTGTTGTTGCTGCTGCTGCTGTTGTTGTTGTTGTTGCTGCTGTTGATGATGAAGGGATGGTTGCGGCTGCGGTGGCTGTTGCTGTTGCTGTGGGGGCGGTGGTTGTGGCACTGCCACTCCTACACCTACGCCTACAGGCTGTGGTGATTGTTGCGGCCCCTGTTGTGATTGATGGTGTTGTGGCGACGAATGTGATGATTGATGCTGTTGTTGCAACTGTTGCTGATGATGATGCGGCGATCGTTGGTGTTGACGATGATGCTGATGAGGCGACTGTTGATGATGTAATTGGTGTTGCTGATGCATCAGGTGGTGCGGTGGTGCAAAATGGGCATTTTGCTGCTGCAACTGTTGCTGATGGTGAAGGCTCTGATGCTGTTGGGGGCTCTGTGGCGTATGGCTGCGCATGTGCTGCTGATGTTGGTGTTGATGTTGTTGCTGTTGATATTGATTCATTAATTGTTGCTGATATGCGGTATTTTGATCGAAATGAAACTGTGTTTCAGCACCCGAATTAAAGCTGTTCAGACGCACAATTAAATTGTTGTTGTCTGCATTTGGTGTCAAACGATGCAGCAATTGTTGTTGCTGTTGTTGTTGATGATGTTGTTGCTGTTGCTGCTGTTGCAACGTTTGTGGCGGGGGAGTTGATTGATTGCACTGTTGTCCAAGCAGATTATCTGCATTAAAGCTGTGATTGTAAATGGAATTCTGAGATTCTCCACCTCCGCCCAATTGTTGTGGTAATGAAGAATTATTGCTATTGCTACTATTCGAACTCGCATATTGCTGTTGTTGTTGTTGTTGATGATGATGCTGCTGCTGTTGTTGTTGATGTTGTTGTGAAGTCTGCGGCGGCGGCGGTTGTTGTTGTTGTTGCTGCTGTTGTTGTTTTTGCTGCGACGCCGACTGCTTTTGCGGCTGAGATTGAGCCTGGGACTGCGTGCCTGGTTGCGTCTGTTGCTGTTCTTTTGATGATTGCTGAATTGTACTCGTAGGCATTGGTGTCGGGGTATTTGTAACTACAATTGCTTTCTGTTGCTTTGGTTTGCTCGCGTTTGATTTTTTCGGCATTTTAGCCGGCGGTGGTCCCGATACGTCCATTGGAATCAATTCTGAAATGTTATGAAGCATTTGGAATTGCAAAATCATGGTACTCACTAGGCATGTTTGCAACTCACCCTCATCGCATTTTGCGAACCGTTTCACTTTCTTAGGCGAAGGCTGATTGCCATGCACCGTCTGCTTGTGACGCACCAGATGCGTCTTCCATTTAAACGTCTGTAATAATGAAACCAATGAAATAAAACATTCACAGCTGAAGATTAGCTTAAATTGGTTACCTGTTCGCAGTAACAGCAACTATGTGGCCTCTCCTCCGAGTGTGAGGGCAAGTGACGCTGTAACGACTTTGCAGAGCCAAAACGTTTGCCGCACAATGGGCACTTGCACTCCGAAGCATCTGTATGAGCATTACTGCAGTGATCCTTTAACGCTGGATATGTAAAATATGACGATCCGCATAAATCGCACACGTACGTTCGCTTGATTTCCGTATGCAATTGAACATGTCGCTCCAGGTTGGCTTTCAACGTGAACCGATTCTGGCAAATGTGACATTCGAAGAAATTATCCTTTTTGTGCACACGGATAATGTGCTGATAGAGGGCATTCTTCGATGGGAATGCGGCACCACACACTTCACAGATGGCTCCGTCTGCCTTATGACCTGTATCCTCCAAATGTTGTTGATGAAGCTTCTTATGCGGGAATATCAGACCACATTCCACGCACGAGTAGGCTGTGAAAGAATTGAAATTCACTCAGGTTTTGAAGGTTTTCTTTTTAATATAATTGAGTTCTTTGTGAAATTTACACGCAATCACTCACTTTTGAACTCCTTCTTGTTGTGAGACTCGACATGAGCGTGGAACTGTTGTCGACGAGTGTATGATTCGCCACATGTCTCGCAGACAAATGGAAATTCCTTAGCATGCACCGTACGATTGTGATTAATGATCTCCTACAAGCGAATAGAATTTAATTATAAAGAGAATAGCTCCGGTCTACTACGTGTGTCTTACCTCAAGAGAATGTCCGTTCGGTTTACCACAATCATGACAGAAACCCGGATGAATCTTGTAGTGATCCAATAGCGATTTTCTCTTCCGATACGACTTTGGACAGAGCAAACAATTGTAGCTGGGTTTCGCTTTTTTACTACTAGACTCGCCAGACGATGATTGTCCCGCAGCACTACTGCCATTGTCCATGCCCATGGACGAGGACGATTCCTTTGGTTCGTGATCATCATCGGGCGGTGTACGTTGCATTTGATTCTGTTGCTGCATCATGTGTATCGGTTCCGATTGATTTGCATTCTGTTCGAATTGATGACGCATCATTTGCTGTTGATCGTAGAAATGTTGCTGCTGTTGCTGTTCCTGATGATGCTGTTGATGTTGTTGCTGCTGCTGCTGCTCGAGTGTCATATGCTCGGGCTGTTGCTGATGATCCATTGTCAATAAATCAATTTCATCTTCTTCAATACTGTTTAAAATCGAGCCGGACATACTGTTCGTATCCATGCCGACACCGGTTAAATTAGTAGCATCTTCAGAGCTATCCTCCGTGTTCGTAGTCTGGCTATTATCCTCGAGATTCACATTCGTATTATTATTACTATAGTTCAGATTCTCCTGCTGATCATAGCCCGACGATGAATAATCATTTAGACTCTTATTACTATTGTATTCCTTGGACATAAGCATAGACATCCCATTCAGATTAGTATTATTTGTATTATTGTTTAGCGTTAGCTTAGTGTTATTGTAAGTAGGTTGGTATGGCTCATTTTGTTCATTTGAGATTCCATTAGTTCCATTGGTTGATGATTCATCAGCATGCATACTATTCGCGCTGTACTGTGCTTCGATTGACTGTGCAATAATAACCGGCGACGGTAACGGCAACGGCAACGGTTGGCTTGCTGGCTGTTGTGGTGCTGGAAGAGCTCTACACGGAGGTTTGATGCCATCGATGCGTCCAGTCAATATAAGATTTTTGTAAATCTCTTTTAGAAAAGGCTTGTGGTGATGAGTTAAAGCGATATTAATTCTACAACGAAATTGCTCTTTGAACGATCTAATACTAATTTCTCCGTCACGCTGATTGTAGTGTACAGCGATCGCGGAGTCTGGATGAAGGGTAAATCCGCCCAAGAGTCTACTCAATGACGACGGATGATTGCGTTTGAAACGCGAGCCTCGACTACTAATATTGCCTACCGTAAGGTTTTCAATACGATCGGAATCGTTGGCGCCGACCAATGTTATACTCTTCGAGTCGATTGTCGACGTTGTCGACGACGGGATCAGATCCAATGGGTCGGCGAGTGTTTGAAAATGTGCATTGAATGGCATACGCACCATTGCTGCACTCTCGTCCCCGTGCATTTTAAGTAGTGACGATGATGATGACGAATCCAAAATACGATGAATGTGATGAAGTCGATGATTGCGATTCTGCCGCGGACTATTGCTACTCTCGCATTCGTCCTCCATATCTTCGTCTTCGTCGGCATCGATGACGTCGTCCTCATCTTCGATACACAAGAATTCTTCTTTGCAAAGGATTTTCTCGAAATTCTGATTCAGATCTGTGGATGTACTGCTATTACTATTACTACTAGTCCCATCCGTGCCGGTACGTGGCAATGGTGCTGTAATAGCAACTTCAACACTATTCAATTGCTCTTCCTTCTTCACGACATTGTACAATTCGGTTTCTTCCTTCTTAACTGAATTCGGGATCACGTTGGTGATGCAAAAAGCTTGTCGAATATGATCATATGAATCGGGATATTTGACCCGTACGGATTCGACGAAATAGAGTAACGCCTCGTTCCTTTGACCGGCACCTAGACCCTCCAGATGTCCTAAAGTACGATCAACCTTTAAATTAAAAAGAAGAAAAAGTCAAATTTCTATTCGAACATGTTGAGGACAAGAATCGGATTGGATAAAGGGGACTGGACAACCAAAATATACAATTCGAACGTAGACAATTCACCACGATCAATGTGTCTCAAGTGGAAATCCTTCGAAAACGACTTTTCATTCACCAGCTAGTGTCCATTTTTAGAATCACCAAGCCGTTTTAGCTTGAGCAACTAGTACAAGCAACTACATGCGTACTCATTCAACGCGATAACATCTATGTACACACATTAGAGACGATCATCCCCCCGCAGAGCGGTCATACTGCACCCGTACACTATTTTCACTTTAAGTAACAACACTTCCCACCAATTTCTAAGCAGACAAAACTCATTTAATCAGCAGCTTAGTGAGTAGGGATCATTTACACCTCTCGCTCTCTTCACTTCTACAAATAGACTAACTTGCCACCCAGTTCCGACCAACCCAATCTCCACCTCCTCCGTCAAATTGTTGTACTTATCGTACGTTAATTACATTTTTTTCTTAAACGCGCGCGTTTAAACCATCAAAATATATTTAATTATTCAATGGAGGCAAAAGCCTCCAACCCCAGACTCCCGAGGAGGATACCACCACCAAACTCATGAATTATCGAAAACAATACTATCTCTCGTCGACCACCAGAAATGGACGAGGCAAATGGAAAAATAAAATATAGAAAAACCCAAGAGGGAAAAATGGAAAATGGAAAAAAGCAAGAACGAAAGGAAAAAAAAAAAAAAAAAAAAAAAAACGAAACGATTCGTGGGTGAGCGCCCTTATTGCATCTGCTGAATTTCCAACACAAAATACAATTTCCCGCTAATGGAGGTCAACCCGAAAATCCTTAAAATACACATCGCGAATGAAAAAAACTCGATTCGAGCATTTACCAGCAACTTAAATTCCAATTGTGCACTCTTGTTATCCATTTTGGTTGCATTTGGATTATGTTTATGTTTTGTCGTCGCGTTTTTTCTCGCAATTTATTCGATTTGACGTTGATGTTTTCACGTTACAATTGCACACAACACACGCGAAATAGTTTTGTGAAAATGTTTTTCGTATATTTACGCGACCGAATCCAATTGGATGTGCACAAAATTAGAAAATTGATTTCGACTTTTGCAGAATGAATCCCCCTGAACCTCTTTTTTTTTCTTCACTCTCCTTCTACTACTATCGCGTTTTTGACAATTTTGAAGTTTGGTAGCTGTCAAATAAAAAAATGGAAGAATTTAGATATAATTCGTTTTTTTTTTTTTTTTTCTTCTGTCGTTTGCTGATGGGGTTGGTTTGGTGTAGTGGTGTATTTTGATGTACGGATAGGAGTGGTTGAGGTGGTGTGAGGTTATGTTCTATGTGACTTTGAAGTGGTGTAGGTGGTGTGTGAGGGAATTTGTTGGGTAAGTTGGTAATGCTTGTGCGTTGCAATGCGTTCCACTTGTCGAGAAAATGGCGGATAGAATAGGGGGTTTCGATCTGAACTATGTGACAGTTGGGCGTCGGAATGGAAAGGATTGTACTAGACGTATACGGTGAGTAAAAACCTGTTTCATAACCCCACAACGTACAAAATGCGAAACATTAAACACCAACTACCGAATAGTGAATTTATTTCCATGACATATTCTATAAAACAAGCGCAATTCAAGAAAAACAGGTAGAAAAAAAAAGATAACTCCCTTCCGCCACTGTAGACCCAATTCACGTCTTTTTTTCTTAAGATTTTTGTGCCGCCTGCTTTTCCTTCTTTGCTGCTTCAGCCTCCGCTTCCAGTTTCTGGTATTTCGTGATCAATACATCCACCTCGGGGGTTGTCAGGATTTTGATCACAGTTTTACCATCGACTCGCTGAAGAGTTGCCATCTCAACCTTCTCGGACGTTAGCTTGTTCGTATCCAGAGTCTTGCTCAGAACCTTGATAGCCAAATCCTGTGCACTGGCCAGTGTCACTTTACTGGTCTCGGTAAGTTCCTGTTTCAACATTGACACAGCAGCGCCAAAGTTATTACCAATGCAAGTGGCCTTCCAGCCGCCGTAATTTCCACTCGGATCAGACTGATACAACTGATAGCCGTAGTGCTTGTCCCAGCCCATATAGAGTATAGAAACACCGAATGGTCGTTTACCACCGTACTGCGTATAGGCCTGCTTTATATCACACAAGTATGATACGAGCTGCTCACACGGCATGGGTTCGCCGTAGTTATACTGATAGCGTTGAGCGATTACTCGCAGTTCGTTGGTGAGCACATTAGCATCGGCCGTGATGCCAGCCACCGAACAAGCCATGTCGCTAAAATATAAATCAAAACTAAGCCAAATGCTCATGATTGACCTCCAACTGTACCTACTTGTTCAATTTGTAGATCTTCTCCGAGAAGGATGAGCTATCCAGTAGTTTGTTTGTGTTACGACGTTCGGCGGCCAGGAGAATGCCATCTTCGGCTAAAATTCCAAGGCACGTACCGGCATGCGAGATGGCCTCCATGGCATACTCCACTTGATAGAGACGACCTGAAATGGGCAAACAATCAAAAAAATCTTTCCCAACTCCTGAACAGTCCACTTTACCTTCTGGCGAAAAAATTGTAGTGCGCGAATCATACCGGCGAGCCTGAAATTATTTTTCGGAAACAGATATTATAGAATATCTGACAAATGACCAAGCAGTTTGGAGAACAATGGCATCATAACCTATGGCCAATTTGCCGACAATACTTTTGCTAAAGCAATTGTATGCAGAATTCCTTCCGCCGTTCGTTTGTGCCATCGTTTTATTTCACTTACCATATTTTCTGTTCAGATGTTTTGTTTTTTAACAAAATGTGAACGTAATGTGGAAAAAACAAATCTGCAAGATGAGGAAATGGGTATTCGCAAAATGACACAAATTGGAATATAGCTTGTCACGGCTGTCACTTCAAATGTTGTCATGGTAAAGAGTAAAGTTGGTGATGGTTTAAAACAACTAATTTTAGACTAGAAGACAGTTTTGACAATTTGGTACCAAACAATAAGGTTTAAGCACATTGCGTAAATTCTTTTTAAAATTTGGAATGTAAAGGTTTAAGTTGCCGTTGAAGAACAAAGTTCGTTTAATGGTTCAGGAGAAATTGTGCAGTTTCTAAAAGCAACACAGACGATGCCAACGTTCATATAACCTGAATGCATCGGCTCTCATCTGATCACCACAACCAACCACCGTCTGCGCGGTCAGTACTTAGATCGGGAGCCGCTTGGGAACACAGTGTGTTGTTTGTTGGCATGTTTTCCCATAAGCTAAGCCAACCCTTCGCGAGGTGCTTCCTACCGCACGACCCGGTAAAAAACCACATACAATGGTGGAATGCAGAAATAGCGGATAGGCTACTTATCTCTAGACATAACTGATGGTAGCTGGACAGACTCAAATGAAAGCATGCCCGATGCCCTACCAAATGTCATTCCCGTGGCTTCGAAAATGCAAACACTTTCAATTCCGAAAATACACTGCTCAGGGAATGCAATGGGCCTAAAAAATCGTTACTACCTTTGACCCCTACAAGGCGCCAGGAATCGACTGCAAGAACTATGACTCGATCACCACTGCACTTTCCCGCAGAGATGTAGACAATCCCACTAAGCACTGGATTAGGGCAATGCTAAATAGCCGTATTATATCGGCCACTTGCGAAAAGGTCTCAGTGACAGTATCGCCGGCTTAAGGATGTCCACAAAGAGGAGTCCTTTCACCCCATCTCTGGTCGATAGTTATCGACGACCTACTCCGCAAGCTAACCACTCCTGGCTACGAGGTCAGCGGATATGCTGATGACCTAGTAGTTATTGTTGCAATAGCGAAACTGCGGTCTGTGAGCGCATGCAGCTCGCGCTTCAATTTATCTCTGACTGGTGTGACAGAGGATCGGTTATCCTAAATAAGACAATCTTAGTCCCGTTTATAAAGAGGAGAAAGGTACAGCCCTGTTTCGTCTTTCTAAATGGCACAAACATAGGATTTTCAGATGAAGTTAAGTATCTAGGTATTGACCTTGATCGCGGACTCAATTGGAACTCGAATATGAAAAACAAACTTACAAAAGCGACTAAGGCCATGTGGGCCTGTCGACGCACTTACGGTAAAACCTGGGGACTCAAACTTAAGGTTATATAACGCGATAGTAAGCCCTATCATCACCTATGGATCCACGGTATGGTGGACCAAAGTTGAGCGGAAAACGACAATCGCTTCAACGCCTTCAGAGGCTAGCGTGTCTGAACATTACAGGCGCTATTCCAACCTGCCCATATTACAACACCCTCCCAAGCTGGATGTGATTACCACGGTCTCGGACGCATTGCCACACACCTTCACTTTTGACAAGAGATTTGGGATATTAATCCCAAATCGCACAGCTTTGGAAAACAGTGATCCCTTGCTAAATGTCAAAGGCCTTAGGTGGTATACGGATGGCTCCAAGATGGCTCCTGGCGTTAGCGCCGGCATCTTTGGACCAAATCGCAAGATCTCGAAGGCCCTGGGAGTGAGTCCCAGCATCTTTCTCTGCCGCGCCTTCCTACCGGGGTGGATTCGAAGACTCTACGGATCGGAGATGTATTTTCCATAAGCTCTACATGACCTAGCCACCTTAGACGGTGTATCCGTAGACGTCGTACCAGGCCGATGTCGCCGTACAACCCGAACAGTTATTCGTCAAATCTTCTCCTCCATACAACGTTTGGACAAACGAAACGACCAAGGGCATCTACATCCGTTTTTGTTAAGGTCCAAGCCTCTGCGCCGTAAAGGAGGACTGGGATGATCAATATCTTATATAGTGTCACCTTAGCTGTCCAAGAGAGGGCTCTACTTCTCTACTTTGCCTCTTGAGCCCAAAGAAACAGCGGTATGCAAGAGTAATTCTGCGTTTTATCTCAGCGCTGGTGTTGTTGTCGCCGGCCATCAGTGAGCCAAGGTAGACGAATTCCTTCACCACTTCAAAGCTATATCCGCTCATGGTGACGTTCTGGCCAATACGTCGGTGTTGATCGTCTCTTTTTAGATGAAAGCAGATATTTGGTTTTACCGTCATTAACCTTGAGACCCATCTTAGCCGCTTCTACCTCAATGCTTACAAAGGCCTCATTGACGTCTCGCTGTGTCCGTCCAATCACGTCCATGTCATCGATGTACGCAAGCAATTGCGTAGACTTGAAATAAATCGCAACTCTTGTGTTGGCCAGCGACTCTTGCAAGATCTTTTCAAGCACGATGTTGAAAAACATACATGACAGCGCGTCAACTTGCCTTAATCCTTTTTCAACATCAAGGGTCTCGGTTTGCTCAGCTCGGTTTGACAGCGAGAATTCTCCATTGTCATCCTGCACAGTCGGACGAGTTTGGCAGGGATGTTAAAACTAGACAGGCTCTGTATAGCTCGTCTCTATACACGCTGTCATACGCGGCCTTGAAGTCGACGAAAAGGTGGTGAGTGTCGATTTGGTATTTCTGGGTCTTCTCCAAGATCTGCCGTAGCGTAAATATTTGGTCTATTTACCTGGCCTGAAACCACACTGATAAGAGCCGATCAGGTTATCCACAAATGGTTTCAGGTGTTCATACAATACGGCAGAGAAGATCTTATATGCGATGGAGACTTATTCCCCTATAGTTGGCGCAGTTCTAGGGGTCTCCTTTGTTATGGACCGGGCAAACGATGCTGAGATTCCATTCGTCGGGCATGCTTTCCTCCGACCATACCTTGCAGATGAGATGGTGCATGCACCTTACCAGCTCATCTCCAGCCGCCTTAAAAAGCTCAGCAGACAGGCCGTCTGCGCCAGCGGCTTTATTAGACTTAAGTCTTGATATCGTTATTTTGACTTCCTCTCGGTCGGGTGGACTGAATTCTGTTACATCGTCGTCCATTACAAATGGCCCGTTCTGGCTGACAGGGTATCTTGTCTATCATCGCCCTTATACAGTCTGCAGAAGTGGTCTATCCAAATCCTCAGCATCGACTGCGACACTACTACCACTTCTCCGTTTTCATCCCTGCAGGCCGCCGCTCTGGCTTTGTAGCCATGGCATGTTCGTTTTACCTTATTGTAAAACTTACGGGTGTAAGTATCTCTGCGGAAGCATCTCTCCATCTCCTCGATCTCACACTTCCCGTGCTCTCTCTTCTTTCTTATGAAAAGCCCGTGTTCCTCTCTTCGCTTCTGCTCATAGATTTCGCGAGCAGCTCTCATCCGTCGTTGCAGCATGGCTTTGTATGCCTCTTGTTTTGCTGCATGGGCTTGTTCGCATTGTTCATCGAACCAGGGGTTTCTGGGTGGTGGCGGCTTGAAACCCAGCCCCTCTGAGGCAGCGTGTCTGATGGCGCTCTGGCAATGCGCCCATTCCTGCTCTATTGTTTGTGCTGCTGTGGGCGGATTTTGAGAGAGCTTGGAGGAGACACGATCGGCAAAGATTCTGGCAGTCTCTTGCGATTGTAGCTTTCCGACGTCAAACTTACGTTGTCCTAGTCAACTCCTAAGCATTCTTGATATCCTCATTCGTACCTTGGCTACAACAAGGTAGTGGTCCGAGTCGATGTTGGCCCCTCGGAAGGTTCGTACTTCGAGAATACTGGAGGAGTGTCTGGCGTCGATCGCAATGTGATCAATCTGGTTGGTGGTCGCTTGGTCAAAAGACCGCCGGGTACCCTTGTGGATGTTGAGATGGGGGAATCGTATGCTTGCTACAAGGAAGTTACGCCCCGTTAGGAAATCGATTAGCCTAAGTCCGTTGTCGGATGTGGTGTTATGGAGGCCATGCTTTCCTATGATCGACTCAATTATGCCCTCCTTGACCAGTTTTGCATTAAAATCTCCTAGGACTATTTTTGTGTCGTAGCTGGGGCATTGGGCATAGGTTCTATCTAGGAGATCGTAGAATTCATATTTGAGCCCATCGTCCCTTTCTTCCGTTGGGGCGTGAGCGCATATTAAGCTGATTTTTCCAAATTTAGCTTTGATGCGGATTGTTATGAGGCGTTCGCTTACATCTCGGAAGCATACGTTTTTTTGTCGGAGTCTTCCTCGAATAACGAATCCGCACCCGAATAGGCACTGTTTGTTCTCCTTGTAGCAGTTCCCATAGTAGATATCGCGGTTTTTCATCCGTCTTTTGCCTGGTCCGTCCCATCGCACTCCTTGGAGTGCGCTGGGAGTGCGGTTATATCTGCTTTACAGCCTGCACCCGGTCGGTCACATAACAGGTACAGACTTTCAAGTCCGTTAGTATTGTATTCGTCCGTATCCGAGGGTTGTGGTTGTTTCGGAACAAGTGGGTTTTGACGTGATATGGATGTTACCCCTAAGCACAATCCCCAACCTGGAGGGCCATGTTCCTCTTTCCCCAGGAACAGGGGGTTGGGTCGCTGCACACATCAACATACTCTCTGATAGCTAAGCAGCGCTTCAAGTGCTGAGTTCGTACAGCATGAACTCAAAAACCATCAAGGAGTGCCATAATGCCCTACAAGACCTCGCCAAAAGAACCAAGGCCCAACTTTGGTGGGTACTAGGCCACAAAGGTATTAAGGGCAATGAAATTGCCTGCGGCCTTTCTGCGGCACTCCCAAGTCAAAGATCAACTACTTTTCAGACAAGTGGGAAAAATCTTCGCCAATCGAAACGATTTATACGGCCCCTGGACAAACACCTGGACAGCAGCCTGCCAACCTGGACGCCAGAGGGCCCACCTGACCACCAGCCAGACAACACGGCCACCAGCCAGCCAGCCTGGCCACCAGCCAGCCAGCCTGGCCACCAGCCAGCTAACCTTGTTGCCAGCTGCCTGAACTGACCATCAGCAGGCCAACCTGGCCACCAGCCTGCCGACCGAATAGGCCGCTTGCCATGTAACCTGCCCACAAACACCTAACCTGGCTAAAAGCCATAAAACCTTTTCACCAGCCAGCCAACCTTCCCACCATTCAACTAACCTGACCACCAGCCAAATCATTCCACCCTGCAACCAGCCAGGCAATCCGTTCTCCAGCAGTGCAACCTGGCCACCAGCCAGTCAACCTGACCGCCAGCCAACCTGACAACAAGCCGGCCACCCTGACCACCACCCAGGCATTCCGGCCACCAGCCGGCCAGCCTGTGCACCAGCCAGCCAACCCGAGCACTAGCCAGAGATCCGGGCCACTGGCCGGTCACCATGGAAACAAGCCAGCCAGCCTGACCACCAGCCACCCAGACAACCACCAGCCACAACCACAAGGTCACAAGCCAGCTAACCTGGTCACCAACCAGTCATCCTGGCCAGAAGCCGGCTTACCTGGCCGCTAGCCATCTAACCTGGCCACCAGCTTGCCAACCCAGACAATAGCCAGCCAATATGGACATCAGAGGGCCCACCTCGCCCCAACTAGCTATCCTGGCCACCAGCTATCAAAGCCAGCCAGCCATGCCACCAGCCAGCCAGTATGGCCACCAGCCAGGAAACCTGGCTACCAACCAGCCGACCTGGCTACCAAGCAAGCAATCTGGATAACAGCCGGCCAGCCTAGCCAGCACAATGCCAGCCTTGCCACCTGCCAGAAAATCTAGTCACTTCTTAGCCACTCTAGCTATCTGTCAATCAAACTTGCCACCAACCAGTCAGTCATGCCACCAGCTAGCCATCCCTGCTACCATCCAGCCAATCTGACCACCGTTCAGCCAACCTTGCCACCAGCGAGCCATTGCGGCTACCAGCTAGCCTGGACACCAGCCAACCAAACTGGATGATCCGGCCACCAGTCGGCCAGCCCGGCCACTAGCCGGCCAACATGGTCACCAACTTGGTTGAATCTGGCTACTACTCAAGCAAGTCTGGGCACGAGCTAGCCCAACTGGCCACCAACTAACTACCATTGCCACTATCCAGCCGCCCTTGCCACCAGGCAATCAACCTGGTAACGAACTAGCTAATCAGGCCACTATCCAATTAAGCCTGGCCATGAGCCAACCAAACTTGGCACCGCTGCCACGGAAGATGGCCAATCTGGCTACCAGCCCGGCAACCTGGTCAACAGCCAGCAGACCTGGCTACCAGCCAGCCAATCAGGGCACCACGCAGCCAATCTGGCTACCAGCCAACGATTTCACCAGCCAGCCAAAGTGGCCACCAGCCAGACAATCTAGCCACCAGCCAACGTACCTGTCCACCAGACTTCCAACCCGGCCACTGGGCGCCCAACCTGGCAACTAACCATCCAACCTATTCACAAGCGAGATAACCTGGTCACCAGCCATCCCGCCTGGCAACTAGCCAGCCAACCTATTCGCCAGCCAGACAACCTGTTCACCAGTCAGCCGACCTAGCCACAAGCCGGCCATCGTGGCCACCATCCAGCCAACGCTGGCACCAGCCAACCAGCCACCATTCAGCCAACCTGGCCACCAGCCAGGTAGCCCTGCAACCAGCCAGGCAATTCGGCCACCAATCAGCCAGCCTAGCCACAAGCCAGCCCACCTGGACACCAGCCAGCCAACCTGACCACAAGCAAGCCAAACTCTTCATCAAGTAGCCAACCTGGTCTCCAGCCAGCCATTTTGGCCACCAGCCAGCCAACCTGGCTACCAACCAGCCGACCTGGCTACCAAGCAAGCAATCTGGATAGCAGCCAGCCAGCCTAACCAGCACAATGCCAACCTTGCCGCCGGCCAGAAAACCTAGTCACCCTTTAGCCACCCTACCACCAGTCATGTCAGTCAGTCAGTCATGCCACCAGCTAGCCATACCTGCCGCCAACCAGCCAATCTGACCACCGTTCAGACAACGTGGCCACCAGCGAGCCAACCTGGCTACCAGCGAGGTAACCTGGACATCGGCCAACTAACCTGGACACCAGCCAACCATTCTGGATCATCAGTCGGCCATCCTGGGCACTAGGCAGCCAACATGGACGCTAGATGATCAAACTGGCAACCAGCCAGCTAATCTAGCCACTACCCAACCAAGCCTGGCCACGGGCCAGCCAAATTGGCCTCCAGCCAACTATCATTGCACCCAGCCAGCCTCCCTTGCCAGTAAATCTGACCACGTGCCAGCTAACTTGGCCACCAGCCAACCAAACTGGCCTTCACCCAGCCCACCTTGCCCCTAGCCAGCTTATCTTACCACCAGCCAGTCAGCTATGCCACTAGCCAGCCATCCTAGCCACCAGCCATTCTTGCCACCAGACAGTCAGCAATTTAGACTGCCAGCCAGCTACCCAGCCACAATCTAGCCAGCTGGATACGAGCCAAGCAACCTGGCACCAATTAGCTATCCTGGGCATCAGCCAACCAACCTGGCCACCAGCCAGCCAACTTGACCACCAGCCAGCCAACCTGACCCGCAGCCGGCCAACTTTGCCACCACCCTGCCAAGCTTGCCACCAGCCTGCC
The DNA here is from genome assembly GCA_951905685.1 of Eumerus sabulonum. Taxonomy (NCBI): domain Eukaryota; kingdom Metazoa; phylum Arthropoda; class Insecta; order Diptera; family Syrphidae; genus Eumerus; species Eumerus sabulonum. The sequence goes on from OX645064.1 coordinate 43,908,847, forward strand.
AAGCTTGCCACCAGCCTGCCAAGCTTGCCACCAGCCTGCCAAGCTTGCCACCAGCCTGCCAAGCTTGCCACCAGTCTGCCAAGCTTGCCACCAGCCTACCAAGCTAGCCACCAGCTAGGCAACCTTGATACCAGTCAGCCAACCTTTCCACAGCTAGACAGCCAGACAGCTAACCGGCCAGTAAGTTAGAGTTAGTTAGAACCGGTTAGTTGGAATAGTTCTAATAGGCAAGCTCACTGCTAATAAACAAGGTCGTTGACCATATTAAAAAGGTCAGTGACCTCGTTCGAAAAGGTCAGTGACCTTGTTCAAAAAGGTCAGTGACTTTGTTCAAAGAGGTCAGTGACCTTGATCAAAAAGGCCAGTGACCTTGTTCAAAAAGGGCAGTGACCTTGATCAAAAAGGTCAGTAACCTTGTTCAAAGAGGTCAGTGACATTGATCAAAAAGGTCAGTGACCTTGTTCAAAAAGGGCAGTGACCTTGTTCAAAAAGGTCAGTGACCTTGTTCAAAAAGGTCAATGACCTTGTTCAAAAAGGTCAGTGACCTTGTTCAAAAAGCTGAGTGACCTCGTTCAAAAAGGTCAATGACCTTGTTCAAAAAGGTCAGTGACCTTGTTCAAAAGGGTCAGTGACCTCGTTCAAAAAGGTCAGCGACTTTGCTCAAAAAGGTCAGTGACCTCGTTCAAAAAGGTCAGTGACCTTGTTCAAAAAGGTCAATGACCTTGTTCAAAAAGGTCAGTGACCTTGTTCAAAAAGCTGAGTGACCTTGTTCAAAAAGGTCAATGACCTTGTTCGAAAAGTTCAGTGACCTTGTTCAAAAAGGTCGGTGGCCCTGTTCAAAAAGCTGTGTGACCTTGCTCAAAAAGGTCAATGACCTTGTTCAAAAAGGTCAGTGACCTTGTTCAAAAAACTCAGTGACCTTGTTCGAAAAATTCAGTGACCTTGTTCGAAAAGCTGAGTGACTTTGTTCAAAAAGGTCAGTGACCTTGTTCAAAAAGGTCAGTGACCTTGTTCAAAAAGATCAGTGACCTCGTTCAAAAAGGTCAGTGACCTTGTTCAAAAAGGTCAGTGACCTCGTACAAAAGGGTCAGTGACCTTTTTCAAAAAGGTCAGTGACCTTGTTCAAAAAGGTGAGTGACTTTGTTCAAAAAGGTTAGTGCCCTTGTTTGAAAGGGTCAATGACCTTGTTCAAAAAGGTCAGTGACCTTGTTCAAAAAGGTCAGTGACCTTGTTCAAAAAGATCAGTGACCTCGTTCAAAAAGGTCAGTGACTTTGTTCAAAAAGGTTAGTGCCCTTGTTTGAAAGGGTCAGTCACCTTGTTCAAAAAGATCAGTGACCTTGTTCAAAAGGTCAGTGACCTTGTTCAAAAAAGTCTGTGACCTTGTTCGAAAATGTCAGTGACCTTGTTCGAAAAGGTCAGTGACCTTGTTCAAAAAGCTTAGTGACCTTGTTCGAAAAGGTCAGTGACCTTGTTCAAAAAGGTCAGTGACCTTGTTCAAATAGGTCAGTGACCTTGTTCCAAAGGGTCAGTGACCTTGTTCAAAAAGGTCAGTGACCTTGATCAAAGGGTCATTAACCTTGTTCAAAAGGTCATTGACCTTGTTCAGAAAGGTCATTGGCCTTGTTCAGAAAGGTCATTGACCTTTCTCAGAAAGGTCAGTGCCCTTGTTCAATAGGCCAGCGACCTTGTTTGTTAGCAGTAACCTTGCATATTAGAAGTAACTAACCGGTTCTAACTAACTCTAACTAACTGGACGATTAGCTGGCTGGAGGCCAGATGGGCTGGCTGGTGAATGGGTTGGATGGCTGGTGGCATAGTTGGCTGGCCGGTGGCATGGTATGGCTAGCTGGTGGCAAGATTGATTGGCTGGTGTCAAGGCTGCCTAGCTGGTGGCAAAGCTGACCGGCTGGAGGACAGGTTGGCTGGCTGGTGGCAAGTTTTGCTGACTGGTGGCCAGATTGACGGGCTGGTGGCCAGATTGGTTGGATGGTAGCTAGGTTGCTTTGCTCATATCCAGCTGGATAGATTGTGGTCAGGGTAGCTGGCTGGCTGTCTTAATTGCTGGAAAGCTGGTGGCAGAGTTGGCTGGCAGCGGTTTCTGTCTGGTGTCAAGGTTGGCTGCTCGTCTAGCTGGTGTTCAGGTTGGAAGGCTGGTGGCACGGTTGGCTGGGTGGTGGTTAGGATGGTCGACTGATGGCACGGATGGCTGGGGGCAAGGTTGGCTGGGTGGTGGTCAGGATGGTTGGTTGGTGGCCCACCTGGATGGTACGCGACAGATTGGCTGGCTGGTGGCAAGGGCGGCTGGCTAGTGCCAATGATAGTTGGCTGGTGGCCAGTTTGGCTGGCTCGTGGCCAGGCTTGGTTGTGTAGTGGCTAGATTAGCTAGCTGGGGGCCAGTTTGATCATCTGGCGCCCATGTTGGCTATCTCGTGGCCAAGCTGGCCGGCTGGTGGCCGGATTATCCAGATTTGTTTGGCTGGTGTCCAGGTTAGCTGGCTGATGGTCAGGTCAGCCTGCTGGCAATAAGGTTAGCTGACTGGTGTCCAGATTGGCTGTCTGGCAGGCGGCCAGGGTGGCTAGATGGTGGCAAGGATAGCTGACTGATGGCAAGGATGGTACCTAGGTATGCTGGGCACCGGCCAGATTGGCTGGTTGGTGGCCAGGTTGGCTGTCGGGTGTCCATGTTGGTAGGCTGGGGTCCAGGTTGGGTGGCTGGTGTTAAGGTCGGCTGGCAAGTAGTCAGGTTTGCTTGCTGGTGCCAAGGTTGGCTGCTGCTTGTTGTTGGCCAGGTTTGCTGTTGGTGAACAGGTTGGCTGTTGGTGACCAGGTTGGCTGTTGATGGCCAGGTTGGCTGTCTGGTGGCCGCGTTTGGCTGGGTGGTTGCCGGGTTGGCCCTCTGGCATCTCCTGGCTAGTGGTAGGATTGGCTGGTCAGGACGGCTGACAGGCGGCCAGGGTGGCTTGATGGTGGCAGGGATAGCTGAATAATGGCAAGGATGGTGGCTGGGTTGGCTGGGCAGCGGCCGGGTTGGCTGTTTGGTGGCCAGGTTGGCTGTCGGGTAACCATGTTGGCAGGCTGGGGTCCAGGTTGGGTGGCTGGTGTTAAGGTTGGCTGGTAGCCAGTGTGGCTGGATGTTGGCATGGATTGCTGACTGATGGCAAGCATGGTGGTTAGTTTGGCTGGGCAGCGTCCAGGTTGGCGGCCAGGTTGGTTATTGGGTGTCCATGTTGTCTGTCTGGTGTCCAGGTTGGCTGTCTGGTGGCAAGGTTAGCTGACTAGTGCCAAGGTAAGCTGACTAGTGCCAAGCTTAGCTGGCTGGTGGCCCAATCGGCTAGTCGCCAGGCTCGTTGTTTGGTAGCCAGGCTGCCTGGCTGGCTGGTTGACAGGTTGGCCATCTGGCGTCCAGGTCGGTTGGCCAGTGGCAGGTGGCCAGATTTGCGGGCTGGTGGCAAAGTTGGCTGGGTGATGGCCAGGTTAGCTGGCTGGTGGCCGCGTTTGGCTGGGTGGTTGCCGGGTTGGCCCTCTGGCATCTCCTGGCTAGTGGTAGGATTGGCTGGTCAGGACGGCTGGCAAGCGGCCAGGGTGGCTAGATAGTGGCAGGGATAGTTGACTGATGGCGAGGATGGTGCCTAGGTTTGCTGGGCACTGGCCAGATTGGCTGGTTGGTGGCCAGGTTGCCTGTCGGGTGTCCATGTTGGCAGGTTGGGGTCCAGGTTGAGTGGGTGGTGTTACGGTTGGCTGGTAGACAGTGTGGCTGGATGGTTGCATGGATTGCTGACTGATGGCAAAGATTGTGGCTAGTTTGGCTGAGCAACGTCCAGGTTGGCGGCCAGGTTGGTTATTGGGTGTCCATGTTGTCAGTCTGGGGTCCAGGTTGGCTGTCTGGTGGCAAGGTTAGCTGACTAGTGGCAAGGTAAGCTGACTAGTGCCAAGGTTAGCTGGCTGGTGGCCCAATTGGCTAGTCGCCAGGCTCGTTGTTTGGTAGCCAGGCTGCCTGGCTGGCTGGTTGACAGGTTGGCCATCTGGCGTCCAGGTCGGTTGGCCAGTGGCAGGTGGCCAGATTTGCGGGCTGGTGGCAAAGTTGGCTGGCTGATGGCCAGGTTAGCTGGCTGGTGGCCGCGTTTGGCTGGGTGGTTGCCGGGTTGGCCCTCTGGCATCTCCTGGCTAGTGGTAGGATTGGCTGGTCAGGACGGCTGGCAAGCGGCCAGGGTGGCTAGATGGTGGCAGGGATAGTTGACTGATGGCGAGGATGGTGCCTAGGTTTGCTGGGCACTGGCCAGATTGGCTGGTTGGTGGCCAGGTTGCCTGTCGGGTGTCCATGTTGGTAGGCTGGGGTCCAGGTTGGGTGGCTGGTGTTAAGGTCGGCTGGCAGGTAGTCAGGTTTGCTTGCTGGTGCCAAGGTTGGCTGCTGCTTGTTGTTGGCCAGGTTTGCTTTTGGTGAACAGGTTGGCTGTTGGTGACCAGGTTGGCTGTTGATGGCCAGGTTGGCTGTCTGGTGGCCGCGTTGGCTGGGTGGTAGCCGGGTTGGCCATCTGGCATCTCCTGGCTGGTGGTAGGATTGGCTGGTCAGGACGGCTGACAGGCGGCCAGGGTGGCTTGATGGTGGCAGGGATAGCTGAATAATGGCAAGGATGGTGGCTGGGTTGGCTGGGCACTGGCCAGATTGGCTGGTTGGTGGCCAGGTTGCCTGTCGGGTGTCCATGTTGGCAGGTTGGGGTCCAGGTTGAGTGGGTGGTGTTACGGTTGGCTGGTAGACAGTGTGGCTGGATGGTTGCATGGATTGCTGACTGATGGCAAAGATTGTGGCTAGTTTGGCTGAGCAGCGTCCAGGTTGGCGGCCAGGTTGGTTATTGGGTGTCCATGTTGTCTGTCTGGTGTCCAGGTTGGCTGTCTGGTGGCAAGGTTAGCTGACTAGTGCCAAGGTAAGCTGACTAGTGCCAAGCTTAGCTGGCTGGTGGCCCAATCGGCTAGTCGCCAGGCTCGTTGTTTGGTAGCCAGGCTGCCTGGCTGGCTGGTTGACAGGTTGGCCATCTGGCGTCCAGGTCGGTTGGCCAGTGGCAGGTGGCCAGATTTGCGGGCTGGTGGCAAAGTTGGCTGGCTGATGGCCAGGTTAGCTGGCTGGTGGCCGCGTTTGGCTGGGTGGTTGCCGGGTTGGCCCTCTGGCATCTCCTGGCTAGTGGTAGGATTGGCTGGTCAGGACGGCTGGCAAGCGGCCAGGGTGGCTAGATGGTGGCAGGGATAGTTGACTGATGGCGAGGATGGTACCTAGGTTTGCTGGGCACTGGCCAGATTGGCTGGTTGGTGGCCAGGTTGCCTGTCGGGTGTCCATGTTGGCAGGTTGGGGTCCAGGTTGAGTGGGTGGTGTTACGGTTGGCTGGTAGACAGTGTGGCTGGATGGTTGCATGGATTGCTGACTGATGGCAAAGATTGTGGCTAGTTTGGCTGAGCAGCGTCCAGGTGGGCGGCCAGGTTGGTTATTGGGTGTCCATGTTGTCAGTCTGGGGTCCAGGTTGGCTGTCTGGTGGCAAGGTTAGCTGACTAGTGCCAAGGTAAGCTGACTAGTGCCAAGCTTAGCTGGCTGGTGGCCCAATCGGCTAGTCGCCAGGCTCGTTGTTTGGTAGCCAGGCTGCCTGGCTGGCTGGTTGACAGGTTGGCCATCTGGCGTCCAGGTCGGTTGGCCAGTGGCAGGTGGCCAGATTTGCGGGCTGGTGGCAAAGTTGGCTGGCTGATGGCCAGGTTAGCTGGCTGGTGGCCGCGTTTGGCTGGGTGGTTGCCGGGTTGGCCCTCTGGCATCTCCTGGCTAGTGGTAGGATTGGCTGGTCAGGATGGCTGGCAAGCGGCCAGGGTGGCTAGATGGTGGCAGGGATAGTTGACTGATGGCGAGGATGGTACCTAGGTTTGCTGGGCACTGGCCAGATTGGCTGGTTGGTGGCCAGGTTGCCTGTCGGGTGTCCATGTTGGCAGGTTGGGGTCCAGGTTGAGTGGGTGGTGTTACGGTTGGCTGGTAGACAGTGTGGCTGGATGGTTGCATGGATTGCTGACTGATGGCAAAGATTGTGGCTAGTTTGGCTGAGCAGCGTCCAGGTGGGCGGCCAGGTTGGTTATTGGGTGTCCATGTTGTCAGTCTGGGGTCCAGGTTGGCTGTCTGGTGGCAAGGTTAGCTGACTAGTGCCAAGGTAAGCTGACTAGTGCCAAGCTTAGCTGGCTGGTGGCCCAATCGGCTAGTCGCCAGGCTCGTTGTTTGGTAGCCAGGCTGCCTGGCTGGCTGGTTGACAGGTTGGCCATCTGGCGTCCAGGTCGGTTGGCCAGTGGCAGGTGGCCAGATTTGCGGGCTGGTGGCAAAGTTGGCTGGCTGATGGCCAGGTTAGCTGGCTGGTGGCCGCGTTTGGCTGGGTGGTTGCCGGGTTGGCCCTCTGGCATCTCCTGGCTAGTGGTAGGATTGGCTGGTCAGGACGGCTGGCAAGCGGCCAGGGTGGCTAGATGGTGGCAGGGATAGTTGACTGATGGCGAGGATGGTGCCTAGGTTTGCTGGGCACTGGCCAGATTGGCTGGTTGGTGGCCAGGTTGCCTGTCGGGTTTCCATGTTGGCAGGTTGGGGTCCAGGTTGAGTGGGTGGTGTTACGGTTGGCTGGTAGACAGTGTGGCTGGATGGTTGCATGGATTGCTGACTGATGGCAAAGATTGTGGCTAGTTTGGCTGAGCAGCGTCCAGGTGGGCGGCCAGGTTGGTTATTGGGTGTCCATGTTGTCAGTCTGGGGTCCAGGTTGGCTGTCTGGTGGCAAGGTTAGCTGACTAGTGGCAAGGTAAGCTGACTAGTGCCAAGGTTAGCTGGCTGGTGGCCCAATTGGCAGTCGCCAGGCTCGTTGTTTGGTAGCCAGGCTGCCTGGCTGGCTGGTTGACAGGTCGGCCATCTGGCGTCCAGGTCGGCTGGCCAGTGGCGGGTTTGGTTGGCAGGTGGCCAGATTTGCGGGCTGGTGGCAAGGTTGGCTGGCTGATGGCCAGGTTAGCTGGCTGGTGGCCGCGTTGGCTGGGTGGTTGCCAGGTTGGCCCTCTGGCATCTCCTGGCTAGTGGCAGAATTGGCTGGTCAGGACGGCTGGCGGGCAGCCAGAGTGGCTAGATGGTGGCAGGGATAGCTGACTGATGGCAAGGTTGGCGCCTAAGTTTGCTGGGCACCAGCCAGATTGGCTGGTTGGTGGCCAGATTGGCTGTCGGGTGTCCATGTTGGCAGGTTGGGGTCCAGGTTGAGTGGGTGGTGTTACGGTTGGCTGGTAGACAGTGTGGCTGGATGGTTGCATGGATTGCTGACTGATGGCAAAGATTGTGGCTAGTTTGGCTGAGCAGCGTCCAGGTTGGCGGCCAGGTTGGTCATTGGGTGTCCATGTTGTCTGTCTGGCGTGCAGGTTGGCTGGCTGATGGCCAGGTTGGCTGGCTGGTGGCCGCGTTGGCTGGGTGGGAGCCGGGTTGGCCATCTGGCATCTCCTGGCTGGTGGTAGGATTGGCTGGACAGGACGGCTGGCAGGCGGCCAGGGTGGCTAGATAGTGGCAGGGATAGCTGACTGATGGCAAGGATGGTGCCTACGTTTGCTGGGCACTGGCCAGATTGGCTGGTTGGTGGCCAGGTTGACTTTCTGGTGGCCGCGTTGGCTGGGTGGTAGCCGGGTTGGCCATCTGGCATCTCCTGGCTGGTGGTAGGATTGGCTGGTCAGGACGGCTGACAGGCGGCCAGGGTGGCTTGATGGTGGCAGGGATAGCTGAATAATGGCAAGGATGGTGGCTGGGTTGGCTGGGCAGCGGCCAGGTTGGCTGTTTGGTGGCCAGGTTGGCTGTTTGGTGGCCAGGCTGACTGTCGGGTGTCCATGTTGGCAGGCTGGGGTCCAGGTTAGGTGGCTGGTGTTAAGGTTGGCTGGTAGCCAGTGTGGCATGATGGTGGCATGGATTGCTGACTGATGGCAAGGATGGTGGCTAGCTTGGCTGGGCAGCGTCCATGTTGGCGGCCAGGTTGGTCATTGGGTGTCCATGTTGTCTGTCTGGTGTCCAGGTTGGCTGGCTGATGGCCAGATTGGCTGGCTGGTGGCCGCGTTGGCTGGGTGGGAGCCGGGTTGGCCATCTGGCATCTCCTGGCTGGTGGTAGGATTGGCTGGACAGGACGGCTGGCAGGCGGCCAGGGTGGCTAGATAGTGGCAGGGATAGCTGACTGATGGCAAGGATGGTGCCTAGGTTTGCTGGGCACTGGCCAGATTGGCTGGTTGGTGGCCAGGTTGGCTGTCGGGTGTCCATGTTGGCAGGTTGGGGTCCAGGTTGAGTGGGTGGTGTTACGGTTGGCTGGTAGACAGTGTGGCTGAATGGTTGCATGGATTGCTGACTGATGGCAAAGATTGTGGCTAGTTTGGCTGAGCAGCGTCCAGGTTGGCGGCCAGGTTGGTTATTGGGTGTCCATGTTGTCAGTCTGGGGTCCAGGTTGGCTGTCTGGTGGCAAGGTTAGCTGACTAGTGGCAAGGTAAGCTGACTAGTGCCAAGGTTAGCTGGCTGGTGGCCCAATTGGCTAGTCGCCAGGCTCGTTGTTTGGTAGCCAGGCTGCCTGGCTGGCTGGTTGACAGGTCGGCCATCTGGCGTCCAGGTCGGCTGGCCAGTGGCGGGTTTGGTTGGCAGGTGGCCAGATTTGCGGGCTGGTGGCAAGGTTGGCTGGCTGATGGCCAGGTTAGCTGGCTGGTGGCCGCGTTGGCTGGGTGGTTGCCGGGTTGGCCCTCTGGCATCTCCTGGCTAGTGGCAGAATTGGCTGGTCAGGACGGCTGGCAGGCAGCCAGAGTGGCTAGATGGTGGCAGGGATAGCTGACTGATGGCAAGGTTGGCGCCTAAGTTTGCTGGGCACCAGCCAGATTGGCTGGTTGGTGGCCAGATTGGCTGTCGGGTGTCCATGTTGGCAGGTTGGGGTCCAGGTTGAGTGGCTGGTGTTAAGGCTGCCTGGTAGCCAGTGTGGCTGGATTGTGGCATGGATTGCTGACTGATGGCAAGGATGGTGCCTAGGTTTGCTGGGCACCGGCCAGATTGGCCGGTTGGTGGCCAGGTTGGCTGTCGGGTGTCCATGTTGGCAGGCTGGGGTCCAGGTTGGGTGGCTGGTGTTAAGGCTGCCTGGTAGCCAGTGTGGCTGGATTGTGGCATGGAGTGCTGACTGATGGCAAGGATGGTGGCTAGTTTGGCTGAGCAGCGTCCAGGTTGGCGGCCAGGTTGGTCATTGGGTGTCCATGTTGTCTGTCTGGTGTGCAGGTTGGCTGGCTGATAGCCAGGTTGGCTACCTGGTGGCGCGTTGGTTTGGTGGTAGCCGGGTTTGCCATCTGGCATTTCCTGGCTGGTGGTAGGATTGGCTGGTCAGGACGGCTGGCAGGCCGCCAGAGTGGCTAGATGGTGGCAGGGATAGCTGACTGATAGCAAGGTTGGCGCCTAAGTTTGCTGGGCAGCAGCCAGATCGGCTGGTTGGGGGCCAGGATGGCTGTCGCGTGTCCATGTTGGCAGGTTGGGGTCCAGGTTGAGTGGCTGGTGTTAGGGTTGGCTGGTAGACAGTGTGGATGGATGGTTGCATGGATTGCTGACTGATGGCAAAGATTGTGGCTAGTTTGTCTGGGCAGCGTCCAGGTTGGCGGCCTGGTTGGTCAGTGGGTGTCCATGTTGTCTGTCTGGGGTCCAGGTTGGCTGTCTGGTGGCAAGGTTAGCTGACTAGTGGCAAGGTAAGCTGACTAGTGCCAAGGTTAGCTGGCTGGTGGCCCAATTGGCTAGTCGCCAGGCTCGTTGTTTGGTAGCCAGGCTGCCTGGCTGGCTGGTTGCCAGGTTGGCCAGGTTGCCAGGTTGGCCATCCAGGTCGGCTGGCTTGTGGTAGGTTTGGTTGGCAGGTGGCCAGATTTGCTGGATGGTGGCAAGGTTGTCTAGCTGATTCTTATCCAGGTCGGCTTGCTGGTGGCCAGGTTGACTGGTTTGCAGCCAGGTTAGTTTTTGATGGCCCGGTTGGCTCTCGGTGACCACGTTGGCTGTTGGTGGCCAGGTTAGCAAGTGCAACCTATCAGCTGCAGCGTGCAACATGCAGTAGACAACGTGCAACGTGAAACATGCAGTGTGCAGCGTTCAACGTGCAACGTGCAGCATGTAACGTGCAGCATGCAACGTATAGCATGCAACGTGCAGCATGCAACATGCAGCATGTAACGTACAGCATGCAGCGTGCAGCATGCAACGTATAGCATGCAACGTGCAGCATGCAACATGCAGCATGTAACGTACAGCATGCAGCGTGCAGCATGCAACGTGCAGCATGCAACTTACAACATGCAACGTGCAGCATGCAACGTGCAGCATGCAACGTGCAGCATGCAACGTGCAGCATGCAACGTGCAACATGCAACGTGGAGCATGCAACGTGCAGCATGTAACGCGCAGCATGCAACGTACAGCATGTAACGTGCAGCAGGCAACGCGTAGCATGCAAGTGCAGCATGCAACGTGCAGTATGCAACGTGTAGTATGCAACGTGCAGCATGCAACGTGCAACATGCATCGCGTAATATGCAACGTGTAGTATGCAACGGGCAGCATGCAACGTGCAATATGCAACGTGCAGCATGCATCGTGCAGCATGCAACATGCAGCATGCAACGTGAAGCATGCAACGTGCAGCATGCAACGTGCAGCATGTAACGTACAGCATGCAGCGTGCAGCATGCCACGTGCAGCATGCAACTTACAACATGCAACGTGCAGCATGCAACGTGCAGCATGCAACGTGCAGCTTGCAACGTGCAACATGCAACGTGGAGCATGCAACGTGCAGCATGTAGCGCGCAGCATGCAACGTACAGCATGCAGCGTGTAGCATGCAACGTGCAGCATGCAACTTACAACATGCAACGTGCAGCATGCAACGTGCAGCATGCAACGTGCAGCATGCAACGTATAGCATGCAACGTGCAGCATGCAACGTGCAGCATGTAACGTACAGCATGCAGCGTGCAGCATGCAACGTGCAACATGCATCGTGTAATATGCAACGTGCAGCATGCAACGTGCAGCATGCAACGTGCAGCATGCAACGTGCAGCATGCAACGTGCAGCATGCAACGTGCAACATGCAACGTGGAGCATGCAACGTGCAGCATGTAGCGCGCAGCATGCAACGTACAGCATGTAACGTGCAGCAGGCAACGCGTAGCATGCATGTGCAGCATGCAACGTGCAGTATGCAACGTGTAGTATGCAACGTGCAGCATGCAACGTGCAACATGCATCGTGTAATATGCAAGGTGTAGTATGCAACGTGCAGCATGCAACGTGCAATATGCAACGTGCAGCATGCATCGTGCAGCATGCAACATGCAGCATGCGACGTGCAGCATGCAACGCACAGCATGCAACGTGCAACGTGCACCATGCAACGTGCAGCATGCAACATGCAGCATGTATCGTGCAGCATGCAACATGCAGCATGCAACGTGAAGCATGCAACGTGCAGCATGCAACGTGCAGCATGCGACATACAGTATGCAACGCGAAGCATACAACGTGCAGCAGGCAACGCGCATCATGCAAGTGCAGAATGCAACGTGTAGTATGCAACGTGTATTATGCAACGTGTAGTATGCAACGTGCAGCATGCAACGTGCAACATGCAAAGTGCAGCATTCAACGTGCAGCATGCAACGTGCAGCATGCAACGTGCAGCATGCAACGTGCAGCCTGCAACGTGCAAGGTTCAACGTGCATCGTGCAACATGGAGCTTGTAACGTGCGACGAGCAGTGCGTGAGGTGCAGCATACAACGTGCAACATGCAACGTGCGACGTACAACGTGCAACGTGTAACGTGAATCGTGCTACCAGCAACGTGAAAGTTGCAACGTACAGCGTGCAGCGTGTAAGGTGCATTATGCAACGTACGACGTAAAACGTGCAACGTGCACTTGCAATACGGAACCAGGCTGGCCCCCAGCCAGCCAGCCTGGAAACCAACCAGGCAACCCGTTCACCAGCCTTCCAACCTGGCCTCCAGACAGCCAAGCTGGACACCAGCCAGCCAATACAGCTAGCAGCCAGCCGATTTGTGCACTAGCCAGCTAACCTGACATCAGCCGACTAACCTGATAAACAGTCAGGCCACCTTTTCACCAGGCAGCCACCCTTGCCACCACGCCAACTTACCGGTGCACCGGTCAGCTAAACTTGCCAGCAGCCAAGCATTCTGGCCACAGGCAGGCTAAGCTCTTCATCAGGTAGCCGACCTGTTCTAATGCCGGCCAAACTGGCAACCAGCTAAACAACCCGGCCAACAGCCAGCCGACTTTTCCACCAGCCAGTTAATCCGGCGCCTACCCGTTCAAGCCTGGCCACGAGTCAGCCAAACTGGCCACCAACCAACTATCATTGCCACCAGCCACCCACCCGTACCACCAGCTCGTAACCTGGCTAACAGCCACAAAACCTTTTTACCAGCCAGCCAACCTTCCCACCATTCAACTAACCTGACCACCAGCCAGCCAACCTTCCCACCATTCAACTAACCTGACCACCAGCCAAATCATTCCACCAGCCAGGTAGCCCTGCAACCAGCCAGGCAATCCGTTCTCCAGCCGTGCAACCTGGCCACCAGCCCGTCAACCTGACCACAAGCCAGCCAACCTGACAACAAGCCGGCCACCCTGACCACCACACAGGCATTCCGGCCACCAGCCGGCCAGCCTGTGCACCAGCCAGCCAACCCGAGCACTAGCCAGACACTCGGGCCACTGGCCGGCCACCATGGAAACAAGCCAGCCAGCCTGACCACCAGCCACCCAGACAACCACCAGCCACAACCACAAGGTCAAAAGCCAGCCAACCTGGTCACCAACTAGTCATTCTGGCCACAAGCCGGCTGACCTGGCCGCTAGCCATCTAACCTGGCGACCAGCTTGCCAACCCAGACAACAGCCAGCCAAGATGGACATCAGATGGCCCACCTGGCCACCAGCTATCAAAGCCAGCCAGCCATGCCACCAGTATGGCCACCAGCCAGCCAGCTATCAAAGGCAGCCAGCCATGCCACCAGTATGGCCACCAGCCAGCCAACCTGGCAACCAACCAGCCGACCTGGCTACCAGGCAAGCAATCTGGATAACAACTAGCCAGCCTAGCCAGCACCATGCTAGCCTTGCCACCTGCCAGAAAATCTAGTCACCATTTAGCCACTCTAGCTATGTGTCAATCGAACTTGCCACCAACCAGTCAGTCATGCCACCAGCTAGCCATCCCTGCCAGCATCCAGCATCTGACCACCGTTCAGCCAACCTTGCCACCAGCGAGCCAACCAAACTTGCCACCGCTGTCACGGAAGATGGCCAATCTGGCTACCCGCCGGGCAACCTGGTCAACAGCCAACCAACCTGGCTACCAGCCGGCAAATCAGGGCACCACTCAGCCAACCTGGCTACCAGCCAACGATTTCACCCGTCAGCCAAAGTGGCCAGCCAGACAATCTAGCCACCAGCTAACCCACCTGTCCACCAGCCCACCTTGCCCCCAGCCATTCTTACCACCAGCCAGCCAGCTATGCCACTAGCCAGCCATCCTTGCCACCAGCCATTCTTGCCACCAGACAGCCAGTCGGACCACCAGCCAGCCAACATGGCTACCAACCAGCCGACCTGACCAAAACTAGCTCACCTAGCTACCAGGATAGCAGTTAGCCAGCCTAGTCACTAGCTAGCCAACCTGCACACTAGCCAGCCTACCTGGCTACTAGCTAACTAACCTGGTCACCAGCCATCCCGCCTGGCAACTAGCCAGCCAACCTATTCGCCAGCCAGACAACCTATTCACCAGTCAGCCGACCTAGCCACAAGCCGACCATCGTGGCCACCACCCAGCCAACGCTGGCACCAGCCAACCCTGCAACCAGCCAGGCAATTCGGCCACCAGTCAGCCAGCCCAGCCACAAGCCAGCTAACCTGGCCACCAACCAGTCATCCTGGCCACAAGCCGGCTGACCAGGCCACTAGCCATCTAACCTGGCCACCAGCTTGCCAACCCAGACAACAGCCAGCCAACATGGACATCAGATGGTCCACCTCGCCCCAACTAGCTATCCATGCCACCAGCTATCAAAGCCAGCCAGCCATGCCACCATTCTTACCACCAGCCAGCCAGCTATGCCACTAGCCAGCCATCCTTGCCACCAGCCATTCTTGCCACCAGACAGCCAGTCTGGCCACCAGCCAGCCGACATGGCTACCAACCAGCCGACCTGACGAAAACTAGCTCACCTGGCTACCAGGATAGTAGCTAGCCAGCCTAGTCACTAGCTAGCTAACCTGGACACTAGCCAGCCAACCTGGCCGCCAGCCAGTCGAACTGTCTACCAGCCCGCCAACTCGGCCACCGAGCAGCTTCCCTGGCAACTAGCCAACCAAACTATTCGCCAACCAGACAACCTGGTCACCAGCCAGCCAACCTGGCCACCAGTCAGCGAACCTGGAACCAACCAGCCAACCTTGCCACTAGACAGAAAACGCTGCCACCTGCCAGCCAACTTTGCCACCAGCCTGCCAGCAATTTAGACAGCCAGCCAGCTACCCAGCCACAATCTAGCCAGCTGGATACGAGCCAAGCAACCTGGTCAACAACTAGCCATCCTGGGCATCAGCCCGCCAACCTGGCCACCAGAAGCCAACCTGGCCACCAGCCAGCCAACCTGACCCGCAGCCGGCCAACTTTGCCACCAGCCTGCCAAGCTTGCCACCAGCTAGGCAACCTTGACACCAGCCAGCCAACCTTGCCACAGCTAGACAGCCAGACAGCTAACCGGCCAGTAAGTTAGAGTTAGTTAGAACCGGTTAGTTGGAATATTTCTAATAGGCAAGGTCACTGCTAATAAGCAAGGTCGGTGACCTTATTAAAAAGGTCAGTGACCTTGTTCCAAAGGTCAGTGACCTTGTTCAAAAGGTCAGTGACCTTGTTCAAAAAGGTCAGCGACCTTGTTCCAAAGGTCAGTGACCTTGTTCCAAAGGTCAGTGACCTTGTTCAAAAAGGTAAGTGATCTTGTTCAAAAAGGTCAGTGACCTTGTTCAAGAAGGTCAGTGACCTTGTTCAAGAAGGTCAGTGACCTTGTTCAAAAGGTCAGTGACCTTCTTAAAAAAGGTCAGTGACCTTGTTCAAAAGGTCAGTGACCTTGTTCAAAAAGGTCAGCGACCTTGTTCCAAAGGTCAGTGACCTTGTTCCAAAGGTCAGTGACCTTGTTCAAAAGGTCAGTGACCTTGTTCAAAAAGGTCAGCGACCTTGTTCCAAAGGTCAGTGACCTTGTTCCAAAGGTCAGTGACCTTGTTCAAAAAGGTAAGTGATCTTGTTCAAAAAGGTCAGTGACCTTGTTCAAGAAGGTCAGTGACCTTGTTCAAGAAGGTCAGTGACCTTGTTCAAAAGGTCAGTGACCTTCTTAAAAAAGGTCAGTGACCTTGTTCAAAAGGTCAGTGACCTTGTTCAAAAAGGTCAGCGACCTTGTTCCAAAGGTCAGTGACCTTGTTCCAAAGGTCAGTGACCTTGTTCAAAAGGTCAGTGATTTGTTCAAAAGGTCAGTGACCTTGTTCAAAACTGTCAGCGACCTTGTTCAAAAAGCTGAGTGATCTTGTTCAAAAAGGTCAGTGACCTTGTTCATAAGGTCAGTAGCCTTGTTCAAAAAGGTCAGTGACCTTATTCGAAAAGGTCAGTGACCTTGTTCAAAGAGGTCAGTGACCTTGTTCAAAAGGTTCAGTGACCTTGTTCAAAAAGGTCAGTGACCTTGTTCAAAAAGGTCAGTGACCTTGTTCAAAAAGGTCAGTGACCTTGTTCAAAAGGTCAGTGACCTTCTTCAAAAAGGTCGGTGACCTTGTTCAAAAAGGTCAGTGACCTTGTTCAAAAAGGTCAGTGACCTTGTTCAAAAAGGTCAGTGACCTTGTTCAAAAAGGTCAGTGACCTTGTTCAAAAAGGTCAGTGACCTTGTTCAAAAAGGTCAGTGACCTTGTTCCAAAGGGTCAGTGACCTTGTTCAAAAAGGTCAGTGACCTTGATCAAAAGGTCATTAACCTTGTTCAAAAGGTCATTGACCTTGTTCAGAAAGGTCATTGACCTTTTTCAGAAAGGTCAGTGCCCTTGTTCAAAAGGTCAGCGACCTTGTTTGTTAGCAGTAACCTTGCATATTAGAAGTAACTAACCGGTTCTAACTAACTCTAACTAACTGGACGATTAGCTGGCTGGAGGCCAGATGGGCTGGCTGGTGAAAGGGTTGGATGGCTGGTGGCATAGTTGGCTGGCCGGTGACATGGTATGGCTAGCTGGTGGTAAGATTGATTGGCTGGTGTCAAGGTTGCCTAGCTGGTGGCAAAGCTGACCGGCTGGAGGACAGGTTGGCTGGCTGGTGGCAAGTTTGGCTGACTGGTGGCCAGATTGGCGGGCTGGTGGCCAGATTGGCTGGATGGTGGCTAGGTTGCTTTGCTCATATCCAGCTGGATAGATTGTGGTTAGGATAGCTGGCTGGCTGTCTAAATTGTTGGAAAGCTGGTGGCAGAGTTGGCTGGCAGCGGTTTCTGTCTGGTGTCAAGGTTTGCTGCTCGTCTAGCTGGTGTCCAGGTTGGAAGACTGGTGGCTCGATTGGCTGGGTGGGGGTTAGGATGGTCGACTGATGGCACGGATGGCTGGGGGCAAGGTTGGTTGGGTGGTGGTGGTCAGGATGGTTTGTTGGTGGCCAACCTGGTTGGCACGCGTCAGATTGGCTGGCTGGGGGCAAGGGCGGCTGGCTAGTGCTAATGATAGTTGGCTGGTGGCCAGTTTGGCTGGCTCGTGGCCAGGCTTGGTTGAGTGGTGGCTAGATTAACTAGCGGGGGGCCAGCTTGATCACCTGGCGCCGGATTATTCAGATTGGTTTGGCTGGTGTCCAGGTAAGCTGGCTGATGGTCAGGTCAGCCTGCTGGCAATAAGGTTGGCTGACCGGTGTCCAGATTGGCTGTCTGGCTGGCGGCCAGAGTGGCTAGATGGTGGCAAGGATAGCTGACTGATGGCAAGGATGGTGCCTAGGTTTGCTGGGCACTGGCTAGATTGGCTATTTGGTGGCCAGGTTGGCTGTAGAGTATCCATGTTGGCAGACTGGGGTCCAGGTTGGGTGGCTGGTGTTAAGGTCGGCTGGCAGGTAGTCAGGTTTGCTTGCTGATGCCAAGGTTGGCTGCTGCTTGTTGTTGGCCAGGTTTGCTATTGGTGAACAGGATGGCTGTTGGTGACCAGGTTGGCTGTTGATGTCCAGGTTGGCTGGCTGGTGACCGCGTTGGCTGGGTGGTGGCCGGGTTGGACATCTGGCATCTCCTGGCTGGTGGTAGGATTGGCTGGTCAGGACGGCTGGCAGGTGGCCAGGGCGGCTAGATGGTGGCAGGGATAGCTGACTGATGGCAAGGATGGTGGCTAGTTTGGCTGGGCAGCGTCCAGGTTGGCGGCCAGGTTGGTTATTGGGTGTCCATGTTGTCTGTCTGGTGTCCAGGTTGGCTGTCTGGTGGCAAGGTTAGCTGACTAGTGCCAAGGTTAGCTTGCTGGTGGCCCAATTTGCTAGTCGCCAGGCTCGTTGTTTGGTAGCCAGGATACCTGGCTGGCTGGATGATAGGTTGGCCATCTGGCGTCCAGGTCGGCTGGCCAGTTGCAGGTTTGGTTGGCAGTTGGCCAGATTTGCGGTATGGTGGCAAGGTTGGCTGGCTGATGGCCAGGTTAGCTGGCTGGTGGCCGCGTTGGTTGAGTGGTTACCGGGTTGGCCCTCTGGCATCTCCTGGCTGGTGGTAGGATTGGCTGGTCAGGACGGCTGGCAAGCGGCCAGGGTGGCTAGATGGTGGCAGGGATAGCTGACTGATGGCGAGAATGGTGCCTAGGTTTGCTGGGCACCGGCCGGATTGGCTGGTTGGTGGCCAGGCTGACTGTCGGGTGTCCATGTTGGCAGGCTGGGGTCCAGGTTAGGTGGCTGGTGTTAAGGTTGGCTGGTAGCCAGTGTGGCATGATGGTGGCATGGATTGCTGACTGATGGCAAGGATGGTGGCTAGCTTGGCTGAGCAGCGTCCATGTTGGCGGCCAGGATTGTCATTGGGTGTCCATGTTGTCTGTCTGGTGTCTAGGTTGGCTGGCTGATGGCCGCGTTGGCTGGGTCGGAGCCCGGTTGGCCATCTGGCATCTCCTGGCTGGTGGTAGGATTGGCTGGACAGGACGGCTGGCAGGCGGCCAGGGTGGCTAGATAGTGGCAGGGATAGCTGACTGATGGCAAGAATGGTGCCTAGGTTTGCTGGGCACTGGCCAGATTGGCTAGTTGGTTGCCAGGTTGGCTGTCGGGTGTCCATGTTGGCAGGCTGGGGTCCAGGTTGGGTGGCTGGTGTTAAGGCTGCCTGGTAGCCAGTGTGGCTGGATTGTGGCATGGATTGCTGACTGATGGCAAGGATGGTGGCTAGTTTGGCTGAGCAGCGTGCAGGTTGTCGGCCAGGTTGGTCATTGGGTGTCCATGTTGTTTGTCTGGTGTGCAGGTTGGGTGGCTGATGGCCAGGTTGGCTACCTGGCGGCCGCGTTGGTTTGATGGTAGCCGGGTTTGCCATTTGGCATCTCCTGGCTGGTGGTAGGATTGGCTGGTCAGGACGGCTGGCAGGCGGCCAGAGTGGCTAGATGGTGGCAGGGATAGCTGACTGATTGCAGGGTTGGTGCCTAAGATTGCTGGGCACCGGCCAGATTGGCTGGTTGGTGGCCAGGTTGGCTGTCGGGTGTCCATGTTGGCGGGTTGGGGTCCAGGTTGGGTGGCTGGTGTTAAGGTTGGCTGGTAGACAGTGTGTTGGATGGTTGCATGGATTGCTGACTGATGGCACAGATTGTGGCTAGTTTGGCTGAGCAGCGTCCAGGTTGGCGGCCAGGTTGGTCGTTCGGTATTCACATTGTCTGTCTGATGTCCAGGTTGGCTGTCTGGTGGCAAGGTTAGTTGACTAGTGCCAATGTTAGCTAGCTGTTGGCCCAATTGGCTTGTCGCCAATCTCGCTGTTTGGTAGCCAGCCTGCCTGGCTGGCTGGTTGCCAGGTTGGCCATCTGGCGTCCAGGTCGGCTGGCCAGTGGCAGGTTTGGTTGGCAGGTGGCCAGATTCGCTGGCTGGTGGCAAGGTTGGCTAGCTGATTCTTATCCAGGTCGGCTGGCTTGTGGCCAGGTTGGCTGGTTTGCAGCCAGGTTAGTTATTGGTGGCCCGGTTGGCTCTTGGTTACCACGTTGGCTGTTAGTGGCCAGGTTAGCACGTGCAACCTATCAGCTGCAGGGTGCAACGTGCAACACGCAACATGTAGTAGACAACGTGCAACGTGAAACATGCAGCGTGCAGCGTTCAACGTGCAACGTGCAGCATGTAACGTGCAGCATGCAATGTGCAGCATGCAACGTGCAGCAGGCAATCTGCAGCATGCAACGTGCAGCATACAACGTGCAGTGTGCAACGTACACCATGCAACGTGCAGCATGCAACGTGCAGCATGCAACATGCAGCACGCAACGTGCAGCATCCAACGAGCAGCATGCAACGTAAAGCGTGCAACGTGCAGCATGCAACGTGCAGCATGCAACGTGCAGTATGCAACGCGAAGCATGCAACGTGCAGCATGCGACGTGCAGCATACAACGTGCAGCATGCAAGGTGTAGCATGCAAGGTGCAGCATGCAACGTGTAGCAGGCTTCGCGTAGCATGCAACGTGCAGCATGCAATGTGTAGTATGCAAAGTGTAGTATGCAAAGTGTAGTATGCAAAGTGTAGTATGCAACGTGCAGCATGCAACGTGCAGGATGCAACGTGCAGCATGCAACGTGCAGAATGCAACATGCAACTCGCACCGTGCGACGTGCAACGTGCGACTTGCAACGTGCTACAAGCGCACAGCGTAGAGTGCAGCGTACAGCCTGCGACGTGCAAGGTTCAACGTGCATCGTGCAATAGGAGCGTGTAACGTGCGGCGAGCAGTGCGTGACGTGCAGCATACAACGTGCAACATGCAACGTGCGACTTACAACGTGCAACGTGTAACGTGAATCGTGCTACCAGCAACGTGAAAGTTGCAACGTACAGCGTGCAGCGTGTAAGGTGCATTATGCAACGCACGGCGTATAACGTGCAACGTGCACTTGCAATACGGAACCTGGCTGGCCCCCAGCCAGCCAGCCTGGTAACCAACCAGGCAGCCCGTTCACCAGCCTTCCAACCTGGCCTCCAGACAGCCAAGCTGGACACCAGCCAGCCAATACGGCTAGCAGCCAGCCGATTTGCGCACTAGCTAGCTAACCTGACATCAGCCGACTAACCTGATAAACAGTCAGGCCACCTTTTCACCAGACAGCCACCCTTGCCACCACGCCAACTTACCTGTCCACCGGTCAGCTAAACTTGCCAGCAGCCAATCATTCTGGCCACAGGCAAGTTAAGCTCTTCATCAGGTAGCCAACCTGTTCTACTGCCGGCCAAACTGGCCACCAGCTAAACAACCCGGCCAACAGCCAGCCGACTTTTCCACCAGACAGTTAATTTGGCGCCTACCAATTCAAGCCTGGCCACGAGCCAGCCAAACTGGCCACCAGCCAACTACCATTGCCACCAGCCACCCACCCTTACCACCAGCCCGTAAATCTGACCACGTGCCAGCCAACTTGGCCACCAGCCAGCCAACCTTTTCACCATCCAGCCCACCTGGCCACCAGCCAGACAACACGGCCACCAGCCAGCTAACCTTCTTGCCAGCTGCCTGAACTGACCATCAGCAGGCCAACCTGGCCACCAGCCTGCCGATCGAATAGGTCGCTTGCCATGTAACCTGCCCACATACACCTAACCTGGCTAACAGTCATAAAACCTTTTTTCTATTTATTATTATTATTAACAAGCTTAACTACAGTGAATATTTTTGGTTAGCTGTTCCTGCAAAGCCTTAAGAGCTTATCTGCAGAAGACTAGTTACATAAAGTGAATATAAGTCATACCAGAACATACATATATAAGTTATACACATTAAAAGGCACGTGGGATCAACAGTTGACAGTAGAAAAAAAGTCGAAAGACATAAATGAGTTTTAATTCATTCAAGGCGTTGGGGGTTATATTGACTCCGAGCGCCCCTTTTCGCTCGTTGTCGGCGTCTTTCGTTTATTGAATTAGAGGATCGTTGTTGAAGAAGAACTGTTTCGCTTTCTTTAGGAATTTCGTTTTTGGCAGGTGCTTAAAATTTCTTGGTATTTCGTTGAATGTCATTGGGATGGTCACATCGTACTTTCGTCGTCCATATTCATTCCAGTATCTCGGAACATTGCATTTACCTTGATGTCTTAGTCTTGTATTGCGGATTTGCTGCGTGGGGCTTTTGTAGGTGTCGTCATTCTTGAACTGTGAAAGAATCTCAAGTTTATAAAGTTGTTTTATACTTACTAACCTCAAGTCGTTGTTTATTCGTCTCCAATCACTGTGTTGGCCAACTTTTGAGCGGTACACAATCTTTTGTATTCTTAGCTGTAGAAGATGTAGTGGGCGTAGCTGAGAAGCATTTCCCCATGCTAGGATACCATACCTTAAATGAGATTTTACTAGCCCATAATAGCACTCTCGCAGTATGTTATATGAGCATACGTAGCTCATATGAAAAATGGTATATGCCGCATGACGGAGTTTTTTTTAAAAGTACATTTATGTGGTAGTTCCATTTGAAATGTTCGTCCACAATCACTCCAAGATATTTATATACAGATACGTTGTCGATTATTGTTGAACATTAATCGTCTGTTTGAAAATACAAATAGTTTACCGTCTGATGGATACAATCGTAGTCATGCATTTTGATTTTGATTTGATGTTTTGATATATGTGGAGGTCGTATATGCATAGTTTTTGTTTTTTTAGAGTTTTTAACAAGTCCATGATCGTGGCACCATGCTAGAACTACGTTAAACTCACTCCGCATAATTTTTTCAGCTGATTCTACGTTTTTATGGCTAACTACAATGGATGTATCGTCAGCATACGCGTAAACTGTACTTTGTTTCAGAACTGATAGCAATTCATTGACATAGATTATGAAAATAAGAGGGCCCAACTTTGATCCCTGTGGGACTCCAAACATGGTCTTTTCCTCTTTGCTATAGTTTTCCCTTATTTTCACTTTGTATGTTCTTTCTAATAAGCAGTTTTCGAACCAGCTTAAAATGGAACCCCGTACACAAATTTTTTCTAGTTGTTTTAGAATATGTCTATGATTTAGTGTATCGAACGCTTTTTTAAAGTCAATAAACAGAACGATTATGTTATGATTTTTGTCAAGGCTACTGTTTATTCTGTTTGAGAAATCTCCTGGTAGTCGATTTGCACTTTTACCTTTTTGAAATCCATATTGGTTTTTTTCTAAAATTTTGTATTTTTCAACGTAGTCGTATAGTTTGCGTGCTACTACCTCTTCTAGTACTTTGTCTATGACAGAGAGTATTGAGATAGGTCTATAATTTGCTAGGTCATTTTTCTTTCCGTCTTTATAAATTGGCCGTACGATTGATGTTTTAAGTGCCTTAGGGACTGTAGATTGTTCTAGGCTCATATTGACTAACTTTGTTATTACACTGGATAAAACTAGTGTATTATTTTTAAGATCCATTGGTCTTATTCCATCTATACCTGCTGATTTGTTATCCTTTAGGGCCTTAAGAATGTTTTCGACTTCACGTTCGTTGACATTTCCAACATACATAGATCGCTGTTTGCTAGGTGTTGGACCAGTGAACGCTTTTTGCTGGCTGGCTGAAGAAAGCTTATTTACGAATTTGTCTGCTAAGTCTGATTGATCTTCATTAGCAAAATTTTTAGCGATGACGCCATCCAGGTTAGTAGTCTTTTTGCCTATTTGCCTATTTTGCCTATTTGCCCTTTCACCAGCCAGCCAACCTTCCCGCCATTCAACTAGCCTGACCACCAGCCAAATCATTCCACCAGCCAGGTAGCCCTGCAACCAGTCAGGCAATTCGTCCTCCAGCCGTGCAACCTGGCCACCAGCCCGTCAACCTGACCACAAGCCAGCCAACCTGACAACAAGCCGGCCACCCTGACCACCACACAGGCATTCCGGCCACCAGCCGGCCAGCCTGTGCACCTGCCAGCCAACCCGAGCACTAGCCAGACATCCGGGCCACTGGCCGGCCACCATAGAAACAAGCCAGCCAGCCTGACCACCAGTCACCCAGACAACCACCAGCCACAACCACAAGGTCACAAGCCAGCTAACCTGGTCACCAACCAGTCATCCTGGCCACAAGCCGGCTGACCTGGCCGCTTGCCATCTAACCTGGCCACCAGCTTGCCAACCCAGACAACGGCCAGCCGACATGGACATCAGAGGGCCCACCTCGCCCCAACTAGCTATCCTGGCCACCAGCTATCAAAGCCAGCCAGCCATGCCACCAGCCAGCCAACCTGGCTACCAACCAGCCGACCTGGCTACCAGGCAAGCAATCCGGATAACAGCCAGCCAGCCTTGCCACCTGCCAGAAAATCTAGTCACCATTTAGCCACTCTAGCTATATGTCAATAATGCCACCATCTAGCCATCCCTGCTTGCCACCAGCGAGCCATCCCGGCTTCCAGCTAGCCTGGACACCAGCCAACCAATCTGGATGTTCCAGCCACCAGTCGGCCAGCCCGGCCACTAGCCAGCCAACATGGACGGTAGATGATCAAACTGGTCACCAACTAGCTAATCAGGCCACTACCCAATCAAGCCTGGCCACGAGCCAACCAAACTTGCCACCGCTGCCACGGAAGATGGCAAATCTGGCTACCAGCCGGGCAACCTGGTCAACAGCCAGCCAACCTGGCTACCAGCCAGCCAATCTAGGCCATACGCGGCCAACCTGGCTACCAGCCAACGATTTCACCAGCCAGCCAAAGTGGCCACCAGCCAGACACTCTAGCCACCAGCCAACCTACCTGTCCACCCGCCTTCCAAAACGGCCACTGGGCGCCCAACCTGGCAACTAACCACCCAACCTATTCACAAGCGAGACAACCTGGTCACCAGCCATCCCGCCTGGCAACTAGCCAGCCAACCTATTCGCCAGCCAGACAACCTATTCACCAGTCAGCCGACCTAGCCACCAGCCAACGCTGGCACCAGCCAACCAGCCACCATTCAGCCAACCTGGCCACCAGCCTTCCAACCTGGCCACCAGCCAGTCAAACTGGCGACCAGAACGCAAACCCGATCGCCAGCCAGCCAACCTGGCCGCCAGCCAGTCGAACTGTCTACCAGCCCCCCAACTCGGCCACCGAGCAGCTTCCCTGGCGAACGCCGGCAAACGCTGGCACCAGCCAACCAGCCAATCAGGCGACCAGATAGAACACGCTGCCACCTGTCAGCCAACTTTGCCACCAGCCTGCCAGCAATTTAGACAGCCAGCCAGCTACCCAGCCACAATCTAGCCAGCTGGATACGAGCCAAGCAACCTGACCAACAATTAGCCATCTTGGGCATCAGCCAGCCATCCTGGCCACCAGCAGCCAACCTGGCCACCAGCCAGCCAACCTGGTCCGCAGCCGGCCAACTTTGCCACCAGCCTGCCAAGCTTGCCACCAGCTAGGCAATCTTGACACCAGCCAGCCAACCTTGCCACAGCTAGACAGCCAGACAGCTAACCGGCCAGTAAGTAAGAGTTAGTTAGAACCGGTTAGTTGGAATACTTCTAATAGGCAAGGTCACTGCTAATAAACAAGGTCGGTGACTTCATTAAAAAGTTCAGTGACCTTGTTCCAAAGGTCAGTGGCCCTGTTCAAAAAGGTCAGTGACCTTGCTCCAAAGGTCAGTGACCTTGTTCAAAAAGCTTAGTGACCTTGTTCAAAACTGTCAGTGACCATGTTCAAAAAGGTCAGTGACCTTGTTCCGAAAAGGTCAGTGACCTTGTTCGAAGAGGTCAGTGACCTTGTTCGAAAAGGTCAGTGACCTTGTTCAAAAAGCTTAGTGACCTTGTTCGAAAAGGTCAGTGACCTTGTTCAAAAAGCTTAGTGACCTTGTTCGAAAAGGTCAGTGACCTTGTTCAAAAAGCTTAGTGACCTTGTTCGAAAAGGTCAGTGACCTTGTTCGGAAAGGTCAGTGACCTTGTTCAAAAAGGTCAGTGACCTTGTTCAAAAAGGTCAGTGACCTTGTTCAAAAAGGTCAGTGAGCTTGTTCAAAAAGGTCAGTGACCTTGTTCAAAAAGGTCAGTGACCTTGTTCAAAAAGGTCAGTGACCTTGTTCAAAAAGGCCACTGACCTTGTTCCAAAGGTCAGTGACCTTGTTCAAAACGGTCAGTGACCTTGTTCAAAAAGGCCAGTGACCTTGTTCCAAAAGTCAGTGACCTTGTTCAAAAAGCTTAGTGACCTTGTTTAAAACTGTCAGTGACCTTGTTCAAAAGGTCAGTGACCTTGTTCAAAAGGTCAGTGACCTTGTTCAAAAGGTCAGTGACCTTGTTCAAAAGGTCAGTGACCTTGTTCAAAAAGATCAGTGACCTTGTTCATAAAGGTCAGTGACCTTGTTCAAAAAGGTCAGTGACCTTGTTCAAAAAGGTCAGTGACCTTGTTCAAAAAGGTCAGTGACCTTGTTCATAAAGGTCAGTGACCTTGTTCAAAAAGGTCATTAACCTTGTTCAAAAGGTCATTGACCTTGTTCAAAAAGGTCAGTGACCTTGTTCAAAAAGGTCAGTGACCTTGTTCGAAAAGGTCAGTGACCTTGTTCAAAAAGGTCAGTGACCTTGTTCAAAACGGTCAGTGACCTTGTTCAAAAAGGTCAGTGACCTCGTACAAAAGGGTCAGTGACCTTGTTCAAAAAGGTCAGTGACCTTGTTTAAAAAGGTGAGTGACTTTGTTCAAAAAGGTTGGTGCCCTTGTTTGAAAGGGTCAGTGACCTTGTTCAAAAAGGTCAGTGACCTTGTTCAAAAAGGTCAGTGACCTTGTTCAAAAAGGTCAGTGACCTTGTTCAAAAAGGTCAGTAACCTTGTTCGAAAAGGTCAGTGACCTTGCTCAAAATGGTCAGTGACCTTGTTCAAAAAGGTCAGTGACCTTGTTCTAAAAGGTCAGTGACCTTGTTCAAAAGGTCAGTGACCTTGTTCGAAAAGGTCCGTGACGTTGTTCGAAAAAGTCAGTGACCCTGTTCGAAAGGTCAGTGACCTTGTTCAAAAAGGTCAGTGACCTTGTTCAAAAAGGTCAGTGACCTTGTTCAAAAAGGTTAGTGACCTTGTTCAAAAAGGTCAGTGACCTTGTTCAAAAAGGTCAGTGACCTTGTTCAAAAAGGTCAGTGACCTTGTTCAAAAAGGTCAGTGACCTTGTTCAAAAAGGTCAGTGACCTTGTTCAAAAAGGTCAGTGACCTTGTTCAATAAGGTCAGTGACCTTGTTCAAAAAGGTCAGTGACCTTGTTCAAAAATGTCAGTGACCTTGTTCAAAAAGGTCAGTGACTTTGTTCAAAAAGGTCGGTGACCTTGTTCAAAAGGCCAGTGACCTTGTTTGTTAGCAGTGAGCATGCTTATTTGAAGTAACTAGCCGGTTCTAATTAACTCTTACTAACTGGACGATTAGCTGGCTGGAGGCCAAATGGGCTGACTGGTGACAAAGTTGGATGGCTGGTGGCATAGTTGGCTGGCCGGTGGCATGGTATGGCTAGCTGGTGGCAAGATTGATTGGCTGGTGTCATGGTTGCCTAGCTGGTGGCAAGCTTGGCAGGCTGGTGTCAAAGTTGACCGGCTGGAGGACAGGTTGGCTGGCTGGTGGCCAGTTTGGCTGGCTGGTGGCCAGATTGGCTGTATGGTGGCTAGGTTGCTTTGCTCGTATCCAGCTGGATAGATTGTGGTCAGGGTAGCTGGCTGGCTGTCTAAATTGCTGGAAGGCTGGTGGCAGAGTTGGCTGGCAGGTGGCAGCGTTTTCTTCTGTTGTCAAGGTTGGCTGCTCGTCTAGCTGGTGTCCAGGTTGGAGGGCTGGTGGCAAGGTTGGCTGGGTGGTGGTTAGGATGGTTGACTGATGGCACGGATAGCTGGGGGCAAGGTTGGCTGGGTGGTGGTCAGGATTGTTGGTTGATGGCCAACCTGGATGGCACGCGTCAGATTGGCTGGCTGGTGGCCAGTTTGGCTGGCTCGTGGTCAGGCTTGGTTGAGTAGTGGCTAGATTAGCTAGCTGGGGGCCAGTTTGATCATCTGGCGTCCATGCTGGCTATCTCGTGGCCAAGCTGGCCGGCTGGTGGCCGGAATATCCAGATTGGTTTGGCTGGTGTCCAGGTTAGCTGGCTGATGGTCAAGTCAGCCGGCTGGCAATAAGGTTGGCTGACTGGTATCCAGATTGGCTGTCTGTAGGCGGCCAGGGTGGCTAGGTGGTGGCAAGGATAGCTGACTGATGGCAAGGATGGTGCCTAGGATTGCTGGTCACTGGCCAGATTGCTGACTGATGGCAAAGATGGTGGGTAGTTCGGCTGGGCAGTGTCCAAGTTGGCGGCCAGGCTGGTCATTGGGTGTCCATGTTGTCTGTCTGGTGTCCATGTTGTTTGTCTGGTGTCCAGGTTGGCTGTCTGGTGGCAAGGTTAGCTGACTAGTGCCAGGGTTAGCTTGCTGGTGGCCCAATTGGCTAGTCGCCAGGCTCGCTGTTTGGTAGCCAGGCTGCCTGGTTGCCAGGTTGGCCATCTGGCGTCCAGGTCGGCTGGCCAGTGGCAGGTTTGGTTGGCAGGTGGCCAGATTTGCTGGCTGGTGGCAAGGTTGGCTAGCTGATGGCAAAGGAGGCTGATTCTTATCCAGGTCGGCTGGGTGGTGGCCAGGTTGGCTGGTTTGCAGCCAGGTTAGTTTCTGGTGTCCCGGTTGGCTCTTGGTGACCACGTTGGCTGTTGGTGGCCAGGTTAGCACGTGCAACCTATCAGCTGCAGCGTGCAACGTGCAACACGCAACATGCAGTGGACAACGTGCAACGTGAAACATGCAGCGTACAGCGTTCAACGTGCAACGTGCAACACGCAACATGCAGTAGACAACGTGCAACGTGAATCATGCAGCGTACAGCATTCAACGTGCAACGTGCAGCAGGCAACCTGCAGCATGCAAGGTCAAACATGCAAGGTCAAGCATGCAAGGTGCAGCATGCAACGTGCAGCATGCAACGTGCAGCAGGCAACGTGCAGCATGCAAGGTCAATCATGCAAAGTGCAGCATGCAACGTATAGCATGCAGCGTGCAGCATGTAACGTGCAGCATGCAACATACAGCATGCGGCGTGCAGCATGCAACGTGCAGCATGCAACATGCAGCATGCAACGTGCAGCATGCAAGGTGCAGCATGCAACATGCAGCATGCAACCTGAAGCATGTAACATGCAGCATGCAACGTGCAGCATACAAGGTGCAGCATGCAACGTGCAGCATGCAACGTGCATCATGAAACGTGCATCATGAAACGTGCAGCATGCAACGTGCAGCATGCAACGTGCAACATGCAACGTGCAGCATGCAACGTGCAGCACGAAACATGCAGCATGCAACTTTCAGCATGCAACGTGCAGCATGCAACGTGTAGCCTGCAACGTGCAGCATGCAACTCTATTAAGATGCCCACTGACGGGAGACTGGGGAAGCTATTATCCCTGAAGCGCATTTATTCCTGGTGGATGGGCTATGTTCCACATGTATGGAGGGAAATTAGGGTGGTTTTGATACCCAAGTCGGAAAAGCTCGACCACTCCACTGCAAAGTTTATAGACATACTAGTCTATCCTGCTTCCGTATGAAACGATTAACCGACATGTATATAAGAGATGAGATTGGTGGCATCTATCTATCACAATCACACAATGCGTACGTACATAAAGAGCAAATCGATAGATACTGTCCTTCAAAGGGTAGTCCACATGATAGAAAATGCGCTCAATATCAATGCCTTTATGAACATTGAGGGTGCCTTTAATTACTTCAGTACCGAGGCAATAGTATCCAGCCTTCAAATAGCCCAGATAAAGTCGGGAATATGCAGATGGATTGAACAAATGGTGAGTACTCGTACAATAAATTCGGTGATGGGAACAGAAGCAGAAGGGTGAGGGTCAATCAGGGTACGCCCAAGGTGGCGTTCTATCGTCTCTCCTATGGCTCCTTGTGGTCGACGGAATGGTATAACTTCTAAAGGCAGATGGTTTTAACGTCACGGCCTATGCTAGCGACTTTTCCATTCTAATATCTGGAATGTTTTTTAAGGTCCTCAGCGAAAGACTAAGTTATTCACTGCTAGTTAATAACTGGGTCAAGGGGCGAGGCCTGGGAAAAAGCCCACCGAGCACCGAGATACATAGTCCTCATCACAAGGAGAATATCTATACCGAAATGACTTACCCCCTTATGAATGATATCGATTTGATTTCCAAGAAAGCTGCCAAATACCTCGCCGTAATCTTAAGTCACCAGCTTAGCTGGAAGGGCATCATCAATGAAGGAACCAAAAAAGCCTACGTGGCACTGTTTTCGTGCAGAGTAGCCTTTGGGAAGACGTGGGGCTTCAAACCAAAAGTGGTGTATTGGTTATAAACTGCGGTGCTAAAACCTATTGTGGGGCTTCAAACCAAAAGTGGTGTATTGGTTATAAACTGCGGTGCTAAAACCTATTTTAGTTTATGGTTTGGGGAAGGCATTTGAGAAGAAATGCCATCTACAAAGGACTTCAAGGATCCACCTGTGCTGCACGTTCCTAAACTGATTAAGTCAAACATCTTAGCCTCATTTTGATCTTGGCGCAAATGGATGTTCCGAGCAACGAACTCTTTGACCGTGTTTCGACTACTGTCTTGTCCACAGGTTTAAGTGAGATGAGAATTACCAACAAATTATAGTTAAACCTAGTCTTGAAGTTAATGATTATTCACCATTTTAACCTGGCCAAGCTATACATATAGCCCCATCTAGAAATATGCCCTTCAAACCTATCCATAGATAGGTAGGTAGGAGTCGCCGCCTGGTTTCGGAGACCAAGGCTCAATTAGCGCGTGTGCGCCGTGACCTAGTGTGTCGTTTTGTGTTTCAAATCCATCCTGTGGAGTTCAGATATTTAATGATCTTCCAGAATTCTGATAGGTCGTCAAAGAGGGCTTTGCCAAGTGTGCGCTGTCTGGTTATAACTAGAGCCTGGCATTCGCGGTCAAAATAATTAAGAGATTCCTTTTACAGCGGGTTCTTGCAACTTCGGCAGTGTGCGTTAATAGCGTTCCCTAATTTGGCAACGTGTGTGCCGACAGGTCAATGGCCATTACTGTTAGCTACAATTCTGGCAATGTCCTGTCGAGTTCTGTTAGTACGGTCGGTAGTTCATTTTGTGGTATATGCAGGAAGGCCATATCTTTTTTGATATGACACAGTTACTCAGGGTGCTCCGTTTGGAGTTCGCCCTTGAGAGGAAATCTTGAAAAATGTATCCCTTGACCAGTCCCACGGGAGGGGATACTGCCTTGCAAACCTCCTTAATCGTTAGTACTTCCGCTTGTAACACACTAGCAGAATCCGGAAGTCGAAATGATTTTTATATTCAGCGTCGTGAAGTGCAATCCATTTTCAATACCATACTAGATGGGGAATGGACTTGGGCGGGTTTGTTTAGGTTGTGCTATGGTGTTATGAAGTCGGTTTAAGTCGTAGTCAGATCTCCAGATAGCAGGTCTATCACCTAATTATGATCGTAGGGTATTGGTGATCAGAACTCGGATTCTCTGGGACTAATAGTGCTGCAGGATGCGGTATATCTAATGTGGTGGTCAAGAGGAAGAAGGATTAGGAGTACGTTGAGACCAAAGGGCACACCTGTTAGACTAATGCCGGTCGACCTCTGGACCCGGTTTAGTTTGGCAATGTTGCATGCCTTGCTTAAGGTAGGTAAGGATGGGGCGAACAACGGCTGTGTACATCCACAGCACAATTTTGGGCCGGAGTCTCCACCTTTTGCCAAAAGTTCTCTTTGAGGCGTAGAAACCGACACATGCTGTCCATTCCCGATGCTCTATGTTTAACTTCCAATTGAGCTTTGAATCTAGGATAACTCTTAGATAACTATCGGTGGACAGAGAGACTGGCTTCTGAGTCGAGGGAGAATAAAAGCCGATATCTTATACTTAGTGGTATACATCATCAGTTCCATTTTTCTCCTATTTACGATGAGGCCATGTTCTGTGGTCCCGGCGCTAAGGAGCTAGTGCTAAAAAATAACAAGAGGCACTGCACCTTATGCAGATCTATGGTGCCTACTAGCCGAATAGACGAGGAGCTTCTCCACTTCATTGATGAAGTTGAGAATGCCACTCGTAGGAGCTAAGATGATCACCCCAGTAAGATGGCAGAGGGCAGTAAA
The DNA here is from genome assembly GCA_951905685.1 of Eumerus sabulonum. NCBI lineage: Eukaryota > Metazoa > Arthropoda > Insecta > Diptera > Syrphidae > Eumerus > Eumerus sabulonum. The sequence continues at coordinate 43,940,224 of OX645064.1, forward strand.
CTCACATACTATGTGCCCTGCAGTTTCTTCGTCCTCAAGACAGAATCGACACTCAGTTTAAGACAAGAGGTTAATTTCATTGATCCTGAGCCATGCAAGGGCCTCCGTTATCACTGTTAATTCTGCCTGATACACATTGCAGTGATTTGGGAGTCTGAATGATAGGTTGAGGGAGCGACTGCCTCAATTCCGATTCTCTCAAACTCTTTCAAGATTTTGTCTATAACCATGAGCCGTAGTGGAGGCGATATGACTATAATCGTGTTTCCCATCTGGGCCTGAAAAATCCTGGTTTTGAGCATGGATATGATCCGTAATTAGGGATCCTTGAATCGATGTAGTACGGACGATGTTAAAAGCTCCTTCTATACCTAAGAAAGTAACTAGGATGAATTGCTTAAAATGGATGGATTTTTCGATCGTCTGCACAACTCCACGCAGAGCGTTCTCAGTGGACATGCCCTTGAGGTAGGCGTGTTAAGACTTCGAAAAATATGTATTTCCTAAATTACGTTCGAGGGTCTTCAAGGCGATAGACCTGAGGCTAATAGGTCTAAAATCCTAACCCAACCTTCGAGATAAAAATGACCCGAACTCCTCTCCAGGTCCGGGGAATGTAACTGAGTCTAAGCGAGCTTCGACAGATCAGCTTTAGCAGGGTATAACCTTATCCAAATTTTTCTGGAACATTATCGGTAATATCCTGTCGAAAGCTGGTGACAGATATTTTCATTTGTGATAATGTTGTCCCCATGGTGTAAGTCGCGTTTTATGTGGGCCCTGCACATTTGCACCGTAGTCTTTACATCCAGGGAAGTAGGTGTTCATGAGGAGCTCCAAGGATTCTTCTGTGAAATCTGTCCATACACAATACAAAGTAGTTCTAGTAATAAAATTTGTCCTAAGTTTATTCTAAGTATAAAGCAATAAAGAAAATGACTTATGTCATTCATTTTTAATCAGTTCGTCAGTTGAGATATGAATAGGATTGTTGAATTCGATGTGGTCATTCGATAGAGCGTCATCTGAAATTAAAGAAAATTGGTCTCATCTTCCGAAATTAAAAAGTAGTCGTTTACCTTGAGTACTCTGCCCCTCGTCCTCCAAACTACTTATAATACTATTCAAAAAATCTTGTGTTAATGTCTCGGTTATATTAACAGGCGCATAGTGAGTGTAATTCCTACGCGTTCGGTGGTGTCTGCTGGCAGTGATGCCACGCTTACTTCTAAACAGCGCCAAGCTAATATGAGATTGTGTCAGTGCTATGTTATTGGCACCAAACTCTAGGCACTTTCCGTTCACACAATATCGCTCTTCTGTAGCTGAGCATTTGGTTCCAAGCGGAAAGTGTCCATAGTGACCGTTTACAATGTAGAAACGATGTTGTAGGTTTTCATCTTGACAGGCAACGCGACAACTTCGATCGGGATCATGGACACTTGGTGCTATTTGGGTGCCGTATCCGGATAAACCGCGCACCTTAAGCTTGTATCGACCACAGGTGATTGCCGCAAACTCTGTGGTTGTTTGAAGTCGATCGCAAGGCTAAACACAAGGCAAATGTTACTAAAGTTGATTTGAGAAATACTGTCAACATACTCGGATGTTATGGGTGCACAGTTGGATGCTGTTTGTTCGAGATTTCTTTGACGATATAACCTGAACACCTTTGGACTTCTCCATACAGCTAGAGTGGCAGCCGGACTTTACTTCCCACTCGCTCTCAAGATTCTCATTTTCATTCAATCGCAGGGGATACTTCCACTGAGTCTTGTACAACTCTGGCTTTCGCTTGCTGGACGTCTGGAAACCCTTGCTTACAACCTCTGAAATAGGAACGACATTTAAAGGTGGATTTTTGTGTTTTATTTTTTTTTCTGAGTAACTAACCATTTTCAAACTTATTCCTCGGCGTACTAGTTGGGGCGCGATTTATTTTAAAACTTCGTCTTTCATCGGAGGGCTTGTAAACGTTATTCCACTTGCGAGATTCTTCTGGAATCATTCTTTGCTGCGGGCAGTAGTAAGGATCGATCTTAAAGTAGTTCTCTGTTGAATTGTCACATGAAAACCTCTCACAACGACCATCAATGCAATACGACGTATCATCGAAATTGTATGCCTTCGAGCGGCATGTCGTTCCATGTGGAAATATCCAGCTGCGAGACTTTGTGCCATTCAATTTCGTCTTACAGAATATTTTACATGATTCCTCTGTAAGCACAGAACAATTAGCACTTGCAAACGGTAGAGGCATTACTCACCTTCATCGCCTACAACCTGTATGCCCTGACCAGTAAGCTCGGGATCGAATTTTCGAGCCCTCTCGCATACACTTGACGCAAATTCGTCAATCGTCATTTTTGGAACGGAAAGGCATTGTTTGGTAATGCAGGATTCAAATTTTTTGTCCCTACCTTGGCAGCGTCGTCTAAGTGATTATAGTATGCAACTCAGATTGTATGCAGAACTTACTTATTATTTGTTGGTCATACCTGTGATCTAAGCATGTTCTTGTATATGTTTTTAGTCCAGTACTTCCTTCTCTCAGTCTTCCAGATGGGCCATATAGGCATCCAGAATCACAGTCGCTTGCATCACTCCACTCGCTCCAAATCGGCGACTGGAAACCAATCACATCTGAGCCTTCTTCGTATTGGCATAGATGTTGTCACACACTTACCTTGTTGAAATTCAGTCCCTGGGTAAGATGAGCCAGTTTGCCACTATTCTCAACGAAATCGACTTTATTGCTCCGCTTTCCGGCATTCACTTGTCTTGGCGATGAGAACGATTCCATCAAAGGAGCCTTGAAAGTACACACTCCACTGCGGCACCACTGTGAGGATGTAAGAATGTTAAACTTTGTAACGTCCCCTTTTTGTCTGAATAAACCCACCATCATATCGCCACACTCAGTGCCCTCCAGAGCAGGGTGTGAGGTCCATGTGTACCTGTCGCTTTGGCAATGAAGGTCTCGACAAATGTCCGACAAAGCCTGATTCCTAGATCGTATACTATCCTTACCGTACTTGAGCATACACTGCTGATTGGCATTGAAGCGCTCTCCTGGAAGCACACCTTCCGCTGCATGATCGAAGCCGTCCACGAATCGGTCCCGATCGAAAAGGCATTTTGCTTGGCTGGATCTGAATCAAAAAGTAAAAGACAAATTGCTCCAGTGTCTCTAAACATAATGAAGAAAACTAACTCGAGGAAATGGTTCAGGTATGTTCGGCTGCACTTGGACCAAGTGGTCTTGCCACTGCCCAAGGTGGGTGACATTATATACTGACTCGGATCACAGCTTTCCTCCATCGCGTCATGTCGCATTCCAAGACTACAATAGACAACAAACCAAATGAAAACAAATTGAAATTACGTGCAGACGATATCCTTACTTGTGGCCAATCTCGTGGGCTACGACGAATACACTTTCAAAGTGTTTTCCTTCGTTTATCGTGCACGAGGATGTTGTTGTGCACATCCCAGAAACTGGCGCCAAGCCCACCACCTGATTGCTTACTTTACCATTCTTCCCGATCACGTAAAGGTCTAGACCTGCAAACAGCATTTAGGTTACACAACCCTCACCTAATCGAGTGTCTACCAACCTGTCAATATCACAGCGTGATCGTAATGAAGGGGATCTGCGTCGGATAGAGGATTGAATTTCCTTTGCCACGTGCAGAAATGGTTCAGATAAGTATCGATGTCGCTTGATTGTCGCAAATCCTTCGGGTGCGGGTGGAGAATTTCAAGTCGTTTTAGAACAAAATTAATCCTATGTCCCAACGACGGATGGTTGTAGAGTAACTGAACTCCATTAATCATAGCCAGCACGAAACGGATCAGTTGGCGTTCCGTATTCTTCGGAAAATTCTTTGACATGTGCTTGAAGAGATCCCTGTCGACAAAGATTGCCGTTTCCACATGAAGTTCTTGCGGGATTTTCCACTGGTGCCCTTCTATGTATCGTCGCTTCCGTCTTTTTCGTCCACGAACCGTGTGATTATCTCGTGAGAACCTCCTCACTGCTTGTGCACGACCGTACCTATCCATGTTGCGACGGTTGTTATGGAACAGCCGTGGATGTGGCCGTGCATTAAATGCATCTTCGTGAGGCTCGAACTGTACACCGCCATATATGTCAGCATCTGAGTGCAAGGTTCCATTGAACTCCAAAATGATGTGATTACCAGCACCGAAACGCTCGGGTAAAGGATGCACCAAGTATCGAGTGTCATTGTGGTACACAATCCCGCGCTACAACGATATGAGATGAAATGAGAAACAACTGGAGCGGCACGAGGACAAAAATTCATTTACCAAACTCGGCTCGTCGCAGAGGTCAAGTGCTGAGATCGCGTTCCGGTAAAAGCACTTCTCGTAGTCGGCGGCCAGTCTATGCGAATCTTCGACGATCTGCGAAGTATTTGCGTTCCGTCGGATGAAGATGAATGCATCGTCGATCAGCTTCTCTACTCGCTGAAGTTTCAGGTCAACTAGCTTGTCATCATCTATGTAGGAGATAGGCGATTTGAAAACAATAGATACAAAAATGCAAATATGATCGCAATCTACAGGGAAGTGTAACACACCGATTTAACGTTACACTTATGGTACAGTAACCGTGTCCATATACGAGTACGGTTCACCACTCACCTTGAATCTGTAACGAAATGTTCTTCTCATCTTGAATAGACCGCTTATGACGCAGCGGATCATGATGTTCCACTTGAACCAATTTCACCTTGCCTCCTGCAAAAAAGATGGAGAAGATGGAGCGAAACGTATGTAAATTGTACTCTTAGCAGGAGCTGTGTGCATGGGAAGTGCAGTGAGCTGGTATGAGGAAGACATTAACCGGATGGTTAAATGGTTAAATTGCCCTTGGGATCGGATAAGAAGTTGTACATAAATGGCTGTGATTATGTAAGACTGCTGGTATTTGTATACATCCGAATCACGATGTTGAACTTGGCGTGGAAGATGAAACTAATGAGCGTGCGTGTGACTGCTTCTGGTATGGAAACTCCTTCATATTTTGTACTGGCGATGAAAACTATTAACCGAAATCCTGCTGTCAGATGGAGTGAATAATTCAGTGCAAGGAAATAAGTCCCTGGGAAATAGATCCACTGAGGGTAAATGATAAATCAACACCAGAACGTCGACGAAACGCGGGGGAATCCGAGGAAGTCGATTCCGTGTCGCTCATAAGAACTCGGTCTTTCGCAGACCACAACATGGCGAATTTTGCGTCGTGACTTGGGTCTACACCCAAACACCCAAATTCAAAATTCAACTGACCCAGGAGCTGAAAGTAAACAACCGTAGACAACGACATGTGCTCGCTGAATGGGCTCTGGAGCAGTTGGAAATTGACCCCAATTTTCATCGAAAAATCATGGGTACGTCAACAAACAAAATTGTCGAATTTGGGACGACACCAACCCCCATGAGATTCAAGTCCAGTACATCCAGAAGAAGTCATTGTTTGGTGTGGATTTTGAGCTGGTGGCGTCATCGGCCCATATTTCTTTGAGAACGATGTTGGCCAGACCATCCCCGACGAGCCATCATCGGCGAGCGCTATAGGTCGATGATTACCAACTTCTTTTCGGTTGAATTGGGCGATATGGACACCAACGACATGTGGTTTTAATAGGAATGCGCTACGAGCTACACAGTTCACGCCACATTGGAAGTTGTGCACGAGCGATTCGAGGGCGTAGTCATCTCACGTGGAGATGATGTGAACTGGCCACCGAGATCGTGCGATTTGTCCCCGTTAGTCTTTTTCTTGTGGGGTTTCCTGAAACCGCAGGTCCATGCGAATAAGCATCAAACCACAGGGGCTCTCAAAGCCTACATGACCCATGCCATCGGTCAAATTCAGCCTGATTTATGTGCCAGATTTTTATAAAATTGGACATTTCGGATTAGCGCCACTTAGAGAAGCCGCGGCAGACATTTGAACGATGTTATATTTCATACGTAATGGCACCGGGTGAGGAAGCGCTTAATGAAAGACTATGTTCTACGGAAAGTGCCACAAGGAGAACAAACAACGTCTATTTGAATGCGGATTTGTTGTTCGAGATGTGAGCATGTGAGCGAACGCCTCATAACAATCCGCATCAAAGCTATCTTCGGGAACATCAGCTTGATATGCGTTAATGCCTCCCACAGAAGAAAAAGACGACAGATTCAAAGATGACTGCTATGACCTCTTAGATAGAACATACGCTCAATGTTCCAGCCATGAAATCAAGATTATTCTATGAGATTTCAATGCGAGGATGGGTAAAGAGTACCTCTTTGCTAGTTTCCACCACCAGTAACGTCGACGATGTCACAATTTACTATCTGACTCTGTTTTAGTTGGGTCCCTTAAATGGCTTTAATTACGTGTGGGAGAATACTACATTGACTTGGTGGCCTATATTTTAAACATTTTAAGATCTTTAGAGAATTCTTAGTTCGTAAGGATAGTTTTAATGTATTGTGTTGTCCAGGCGACGCCCTTCACACAACTCTCCCGCACACTCAAGTCCAGCAATCCACTGTGACTTACTTACCGCTGTTTCCTTTTCCAAATATCAGCTCCTTTTCATGCTCCTCCAAATACTCGGGTAACGACTCAGCATCAATCTGTAAACAAGAAAAAGAAGAAAAAAAAAAAAGAAACATGAGTTCCATTGAAAAATTCTCTAAACTCCTCAAAACGTTAGGTAATAGAAACGCTTTAGTTGCTCCCGTGAACCATTTTAAGGTAGAATGAGAAAAAAACTTTCACTTTTCGAACCGTAAACAATTGTGCACTTTCCTACATGGTTCAAGCCCGTTGAGACTTTTCAACTGTCATCTAAATAGCGGTAATTAATCATTTAAACCGAATGAATACTGTCACCTTTTCGAATTGTGATTTCTTAACAAGGTTCCAAACAACAGGGGAAGGAAATAAGTATCAAAATATTTTTGATCAGAATCAAGTACAACAGGCGCTCGCTTATCCAACGAACCGTGTAGCCCTAACCTCTGCGTACGCTTTATTCTTATGCAAAACATAAAAATGGATTTAAATACCACTAATAGGCAAGAGATAACCTCTGCCCAGAGTTGTGCGCATATGTTCCATACGCCAGGTGAGTAGTAACACCGTAACCCTATCATTATTACACAGCCCGACCGTGGACCTGAAGCAAGGAAGAAAAACGAAGCGCGGAAGCGGGATTACGACTAAAGCTATGTACAACCATAGCAACGAATAGTGAGCGAAATTATTTGGATTGCGATTGCGTGACATACCCGGGAATGCCTAAATGCTGATCTAGATGTGTGTACGAAATGAAAAAAAAAATCGGGCTTCCGACCACTGATGCGTTTATCTGCTGGTGATTAGAAATGGATCTCGGAACTGGGTTCCGAGTGGTTCCCCATGGAGTTGGCCGCGTGTAACGCTCTGCTCTCTGATTGCTTACTTTGTTTTCGCTCTGCGTTCTATTATGCGAACGTCTGTTTTGCAGAGTTTTATTGTCGATGCCAACCTGTGTATCTGAGCATTTAAGCCTTCTAAGGTCAACGTTTTGTGCCGGTGCGGCTTAATTGATGGCGATGAAAACGCATTTAATTTGAAAAAGACAATTTGGTTGTGCGGCAACCTTGGCGGTAGAATTATTGTTGCCGAACACAGGCTTCGGTTTAGCTTTAATTTCGGACTTGTGAACTTTAAGTGTGTGGGGGCGAATAGCTTCTGACACTTTTGCGGATTTTCAAGACTGAAATTGCTTTTGCGTGTTGGGTGAGAAGACTCTATTGATATTAGTCACGGTGATGCGTAGAAGATAGGGTATCGTAACATTCTATCTTCTACTTGAACTTATAAATTATCAAAATCTTAAAGAAGTCTACTAGACACTTACGGGATTACCGTTTAAAGTGTAAAGGTTTAATAAGAATACAGAGGCGACGGGTAATTAGTTGTCGTTAGTTACACTACACCTCCATATTCAGTAAATATTGTTATTATGCAAATGGCCTAGACCACAGTAAACTTAATCCAGGGATAAGGTGTTCGACACACAACGTCGGCTCCAGAAGTGCACCGTCTTATGTATAGAATAGGCAATTTACCTCTATGTCGCCCTCCTAATCACAGCACGCTGTAGTGTTTAACGGAGGTGCATGAGACTTATGAGGCTTTTTCATACAATGTTCTTTAAACATGAAAGCGCATACGCTTCCTTAGGTTTTTCTGTTTTTTTTTTTTTTAGAGGTTAGTGTACTAGCATGGGGCACTGCGACCTATGCCTGCTAGCCGATCAGACTTGGAGTTTCACCACTTCCTTAATAAAGTTGAGAATGTCTCTCGTAGGAGATGAGATAATGCCTACACTTCCTAAGATAACATACGCTTCCTTAGATGGGAAAGGGAAGCACACTCCAGACAGAATCGACGCTCAGTTTCAGACAAGAGGTTCATTTTATTGAGATGAATCTAAGTGTTCCGTAAGATACTTGTAGCTGACCAGTCTTCTGATGTCTACTTAAAACTTAAATTTAAGTTTAATAGGGTGTTTTTTCAGGGGCCGCATAATTCTTTTCTATTGGCGGAGTCCTTGAATGCTGTTCCAAAAGGACAGGTGTTGCGATATTTCCCACTTGTGTAGGAAAAAAAAAAAATAATCTTAGACTTGGGAATGCGACATAAAGTTTCAGTACCTACATATGTATGTACCTTTCACTGGAACCTTTCCTAGCCAATTGATCGGTGACTTCACTGCCTTTAATGCCCCTGTGCCCTGGCAGCCACCAGAGCTTGACCTTATTTCTAGGCTAGGTCATATAGGGTATCATGGCATTCCCTGATGGACTTTGAGTAAGCGCTATACAAGCTCAAGGCTTCAAGCGCTGCTTGACTATCAGATAGTATATTGATGGTTACACCTCAGATGCCAGCGCCAACGCAGGAACCCATATTGGAGCCAACTATGTATCACTCAAGCCCCTTATCATTGAGTAATAGATCGCAGCTTTCCCAAGCTGTGCGATTTCGGACCAGTATCTCAAATCTCTTGTCAAAAGTGAGGGTGTGTGATAGTGCATCCGAGACCAGGGTAATCATATCCAGCTCAGGAAGATGTTGCAAAACGAACATGCGGCCCAATGGTCTATATGGTTGGTCTGTTTCTGAGCGGAGAATTCTGATTGCACTGCCTATTGCAAATTTTTCAGTGAAGATGTACAGTGAAGTGGGTCCTATCAGTGCTTCTTGGGCTGCCTGCAATGCTGAGATACGCTAGTCTCTAAAGGCGTTGAAGTTTAACGATTATTGTTTTTCGTTCAACTTTGGCTACCATACTACAGACGCGTAAGTGTTGATACGTCGTACTATCGCGGTATAACCAGAGGATTACCTAAGGTTTTAATCTCCAGGTTTTACCTTAAGTACGTCGACAGGCCCACAGTGCCATAACGAAGGAGGAATTGCACAAAGCATGCAGGAAAATAGGCGATAAGAAAACACCCGGACCTGACAGCCCATGAAAAGGAGACCAGATATTTTTAAAGAAACGATGCAGAGGTGTCTAAGGAGGGGACATATCTGGTGTTCCTACCGAAGGAAAACAAACCACCTGGAGAACCTTCGGCGTACCAGCCAATATGGTACGATGCCGTACCAGGCATCGCTTTCCAGAGTGCTGCCGAATATCGGTGGATCAGGATATGCGAGGAGGATTCTGCTTTCCAGAGTTGTAAGCTCAATATGCCTATAGCTGCGCTGGTCTGGGAGGGAGCCCTTACAACTAAGATGACGAGAAGATAGCTCTTGTCTGCATACAGGCTCTGCGCAGTAAGGACAATATGCGGTTTCCGGAAAATCTCGGATGAAATAGCCTGTGTCATAGAGGGTATGGTCCCCATCGACAACCTTGTCAATGAGAAGCACAAAGTTTACCTTAGGCGAACCACATATCGTCAAGAGATCAGTGTTACCCGGAGGATAAAAACCGAAGAAAGTGCAACATCCGTGGCATTATGGCAAGCCAGGTGGGGCAACACGACAAAAGGCCGATGAATCTATAAGCTGATCCCTACGGTCGAGGTTTGGCGGAAAACTGCACACGGGGATTGCAATTACCACCTTACGCAATCCTGTCAGGTCATGGGAGCTATCGAAAATATCTCCACAGATTTGGACACGTTAGCTAGCCCTTCTGCCCAGAATGGACCTGCCGATCTCAGAGCTTCTAATAAACCGCATGATAAACTCACCGTGCAAAGCGAAGGCTGGAAAGAATAAGAAAAGCTGAAATGGTCGACTTGGAGCACATAACATAAGTTGCTAACCAACCCCGCGAAGTAATACCTAACGGTAGTCCCGTGGAGAGAGTAGTTGAAGAGTGCAGGGTGTGGCTTAATACGTAGGCGTATCGAGTATTCGGATGTGGTGTGCAAATCGCACAAGTCAATAGCCCGGGCTACAGACATCATTTGAAGATTACATAACCTTTGGCGCAAAACATTTATGCAACATTTATACATTTATATAATAAAAAAGTCACGAGCAAGTGTTTATAACGGGATAGACATGGTAGCCTCGGATACGGACGGATTACACGTTGACGACCCCCGCAAACGTTAAAAAGGAAACGAATTTCGGATCTGCACCTGGAACGTTAGGTCCATCAACAGACCAGGTGCAGCCGAACAACTGGTCAACTCTTTGGACTGCTTTAAGGCAGACATTACCGCGCCCCAAGAAGTGCGATGGGATGGGTCAGGCAAAAAGCGGATGAAAAACTGTGATATACATATACTACGGAAACTGCTACAGACAAGATAAAAAACGCTTATTCGGATGCGGATGCTGTAAGCGAACGTCTCATAACTATCCGCATCAAGACCAGTCTCGGCAATATAAGCTTACTATGTGTCCACGCCCCCACAGAGGAGAAATATGACTGACATAAAGACGACTTCTATGATCTCCTAGGCAGAACGTATGCGCAATGTCCCAGCTATGACACCAAAATCGTTCTAGGAGATTTCAATGATTTCAATGCGGATCATTACCTTGTTGCAGCCAAGGTAGGGATGCGAATTTCTTGGAATCAACGAAGTCGAATAAGAACTCCAAAATTTGACGTCGGAAAGCTGCAATGGCAGGAGACCGCCAGGAACTTCGCCGATCAAGTCTCCCTCAAGCTCTCTTAAGTCCCGATGCAACCTGCAGAAACCATAAAATAGCAATGGAGTCGTTGTCAAAACGCCATTAGAGAGGCCGCTTCAGATGTACTCGGTTTCGAGCCACCACCGTCGAGAAACCCCTGGTTTGATGGTGAGTGCAGACAGGCCCATGTAGAGAAACAGAATGCATACATGGCCACATTGCATCACTTCACCACATTGAAAAGGAGGGAGGAGAATGCGCTTCTAATAAGGAAAAAGAAGGAGCACGAGAAGCGCGAGATCGAGGAGATGGAGAAATGTTACTGCCGGAACGACGTTCGAAAATTTTACCAGAAAGTAAAACGAACATGCCACGGCTATAGTGGAGTCACAGTCGATGCTGAAATTGTGAAAGGACCACTTCTGCAGATTGTATAACGGCGATGATAGTCAAAATGCCGCCGTCAGGCAGAGCGAACCATTCACAATGGACGAAGACGAAGGAGAATACCGTCCACCCTTAAGTCTTATAAAGCTGCTGGAGCAGACGGACTCCCCGCGGAGCTGTTTAAAGCAGCTGGCGATGAGCTGGTTACGAACATGCACCAACTCATCTGCAAGATATGGTCGGAAGAACGCATGCCCCATGAATGGAATCTCAGTATCGTTTGCCCGGTCCATAAGAAAGGAGACCCATATGACTGCGCCAATTACATAGGGATAAGCATACTGAACAACGTGTACAAGATCCTCTCTGCCGTACTGTGTAAGTGGCTGAAACCGTTCGTGGACAATCTGATAGGTTCCTACCAGTGTGGTTTCAGGCCAGGAAAATCCACGAGAGAGCAAATATTTACACTACAACAGATCTTGGAGAAGACCCATGAATTCCAGGTCGACACGCACCATCTTTTCTTCGACTTTAAAGCCGCGTATGACAGTGTTTATAGAGACGAGCTATACAGAGCCATGTCATGTTTTAACATTCCTGCTAAACTCGTCAGACTGTGCAGGATGACTATGGAGAACTCTCGCTGCTCCATTAAGGTCGGAAGTGAACTACCCGACCCCCTTTTATGTTAAAAAAGGTTTTAGACAAGGTGACGCACTGTCATATGATTTCTTTAACATCATATTTGAAAAGATCGTGCGGGACTTTGTGGCCAATACAAGAGGTACTATCTACTTTAAGTCCACACAATTGCTTGCCTACGCAGATGGCATTGATGTTATTGGACGGACAAATCGAGACGTCAATGGGGCGTTCGCAAGCATTGAAGCAGAAGCGGCTAAAGTGGGTCTAAGGGTAAATGGGGACAAGACCAAATATATGCAACACCGACGTCTTGGTCAGAACGTCACCTTCGGCAACTATATTTTTGAAGTAGTCAAGGACTTCGTCTACCTTAGCTCGATAGTGACATGCAGCAACGACACCAGCGCTGAGATGAAACTCAGAATAACTCTTGCCAACCGCTGCTTCTTCGGGCTCAAGAGGCAATCAAACCTTACAAAACCTTTATCATCCCGGTCCTCATCTACACCGCTGAGGCTTGGACGTTATCAAAAGCGGATGAAGAGGCTCTTGGGCGCTTCGAGAGGAAAATTCTGCGTGCAATTTTTGGTCCCGTTTGTGTAGACGGAAAGTGGAGGAGGAGATTCAACCAAGAACTGTACGGGCTGTACAGCGACATCGGCCTAGTTAGACGTCTTCGGATCCAACGTCTAAGATGGCTAGGCCATGTAGAGCGAATGGACATCAACGCTCTGGCCCGAAGAGTCTTCGACTCCAACCCCGAGGGATGACGCAGCAGAGGACGATCGCATTTAAGGTGGCGCGCACAGGTGGAAAGGGACCTCAACCAACTGGGCGTGCGGCACTAGAAGCGGCTGGCCAAAGATCGAGCCGGCTAGAGAGGCTTGTTGGTTGAGGCCCTGGTTCACCCCGAACTGTAGCGCCATCAAAGTAAGTAAGACATGGAAGGGTAAGACAAAAAAAAAAAAAGGAAATCTAAAAGACGGTGTCCTCGGAAACTGCCTTAATTGCTGCCACAAAACCACAACAATAGGTTATAAGTCCAGTCTTTCCGATTCCATACATAGTACTCTCTAAACTCAAAAGCTGGTAAGCAAATGAAAGAAGTAATATAGTATAATCCAAGTACATTGCAACAACCAACACTTCTTCACATTGCTTGCCAAGTTTACTTGTCGAAATTGTGTTCCGTCTATTAAGACTGCTGACTATCTCGTATTATATTTTTCGTTTCATTTTCAAGGTTGGAGACCCAAGGCAATGCATCGCTCTTCCGATAACTCTCGTCGTGTAATACGAAAATGTGCCATCTTGGTGCAACCTATGAAACTTTAATCTTCTTGACAAAATAAAAAAAGAGAAGTAAAAAGTCCATTGACCTGCACTCCATACCTTCACTATTTGTTGAAAATTTCAGTTCATCATGACGATAAAAAGTTCTTGCTCTCTCGTTACTTTCGAATGTCACGGGACGATATAGGCAAGTCCACAAACTAATATACACCTCCCTTAACTCATACTCGAGGAGATTCTCCGGGATATTAAGGCAAACACCAATGGTTCAATACTGTGTCACTTAAAATCCTTGCGTACGTGTATGCAGGCGACGACGTTAACAGAATTGAACGAACTTAGCGAGCCGTCGAGGACACTTTTTTAAACGTAGGTAGGTAGTAAAACGAATAGAAGCAAACTTAAGGACCTAAGTCAGTGGAGCAGCACGGCACCCTTTTGAAAGACTAAAACAAATGTTGTCACGTAATACTGCACTACAAAATTTGAAAACTTACTACAAAAATGATGATTCTATATATTTTCTTCGAGGATGAGGCTTGTTTCCATATGGGCAACCAAGATCCTGTGACTTATTATTGATATTTTATGCACATTATTCGCAAAGACCATATGGGACCAAAGTCATCGAAAATCCTGACCCTGTCTACACTGAATAGAAATCGACAACGGACAAAAGGACGCTGCAGAGAACAACACAAATGCCTACAGCTGTACTTGAACCACTTAACACTTACGTACTTGTCAGGCCAGCAATCCATGGAGGATCTGAACCTGAGCTATAGCTGCCTTCCATCCTTGACGTTTGCTTCCAGTCATCAAGACCAAGTTATCTTACATCCGGGACTAGTTGGTCTTTATACCGGAGGCCCGGTTTTCCTCTTCTTCTCGAATCAGGAGGCTCGGAGTCGAAGACCGCCTTAGCTGGAGCGTCAGTGTTCATCCTCCATTCACCCTCCTCACAGACAGGACCAAATACCCGACGCAGCATGTTTCTTTCAAAAGAACCCAAAATAAGCTCCGCCGCCGTCCTGCTTATCGTCCAGCTTTCAGCTCCGTACAGCAGGACTATCTGTATAAGCATTCTGTAAAGCTTGACTTTGGTTCTTCGAGTGAGGAGTTTTGACCCAAGTTGTTTAGACAAACCGAAGTAGCAGCGGTTGCCAAGGGTGATTCCATGCTCGATCTCCACTGTGGTGTCGTTTGTGGAGTTTATGTTTGCCCCAAGGTAGACAAACTCCTTAACCACCCCGAAATTACAGCCGTCAATCGTTATATTTTGTCCCAGGTGGTGAGCGACTGATCGGTTTTTGCATGACAACATGTATTTTGTCTTATCCTCGTTGATTTTAAGACCAACTCATTTCGCCTGTTCTTCAATCTCCGTGAAAGCTTCTACAACGTCACGCTGAGACCGCGCGATGGTGTCAATATCATCGCGTACCCCAGTAGCTGGGCAGACTTGTAGAATATAGTGCCTTTCCTGTTGATGCCTGCCCGTCGGACTATCTGCTCCATTATTAAATTGAAGAAGTTACACGACAGCGCATCTCCTTGCCGAGATCCGGTGCATGTTTCAAACGGTTGAGAGGTTCTAGAACCGAACTGCACGGTGCTTCGCGTATTTTTTAGCGTGGCGCGACACAACTCGATCAGTTTTACCGGGATCCCGAATTCGGCCATTGGATCAAACACTTCTTTCTGCTGTCATAGTCGGCTTCAAAATCGATAAAGAGATGGTGTGTATCGATTTGAAACTCGCTAGTCTTTTCCAGGATTTGTCGAAGTGTGAATATTTGGTCTATAGTCGATTTGCCGGGCCGGAAGGCGCACTGGTGCGGTGTACAAGGGCTTTAGACGTTCACACAGTACGCTGGATAGGAGCTCGTATGCGACACTGAGCAGGGATATACCTCCATAGTTATTGCAAGTGGTATAATCGCCTTTTTTGTGGATGGGGCAAATAAAGCTGATATTCCAGTCGTCGGGCATACTTTATTTTTTCCAATTTCTACAGATGACCTGGGGCATGCTCCCTACCAGAACAACGCCGCCAGCCTTGAAGAGCTCTGAGCCTGAGGCTTTGCTGTTCTTTAGCTTTTGAATAGCTGTACCGACTTCTTCGTTGCTGGGTGGTAGGACTGCTTCCTAAGTCCCTACCACTCTCTCTAGGTCATACTCGTCAAGCAGCTGTTGGAAATGCCCTACGGGTCGGTGACAAGATTACCCTCAAAATTTCGAGAAGCCTGGGTGCCTTTCTTGAAGCCTCCTGCAAGGCTTTTTGCTTTCTTATAAAATGACCGTATTTTATGCTTGTCCCTAGACTCCTCGATATCCTTGAACTGGGAGGCTGAGAAAGTTGTTTCTTTAGTCGCAGCAGTTTTTTCTCCTTCCTTCTTCTGGCTCGGTACTCCTCTTGCGCTGCCCTGGTTTTTCGATACTTTTGGTACACCTCGTCGGTTGCTACCTTATTCTACTCACACTCGCCATCATACCACGGATCTCTTGTCAGAGCTGGTGGGTAGTCTAAGGCAGTCTCGGCTACTGAATGACTGAGCAATACAGCCACATATTGTTGACATTTGTGCTCGACGTAGGCCACTAGACAGCGACCCGAAAAATGTTCAAATCGCAAACGGAAGAACATTGTAACAAAGGGAACTCGGTTCTACTAGTGAGATATGTATGTTGGCTTAGGCGTTGTTGGATAGATACATAGTGATATGTTGGTACAAGCGTTGCTTGCATTGTTCATATTTTTGCTAATAGTATGAGGCTGCTCTAGTCTAATCTAAAGCTTTTCTTTTTTCCCTAATAAGATGACCTGGAACCTGTAGCGCCTGTAACGCCTGCACCTAATGTATTGATGAACAGTAGAGAAATCAGTTCACCTTACCGCCCTGGTTCACCACAATGCATATTACATAAGCATACTCCGAAGACATAGGGTGCATTTTTCTTTTGGAAACTCCTAGCTACGGCAAAAAGCCATTAAGTTCGTATGACTGATTTTGTATATTCTTTAAAAAAATCAGTGTTAAGCAGTTAAGCCGATATTGATAAAGCAGCAGCTTAAACACACATTTTGTCAACGTACAAGAAAACCCGCAGCTTTTTGTTACATGTTACATTCCATTACCACGCTCCTTTCAAAACCATACTTTATCGGATCAAAGCTATTCTATTATCCCCGTGCTTTCTTTACTTCATTAAAATCGCGCAACCCGTTCCTCCATGAAGTAAGGCACTATCCGTAACCAAACAATGCAAGTCGCAATAATTATTTAAATTAGCCACAATTAAACCAAAACGCATTTCCATTAAACACAATCACTTAACGCTTGGTCACGGTTTCCCCCCCGAGACACACAAATATTTTACCCACGCCAAATGCAATATCTTCTTCTGATACTCTCCACGCTTATATGGACTTAAACCAGGTCTAAGCGGGGAAGTATTATGCAACGAAACCAGCCAACATCAGCTGTTGTATGAGAAGATGCATGACTTAGCTATCTAATGGGCTAGTTGGTTAACCGCTCAGACGCTTGACGCTCGCATATCAAAAATGCCAACAGTGCTTTGCGTAGATTGTCTTGTATTTACACCATTCCTGTCCATTCTGGTTTGTCCGAAATTGGCCACTACCGAGAATTGCTCATGCTTGAGTTACTCGACTGATGACTATCTGAAGCGAAACACTTTTGCTTTTTCCCAAGACTCTACCACACTTGCATTGTTGTCACTCTCGATTACCAAAAAGCCTTTGTTGGAATAATGACATGTAATTAACTGACCATGTAATAGGTTGTAAGAAACAGTAAAAGTGTGATGCACCACACCAAAAAAAAAAAAATGCAAATAATCGAGAGCGCACTAGTTTCGAATGGGTCGGATCCACTATGTGTGTATAAGATCACGGTCAACATGGTCTGACCGATGACGATTTTTGTAATTGACTACCTCAACTGACCCGCATTCGGTCATCAAAAAATATTTGCATACCCAACGCTCTGGAAAATGCAACCTAATCAAAGCAGTTCAGAGACGGGTGAAACGAGCAAGCATAATAGCAACAACCACGATGTGGGGGCTGTGCACTTTTCGAATCGCGTGATGATGTTTGAAACACGTTAAGAAATGTTAACGACCGAATATGAGCGTCAGCCGAACAGAATTACTTCTTCAGACAATGACTAATTACGATCGTTATTTGATGAATTTCCCTTTTCTATGGGAGTTGTGCATTATGGGACAAGAATCCCACAAGAAATCCGCAAGAATCAGTGGGAAGTTAGTTAATAAAAGCAAAGTCGATTGTTTCAGTATTATTGCGCAGAGGGTTTTCAATTCCCATCGCGGTTGAGAACGAGTGATTGAGGGTCAAACAAATCACTATATGCCCTATACCTGCTGAGATCATACCTTAAGTGGTTCGCAAAGTATTTCCTCGATCTACCTAAATAATGACCTCTCAATGGCATATGTTTCTGCTAACTATCAGAGTATGATGTGATCTTTACCTAGGAAACTCACGATTGATGACAATCTAATCAACGAAATATAAATTTTATATGAGATCGCGAAATGTGCCACAGAGCTATGTAGGTGCTTCTCGTTTGAAGGCAGCTTTATAGTATTGAAGTTTATATTTTTAGTGATAACCGGAAGAGGATGGAATAGGTAGAATGGTTTCTATAAAAGGTAGAATCTCAGAATCTAATATTTCGATCATATATTCTGTCATATATTGCCCACCCAGACATTCGCCTACAGATGAAGATCTTAATGATCTTTTCCAAACCTTAGGCAGCAATTTTATTATTGGAGGTGATTTTAATGCTAAGCACACTTACTGGGGGTCCAGGTTAATAACGACAAAAGGCAGGAAGCTTTACAAGATAGGAGGAAACTTAAACTGCGATTTCATCTCAACTAGCTCACTCACTTCGATCCTACCTCCTGCAAAAACAATAGAGGTATATCCCTGCTCAATGTCACATACAAGATCCTGTCCAGCGTACCGTGTAAACGTCTAAAGCCCTTTTGCACGGTGTTTATCGGCAGCTACCAGTGCGGTTTCCGGCCCGGCAAATCGAATATAGACCAAATATTCACACTTCGACAAATCTTGGAAAAGGCCAGCGAGTGTCAAATCCATACATACCATCTCTTTATAAATTTTAAAGTCGCAAACGACAGAATTTATCCCAAAGAATTATTTGATGCGATGGCCGAATTTGGGATCCCAGGAAAACTGATCCGGCTGTGTCGCGCCATGTTAAAAAATGTACCGTGCAGTTCGGTTCTAGAACCTCTCAACCGTTTGAAACATACAGCGAATTTCGACAAGGAGATGCGCTGTTTTGTGACTTCTTCAATTTGGTGCTGGAGGAGATAGTGCGACGGGCAGGCGTCAACAGGGAAGGAACTATCTTCTACAAGTCTGTCCAGCTGGTAGGATACGCGGATGATATTGACATCATCTTTCACGGCAATTGAGGAACAGGCGAAAGGAGTTGGTCTTAAAGTCAACGAGTCAACATGTTGTCATGCAAAAACCGATGGTCGCTCCCCACTTGGGACAAAATATAACAATTGACAGTTATAATTTCGAGGCGGTTAAGGAGCTTGTCTACCACGAACGACACCACAGCGAAGATCCGGGATAAACCACCCTTGGCAACAGCTGCTACTTCGGTTAGTCTAAACAACTTGGGTCAAGACTCATCCCTCGAAGAACCAAAGTCATGCTTTACAAAACGCTTAAACTGCCACTCTTGCTGTACGGAGTCGCAAGCTGGACGACAAGCACGACGGCGGAGCTGATTTTAGGTTCTTTCGAAAGAAAAATTCTGCGCCGGATATTTGGTCCTGTGGAAGGTGAATGGAGCGGAAGACATAATCGCGAACTCTACGAGCTGTGCAAAGATGGGGATATAGTCCGGAAGGTAAAGATTCGTCGATTACACTGGCTCAGCCACATCGAGCCACCAACGCTTCGACTCCGAGCCTCCTGTTTCGAGAAGAGGAGGAAGACTGAACCTCCGGTTGATAAGACCAAGTAATCGCGGATGTATGACAACTTGGTCTTGATAACTGAAAGCAGCGTGCCCAAGACCATCGGCAGCTATAGCTCGGGCTCAGATCCTTCATGGATTGGGGGTGGCCGTGGTGCAGTGGTAAACATCACCGACTGTCGTTTCATAGCCGGTCTCTGCTGGACCGGAGACTTAACCAGTTCTAAATTACGTAATTACGGGTCGAATGAAATCAGTCCCATGTCAATGCGATCTTTGGTTCTGGAGATAATCGAGACGAAAAATTCCGAGCGCACCTACGCACACAAATACGTATACACACACGCGACGGGCAGGCGTCAACAGGGAAGGAACTATCTTCTACAAGTCTGTCCAGCTGGTAGGATACGCGGATGATATTGACATCATCTTTCACGGCAATTGAGGAACAGGCGAAAGGAGTTGGTCTTAAAGTCAACGAGTCAACATGTTGACGAAAAATTCCGAGCGCACCTACGCACACAAATACGTATACACACACATTCAGACATCTCTATAAAAACCTTTGATTTGGATTCTGGTTAGCTTGAAACCTGGAGATACATATGCCAAAATTGGGAATTCGTAAAATCGACCCCAGTACAATAACTTCCCGCTGGGAAGTTAAAAATAACGCAACATGAGTGATTGAAAATAAGCTTGACCCTGGTCCTTCATGGGCTGTAACGCCACCAAAAGAAGGAGATGAAGAAGGTAGGTAGGTTGGTAGATAGGTTTGTAGCCTCCCCAGAATGGGAAGAATACACTTAGGCCAGAGAGACCCGTTGTGTTGTTACGAAGGGGGTGCCCCCCTTTTCGTTAAACCACTTACTGCTTCTTAAAAATTTAGGAAGGTCAGTTATCCTTAGTCGCTGAACATCAGTCAGATCGTTTAGGATGTAGGAACTTAGGTAGCGTTTCCTGATTGAGCAGAAAGCCGGGCAGGCCCAGAGTAGATGATAAATGAATTCGACCTTCTTTTCGTCTATGCAGCTTCTGCAGAAGTTGTTCTAAACTTGCCCTAGTTTTTGTGCGTGCCTGCCAATGAGACAGTGGCCGGTGATGACACCAATAATTTTGTAGATGTCAGTTCGTTTTAGGGAGATTAGTCTCCTGGTCCGTTGACTATCGAGCCGAGGCCAGATTTTACTGGTGATGAGGCAGGTGTGCCCCTGGGCCCATCTTAGGTTCGTCTCAGCCATGGCGAGGTTTGTGAGTTTAAATTAAATTGCTGCGAGAAGTATACCCTCGCATGTCATTATTGATTGTTGCGTCGTTCCTTGTCTGGCAAGTGTGTCGGCCCTTTCGTTGCCTGAGATGTCGCTATGCTGTATATTAAACTGTTCGGCCATCTCTTTAAGAGATAGGCGACAGTCAAGGCTGGGCTTTAAAGTGTACACATAGGATGCCAGCGATTTCAAGGCTGCTTGACTGTCCGTGAGAATTCGAAAATCCGTAGTAGATATTACGTTCCACTTAAGCCAAGACAGAGCCTCTTTTGCTGCCAAAGCTCCGCCTGAAAGACACTGCAATAATCTGGTAGCTTTAGAGCTTGGCTCAGACTTAATTGTTTGAAAAATACTCCACTTCCCACCCTGCCTTTGGTTTTTGATCTGTCGGTCTAGAAGTCGACGCAGCTCTTGCGGGGTTGTGTCTGGCGGAACCAGTTCCATCTGACTGGGTATGTTATCTTGAATTCCCTCTCAAAGACTGTGGTGGACTCTACATATGTTTTCTCCCCGAGTTTTCTGCCATGGTTATTCTGTTGTTCAGGATGGTGAAGTGGCCAGTGATATAGCTCGTCCATTTGGAGTTGGCTTTTAGTCATATTGCCGTATATGTGGCTATTTGCTTGCCAAGTATATCGAGTGGTGTAAGGTGATATATCATGTTGAGCGCTCCCGTTGGGGTGGACCTTAGGCCCGCGGTGATGGACATACATCCCATCCTTTGTACTTTCTCGAATTGTGTATGGTATGTTGTTTTGTCAAGTGCAGTCCACCAGACTATCACTCCATACATTAGAATAGGTCTAACGACTGTAATGTAGAGCCATAGGGTGAGCTTGGGGTTGAAACCCCTTTCTTGCAGGTGTAGAGAGCTATAGTTGCTTTTTTTGCACGCTCGATTGTGTTGTTCTTCCAGGTTAGTTTCCTATTTAGTACAATACCAAGATATTTGGCGCTGGAGGAGTAGGTTAACCTGGTGCCAAGTAGAGTGATTGGGCAAGTTTTCGGAATTGTATGCTTTGTGGTTAATAGCACAAGCTCCGTCTTCTGTGGATTTACACTGAGCCCATTGTGTTGTGCCCATTTTCACAGTATGGAGAATGCCGTTTGCATATGGTCATTCAGTGTGAGTAGGTATTTGCCCGATATGGTAATGGCAGCGTCATCAGCGTTCATTCTTTCATCATTTAACATTTAACAGTGAATATCACTCGAATACTTACTTACTTACTTAGGTGGAGCTACAGTCCGTGGTGAGCCTGGGCCTCAACCAACAAGCGTCTCCAGCCGGCACGGTCTTTGGCCAGCTGTTTCCAGCGCCGCACGCCCAGTTGGTTAAGGTCCCTTTCCACCTGCGTGCGCCACCGATGATGCGGCCGTCCTCTGCCGCGCCTTCCTTCCGGAGTGGATTCGAAGACTCTTCGGGTCGGAGCTGTATTATCCATGCGCTTTACATGGCCTAGCCACCTTAGACGCTGTATCCGTAGACGTCGTACCAGGCCGATGTCGCTGTACAACCCGTACAGTTCTTCGTTATATCTTCTCCTCCATACACCGTTTGAACAAACGGGACCGTAGATAGTGCGCAGAATTTTCCTCTCGAAACGACCAAGGGCATCTTCATCCGCTTTTGTTAAGGTCCTGAGATGATTAAAGTCTTACATAGTGTCACCTAGGTTTTTCGAGAGAGGGTTCTACTTCTCAATTGCCTCTTGAGCCCAAAGAAACAGCGGTTGGCAAGAGTGATTCTGCGTTTTATCTCAGCGCTGGTGTTGCTGTCGCTGGTCATCAGTGAGCCAGTTATAAGTTATATCCGCCCATGATGACGTTCTGGCCAATACGTCGGTGTCATCCTGCACAGTCGGACGAGTTTGGCAGGGATGTTAAAACTAGACATGGCTTTGTATAGCTCATCTCTATACACGCTGTCATATGCAGCCTTGAAATCGACGAAGAGGTGGTGAGTGTCGATTTGGTATTCTTGGGTCTTCTCCAAGACCTGCCGTAGCGTAAATATTTGGTCTATTGTGGATTTACCTGGCCTGAAACCACACTGATAAGAGCCGATCAGGTTATACACAAATGGTTTTAGGCCTTCACACAATATAAGAGAAGATCTTATATGCGACGTTAAGATGACTTATTCCCCTATAGTTAGTGCAGTTATAGGGGTCTCTTTTCTTATGGACCGGGCAAACGATGCTGAGATTCCATTCGTCGGGCATGCTTTCCTCCGGCCATACCTTGCAAATGAGATGGTGCATGCACCTTACCAGCTCATCTCCAGCCGCCTTAAGAAGCTCAGCAGACAGGCCGTCTGCGCCCGCGGCTTTATTAGACTTAAGTCTTGATATCGCTATTTTGACTTCATCTAGGTCGGGTGGACTGAATTCTGTTTCATTGTCGTCCATTACGAATGGCTCGTTCTGCCTGACAGCGGTATCTTGCCTATCATCGCCGTTACACAGTCTGCAGAAGTGGTCTTTCCAAATCCTCAGCATCGACTGCGACTCTGCTACCAGTTCTCCATTTCATCCCTGCAGGCCGCCGCTCTGGCTTTGTAGCCATGGCATTTACCTTATTGTTAATGCGCCCATTCCTGTTCTATTGTTTGTGCTGCTGTGGGCGGATTTTAAGAGAGCTTGGAGGAGACACGATCGGAAAAGATTCTGGCAGTCTCTTGCGATTGTAGCTTTCCGATGTCAAACTTACGTTGTCCTACTCGACTCCTAAGCATTCTTGATATCCTCATTCGTACCTTGGCTACAACAAGGTAGTGATCCATCGGAAGGTTCGTACGTCGAGAATACAGGAGGAGTGTCTGGCGTCGATCGCAATGTGATCAATCTGGTTGGTGGTCAATTGATCAAAAGACCACCAAATATCCTTGTGGATGTTGAGATGGGGGAATCGCGTGCTTGCTACAAGGAGGTTACGCCCCGCTAGGAAATCGATTAACCTTAGTCCGTTGTCGGATGTGGTGTTATGGGGGCCATGCTTTCCTATGATCGACTCAAATATGTCCTCCTTGCCCAGTTTTGCATTAAAATCTCCTAGGACTATTTTTGTGTCGTAGCTGGGCCATTGGGCATATGTTCTGTCTAGGAGATCGTAGAATTCTTCTTTGAGTCGATCGTCCTTTTCTTCCATTGGGGCGTGAGCGCATATTAAGCTAATGTTTTCAAAATTAGCTTTGATGCGGATTGTTATGAGGCGTTCGCTTATGTCTCGGAATCTTAAGACTTTTTGTCGGAGTCTTCCTCGAATAACGAATCCGCAACCGAATAGGCGCTGTTTGTTCTCCTTGTAGCAGTTCCCGTAGTCGCAGTTTTTCATCCGTTTTTTGCCTGGTCCATCCCATCGCAGTTCTTGGAGTGCGGTTATATCTGCTTTATAGCAGTTGAGGGTTTGCTCCAATTGATCGCCTGCACCCGGTCTGTTAAGGGACCTAACATTCCAGGTGCAGACTCTCAAGTCCGTTAGTCGTTTGCAGGGGTCGTCAGGGGGGGAGGGAGCGAGCAAACAGAGCAAAGAAATTGATCGCGTTTAACATGGCAAACGCCAGCTTCGATCTCTGTCCCTGCTCAATCCAAGTTGACACACAGCCTCCGCGTGCCGCCTCCCTGGATAGCTACCCTGGCACCCGCCAGGTAGTGAACCAATGTGTGCAGCGACCCAACCCCTTGTTCCTGGGGGAAGAGGAACCTGGCCCTCCAGGTTTGGGGATTATGCTTAGGGGTAACATCCCTATCACGTAAAAACCTACTTGTTCCGAAACATCAACAAGCCTCGGATATCACTCGAATGCTCAGAGAAAATTCAACTTCAATCCGTAGTGTCAACTCAACATAAGGAGTCATTAAGAGCGAAAATCATCTGTTCAATTTAGTGGGCATTCAATTAAAAACATTGACGTCAGAAATGTATTGATTGTTCGCCCTTCAAATCCATTTAAACACTCCGTATCTAGGATCCCTCTGACACTCTATCATGACGGTGCGTGCGTGAAGTCAATACAAGAGCAGTATTTATCCAATACTGCGTGTGAAAATGCGGAACAAAATTCCTGTAGTGCACACGCGGCACGTTTCGTCCGTAGCGAAATATCTATGACAATCGGTCGACGTATTCAAAAATAGAAATGCCAACGATATAGTCATAGAGAGAATCTTATTTGATTGAAAAATCAACCAGCACGAGAATGAGAACATAATAATTCACATTTATTACTTCATCAGTATAGGCGCAGGTGTCTAAGAGACCTTCCATGTTGCGCTTGATTTCCCAAAGAAAAAGCGCGATTTAAAAAAACCAAAAAAAATTGCAACACCAGCAGAGAACGTACAACACTTGCAAACGCCATAATCCGACATGTACATATATAAATTATTTAATAACAAAACAAAAACAACATCCAAAATAAATTGTGAAACCCACCTTAAGTCCATTCAGCTGAACGTAGTTCTTCCGCTTCACACCTATGTGCAGGCAATTTATGTAAACGTTGAAAAGCCCAAACAGCAGCAGAATTCCAAAAATTACACTAAATGAGAACATCATCGACCAGGCACCGTGTAATTAATCAAAACGCGAAAGTAATCACCAACCAGAGTAGCACGATTTCTTCTATTTATTTTATATGTCGTATTGTGATGATATGCCTTTTGTTCTCCACCATCGACGGCATACATTTTTCGCTATGAAATAAAATCAATTTTTCATTTTACTTATAACTGTAAAGGATTATAAAACAAAAGGCAAATTCAAATTGAGCATTTCTCGCAACGGTTATAACGAATGCGCGCAAATGTTTAGAAACAATGTTGCGTGGCAGCGGACGATTTAAAAATTCAAAAATCACTTTATGCACTAATTAATTGGTAATTGCTGATTTTCTTATTTCATTTGAAGAGAGAAACGTCCCGAGGTGTCTTAATGTAATCTATGTGCGTTATGCTTGAAGTCAGCCCGTATCGGTGGGGTAGATGACGGCGACGACGAACGTGAAGATGCTCCTTTTAGTATTTAATCGCAGTTTGGAACACAAAAAACAAAACACACTACACAAACTAATTAGGAATTCATATAGCTAGACATGCTTCTAATGTGATGAATACTCCTAGATACACGGAGAAAAGATAGTTTTTTGTATTTGTTTCCATTTCGCGAAGATCCCTCAACCGGAACACACTGACTTGATTACGATTTCCAACCGAAATCGCTCTTATTCGAAACTAATCACGAGAAGAGTGAAATAGCATTTATCCACCAGAAAGCCACCGTAGGGTTATGAGAAGATTTGTCACTATAACAAGACGCTTGACTTTTGGTATTACGGAATTCAGTTGCACGGCAGCGATACAACGCTTAGTAATCGCTTAGTAAGCGATACACTTCTGCACCCAATGGTGGTTCGAGTACGAATGAAAAGTAACATTCTACTCGACTAAGGTATGGAAATGAAAATTCATTTTCCATTTTCACATTGGCAAGTGTGACTGTTGGACGGGTGGCAGGCGTAGTATGAACACGACAGCGCTCGCATGAGATCCAGCTGGAAAGATGATGCTTTGACGAAAAGGCACAAGAAGATAGAAAATAGAAAATGATCGCTGGTGTTTGCGATGATTTCGGACGCGGATGCGTCTTTGTTCGACTTGGGTATGTGCTATACGAAAATATATCTTGGTGTCGACTTAAGAGCCCGATGGATATTAATCTTTGTTACACGGTTTTGCAGATAATTAATTGGCACATTAATATTTTTACTGGATCATGATAAAATGGTTCATACACTCTGGACTATAGTGTTGTTAAGTGGAAAAAGCCTAGTAATAAATCGACTGAGTGATTTGTTCTTCAAGGTGGTGATTACTTGCTGCAGAGCTAAATTCGTTTTAGAATTTGAAATTTTAGATTATTAGTGACTACACAGGAGAGACGGCAAATGCACTGGTAAGGGAACAGACTGGGCCTGAAATAATCGATAAGATCGTTACCAAAGAAAAACTTCAATTCTGTGGGCGGCAAAATCATATGACCCCTACAAGGCACCAGGAATAAACGATATATACCCGAAAATGCTGCAAGAACCAGGGGAACTTATCACCTACAGCATATACTGCTGGTGCCTCAGGATGAGTTATGTCTTATGTCCCACAAGCATGGAGGGAGATTATGGTGGTGTTTATACCCAAGTCAGGGAAGGTCAACCATGCCACGGCAAAGGAGTATAGACCTATCAGCCTATCCTCCTTCCTTATGAAAACACTGGAAAGACTAATCGACAAATACATAAGAGATCAGATTGGTGATAGCTACTTATCACAATCACATAACCCATACCTAAAGGGTAGATCGGTAGATACCGCTCTTCACAGGATGGTCTATACAATAGAAAAAGCACTCAATGCCAAAGAATATGCCCTGGGAGCTTTTCTAGATGTTGAGGGTGCCTTCGATAACGTCAGTACCAAGGCAATAATGTCCAGCCTACGGATGGCCCACATAAACTCGGGAATCTGTAGATGTGTTGAACAAATACTAAGTACTCGTATAGTAAACCCGTCGATAGGAGAAGCAAATGGAAGGGTGAGAGTCAACCGAGGCACACCACAGGAGGGTGTTCTTTTGCCTCTCTTATGGCTCCTCGTAATCGACGAATTGCAGAGACACGGGGTTTCAATATCCCGGCCTATGCCTGACATTACCATCCTGGTACCTGGGAAATTTCCTCAGGTCCTCAGTGAAAGACTAATTTATGCGCTGCTATTGGTGAATATCTGGGTCAAGGAACGGGGCCTAGGGGTAAATCCAACTAAAACTGAGATTGTCCCCCTCACAAGAAAAAGATCAATACCAAGTTATACATTTCCACGTATAAATGGTATCGACCTGATTCCGAAGAAATCCGCTAAGTATCTTGGCATAACCCTAGATTCCAAGCTTAGCTGAAAAGGTAACATAAATGAAAGAGCCAAGAAAGCTTATGTACGTGGCACTATATTCGTGCAGAATAGCTTTCGGGAAGACATGGGGATTTAAAGGTGTTATGCTGACTGTACACCGCGGTGGTAAGACCTGTTTTAGTGTATAGATCAATTGTCTGGTGGAAAGCACTTGAGAATGCAATCTTCAAAGTCTGACAAGGATTCAGAGGGCTGGCTGTCTGGCGGTGACCGAATCTATGAAACCAACACCAACGGCGGCCCTTCAAGCGATGCTGAACCTTCCACCACTAGACATGTATTGTGAAGCATTGCAGCTAGGGCTGCGCTAAGGATGCAAGAATCCAATATTTGGAAATGATTTCTTCATGGCATCAATCCTGGATCGATGGGCTTCCCTGAGGTCCGCAACCGAAACGGACTATACCACCCTACTTTCTTGCTGTGAAATGAGGTTTTCTATTAGGATTCCCTCCAGGGAGGAATGGGCCAGTGGTATGGTAAACACTGAAGAGGAACTGGCAATCTATACCGACGGATCCGAAACGGATACCGGTACAGGAGCCGAAGTCTACTTCGAACATCAGGAAGAGTATCACTCACTCTTACATACTTGATGATGGCTGTAGCGGATCTGATTCTTAGGGAAAATTTTTCAGGTAAAAGAATCAAAATCTATGTTGACAGTCAAGCAGCCATTAAGGCTCTGCAAGCACCATGGATAAGATCCAAGCTCGTAAAACTCTGTAAAGAGAAACTAGAATAAATATCAGATGTCAATGAGGTAACCATTGGCATGTGAATATTTCCGGAAATGAGAAGGCGGACGAACTAGCCAGACTGGGATCAGGCGCAAATACTTCGCAGATCACAACTGAGGCTAGAACGCCACTCAGCACACAGAAATAGGGGTGGAACTATTAGAAAGGGCCAACAAGTGATGTGTCAATTAGACACATGCACTACGGCAAGGCTAACATGGCCTGTCTATGACAAAAAAAGGACGGAAAGTCTGCTAAATCTTGGTAGAGGGAATATACGACTGGTAGCCGGTGCCCTCACTGGGCACTGCATGATATCATATCATGCAGCTAGACTAGACTAGGCCAGCCCTACAACGATTTTTGCAGAAGCTGTAGAGACGAAGAGGAAATAGAAAAAGATTTACATTCCTCGGGAACTACTTCTTTTCGGGTTTAGAGGAGGCAATAGACATTAAGCTGAACAAACTGCTAAGATTCTTAATTGAATCTGGGTGGTTCAGCTCAGCGGATAACTAACAGGTTCCCCTCGGGTTAGTTTTCAAAATGGGCACAATGGGCTCCTCGTAGTCTAAGTGAGCCTTGACCTCATGTCAATAGAGCACCCAACTAACCTAACCTAACTACTTCTTCCTCTTTGATGGCGTTACACCCCATGAAGGACCAGAGCCAAGCTTCTCTCAATCACCCATGTTGTGTGTGATTTATTTTTCACATAGGTGAAAGGGACCTACAATTTAATGCCGATTCCGAACGGCGTGAGTCGAGAAGCTTTTTCACGGCAAGTATACTACGGGGGTTTTGCCAGTACCCCGCCGGGGAGGAACGCCGCGAAATGAACATTCGATGGCGTCGGTGTTATCGGGATCCAAACTCGCTCATCGTGCGCCAGAGTCCAACATACTAACCACTGCGCCACGGCGTCCTCCTAACCTAACCTAACTACACAGGACGTATATGGCAATCAAAGTGACTTTTTCTTAAAGCGTATTATTACTACACAATTTTGGTGATTTAAATTCGTTAAAGAACATTAGGGATGTGCCTCTTCGCAGTGTAAACTTGTTGTACAAAAACTATTACGATTCCCTTTATTCGTCCACATCTCTACGACGAATTTACCCCGACACCGTCTTCGCAGGCGGTTTACATACCATGCCATGTAACAGTTCGGCCATCCTATCATCGTTCTTGTCCTCACAATCGACGTCTACAGGGTCAGTTGTGCCGGCCTCCTACTCTACGACTGCGTCCTACATCGTGACGAGCAATTTTCACATAAGTGCCAAACCTGTTTGCATTGAAAATATATTCCCGTCGGCTCAGTGTCTCGCCATTCTACTTCACGTCGATCTGCCTCACCACGTCCCACCTCGGGCCGACGAAAGATCTCCGTCAGACGCCAATTCTTGGTCCTCAGACTCACAACCCAACGGACTGGACTCTCTCCAACATTTCATCCACTGACGCTGGCCTCACTTCCCGGAATACTCCTAAGCACTCCTCATCCGTGATTCCCTGTGTAATATATTTTATCAGAGAGGTGCTCTGAACGTGACCTCTCGACGCAATCATTTTCATCATAGGAGTGGCCGTGGTACAGTGGTAAGCATCTCCGACCATCTACCGGAAGGTCTGTAGTTCAAAGTCGTTCCACAGCCAAGAAAAAACGAATCCCATACGGAAAAAAACTATACAAACACTCACAGTATATGGTCAGTTTAAATTCATACTCGGTGTGTGCAATTCTACATAATATAACACCATAAGTGCATGGAACAGTTGCTGAGAACTACAACCAACATGCAAATTCGATCGGTTACTCTCCTTCTATCTAGGACAACCACCCCTGAAGAGTAGTGAACGAACATCTACGACCCAAACCACTGCACTCTGTTCAGGTTGTGTGCACGAACTTTAAAAAAAAAAATCTCGAATCTCCTTCTCAACTATCCCTTAGATGCGTTGGATATCCCCCATCTTTCTTATCCAGGTTTTGGACGACAGTCCCACAATGGCTTGGGGATCGAACTACAACTTCTCGGATGGTGTATATGCTATGTGAACAACATGCCTCTGCCCTCGATGCGATAACAAAGTTACTGGAGGAACACACATCAGCTCTCGGTGTAATGACAACTGACGGCTTTTCCGTCTCACGAGCTGTATGTTCTGAGTGGGTTAGTGCAAGTTTCGCAAATTTATCCCTCAGCCTCCCTCAACCTCCGTCAGCAGGTTTCGAACCCGTCACTTCCAAAAGCCGCTCCACCAACTCCTCTTTCAGACCGCCCCGGTCCAAGCCCCGCTTCTTGAGCTCCTCGCATAACTGGTCCCTGGTCATCGATCCATACGCCTCTTCCTGCTTCTTCCTGCTATCCATCGCTCGTGCCGATGAGATTGTAAAATACCAAAAACACCTACCTTCGAAACGAATTTATACTGCAACTAAGTCATTCCACTTACATATCTAGTAATATTCCGTTCTCGATGTGTTCGCATTTGGCAGGCGACATTCCAACTAAAGTTCCTGCAATTTCGGTTAAAGTTTATTGCTTCTTAGTCTAGAGGTTTGGTCCTTTGAAGACGGCGTAATACATTTTGTTCGTCGATTAATTGAAAAGCAATTCTGCTTTAGACAGGGTGACGCACTCTCATGTGATTTCTTCAACATTATTCTTGAAAAGATCGTGCGGGACTCTGCGGCCAATACAAGAGGTACGATCTACTTCAAGTCCACACAATTGCTTGCCTACGCAGATGACATTGACGCAATTGGACGAACAAAGCGAGACGTCAAAGAGGCGTTCGAAAGCATTGAAGCAGAAGCGGCGAAAGTGGGTCTAAGGGTAAATGGGGACAAGACCAAATATATGCTGTCATCCAAGAAAGACGCACAACACCGACGTCTTGGTCAGAACGTCACCGTCGGCAGCTATATTTTTGAAGTAGTCAAAGATTTCGTCTACCTTGGCTCGAGAGTGACAAGCAGCGACGACACCAGCGCTGAGACAAAACGTAGAATAACTCTTGCCAATCGCTGCTTCTTCGTGCTCAAGAGGCAATTGAGTAGTAGAGCCCTCTCTCGAAAAACTAAGGTTTCCCTCTACAAAACCTTAATCATCCCGGTCCTCCTCTACAGCGCTGAGGCATGGACGTTATTAAAAGCGGATGAAGAGGCTCTTGGACGTTTCAAGAGGAAAATCCTGCGTGCAATCTTTGGTCCCAGTTGTGTAAACGGAGAATGGAGGAGGAGATTCAACCAAGAACTGTACGGGCTGTACAGCGACATCGGCCTGGTTAGACGTCTTCGGATCCAATGTCTAAGATGGCTAGGCCATGTAGAGCGAATGGACATCAACGCTCCGGCCCGAAGAGTATACGACTCCAACCCCGAGGGACGACGCAGCAGAGGACGACCGCATTTAAGGTGGCGCGCACAGGTGGAAGGGGACCCCAACCAACTGGGCGTGCGGCACTGGAAGCAGCTGGCCAAAGGTCGGGCAGGCTGGAGAGGCTTGTTGGTTGAGGCCCTGGTTCACCCTGAACTGTAGCGCCATCAAAGAAGAAGAAGAAGAACGCTGCTTACGTGGTCTTCGTGCGACATTTTTCGTTTCATTTTCCACAGTAGCGATACTCATATCTCGGTAGATATCCCCGTTTCTAATATACCACGGTGCATTGACGACAGTTCGTTGTACATTATTTTGAAACGTCTGTATGACGTTAGAATTACTTTTCCTGGTGCAACCCAGCACAAGCACTTTCTTGTATAGAAGCAGCTTGCTTTCAATACTGAGTTTAGAATACGAGTACTTTCCTAGTAACCAATACATTTCTTTGTATTTACATTCAAGCTCGTTACGTTTTCTCTTAACGTGAGCCTTCCATTTTAAGATCGCGTCAAAAGTCATCCCGAGATATTTAGCCTCACTCGCGAACGGAGTTCTCACTTCGTTAACAAAAGTAGGAAGCCTATCCACTTTTCTGTATCTAAAATTAACATGGACAAATTTTGTGTCATTAAGTACTGTTCGCCAAGTTTTTGTCCAGTCACTTACACGGTCAAGGGCACCTCGCAGTTTCATAGTTGATTCCTCAATCGATTTGCCCATTGCAAGAACAGATGTATCGTAGGTGAACGTAGCTAGAATTGAATCCTTGGTTTGCGGTATATCGCATATAGGAGTGGACCGAGTACTCTTCCCTGAGGAACGCCAGCCGAAATTACTTTAAAGTCGGAGTAGGCACTTCCGTATTTAATGCGAAATATTGGATATCTTCTCTGGTAAGATTTGTCTTAATTTAGACATCAAGCCTTCGTGCCACACTTTGTCAAAGGCTTGAGATACATCAAGGAATACACTCAAACATATCAAATTGTGTTACATCAGTTATTTGATGTACTTGGTCAATAGTTGAAAGCTTGCTTCTGAAACCAACCTAATGATCTCGTAAGAGACGCTCTTCTTCAATGATCGGTTTTAAGCGGTTAAGTAAAATTCGTTCGAAAATTTTCGAAATTATTGGCAACAGTGAAATCGGACGATACGATTTTTTATAACTTCTGCGACCTTCCACTGGCTCGACACATATTCTAACCTACATAATTGTGGCTTTAAAAATAAACAGGAGTTTTAGTAAAGCCTTTCTTTCTTGAACCTTGAGAACTTCTCTTGTAATTAGATCATAGCCAGCATCCTTGTATGCTTTAAGCGATTCAACAATAGACTTTAGTTCAGCGAACGTGGATCGTGTTATTGTATGTTCCCGTATATCATCCGTCCGATAAAGAAATTCTGTAAGCGGTTGACCTATGAACGGCTTAAAAGCTTCCTCAAGGTATTCAGTGAAAACTTCCGCCTTTTCTTCATCTCCCTTCGCCCATTCATTTAGAACTTTTCTTATTGGTGGTGCTTGAATTTGGGGCTTTTTGAGACCTTTAACTAAGCCAACAGATCCCACTTCTGATATGTTGGCTTTTACTTTATTCGGCTACGTCTCTACGCCACGTCTGTAGAATGACCCCGGCACTGTCTTTGCAGACGACTTATATACCACTCGCTAGCCATGTAACAAGTGTAAGTACCCCCTATATTAGAACCCATCCTTAATATGTTTGTATTACTTTCCCTCGAGCTCCCTCGGACAGCCCTGCCCGGTTGATTTAAGAAGCTTAGAAATAGGAAAGGCTCCATTTTTGTTGTTCATGGACTTGCAGGTCAGTTTCCTCCTGTCAAAAGGCTTAAAGGACGTTTGGGACAACAATTATATTGTATAGGTATGTATATGACGTTACAGCTTCACAGAACCTAAGCCTTGCTTTTCTCAATCACCCCTGTTGTGTGTGATTTTATTTTCCCATAAGTGAAAGAGACCTACAGTCGGCATCAGAGGCCAACGCACTACCCACTACGCCACGGTGCCCTCCAACAATAATATTAACGGTTGATGTTTTCATTACATTATCAGATTTCTGAGGATTTCTATTTAAGGCCATAGCAGGTGTCGGATTTCTATATGTATCACGCGTATGTTCGTAAAAATCTCCCAACAGCACTGGCACATTTCGAACGTCCTATAGAGTATAGCCTCAAACGTTTCCTTGGACGTCATACAGTTTTCGTTTTTTTAGTATTCCTCTACCTGTACCTTGCTACTGTTGTATTGTTTCAATAAATTGAATAAGTGGAGGTTGAAATATACAACCTTAAATTTGCAGATGCACAGCCCAATCGCCTTCTAACGATGTAATGGCCATTTCTGAATTCTTTCTCCCAACCTTCGCCAAATCGGCGACTTGTCTTATTTACGGATTTGGCACGCCCTTGCTCTCCGATATGGAAACGGAGAAGCTCGCATGGGCCGAGGAGGTGGTTGCCAAGGATGTCCTAACAAGACACCAAGGGCTGACAAGGGCACGTCCAGCAAAAAAGGCAGAGAAGGCAAGGGTGAGAAAAACACCTGAAAACCCCCAACGAGGAGGGAGCGGAGGGCCGGGCCAGCCGGAACCGAAGTCAGTAAGGCGGGTTCCAGCTGCACTCAGGTCCTAGGCGAAAGTAGAAACTTGAAAACCAAGGGCACGCAAAGGTGCGCAGCCGCTAAGTCAGGTCCTAATAAGATAGCCCCTACCGTGGTCGATAAGACCGGTAAAGGCAAGCCAAAAACCGTGCCAGAAAAGAGAGGGTTTCATAACCAAGAGGGTAAGATCCCAGGAGGAAGCTAGGAATCCGGAAAAAAGAGCGAGGGTCAACACTACAGTGCAGTTCGACGGGGCTGCTCGGAATGCTCTACAGCTAGCTGCGATAGATTCCGGCAGGCCGTGCGGCCAGTATACCTTCGAACAGGGGAAGATAATCGAGAAAGCTTTAGCTAAAGCGATCTTCGACCACATTCGAGGGAATACTGGTCTCACAAACTGGAGGCGAGGTGTGAGCAGGCTGGACTGCAAGGACCAGCTCTCGCACGACTTTGCGAGGAAGGTCCTTCCCACCTTTAAGCTGTGGGAGGGCGCTGCATTAAAGGCGGTCCCCTTAGACAAGGTACCGGAGAGGCCTACCAGATATGGATATAGAAAAAAGCGAGATCCTCGGCTTTCTCAGGGCACAAAACCCAGCGGTCCCTATGGATGACTGGGAAGTAGTCGCGCTTGAAAGTAATGAAGACGGTACTAAAAGTGTAATCTTCGTTATCGAGGATCCGCCGGAAATCATGAAAAAAGAGAGGCATATGCGCTTATTCTTCGGGGCTGGGGAGTTTCCTTTGAGACTCACGAAGAAAGCGCAGCCTGGCGGTACGGCAGCTGTGGTGAAGGGGTGTACTACTACAAATGAAGGTAGCGCAAATAAACCTCCATCACAGTAAGACCGCATCAGCCAACCTCATGCTACTTCTTAATAAGGAACAGCTTGATAATCGTGTTAAAGGATTAGTGTCATAGAAATACAGCCTCTTTTATAAGGGCAGCGAAGGCAATATTAGATCTTGTATCGTTGCTAGCAAAGAACTGCACGTACTAATGCTAACCAATTTCAGCTCGGGTGACCAGACGGTGCTGAAGGTTACAGGAAAGGAGGATGGACTCACGATGGCGTCGGTTTACCTACCGCACGATGAAGGCACGGACGTCTCCTCTAAGGAAACAAGGATAATGATCGCAATGGCCAAGCAAGGTAAGAAGAACTTAGTCGTAGGGTGTGATGCTAACGCCCATTAAACTACTTGGGGTAGCTCTAATACTAATAGTAGGGGTGAGGCTTTGCTCAGTTATATCCTTAGTACTAACCTAGTTATATGTAATCGGGGTAATTCACCAACTTTTATTACTAGTAACAGAAGGGAAGTTCTAGAAATAACACTTGCAACTGGTAAATGTACTGCAGAAATCTCGAATTGGAGAGTATCTGACAAAGCATCACTTTCCGATCACTGTTGGATCCTCTTCGGCCTGAATTTCCGTAGACCGGACAGGAAAGTCTTTCGAAACCCGCGGAAGGCGAATCGGCAGAGGTTTAACACGGATATCGATGAGATGGTACTAAACCTCACCTAGCTTGCTGGTGAGGTCCTTCGAGAAGGCATGTCCTACCAGACGACTCAGTAAAAGAAACCACCCACCATGGTGGAATGCTAAAATAGCGGAGCGGTTTCGTATCTCTAGATTTAGCTGGAATCTTGCAAAAGAGGGGGCCATCGAATGATCAACCTAAAGAGATGGTGTTAAGCAGCCCAAAAAAGAAATTAGATTCGCCAAGAAGGGTTCTTGGACTCTTGGACAAGCTTCTGTGGCTCTATTGAATCATATACGGGTGCGGCTCGTCTGAGGAAGGTCCTTGCCAAAGCTCCCACCCAGATGTCCTCTATAAAGAGATCTCATGGTAGCTGGACGGACTCAGACAAGAGCGTGCTTGATACCCTATTAAAGTGTAATTTCCTGGCTGCGAAGATGCAGGAATCTTCAATTCGGCGGACACGTTGCCAAGGGAATGTACCGAACATGAGACAATCGAAGAGATTGTTACTAAGAAAAAGATCCTGTGGGCAATCAACTCTTTTGACCCCTTCAAGGCACCGGGAATGGATGGAATTTTTCCGATTATGTTGCAGGAACCACGTGAAGTCATTCTTCCGTGGCTGAAGCGCTTTTACTCCTGGTGCCTCAGGATGGGCTATGTTCCTCAAGCGTGGAGGGAAGTTAGGGTAGTTTTCATACCCAAGTCGAGTAAAGTCAACCATGCTACTGCAAAGGGCTTTAGACCTATTAGTCTATCGTCCTTCCTTATGAAGCATCAACCGTGACTGCTGTACGTAAATTTGTGCAAAAAGTTCGCTTGACTGGTATACTAGCGGACAACACTCATGGTCCCCGTCATCGTACGGATGAGTATGTGGCTACTGTGGCCGGGAATGTGAGACTCAATTCACAAACATCAACTCACCATCGATCTCAATAGTTCAACATTTCCCGCACTAGCCTGAGGAGAACTGTGCGCAAAGATCTCGGATTATTCGCTTACAAGTTCCAATTGACTCAGCAATTGAAGGCGCGCGACCACCCGCTTCGTTATCAATTCGTAGTTTGGGCCTTAGAGCAGCTTGAATTGGACAACGGGGTGGAGTAGTTGTTAAGATCACCGGTCATAGAGCGGTAGGTCTGTAGTTCAAAAAACAATGCTTATAAGGAAAAAAATTAACAACACAGCTGCTGTGAATGAGAAGTGATCAAACATACTGATGAAGGCATAACACTCACATTGTATGGTCACTTTAAATTGATACTCTGTGTGTTCAATTCTAATATGACACCATAAGTGCATGGAAAAAGTTGCTGAGAACTACAACCAACGTGAAAATTCGGTCGGTTCCTTTCCACCTATTTAGGACAACCACCTCTGGAGAGTAGTGAACGAACATCTACGACCCAAACCACTGCAGTCTGTTCAGGATGTGTGATAAACATTATAAGAGTATAAGCTCTTGAACCTGCACGAACTTAAAAAAAAAACCGTTTTGAGCGAAAAATTATCTTTTCTGACGAATCGCACTTTTATCTCGGCGGGCTCGGAACTGTCACAGAAAGTGACAGTGTGGTGGCATCATTGGACAATTTTTCTTCGAAAATGAGGCTGAGAACAACGTTTCGGTCAAGGGTGGGCGTCACAAAGTCATGTTAACCGACTTTTTTTTTACTGAAATTAATATGGATTTAGACAACCTCTGGTTCAAGCAGGATGGCGCCACACAGCCCATGCTCCAATCGATCTTTTGTGCACCAAATTGCCAAATGGTATTATCAGCCGTCTTGGCGATGTCAGTTGGCCGCCTTGGAGCTGCGATTTGAATTCTGCTGTAAAATCCTCGAAAATCTTCCGAAAATTGCAGGTGGTGTATGGAGACGAATGTATGTAGAGAAGACTGCGTTTGAACGGCCAACGATCGTTATTTTCCATTATCGCGGTATTGTTCATCGTAAATATGTTCCTACCGACCAGACACTGACTGGATAGTTCTATCTAGGCATCCTGAAGAGGCTGGAGCACGTGCTTTTCGTTTGCGACCAGAACTCATCAAGATGGGCTTGATCTTGAACCACGATAATATATCGGCTCATTCCTTGTTGATTGTTCAAGAGTTTTTGGCGAAAGAAGCATTCCAAGCATTCCATTCTGGTGGAGAATTATCAAGGATG
This sequence comes from Eumerus sabulonum, assembly GCA_951905685.1. NCBI lineage: Eukaryota > Metazoa > Arthropoda > Insecta > Diptera > Syrphidae > Eumerus > Eumerus sabulonum. The sequence goes on from OX645064.1 coordinate 43,978,415, forward strand.
CTCGGCCAACCGAAACCTAATTGCCACGCCTCGTATATCGTAAATAGCGATGAAAGCTATAGTCCGAAGTATAGCCTTGATATCGCTGCCTAACTCTTCAGAATATCCCCGAAAAACATTGAAAATTCTCACTACTTCGCCAGGGTCAGTAATGACATAAACAAAATTATTGAGTTTAGAAATGGCTGGTGAGGATTAAGGCAATCGAGACTTATACAGATGCATCAACTATTGAAGGTGACATAGAGGTCTTGGTGACAGTATTGATAGGATTTCGGCAGTCCTCGTATTTTTTTTTTTTTAGTTCCGAAAGCACTTAGTAGCCGACTTTGTTTTCTTGATAATATCTAATATCAATTTACGTTACGCTGTTGCCCAATTAGACCTAACAAAGTTGTTATTAGTATGGATCATTCTTAAAACAAAAAAGCTGCAAGACAAGACCGGCAAGCAATGTGATGAGCACTCCTTGGCATCTGAAGTTGTGGAACGTTATTTTAAGAAGATCGTAAAAAAGAGATATTTAAAACTGCATTTTCACAGACTTATAAAGCTGATGAAGAATTCAAAGCAATCTGTGTGACTGAAGCTTGTTCCGAAAATAGTAAGTAGAAAAAACGATCTCTGCGACTAAGTGAATACACGATGAGTCAGTAATAACCTCGGAGTAATTTAAACTCAAACCAATGCCAATACGTTGTGATGTAGCAATCAAGAGATTTTTAGTAATTCATCTCTCGAGTAAAGACTAGTGACATTTAACAGATGTCGAAAGATGTCATAGTAATCCGAAGATTAGCGCAATGATGGCATGCGTCAAAGACAAGAAGTGATTAACGATCACCAATTCTAAGTGGATAGATACATGTTAAGAGCAAATTATTCCCAGCACTCCCCGTATACACAAATATTTCCAACGTACGCTACAACGCTACAGTATCTCACTTGAAAGCATTCCACTAAGCATCCAGAGAAGTGAAGGTCTAACAAGTATCGCTTGCATAAGTGATAACCTGCGATCACGAGACGCTTGCGTTCCATGACGTAATAGGACAAATAGAAAAACAATAATAGTATACAGCCTTATACGCTTATCACTGCACTTGAGATTTAATAGTTTTCTCTGTTTACATGCACTTTGCATCGATTGGTGAGAGACACACTTCCGTATCTCTTGGCGACGGGCGTTATGACTTCAGCAATTGAAAGATACAGTGCGGCTGCCATCAGTCCATGTGTCACTAATCCTTTTAAAGATGTATGTAATTTACGTTGCAATTCATTTGTAAGTGATTAAAGGTTAGATGGAAACTTGTTGATCTCAATCAATCGAGGGCATGAGCGCTACATATGCAGAAGCAAATCGAGCCGGTTAAGTTGGTAGTGCCTTTGCGTCTAGAGTAACGACAGATACAACACGTGGCGACACTAATATAAATAATGCTTAATGACCCAGTTTTAAATGCACATCACAGACAATTTGATTTGCCAAAAAAAGGAATATCAAATAACAGAAATCAATTCGATTGTTAGCTTACTAGAATGTTAAGGATTTTTCGAATTATTTTCGGATCGGTTCGAAGGTGATAACGATGATCGGTATCGTTTCCTCGGATAACTAAACGACCAGCCATCGGCACGAAACGAATTAAGCGACAACCCAAGAATTAGCAGAGTGTGTATCGTGACAAGGTCCACTATATGTAGGAAATATTTCCCAGTCTATTATTGGATAGACAGATTATCAATAGGTGACGGAAAATAGAATTAAAATTCATCGCCTGCATGTGTCATGCCGTGAAGATATCAGATACATATCGTAGCATTGAATACGAACGCATGCCACTTCTCCGACATGGAACAATAGACCGGAGAACTCGTTCCCATCATCCGCCGTCAAAGCTGCAAAAAACCATCAGTCGTTACAATACATGAACTTGCAGATAGTGAAGGAAAATAGGTGTTCTAACCCATCGATCCACAACGAAAAGATAACAAGACATCCAAAGGCTGATGATAATCACAGATGGAAATATAAATACAGCAGCAGTGCCAACACTGTTGAATGGCATCCGACTGTAATCTGATTCCTGGAAGGCATTCTTTCATCAGCTAGTGTGCATGTGGCACGAGTACTCCTAACAAGGTCCGATATACTCGTAATATTGTATCCCGTATCGGCAAAAAAATTGAATCTTCTCGTAATGGCATAATGAAGATGAGGGTGAAGCACTGTCGGAAGCTATAAATTCCGTTTTGCTCAGTTCTTTCATTCGCCAAAGAGTCGAATGGAAGAGATTGCAATAGAACTACACTTGGCCGTGGGTCTTAAAGCTAACTGACTTCTTCACAATAGTGTCAGAAATTTCGTAACAAATATCAATCAAACAGAAGTTCCTCATCCACCTCACTATTGGCCATTTGAATTAACGCAAAAACAGAACCATAGACGGATATCTATCGATAGTAGAACGTTCTGTTTCCTTTGTTCTATAGGAAAACGCTCTTTGCGATAAATGCAATTTACGTTAAGTGTTTTTAAATTGCAAACATTTGTTGGATAACATATTAGCGTATAAATAGAATAGCGAAAGAGAGCATCGATTGATGCACACTGCACGATCCAAATGCGAATACGAGACACGTATGGTAACGCGCACGTATTTACACTGGACTGGTCAAGTGCAGCAGGTCTGGCTAGACTCAAGGTCATGTTTAATATCCATATGGAAGAATAGAAAAATTAGTACGTAATTAATGGCGTTCCAGAAGGAAGTTAGGAAATATCTTCATTGCCAAAAACAATATTGTAAATCGCAGGCGATGTGTGTGGAGAACACCTACGCGACGGTGACGCACAAATATTACAGCTGGAACATCTCTTTTGCTATTCTCATCTGAAAGTGTTTCTTAACTGCTATTCATTTAATTCAATGAGGTGGGTAATAAGGAATTAATCAAAACAACTGGTACAATAGAGTACCATGGTTCGTCCTAAGAAATGAACGTGCCAGTAATGGTGTACCCCGGGTGGCAAAGAACTTACAAGGACCTCGTAGGGGTAGCATCTATCCGATGGATGCTCGCCTGCTATAAAGCGAGAAGAACCACCACAGACGAACATCTTGCGGCACTGTTAGTAAGTCCCATCCCCACCTCCTCTTCGGCTATATCTCCTAGACAGAACGTATGCCAATGTCCCAGCCATGTCATCAATTTGTACTAGGAGACTTCAATGCTAAGCTGGGTAGGGAAAGCATCTTTGGACAAGTCATCGGCAAACATAGCCTACACGACACCACATCCGATAACGGATACAGACTGATTGATCCTGCTACGGGGCGAAATCTCCTTCTAGCCAGTACGCGCTGCCCATACCTCGATATACACAAAGCAATCTGGCGGTCACCAGATCAACCAATCATTAATCAGATTGATCACATCGCGATCGACGACAGACTATTCTCGATGTTCGAACTTTCCGAGGAGCTAATATTGATTCGGACCACTATCTTGTATTAGCCAAGATGCGCCTACGAATATAACGAACGCAGCGGAGTAGAGTAAAAATAAGAAGTTATGACGTCGGAAAGCTACTATCGCCAGAAACCGCTCTTGCTTTTACCCGATCACGTCACAGTGGAACCTTCGCAAACGAGCTCTGCATCTGAAATTTTGGGCTTCAAGGCCCCATCACGAAGAAATAACTGGTTCGATGACGAGTGCAGGAGGATTCACACGAAGCAGCGAAGCAAGAGGCATATAAAGCCTCGTCTCGTAGAAGAACAAAAACAGCTCGTGAACTCTACGAGTTAAAAAGAAGGGAGGAGTATAAGCTTCTGAGGAGAAAGAAGAAAGAGCAGGAGAAGTGCGCGATTGAAGACTTGGAGATAAAGCGAACATGCCAAAGTTATAAAGCCAGAACGGAAGCCTGCAGGGACAAGAAGGGACACCTAGTAGTAGAATCGCCGTCGATGCTGACAGGTTGGAAAAACCACTTCTGCATAACGGGGATGTTAATCAATATACCGCTGTCAGGCAGAATGATCCATTTCTTAAGGACGAAGATCGCAGAGAATTCCATCTCCCTGACCTCGACGAAATCGAGATTGCCATGTCGAAACTCAAGTCGAATAAAGCTGCTGGCGCAGACGGACTGTCTGCTGAGCTCTTCAAGGCAGCTGGAGATGGCCTGGTTAGGCATATGCACCAGCTCATCTGTAAGATATGGTCAGAGGAAAGCATGAGAATAGAGCCTCAACATCGAATGCCCGATCCACAAGAAAGGAGACCCCTCTGCCTGCGCCAAGTACAGAGGAATAAGTCTCCTTAACATCGCCTACAAAATCTTCTCTGCCTTTTTGTGTGAACGCTTGAAGCCTTTTATACATAAATAAGCTGATAGGTCATTGTTAGTATGGATTCAGGCCAGGGAAGTCCACCATCGACCAAATCTTCACACTACGGCAGATCCTGGAAAAAATCAAAGAATTTCAAGTCGACACTTACCACCTATGTATTTGGTGACAAGCAATACAACGCTATGTCTACCTTTGACATCCCTGCTAAACTGGTCAGACTGCGCCGGGTGACTTCGAAGAATGCTCGCTGCTCCATGCGAATCGGTGTTTTGATATCAAAAAAGGATTTAGGCAGGACGATGCGCTGTTGAGTGATTTCTTCAACATCGTATTAGAAATAATTGTCCAAAAATCACTGGCCAACACAAGAGGCACAATTTATTTCAAACCCTCACAACTTCTCGCATACGCTTATGACATTGATCGCAAAAACACAGCGAGATGTCAATGGGGCATTTACGAGTATTGAGGCGGAAGCAGCGAAAATGGGTTCGGCAGTAAGTGAGGGCAAAACAAAGTATATGTATGCTCTCATCAAAAAAGGACGCTCACCACCGACGCACGTCTTGGCTAGAACGTTTGTATTGGCAGATGTAAGTTTGAGGTAGTTAAGGACTTCGTCTACATTGACTCTGCAGTGACCTGGAACAACGACATCGGTTCCGAAATCAAATGCAAATGGGCTCAGGAGACAATTGAGTAATAGAGCCCCCTCCCAAATGACAAAGTTGCGGATGACGAGGTCCTTGGTCGGTTTGAGGGAAAGATTTTGCGTGTGCTTTTCGGTCTTATAATTCGCTTCATAGCCAAGAAAAAGTAATCCCTATACGGACAAAAAAAAGTATGCAACGCAGTTGTGAATGGAAAGTGACCAGACGTACTGCTGCAGGCATAACACTCACAGTATATGGTCAACCGAAATTCATCCTCTGCGTATGCAATACTAAAGTGCTTGAACGAATTACTACGGACTATAACAAACGCGGAATTTGGTCGGCTCTCGTCCTATTTAGGTTTAGGACAACCACCCCTGAGAGTAGTGAACGAGCATCAACGACCCCAACCACAGCACTCCGTTCAGGTTGTGAAAAAAAAAGATGGGGAAGGAGGAAAATATTCAACCATGAGCTTTACGGGCTGTACAGCGACATGTAGTAGTCAGGCGTGTACGAATCCATCGCCTAAGACGGCTAGGCCATGTAGAGCGAATGGACGCTACAGCTCCAGCTTGTGAGACGTTCACGTTGCTCTACTTGAGACCGATTTGTGCGCTAATGTCTTGTCATAGATAATGGCACGGAACCCTTTGTGCGCGAGTCCGACTCGCACTTGCCCGGTTTTTTATTTTTCATACCGATAAGAGCTTACAATTCATAGTTTCAGTAGTACTACAATAAATACGTCTGCAACGTTTCATTAGTATTATAAAGACCAACTAATATCACTTATTTTCTTTACAGCCTATGAAGTTGTTCGTCGAATGTGTACGTCACAACTCTCCCAATGTGAAACACTCCTCACCACGACTGCGCTGCAAAAACCATTCCATATATATAATGAAAAGGAGAGGTGACAAAACGCACCCTTGGCGAACTCCAAGGAACCGGCGGATTTGCCAACTTTTAGCGATTCAATCGCTAAAATGACTTCCTACACCGTTGGACTATTCTCGGCCCCACCCAAGACTATAGGTCTGTCCCCCTCAGCGCCCTGCTCGGGATTGAGCAGCTCTGAAAAGTGCTCGTTCCATCTGCTTATGCTGTGCATCTCATTGGAAAGCAAAACACCATCTTTGGATTTAACTCCTACGATTATGTTGAATTTCCTTCCACTAAATCGGCGAATGGTTTGCCAGAACACCTTTTTCGCAGATTTATGGTCGCCTTCCAACTTCTCGCCGAACTCACCACGCTGTGTGTGATTTATTTTTTACACAGGTAGAGGGGACCTACAGTTTAATACCGATTCCTAACGGCTTGAGTCCAGAAGCTTTTTCATGGTAAGTATACTACGGGGGGTTTTGCCCTTATACTTCTGAAAAAGTGTTCTTTTACGCTGGCAAAACCACTGTCAGGGCTCTTCCCAAGTAGATAGAAAACAGCAGGAACGAGATAGACTACCGTCTGCAAAAAGGTGGGCGTTGCTCCCCCTCATCATACCAACTCATAGCACGTACGTCCCTTCTTCCAAGCTCATGAAATACATAACTCGAAACACGAGACTCTTTAGTAACCGGCAGTACAGTTTTCGTAGCAACAGGTCCACTGGTAATTTGACGGCATGGTGAAAGCAAGATCATTGCACTTGAATTTCGAAAGCGTCTAACAGAGTTTGGCATCAGACTCTTTTGTCAAAAATGCATGCTTATGGTATCGATGGGTGTCTTCTTCATTGGATTAGAAACTAACTTTCGAATTCCAGTTGTTTTGGGCGGTTTAGGTCTGCCTTCCATAAAATGAATGTCTTTGTTCCATCAGTTAGTCAGTCAGTCTATCCGTTAGTCAGTTAGTCAGTCTATCCATTAGTCAGTAAGTCAGTCAATCCTTCAAGGTTCTGTTTTGTCTCCCACTTTCTTGATATTTATTAGTGATCTCTTTCCGATTACAACTAAATCAATTCATTCCTTCGCCGACAACTAAACTCTTAGTTGTTCATATTCGTTCTCAAATTCACGACCTTGCTCCTCGGCCGTGGAAATAGAACGGCTGCGTATGATAAGCTCATTTAATTCCGACCTCAAGAGCATAGTTTAAAGAAGAAATCTTAAGCGTGTGTTAAGCTCCTAAAACACAATGCTGTATTCTACCTTTAAAACTAAATTGTATGACCCAACCACTATGCATGAATGACACTTATATCGATGAAAACAAACAGGACACTGCGGTTTGATATATTATCTAAACAAAATTAGCCTCTCGACTGAAACTGAGTGTCGACTCTGTCTCGAGGACAAGGAGACGGCGGAACACATACTGTGTGAGTGTGCTGCTCTCTACCATCTTAGGAAGCGTATACTCCTCAGCGAAGTTATAACTCCTGAGGGCATCACCTTGGCTTCTACGAGAAGAATTCATTCTCAACTTCACTATGGAAGTGGAGACGCTCCTCGGCTAGAAGGCACAATAGATCTGCAAAGGTCGTAGAGCCTTATGCTAAGAGTAGCACTAGCCCCAACACAAAAAAAAAACCGAAACCAAGAAACTTTCCCTTCTCGGTGTGTACATCAAGGTCAGCTCTCGTTGGAATGACCACATATTCAACATCGCTAAAAATGCTGCGAAATGTTTAGGTTTCCTTAAGCGGTGCAAAAAATGTTCCTCCTTCTATGAACTGGCATAAGGCATTTAAATACACCATTGTATCGATCTGATCTGGTATCGATCTGATCCCCAAAAAATCTGTTAAATAACTTAGACTTCAAGCTTAGCTGGAAGGACAATATCAATGAAAGAACCAAAGGCTATTGTATTCGTGCAGAGTAGCCTTTGGCAAGACATGGGGCTTCAAACTAAACGTGGTATATTGGTTGTATACTGCGGTGGTAAAACTTATTTTAGTTTATGGTTCAATTGTCTGGTGGAAGGCACTTGAGAAGAAAGGACTCAGACGGCAGGTTGTCTAGCGAGGATTGGATCTATAAAATCCACGCCAACGTCGGCTCTTGAAACAATGCTGAACCTTCCACCCTTAGACATATACTGCGAAAGCGTCGCCGCCAAGACTGCGCTAAAAACGCAAAAATCCGGTCTCTGACAAGGAGTCCTTATCGCCACGCATGAGTCTTGGATCAATGGGCCATCTCGAGATTCAACACCGAACGAACTATATTACCCGAGTTCCTTGCTGCGAGAGGAGATTCTCTATCAGAATTCCTTCTAGGAAGGACTGGTATGGTATGTACCGAAAACGAACTGGCAATCTATATTGACAGATCCAAAATGGATACCGGTACAGGAGCCGATGTCTATTTTGAATCTCATAAAGCTAATCACCCCTATAGACTTGGGATTGGGAAAGGCTGCTGATGGAGCCATAAGGATGTCTGCACTTTCGGCATGCGCCTCCAACTCTCTTTCTCTTACTGCGAAGGTTCAACCACCCAGCAAGACCGTGATCAGTTCCCGTGATGGCGGAGCCAAAAGCTTTCAGGTTTCTGCCATGGCCGGCGCTGCCGCCGAAAAAGGTATCGGGGCTGACAGGCAGACTCCGAACGCAGAAGGCGAAGTCGTTACGGGTCTTAGCATTCCTCGAACTGGCAAGGCTGTCCCAAACCGGCGTCCGAAGGGAGCAGGAGCTCTAACCGAAAAAGGTAAAAGCTCCCGCAAACGAAAGACCGCCGCCAAGGATAGCCTCGCTAGGGAGAGAGTGTGCGATGCCTCCCTCTCCGTTGCGGCGGTAGGAAATCGAAGTCCAATGGCGGATGTAGCGACCCAGAAAATATGCATTTTCGACAAAAGGGCTTCATGCCAAGCCCTGTCAAATGCTTTCGAAATATCCAGTGCAACAATTTTGCTGTCACCTGCTTGGTGAAGAGAGCGATACCACTTTTCGGCGAGATATGTCATCAAATCACCGGTGGATCTGTTGCTACGGAAACCGTGCTGGCGGTTATCGAGGAGTTTCCGTGATTTAAGATGACGGTTAATCAGAGTTTCCATGACCTTTTGGGGTATAAGAAGGGGTGGCGTTACAGCCCATGAAGGGCTAGAGCCAAGCTTCTCTCAATCACCCATGTTGTTTGTGACTTATGTTTTTTTTTTTTTACACAGGTGAAAGGAACATACAGTTTAATGCCGATTCCGAATGGCTTGAGTCGAGATGCTTTTTCTTGGCAAGTATACTACGGGGGGTTTTGCCAGTACCCCGCAGAGGAGGGACGCCGCGAAATTACCATTCGATGACGTTGGTGTTACCGGGATCCGAACTCGCTCATCGTGCGCCAGAGTCCGACACACTAACCACTGCGCCACGACGCAGTTATTCTCCTGCGTCTTCTCCTATAATTGGCGCAGTTATAGGTGTCTCCTTTTTTATGAACCGGGCAAACGATGCTGAGATTCCATTCATCGGTCATGCTTTCTTCCGGCCATATCTTACAGATGAGTTGGTGCATGTTCCCAACCAACTCATCTCCAGCTGCTTTAAATATTTCAGCAGGCAGGTCGTCTGCGCCAGTAGTCTATTAGACTTCAGTTTTGATATCGCTATCTTAACCTCATCTAAGTCGGGTGGACGGAACTCTCTTTCAACCAGTGTGAATGGTGCGTTCTGTCTGACAGCGGCATCTTGGCCATCTTCACCGTCATACGGAGTGTCCGTGTTCATTCCTAGGCTTCCGGCCTAGCTTTAAAACCTTCGCATGTTTGTTTTACTTTTTGGTAAAACTTTCGAACCTCGTTCCTACGATAATATCTCTCCCCATTTCCATGATCGCGCGCTTCCCATGCTTTTTTTCTTTTCTTCTAAAGAAGGAGCACCTTTTCCGCTCATAAAGCTCACGAGCAACTCTCGTTCATCGATGCGACGTGGCCATGTACGAGTACGCATTCTGTTTTTCTGCATGTACCTGTCTGCACTCGTCATCAAACCAAGGGTTTTTTCCTAGGTAGTGGCTGGAAACCTAATGCATCAGATGCATCCCTGATGGCGCTTTCACAGCGTTTCCATCGCTGTGCTGTAGTTTCAGCAATTTGCATCAGCTCTTGAGAGAGCTTGAGGGAGATACGATCGGCGAAGGTCCTGGCGGTCTCCTACGAGTGCAGCTTTCCGACGTCAAATTTTGCTAGTCTTACTCGTCTCCGCAGTGATCGCGATATCCACATTACGTACCTTTGCTGCAACAAGGTAATGATCCCCGTCGACATTGGCTTCTCGGAAGGTTCGGACATGCAAGATATTGGAGGAATGTCTGGCATCGATCGCAATATGATCGATTTGATTAACAGATAATTGATCAGAAGACCGCCAGGTCCCCTTATGGATACTGGCATGTGGGAATCGTGTGCTGCCCACGCCCCGTCACAAAGTCTATTAGCCTAAACACGTGGTGTCGTGTAGGCTGTGTTTTTCTGCGACAGGATACAAAACCGCGCAATAAAACTAATAAGTGACTCCAACATGACCAAAACATTAGATTTAGTGGAACATCGCATGAATGTTTCCTGCCTCGCCCTGTTTTATCGTTACTTCCACGACGTACAACCACTACTGGCAGCTCCGGCGGCGTCAGTGGTAACATAGTTGCCACGGACTGCACATCTTGCGCGAAGTTGACGTTGCCACCGTACGCAAGCTGTCCAGAACCACAACTGCCACGAAGGTCATACATGCGGACTTGAGGGTGAACGCGGGCGATATGCATCTGCTCGATCATCGAGAGATCTTTGAGCTCTTCGGAAACATCGCCAGGTGCCATGTCGGAGTCTACACGAGGGCTTTCTTTTTGCGCCTTTTTCTTTTGAACCTACGTTCCAATTTGAGGACGCGTCCACACGGAGCTTTTCTGCGCGTGCCTGTTTCTTGACATTTCGCTTCACATTTCAATTTCGTTGCCTGTGGTGATGTTTGAAAAGTAAGGATGGTATCCAAACGTACACTTCCAAGTCAGAAACAGGAGTGAAGCGACATCGCAAAACAAAGAAAAGGAGATAAGGAAAGGAAGGAAGGAAAGACCCATGAAGTAGCTACCCGCGTGTGAGTGTGCCAATGTATTTCTGTTTCACTTACCCTCTCTTTTACACTTATTTTAGCCCTCATCAGATAGCCCTCGTGTAGACTCCGACCATGTCGTTGCCAAATGTCTCTTGCACGAGTCCGCCCAGAACATCTGCCACAGTGGTGCTGAGCTCCGGTTGTTCGAGCAATGACCGGCTCAAGCGTGGATCGTTCGCAATTGTCGCAAGGCACGTAGCTGAGGTTCGTCATCTCCGCTTCGAACTTGGACATTACGCGGTCGCGTTGTTGCTGCTTGCGCTGACGGGCCTTGAGCAAACGGGACTGTTCAAGTCTTGCCGCAGTTTGTGCTGATGTTTCTTGTTGCCTTCTGTTTGCCCTTCGAGTAGCAACGAGATTTCTCAGCCGATGTATGCCTGAAATTTCCTTTGTCGGAGTCTACACGAGGGCTATCTTTTTGCGCCTTTTTCTTTTGAACCTACGTTCCAATTTGAGGACGCGTCCACACGGAGTTTTTTCTGCGTGTGCCTGTTTCTTGACATTTCGCTTCACATTTCAATTTCGTTGCCTGTGGTGATGTTTGAAAAGTAAGAATGGTATCCAAACGTACACTTCCAAGTCAGAAACAGGAGTGAAGCGACATCGCAAAACAAAGAAAAGGAGATAAGGAAAGGAAGGAAGGAAAGACCCATGAAGTAGCTACCCGCGTGTGAGTGTGCCAATGTATTTCTGTTTCACTTACCCTCTCTTATACACTTATTTAAGCCCTCACCAGATAGCCCTCGTCTAGACTCCGGCTACGTCGTTGCCAAATGTCTCTTGCACGAGTCCGCCCAGAACATTTGCCACAGTGGTGCTGAGCTCCGGTTGTTCGAGCAATGACCGGCTCAAGCGTGGATCGTTCGCAATTGTCGCAAGGCACGTAGCTGAGGTTTGTCATCTCCGCTTCGAACTTGGACATTACGCGGTCGCGTTGTTGTTGCTTGCGCTGACGGGCCGTGAGCAAACGAGACTGTTCAAGTCTTGCCGCAGTTTGTGCTGATGTTTCTTGTTGCCTTCTGTTTGCCATTCGAGTAGCAACGAGATTTCTCAGCCGATGCATGCCTGAAATTTCCTTTCTGGTGTAGTTGCACAGCTTTCCAAGAATGATGGCTAAAAAGACAACGTACGAGGAAAAAAGTAAAATTCATAAAGTTCCATGGAAATTTTGATTCATGCGAGCACGTCTGTTGGATGACGAAACTGAACCGAACGTTTTCGGGTTAATGGCGTTGGCTTGGGAAATCATTTCTACATATGTATGTATGTGCACATGTACATACACATAGGTATGTACGATATGAGACCGAGATCGTGCAAAAGCTTTTCGGATCCAACTTTGCCTTCGACCTTCGTTAGCCTATAAATGACAGAGCAATTAATTGTTGTTGTTATCAGGCCAGCGATCCATGGAGGATCTGAGCCTGAGCTATAGCTGCCTTCCATCCTTGACGGTCCCGGGCACGCTGCTCCAGTTATCAAGACTAAGATGTCTTACATCCGCGATTACTTGGTCTTTATACCGGAGGTTCGGTCTCCCACTTCTTCTCGAACCAGGAGGCTCGGAGTCGAAGACCCTCTGAGCTGGAGCGTTGATGTCCATGCGCTCGATGTGGCCGAGCCAGTGTAGTCGACGGATCTTTGCCTTCCAGACTACATCCACATCTTGGTACATCTCGTAAGATTCGCGGTTGCGTCTTCTTCTCCATTCACCTTCCTTACAGACAGGACCAAATATCCGGCGCAGAATTTTTCTTTCGAAAGAACCCAAAATCAGCTCCGCTGTCCTGCTTATCGTCCAGCTTTCGGCTCCGTACAGCAAGACTGGCAGTATGAGCGTTTTGTAAAGCATGACTTTTGTCTTTCGAGTGAGAAGTTTTGACCCCAGATGTTTGGAAAAGCCGAAGTAGCAGCGGTTGCCAAGGGCGATTCTATGCCGGATCTCCACTGTGGTGTCATTTGTGGAACTTACGTTTGCCCCGAGGTAGACAAACTCCTTAACTACTTCGAAATTGTAGCTGTCAATTGTTATATTTCGTCCCAGGTGGTGAGCGACGGATTGGTTTTTGCTTCACAGTAGGGACTTCGTCTTGTCCTCATTGACCTAAGACCAACTCGATTCGCCTGTTCTTCAATCGCCGTGAATGCGTCCACAATGCCACGGCGAGAACACGCGATGACATCGATATCATCGGCGTATCCTAGCAGCCGGACGGACTTGTAGAAGATAGTGCCTTCCCTGTTGACGCCTGCCCGTCGCACTATCTGCTCCAGCACCATGTTGAAGAAGTCACATGACAGCGCATCTCCTTGCCGAAATCCGGTGCATGTTCCAAACGGTTCCGAAGTCGTAGAACCGAGTTGCACGGTGCATCGCGTATTTTTTAGCGTGGCGCGACACAACTGGATCAGATTTCCCGAGATCCCGAATTCGGCCACCACACAAAACAGTCCTTCACGATGAATGCTGTCCTATGCGGCTTTGAAATAGATGAAAAGATGGTGTGTATCGATTCGAAACTCGTTGGTCTTTTCCAGGATTTGTCGAAGTGTGAATATTTGGTCTATGGTCGATTTGTCGGGCCGGAAGCCGCACTGGTAGCTGCCGATTAGTGCGGAGCAAAATGGCTTTAGACGTTCACACAATACGCTAGACAGAATCTTGTATGCGACATTGAGCAGGGATATACCTCTATAGTTCTTGCAAGAGGTAAGATCGCCTTTTTTGTGGATGGGGCATATAGAGCTGGTATTCCAGTCGTCGGGCATGCTTTGATCTTCCCAAATTCTGCAGATGATCTGGTGCATGCTCAATACTAGAACATCGCCGCCAGCCTTGAAGAACTCGGATGGCAAGCTCAGCTTCTGAATAGCTGTGCTTTTCGGTCACTCCGCCAAGGGTGTTCTCCTTACCGATTTTGGCGTTGACATCGCCGAGCACGATTTTAACATCGTAACCGGACAAGCTCCGTAGGCGTTGTCCAGGAGGTCATAGAAGTCCTCCTTGAAAGGGTATTCAGCCTCGTCGGAAGGGGCGTGTGCACATATATGGCTGATGTCATAAAATCTGCCTCTGATGCGGCTCACAGCCAGGCAATTTCTTATAGGTCTAAAGTCGATGACCTTCGACCTTAACCGCTTTCCCACGACAAATCCGCATCCCAGTAAGTGCAATCTTTTGTGGCAGCTGTAATAATTGTCGCAATTTTTCTTCCTCATCATACCGTTTCCTATCCAGCGTATTTCCTGGACCGCAGTAATATCCGCCTTGTACTACGTGAGGATTCCTTCTAGTTTATGAGCAGCTCCGGGGGTGTACAGGGCTCTGACATTCCAGGAGCATACTCGTAAATCGTGTTCCTTTTTCATGCGTTGTCGTCGTCGAGTATCCGTCCGTTTATCCGAGGCATCTTGCTCATTCATAACATTATGTTTTTTTGACGTGGGCGGATTGTTAGCCCGCCGCACAACCGCCATTCTGGTCGGGGTTTCGTTGCTGCATACGTTTGTTCACCTCCCAACGGTTGTTGAAGATTCTATCCAGAGGGTGCCGCGAGGAGGCCGTATGTCAACCTGACCTGGGCAGGGATCGTTGCTTGCATCTCGCCAGGATGAGAGCGATCAACAACTTTACCCTATATGTCCGAGCCCATGCCCTCTAGAGCAATTAATTACTTACTTACTTAGGTGACGTTACAGTCCGTGGTGAACCTGGGCCTCAACCAACAAGCGTCTCCAGCTGGCACGGTTTTTGGTCCCCTTCCACCTGCGGCCGTCCTCTGCCGCGCCTTCCTTCTGGAGTGGATTCGAAGACTCTTCGGGTCGGAGCTGTATTTTCCATGCGCTCTACATGGCCTAGCAACCTTAGACGCTGTATCCGTAGACGTCGTACCAGGCCGATGTCGCTGTACAACCCGTACAGTTCTTCGTTATATCCTCTCCTCCATACACCGTTTGAACAAACGGGACCGTAGATGGTATGCAGAATTTCCCTCTCGAAACGACCAGGGGCATCTTCATCCGCTTTTGTTAAGATCCAAGCCTCTGCGCCGTAAAGGAGGACTGGGATGATTAAGGTCTTATATAGTGTCACCTTGGTTTTCCAAGAGAGGGCTCTACTTCTCAATTGCCTCTTGAGCCCAAGGAAACAGCGGTTGGCAAGAGTGATTCTGCGTTTTATCTCAGCGCTGGTGTTGTTGTCGCTGGTCATCAGTGAGCCAAGGTAGACGAATTCCTTGACCACTTTAAAGTTATATCCGCCCGTGGTGACGTTCTGGCCAATACGTCGGTGTTGTCCGTCTCTTTTAGATGAAAGCAGATATTTGGTTTTACCCTCATTAACCTTGAGACCCATCTTAGCCGCTTCTACCTCAATGCTTACAATGGCCTCATTGACGTCTCGCTGTGTCCATCCAATCACGTCAATGTCGCTTGCATACGCAAGCAATTGGGTAGACTTGAAATAAATCGTACCTCTTGTGTTGGCCAGTGACTCTTGCACGATCTCTTCAAGCACGATGTTGGAAAAGTTGCATGACAGTGCGTCACGTAACGTAAATATTTGGTCTATTGTGGATTTACCTGGCCTGAAACCACACTGATAAGAGCCGATCAGGTTATCCAAAGACGGTTTCAGGCGTTCACACAATACGGCAGAGAAGATCTTATATGCGATGTTAAGGAGACTTATTCCCCTATAGTTGGCGCAGTTATAGGGGTCTCTTTTCTTATGGACCGGGCAAGCGATGCTGAGATTCCATTCGTCGGGCATGCTTTCCTCCGACCATACCTTGCAAGTGAGATGGTGCATGCACCTTACCAGCTCATCTCCAGCCGCCTTAAGAAGCTCAGCTGACAGGCCGTCTGCGCCCGCGGCATTATTGGACTTAAGTCTTGATATCGCTATTTTGACTTCTTCTAGGTCGGGTAGACTGAATTCTGTTTCATGGTCGTCCATTACGGTTGGCTCGTTCTGCCTGACAGCGGTATCTTGACTATCATCGCCGTTATACAGTCTGCAGAAGTGGTATCTCCAAATCCTCAGCATCGACTGCGACTATACTACCAGTTCTCCATTTTCATCCCTGCAGGCCGCCGCTCTGGCTTTGTAGCCATGGCATGTTCGTTTTACCTTATTGTAAAACTTACGGACATCTTTCCTGCGGAAGCATCTCTCCATCTCCTCGATCTCACGCTTTCCGTGCTGTCTCTTCTTTCTTCCGAAAAGCGTGTGTTCCTCTTTTCTCTTCTGCTCATAGATTTCGCGAGCAGCTCTCGTCCGTCGTTGCTGCATGGCTTTATATGCCTCTTGTTTTGCTGCATGGGCTTGTTCGCATTGTTCATCGAACCAGGGGTTTCTAGGTGGTGGCGGTTTGAAAACCAGCACCTCTGAGGCAGCGTCTCTGACGGCGCTCTGGCAATGCGCCCATTCCTGCTCTATTGTTTGTGCTGCTGTGGGCGGATTTTGAGAGAGCTTGGAGGAGACAAGATCGGCAAAGATTCTGGCAGTCTCTTGCGATTGTACCTTTCCGACGTCAAACTTATGTTATGCTACTCGACTCCTAAGCATTCTTGATATCCTCATTCGTACCTTGGCTACAACAAGGTAGTGGCACGCGGAGGCTGTGTGTCACTTTGGATTGAGCAGGGGCAGAGATCGAAACTGGCGTTTGCCATGTTAAACGCGATCAACTTCTTTGCTCTGTTTTGCTCGCTCCCTCTCCCCCAGAGCAATTAATTAGCCTGCTATAAATAGATACTCGTAGACTTACTGAAGTCGATGAACACTTTGCCGAAGTCTTGTTTCTGATACGGAGGTAGGGTAAAAATATAGCTCAGGTTACGGATAAGGAGCAAGAATTCGCTCCGTTATGAACTTATGTGCTTCCTTGGCTTGTGCACAATGAAATATCAAATGAATGCCTAGTATTAACCACACTAATGCAATGTCGAGGAACTATTTCGTAAAATAGTGGCGTGAACTTGGCCCTCAAAACTTGATTGAATCTGCGCGCGTTAGAAATTTCAACGAGATTGGACATTTTCGTTAGTTTTTTGGACATGATGCGACTATGCTTAGGTTATAAGACATGAGACCATTTCGGGAATTATGTGTGAACAACCCCTTTTTTTATTTGAGGCCGCTAACGCTCCGGCTCATAAGTAGAGATGAGACGAATATATTAGTATTCATCAAGATATTACTAATATTTCCCCATATTAGGTATTACTAATACGAATATCTTGGATATCATGATATTTCGATATTCGTCAACCCACCGAATACCATGTGAATCCAAGTCCTACTAATACGAATATCTTGGATATCATGATATTATGATATTAGTTATATTTCGTATCGCTTTAGATATTACAATACTCAATAACGAATATATTCATATCAGGTAATATCTCAATATATTAGTATTGACCCACCTCTACTCATAAGGTTATTAAACCTTGAATGCGCGCATATTATACAAGAAAAAATGTCTTTCGACCCAAATGTGTTCCCACCCTTATGTCAGCAATGATATGAAGAGTTTGAAAGCACTAAATGTAGATGGCGCCATCTGTAAATTACATTCCTTTGAAATATTTTTCAATAAAGTGGTATGTAATGTTAATCGTAATCTCATTTCTAGTTCTTAAACAAATATGCTTGCCATTAACTACATCTTTAGCATCCCATTGGCTTAAAGCACTCATTCGACTTTTAAATTCAAACGAATTTAGTACCACAACACGACTACGGGTAGTACCCACGCAGCTGATTTGACACATCCAGCCAATGGCATCGATTCAGCACATATTTCTGAGCGCATTTTTCCGCAATTCGATTTCAGTTGCTTTTAAAAAACAAAACCCAACGGTTCGGATGTGAATCGTACAAGTCGGAAGTAACAAATAAACTTTATTATTTTTTATTATTCTACACTCGGTATCATAATTTCCGACTGGAAACAAAGCAGGGAATCTCCATTTATTTTGTGTTTTTTTATGTGTAGAATCGGAAATAGTTTGTAAAATGGCCACGCAGCTACGAGCAAATTACGATGAGGTACGTGGTGGACATTTTACGGCCACAATTGTCTCGTGATTACATATATATTTGTATTATTAATCAATTAATTAATTTTGTGTAGAATGAAGCAGAGAATAAGTTACAAGTCAAGAAAATTGGCGTACAAAATGGTAAATTGGAAACGAAACGTGCTGCTCTCGGCGAATTGGGCAATCGTGCTGTTCTCCGAACAGTTAGAGACGGACAAAAAGAGTAAGAGCCGTAGTGTAACTGTAAAACATTACACTACATTATTTTCTTTATTAGCTTAAAGGATTCAAAGAACAATCAAATAAATGTAAAGAATGCCAAGGCGCGTGTGGATACATTTTGGAAGAAACCCACTCAACCGACGACACTCAGCAATAACAATGCAAAACAGCAGCCTGCTGTCAATGCAGGATCGCCAAAGAAGAAGATTGTCACTAGGTCGAATTCGCTAAAAACCGGCACAACGGGACTGTTAAATACCGCTACCGCGAAACCTGTTCTATCCAAACCCACGACGATCACTGCGAAAGTAGTGAATATTGATAACAAGGTCTCTCACGTGCGATGTAAGATCAATCGAATTCGGAATAGGAAAAGAAAACTGAATTCACGCGAAACTATATTTTTCTTTTTTTTTAGATATAAATAAGGGAAAAGTTGAATCTGCCAAGGAACAACAGTCGGCAGGAACACAAGGTGCAACAATCAGGCGGGAAGATAGCAATTTATCACGAAGATCTCTGTCCAAATTGAGGGCTGCTATTAAACAGCATCAGAATCTTAATAAGCCTTCGGCTACAAGTTGTAAAACTACAACAGAACCAAAGGGCGATGAGAATACCGAGGCCGAGGGAAAATGTGAAATCAAGATTGTCAGCGTGCAATCGCATTCTTCAAGCAAATTGCTCAATGTGATAAGCTAACATGCCTCTGTTTGAATCGAAAGCAATTTTTGTTTTTTTTTTTTTATTCGATTCTTAGGTGGAAAATATCGATGCGGACGATATGGAGAATCCCATTTTGGTTTCGGAATATGTCAACGATATATACTCGTATCTGTTCACGCTGGAAACCCTGATGCCAATCGAACCAGATCACTTGAAGGATCAAAAACAGGTTCAAATCCCTTTACTCGTCTCGATTGGTTTTGTGTTATGAGTTTTCTTCTTCATGTAAGGTTCTACCGAAAATGCGCGCGGTCCTAATTGATTGGATCAACGAAGTACACAATCAGTTCCATTTAGTGCCCGAAACATTCCATATGTGCGTATCGATCATCGATAGATACCTGCAAGCTGTCAAGACTACAACGCGCCAAAACTTGCAGCTGGTCGGGGTGACCGCTCTATTCATTGCCTCCAAATATGAGGAGCTCTTCCCGCCGGCAATCGGTGATTTCGTATACATCACCGATGATACTTACTCCAAAAATCAAGTTATCGAAATGGAAATGAGAATTATGAAAGCTCTGAACTTTAATTTTTCGCGGCCGTTACCAATTCACTTTCTGAGACGCTTCTCGAAGGCGGCTAGTGCCGAGGACTTGCATCATGCGATGTCGAAATACTTCTTGGAACTATCAACGACTGAGTACGTCATGGCTAGTTATCGTCCATCCGAGGTATGCTAAATATGACCCCCACAATGTCTATGTGTTGTTTTAACTCTTATTTCTTACTACAGATCGCCGCTGCATCGTTATACCTCTCCCTACAACTGATCAATCCACAGAAAACACCGACCGATCAAATCTGGTCGCCAACTCTCGAGTTCTACTCACGCTACACCGCTGACCACCTTGAGCCCATTACACGGCAAATTGCTATCATTGCCAAGAATGCGTCCACAGCCAAACTCAAATCTGTCTACGTAAAGTATCAGTCAATACAATTGGGAAAGATATCACTCCGCCCGGAGCTAACAGGATCCACGATAGACAAGATCATCAACAAGGAGGCCAACTAATAGCTCTTCTCTTCATACTCACCACTCTATTGCTCGCGAACAAAAGCAGACATTTTTGAAACCTAAAAACGACTGACTGATGTAAAATTAATTTGTTTCTTAAGAGCTTGCATTGCTACATTTTGTTTTACTTTAATTTATATATTTTCAAGTCCGATATTTCACGTTCCCCCCACCATACCATGTTCACGTGCCGTGTTCCGGTGGCGCGCTTACCTCCATCTTTTATGTATTTTCTTTCTTTCTTAGACTTGCGTGTTACCCACTTGTGGTCTGTTAAATAAAATCAACGTTATACAACAAAAGAAGGAGGAAGCATGTTTCTTATTATTTTATTTGTGGAGAAGCTCAACAGTTGGGCCTTGTAGTTAGTTCAATTAACTAGATGCCATAGAGCTAAAGTCATATGCGATGTGTGTGTTATAAGTGAAACTCTTGTAATTTTATTTCTAATAAAGTTTGCCATTCGAGCATTTATTCTAGACTTTGATTCGATAATCCTTAATTCCACCATGCACCATGCAATATGAACTCGCTCCCTCTTAGTCGCCTTTGCGTTTGATCCCGCCGAGGGATTTTACGCCCGTCAATGCTGGTACTTTTGATGCCAATTTACGAATCTCTGCAATCGCATCGAGCAGCTTTTTCGGCTCAGTGAGGAACCAAATCCAAAGCACTTGGCCGTTGTGCCAGAGTTTATCGTTTGCCTAAAATACGTATAAATTCATGAAGATCGTCTCAGCTTGCCCTTTTATTCGCTACGATTTACCATCTTCTCGTGAAAATTCTGTTGAAACTGAGTGCGAAGGTTACGTAGCTCGGTTTCTAGGTAGGCTTTGCTCATTTTCGAGTTGAAAATCGGCTTCAGTAGATTGATTAGCTCAAACATTGGTGTTTTTACCGGTCCATTATAGACGTATGGCTTCAGGATACTCTCCGTTCGATTTCTAAGCACAAAAAGGCAATATATTGGTCACAAAAAAGTAATTAGTATACGGACACTTACAGCTCATTGATGGCATCCAGGACAGAAGCGTAGGGCTTCTTATTCAGCACACCATTAAATGCATATTTCAATAGACGACAGAATTTCTCATACTCATACAGGCACGCCTTCGGATCGTTGCGAACCTTAGGTGTCGTGTGTATCGAAATGATTTGCGATATTTTCGCAAAGACAACATCGCTCAAGGCGTTGCCTGGTGTCTTTTGTACACTCCTCATCGACTCGATACGACGTAAGCACTGTTGTGCCTGGGATATCAACTCATCGGAGTTATCGTATCTATTTCGGATTTTCTCCAGGTCAAGTTGTGTTGTGATCCAAATCAGTTCGGCATTTGTAAGCGCATCGGACACAGTGTTGCCTAGTACCTTGACATTTTCGAGTCGTGTATAAGCGCGGCTTAGTTTCTCTTTAGTGTTTTCGTAGAGAATCAGTTCCATTTGCTGCTGGCTAAGTTGTTCCAAGTGCATGAGCAGATCGCTGATTAGGGTATTGTAGGTACTGCTAAAATGGTGATTGTTGACCAGCTCCAATTCCCGAGTTTCTTTCCTAAAACAGAAAACGTAACATGTGACAAAGCCAATTCAATGTCGAGGACTAATGCGCGTTTACTTCATGTCTGTAATGCTGACTATATGCATCTTACTGCTGTCAAGACATTCGATCATAGACTGAATGGCCCGAGCTTTTGCCCTCTCCTTGATTAATCTTTCCGTAAAGCTAAGGTTTCTGAAAATATTCCAATGGAAATGGATTATTCGTTCATTGGTTCTATAGATCTCATACAATTTTCGGATGTTCTCCAGCTTTACAGACATTTCTTGGATTTCAACCTGGTTGTCGTCCATGTCCATAAGGTCCTACAACGAAAACAAAGCTGTAGTTCTGAATATATGTTGGCCAAGTTAATGGTTTACTTGGATTTTGAAGTTTTCCTTCATGTAGAGATTCAAGTACTGTAGAAAGGACTCGCACTTTGGGAAATATTTGTCGAGAGCCAATTGGTGCATGAAAAGTGGCGGAGATTGCTAGAAAACACAAATCGAGATAGACATTTGGTTGTTCAATTTGATTCAGTTACCATCCTCCGGTAGCAGGATTTGGACTCTTCACAGAGTTTTCTCGTCTCCTTTTGCAGTTCCTGAAGTTGCTGACAAAGTTCCAGCGTCTCATTGTAGAGTGCTTTCTCAGTACTTTCCTCGTCACCAATATTCAATTCCAACTCACTCACTTCAACGTTTATTTTAGACTTGGTAGCCCTGCAGTAAACATACAATAGAACTAACAAAGCCTGTCTGGCAGATGGATACCTACACCATACTGTGCACCAGTTCGGAATAGACAGATTCCGTTTGCTCGAGGAATTCTAGCTCATTTGCAATCTTAGTGGCACACGAATTCTTGTATTCCATCAATTTCGGATATTCCTCCTGGAGATGTTCAAGCTGAGCCTTCCGCTCAGCCGAACTGAGAATCTCGTTCCTTCGTTTCATTTCATTGTGCCTTTGGAAGGGATGTACAACTTTGAAAAATCACTACCAGTAAATACATTCGAGTCTTACTCAAGCACCTCCTGTTCGGTCAAGATGTTATCGTCAGTTATATTCTCGGTTAGATGGGAAAATAGTGTTTGGAATCGTTCATCATAGAACATCCACTGGTTGCTGATGTCGAAGCCGAGCTGCTTGAATATGTCGAAGTTCTAAAATCAAAGCAAATTTTACAAGACTCCTTGTGGTATTTTATTATGTGTTCGATTTACTCTTATTAGATCACCCATGTTGAGGCAATAAATTGAATTTTAAATTAGTTTCCAGCAAAATATTCAAAGCAAATCAACGGAACACCACAATTTCAATTTTCAATTCAAACTTTGACATTCGACACATCTAGCGGAAGAAGTTAGCACGCCAGTGATGCCAATAAACTCTTTTTAATGAATTTATGTTAACAAACTGTGGAACAAAGAAAAACGAAAACGCCTGCGGTACGAACCTGCTCCATCAAATAGTGCGGTAACATCACCAAAGTTACGTCAGCGTGCCACCACAGTGCCTCATGCCGTCAGTCAAGCCAACCTTACATTCCAACAAACCGCTATGACAGTTTACCTCGCATGCAGCTTATTCTTGACCACCAGTGACTTCGTCGTTGTTCTCGCAGACAACGCCGGCAAGCTCAGTTCACCGTCAGAACTACGTCAAAGAAATACGCCGACTTTCCTGCCACAGCTGAATGGTCTCTAGACAATGGAACGTCAAAGCCAAATTTCCTCGTCCGCCGCCTGGCAACCACAACACGACCAAGAGCCATCTTCGTCATCAGCGACAAATGGATTGCATCGAAAGCTCCATGATTTGTCGGATTTTCGAGGAAGGCCGGGGGAGTGTCATATATTTTACACAGCCTTCGTAGAGTCTGCGAACATGTTCAGCTACAGCAAAACAAAGAACATGTTCCGCCTACAGGAAAGCTTAAAAATGGAGGCCAGGGACTTAGTCGAGTCTCTGCTTATCCATCCAAACAATGTAGACGAAATGATGGCCAGCCTGGAATTTCGCTTCGGATGTCTAGAGTTACAGCTTATCCGACACCGGATAACAAACTGGAGTTAATAGTGCCATTCGCCATAAAGGTGCAAAACCTAACAACGTTCCTGGAAGCCAGTGTAATGCACCAGCGTTTGGCAAACCCGACCTTATTGGACGAGCTGGTCGAAAAGTTACCGATGAGCAAAAGGTTAGACTGGGCACAGTGCAGTATTTGTATACAACCATACTCCATAGTCAAGCACTTCAACGAGTGGCTAAATAGAGTAGCTCGACTAGTTTGCACCGTAGCGTCCAATCAATTGCTATCGTCAACTCAGAGCCACTCGTCAGGGAGGCCGAGAAGAGGAAACGTCCTTCATGCTGTTGAAGCGTAAACAGCGAAAACAGCAAGTGTCGTCACCCTGGTCGTCACGGCGAGGGAGTGCCACATGCACTCCTAGCAGTGTGCGCAACTGAACAAGCGTGTGGAAGAATATTTTTGCATTGAAAAGGTTGGACAAGCGGCATCAGACTGGCCTGTTGTGGAAGGAAGATGAAGTCAAATTACCGAACAGCTACGAATTAGCCAAGAAAGGACTTCTTAGTCTAGAAGCAAAGATGAGTAGAGACTCCGAATTTGGTGCCACGTACAAGAGTATCATCGCAAGTTATCTAAAGAAAGGGTACGCAGGGAAATTGACGCCGCCACTAGAAGTTGGGAGCCCAGTACTGGAATGCGACGTCACCAAAGGGAAGAGTCAATGGACACGGAGCAAAATCATCAAGGTGTTTTAAGGGCCAGACGGACAGGTCCGTTCGGTAGAAGTGATGACTACCTCAGGGGTAATACGAAGGCCAGCGGTGAGACTCGCCGTGCTAGATATGAGTAAGGCTGGAGTCGGGACTCAAGCGCCTCACGGGGGATACGTGTCGATAAATGAACCGTGCACATACATATATGATGTTGACGATTTCTGGAAGACGAAAGCGAACAGAGTGAATTAGATTGTGACATTTTACGATCTGTCAAACAGACAGCGCGCGCATTGCCTCAATTGGGGTTTGAAAGTTCTTGAGTATTCTGTTCTGCGATGTTCTCTGTCATCGCCTGCCGCAGCCGCTTTCCAGGCAATTGACACCCATCACCTTTTTGTCAATGTCAAAGCCGCGTATGACAGCTTGCATAGAGATGAGTTTTACAACCCCATGTCTACCTTTGACTTCCCTGCCAAACTTGTCAGATTACACAAGATGACTTGGAGAATTCCCGCTGCTCCATTAAGGTCGGTAGCGAATTAACCGAAACTTTTAATGTTAAAAAAGGATTTAGACAAGGTGACGCGCTGTCATGTAATTTTTTCAACATCATGCTTGAAAAGATCATACGAGACTCACTGGCCAACACAAGAGCTACGATCTATTTCAAGTCTGCACAGCTGCTTGCGTACACGGTTGACATTGATGTGCGTTCGAAAGCATGGAAGCAGAAGGGACTAAAAGAGGTCTTTCGGTTAACGAGGGTAAAACGAAATATATGCTGTCAACTAAAAAAGACACCTAACACCGACGTCTCGGCCAGAACGTCATAATTGGCAGCTACAAATTCGAAGTGGTCACGGATTTCGCCTACCTTGGTTCACTAGTGACCAGCGACAATAACACCAGCACTGAGATCAAACGCAGAATTACTCTTGCCAACTGCTGCTTCTTTGGGCCCGAGAGGCAATTGAAAAGTAGAGCCTTCTTTCGAAAGACCAAAGTTGCGCTGTCTAAACTCTTAATCATGCCGGTCCTCCTCTCTGGCGCAGAGGCCTGGACTTTAACGAAAGCGGATGAAAAGGCCCTTGGTCGTTTCGAGAGGAAAATTCTGCGTTCAATATATGGTCCCATTTGTATAAACGGGGAGTGGAGGAGAAGATACAGCGACGAACTAAGTGCGGGGGTCCTTGTTTCTTCGTCCCTCGGGGTTGGATTCAAAGAGCCTCCGGGCTGGAGTTGTGGTGTCCATTCGCTCTACATGGCCTAGCCATCTTAGGCATTGAATCCGTAGACATCTGACTAGACTCATGTAGCTGTACAGCCCGTAAAGTTCGTGGTTGAATCTTTTCTTCCATCCCCCGTCTGCATTTATAAGCCCGAAAATCACACGCAAAATCTTTCTCTCGAACATACCAAGGGCCTCCTCATTGGCTTTCTATAGTGTCCATGCTTCTACGCCGTACAGCAGGACCGGAATTGTAAGGGTCTTATATAGAGTCAACTTTGTCGTTCGTGAGAGGGCTCTATTACTCAATTGCCTCCTGAGCCCAAAGAAACAGCGACCGGCAATAGCCGCATTATCCAAATTCATCCTGCATGGTCCGACGAGTTCAGCAGGTATGTCAAAGGTAGACATAGCGTTGTACAGCTCGTCTCTAATTACGCTGTCGTTACGCGGCTTTGAAGTCGTCAAATATGTGGTGAGTATCGACTTCATTGGTTTTTTCCAGGATCTGCCGTAATGTGAAGATTTGGTCGATGGTGGACTTCCCTGGCCTGAATCCGTACTGATAAGGACCTTTCAGTTTATTTACAAAAGGCTTCAGGCTTTCACACAAAACGGCAGATAAGATTTTCAAGGCGATGTTAAGAAGACTTATTCCTCTGTAGTTAGCGCATTCAGAGGGGTCTCATTTCTTGTGGATCGGGCATACGATGCTGAGACTCCATTCCTCGGGCATGCTTCTCTCTGACCATATCTTAGAGATGAGCTGGCGCATGCTCCTAACTAGCTCACCCCCAACTGCTTTGAAGAGCTCAGCAGAGAGTCTGTCTGCGCCAGCAGCTTTATTCGACTTGAGTTTCGGCATGGCAATCTCGATTTCGTCGAGGTCAGGGGGACAGAATTCTCTGCGGTCTCCGTCGATTAGAAATGGAGCATTCTGTCTGACAGCGGTATATTGACCAACATCGCCGTTATACAGTCTGCAGAAGTGGTTTTTCCATATTCTCAGCATCGACTGCGATTCTACTACCAGATGTCCGTTCTTATCCTTGCAAGCTTCCGCTTTGGCTTTATAACCTTGGTATGTTCGCTTTACCTGTTGTTTAAACTTTCGAACGGTCACGCCTGCAGTAACATCTCTCCAAATCCTCAACCGCACACTTCTCGCGCTCTTTCATCTTTTGCCTGAGAAGCTTATGCTCCTCCCTTCTTTTTAACTCGAAGAGCTCGCGAGGTGCTCTTGTTTTTCTATAAAGCAAGGCCTTATGTACCTCCTGCTTCGCTGTGTGAATCCTCCCGCACTCCTCATCGAACCAGGTGTTTCTTCGTGGTGGAGCCTTGAAGACCAACACTTCAGATGCAGTGCTTTCCAGGGCTTGTTTGCAAAGGTTCCATTGTTGTTCTATTCACTGTGTAGAGTCTTGAGGTGTATGAGAGAGCTTAAAGGAGACGTGATCGGCAAAAGCACGAGTGGTTTCTGGCGATAGGAGTTTTCCGACGTCATAACTTTGAGTTCTTACTCTCCGCTGCGTTCGTGATATCCGTAAGTGCATCTTGGCTACTACAAGATAGTGGTCCGAGTCGATGTTAGCTCCTCGGAGAGTTCGAACATCATGAATAGTGGAGGAATGTCTGATGTCGATCGATATGTGATCAATCTGGCGACCGCTAGGTGCCTTTGTGTATATCGAGGTGTGGGAAACGCGTACTGGCTAGAAGGAGATTTCGCCCCGTAGCAAGATCAATCAGCCTGTGTCCGTTATAGGATGTGGTGTCGTGTAGGCTGTGTTTGCCGATGACCCGTTCAAAGATGCTTTCCTTACCCAGCTTAGCATTGAAGTCTCCTAGTATAATTTTGATGTCATAGCTGGAATATTGGGCATAGGTTCTGTCTAGGAGGTCGTAGAACTCATCTTTGGCGGAGTCATCCTTGTCTTCCGTGGGGGCGTGGACGCAGATCAGGCTGATGTTAAAAAAATTAGCCTTGATACGGATTGTTATGAGGCGTTCGTTCACATGCCGAAAGCTTAGGACTTTTTGCCTTAGTCCACCTCGAACAGCAAATCCGCATCCGAACAATCGTTGTCCTCTCTCCCTATAGCAGTCGCCGTAGTAAATTCGCAGTCCCCAACCGCTTTATACCCGGTCCATTCCATCGCATTTCCTGGATGGCCGTTAAGTCCGCTTTATAGCGATCTAGGCTGTCCGCAAGTTGTTCGGTTGCACGCGGTCTGTTTAGAGGCCTAACATTCCATGTACAGAGCCGAAGATCATTGTCCTTTTTTCGTTTCTTGCAAGGGTCGTCAACATTAATCCGGTCCGTTTTATCCGAGGCTTGTGGTTGTTTCGGAGTTCGTGTTTTTGTTTTTTTTATAGTTACGGCTTACTAGGCTGTAAGCCAACCAACTAATCCTGTTTTTTGGTGCGGGATGCCCGCCATTCGCCCTTCCCCGTCTGCAATTTCCACATGAAATCTCCAGATGGCACCGCGAGGAGGTAGGGATGAGACTTACTAACAGTGCCGCAAGATGTTCGACTGCGGTGGCTCTTCTCGCTTTTTAGCAGGCTAGCATCCGTCGGATAGATGCTACCTCTACGAGGCCTTTGTTAGTCCTCTGCCATCCAGTTGCCGATTAGTACGGTGCCAAAGGTCCTTAGATAGGATAGGATCTTGTATGCGACATAAACTCTATCTACCTCTATCTATTGGATGTGTTTAATTGTATTGACTAAAGACTTAAATTGCATGCAAATGTATAAAATAATTTTATTCAAAAAGCTACAATATCGAACACCGTTACATACCTACGGTGCGAAAACTCCAGTACAATGGTAAGGAAGAAATGAGAACCACTGGCAATACCGTCCGAATCTTGTCAGCTGTCACTTTCCATTGTTGACTTGTTTTTTTGGAGCTGGTGATTAATCCATTTTTTCTCACTCTAAACTAAAGTAAAAACACAAATAATTTAACCAACAATGGCTGCATTAAAAGGTAATTCCCTATCCGATAATAATAACGTTTAAATGTAAAACAATTGTCTTCCCTTCTAATGCCTCAATTCGTGGCCTGGTCAACGCACGTCTTAAATTATACGACGACCCTACAGCGTAAGTCCATGAAACACAATAAGATATTTTACCATTTATTGCTACATATCGTCATCTTTGTTGCAGTCTTCTCATATCTGCCGTTTTGATATGCTTTGGAATGACATTCATCATCCTGGCGTGTGCGATACCACAGCCCAAGCTATTCTACCCGTTCTTTGTGTTTATATTCTACATTCTATCGATTATCCCTGTGATGATTGCGAAGCGACTGACCCCAAGTGGTGAGACAAACCCGAAAACAGAATTCGCTCTATTCCTTGCAGCTGGTTTTGTACTAAGCGCTTTTGCACTACCCATCGTCCTGGCCCGATGTGCAGTCGTAAGTCTCATTTGCATTCAATTCTAATTCGAACGAGATAAACATTGTCTCTGATATTTAGATCACTTGGCTTGCGTGCTGGCTGACCTTTGCCGGTAACATAATAAATTACATGACGATGTTAGGCTACGCTATTAAGGACTCAGACGCAGACAATGCTTACGGCGGAATGTTCTAAAACGCCACTTCGTATAATATGTAATGTTATCAATAAACCCATTAACTCTAGACTTAAGCATAGAAAATCTGAGGGATTAGATTTGTTTTCACGCAAAAGAGAAAAACAAATGAATCCCATACCGAATCTACGCTACAAATCTTTGTACAGCACTCTGCTATGGGATGTGTAGACCTGTAGACCTGTGTATGGAAAGAAAAATGAAAAACAAATTTTGTATTTTTTATTTTCAGTGCTCATTTTATAATGTACTTTATTTATGTTCGTAAACAGATAAATAAACATTGGAATATCCACGAATAAAATGGTTTTCTCTGTCCACAGTTCAATAAACTGGGACTCGAGGGTAAATGTGTAACAAAATATTGCCAATCGGAATAGTTTAATTAAAAATATAAATAACAAAGAAGGTATTTATTGCTTTGAGGTGGTTGCAAGCATCGCACGGAACTCGTCTTCTAGCTGCTTAATTAGAAGCTCAGCTTGACTAATGCTCTCAAGTGCAATGTGTTCATCTGGACTCCTTTCGCCTGAGATCTGAAAGAGGTCGATTGTGTAAAATGCAAAATTGTATTCATATCAAGCATACTTTCTGAAGTTTTTCGGTTAATTCTTGCTTCTCTTTATTAAGCCTATCTATAGCGTCTTGGTACTTCTGACGCATGGGGGTGTAGTCGTCTCCTTGTAACATGTCGTCCACACCAAGCTTTTGCGATATTAAATTTAACTCCTGATCCCTAATGTGTTCCTCGGCAAGAGTCAAATCCATTTCGTTGCGTTTACGCTAAAGAAATTGTTCCGAGTACATGTTAAGCTATGATTGATGGCTGTTTTACCTCTTTCTCAATGTCTCGTAGCAGAGCGTCAATTTCGGTTTCTTGCATATTCTCTTTTCGTCGTCGTGATGACTCTCCGAGTATTTCGATAACCTTTCCCTTCCGTTGCCGCAATTCCTTTTGATAGAGTAATAACATTTTGCGCTGATAAGCCAACCGCTCCTCTTCGCGTTTAAGGATTTCCTCGTACTGTTTTTGCATCTCTGCGGAAGGGCACTATATGTATATATTTCGTAAAAGAAAGAAAATTACTCTTAGAAAAACCTTTCATTCGCTTGGCATATTCCTCCTGCTGCAAACCCCTCTGGAGTCTCTCCATCATTTCCTCCTCCTCGCGCTCCAATTTATGAATTCGCTCATCGATCAACTCGTGCTCACGTCGAATACCCTCCATTTCGTTGTCTTGCAAATCAACCCATTTTTTCGGATAGTTTACAAACTTCGGATATACCCCTTTGGGTATTTTAACAAACTCAACCATGTACTGCTTGGGATGCAGATCGCTTGGACATTTCTCCATTAAAGCGTATGCCTTTTTCAACATTCTCGACATATCAATTGGATTTTGATCTTGGAAAAACTCCACCACGTCTTCTTTGGCTTTCAATCTGATTATGGTCTCCCGTTTAACCACATTGTATGCTATCACACAAAACAGAAGGAAATATGATGGATTCGATAGCACATTGTCCCACAGGCATAGCCATTCTTCGTTATTCAATACCTCGGAGAAGCCGGTCGATAGAATTTTCCATGCATATATCTTCGCCGTAATATCGTTCTCCCTATAGAACTGCATCAGTTTCTTGTCGAAGTGATTCAAGACATTTTCACAAATGCCCAAGTAATTAAGCGGTTCTAATGGATGGAACTCGAACCACAACTGACACTGGTTTGTCAGTATACTCACAATGATTTCGAAACATGCAATCAGACTATTGGAAAGAGTTTTTACGAATGGAAATATAAAGCCCGGCAGGAAGTCACAATAGCCGAACACTTTTGTCCAATGGGCGAGGCAAGAGAATATATTCAGCAGATGACGGCGAGCTGAACCGTCTTTCAGCTGAAGTGTTTTGTTGAGAGCAACAGCAGTGGGATGTGTGCCCATTTTATTCAATTCCAAGAAACAACTTTTATTGCACGGCAAGTCTAGGAGTGCGTTCCAAATTACATTTCGATATTTATTAGGATATTGACCGTACTCTTTGAGAATTGGATCCAGATTTTTTCGTGAAAGCAATTTCTTCAGTTCTTTGTCTAGGCAATTGACAGAGAGTGCTTTTGGCTGTGTCATAGCCGTGCGTAACATATCTGAACATCTTTGTGCAGATTTTATGCAATCTATTAGCTTTAGAGCATTGAAAATGTCAAGCTCTCCCGTGCTCTTGATTATACAGAGTAACTGTCTGTTCTGTGAACATCTTGCTCGAAAGCAGGTTGAGTCTTCTATGATTAACTTGAAATCGGGTTTATCAATATCAACCATGATCAACTGACCCTTAGTTGTGTGGCAGAGTACCAAGTCCTCGTTGGGCTTCGGGAAAAGCCATAAGCCACGTAAGGTAGCGTCTTCTACTCGTATCAATTTAAGCAGATCAAACGTTACCGACGAATGGAAGAGTATGTAACTATCGAGCGTGGTAAAGCATACCATTAGACCGTCAGGAGAGAAAGTGTATGAATTGATTAGACCTTGCGAGAACTCTTTGATTTCATCGCAATTGATTTCGAATTCGGAATTTGGTTTGCCGCCCTTCAGTCGAATAGTTTGTGGTTCTTTGTTTGCTAGGAATCTATCACGTACACGAATCGGATTATGTAATCGGATAGTGTTCAGCGTGATTCCTGACCATATATGTACCGAGTCGTTCGTGAAGCAAGTAAAAATCTGATCCGTTCGCGGAACGTATGCAACAAATTTGAGCGAAATTTTGTTCTGATTGAACTCCAGGCGGTGTGAAGCTTCGTATGTGTCCAGATTTAGTAACATCGCCTCTTGGTTTGAATGGATAATGGCGAGCGATGGCGTTAGTGGTATTCCCGGGAAAGAGATGTTAATTATTTTGCTGCTCGAGTAGCTTTGTGATCGGACTAAAGTTGATTTTTCTGCAAATAGAATTTTCCCGAATAGTAATTGAAAGAAGAATTGTTCATGTGTATCGTACCAACATCTACCCAATGGATAGTACCCGTCTTTGTACCAACGAGGTACATGTTTCGCTCATTTATTATATTACAGATTATAGACGCTTTAGGCAATTTATCGCTGAGTTTCCAGTACTTCTTTTGCGCTAAATCGAAAACGAATACGTTGCCCCTGTAAATAGAAGGATTTCCCTAACGAGTTTTCTAAACTGACTCGTCTGCGGCACTCACCTTGAATCTATAGCAACAAAGTGTTTGTTCTTCTCGTGAAAACACCCGACCACTAGACGTATCCGTATGAGTTTACTGCCTTCCTTCACTGTGTGATGAATGGTTAAAACCAATCTAAAATTACAGAACTAAAGTGCGAATATGAAAAATAACAAAAATTGTAGTGCTCACGTACCCATTTTCTTCCTTTTTAAATATGAACGGATTTTTCTTAATCTCATTGACAGCCTCTTCGGCCTCTTCTATGCTTAGGCTTTCGGAAACTATATCCTCTTCTTCTACCGCTTCCTCTTCTAAGTTGTTCTCTTCAATTGGAGACGAAATATATTCGTTTTCTTCCATGTTTATTGCAATGAATACGATCGCTTGCTCCGACTCTGTTATTGGTTTTGAATTCGTACTCGATCCAGGCAACAAAATTGAAAATTGATGTGACAGTTCTCACTTAACTGATTACAGCGCTACCGGTGGGAGTTGAGATAAGTAAATGAATTCACCTCAATGGTGAATTGGTGACATGAAATATTTTCCGTTGATTTTCATTTAGTTTTGAATAGGACCCTTTTTTCCATTGATCATTTTGCAAGTGCCCATGTCGCCTTGAACGGCCTCCTAGTTCCTGACAGTTCACCGACATTACCGGAATCGAAGCTTTTTCAAGTCAGAGGAGTCATTCGCTCTACATGGACCAACCATCTTAGACGTTGAATCCGTAGACGCCTGATTAGACTCAGGTCGGCATACAGCCCATAAAGCTCGTGGTTGAATCTTTTCCTCCATCCCCCGTCTGCGTTTATAAGAACGAAAATCACACGCTAAATCTTTCTCTCGAAACGGCCAAGGACTTCCTCACCCGCTTTTGATAGTGTCCATGCTACTGCGCCGAAAAGTAGGACCGGGATGATAAGGGTCTTGTATAGAGTCAACTTTGTCGCTAGAGAGAGGGCTCTATTACTCCTGAGCCCAAAGAAACAGCAATTGGCAGGAGCTCCAAATCATCCTGCATAGTCTGACGAGCTTAGCAGGTATGTCAAAGGTAGACATAGCGTTGTATAGCTCGTCTAATTAGGCAGTCATATGAGGCTTTGAAGTCGACAAATGGGTGGTGAGTGTCGATACTGAGACACTCGATACATATTTTACAGATGAGCTGGTGCGTGTGCCCTATCAGATCATCTCCAGCCGGTCTAAATAGCTCGGCAGACAGGCTGTCTGCGTCCGCGTCTCAAATGGCACGCTGCCAATGCTCTCTCTGTTGTTCTGTGGGTTGTTCCGGTGTCATTGGAGTTTGCGAGAGGTTGAGGGAAACTCGATTGGCAAAGTTTTAGCGGTCCAGCTCGACTCCGTAGCATCCTTGATATCTTCATTCGTGCCTTGGCTACATCAAGGTAGTGTTCCAAGTCGATGTTGGCTCCTCAGAAGGTTCGTACATATAGGATGCTGGAGGTGTGTCAGGCGTCGATCGCGACGTGATCAATCTGATTCGTGGTAGACTGATCAGGTGATCGCCAGGTTCCTTTGTGAATGTTAGGATGCGGAAATCGTGTGCTAACCAGAAGGAGGTTGCGCCCCACCAAGAAGTCGAGTAGCCGATGTCCTCGTTCGGACGTGGTCTCGTGTAGGCTATGTTTTCCCGTGATCGGCTTAAGTATGTCCTCTTTGCCCAGTTTTGCATTAAGATCTCCTAGAAATGTGAAATGTCATATGGACATGAAATGGACATTGGGCAAAAGTTCTGTCTAGGAGATCGTAGAATTCTTCTTTGAGTCGATCGTCCTTTTCTTCGGCTGGGGCGTGAGCGCATATCATGCTAATGTTTCCAAATTTAGCTTTGATGCGGATTGTTATGAGGCGTTCGCTTACATCCCTTGTGATTGTTTCGGAACAAGTAGGTTTTTCCGTGACTGGGATTTTACCCCTAAGCACAACCCCCAATCTGCAGGCCAGGTTCCTCTTCCGCCAGGAACAAGAGGTCGGGTCCCTGCACACATTGGTTCATTACCTGGTGGGTGCCAGGGCAGCTATCGTAGGAAGGACACGCGGAGGCCATGTGTCAACTTGGATTGAGCAGGGACAAAGATCTAAATAACTAATAAATTACTTACTTACTTACTTATCAGGCCAGCGATCCATGGAGGATCTGAGCTTGAGCTATAGCTGCCTTCCATTCTTGACGGTCCCGGGCACGCTGCTTCCAGTTGTCAAGACCAAGATGTCTTACATCCGCGATTACTTGGTCTTTATACCGGAGGTTCGGTCTTCCTCTTCTTCTCGAACCAGAAGACTCGGAGTCGAAGACCCTCTTAGCTGGAGCGTTGATGTCCATGCGCTCGATGTGGCCGAGCCAGTGTGAAGGATCCTTGCCTTCCGGACTACATCCGGTTGTGTCTTCTTCTCCATTCCCCTTCCTCACAGACAGGACCAAATATCCGGCGCAGAATTTTTCTTTCGAAAGAACCCAAAATCAGTTCCGCTGTCCTGCTTATCGTCCAGCTTTCGGCTCCGTACAGTAAGACTGGCAGAATGAGCGTTTTGTAAGGCATGACTTTCGTCTTTCGAGTGAGGAGTTTTGACCCCAGTTGTTTGGACAAGCCGAAGTAGCAGCGGTTGCCAAGGCGATTCTATGCCGGATCTTCACTGTGGTGTCATTTGTGGAATTTACGATTGCCCCGAGGTAGACAAACTCCGTAACTATCTCGAAATTGTAGCTGTCAATTGTTATATTTTGTCCCAGGTGGTGAGCGACGGATTGGTTTTTGCTTGACAGTATGTACTTCGTCTTGTCCTCATTGACCTAAGACCAACTCGTTTCGCCTGTTCTTCAATCGCCGTGAATGCTTCCACAATGCCACGGCGAGAACACGCGATGATGTCAATATCATCCGCGTATCCTAGCAGCTGGATGGACTTGTAGAAGATAGTGCCTTCCCTGTTGACGCCTGCCCATCGCACTATCTGCTCCAGCACCAGGTTGAAGAAGTCACATGACAGCGCATCTTCTTGCCTAAATCCGGTGCTTGTTTCGAATGGTTCCGAGGTCCTAGAACCGAGTTGCACGGTGCATCGCGTGCTTTTTAGCGTGGCGCGGCACAACTGGATCAGTTTTCCCGGGATCCCGAATTCGGCCATCGCTCCAAACAGTTCTTCACGATGAATGCTGTCGTATGCGGCTTTGAAATCGATGAAAAGATGGTGTGTATCGATTCGAAACTCGTTGGTCTTTTCCAGAATTTGTCGAAATGTGAGAATTTGGTCTATAGTTGATTTGCCGGGCCGGAAGCCGCACTGGTAGCTGCCGATTAATGCGGTGTAAAATGGCTTTAGACATTCACACAATACGCTGGATAGGATCTTGTATGCGACATTGCGACGAATGGAATCTCAGCATCGTTTGCCCGGTCCATAAGAAAG
The DNA here is from genome assembly GCA_951905685.1 of Eumerus sabulonum. Lineage (NCBI taxonomy): Eukaryota > Metazoa > Arthropoda > Insecta > Diptera > Syrphidae > Eumerus > Eumerus sabulonum. Next base: position 44,014,264 of record OX645064.1, read on the forward strand.
AAGACCCCTATAACTGCGCCAACTATAGGGGAATAAGTCTCCTTAAAATCGCATATAAGATCTTCTCTGCCGTATTGTGTGAACGCCTGAAACCGTTTGTGGATAACCTGATCGGCTCTTATCAGTGTGGATTCAGGCCAGGTAAATCCACAAACGTTCCGGCCAAGACGTCGGTGGTGAGCGTCATTCTTTGATGACAGCATATATTTAGTTTTGTCCTCGTTTACAGCCAAACCAATTTTCGCTGCCTCTATCTCAATACTCGCAAATGCCTCATTGACATCTCGCTGTGATCTACCTATTATGTCAATATCGTCGGCGTATGCAAGGAGTTGCGAGGATTTGAAATAGATTGTGCCTCTTGTATTGGCCAGTGATTTTTGCACAATCATTTCCAATATGATGTTAAAGAAATCACACGACAGCGCATCGCCCTGCCTAAATCCTTTTTTGACATCAAAACTATCGGTAAGATGTTCACCGATTCAGATGGAACAACGAGCATTCTCCAAAGTCATCCTGCATAGTCTGACGAGTTAAGCAGGTATGTCAAAGGTAGACATAGCGTTGTATAGCTCGTCTCTAATTACGCCGTCGTATGCGGCTTTGAAGTCGACAAATAGGTGGTGAGTGTCGACTTGAAATTCATTGGTTCTTTCCACGATCTGCCGTAGTGTGAAGATTTGGTCGATGGTGGACTTCTCTGTCCTGAATCCGCACTGAAAAGGACCTATCAGCTTATTTACAAAAGGCTTCAGGCGTTCACACAAAACGGCAGAGAAGATTTTGTAGGCGATGTTAAGGAGACTTATTCCTCTGTAGTTGGCGCAATCAGAGGGGTCTCCTTTCTTGTGGATCGGGCATACGATGCTGAGACTCCATTTCTCGGGCATGCTTTCCTCCGACCATATCTTACAGATGAGCTGGTGCATGCCCCTAACCAGGTCATCCTCAGCTGCCTTGAAGAGCTCAGCAGACAGTCTGTATGCGCCAGCAGCTTTATTCGACTTGAGCTTCGATATGGCAATCTTGACTTCGTCGAGGTCAGGGGGACAGGATTATCTGCGGTCTTCGTCGATTAGAAATGGATCATTCTGCCTGACAGCGGTATATTGACTAACATAGCCATTATACAGTCTGCAGAAGTGGTTTTTCCATATTCTCAGCATCGACTGCAATTCTACTACTAGGTGTCCGTTCTCATCCCTGCAGGCTTCCGTTCTGGCTTTATAACCTTGGCATGTTCGCTTTATCTGTTGATAAAACTTTCGAACGTCACGCCTGCAGTAACACCTCTCCAAATCCTCAATCGCACACGTCTCGTGCTCTTTCTTCTTTCTTCTAAGAAGCGTATGCTCCTCCCTTCTTTTTTACTCGTAGAGTTCGCGAGGTGCCCTTGTTTTTCTATAAAGCAAGGCCTTATATACCTCCTATTTCGCTGTGTGAATCCTCCTGCACTCGTCATCGAACCAGGTGTTTCTTCTTGGTGGAGCCTTGAAGACCAACACTTCAGATGCAGTGCTTTCCAGGGCTTGTTTGCAAGGGTTTCATTGTTGTTCTATTGACTGTGTAGAGTCTTGAGGTGTATGAGAGAGCTTAAAGGAGACGTGATCGGCAAAAGCACGAACGGTTTCTGGCGATAGTAGCTTTCCGACGTCATAACTTTGTATTCTCACTCTACTCCGCTGCGTTCGTGATATCCGTAAGCGCATCTTGGCTACTACAAGATAGTGGTCCGAATCGATGTTAGCCCCTCGGAAAGTTCGAACATCAAGAATAGTGAAGGAGTGTCTGACGTCGATCGCGATGTGATCAATCTGGTTGGTATTCGATTGATCAATAGACCGCCAGTTGCCTTTGTGTATATCTAGGTGCGGGAAGCGCGTACTGGCTTAAAGGAGATTTCGCCCCGTGGCAAGATCAATCAGCCTGTGTCCGGTATCGGATGTGGTGTCGTGTAGGCTATGTTTGCCGATGACTCGTTCGAAGATGCTTTCCTTACCCAGCTTAGTATTTATAGAGAGTAGGCCCCCGATGATGTAACTGAACCGTTATCTGACCTAAAGTGAAAGAGTACCAAATACAATAGTTCATCAACAAATGAAACACATCCATTTCAATGGTCGTTATAATATTTATTTTTATTTTATATTTTAAGCATTTTCATAACACCACTCAATAACAATCCATAATTCTGATCACAAATGCACAGTGTATATGCGCTCATTCTTAGAAAATATCTTTAATTATAATTTACATCTACCTAGTAATTTTTAATGGATATGAATGCATATCTTTTCGTTTAACTACTTTTTCACAGAATAAATCATTAGCCCGGGGCTAAAGGGCTAAGAGTTTCATTTTGAATCAAAGCGAATTGTTTGTTTTATTTTTTAAGCAATTAAGACTCTATCCTCACAAGGCCTATCCATATTCATTCCTTTGGTTTTCTCAAAATATTGCTGTACATTTATGTAGATACTTTAGTAAATAACATTTTACATTTTGTTCTAATGCTTATGAGGCGATAAATTAACAAGTAAGTAAGGTTAATGTAAGATATGTGAGACTACGAGTACTTGAGTTGAAACATTGGTTTTTTGATTGACAAAGTTTTAATATTTAAGTGAAAGCTTTGTGTAGCTTATTAGAAAAATACTCTAAAGATGTATGTAAACCCTCTGTTGTTAGATTTGTTTTAAAGCTTAGAATTTCAAAAATATTTACGTAGATATATGCGCATCTGTACTACATAGTTCATGATGATTTAGAAAGACTTCAAATGACCTTTGCTGCTTAATGGCTTGATTTTAACATAGCCTTATAGTAGAAAGTAATAATAAATGTTTTGCTGTAGTTTTCCAAAGGATGTTTGTTGTTTTATGATCGCTTTTTGATGGTGTATCGTCGCAAATTGATTTTGAATGTTTTCATGCTTTTTATGACAAATCGTTTCGTTTTAGGAAGACGTTCTCATAAAAAGCATACATCCTATTTTCAGATTGTTTTCTTTTATATTCTTTTTAAATATTTGTTAAAACAAGATTTTATAGCATCTCTGGTCGAATTCGTAGTATCTCATTAAATTTAATCAGTTTAAGGTCGTTCTATTGTTATAGCGGTTGCACATGGCGCGATGGTGGTACATGATGAAAAAAATTGAATCAGTACAGTGGCATCGTATGTGAAAAAGCACTTATCGGTTTCGGAAAAAAGATTTTCCTTTTCTTTGACAGCGAATTTGTTGATTTTTCGAATGTAGTTTTTTCATTTGTATCGCATTGTTGAATAGGTAAATTTTTTTCGTTGAAATGAAAATCAAAGACGATAAAAACGAAAGGGAATAACTCAAATTTAGAAGGCAGATTGAAGATAGAGATAGATTACGAGTGTGTGATATAGTGCATCGATGCATAGTGTGCTTGCGTCGAACGTGGAAACAGAAAGTACGGAGAAGGTATAAAGATACATAAATCAAGACGAAAAAAATTTAATTTGTACTTATCACATCATCGTCATAATCATCATTCGAAATGATTTATGAGTATAAGTATATAGTATAGTGCTTTTTATATTGTGAGGAATCTATGGATAACTTAATTGCATTTGTATGCATCATTCCCGGATTTCTTTTTGGTTGGTTTGGTTAGTTATTTGCTTGCTGATAGTTGTACTTCTCCGAATTTTCAAAAATATCATTTGAATTGTTGCTTATTTAAATGAAATGTTTGCGTAACATTGCTTAGCGTTAGGATCTGTTTTTTAAGCCAGTAGCTAGCTAGCCATAGTAAAAATTTATATTTAAAAAATAAAAAAAATTAAAAGTGGAGTTAAAAATAAAATAGAAATTGTGGTTATTAGACGAGTTACAGATGAACATGTATTATGTGAAAAATAAAAGCAATTTTAATGGCATAGGGCGCTCACTTTATTAATGCAAACAAATACTAATAAAAGAGGAACAAATTAAATATTCTTAATAGTCACTAAAAAAAGGGGAGAAGGGAGCGAACAAACAGAGCAAAGAAGTTGATCGCGTTTAACTTGGCAAACGCCAGCTTCGATCTCTGTTCCTGCTCAATCCAAGTTGACACACAGCCTCCGCGTGGCTTCCCCTGAATAGCTATACTGGCACCCGCCAGGTAGTGAACCAATGTGTGCAGCGACCCGACCCCTTGTTCCTGGGGAAAGAGGAACCTGGCCCTCCAGGTTAGGGGTTGCTCTTAGGGCTAACATCCCTATCGCTTAAAACAAACATTTTGTTCAGAGACAACCAATAGCCTCGGATACGGACGGATTACATGTTGACGACCCCCGCAAACGTCAAAAAGGAAACGGATTTCGGTTCTGCACCTGGAACGTTAGGTCCCTCAACAGACCAGGTGCAGCCGAACAACTGGTCAACTCTTTGGACTGCTATAAGGCAGACATTACCGCGCTCCAAGAAGTGCGATGGTATGGGCCAGGCAAAAAGCGGATGAAAAACTGTGATATATACTACGGAAACTGCTACAGAGAAAATAAACAACGCTTATTCGGATGCGGATTTGTTGTTCGAGGCAGACCCAAGAAAAAAGTCTCAAGCTTCCAGTATGTAAGCGAACACCTCATAACTATCCGCATCAAGGCCAATCTCGGCAATATAAGCTTACTATGTGTCCACGCCCCCACAGAGGAGAAAGATGACCGACATAAAGATGACTTCTATGATCTCCTAGGCAGAACGTATGCGCAATGTCCCAGCTATGACACCAAAATCGTTCTAGGAGATTTCAATGCGAGGCTGGGTAAGGAAGCTATCTTTGAACGGGTCATTGGAAAACACAGCCTACACAACACCACGTCAGAAAACGGACAAGGCTAGTAGACTTTATGGCGGTACATAACCTGGTAGTAGCCAGTACATGATTCCCACACCTCAACATCCATAAGGGGACCTGGCGGTCTTTCGATCAATCGACAACCAACCAAATTGATCATATTGCGATCGACGGCAGACACTCCTCCAGCATCCTAGATGTCCGAATCTTTGGAGGAGCCAACATCGACTCGGATCATTACCTTGTTGCAGCCAAGGTACGGATGCGAATTTCTCGGAACCAACGGAGTCGAGTAAGAACACCAAAATTTAACGTCGGAAAGCTGCAATCGCAGGAGACCACCAGAACCTTCGCCGATCAAGTCTCCCTCAAGCTCTCTCAGGTCCCGATGCAATCTGCAGAAACCATAGAACAGCAATGGAGTCGTTGTCAGAAAGCCATTAGAGAGGCCGCCTCAGATATACTCGGTTTCGAGCCACCACCATCGAGAAACCCCTGGTTTGATGATGAGTGCAGACAGGCCCATGTAGAGAAACAGAATGCATACATGGCCACATTGCATCGACGGACGAGAGCTGCCCGCGAGCTCTATGAACAGAAAAGGAGGGAGGAGCATGCGCTTCTGAGAAGGAAGAAGAAGGAGCACGAGAAGCCCGAGATCGAGGAGATGGAGAGATGTTACGTTCGAAAATTTTACCAGAAAGTAAAACGAACATGCCAAGACTATAAAGCCAGAGCAGAAGCCTGGAGGGATGAGCACGGACAACTAGTAGTGGAGTCACAGTCGATGCTGAGATTGTGTAAGGACCACTTCTGCAGACTGTATAACGGCGATGATAGTCAAAATGCCGCCGTCAGGCAGAGCGAACCATTCACAATGGACGAAGACGAAGGAGAATCCCGTCCATCCGACCTAGACGATGTTAAGATAGCGATATCGAAACTTAAGTCTTATAAAGCTGCTGGAGCAGACGGACTCCCCGCGGAGCTGTTTAAAGCAGCTGGCGATGAGCTGGTTAGGAACATGCACCAACTCATCTACAACAACGCATGCCCGATGAATGGAATCTCAGTATCGTTTACCCGGTCCATAAGAAAGGAGACCCCTATGACTGCGCCAATTACAGAGGGATAAATCTTCTGAACATCGCGTACAAGATCCTCTCTGCCGTACTGTGTAAGTACCTGAAACCGTTCGTGGACAATCTGATAGGTTCCTACCAGTGTGGTTTCAGGCCAGGAAAATCCACGATAGACCAAATGTTTACACTACGGCAGATCTTGGAGAAAACCCATGAATTCCAGGTCGACACGCACCATCTTTTCGTCGACTTTAAAGCCGCGTTTGACAGTGTTTATAGAGACGAGCTATACAAAGCCATGTCACGTTTTAACATTCGTGCCAAACTCGTCAGACTATGCAGGATAACTATGGAGAACTCTCGCTGCTCCATTAAGGTCGGAGGTGAACTAACCGACCCCTTTGATGTTAAAAAAGGTTTTAGACAGGGTGACGCACTGTCATGTGATTTCTTCAACATTATTATTGAGGCCCTGGTTCACCCCGAACTGTAGCCATCAAAGTAAGTAATTAAGTCACTAAAAAAGATGGCAAAGGCTAAGACTAACAAAGACCTCGTAGGGGTAGCATTTATCCGACGGATACTGGCCTGCTAAAAAGTGAGAAAAGCCGCCGCAAACGAACATCTTGCGGCACTGTTAGTAAGTCCAATCCCCACCTCCTGGTGATGCCATCTGGAGATTTCCTATGATAATGGGAATGGAATGGCGAGCTTTCTGGCGAGATAAGTCAGCTGGGCTACGACCTAGTAAGCCGTAGCCGTAAAAAACTTCAAACTCAGAGACCACCACAAGCCTCGGATGTAACGGACGGACTCCATGTTGACAACCCCCGCAAACGTATAAACGGACAAGATTATCGGTTCTGCACCTGGAATGTTAGGTTCCTTAACAGACCGAGTGCAGCCGGACAACCCTAAGCTGCTGTAAAGTAGTCATTTCCGTACTCCAAGAAAAGCGGATGCAAGGACCGGGTAAAAAGAGGACATATGTATGTAACATATGCTACGGAAACTTCTACAAGGAGAAGTCGAGGTGGACTTAGGCAAAAAGTCCTAATCTTCCGGCATGGGAGCGAACGCCTCATAACAATCCGCATCAAAGCTACATTCGGGAATTTCGGCTTGATATGCGTTAACGCCCCCACAGAAGAAAAAGACGACAGAGTCAAAGATGACTTATATGACCTCCTAGATAGAACATACGCTCAATGTCCAAGCAATGTCCGACACCAAGATTGTTTTAGGAGATTTCAACACGAAGCTGGGTAAGAAGGACATCTTTCAGCGAGTCGGGGGAAAGCACAATATATGCGACACTAGGTCCGAAAATGGATTCAGGCTAATAGACTTGGTGATGGGGCATGTTCTCCTAGTAGCTAGCACACGATTTCCGCATATCAATATATATAAGGGAACTTGGCAATCTCCTGATCAATTATCTGTTAATCAAATCGATCATATTGCGATCGACGCCAGACACTTCTTAAGCATCTTGAATGTCCGAACTTTCCAAGAAGCCAATGTTGACTCGGATCATTACCGTGTTGCAGACAAGGTACCTACACGAATATCGCGTACACTGCGTAGTCGGGGAGTTGAGGACCATAAAAATTTGACGTCGGGAAGCAACGATCGCAAGACACCGCCAGGAATTTCGCCGATCGTGTCTTCCAGCTCTCTCAAGAGCCGATGCAAACTGCACAAACCATAGAACAGCAATGGAGACGTTGTCACAGCACCATCAGGGATGCTGCCTCTGATGTATTAGGTTTCCAACCACCACCTAGGAGAAACCCTTGGTTTGATAACGACTGCATACAGATACATGCAGAAAAACAGAATGCACACACGGCCACTGTGCATCGACGAACGAGAGCACCTCGTGAGCTCTATGAGCGGAAAGGGAGAGAGGAGCACGCGCTTTTCAGAAGGAAAAAGAAGGAGTAGGAGAAGCGCGCAATTGAGGAGATGGAGAGATGTTATCGCAGGAATGACGATTGAAAGTTTTACCAAAGAGTAAAAGGAGCAGGGTTGAACACCGACGTCTCGTAGTTGAATCACAGTCGATGCTTAGAATGTGGAAAGACTATTTCTGCGGAATGTAAAACGGCAAAGATGGTCAAGATACCGCTGCCAGGCAAAACGGACAATTCACACTGGATGAAGATGAGAGAGAATTCCGTCCATCCGATTAAGACGAGGTTAAGATAGCGATATCCAAACTGAAGTCTAGTAAAGCTGCTGGCACAGACAGTCTGCCTTCTGAGCTATTTAAAGCAGCTGGAAATATGTTAGTCAGAAGAAAGCATGCCCGATGAATAGAATCTCAGCATCTTCGCCCGGTTCATATAAAAGGGACTTAACTGCGTCAACTATAGGGGAATAAGTCTCCTTAACATCGCGTATACATTCGTGAACAATTTGATAGGCTCCTTTCAATGTGGCTTCAGGCGAGGAAAATCCACGATAGACCAAATATTCACACTGCGGCAGATCTGGGAGAACACCCATGAAAAGATCGTGCGGGATGCAGTGGCCCATACAAGAGGCATGATCTACTTCAAGTCTTCACAATTGCTCGCATACGCCGATAACATTAACATAATTGGGAGAACGCAGCGAGACGTCAATGAAGCTTTTCTGAGCATTGAAGCAGAAGCAACTAAAGTGGGTCAGAAACTAAACGAGGGAAAAACCAAATATATGCTGTCGACAAAGAAGGACGCATAACACCGACGTCTTGGCCAGAACGTCACTATTCGCAGCTAATACTTTGATGTAGTAAAGGATCTTGTCTACCTTGGCTCACTGGTTACAAGCGGCAACGACACCAGGGCTGAGATAAAACGCAGAATTTGCCGACCAATGTTTCTTCGGGCTCAAGAGGCAACTGACGGTTGTATTCAAATTTCGCTGTCAAAGCTTGGAGTGCTCTGAGGCAACCAAAAAAGAAATTGTGGTAACTTTCAGCGGCATACTGCTGAATGTCAGTGTCAGAGCATTCTAGAGACTTCTGAACTAAAGAAGGGTAATGTTTTCCGGTGAACATTCGAGAGATTGGCACCGACGCCATCGAATATTTATTTCGCGGCGTTCCTCCTCGGCGGGGTACTGGCCAAACCCCCCGTAGCATACTTGCCGTGAAAAGGCTTCTCGACCCACTCCGTTCGGAATCGGCATTAAACTGTAGGTCCCTTTCACCTATGTGAAAAATAAATCACATACAGCATGGGTGATTGAGAGAAGCTTGGCTCTGGTCCTTCACGGGCTGTGTCACGCCATCCAAGAAGAAGAAGGTTCGAGAGATTGGACCGATGGCTATATAAGCGGGAACACTCACCCTCGGGGGCGTTCAGGATTCAGTATTCCGCATCCAGTGATCAGTCGGTAGACCAGTGTGAGAGTAGTTAAGCCATCTAGTGAGTTAGTGTACCATCCATTTTCGTAACAGTTGGTTTCACAAGTGGAATTGTGAGTAAATGAGCGAAAAGTGGAACAACATCAATTGTGAAGCACAGAATAGACACAGGAGATTCTAGACCGATCCGGCAACTACCGAGAAGAATACCTTTGGCGAAAGAAGGCGAGGTGAAGGAGGGCATGATCGAACCATCTGCAAGCCCCTGGAGTTCACCAGTAGTGTAAGTTAAGATTTACCGAGAATCGACGACACTTTGGAAAGTGGCTTTCGACGATGGACTTGCAAAGTAGATACTGGCAAATAGAGCTTGATCAGCAATATAAGGAAAAGACCGCGTTCACCGCCGGGGGAGAGCTGTGGCAATTCGGTCTTTGCAACGCGCCAGCCACCTTCGAAAGATTAATGAACCGGGTACTAAGAGGACTCCATTTCGGAAGCTTGAAGAGGTATATGAACGTATCCAGGCAGCCGGACTGAAATTGAGCCCGGAGAAATGTTCGCTCTTCCAAAATGAAGTGAAGTACTTGGGACATAGGGTGACTGCAGAAGGATTTCATACAGATGAAGACAAAATCTCGGCGGGTAAAGAATGGCCACGGCCTAAGAATCTTCATGAGTTAATGTCATTGTTGACAACTTTACACATATTACAGGCGATTCGTCACAGGATTTGCAAACATTGCCAGCAGTCTGTACGAGTTTACCAAAAAGAGTCAGCCATTCAAGTGTAAGAAGCCGCAGGTGGAAGCGTTCAATCACCTGGAGGAATTGCTCTGCAGTGCGCAGATTCTTGTATATCGTGTCGCGAAAGAAAAATTTATTTTGGATACCGACATGGACTCGGAGGAGTACTCTCTCAAAAGATTGACAGGCGAGAAGGGATCATCGCTTACCACAGCAGGATATTATCGAAGCCGGAGAGGAACTACTATGTAACTAGGAGCGAGCTTTTAGCCGTGGTTGACTGTGTCAACCATTTCCACAAATATCTCTATGCCATGGTTTTCGTCTTAGGACGGACCCGGAAAGGCAAACTTGTTAGATGGATAGAGTGAATTCAGAATTATGATTTCAGTATCGAACACCGGAAGGGAATCACTCATGGGAACGCGGATGCCTTGTCGAATGAAAACATTGTTCACTTGCGGAAACCAAGGAACAAGTCACCTACATCCGTCATTTCCATGTGCTACCAAAAGATTCCTGGACTGTCGAAAAAGTCGGAAGAAAGCAGCGAAAAGATGCCGATCTGGCAGTCATCATCGATCACCAAGAACGAGGTTTTCGACCAACATGGCAGCAAATATCCAGTGAAAGCCCAATCGTAAAAGCTTACTGGGCTCAATATCAGAGTTTGAAGCTGAAGAACGGTTGCCTCTACTGCAGTTGCGAAAGTGAGATCGGGGACATTGTAAACGATCTGCTGGTAAATCCAAAGGGAAAAATCGACGATGTCATCAGAGAATATAATGAGGGACCAAGTGGTGGTCATCTTGGTGTTAACAAGACTGTAGAAAATATTAAGAGACGTTTCTACTGGGTAGCATGCCATGAATCGGTCACAAATTTCATTCGCATGGTTGAGCAGTGTGCAAAGGCAAAGGGGCCACTTAGGAAATCGCCATGGACATTGCAGGCCCATTCCTAACGAGCAACGCTGGAAATAAATACGCGCTACATCAGCCTGAAGTGTTTTGCATACCAAACCAAGAAGTTAAAACCATTTCGGATGCGTACCTGATTAACTGGATGGCGCTGGAATTGCACTCAGACCAAGGAAGGAACTTCGATTCAACGGTGTTCAAAGAATTCTGCGATATGCTAAGTATCAGAAAAACACGGACAACACTATTGCACCCACAATCTGATGGCATGGTCGAAAGGTTCAACCGGACGATGGAGTAATACTTAAGAAAAGTCATCGTCGGAGATCAGAAGGACTGGGATGAACATCTTCCCCTTTTCTCAAGGGCGTATCGACCAGCGCAGCACAATTCAACGGCGATGACATCAGTTGAAGCCATTTTTGGAACTGATCTCCGACTTCCATCGGATCTGAAGTTCGGCGTGGTACTACCGACAACTAGCGGCAGGGTGGACTTCGTAACCGAAAAAAAAGCAGCTGAACTCTATCCATCAGTTCAACCGGGTGCGACTGAACTTGGTCAGTGATGAAATGAAGGCGAGATATGAATTAAGGGCGAACACTTCTGGATGCGAGCTACGACAATCCAGAAGTGCTCTACAGAACGAAAAAAAGGCTTGTGCCCCAAATTGCAATCAGCCTGGGACGGGCCATATAAGATCATCAAGAAACTCAATGACGTGCTATATCGAATACAGTAGACGGGAAATAAACGGGAGAAGTGTAATATTATCTACTTGAAGAGGTTGGCGCCATAATTGCGGAGAAGTAGGGGTATGGAGTTTAGGAGGAGAGCAGTGTTGCGGATACGAACCGACAGTTGTGTTCGAATTTCGCTGTGAAAGTTTGGAATGCTCTGAGGCAGCTAAAAAAGAAATTATGGTAACTTTCAACGGCATACTGCTGAATGTCAATGCCAGAGACGTCTGACGTAAAGAAGGGGAACGTCTGATGGCGAACATTCGAGAGATTGGTCCGAGGACTACATATATAAGCGGAAACACTAGCCCTCGGGGGCATTCAGGATTCAGTATCCAGTGATCAGTCGGTATTCCAGTGTGAAAGCAATCCAGCCACCTAGTGAGTTAGTTGACTATCGATTTTCGTAACAATTTTGTTTCCGATTATTTATAGTAAGAAGTCAAATTAAAAATAAAGTGGCAGAATCATGCTTAGGAAAAATTAGAAGGTTATTTAGTTTATCGAGAGAAAAGAGTAACAGCTTTTAATTTAAATTGCTTTGCTTGTTTTAAGAGTTGCAAGGCCGGTATGCCAAATAAATAAAACAAGCGAGCTTAGCATAAGCTATTTTTAAGGATGGCCCTATATATTTTGAGTGTAGCTTCAGAAATTCGAATTAAGGAGCTCTTTTTATCCTGTCTTTAAAAGCGCTTTTATTTTTAAATGCTATGATATGAGTTCACTTATGTATATGTATGTTATGATATAAAAACTACAACTTTTCGATATCAATCGACTTATCTACCATTCCAAATAAAATATGGTGTCTTTAGTGATATATATAAAAATAGTCTATTAACAAAATAAAATACCAATTATACTACAACATATTGTATGTACATGATTTCAAAAATATTAGCATTCCATTAGATGCACGTTTTTTTTTTTTTTTTTTTGTTGTATTCCACTACTACTACTACATGCTATTAAAGGACATGCGACTTTCAAATGTGTTTCTTAAATTATGTATAACTTCAACAGGCCGTTCCGGCTTTTATCCTCATACACTTACATACATATGTATTATTGTTGTCATCTACAATATAGTAATCTAAATCTACAATAATAAAAAACGAAAGTAAAGCATTGCTGTGATTTAAATACAAATTAAAATCGTATCAACCAAAGGTAGAAAAATGAGAATTGAAAGTTTAGTAAGAATTATGATAAATCTACTCAAACTTTCTATCTGTGAATGTATTGGACATGTATTGGATATCGAGTACGACTGATAAGTAATATGAATAGAGTGAGAAACATAAACAAATTAAAACCATTAAAAGTTGGTAATAAATTTTTACTAGAATTGCACATATCTTCCTCACAAAAGCACATATGTCCATTGCCTGAACTTTCCATCATGCACACATGATCGACCATAAATAAGTTTATTTGCAATTGTGACGTACACATTCGACGAACAACTTCATAGGCTGTAAAGAAAATAAGTGATATTAGTTGGTCTTTATAATACTAATGAAACGTTTCAGACGTATTTATTGTAGTACTACTGAAACTATGAATTGCAAGCTCTTATCGGTATAAAAAATAAAAAACCGGGCAAGTGCGAGTCGGACTCGCGCACAAAGGGTTCCGTGCCATTATCTATAACAAGACACTAGCGCACAAATCGGTCTCAAGTAGAGCAACGTGAACGTCTCACAAGCATGGCTCACAATGCCGTAGTAAGGGCCTACGCCTTACTAAGAATTTTTATTTTTTATGCCGCGGGCGGCATAAATTGAAAAAAAAAAACCGGCCAAGTGTGAGTGGGACTCGCGCACGAAGGGTTCCGTACCATCTGTATATATAAATATGAAAGAGACTATGTATGTTACCTCATCAAATGACAGATCTTGGTTGCAGGCAGGATTTTTTGGATGAAAATCATGTCCGTTGTATGGGAGCCCCCCTTAAATATTCATTTTGTTCTGTTTTTAGTATTTGTCGTGGTAGCGGCAACAGAAATACATCATCTGTGAAACTTTCAACTGTCTAACTATCACGGTTTATGAGATACAGCCTGGTGACAGACGGACGGACGGACGGACGGACAGCGAAGTCCGTTTTACCTCTGGGTACGGAACCCTAATTAATATCTCCTAAAATATTGGTCGTAGAATGCTCATTGTGGGTTTATTTTTTTCATTAAATATTCATCTACAAACCGATTCAACAAAACTTAACATTGGAGTTGAAAAATATGTTCTTCCACACATTCCACCTGCAAATGTAAGTTGGTAGCACAGTATTGAGTGATTTACCATGTTAATTTAATATCATGGACTCCTTTTAGGTTTTCGTTTAATCTATAAGTAGACAACTAATTTCTGTATTTTTTTTCAAAATTTTAGGTTAAGTAGTTTCGGAAATATTATCCTGGTCCTGTTATACGGCGCAGAAACATGGACTTTATATAAAGCGGGTGAAGAAAGCCTTGGTCGCTTCGAGAGAAAGATTCTGCGTGGGATTTTCGGTCCTATAAACACATAGGGGCTTGGAGAGGAGAAGATTTAATCACGAACTGTACGGGTTGTACAGCGGCATGAGTCTAGTCAGGCGTATACGAATCCAACGCCTAAGATGACTAGGCCATGTAGAGCGAATTGACACCACGGCTCCAGCCCGAAAAGTCTTTGAATCCAACCCCGAGGGACGTAGAAAAGGAGGACGGCCGCACCTAAGGTGGCGCGCACAGGTGGAAAGGGACCTGAACCAACTCGGCGTGCGGCACTAGAAAAGACTAGCGAAAGATCATGCTAGATGGAGAGACATGTTGGTTGAGGCCCAGGTTCACCCCGAACTGTAGCGCCCGTTAAGTAAGTAAGTAAGATTTACAATATTGCTTAGATGTTAATGTCATGATATTATAGGGGAAGAGGAATAAAGGGCTCCCGGCAGCTGATCTCCTCGGGGTGGGGCGGGCATCAGGTCTGGGGAGTGTGAATTTCTTTTCGTACAGCTCAAACCTGGCTAACAAGGCGGAAAACCCCTCTGGATGACAAAAAGGAGACTTGCTTCGAAGACTGCTACCCCGGTGTTCCAGGGCCGCATTCGGAGCCAGGCTTAAATGGTGGCAGTATGCGAGCCGGTCTGTCGCGCTCGGCAGCCGGTCGGGCTTAGCTCGAAGAAGGCACGAGCAACCCGGCAGCGGCCTCGTGAGCCATTACGGAGGGGGAGAGGGATGCACGCCATGCACTAACCAGTGCATACGGGGAGTAAAAGGCAACAGACAACGGCATGGACTTAGGATGGGCACATGGAACGTCCCATCGCTCACAGGAAGCATCTCGAGCTGGTTGAGGAAGCTGCCAGATATCGGTTAGATATCGTAGGTAGGTAGAGGATATAGGTTAGGTCAGGTATAAGTGGTTGGCATAACGTAGCCCGGGGTCGGCCCATTGTGATACCACATGGATCATTACTCTGATCCGCTACCTGAGAACCAGCCGGTGCTTCTGGAGTTGAGATATTTTTAGGTTTTCTAGCTCACTTAGATTTTCATAGAAGGGCGCGCCGAGGTAGATCCTCCTGCGGTTCGCAAAAGAGGGGCATGAGCAGAAAAGGTGATATATTGATTCCTCTTCCTCCTCGTCCATGCAGCCGCGGCAAAAGTCATTGGAGGGCAGCCCCAGTCTGGCGGCGTGTTTTCCAATCATGCAATGACACCCACTAGAGTGCTCAAAATAGCCCTTGTGGTTGCTACTAGGTCCCTTGTTCGTCCTAGGTTTTACTTTCATTCCATTGGAGGTTGGTCGCCTCTATGGTTCGAAGTTTTATCATGTGCTTTACCGTACTTATTGGGGTTTCAAGGTACCCGAGGGTAGGAAGACTGAGTGTGCTTGACCCAAACTTTGCGAGTTAGTCGGCCGCGCAGTTTCCTGGAATATCTCTATGCCCGGGAACCCACAATACTTTAAGGTTGAACTGTTCAGCCATCTCGTCTAGAGATAAGCGACAGTTTAGGGATGTCTTTGATTTGTGAGTTACCGTGGCCAGGAATTTTATCGCAGCTTGATTATCCGTGCAAATGATAATATCCTTAGCGGATATTACATTGATCCTGAGCCATGCAAGGGCCTCCGTTATCGCTGTTAATTCTGCCTGATACACACTGCAGTGATTTGGGGGTCTGAATGATAGGTTGAGGTTAAGTTCCTTGGAGAAGACTCCACTACCTACACCCGACTCCATCTTGGAGCTATCGGTATAGAGGGAGATCGAGTTCTTTGGTATAAGTTTTTCTTCAGCCCATTCATCCCTGGAAGGAAAGGCAACTTCGAAATTCCTAGTGAACACATTCTGCGGGATGATGTAGTCTGTGTCCAAGGGTACTTTGAAGTGCTTAAGAATGGTAGTATGTCCTTTTTGTTGTGTGGGCCATTTTCCTATGCCCCTAATTCGTAGGGCCGCGCAGGCAGCAATTTGCTTGCTGACGAGGTACAACAGTGGAAAATGTAATAAGATATTTAGGGCCTCCGTGGGGGTGATCTGATCGCTCCGCTTATATATAAACAGGCCGATCTTTGTACCTTCCCCAGAAGGTTTCGGTAGACTGCCTTGCCCAGAGCAGTCCACCAGACTACGATGCCATATAGGAGGATGGGCCCTATGCCTACTGTGTAGAGCCAGTGCATAATGCTTGGTTGGAAACCCCACCTTCTGCCCACCACTTTATTACAGCTGTAGAGGGCAGTGCTTGCTTTCTTGACACGATCAAGAATGTTATGTTTCCAATTCAGCCTCCTGTCATGGACTAGGCCTAGGTATAAAGCCCGATCTTTGATTATTAGTTGGGTTCCATCCAACCTCGGTGGGTTGAAGGGCGGAATTTTATATTTATTAGTAAACAGTACTAGGTCGGTTTTCTTAGGAATGACACCAAGACCACAGTACGGCGTCCAGGTTTCTACTGTACGTAGTGCACCCTGCATAGGGTCGCTTAGAGTGCTGGGAAATTTTCCTTTGGCGGCAATAGCATTGTCATCCAGTTCCAGTAGTCAACAGTTCGTTGACTACCACGTTCCAGAGGAGAGGGGAGAGTACTCCACCCTGTGGTGTACCTCTGCTGACCATTCTAGTTGAGACGGCACCAGCGAAGTTGGCTTTGACTACTCTTTGCGTTAGCAGTTGTCGTACCAGTTCTATCACTGAACCTGTAACGCCCAGATCAGACAGCGCTTTGGTGAAGGCCCATGGTTCAACATTGTTAAAAGCGCCCTCAATATCGAGAAAGCCGACTAGAGTGTATTCCTTACGCTCCAGTGACCTTTCTATTTTGCTGACCAGTGAGTGGAGTGCTGTTTCCACCGATTTGCCTTTGTAGTAGGCATGTTGGTTATTCTACAGCTTTCCTGAGATACAGCTGTGACGTATGTGTGCGTCTAAAATCTTCACTAGAGTTTTTAATAGAAAAGGAGTAAGACTGATAGGCCTCAAGTCATTTGCATACGTGTGGGAGCTTTTGCCTGCCTTGGGTATGAAAATGACTTTGGTTACCTTCCACTTGCTGGGGATATAGGACAGGCCCAAGGAGGATATAGAACTATGGACCTTTCGGACGGGTGGAAACTCTTCCTGTCGGGGGTTGCACCTTAAATGTCTGCACAGGCGGGAGTGGGGATACTCATAAGTCCCATGCTGGCAGACAGGGGATTGGAGTGGATGCTGCCCTTGATAGGGTGGTTGAGATGGATTCCTATATCCTGATGGGGGATTTCAACGCCCACGTGGGTGTGGATGTAACGACACGGGGGAGTTTGATTGAGAGGGACGGTGGCCCTCAACAAAACGCGAACGGAGAGATGCCTGAGTCACAATGCTACTACACGGCCATGCGACAGCGCGACTACAAACGCCGTAGCTGTCAAATTTATATTCACACAATGGAATTGGCACGTGTGTCATCGTGTCGCAGTGCTGTAATTTCGAAAATTCGAAAAACTGTCTCAACTACACGGCGTTGTGCCATTTCGAATTCGACATTGGAAGAATACGTTTGATAAATTGGTCTTACCCACCACCTTCTTCTGACCTTTGTTTTTGCTTTTAACTTTTTATAGGCTAAAGCAGCCACACCTGTCAGCAACGATGTTTTTTTAAATTGTTTCTACCCATTTATGAATTAATTTCAGATTCACTCTTCGAATTTTCTACTGATGCCAACTTCACTCTACAGAATTCACCTCCAACTTCACTCACAGAAGTAACCACGCTGTCAAAAAAACGCCAATGAAACTCGCTCCAATGTGTATTGATTGAACGACTTTACAACCACAGCATACGGCAGCGTTAGCAGTTGCGCTGTCGCATCGCCGTGTAGTAGCATTGTGACACAGGCAACAGGCATGATACAGGCTACCGATTGACAAATCCCCGCGCCCCACGGATTCGATGTGATCGTTCAATAAACTAAACAAATGTAATGCCTGATCCACAATACTGCGTTGGTGTGAGGCACTTTACGTGTTACGAGAAATGCTTCGACGCATGCTTACTTCAATTTTATCAGCTGTTCCATGTCAAAACACTGACGTAAACGTACACAGCACAAACCATAAAATACACAGATACAGCATACACATCAATACACAGCAACAGTCGTTCAAACGCACAGAAATTTCCGACGTGTTTGACTTTTGTCTCCTTTGGTTACGTGAGCATACGTTTTCTCTCGCTCTCATTTTTTCTTATTTCCTCTCATTTTTTAATGAATGTAAGCTCGGCAACGCAAACGTAGTATTTTGGACTACCCCATTGAATTGCTTGTGTTGGATGTCTCAGCTAGCACTAACGCAGTATTGTGAATCAGGCATAAACCTTCTCTTGAGACACCTTGTATATGGACAAAGGTAAAAACAGCTGTTAAAATTCGACATAACAAAGCGACCTCATTGTGGGCAAGACTTTGCCAATCTTAGCGACAGCAATGCCGACCGCGACCGAGACTGCGACGAAGACAGCGACTGCGACCTGATTGTGTTCAGGCAGTAAGCCTTGAGTGCGTGTAAAACTATAAAAAGAACAAAAAAAAAAAACGGATATGAAAGCTTTTCAGATACATTTAGCAAAATACGACAAGGACCACCCTGTGACAACGCACCTGTGACACCCGACAATATACTCTAGAAAGAGTAGAATGCTTCTTGCCACACCACATAATGTTTGCTCTTTTCGTTTTTCAGAAACAAGGATAAGAGACCGGCAAAAGCAACTGTCATGCGTGATAAGAAAGGCACTATGTGCCCTGCATTGGACAGCGCAAGAAAATAAACATTGTCGCTGCACTAACCCATTATCATCAGCCAGAGAGAGACCAAATGTGTTGCCCAATTCTGTAGATAAATTTCGTGAAGAATTTTCTAATTTACGTAACTCAATTGTCATTTGTACCGGTCGGCTCGTTCGCGAAGGTGTTGGTTAGTCTTACATTTTTCCCAGTCAGAGTTTAGTCGCGGCTGGTGGTTACTAGTTAGATTTGCAGAATAAAATTAAAATTACATAATGGCGGCTACAGAGGGAAAGGCATGCACCTTGTGCGACAAAGTTGGACTGAAACCGTTCACGAAGGAAAATGTTTTCTACTACTACATCCCATTGCATGGAGTTGTGTCCTATGGAGCCCTTGCTGTTAATGTCATGAATCCAAAGTTGGTCTCGAAGTAAGTATGAAATTGCACTGCTGGTTAATAACCGAACCTTTGATCCTCTGATTTGACCAGGTTGGTACCCAACAAGGATCTTACTGACGTTCTGTTACTGAGCACATTATTTGGGACGTCGTTCTATCTCTATGGCCGCAAGCATTTAAGGACGATTCCAAACCGGAAGAGGGGATTGTATAGGTATGTAAAGCAATTAAAAAACGAACCCAACTAGAGTGGAAAATAATTCGTGTTTCTTTAATTAGCCTCCTGGGTGGCACTCTCTTTAGCATGGGTTCATTGCTCTCGTGGGCTGTCCTGCGCCGCACTGTTCCGAATAACAATGCGGCATTGGCAACCATCCTTGGCCTCGCATCCGGTGCTGTTATTGTCAAATTGAGCTGGGACTACTTTGACGAATGCGACAAACTTGTTGCCAAGTGAAGTCTTTCAGTCATACAAGCATTACGTGTTGTGTTAGATTAGGAGGCCCTAATAGAACCAGTTCTTTTTTTTAAATTGTACTTTTAGAATATATCTGTAACCCCGTTCATTTTCCTTCTTATTATGTTGAAAAGTTATGCAAAGTACCTACATTAATTTATTTAGAAGATAAGTGGCAATCCCGGACCGATTGTGAGAGCGGTTTTGTGGAATCAATAAATCCAATAAACCTAGAGTTGAATTTGTCTTTTTTGAAAATATGTACATCCATAGGTCATAAGGAAGTTATGCATAACATACAACGTGAAAAGCATGACAAACTTACGTGATTTGGAGTGGCGCACCATCTTGACACAGCATCCGTTGCAGGTCATCAGCGGCGGTTGATCCCTTGGCAATGCCGTATAATTGAATGGGTCACGACATCGAGCATCTGTCCACGAATCACATTCATAGCAATAAATCGATCGAGCTAAATGCATTTTATTCAATTTCGTATCGATTGTCGAATGTACAATTGGTAGAAGAAACAAAAGGAAAAGATTACTATTCATTTTAACACTTGACTCTTTCAATATACAAATGATTAGCAATTATCGTTGAAATGTTCTCCAATTTTATGGGCTTTCATCACTAAATTTTAATCTCATGAATGTAGGAACTTAAGAAACGCAAATACCGAAGCAGAGAGCTTTCATTTCGTATTTCAAAAGCGTGAGATTAAAATTGTAATTGTGAGAAGCATTTCATTATTTATTAATAGCTAAACATAAACATAGATACGTACGTACTCAGATTGCAAAGGTGCAATTTGTTTCTTATATTGTATATTGTCTTGCGCTAAAAAAGCATGAAACTTAACTACAGGATCTAGGTGATAAGTGTAAGTTGGAAAGAATAGCGCATGGACACGTTTAGTTATATCTATTCTAGTTGATTGTATTTACAAGATGTAAGGAAAGTGAGATAGTAGGTTTGTTTGATTGTTGTGGAACTGATTAGTAACTGAAACATAACAAGTGAACGAACATAATATACAAAATGTTAAACAAAATCTACGAAACGAAAGGGAATAAAGTAACACATCATGCGAAAACAGCTAGAGAATAACTACCTCATGGGATTGGTCATCATATCATACAGGAGAGTTTACGTTAACGCCTTAGAGAGCATCAAAAGTGAGTTAAGACCGTGGCATTTATTCGTTTCAATGCAGGTGTGGAAAACCTTATTAATAAAAAGTCTCTTCCAACTTGTAAAACACTTTCACTTCGGGAAGAAATCATTCTTCGATAAAAAATGGAATTATAGACAAGGCTCTGGGATGGTAAAGGACTAATAAAGGCCTTGTAGGAGTAGCATCTGCCAACTGGTGCTGGTCCGCTAAAAAAAAGCGAGTGAGAGCTTCTGCAGCCGAACACCTTGCAGCTGTGTTAGCCAGGTCCTACTTCCACCTCCTCGTGGCACCATCTAGAAATTTCCTGACTACGGAAATTACTAACGGAAGAGGACGAATGGCGAGTATCCTGCGCCATAAAATAGGATTAAGCAAACCGTAACCAGAAAACCCCACAATGTTTAGAGACAACAACAAGCCTCGGATAAAACGGACCCGATTAATGTTGACGACCCTTGCAAGAAACGAAGGGCTCTGTACGTGGAATGTTAGGTCCCTAAACAGACCACGTGCAGCCGAACAACTTGCGAACGCCCTAGACCGCTATAAAGCAGACCTAACCGCCATCCAGTAAATGCGATGGAATGGACCGGGTATAAAGCGAATGAAAAACTGCGACATCTACTACGGCGACTGCTATAGGGAGAGAGGACAACGATTGTTCGGATGCAGATTCGTTGTTCGAGGTGGACTAAGGCAAAAAATCCGAAGCTTTCGGCATGTAAGCGAACGCCTCATAACGATCCGTATCAAGGCTACATTTTCTAACATCAGCCTGATCTGACAAGGATGACTCCCCCAAAGATGAGTTCTACGATCTCCTAGACAGAACGTATGCCCAATGTCCCAGCTATGACACCAAAATTATACTACGAGACTTCAACGACAGTCGACCGACGACGAGTCATCGGCAAACACAGCCTACACGACACCACATCCGATAACGGACACCGGCTGATTGATCTTGCTACGGGGCGAAATCTCCTTCTAGCCAGTGCGCGCTTCCCGCACCACGATATACACATAGGCACCTGGTGGTCCGCACACCAGTCAATCACTAACTAGATTGATCACATCGCGTTCATTGTCAGACACTCTACCCCTATTCTTGATGTTCGAACCTTCCGAGGAGCTTATATTGACTCGGACCACTACCTTGTGGTAGCCAACATATGCCTGCAAAACGAGCAAGAATACAAGATTATGACGTCGGAAAGCTACTATCGCCAGAAACCACTCGTGCTTTTGCCGATTGCGTCTCCGTTAAGCTCTCTCACACACCTCAATCCAGTCAATACGCAGTCAATAGAATAACAGGAGAATCTTTGCAAACAAGCACTGAAAAGTACTGCATCTGAAATTTTGGTCTTCAAGGCTCCATCGCGAAGAAAAACCTGGTTCGATGACGAGTGCAGAAGGATTCACACAGCGAGTGCAGAAGGCATATAAAGCCTCGTCTCGTAGAAGAACAAGGGCAGCTCGTAAACTCTACGAGTTAAAAGGAAGGGAGGAGTATAAGCTTCTGAGGAGAAAGAAGAAAGAGCACGAGAAGCGCGCAATTGAGGACTGCAGGCATGACGTTCGAAAGTTTTATCAACAGATAAAGCGAACACGCCAAGGTTATAAAGCCAGAACGGAAGCCTGTAAGGATGAGAACGAACACCTAGTAGTAGAACCGCAGTCGATGCTGAGAAAAGGAACACTTCTGCAGACTGTACCTATATAACGGCGACGTTAGTCATTACACCGCTGTCAGACCGAATGATCCATTTCTTAACAGCGAAGATCGCTGAGAATTCCGTACCTCTGACCTCGACGAAGCTAAGATCGCCATATCAAAACTCAAATCCAATAAAGCTGCTGGCGTCTGCGGAGCTGTCCAAGACAGGAGAAGATGACCTGGTTAGGAGCATGCACCAGCTCATCTGTAAGATTTGGTCAGAGGAAATCATACCCGACTAATGGAGTCCCAGTATCGTTTGCCCGATCACTAGAATGGGAGCCCTTTTGACTGCGCCAACTTCTTCTTCTTTGGTGGCGTTACAGCCCATGAAGGACCAGAGCTAAGCTTCTCTCCATAACCCATGTTGTGTGTGATTTATTTTTCACACAGGTAAAAGGGACCTACAGTTTAATGTCGATTCCGAATGGCGCGAGTCGCGAAGCTTTTTCACGGCAAGTAAACTACGGAGGGGTTTGCCAGTACCCCACCGATTAGGGCGGCCCGAAGTAAACATTCGGTGGTGTTGGTGTTATCGGGATCCGAACTCGCTCATCGTGCTTCAGAGTCCAACGCACTAACCACTGCGCCACGACAGAGGAATAAATATCCTTAACATCGCCTACAAAATATTTTCTACAGTTTTGTGTGAACGCCTGAAGCCTTTTGTAAATAAGCTGATAGGTCCTTATCAGTGTGGCTTCAGGCCATGGAAATCCACCAACGACCAAATCTTCTGCGGCAGATCCTGGAAAAGAACAATGAATTTCAGGTCGACACTCACGGCCTATTTGTCGACTTCAAAGCCGCACACGACAGCATAATTAGGGACGAGTTATACAACGCCACGTCTACCTTTGACATCCCTACTTAACTCGTCAGACTATGCGAGATGACTTTGGAGAATGCTCGCTACTCCATCCGATTCGGTGAAGACCTGACCGATAGTTTTGATGTTAAAAAAGGATTTAGGCAGGGCGATGCGCTGTGGTGAGATGTCTTCAACATCATATTAGAACTGATTGCGCAAAAGTCACTGGCCAATAGAAGAGGCACAATCTATTTCAAATCCTCGCAACTCCTTGCATACGCCGACGATATTGACATAATAGGTAGATCACAGCGAGATGTCAATGAGGCGTTTACGAGTATTGAGGCGGAGGTGGCGAAAATTGTTTTGGCAGTAAATGAGGGCCAACTAAATATATGCTGCCATCAAAAAAGGACGCTCAACACCGATGTCTCGGCCAGAACGTTAGAACGTTTGTGTTGGCAGATATAAGTTTGAGGTAGTTAAGGACTTCGTCTACATGGACTCCGTAATAACCTGGAATAATGACATCAATTCCGAAATTAAATGCAAAATCACTCTTGCCAATCGCTGTTTTCTTTGGGCTCGGGAGGCAATTGAGTAATAGAGCTCTTTCCCGAACGACAAAGTTGACTCTACACAAAACCCTTTTCATCCCGGTCCTACTGTACGGTGCAGAAGCATGGCACTATCAAAAGCGGATGTGGAAGTCGTTGGCCGATTCGAGAGAAAGTTTTTGCGAGCGGTTTTCGGTCCTACAACCGCAGACGGGGGATGTACGAAAAGATTCAATCACAACCTTTACGGGCTGTACAGCGACCTGAGTCTAGTCAGGCGTCACGTAGACGTAGAGCGAATGGACACTACTGCTCAAGCCCGAAGAGTCTTTGAATCTAACCCCGAGGGACGAAGAAACAAAAGACGGCCGCACTTAAGATGGCGCACATAGGTCGAAGGGGACCTCAGCCAACTGTCACACCCAGTTGAAAAGGCAATGGAAAAGGCTAGCAAAAGATTGCTAGTTGGAGGGGCATGTTGGTCGAGGCCCAGGCTCACAACGAACTCTAGCGCCCGATAGGAAGAAGAAGAAGAATGAGACTTAAAGTTTAATGCCGATTCCGAACGACGTGAGTCGTGGAGATTTTCATGGCAAGTATGCTACGGGGGGTTTGCCAGTACCCCGCCGAGGAGGGACGTCGTAACATAAACATTCGATGGCGTTTGTGTTAAAGGGATGCGAACGCGCCCATCGTGCGTCAGAATCCAACACATTAACAACGGTGCCACGGCGCTCTCCTGAGCGAAGTTAGGAATGCTTTTTTCTGAACTTACGTAGAAACAGCAGCAGACGGACTACCTACCGAGCTTTTTAGGGCAGCTGGAGATGACCTGGTTGGGAGTGGTACCAGCTAATCTGTAAGATATGGTTAGAGGAATGCATGCCCGATGAATGGATATTAGTGTCGTTTGCCCGATCCACAAGAAAGGAGGAGTACCCTTTCCTGTCTGCGCCAATTACAGAGATATAAGTCTCCTGAATATCGCTTATAAGATCTCCTTTGCTGCACTGTGTGAACGTCTGAAATCGTTCGTTAATAAACTGATTGGTCCACATCAGTGTGATTTTAGGCCCGGAAAGTCCACTATCAATCAAATATTGACACTGCGGCAGATCCTGGAAAAAGCCCAATGAGTTCTAGATCAACACCAATCATCTGTTTGTCGAGAGACGAGCTATACAGCGCCATGTCTGGTTTTGACACCCCTGCCAATTCTCGCTGCTCCGTTAAGGTCGGAAGCGACTTAACCGGTGTTTAAGACAGGGCGACACGCTACGTGTGACTTTTTCAACATCCTCCTTGAAAGGATCGTGCAAAACTCACTGGTCAGTACGAGGCGCACGATTTTTTCAAGTTTGTACAACTGCTGGCAAATGCCGACAATCGACAATCAGAGCCCACTCTCAGGTGACCTGAGGTCCTGTTTTATGGTGCAGAGATATGGACCTTATCGAAAACGGATGAAGAGACCCTTGGTCTTTTTGAGAGAAAAAATCTGCGTACAATTTTCGGCCTGAACTGCTTAAATGGGGAGTGGAGGAGATCTCCGCGTCTACGGATCTAGCGCCTAAGGTGGCTAGGGCATGTAGAGCGCATGGAAATCACAGCTCCGGCCCATAAGGTCTTTGAATCCAATCCTGAGGGGCGACGCGGTCAAGGACGGCCAAATTTAAGGTGGCGCACGCAAGTGGAAGAGGACTTCAACCAACTAGGCATGCGGCACTGGAGACTGCTGGTGGAAGACCGTTTCAATTGGATCGGTTTTTAAAAGGAGGCACAGGTTCGCCATAGACTGTAGCGCCTAAGAAGAAGTAGTAGAAGGCGATGTTCCAGTAATACAATGATCCTAAGGACATCTTCGTCCGGTAAGAGAATAGTTACCTTAGAGGACATCAAAACAGTATGATTCCCCCCATAATTATTTGGTGTCAATCCCATTGATCACTTATGGGAGCATTTGGATTGTTGAGTGAAAGAACAGTCACAAATAAGATTTTTAAATCCGTGCCTCGGCTACCGGCAGAAGTCAATAGCAAAAGGTGGACCACTAATGTCTTAGTTTACTTTATCCTTTTGAGCATTTGATTATTTTAGGAAGATTTGGTATTGCGTACACTCATTTTTGACGCAGACATTTATTGTTTTCTTTTCAATAAATAACTAATAAACAAGTTGGAAGAAACAATTTAAACAAAAGAATACCATGGCGGTTACGGTTTTGACGCTCTCAGTGTGTACCTACAACTATACAGTGTCTGATCCTACATATCTCTAGAATTGACTGTCAATTAACATTATGATGCTAATACTTCAGTATGTCTTGAGTTGCATTGTTCAGCTTCTTATTAACAAATCTCTCTTATTATCTTACAAGCGCTTGGAATATGAGCTGGTACGAACTATGCTCTACATACATACTAATATATTCACCTTCAAAAAAGCTCACCAAAGTCAACCTACAGATGAAACTAGCTCTAGTATTGTACCCACAACATTTCATAACAATATTCCTAGTTACCGAGTTAGCACAATGAACAAATGCGCAGTGTAAGAACGCTATCATCTGCAACAACAGAAACTAGGAGCTACATTTCTGCGCGATCGGATTACAGCTTGGACAAATGTGTAAGGACGATATTGGCTGAGTTCATCGGGAACTAAAGGCGAAAGGTCCTATCCATACTAAAAATAATTTTTTTAATTCTTTTAGGAATAGGGTGGGTTGAACTTGCTGTCTAATGTGAATTCCTCCGTGAAAATTGCTCTAGAGGAACCCGAAGCTAAGAAACAATTACGGACCCCTCCCCACCTCTCCGCTTCTTCTGTACCCATCACTCCCTCACTCGGATGCATGGCTAAGAGCTACTTAGTTACTTAGTATGCGAACTTCGGATACCGGGCGACCTCCGATTTCAATAAAGCCTTTCTGCAGTGTCTCGGGCTCCGCTGCAGGTGACCGTATTTTCCCGTATGTTCGTGGAAACCATAGATAATATAAATATTTTTAAAGAGAATGATGACTCTCAAGCGTCATCGCCTGCTAGGGCTCGTAAGTCCTCAGCGGCTCAAAAACCAGAAGTGATGCCGGTAACTTTTGCCGAAATTGCAGCCGGACGGAAAGTAGATGACGTGTCTTCACTCTCCGATTCCGACACCACACTCGGTGGGGATTCTGTGAGTATGCTCTCAGATGAACTCTTAAGTGTGACAAGAAACGAAACCATCAAACATGTAGAGGAAAAGCCTCTACCACCTGATGGCTTCTTTAAACTTAAATCGTCTGAGCAGCGAAGTTTTAAAGCTGCTATAATGCAGGGCAAAACTAGAGATGAGGCTCTGGTTTATGCAAAATCTACCCCTGCCACCAAAGGTCCGTAACTGAAACGGGATCGTTCCGCTGACAACACTCAGCCAAACCCGGCTGCTAAAAGCAGCGAGATCGGCAACCTCCAAGTCGGCTATAGTAAGGTAGCTGGAAGGGTCCGACTCGGCATCGTCGAGTCGAGCCAACCCCCTTACCACAGCGCAGATGGCAGCCGTTCAGGAGGCTGTAATTGACATCCCCATCGAACTGCTGGATAAGGCGCCAAAACCTCGCTTCAGGGGATCGACTTACAAGTCAAAGTCAGGGTGGTTATACTTTGTGTGTGACAACACCGCTATGGCCGATTGGATGAAGACCAATTTTACGGCCATCAAGAACAAGCGTGGACTTGATATTATGCTTGTGGAAGAGGACGCCTTCCCGAAACCATACATCGTTCGGGGCTACTTCCCACAAAGCATCGACTTTCCCATCACAAAGGTGCTGGCGAAGCTGGATTCCCAATACGACAACGTATATGCACAGAACTGGAGAGTCATGCAGAGCACGACAAATAAGGAGAAAGAGTTCCTGCACCAGGTTCTAGCAGTCAGCGACAAGTCTCTGGCCCGACTGATAGAACTCACGTGCAAAGTGGCTTATCAGTATCATTAAGATCATCATCAAGAGCCAGAAGAAAACACCAGTGGATGTACAACCAATCGCTGTAGAAAAACCTACAGCCAGTAATATGGTGGTTGCATCTACTGCTGTAGTAGAGACGCCAAGATGTGACGAGCCAAAACCCGCTGCCACATCTGGGTCGACGACCACTAAGGGTCCTCGATTTCAGGCGTGACAACAACCGTCGTAAAAAAATTAGTGGGCTGCGTGTGCCGCAGGGTAACCTGCACCATGCCAAAGGTGTCTCGGACAACTTTAGCCTGCGACTCTATCGCGACAGGATCACCATAGGACTAATCCAAGAACCGTGGGTCCATAAAGGTAAGATTATGGGCCTGCAAAAACAGGTCACGTAAACCAGTTTACGCCAATAGAAGTTTTATTCCTGGGGTCGCATGTGTGATCGGCACTTATATAAATTTTCTCTCCATTCCAGAATTCATCACAAGGGACCTGGCAGCCGTCACTGTGGGAGTCCCGCCCGATGGAGCATAAGGGAGATCGCATACGCCTACGCTTACTTTCCTGGAGACCGCCAAGAGATTCCTCCTACCGAGGTACAGGACCTGGTAATGTATTGCAACCAGAGGAAACATCACCTGATTATCGGATGCGATGCCAACGCGCATCATACGGAATGGGGCAGCAGCAATACGAATAAACGAGGTGAGTTACTTTCCGAATTCTTAATAAGTAACAGTCTCACCGTTGCCAATAGAGGCAACAGACCTTCCCTTATAAATGCGGTTAGAGAAGAGGTGCTTGGCCTCACTCTCTTTAGCCCAATTATATTTAAACTTCTTAGGTTTGCGCCATTTACTCGTAGCAGCAAGATTCAAAGCTCGACTGTCCAATGTCAGAAAGTTGCACCAACCCACCATGAGGAGGTTCGATATTGGACGGAGGTTACCAGAGTCTACAGGGAGCAACTGAGCGAAAGGCTCTCCGGTATGCCTACGTCGAGCACAAATGTCAACAAAATGTGGCTGCATTGCCGCTCAGCCATTCAGGAAGTAGAAGAGAACACCTTAGGCTACCTACCACCCCGACAAGAAACCAGACTAAAGAAAAAATATCTTCGCGGCCTCCCACCTCAGGGATAACGAGGATGTTAGGGACAAACATAAAATACGTGCCTTTTATTAGAAAGCAAAGAGCATTGCAGGAGCTCCAGGCTCTCCGAAATCTTGTCACCGACTCGCAGGGAGCAGCAATTCCAGCAGCTGCTTAACCAAGTGGTAAGAGTGGTAGGGACCGAAGAAATTCTAACTTCAGCCGCTGAAGTAGTTCTCCCACCCATCATCGAAGAAGTCGGCACAGCTATTCAAAAGCTGAAGAACAATAAGGCCGCAGGCTCAGATGGCTTGCCATTAGAGCTCTTCAAGGCTGACGGCGATGTTCTGGTAGGGAGCATGCACAGAAAGCATGCTCGACGACTGGAATATCAGCCCCATCAACCAATAAAGCGATCCTACCTCTTGCAATATCTATAGAGGTATATCCCTGCTCAATGTCGCATATAAGATCCTGTCTAGCTTATTATGTGAACGTCTAAAGCCCTTTTGGGCCGCACTAATCGGCACTTACCAGTGCCAAATATTCACACCTCGACAAATCCTGGGAAAGACCAGCGACCAGTATACGACAGTATTCATCGCAAAGAATTGTATGATGCGTAGGCTGAATTCGGGAACCCAGGAAAACTGATCCGGCTGTGTCGTACCATACTAAAAAAATGCGCGATGTGCAGGTTTTAGGACCTCTGAACCATTTGAAACATTCTGGAGCAAATAGTGCGAGGGACAGGGGTCAATAGGGAAGGCACTATCTTCTACCTGACTGTTCAGCTGTTCGGATACGCGGATGATATTGACATCATCGCGCGGTCTCGGCGTGACGTTGTAGAAGCTTTCACGGCGATTGAGGAACAGGCTCAATGAGTTGGTCTTAAAGTCAGCGAAGATAAGACAAAGTAATTGCTCACCACCTGGGATAAAATATAACGGTTGACAGGTATAATTCCGAGGTGTCTTAGGAGTTTGTCTACCTCGGGGTTAAGGTGAACTATACAAATGACACCACAGTAAGAGCAACCGCTGCTACATCGGTTTGTCCAAACAGCTTGGGTGAAAACTCCTCAAAGAACCAAAGTCAAGCTTTACGAAACGTTTATACTGCCAGTCTTGCTGTACGGAGCCGAAAGCTGGACGAAACGCAGAACGGCGGAACTGATTTTGGGTTCTTTCGAAAGAAAAGTTCTGCGCCGGATATTTGGTCCTGTTTGTGAGGAAGGTAAATGCAGGAAAAGACATAACCGCCAACTGTACGAAGATGTGGATATAGTCCGAATGGCAAAGATCCGTTGACTACATTGGCTCGGCGACATCGAGCGCATGGACACCAACGCTCCAGCTAAGGGGGTCTTGAACTCCGAGCCTCCTGGTTCGAGAAAAAGAGGAAGACCGAACCTCCGGTATAAAGACCAAGTAATCGCGGATGTAAGACAACTTGGTCTTGATAACTGAAGCAGCGTGCTTCACCGCACGTCAAGGACGTTTATACATAAAATATTTTGTTGACGCATCAGGTAAAGGGTTTTCCAATAGGGCATTGACAACTTTGAATTTAATTTGTGAACGCATCCTTTCACTAATCATCGAACTGTCATTCTCATTTTATTCAGCAAACTCAACATTTTCATCCGATAATCGGAAAACGTTAACTCCAATTTTCGGTCGTAATTCTCGCCCTAGTAGACAGACACTAAGAAGTGTGCAAGAATTAGAGTCTGAATATTCGTTGTGTGATGTTGCCGTGTCAGTGAGACGACGGGTTGGTCGAAGTGTCGAAAATATCGCTGCCGTTCGGATGTCTGCAGCAAACGATCCAGATTAGTCAATTCCACGGCGTTCTCAAGAATTGAGCATCGCTCAGACCACATTATGGCGTATTTTGCGTTAGGATCTTGGTTTACACCCATACAAGATCAAGATTACTCCATAATTGAAGGCGACGGTCCACTTGAAGCGACGTACGTTCTCCGATTGGGCTCTGGAGAAGATGCGCCAAGATGATGAATTTCCTCGCAAAATCATCTTCAGTGACGAAGCTCATTTTGGGCTCGATGGGGGCCGGGTGAAAATCAACATGTGCTTCATGAGTCACCACTTCATCGATAAAAAATAACTGTTTGGTACGGTTTGCATGCCGGCGGCGTTATTGGGCCATATTTCTTCGTTGACGGTAATGATCGTCACGTTACTGTGAATGGCCAGCGTTATTGCGCCATGATTACCGATTATTTTTAGCCAGAATCGAAAGATATGGGCTTGGACGACATGTGGTTTCAACAGGATGGTGCCACACGTCACACAGCACACGTTACAATCGATTTATTGAAGAGTAAAGTTTGATGAGGCTTTCGCAAGCATTAAAGCAGAAGCGGTTAGAGTGGGCTTAAGGGTAAATGGGGACAAGACCAAATATATGCTGTCATCCAAGAAAGACGCGCATCACCGACGACTTGGTCAGAGCGTCACCTTCGGCAGCTATATTTTTGAAGTAGTCACGGACTTCGTCTACCTTGGCTCGATAGTGACAAGCAGCAACGACACCAGCACTGAGATAAAACGCAGAATAACTCTTGCCAATTCAAGAGGCAATTGAGTTGTAGAGCCCTCTCTCGAAAAACTAAGGTATCCCTCTACAAAACCTTAATCATTCCGGTCCTCCTCTACGGTGCTGAGGCTTGGACGTTATCAAAAGCGGATGAAGAGGCTCTTGGGCGTTTCGAGTGGAAAATTCTGCGTGCAATCTTTGTGTGTTTGTAAATGGAGAGTGGAGGAGAAGATTCAACCAAGAACTGTACGGGCTGTACAGTGACATCGGCCTGGTTAGACGTCTTCGGATCCGACTTCTAAGAGGGCTAGGCCATGTAGAGCGAATGGACATCAATGCTCCGGCCTGAAGAGTCTTCGACTCCAATCCCGTGGGACGACGCAGCAGAGGACGACCCCATTTAAGGTGGCGCGCACAGGCGGAAAGGGACCTCAACCAACTGGGCGTGCGGCACTGGAAGCGGCTGGCCAAAGATCGGGCCGGCTGGAGAGGCTTGTTGGTTGAGACCCTGGTTCACCCCGAACTGTAGCGCCATCAAAGTAAGTAAGTAAGTAAGCTTGATGAGCGTGCTATCTCAAGAAATGGACCAGTCGATTGGCCGCCTCGTTCGTGCGATTTAATGCCTCTGGACTATTTTCTTTGGGGCTTCGTTAAGTCATTGGTTTACGCCAACAAGCCGACGACGTTGGAAGAGCTCAGAGCTAACATTGAACGCGAAATATCGGCCGTACCGGTCGAAATGTGTGGCCGAGTCATCGAAAATTGGGTCCAACGAATCGATCGCTGCAAACGTGCCCGCGGTAGCCATATTAATGATGTCGAATTCCATTCATAAATGTCTCGATTGTACTTCAAGCCGGTAATAACGTTTTTGAAACATCCCAAGTGGTTTGTGTCTTATTTAAAAAAAAAGGTTGTCAAGTCCTTATTGAAAAACCCGATATATGACACTTCATTCTTAAAATGTCCGTGATCAACAAATTACTCTTTTCAAGTTCGCAGGTCGTTTCGTATTCTTTTTTAATTTATACCACAACACCTCCTGAGCACCTTCATATCCAGGGATAGTGTAGTTGGAAATAAATCAAATTAAATCGATTCTATATCTGGCGAATAATCAGTCAGAGGGAGGGGGGACTATCGCCAAAACTCTCGCCCTTACAAATGTTGTCCTAGCATTTAAACGATTCCACAACATGGGAATTAACAACACATGGGGTGCCACAACATGGGGTGGCCGTGGTGCAGTGGTTAACATCATCGACCGCCGAGCGGAAGGTTTATGGTTCAAATTCGCTTCATAGCCAAGAAAAAGTAGTTTCTATACCGCCAAGAAGTATGCAACGCTGTTGAGAATGGAAAGCGACTAGACGTACTGCTGCAGGCATAACACTCACAGTATATGGTCAACTGAAATTCATCCTCTGCGTATGCAATACTAAAAAAAGTGCTTGAATGAATTACTACGGACTATAACCAACGCGGAATTTGGTCGGCTCTCGTCCTATCTAGGTCTAGGACAACCACCCCTGAGAGTAGTGAACGAACATCAACGACCCCAACCACTGTACTCCGTTCAGGTTGTGTGTGTCAACACATCATAAGAGAATATAAAAAAAAAAAAACTCTTGAACCTGCGCGAGTCTCTAAAAAAAAAAAAAAAAAAAAAAATAAAATGATGTTTCTATTAAAAATCTTTTTTAAAGACCACAGCGTTCTCACACTTTCGTCAATCGTAAAACAAAACAAATTAAATATATTTTCAAACATTTGCATCTTTTACTTTCTTAATTCTTGGAAAAGGGGATTCAAACTTATCATCAAGTGTATAATTGACTCTTAAATAGTATGACATAGAACTGAGATCATGATGTTTAAAATGTTACCCAAAGAAGAAAACGTATCTTTCCTGCTTTCTAAATCTGTTCATTGGCAGGCGCTTAGTTTTTGGTGTATGCAAGGATAATATGTATTGGTCTTTAGACTTGTCCTGACTGATAAGATAAAGCTTCGAGGGTTATCCCCCAAAACAAATCGGCAGACAGAGTGCTAAAGACAGAATGCTCTGACAGCATTTAGTCTGATTGTGAAAACGACAGGCAACGACATCGGTCCCAAGGAAGCACATAAGAGCCAACCCTATTGCCTAAACGAAAAGGCGCGCGGCGTTTCATGTCCTTAGCCGACTAGACAAAAAGGGCAAGGACAACTGGAATGAGAAGAACGCAGACCAATAGGCTTTAAAGGCTATAGAGGAGTGGAAGAGTCGACTTGGTAAGGGATTTTTCCACAACTGCTTTTACAGCCAAAGAAGTGAGTGGACATACTAAAGGCCTCGATCTCACGATGATACCATACCCACCTCAAAGAGAGGCAGGAGCACCGCTACGGCGCCCACACTCAACGAGGTGGTGAGAGATCATCTGGTCGTAGAGCTCATAGATCAGGGCCATAAGGAGGGCCACATTACCAACGAGCACTGGAAAATCCTCAAAGGCAAGATTAACCTCAGCCCCGCCTTTGCTCGTACACGCTGTCGCACCCTTGGGGCCGACGTGGTGTGTGCACAATCTCTTAGCTCTACATCACTGAAGCTCATTCTCATTTTACTCCGGATAACGGGGAAATATATTAATGTAAAATGCCTGTCTGGAGTGCAATGGACCAGTATTTTTGTCTGAGTGCTCCAACAAATGCCAGAAGCTCCTCCCGGCAAAACAAAAACAAAAAAAAAAAAAAAATCCTCAGCCCTCCCTCACTTAAAGCGAAGGAAGGCAAAGTCCGATATGGACTAAAAGCCATCAGGCTAAAGGTATACGAGCAGGACGAGAGGCACGCAATGGCCACCATACTCACCACCTCAGCCTCTTTCAGAATCAGGAAGGAATCCGGTTCCATATTTTCTGACTCAGCGGTTGAAGCGATAGCTCTAATACTCTGTGTAACATAAGTAAACCTCCACCACAGTAGGGTTGCTTCTGCCAACCTTATTCTTCACCTTGCAGAAAGTGAAGACGAAATAGTCCTTATCCAGGACAAGGACAAAACAATTAAAACTTCTATACACTAACTGCGAAGGTAATCTTCATCCTGCATTTTAGCAAAAACCCACATTTATATATTCCTTTAAGTAATTTCAGCACCTGCGATCTCAATGCTGCTAGAGTAGAGTTATCCCGTGAGGAAGGCTTTTGGAATTCCACAGCATACCTGGCCTACGATGATACGGGCCACTACCACCCATGACATTCAGAGGGGTGGTCAGTGATTCAGACCCGACGAAAACACCGACCCTTATAGAATGCCATTTTTGGGCAACAGCGGTATTAACAAAAGAGGTGAGTCATTAATAAGGTATATTATAGAAACAAATGTAAGTATTTGTAATAGGGGCAACAGGCAAGCCTTCGTGACAAGAAACAGGCAGGAAGCTTTGTATCCAATTCTTTCAAAATCTCGACTGCAAACTGGTCGGTATCGGAAAAGAATTCCTTCTCCGATCATGGATACATCTGCTTCCATCTAAACTTTGATATCCCGCCTAAAAAGCATTTAAAAATCCTAAACGGATCAACTGGAATAATTATTTATGAGGCTAAACTTAAAGGTGGCCTTGACCCCGCTCAATTGAGTAACCCCAAGTCGCATATTGACATTGAACGTCTGACGACTAAGGTTACAGGAGCAATGAACAAATCTTTTCTAAAGTCTTGCCCAAGCAGCAGACCAGCAAAGGGAATCAAATCCCCATGGTGATCTGCAGATCTTGATATCCTCACAAAGGAAAGCAGACGGCTCTTTAATAAAGCTGGAGATAAGGACTGGAGCCGTTACAAGATCAGCCTCAGACTATACAAAAAAGAGATAAGGAAGGCGCGAAGGACATCCTGGCGTAATTTCTGCTCTAAAATAGAAGGAAATAGTTAAACCAGTAACTTGAGCAAGATACCGTCAAAGGCTCCCACTATACCAGCCTCAAATACCAAACCAGATGCTACCGATGGTAAATAGCTTTATTTCATACAAATCCGCAGGTCCGGATGGAATAAATGGTATATCAAACCCCATATCTAACGTACTAACTAACGTACAGCTGTTTAGTCTGGTGGACGGCACTCTGCATGCATCGCAATAACCACGGTATTGCGAACAACCCCCATTGCAGCCCTGAGAACGATGCTTCACCTACTCTCCTTGGATCTTTTTGGAAAGGGAAAGGCAAACAAATTGTCGTTGTGACTGAAAGAATCAGCTCATTGGAAGTGCTAGTCTACCTGTGACATACCTGCTAAGCTCGTCAGACTATGCAGGATGACTTTGGAGAATGCTCGCTGCTCCATCCGAATCGGTGAACATCTTACCGATAGTTTCGATGTCAAAAAAGGATTTAGGCAGGGCGATGCGCTGTCGTGTGATTTCATCAACATCATATCGGAAATGATTGTGCAAAAATCACTGACCTTACAAGAGCCACAATCTAATTCAAATCCTCGCAACTCCTTGCATACGCCGACGATTTTGACATAATAGGTAGATCACAGCGAGATGTCAATGAGGCGCTTGCGAGTATTGAGATGGAGGCGGCGAAAATTGGTTTGGCGGTAAACGAGGGCAAAACTAAATATATGCTGTCATCAAAAAATGACGCTCACCACCGACGTCTCGGCCAGAACGTTTGTATTGGCAGATATAAGTTCGAGGTAGTTAAGGACTTCGTCTACCTTGGTTCCGCAGTGACCTGAAACAACGACGTCAGTTCCGAAATTAACGACAGAATCACTCTAGCCAATCGCTGTTTCTTTGGGCTAAGGAGGCAACTGAGTAATAGAGCCCTCTCCCGAACGAAAAAGTTGCCTGTATACATATAAGACTCTTTTCATCCCGGTCCTGTTGTACGGCGCAGAAGCATGGACACTATCAAAGGCGGATGAGGAGGCCATTGGTCGGTTCGAGAGAAAGATTTTGCGCGTGATTTTCGGGCCTATAAACGCAGACTCAACCACGACATGAGCCTAGTCAGGCGTCTACGGGTTCAACGCCTAAGATGGCTGGGCCATGTAGAGCGAATGGACACCACAGCTCCAGCCCGGAGAGTCTTTGAATCCAACCCCGAGGGACGAAGAAGCAGAGGACGGCCGCACTTAAGATAGCGCACACAGGTAGAAGGGGACCTCAGCCAACTGGATGCGCGGCAATGGAAAAGGCTAGCAAAAGGGGCATGTAGGTTGAGGGCCAGGTTCACCCCGAACTGTAGCGTCCATTAAGAAGAAGAAGATTTTGTCCCACACTGTATTTGTATCCTTACACTACATCTTTTGTTTGGCGGCACGAGCACACAACTGTTTATTTTTTACAATATACATACGTATGTCACCTAATCCTACCTTAGAACCAAAAACCACGCGATGTCTAATAGTAGGGGAGCCCAAGCGTGGATTTTGCGTGTTACTCGAGCGCGTCAGAAAATCATATGGGGAGAAACCTTGCACCCTGTAATGTACCCCTACCAGATATGAACCCTTAATATAGGGGGGTGTGTTGAGGGCAGCCCGTCAGATTAGTAAAAAAAAAATCGATATTCAAAAAAACTCGAGCGCGTGAAATTAAGAAAAGGTAAGTTAAGTACGGTCTCGTTTGTTCAAACGGAGTATGGAGGAGAAGATATAACGAAGAACTGTACGGGTTCAGCGACATCGGCCTGATACGACGTCTACGGATACAGCGTCTAAGGTGGCTAGGCCATGTAGAGCGCATGGAAAATACAGCTCCGACCCGAAGAGTCTTCGAATCCACCCCGGAAGGAAGGCACGGCAGGGGACGGCCGCATCAATGGTGGCGCACGCAGGTGGAAGGGGACCCTAACCAACTGGGCGTGCGGCGCTGGAAACAGCTGGCGAAAGACCGTGCAAGCTGGAGACGCTTGTTGGTTTGTGCCCAGGTTCATCACGGACTGTAGCGCCACCAAAGTAATTAAGTAAGTAAGTTAAGTACATCCTGAAAAGTGTATATTTCAATGATCTTACAATTTGAGAGTGGCATAAGTAAAGGGGGGAGTCGCAAAGTTTTTAAAAAAACGTCACCTCGAAAGACTCGAGCACGATTCAATTTTTTTTTTTAAGGGAATTCTATCAGGATTACGAAAAACATATCATCTGACGGTTTGCATAGGGCGATATAGCTAAAACCATCGATAAAGCATGAGCGTACAGATGCTGATAGCTATGTATTCCCCACTCCACGCCTCTCGTTTCTTCTCGATCTTTCCGAGTGTCTCACATTCAAAGTTTTTTAAATTGTCAGATTACCAATGCTCCTTTACATAATTGTCAGATTATCATTTAGGGTGACTATGACATCGAGTTGAACCCACAGTAGAAAAATCTGACGCGCTCGAGTTTTTCAAGTTAGCAATTTTTTTTTAACATTTTCAAAAATCAGTTATGAGTGTAGGCCACGTCCAAATCGTCAGTAATTAAAATCGAACACTGTTTTGAGTTCACTAAGGCCCGGTGCACACGTGCGGTTTTTTGACGCACGGTGACGCTACGGTGCCGCTGCGGTGACGCAATTGTTCAGTGCACACATGCGGAATTTTCCCGCAGGTCTCAATCTGCAGTTTGTGTTCAGCTTACAGCAATGGAGGTTTACAAAAAGAAAAGAAGAATTTTCTCGTTCCTAGTGCATAAGAGCTATGACTAATAAACGACGTTATTGGGTACATCCTTTTGTTGACCATCCGCTAACAAAAGGATTATTTTATAGAGAAAATTCTGAACATTTTTTTAACTATTTTCGAATGAGTGTAAAATCTTTTGATGAGATGGCAGTTAAAGATTCACCAAAAATCAAGTCTCAGGATACACATATGAGATTGTCCATACCTTTCTCCTCTTTGTCTTATTTGGGTTAATCGATAAATCCTCTCTGCCACACCATGCACACAGCATGCGCTCACAGGCAGTAAATTGAAATAAATACGCGGTAAAATGACGCATGAGCGCACTGCACAATACAAAACAATGTACTGAAAAACGCAAGAGCGTTTGCGGTGACGCTGCGGTCCCGCAGAATCTTGCGAGTTTATTTGCCCGCAGGAATAACGCACGGTGACGCAGCGTCGCCGCAAGTGCATGTGCACCACTCAATTTATTTGTGAATACTGTAAAGCGCGGTTCACATTGAACGATTTATAAAGCGATTTGCTTGACAACCGTGGTTGGACGACAAATTGTGTATGCAAAACCAATGTGAACGCTCTAGCTACAAGTCGGTACGATTCGTAGTCAGGATGTTGAAAATATTTCCAACTTTTTGCATGACAGCCGTGGTTGAACGATTTATCGTTAAGTGTGAACAGTTGTCGTACAACTTCAGAGCATTTTTTCGCTTTTGCTTGTGCGTTCAGAGAAACAACACCAACTTTGAGCGGAATGAACGATATGACTTCAAACAAAGAAAAATAATTTTGGTTTGATTTTTTCATATGAGGAATTATTTCTCTCAGTAACTCAGTAACAATTCGCAGATAATTACGAAAATGCTCTGGCAAATTTTGGTGAAATTCTCTTAACAGTTACCGATGAGAAATAATTACGTTTTCCGACCCATGGTTTAATTCACATTCGCTTTTTTTTTCTTCATTTTCGAGTATTTCATCAATAATCATCCCTGTAACCAGAGCATGCGCCGCCATGTTAATACTTCGAAATTTCTATCGCAAGTAAAGTCGGTCAACAAGTTGTATGGTGTGAACGCTACGCATTATTTGGTCGTCAAGCAAATCGCAAGGATATCGAGGAGTCTAGGGATAAACATAAAATACGAGCCTTTTACAAGAAAGCCAAAGGTCTTGCAGGAGGCTTCAAAAAGGGCACCCTGGCTCTTCGAAACTGCGAGGCTAATCTTGTCACCGACCCGCAGGGAATAGTGGATGTACTTAAGCAGCACTTCCAGCAGCTGCTTAACAAGCATGACCAAGAGAGAGTGGTAGGGACCGAGGAAATCCCAACTCCAGCCGCTGAAGTAGTCCTCCTACCCAGCATCGAAGAAGTCGGCACAGCTATTCAGAAGCTGAAGGACAACAAGGCCGCAGGCTCAGATGGCTTGCCATTAGAGCTCTTCAAGGCTGGCGGCGATGTTCTGG
This sequence comes from Eumerus sabulonum, assembly GCA_951905685.1. NCBI lineage: Eukaryota > Metazoa > Arthropoda > Insecta > Diptera > Syrphidae > Eumerus > Eumerus sabulonum. Next base: position 44,054,077 of record OX645064.1, read on the forward strand.
TAGGGAGCATGCACCAGATCATCTGCAGAATTTGGGAAGATGAAAGCATGCCCGACGACTGGTATACCAGCTCTATATGCCCCATCCACAAAAAAGGCGATCCTACCTCTTGGAAGAACTATAGAGGTATATCCCTGCTCAATGTCGCATACAAGATCCTGTCCAGCGTATTGTGTGAACGTCTAAAACCATTTTGCACCGCACTAATCGGCAGCTACCAGTGCGGCTTCCGGCCCGGCAAATCAACTATAGACCAAATTTTCACACTTCGACAAATCCTGGAAAAGACCAACGAGTTTCGAATCGATACACACCATCTTTTCATCGATTTCAAAGCCGCATACGACAGCATTCATCGTGAAGAACTGTTTGGGGCGATGGCCGAATTCGGGATCCCGGTAAAACTGATCCAGTTGTGTCGCGCCACGCTAAAAAACACGCGATGCACCGTGCAACTCGGTTCTAGGACCTCGGAACCATTCGAAACATGCACCGGATTTCGGCAAGGAGATGCGCTATCATGTGACTTCTTCAACCTGGTGCTGGAGCAGATAGTGTGACGGGCAGGCGTCAACAGGGAAGGCACTATCTTTTACAAGTCCATCCAGCTGCTAGGATACGCGGATGATATCGACATCATCGCGTGTTCTCGCCGTGGCATTGTGGAAGCATTCACGGCGATTGAAGAACAAGCGAAACGGGTTGGTCTTAAGATCAATGAGGACAAAACGAAATACATGCTGTCAAGCAAAAACCAATCCGTCGCTCACCACCTGGGACAAAATATAACAATTGACAGCTACAATTTCGAGGTAGTCAAGGAGTTTGTCTACCTCGGGGCAAACGTAAATTCCACAAATGACACCACAGTGGAGATCCGGCATAGAATCGCCCTTGGCAACCGTTGCTACTTCGGCTTGTAAAATCAACTTTGACCCCAGTCGAAAGACCAAAGACATGCTTAACAAAACGCTCATTCTGCCAGTCTTGCTGTACGGAGCCGAAAGCTAGACGATAAGCAGGACAGCGGAGCTGATTTTGGGTTCTTTCGAAAGAAAAATTCTGCGCCGGATATTTAGTCCTGTCTATGAGGAAGGTGAATGGAGAAGATGACACAACCGCGAACTCTACGAGCTGTACCAAGATGTGGATGTAGTCCGGAAGGCAAGGATCCGTCGACTATACTGGCTCGGCTACATCGAGCGCATGGACATCAACGCTCCAGCTAAGAGGGTCTTCGACTCCGAGCCTCCTGGTTCGAGAAGAAGAGGAAGACCGAACCTCCGGTATAAAGGCCAAGTAATCGCGGATGTAAGATATCTTGGTTTTGACAACTGAAAGCAGCGTGCCCGGGACCGTCAAGGATGGAAGGCAGCTATAGCTCAGGCTCAGATCCTCCATGGATCGCTGGCCTGATAAGTAAGTAAGTAAGCAAATCGCAATGACAAATCGTTCAATGTGAACCGCGCTTAAGACGCAAATGCGGTGGCGCGGCGTCACCGTGCGCCAAAAAACCGCATATGTGCACCGGGCCTAAAATGGTAAACTTAACATAAACTTTTTTTCGTTTTAGAACCTAATCTTCACAAGCCCATAAGTCGCCATGGTGCTCTTCTTCTTCTTTGATGGCGTGAAGGACCAGAGCCAAGCTTCTCTCAATCACCCATGTTGTGTGTGATTTATTTTTCACATAGGTGAATGGGACCTACAGTTTAATGCCGATTCCGAACGGCATGAGTCGAGAAGCTTTTTCACGGCAAGTATACTACGAGGGGTTTTGCCAGTACCCCGCCGAGGAGGAACGCCGTGAAATAAACATTCGATGGCGTCGGTGTTATCGGGATCCGAACTCGCTCATCGTGCGTCAGAGTCCAACACACTAACCACTGCGCCACGGCGTCCTCATGGTGGCCATGGTGCTCTATTAACAGCAAATTTAGCATGCCGGGCTTCCCTACTATGAGCTTTAACTGTCGAGTAATCTTCATTGCCTAAATATGATTGTGTCAAAAAAATAGAAAGACTTGTTGTTAAGATAAGGTATATGTATATAAAAAAAGAAAACATAAATATTGCAATTTTAATTTATTGTTTGAAGCGAAATTTAATTCTATCCCTCGCGCAATTTTTAATACCTACCTTCAAAAAATGTTAATCGATTTACTAACGTAACTAAAGCCCTTGTTTCCTACATATATGTCTGTATAGTATCTGCACATGTTTGCACATCTTATTATTCAATATTGTCTATTGCTCGAATTATAAAACATGATAAGGAGAGAATTCTAAAAACGTGGCTTTTTTAAATGGGAAACACAATAAAATGAAATACCATAAATGACATGCAATAAACAAATAACTCGGACTACTCTATTTAAAACGAAATCATTCAATATCTAATCTGGTATTTATTAATATAGTTTATTCCCTCAAGGACACGAGTACCCTTCAGCCAAATCAAATGATTTTTTTTCTTAAACACAAATCTGAAATTAATTTCGTGATTAACGTAAAATTTAAAATAAACAAATGTTAACTCTGCCCCCAATTAAATCATGGCCCTTTGGTGTATTTAGCATAAAATGTGTGAAGATGTTTTTTTTTTTGCCAAAAGAAAAATAATTTCTTTGTAGAAAGAAAAAGATAATTATTGAGTTAAGGGTATATTGTCTCGTTAATATCTGATTTGGGTGTTCTAGCTTAGGACAAATCTTTTTCCCTCTATATTGGCTGTATGCAAGTGTTTCAAAAAAGAAAAACATCGAATTTGATTTTATCAAAAAGAAATCACTTTCTGGCATTGAAAAGCGATTGTTCGTCATTATATTCGGTGTATGCAGCTTGAAAATCAATTTTTTTAGATACGAATTTCACACTATTTTCTTCTTTATAAAAACGATCATTCATTTTCAGCGCAAAATTATATCTAAAAATTGTATTTAGAAAAAACATTTGTTTTGATTCATTTAATTTAATTTGTTTTGTTTGTTGTTGTTTTATTTTTTATTGTCGATTTTGAAAAACAAAAAAGCGAAAAGGTAATGAAACTAAACAAACAAAATGAATTACACAGAGAGTGAGTAATTTTTGTTTTATGGACTCATACTTTGGCATTCGGCTGACACCTGTGGAATCCAAAGCCAAAAAAGCACCCCGAATGTGGCTGTAAGTAGAAAAAAAAGAAGAAAAAAAAAACGAGAAATGTCGAGGAGCTAACAAATTGACTGCACGTAGTAGTTTTGTTTATTATTAAATTTTTTTTTGTTTGTTTTTCATCAGGCTCTTTGTCGGACGTTGTTCGCAGGATTGATGGCCAATTAAATAAAGAAAAGGTATTGGATAGTCTGAAGGAGTTGTACTTTTTTTTGACTAACCTAAAAAATTATTTACATACAGTGGCTTCAAGCCAAATTCGCTCACTTGGAAAAAAAAAAGTTCAAATGTAAAACTCTCCAAAACGAAGCGGTAAATGGAAAAAAGTATTGAGTATTTTTTTCTCACAAATTTATTTTTTTACCCAAAACAAAAAACAAAATCACATTCCTTAAATAAACAAAAAAGTTACAATATGAATATTATTTTAACTCTTTAAACTATGAACAAGCGAAACTCGCTCACTTTACATCAAACGCGACTAACTTCATATTTCATCAATTAACGGCATTCATAAAACTCAAATTAACTTTTTTGACATTTAAACCATAGATAAATGAACAAGGTGGAAAACCTTCGTACGTCTGCCCTGTGATAACCAAAGGAGATGGTTGTTGCTTTTGTATTATAAAGCGGCCCCTAGACGCTTAATAATATTGTGCGATATTTGATATTGCACAATATTATTGTTCGTCTGTAGATAATATTGCAAGATTGTGCGATATATTGCGGAAAATCAAAACGTTTTTGACTTTTATTACAAATATAAGCGATCAACTAAATTATTGGGGAAAATATTGAACCGTCTGGGGCAGCAAGCCAATAAAATTGTGCAATATTTTGCACAATAATATTGAGCGTCTAGGGGCCGCTATAAAAACGACGCTTTTGACTTAGAGTCAAGACGTCGGAACAAGGCAGAATGACATAGTCAAGACGCCGTCAAACCGAAACGCGTTTGTTGGGGCTAGTTGTCAAAATGCCTGTCAAAAGCCATCAGATTGCCATCTTGTTCATTTATCTATGATTTAAACCTTAGATAGATATATTAGGGGGTGGGACAGAGTCGCCTAATCACTGCGGCCACGAGTGAGCCTACTGTGATGTCCCCCACTTACAGTTCACTCAAAAAACCTGAGTTCGTGATAAAACTTAGTATGCTTTTGAGTGAGCTAGCAGCGATTTCTTCTGCTTCAAGATAATACTTGCCTAGGTGACGATAACGTGTACTGACCAGGCAGTTAGGTTAGGTTAGGTTGACGTGGTAGGCATAAGCCACACTTAGGCCGAAGCCGGCCCATTGTGATACCAACCGGGATAAGGTTACCCTGATCCGCTACCTGGGAACCAACCGGTGCTTCTAATGAAGCGGTGGAGTTGAGCTATTTTTTGGTTTGCTAGCTCACTCAGGGCGCGTCGAGGTATATCCTCCTGCGATTCGCAAAAGAGGGACATGAGCAGAGGAGGTGGTGTATTGATTGATGACACCCATTAGACTGCTTACGGTTGCCCTTTTGGTTGCCACCAGGTCCCTGGTTCGTCCTAAGTTTAACTTAGGCCACAATTGTTTGGTGATAAAGCCGATATTGCTCTCACCCCATTGGAGATTGGTCTCCTCTATGGTTTGAAGCTTTATCATGTGCTTTACCGTAATTATTGGTGTTTCTAGGTACCCGAGGGTAGGTAGGCTGAGTGTGTTTCACCCTATCTATGCAAGCTCGTCGGCCGCGCAGTTTCCTGGAATATCCCTATGCCCGGGAACCCACAGTATTTTAATGTTGGACTGTTCAGCCATCTCATCTAGAGATAAGCGACAGTTAAGGGATATTTTTGATTTGTGGGTTACCGCTGCCAGGGATCTTATCGCAGATTGGCTATCCGTGCAAATGATAACATCCTTTGTGGATATTACATTGATCCTGAGCCATGCCAGGGCCTCCGTTATCGCAGTTATTTCTGGCTGATACACACTACAGTAATTTGGGAGTCTAAATGATAGGATGAGGCTAAGCACCTTGGAGAAGACCCCACTGCCTACACCCGACCCCATCTTAGAGCCATCGGTATAGAGGAAGATCGAGTCCTTTGGTATAACTTTCCCTTCAGCCCATTCTTCCCTGGATGGAAAGACAACTTCGAAGTTCCTGGTGAACACAATCTGCGGGGTGATGTAGTCAATGTCTTTGGGTACTTTGAAGTGTTTTAGAATAGTGGTGTGGCCTTTTTGAGATGTGGGCCATTTTCTTATGCTCCCCATCCTTAGAGCCGCGCATGCAGCAACTTGCTTGCTGAAAAGGTTTAATGGTGGTGGATCGCTCCGCTTATATATAAGCTGGCCGATCCTTGTACCTTCCCCAGAAGCAGTCCACCAGACTACGACGCCATACAGGAGGATAGGCCTTATGACTGCTGTGTAGAGCCAGTACATAATGCTTGGTTGGATACCCCACCTCCTATCGGTCTTCTTTGGGTTCATCCCCAGCCCACAGTACCGTGTCCAGGTTTCTACTGTATGTAGTGCACTCTGCATAAGGTTGCATAGAGTGCTGGGAAATTTTCCTGTGACGGCAATAGAAATGTCATCCGCAAAGGCGATCACAGCGTACCCTTCCTGCTCAAGCAACAGCAGTAGTTCGTTGACCACCACGTTCCAGAGGAGAGGGGAGAGTACTCCACCCTGTGGTGTACCTTTGCTAACCATTCTGGTTGAGACGGCACCAGCGAAGTTGGCTTTGACAACTCTTTGTATTAGCAGCTTTCGTACCAGTTCTATCACTGATCCCGTAACACCCAGATCAGACAGCGCCTTGATGACGGCCCATGGTTCAACATTGTTAAAGGCGCCCTCAATGTCGAGAAAGGCGACTAGAGTGTATTGTTTTACTGACCAGTGACCTTTCTATTTTACTGACCAATGAGTGGAGTGCTGTTTCCACCGATTTGCCTTTGTTGTAGGCATGTTGGTTATCCGACAGCCTTCCTGGGATGCAGCTGTACCGGATGTGTGCATCTAAAATCTTCTCCAGAGTTTTTAATAGAAAAGAAGTGAGACTAATAGGCCTTAGGTCATTTACATACGTGTGGGTATGATCCCATCCGGTCCCGGAGACTTGTAGGGTTCAAAGGTCTTTATGGCACAAAGGAGGTTGTTGTAGTTGACCAGGTCAGGAGCACGCTCGAAGGAGGGTGTCGTCGACTGATTGACCCGAGGAGGTGTCGTATCCGAATCACTACTGCCTGGGAAGTGTGCGCTTAGGAGAAGTTCCAGGGCTTCCTCTCTGGAGGTTGTCCAGGACCCGTGGCTTGGATTATACGGAACCGAGACCAGAATCTTTCTTATTCTTAAGGTTTCGGAAACCGCCCTGGAGTAGTCCCTCCAGGATTGTCTCTTTGCCTTCCTGGTCGCTGCCTTGAAAGGTTTGAATGCCTCCTTGTAGAGGTACCAATCCTCTTGCAAGCGGGTATATTTAACTTTGTTGAAACCTGCTCTCAATCATTAATGAATGATAAAAAGCCAGTCCCTCTACAATACGGAATATGCTGCATAGAACCAATTTGAATGGAAGAAAGATAAGAAAAAAGTAATTCATCAGTAAGCAAAACAAGCAGAAGATATTGCAATTCGCTAAGGAATACATGCATAAGGACTTCTCTTTCTGGAAAGACGTTTTGTTTAATGATGAAATTTAATGACAAATTTAATTTGTGCTCATCAGATGGTAATCCATACTTGTGGTGGAAACCGATTGAGGAATTTCGTTCCAAAAATTTGCGGCTGATGTTAAAACATGGAACACTGAATGACCGTATGCAAACGGAATTCTCAATTCTTTGCAAGTGGGCGCATAGCAACGGGCTCAGGGTAATTTCCTAAGAAAACGGAGCTCGTGCTATCCACCAAAAAGCACAAATCCCGCAACACTGTCCTATTACTTTGCTTGGTACCAGATTAAACTATTCCTCCAATGCCAAATAACTTGGCATTATACTAGATAGGAAATTAACCTGGAAGAGCAACACAATCGAAAGAGCTATAAAAGCAACTATAGCTCTCTACATATGCAAGAAAGCCCTAGGGAAAAAATGGGGACTCAACCCAAAGATCACCCTATGGCTCTACATCACGGTCGTCAGACCCATACTATTATATGGAGCGACAGTCTAGTGAATAGCACTGGACAAGACAACATACCTCAAGCAATTCGAGAAGGTACAAAGGTTGGCGTGTATGTGCATTACCGGGGCCCTCAGGTCCACCCCAACGGCTGCGCTTAACATGATACTCGACCTTACACCACTCGATATCTTCGGAAAGCAAATTACCACACAAACGGCCATGAAACTCAAAGCCAACTCGAACTGGACGAGCTATGTCACTGGCCACTCCTTCATCCTGAATAACAGGTCAACTATGGCAGGAAACTTAGACCTCACAGAACCCACCACAGTCTTGGAAAAAAACTTTACAACGATCTACCCGGACAGACAAAACTGGACTCGACAGACTCAACCCCGCAGAAACTGCGTAGATTTTTACACTGACGGGTCTAGTGGAGCAAACAACTTAAGCTGAATAAAGATCTAAAATTACCAAATCACTGCAGCGTTTTCCAGGCGGAACTGTCGGCAATAAAAGAGGCCTTGTCTTGGCTGAAGTGGAACGTGATATCCACCACGGATATCCGCATTCTCACGGATAGTCAAGCAGCCTTAAAGTCGTTGGAGTCCTTTGTGTACATATCAAAAACTAGTCTCGACTGTCGCCTATCTCTTTACGAGATGGCCGAACAGTTTAACATATAACTTATCTGGGTACCGGGACACAGCGACATTCCAGCAAATGAAAGAGCCGACACACTCGCCAAACAAGGAACGACGCTACAATCAATCGTGGCTTGTGAGGGAATACCCTTTGCAACCATTAAACTTAATCTTACAAATCTCGCCAGGGCCGAGACGAACCGGAGATGGACTCAGGGACAAATCTGCCTCATCACCTGGCAAATCTGGCCCCGGCTCGACAGTCGGACTAGGAGTATTATCTCCCTAAAAAGAACTGACACCTACAAAGTCATCGGTGTCATTACTGGACACTGCCTTATTGGCAGTCACGCGCAAAAACTAGGTATAATTCTGAATGATTTTTACAGAAACTGACTAGACGAGGAGGAGGTCGAGTCCGTTCATCACCTTCTCTGCGCCTGTCCGGCATTTTGCACAACCAGAAAACGATACCTGGGATCTTACTTCCTTAACGATCTGACCGAAGTTCAGCAAGTAGGGATATCTGATCTTCTTAACTTCTTAAGAAGCACAAAATGGTTCCACGAATAGGGGGCTAAACTCCCTCGTAGCTGCACAACGGGCCTCCTCTGGGTCTGGGAAGGCTACGGTCCTACCTACCTACCTTAAAACATGGAGGTAGGTCTGTGATGGTTTGGGGTGCCTTTTCGGCTGTTGGTCCAGGCACTCTGCACTTTATTGAGCAGAATATGGACCAACACTTGTATTTGGATATTTTAAAGCAAAATATACCACAATGCAAGACAAAGCTCGCGCTTGTGAATAGTATGCAGTTTTATGAAAACAATGATCCCAAACACAAGGCACTCAAAGTGCGTAGGTACTTGGATTTTGTACAATTGTTCCCATGTTATTGAAACTCCACCTCAAAGTCCGGATATTAATCCGATAGAGAATTTGTGGGACCACCTAAAAAAAAAACGTGGTCTAGATGCGACCCGCAAGGTCTACACGACTAACTTCCCAATGGGAAAAATGGAAACACCTATTTTATTTAATTTTTTTTTTCATTTTTAACCCCCGACGTTTGGAAGGCGCTTGAGAAAAAGTCTCATCTTCAGAGTGTGTCAAAGGTTCAAAGGGCAGGCTGTCTAGCGGTGACGGGATCTATGAAGTCCACACCAACGGCGGCCCTTGAAGTCATGCTGAACCTCCCACCCCTGGACTTGTACTGCGAGAGCGCCGCAACGAGAACTGCGCTAAGATTGCAGGAATCAGGTCTCTGGAAAAGGAGTCCCCACGGACATGCATCAGTCTTGGATCGATGGGCCGTCTCGAGATTCAGAACCGTAACGGACTATGTCACCCGACTTCCTTCCTGGGAGAGGAGATTTTCTATTAGAATTCCCTCCAGGGAACAATGGACCGGTGATTTGGTACGCACGGAAAGTGAACTGGCACTCTACCCCGACGGATCCAAAATGGATGTTGGCACAGGTGCCGGAGTCTACTTTGAGTCTCGGGAGATGCATCGCTCCTACAGGCTTGATGATGGATGCAGTGTCTTCCAAGCTGAGGTCTTCGCTATCAAGCAGGCGGCGGACCTGATCAGCAAAGAGAATATTACAGGAAAAAGGATCAGCTTCTATGTTGACAGCCAGGCAGCCATTAAGGCTCTGCAGGCAGCATGGATAAGATCCAAACTCGTCAAACTCTGCAAGGAGAAGTTGGAAGAGATATCCAATGTAAATGAGGTGACCCTTTGTTGGGTACCTGGTCACATGAATATCTCCGGAGAGGGCGGACGAGTTGGCTAGGGTGGGATCAGGTGCTTATATTGCGCAGATCTCAGCTGAGGCCAAAGCACCGCTCAGTGCGCTCTACAGGGAGATACAGACGGAGCTATTGGTGAAAGCCAATAAGCGATGGTGTCGCTTAGATACATGCGCAACGGCGAAATCGTCTATGATAAGAAAAGAACGAAGAATCTGCTGAAGTTCAATCGTGGGAACATTCGACTGGCAGTCGGTGCCCTCACCGGGCACTGCATGCTATCCTATCATGCAGCTCGACTAGGCCAGCCCTACAATGACTTCTGCAGAAGCTGCAGAGACGAAGAGGAAATTGTGTCCGTTCGTCACCTGCTGTGCGAATGCCCGGCGCTAGCCCAAAAAAGGAATATTTTCCTGGGGAGATACTTCCTTTCGGGACTAGAAGAGGTAGGTAATATCGGGCTGAACAGAATACTGGGATTTTTATCCTCGTCTGGCTGGTTCAGCCCGACGGTAAATGCATAGGTATCAACGGGTTAAACAAAACAGGTGGGCACAATGGACTCAACGTAGTCTACGTGAGCCTTGACTTTACGTCAATCGGGCACCCATATACCTAACCTAACCTAACCCCGACGCAAAAAGAGGGGTGTTATAAGTTTGTGGTGTCTGTGTGTCTGTCTGTGGCATCGTAACTCCTGAATGAATGGACCGATTATGGTGCCTTTTTTTTTTTTTTTTTTAAAGCTAACATGATCGAAATTTGTGAAGATCTGTTCAGGTGTTCCAAGGTCATTTTCTCTTTTTGGTAGCTGCGGTGGGATTCTTAGACGAATAATAGGTAATGTATCGGTTCTCGTTCGATCCCTGCAATCAACCAGGAGAGGGTGCGGTCAGTACTTAGATGGGAACCGCTTGGAAACACCGCGTGTTATTGTCATCAAGCCGCCAATTTGCCGTCGCTCCATGTAGCCCAGGGTAAGGAAACGCACACTCATAGGCGCACATTAAACATTCTATTGCTCATAAACTGCTCACGTGCGTGTGTTATTTCGATTGCTGAAAGCTTCTAATTTAGACTTTATAGAAAATCTTAGACTAAAATATTATGAAAACGGAAAATGAAAAAAAATGTTGAAGTGAAATGTTTCCATGTTTTATCATTCTGCAAACAACTCCCGAGCGGTAAATCAACTTATTTAAACATAACCCACCCTACAGAGTGCACATACATACGTGTGCGTTCTCTTTCGAACATATGAAGTACGCACAGGGGGTGAGTTTCCATAAATCCACACATACTCGTGTTCATGAGCGAAAATAAAATTGCTCACAGCCAATTACTCATGAGCGCGTTCGTTTAATAAATGTTCGTTGGGTAGTGCACACTCACGAGCAGCTTATGAGTGTGCGTTTCCTTACCCAACCACAACACTGTCCGAGCAATCTCGTATATATCTGTTGTCGTCCGATCACCGCAATCAACCAGCATCGGGTGCGGTCAGTAATTAGATGGGGAACCGCTTGGGAACACCGCGTGTTGTTAATTTTTTCTGCCTATTTTTTAGTTATTTAATTTTTAACAAAAAAACGGCCACACCGATTTGGCTGAAAACTTATTCAGTACTAAGCTGCATAATTACGCGTGGAATAAACCCAATCTTATGTCAATACCATTTTTGGTTCTCGAGATAATCATAGATAAAGCGGGAAATTCCGAAACGCACATACACACACACATACATCTCTATAAAATCCTTGGATTTGCATCTGGTGACCTTGAAACGTGGAGATATGCCAACATTCAAAATTCGCAAAATCGGCCCCATTACAATAACTTCCCATTGGGAAGTTAAAAATTGGCAATACTCAGTTTACTAACAAAAATGAGCTCAAGAGGGTGTTGTCAAAAGAGTGGCAAAAAATTGAGCCTGCATATTGCAAACGATTGGTCCAATCTGTGTCGTCAAGACTAAAAATGGTACACACAAATAAAGGACTTAATACAAAATACTAATCGGAAAGGGAAAAGGCCGAATACCCTTGAAACATTAAAATTGAAGAAAGTGAGCGAGTTTCGCTTGCGCATAATTTAAGGAGTTAAAATAATGTTTATGAGTGCATGGGCTCGGACATACAGGGTAAAGTTGTTGATCGCTCTCAACCTGGCGAGATGCCAGCAACGATCCCTGTTTAAATGCCCGGGTCAAATTGACATACGGCCTCCTCGCGGTGCCCTCTGGATAGCCTCTTCAACAACCGTTGGGAGATGAACAAACGTATGCAGCGACAAAACCCAGACCAGTATGGCGGTTGTGCGGCAGGCTAACAATCCGCCCAAGTAAAACAAACAAAAGTTATGAATGAGCAAGATGCCTCGGATACACGGACGGATACTCGACGACGACAACGCACGAAAAAGGAACACGATTTGCGAGTATGCTCCTGGAATCTCAGAGCCCTGTACACTCCCGGAGCTGCTCATAAACTAGCAAGAATCCTCACGCAGTACAAGGTGGACATTACTGCGGTCCAGGAAATACGCTGGATAGGAAACGGTATGATGAGGAAGAAAAATTGCGACATTTATTACAGCTGTCACAAAATATTGCACTTACTTGGATGCGGATTTGTCGTGGGAAAGCGGTTAAGGTCGTAGGTCGTCGACTTTAAACCTATAAGTGATCGCTTGGCTGTGATCCGCATCAGGGGCAGATTTTATAACATCAGCCTTATATGTGCACACGCCCCAACCGACGAGGCTGAAGACCCTATCAAGAAGGACTTTGGAGTACGATGTTAAAATAGTGCTCGGGGACTTCAATGCCAAAATCGGTAAAGAGAACACCCTTGGCGGAGTGATCGGAAAGCACAGCCTCCACGATACAACAACAGATAACGGCTTCCGACTCACGGACTTTGCGACAGCTCGTAATGCGGTGATAAGTAGCACAAGATTCCCTCGTAAGCGAATCCACACAGCAACCTGGCGATCTCCGGACGGTCGAACCACCAACTAAATCGACCATGTGCTCATTGACGCAAGGCACTTCTCAAACATCCTGGATGTACGAACATTCAGAGGAGGAGGAGGAGGTTCGACATTGGGCGCCTGAGCACACCGGAGGTTACCAGAATGCCTACGTTGAACACAAATGCCAATAATATGTGGTTGCATTGCCGCTCAGCAATTCAGGAAGTAGCCGAAACCATCTTGGGATACCTACCACCCCCGACAAGAAAACCGTGGTATGATAGCGAGTGTGAGCAGAAAGAGGCAGCAACCGACGGGGCGTACCAAAAGGCGCTGCAGAGGAAAACCAGGGCAGCGCGAGAAGAGTACCGAGCCAGAAGAAGGGAGGAGAAGAAACTACTGCGACAAAAGAAAAGAATCTTCGCAGCCTCCCAGCTCAAGGATATCGAGGAGTCTAGGGATAAACATAAAATACGAGCCTTTTACAAGAAAGCCAAAGGCCTTGCAGGAGGCTTCAAAAAGGGCACCCTGGCTCTTCGAAACTGCGAGGGTAATCTTGTCACCGACCCGCAGGGAATAGTGGATGTATTTAAGCAGCACTTCCAGCAGCTGCTTAACGAGCATGACCAAGAGAGAGTGGTAGGGACCGAGGAAATCCCAACTCCAGCCGCTGAAGTAGTCCTCCCACCCAGCATAGAAGAAGTCGGCACAGCTATTCAGAAGCTGAAGAACAATAAGGCCGCAGGCTCAGTGGCTTGCCATCAGAGCTCTTCAAGGCTGGCGGCGATGTTCTGGTAGGGAGCATGCACCAGATCATCTGCAGAATTTGGGAAGATGAGAGCATGCCCGACGACTGGAATACCAGCTCTATATGCCCCATCCACAAAAAAGGCGATCCTACCTCTTGCAAGAACTATAGAGGTATATCCCTGCTCAATGTCGCATACAAGATCCTGTCCAGCGTATTGTGTGAACGTCTAAAACCATTTTGCACCGCACTAATCGGCAGCTACCAGTGCGGCTTCCGGCCCGGCAAATCAACTATAGACCAAATTTTCACACTCCGACAAATCCTGGAAAAGACCAACGAGTTTCGAATCGATACACACCATCTTTTCATCGATTTCAAAGCCGCATACGACAGCATTCATCGTGAAGAACTGTTTGGGGCGATGGCCGAATTCGGGATCCCGGTAAAACTGATCCAGTTGTGTCGCGCCACGCTAAAAAACACGCGATGCACCGTGCAACTCGGTTCTAGGACCTCGGAACCATTCGAAACATGCACCGGATTTCGGCAAGGAGATGCGCTATCATGTGACTTCTTCAACCTGGTGCTGGAGCAGATAGTGTGACGGGCAGGCGTCAACAGGGAAGGCACTATCTTTTACAAGTCCATCCAGCTGCTAGGATGGAGCCCATGCCCCCCAAAGACCAAAGTCATGCTTTACAAAACGCTCATACTGCCAGTCTTGCTGTACGGAGCTGAAAGCTGGACGATAAGCAGGACGGCGGAGCTGATTTTGGGTTCTTTCGAAAGAAAAATTCTGCGCCGGATATTAGGTCCTGTCTGTGAGGAAGGTGAATGGAGAAGAAGACACAACCGCGAACTCTACGAGTTGTACAAGGATGTGGATGATTTATTTACGGATTGTTCTTTTGGGTAAAAAATTAAATTTGTGAAAAGAAATACTTTACAATTTTTTCATTTACCGCTTCATTTCGAAGATTTTTACCTTTAAACTTTTTTTTCCGAGTGAGCGAGTTTGGCTTGGAGCCACTGTCAGTACCTGCAGTAATTGATTTTCGATATTACATTTTTCATATTCAAAATTCCCCCAGTTATCAGAAAGAACACAATCACTAACGTAAAACCCAAGTAAACTATAGTAAACAAAATGCAACTCGGTAATTCTATACTATAATTTTGCGTTCCAATGAACAAATATCAACATCCTAATTAAATCAACTTAATTATGTGCAAATGCATGCTGTTTATATAGCCAACCATTAGATTGCTTTATCTTATCTTTCCAGTTCGCGCCAAAAAAACTCAACAAAAACATACTGCAAAACACAAATGAGACATACACTCGGCAAAACGAATCACAAAACTACATATAAACCATAAACTTAAGTTAAACTTAAACTTAACCTTCATCCGGTTTTAGTGTAAGTTTTACACTTCTTAGGGCTCCGTACCCAAAGATAAAACGGAACCCTATTACTAAGACTTCGCTGTCCGTTCGTCTGTCACCAGGCTGTATCTCATGAACCGTGATAGTTAGAGAGTTGAAATTTTCATAGATGATGTATTTCTGTTGCCGCTACCACAACAAATACTAAAAACAGAACAAAATGAATATTTAAGGGGGACTCCCATACAACAGACATGATTTTCATCCAAAAAAATCCCCTTGGTCTCCATACTGAACTAAGGTTAGTCGACAATATCCCACAACCAGTAGCAAACTTCCCAGTTTTGATCTCTTTTGTGTCTTTGATGAATTAGTCCTAGCTGCAAATCTTTTTCCCATATTTCCCATTATTGTTATTCACCTTTGCACATCGTTGCTGTCAAGTAAGATAATTGATTTGAATTCAATGGACACTTTGATAATCAACTATCTCATCATGGAGATTTTTGATTATCAAAGTAATATGCCTATAACCTGCCTGCAACCAAGATCTGTCATCATACATACATAGTCTCTTTCATATTTATATACACAGATGGTACGGAACCCTTCGTGCGCGAGTCCGACTCGCACTTGGCCGGTTTTTTTAACTTTGTTGTCTAGAAAGGTACCTACTATTTTTTATAAGATGGGCTGGAAATGTTGACCCAATAAAAAAATCATGTATATTTTTTAAAAGCTCTAAAGACTCTTTAACTTATGCCGCCCATACATTACACAAGTTCAGTGCTCAAGTATAGCACTGCACAGTGCGTTTGTGTAATGTATGGCGATGTTTGTGCTATTTGTGCAGTGAACTGAGCAAAAATCAAAACGATTTTGATATTTGCTCAAGTTTGTATAACTGTACAGTTAATTTGTGTAGTGTATGTTGAAAACGTTCAGTTGTGTCGAGTTTTTTGAAGAACAAACAACGAAAAATGAGCGGAGAAAAAATATTCTGGACAGAGTTCCTCGAATTATACAAAGAATCCCCTGCATTATGGCGCATTAAAAGCAGTGAATACAGCAATAGGATCATGAAAGCCGAAGCTTATGAAAAATTAATTAAAAAATTAAAAGAAAAATACCCTGATGCGAACAGGGACATGGTTGTTAAAAAAATAAACACATTTAGAACAACGTACAGAAAGGAGTTCAAGAAAGTTCAAAGAAGCGAAAAGTCAGGAGCTGGAACTGAGGATGTATATGAGCCGACCTTATGGTACTACCATATACTTTCTTTTCTGGAGGATCAAGAGGGCAGTGCACCAAGCACATGCTGAAGGGTTTCATTATATTTTCCATTAAAGGAAACGCATCATCTGCAACAAAAACATATGGCAATACAGTATCGCATCCTGGAGGAGACTCTTGGGTCGGTATTTTGAGTTCGTTCTTCCTTAATTTTGAAAAAAATAGTGAATCATTAAAAATTCCGGCATCTGAAGCCCGTCCATTTGTACCAATATCCACCATCAGAAATTCGTAATTAGCATTTACAACACCCATTAAAACTATGGAAAAGTATTTTTTGTAGTTGAAATAAAAAGATCCACTTCCAGGGGGTTTTGTAATAGCAATGTGTTTGCCATCTATAGCTCCTACACAATTCGGAAAATTCCACCTATGGTAAAACGCATCAGATTGCTTTTTCCAATCCTCTTCGCTTACTGGCAACTGCAAAAGGTTAAACGAGAACTATATTCAAATTCCTACATAATGTTTTTTGAGTACCTACCACAACATAATCTTTGAGAACTTCAATTATGGCCTCACAAGTTTCGAAAACAATTTTGCCAATGGTTTGCGGCGCAATTGCTGTGAGAAATTTTAAATCCTCAAAACTGTTGCCGCTTGCCAAATACCGCAACGTCAAGGCCAAACGATGACGAGCTGGAATTGCTTTTCTCAACAGAGTATCTTCCTTTTTTATTAGTGGCGCCACTTTTGCTAAAAGTTCTTCAAAAGAATTTTTGCCCATTCGAACATAGTTTTTAAAATCACTTTCAGAAGAAAGTTCTAATTCTTTCAATAATTTTTGCTGCCCTAATTTTTCACGATTTATGTACCACTTCTTACACCATAAGCGTCTTTTTTTTCTTTGAATTCTTTTCTTTCTTTTTATTGCTATCGCAAGCAACAAGATAGCGCAGTATTTGCACATGTTGTCTTATTCGCTTATAACTTTCAAATAAAAAATTGCACAGTTTACTTGTATAATGTGAGTCGCAAGTTTAGTTTACGCAGTGCCAGACTTGAGCACTGAACTTGTGTAGTGTATGGCCGGCTTAAGCAATAAACTCATTTGCATAATTTAAGGAAAGAAGTCCTTTAAAAAACCAGACAGTGTAAAGTTTGCACTACATACTTATTCGTATGCAAAAAATAAAATCCGGATGAGGGTTAAGTTATTTCAAACTTATTCAAATGAAAGTAGGCAAAGTAACTTATCTTTCGCTTTGCCTATGCTTCAGCCAATCTACAAAGCAATTTATTGCAACAATTTCTAAACTCTTACATTTAAATCAAAATAATAAAAAAACAAATTAATAGAGAAAAAACGAAACAAACATTTTATAGAGCAATCGAAGGCGGAAAGATCTATGTATATTAAGTGTTTTAGATAAATTTCTTGTAGAGAAGGAAAAATGGAGAACTCAAAAGAATAGATTGAGGAAATTGATATTATTCCGTGATACACATATAAATAAATATATATACTATATTGTTAGTATTTAAGGTGATAGAAGTACAGTCTTACAACTCTGTTCTACGAATAAGTTATGAAAAATCTGAAAACTTAAACTTACATGGAAAGCAATTATCTGCCACAGAAAGATTCGTTAACAGTACAACAACTGTTTAGGAACATACATTAGGTATGATTCGTTTTTGGTTTTTTTTTTTTTTGATATTTCAATTTAGAGAGGTCAACATAAAAAATCAAATGAAAAAGAAGGAATTTTGACATCAATTAGAATAGTATTAAATTTATTTTATTCGAATTATACAAATTAAATAAAAAAGTTAAATGCTACATATGAAGGTAATATAGTTTCGGATAAACGCTGGTGTTACAGTTGAGAACTCTATCTTTTGTGCCATCTTATAGGGATTTTACAAGGGATTTTCAAGGAACTCGACGAAAATTTGACAAATTATCATGGTCCTGATATCAGGCGTTGTAAAAGGAAATCCATTATTATTGGACATACACCGGATACCGTTATTATCTATATATCTATCTAGGAAAAAAATGGGGATTCAACCCCAAGATCACCCTATGGCTCTACATCACGGTCGTTAGACCCATACTAATGTATGGAGTGATAGTCTGGTGGCCTGCACTGGACAAGACAACATACCACAAACATATCCGAGAAGGTACAAAGATTGGCTTGTATGTGCATTACCGGGGCCCTCAGGTCCACACCAACGGCTGCGCTTAACATGATACTAGACCTTACACCACTCGATATTTTCGGCAAGCAAATGCCACACACACGGCCATAAGACTAAAAGCCAACTCGAAATGGTCGAGTTATGTCACTGGCCACTTCTCCATCCAGCAAAACAGGATAACTATGGCAGAAAACTTGGACCACACAGAACCCACCATAGTCTTGGACAAAAAGTTTACGAAGATATATCCGGACAGATAGAACTGGACTCGCCAAACTCAACCCCGCAGAAAATGCGTGGATTTCTACACTAACGGGTCTAAAACCAAAGACGGGGTGGGCAGTGGAGAATTCTGCAAACAACTTAAGCTGTACAAAGCTCTAAAATTACCAGATCACTGCAGCGTTTTCCAGGCGGAACTGTTGGCAATAAAAGAGGCTTTGTCTTGGCTGAAGTGGAACGTAATATCCACCACAGATATTCGCATTCTCACAGACAGTCAAGCAGCCTTAAAGTCGTTGGAGTCCTATGTGTACACATCAAAATCTAGTCTCTACTGTCGCCGATCTCTTAACGAGATGGCAGAACAGTTTAACATACAGCTTATCTGGGTACCGGGACATAGCGACATAACAGGTAATGAAAAAGCCGACACACTCGCCAAACAAGGAACGACGCTACAATCAATCGTGTTTTGTGAGGGAGTACCCCTTACACTCATTAAACATAATCTTGGCAATCTCGCCAGGGCCGAGACGAACCTGAGATGGACCCAGGGACATACCTGCGTCATCACCAGGTAAATCTGGCCTCGGCTTGACAGTCAACGAACAAGGAGTATAATCTCCCTAAAAAGAACTGACATCTACAAAGTCATCGGTGTCATCACAGGACACTGCCTCATTGGCAGTCATGCACAAAAACTAGGAATAGTTCCGAATGATTTCTGCAGAAGCTGTCAGGACGAGGAGGAGGTCGTATCCATTCCCCACCTTCTTTGTGCCTGTCCAGCTTTTTGCAATATCAGGAAACGTTACCTAGGCTCTTACTTTTTTAACGGTCTGACAGATGTTCAGAAAGTAAGGATTCCTGATCTTCTTAACTTCTTAAGAAGCACACAACGCTGCACAACGGGCCTCCCTGGCCTATGTGCATTCTTCTCAATTCTGGGAAGGCTACGTTCCTACCTACCACCTATCTATTCTACCTTCATACTAATTTGCGATTGGTTGACCTAGTTTTGTTTAAGCACGCGTCAAAGATGGAAATAGAGTCTTCTAAATTTTTCTTCTATAAGGACGAAAACAGCATCCTAGATGTCCGAACCTTTAGAGGAGCCAACATCGACTCGGATCATTACCTTGTTGCAGCCATGGTATCGAGTAAGAACACCAAAATTTAACGTCGGAAAGCTGCAATCGCAGGAGACCGCCAGGAACTTCGCCGATCAAGTCTCCCTCAAGCTCTCTCAAGTCCCGATGCAATCTGCAGAAACCATAGAACAGCAATGGAGTCGTTATCAAAACGCCATTAGAGAGGCCGCCTCAGATGTACTCGGTTTCGAGCCACCACCGTCGAAAAGCCCCTGGTTTGATGATGAGTGCAGACAGGCCCATGTAGAGAAACAGAATGCATACATGGCCACATTGCATCGACGGACGATTGCTGCCCGCGAGCTCTATGAACAGAAAAGGAGGGAGGAGCATGCGCTTCTGAGAAAGAAAAAGAGGGAGCACGAGAAGCGCGAGATCGAGGAGATGGAGTGATGTTACGGCAGGAACGACGTTCGAAAATTTTACCAGAAAGTAAAACGAACATGCCACGGCTATAAAGCCAGAGCAGAAGCCTGCAGGAATGAGCACGGACAATTAGTAGTGGAGTCACAGTCGATGCTGAGATTGTGGAAGGATGATAGTTAAAGTGCCGCCATCAGGCAGAGCGAACCATTCACAATGGACGAAGACGAAGGAGAATCCCGTCCACCCGGCCTAGACGAGGTTAAGATAGCGATATCGAAACTTAAGTCTTATAAAGCTGCTGGAGCAGAACTGATTAAAGCAGCTGGCGATGAGCTAGTTAGGGACATGCACCAACTCATCTGCAAGATATGGTCGGAAGAGCGCATGCCCGATGAATGGAATCTTAGTATCGTTTGTCCGGTTCATAAGAAAGAGACCCCTATGACTGCGCCAATTACAGAGGGATAAGTCTCCTGAACATCGCGTACAAGATCCTCTCTGCCGTACTGTGTAAGTGCCTGGAGCCGTTCGTGGACAATCTGATAGGTTCCTACCAGTGTGGTTTCAGGCCAGGAAAATCCACGATAGACCAAATATTTTCACTACGGCAGATCTTGGAGAAGACCCATGAATTCCAAGTCGAAACGCACCATCTTTTCGTCGACTTTAAAGCCGCGTATGACGAGCTATACAGAACCATGTCATGTTTTAACATACCTACCTGCCAAGCTCGTCAGACTGTGCAGGATGACTATGGAGAACTCTCGCTGCTCCATTAAGTTCGGAGGTGAACTAACCGACCCCTTTGATGTTAAAAAAGGTTTTAGTCAGGGTGACGCACTGTCATGTGATTTCTTTAACGTCATACTTGAAAAGATCGTGCGGGACTCCGCGGCCAATACAAGAGGTACGATTTACTTCAAGTCCACACAATTGCTTGCCTACGCAGATGGCATTGATGTTATTGGACGAACAAAGCGAGACGTCAATGAGGCGTTCGCAAGCATTGAAGCAGAAGCGGCTAAAGTGGGTCTAAGGGTAAATGGGGATAAGACCAAATATATGCTGTCATCCAAGAAAGACGCGCAACACCGACGTCTTGGTCAGATCGTCACCTTCGGTAGACGATTTCGTCTACCTTTGCTCGATAGTGACAAGCAGCAACGACACCAGCGCTGAGATAGAACGCAGAATAACTCTTGCCAACCGCTGCTTCTTCGGGCTCAAGAGGCAATTGAGTAATAGAACCCTCTCTCGAAAAACTAAGGTATACCTCTACAAAACCTTAATCATCATGGTCCTCCTCTACGGCGTTGAGGCTTGGACGTTATCAAAAGCGGATGAAGAGGCTCTTGGGCGTTTCGAGAGGAAACGCCCGTGTAAACGGAGAATGGAGGAGGAGATTCAACCAAGAACTGTACGGGCTGTACAGCGACATTGGCCTGGTTAGACGTCTTCGGATCCAACGTCTAAGATGGCTAGGCCATGTAGAGCGAATGGACATCAACGTTTCGGCCCGAAGAGTCTTCGACTCCAACTCCGAGGGACGACGCAGCAGAGGACGACCGCATTTAAGGTGGAAAGGGACCTCAACCAACTGGGCGTGAGGCACTGGAAGCGGCTGGCCAAAGATCGGGCCGGCTGGAGAGGTTTGTTGGTTGAGGCGCAGGTTCAGACCGGACTGTAGCGCCACCTAAGTAAGTAAGTAAGTGTGGGGAATTAACTTTTAAATTCTAAAACCGTAATTTCACCCAACTTGTCCGAAAAGCTTACGAATTTTGTTTTGGAGTTAAAGTTGTGAAATTTGTGCAACATTGTAAACAAATTGGTTGAAAGGTGCAAAACGTCATATGCGCTCTGCTGTACCCATGGTGTGGAGAGAACCGAAAGATCATGCCACAGATCGTTATTTTTGTCTCACTAACTTACATTACATCGGCTCAAAGTCCAAACATACTGTGCAGTATCCCAATTTACCACCAGCCTTACGGCCTGTCGAACATAGTAAAAAATATCCTATTCCAAAACCACCAGAATCGTGGAGTTTGAACGAAGAACCTGAATGTGCCAGTGCAACTAACGATGATTGCACATTGAATCGACATTGGCCCAGACTTTCAAACACCGGAATGTTCAACAAGGCCACATTCAGTTTCAAACGCTGAACTGAATGATTTGGTTGGGGATTTAAAACTAGCGAAATCACAGTCAGAACTCTTAGGATCCAGATTAAAAGAATGGAATCTCCAAGAAGGTAATGTACATATACATAAGTGACGTCGGAAAACATGAATAAGGACTTGCACATTGTCTTGCTCAAGAGGCGATTTTGGTATACTGCATGTATGTTGAAAACTTATTTGATGCAATAGGACATAAACATGAACCAAGCCATTGGCACCTATATATTGATTCTAGTAAATTTAGCTTAGAAGCAATTTTACTTCACGATGGAAATACATACCCATGTGTACCTATATCTCACGCTGTTCACGCTGGAATCATAAGAGAATATGCGATATCCCCTACAACGTATTCAGTATAAAGACTATAAGTGGTCAATCTGTGGAGACTTAATGGTTATAGTGCTTCTTGTTGGACTGCAGCTGGAGTCACTTAAAGTTCACTTTCTGTATTCTCATTTCGATTTTTTTTCCGAAGAACTGGGTGCAGTGAGCGATGATCCCTGAAAAATCTGCCAAATATCTTGGCATAATACTGGACTCCAAGCCTAACTGGAGAGAAAATATTGATGAAAAAATCAAGGCCCTATTGGCACTATATTCGTGCATAGTAGCCTTTGGGCAGACATGGGGCCTCAGACCGAAATTGGTACATTGGTTATACACTGCGGTGGTAGGACCTATTCTAGTCCATGGTTCGGTGGTCTAGAAAAGAAATGCCATCTTCAAAGGTTCAAAGGGAAGGCTGTCTGGCGGGGACGGGATATATGAAGTCCACACCAACGGCGGCTCTTGAAGCTATGCTGAACGTCCCACCCTTGCACATATGTATACTGCGTAAGCGTCGCAGCCAGAACTGCGCTAAGGCTACAAGAGTCCGGTCTCTGGACAAGGAGTCTTTGCGGTCACGCATCAGTCTTGAATCGATGGGCCATCTCTAGATTCAGAACCGTAACGGACTATGTCACCCGAATCCCTTCCTGTGAGAGGAGATTTTTTATTAGAATTTCCTCCAGGGAGGAATGGACCGGTGATATGGTACGCACGGAAAAAATGGATGTCGGCACAGATGCCGGGGTCTATTTTGAATCCCGGGATATACATCGCTCCTATGGACTTGATTATGGCTGCAGTGTGCAGCTGAGGTCTTCGCAATCAAGCAGGCTGCAGAGAGAATCTCTCAGGAAAAAGGATCAGCACCTACGTATGTCGACAACCAGGCAGCCTTTAAGGCTCTGCCAAACCCGTCAAACTCTGCAGAAGAGGCTAGAAGAGATATCGGATGTAAACGAGGTGATCCTCTGCTGGGTACCAGATCATGTAGATATCTCTGGAAACGAGAGGGCGGACGAGCTAGCTAGGCTAGGATCAGGCCCAAACTTCGGGCAGATCGCAACCGAAGCCAAAACGCCACTCAGTGCGCTCTACAGAGAGACAGAGACGGAGCTATTAATGAAGGCCAATAAGCGACTTGGTCCGTCTATAATAAGAAAAGGACAGAAAATCTGCTGAAGTTCAATCGTGGGAATATTCGACTGGCAGTCGGTACCCTTACTGCTATCTTACCATGCAGCCCAACTAGGCCAGCCCCACAATTACTTCTGTAGAAGCTGCAGGGACCAAGAGGAAATTGAATCCATTCGTCACCGGCTGTGCGAATGCCAGGCGCTAGCCCAAAAAAGGAACGTATTCCTAGGAAGACACTTCCTTTCGGGACTGGAGGAACAGAATAATAGGACTCTTATCCTCGTCTGGATGGTTCAGCTCAAAGAAAAATGTCTAGGTTTCTACGGGTTTAAAATTAATTAGGCACAATGGACTCCACGTAGTCTAGATGAACCTCGTCTTTTCGTCATTAGGGCACCCACTTACTTAACCTAAGCGATGAATGTGGAGAAAGGTTTCATCAGGACGTCGCAACAATGGAAAAGCGATACCAAAACAAATGGAGTCCTACTATGCTTGCTGATTACTGCTGGACGGGTAATAGAGGAAATCTGAAGTCATTTTTTGTTTTCAAGTGTAATATTGCTTAAGAAGCACGATGTTTTGCATGTCACGCAAAAAAAATAGATTTTTGTTGAACAGTGTGTTTTCATTACCGGAAAAGATTATTAAAAGCTTTGAAGTAATTTTAATGAATTTCAAAATGTTGATGTTTTTTATAAATACATAAATACGTGGGCAATATAAAAATATTGACTAACCACACCCCATTCACATCCAGCCATTGACCTTTTCCCCATCACGTTTCAAGTTTAAACACTTGACAAGGTGACAGGGCAACAATCTATTTATTGAGCCCTAATTAGATCAATCGCTTTTAAACCTTGAAGTCATACATGTGGAACTATGGGCAAGGTTGCGACTTGAGGAAATTATTTCCATCCATCCATAAGTACGCATTAGTATGTGTATTCATATAAAAATATGAAAAGCTTGATGAATGACATTGAATTTTCCGAAGACTGTCTTACATCACTATTCCTTAAATCAATGGGCACGTTACGTGAACTCTATTTTCATACCAATCACGATTATACCTATAAATAGATAGACATACAGCAGAAGAGATACAAAGATAGAAACCGAAGAGGTGCAGAATGACGAGTGGTTCAAATGGATTTAATTATACTTCAGACGATTTACGATAAACAATTATTTGATATCTATGCATCACGAGTAATAACACCATTTTTAACGATCACTAATCGATTGTTGTTAGGTGGTTGGTTGACCGGTCGGGTATGTTAGGGATGATAACTTGCCCCTTCAGTGTGAAATGCAAATAAATGAAATCGATTTAACGAAAAAAAAGAAAAAAGTGTTGAAAAGTAAAGGGGGATTCTAGAGATACATAGTTGTTTTCTACCAAACCCGAGAACATATGGCTAAACTGAACAAGAATTAAAAATACTCGATGCTGTATCCTTGGGATTCCTGTAAAACTCACATTAATATGAAAGTTAATCTCCTCCTCAGGGTAAAAGAATTAAATAATAATTAAATTCAAAGAGCACTTTGCAACCAACCTGTAAGCTTTACAATCCATTTTGAGGTAAAGAAATCACCTTTGCCTAACTTTGTTAGGCTCATGGTGAATGAGATGCAGTATTTCTCTATTCTTTCGACTTCTGATAGTGATGATAGTTGTCCACGTTCCACTATTGATTTTATTCCAGTTGCTTCACTCGGCAATCAATCGTATTGTAGTGGATTTAATTCAGCATCTGTTACTCCATCTGGTAGCTGGGCAGAAGCAGTTGTAAATGACGATTGGTTCTATTGGTTCCGAACTGATGCCTTGGCAAATACATTCTATCAAGCTTATTTTGTTTACCCTCGGCACGCCGCATCAGTGGAGCCCAACAAGAGACAATTATAATTTTGCATAATCAAGCAAATCATGCACGAGCTATAAGATGCTACTATACACTGTCTAGTTGCTAAGTAAGATCTTTAATTACAGTCCATTAAACACTAGATGTCACAGAAAATAATGAATATGAATGGAAGAGGAGACTGAGTAACAATTATATCATATTTTGTTGTTTAGTGTTTGTATGTCGAAGCGAGAAGTTACTGTCACTTGAACGCACTGGCAGGATTGTGCTACGATCTGCATATTTTAGGTTAAGAAATTAAGAAAGCTCTTCATACACTTCAATGAATATTTGTATTTGCACTTTTTTTATGGCTTCAGCTATCTATTGGAGCACTCAGATAAAAATACTGGTCCACTGTACTCCAGACAGACATCTTGCATTACTGTTTTTACCCCGTTTTCCGGATGAAAATTAGAAGAAGCTTCAGTGATGTAGAGCTAAGAGATTCGGCACACACCACGTCGGTCCCAAGTGTGCGCCACCATACGCGAGGAAAGGCGGGACAGTCACAGAGAAAATGCTCTGCAGTGTCATCCTCCCTGCAACATGCAGCACAGATAGGCGTCTCACTTATACCAAACACGCAGAGATGCTTAGCAAAACTGTTATGGCCCGTAATGACTCCCACAAGTCTTTTGCAGTCGATTCTCCTTAAAGGCAGGAGCAATGCTGCGGATTTCTTGCAGACATCAGGGCATACGCGCTTTGTCATCCTGCATCCTGGATAATTCCTCCATTTACGATTGTGTGTATTAAACACCCAATCGTTAATGTGAGAATTAACCGTTGACGCAGGTCCTGAGAAGCTCTCCTCTGAACCCATTTTGGCGAGTTCATCAGAGATCTTATTTCTTAGGATCCCAGAGTGACCTGGAACCCATGCAAGCCTTAGTGAATTTAGTCTACCGACTCTGTTCAAGAAGGACTTGAGCTGTCACTGCAGACGCATATGCTTTTCCCCCTCCACCTGTGCATCGCCATTAGGACTGCGTATATCTTTGAGTGGAAGACAGACGCATATTTTCCTAACGAGAAGTGCAGTCGGAT
This sequence comes from Eumerus sabulonum, assembly GCA_951905685.1. Taxonomy (NCBI): domain Eukaryota; kingdom Metazoa; phylum Arthropoda; class Insecta; order Diptera; family Syrphidae; genus Eumerus; species Eumerus sabulonum. The sequence continues at coordinate 44,080,656 of OX645064.1, forward strand.
GTTTTCGCGCTCAAAGAAGACCCCAGCACCGGACACACGCCCAGACCTGGAGCCATCCGTGAAAATGCGAAGACTATCCTCTCCAGGTTCAGTATCCATGGAAAACCGACTGTGAAATTACGGCGTAGTAGGATAACGGGCGTCAATGCGTCAGAGGGCATCTCCGTGAGACAGGGGTCGCAGGACAATTCTTGCGCAAGCACACTGTTATTCCTATACGAGTTGTACCAAAAGCCATTTCTCTTCAGACGAGACATGGCTTTCACAGCACACCCTCTGATAAATATATCAAGAGGTGGGAGATTCATCATAGCATCTAGAGCAGCGTCCGGCGTGCAGCTTAGACAAACCGTTCTTTGAACTTTGGTGAAAGAGGCTACGACGTGTTTGCGTGTTAGTCTGTTCCATCAGACCACCGATGCATATGACATTATAGGTCGAGAGAAGCAGCCTCTGAAAAGGTCAGGATAGTTTTTATCCAGATCAATCCACAGCATTGCAAGGCTGCTACTGCTCTTTTAAGTAGTAGAATTGCATGCAGTAGTACAAATCATCACGTTGTATCCATTCAAGAACCGTGGATGTGGAATAAACGCCTATGTGGTCTTGGTGGTATACGTGATGCAACGATTCTTTATGATGAGCGATCCGAAAGGCCTAGGGTTGGCCTCATCATATCGAACTCATTATCGGCAACCAAACTTCGACACTTCTATGGACAAGATCTGATGGCTGCTAGAGTAAGCTAGAAAACGCACGGAGCAATAGAACACTTCGTCGTTGCGTCTGCCTACTTTCCTTACGACTCGATTACTACCTCCACCACTAAAGAAAGTTTCTGAACTCGTAGAGTTGAAGCCAGAAAGATTGTCGGACCATAAATATATCGAATTCCGATCAGGCTGTGGGATCTCTTCCTTGCAACCTAGACGGAATCCGAGAAAGACGGACTGGGTACGATTTAGAGAGCAGCTTGAGAAATCCACACAGGCCTACCTAAACTTAGAACGAAACAATTGGTAGAGAACGTCGTTCATAACCTGAATAGTGCCATCACCAGTTGTTTTGAACTCGCATGTCCTGTCAGCAAATCTCCCTGCAGGAAATTGATTGCTCAAATCGATATCGGAAGATGACTGGAACAAGTACCGGTCAAAGCAGAAAGAATATAAGAAACTTATTCGTAAATCGAAAAACGATTCTTATAGGACCAAAAGCCATTTCTCTTCAGACGAGACATGGGTATCAGAGCACACCCTCTGATAAATATTTCAAGGGGTGGAAGGTTCATCATAGCATCCAGAGCAGCGCCCGGCGTGCTGGGGAAAGCCTTCGTATAGCTGAGACAAACCATTCTTTGGAGTTTGGTGAAAGAGGCTACGACTTGTTTGTGTGTTAGTCTGTTCCACCAAACAACCGGTGCATATGACAATATAGGTTATATCATTGCCGTGTAGATCCAAAGGATCTTTGCCAGCGATAGACCCCATGTTTTGCCAAAAGCTCCCTTGCATTGCCAGAAAGCTGACACTTCCCACTTCCTAGTGGGAAGTTATTGTAATGGGACCGATTTTGCTAATTCCAAATTTTGACATACATATCTCCTCGTTTCAAGGTCACCAGAATCGAAATCCAAATTTTTTATAGAGATGTGTGTCTGTGTGTGTATGTACGTAGGTGCGTATGTGCGTATGCGCGTATGTACGGATGTGCGTACCGGAATTCTACTCTCGATTATCTCGAGAACCAAAAATGGTATTGACATAAGATTGGGTTCATTCCACGCGTAATTACGCAACTTAGAGCTGAGTAAGTTGTTAGCAACAGCGGCTTAGCCGTTTTTTGTTAGTAATTATATAACTAAAAAATAGGCAAAAAAAAAAATTAAAAATGAACACGCGAGTGAATTCCATATGTCCTATTGCATAAACTGAAAGTTGACTTTTAGTTGAAATGAAGCTAAAAGTTGGACTGACAAGACGTGCGCTTCTGATAGAGGAGGCAATGTCTTTGCAAAGTCTTTGGAAAAGGTAATCCGGTTTTTTTTTATTTTTCCTGAGGTTGAATAGAAAAGTCAGTGTCTTGTACATGTCATGGACATAAGCTAATATATGTGTTCTTCCGCGTAGGTTGTAAACGTATCTTACAGCATGGTTGACTACTACTTTGAATTTGCACTTACTGGAGCTATCAAGAACACAAAATACTGGGTAAGCATACAAAAGAATTGGCAACAGCAGAGTCTTCCTTAGCGTTGCTTTGGTCTTTAAAGAAAGACAGTGTCCTGCTTGCTTTAATGCTTGCAACGTCCCGTAAACCTTAGAAACTGAGATGGTAACGTGCTCTTCTCAAGTTAGCCTTTGATTAAAGATGACTCCGAGGTTTTTACCCGTAGGAAAGTAGGCTAAGGCTAAGCCGCCTACAAAGAGCCGGGGCAGGCGTGCAGTATCTAGCATATATCGTTTAATAACAAAAGCCTGGCTTTTTGTAGCATTTAAAGTAAGCTTGCTATTGAAATTAGAAAGTGCGTTGTTAACTGCTTGAGTACGACCACTAAGGTAGCTGCTAAGTAGTGAAGTCAAAGTTAAAATAATTTTGGAGTTTGGCGAACAATATTTGGTGTGGCACAGTATCAAACGCTTTCTAGAAGTCAAGCAATACCAGAGATGTTACTTAACCTTTATCCATTTCACATCGAAAATCGTGGACTTGATTCAACAATGCCGTGGTACTGCTATGTTGTGGTCTAAAGCCAGACTGATGTGGGGATAATAGGGCACATTTCTTCAGAAAATGATGGATTTGATGGCTCATGAGAGAGCGGTTTTCAAGATTGGAATCATTTTAGATTGTTACCATTCATCCGGATAGATAGACTAGGTTATGATGTTATTAAAGGTGTATGATATTACTGGCAGTATCTCAGAAATAATCAGTTTGAGTAACCTCGGGTGTATACCATCCAGCCAATAACTTCGAGTTCAGATATCCTTTGGAAGAAGAAGGTAAGGCTGGTGCGGTTGCTTCATCTGTCTCCTCAAAAGTGCGCCTTTCGGCGACTCCATTGCAATTTGACATTTAAGTCATTAGGGTCTATCACCATAGGGACAGAGGGTTTCTGCTTTCCGATACCTAATTCCCTTATGTTCTTCCACAGAATTGCGCTACTTAAACCAGGTTTAAACTTGGACCCGAAAAATATCCTTTTGGCAATTCTAACTTCTCTGTCGACGTTGTTTCTGATATGTCTATACTCATTACGGAGTTCGAGTATTTTGTACTTCTTCCACCTTTTACAGGCCCTATCCCTGTCTTTGATAAGCGATTCGTGGGTGAACCATTCGCACTTCCTGTTATTAAGCGTGCGACTTGAGATGGGGATATGGTTATTGAAAGGATTATTAATTCTTGATGTAAAGGACTGATTATGATTTATCCACTTTAAGTGAAGAGCAATAACTCTATACTTGTGTACAATTTAAAGTAATTTAAAAGTGATTTAAGATCTACGTATGTACGGCTCTCGTAGATTTATTTATGCATTTCGCCGCAACAAAATTTAAGTTTACACCATAAATTCTTTTTAAGATGCCCATAAATGTCTCAAAGGCAATTTTCCGATGTTTTACAGTTTTCTTGAACGCATATACTCGCAGGAAAACTACGTCTTCTACTGCATATAGTGCTTTGAAAATCACTTAACTAATACCTAACCCGAGCCCCGATGGATGCATTCAAAATTGGCAAAACACGTTTACTTACGTATTTATAGTGAAACTATGATACATTAGTGCTTTGGTATGATGCCAAAGTCAACAGAACGAACCTGACGTAATTTACGTTTTAATGTGTCATTACTACTAGTCTAGCTTCTCGATAGTCTTGTAAACAAATGGTTTTAATGGCGATGCCAGGAGAGTGGACTCCTCTCTCTCAGATCCCATTAAGAGCTTTGTACGCTAAATGTGTGTTTTTCTGATAAAGAAAAAAAAGTCGGTCGATCCAAAATTAGCTACAGGTCTATATAAAAGTGTTCTTCTTTTGAACACTCAATGTCATCTGTCGTGCGCAAGTAGCCGCGTGCGTGCAATTTACGACCAAGTAGCATCCATAGTTTGGCGGTGAATAAAGCTGAAATGTTACTTTCAAGTTGAATGTTTCTTTTGAACTTTATATACAAAATTGTAAAATAATCAAGAACGTGTGCTCGAGATTCAGTGGAGTGCTTGACCCGAGTCAAATATGCACTCGTAAGTAGAGAGGTGCAAGGGGTTATTTTGCTTTATGGTTTTAGTGAATTTTGGATATTTTTAAGACGCATAGATTAGAACTGCAGCCACATTACAAATCGCATTTTTTTATGGACTCTTTATAACCTGATATTGTAGACCTTGAAGGGTCAACGCTTTCTTTTAATCACCTAAGCCGGTTACTGGCAAGAATACTGTTTTTTTTATAAAGAGGGGCACCACAAGATACAAATTCCATTACTGATCATTGAAAACCGTCACTAGAATAACAAATATTTATTTTTCTTTTTTTAACAATATGCGCGCACCCAATTTTTAGTAACCTTATTATGTCGGCGACACAGTGCGGGCGGAAGGTAGAAAGGAAAAGGAGTAGGGGAGATGCCGATGGACATGGATCTTAAATGCTTGCATGCTGTATTGAGGGGTGGCCGTGGTACAGTGGTAAATATCACCGAATATCGAGCGTGATGTCTGTAATTCAAAGTCTGTCCATAGCCAAGAAATACAATTCCTTTACGGAAAAATTGTGCAACACAGCTGTTGTGATCAAGAGTACTGATGAAGGCATGACATTCATAGTCACTTCAAACTCAAATTCTGTGTGGAACATTTACTGGGAACTACAACCAACGTGAAAATTCAGTCGAGTTCCTCTCGAATCCTATCTAGGACAACCACCCCTGGAGAGTAGTGAACGAACATCTACGACCCAAACCATGTGCACTCCGTCCAGGTTGTGGGACGAACGTCATAAGAATATGACTCTTGAACCTGTGCGAACTATAAAAAAAAATTGAGGGGGGAAGTCCGAATCCTGCAGGGAATTCCAGATTCGTGTGGTTCGGTTAAAGAAAGACTCTCTATATTTAACGGTACATCCGAACGCGGGCTTCAGAGTATATTGGTAGGCATTCCTATAGAGACGTGTGTTGCGGAAGAAATGTTGAAGGGGCGGAATGCAACTGGCTATTTCATCAGAGCATTTTTTGTGGAAGTAACGATAAAACAGGGAGAGGCAGGAAACATTCCTGCAATGTTTCAGTGAGTCTAATGTTTTGGTAATGCTGAGGTCACCTATCGGTTTTATCGCTCGATTTTGTATTCTATCCAGTAGTTTCAATGAGGTTTTGGGAGCACCGGACCAGACATGTGCGTTAAACTCGAGCTTAGGGCGAATGAACGCCCTATAGCTTGTAGCCAGATCTAAGGGTGAGAAATATTTCTTGCATCTGTATAAGAAGCTTAGGCATTTCACAGCGCTGTTGGCGACACTGAATGAAGATTGTGAGCAACACACATACCCAGGATGGAAAGCTTTGAGGTTTCTGAGATGCAAGTGTATAATGGCTACAGGTTAGTTGTATGCTTTAACGACAGGAGGCAGCATTGTGCTTTGGATGCATTCAATTCCACTCTATTCCTTTTACCCCATGCAACGACGCTGTCGATATCGGAATTTAGTTGGCTTAACATACCCAGCCGCTCACTATCTACAGCCAAAGTGCAGGGTCGTAAAGTAGTGAATAGGTCAGCTAAGGTCACCATCGTCAGCAGTGGCAGACAAGAGATCCTTTATAAAAATGGGAAAAAATGTTAGAGACAAATCGCCGCCCTGGGGAACACCAGCATTTAAGAAATGAATGTCAGACTTGAATCCGTCCAAAACAACTTAAATTGAATGATTCGAAAGATAGTTTCAAGTCCAATGAAGAAGAAATTCTTCGATCTCATAAGCATACATTTTTGGCAAAAGAGCAAAAGAGCCTGATGCCAAACTCTATTAAATGCCTTTGAGATTTATGTGCAATGATCTTGCTTTCACCAGAGATTGATTCCACTTTTCCGTGAGACATGCCGTCAAATCACCAGTGGACCGTTGCTACGAGAACTGGACTGCCCGCTATTGATTTTTTTTTTTTTTTTTGTATAGTTCTTATTATGATTGTCGTACAACCTGGGCGGAGTGTAGATGGTTTGGATCGTAGATGTTCGTTTAGTACTCCCTAGGGGTGATTGTCCTAGATAGGGTTCAAGAAGAACTCGACTGAATTTTCACGTTGGTTGTAGTTCCCAGTAAATGTTCCATGCCAGTTTGGTGTTACAATAGCACTGCAAGAAGTTGGAGTCTAGGAGTGTAGAGCTGATTGCAAAATATGTCTAAGGAGCTGACAGCTGGAATGTCATTGTAAGTGAGCATGGGTATAGATGACCAGGTGGAACTTTTAACATGTTTGATGAAGGGCCAAAAAATTTTACTAACTCTCGGACATTGTAGTATTTGTTGCCTTAATTGTCTGTCGTTTGAGTAACATAATCTATATCAGTCCAATGGACGCAAACGAGGAATATATCTTTGAATGAATCACTGAAAAGTGATGCATAGTATACACAGAATTCTTTTCATAACAAGCCGTACTTTGACAAACATCATAGATGAGGATAAAAGATAAAACCGCTGGGTAACGTGTTACGATAGCAATATGCTTTAAAGTAGAACAAGGTAAGTAAGCAAAGGTCCAAGGAAAGCATGCACGATTAATGAATTCTCAGTATTTCCGTAGTGTATTTGATTCGCAAGAAATAAGGGCAACAATAGAGGAAATTGTCTCCTAAACAATGCTCAATGCCGAATCGTTTTATTACCCCAAGTCTTCCTTATTAACGCAGTTTCAGGATAGAGAAATCCACTATCGATAAAATGTTCATACTACGACAAACCTTAAGGACTATCTACCTTTGATAAGCTATATAAAGTCATGTCCAGTTCTGAGCATGGAAAACTGTAGCTGCTGTTTCAATGAAGACGATCGTACGAAAATCTTTGGGCAACACACGAGGCTCGATCTATTTAAAAAGTCGTACAACTGATCGCGTACGCCGATGACATTGACGTCACTGGACTATTGCAGCGAGTCGTCGTTGAGGCGTTCGTGGGCACTCAAGTGTAAGCAGCTAAATTGAGTTTAGCGCCAAATGAGGGTAGATGAGTATATGTGCCAGAGAATGGCACTCTGGCTTCGCAGTTACATGGAACAACGACACCAGTGCGGCGATCAAACGCAGAATAAACGCTGATATTTGCTATCGACAATTGAGTAGTATTGCCCGCTCTCAGCTAACCAGGGTCACTTTATTCAAGAGGGTCCCGGTCATCCTCTATGGCGCAAAGGTTCGGATCTTATCGAAGACAAATGAGAAAGCAAAATGAAGCGTTCGAACTTTACTTTTGTTTGTATTGATGGAAACTGTACGAGGAGATTTAACCACGAACTATACGGGTTGTAGAGTGATATTGACAATACCTAAGTAAAAGCTTTGAATCTAACCCCGAAGGACGAAAGAAAATTTGTTGGCAAAATTCTGTGCAAGTTTTAAGGGCTCATAGCTTAATTCCCAAGTTAACCTTGAGCTATAGGACAATAGAAAGGAATACTATCGACTCGACTGAACTCAAGAAGAATACTCCTCTAATACGAGTATCCTAGTTGTTCAAATTTTGTTTGGCCAAATAAATGGGTTGTCAGGTAATCCTCTCAAGACTGATGTCATTTTCTTCACGAAAAGGAGGACAAATACTGGCTGGTGAATGGCATTCCCATCCCGATATCCAAAGAAGCTACGTACTTGGGAGTCATATTAGATAGCAAGCTCCTTTGGTCAAACCAAGTTGAATCAAACACCACCAAAGCGCTGTCATCTTTTTGCTAAAACATGATCCGAAAATCTCATATGCATCGGTTGTCTGGTGGACAGGCAAACACGTCATAGCTTTTTGAAGCAAACTCCAAAGAACGGTTTATTCCAGCCAGCTTTCTCTAGATGATACGATGAACCTTCCACCACTTCACTTACTCGCATTTATTAGAGTATGTGCACTAAAAACCATGTCCCGTCTTAAGAGAAATGGTTTTTCGTACAACTTGCATTGAAATGACATGGCGCTTACGTGGGAAATATCCTACAACCCGTGTCTCATGGTTATGCCCTCTGTCGCAATGACATCTGTCATTCTATTGCGCTATAACTTCACAGTCGAATCTCCATGGCATCAGAGATGGCTCTGGCTACATACTGAACCTGAAAAGGATTGTCTTTGCATTTTCACAGATTCCTCCAAATCAGGGCTGGGGTCCGGCGCTGATATTTTCTTTGAGTGCGAAAACGACCGACTGCACTTTTCATTAGGGAAATATTCGTCTGTTTTTCAGTTAGAGATATGTACATATATGCAATTCTGACGGCCACGCACTATGATGTGAAGCATAGATGAAAGGGTAAAAATATATGCGTTTGCAGTGACAGCCAAGCGGCACTCAAAGTTGTGTCCAAACCTTTAACCGGCTCCAAGTTAGTGCATGAACTCAAGTCCTTTTTGAACAGAGTCGGTAGACCAAGTTCACTAAGGCTTGTATGGGTTCCAGGTCACTCTGGGATCAGTGAGGCGCCTACCTGTGCTGCATTATGCGAAGGGGACGACACAGTAGAACACTTTCAAAGGCGGGACTTTGCTCGCACAGTAAAGGTAGTTGTCTGTCTGGCAAAACCGTGGACCAGTATTTGCGTCTGAGTGCTCCAACGACACAGTAGAACACTTTCAAAGGCGGGACTTTGCTCGCACACGATGGCGCACCCTTGGGTCTACAAACGGGGAAAATACAGTAAAGGTAGTTGTCTCTCTGGCAAAACAGTAGACCAGTATTTGCGTCTGAGTGCTCCAACATGTAGCAGAAGCCTGCAACAACAAAAAAAGTCAAATAATGAACTATTTCAGATTGGAGATTGCCGATTTCGTCCTTTTGCAACCGTTCTATTTTAGCAGACTATCAAGTTGTTTACCAATGGTAAATACATCAATATGTAGTCACATCAACACATTGTCCAAGCTCCTTAGATAAAATCTCTGAGGACTCCCACTGCGATGTTGGCAATGTGGCCAGACCTGTCACATCCAACTTATATTAAAATTTATTTTAATTTTTTTACGGCACGTGCCATATTGCATCAATCTCTTTTCTGGTATTTAAAACAGGCTTGAGTAAAAATTCATGAAAGGTGTTCGTATGCAACACTATAGAGGGGGCCATTTTGAAAATAAGTTTTGGCCGATATGAAGCACCCACCGCGACCACGGTGCAAAAAGTTAATGGGATTGGTATGCTTGTGGACAACACTCAGGGTGCCCGTCGTCGTACGGTGCGCACAGATCAGAATGTGGCTGCTGTGGCCGAGAGTCTGAGACTCAATTCACGAACATCAACTCGCCATCGATCTCAACAGCTTAACATTTCACGCACTAGCCTGAGAAGATTTCTACACAGAGATCTCGAATTATTCGCTTACAAGGTCCAATTGACTCAGCAATTGAATGCGCGAGTTACGTCCGTACCCTAACACCACACTCTCCCTGCAATCCACACACAATCATTCCCGACATCAGGCAAATACCGCCGCATCTATTTCCGCAGCAGGTAGGGTTAGTTATCTCCGCAACCCAAACGGCGAGAATTCACACACACACACATGCCTAAATGGATACAGGATTATCATCCCGCGGACGACCCTTAATAAAATAATAAACAAAAAATGTAAAACAATAAATGTAATTGCATAGACGACCTAATCAATGTCTAGATCACATCCGCTCTCTGTGTCGTCTATGCAAAGAAAACCAATATAAATAGATCACAAAAAGATCTAAGGAATTGAATTGTAATTCTGTTTTTGGAAAAGAAAGACGTATTCATTTAAAATTTACGAGTCCTTTTTATTTTTTAAACTACCCCAACAACCTAAACATAACTCGCGCGACAATCCGCTTTGTTTTCGCTTCGCAGTTTGGGCCTTAGAGCAGCTTGTATTGGACAACGATATTGGGCGATAAATCATATTTTGTGACTAGGCGCATTTTTATCTCAGTGGATGGTAAAGAACTAGCAAAGGCCTCGTAGGCGTAGCATCTGCCGACGGATGCTGACCCGATAAAAAGCGGGCAAGAGCTTCTGTAGCTGAACACCTTCCAGCTCTGATAGTCAGGTCCTACTTCCACCTCCTCGTGGTACCACCAGGAAATTTCCTTACAAGGAAAATTACTGACGGCAGAGGCCGAATGGCGAGCATCCTGCGCCACCAAACAGGATTAGTGGTTGGGCTACGGTCTAGCAAACCATAACCATAAACCACATATTGGTCAGAAATAAAAAACAGACTCGGATGATCAAATGGAACGGATATATGTTGACGATCCTTTAAAAAAAACAAAAAACAAACAATGACCTTCGGTTCTATACTTGGAATATTAGGTCCCTAAACAGACCACGTTGCGGACGCCCTGGACCGCTATAAAGCGGACATAACCGCCATCCATGAAATGCGATGGAATGGACCGGGTAAAAGGGGGATGAAATACTGCAACATCTACTACGGTGACTGCTATAGGGAGAGAGGACAGAGACTATTTGGATGCGGATTTGTTGTTAGAGGTGGACTAAGGCATAAAGTCCTAAGCTTCCAGTATGTGAGTGAACGCCTTATAACGATCTGCATCAAGGCAAAATTTTGTAACATCAGCCTTATATGTGTCCATGCCCCCACAGAGGACAAGGATGACTCCATCAAAGATGAACGTATGCCAAATGCCCCAGCTATGATACCAAAATCATACTAGGAGATTTTAACGCTAAGTTGGGTAAGAAAGCATATTTGAACGGGTCATCCGCAAACACAGCCTACATGACACCACATGCGATAACGGACGCAGGCTGATCGACCTTGTCACGTGGAGAAATCTTCTTTTACACACGTTTTCCGCACCTCGATATACACAAAGGCACCTGGCGGTCGCCAGATCAATCCACCACGAACCAAATTGTTCACATCACGATTAACGTCAGACACTCCTCCACTATTCTTGATGTTCGTACTTTCCGAGAAGCGAACATCGACTCAGACCACTATCTTATAGTAGCCAAGATACGTCAACGGATAACACGAACACCGCGGAGTAGAGTTAGAACACGAAGCTATAACGTCGGAAAACTAGATACTATCGCCGGAGATCGCCAGTGCCTTCGCCAACCGCATCTTCCTCAAGCTCTCCGATACACCTCAATCCTCCACTCAGTCAGTAGAGCAACAATGGAGCCAGTGCTAACAAGCCCTGAAGAACACAGCAACGGAAGTGCTGGGCCTTAAAGCTCCACCACGACGAAACACCTGATTCAATAACGAGTTAGAAGGATTCATACAGAAAAGGAGGAGGCATACAAAGTCTCACTACACAAGAAAACAAGAGCGGCTCGTGAGCTCTACGAGCTTAAAAGAAGGGAGGAACATAAGCTTCTCAAGACAAAAAAAAAAAGAGGGAGCATGGGAAGCGGGCGATCAAAAACTTAAAGAAGTTCTACTGCAGGCACGACGTTCGAAGATAAAACGAATGTCTCAAGGCTCTAAAGCTCGAACGGAGGCCTGTAAAGATGAGAACGGACACCTAGTAGTAGAATCGCAGTCGATGCTGAGAATTTGGAAAAACCACTTCTGCAGACTGTATAACGGCGACGACAGCCAACATCCGCAGGCAGAATGACCCATTTCTTAATGACTAAAATCGCAGAGAATTCCGTCCCCCTGACCTCGACGAAGTTGAGGTTACCATCTCGAAACTCACGTCGAATAAAGCTGCTGGCTCGCCTGCTGAGCTCTTCAAAGCAGCTGGGGGTGAGCTGTTTAGGAACATGCACCGGTTCATCTCCAAAAGGAAAGCAAACCCAAGGAATGAAGTCTCAGCATTGCTTACCCGATCCACAAAAAAGGAAACCCCTTTGACTACTCCAACTACAGAGGAATAAGTCTGCTTAATGTCGCATACAAGATCTTCGCTGTCGTTTTTTGTGAACGCCTGAAGCTGTTCGTAAATAAGCTGATAGGTCGTTATCAGCGTGGCTTTAGGCCAGGGAAGTCCACCACCGACCAAATCTTCACACTACGGCAGATCCTGGAGAAAACCAATGAATTTCAAGTCGACGCCCACCAATACTAAATATCTGCTGCCATCGAAAAAGGACATTTACCACCACCGACGTCTTGGACAGAACGTGCATATTGCCAGATATAAGTTTGAGGTAGTTAAGGACTTCATATACCTCGGCTCCGCAGTGACCAGGAACAACGACACCAGGTGCGAAATCAAGCGCGGAAATACTCTTGCCAACCGCTGCTTCTTTGGGCTCAAGAGGCAGTTGAGAAGTAGAGCCATCTGTCGTACGACCAAGTTTAACTTATGTAAAACATTTATTATCCCGGTCCTGTTATACGGCGAAGAAACATAGACTTTATCCAAGGCGGTTGAAGAAATCCTTGGTCGTTTCGAGAGAATAAGATTCTGCGTGCGATTTTCGGTCCTATAAACACCCCCCCTCTGTGTTGGCGGAGAAAATCCAATCACGAACTATACGGGTTGTACAGCGACATGAATCTAGTCAGGCGTCTACGGATCCAACGCTGCACCTAAGGTGGCGCGCATAGGTGGAAAGGGACCTCAACCAACTGGGTGTGTGGCACTGGAAAAGACTAGCAAAAGATCGTGCTAGGTGGAGAGGCATGTTGGTTGAGGCCCAGGTTCACCGCGAACTGTAGCGCGCGTTGAGTAAGTAAGTAAGGTTAAGTTAACAAACATGGCTCGGAAAACCCGAAAAGCCAATGCATCCACATAGAGTGACTGTTTGGTGCGGGTTGTGAAGTGGTAGCATCTATGGACCATTTTTCTTTAAAGATGAGGCTGGGAACAACGTTTCGATCAACGGTGGGCGTTACAAAGCCATGTTAAGCGCCTTTTTACTAAAACTAAAGAAATTGATTTGGACGAACTCTGGTTCATGCAGGATGATGCGCCATGACACACAGCCTATGCCACAATCGATCTTTTGCACATCAAATCCCCAAATCGTGTTATCAGCCGTCTTGGCGATGTCAATTGGCCGCCTCGGAGCTGCGTTTTGACCCCTTTGGACTTTTTTTTTGTGGGGAACAGTGAAGGACCGATATAATGCCAATAATCCGGAAACGATTCAAGCACTTAAGGTCAATATCATCCAAACAATCCGTGAGATACAGCCCGAAACCATCAACAAGGACTTGGAAAATTAGGGTGACAGAATGCGCTACTGCGAAGCCAGCCGAGGCAGCCAGTTGAACGACGTTGTATTTAATGGGAATGTTTGTTACTAATAAAAACCATAAGACATGGAAACAATTAGATTTTGTTCATTTTATTGCATTTTGAAAAAGAAGCTTGTATTTGGCCCACCCTGTATTACAAGTGCACTGATGTAGACACAGTGGCGTCAAGATTAGTGTACGTGTAAACATTCATATATCTCACATCAGTTTTGGTTCATTTGGATCTGAAGTAAACGCATTGCATGTTAGGAACATTCTACAATTCATTCCTTTTCATGCACGCAGTCATCGTGTGAGAAAGGAATGATTCATGTGTAAGAACCTTAATCAATACCGGCTCTTTGCTAGCCACGGTCGTCCTTGAAATTTATTCAGCGTGAGACATGATTCCCAATATTGCTATTCACGTCCAATAAGCTCTCAAATAGGCTTCAAGGCCTCCTGTGGCTAGAGATTAAAAAGGCACTTTGCCGGTAATGACTTTAATTGACGCACAGTATATTGTAAAGATGCACAGTGGGTGTCGCATTCGAATTGATTATTTAAGATTTCATAAGCTTAGACGTTTTTTTTTTTATCGAATTCATAGAAGAGTCCTTTCAAAGGGGACACGAGAAACAAAACAAACCCACGAAGTAGCACGGGTATCTCGAAGCATGCAAAAGTGGTTGTCTTCGTCATCTGCGCTCTTTGTTGACCTAAATGGCATTCGCACGAGGTGCTCAACATTCGACCTTCTTTTATGACATTCCTTGCGGGTAGAAATCGATTTAATGTCCCGTTATTATTGTTATGAGAAAAACAAGGTAAATTTTGTAATCGAATATTTGGCAAATCGAGCCAGGATTCAGGACAAGTTCGAGTGGCAGTTGTTCTCGATTCGATAGATGCATGCGAAAAAGATATTGTTTTTGTTTTCTTTTGGTTTTTCTAAATTTTTTGGCACAATTTTGTGTGGAACAAAGTAGAGCACTTGGGTGTGAGAAAATGTTTATCTGCAATGCGGTGTGTTGTAATGCATACGTAACTAGGTAATAGGTATATGAAGGTGGTTAGACACTTTGTCACTTAATTTTCACAATTTGCAAAGAGCAAAGGAAACATAACAAGCACAACAAACACTTTCGATTATATACACTTCCGTGTCCGTGAAAATATCCGAAAAAAAGAAAGACATTAAGTACTAATAGATAATAATAAGGTACATATCTATGTACAAAAATTAAGATTTAAAAAATGGGTATCTTGTAAATAATCTGTCACCCCCGCATAAGTATTTTTAAACACAACTTTTGTTTTATTTTTTCTTTAATTGTATCGCAAAAGGAAAACATGTACGTTCTATAGACAAATTTACATTTTGAATATGCAAATTCGATTTTATTTATTTTTTATGTGAAAAAAGGACATTTTTTTTGCAAATAGACCACGAAATATTGTCAAAGTGTTTAGACTGTTCAAGGTGCGAGAATTGAAAGACGACTGAAGGAATGTATCTGGATTGTGATTTGATGAAAGTAGGATATGAGAAAAAAGCTTTGGGTGAAGGAAAAGTTTTCAAATGGAAGTGCATGTATATTTGGGGGGTTGGTTTGGGTGGACTGTGGGAGAGAAAGTTCAATATAAACACAGAGAGTTGCCCTGTGGCGGGTTTATGATTTACATGTGCGTTTTGAAGATATTTGCTTTATATTCGTTTGACAACAATAGCAGGTGTATGGATGGTTGACATGGGAGCTTTCACTTGTTGTTTTAAATAAGTTCTGTTTGAATTTTCCAACTAAGAATCAATAAGATTTAATAAATCAACGAATTATAATTTAAACAAAATATTGTTATATGGCCCACAAAGTTCGTGATTACTAAAGGGTCCGCCAAATAACTTTTTTTTTTTTTTTTTAAATGCTATAAAAAAAAACTGCTGAATATTTTCTCAAATTTCTTTTTTTTTATTTGAAAGTACAGTCCTTCCGGTTAATAATGGAAAATAATTTAATTCAAATGGCAGCCTCGGCTGGCCATGCAGTAGCCTACACGATCGGTCCAATTTTTAAGCACATTATCGATTGTGTGCAGCTGTATTTCACCAATGGCTTCACAAATATTGTCCTTTAAAGCGTCAATTGTCTCTGGCTTGTCGGCGTAACACTTGTCTTTGACGGCACCCCACAAATAATAGTCCAACGGTGTCAAATCGCAGCTCCGAGGTAGCCAAAACGACATCAGGTCTGCGGCTGATAATGCGATCTTCAAAAACAGGGCGCAAAACATCGAGTGTAGCTTCGGCTGTGTGGCACGTAACGCCGTCCTGTTGAAACCAAATGTTGCCAATATCCTCCTCTTCAATTTTTGTGAACAAAAATTTGTTCAACATACACCGATAACGATCGCCATTGACTGTAACGGCCACTCCTTGCTCATTTTCGAAGAAAAATTGCCCAATTATGACTCTGGACCAAAATCCGTACCAAACAGTGGCTCGTTTTGGGTGCACCGGCCTTTCAATGTATGCGTGCGGGTTTTCTGTGCCCCAAATGCGACAATATTGCTTGTTTACATACCCGCCAAGATCAAAATGAGCTTCATCTGAAAAGATGATTTTTTTGGCAAAATCGGCATCTTCTGTAAGTCGATCGCAGGCCCACTTAGCGAAGCGAAAACGCATTGGATGGTCAGTTGGCTTCAGCTCCTGAACCTATTGGACTTTGTATGGCGTCATACCAAGGTCTTTATGCGAAATTCGTCTCAATGATGTCTCCGAAATGTTCAATTGTTGAGAACGACGGTGAATTGATGTTGATGGCGCTTCACGCACACTTTCTGCCGCAGCAGCAATATTCTCGGGTGTACGCACTGTTTTTGGCTTTTCACGCTTTGGTTTATCGATGAGGATGCCAGTTTCTTTCACTTTTTTTACAAGATAACGAACATACGGGGCTGACGGTGCTTCTCTTCTTCCAAAATCCGTACGCAATTTTCGCACACATTCTGCAACATTACCATGATTTTCAAAGTAATGTCGCAATATTTCCCAGCGTTTTTCAAGCGTATACACAACCATATTCGTTCAGCGGAAGGATAAAACTAATTATCTGTCAAATCAGACATGGGCTAAGTGTTACCATTCACGAAATAAGCACTTTTTGAAAAAAATAAACGTTATATGGCGGAGCCTTTATAACCCTCTATCGCATAAATAGGGGAGAGGGAGCGAGCAAACAGAGAGCAAAGAAGTTGATCGTATTTAAAGTGGCAAGCGCCATCTTCGATCTCTGTCCTTGTGTCCAGTGTGTGAGACTTTAACCCACTAAAACCACCTCCTTCTTCTGGTCCCCGGTCCACCACGGTACCGCCGTAAGCATTTCGTCATGGGGGTGACTTCAGCCGTAACTCTTGTCTTCTCTCCACGCATTTGGGGTGGCCGTGGTGCAGTGGTTAACATCATCGACCGCCGAGCAGAAGGTTTATGGTTCAAATTCGCTTCATAGACAAGAAAAAGTAATTGATGTGCGGACAAAAAGTATGCAACGCAGTTGTGAATGGAAAGTGACCAGACATACTGCTGCAGGCATAGCAGTCACAGTATATGGTCAACCGAAATTCATCCTCTGCGTATGCAATACTAAAGTGCTTGAAGGAATAACTACGGACTATAACCAACACGGAATTTGGTCGGCTCTCGTCCTATCTAGGTCTAGGCCAGCCACCCCTGAGAGTAGTGAACGAACATCAACGACCCCAACCACTGCACTCAGTTCAGGTTGTGTGTGTCAACACATCATAAGAGAATAGAAAAACTCTTGAACCTGCGCGAGTCTCTAAAAAAACAAAAAAAAAATTGCATTTGGCTATGTGTGAAGTCTGGATATGTCCTGATCCTGACGGGCGTTGTTAGTTTGTGTCTGTGCCGTTGAATTCGTTATGTTCGTCCGTGTGTCAAGTGTACGTACTTTGTTATATGTTTACTATCTGCGTATGTCTGCCTGTCTGTTCATTTGCGTCGGTACATTTTGCTGTACAGCTGCGTAGTCGCTCGCTTCCACTCTGTTGGCGTTTTCTTCCCTTACTCTTCTTTCTCGCTCTAGTCTGCCTAACTCCTGGCATATGTCTTTGGCATAAGCGCTCGCTGCGTTCCACTTGCTTTCCGTTTCTAGCATATGGTGTACTAAGTTCTCTGTACTCCTTGTAATGCTTCTCTTTGTAATTGGAAATGTAGGCAGTGGAAGTATACGTGCTCCGCGTCTTCAGGGACATTTCTGCACGTTGGGCACGTGGGGGAGACGACCTTCCTGCACTTGTACAGGTATGACTTGAAGCAACCATGTCCCGTAAGCAGTTGGGTGAGGTAAAAGTTTACTCCACGACGTCTGCGGTTCATCCAAGCCTCTATGCTCGGGATAAGGCGATAAGTCCAACGGCCCTTAGTTGAGAGGTTCCAGCGTTGTTGCCACTCAGCTAGGCTTCTACTTCTTCCTCTTGTGTTTGCTTCAGCATGGGTTAGCCGTTCCTCCTGTCTATTCGCTACAAACTTTTCCTGCAGTTCTTTCGCGAGTATATCAGTAGGTAACATACCTGCTATGACGCAGGCCGCGTGTTCTGAGGTTGTGCGATAAGCGCTGCTTACTCTTAGCGCAAATAATCGGTTTACTGCTGAAATCCTTCTTTTGTATGAAGTCACCTTCATAGCTCCGGCCCAAACTGGCGATGCATAAAGCACTGCAGATGTGACTACATTGGCTAAAAGTAGTCTACGGCTGTATCTTGGCCCCTCTAAATTCGGCATGATCCGCGCAATGGAGATACTCACACTAGAGGATTTGTTGCTTACATACTCCAGGTGTTCTTTAAATGTAAGTCTTGAGTCTATCATAACGCCAAGATACTTGATAGCTGGCTTAGATGTTATTTCATGCCCACTCACTGTGAGCGTGACCGTCTCTCGTTTCTTTCTACTGGTGACGAGAACCGCTTCGGTTTTTTGTTCAGCTAGCGTAAGGCCGACTGACGTTAGCCACTATCGAACAGTCAAAATGGCTTCGTTCCTGAAATTTGAACAACTTCTTCCAGTAATTTTGCAGTGACCACTATTGCGATACCGTCCGCAAATCCGACAATTTTAGCCTCAGCTGGTATTTCAAGTCGGAGTACGCCGTCGTACATCAGGTTCGACAGTATCGGACCAAGAACTGAGCCCTGGGGGACTCCCCCACTTACTGAATATTCCTTCACACCATCGTCTGTTTCATAAAGCAACACCCTATGCTGGAAGTAGTTTCTTAAAATTCCACTGATGTAAGCTGGTACCCTCATATTTCGGAGTGCTTCAAGTATATGTTTCCAACTCGCCGTGTTGAACGCGTTTTTAACGTCCAGTGTTATGACGCAACAGTACTTCTTGGCGCCTCTCCTCCATCGTCTTCCTTCTATGGCCCTCTTCGCAGTGTCGACTACTTCCCTAATGGCATCCACCGTCGAGCGTGCTTTCCGGAAGCCATACTGGCGTACTGATAGTCCGCCTGCTTCATCAGTCGCAGCTTCCAATCTGTTGCTGATGATGCGCTCCAGAATTTTTCCGGCCGTGTCCAACATACAAAGCTGACGGTAAGCGTGCGGTAAGCTGACGATCGATCTCTGTCCCTCCTTCAACCAATTTGACACACAGCCTCCTCGAGGCCTGCCTTGTTCCTGGGACAAGAGGAACCAGGTTAGGGGTTGTGCTTAGGAGTAACATTACGGAAAAAATACATTGTTTTTTAATTTCCCAGTGGGAAGTTATTGTAATGGGACTGATTTTGCGAATTCCAAATTTTGACATTACTCCAGGTTTCAAGGTCACCAGAATCCAAATCCAAGGGTTTTATAGAGATATCTGTGTGTGGATGTACGTATGTGCGTGCGGAATTTTATTTTCGCACGTTCTCGATTATCTTGAGAACCACAGTTGATATTGACATAGGACCATGTTCATTCCACGCGTAATTACGCAACTTAGAACTGATGTAGTTTTGAAATAACTAAAAATAGGCAAAAAAATTTAAAACACGCGGTGTTCCTAAATGGTTCCCCATCTAAGTACTGGCCGCGTACGACGTTGGTTGATTGCGGTGATCAGACGAAAACCGATACATATCCCATTATTCCTCTATAAGAACCGTACTGCAGCTAACAAAAAGAGCTGGTGACCTTGAAACCCCTAAACAAATCCACACAAATTGTAGCTAATAACCATCTAGATCCGTTAGCTTTTAAAGAGAAAAAAAAGCATGATAATCGGTCCATTCGTTAAGGATCTACGATGCCACCGACAGACACACAGACACTTCAAAATTATAACACCCCTCTTTTTGCTTTGGGGGTTAAAAATGAAAAAAAAAAATAGAAATTAAATGGATGTTTTAATTTTTCCCACTGGGAAGTAGATCGTGTGGCCTTGCGGGTCGCACCTAGACCACTTTTTTTTATGGTTTGACAGGTTCAAAAGTCATACCCTAGCTGTTTTGACAAACCGAAGTAGCAGCGGTTGCCAAAGGCAATTCTATGCCGGATCTCCACTGTGGTGTCGTTTGTGGAGCTTACCTTTGCCCCGAGGTAGACAAACTCCTTAACCACACCCACCTTCCGGGCAGTAATGCCTCGGCTATGACACTTCCTCAGCCGAGAGCATTCTACTACGAGCGGACTCGAAACTTGGTCACAACAACAATTCTTTGGGCCTAAAAAAGCTTTGAACCATACAAAACTCCAGGACCGGATGGGATCATCCTTCTCTGGCTTGTAGTCATCTTTGAAAGCTGCCTCTCCTTATCCTATATCCCAAGCAAGTGGAAGGTAACTAAAGTCTATCAGCCTTATTGTGAACAAAATTCCCCCCAAACTTTTTCTCTCATGGGGAAACCCGGTATTGTGAACAATGTTCGAAAGGAAAAGGAAAAAGTTCTCCCTATTGCGAATAAGTTTCCGATGGAAATTCTAACGACATTTCCCTCGAACGTATGTTACTTTGAATTTTGGCAAAAATAATTATGTATGTACATTTATAGGTCGAATGCAACAAATAAAAGACAAAGTGAAGCAATAGTAAGTTGGATGGAGAAAAATCCAGATATTGCCAACGGCTTCACTAGACGCAAACCTGCGGAATATGTATGACACTTAAGCCAAGATTTATATAAAGCACAGAGTTATTTACGAGCAAAACATTTAAGCTGAAGAATCCCTAGTTAAAGGATTCCCTGAAGGGGATCCTAAAAAAATAGCGAACGGAGAAGCAGGGCTCCTTCCCAACCATTCGGCTTACTAACTTTACTCAATGCAAACAACCTCGCGTTTTTTGGAATAGGTATTTATTGATCGCAAGCGTTCTGATCCACCGCTTCCTTAGAACTAACTTATCGGCTAACCTGCTATTCGTAGGTAAAACCATCGCTCACGCCGAAACAGCAACGTATACTTTTTCGTGGGAACACACGCATCCGCTCGGTGCAAGTTCCCTAGCTGGTCGCAACGCGTGCATCCGATTTCATCAGCCAAGGCGAACATGATCTCGGTGCACTTGTGTCAGTGTATTTCGTGTGGGAACAGGCGGGATGATGGGAACCGTGCAAAATGATAACACAGTGAATCCCATTCGCTATGCTGTTTCGACCTTGCCTTTGACTTCGGCCGACGGTGTTAACTCCCTTTCTGTTATGGAAACAATGTTTATTCCTTGGAGGGGAATTCAGTGACAACACGTGTGTCCCATCTACACATCCTAATACACCAGGAATACCAAACTTTTCGAAAAAACTCAGTTTTGTAGTTCTTGTCTGTTCATGTGTCGTATTCATTTTTATCCATATTGGACACAGCTTATCTTCGAATATTCTTAGCACCCAAGTACTAATGAAAGCGACGACTGACCTAAGCTTATATCGTGCTCTTTTCCAATTCCTTTTTGGTAACCTCCTTCCGCAAAAAAACGCAAGCACGACGTCAACTTTACTATAGTTGGGATTGCGAACACCTTTTTTGATGGGGCCAAGGATTCCCTTAAAATATCCAATAGATATTTTAAAAACGGGTTTGTTTACCCTAAAGTACTGCTGGAATCTAACCAAATACCATAAAACGTAGCACTTTTAAACACATTTTGCGAAAACTAAATAATTTACATGGTTGATGGTAATTCCAAAGGATTCGATTTATCTCTTTAATTTTCTTTGTATTGAACATAACTCACTATTTTGTGTTTCTTCTACCTCTGCCATTAATACCATAACACAAGACTTAAACATTTTTGTTAATAGTTCCTTGCTTTCCTATAAATATTGTTACGAATTTATTCAATCCCCACACCAAATAGGGTTCGCACCACTGGATTGCGATAAACTACAATTTTCTACGTTTTCCCAATTAAAAACACACACACACTTTTATTTCTTTCACCACAGATCAATTATCTGTGTAGCTTCACCACTTTTATTTATTATCCAATACAATCCACTTTAAACTTTATTACACAGTACAATCCACTTTAAACTTTATTACACAATACACAAACCTTATTGAAAGCTTTTCTTTTCACCTTGGTTGATCACCGACTTGTCACACGCTGTTTTATACCACAAACTGAATGAATGTCAAGGGCGAGTGTTCGCGCTTATATAGCTCTCGGTCCACCGTCTCGAACGTTCGCCGTTGGAAGTTCCCCATCGGAAATCTCTAGAACGCTCTGACAATTCCATTGGAAGTTGACATCATTCCAATTCCCCGCTTCCAGAGAGTTTTCGAACTTAACGGTCCGCTTGCATCTCCGCAACACTGCCCTCCTCCTAAACTTGTTCGTCCTCGAACAAGCGATTGGACCCTTCTCCGTAATACGGTGCTAACCTCTCTACGTGGACAATTTTATACTTCGCCCGTCTGTTTCCCATCTGCTGTATCCGGTATACCACGTCATTGAGTTTCTTGATGACCTCATATGGTCCGTCCCAGGCTGATTGCAATTTGGGGCACAAGCCTTTTTTCCGTTGTGGGTTGTACAGCAATACCAATTGTCCGGTCTCGAATCCAGAAGTGTTCGCCCTCAAGTCGTATCGCGCCTTCATTTTATCGCTGACCAAATTCAGTCGCTCCCGGATGAACTGGTGGATAGAGTTCAGCTGTTCTTTCTTTTCGGTTACGAAGTCTTCCCTGCCGCTAGTTGTCGGTAGTACCACGCCGAACTTCAAGTCCGATGGAAGTCGGAGATCAGTTCCAAAAATGGCTTCGGCGGGTGTTGTTGCCGTTGAATTGTGCTGTGCCGAACGGTATGCCATTAAGAAAAGGGGAAGATGTTCATCCCAGTCCTTCTGATCTCCGACGACGACTTTTCTCAGGTATTCCTCCATCGTCCGGTTGAACCTTTCAACCATGCCATCAGATTGTGGATGTAATGGTGTTGTCCGCGTCTTTCTGATACCTAGCATGTCACAGAGTTCTTTGAACACCGTCGACTCGAAGTTCCTTCCTTGGTCTGAGTGCAGTTCCATTGGTACTCCATAACGCGAAACCCAGTTATTCACGAATGCATCCGAAATGGTTTTGGCTTCCTGGTTCGGGATGCAAAACACCTCAGGCCACTTGCTGAAGTAATCGATCACCACTAGTGCGTACTTGTTTCCAGCGTTGCTCGTTGGGAATGGGCCTGCAATGTCCATTGCGATACGTTCGAACGGTGCTCCAACATTGTACTGCTGCATATTTCCTCGAGTTTTCCTAACTGGACCCTTTGCCTTCGCACACTGTTCACACCTGCGAATGAAACGCGTAACCGACTCATGGCATCCTACCCAGTAGAAACGTAGAAACGTCTCTTGATCTTTTCTACAGTCTTGTTAACACCAAGATGACCCCCGCTTGGTCCCTCGTGGTATTCTCGGATGACCTCGTCGATTTGCCCTTTTGGAATTACCAGCAGATCGTTTACAATGTTCCCGTCCTCACTCTCCCAACTGCGGTAGAGGCAACCGTTCTTCAACTTCAAACTCTGCCATTGAGCCCAGTAAGCTTTCACGATTGGGCTTTCACTGGATATTTGCTGCCAACTTGGTCGAAAACCTCGTTCTTGGTAGTCGATGATGACTGCCAGATCGGCATCTTCTCGCTGCTTCCTTCCGACCTTCTCGACAGTCCAGGAATCATCTGGCAGCACCTGGAAACAACGGATGTCGGTGACCTGTTCCTTGGTCTCGGCGCGTGAACAATGTTTGCATTCAACATCGCAAGGTCGCCTCGATAATGCATCCGCATTTCCATGACTGCTTCCCTTCCGGTATTCGCGTGCTCTCGCTTGTTCTCCTATTCGCGAATCAAACCTCGAACGCCTTCTTCTCAGATGACAATTTCTCGCCATGTGCCCCTGCTCGTTGCAGATGTAGCATCTACCTGGGAACGGGCAGCTCCTACTCACCGTTGTTTCTCTGGAACTACGCCACAATTCGCTGGAGGAACGGTTTCTCCGCAGACGGCAGTTTCTCGCAATGTGCCCCTGCTGGTCGCAGATGTAGCATCTACCCGGGAATGAACCACTCCTACTCGCCGTTGTTGTTCTGGAACTATCCTGGTCTTGAGATATGCGCCGTAATTTGATGGAAGGTCGGCATATCAAGAGCGATGTTTCACATGCGAGAGCGCTGGCAACTGTCTCCTTGAAAGATGTCTTCGGCAGGAGAATCAGGCTTCGTTGCGTATCGGGATCCCTTAGCCCTTGGATGAAGGAATCCGTTTTTAGTTTTTCCACCACATCAACTGGGACATCCGCATAGGCAAGATGGGATAGCCTCTCGATGTCGGCAGCATACTGTTGGATGGTCTCGTTTCCACGCTGCTTCCGCCCTTTAAGTTCCAGCTTGTGCATCTCCTGCATGTGCTCACTGCCGTATCTTCGATGGAGAGCATCCCATATGGCTGTGTAGTTCCTTCTCTGGGTCTCCGGGATGGTCTGTAAAACACCAGCTGCTTCGCCTTTAAGCGAAATTACTAGAGCGGCCACACGATCTTCTTCTCCCCACTGATTCCGTTCCGCTGTTGTCTCGAACTGGAGCTTAAAGATGTTAAAAGCGCTCGTGCCATCGTAGTTGGGAGCTGTGAATTTCGATGCTGTAGTCGGTACAACGATTCCTTGATGTTGGACGTTCTGGACAGTTTTCTCGAGTTCCAGAACCTTCTTGTCGAACCGCGTTTCCAGTGTCTCGATTATCTTTTCTTGATTATTTTCGAGATCTAGAACCTTCTTGTCGAACCTTGACTCCAGTGACTCGATTCTCTTTTCTTGATTATTCTCGAGATCTAGAACCTTCTTGTCGAATCTCGATTCTAGTGTCTCGATTCTCTCTTCGACGTCCTGGAATCGATCGTTGACTGTCTGCTGGATGTTTCTTAGACTTTCTCGATTGTTCTCCAGCATCCCTTCTAACGTCTCCAGCTTCTGGCCCAAGGAGGTCGAATTTTCCTCCAACTTTTGATGTACGGTCGCCTCCAGTTTCTGGCTTATGGAAGTGGAATTTTCCTCCAACTTTCTACTTACAGCTGCGGAATTTTCCTCCAGTTTTTGACTCATGGCATTAAGAGCCGCGAGAATGTGCTGCATGTCGAACGCTGGCTCAGTAGATGTCGACGGCTTCTCCACCCCGAATTCATAACTCTCCCAGTCGAAACCTTCTTCCTGCAACGCTGATCGCAGTCTCTCCACCAGGTTGGCTTTACTTCCCACTGTGGATAATTCCCGAGCATCCAGCTCTCTTTTCAGTTGTTCAATTGTCAACTTTTCCAATTTTACCATTTTCTCACTTTTGCAATGATTCACTTCACAACTCAAATAAAGTTTCACTCGTTTACTCGCAATCCCACTTCTGACACCAAATGTTACGAATTTATTCAATCCCCACACCAAATAGGGTTCGCACCACTGGATTGCGATAAACTACAATTTTCTACGTTTTCCCAATTAAAAACACACACACACTTTTATTTCTTTCACCACAGATCAATTATCTGTGTAGCTTCACCACTTTTATTTATTATCCAATACAATCCACTTTAAACTTTATTACACAGTACAATCCACTTTAAACTTTATTACACAATACACAAACCTTATTGAAAGCTTTTCTTTTCACCTTGGTTGATCACCGACTTGTCACACGCTGTTTTATACCACAAACTGAATGAATGTCAAGGGCGAGTGTTCGCGCTTATATAGCTCTCGGTCCACCGTCTCGAACGTTCGCCGTTGGAAGTTCCCCATCGGAAATCTCTAGAACGCTCTGACAATTCCATTGGAAGTTGACATCATTCCAATTCCCCGCTTCCAGAGAGTTTTCGAACTTAACGGTCCGCTTGCATCTCCGCAACAATATACACTGATTTCTAACACATGACAGCCGTTAAAATTTTCGAATTGAATTTCGAATTCAGTTTGGGGAAAAAAATTCCGATGGAAATTGACAATAGGAGGAACTTTTTCCCTGGAAGGAAAAAAAATGGGGAAACAAAAAGTTCCCTCGGAATTCATGATAAGGCTGATTTTCATACCCAAAGCAGGGAAAAGCTCCCACGTGTATGCAAATGACTTGAGGCCTATTAGCCTTACTTCCTTTCTGCCAAAAACTTTAGAGAAGATTTTAGATGCACACATTCGACACAGCGACAACTTAGTAAGGCTGTCGGAGAACCAACAGGCCTACAACAAAGGCAGACCGGTGGAAACAGCACTCCAATCACTAGTTAGTACCACAGGAAGGTCATTGGAACACAAGGAATATACCCTTCTGACTTTCTCGATATTGTGGGCGTCTTTAATAATATTGAGTCATTCTATTCGCGTATTGTAGCGCCCTAGGGCGATTTCTGCATAGACTTGTTCACCTCTCAACGGTTGTTGTAAAGGTTATCCGGAGGGCGTAGCGAGAATGCTGTATGTCAACTTGACCCGGGCATTGAGAAGGGATCGTTGCTGGCATCTCGCCAGGTTGAGAGCAATCAACAACTTTACCCTCCGTGGGTATGGGACTTGGACCTATATGCGCCATCTTAGATTAGATCGACCTCTGCTGCATCGTCTCTCGGGGTTGGACTCGAAGACTCTTTAGGCCGGAGCTCTGTTATCCATTCGCTCTATAAGGCCTCGTCACCTTAGACGTTGGATCCCTAGACGTCGTACTAGGCTGATGTCGCGGTACAGCCCGTACAGTTCGTCGTTGTATTTTCTCCTCCACTCACCGTTTATACAGACGGGACCATAGATTTAGAGAGGGCTCTACTTCTCAATTGCCTCATGAGCCCAAAGAAGCAACGGTGGGCACAAGTAATGCTGCGTTTAATCTCAGCGCTGGTGTTTTTGTCGCTGGACACTAGTGACCACTTCGAATCTGTAGCTGCCAATTGTGACGTTCTGCCCTTTTTTGGTCTTACCCCCGTTAGCCGAAATACCCATTTAAGCCGCTTCTGCTTCAATGCTTAACGCTTCATCGACGTACCGCTGTGTTCGTACCGCTTCCTTCTAGCACGATGTTGAAAACATTACATGACAGTGCGTCACCTTGTCTAAATCCTTTTTTAACATCAAAGGTCTCGGTTGATTCGCTACCGACCTTAATGGAGCAGCGGGAATTCTCCCTTGTCATCCTGCATAATCTGACGAGTTTGGCAAGGATGTTAAAACTAGACGTGGTTCCGTATAGCTCGTCTCTATGCACATGGCAGTGCATATGACAGTACTATGAAATCGACAAAAAGATGATGGGTGTCGATTTGGTATTCTTGGGTCTACTGCCGCAGTGTGAAACCACACTGATAAGAACCTATCAGATTATCCACAAATGGTTTCAGGCGTTCACACAATACGGCAGAGATGATCTTATATGCGATGTTAAGGAGACTTATTCCCCTATAGTTGGCGCAGTTATGTGGGGTCTCCTTCCTTATGGGCCGGGCAAACGATGCTGAGATTCCATTCGTCGAGCATGCTTTCCTCCGACCATACGAGCTCATCTCCAGCCGCCTTAAGAAGCTCAGCAGACAGGCCGTATGCGCCCGCGGCTTTATTAGACGAAGTCAAAATAGCGATATCAAGACTTAGTCTAGGTCGGGTGGACTGAATTCTGTTTCATTGTCGTCCATTACGAATGGCTCGTTCTGCCTGACAGCGGTATCTTGTCTATCATCGCCGTTATACAGTCTGCAGAAGTGGTCTTTCCAAATCCTCAGCATCGACTGCGACTCTACTACCAGTTCACCTATTTCATACCTGCAGGCCGCCTCTTACCTTATTGTAAAACTTACGGACGTCATTCCTGCGGAAGCGTCTCTCCATCTCCTCGATCTCACGCTTTCCGTGCTCTCTCTTCTTTCTTCTGAAAAGCGTGTGTCTCTCTTCTCTTCTGCTCATAGATTTCGGGAGCAGCTCTCGTCAGCATGGCTTTATATGCCTCTTGTTTTGCTGCATGGGCTTGTTCGCATTGTTCATCGAACCAGGGGTTTCTAGGTGGTGGCGGTTTGAAACCCAGCACTTCTGAGGCAGCGTCTCTGACGGCGCTCTGGCAATGCGCCCATTCCTGCTCTGTTGTTTGTGCTGCTGTGGGCGGATTTTGAGAGAGCTTGGAGGAGACACGATCGGCAAAGATTCTGACGTCTTTCCGACGTCAAACTTACGTTGTTCTTCCCGACTCCTAAGCATTCTTGATATCCTCATTCGTACTTTGGCTACAACAAGGTAGTGGTCCGAGTCGATGTTGGCCCCTCGGTAGGTTCGTACGTCGAGAATACAGGAGGAGTGTCTGGCGTCGATCGCAATGTGATCAATCTGGTTGGTGATCGATTGATCAAAAGACCGCCAGGTACCCTTGAGGATTTTGAGATAGGGGAATCACGTGCTTGCTACAAGGAGGTTACGCCCCGCTAGGAAATCGATTAGCCTTAGTCCGTTGTCGGATGTGGTGTTATGGAGGCTATGCTTTCCTATGATCGACTCAAATATGTCCTCTTTGCCCAGTTTTGCATTAAATTCTCCTAGGACTATTTTTGTGTCGTAGCTGGGGCATTGGGCATATGTTCTGTCTATGAGATCGTAGAATTCTTCTTTGAGTCGATCGTCCTTTTCTTCCGTTGGGGCGTGAGCTATTAAGCTAATGTTTCCAAATTTAGCTTTGATGCGGATTGTTATGAGGCGTTCGCTTATGTCTCGGAAGCTTATGACTTTTTGTCGGAATCTTCCTCGAATAACCGCACCCGAACAGGCGCTGTTTGTTCCCCTTGTAGCAGTTCCCGTAGTAGATGTCGCAGTTTTTCATCCGTTTTTTGCCTGGTCCATCTCATCGCACTTCTTGGAGTGCGGTTATATCTGCTTTATAGCAGTTGAGGGTTTGCTCCAATTGATCGCCTGCACCCGGTCTGTTAAAGGACCTCACATTTCAGGTGCAGACTCTCAAGTCCGTTAGTCGTTTGCAGGGGTCGTCAGCTTTGTATCCGTCCGTATCCGAGGCTTGTTGTTGTTTCGGAACAAGTAGATGTTTACGTGATAGGGATGTTACCCCTAAGCACAACCCCCAACCTGGAGGGCCAGGTTCCTCTTTCTCCAGGAACAAGGGGTTGGGTCGCTGCACACATTGGTTCACTACCTGGCGGGTGCCAGAGTAGCTATCCAGGGGGGGCCACGCGGAGGCTGTGTGTCAACTTGGATTGAGCAGGGACAGAGATCGAAGCTGGCGTTTGCCATGTTAAACGCGATCAACTTCTTTGCTCTGTTTGCTCGCTCCCTCCACCCTACTCCACAGGTGTTAGTAAAGAAAAATTGGTACACACTGTATCACGAGCGTCTTGGCAGCACTCTTGTTCCATTTGACGTTTTAAGCGTTTCTGATAAGAAAGTTTTTCTTCTACACGTTTTCGTGCAACATTCTTTCTGCGCTCGTTGTTTATTGTTTTCAAATATGAATATTCGTGCCATATGGATGATATAACAATGCAAAAACCGTTTGCATGCAAAGCGACTGGTTGCGAGATGAGTTTCACCAACGAAGATCGCCTAACGATGCATGAGAAGAAGCACGAAATGATCCTGAATCTGGGTCTTGGTCAGAAGTCGGCCAGCATTTTTGTAGGTAAGTAAAAACTGTGTGTTATGGTTGCCGTTCAAACATAACATTGTTTTGTGCAACCCTTAAGCGGATCAGACACCAACACCCACTCGCCTGATTAAAAACTGCGAAGAAGTCGGTTTATTCGACGATCTCCAGCATGTGAATCCATTTGATGAAACCTTTCGACGAGCTGTCGAACAGAAGAACCATTCCACTCGAACGTCCGAACTACAAAATGAAATCAACTCCAATTCCCATGATTCGTTACATACGCCCCAAGTGTTTCCGGCCATCGAGAATCCAGAAAGTGGAATATCATGTCAGCGATCGCCTGTCAGCTCCACGAAAATACAATCACCACCAGTTAGTCTGCCAAGTGATGCAATAGTATTAGAACCTGCAAAAGTCCAGAAAGCATTGCCCATGATTCTTCCCAAACAGCCTGTGAAACTCCAGACGCAAAGCAATACAATACAGCTCATTCAGCCGCAGGTGATTACGTTGAATTTTCCCTCGCCCGTGATAAATACAATTCCAGTACAAACGGTCAAACCGTTCATTCTGCCCAAAACACACACGGTTGAGTCCAGTGCAAACGTGACACCGACATCGGCTCTGCCAATCAAGGAGCGCCTCAAGGCGATACTGAATTCAAATTCAAAAGCGAAACAAATGCTGTCGGAAAACCAATTTGCTCTATCGCCGAGGCAAAAGAAAGACAAAACCAAACAGTCATTCGACGATGATTGTATGGAGAGGAGACGAGCTGCTGCTCTGAGGTATCGTAACAAAATCAAGAAAGAACACATTGATCTGAAGAAAAAGAACGCCGATTTGGCGGCAGAAAACATTCAGCTGAAGGAAACCATTAAGAAACTGAGACTTGACCTTTCGAGATATCAAAATTGCTCAACAACGACGGGTAAAATGTTATTTTCTTTATTGAGTTTCCCTTTTGCAAACTATCCTCTTTCAGACGCAACGTGTCACGTCACAAATCCGCCAATAATCGGCGGTGTTCCGGAGATACAAATTCCACCTTCGACAGTTCGGCTGGTGATGAACATACCGAAACTCGTCATCCAGCCATCCGGCTCTGTGATAAGAGATCCAGTCACATTTACAGTAGAAAAAAACTGATCGACAGTCAACTGTCTTAAGTAATGTATCTGTTCTGTGTTGGAGATATAAATTGTATAATTGTTTTTACGAATTTTCCCCATTTCTTTTTGCTACGAAAACACCCCTTGATACTGCCCCTTTGAGGCTTAATTTATTTAGTAAACAATAAGCTTTCACTAGCTTAATAGGAAAAACATATTAAAGAGCTAAACAAGAAACGATACATTGTTATTGACTAATGTTCAACATTGATACATCAGCACTAGAATCGCCAACGTGATACGAGCCGTCTAATGCGTCCATATCGTCCTCGCACATCATCTTCATTCGTTGCTTGTAACTGGTGACGGGAAAGAGATTAGCTTGTGTCTAATGCAAAGAGCTGTGTGCACTTACATTTGACTATCGGGATTGTTCTCCTGGTTCCGGCATTTATCTAATTTCTTTTCGATTAGTTTCACTCGATCCTTTGGCGGTACTTCGATCGTCTTTACCATGTAACGAATTTCTACAAATAAGCATTATCAGATGTGAACTCATTGTGATTAGGTTGAGGCCTTACTTCGAACAGCTTCGATCAGTATGGGAAGCTTATCTCTAGCTGAGTGAAAGAGGCTTTCGGTTACATAGCTGTCGAGATTCTCTTGTTCCTTACTGGCTGCATGTAAAACAGCTGCCAAGGCGATTTGAGAAGGCGCATACAATAGGCAGGCATCGGTGAGGAATGTTTTCTCAATGAATTCATCGATTCCGCCCCGAAGACGTTCCGGGTTATTCATCGAGCAACGAGTCTATACACAGGGAACAATGTATAATATGAAATTGAACATTCGATTTGCCGCGTATATTTACTTTAATATCGATGAGGAAACCTTCTATGGGCCGATACGGATTGTGTATGGTAAGGTAGTAATCAAGTTGCTGCATGAGCAGTAATTCGTTGGATAGGATAATATCCATAGCTTTGACGCGATCGCCTTTGATGTTCCCCACAAACTGTCCGATCGAGACATTAAACTCTTCCACTTTACACGACAGATATACACATGTGGCTCTACAATGATCACATAGTTAATACGTACGTACTTGTTGCATTGATAGAATGTCGCTGATGACTTACAAAATCTCTTTTGGATGGAAGTCCATGGGTGAATTTTTGAGGTAAAATCGTTTGAAGTAATGAAATGCCGTCCCCACAATGCATTTGGGCATGGGTGGTTCGAAACGTCGACAAAAATCCTTCAAATGCAGTTCATATTGCTTGAGTAGAAGACGCTCCTCTGCGGGTGATAGAAAAAACGCTTGCTGCTGCTCTTCCTGCAATAAGTGCGGATTTAGAATTCGGCAATTTAAAGAAATAAATGTTAGACCTACACTCATACCCGCGCCGTGAGTCTGAATGAACTTTGTATTTTGTTCGATTCGACGTTCGTTCAGCTCCTGTTCACTCGAAAATGTCCAATATTTTTTCTGTGAGCTCAATGGGAACATGATTATATTAATGAATTATCAATACGTATGCCGGATGAAGAAAAGGATTCGGTGTTGTGGTATTCAGGATATGTCTTGCACCCGATTTGTTTACGTCGGCGAATACGAAATGCGGATGACGTTGCTAACTGACAGCTGCTTAAATTTATTTCGCAATGACAGTGACAGTAGGGCTTAGGTAGGCGTTACATGGGCAATAATAGTGTCATGGTAATTATTCGAAGAGTGTGTTTTAGTTTCGATTTGTCTTTGAGTGCTAATTTCTTTTTCGAATTTACTCACCTTCACGTTATATAAGGCATTTTTGGCTCGGGAAAAATGTTTTTCAAGCCAGGCAAGAGTCCAATTGAATATACAAGAGAGTATGTACCACAAACAGTCTCGATGACTTGGTCTCTTTTCATCACATTAAACCTACTCTTCCTAAAAACTAGCGTTTTTAGTATTGAAAAAATCATTCATTGCAAGCGTGAACGCACCCCGTGTTAGCAATCACTATTGTCTCAGTGAACGGAGCCAACTTCCTTCAAGTAACACACCACACCGAGAACGGACATCTTCTTTTGACTTAGGTTTCCTTCTTCCCCAGTTGGTGTGTTAACCATCCGAGAGTAGCACGTTCCTTTCGAACGCTAGTTATTTTTGCTTCTTCTTAATTATAACTATTTTGTTAGCGGTCATGAGTAAATTAGTGAAAGACAAATACCAAAGCTCAAGTATGGGGTATAACAAAAAAGAAATACATGTCGGATACGCTCAGAGCAGTCTGCATTGACACCACGCCAACCGTGACCATGTGACTAATTAGAGCGTTGTATGTGGACACGTTCCCCAACGAGAGCGATGGATTGACAACCACTTCCGAGCACATTCCGAACTTCCTGTGCTTTCCGGACCCGCTGCACTTTCCGACGCCCCTGCAGAGAGGGCACAGCCAATGTCTGGTCCCAGCCAAACCGTCGAGGAAATTGGCGAAGAGAAGAATCGACAACTCACATTCAAAGACGGGTTCGTGCCACGATCCAACGAAGACTTCGACCACCAACTTCAGGTCAATGCCAAGCAGTCAACTTCAGCGAGAAGTCCACCTGCCTCCGCACTTCAAGCATCAACCTCCGAAAAGATGCATCTTACTTACTTACTTAACGGGCGCTACAGTTCGGGGTGAACCTGGGCCTCAACCAACATGCCTCTCCACCTAGCACGATCTTTCGCTAGTCTTTTCCAATGCCGCACGCCCAGTTGGTTGAGGTCCCCTTCCACCTGTGCGCGCCACCTTAGGTGCGGCCGTCCTCTATTTCTTCGTCCCTCGGGGTTGGATTCAAAGACTCTACGGGCTGGAGCTGTGGTGTCCATTCGCTCTACATGGCCTAGCCATCTTAGGCGTTGGATCCGTAGACGCCTGACCAGACTCATGTCGCTGTACAACCCGTACAGTTCGTGATTGAATCTTCTCCTCCAGCCCTCCTCTGTGTTTATGGGACCGAAAATCGAACGCAGAATCTTTCTCTCGAAACGACCAAGGATTTCCTCATCCGCTTTAGATAAAGTCCATGTTTCTGCGCCGTATAACAGGACCGGGATAATTAAGGTCTTATATAAGGTCAACTTGGTCGTACGAGAGAGGGCTCTACTTCTCAGTTGCCTCTTGAGCCCAAAGAAGCAGCGGTTGGCAAGAGTAATTCTGCGCTTGATTTCGAAACTGGTGTCGTTGTTCCAAGTCACCGCGGAGCCGAGGTATATGAAGTCCTTAACTACCTCGAACTTATATCTGCCAATATGCACGTTCTGTCCAAGACGTCGGTGGTAAATGTCCTTTTTCGATGACAGCAGATATTTAGTCTTGCCCTCATTAACTGCCAAACCAATTTTTGCCGCCTCCATCTCAATACTCGCAAACGCCTCATTGACATCTCGCTGCGATCTACCTATTATGTCAATGTCGTCGCCGTATGCAAGGAGTTGCGAGGATTTGAAGAAGATTGTGCCTCTTGTATTGGCCTGTGATTTTTGCACAATCATTTCCAATACGATGTTGAAGAAATCACACGACAGCGCATCGCCCTGCCTAAATCCTTTTTTGACATCAAAACTATCGGTAAGGTGCTCACCGATTCGGATGGAGCAGCGAGCATTTTCCAAGGTCATCCTGCATAGTCTGACGAGCTTCGCAGGGATGTCAAAAGTAAACATGGCGTTATATAGCTCGTCTCTAATTACGCTGTCGTATGCGGCCTTGAAGTCGACGAATAGATGGTGCGTATCGACTTGAAACTCATTGGTTTTCTCCAGGATCTGCCGTAGTGTGAAGATTTGATCGATGGTGGACTTCCCTGGCCTGAAGCCACACTGATAAGGACCTATCAGCTTGTTTACGAATGGCTTCAGGCGTTCACACAAAACGGCAGCGAAGATCTTGTATGCGACATTAAGGAGACTTATTCCTCTATAGTTGGCGCAGTCAAAGGGATCTCCTTTTTTGTGGATCGGGCAAACAATGCTGAGACTCCATTCCTCGGGCATGCTTTCCTCTGACCATATCTTACAGATGAGCCGGTGCATGCTCCTAACCAGCTCACCCCCAGCCGCTTTGAAGAGCTCAGCAGACAGTCCATCTGCGCCAGCAGCTTTATTCGACTTGAGTTTCGACATGGCAATCTCAACTTCGTCGAGGTCAGGGAGACGGAATTCTCTGCGATCTCCGTCGTTAAAAAATGGATCATTCTGCCTGACGGCGGTATGTTGGTTGTCATCGCCGTTATACAGTCTGCAGAAGTGGTTTTTCCAAATTCTCAGCATCGACTGCGATTCTACTACTAGGTGTCCGTTCTCATCCTTACAGGCCTCCGTTCGGGCTTTATAGCCTTGAGACATTCGTTTTATCCGCTGATAAAATCTTCGAACGTCGTGCCTGCAATAGCACCTCTCCAAGTTTTCAATCGGCCGCTTCTCGTGCTCTTTCTTTTTTCTCTTGAGAAGCTTATGTTCCTCCCTTCTCTTAAGCTCGTAGAGCTCACGAGCCGCTCTTGTTTTTTTGTGTAGTGAGGCTTTGTATGCCTCCTGCTTTTCCGCATGAATCCTTCTACACTCTTCATCGAACCAGGTGTTTCGTCGTGGTGGAGCTTTAAGGCCCAGCACTTCCGTTGCTGTGCTCTTCAGGGCTTGTTTGCACAGGCTCCATTGTTGCTCTACTGACTGAGTGGAGGATTGCGGTGTATCGGAGAGCTTAAGGGAGACGCGGTTGGCAAAAGCACTGGCGATCTCCGGCGATAGTAGCTTTCCGACGTCATAGCTTGGTGTTCTAACTCTACTCCGCGGTGATCGTGTTATGCGCTGACGTATCTTGGCTACTACAAGATAGTGGTCTGAATCGATGTTCGCTCCTCGGAAAGTGCGAACATCAAGGATAGTGGAGGAGTGTCTGACGTCAATCGCGATGTGGTCAATCTGGTTGGTGACTGATTGATCTGGCGACCGCCAGGTGCCTTTGTGTATATCGAGGTGGGAAAATCGTGTGCTGGCTACAAGAAGATTTCGCCCCGTGGCAAGGTCGATCAGCCTATGTCCGTTATCGGATGTGGTGTCATGTAGGCTGTGTTTGCCGATGACCCTCTCAAAGATGCTTTCTTTACCCAGCTTAGCGTTAAAATCTCCTAGTATGATTTTGGTATCATAGCTGGGGCATTTGGTGTATGTTCTGTCTAGGAGATCAAAGAAATCATCCTTGATTGAGTCATCCTTGTCTTCCGTGGGGGCATGGACGCATATGAGGCTGATGTTACAGAAATTTGCCTTGATGCGGATCGTTATGAGGCGTTCACTCACATACTGGAAACTTAGGACTTTATGTCTTAGTCCACCTCTAACAACAAATCCGCATCCAAATAGTCTCTGTCCTCTCTCCCTATAGCAGTCACCGTAGTAAATGTCGCAGTTTTTCATCCGCTTTTTACCCGGTCCATTCCATCGCATTTCCTGGATGGCGGTTATGTCCGCTTTATAGCGGTCTAGGGCGTCCGCAAGTTGTTCGGCCGCACGTGGTCTGTTTAGGGACCTAACATTCCACGTACAGAACCGAAGGTCCTTGTTTGGTTTTTGTTTTCTTAAAGGGTCGTCAACATAGATCCGTTCCGTTTGATTATCCGAGGCTGTTTTTTGTTTCTGAGCAATTAGTGGTTTTACGGTTATGGTTCGCTAGACCATAGCCCAACCGACACTAATCCTGTTTGGTGGCGCAGGATACTCGCCATTCGGCCTCTTCCGTCAGTAATTTCCCTTTTAAGGAAATTTCCAGATGGCACCACGAGGAGGTGGAAGTAGGACCTGACTAGCAGAGCTGCAAGATGTTCGGCTGCAGAGGCTCTTACTCGCTTTTTGTCGGATGCATCGAAAAGATGCATCTGCCATCCTCAATAACCTGAAAAGCGTCATCACCAGTTGTTTTGAACTCGCTTGTCCTGTCAGCAAACCTCCCTGCAGGAAATTGGTCCCCTAGTGAATAGGTCGCTCAAATCGAATTCGGAAGATGACTGGAACAAGTATCGGTCGAAGCAGAAAGAATATAAGAAACTTATTCGTAAATCAAGTAATGAAGAGTGCGACTAGCAAGTTGGTTAAAGTCCTCAAACGGGGAAAACCGACAAAGCTGGATGCACTCGGAAAATCTGAAACTCTTAGTTTACTTTTTGAGACTCATTTCCCGGGAAATCAGATTGACATCGGCTCGTTTCACACTCCTTCAAGAGAAACTGTAACTAAACGATGAAAACAACTCGACGTAGCTGGTATATTGCGTCGCGCGTGGTTACGACTGAAGCCATTGAATTTGCTGTGGCATCCTTCGATGGCTTCAAATCGGCGGGCACCAACAGCTATATCCTGTTATTCTGCAAAAAGGTATAAGGCAGCTGCTTCCTACTTTAAAAATAATTTTCACTGCAATCTAGCTCTTGCTCACATACTCATTCCTTGGCGCACAGTGAAAGTGGTCTTCATTCCCAAAATAGGAAAAGAGGACTACTCACTTGCCAAGAGCTTCAGACAAATTAGTCTAACATCCTTCGTTCTGAAAAGCATGGAGAAACTGGTAGAGTTGCACGTGCGAAAGGTTGCCTTTCGAATGCACCTTCTTTCGGAGATGCAACATGCTTACCAGCGCGGAAAATCCTGCGAGACTGCGCTTCAGAACCAAGTTGGATAGAGCACGCGCTGGGCATTTTCTTTTGACAGCATGTGCAACGCTGCCAGACATCATGGCGTAGATGAAACAATGGTCCTATGGATCAAAGCAATGCTCATGCGCAGGACATTGACCGCTGATGCAGGCCTCGACCAGTATGTCAAATCCGGCGTAAGCAGGGGCTGCCCGCAAGGTGGCGTCCTTACTCCACTGTTATTGTGCATGGTGGTCTATTCTCTGCTTGATGCTCTCAATGTCTCGGGAATCTATGCCCAGGCCTATACGGATGATGTCGCCATTGTTTCGGCTCATGTTTAGCGACTGTCCGCCTCAAAGCACATGCGGCGCTAAATGTGATGGATGATTGGTGTACCAGAAATGGGCTGTTCGTCAATCCTCTTAGGACCGATGTCGTTTTCTTTACGAGAAAATACTGACATGACTCAGCTGGTACTAAAAGGCACTTCCATCCCGATATCCCAGGAGACTAAGTATCTAGGAGTATCAGAAATGGGCTGTCAGCCTATCCTCTTAAGACCGATGTCGTTCTCTTTACGAGAAAATACTGACATGACTCAGCTGGTATTAAAAGGCACTTCCATCCCGATATTCAAGGAGGCTAAGTATCTATTAGTATCAGAAATGGGGTGTCAGTCAATCCTCTTAAGACCGATGTCGTTCTCTTTACGAGAAAATACTGACATGACTCAGCTGGTACTAGGCACTTCCATCCCGATATCCAAGGAGGCTAAGTATCTAGGAGTCATCTTAGATAGTAAGCTTCTCTGGTCAAGGCATGTAGAGTCAAAAACCACCAAAGCGTTGTCAGCTTTTTGGCAATGCAAATGAGCTTTTGGCAAAGCATGGGGTTTTTCGTCGGCAAAGGTCCTTTGGATCTACACGGCAATGATAAGACCTATAATCTCATATGCGTCGGTTGTCTGGTGGAACAGACTAAAACGCAAACACGTCGTAGCCTCTTTCACCAAACTCCAAAGAACGGTTTGTCTCAGCTGCACGGGGGCCTTCCCCAGCACGCCGGGCGCTGCTCTAGATGCTATGATGAACCTTTCACCACTTGATATATTTATCATAGGGTGTGCTCTGAAAGTCATGTCTCGTCTGAAGAGAAACGGCTTTTGGTATAACTCGCATAGGAATAACGGCGTGCTTGCGCAAGAATTGTCCTGCGAACCCTATTTCATGGACATGCCATCTGACGCACTGACGTCCGTTACCCTACTGCGTCGTAATTTCCCAGTTGAGTTTCCATAGCGTCAGGATTGGCAACGGCTGGATACTGAACCTGGAAAGGATAGTCTTCGCATTTTCACGGATAGCTCCAGGTCTGGGCGCGGATCCAGTGATGGGGCCTTCTTTGAGCGCGAAAATATCCGACTGAACTTCTCCTTAGGAAAATATGCGTCTGTCTTCCAATCAGAGATATACGCAATCCTAATGGCCATGCACTATGTTGCACAGGTGGAAGGGCGAAAACATACGCGTCTGTAGTGACAGCCAAGCTGCACTAAAAGCTATGTGTAACCCCTTAACTAGTTCCAAATTAGTGCTTGAACTCAAGTCCTTCTTGAACAGAGTCGGCAGACTAAATTTATTAAGGCTTGTATGGGTTCCAGGCCACTCTGGGATCCCAGGAAATGAGATCTCTGATGAACTCGCCGGAATGGGTTCAGAGAAGAGCTTCTCAGGACCTGAACCCGCTCTAGGTCTACCTGCGTTTTGATGTGTGATGTGCCCGCATCCGAGGAGTGGTTTTTGGCTATCTTCGCCTTCTGGCCTATGCCTCGATCCTTCTGGGTCGCCACATCTGCCAATTGGCTCCGATTTCCCACCGCCCCACCGGAGAGGGAGGCATCGCACACGCTCTCCCTAGCGAGGCTATCCCCAGCGGCGGTCTTCCGTTTGCGGGAGCCTTTACCTTTTTCGGTTAAAGCACCTGCTCCCTTCGGACGACGGTTCGGGACAGCCTTACCAGTTCGAAGATTGCTAGGAGCCTTTACGACTTCGCCTTCTGCGTTCGGAGTCTGCCTGTCAGCCCCGCCACCTTTTGCGGCGGCAACGCTGGCCATAGCAGAAACTTGTCAGCTTCCGGCTCCGTCATTACGGGAACTGATCACGCTCTTACTGGTAGAGTTGGAGGCGCATGCCGAAAGTGCAGACATGCTTATGGCTCCTTCAGCAGCCTTTCCCAATCGCCGACGCTTTCCGTGCTGCGCACCATCGACAGAGGGGTGGAGCTCAGGAAGGAGGGTCGGATCAACTTCGGTACGAGATACCTCCGTCGACCTAACCCTCTTAACTGGTTCCCCCCGAGGTTTAGCATCGACCATTGTGCCTTCGGCTTTGTCAGCCTCTTTGCACAATTTTCAGGCACGCCTCTTACCTCTACTTTTTGGGCACTTAGCAGTGCATTCAGCAGTACCTCTCAATTCAGGAGCGCGGTTTCCCGTGCCGCGCCATCATTGGAGTCGCCCCCGCTGGATGCACCGCTCCTGCTCAGTCGGACCAGGTGGTCAGACAGTGAGCCGCTGGGGTCGGTGTCGTTCCGGGCTGCCGTAGCGTTAAAAATGAATGTTGGGGCCTCCAGAATCCTTGCCCCGGCCACGATCAAAGAGGTCGCGGGTGGATTTCCGCCGCTGCGAGTACCACCTGGAGTACTTAACTTAGTACTTACACAGATGGCGCTACAGTCTGGTGTGAAGCCAGGCCTCAACCAACAAACTTCTCCAGCTGGCACGGTCTTTTGCCAGCTGTTTCCAGCGACGCACCCCCAGCTGGTTAAAGTCCCTTTCCAGCTGTGCGCGCCACCTTACATTCGGTTGTCCTCTGCCGCATAATCCCTCGGGGTTGGACTCGAAGACTCTTCGGGCCAGAGCTGTGTTATCCATTCGCTCTACATGGCCTCGTCATCTTAGACGTTGGATCCCTAGACGTCGTACAAGGCCGATGTCGCTGTACAGCCCGAACAGTTCGTCGTTGTATTTTCCCCCCACTCACCGTTTATACAAACGGGACCATAGATTGAACGCAAAAGTTTTCTCTTGAAACGACAAAGGGCCTCCTCATCCGCTTTCGCTAAAGTTCAGGCTTCTGCGCCATAGAGGAGGACCGGGATGATTAAGGTTTTGTATAGCGCAACCTTGGTCTTTCGAGAGAAGGCACTACTTCTCAATTGCCTCTTGAGCCCAAGGAAGCAGTGGTTGGCAGAAGTAATTCTACGTTTGATCTCAGCGCTAGTTTTGTTGTCGCTGGTCACTAGGTAGCCATGGTAGACGAAGTCTTTGACCACCTCGAATTTGTAGCTGCCAATTGTGTGTCGTGAGAACGCGGTAGCGTAGTAGGTAGTGTGTTGGCCTCTGACGCTGATAACACGGGATCGGATCCCGACAACAGCCATATCATCAAACATGTTTTTCACTAACAAAACTGGGGTACTAATAAAACCCCCTGTGGTATAATTGTCAAGAAAAGCTTCTCGAATATCACCGTTCGGAACCGGCAATAAATTGTAGGTCCCTTTCACCTATGGGAATATAAAATCTAACACAACATGGGTGAATGAGAGAAGCTCGGCTTTGGACTGTAACGCCAACATACATACAATTGTGACGCTCTGGCCGAGATGCCGGTGTTATGTGTCTTTTTTGGTTGACCGCATATACATATTTCGTTTTCCGCTCATTAATCGAAAGACCCATATTAGCCGCTTCTGCTTCAATGCTTCCGAACGCTTCGTTGACGTTCCGCGGTGTTCGCCCAATTACGTCAATGTTATCCACGACTTGAAATAGATTGTCCTTCTTCCTTCAAGCACGATGTTGAACATCGTGTCACCTTGTCCAAGTCACCTTGTCCAAGTCCTTTTTTAACATCAAAGGTTATATTATTCGCTACCGGCCTTAATGGAGCAGCGGGAATTCTCCATTGTCTTCCTTCATAATTTGACGAGTTTGGTAGGGATGTTAAAATTAGAGATGGCTCCGTATAGCTCGTCTCTATGCACACTGTCATACGCTTCTTTGACATCGACGAAAAGGTGATGGGTGTCGATTTGGTATTCTTGGATGGCAGAGAAGATCTTATATGCGATGTTTAGGAGACCTATTCCCCTGTAGTCGGGGCGGTTATATGGGTCTCCTTTTTTGTGGACTGGGTAAACGATGCTGAGATTTCATTCGTCGGGTATGCTTTCCTCCGACCATATTTAACACATGAGCGGGTGCCTGTATCCTTCCAGATCATCTCCCGTTCCCGCAAGGAGCCCGGCAGCCGCGGCTAGTTGCTGCTGCGCCGGAACGATCCTCTTTGACTTGTCTCAGCCCCGTTTTTCGGCGGAGGGCCTGGGACCGACAGGGACCGCAGGGGGGTTACCTTAGCGAGGTGGCTTTCTAGAGAGCCGGCACTGTCGCCACCAGACATCATGGCCCTCACCAGATGTCGGCTTTGGCGGCATCCCCATTAAGGCGGTGGCCGTGGTGCAGTGGTAAACATCACCGACCGTCGAGCGGAAGGTCTCTAGTTCAAAGTCGTCCCATAGCCAAAAAAAAACAACTATGTAGCACAGCTGTTGTGAATGAGAAGTGATCAAACTGATGAAGGCACTTACTCACAGTATATGGTCACTTTAAATTCATACTCATAAGTGCTTGGAACAGTTGCTGAGAACTACTTTAAACGTAAAAATTCGATCAGTTCCTCTCGAATCCTATCTAGGACAACCACCTCTGGAGGATGGTGAACGAACATCTACGACTCAAGAAACCTCTAGCAGCTTTAAAATGCTCGGCAGGTAGGTCATCTGCACCCGCGGCGTTATTAGCCTTAAGTTTCGAAATTACAAGTTTAATTTTATCTAGATCGGGCGAACGGAATTCTCTTGCATCTTAGTCCGCTGCCTGACAGCGGTATCAGATCTATACAGAAGTTTTCATTCCATATTCTCAGCATCGACTGTTACTCTACTAATAGTTGTCCGTCTTCTTCCCTAGATACTTCCGCCCTGGCTTCATAGTCCTGACATGTTCGTTTTACTTTTTCGTAAAATTTGCAAGCGTTATTCCTATGGTAGCATCTCTCCATCATTTCGATCTCACGATTTTCATGGTCTCTTATTTCTTTCTTAAAAGCGTGTGTTCCTCTCTCAGTTTCTGCTCGTGATTTCCACGAGCGACTCTCGTCTGTCTATGTAGTATGGCTTTATAGGCGTTTTGCTCCGCTAGATGGGTTGCCCGCATTGCCCATCAAACCACTTTCTAGTTGCTCAACTATCAGTATGAATATTTGTTATAATATCTTTTACCTTTGACTCGAGATTTAGTTGGGATTATATGAAAATGGCGTATAGCTCGGCTTGCAGAACTGGACATATTCTGGGAAATTCGAATATGTAGTTCGAAAAAATATCAGCGTCAACAGGGATCGTTATTTTCCACGCTTAACAATTTGTAAAAAAAAAACGCCTCACCTACATTACTCCGTGCGTTTGCAGAAAATATGTGCGAATATATAGAACGGACGTTAGTATATTATACATATGTCTTTCACGCCAACTTTATTGCTTAAAACCTTTTAAAAAACATTTATTGCGATTAACTACACAACAAAGTGTAACGTTGCCCTTAGTCGGTCTGAAGTCAAACTCAAGTAAAGGACCTGTCATTGTTGTTCGTCTTCTCCTCGCAAAAGAAAATGGCGAAACGTTCTGTCTGCGGACGGTTGTTTTTCTGCGTGTAAAGCGTTTTGTAATTTTTAACGATACGACTTAATTAATACACAAAATCCATAAACATTATATCGGATGTAATTGGAACATAATAAAGTCAATATCATGGCGGCTTGGCCATGAATTTCAGTAGATTCCACGTGATAAGCGGAACGCAAATTTCATCTCTACCAAAAAGGAAACCCAAACCTCGCGAAATTAATTGTCACCTAAATTGTTATTCTTTCGGTTGTTATTTGCAATTAATCCTTGCTCGATTACATCCTATAAACGGTGGTGTTTAAGGAAATATGTAGTGGAAAAAGAAATGATAAACAAACTATCGGTGACAAAGTGTTTTTGTGTGAGGAAAACTTCTATTATTGATTGTCTAACGAGTACGGGAGTACGTATGTGGTTTGTCTTCCTTGTCGTCGTTGTCTATATGCCGGCCCTTTTGATTCGGGTTATAAGTAAAATTCTCGACTGAATCGCGATTGATTTTCAGTGTTTTGTTACCGAAATGCATTATAGTGG
The DNA here is from genome assembly GCA_951905685.1 of Eumerus sabulonum. Classification (NCBI taxonomy): domain Eukaryota; kingdom Metazoa; phylum Arthropoda; class Insecta; order Diptera; family Syrphidae; genus Eumerus; species Eumerus sabulonum. Next base: position 44,124,234 of record OX645064.1, read on the forward strand.
AAGTAAGAATGGAAGGCCATCCGTCGTCGTGATGGTGGACGTTTTGTTGCCACTCTATATCGCTATAGTTGCCCTACAACTGCCACTTTTTGTTCGTGGTGAGTTCTTTCTGGCTAGTAATTGTTTCCAATTTAAATGTTAGATAAAACAAGAAATGCGAATGTCTGTAATAATGTTGGGGATGACGGTATTTAATTTTATATTATAGGCTATCCAAGAACAACATCCAGCATAGTTAATAGAACCGAAGTGCCCACTGCTCCTTCTAATGTTATCGCAATCAACAGCAGGAATTCTACTATCAGTATTGATAATATATCAATAACAACCCCCCTCGCTGGTTTAATAACTACCACAACAAGCATCGGTCTCCGCAACAGGCCGAACACCACGATGACAACAGCAGTGGCGGTAACTACCACGAGTAGTCGTGATATTGACGCTAATAATAATGCAAACGGTAGCACTGAGCACCCAATCCAGACGCTACCAATGCTCTCAGGCTATGGCAAGAAGAAAGACAGTAAGTATATTAGATGTACCTAAATAATTTCCTTAAAAACGCGCGCTCAATTGAATTGGAAAATATCAATAAATATATGCACAATACGAGTTCATACCTACATAGATTATGTACAATAGTTTCGTTCGAAATTGTTTAACATCCCAAACAATTTCATCGATTAGCATTGCAGATAAGCGCCCGCGTACACAGTGGAGTACGAGTATTGTTGTCAGTTCGAAATACAATACATTCGTACTCGTATAACTATAGTGACTGGGTGGATGTGAGGCGTTTCGTTTAAACTTACAAATGATCTTGATAAGGGCAAACATTCGTTTTGGTAAACAAGTCGCATTTGTATTGTTTGTTTATCAAAAAAGCGCTTGGCAAAGCGTTAATATTGTATGTAACCATGCACACTTTGGGCCTGCCACAGTGGTGGGGTGTGTGGGAACCAAACAATCAGCGAAATGTAAGCGAAGAGATTTGATTTCAGCAGATATACATACGAGTACGCGAAGAGAAATGCAATTCCCTTGTATGTATGAAATGATACTCGTATGCCGGTGAATGGTTTCTTGTCATAAATCATGATAATTCTGAAATGTGTATTTTCCTTTCTTTGTAAAATGCTTTCTTTTTCAACTTAATATCAATTAGGGAGTATAAACCTTTCGATTATAAGAAATGCGGTCGATGACTTGAAATTTACTTTCGCTTTCCCTTTCTCGAAATAATATGATTAATGATACAAAACAGGCCCAACAGATATGATATACAGATGTATGTACATATGTACTTTTGATCAAGAATGTTTATGGCTAGATGTAAACAATTTTTTGTTTAATATAATGGGGATCAGTGGCCCATTTTCGATGATTCATGTTAGTTCTTAGGTGCACATTTACTGCATTTCTGAGTTAAATAAACTTTATTCAGGTGCCACAGTTAGTTTTTGCAATCATTTGTGGAAAACTGAGAGCCAATCGGGTCCCCCATTCTCAGAATCAAAGTGCTTTTTGTAGAGATCAAATAACTTACTATGGCCACCAACGTATAAGATCCGAAGATCCAACTCCTCTTCTTATTCCATTCGACTCTCCCTTTCTACTAGGTCCTTAAACCCCTCGGGTGGCATAGGCGTCAACTACGCTTGCGCGCCAACTAGTTCGGACTTCTACAACGCGTTTGAGCTGCCTCCAACTCATGTCAATTCCTCCTCGACTGTTCTGCACCACGTTTGCCTGAGTTGACCCGTTATTCTGCCCGATAAGCGGGTCCGTGTAATTCGCTATATAGTTTTCTTCGCACTGTAGGGTGTATCTAATCCATTTCCACTCTCTTCTTGGTATATCAATGTTTATAGACTCCTAGCCTGTTCTCTGTTCTAAGTTGTTTGATGGACATACGTTTTGGTCAAAAAGCCTCAAAATTTTTCTTAAACATTTATTTACGAAGAGCTTGCGTGTGTTAATAGTGTCCACAAACCAAGTACTGCACCCATAAAGCACTATCGATTCTTCGTTGTAGCGGAACAGTCGCAGCTTGGTTCTTAAACTGATAGCATTGCTTTTCCCAACCAACTCATCTCCAGTTGCTTCAAATAGTTCAGCAGGCGGCTGTCTGTGATAACATCTTTATTAGACTTCAGTCTGCCTGCGTGGCCCTACGGATTAGGGGCATAGGAAAATGGCACACATCACATAAAGGCCATACGAGCATTCTTAATCACTTCGAAGTACCCATGGGCTCAGACTACATCATCTCGCATAATGTGTTCACTAGGAACTTCGAAGTTGTCTTTCCATCAAGGGAGGAATGGGCTGAAGGGAAAGTCATACCAAAGGACTCGATTTCCCTCTATACCGATGGCTCCAAGTTGGAGACGGGTGTGGTTGTGGAGTCTTCTCCAAGGAACTTAACCTCAACCTATCATTCAGACTCCCAAATCACTGCAGTGTGTACCAAGCAGAAATAACAGCGATAACGAAGGTCATTGCATGGCTCAGGATCAATGTAATATCCGCTAAGGATATTATCATTTGCACAGCCAATCTGCGATAAAATCCCTGGCAGCGGTAACCCACAAATCAAAAACATCGCTTAACTGCCGCCTATGTCTAGACGAGATGGCTGAACAGTTCAACCTTAAAGTACTGTGGGTTCCCGGGCAAAGGGATATTTCAGGACACTGCGCGGCCGGCGAACTCGCAGAGTTAGGGTCAAGCACACTCAGTCTTCCTACGCTCGGGTACCTAGAAACACCAATAAGTACGGAAAACCACATGATTAAATTTCAAACCATAGAGGCGACCAACCTCCAATGAAATAACATCGGCCTTATCACTTAACAAATATGGCTTAAGCTAAACCTAGGACGAACCAGGGACCTAGTGACAACCTTAAGCACTCTAGTGGGTGTCATTACAGGTCACTGTATCATTGGAAAAGACGCCGCCAGACTAGGGCTGCCGTCCAATGATTTATGCCGCGGCTGCATGGACGAGGAAGAACAGGAATCGATTCATAACCTTCTCTGCTCATGCCCTTCTTTTGCGAATCGCAGGAGGATCTACTTCGCCGCGCCCTTCTATGAAAATCTAAGTGAGCTAGCAGACCTGAAAATAGCTCACCCGTCGGTTCCCAGGTAGCGGATCAGGGTAATATGATCTATGTGGTATCACAATGGGCCGACCCGGCCTACGTGTGGCTTATGCCAACCACTTTTACCTAACCTAACCTAGACCTCAGTTCGCTATCTTAACCTCTAAGTCGGGTGGATGGAATTCTCTCTCACCTTCTCCAGTGTGAATGGTGCGTTCTGTCTGACAGCGGTATCTTGACTATCTCCTTTCATATTCTCAGCATCGACTGTGATTCAACTGCGAGGTGTCCGTGTTCATTCCCGCAGGCTTCCGCTCTGGATTTGTAACCTTGAAATGATCGTTTTACTCTTTTTGGTAAAACGATCGAACGTCGTTCCTGCGATAACATCTCTCCATCTCCTCGATCGACGGCAGACACTCCTCTAGCATCCTCGACAACGGAGTCGAGTAAGAACACCAAAAGTTAACGTCGGAAAACTGCAATCGCATGAGACCGCCAGGACCTTCGCCGATCAAATCTCCCTCAAACTCTCTCAAGTCCCGATACAATCTGCACAAACCATAGAACAGCAATGTAGTCGTTGCCAGAACGCCATCAGAGAGGCCGCCTCAGATCTTCTCCATCCAACTACCGACCCATTGCACTAACGTCCCGCCTTTCCAAGGTTATGGAAATGCTGATTAACCGTCAGCTTATGAAATATCTTGAATCACGGGAACTCCTCAATGACCGTCAGTACGGTTTCCACAGCAACAGATCCACTGGTGATTTGATGGCATATTTCGCCGAAAAGTGGAATCGCTCGCTTCACCAACCAGGTGAAAACAAAATTGTTGCAATGGATATTTTGAAAGCATTTGACAGGGCTTGGCATGAAGCCCTTTTGTCTAAAATGCGTGCTCTTCTTCAATGGATTAGAAACTACCTTTCGAATCATTAAATTCAAGTTGTTTTGGACGGATTCAAGTCTGACATTCACTTGTAAATGCTGGTGTTCCCGAACGTCTCCGATACTCTTTCTCATGTTTATAAATTATCTCTTGTCTGTTACTTCTAATCCAATTCACTCCTCCGCTGACGACAGTACCCTCAACTTTTCATATTCGTTCACTTCTTTAAGACCCTGCACTTCGGCTGTAAATAGTGGGTGGAAGCGTATGTTAAGCTCATTAAATTCCGATATCGACAGCATCATCCAATTGGGTAAAAACAAAAGAGTGGAATTGTATGAATGCAAAAACACAATGCTGTCTCCTGTCGTTAACCCGCAGCTATTTTCCATGAATGGCACTTGCATCTCGGAAACCGAAAAGGTTTTCATCCCGGGCATGTGTGTTGCTCACAATCTTAATTGGAACGAGCACATATTCCGTGTCGCCAACAGTGCTGCGAAATGCCTAGGCTTCTTATACAGATGCAAGAAATATTTCTCACCCTTAGATCTGGCTACAATCTATAAGGCGTTCATTCGCCCCAAATTAGAGTTTAACGCTCATGTCTGAATCCGTGCTTCCAAAACCTCATTGCACCTCCTAGACAGAATACAAACAACGCACGATAAAACTGATATGTGACTCCAGCATTACCAAAACATTAGATTCGCTGGAACATCACAGGAATGTTTCCTGCCTCTCCCTGTTTTATCGTTACTTCCACCAAAAATGCTCTGATGAAAAAGCCAGTTGCATTCCGTCCCTTCAACATTTCTCCCACAACACACGTCTCTCTAGGAATGGTCACCAATATACCCTGAAGCCCGCTTTCGGACCTACTGCCAAATATAGAGTTCTTTAACCGAACCACACGGATCTGGAATTCCCTGCCGGATTCGGTTTTCTCCCCTCAGTGCAACATGCAAGCATTAAAGATCAATGTCCATCGGCAACTCCTCTATCCGTCTCCTTTCATATAAGGTTATTAGACCTTGAGTGCGCGCAAATTATTTAAAAAAATTCCATGTCGACACGCACCATCTTTTTGTCGAATTTAAAGCCACATATGACAGTGTTTATAGAGACGAGCTATACAGAGCCATGTCATGTTTTATCATTTCTGCCAAACTCGTCAGACTGTGCAAGATGACTATGGAAAATTCTCGCTGCTCCATTAAGGTCGGCGGTGAACTAACCCACACCTTCGATGTTAAAAAAGGTTTTAGGCAGGGTACCGCACTGTCATGTGATTCGTGCGGGACTCTGCGGCCAATACAAGAGGTACGATCTACTTCAAGTCTACACAATTGCTTGCCTACGCAGATGACATTCACGTTATTGAACGGACACAGCGCGACGTCAATGAGGCGTTCGCAAGCATTGAAGCAGAAGCGGCTAAAGTGGGTCTAAGGGTAAATGGGGACAAGACCAAATATATGCTGTCATCAAAGAAAGACGCGCAACAGCGACATCTTGGTCAAAACGTCACCTTCGGCAGCCATAATTTTGAAGTAGTTGAGGACTTCGTCTACCTTGGCTCGATAGTGACAAGCAGTAACACCAGCGCTGAGATAAAACGCAGAATAACTCTTGCCAACCGCTGCTTCTTTATGCTCAAGAGGTAACTGAGTAGTAGGTAGGTAGGTAGGTAGGATCGTAGCCTTTCCAGAATTGAGAAAAATACACATAGGCCAGAGAGGCCCGTTGTGCTGCTACGAGGGGGTTTTGCCCCCCTATTGGTGGAACCATTTTGTGCTTCTTAAGAAGTTAAGAAGATCAGATATCCCTACTTTCTGAACATCTGTCAGATTGTTAAAGAAGTACGAGCCTAGGTATCGTTTCCTGATTCTGCAGAATGCTGGACAGGCGCAGACAAGGTGGTGAGGTGCCAGTTCTTTCTAGGGAGATTATACTCCTTGCCCGTTGACTGTCAAGCCGAGGTCAGATTTGCCTGGTGATGAGGCAGGTATGTCCCTGGGTCCATCTCAGGCTCGTCTCGGCCCTGGCGAAATCAGTCAGATTATATTTAATGGTTGTAAGGGGTATTCCCTCACAAGCCACGATTGATTGTAGCGTCGTTTCTTGTTTGGCAAGTGTGTCGGCTTTTTCATTTCCTGGAATGTCGCTGTGTCCCGGTACCCAGATAAGTTGTATGTTGAACTGTTCTGCCATCTCGTTAAGAGATCGGCGACAGTCGAGACTAGATTTTGATGTGTACACATAGGACTCCAACGACTTTAAGGCTGTTTGACTATCCGTGAGAATACGGATATCCGTGGTGGATATTACGTTCCACTTCAGCCAAGACAATGCCTCCTTTATTGCCAACAGTTCCGTGAGTTCTACAATCAAACTGAGTAGTAAGAGTACAGTTAGATGTCTTCGAATCCCAGGTCTAAGATGGCTGGGCAATGTAGAACGATTGGATATCACTGCTCCGGCCCGAAGTGTCTTCGACACCAACCCCGAGGGACGACGCAGCAGAGGACGACTAAGGTGGCGCGCACAGGTGGAAAGGGACCTCAACCAACTGGACGTGCGGCACTGGAAGCAGCTGGCCAAAGATTGTGCCGGCTGGAGAGGCTTGTTGGTTGGGGCCTTGGTTCATCCCTAACTGTAGTAACTAAGTAAGTATCTCCTTGATCGTGCGCTTCTCGTATTCTTTCTTTTTCCTTCTGAAGAACGCGTGCTCCACCCTTCTTTACTCCTCATGGAGCTCACGAGCAGCTCTCGTTCGTCGATGCAACGTGTATGTATTCTGTTTTTCTGCATGTACCTGTCTGCACTGGTCATCAAACCATTGCTGTTCCATGGTTTGTGTAGTTTTCATCGGCTAGACACGATCGCCGAAGGTCCTGGCGGTCTCTTGCGATTGCAGCTTTCCCACGTCAAATTTTGCTGGTCGTACTCGATTCCGAAGCGCTCGCGATATTCGCATACGTACCTTTTCTGCAACAAGGTAATGATCCGCGTCCACATGGGCTCCTCGAAAAGTTCGGACATCCAAGATGCTAGAGGAGTGTCTGGCGTCGATCGCAATATGATCGATTTGATTAACAGATAATTGATCAGGAGACCACCCCCTATGGATATTGAGATGTGGAAATCGTGTGCTAGTTAGCTTGAATCCGTTTTTGGACTTGGTGTCGTGTAGGCTGTGCTTTCCTACGACTCGTTCAAAGATGTCTTCCTTACCCAGCTTCGCGTTGACATTTCCTGGAACAATCATGGTGTTGTAGCCGGCACATTGAGCATGTGTTCTACCTAAGGGGTCATGGAAGACATCTTTGACTCGGCCATCTTTTTCTTCTGTGGGGCCGTGAACGCAGATCAAGCTGACATAGAGAGCTTTGATTTTTATGAGGCGTCCGCTCACATGCCGGAAGCTTAGGACTTTTTGCCTAAGTCCACCTCAAACCACATATTCGCATCCAAATAGGCATTGTTTGTTCTCCTCGTAGCAGTTTGCGTAGTATATATTGCAATTTTTCATCCTCTTTTTACCCGGTCCATCTCATCGCTCTTCTTGGAGCGCGTTAATGTCTGCTTCATAGCAGCTTAGGGCTTTTTCTAACTGTTCGGCTGCACCTTGTCTGTTAAGGGACCTAACATCTGAGTTTACTAGGCTTTCTAGGCCGTAGTCCAACCCACTAAACTTGTTTTTTGGCGCAGGAAACTCGTCATTTGCCCTTTCCCGTTAGTAATTTCGGGAGGAAATCTCCAGACGGCGCCACGAGGTAGAGGGGGTGGGACTTGTCACTTTAATTTCCGGATGCAATTGTAGGCCTCTTTTTGTCTTTTGTGAATATCAAACAAATACTTTACGGATAAGCAGGTTGTACCTGAAATATGTATGTATCTGTAGAAGACCAGATCTCTTCACTATTATAAATCCCGGAAAAGGAATAGAGCGACGTATAGTATCCACCTAATCATCGATTTTGTGTGAAAACGTGTACATGATGAATTTGGCTTTTGCCAGCTAAGCTTTCGTGACTAAGTGGAATGAGAATGCACGCTTCTGGGTAAGGTCGAAATGATCGACCTTGGCCACGCGTGGGCCACTAACACTAACCCAGCGTTTAATATACTGTTTGCAGATGATTTATTGGGGTTGTGGCGGGATTTCGTCAGTTATACTCTATAACACTTGCAGTAGTTATTAAAGTTTATTCAGCCTTTCCACAGGCTTTCATCGCTGAAAGACTAATTGTTTTTTCTTCTATCTAAAGTATTTCTATTTTAAATATCAGTAATCATCTTTCAATCAACAACCCAACATCTGACACTATAGTAAACACAAATGATCAATCATTTTATTGTAGTTTGAATGAGGGCAACATCAGAATATTCGTAGTTTGCGTAAAATTTTGATTTGCTAGTAGCAAGTAGCGAAGCGCTTGTGTTCTTACCTGATTTGATATTTGTAAGTAAGATATGGATTTTTAACTGCGAAAAATAGGATAATCATCTTCCAGGCTATATTTTGTATCTTAACACAAATGAAACGTATGCTGCAGGTGGAGTGGGCGTTCGTGATTATTTAGGTGGAGTGGGCGTTCGTGATTTCCTTTGTTCTTAAGAAACGACAAAGTGGATAATCTGACTTTCTTGGGCGAATTTAATATAGATACTCGAGCCTCCAATACTTTATCTGATTTCTATTTTGCTACAATAGCTGAGCATGGTCTATCATCTTTTGCAAATGAAATAACTAGACCAACTTCAAGTACTTGTCTTGACCACATTTTTTAACGTTTCGCAGAAATAACCAATGCGCTGGTATTCATTTTGATCTTCGCATTACTGATCACTGCATGGCAAGTATTTTGTTTGTTCTTCCTCTTAACGGGCGCTACAGTTCGGGGTGAATCTGGGCCTCAACCAACATACCCCTCCACCTAGCACGATCTTTTGCTAGCCGCAAATTCAGTTGGCTGCGCCATAATAAGTGCGGCCGTCCTCTGTTTCTTCGTCCCACGGGGTCGGATTCAAAGAATCTCCTTCGGGGTGGAGCTCTACATCTACATCACTTAGCCATCCTAGGCGTTGAATCCGTAGACGCCTGACTAGACTGGTCACTGTACAGCCCGTGAAGTTTGTGGTTGAATCTTTTCCTCCATCCCCGGTTTGCATTTATAGGCCCGAAAATCACGTGTAAAACCTTTCTCTCGAACCGACCAAAGACCTCCTCATCCGCTTTTGATAGGGTCCATGCTTCTGCGCCGTACAACAGGACCGGGATGATAAGGGTCTTATATAGAGTCAACTTTGTCGTTCAGGAGAGGGCTCTATTACTCAATTGCCTCCTGAGCCCAAAGAAACAGCGATTGGCAAGAGTAATTCTGCGTTTGATTTCGGAACTGATATCGTTATTAAGGACGAAGTCCTTAATTACCTCAAACTTAAAACTGCCAATACAAACGGTCTGGCCAAGACGTCGGAGGTGAGTATCCTTTTTTGAAGATAGCATATGTATATTTAGTTTTGCCCTCGTTTACATTCGTGAACGACTCATTGACATATCGCTGTCTTCTTCTAATTATGTTAATGTCATCCGCGTATGCGTGGAGTTGTGATCATTTGAAATAAATCGTGCCTCTTGTGTTAGCCAGTAATTTTGCATACAACAGCGTATCGCCCTGCCTAAATCTATTTTTGACATCAAAACTATCGGTAAGGTGTTCACCGATTCGGATGGAGCAGCGAGCATTCTCCAAAGTCATTCTGCATAGTCTGACGAGTTTAGCAGGTATGTCAAAGGTAGACATAGCGTTGTATAGGTCGTGTCTAATTACGCTGTCGTATGCGGCTTTGAAGTCGACAAATAGGTGGTGAGTATCGACTTGACACTTGGTTTTTTCAGGATCTGCCGTAGTGTGAAGATTTGGTCGATGGTAGACTTCCGCGGCGTAAATCCACACTGATAAGGACCTATCAGCGTATTTACAAAAGGCTTCAGACAGAAAAGATTTTGTAGGCGATTTTAGAAAGACTTATTCCTCTGTAGTTGGCGCAGTCAGAGGGGTCTCCTTTCTTGTGGGTCGGGCAAACGATTCTGAGGCTCCATTCCTCGGGCATGCTTTCCTCTGACCATATCTTACAGCTGAGCTGGTGCATGCTCCTATCCAGGTCAACTCCTGCACTGCATCCTCCAAACCACTGCACTCCGTATAAACTCTTGAACCTGCGCGAACTACTAAAAAATAAAAACTTCTACTCTATAATACGAAATTCACTTGGTACTCCGAGAAAGCAATGGAAGACAAAAAGAAGTATCATTGATGGTAACTCTTCCTCTTCCACCAAAAAGATAATTTTAAGTTTTATGCAATGACTGTATAACCCTTGACGATCCCACAACAGGGTCGAACATATTTAATTATTTCTTTTCTTCCGTTGGTCCGATGTCTTTTTAGGGTTCCGTACCCAAAATGTAAAACGGGACTCTATTACTAAGACTTTGCTGTCCGTCAGTCCGTCTGTCACCAGACTGTATCTCATAAACCGTGATAGTTAGACAGTTGAAGTGTTCACAGGTGATGTATTTCTGTTGCCGCTATATCAACAAATACTGAAAGCAGAGTAAAATAAATATTTAAGGGGGGCTGTCATACAACAGACATAATGTTCATCCAAAAAATCCCCTTGGTCACATACTGATCTAAGATTAGTCGACAATATCCCACAACCAGTAGCAAACTTCCGAGCTTTCATCCCTAGTGTGTCTTTGTTGTATTAATCTTAGATGCAAATCTTTTTTCTATAATTATTCTTATTCACCTTTTCACCTCCTTGCTGTCAAGTAAGATAATTGATTTGAATTCAATTGACATTTTGATGATAACTATCTCATCACGGAGATTTTTGATCATTAAAGTAATATGCCTATAACCTCATTTCAAACGGATTAGCCGTTTTAATGTGATGAGGCAACATACCGCGACTCTTTCATTTTTATATATACAGAAGATGGCACGGAGCCCTCCGTGCGCGAGTCCGACTCGCACTTGGCTGTTTTTTTTTTTTCTAATGATTCTCATACTTATTGCAATTACTGTGCTAGGTCGTATTTAGTCAACGATGTTATGAATAATAGCTTCTTTTATGAGGAAATAACGGGCTTTGAGCTTTTAAAAATTATCTGTTCACTGAACAACTCTAGCTCTCGTGGGAATTAGGGTATCTCCAATCTTACCCTTAAAAATATAACACTTAATATTGTAAACATTGTAGCTCCTATTTTAAGCCTAAGCATCTCGATTGGGATTTCTTCTGATAAATTAAAATGTGCCAATGTGATCTCTCGCCACTAAAAAGGTAGAAAAAAAGTCAAAAACAACTTCAGGCCAATTTCTTTACTGTCACCAGTTGCAAAGGGCTTTGGAAAAGCTATTGAGGGTAGAATGCTGAGGAACCTGTTAAAAGTAAAATTCTCTCGTCCTGTGTAATTCGGCTTTAAAGAAGGCCTTTCTACAGAAGGTGCACTTTTGGAGTTTTGCTAACTAATTTATAAAACTCTGGATGATAAAAAATGGCGCGCTGGTCTTTTTGTAGATATTACCAACGCTTTCGACATGGCCGCCCGCAGGGTTCTTCTAAACCAATTACACTATGTAGGATTTCGTGGTTTTATACACAGTCCTACTTAAAAACTATAATGCAGAAGGATAGTAGGTAACTCTGTTAGTATATCTAATGCTATGAGCTTAGCTGTGCCTCAGGGATCAGTTCTTGGCCCCACATTGTTCGTAATTTACATCAACTTCCTATTTAGTCGATAATTTATAAGGAAAGTTACACGAACATAAATCATGAGGTTGTAGTCTTCGGGACACAAACTACATAGTTGTTAGCAATAAGATTAAATTGATGCACCTTAGTCTAAATACATATGCAAGAGTATAAGAGCTAAAGTGTCTAATTGTTTTTGTTCTAACGAAGCCAAAAGGTCAATGTTAAATAATGTCCTATGCACAAGCATTGCTTTGATCCACAAGACCAGTGCTTCATCTACGCCATGCCGTCTGGCAGCGTTACACATGCTGTCGAAAGTTTCGTTATCAAAAGCTCCCTCAATGTCGACGAAAATGCCCAGCGCGTACTCTTTCCTTTCGAGCGCGCATTCAATTCTACCAACTATATTTTGAAGCGCAGTCTCACAGGAATTTCCACGCTGATAAGCATGTTGCATCTCTCAAAGAGGATGCATTCGAAGGGCAACATTGCGCACGTGCATCCAGCCTCTCCATGCTTTTCAGCAGGAAGGGTGTTAGACACATTGGTCTAAAACTCTTGGCAAGTGCGCCAAGGAATGGGTATCTAGGCAAGTGCCAGGCTAGCAGTGAAAATTATTTTCTAAGTAGAAAGCAGCTGCCTTCTAACTTTTAGCAGCATAACAGGATATATCCTGTCGGTGTCTGGCGATGTAAAGCCATCGAAGGATGTCACAGCAAACTCAATGGCTTATTGCTATATTCCACGCGCGACGGAATATACCAGCTATGCCGAGTGGTTTTCATCGTTGCAGTTGATTTCACGGGAAATGAGTCGTTGGTTGAGACCCCACATTGTTGATGGTAAGGTCAGACGAAAGAGTGAATTCTAAAAGACTGTCTCCTCTTGAATTGCATTTACTGCTGCTGTTTTGGGCATAAGCATCGCAACACAAGATGAGACCAATCTTTCTGGGATCACAGTACTCAGTACACAGTACAGTACGATTTCAAAGACTGCCTTCGGTGGTGGAGGTGGTACCGAGTCGTGGGGAAAGTAAGCATACGCATCAACGAATTATTCAATTACTCCATGCGCTTTGTAGCTTACTCTGGCAGCCACCAGACCTTTTCCACAAAAGTGTCCAAGTTTGGTTACCGATACTGAGTTCGATATGATGAGGCAGAACCTAGGCCTTTCAGATAGCATAAAGATCATTATAAAAAATCGCAGCACGTGGTATACAGGCGTTCATTCCACGCCAACGGTCCTTGAATGGATACAACGTGATGATCTATACTACTGCATGCAATTCTACTACTTAAAAGAGCCTTGCAATGCTGTAGATTGATCTGAGTAAAAATAATCCTGACCTTTTCAGACCGTTTGCGGGCGATCTTTCCGTTTTCGGTTTGAGCTCCTGCTTTCCTCTGACATCCTTGCCGGTTTGAGAGTCGCTAGCGCCCGTAACAACTTTGTCTTTCGGCGGCAGTGCCGGCCATGGCAGAATCCTGACACTTGATCACGATCTTATTGACTGGTTAAGCCTTCCCAATAAGAGTGAGAGAGTTAGAGGCGCATGCCGAAAGTGCTGGCATGCTTGTGCTCCTGCAGCAGCATTCCCTAACCGTCGACGCTTTCGTCCTTGCGCACCTCCGAGAGAGGGAGGACCCTAGGTGAGTGGGTCGGATCGGCTTCGGTAGGTAAGATCGCGGGTTGCGGGTGCCACCTGGAGTACTGGAATCCTTAAGGTTGTCCATTCATTTTTGTGGGTCTTCAAGCCTCCCGCCACGAATAGGGCGCCCGAAGAAGGGAGGTACTACTTGTTCCTAATCTCAATAGTAGTATGGTAGAAGACATATTTTTATTTAAACTGAAAGGATACGATTTATTTATTATAATTACAAATGTATGTTATATGCTAGCGAAACGATTACTGTCGTCTCTCGCCTCCTCAGAAATCCTGAATGAAAGTCGCGCGCGATCAATCTGTATACATTTCAATCCTCTTCTCTGCTTGTATGGAATATCCCTAATGAATTGGTTTCACTTACAGGAATCCTCAAATGCCACTGCGACATTTGCAAAGAGAACAACAACATCTGTGAGACGGATGGCCTGTGCTTTACATCCGTCGAACTGAACAAGGGCGTCATCACATTCAGCTACAGGTAATTCAAAATTCATTTATTCACTTGTGTACCACTTAACATTTGTTAATGCATCGAGACAAGAAACGATTGAAATTATTCAAACAAAAATAAAACAAAAAAAAACCCTAGATGTCTAGATATGTCGCAAAGTATGCCACCGGGTCATTTTATATGGTGCAACGACGGTAAAAACGGCGGTCCAACAGCCCGTCCGGCTGCCAGACGCGGTGGTCACGCCTGTTGTGGCGATCGAGATTTTTGCAATCTAGATTTAAGCCCAACTATCAAGTATTATCCTGAGAATCCGCAACAAGGCTACGAGGAAGAAGGTGGGTGCCGCTGAACTGAATTGATTGCTCGGAAGGTGTAACGCCTCGCCCGATTCTCTTAACTGCGTTTTTGTTTTTGAAGATGATCACTGACTGACTGACGTGCCAAATCCCTACTAAAACTAATCAAATTTGATATCATATGAATCGATTTAGTTAGATATCGATTTGCGAACGTTGTGTTTTGCACAAAGCTTTTCCTCCTTTCCTCAGCGCGTTTGAGTTTGTTTTTTGTTTTCTCTTTTCTTTCTTTTCTTTTATTTGACTTTTATCCCAGAGTTTGTTATAACAATTTCCATTGAATTTATTGCGATACGAGGAAAACACGTTATATTCTTAAAACCACTAACAGAACAAATGTAAGAGAAAACTAGTATATAGGTAGTGGTGTAGCATTCTCAATGAGTCATGGTGACATCGACCTTAAACAGCATGACATCTGATTTTGATTTCGTTTTCGTTTTCCATTCTCCCCCTTACCCAGGTCTAAATGTCCTTGTTCCCATGACCCATGAGAAGGTGTTTTTATTTTTTTAATTTAAATAAAATTTGAAAAAAAAAGAGTTAAATGTAAATGGAACGAAATTGAATATTTGTCGACCAGGTGCCTACCAAAGAAATATGATCTAGAAAGAGCACCGATCGAGTGCCTATCCAATAAGGAGAAAGAGAATGTCTATAAGATCGAGTGTTGTGAAACAGACTTCTGCAATCAGAATGAACTTTTAAGAATGGAATTAGTCGGAGGTATAGCTATGCAAATTCAAATTATTACTTTCATATATACTTAAATAAAAATAAAAGAACAGACAAACACGATTCAGTCCTTTACTTAGCACACACCAATTTTATTTTCATTTTTAACTTACTTCCTTACACCTATGTAGTGCACTTTGATATTTAACAACTATCGTAGGTTCTACACTTGTTCTTTCTGTAAACAATTGTTTATTTCTTTTCTTTTGGAATGATTGGAAAGCTTTGCGGATTCTTTTGCACTCGACTTGAATGCATTACATGCGGTTTCTATACATTTTATTATTTCTATCACGTTAGGACAGTAGTTATTAAGTAATGAGAAGTAGCGATGCATGACATAGAGTTAGATCTCTTTAATTTATTCTATAATTTCAGTGGTAATGGCTTATGTTCTTGCCTGACAAAATTGTATAAATTGTTATTTACACTTGTATATTGGCTAAACACGTTATTTTTATTCTATGGTGTAGTCGTTTGTTGATTTTTTATTATAAAGTAATAGACATGAGAGCTTTCTGGCTGATATGAATGCTGTTGCCTAATGCTATCGATGCGGGTATATTGCTGCTAACACCTAGTATTAGCTAGCTGTTCCACAACTGTGTTCTTTTTTTATTTGAGATGAGAAGACTCGGATGCGGCAAGTATGGGTTGTTATTCCTCAGCGTTAAAATCGGATATTGTATTCACATATGCTGGCTGCATAGTACGTATCTCCATTTAGGTATTTTGAGCTACACAATAAGACAGCTTATATGTATATACGAGGTGTGGCAATTAAGTTCCGGGAATTTAGTCATCGTTCATCTACATCTGTCTAAAAAGGAGGAGCTTTTTCCTCTGGTTCCCATCCTAAGGCTAAAGTCGACAGCACGTTTTGTTTGTGTGTGTTTTTTAGAAAAAAGAATCTAGTGTCATCGTAAAAGTACTTACTTACTTACTTAGGTGGCGTACAGTGCGTGGTGGACCTGGGCCTCAACCAACAAGCGTCTTCAGCTGGCACGGTCTTTGGCCAGCTGTTTCCAGCGCCGCATGCCCAGTTGGTTAAGGTCCCCTTCCACCTGCGTGCGCCACCGTTGATGCGGCCGTCCTCTGCCGCGCCTTCCTTCCGGGGTGGATTCGAAGACTCTTCGGGTCGGAGCTGCGCTCTATGCGCTCCATGCGCTCTACATGGCCTAGCCACCTTAGACGCTATATCCGTAGACGTCGTAATAGGCTGATGTCACTGTACAACCCGTACAGTTCTTCGTTATATCTTCTCCTCCATACACCGTTTGTACAAACGGGACCGTAGAGAGTGCGCAAAATTTTCCTCTCGAAACGACCAAGGGCATCTTCATCCGCTTTTGTTAAGGTCCAAGCCTCTGCGCCGTAAAGAAGGACTGGGATGATTAAGGTCTTATATATTGTCACCTTGGTTTTCCGAGAAAGGGGTCTATTTCTCATTTGCCTCTTGAGCCCAAAGAAACAGCGGTTGACAACAGTGATTCTGCGTTTTATCTCAGCGCTGGTGTTGTTGTCGCTGGTCATCAGTGAGCCAAGGTAGACGAATTCCTTGACCGCTTCAAAGCTATATCCGCCCATGGTGAC
Source organism: Eumerus sabulonum (assembly GCA_951905685.1). NCBI lineage: Eukaryota > Metazoa > Arthropoda > Insecta > Diptera > Syrphidae > Eumerus > Eumerus sabulonum. Next base: position 44,140,825 of record OX645064.1, read on the forward strand.
GTCTAGTCTAGAGGCGTTAAATCGTACGAACGAGGCGGCCAATCGACTGGCCCATTTCTTGAGATAACACGCTCATCAAACTTACTCGTAAATAAATCGATTGTAACGTGTGTTGTGTGGCTTGTGGCATCATCCCGTTGAAACCACATGTCGTCCAAGTCCATATCTTCCAATTCGGGCCAATAATAATCGGTAATCATGGCGCGATAACGCTTGCCATTCACAGTAACGTGACGATCCTTATCGTTAGTTTTAAGGTTATACTCACTAATAATATGCTAAGTTTTTTTAACTAATTTTTCTTAGCCTTAATACTAATAGACTAATAAATGAATTCCACAACAAATAGAAAAGACGTCGAAAGACAAAATTAAAAATACATATATTGTATAGCTTAGAGTGCCCGTTCAGGTCCAGTATGCTACGTTAGATAGATAGGATATTTAAGATAGGTTTAAGCGTTTTACCTAGAATAAGTTGTTTGGAAAAATATTAATAAAATGCTTTTAAAATGTAAAAATGTAAAAAAAAAATCGTCGGCAAGCAAACCGCACCAAACAGTTATTTTTTTGTGGATTTTCACCCGACCAATAACGCATATTTTGCTTATTGACGAACCCATCGAGCCAAAAATGAGCTTCGTCACTGAAGATGATTGTACGTGAACGTACGTCGCTTCAAATGGTCCATCGGCTTCAATTCTTGAGTAAGCTTGATCTTGTATGGGTGTAAACCAAGATCCTTATGCAAAATACGCCATACGCGACGCGATGCCCAATTCTTGAGAACGCCATGGAATTGACTAATTGGATCGTTTGCTAAAATTAAAGTTGCGGTTACCGACTCCGAATTTCGGTAGAAAATTTTTATGATTTGCAGACGTTGCTCGTTCGTGTACTTTGCCATGATGAAAATGTGTACTGAATAAATTGACAATGACAATTAGACGATTAGACAACTAGTGATTAGTTGTCAATTCCCTATTGCAACACCCTTTACATCGACCTTATATTTTTGTTGAAACATTAACTAGATGTCCAAAAGACCTGGTGAAAACCCTCGGAAATCATCCGAAAGTTGCCGGTGGTGTATGGAGACAAGTACATGTGGAAAATACGAGTGTTTGAATGGGCAAAGCGGGTCAAGAAGGGCCGACGTGACGATCCGTCATCTCTCGTACCGCGACATTGTTCGTCGTAAATATGTTCCTCGGACCAGACAGTGAGTGGACAGTTCTATGTTGGTGGAGATGTTGGGGACACGTGTTTTCCGTGCGCGACCCGAACTCGTCGAATCTTACACTATAACAATGCGCTGGACTTTGCTGCTCACCCTACAGCTCCAATATTCCCACATCTCAAGGAAACTGATCATGGCGGTGTAAAGAAAGTCAAAGAGGCTGTAACCATGGTTCTGAACGAGCCAACTTCGGGGGATTATCAAGGGTCCTTCGAATCATGAAGGCAACGTTGGAATCGTTCTGTAGAGTTACAGTGAGCCTATTGTGAAGGTGGATACTAATATTTCACAATGCACACTTAATTTGCTTGTTAACTTCCCAGTGGGAAGTCATTGTAATGGGGCCGATTTCGCGAATTCCAAATTTTGACATATGTATCTCCATGTCACCAGAATCCAAATCCAAGTTTTTTATAAAGATGCATTTGTGTGTGTATGTACGTACATATGTATGTGCGCAGCTGCGTACCGGGATTTTCGCCTCGATTATCTCGAGAACTAAAGATGATAATGACATAAGATTGGGTTCATTCCACGCAACTTAGAACTGAGTAAGTTTTCAGCAAAATCGGTCCAGCCGTTTTTTTGTTAGAAATTAACTAACGCGATGTTCCCAAGCAGTCCCCCATCTAAGTACTAATCGTACCCGACGCTGGTTGATTGCGGTGATCGGACGACAACCGATACATATGATTTTGCTCGGACAGTGTTGTGGTTGGGTACGGAAACGTACACTCATGCGCTGCTCGTAAGTGTGCACTACCCAAGGAGCGATTATTAAACGCATGCCCTCATGAGTAATTGGCCTTGAGCATTTTTATTTTTGCTCAGGATCACGAGTGTGTGTGCATTTATGGAAACTCACCCCTGTGCGCACTTCACATGTTTGTTAAAGAGAACGCACACTTATGTGCACTCGATAGGGTGGGTTCTGTTTAACGCACGTGTGGAGTGCGCACATGGGATGAGTTTCCATAAATGCACAAGTTGATTTACTGCTCGGGAGTTGTTTGCAGAATGATAAAACATGGAAACATTTCACTTGAGCATTTTTTTTATTTTTCATTTTTATAATACCTATTTTAGGCGAAAATGGCTTCATTTTCTATAAAGTCTAAATTAGAAACTTTCAGCAATCGAAATTGCACACGCACGTGAGCAGTTTATGAGCAAAAGATTGTTTAATGTGCGCAAATGAGTGTGCGTTTCCTTACCCTGGGTTACATGGAGCGACAGCAAATAGGCGGCTTGATGCCAACAACCTTATCTAAGTACTGACCGCGCCCGATGCTGGTTCATTGCGGTGATCGGACGAGAACCAATACATTGCCCATTATTCAGGGAATGTATGGAAGGGTGTTCAAAAAGACTAACTTTAAATTGTTGGTTTGGGGTGGTAAGTTTGAATGCTTATTTATTTTTCGAGAGAGAGAGGAGACTAAGAATCCTACCGTGGCTAAAAAAAAGAGCTAATGACCTGGAAACACCTGAACAGATCTTCACAAATTGTAGCTAAGGACCATTTCGATCACGTTAGCTTTAAAAAAATGCATTATAATCGGTTCATTCGTTCAGGAGTTATGATGCCACAGACAGACACACAGATACCTCAAACTTATAACACCCCTCTTTTTGCGTCGGGGGTTAAAATTGTAAAAAAATTAAATGAAATGGGTGTTTCCATTTTTCCCACTGGGAGGTTAGTCGTGTGGGCCTTGCGACATTTTTTTTTTTTTTTGTGTACAAATTCCCGGAACTTAATTGCCACACTCCGTATGTTCATGAACTTGCATAGTGCAGTGATTTTTTAAGCATAAAGGTTCATTATTCTACGTCAAAATTCTACATCTCGGGCACTTACCACACCAGAGGCGCATACATATATCCGAGACTGTCATCCCGTGTAAGTACGAGGGAAAATACAAATCGTCTGTCGTCGCCCTTTCCGGCTCAGCACACTTTTCATTAGTCAGTTTGTCTAACAATAAGCTTTCCTCTGTCGTTCCAAAACCACATGGGATGTAAGAATCTTTTGTCGTTTATGAAATTTTAACAAACAAAATTCTTCTTCTATGCATCAACCTGTAGATGTTTGCCCTCTGAAAACCTTCTACCACCAGAAGACCCGGCGTGGTGTCACGAGCGCAACTCTGCATTTCTAATCGATTGTTGTGCTACTGATTATTGTAATACGAGAGAGAATCTAAAGGGAGAGATACCAGGTGAGCACGCTGAACAAACGAGCTACACCACTCAACTTCTATTACATGTTATATGTTATAAATAAGAATGTGGAAAACGAAATATTCATCATCACCATTATATTGATTGGACTTCCGTACCAGAACGAGAGCATCCAAGGAAGATCGCAAATGAAAAAATTAAATGAAAACATTTCATCGTCGTGTTGTCGTCTTCCTTGTTTAATCATCCGTCCATCGTATCCGTATGTTATACGAGCTCCTCACACAGTATTATATATGATACTATTTCATAGTTATACTATTTTCTTCATCTTTCTGTGTTAGTTTGTATGTTTTCATTTAAATGTCTAGGATACGAGAGTTCAACATAAGCGCGCGTTATCCTTTATCCCTACCCCATCATTTCCTTTACGTTCTGTGTAATATTCTCTGTGTATTCATTGTGGGTTACTATACATTTTTATACATTTATGTTTTTCAGTTTATTAAAGGAAAGTTACTAATCTAGAGGTTGTGTGAGAAAGAGTTTGTTTTTTTGCTCTATTTATTTAATTCATCGCGTCCCTCGACGACTCGGAAGGCCGTGCTGCGGGTGGATGGAATTGTATGCGCACAGAGAAAATGTCCTTCTTTTCCTAGATTCTGTTTTTTTTTTTTTTTCGTTCTCTCTGGGCTCTATAACGATCAATACTTGTGTCTGGAGATTTATTTAGGTTTTCACATTTTTTTTGCTTTTTTTTTTTTTTTTTTTTTTAGGTCAACAGACGTTTAAGAGTTTCTGAATGAATGATAGCGACGAGAGGTGTCTCGTCTACATAAACATACATATGTATGGCATGTTCTGTTGTTCTGTATTGTAGTGTAATGAAACAAGGCCTGATTCCTTAAGGACGTTTAAAGCGTTCAAATGCATATACTTAGAAAGTTATGCTGTCTTACTTTGGGATGCCAAAATAAGCACACAGGGAGTAAGGTAAAGAATGGAAAAAATATTCTCGTAATGTCACCGCCCCTTAGCGCGAACGCTTATATAATTGATGAATTAATAGCTAAGTGAATCTCAAAATGCCAATAATGATTTTGCTTAAAAATGTTCATCTCGAAGCATTTGTCTGCCCTTGACCTACTATTTCTAGACTTTCGATACTAGTTATGACGCATAAACAAGCTCGTAATCGATATTGTTGTGCTTCAAACCAGTGTTTGTTGCTTCATTTTTAACTTCCCAATGGGAAGTTATTGTAATGCGAATTCGAAATTTTGACATATCTCCACGTTTCAAGGTCACCAGAATTCAAATCCAAGGTTTTTATAGAGATGTACATATGTGCGTGTGGAATTTTGCATCTGCGGATGTATCCAGCACAGTGCCATTCGTTTATGGTATGTCCCCAGTATACAGCAGCTAAATTAGCGGACCAAGTACGCTTACCTCCGGAAGGCCAGTCGTAATTGGTCTAAAATTCGAGTATTCGCTTCCGTGTTTAACACGTAAGAGTCTATTAGATAAGTAGTTTCCAAGACCGTTCTATAGTTGTTCGGGGAAAACTTGTCTCGGGTTGTATCCCAAACCTTCGTGGCACACTGTCGAAGGCTTGGGAGGTGTCAAGAAATACACTCTAGTTTATATTCGAGTGCTTTTTCGACCACATCGGTTATTCGATGCAGTTGGTCTAAAGTAGAATGCTTGCTTCTGAAACCAAATTGATGATTCGACAAAGGACGCTTTTCTTCGACGATCGGCTTTAAACAATTGATTTTAATTCTTTTGAAGACTTGAAATGATCGGCAACAATGTTATTGGACGGTAAGATTTTTCATCCGTCGGCTTTCGGAGCTTTAGAAACACACAAACTTTTGCGACCTTTCCAAATAGTAGCTAAGAACCAATTCGATCACGTTCGCTTTCAAAAAAAAAAAGAAAAAAAAAATGGCATCACAATCGGTCCATTCGTTCAGGAGTTACGATGCCACAGACAGACACACGGACACCTCGAACTTATAACACCCCTCTTTTTGCGTGGGGGGTTAAAAATGAAAAAATATGAAATGGCTGTGTTCAATGGGTGTTTTAATTTTTCCCACGGAAGTTAGTCGTGTCATCTAGCGTTTAACAATCCAGTCAAGCCTCAGGGTATTTTGGTAAGTTTAGTGTTTTGCTTCAGTTGTTTCGTTTCGCATGGCAATCAGTCCTATATAGGTAAAAAAAGGAGATACACGTTGTTTCTGCTACACTAAAGTGTTCTATGTGGACAAAAGTTGAGCAAAAAAGGATAATCGTTAAGCTTCAACGCCTCCAGAGACTAGCGTGTCTCGGCATTATCGGCGCTATGCCAGCCTGCCCTACGGAAGTTCAAGAAGTACTGATTGGATTTACCCCACTGCACCTTTTTATTAAAAAGGTTGCTTTACGTAGTGCAATCAGAATTCTTCGCTCGAGAACAGGCCTGCCATGTAGACCTATGGGTCACATGTCCATCCTGCAACATCTTCCTGAGCTGGATATGATTACCACGGTCTCGGACGTATCACCACATATGCTCACTTTTGACAAGAGATTTGAGATACGGATCCCAATTCGCACACCTTGGAAAACTGGTGATCCCTTGCTCAACGTCAAAGGCCTTAGGTGGTACACTGATGGCTCCAATATGGTTTCTGGCGTTGGCACCGGCATCTTTAGACCAAATCGGAAGATTTCTTAGGCCCTAGGGATGAGTCCTAATATCTTCCAAGCGGAACTGTATACCATCCTAACATGCATCAATCTAAACTGAGAGATTGGCATAAGAGGAGTAACCATCAATATGCTCTGATAGCCAAGCAGTGTTTAAAGCGTTGAGTTCGTATAGCACGAACTCAAAATCGGATAAAGAATATCATGGTGCCCTTACACGAACATGCCAAAAGAAACAGAGTCAAACTCTAGTGGGTATCAGGATACAAGGGTATTAAGGGTAATGAAATCACCGATCAGCGAAAGGTACATAGATAAGATTAACTTCTTCTTAGGCAAGTGGCAAAAATCGCAACATCTGTCCTCTTGGAACAGCGTACAAGGATTTCGCCAATCGAAACGATTTATAAGGCCCCTGAACAAATACTCTATTAATACTCTAAACTTAATAGAGAAGATTAGTCAGCTACCTTACGGGACACTGTGGTCTAAGATATCATCTCAATAAAATGAATATCTCGTCTGAAACGGAGTATCGACTATATCCTGAGGACGAAGGAACTGCAGGGCACACAGGAAGCGTATCCTTCTCAGTGAAATAATGACTCATGAGGGGATCATTTTAGCTCATACGAGAGGCATTCCCAAAATCATTATGGAAGTGGAGAAGCTCCTGGTCTAATCGGCTAGTATGCACAATAGATCTATAAAGTTCGCAGTGCCTCGTGCTATTTGTTAGCTTACTTACTTATCAGGCCTGCGATCCATGGAGGATCTGAGCCTGAGCTATAGCTGCCTTCCATCCTTGACGGTCCCGGGCACGCTGCTTCCAGTTGTCAAGACCAAGATGTCTTACATCCGCAAGACTGGCAGAATGAGCGTTTTGTAAAGCATGACTTTGGTCTTTCGAGTGAGGAGTTTTGACCCCAGTTGTTTGGACAAGCCGAAGTAGCAGCGGTTGCCAAGGGCGATTCTACGCCGGATCTCCACTGTGGTGTCATTTGTGGAATTTACGTTTGCCCCGAGGTAGACAAACTCCTTAACTACCTCGAAATTGTAGCTGTCAATTGTTATGTTTTGTCCCAGGTGGTGAGCGACGGATTGGTTTTTGCTTGACAGCATGTATTTCGTTTTGTCCTCATTGATCTTAAGGCCAATTCGTTTCGCCTGTTCTTCAATCGCCGTGAATGCTTCCACAATGCCACGGCGAGAACACGCGATGATGTCGACATCATCCGCGTATCCTAGCAGCTGGATGGACTTGTAAAAGATAGTGCCTTCCCTGTTGACGCCTGCCCGTCGCACTATCTGCTCCAGCACCAGGTTGAAGAAGTCACATGACAGCGCATCTCCTTGCCGAAATCCGGTGCATGTTTCGAATGGTTCCGAGGTCCTAGAACCGAGTTGCACGGTGCATCGCGTGTTTTTTAGCGTGGCGCGACACAACTGGATCAGTTTTACCGGGATCCCGAATTCGGCCATCGCCCCAAACAGTGCTTCACGATGAATGCTGTCGTATGCGGCTTTGAAATCGATGAAAAGATGGTGTGTATCGATTTGAAACTCGTTGGTCTTTTCCAGGATTTGTCGAAGTGTGAAAATTTGGTCTATAGTTGATTTGCCGGGCCGGAAGCCGCACTGGTAGCTGCCGATTAGTGCGGTGCAAAATGGTTTTAGACGTTCACACAATACGCTGGACAGGATCTTGTATGCGACATTGAGCAGGGATATACCTCTATAGTTCTTACAAGAGGTAGGATCGCCTTTTTTGTGGATGGGGCATATAGAGCTGGTATTCCAGTCGTCGGGCATGCTCTCATCTTCCCAAATTCTGCAGATGATCTGGTGCATGCTCCCTACCAGAACATCGCCGCCAGCCTTGAAGAGCTCTGATGGCAAGCCATCTGAGCCTGCGGCCTTGTTGTTCTTCAGCTTCTGAATAGCTGTGCCGACTTCTTCTATGCTGGGTGGGAGGACTACTTCAGCGGCTGGAGTTGGGATTTCCTCAGTCCCTACCACTCTCTCTTGGTCATGCTCGTTAAGCAGCTGCTGGAAGTGCTGCTTAAATACATCCACTATTCCCTGCGGGTCGGTGACAAGATTACCCTCGCAGTTTCGAAGAGCCAGGGTGCCCTTTTTGAAGCCTCCTGCAAGGCCTTTGGCTTTCTTGTAAAAGGCTCGTATTTTATGTCTATCCCTAGACTCCTCGATATCCTTGAGCTGGGAGGCTGCGAAGATTCTTTTCTTTTGTCGCAGTAGTTTCTTCTCCTCCCTTCTTCTGGCTCGGTACTCTTCTCGCGCTGCCCTGGTTTTCCTCTGCAGCGCCTTTTGGTACGCCTCGTCGGTTGCTGCCTTTTTCTGCTCACACTCGCCATCATACCACGGGTTTCTTGTCGGGGGTGGTAGGTATCCTAGGGTGGTTTCGGCTACTTCCTGAATGGCTGAGCGGCAATGCAGCCACATATTATTGGCATTTGTGTTCGACGTAGGCATACCGTAGAGTCTTTCGCTCAGCTGCTCCCTGTAGACTCTGGCAACCTCCGGTGTGCTCAGGCGCCCAATGTCGAACCTCCTCCTGATGGGCTGGTGCAGCTTTCTGACATTGGACAGTCGAGCTCTGAATCTTGCTGCTACGAGGAAGTGGTCAGAGTCGACATTTGCCCCTCTGAATGTTCGCACATCCAGGATGTTTGACGCGTGCCTTGCGTCAATGAGCACATGGTCGATTTGGTTGGCGGTTCGACCGTCCGGAGATCGCCAGGTTGCTGTGTGGATTCGCTTGCGAGGGAATCTTGTGCTACTTATCACCGCATTACGAGCTGTCGCAAAGTCAGCGAGTCGGAAGCCGTTATCTGTTGTTGTATCGTGGAGGCTGTGCTTTCCGATCACTCCGCCAAGGGTGTTTTCCTTTCCGATTTTGGCGTTGAAGTCCCCGAGCACGATTTTTACATCGTACTCCGGACAAGCTCCGTAGGCGTTGTCCAGGAGGTCATAGAAGTCCTCCTTGATAGGGTCTTCAGCCTCGTCGGTAGGGGCGTGTGCACATATAAGGCTGATGTTATAAAATCTGCCTCTGATGCGGATCACAGCCAGGCGATCACTTATAGGTTTAAAGTCGATGACCTTCGACCTTAACCGCTTTCCCACGACGAATCCGCATCCCAGTAAGTGCAACCTTTTGTGACAGCTGTAATAAATGTCGCAATTTTTCTTCCTAATCATACCGTTTCCTATCCAGCGTATTTCCTGGACCGCAGTAATATCCGCCTTGTACTGCGTGAGGATTCCTTCTAGTTTATGAGCAGCTCCGGGAGTGTACAGGGTTCTGACATTCCAGGAGCATACTCGCAAATCGTGTTCCTTTTTCGTGCGTTGTCGTCGTCGAGTATCCGTCCGTATATCCGAGGCATCTTGCTCATTCATAACTTGGGTTTTTTTACGTGGGCGGATTGTTAGCCCGCCGCACAACCGCCATTCTGGTCGGGGTTTTCTTCGCTGCATACGTTTGTTCACCTCCCAACGGTTGTTGAAGAGGCTATCCAGAGGGCGCCGCGAGGAGGCCGTATGTCAACTTGACCCGGGCATTTAAACAGGGATCGTTGCTGGCATCTCGCCAGGTTGAGAGCAATCAACAACTTTACCCTGTATGTCCGAGCCCATGCCCTCTGCTATTTGTTAGCACTAGCCCCTTAATTAAAAAAAAAAAAAATGATAATAGCTGACAGATAACTTTGGGGTGGCCGTGGTGGAGTGGTAAACATCACTGACTGTCGAGCGAAAGGTCCGTAGTTCAAAGTCTCTCCATAGCCAAGAAATACAATTCCTATACTGAAAAATTGTGTAACACAGCTATTGTGAATGGGAAGCGATCAAAATACTGATGAGGGCATAACACTCACAATATATGCTCACTTCAAATTCATACTCTGTGTGTGTATTTCTAATATGTATAACATCATAATGGCATGCAACATTTGCTGAGAACTACGACCAACGTGAAAATTCAGTCGAATTCCTGTCGCATCCTTTCTAGGACAACCACTACCCAAACCATCTGCACTTCGCGCACGTTGTGGGCACGACTTCTAAAAAAAAAAAAGAAAAACCTCAGCGACGTTTTTGTAATGCTGTACTACTAAAACCAGAGTTTTAGTCGATTGTGGCCAGCGTAGTGCCATCCGTTGGTGGGGTTTCGCTCTGGTATACAACAGGTAAAGCAGCGGACCAAATACGCTTCCCTGTAGAACGCCAGTCATAATTGCTCTAAAATTTGGGTATTCTCTCCCTTGTTTAACACGTAAGAGTGTGTTAGATAAGTAGTTTCCCAGAACGTTCGATAGTTGTTCGGGCTAAAGTTGTCTTAGTTTGTATCCCAAACCTTCGTGCCACAATTTGTCAAAGGCTTGAGAGACGTCAAGAAATGCACTTGAATGAAATGCTTGTTTCCAAACCAAACTGATGATCCGGCAAAAGGCGCTTTTCTTCGACAATCGGCTTTAAGCGCTTGATTATAATTCTTTCTAAGACGTTTGAACTTATCGGCAGCAATGATATTCAATTACATTTTTATTGCCTTTCATAATATGTTATGAATCCTGGGTACTCCACTAAACGGCAACGGTTTCCATTGACTATTTGGACTCGCTCATTCGTCTGCAGTAGCAATAGCAAAATTAGCCGAATTGCGATATGAACTGCTTCCTCATTCATTCTTGAATTTCTTCCGATAACACCAACGCCTTCGAACTTTTATTTCGCGGCGTCCCTCCTCGGCGTGGTACTGGCAAAACTCCCCGTGGTATACTTGCCATGAAAAAGCTTTTCGACTCAGGCCGCCGTTCGGAATCGGCATTAAAACGTACGTCAATTTCACCTGTGTGAAATTTAAATCACACAAGCAACGAGGTCAACCCGCTAAGCGCTGCTTGACTATCAAAGAGTTTATTGATAGTAAGACCTCTTATGCCAACCTCTGAGCATAGGTTGACGCCCGTCAGGACGGCGTATAATTCGGCTTGGAAGATACTAGGACTTATTCCCAGAGCCTTCAAGATTTTCCCATTTGGTCCAAAGATGCCAGCGCAAACGCCGAAACCAATCTTGGAGCCATCTGTGTATCACCTAAGGCCCTTGACATTGATCAAGGGATCGTCGCTTTCCCAAGCTGTGCGGTTTGGGATCAGTTTCCCATATCTCCTGTCAAAAGTAAGCGTATGTGGTAATGCGTTCGAGACCGTGGTTATAATATCCAGTTCAGGAAGATGTTGCAAAATGGATATGTAATCCAATGGTCTATCTACCATATAGATATAGAGCGGAAAATTTTGATTGTGCTTTTTGGGCTGCCATGGGGCAGGTTGGCATAGCGCCTGTAATGCCGAGACACGCTAGTCTATGAAGGCGTTGAAGTTTAATGATTATTGTTTTTTGTTCAACTTTTGTCCACCGTTCTGCAGACGCATAGGTGAGGACTGGTCTTACTATCGCGGTACATAATCTTAGGTTTTACCGTACATGGTAGTTTACATCACGGACTGTCGAGCGGAAGGTCTGTAGTTCAAAGTCTGTCCATAGGCAAGAAATAACATAATGGCATGGAACATTTGCTGAGAACTACAACCAACGTCAAAATTCAGTCGATTTCCCCTCAAATTCTACCCAGGACAACCCCCCATGGAGAGTAGTGAACGAACATCTACGACCCAAACCACCAAATTGGAACTGATTCACCAGATATTTTTGAGGTAAAAGAAGCCATAACCGCATTGAAGAGAGGTAATTCTCCTGGAATGGATGGAATTGCAGCGGAATGCTTCCAAGTGGGTCCGGAACTTATGGCAACGAAATTACAACCAATATTCAAGCACATACATATGGGTAACATAGAATCTTCCAAGTACATGGAAGGAAGCGATCATTGTAAAGATCCCCAAGAAAAGTTCTGAAAATCCTATGTTTGTACCATTTAGAGAGACGGAGTAAGGCTGTATCTTTCTCCTCTTTGTAAACGCGACCAAGATTGTCTTACTCGGTCTTATTGATAAGCCCTCTCTGCCACACCAGTCAGAGAGCTTAAATTTATAACCTAGCTTTATTAGCCATAGCTAGATTAAATAAGAGTCGATTACAATTTTAATATTTCTAGTATTAGGGTTAGATAGGATATTGTTTATATTGTTGTTGGAAAGGAGTTCGAGGAGTCTGGGTATATGAAAAGCGGAACACTCGGAGAGGATGTGGTGGACGTTGAATCAGGACTGGTTGCAGTATGTGTAGGTGGAGGGTCTGTTCTTGTCCAAGTAGTGTTCATGGGTAAGTTTGGTGTGTCCAAGTCGTAATCTGGTTATTTTTGTAAGGTCTGTTTTGGATGGGAATAGGTGTCCTTACTCGTAGGCATAGTCTTTCATTGAGAGCTTGTCTTTATTGGCAGTCCGGTACCATTGATCGAAAAGGAGCTGTTGTTGGAGGTGCTGAAGGGTTCTAATGTGTTTGTTTATGTCTTTTAGGTTGAAGTTGGTAGAGAAAAGGGATGGGGTTATTAAGGTCTGTTTGGCGAGCTGACGCTTGGTTCAATGGATTTTCTAATAGAGTAGGTTGCGGATTAAGGAGGGGTAATAGGTTTGATTATTGATGTAAGCGACGGTGCCAATCGGTGATAGAGCCTGTGCAGATGACGAATTTGAAGGTGGAAGTCTTAGTGTATTGTAGGGCTCTTAGGATCGCGATCATTTCTGCCGAGAAGGAAGATGTGTAAAGGGGAAGGAGGAATCAGAAAATGCTTAAGTTCTCAGTGGTAACACTGAAGCTGGCGTTGTCTCCTGTTTTGGGGCCATCTGTGAAGTGGTAGTCGAGGAGTTTATTTTTGATTACAAGGAAGAGGGAAAGAAATACTTTTGGAGCAGTATGGGATTTGTTAAAAGAACGTAGATCTGGGATGATGGCTTAGGGAGCGAATAGCTTAGGGGGTCTTTGCATAGTAGGATAGAGGTTGGAATAGTTTTAAGGCGGACTGGTAACGTACATTTTCGATCGTTGGCATGTTGGATTCGAGTAGCAAATGCTTGATGGAAATTGTGCGGTAGGCGTTAAGAGCCTTTCTGATGGCGGTGTTGTAGATGGTCTTGATTTTGCTCAAGCCTGAATAGGCCATATCGGATTTTGCTGGTGATAGTGGACTGGATGCCGATGATTAAGGAAAGAGGATTTGTTGCAGGAGAGCATTTTGATTATGTCAATTTTTTTTTTTTTTTTTTTTCAGACCCAGGCGTAAATTATCGATGTGGGAGTTCCACTTGTAGCTTCCTAAGATGCATAAGATCATTAATTTATCGACTTTTTCCAAGGTGATGTTGTTGGTCAGGATGTCACAGGAGCAGTTGTGTTTCCTGCAGATGTGTAGGGTGTTTGCTCTTCTCGAGGGATAATTCAGCCTCTGAGTATTCATACCAGGAAAGGATGTCTTGGAAGATGGGGTTGAGATTTATGTTGGATGAAGTTTTTTTTTTTTTCTTAAGTTTTTTAATTATTGTGAAGTCGTCTGCGTATGATGAGCAGAATTTGATTTGCTTGCGGGTGAAGAGGGTTTCACAGAGACTGTTGTAAGCTGTACGGAAGAGAGCGACGGAGAGTGGTAAACCTTGGGGGGATACCGTCGAAGAGGGGGTATGGGGATGAGCGGGAGTTGCCAATGCGAACAGAACTTTTCAGGCTAGACATGAATTGGAAGATATGCATATCTACTGATGTTGGGAACAAGCTTCCATGTTTTAAGTTGGTTGATAATGGTGGATGGATAGGGAACCGGTAATGTGATGGTCTAAGAACAGTAGAGTCTCGTTAACGGATTGCCTTTTTTGAAGCCCATCTGGTGGCTACTAAAGAGATTGTTATAGCTGATAAACCATCAGAGCCTGTTGGCAATTATTTTGTTAAGCACTTTGGTGCAGCAGGCGATGAGGGAGGTGGGTCTGTACGAATTAGTGAGGGTTTCGTTAGAGTTCGGTTTGAGGACGGGGATGGTTGTGCTGTTTTTATATTGCTGTGGGATGTCGCACTGGAGCAAGTTGTTGTATAGGTTGAGGAGTCTTGTTTTTTGAGGCTGCCAGAGGTTAGAGATCATAGGGTAGGAGATCCGGTCATTAGCGGGGTTTTCCCTTTTAATTTGTTTAGTGCAAGGTTTCATTCTATTGGGGTGATATCGTCTTCTATAGTTTTGACAAGGGGGTGGAAGATTAGTGGGGCCTGTAATTGTGTGGATGGGGAAGAGAGATATTGTACCGCAGAAGCTATGACCACATTTTTGTGGTGGAGGTGCTGGGATTGATCTCAGAGGTTAATTTGTGAATGGAATCGGATTTTGCGATTTTGATATTTCTATTGTCTTGGGCGTTGGGTCTTTTGTCGTTTATGATATTGGTGGGGCAAATGTTATGTTTTAGGGATCGCCACTTTTTTTTTTTTTTTCTTCTTTTAGTTGTACAAGTTCTTTGCTCAACCACGGAACTTTGTGTTTACCTGATGACGTATGAGTTTTGGGGATTGATTGGTTTGCACTTTCGAGGATAATTTTTTGGATGTACGCAGCTTCTTTGTTAGGATTGTTGTTGATAGGGTATTTGGTGTTATATTTGTTTAGCAGTTTCTGTTTAGCAGGTTCTAATTAGCTGTCAGTTTGTAATTTTGGTCGTCTTAGGAAGAGATAGTGAGGGAAACATGCAAATTGTGATAGGAAAATGGTCACTTCCACGAAGGTCATCAGGGTAAGATTGGGAGAACAGAAAGAGAGGTCGATGAGGGTGAAAGTGGAGTGAGTGCTAAGGTGGGGGGAGAGTCGTTGATGATCTGATTTTGTTATGAAGTAAGAGATGATTTTTCCGCGGCGGTTGTTATTGGGAGAACTCCAGCTGGAGTCCCCGCCGTTGCAGTCGCCTAGTATTAGGTAGGGTTGGTGTCGGGGGAAAAGGACATGTTCTAAGTAAGAGGAGATCAGGTTTTGTGAAGGGGGGATGTAGACATTTATTAAGGAGATATTTAATTTGGAAACAATTGAAATATCCTTGGCTTCAATGTCGTTGCTAAGGGATATTGGTTTGAATTCTAGGTATGTGTGAATCAGGGAAATACCGCCATAGGGGTTATGGGAAGTGTTTCGCGAGATGAGTAGGTAATTATTGGGAGTGGGGGTCGCGTAAGTGGACGTTAGGTGAGTTTCTTGGTGAGCTGATGTTTTGATTAAAAAATATTCCTTTTATACCCTGTTGGATTATTTTCGGTGAAGATGCTGTGGGTAGGAAGTTGTTGTTTTTTTGTTGATTTTAGGGTTGGTGCGTTCGGTGCGAACCCTCCATCCTGCGGTAGATGTTTGTGGGTCTTGTGATGGGCTCCGGGCGGACGGTCTAAGGATGGTGGAGTCGGTAGGGTTGTTGATAGATGTGAGGTTAAGATGATTCATCGTGGTTTGTTGAGATGCGTGAAGTAAAGTTGTTTATGTAGTTTTTTTCTGGTCGTTGTGCTGGATGAGTGTAATATTTATTTTGATGTATGGGCTTATGGGTTGTTTATGAGTTGTTTGTATTTTGAGAGGAGGGTATATGAGAGTTGTTTGATTTTGGATGGGAGCTGGGATTGTTTGAGTGGCTATTTGGTTTGGTGTGTTTGCGGACGTTTGCTGACAGGTGGGTTAGAAGTGTTGGTAACGGCGGCGTTGGTGTTGAGGTGGTTATTGGTATTCGGTGGAACATGTGACTGCGTTTGAGTAGCCTCTCTCATAACATCTGCGAAGGATGATGAGAGAGTACCTGTTGGATTTTGCTCTTTGTACATATATCAATTTGCTTCGTTCATGGTTCGTTTTGGGGGGGCATGTGAGGGGGTAGGTTGCAGTTGACGTAAGTAGGGTTATTCATGCAACGTTTGGCGGTTTGACCAGGAGTTAACAATTCTGGTGGCAGCGCATAGGGTTAGGATAGTATTCGGAGACTTTGACGTTGTACGAGCTTATGTTTACCGTGTTTGGAGGGCGGAAGAGGTCGAATGTGAAAAGCATCAGTCCAGTGGGGCGTTGGGTGCCGTCAATGGTTTTTTTTTTTTCAATATGTAAACGACTGTGACCCCTTGTTTCGGCTTCTGGGACATTTATAAGGTATGGCGCATAGACCATGCCCTTGGATGAGTTTAGTTGGGAGTGGAGAGATTTACCGATACTGGAGGGCGATTTTTTCGACAAAAGAGTTCGGAAGTTGGGAGATTTGGTTATAAGCAGTGCCTATGCCATCTATGGCTTTGTTTATTATAAATACACTGAGTGACGGTAGGGGTTTATCGGTGGTTGTAGAGGAGATCACTATGAATTTTGGGTAGGTTAAGAATATGTCCACAGGGGAGGATCTACTTCGAGATTACTGAAGCGGTTGCCCGAAGGCATGGTTTATGTAATTATATTTAGCACAGTTCAATAGAGTTCACTTGTTACGTTTTTGCAAGAGAAATGAGAAACACGATCCGCTGAGAGATGTTGCCGATTCGAGTGTTAGTCGGTGACTGCAGTCGTAATCTAGATTAGTACATTGTGCGGGATGAGCAATATTTCGTTCTTCAATGGAGGCTTACATTTGTTAAGACAGTTGCTTCTTATGTGGGTTATTGAAAAGGCCAAGTTGTGTTTCTCTTAACTGCGTATTTGTTCCCACTGTGACTTATGATCGCAAGCTATAATAGGATTACGAGGACAAACTGCTTTCGTTTTATTAACGAAATAGGATAAATTATGAAAAGTAAGTCGACACAAGGGCTCGTAGAGGCGCCATCTGGTTGATATAGTCTACAATTATTAATGGTGACCTTTTTAAAGAACTCCTGATAACTAAATTCGAGTGCAAAACCCCTTATTGGAAGACACTGTATGTATACCATTCTCTTCTACGTGTTTACTGCTTTTATAGATTTGTAGATTTGCAGATGTAACTATTATAACTCCTGCATCCGTTCGGTGAATGTTTGGTTGTTTGTGTTTGTTATATTTCGTTTTTGTTTTCGTACTAACATGCTTGATATTCTATTTCTACTAATTCGCACGCACTTGTAGCTTGAACGCTTGTTCTTCTGTTCTGTTCTTTTCCTGCACACTATTTTGAGAGCATGCTTAACCTATAACGTCCTTATCATGATTCGATCTAATAAACAAAACTATTTGAATAGACTTTCTGCCTGAGCAGAGTATGAGTACATGGCAGTTGGTAGGTGTTATATTCGGCGCTACATTGTTTGCTTGCGTATCTGTCACATTTGGATGGTGGTGCTTCCAGAAACGTAAGCGATCAAATAGCGGTCGACCATTCTCTCCTGATGATTCGGTCTATGCTCCGATTTTGAATGGAAACACACTACAGAATTTAATTGAAATGACTACGTCCGGATCGGGTTCTGGTATGTAGGACGCATTTGGGTTTTATTTTGTTTTCCTTGTGGTTTACGATCTTGTCGTTTTAGCCGGCTTACCGTTGTTGGTGCAACGATCGATTGCAAGACAGATTCAGTTGCATTGCATTATTGGAAAGGGACGTTTCGGTGAGGTTTGGCGTGGACGCTGGCGTGGCGAAAATGTCGCCGTGAAGATATTCTCTAGTCGGGAAGAATGTTCCTGGTTTCGAGAGGCAGAAATCTATCAGACTGTTATGCTGAGGCATGAAAATATTTTAGGATTTATCGCAGCCGATAATAAAGGTAACAAATCGCCTTTGTAGGGAGGAATGTGATTTGTATTTTGAAATGTGTTTTTTTTTTTTTTTTTAGATAATGGTACATGGACTCAATTATGGCTTGTGACCGATTACCATGAGAATGGATCTCTATTCGACTATCTTACCTCGCATACGGTCGACACGAAAACTATGGTTGGCATGGCATTGTCCATTGCCACTGGTCTAGCTCATTTGCATATGGACATTGTTGGTACGCGCGGTAAACCGGCTATCGCACATCGCGACTTAAAGTCGAAAAATATTCTCGTGAAATCGAATTTGTCCTGTGCTATCGGTGACTTGGGCCTTGCCGTTCGGCATGTTGATAGAGACGATTCGGTCGACATACCGTTTACACATCGAGTAGGCACGAAAAGGTATATGGCACCCGAGGTGCTGGATGACAGTATTAATTCGCAACATTTTGACTCGTTCAAACGGGCTGATGTATATGCCTTTGGTCTGATACTGTGGGAGGTGGCGAGACGTTGCAATATTGGAATGATATACGATGAGTATCAATTGCCATACTATGATGTTGTGCAACCAGATCCGAGTATCGATGAAATGAAAAAGGTAACTTTTATCTTATATGCTCAGTTGTATAGAGTAAGTTTTGAATACATCTTTTGCTTAGGTCGTGTGTACAGATAAAATGCGACCGAGCATACCAAATCGATGGCACGCATCCGAAGTCCTACACGGTATGGCTAAAGTGATGAAGGAATGTTGGTATCCGAATCCAGCGGCACGTCTCACTGCGTTGCGAATCAAGAAAACAATCGCCAACATAAATGTCGAGGAAAAAGTGTAAAAAACTTCCTTCTGCACTGCATGTACATATACATCTTATGTATGTATGTGTACATTCACGGTATACCTAACGATTGTCTCTTAGCGAGCACGGCTCGCCGAAGGCTAACAAAGAGATACAAGAAACCCTGTATATATCGACATCAGTACATGTACATTTAATTTATTTAATTTCCTTCCTTTCCAATCGTTACTGAGAGTGTATGAAATTGAAAACATATTTATGTATACACACACATACAAAACAAAATGCATATTTTTCAACATATACACGTACGTAAATATATTTAGTAATTTAAGCTAACAATAACGTCGCCGTAACATCGTAAACTAAACTATTTGACTAGGAAGCTGATATGCGTACGTAGTGCGTAGTGTAATGTGTAAGGTGTGCGAGCTTATCGACACGGTGTCTTCGTTTGTAAAATATTTAAATATCATGTGAAACGATTTATTCTAATTCTAGTTCTTACCTGTGAATATACCCTTATCTTAACTTGCGATTCCTGCTAGACTCTAGTTGAAAGGTTTGTTTGTTTCTTATTCGAAATTCGGGGTAAAGCGATACTTTTAAATAATTTTCCTTTAAATCTGATGTTATTCGCGAGCAAAGTTGGTCTTTCCCTTTCCTATTTTAGCTCTTTCATCTTTGGGCTTGTCATCTTATTTATCCTTTTTTTTTAGAGCCCTGCACTATCGTAATATTCGTCGTTGATCCCCACATGTTTTTAGCTATTTAGGGCATTCCAAAGACATGCGCTGATCAATTCTTGCCTTGACTTCCAACACTGCTTATCCTGTTGTGTGCTTTTCTTAGTTATTTTTCGAGTATTTGACCCTAACACGAACCTGAACTTGAGCTGTGAGTATCCAGCTGCTATTCGGTTCTTTATAAGCGGTGTGTTACGCTGTGTTACGTATTGTTATAAGGGCGTCGTGGCGCATTGGTTAGTGTGTTTGGCTCTGAAGCAAGATGAGCGAGTTTGGACTCCGATAACACCAACGCCATCGAATGTCTATTTCGCGGCATCCCTCCTCGGCGGGGTATTTGCAAAACCCCCCGTGGTATACTTGCCTTGAAAAAGCTTCTCGACTCACACCGTTCGGAATCACACACAGCATGAGTGATTGAGATAAGCTTGGCTCTGATCCTTGATGGGCTGTAATGCCACCCAATACAACACGTTTTTTTTTTTTTTTTTTTTTTTTTTTTTTTTTTTTTTTTTTTTTTTTTTTTTTTGACTAACTGTTGAAAGCTCACACTAGGGAAAGTGAAACATTTAGGGAATGTTTCCAAACCATGACGGTATGATGCGAGGGCAGTGTCTTGACTTGTTTGGCCAGACAGTATCCATGCCATTGTTATTGAAAGCGTAATTCGCAGCGCCTCTCCATAGTAAATTGTCCGGTTGGTAGTACAATGGACCAGTTAGTTGTGTCAGAGTATTTCAAGTATTTCAAGGGATAGCATATGTCCCAAAAAGCAAAATAAGACCAGTTGTGGGTTTTACTTCGCTGTCATTTACGTAAGCTCGTATGAGTTTTCCAGTTCATTCCGTTCACCGTGGTGAATCGTTGCAATTGACTGTACAAAAATTGCTAACAAAATGAAGCCAATTACAAAGAGCTTGTTGTTTAAAATGTGTGATTTTAAATTGTGTTACGACTATGATTTTGATGGGTTGACCGTGACGCAGTGGTAAACATCACCGACTGTCGCGCGGTCGGAGGTCTGTATTTCATAGTCTCTCCATAGCTAATGGCATGGAACATTTGCTGAGAAATACATAATCGAAATCCTCTCTTGCAACCAATACAACTGCAATCCTCTTTCCCACGGGGGTGCCCGTGGTGCAGTGGTTAACATCATCGACCACCGAGCGGAAGGTCTATAGTTCAATTCGCTTCATAGCCAAGAAAAAAAAAAAAAAAAAAAAGTAATTCCTCAACGGACAAAAGTATGCAACGCAGTTGTGAATGGAAAGTTACCAGATGTACTGCTGCAGGCATAACACTCACAGTATATGGTCAACTGGAATTCATCCTGTGCGTATGCAATACGAAGAAGTGCTTGAACGAATTAGTACGGACTACAACCAAAAAAAAAAAAAACGTGGAATTCGGTCGGCTCTCGTCCTATATAGGACAACCACCCCTGAGAGTTAACGAACATCAACGAACCAAAACCACTGCACTCCGTTCAGGTTGTGTGTCTATCACATCATAAGAGAATATAAAAACTCTTGAACCTGCGCGAGTTTCTAAAAAAAAAAAAAAAAAAAAAAAAAAACCAGCATCCAGTCCATTATCACCAGCAACATCCGATATGGTCTCTTCCTATACGGCTACTCTGCCAACTCGCACTTGAACAAAATCATAACCATCTACAACACCGCCATCAGAAATGCTCTTAACGTCTACCGCACAACTCCCATCCAACCTCTACCCTACTATGCAAAAACTCCCCCCTTTACAACATAATCAACTCGATTAGGACAACAAAAAACACAAATATACCATCCTGCATACACCGCGCAAAAATCCTCCCCTGCAAACCTTCCCTTTTACCCACCTGCTTCCACTCCCCGTGACTCTTCCCTCCCTCGGTGTTCTTATAACGAATCCCATACTGCTCCAGAAGTATTTCTGTCCACCTTCCTTGAAAACAAAAGTAAACTCAACCGACCACCACTTTATCTTCACGGATGGCTTCAAAACGAGACAACGTCAGCTTCAGTGTTACCACTGAGAACGAAACCATTTTCTCATTCCTCATTCTCATTTCTCATTCCTGCTTCCCACGCATCTTCCTTCTCGGCAGAAATTATCGCCATCCTAAGAGCCCTACAATACACTAAGACTTCCACCTTCAAATTCGCCATTTTCACAGGCTCTATCATCAAACCTATTATTTACTTAGATGGCGCTACAGTTCGGGCTGAACCTCAACCAACAAGCCTCTCAAGCCGGCACGATCCTTGGCCAACCGCTTCCAGTGCCGCACGCTCAGTTGGTTGAGGTCCCTTTCCATCTGTGCGCGCCACATTAGATGCAGTCGTCCTCCGCTGCGTCGTCCCTCGGGTTGCAGTTGAAGACTCTTCGCGCCGGAGCGGTGATGTCCATTCGCTCTACATGGCCCAGCCATCTTAGACGTTGGATCCGAAGACGTCTAACTAGGCCGATGTCGCTGTAACGCCGGTACAGTTCTTGGTTGAATCTCCTCCTCCACTCTCCGTTTACACAAACGGGACCAAAGATTGCACGCAGAATTTTCATTTCGAAACCTTACAGCCGTAAAGGAGGTCCAGGATGATTAAGGTTTTGTAGAGGGATATCTTAGTTTCTCGAGGGAGGGCTCTACTACTCAGTTGCCTCTTGAGCCCAAAGAAGCAGCGGTCGGCAAGAGTTATTCTGCGTTTTATCTCAGCGCTGGTGTCATTGCTGCTTGTCACTATCGAGCCAAGGTAGACAAAGTCCTTGACTACAGTGGTGGAAGACTAATTAGAAACACATAATTTCGTGTGAAAAAGTAGTTTATTTTTCCTTAAAAGCATACGTTTTTTTTTATTTTTTTTATAAACGACAATTGCTATTGCATTCACTTACATAAACAAAAAGAAAAAATGGGTTATATCACATACACAATTACAAAAACAAAAAAAGGTCAGTTAGGTATGCTTTTTAATTGGAAATATAATTAGAAACATTGGGATTGCCGTGTTACTTTCCGGTAAATATTTAACGCTGTGTGTCTGTTCTGTTTAATCATCTTAGTTTAGTCTTTAGAATTAATATTATTTAGAATTATCTAACAAAATTAGCAAAATAAGAGCTGCACACCGGAATTGAGGAAGCTCATAATACAAAAGTATTGCCAAGGAAAGGCTTCCATGGATTCTGTCGCAAAAGACTTAATGTGCTCCAAAAATATGGCTTACGGTGCAATTAACGCCTATACGGAGAAAGGCAGCATGGAAAACCCCAAAAGAAAACCCCGGACGAGGAAAACCACAGTCACGGAGAATAAACTCATCTGCCGGTTAAGTAAGACAAATCCTTTTCTGACTAGTAAGGTCATTCAGTCAGCTGTAGCGACTGAAATAAGTGATCAAATTACAGCTAGAACCGTAAGGAACAGATTACTTGAAAGAGGATTGCGGGGTAGCATTACACGCAAAAAGCCGCACGTTTCGAAAAAAAATATAAAACGTCGGCTAGAATTCGCAAAAGAGCACATAAATAAACTCTTATCTTTCTGGAAAAAAGTATTTTGGAGTGATGAATCCAAAGTTAATATGTTTGGATTTGATGGGAAGAAGTATGTGAGACAATCTGCCAAAAAAGAACTCGACCCAAAGTATACCACTAAGCCCATCAAACATGGGGGTGAAAATGTCATGGTGTGGGCAGGATTTTCCTGGTACGGTGTTGGTCCAATTGTACGCATCAACGGACGAATGGATCAGAATGTTTATAAAAACATATTGGTTAATGTTATGGAGCCCTACGCTTTCAATCATTTGCCAATAACGTACACTTTCCAGCAGGACAACGATCCCAAACACACTTCACGGCTGGTTAAGAATTGGTTTGAGGACGAAAATGTAAGGGTTTTGAGTTGGCCCGCGCAGAGTCCCGATCTCAATCCCATTGAGAACTTGTGGGCTGATGTGGAGAGAAGCCTAACACCAAAATCTTCAAGGAATTCTGATGAGCTTTTCAAGAACATTGAGCAGGTTTGGAACAATATGCCATTAAAACGATGCCAAGACTTGGTACCAAGTTTACCAAAACGCTGCTTGTCGGGTATCGGCGATAAGGGATATCCCACAAAGTATTAGTATTGTTTGACATAAGTAAACATATTTGAATAATTATATTTAGTTTTTGGTTGTTTTGTGTTCAATTGTTAGTCTCTCAGAGCTGTGTTTCTAATTATATTTCCAATTAAAAAGCATACCTAACTGACCTTTTTTTTGTTTTTGTGATTGTGTATGTGATATAAACCATTTTTTCTTTTTGTTTATGTAAGTGAATGCAATAGCAATTGTCGTTTATAAAAAAAAATAAAAAAAACGTATGCTTTTAAGGAAAAATAAACTACTTTTTCACACGAAATTATGTGTTTCTAATTAGTCTTCCACCACTGTACTTCAAAAATATAGTTGCCGAAGGTGACGTTCTGACCAAGACGTCGGTGTTGCGCGTCTTTCTTTGATGACAGCATATACTATTTGGTCTTGTCCCCATCTACCCTTAGATCCAATTTAGCCGCTTCTGCTGCAATGCTTGCGAAAGCCTCATTGACGTCTCGCTTTGTCCGTCTTCAATAACGTCAATGTCATATGTCATAAGAATAGAATCGAAACGTACACTGTCAAATCAGAAACACAAGTGAAGCAACATCGCAAAACAAAGAAAAGGAGATGAGGCCCATTACTCTGCCAGTGTATTTCTGTTTCACTGACCTTCTCTTTCCCACTTGTTTTAATCTTTACGAAACATGCGTCGTGTAATAGCAGATTTAGCAAATAAACAAATAAATAAAATACAACCAACTTGAATATTCAGTTGAATTTCTCCCGAATCCTATCTAGGACAACCACCCATGGAGAGTAGTGAACGAACATCTAAGACCCAAACCATCTGCACTCTGGCCAGGTTATGTAACAAACATGATAAAATCGCTGAAGCGTGTGTACCCTAGTCAATATGCGGTTTAAATAGTCGCACCATCAACAAAAAAATCATCATTGATTCCATGATAAGCAGCGGTAGACAATGGCGATTATCTTTGAGGTTATAGTCCTCCAGAATGCTCGTTTGTCTTATTTGTTACAAAAAAAAAAAAAAAAGCGACTGTGTCGGCCAGGTTGCCATTATATATTTGAATGATGCGGAAACAGCTACGACTCTTATATGGATTCAGTAACATTTCTGCATTGTCCTTGGACTCACGAAACCTTTTAGTCTTCATAGCTTCCCTCCCAATCCCCAGAAGGAAACAAAGAAATTAAGAACAAAACTGCCATTTAGTTTGATTTATAAAAAAGCTGTTTGTTAGCCATTATACTATGTTTAGCCTACGAATCAATAACCTCATGAAATATAGAAGAAAAAAGAATATTTTTAAGACTTTAAGAAAGACATAAGACTGATGATAAATTTACTGCTTTTTTGTGTTTACGTTAATTTGTTTCTTCTGATGCTTTAGTTTTCCTACTTGATACTGTTCACCTATATATATGTATAATATAACTATTCTCAGGTATTTTACTCTCTTTTATATTTTAACTGAACATTGGAGGGTGTCAGAATACGTAGGTCTTCTGTCTTCTGTTATTTTCCTGGTAGATGATGTATTCGTATCGCTTTACCCCGGTATCGGAGTTTCATTTATTATACTCTTAAATGCAAGTCTGTTGGTGCCATCTTGTTTGTAGTCTATATCGAACCTCTCCCACCTAACCTGACGAACATAGAACTAACTATACATAAGACATTAATTATATTAATGGAATCGAGTAGCTATCAAAAATGTCTTTGTCAAGCACGACTTGGCTTTGTAGCTTGGAAAATGTTTGAGGAAAAAAAAAGTGAAAAGACGCAAACGAGTGGTTGTCGTGTAGAAAGGTATGTAGTATCGTGTTTTACCTGGCTCCTTTGCTGGTGTTAATTTTATTTTTTATTTTTTATTATTAATTTTGACTATTCCCATATGCGGGCTATGAAAACAAAAATGGAGTTTATAGTGGTGGACACGTAAATAGCACACTCGCACTTCTGTCAATAAAAAGACAGTCTTTCGCTGTGTAATAAAACAAAATTCTTTTTTCTTATATTGTTTATTCGATCCCAAAACGTTCTCTTAATTCACGAAAAGATAAGATCATGTTCCTGAAAATAACAAAATTTATACACTATGCCTGGTCACATAAAGTATAAAATACACTTCTAGATAAACCGTAGGGTAGGGTGGGGCAGATTCGACACTTTTTCTGAAGATTGCAAATAATTTTTTTCCTAATAAACATTTAAATAATTTTTTGATTTTATATGAAACTTTGTTTATTGTACTACAAACGTGCATCATTGTTGAAACGTTTTCTAGGCTCTAAAAGTTAAAAGTTTGTTTTTCAAAAGGTTGCTTCAAAATGACGATTGTGCCCCACTATGGGGTACTTTCGTCATACGGGTGGGGCACTTTCGGCATGAATTTTTGTAAAGCAGAAAACACTGTAAAAAACAAACTGCTGAACATACATACATACATTCTTTTTATTCAAGTAAATAAAGTTTAGTAAAAAAACGTTAATAACGTTTTAGGTAAAATTTTTAACACGAAGACAAAAAGAATTGAGATCGGAAAACAAAAAAATGAATTCAAATGTTTGTGTTCACAGTTTTCTTGACAAATAAATCATTGGACGTTGTAACAGCTCATGTCCACGTCCTTAAAAAATATAATTTTTGAATATCTTGACAATCCAGGTGGATGCTCCGGCAAGGGCAGTTTCAGCTTAATATCAGTTTTTCCGCAAGCGATACATCTTCTAAAAGAGGCATATAAAACTGCCAATTATTTGGTTTCTTGCGAAAAAAAAATTAACAGTCAAGACAAAATTGTTTGAACTCTCAATTCTTGTTATTGGCCAACGAAATATTTTGGAACTTTGGAACTCGTGCTGCTAATTTCACTAATACATAGTCATCAATGCAAAGTTTTCCTTCAGGCATATATATGAAATCATTTATATTTGTTTCTTCTTCTAAATCAGAGATTTCGTCTTCAATATATGGTTCAACAGACTTATCTGAGTCAGCAACGCTAAATGCTTCAGAATCACTTGAATCGGATATTTCAACTCTTTTTTTAATTGTTTTTTAATCTGGTTGCTTTTGTTTTTCTTAACGTTTTTTCTACCTGTTTCCGTTTAAGTTCGATTATCCTATTCTTCTCAGGTGTCTCAGTATAGATCCTCGATTTTCCTTTATTGATCCTATTTATGCATTTTGGCGGAGGAACTATTGGGACCGATCTCATCTCGTCAGGAGTGATTTGACACTCTCCGTGTTGAACTGCTGATATTCTCTGCTCTGCAGAGGGAGTTGTTGCGTATTCCGAACTTTGAAAAATTAAGCTATTAAACGGATATGTTCATGCAGCTTTTAATACCTTCTCAATATTTTCAAGCCAAAAAGCTCTTTGAAATGGAACTTTTGTCAGTCGAGCAATATCATAAATTGTAAAAAATGCTTTACCATAACTTTTGAAATTGTACCTCCCTATCTTATACATCTAAATGCAACTAGATCACATCAAAAACACATGGGGCACTTTAGACAGAAGTCGAAAGTGCCCCATGTGCCTTCGTCGAAAGTGCCCCAGCCTTTTTGTTGTTAAAAAATAAATTTTTTTAGAAGACCTGTACATGTAATTGAATTCATTTTTGTGAAAACCTTAAATATATATTAAGCACAATCTTTTAACACTGGGACACTAAGAACTCTAAAACAAAATCACAAAAAAATCACTTACCTCATGGACCAGCGAAATTGCACAACTTCACAATAAACAACACAAACAAGTGGTGCAACGGCAACTATTGAACAAGAACTGTGACGATTCGCGTATGATGTATAAGAACAGTGTAGTAGTATTTGTCATCAGAATATTTCTTTTAAGATAAACCGATTTTCTGGATTGAAAGAAGTCGAAAGTGCCCCACCCTACCCTACAAGTTAGTATTTTGTCGGAAACCCTTTGTTCTTTACCACAGCTGCACATCGTCTTGGGGAAGAGCACTAAAGCCTGGCAGCGTTCTTTAGGAATAGATGTCCAGGCGATTCTATCAGTAAACCGTCTGTACAAGATTTTGAGTCCTGACAGAAATCTACTTTGTTGTCCATGTGGGTGGCCGTGGTGCAGTGTTTAACATCATCGGCCGTCGAGCGAAAAGGTCTATAGTTCAAATTCGTTCTATAGCCAAGATATAAGAAATTCCTGTACGGAAAAAAGTACGCAACACGTACGTGATTGGAAAGCGACCAAACGTACTGCTTCAAGCATAACACCCACAGTACATGGTCAATTGAAATTCATCCTCTGCATATGCAATATTAACACCAAAAAGTACATGAACGAATTACCGTGAATTATAACTAATTGGGGGTGGCCGTGGTGCAGTGGTTAACATCATCGACCGCCGAGCGAAAGGTCTATGGTTCAAATTCGCTTCGTAGCAAAGAAAAAGTAATTCCTATACGGACAAAAAGTATGCAACGCAGTTGTGAATGGAAAGTGACCAGACGTACTGCTGCAGGCATAACACTCACAGTATATGGTCAACCGAAATTCATCCTCAGCGTATGCAATACTAAAAAGTGCTTGAACGAATTACTACGGACTATAACCAACGCGGAATTTGCTCGGCTCTAATCCTATCTAGGTCTAGGACAAACACCCCTGAGAGTAGTGAGCGAATATCAACAACCCCAACCACTGCAC
Organism: Eumerus sabulonum; assembly: GCA_951905685.1. Classification (NCBI taxonomy): domain Eukaryota; kingdom Metazoa; phylum Arthropoda; class Insecta; order Diptera; family Syrphidae; genus Eumerus; species Eumerus sabulonum. Next base: position 44,169,004 of record OX645064.1, read on the forward strand.
TCCGTTCAGGTTGTGTGTGTAAACATATCATAAGAGAATATAAAAACTCTTGAACCTGCGGGAGTCTCTATAAAAAAAAAAAAAAAAAAAAAAACGCGAAAATCTGGTCGGCTCTCGTCACCATCCCTGAGAGTAGTGAACGAACATCTACGACCCACTGCAACCACTGCACTCCATAGTGTGTGTAAACCTGAGCGAAAAAAAATGAGTGCGTGTATGTTCGCTTTTCGGTACACGTCCGTGCCGTTGTGTTCTATCCATCGTCTGTTTGATTATCACGTCCATATTGTTGAGATACCCATCAATTTCGTAATTTGACTCGTCAGGGATCTGGTGAAGTGTGGCCAACGCACTCTCTGTAATCGTAAAGGTGCATTTGCGCATGCTCCCCCAACTCCGCGAACTCGTCTGGTATTTTGATTACGCCCCCAGGGCCGCAATGGTCCGAGCGATTCGAGCTCTGTGATAGACATTGTAGGTTGAGGTGCTTCAGGTGCATAGGTCGATGCTATATATGTATGTACATCCTCTTTCCGTTCCGAAGGGAGATACACACAATACAAGCCTCTATCACCTGGAACCTCCGCACTTCCCGGCTGTAAATGACTATCTTTTCGAATGAAGACCGCGACTCCTTGACATTGAGTGGCATTGGGTCGGTCTCTTCTTCTCTAGTTCCACTAGCCAGGAGCACATCAGGGCTTTCGTCCTTCAACAAGGTGAAGAGCACGGCTCTTCCTTAGACCCTATTCAGTGAGGTTTCTCACTGTTCGTTGGATCCTCCTCAGAGGTTCTCAGGTAGCCTCCCCATTACAATTGGAAGTGTGCTGGGCCCGGCAGAAGCGAGTAGAGTCGGTCTACCCGGGTCGCCTGCTCTTGTAGCTGCTGTTAAAGTCTGCCGATCTGTCTTCGAATAGAGGACAACATGGAACGCAAATCCAACCGGTGCATTAGAGACAGGAACTGGAGTTTTGGTAGCAGTTTTTGTTTGCTGTGCTGTTTTTCCCCAACCTGACGCCAATTGGGCGTAAGTCATTTGAGGTATTACAGATGGCGTTTGCCAGTGACTTGGAGGGCGTCTTTCATCGACTCCCCTCTGCCGAGCCAGCTTATTTTTCTTTAGCTGTTGATATCTAGGCCATTCCCGATAACTTGCGGGGTGTCCCTTATTGTTGTAGAGCGCACACTTATGCAAATCCTCCACAACTTTGTCCTGACCCAGATCACACTCTCCGGGCTTGTGTCCACCTTACTTTTGCCTCTTCCGCCTGGACCTCACCTTGGCAAAATGCCTAACTTTAATACACTTTAAGACATTTTGAACGCTTAAGGTAACCCTTTTGGTTTTTTTGTTTTTGGTTGTGATAAAGGGAGTGATGCCTACTGATATGTACGATTCGCAAACCTGAATACATACTCGTAACACCTACGTACTAAACCACACCCTGCACTCATCAACCATTCTCCCCGTGGACTGCCGTTTCAATCCTTATTATTCTTTCCAGTCTTCATAGCTCGTTTTGCATGCTCTTTATAAATGAGCAGATCTCCAGCCAGTAGTAGTAGTCATCTGAGTTTATCATACGGTTTCCAAAAGCTCTGAGATCGTCAGGTCCTTTCTTGGCTCTGCAAAGAGTCTGCCGTGGAATATGGCGTGCTCCATAGCTAAGCTAAGCTATTAAATATCATAACTAGGTTCGTCGCAGAGCATCCAAGTTGGAGCGAAGCGATCCATTTTAAAACTCCGTTTATTATTTTATCAGTGCGCGTGAGCAATCATAATCTAAGCAAAGTAGTATCTTCTGATACGCATACGGGGACAGTAATGCATTACAAAAACTTAGATGTTTAGTGGACCGTTAATGGTAATAACTGGTAACTGAGTTTCTTTATCGATTGTAAAAAGAATTGTGGTTCTATGTTAATGCGTTCATTGGGCCTACGCTAGCAGGTGGTCATCGAAAACAGACCATCGGCATATGCTTAAAATTTTTCCCTGTACGCTTTCATTCAGGTATTGGGCAGGTGCGGAAGGACGATCGTATCAGTGAGTATTCATATGAATTTAAGTTTGTGATACTTTAGTCTATATCCTTACGGTCCGCGGCTATTCCAATCAAATGGATAGCAGAGTTGATAGTGTTCAAAAAATGGCACCTGCAAAAACAGACTTCTACCACTATGACCCCTAAACGGGCAAACAAGTCGTCATTCTAAAAGACTAATTTGTATTTATTAATGGAGATCAGTCTATTTTACATGTTTAACTGGAGCGTTAACGCACCTATACTAATATACAAATGGTGACTCGACGAAAATACTTGAAAAATTTCGATATTTCCTCAACATACTCACATACACGTATTGTGCACGTGGACGATCTCGATATAGAAATGATATTTTGGATAGGATCGAAAGAATGAAATAAATTGTAAGTTTTATTACCATCCTGAGTGTGAATTTATTGATTTCACTCTTGTTTTAGGGCATGTTGGTTCCAGTGCTAATCCATTCAAAGATTTCACACGTGAGAGAGCTACATAACTCAATCCTAGTCCAAGTTCACAGCTGCCAATGTCAACTACAGCCTTGTCCACTGTAATACCTTGTCCTTTATATTCATTGAACTTAACTAATATGCACATCGGGGAATCGTATGTAATACTTTCTGGCTCTCCTTGTTTATACACAATATCTGCCACTGTTCCGAGTGTTCCGTTACACAAACCTTGATCAGTCCATAGATAGATTTTGTGTCAACATTATACGGCATTCAGTAGCAAGCCAGAGAATAGAACGAAGTCCATGGGCCTCTTCAGATTTAGCTTTTTTTTTGCCGTTTCATTGTTGTGTTTTCCATGAATTATTGCTATTGGTTTCGTAAGTGATCTTAGCACTATCTCTTATTCCTAGCTTTCAAGCGCAGAGCATCTTTAAAATCTTCCGTAAAATGTCTGACATTTGTTGAGAACCTCGTTTTGAACAGCTCATAGTCATTGTCATTAACTGTTCCATTACCAATATTGAATAAAACTGTTCGAAAGTTCTCTTGTTCAGGTCCGTTTTGCCTCATAACTTGTGTGAGTTGGAACACCGTTTTGAAGTTTCTAAATAATACTTTTCCACGGATGGCGTAAGAATTTTGTGGATTAGGTTTACCTAGTAAAGATGTATCTCCTACGGGTGACAATTGATTAAAATCTCCGAAAAGGAAGAAAATAACACCTCCGAATTCAACTTTTTGCTTATGTGGAAACGCTTGTCTCAGTCTTTGGTCTATAGTTGCAAACAATTTCAAGCCGACCATGGACATTTTTTCTTGAAAATTCCTCTCGCTCTCTTCCGACAAGTCACACACAGAAGAACCACGCGAAACATTTAAATGCAAATGCTGAATGTATCGTTTGACCATCCCAAATATGTCCCGAAAAGTATTTCAAATAAAATACAAAATGCTTTTTTTTTTGGAAAAGTATTTAAATGCAAGATACAATTTAGGTAACTTTAAATACAGTCGAACTTTCCTATATTAGGTTATTCGGCGTTTAATCTCGGTACTGATGTTGTTCGTATTTGTTACTGCGGATCCAAGGCAGACGAAGTATTTGACTACCTCGAAGTTCTTGCTGCCCATTGTGACGCTCTGTCCGAAGCGTCGATGCTGTGCGTCCTTTCTTCGTTACAGCATATACTTCGTTTTTTCCTCATTTACTACCCGGCCCATTGGCCGCCTCCGCTTCAACGCCAGCAAATGCCTCATTGACGGTCCGCTTCGACCAATCACGTCAATGTCATCGGTGTAAGCTAGCAGTTGAACGGACTTTTGGAAGATCGTGCACCTGTGCTGACTTGTGAGTGATGTCACATGATAGCGCGTCGCCTTGTCTAAAACTTTTTGACATTGAAGGTCTCGCTTAGTTTGTTACCAACATTGATGGAGCAGCGAAAATTTTCCATCGTCATCCTACACAATCTGACGAGTTTGGTAGGGATGCCAAAACTAGACATGGCTCTGTATAGCTCGTTTCTATGTACGCTATCATAAGCGGCCTTGAAATTGACAAGTAGGTATTGAGTGGCGATCTTCATTTCTGGATATGCCGCAGTGTGAAGATTTGATCCATTGTGGACTTCCTTGGCCTGAAACCACATTGATAACGACGAATACTGGTGTTGACGAACGGTTTCAGGCGTTCACACAAAACAACAAAGGGGATTTTGTATGCGATGTTAAGGGGACTGATCCCTCTGTAATTGGCGCAGTCAAAGGGGTATCTTTTTATGGACCGGGCAAACGACACTGAGATTCCACTCGTCGGGCATGCTTTCCTCCGACCATATCTTACAGATGAGCTGGTGCATGCGTCCTGCCAGATCATCCCCAGCTGCTTCAAACAGTTCCGCGGACAGTCCGTTCGCACCAGCAACTTTTTTTAACTTCAATCTTGATATTGCTATCTTGACCTCGTCAAAATCGGGGTGACGGAATTCTTGTCTATCGTCGTCCAAGTTGAGTGAGACATTTTGCCTGACAGCGGTACTTGAGTCTTTCTCGCCTCGTTAAAAAGTCTGCAGAAATGATTCTTCCAGATTCTCAGTATCGACTGCATCTCTATTACAAGTTGTCCATTCTCGTCCTGGCAGGCTTCGGTCCGGAGTTTGTATCCATTGGATAACTGTTTTTCCTTTTGGTAAAACTTCCTGACTTGTTTCCTGCTGTAACACCTCTCAATCTCCTCGACCGCGCGCTTCTCATGCTACTTCTTTTTGAGAAGCCGGTTCTCATCTCTCCCTTTCTGTCCGTAGAGCTTGCGAACAGCTCTGGTCTTTCGATACAGCATTGCCTTGTAGGCGTCTTGCTTAGCTGCATGTGCCTGCCTGCAGTCGTCGTCAAACCACGGGCTTTTCCTTGGCGGTGGTGTCATCCAGCACATCAGTGGCAGCTTCTTCTTCTTCTTCTCCTACCGTTAGTGCGGGCCGCGTCAAACATTCTGAGAGTTTTTGGGAGCCTTGGTCGGCAAAGTTCCTATCGTTCGGTTGCAGTTGCAGCTTTCCGACTTCAAACTTAGGTGTTCTTTCTCACCTCCATTTTTTTTTTTTTTTTTTTTTTTTTTTTTTTTTTTTTTTTTTGATGTCCGTTCTCTTACCCGAGTCGAGTCGATGTTGGCTCCTCGGAAGGTGTCGACATCAAGAATACTGGAGCTGTGTTGAATACTGGTTGATGGTTGATTGGCCGACAACTCCCTTTATGGATGTTGAGGTAAGGGAACCGCGTACTCACTACAGAGAGGTTCCGCCCTGAGGCCAAATCCACTAGCCTGAGACCGTTCCCTTATGTGTTGTCGAGTAGGCTGTGTTTTCCAATGGTTCTTCTTTCTTCCCAGCTGCGCGTTGAAGTCTCCTAAATGATCTTTGTGTCGTAGCTAGGACATTTATCGTATGTCCTTTCTAGGAGGTTATAGAAGTCATCCTTGCTGTTGTTATATTCTTGTGCTCTGTCGGGGTGTGGGCGCAAATATGGCTAAGACTCGAACAAGAAATCCACACCCAAATAAGCACTGCCCTCCCCCTCTGTAGCAATTGACGTTATCAACACAAAAAAATCTTCATTATAAAAACTTCCTTTTAAATTACGAATATGCGGTAAGACAAATTTATCTTCCAAATTCGACATTTATCAAGTTCTTATAGAGTGTTAAACTTACTTACTTACTTACTCGAGCCGGCACGATCTTTGGCCAGCTGCTTCTAGTGCCGCACGCCCAATTGGTTGAGGTCCCTTTCCACCTGTGCGCGCCACCTTAGATACCGTCGTCCTCTGTCGCATCGTCCCTCGGGGTTAGAGTTGAAGACTCTTCGGGCCGGAGCGGTGATGCCCATTCGCTCTATATGGTCCAGCCATCTTAGACGTTGGATCCGTAGACGTCTAACTAGGCCGATGTCGCTGTACAGCCCGTACAGTTCTTGGTTGAATCTTCTCCTCCACTCTCCGTTTAAACAAACGGGACCAAAGATTGCACGCAGAATTTTCCTCTCGAGACATCCAAGAGGGTGTTAACATTGTATGAAAAATAAAAAAAAAAATTAAAAATGTTGTCTCGAAATGCTGCACATTTAAATATCCTAGTCTTGGCAAATAGCAATGCAAAAGATTCTTTGATTTCCAAAGTTTGAGACTGAAATAGGGTGTTCAACTTTATATGAAAGAAAGAAATATGCAACACAGTTGCGAATGGTAAGTGACCAAACGTACTGCTGCAGGTATAACACTCACAGTATATGGTCTATTGAAATTCATCCTCTGCGTATGCAATATTAACACCAAAAGTGCATGAACGAATTACTGAGAACTATAACCAACGCGAAATTTGGTCGGCTCTCGTTCTATGTAGGACAAACCACCCCTGAGAGTAGTCAACGAACATCTACGACCCAAAAACCACTGCACTCCGTTCAGGTTGTGTGTCAAAACATCAACCTGGGCGAAACTTTCCTTCTCCCTGTTATCTTCGCTCGCACAACGTTCAATACGTTATAAGGCCTATTCATTCCATTGCGGAGATTGTATTTGAATGTCATCCTTTGAAAATCCTGCCTTTCTAAAACAGTTCGCAATTGTTTCTGGTTTTACATAGACGTTCCATACCGTGCTTAGATTTCGAATGGTTTGCAGCAAATCTATGGCCATAACACGTTTGTCTTCATCCATTTGTGCTAATATGTTCGTTACAATTCGCTTTCACTAAAGTTGTTTTATGTTGTTGATAATGCCTTGGTCCATTGGTTGAAGTAACGAAGTCATGTTTGGGAGAAAATAGACAAGCTCAATATTTTTCAATTTATCCTTTACTTCCCTAGGGTGTACAGTACAATTATCAACAAAACGCAATACCCTTCGTTTTTGAGAAGCAAACTTATTGTCCAGCTGTAAAAGCCATTTTGTAAAAATCTCACTAGTCATCCATGCCTTTTTGTTAGACTCATAATGCACACCTAACGATTTAATTCCTTTAAAGCATCGTGGATTTTTAGCTTTGCCAATAACAAGCAATTTCAGCTTCTCGAGCCCGGTCATGTTGCTTGCTATCAGAACGGTTATTCGCTCTATTATTCGAAAAATTCATTATAAGGAAATAAAAATATGTAAAATGAGATCTTCTTCTCAGAGGAGTGAGTTACCCAGCTCTAACCCCAAAACATCACAAGTTCAAGCACGCCGCTTTGCCAAGCTCTCCGCCGCGTTACCTGCTGTCCAAGGACCGCAGCAAACGCTGAACAGGCAGCTAGGCAAATGTATAAGAAAAGAGAAAAGTAAAAGATAAAAACGTGGTTGCCCTTTTTACTCTTTATTTTACTAAAGGTAAATTAACAAGAAAAAAAATGATTAAATAAGGGGAAAAAAATACAAAATTAAAGAGAATTAAAAAAAAAATTCGAAAAAAATAGAAAAAGAAATTCAAAAGAGAAAAGGTGATGGCAACCCCAAAAAATATGCGCAGATTTGCAAGAAAGAATGGCAATTTTGCATGAGTGTAGATGGACGAATGGCAGTGGAGTATCCGACTGCCGAATACCAAACTCAGCTTAGTTAGCACGCAAGTGTGGCACTTTCCTCACGGTGGAAATAACCCGACCGGTTTGAGTGAAGTATCAAACCTGTGTGTCTCTGCACCGATTTCAGCACGGCTTTTATACCATTTTGTGCCATGGGTGCGGACCGTTACCCTGTAATTCATATGTTTAGGGTTGCCATGTAGCTTTTTACATAAATAAAGATTGACATTTTTCTTTATAATAAAAATAAAATATAGTTTAATATAGAGTGAGACATTAATTGTTGTCGTGTTACGAACACACTTAAAATAGAACCAGAAAGCTGTGTCTTTGAAATTAGTTCATTATACGGAGAACTTCATTATACATATAGAAGTTCACTATAGGGAAGTTCGACTGTACAAGTATTTCAAATAAGTCGAATCTCTGTTAACAGGACATGCAATTTGAACTACGTAGGATGTTAGTGTGCTATTTATGTGTCCACCACTGTACATTATGGCCTTACGTAAATTACGTTTTGTCTAGTTTCCACAATATTCCCGAGTAAATGATTAAAAATGATTCGGAAATATATTATTTTGTTCGTAAATTCGTAAAGTTAGATAAATACAAGGAAAATAAAAAAACAATTGCTCAGCTGCTACGCATTATCTCATCTTATCCGCTCTTATCCGATTCGCTTTTCTGCATACAATATCGTACAACAATCACTCGAATTTTCTTTCCAATTCGTTTCTGTTTTTTTTTTTTTTTTTTTTTTCACTTTATAGTCATATCTAATTTCATTATACAGTTGAAGCTCGAAAATTAGTAAAAGGGATACAGGCTGCCCAAGAAGGTTTAATAGGTCAATAGTGTCCTGAATGGGGTATATTGTTCTCCTCATCAAAATCCATCCCTAATGATCACTCAGCCGATTCAAAGTTGCAGGCAGTTGCAGTTGTGAGCATTGGAAGTTATGTGTAGAAATATTGATAAACTACATCTGGTGTAGGTATTAGCTTTTGCGTAATGGGTTAGATCTAACACGAATGATCCTGGGTTTATGATCCAAGGTGGAAGAGTTGTGGTGTTTGAATAAGATAGCTTTTGAGGTAGATCCAACTTTTTTACAATTTGTATAGCTTTTACGATAGCTGATGGAATTCTTGCCAGGGTTTTTCTGCGTTTCGTAAGTTTAAAATCATTGCGAATAGCTGAGTTATTTGCATATAATAGGTCAACAAAAAGTTTTTGAAAGGCATGCTTCAATGCGTTCTTTAATCGTGGGAAGACCAGCTTCAACCAAAATGTTTTTGACGGGTGTTGTTCTGAAGGCACTGATACTCTTCCGGGTGGCTTGGTGGTAAGGAGCTTTAATGAAGTTGATTGTGGATGTTGGTGCGTTTCCATATATACATACATAATGTATAGTCAATTTTGCTTAGAATTGGGCGTCCGCGGGCACCCATCTATTATAACCGGATGGGCTCTGTTTTCTTGGCGTTCACGCCACTTTCTATGACTCACTATCATGTTGTTTCAAAATACGTCTATTTTCTAATACCCATAGACTTAATATTCTCTTCGCTGGATATCATTCATCATCAGCGGTGCAATGTTCTCCAATGATCCTACCTCTTCATCTCCCGCGCCTGTCGTCGACGAAGTTGTTTTGCTCCATTTCGCACTGACATACATCTCCTACAGGTTTCGATGTGGAATTATCTTCTAAGCCTCTATTTTTGTCACTGTCTTTGTGATGAGCTTGTTAACTTCGCTCAAGCCATTTCAATCTCCTGATGACGAGGGCTTTACCTAGCATTTTACAGTAGATACACAGTTTTAATAAGTCAACCTTTCCTAACATCTCATCCAAACTCCATCCCACGGTGTTTTTCTAGTAAATCTTTTACATGTTTCAGACTTTTAGTGTACCCAATGCTGTGATTTTCGATAGTAACTTCGATAGTAACTAATCTCCTCATCTTCAACGAAAGTTCTCGCGAACTGAAAGCTTTCCACTCCCTCTGTTATCGAAAATTCAGGAATTGCTTCGACAATTAGAGGAGCCATGCTAGTCGAGTATTGGAAAGGAGGCACACATTCAGATGTGTCCATCGACTCAGGAAGGATTTTTAGAATTCTTTTATCAACTTCCCATCCTTCGATTTGCTTCTTTTCTCCATATACATATATCCTCGTGTGTAAGGGTAATCACCTCACACGACGTACTACACCCCACGCCACTCATGTATCCGTTAACACCATCGAGATAAATACGAGATAAATACAAGAATCCTTTTTGGGTTCTGTAACGGTAATCGTGACTTTATCCTCTTCAACTGTATGAATTGGCGTTTGAAAACTGGGTCGTTGGCCGAACCACTGTTCAAAGACATCATCAATGTCTGCGTGATACAAGGTGAGAAACTTCTTCCTTATTCTCTCCTGATCTACAAAGCTAACATATTCGTAGATATAAACACACTCTTCGAATTCAAATGAAAATTCATCATCTAGTTCGATTGTAGCCAGGGCTGAACAAATGTTCTGTGAATTATTGAAATGTGTCGTATTAATAAGTGTGCGTACATTAATTGGGCAAGGTGGATGTTATGGGCGTTGTGGTAGACAAAAACGCAAAATTCGTCTCTTGTTGTAATTTTCTTTAATATCTCTGAAATTCCTTCGTTTTCCTTAGCAACCACCGTCGATAGTAAGCTTTGTCTTTAGTAAAGCTTTGTCAACCATATGGCATTTTGGTCCATCGGTTGTAAAATGGATGTCACATTTGGTGGAAGGAGCATCACGACAATGTTTCCATCGTCGCTTTGCATTTCTTTATGGCTTGTTGCATTGTCGATCAGTACTAAAGCTTCCATCGGAAAATTTATGTTCATCCATAAATGTAGGAACTTAGGATCAAGAAATATTACAAATCATGGATTTTGAGGTCCCTGCCCTGTTGTCATCCAAGCGGATTGAATCGTACTCAAGTGGGTTTTCAAAATGCCTGAAACATCTTGGCTTTTTGGACTTGTGGCTTAATTTTGTGTGTCCCGGATGCATTGCACAACATGAAAGTTATTCTTTCTTTTGGACTTTTAAGACCAGTAGCCTTTTTTCCGCTGCTGGAGACAATAGTTTTGCACGTCTGGCAGTAATCTATAAAACAGACCAAACTCATCTACGTTATAGATTTGATCATGCGTTAAACACATTAAGCAAATTCTCATCCAATTTCATCTGAAATGGCTCAATCGAATCTGTATTGCGAGATCATCTTTCACCATACATTTTGAGATTTTGTAATCCACAACGCCTTTTAAACTTTTGCAGCCATCCATCACTTGCATTGAAAGCAGCATCACAATCCAATGACGCTAAAACTGCAAAAGGTTTTCATTAAATGATGGGACTGTTTACAACACAGTATCTTTCGCGCTTACGTAGAATCCAATTCCATTCCTGTAAATCCAGCACTACGGGTATGAAGCGTTTTCCGTTTCATTTATTAGGAGCTCGAGTTTTTTTTTTAAATAAATAATAAATGACGGCGCGACCCCATACTGTTGAGCCAAAGCTTGGTTTGATGCACCTTTTTTAATCTGAATGATTTTGGACTTATTTTCTAATGAGAGTGTTTGTTGTTTTCTTTTGGTCGCAATTTTAGGCAGTTGAGTGAAAATGCAGTGAAACCTCCTAGACGGGGTACTCCAAGGGACTATAAAAATGCGAACCAAATTGAAGGTGCCCCGGTATGAGAGGACTTTTAAATTGGGCTAAATATCATTCTGTCCCACTGGGTTTGCAACGGATGCAAACAATTCTTGTTCCCAATATAATGATAATTACTCACATACCTGAACTTTTTAATCGAAATTAACGAATTCTGGCGGAACATCGGGTAAAGTGACGTCTTGAACTGCAGTTTCAGTAACGACGTTGGAAAACCAGATGATCGGAAACAATTTGAAATGGTTTTCTCACTAACATTATCCCAAGCTTTCTTAAGCCACCGGCAACCGTCGAGTACATTTATTTTTAAAGTCGTACCTAATATATTTTCTGACTCATCAATTGTGGATATAAGACGATCTAACATAAACTTTCTGTAGGGTACCTTCAAATCTTTTATAATACCTCCGTTCAAGAGTTGCAAGTGAGAAGTACAGCTATGAGGTAGAAACTTCAGCTCGATGTCCTTGAGATGGTGTTCACTCAACCTACGATCGCATGGTGGTTTATCCAAGAAGAGAAGAATTTTTTTCTTTTTTCTTTTAGTAAAATTTGGTCAAACGCATAAATCCAACTGGAAAATATCTGCGATGTCATCATCCATGCTTTTTTATTATTTTTCCAATCGATGTTTAGAAGCTGCTGAATGTCAACATTTTTAAATGCCCTCGGCTTTGCAGATTTACCTATTACTAGGCATTTTTCTTTTTTCCCAAAGCGTTGCAAAGGAGTGTCTTTCCTTTGAATGTTTACCTCCTTTTCAGATTTTAATGCCAAAGATTATCTAAATTATAGATGTTTTCAGGCATATCATTTTTGCCCAGCGCATTAATTCTTTTCTTTTTTTTTTTTTTGTGGCGCTACAGCCCATGAAGGACCAGAGCCAAGGTTCTCTTCACATTGATTGGTGCTCTGTTATTTTCAACCGTCTCAATATTGACATCAGCTCCTTTCCCGCTCAAGGTTGGAAAAACGATGTTATGTCTTTCCCGAACATTTTCAAGCCATCCGTTTGATGCCTTAAAATCGTTTACTGCCGAAATTCCACCAATCCTAGATGCCTTCGTTTGCAAGATTGGTCCTGAAATTGAAATGTTTTTTGACCTTGCTAACTGAAATCATTTATAATTTTCATTATCCAGCTCCAGCGAAAACGATGATTTGGATATTTTTCGGGTTAAGAGTCTATAATTATTCAAAGATTGTTTGATTTGATCCTTCGATTTTACAATTCGCTGAGCTTGACTCTTACTAATTCCGAATTTTTCTGTTGCTGATTTCGTTTTTTTTTCGTAAAAATCAATGATATCTTGTAATGCGTCACACGTTGACGTGACACTGTAATGGACACCACACGTTGGTTGCCAATTGTAAACGGAGATCTTACTTCTCAAAGGGAGTGGGTTAACCAGTTCTAACCCCAAAAACGATCCAGCAAACACAAGTTCGTGACACGCCGCTTTGCCAAGCTCTCCGCCGCGTTACGTGCTGTCCAAAGATCGCAGCAAACGCTAAATAGGCAGCCAGGCAAATGTTAAGAGCAAAAGGGCAACAAAAGAGAAAAAATTAAAAAAAAAAAATAAAACGTGTTTGCCTTTTCACTCTTTATTTTAATAAAGATAAAAAGACAATAAACAAGAGAAAACTAATGATTAAATAAGAAGGTACAGAATTAAAGACAATTCAAAAAGAAGAAAAAATTAACAAAATAAATTCGAAAAAAAAAAAAAAAAAGATATGATGGCAACTCCAAAATATACGAAGATTCGCATAAGTGTGGGTAGACGAAAGGCAGTGGTGTACCCGACCGCCGAATAGTCTAACCAAATTTAGCTTTAACCCGCTAGAACGCAAGCAGTACCCACTCGAACCCGACCGGTTCGAGTGAAGTACCAAACCTGTGTGTCGTTGCATGGATTTCAGCACGGCTTTTATACAATTTGCCATGGTTGCGGACCGTTACCCTGCAATTCCTGTGTTCAGGGCTGCCATGTAGCTTTTTTACATAAATAGAGTTTATACATTACACATTATCATATATACATAAAGTATAACATAAATAGTTGTCGTGTTACATTCTAATTTTTTCAATTGATCTGATTCGGCGTATCCTACTCATTTTCGAAATTCCTTGGAGTAAAATTTGTTGCTACAGAAAATCTGTGAGACAAACCAGTACAATTAATTAATCAACTTCACTAACCAGAAGTTCAGTTCAAAACTGAAACCAGATTAAAATATCCAATGTTGCCTGTATTATAAACACTTCTAAAATGAATGAGTTCTTTGTGGCAACAATGGAACAAAAGCAAGGATCTTCTTTTACAAACAGATTTCCGGGAATCCCCTATTTTTTTTTTTTTTTGCATCATGCATACGTAGAAGTACACATCCACACCATCAGCTCTGATTCTTGTACCCATAGATGAACAAGATGGAAAACTTCCGTAAGTCTGCCCTGTGAAGCCCGCAGGGGTTGGTTTTTTTTTTTTTTTGTTTTTATTACACCGATACTATGCGTGTTATTCTCCGTTTAAAAACGACGCTTTTGACTAACACAATGATAGTCTCAAGACGTCGATGTGTAGAGTCAAGACGTCGGTATCAGGTCAGAACAAGGCAGAATGACATAGTCAAGACGCCGTCAAACCGAAACGCGTTTGTAGGGGCTAGCTGTCAAAGTGCCTGTCAAAGGCATCAGATTGTCATCTTGTTCATTTATCTATGCTTGTACCTCTACAGGTACCCTTACACGATCAATCGAATGACATCAATCATTTAAGTGTGTTTGTGAAAATGCGTCTGTGTGCGTCACACACATTCGTTGGTGACCGATTGACAAAAATCAAAACATTTTTGATATTGCATGAACATTATCATGCTGATTGATGTGTGTCAGGGTTGGATTGACCAAATAAGTTTATTATGTGTCGTGCAAGTGTGGTGTCGCGAGCGTGGAATTTGATGTCTGCCGGGAGCGGAAAATTTGAATTGAAGGAGGATTAAGATCGGGAGATGCAGATATTTTTTATTCACTTAAAAGATATTCATGAGTGAACTGATTCCTTTTTTTTAAACCACTGTTTCATCCAAATTCTCTTCTTTTTTGCCATTCAATTCTTCTTCTTCTTTACACAACGTGTCAGAACAACGTACGCAATACAGTTGTCTTAATCACTCATCGCACGTCCGTAGACGACCGAAATTCACTAAATTTCACTAGAAATTTGCTTTAATCGATTGAGCTGTGTAAGGGATAGCGTCAATCCACACAGACACGATGCGTGATGTCAACTGATTGATCGTGTAAGGGCCGCTTACCTCTGTCTTTAATGCAATTTGGAGGTTGTTTTTCAGGCTATTCTAACGAAATAGTTGTTCCATGATCCAATTCAGAGGTGCCTCGTTTTCAGAGGCTCAATTATATGAAAAAAAACCCAGTGTATGCATGAAGTGCGGAGTGTTCCGATTAGAAGGTTTCAACAATTTGAAAATTGGAGTATTTTTTTGTTTTCTGATTTCTAAGCTGCCTATAGAACATAAAATTGTATTTAAATTCCCAAGCAATTCCAATTTCCACGAGTTCTAATTTTCGAGCTTTACCTGTACTTGAGATCGTCTTTACAATTAACGTTAAAATCCTAACCTAAAAAAAATGTAAAAAGTAATTTGTAATATAACATACACATATGACGGCGAAGCCGGAATCCTAATAACCCTACAGGACATACGAAAGAAAAATTAATGTATGTATAGAGATATACAGACGTATATATATATTATATGTTACTAAACATATGAGATGTTTTTATGATTAAATAAAATCATGTATAAACGAATTCGAAAAAGAAAACAGAATTATTTGAGAAGTATAAGCAGGTAGCAGTTTGCTTTGGACACATCTACTATTTTCCTAGTAACACACAATAAATGCAAATCTAAATCATATATACGTATACAAAGAAACGTAAACACACACATACACACACACGTACACACTTATGTACACTTTTATGTAAATTATATTGAACAAAGCAAATGCGAGAAACAGTGTGTAAGCATGCAAGTGTATTTTTGAAATATTTTCCAGTGATAAGTTAGCATTTATTAAAGAGAAAATTAAAACAACTAAATACATATATACATAATATATACATTCATATATAACACATATACATAGATACTAAACTCTGATGAGATTCTATAATTATAGTTGTGCATAAGTTGATTACTCTAGCTTTAGAGATTTGTTTTAATTTCATTTTCCTGTTTTGTTTCTTGTTTTCCTCATCCTTTTTAAGTCTCCGTTTTTCCTTTTTTGTTTTGTTAATTAATTATGTTAAGTCTGTTTTTTGTTTTTCTTTTTTTATGAAACACAAAACTATAGTGTTAAATACTAGTTATGGATGGAAAAAATGTGATTTTTTTTTTTTTGTAATCGAGAAAAAAAAATAAACTTGCAAGTAGAAATTAATTGCTCGAAATGTGTTTTCTTATTCTTTGCGCGTGAACAGGGTGAACAGGGGTCTCACCCAACATGCTCGTCCAACTAGCAAACATCATTTTCTAGCCAATTGGTAGAGAACGCCGTTCCCGAAATTGGTTCCCTGATAGAATGCCGAGATCTAAAGTCTCCGCAGGGAAGTCAGAAGTATCCTGAATAGATCTAAATCAAACAGTTTTTTAAAAAATGTGCCTTTGTTGTTTCGACGAACATGAATTTAATTTTTTTTTGAGTTTTCTCCTTAGTCCTCCTACTGATAGGATCCTCTTTTCGTGTAATCCTAGCCATCTCTAAGTGCTTTTAGTGTGTGGACGTACGGTAGTGTACCTGCTTAGGTAAGTGCATTTTTTATTGAAAAATGGCGCAAATGTTCGTCGAGACGACGAAGGGAACCTTTTATGTAACTTTTAGGGCGCGATCAGATTCTTAATATGCAAGTTAACACCATCAGTGGTGACGACCGGGTTGGCTGTCGCGCAACGTTGCGTATTCTGCACAATATCCTGCACAATATCCTGCACATTGTGTTTCTGGCAAGGGTATCATAAAATGGCGGTGATCGGGGCGGGCTGGCTTACTATGCGAAACGGGAAGTAGAGGTAGGACTATTCTTCACGGACATGCATCAGTCTTGGATCAATGGGCCGTCTCGAGATTCAGAACCGTAACGGACTACATATGTCACCCAACTTCCTGGGAGAGGAGATTCTCTATTAGAATTCCCTCCAGGGAGGAATGGACCGGTGATTTGGTACGTACTGAAAGTGAACTGGCATTCTACACCGACGGATCCAAAATGGATGTTGGCACAGGTGGCGGAGTCTACTTTGAGTCTCGGGATATGCATCGCTCCTACAGGCTCGATGATGGATGCAGTGTCTTCCAAGCTGAGGTCTTCGCTATCAAGCAGCCGGCGGACCTGATCAGCCAAGAGAATATTTCAGAGAAAAGGATCAGTATCTAGAAGAGATATCCAATGTAAATGCGCTCTACAGGGAGATAGAGACGGAGCTATTAGTGAATGCCAATAAGAGATGGTGTCGACTTGGCCCGTCTATGATAAGAAACGAACGGAAAATCTGCTGAAGTTCAATCGTGGGAATATTCGACTGGCAGTCGGTGCCCTCACCGGGCACTGCATGGTATCCTACCATGCATCTCGACTAGGCCAGCCCTACAATGACTTCTGCAGAAGCTGCAGGGACGAAGAGGAAATCGAATACGTTCGTCACCTGCTGTGAGAATGTCCGGCGCTAGCCCAAAAAAGGAATGTTTTCCTAGGAAGATACTTCCTTTCGGGACTAGAAGAGGTAGGTAATATTGGGCTGAACAGAATACTGGGATTTTTATCCTCGTCTGGCTGGTTCAGCTCGATGGTAAATGTATAGGTATCAACGGGTTAAACAAAACAAGTGGACACAATGGACTCAACGTAGTATACGTGAGCCTTAACTTTCCGTCAATAGGGCACCCATATACCTAACCTAACCTAACCTAGGACTATTCTTTAGCATTTAAGTTCATTCGCATTTGGAACGCCACCGAAACAAAGCGAAGGTATTTCCGTAAATATGATAGAGGGAAAACTCATAGTACCATGGATGAAACGGTTAGAAGCACCAATTTTACCCAATAATATTAAATCTTACATTGAAAAAAATATCCTCGAAAATAAAGAACCGTCAAGAAAGCAGAATGTTAGGGTATCAAAAATAAAAACAAGAAAAATTTGCAAATATTGTCCGTACACACAAGGACGCATGACTAAAGCTAAGATTAGACGACGTGTAAAAGACACAAAATTGTGTACCCGTGACGTCAACGAAAAGTTCAACATACAATCTGCATATCTGCGAATATGACGAACTACATCATGTGCGTATTGTGTAAAAAAAGCCGCATAAAAATATGTGCTCCAGGCGATCGCATAAAATGTGGTTACATATGCGTACACAAACTTTGCTCCATAATTTTGTGTAGATTACACTACGTGTACATTTTTAAGGGTTCCGTACCCAATGGTAAAACGGAACCCTATTACTAAGACTTCGCTGTCCGTCCGTCCGTCTGTCACCAGGCTGTATCTCATGAACCGTGATAGTTAGACAGTTGAAATTTTCGCATATGATGTATTTCTGTTGCCGCTACCACGATAAATACTATAAAATGAATATTTAAGGGGGGCTCCCATACAACAGACATGATTTTCATCCAAACAATCCTCTTGGTCACATACAGAACTAAGGTTAGTCGACAATATCCCACAACCAGTAGCAAACTTCTCAGTTTTGATCTCTTTTGTGTCTTTGATAAATTAATTCTAGCTGTAAACCTTTTTCCCATATTTCCCATTATTGTTATTCACCTTTTCACATCGTTGCTGTCAAATAAGATAATTGATTTGAATTCAATGGACACTTTGATGATCAACTATATCTCATCATGAAGATTTTTGATTATTAAAGTAATATGCCGATAACCTGCCTGCAACCAAGATCTGTCATCACACAAAAAATGTGATTTAATGTGATGACTGATGAGGCAACATACATAGTCTCTTTCATATTTATATATACAGATGGTACGGAACCCTTCGTGCGCGAGTCCGACTCGTACTTGGCCGGTTTTTTCACATTCCGTTCATATTCACACATGTGCACAACGACGAATCCATACGGTGCTACTCTAAGTTTCACAATGTCGAAAAGTTATACGAAAACGTAGAATTTGGAGAAAAAATTGGCTGCGACTTCGGGAAACAAAAGGTTTTAGAGCAGTGTTGCTGCTTGATTGACTACCAATCAGCTGTCTCTGCCACCACCGAAACCTTTGCCTGGTCGAGATATGCCCGTCCCTTATGTAATTTTCGCAAATTATGCATTCGCTATGCGCCCAAATATCATGAAACCGTATGCTCAACGTGGTCTAATGTTATTGCAAAGGGTTTTCAACTACCGACTGAAGGCCTATTCACACTACCCATCAGGCTACTGACAATCAATCGCCCGACTGCAGTCCATCAATTTTTGTTTGATTCACTTTTTCCCTTCAGGTATCCATCACTTCATATTGTTTCAGTTTTCGGCTGTCAGTTAGTTACATAGTTAGTTTGTAAAATGTTTTCTAATTTCAACGACGAGAATTTCGATATTATAGCTCTATTATAAGACGAGGAAGAAGAGGAGCCAAAACAACGTAATAGGGCTTGGGTACATAACATGTTATATACGGAATTAATTGATGATGAAACAAAAATGTTTGAATATGCACACTTGTCGGTATGCCAATACACACTCATCCTTCAGACCATTTACGACAGTCTGCTGCCATCAAATACTCTCGTGAACTTTTCCTGATGGCGATGGTCGGTGATATGATGTGTCCGTGCCGTATAAATGCCTATTTACACTATCCATCAGGCTACCGACAATCAACATCACATCAAAATATTTTTCTTTGTGTTTTAAATGGCATGATTCACATTATACGGGTAACAAAAATAGAAACAAGAAAAATTTGCAAATAACGTCCGTACACACAAGGACGCATGACTAAGTCAACGTGCAATAAATGTGATGCAAGCAAATGTGGAGAGCATAAAGTCGAACTCTGTAGTAAATGCTCGAAATAATTTTGTTTATTTTTTGCTTTTATTATGTTTTGTTATACCAACAATTATCTTTTAACTTCCTACTTTTTTTTAATAATAACAAAAAAAAAAACAAATAAGCCATTTCAAAAATGCAATCTCATGTGAAGAGCATAAAGTTGACCCCTGCAACAAATGACCAAATACTTTATTTTTATTTTTATTGTGTTCTGTTAACTAGTGAATAAACTTTTGAGTTCCCACATCTTCTTACAAAAAAAAAAAAAAAAACAAAAAAGCCTTTTTATTAAGAATGAAAAAAGCAGGTGATCTCAAAAACAATGGCTCCAAAGACTGTTTCGACAATAAAAACTCAAGAATTAAAAAAAAGACAATTTTTTTTACGTTTTCTTAATAAACCACGCCTAATAAACAAAAATGATTTTACTTCACAAGAATTACTTAATAACTTTTCTTTAAAAACGAAGTAGAATATCACTTCGTCGATGCGACGAATGGTTACCTGTAACTTACTAAAAAATAAGGTTACCTTTCTAGGGTTAAAACAGATAAAAAGCTATTAAAAAACAACAATAACACCTACAATGCCATGTTATACATTTTTGTAAAGCCAGGAATCTCTTTTTTTATTGAAAAAATAATGTTCAAACCCAAAACATTAAAATATGGTCTAGGTGCGACGCGCAAGGCCCACACGACTATTTAATTTGATATTTTTTCATTTTTAACCCCCGACGTGAAAAGAGGGGTATTATAAGCTGACGACCCTTGCAAAAAACGAAAAAAGGACAATGATCTTCGGCTTTATATGTGGAATGTTAGGTCCCTAAACGGGCCACGTGCAGCCGAACAACTTACGGACGCCCTAGACCGTTATAAAGCGGAGATAACCGCCATCCAGGACATGCGAATGGACCGGGTATAAAACGGACGAAAAACTGCGGTATTTACTACGGCGACTGCTGTAGGGAGAGGACAACGATTGTTCGGATGCGGATTTGTTATTCGAGGTGGACTAAGACAAAAAGTCCTAAGCTTTCGGCATGTGAGCAAACGCCTCATAACAATCCGTATCAAGGCTACATTTTTTAACATCAGCCCGATGTGCGTCCACGCCCCCACGGATGACAAGGATGACTCCGCCAAAGATGAGTTCTACGATCTCCTAGAAAGAACATATGCCCAATTTCCCAGATATGACATCAAAATTGTACTAGGAGACTTCAATGCTAAGCTGGGTAAGGAAAGCATCTTTGAACGAGTCATCG
Organism: Eumerus sabulonum; assembly: GCA_951905685.1. Lineage (NCBI taxonomy): Eukaryota > Metazoa > Arthropoda > Insecta > Diptera > Syrphidae > Eumerus > Eumerus sabulonum. Next base: position 44,189,663 of record OX645064.1, read on the forward strand.
GCCAACATAGCCTACACGACACCACATACGATAACGGACACAGGCTGATTGATCTTGTTTCGGGCCGAAATCTCCTTCTAGCCAGTACGCGCTTCCCGCACCTCGATATACACAAAGGCACCAGGCGGTCTTTTGATCAATCGACTACCAACCAGATTGATCATATCGCGATCGACCTCAGACACTCCTCCACTATTCTTGATGTCCGAACATTCCGAGGGGCTAACATCGACTCGGACCAGTATCTTGTAGTAACCAAGATGCGCCTACGGATATCACAAACGCAGCGGAGTAGAGTAAGAATACAAAGTTATGACGTCGGAAAGCTACTATCGCCAGAAACCGCTGGTGCTTTTACCCATCGCATCTCTCTTAAGCTCTCCAATACACCTCAACCCTCCACGCTGTGAATAGAACAGCAGTGGAACCTTTGCAAACTAGCTCTGAAAAGTTCTGCATCCGAAGTCTCTGGCCTAAAGGCTCCACCACGAAGAAACACCTGGTTCGATGATGAGTGCAGGAGGATTCACACAGCGAAGCAGGATGCGTATAAAGCCTCGCTGCATAAAAGAACAAGAGCAGCTCGTGAGCTCTACGAGTTAAAAAGAAGGGACTTCTGCAGACTGTATAACGGCGATGTTAGTCAATGTACCGCTGTCAGGCAGAATGATCCATTTCTAATCGACGAAGGCCGCAGAGAATTCCGTCTCCCTGACCTCGATGAAGTTAAGATTGCCATATCGAAACTCAAGTCGAATAAAGCTGCTGGCGCAGACGCACTGTCTGCTGAGCTCTTCAAGGCAGCTGGGGATGACCTGGTTAGGAGCATGTACCAGCTCATCTGTAAGATATGGTCAGGGGAAAGCATGCATCCACAAGAAAGGAGATCCCTCTGACTGCGCCAACTACAGAGGAATAAGTATTCTTAATAGCGCCTTTTGTAAATAAGCTGATAGGTCCTTATCAGTGCGGATTCAGGCCAGGGAAGTCCACCATCGACCAAATCTTCACACTACTGCAGATCCTGGAAAAAACCAATGAATTCCAAGTCGACACTCACCACTTATTTGTCGACTTCAAAGCCGCATACGACAACGTAATTAGAGACGAGCTATACAACTCTATGTCTACCTTTGACATATCTGCTAAGCTCGTCAGACTATGCAGGATGACTTTGGAGAATGCTTGCTGCTCCATCCGAGTCGGTGAAAACCGTACCGATAGTTTTGATGTCAAGCTTCTGCCTGACAGCGGTATATTGACTAATATCGCCGTTATATAGCCCGCAGAATTAGTTTTTCCATATTCGCAGCATCGACTTCGATTGGACTACTAGGTGTCCGTTCTCATCCCTGCAGGCGTGCGTTCTGGCTTTATAACCTTGCCATGTTCGTTTTATCTGTTGATATAACTTTCGAACGTCATGCCTCTCCAAGTCCTACATCGCGCGCCTCTCGTACTCTTTCTTTTTTCCCCTGCGAAGCCTATGCTGCTTCCTTCTTTTTAACAGCTCACGAGCTGCTCTTATTCTTCTCTGCAGCGAAGCTATATATGGCTCCTGCTTCGCTGTGAGAATCCTCCTGCAATCATCATCGAACCAGGTGTTTCTTCGTGGTGGGGCGTTGAAGCCCAAAACTTCGGATGCAGAGCTTTTCAGGGCTTGTTTGCAAAGGTTCCACTGCTGTTCTGTTGACAGCGTGGAGGGTTGAGATGTATTGGAGAGCTTAAAGGAGACGCGATTGGTAAAAGCACGAGCGGTTTCTGGCGATAGTAGCTTTCCGACGTCATAACTTTGTATTCTTACTGCTGCGTTCGTGATATCCGTAGGCGCATCTGGGCCACTACGAGATAGTGGTCCGAGTCGATTTTAGCTCCTCGGAATGTTTGAACATCAAGAAAAGTGGAGGAGTGTCTGACGTCGATCGCGATGTGATGTGGAAAATTTAGCCTTGATATGGACCGTTTTGAGGCGTTCGCTCACATACTGAAAGCTTAGGACTTTTTGGCCTTAGTCCACTTCGCACAACATATCCGCATTCTAACAATCGTTGTCTTCTCTCCCAATAGCAGTCGCTGTAGTAGATGTCGCAATTTTTCGTCTGCTTTATACCCGGTCCATTCCATCGCATATCCTGGATGGTGGTTAAGTCCGCTTTATAACGGTCTAGGGCGTTCGCAATTCATTCGGCTGTACGTGGTCTGTTTACGGACCTAGGTAGGTAGGTTCGTAGCCCCCCTAGAATGGGTAGAATACACATAGGTCAGAGAGACCCGTTTTGTTTCTACGAAGGGGGTTTATCCCCCTATTCATGGAACCACTTAGTGCTTCTTAAAAAGTTAAGAAGGTGGGTTATCCTTATTTGCTGAACGTCTGTCAGGTCGTTAAGGAAATAGGATTCTAGGTAGCGTTTCGTGATTGCGCAGAAGGCCGGACAGGCGCAGCATAGGTGGTGAATTTAGACTTATTGCCTTATATGTGGCAATTTGCTTGCCAAACACATCGAGTGTTGTAAGGTAAGGTATCATGTTGAGCGCTGCCGTTGGGGTGGACCTTAAGGCCCCGGTGATGCACATGCATGCTAGCTTTTGTACTTTCTCGAGTTATTTATGGCATGCTATTTCGTCCAGTGGAGTCCATCAGACTATCACTCCATACATTAGTATAGGTCTAACGACTGTAATGTATAGCCATAGGGTGAGCTTGGGGTTGAATCCCCATTTTTTCCCTAAGGCTTTCTTGCAGGTGTAGAGAGCTATAGTTGCTTTTTTTGCTCTCTCGGTTGTGTTGTTCTTCCAGGTTAGTTTCTTGTCTTAGTACAATACCAAGGTATTTGGCACTGGAACAATAGGTTAATCTGGTGCCAAGTAAAGTAACTGGGCAAGTTTCCGGAATTTTGTGCTTTCAGGTGAATAGCACAAGCTCCCGCTTGGGGTCTAACATTCCAGGTACAGAGCCGAAGATCATTGTCGTCAACATTAATCTGGTCCGTTTTATCCGAGGCTTATGGTTATTTCTGAGCAATTGTGGGATTTTCCGGTTATGGTTTGCTAGACCATAGCCCGAACGACATTAATCTTATTTGTGGCGCAGGATGCTCGCCATTCGTCGTCTTCCGTTAGTAATTTCCATGGGCAGGAAATTTCCAGATGGTACCACGAGGGGTGGAAGTAGGAAGAGGCTCTTACTCGCTTGTTTTTTTTTTTTTTGCGGACCAGCACTCGTCGGATAGATGCTACCCCTACAAGGCCTTTGTTAGTCTTTTACCACCACCGAGGGCACCTTACTTACTTACTTAACGGGCGCTAAAGTTCGGGGTGAACCTGGGCCTCAACCAACATGCCTCTCCACCTAGCATGATCTTTCTTGTCATGTCTAGCATGTCTTTTCCAATGCTGCACGCCCAGTAGGTTGAGGTCCCTTTCTACCTGTGCGCGCCACCTTAGGTGCGGCCGTCCTCTATTTCTTCGTCTCTCGGGGTAGGATTCAAAGACTCTACGGGCTGGAGCTGTGGTGTCCATTCGCTCTACATCGCCTAGCCATCTTAGGCGTTGGATCCGTAGACGCCTGACAGACTCATGTCGCTGTACAACCCGTACAGTTCTTCTCCTCCAACCCTCCTCTGTGTTTATGGGGCCGAAAATCGCACGCAGAATCTTTCTTTCGAAACGACCAAGGATTTCCTCATCCGCTTTAGATAAAGTCCATGTTTCTGCGCCGTATAACAGGACCGGGATAATTAAGGTCTTATATAAGGTCAACTTGGTCGTACGAGAGAGGGCTCTACTTCTCAGTTGCCTGTTGAGCCCAAAGAAGCAGCGGTTGGCAAGAGTAATTCTGCCCTTGATTTCGAAACTGGTGTCGTTGTTCTAAGTCACTGCGGAGTCGAGGTATATGAAGTCCTTTACTACCTCGAACATATATCTGCAAATATGCACGTTCTGTCCAAGATGTCGGTGGTAAATGTCCTTTTTCGATGACAGCAGATATTTATTTTTGCCGCCTCCATCTCAATACTCGCAAACGCCTCATTTGACATCTCGCTGCGATCTACCTATTATATCAATGTCGTCGGCGTATGCAAGGAGTTGCGAGGATTTGAAATTGATTGTGCCTGTAATGTTTTATTAGAATGATTGTATTTTAAACGTCAGTCGCCTTATATACAACAATTACAACTCATGAGCTGCTGGGCAAAGGCAAACTAAGTGACAGTGTTCTACCGGCACAGTTGATACTGAGCAATTGATTTCTTCTGTCTTACTTACTTACAATATCCCGCCTAGTTTGCTCTTTCCCAGCGTAACATTTCAAATTTCAATATTTTACATTATAAGACTTAATACATATATACATATACTATGGGTTATCTGTACGATTTGGGCGCTTGTAATAACTACGAAGCGAGTATCTTCACAAAGGTTGATTTTAGAACTTGGGTCTGTTAATGTTACAGGTATATAATCAATATTTTTACAACGAATTAATTGATTTACATGTCTTTTCCAAGTTTTGTTTTTAACTAAAACATTATAACATCTTTTGCCCAGTCTTTCTAAGACTTTACCATTACTCCAAGAAACTCTACCAGGTATGGAATAGTCTCTTGCCATTACTGACTCTCCTACCTCGAATTGTTTGTGCTGTTTCCCTTTATAATAAATCTTTTGCTTATTTTGCATGCTTATTACTTTTGATCTAACATCCGAATTACATGATTTTGCTTTAGTTATCGTTAATGGATTTAATAAATCGAATCTAGTTCTAATACGTCGATTAAACATTAACTGAGCTGGTGATTGCCCTGTCGTGCTATGCGTAGTGTTCCGATAGTCGAGAAGGAAACTATTTAGAATTGTGTTTAGGTCATTTAGTGCGAAGTTTGTATGTAAGGCTCTTTTCAATGCAAGCTTTATAATTTTTACACCATTTTCTGCTTGACCATTTGTAGCAGGGTGACCGACGGGAGTAGTTAGGTGCTTAATGCCATTTACACTTAAGAAAAGTTCGAATGGTTTAGACATAAAAGAAGTGCCATTGTCTGTAACTACTTCAACAGGTAAACCAAACCGAGAAAAGATCTGCCGAAGTACTTTGATTGTGTGAGTACTAGTAATATCTGTTCCCATATCCAAACATTCCAACCACTTGCTATGTGCATCAACCACAATTAAAAACATGCGCTTATATATAGGTCCCATAAAATCTAAACAACAGATTTAATAACTCTCGGTCATCAGACTTGTTTTTTAGGAAATTGATTCGTTTGAATTCCATTTTAAATGCATGCATCCAATTACGACCCAGCAAGGGTGGACCACCATTATCAATGATATAAACATCTAAAAGCTCATGGATATTATTATATAAGATAGAAAACTTACAAACTCCGCATGGTTTGATTGCACTGCCATTATAATTTTTTAAAATTAAATTTGTAGGTCTGAGTTTGCACTGAGTAAAGTATTTTTTATACATATCAAATGATATGGCAGAAATTGAAGCGCCACTGTCTACCTCCATTTCCATCGGAACACCATTCAGTGACACGCAAACAGTAAATGGTTTAAGACATGACTGAGTTCTAAAATAATATAAAGATAAATCACTATCCTCTGAATCATGACAATTTTCTATATAATTGTGTCTATTAGATACTTCTCTTGAATTTTCCGGACACATTTTTATGAGATGACCACGTTGATGACATTTCTTGCATGTATACGCCTTGAAACGGCATTGGTGCGTCAAGTGATTCTTGTAACCGCAAACTCTGCAGCCGGTACTTGATTATGTAGCTGTACCTTTTTGACTGCATGCCGCCATACGAAATAGGTTTGGGTTAACTCCCCCTGGTTCCGTTTTGATTGCCATGGAATTATCGGTTTGATACTGCCTCTTCACACATTCAATTGACTGTGAAATTTCAATAGCCTTGTCTAATGTCAAAGTTTTAACATCCTCCAAAAAGAGCTTGTCCTTTTCTGGTCCCTTTTCCAAACCCATTATGAACTTGTCGCGTAAAACCATATTCAGATGTGTGTCAAAATTGCAATTCAACGATAATGATCGAACTCGAGAAGCCCATTGTTGAAGAGTCTCATCGGGATTTTTTACACCTTCATAAAATCGATGCCGTTCTGCAAATCCCGATATCGCTGCCTTAAAATGTTTTTTAAAAACCTCAACTAAAATAGCGTAAGTTGACGTTTCAGGAGCACATGGATGCGCAAGATTTTTTAGCAATTTGTAGGTGTCTTCATGTAGAGAATTGATGAAAATTGCTCTCTTCTTTGCTTCGTCTTGGATCTCATTTGCAATATAAAACTGCTCGAGTCTTACGATATACACTGACCAGTCGTTACACGTGTAATCAAATGTGGGCACTGTTCCCAACATTTTATATATACTATTTTTGTTTTTTTTTGCTTTACTTTACTTTGTTTTACTTTTTAATTAAATATGAGTCGTATCACTAACACCTCGTCGCCATTGTAATGTTTTATTAGAATGATTGTATTTTAAACGTCAGTCGCCTTATATACGACAATTACAACTCATGAGCTGCTGGGCAAAGGCAAGCTAAGTGACAGTGTTCTACCGGCACAGTTGATACTGAGCAATTGATTTCTTCTGTCTTACTTACTTACAGTGCCTCTTGTACTGGCCTGTGATTTTTGCACAATCATTTCTAATATGATGTTAAAAAAATCACACGACAGCGCATCGCCCTGTCTAAATCCCTTTTTGACTTCGAAGCTATCGGTCAGTTCTGCACCGATTCGGATGGAGCAGCGAACATTTTCCAGGGTCATCCTGCATAGTCTGACGAGCTTAGCAGGGATGTCAAAAGTACACATCGCGTTATATAGCTCGTCTCTAATTACGCTATCGTATGCGGCCTTGAAGTCGACGAATAGATGGTGCGTGTCGACTTGAAATTCATTGGTTTTCTCCAGGATCTGCCGTAGTGTGAAGATTTGATCGATGGTGGACTTCCCTGGCCTGAAGCCGCACTGATAAGGACCCATCAGCTTGTTTACGAATGGCTTCAGGCGTTCACACAAAACGGCAGCGAAGATCTTGTATGCGACATTAACCCTTTCAGACCGGAATTTTTTTTTCAAAGATATTAATGAAGTAGTGATTGATTTGTTAGTGTTATAAAAACAGTATTATGCTAAATTGCAGGCTTGGTGGTAAGATATTCTTGTTCAAAGAAATTGTCCAGGGACAGGGTATATCCCAACAGCTGTTACTACTGGGACAAATAAGTCCCACCAGTTACTAAATAAGCCAAAACAAAATGTTGATACAAATTATGTCTATCTTTTTGAAATTTCATACATTGCGCACATATATTTCACTTTTATAAAAGTTACGTATGGTAACTGGTAACGATACACAAATAGTTTCCGTGCGAGTTCCTTTGTTGTTATTAGCACAAATGCGGCATCGGCGACGCGTATCGCCTTCAATAGGTACATAAATGTTCTCCAACACCAGTCATTGTTTTTCCAGATTTCATACTTCATACTTCTTTTTAAATTCGCCCTTTCTTTACCGTATGCTATGAGTTGTTCGGCTAGTTCTACCAAATGGTCAATCAAAGCAATTTTCTTGTGCTTCGTTTCATTGAAAATAATCCAAGCATTCGCCACAGCTTGAGAGCACCGTGGCGCAGTGGGTAGTGTGTTGGCCTCTGACGCCGATGACTCGGGATCGAATCCCGACACAGCCATGTCATCGAACGTGTTTTTCACGGTGTTTCTCCTCAGCGGGGTTCTGACAAAACCCCCTGTAGTAAAATTGTCATGAAAAGCTTCTCGAAATTCGCCGTTCACCTATGTGAAAATGAAATCACACACAACATGGGTGATTGAGAGAAGCTCGGCTCAGGTTCTTCATGGACTGTAACGCCAACATACATACATACATTCGCCACATCTACCATTAGCAGTTTTTGGAAAACTTTTTTCCACCACTTGCCTGATTTTCGGTCCGGATCGTAAAGTGATGAAAATTGGTCAGACAAATCCACACCACCCATGTATTTGTTATAAAATTCAATGGCTTCTGGACATGGGACATCGGTTTTTTCTCGGTAGGGTCGTAGCCTTCCCAGAGTTGAGAAGAATGCACATAGGCCAGGGAGGCCCGTTGTGCAGCTACGAGGGGGTCTTACCCCCCTATTCGTGGAACCATTTTGTGCTTCTTAAGAAGTTAAGAAGATCAAGTATCCCTACTTTTTGAACATCTGTCAGATCGTTAAGGAAGTAAGAGCCTAGGTAACGTTTCCTGAAATTGCAGAGAGCTGGACAGGCGCAGAGAAGGTGGTGAATGGATTCAACCTCCTCCTCGTCCTGACAGCTTCTGCAGAAATCATTTGGAACTATTCCTAGTTTTTGTGCGTGACTGCCAATGAGGCAGTGACCTGTGATGACACCGATGACTTTGTAGATGTCAGTTCTTTTTAGGGAGATTATACTCCTTGTGCGTTGACTGTCCAGCCGAGGCCAGATTTGCCTGTTGATGACGCAGGTATGTCCCTGTGTCCATCTCAGGTTCGTCTCGGCCCTGGCGAGATTGGTCAGATTATGTTTAATGGTTGTAAGGGGTACTCTCTCACAAGCCACGATTGATTGTAGCGTTGTTCCTAGTTTAGCGAATGTGTCGGCTTTTTCATTTCCTGCAATGTCGCTGTGTCCTGGTACCCAGATAAGCTGTATGTTGAACTGTTCTGCCATCTCGTTAAGAGATCTGCGACAGTCGAGACTAGATTTTGATGTGTACACATAGGACTCCAGCGACCTTAAGGCTGCTTGACTGTCTGTGAGAATGCGAATATCCGTGGTGGATATTACGTTCCACTTCAGCCAAGACAAAGCCTCTTTTATTGCCAACAGTTCCGCCTGGAAAACGCTGCAGTGATCTGGTAATTTTAGAGCTTTATGTAGCTTGAGTTGCTTGCAGAAAACTCCACTGCCCATCCCGTCTTTGGTTTTAGACCCGTCAGTGTAGAAATCCACACAGTTTCTGCGCGGTTGAGTTTGGCGGGTCCAGTTCTTCCTGTCCGGATAAATCATCGTAAAGTTTTTGTCCAAGACTATGGTGGGTTCTGTGTGGTCTAGGTTTTCTGTCATAGTTATCCTGTTTTGCAGGATGGAGGAGTGGCCAGTGACATAGCTCACCCATTTCGAGTTGGCTTTTAGTCTTGTGGCCGTGTGTGTGGCAATCTGCTTGCCGAAAATATCGAGTGGTGTAAAAAAGTTATTTGGCGGACCCTTTATATACACTTATTTTTTCTATGCAAAACTTAATTTTTCACAGAGCTAAACCGAAACATAGAGGGCATGGGCTCGGACACACAGGGTAAAGTTGTTGATTGCTCTCCACCTGGCGAGATGCCAGCAACGATGCCTGTTTAAATGTCCGGGTCAAGTTGACATACGGCCTCCTCGCGGCGCCCTCTGGATAGCCTCTTCAACAACCGTTGGGAGGTGAACAAACGTATGCAGCGAAAAAAAACCCGACCAAAATAGCGGTTGTGCGGCGGGCTAACCATCCGCCCACGTAAAAAAACTTAAAGTTATGAATGAGCAAGATGCCTCGGATACACGGACGGATACTCGACGACGACAACGCACGAAAAAGGAACACGATTTGCGAGTATGCTCCTGAAATGTCAGAACCCTGTACACTCCCGGAGCTGCTCATAAACTAGAAGGAATCCTCACGCAGTACAAGGCGGATATTACTGCTGTCCAGGAAATACGTTGGATAGGAAACGGTATGATTACGAAGAAAAATTGCGACATTTATTACAGCTGTCACAAAGGTTGCACTTACTGGGATGCGGGTTTGTCGTGGGAAAGCGGTTAAGGTCGAAGGTCATCGACTTTAAACCTATAAGTGATCGCCTGGCTGTGATCCGCATCAGAGGCAGATCTTATAACATCAGCCTTATATGTGCACACGCCCCTACCGACGAGGCTGAAGACCCTATCAAGGAGGACTTCTATGACCTCCTGGACAACGCCTACGGAGCTTGTCCGGAGTACGATGTAAAAATCGTGCTCGGAGACTTCAACGCCAAAATCGGTAAGGAAAACACCCTTGGCGGAGTGATCGGAAAGCACAGCCTCCACGATACAACAACAGATAACGGCTTCCGACTCGCTGCAGAGGAAAACCAGGGCAGCGCAAGAAGAGTACCGAGCCAGAAGAAGGGAGGAGAAAAAACTACTGCGGCAAAAGAAAAGAATCTTCGCAGCCTCCCAGCTCAAGGATATCGAGGAGTCTAGCAATAAACATAAAATACGAGCCTTTTACAAGAAAGCCAAAGGCCTTGCAGGAGGCTTCAAAAAGGGCACCCTGGCTCTTCGAAACTGCGAGGGTAATCTTGTCACCGACCCGCAAGGAATAGTGGATGTATTTAAGCAGCACTTGCAGCAGCTGCTTAACGAGCATGACCAAGAGAGAGTGGTAGGGACCGAGGAAATCCCAACTCCAGCCGCTGAAGTAGTCCTCCCACCCAGCATCGAAGAAGTTGGCACAGCTATTCAGAAGCTGAAGAACAACAAGACCTCAGGCTCAGATGGCTTGCCATCAGAGCTCTTCAAGGCTGGCGGCGATGTTCTGGTAGGGAGCATGCACCAAATAATCTGCAGAATTTGGGAAGATGAAAGCATGCCCGACGACTGGAATACCAGCTCTATATGCCCCATCCACAAAAAAGGCGATCCTACCTCTTGCAAGAACTATAGAGGTATATCCCTGCTCAATGTCGCATACAAGATCCTGTCCAGCGTATTGTGTGAACGTCTAAAACCATTTTGCACCGCACTAATCGGCAGCTACCAGTACGGCTTCCGTACTTTTCACACTTCGACAAATCCTGGAAAAGACCAACGAGTTTCGAATCGGTACACAGCATCTTTTCATCGATTTCAAAGCCGCATACGACAGCATTCATCGTGAAGAACTGTTTGGGGCGATGGCCGAATTCGGGATCCCGGTAAAACTGATCCAGTTGTGTCGCGCCACGCTAAAAAACACGCGATGCACCGTGCAACTCGGTTCTAGGACCTCAAAACCATTCGAAACATGCAGCGGATTTCGGCAAGGAGATGCGCTATCATGTGACTTCTTCAACCTGGTGCTGGAGCAGATAGTGCGACGGGCAGGCATCAACAGGGAAGGCACTATCTTTTACAAGTCCATCCAGCTGCTAGGATACGTGGATGATATCGACATCATCGCGTGTTCTCGCCGTGGCATTGTGGAAGCATTCACGGCGATTGAAGAACAGGCGAAACAAGTTGGTCTTATGATCAATGAGGACAAAACGAAATACATGCTGTCGAGCAAAAACCAATCCGTCGCTCACCACCTGGGACAAAATATAACAATTGACAGCTACAATTTCGAGGTAGTTAAGGAGTTTGTCTACCTCGGGGCAAACGTAAATTCCACAAATGGCACCACAGTGGAGATCCGGCGTAGAATCGCCCTTGGCAAACGCTGCTACTTCGGCTTGTCCAAACAACTGGGGTCAAAGCTCCTCAATTGAACGACCAAAGTCATGCTTTACAGAACGCTCATTCTGCCAGTCTTGCTGTACGGAGCCGAAGGCTGGACGATAAGCAGGACAGCGGAGCTGATTTTGGGTTCTTTCGAAAGAAAAATTCTGCGCCGGATATTTGGTTCTGTCTGCGAGGAAGGTGAATGGAGAAGAAGACACAACCGCGAACTCTACGAGCTGTACCAAGATGTGGATGTAGTCCGGAAGGCAAGGATCCGTCGACTACACTGGCTCGGCCACATCGAGCGCATGGACATCAACGCTCCAGCTAAGAGAGTCTTCGACTCCGAGCCTCCTGGTTCGAGAAGAAGAGGAAGACCGAACCTCCGGTATAAAGACCAAGTAATTGCGGATGTAAGACATCTTGGTCTTGACAACTGGAAGCAGCGTGCCCGGGACGGTCAAGGATGGAAGGCAGCTATAGCTCAGGCTCAGATCCCCCATGGATCGCTGGCCTGATAAGTAAGTAAGTAAGTAAACCGAAACATGTGCTACCTTTCACAGAAGAAATGCTTCGGGCTTTATAGCCTAGAGACATTCGTTTTATCCGCTGAAAAATTCTTCGAACGTCGTGCCAGCACTGCAATAGCACCTCTCCAAGTTTTCAATCGCCCGCTTCTCGTGCTTCCCGAGTGCACCAATAGAAAGAAAATAACATTGTCGTCCTAGAAATGTCACTTAAACTTTTATATTTGCCACGTTAACAAAAGGGTCAATTACAAATTAAATACTTATTCGAACGTCCGACTAAATTAATTAAAAAACTGTTTAATCATTTAAGTGCGTCGGCTTCCTTTTTAGATATCCTTGATAGTAAATTACAAAGTTTAACTAAAACGTAACAAAAAGAAAAGTTAAAAAGAAGATTGACAACAGGAGAAGCTTGCGGCAAGACCTGCTTCGACTGTTGTTCTCCTATAACCTCTGGACGATGTATTAAATAAATAAATACGAATTTCATAAATAAATTAATGAAATAAATAATAAATAATTTTACTAACATCAACAATTAAATTAAAGGAAAAGAGAGAGAAAAAGAGAGTAATTGGCATTCAACTTATACACAAGCACACGCGGAACATCTGGCAGCCCTGGGCTGTGGGACTCCTCGCTGGATAGTCACATTCACACGCAGTATAGTTCGTAGGATTTTACGGTAATTTGTAGATTGTAGATTATCTGTTTTATTTAGTTCCTTCCTCCAATCTGATGGGTTGTTGAGAATTCGTAAAGTATGTAGGTATGTCCTCGGGGAGCCCCCATATACAACAGTTGATTAGAAGAAAGTCCCTGGCATGTCCTTCTGCTCAACTCTAAATTACCTAACTAGACACTAGAGCACTTTTTTTAAATTGATGGTAGAGTAGTGAAGAACGTCTTATTTGACGCCTGTAATGCTTCTCAGCCAAGGTTTGTAGTACGTTGTCCTCATGTAAACGCCTGGCAGGTAGGGTGCCGCGCATTTGATGCCATGTGATACGGTACCGGCTAGTTCGTATCGACCGTCGGAACGTAGTAGAACTAATGGACCACCACTGTCACCCTGAAACAAACGGAAAACGGTTATAAAGGTCACAAGGATTTTCAAAGCGATCTTACTTCACATGAATCCTTTTGACCGTTGGCGTAGCCCGCACAGAGGAAAGAGTTCAAAATCTTCTTGTTGTGTCCGGCCGTGTGAAACATTTCCTGACAGACACTGTTCTCAATGATCGGAACCTGGAATCGGGATGAATCGTTAGTTTTGCCACGATCAGATTGATGTTGGCTTTTGTGGTTTCGTACCTGGACTTCTTGTAAAACTGACGGAACTCCGCCACCGTACTTTAGTCGACCCCAGCCGGTGACGGTTGCCATACGTCCCGTAAAGTCTGCCGTATCCGATGGCATGCATATTGGCACTAAAGAAACGAGAATAGTTAACTCTATGGTACATTAGGTTCAGTTAGCTAGCTACCAATGTGTGTATCGTATTTAACCGGGCTCTCGAGCTCTAACAATGCAAGATCGTTTTCAAACGTTGCCGGGTCGTATTGTCGGTGGACAATGACACGTTTTACATTCTTCGTAACCGAACGCTTGGCCTCCAGATCTCCGGATATATCGAATTCGCCCATTACAGCGACAAGCGACGCAAGGAAACTATGTTTGGAAAAAATGTCATTAACTGGACCGAAGTTCTAATAGGGGCTTCGTTCTTACCCGGGTTGACAATGAGCAGCTGTGATCACATACTTGTTCGTAATCAGGACTCCGCCGCACTTGTTCTTCGTAAACAATCCCAGCCAGGTTGATTCCCTCACCAGCACTTGCCATGGAAATTCCCCGAATGTGGCTCCCTTACCACCGACTATTCTTCCCGACTTGACATGTGGCCGAATACCGCATTCTGAAAGGAAAAACCATGTTACGACCGATATATGTATGTATATCGATCAAAGCCTCGGAATACTCACTAAATTTCCTCTCGCTCTCGTCGGCGTCCTCGCCAACGTTGCTGTCGACTTCATTGTTGATTTCTTCTTCGCCTTCGAGTAGCTGGTCCTCCTGGATAGGCACGGCCGTGGTAGTGGTAGTTGTGGACTTTCGCGTTGGTTTTCGGGTCACTGGCTTTTTTGTGGTCGTTCTCCGAGTTGTGGCAGTTGCTGGCCTCTTGGTTGTCACCGAAGCTGGTCGTTTAGTGGTAGCTGGTGTGCTCACTCTCGTTGGCGGTTTTCTAGTGGGCACGCGGGTTGGTCGGGCGGCGGGTTTGCGAGTTGGCGCTTTTGTGGAGGGCCGCCGCGTTACCAACGTTGTTGTAGGAGACGTGGCCTCGGAAAACCCCGCGGCAGTGTTATTGCTGTCGTCAATCATATCGGCTAATGCTTCGAAGTTGCCTTGAAGTGATTCCACAATCTTATGGACGAGGGTGTTCATTTTGTTCTTGAGAATGGTGTCTTCGATGAATGCGGGTGTAGAGAGTTCCAAGTCGCTGGTTACCGAACTTGATGTAGCGGACATGTTAAGATTGGGGTTGCGCACAGGTGGGAAGTTAACGAAGTCATTGGGAGACGTGTAGGTTTCTTCCTCTTCTTCGATGGGTTCGTTGAATTTGTCGCTGGGAAGTTGGAAGGTTGGATAGGAGGGAGTTGGTCCGTAGTAGCCAGGGAATGCTGGTCTGTCGTCACTCGGTACATTGTTTAAGGTCTGCGTGGTTTGGGTATGTGGTCCGGCGTAATCGGGATCGTCGAAATCGTTGGACGCTACTTGCGGAATGTTGATGTACTCATGTGTGCTGGTGTACTCGGGACGACGAGTGACAAGCGGACTGTAGATGTAGGAATTACTGTCGGCGAAGGTGGGGATGGGAGTGGTAGTGGGGCGTTTGGAAGATGAGCCGGTGATGAGGTTAACAGTGGTTGGCTTGGGAGTGATGATGACTGTCGAAGGCGGTGGTTTCTGTGTGGCAGAGGAGATCTTGACGAAAATGGGTTTGTTGGCATTGTGATGGTTGGACGTTGATGGAGGAGCATTGTTTTGAAGAATGATTTCGTCAGTTGGACTCGCTAAGTACACCGAATTGTATACCGGGCCTGGTGTCGAACTGGCCACTGTGTCAACCTTATCGGCTATTAGGCTAGGCGGTTGAGCAATGTAATCGGTTTCGATTTCCGGACGTGGGGTGGTTGGTCCAGTCACGTAGCTAGTTGACGGTGGTTGCTTCTTAAGTGGGATCTTTGTAGATTGGTGGTTACTGGGTGGGATGCCACTGAATTTTTGTGGCGGGGAAGGTTGACTGTAGATTGAAGGTGGCTGATGTTGCTGTGCATTTGAAAATTTGTTGGTCGTCGGCTTCTTTTGGCTTGATGGACGTTTAGTGACACGTTTCGTGGGTCGCTTGCTTGGCCGAACAGTACTGATATTAGTGACCGGCTTTGAGGTCGAAGATAAGGTAGTATATTCAGTGGTTGGGTTTGCTTGGAAGGTTTGAATTTCAGAGTGTGTAGTTGTGTGGAATTTGGTGGGCTTGGTGGGTCGTATGATTGTTGGTCTTGTTGTAGATTGTTTATGTACGCTTAGAGTGGATACTCTGTTTGGAGGCAATGCTGGTCTAGTTGGCGTTGGGATTTTCTCATAGTTTGGAGGTTGAGAGAAATATCCGGCTTGGGCTAGGATTTGATTGTTCTGGTTGAGAACGGTGGCGCTTGGTCCAACGGCCGATTGATCATGGTATACCGGTTGGATCTTTGTCGTTTGGGGTGTTGGTCGTGGTAGGTATTCAGCATTGACGGGTTGCTCGGCTGATGGTCGTACGTTGGGCAGGTAGCCATTTTGGATCTGATTAGTTAGTTGAGCGATCAATTGAGATTCTGGTGTTTGGAAGGTCTCTTGCTCAGATTCGGAGGACTGTGAGACATAGTCACTTTGTTGAGCCGTATCGTAACTTTGGGTGACGAGTTGTGTAGTAGGTCGAGGGTAGTGCTCAGTCTCTGAGCTTTCATCTTTCACTTCATATTCGTGAGTGACAATTTGTGTGGTTGGTTTGATGATATGGGTTGTTGATGGGTGGGATATTGGACGATTGGACGGGGATTGGACCTCTATGGTGGTGGTGAGTACTTGAGATGTGGGTTTGACATGAGGACGGGTCGATGGTGGATGGGAAATATACCCGGATTGGGATATTTTTTGGAAATCTTGGGTCACCGGTCTGTTTTGAGACATTTGTTGGTAGTCTTGTGTCGGCTGTTGGGATGATGGCCTGGAATGTATTAGATGTTCGTAGTCCTGCTGGGAGAGTGTGTTCTGAATTAGCTGATCATAGCTTGGAGTTGATGGTGGAGGTGTTGTGGTTGGCCTGGGGTGGGTGACCTTTTGGTGACCTTGTGCCTGAGTAGGTTGCGTTGTTGGGCTGATGTGGGTAACTTCTTGGTAGTTTTGTGATGGAATTTGACTTGTCGGCTTGGCGTGAACTTGTTGGTCATACTTGTTGTGCGATGCTTGCGAACTTGGCTTGTTGTGCGACGACGCTGTCTTGTGAGACTGTGACAAGTGCTCTTGATGGGAGTGGATGTTGTTTTCCTGGTATTGGGATGATACAATTGGGTTGGCACTTTGATAGGTTTCTTCGTTTGCGTCGTAGGAACTTTGACTAGGTCTTGAGTGCTCGTGATAATGAGTGCTTTGTTGTTGGTGATATTGTTGCTGTTGAGACTCCTGCTGTTGTTGGAGTTTTTGCTGCTGCAGCTGTTCTTGTTGTTGTTGGTACTTCTGTTGCTCTAGCTGTTCTTGTTGTTGGTACTGTTGCTGTTGTTGGAGTTTTTGTTCCTGTAGCTGCTCCTGTTGTTTTTGATAATGCTGCTGTTGCTGGAGTTTCTGCTGTTGCTCTTGTTGTTGATACTGCTGCTGTTGTTGGAGTTTCTGCTGCTGCTCTTGGTGCTGTTGTTGTTGATACTGCTGCTGTTGTTGGAGTTTTAGTTGCTCTTGCTGATAATGTTGCTGTTGTTGTTTCACCAAATGCTGTTGCTGTTCCTGCTGGTATTGTTGCTGTTGAGCGTATTCGGATGATTGGGCATTTGTTGGAATGTCTTTGTCCGGTACCTCTTGTCCACTACTTCCGACCTCTGATTGTTCCTCGGACAACATGCTTGTTTCCAGATATTCAGACGTCTCTTCATCCATAAGAGGATATGCTTGACCTACTGATGGCATCTTATTAAAATCTGATGTTGGTTGGGCGGGGCTTGTGTAACCAAAGTCCGGGTTCGCGGGGTTCTTATGCGAATTCGTATGGTCACCGTAGTTAACTTGAGGTGTCATCACGTTATATGATTCCTGGGGTTGCCCTGCCACCTGTGATTCTGAATCGATTTTGTCTATTACGAATTTGGGTGGCGATGGAATCTCTACAAAACTAGGTTTTTCATCAGACATTTCAACTGAATGATACTTGTTGCTTGTCTCTTCGGTACTTTCTTGTACAACGCTGGTTGTGGGTCGACTGGTATCGGCTTCGGCAAAATACGTTGGGGGCGAAGTTGTAGTCGATAAATGCCCGCTCAATAGCAGCCCAGAGCTGGTGACAAACGTGACTGGCGGTCGAACAGTGGTGACAGAAACGTATGTAACACCACCTGGTAGTGCAGTCGTTCCGTGCGATTCATGTTTTTGACTGTAAGAGGGTTTCAGTTGATTATACGTAGGACTAGTATTGGCCACGGAATAGGATGGACCGTGACTAGTGCCATTTAGCATGAGGATTATCGATTCAATCGACTCCATATTAGTTGAAATGCCCGTTGAAGTGGTGCCAGCTGTTTGTGAAGGTTTCTTTGATGCCTCAAGGGTCTGAATGAGGACATATTTGTCATTAGATGGCTTGGCGCTAGGCGTACTTTCGCTA
This sequence comes from Eumerus sabulonum, assembly GCA_951905685.1. Taxonomy (NCBI): domain Eukaryota; kingdom Metazoa; phylum Arthropoda; class Insecta; order Diptera; family Syrphidae; genus Eumerus; species Eumerus sabulonum. The sequence goes on from OX645064.1 coordinate 44,207,627, forward strand.
GGTCTATGAGCTGGCCTTCTCTTTGGCGGAATGATCTCCGCGTGGGCGGGTGGTGGAACATACACTGACTGAGGACCACCATAGCCGGTAGAAAATTGAAGATCGCCATCGAGTAGGACCGAATCCGCACCTGGATGGGTAATATCACTATGCGTGAACTCACCCATGTCCAAATCAAGTGATCCACTCGAATAGTTCTTCTTAATTTCAGCTATTTCCACTATTTTGATTGGCACATTTGTAGCCTCTTCGTGATCAACTAAGTTTGTCGAAATCTTTGTTGGCAATTCTGTCATGTAACTAACCTTGTTGTTATTTCCAGTAAATGGCGATGAAGTTGTACTAGACGACAGCATTACATAATCATCATGAGAGATGGATGATGGTGATGAAACCATAACTGAGCCCTTGTTCACGTAAAAACCATTGCTGTTGGACGATGTTTTATTGTACTTATTAGTGTGTTTCTGGCTTACGTAATCATTCAGGTAGGAGGATACGGTTGTCACTGGATATTTGGTTGATGACATGTGAATTTCTTGAAATTCGTTGCTTTCCAATTTCTGATTGTTTTCATATAGTGCCGAGTCATAAGACGGTGTCGAATGTGACGCACTTTGATACTGAGGATTCTGTGCATCTTTTATAAGGGTATTCTCATTGGCATTGGATTGTGGAACTTGACAACAGGCTCCGAAAAGGAAACCATCCATGCAGGCTCCCACTACTTCTCCGTTTCGTTGCGCGCACTCGTGATTGAACATACATATCGTTGGGCCTTTCGACCGTGGGTCAGTCAAAGGTAAGGTCTTGGTTCCCCTGCAGTGTTTTGGTGTTATCCGGTAGCCTCCGAATAGTTTACGACCTAAAATTGAAAAGAATTGATAAATGAAACCTCAACTTTCACTCGGTTATTGAATATGTGATAATTTATGAAAGTCTTACGCCAAACCCTAGTGTTCTAAATTAAGCTTAACGTCGTTTGACGTGTGAGATTAAACCGATACGTCGTAAAGTGAATATTTAATTTTTTTACAAATAACTCTATAATATGCCATCATACATACATACATAAATAATCAATAAGTTTCTGTAAAATCGACGAGAGAGAGAGAGATTGCCAATGATTCAGGCCAATCTTATGCACTTTCATTTTTTCCGATCATCAAAATGCAAGGCTTAATAGCTATCAGTCTATACTTTATGCAAATTTTTGAACTTTCGTTTTTGATACACCTCTACATCCATGTTGCGAACATCCGAACATATGTTCGCGTGCGAAAGTAGAGGAGCCGAAGAAAATCGCGACTCTCTATAAAGCGCTATCGTCATATGGCTAGCACCTTTGGCACCATACCGAAAAAGAAACCGACACTAGCACTTTCACTTAACCCAGTAGCCTGCTAAAACACTACCTTAATCCAATCCGAGACACTTGTATTCCGCATACGTACTTAGTCTAGGTACAAAACCCCATCGATATACGCTACTTGTTTGCTTGATCATTATTCTTATGCTCATCAGTTTCATTCATGTATTCGGCAACCGAATTGAAGTACAAAACGAAATCTGAAATTAAGATTTCGTCAAGCCCTGGAGTACATTTTTTTTTCTTACGTTTTCATCTTGAGGTTTATCTGGGTTTTTCAAATTTCGTATTAGCAAATGAGGGATTTGCATAATAGCTATGCCAAAGAAACCGAAAGTCATATCTCAGAGTAACAAGGAATGAATCAAAGAGACGGTTAGACCTTTGGCTCTCAATCTCGAAGATCGGAACCAACAAATGAAAGAAAAGACCAAATCGCGCGCATAACTTTCACTTGCAAAAGAACCTTACGAAGTAGCGAGACATGACCGAAGCACATGATTACCATGCTGGGACAGACGGCATAGATTCCCTTGCTGGATGAACAAGAATTCGGAAAAAAAACCACGCCACCGGCAAAAAATCCGATAAATATTCAGTTGAATGGTTATGAGATGAATAAGTACTCCATTCGGTTACTCATCGACGTGTGAGTTCCCTCGGGGGCATTTTGATTGTTCTGTAGATTTTGTTTCCTTCACGTTGGTCGTTATTCAGAACTAAGATGGACGGATAAGGTGTAATGCCTTTCAAACGGTGAAGAGGTTGAAAATGGCTTTGGTGGTTTCACACGAATGATACCAAAACTTTCGTTGTTGGTATTCAGTGTTTTGCTTTGTCATTTAAGCACCGCTTAACGGTGTTATATCACACCCTAATTAGCGCTGTGATTGTCATCAGTTTGTTAAGCAATTCAGGTTCAGTAGGAGGTGTGTCAAAATGCCCATAAAAAGTAATAAAAATAACAGAGAATTCTAATTTTTCTACCAAAGATTGTCAGTTTTTTTCCCTATCTCATAAACTATATATTGTTACGGAAATTAAATCGTTCAGAATAGGAATGCGATAGACCACAACTGTTTACTTTTTCATTCAATACACACCTAGGATCAATTATCTGGGCGCTTCACCCTTATTACAACGTTTGTCTCTACATCCGCTAGATGGCTTGTCTACCGACTGATCACTCGTTACTGAGTCCCGAAAACTGAAAGCTCCCGAGGGCGAGTGCTCCTGCTTATATAGCCCTCGGTCCACTTTCTCGAATATTCGCCGTCAGACGTTTCTCTCCAGAAGTCTCTAGAATGTCCCGACATTCAGCAGTATCTCGCTGAGAGTTTCCATAACTTTCTTTTTAGCTGCAACAGAGCATTCCAAACTCTGACAGCGAAATTCGAACATAACCGTCGGTTTGTGTCCGCAACACTGCCCTCCTCCTAAACTTGTTCGTCATCGAACAAGCGATTTGGTCCTTCTCGCTGTTTTCTTCTTCCGACTTTCTTGTCAGCCCGGGAATCTTCTGGTAGCATATGGAAGTAACGGTGTCCTGTTCCTTGGTTTCCGCACGTGAACGATGTTTCCATTCAACGTCGCAAGGTCACCTCGACAAGGCTGCCGCGTTTCCATGACTGTTTCCCATCCGGTGTTCGTGTGTTCTCAGTTGGTCCCCTTTCGGCAAATTAGATCTCGAAAGCTTTCTTTGCAGACTAGAGTTTCTCGTAATGTGCCCCTGCTGGTCGGAAATGTAGCATTTACCCGGGAATGAGCTACTCCTACTCAGCATTGTTGTTCTGGAACTATGCCGTAATTTGACGGAGGGGCGCAGACGGCAGTTTCTCGCAATGTGCCCCTGCTAGTCACTCCTGCTCGCTGTTGTCTGGAGTTATCCTGGTAATCAAAAATATGCCGCAATTTGATGGAGGGTCGGCGATGTTTCACATGCGAGAGCGTTGGCAACTGCATCCTTGAAATATGTCTTTGGCAGGAGAATCAAGCTTCGTTGCGTATCGAGGTCCCTTAGCCCCTGGATGAATGAATCCATTTTCAGTTTCTCCACCACATCAATTGGAACCTCCGCGTAGGCTATATGAGACAGCCTCTCGATGTCGGCAGCAAACTGCTGGATAGTCTCGTTTCCACGCTGCTTGCGTTCTTTAAGCCCCAGCTTGTGCATTCCCTGCATGTGCTCACTGCCCTATCTTCGATGGAGAGCATCCCATGCGGCTGTGTAGCCTTTTCTGGGCTTCCGTAATGGTCTGTAGTACATCAGTTGCTTCATCTTTAAGGGAAATTACTAGGGCGGCCACACGGCCTTCTTCTTCTCATTGATTCCGTTTCCCTATTTTCTCAAATTGGAGCTTAAAGACAAACGCCGTCAAAGTTGGGAGCTCGGAATTTTGACGCTCCACCCGGTACGACACTTCCTTGATGCTACATGTTCTGGATAGTTTTGTCGGGATCCAGAACCTTCTTGTCCAGTGTCTCGATTCTATCTTCGACGTCCTGGAATCGATCGTCGACGACCTGCTGGATGTTTCTTAAGCCTTCCCGGCTATTCTCTAATATCTCTTCTAGCTTCTGATTCAGGGAAGTGGAATTTTCCTCCAACTTTCTACTTACGGCAATGGAATTTTTCCCCAGCTTTTGATCTAGTTTCTGGCTCAGGAAAGCACTTATAGCATCCATACCCGCAAGATTTTGCTGCATATCGAATGCTAGCTCACTGGACGTCGACGGCTTCTCCAATCCGAACTCATAATTTTCCCAGTCAACATCTTCTTCCTCCAACGATGATCGCAGTCTCTCCAACAGGTTGGCTTACTTCCCACTGTGGATAGTTCCTGAACATCCAGCTCTATTTTCAGCAGTTCAATTAGGTAGTGTCTCTAATTTCACATTTTGTTTTTGCACACTCGTATACACTTTTAATAGTTCACCTCACAATTTGAATAGTTCACTTTTACTCGTTTACTCGCAATCCCACTGACACTAAATGTTACGAAAAATTCTATCATTCGAAAATTCGCTGTCAGATGTTTCCCTTCAGATGTCTCTAGATTGCTCTGGCATTCAGTAGTATGTCGCTGAAAATTACCATCATTTTCTTTTTCACCTTTCCTACCCCTCTAGGCTATTTCCGAGTAGGTAAAAATCAGCATTTGTCCAGCCTATAGCCAAAAAAGGCGAATCATCTACTCCCAGCAACTACCGACCCATTGCACTAACATCCCTTCTTTCTAAGGTCATGGAAACGCTGATTAACCCTCAGCTTATGAAATATCTTGAATCATGGAAACTTCTCAATGACCCCCAGTACGGTCAGGCCTTTTGTCGAAAATGCGTGCTTTCAGGATCGATGAGTCTCTTCTTCAGTGGTTTAGAATCTACCTGTTTTATCCTATTTTATCGCTACTTCCACAAAAAATGCTCTAATGTAACAGCCAGTTGCATTCAATATTTCTCCCGCAACACACGTCTCTCTAGGAATGCTCACCAATATACCCTGTAGTCCGTTTTCGGACGTATCGGCAACTATAAGGCATCCTTCTTTAACTGAACCACACGAATCTGGAATTTCCTGCCGGTTTCGGTATTCCCACCATCTGAGCCCGGAATCTGAGCCTGAGCTATAGCTGCCTCCCATCCTTGACGGCAGCGTGCTCGGGCCAAGTTGTCTTATATCCGCGATTACTGGGTCTTTATACTGGAGGTTCGGTATTCCTCTTCTTCTCGAACCAGGAGGCCCGGAATCAAAGACTCCCTTAGCTGGAGCGTTGGTATTCAGGCGCTCGATGTGGCCGAGCCAATGTAGTCGACGGATCTTTGCCTTCTGGACTATATCCGTATCTTTGTACAGCTCGTAGAGCTCGCGGTTATGCCTTATCCTTCATTTTCATTCCTCACAGACAGGACCAAATATCCTGCTCAAAATTTTTCTTCCGAAAGAACCCAAAATCAGCTCTGCCGTCCTGCTTGTCGTCCAGCTTTTTTCTTTTTTTTTTTTAAATTCAAGAGTAACTTGACTTGTTCGGGCGCCTTGTTGTGATTAATGGACAACCAAAAGGATTGCAGTACTCCAAGCGGCACATGGACATCAATGCTCCAGCTAAGAGGGTTTTCGACTCCGAGCCTCCTGGTTCGAGAAGAAGAGGAAGACCGAACCTCCGGTATAAAGACCAAGTAATCGCGGGTGTAAGACATCTTGGTCTTGATAACTGGAAGCAGCATGCCCCGGACCGTCGAAGATGGAAGGCATGATAGTAAGTAAGACAATAACTAACCTTCTTCAAATTCCTATGTAACAGCTGATGATATAGAGTTCAAAATAAAATACTTAAAAATACGAAAAGCTGCTGGTCTTGATTGTATTTAAAACAATTATTTAAAACAAATGCCCAAGGCTGGTTCCGGATCTTTAGTATTTATTATGAATGCTTGCGTTAAATTAAAATACTTCCCCGATGAACGGAATATTGTTAAAGCAGTGCCAATATTGAGGGCGCCGTGGCGCAGTAGTTAGTGTGTTGGACTCTGACGCGCGATGAGCGAGTTCGGATCCCGATAACACCAACGCCATTGACTGTTTATTTCGCGGCGTCCCTCCTCGGCGGGGTATTGGCAAAACCCCCCGTAGTATAACTTGCCTGGAAAAAGCTTCTCGACTCACGCCGTTCGGAATCGGCATTATTTGCTCTGGTCCTTCATGGGCTGTAACGCCACCAAAAGAAAGAAAAGTGCCAATATTGAAGGCTGGAAAGTCACATGAAAAGGCTAATAGTTATAGGCTAATTAGCTTGTTAAGTAGTTTTTGTAAAATACTTGAGAATATTTTAAAGGAAAATATGTGCAATTCGGTTTTAGACACTTTCACAGTAAGTGCTTAGGATATGCAATCATATCAAAGAACATCGTTCGGCAGACATATCCACTGGAATGATTCTGCATGACATCGAAAAAGCTTTCGATACTGTCTGGCACGACGGACTTATATTTAAACAATTAAATCTTGGTTTCCCTCCCTAAATATGCAAAATTGTGAGTAGTTTTTGTCAAATCCCTGTTAACATGTATCTCAAATGTTAGTAGCTGCATGTCTAGTCTCGTATATTATCTTACTGGTTTTTCCCAAGGGTCCGTTCTAGGTCCTGCCCTGTACAACTTGTACACCTTACAATTAGGTAAGCGGTAATATTTGCCGACGCTACTGCCATTTTTTCATCCCACGAATTGGCTCTTAATATTGAATATACAAATGGAAAATCAAACTAAATGAGGATAAGATTGAAGCAATCTTTTTCACAAGAAAAAGAAAAGCTTCGGTTTTCCGAGCGCCCAACTATGTATAAATAACAAAAACATTAGTTTGGTCCCTTAGCCAAGTATATCAATTTGGACCACCAGGTAACCTTTGGCATACATACCACAGACACTTTTCAAAAGGTAGCGATTGCAACTAAATTATTATGAACCTTTATAAATAGAAAATCGGAACTTTCAATAGCAAACAAAACAATCTTATTTAAAGTTATCGTTTAAGCAATTTTGCTTCATGGATGTCCAGTTTGGGGAAATTGCATACTTCTTCTTCTTCTTAACGGGTGAACTTGGACCTCAACCAACATGCCTCTCTATCTAGCAAGATCTTTTGCTAGCCTTCTCCTTTGCGCGCCATCTTAAGTGCGGCCGTCCTTTGTTTCTTCCTCCCTCGGCTGGAGCTGTGGTGTCCAGTTAATAAACTGCCTTTCAACCGTTCAGACGCGCTTTTCGTTGCTCTAACATACGCCTTCCAATCCGCTGTCTAGTGCGCCCCTCGACCTAATTTCGAATGAAACAAACAAACACAAAAACATAACAACGCGCCAGTTCTCCCCATCGACCTAATTTCCATCAAACCAAATAAACACAGAAACTAAAGAAAAAAAAATAAAAATTTTTTTGTTTTACTGCAATGAGTGCAAAAACATTTCCCTTTTATACGTAATGCTCACGATTAAGTGTTTCAGTGATTCGATCGCCTCACCTACCTCGGACAATAAATTACTTCATAAGAAAACTCTTGCCCAACTCTCTTCTTTTGGTGACCCTAAACAAGAGTTTCGATGATCTTAATAATAACATAGACGTGTCTATCAGTGCGCTGAGATCCAAAGCCAAAGCCTTTGAGAAACATCTAGAAGCAATCGACGTTTCCCTGAATAGACCGCAAAGTGAGCCCAATTTCCCCCCCGACTCTTAAGACTGATATTAAGTCTATTCTCGACTCGTGGTTTAGTGCTCTGTGTGCTGACCTCAAAAAATCTATCGACTCCCACGTGCCTACTATCAACGACTGCCTGAAATCCCTCCGATCCGACCTCGAGATCCATTTCCAGAATTCTAGTAATGACTTCCGCTTCATGGATCTAACGCATAAGCTTGATGATCTTCGAAATGATGTCGCTGCTAATCGCATATTATTAAGCGATTTTGTTGAAGAATTGAAGTTTATGCCAATTAGATCCAACGGCACCCCTCAGTCACAGCCTTACGATACATCGATCATGGATGAACTGAATGAAACTACACGGATCCCCCACCTTTGCTCCGAGCCCCTGTCTTATCAAGGACTCTAGGACGCCTCAACCAGCTCAGCTGCCTACCATTCAACGTTTTGGTACCTCTTGAAGTCAATCTGAGTGGAACAACAGGCTCCAAAAAATTTGTGACAACAACTCCGCCCAACTCACCATTGATGGAACTCCCGAAAACGCTGATGCTGCTTGGTTAACAAACTGTTTTAAGAAAATGTATAATATAATTATAAGTAACTGTAAAAAAAAATACCCAATAAGCCTAACTCCTTCAAATTTGATATTCCCCTCAAATACGAATTGCTTTTCCTCACCCCCCTCTGGTAAAACTTTACATTTCCATAAAATCTTTCCTAAATTAAACCCAAAGCACCAAAAACGTCCAAAACCTAACAATTTTCAACCCAAGGTCAGCGAGCATCCCAAAATTCCACCTAATTCACACCAAAACTGGAGTTCTAAACCAACCTCTTTCCAAATTTTACACATCCATCGATTTCTCATCTATCTATGGAATCGAATCCAACAACTATCAACACTCCTCCTTCCCAATCACCTACAACTTCCTAAGTTTTTTCGTCCCTAAGTTTTCATAAGTTTTTTCGTCCCTAAATCTCTCCCCCTTCCGGCAATACCATCACTCCGTCAAAATCTACCTCTTACCTTCTATTATCAGAACGTAAGAGGTCTCCGCTCAAAAACCCAAACCGTCTTCCAACAATCACATACTCTACCCTTTGAAATCTTTGCTCTGACCGAAACGAACCTGATCCCCGGCAAAAATAACTCCGAACTGTTCCCATCAAATTTCAATGTTTATCGCGATGACAAACTGGGCCCACCCATTGAGGGTTGCCCCTGTCGAGGCGTACTTCTAGCCGTCCGTAATTCAATTGACTCTTCACTCATTGCAGTATCATCCTCCCCACATCTCGATTTTATTTCAATCAAGATTGTGCTACCCCAGAAGACACTATACAACACTTGTTTCTACATTTTGCCCTCACAACCCATAGACTGATTTAAGAGACCCTCAGGATGAAATCCTTCTCTTCGGCGATTTCAACCTTCCTCATCTTAAATGGTCTCAATCAGACGAAGAATCGTTTTATATTGCCACCAACTTCACTACTGCTAAGGAATGTCTCTTCTTCGATCGCCTTGCAGATTCAAACCTTAGCCAAGTTAGTGGCATCTCAAACTACACGTGTGGACAACTAGACCTCATATTCACAACCGATCCCTTCAATTCTTCTGTCTCTTTTTGTCCACTTTCCCTTTCTATCATCGATAACTTCCAACTTCCTCTCCTTCTTTCCTTTTTTCATAATTCTCCATCATAGAATACTCCTTCTACAGTTCTGCCTTGTCACGACTTCCACAAATAGGTCCTTTGGACCTATTCTTCCTCGTACAGTCGACCCCTGTGTCATCGAAAACAAATTAAATCAACTTAAATATGAATTCACTACTGGACCTGACGGTCTCCCTGCTATATTCCTAAAAAAAATGCTCCTCAACCCTCTCTTTCCCTCTCTCGAAAATCTTCACTTCATCCCTATGTTTGGGCGAATTGCCCCAGTTATGGAAAACCTCATATATAACCCCTATACCAAAAAAGGGCCGAAGAACGATATTAACAATTATCGTCTCATTGCCAAACTGTCACATATACCCAAACTCTTCGAGAGCATTTTGTACGAAATCTTAAGTTTTCGCTGCAAGTCTTTAATCTCCCCTCGACAACATGGTTTCCTCAAATGCAGATCTACAACCACAAATCTTGTTGAATTTGTGTCCTTTACCCTCTCGGACTTAGAGAATGGCAATGAAGTCGACGTTATTTCTACCGATTTCAGTAAGGCTTTTGATAAAATTTCCCACAGACTAATACTCTTCAAACTGTCTTCCCTTGGTTTCGATCCCATTTCCGTGAAGTGGATATCTTCTTACTTGAACAATCGCTATTATAGTGTTCGCTTCAGATCTGCCTTTTCTAAACCTTTTCTAGCATCCTCCGGTGTCCCCCAAGGTAGCCACTTAGGTCCACTTCTTTTCGTTCTTGCCATTAACGATATTGAAATGGTGATCAAACATTTCCATATCTCACTATATGCCGATGACACCAAGTTCTTCAGTCAGTTTTGGACTGTTGTGGGGTACGCACACGTCAGTGTTTCATTTTTAATTAAACATACATACAGTTTATAACATACATTTATAATGTCGTGCAATACTTGTGGAGAGAAAGTCGAACGTCCTCAGCCGAAGGTGGTCTGCCGAGACTGCAGCAGCCTTTCTCATGCAACATGTGTTAACGTTAAGCCCGCTGACATTGAGTTTATGAGAAAAGCAAATCAACTCTGGCGGTGCAAGAACTGTGTTGCCAACAAACGCCGTGACTCGCTATCGGGAGAAGCACTGGCCTGTGTCTCAAGTGCTGTGAACCAACATCTTCACAGAAATGCAGACAATCCTCCACCTACGAGAAACGTTACGCTCGATATGATTTATGCGGAAATTCTGGAAGTGAAGCAGATCCAAAAGCAACAGATTGAGGAACTGCAAATAAAAAACAAGGAGTGTGAACACAAGATACAACAACTGGAAGGCAAGGTCGACCATCTCGAGCAGCAATTGCTAGCGAATGCAGTGGAGATATACAACGTTCCCGTGGTCAACAGCGGCACTAGCAACATTGATTTGGCTGTTAAGATCTTCCGCGACGGGTTACTAGCCGATATAACGAAAGAGGACATCGACCTTTGCTACGTAAAACAGATAAATAAACGGCAAAATAATGCATCAACAAACAGTACTCAAACAAAGAAAATTAACATTCTCCACGTCAAATTCGTCTCTCGCCAGTGTAAGGAGAAATTGATGACAGCAAAAAGAGACAAAAAAACACAGCTAACAACAAAATTACTCAACGCGCTTGGGAGACCAGAGAAGATGTACTTGAACGACTGCTTAACGTACAAGAAACGTCAACTACTCAACACTGCACTGTCGCTGAAGGAAAATAAGGGATATTCGTATGCATGGGCTAGGAATGGGACAATTTATATGAGGAAGAAGGAGGGGGAGAATTCAGTAAGAATAACTTGTGCTGCTGATTTTGATAAACTATGAATCGTCTTAATTCCGTTTCGTGTTTAGTCCCTAATGCATGTGACTATCCAGTCAATTCCCTTAGGAGTGTTGATCTTTGTCTGCATCAAAACATACGTAGCATGAGAAAAAACTTCTCAGCTCTAGTGGCTCATATTGAGGCACTCGAGAAATCGCCTGTAATCATTGCTTTGAGTGAAATATGGATATTTGAGAATGAGTTGGATTGTTACAATATACCGGGGTACACGTTATATAGCAATTGTAATAATACTTACTCAGCTGGGGGTGTAGCAGTGTATGTGAATAGTGCGTATGCATGCGATTCTTTACAGCTCAATTTTCGTAGTGCTGACGTATTGAAATTATCTTTTGTTTTTATGAATGAGTGTTATACAATGTTGTGTGTATATAGGTTACATGATTTTTGTAGAGGTGTTTTCATTGAGGAACTTAGCGATGCTCTGAGAATGTGTAAAAAGAAAAACCTAATTGTACTGGGTGACATCAATATCGATATTTTGAATGCATTTGACAAAGACACTGAAAATTATCTGTTTCTAATGGCGTCTAATGGCCTAAAGAGTTTTATAAATGAACCAACCCGTATAACTGATTCCACTAAGACCTGCATTGACCACATATTCTTACGACTGCAAAAAAATAATAACAGCATGTTTAGTGGATTTGTACATGATCTAAAATTAACAGATCATTGCATGGTTGCACTCAATGTGTGTTCCAATTCAACTCCAATAAATCGCTGTAACACATCGGTAAAAGAGAAATATCGCATTGATTTTAATTTACTGAACGAATGCTTAAAATATGAATTTTGGGAAGATGTCTATTCAGAAAGGAATCCATCAATTGCCTTCGACCTTTTTCTTGAAACTTTGGATAAACATATTAAAAGTTGTTCTACCTTACTTCTACGCAATTCGGGCAGTAAAAAATATCTAAAACCATGGATGACATATAATCTTTTGCAGCAGATTAAGAAGAAAAATAATATCGGGGTAAAATGCAAGAAACACCCGCAAAACTCAAGACTGAAAAAATATTATGGTAATCTGTGCAAAAATGTTCTCAAAAACATAGAAGAAACACGTAATAAGTTTTTCTCTGATTCATTTGAACGAGCTAGGGGTAATGTAAGAGAAGAATGGAAAGTGGTTGATAGCATTCTAGGAAAGAGTAGACAGCTCACAAGAATTGACAGTCTAGAAATTGATGGTGTGAGTTTGACTGATGCAGTCATTATTGCAAATAAGTTTAATGATTATTTCACCGAAATTTCGGAAAAAATGAAGCCATCTGCAGAACCTTATGCACACTGCGACTGCTCCTTATCATCATACATAACCGAAATGAATATGCAGCCGAATAGCTTTGTTTTTCATTCTTTTTCTTCAGGTGAAATTTATAGAGTTATCATGTCTTTGCAAAATAAGCACTCTTGTACAAGCGATGGTATATCGAGTATACTCTTGAAGAAAATCTGCCTGTATGTGGTTGACGTATTAAGGTACTTGTTTAACCTCAGTGTTCTAAGCGGCTGTTTTCCTAGGCACTTAAAATGTGCCGAGATTATACCACTTTTTAAAAAGGGCAATAGGAAGAGTACATCAAATTACAGACCCATTTCCTTGCTACCAACCTTCTCTAAAATCTTCGAAAAACTCCTCAAATCACGCATCGTATCTTTTTTAGATAAAAACAAATTCTTTAGTAGTAGTCAGTTTGGATTTAGAGCGGGAATGTCTACTGAGGATGCTATTCTCAGAGTATGTAGTCAGTTGTATGAGAGTATTAACTGCAATAAAACCACTATGGCTCTCTTTATCGACATGACAAAAGCGTTTGACATGGTTGACCACGACTTACTACTAAAAAAATTATATAATGCTGGTTTTAGGGGAATAATACACAAATGGTTCACTTCTTACTTGAAATGCAGAGAACAAAGAGTTAACATAAATGGAATTTTCAGTGACTCTCGTTTTATAAAAAATGGCGTACCACAAGGTTCAGTTCTCGGTCCCCTGCTGTTTTTAATATACATAAACTCTATTTTCGATCTGAATCTAAATGGAACATCCACTGCTTTTGCGGACGACATTGCTCTCACTTATCAGTTTAGTACAAGACTCGAATGTATTGCAAAAATTTCGGAAGACCTGGAAACCTTGAGACTTTGGTTTACTACGCATAAATTAACCATTAGCGAGAAAACAAAACTGATGTCATTTAAAATATCAAGTAACACTTTACATGATTTTAATCTCTGTTTCCATGCACACGATTGTACAAAGTTTTGCCTACCTGTTCACAGTTGTGGAAAAAGTAATTTTACAAATAGTTCTCAATGCTCTACTAATTGTTTTAAAATTGAGTCAGTGCAGCATTTTAAATACCTTGGAGTCGTGATCGATCACAACCTAAACTGGAAAGAACACATCCAAACCATTAAATCCCACATGTTGTTGGTGACGCGAAAGATGTACCTTATTAAACAATATTGCTCCAAAAAAGTTTTGAAGTTAATTTATTACGGTCTTGCGCACTCTAAGCTGCAATATGGTATCACAAGTTGGGGTGGTTCATATACTAACTCTTTTGGACCATTGATGATAGCTCAAAAACATTTGATCCGGATTATCTGTAATAAAAATCGTTTCACTCAGAGCTGGCCTATATTTAGAGATCTGCGTATCTTACCACTGAGGCACCTTTACGTATTTAAAGTACTACGAGAATTTTTTAAAAAAAGTGGAAATATTCCGAGCCGAAACTCTCAGATCTACAGCCTACGTACAAATAACATGTATCTTGCTAACATACCAGTCGCATGCAAAACCCACTTTACTCATTTCTACACCTTTACAGCCCCCACAATTTTTAATAAGCTACCCTTTTTTGTCCGTACAACTCGTAATTTTTATTCCTTTCTACGAAAAATTAGAAACTGGTTATTCACGCTCGATTATGATAGTGTCGAGTCTTGTCTGAGAAGTGTATCCTAATCATCAGCACAAAGTAGTGTTAAAGTTGTAAATAATGAATTGTTTGAACTGTGTCTTTATCCATTGCATTGTTTCTTCTTCCTTTTTCATTGCTTTTATATTTTATAAAATTTTTTTTTATTTTTCTTTTTGAAGTTGTATAATTTATGAATTTGAAATATTTAATTATGTAAACTGACGCTCACCCCGCATCAGATGTCAAATTGTGTCATAGAAAAATCAATTCAGGTGTTATTCCACACTAACTTATTAAGTTATAGAATTAACACTAGTATTTAATTCCGCTAATATTAAGTAATTTTGTAAGCTAACTTTAAGTTTAAGTTTCGGAAGAAAATAAAAAATAAATAGTAAAAATAGTATTTCCTCCAGTCAGGACCCTTCCCTAATCCAATTAGATCTCAATAGTTTTTCCACCTGGTGTTCCAAAAACTTCTTGGAACTCAACATTCCCAAATGTCAATCCATTACTTTTTCACGTAAACGAATCAAACCCCCTCCCCGTCTCTACTTTCTAAATAATTCAGCCCATAGCCACCGTTCAGGCTATACGGGATCTTGGCATATTATATGTGACCAGGAGTTAAATTTTCGGACACATATCGACGAGATAATCCTTAAAGCTAATTCTGCACTCGGCTTCGTAAAGCGATGGTCTAAAGAATTCTCCAACCCCTACGTTACCCGATCTCTTTACACAACCTTTGTCCGGCCCCTTCTTGAATACGCCTCTCAAGTATGGGCTCCTTACCAACAAACCCATATTTCTAGGATCGAGAGCATCCAACGCCGATTCTTACCTTTTGCACTTCAAGGTCTCCCCTGGAATAATCCTTTGCTCCTACCACCCTATCAAGACTGTCTTAAATTAATCAACATGAACACGTTGGAGGAAAGAAGAACTGTATCTGACATTCTCTTCATCCATCGACTCCTTTCAGGTACCATTGATTGCGCGACCCTTTATGACTCTGTCTGTCAACACTAACCCTCGCAATGTACGTAATTCCCGTCTCTTCTATCTACCCACCCCTCGCACCGCCTATGGCTCCAATGAACCCATTTCTCGTATGCTGGGAAGTGTTAACTCAAATCCCTACTTCGACTTCAACCTCAGCACTCCATGCTTAAAAACTCGTCTTCTTAATCACGCCCTCCTCCCCCACCATCCTTAGCTTCTAAGTTAGATTAAGTCCGATTAAGTTGGCTTGAATTAAGCCCAATAAATAGGGGTGTTTGCCCCCACGAAAATTAAATTACATGTCCTAGTCATCTTAGGCGTTGTATCCGTTGACGCCTGACCAGACTCATGTCGCTGTACAGCCCCTAAAGTGGTTGAACCTTTTCCTCCATCCTCCGTCTGCGTTTACAGGCCCGAAAATCACAGGCAAAATCTTTCTCTCGAACCGACCAAGGGCCTCCTCATCCACATCCAGGATGCTGCGGAGCGAAGGTAGACGAAGTCCTTAACTACCTCAAACTTATAACTGCCAATACAAACGTTCTGGCCCAGACATCAGTGGTGAACGTCCTTTTTTGATGATAGCGTATATTTAGTTTTGCCCTCGTTTACTGCCAAACCAATTTTCGCCGCTTCCATCTCAATACTCACCAACGCCTCATTGACACCTCGCTGTGATCTACCAGCTTATTTAGCTTATTTACAATAGGCTTCAGGCATTCACATAAAACGGCAGAAAAGATTTTGTAGGCGATGTTAAGGAGACTTATTCCTCTGTAGTTGGCGTAGTCAGAGATGGCATACGATGCTGAGACTCCATTCTTCGGGCATGCTTTCCTCTGACCATATCTTACAGATGAGCTAGTGCATGCTTCTAACCAGCTCGTCTCCAGCTGCCGTGAAAAACTCAGCAGACAGTTCGTCGAAGCCAGCAGCTTTATTCGACTTGGGTTTCGATATGCCGATCTTAATTTCGTCGAGGTCGGGGGATGGAATTTTCTGCTGTCTTCGTCGTTAAGAAACGGATCATTCTCCTCTCTCCCTATAGCGGTCGCATTTTTTCATCCGCTCTATAGCGATCTAGGGCGTCTGCAAGTTGCTTGGCTGCACGTGGTGTGTTTAGGGACCTAACATTTCACGTGCAGAGCCGAATTCATTGTCCTTTTTTCCGGAGTTTTTTTTACGGTTACGGCTTACTAAGCCGTAGCCCAACCGACTAATCCTGTTTTGTGCACTTACGCATTTAAAAAACTGCTGGTATCACAAAATAAGATACTTAAAATGATGCTCAACACCTGTACATCACTCGATATTCACAAAATAGCGAATGTTGAATTGATTTCCGTAAGGATAGGGAAGTTATATCAACGTTTCTTGTGTCCATCTAGTTAGAGTTAGAGTGGATTATGGAGTGGGACAAGGTCGCCTGATCACTGCGGCCACTAGTGGGCCTATTGTGATGTCCCCCACTTACAGTTTACTCAAAAATCCTGAGTCCATAATAAAGCTTAGTATGCTTTTGAACGAACTAGCAGCAATTTCTTCTGCTTCAAGATAATATTTGCCTAAGGGACGATGATATGTACTGGCAAGGCAGTTACAGGGGCACAGTATATGCTCTGCTGCTTCCTCATTACACACTCTGCCAGTGTCATCTTGTACAATGCCCATGGTCTTAAGATGTTTATTGACTGGGCAGTGTCCATTAAGGAAACCTGTCATTATACGAATCTGACTCCTTGAAAGCATGAGGAGTTGTTTCGTTCTTGTGAGAGATGAGGTTGGGAGGAACAACTTGGCTTTTCTGCTACCCTCCGTTTCTGACCAGCAGTGTCCTGGTATCCAAATGAGTTGAACTCTGTTTGTACTGGCCAGCTGGTGTAGTAGTTGTAGGCAGTCCCATACCAGTCCGGAGGTGATTTTATAGCTCTTTAGGGCCAGAAGTGCAGCCTTGCTGTCATAGGGAATATAAATGTTTTTAATAAATATGTTTGAGGCAGAGGTCTATTGCAAACATCTCTGCTTGGAAAGCGGAGTTATGTCTGTCCATGCTGAAGTAGATGCACGTGCCAGTATTTGCTCCGTATATTCCAGCCCCAACGTCTTCGTTCGTTTTGGAGCCGCCTGTGTACCACACGTAGGATCCGCGATTGTTCCCAGGTGTTTCGATTGGAAAATATGACCATGTAGTTTTCTGTATAAGATATCCTTAGGATCTCATGGTTGTTCAGTAAGGATGTCAGGATGAAAGAGCCTACAATTAGAGTAATCCTCCGCGACTACTCTGTGGGCCATGCCTTCTTCTTCAGTTGGAGGTGAAGAAGTGGTAGGTCAGTGACGACGGCTGTGGTGGTTGTTCTCATGGCCACTGTAATACAGATACAAGCTAGTCTTTGCAGTTTGTTGAGCTTGGTTTGTACTGATATTGTTTTGTTTTATGCCACCAGACGGGCGCAGCTGAGTTTCAAACCGCCACCACCTAGAAACCTCTGGTTCAATAAACAATGCGAACAAGCCCATGCAGCAAAACAAGTAGCATATAAAGCCACGCGGCAACGACGGACGAGAGCTGCTCACGAAGTCTATGAGCAGAAGAGAAGAGAGGAACACACGCTTCTCAGAAGAAAGAAGAGAGAGCATGGAAAGCGTGAGATCGAGGAGATAAGGTAAAATGAACATGCCATGGCTACAAAGCCAGAGCGGCGGAGAACTGGTAGTAGAGTCACAGTCGATGCTGAGGATTTGGAAATACCGCTTCTGCAGACTGTATAAAGGCGATGACAGACAAAACACCGCTGTCAGGAAGAACGATCCAATCGTAATGGGCGAAAGTGTAAGAGATTTCCGCCCACCCGACCTAGACGAAGTCAAAATAGCAATATCAAGACTTGAGTCTAATAAATCCGAGGGCGCAGACAGCCTGTCTGCTGATTTTTTTTTAAGGCGGCTGGAGATGAGCTGGTAAGGTGCATACACCATCTCATTTGCAAGGTATGGTCGGAGGAAATTATGCCCGACGAATGGAATCTTAGCATTGTTTGCCCGGTCCATAAGAAAGGAAGCCCCTGTAACTGCCACTTAACTGTCTCCTTAATTCCACAATAGACCAAATATTTGCGTTACGGCAGATCTTGGAGAAGACACTCACCACCTTTCCGTCGATTTCAAGGCTGCGTATGACAGCGTGTATATAGACGAGCTATACAAAACCATGTTTAGTTTTAACATCCCTGCCAAATTCGTCCGACTGTGCAGTATGACAATGGACAATTCTCGCTGCTCCATTAAAGTTGGTAATGAGCAAACCGAGACCTTTCATGCTAAAAAAGGATTCAGGCAAGGTGACGCGCTTTCATGCAACTTTTTCAACATCGTGCTTGAAAAGATCGTCACTGACCAACACAAGAGCTACGATTTACTTCAAGTCTACGCAATTGCTTGCGTACGCCGACGGCATTGACGTGATTGGACGGATACAGCGAGACGTCAATGAGGCCTTTATAAGCCGCTTCTATGGCTAAGATGGGTTTTAAGGTTAATGAGGGTAAAACCAAATATCTGCTTTCATCTAAAAGAGACTGTCAACACCGACGTATTGGCCAGAACGTCGCCATGGGCGGATATAACGTTGAAGTGGTCTAGGAATTCGTCTACCTTGGCTCACTGATGACCGGCGACAACAACTCCAGGGCTGAGATAAAACGCAGAATCACTCTTGCCAACCGCTGTTTCCTTGGGCTCAAGAGGCAATTGAGAAGTAGAGTCCTCTCTCGGAAAACCAAGTTAACACTATATAAAACCCTGATCATCCCAGTCCTCCTTTACGGCGCAGAGGCTTGGACCTTAACAAAAGCGGATGAAGATGTCGTTTCGAGAGGAAAATGCTGCGCACTATCTACGGTCCCGTTTGTTCAAACGGTGTATGGAGGAGAAGATATAACGAAGAACCGTACGGGTTGTACAGCGACATCGGCCTGGTACGACGTCTACGGAAACAGCGTCTAAGGTGGCTAGGCCATATAGAGCGCATGGGAAATACAGCTCCGACCCGAAGAGTCTTCGAATCCACTCCGGAAGGCGCCGAAGAGGACGGCCGCATCTATGGTGGCGCACGCAGGTGGAAGGGGACATTAACCAACTGGGCGTGCGGCGCTCGAAATAGCTGGCCAATGACCGTGCCAGCTGGAGACGCTTGTTGCTTGAGGCCCAGGTTCATCATGGACTGTAGCGCCACCTAAGTAAGTAGTAGACGGGCGCGGCGTATGTAAGAATCTGTCTGGTGATAGGTGTATATAGCCAGCGGGCTATTTTGGGATTTGTGTCCCAATTTTTGCCAGTGACACTTTTGCTGGTCTATAGAGAGATCCTGGCTTTCTCAATGGTCTTTGTAGCGTGAGAGTTCCAAGTGATCTTTTCATCTAGAGTTACCCCTAGGTATTTGATTTCTTTTGAGAACTTTATCGCTTCACCAAAGAGGGTGGTTTTGGTGAGTTTATGCCTGTTTGGTCCTTTTGGTGAAGGCGACTATAGTGCTTTTTGTGGGGCTGATATTTTGTGCAACCTTTATGCACCAGTTTGCAACAAGATTTAGTGCCCTTTGGAGGAGCTCCGAGACTGTGTCTTCGGACTTGCCTCTGATTAGGATCACTATCATCGATATAGCGATATCGATCACTATGTATATCGATGGGGAAACGCTTAATGAACGACCCTGTACATATTACTGTACTAAGAAAAAATGCAATCAAATGCAACGCTGGGGCAATTGCTCATGAACGGAGGGATTTCTATATTAGAACTCTAAATCGTTTCGTGTAAGTGAAACTGCTTTGAGTCCTTGAAAACCTCAACAGTCTACCTTTACTCTCTAACGCTTCCTTACGATATCTTCGCCTTAACTAAAATCAACTTCAACTCTATCATTCCCGACTCCGAACACTTCGGTTCCGACTTCGAAGTCTTTCGCACTGACGGTGAGGGCAATAACACACTTCCCCTTGGGCGAGGTGTCTTTTTGTCTATCCATAGCCGCCTCAATGCATCGGCTGTTGCAATTTCGAAGTCGGCACCTTTTGAACATGTCTGCGCCAAGATACCAGTCACCGAAAGCTTTATCTACATCCTTTGCTGTTACATCCGCCCATGTCGACCTGCCCAAGTCTACCAGCTAGCTGTCGACACAATTGACTCTATGTCATTTGAGATGTCAATCTTCCATTCTTGCAATGGTCCCCTTCAGATGACGAGTGTTTTTTTGTCCCTATTAATGCTTCCTCTGACAAGGAAACTCCTTTCACTGACCGTCTTGTAGAGTCTAACCTAATTCAAATCAGCAGTGTCACCAAAAATCTTGGAAGACAACTAGACCTTATATTTTCTTCTGATGCTTACAACTCTGTTGTTACCGCAAGCAACCATCTGCTGTCCACTCTGGACCCATATCATCCTCCCTTATCCCTTAAGTTCTCCTATAAACTAAACCAAACTCCCCCCGCTTATGATCACTCTTTCTTTTTCAACTTCCGAAAGGCCGACTGCGCCTCACTTATCAATTCAGTTAACGACATAGAGTTTAGCCTCTTCTTGAGCAAAAAAACCCCTATCACCATCGCATTGGAATTTCTCTACACAGCTTTCTTTAAATGCATAA
Organism: Eumerus sabulonum; assembly: GCA_951905685.1. Classification (NCBI taxonomy): domain Eukaryota; kingdom Metazoa; phylum Arthropoda; class Insecta; order Diptera; family Syrphidae; genus Eumerus; species Eumerus sabulonum. The sequence continues at coordinate 44,228,316 of OX645064.1, forward strand.
TCCAGTTTGTTCCTTATGTCCCTCGAAAAAATTGTTTCTGAACACCTCCCTGGTATAACAAGGAACTGCGTACTCTCCGTAATACGAGAAAAAAAAAAAACTTTGTAAGAATTTTTTAACGTCAAATTCCCCCTCTGATTATGCGAAGTACCAACAAGCCTCACAACGCTTCTCTATCCTCTGTGACACCCTCTACAACTCATATTTTCAAAGAATGCAAACGTCCCTTATTACTGATCCTAGACGCTTCTACCAATTGATCAACCTTGTAGAAAAAATCGGATGCGGTCCCTTCCACTCTCAAATGGAACAACACTACCTCCGACGATCCCAAAATCGTCGCGAACCTTTTTGCCTCATTCTTTAGCCTATTATTTAACGACTGCAGTCATAAACCCGACCCTGTATTTTTCAGCTATATGAATAACTGCTCTCAGACATCGCTCTCCGTAATTGATATTAATGAGGACTTGGTTCACCACAACCAACCAACTTAAAGAAAACTTCTCTCCGGGTCCCGATGGTCTCCCAGCCATTCTCCTCAAGAAGTGTATCGCTTCCCTTTGCAAACCTCTTTTTGTTCTCTTTCGCCTTCGACTTCGTCAAGCTTCCTTTCCAACCATTTGAAAAAAATTCTAACATCTTCATCATACACAAAAAGGGCCTCAACATGGACATTTCTCACTACAGACCGATTGCCAAATTGTCCGCTATCCCTAAGCTCTTCGAGTCCGTCTTGTTTGACTCAATGTTCTTCCACTGTAAATCCATCTTCTCCTCCCGGCAGCATGGTTTCCTAAAAGGTAGGTCCACCACAACCTGGAGCAAGGTAACGAGGTGGATGTTATCACTACAGACATTAGTAAAGCATTCGATAAGTTAAGCCATACATTAATTTATTTTAAATAAGAGGCTTTAGGCTTCCCGTCCCAAATCATCGCATGAGTATTTTTAGAAACTCTATCTCTTACCCCATCATTGCCTCTTTCGGTGTTTCGCAAGCGCAATGTAGTCACCTCGGCCCTTTAATATTCGTCTTCGCTGTTAATGATGTCGACCTTATCTTAAAAGATTCCTATTTGTCAATATACGCACATGACATGCAAATCAGCAAGTCAATATCAACTCCTGCAGACTCGCTTGCACTCCAAAGCGACCTTGTACCCTTCGGTAATTGGTGTGATACAACTACCTGGAACTCAACATTGGTAAATGCCAGTTCGTTAAGCTCTCTCGGAAACGCTTCCCCTCTGCTCCTAGAACATACTATCTGGTTAACGAGCCTGTACCCATGTCTGCTTCATACGCGACCTAGGTATCATATGCGACAGAGAGCTTAACTTTTTCTCCCACATTAATCATATCATACACAAAGCTAATTCTGCCCTTGGTTTTATAAAACGTTAGTCTGAGGAATCCTCGAATCCCTACGTCACTAAATCCATCCAAATTACATACGTCAAACCTATCCTGAAATATGCCAGTCAAGCCTGGTCACCTTGTTACGTTAGCCATTCTGCACGAATTGAAGCTGTGCAACGTAGATTTCTGCATTTTGCCTAAAGAGGTGTCTCCCATGGTCTGAAAGGACTGTATTACCACCCTACGAAGACCGACTACAATTGATCGGCTTACAAACCCTGAAAGCACGCCGTGAGGCAGCTGACATTCTCTTCATTTACCAGCTTATAGCTGGAATTATTGACTTTTCTGCCCTCCTTCAAATGATTTCGCTCAATACTCATCGCACTAACTATGGCCGTAATGAACCAATATGTAGAATGTTACGTTTAGCTAACCATCATTGACTTTCATTTATGTAGCTCTACAATCCATAAAGAAATCTCTCCTTAGGTCAAATTAAATAGATTCTCCCTTTAATCTTCTACCTCCCACACGCCACCAGCCGCCTTAATGTTCACCCTGTTCTCTCGTAGGTCAAGTAGCTAATATTTAAGTTTAGATTGTTTAAGTACAGTAGCTTGTAATAAGCTTAATAAATGAATAAATAAATACAAATATCAAGAATTTGGCTTTCCTTTCAAGCTTACCTTATCATAGAATGATATCCCCCACGTAGCTACCAATTATACTTTCTATTTAATACTTTTAATTGCATTTTCCATCTAGAAGTTAATTTCTCATAATGTCTTAATTCCTCTCCTCCATAAGACGCTCGCATGGTAAAGAAAGCGAAAAGGGCTATCTGACCATTAAATCTATCTAACCAGACAAAACCTTCCATTCTCCATACGACCATCAAGCCAAATGTCAACACGTTGACGCATTATACTATCCCACCGTTTGTAAATCACTCAATTTCTAACGACTGTCGTCATGAAACCAATTATCTGCTATTAGCATAATGCTCCTTGAATACCTACGCTATCGCTGCAGGGTCATACCTATCAGCCGCAGTTATAGCTGCAAAAATAACACAAAAACTCTCAAGACTGGAAAACGATGAAAATGAAGAAGAAAACGTTAACGTAAACGAAAAAATAAAAAAATACATTTGTCGGACGACTAAACGCAATCAATGTCAGTGAAATTTAATTTTTACATACCACGTCCGAGCCACAATAGCAGGCTCGTCAACTTTACAAGAAGAGAGAAAACGCTTCTTGCCAACGACAAGTCGACAACACAGCATACACCAATACATAGATACAGTCATCATATGGCAAAAATGAAAACCATTGGTCCCTCTACACCTGCCGTTCGGCGGCGCAATGCGTTCTACGTTCTGTCCCATTGGGCCACTCGAACCAAAGCTGACCACCATCTAGTCAAAGCGACATACAGCCCAACTGGTCGTCTAACGACAAGCCAAGTCTGTCTGTGTCACACTTTTCTCTCGTTTCGCGCTATACAAGTATTCGTATGTGTATCGGTGACCTACTGACTTATTGACAGCAGGCAAACAAGATACATACTTCATAAAACCGACGACGACGATGATGATGATGATGATGGTGGTCGACAAGAAGCTCCTATGCCCCATGCCGGCAGGTGGAGTATCAATTGGAATTGATACGTAAACAAATCGGCTACAGCGACGCCGACGTCAATTTGGTCTTGTTTCCCTCATTCACTATTCACGTATCCGAAGACCATTTAATGTCGCTTGATCTGCTGCATACTAATCGTGTGAGTGTGAAAGTTAGCCCTTTTTTGTTTTTGTTTTCCTCCTTTGGCTAGTTGTGGAATGTTACCAATGGAAACTTGCGAAAACGTTGACGCGGTAACTGGTTTAACGCCAGTTCCGGTTCCTGAGAATTAATCAAACAATTCGCTAACCTTAACGATCGAAAGTCATTCGGTCTTGAAGGTAGGTGCATGTGCGTTTGGGCCTATTGTCGCTTTCTTTCGATATATTGTACGTCGACTATCGTTGATAACCCATTATTATGGTAACTGATGAATGTGCGGAATTTCTCTACATATAGCGGTAATTGCACTTAAAAGATACATACTATAAGTGTATCTATTCGTCCTATCTTCTCGGAGTATCGTATCATATTTACATAACGGCTAGCTTGATTCTCTCGGATGTTAGCTAATTGGTTTTTGAGTGATGGATCCATTGAAACGATGCCGTTCCTGCTAATTAATGGATCACTCTTTTCAGCAATTCAGTCTTATTTTTTTCCGGATTTCTAGGTCAGGTGTTGTGCTACGGAAAGGGAGTAATATACACTCAGCACATTCGGACGGATACTGGTTGGGTGAGGTAGTACGCGCGAAATGATTCACTTTTTATGGTAACGTTTAAGAAATGAACTCTAATGTGGCAAGATGGATAGCTAGACCGACGAACGGACAGTTGGTGGCATAGTAGCTATGGTGGATTTCTACTGTGATAATGGCTTACTTCCACGGAAGCTAAGACGATCGACAACTGGTCATCGGGGGAAATGAATGGTGGAATCTGGAACTTGTTTGCTCGCTTGGTCACGATGACATAGATATGTACATACATATGTACATGCACGATATTTGGTGCGATAGATGACAGAGGTTGGTGAACTGTGGAAAATGTAACACTTGCCACTTAATGATGGATGAGAAATGGTTTAGGGTTAAGCTATTACGATAAGTAGATGGAATTCTCTGTGCTAATAGGGGTAAACGTTCTTATGGCGATGAGCGATTAGAACGTCACTTGTTCAAAATTGATTTCTTTCCACCTTACCATAACCGACCAAATGAATGCTCGACAGACACACCGTATCCGTAATCCTCGAAGCGTTAAGCTATACTCTCGTACACTATCGCTCAGATGTAATCATCATTTCATTCATCTTGTATCAACGCCAGGTGCAGTGTGCTCCTCTAGTGAACATTTATTTTTACGCTATATCTCCCAATCGCTCAGAGGTATCTCTCAAACGGCATGACATCAAAATGAAAGTGTGTCACATTCTCATCTGCATGCATGCGACCGACACAACCATAGCAAGTTGTTTCCCTCCATTTTCTGCCGCATTTGCTATTTAATCTAACATCAGCTTAAGTACTGAAGACGGTATGGCAATTACGTTCCGTTGTGTTTGGTTTTACGAATTTTTGCGACAAACACATACCTATGGTTCTGAATGAAAGGCTTCTGGTATTGGATCCGGTTGTGCTGAAGATCTTACGATCTGTAGCATGGTAGAATGAATGGGATTGGGAGAGGAATTTGTCAAAAACAATAAGATAGTCAAAGATGGTAAAGCGAATTTGTTGTGTTGTGAATTGGTAGTATCACAGATGCACACATTTGTCTTGAAGGCAAACCGTAAGCTAAAATTTATCTGCAACACTGGTCTTGTATTGGTACGGTCACCTAGTAATGGTCGGTTGAATGGTTTTATAGTTATTATCAGAGCTGTAATGTGCAATCAATAAGGATTCGATTTATTGGTGTCGCGCGTCAGGTGGTGACCAATATCGAAACATTTTATGCTTCAGTTCCAAAGTAATTATCTTATAGGCACATCAATATGTCGTTACTCATCTATCTCAAATGACTACTTGGTGTTAATTAGGAAAGTCTTCATCAGACCTACATAATTCATGAATCATTCATCGGCATTTACTAAAACTATACTGTCAGTTTGCTGATTTGACAAAGATACTCGTATCAACCATATTTCAAATTTACCATCTTCGGTCGTCATGTACGTTCTGGTGTTCAGTCGTACTCATATGTGACTACGTGTAGTATGCATTTGGCATTTTAGTGTGTTATTATCGTCGTAGTGTCGCCGTAGAACTTTCACTGGTTTGTACAACTTTTTCTTTTCTTCGATTTGAAATTCTTTCATGACTTCTGATCTATCTATCTCTGTATTACAGTATACGAGTATGATAGAATGAATAATGCATAAGACAAAAGACAACAAAATTTCTACAGTAACCAAGGAGGAAGGGAGGCCAGAAAACATTTCTGCACACCTGTTTGGTTTGAAACTTGACTTTGGACACTCGAGATTTTGATAAAATTAATTATGCTCTGCTCCAGTGAATGCAGATCGAGCTGAGTTTCATTGTATCGGATGTGGTTTGGAGTAATTTATGAGTTTTCTTTTGCTAATTTTTCGATGAAAGTTATTCCTAAAGTCATTAGTAAGCAACATGAAAAATAATAAGTTGCATTTGGACTCAAGTTGAACTGTAATACTTGGCAAGGTGGTTCAGTATCTTAAACTATCCCTTTTCGACTTACACATACGCAAACGGACTACACCAACATTAGCTGGAACTTAAACAATATTAAAACAGTCAAACCAACGTAATAATTATCTCTGAAACACATCTTATTTCAAAAAGAAACATATTCAATTCCCTGGATATGACATCCACCGCATAGACCATCCAGATGGAACAGGACTTGAAGGACTCCCAATAATAATAAAGAGACAATTACACTGTACACAACGCAAAGATTTTCAAAATGACTATATTCAGTCAGCATCTGTACAACTGGAAGGCATGCATGGGCCCTAAAAACAAAATAACAACTCCTCAACTTGATCTCTGCCTAAAATCCTTGGGAAACCGATCCATAGTTGCAGCAGACTTCAACGCAACACACACAGAGTGGGACTCCAGACTCGCAACAAAGAAAGGAAAAAATCTAGTAGACGCAATCAAGCTAAACAACTGCAAACACATCAGCACGGGCGAACCTATCTCCCTATTGGCCAACAGATATGACAAAAAAGCCCCGATCTAATTGACATTTGCATCGTCAAAAACGTCAATATTCAAAATATACAAATTAAGTCATTCTTCGGCCTCTCGCCCGACCATTCACCTATTTTAAGATGATAATAAATCTTACCCAAGCTGTACAAGGCTAAAACTGACTGGGACATTTACCGGCAACATATTACTACTACCTTTCCACAAATATTCCCCTCAAATCCTAAACTGACAGAAACATATAATAAAAGAGAGTGAGTAATCCAGTAGACGGACTACCTGCCGAGCTCTTTAAGGCAGCTGGAGATGACCTGGTTGGGAGTATGCACCAGCTCATCCGTAAGATATGGTCAGAGGAATGCATGCCCGGTGAATGGAATCTTAGTGTCATTTGCCCGATTCACAAGAAAGGAGACCCCTTTGTTCTCGCCAACTGTTCTTCTTTTTTGGTGGCGTTACAGCCCATGGAGGACCAGAGCCAAGCTTCCCTTCAATCACCCATGTTGTGTGTGATTCTATTTTTCACACAGGTGAAAGGGACCTACAGTTTAATGCCGATTCCGAACGACGTGAGTCGAGAAACTTTTTCTAGACAAATTATACTACGGGGGGTTTTGCCAGTACCCCACGGAGGAGGGACGCCGCGAAATTAGCATTCGGTGGCGTTGGTGTTATCGGGATCCGAACTAGCTCATCGTGCGTCAGAGTCAAACATACTAACTACTGCGCCACGGCGCCCTCTGCGCCAACTACAGAGGAATAAGTCTTCCGAACATCGCTTATAAAATCTTGTCTGCTGTTCTGTGTGAACGCTTGAAACCGTTCGTTAATAAACTGATTGGTCCATATCAGTGTGGTTTCAAGCCAGGGAAGTCCACTATAGATCAATTATTCACACTGCGGCAGATCCTGGAAAAAACAAACGAGTTCCTGATCAACACCCACCACCTGTTTGTCGACTTTAAGGCTGCATACGATAGTATCAATAGAGACGAGCTATACAACGCTAGACGAGCTATATCCCCGCCAAACTCGTCAGATTGTGCAGGATGACACAAGAGAGAGAACTCTCGCTGCTCCATCAGGGTCGGAAGCGACCTAACCGATACCTTTTATGTCAAAAAACGGTTTAGACAGGGCGACACGCTATCGTGTGACTTTTTCAACATCGTCCTTGAAAGGGTAGTGCAAAGCTCACTGGTGAATACGAGGGGCATTATCTTTTTCAAATCCATACAACTGCTCGCATATGCCGCTGACATTGAATAATTGGACGAAGTCAGCGAGATGTCATTGAGGCCTTTACGAGCATTGAGACAGAAGCGGCTAAAATAGGACTCGGCAAATGGGGGCAAAACGAAATATATGCTGTCGTCGAAAAAGGACACGAACCACCGGCGTCTTGGCTAGAGCGCACATATTGGCAGGTATAATTTAGAGGTAGTCAAGAACTTCGTCTACCTAGGCTCCGCAGTGAGATGCAGAAATGACATCAGTGCCGAAATCAGACGCAGAATAACTCTTGCCAACCGCTGTTTCTTTGGGCTCGGGAGGCAATTGAAAAGCAGAGCCCTCTCTCGAAAAACCAAGGTGAGCATGGCGCAGAGACATGGACCTAATTGAAAGCGGATGAGGAGGCTCTTGGTCGTTTTGAGAGAAAAATTTTGCGTGCGATTTTCGGCCCGACCTGTATAAATGGGGAGTGGAGGAGAAGACTTAATAGTGAACTGTACGGGCTGTATAGCGACATGAATATAGCACGGCGTCTTCGGATCCAACCCCTAAGATGGCAAGGTCGTGTTGAGCGCATGGAAAACACAACTTCGGCTCGGAAGGTCTATGAATCCAACCCCGAGGGGCGACGCGGTCGAGGAATGCCAAACTTAAGGTAGCGCAACCAATTGGAAGAGGACCTTAACCAACTAGGCGTGCGGCACTGGAGACTGCTGGCGAAAGACCGTGCCAGTTGGAGAGGTTTTTTGAAGGAGGCCCATTTTCGCCATGAACTCTAGCGCCAAAAGAAGAAGAAGAACAGTAATCTAACCTTGCCAAGTTTTTAAAAAAAAAATGACTCCGGCATCCGAAACAAATTACTCCCTATGGAAGGCTACAAAGCAAACAACGAGCACTTCAAGGCGCCATTCACCCCTCAAGAAACCAAACAACACATGGACCAGAGACAATCTAGACAAAGCAATGACATTATCAGAATATTTCGTGACGACTTTTATGAACATCGAAGTCGACAATGATCCAAGGATATTTCCCTCAACACTTCTTTAGACAAGAAATCAATTAAATGGATGACGATAAAAGAAATAGAATCCTGCATTAAGACTGAAGTAAATTCAAAGAAGGCACCTGGTTATGACCTTATAAATGGGAATATCCTGAAAGAACTACCACCACTTGCCTATATCTTTTTGCGAAACCTGTTTGATGGTGTGATTAGGCTTAAACATTTTCCAAAATTGTGAAAAGTTGTCGAATTGATAGCTCTACTTTAGTTAGGCAAGAACACTACCAAAACGACATCATACAGACCTATCAGCCTGCTTCCACTCATGTCTAAAATATTTGAAAAGCCGCTGGAAAAACGACTTCAGCCAATATTGGTTCAACAACGCTTTACCCAATCATCAATTAGGTTCAGAGGGCAACACTCAACCAATGAGCAAATACACAGGGTAACAAACAAAAGATCTACTTTCTTAGACGAAAAACAATTCTGTGTAGTAGTATACTTGGACGTCGCTATGGCATTCGACTCGGTCTGGCATAAAGGACTCTTACACAATCTTGCAAAAACCGTTCCAAATGACTTTCTTCTACTGCTAACAAGTTATTCAATAAATCTATGTTTCTATGTCGGATAAATAGAAAAATGTTCAAAAATCCACCCTATCAATGCTGGAGTACCTCAAAGTAGTATTCTGGGACCCCTTCTACATATATGTACTCTTCGCAGTTGACATCCCGCTTGCTGATAGAGAAACAAGTATGGTAGCAACATTTGCCGACGACACAATATTCCTCAACTCAGGAAGCAGTCTTCACATCACAGCAGATCAATTACAAGACACATTACACCAAACGCTGGACTGGTTTTCAAAATGGCACGTAAAAGTCAACGGAGACAAGACAGCCCAAATTCAACCTGTAGCTAGACACCCAAGGAATGCAACTAGACGGCAAAGTAGCATGGAAGTACCATATTCAGCAAAAACAAAAGCAGATAAAACAAAAAATGCAGACAACTGTACTGGCTTCTACGAACTCAATCTAAACTTTCAACTAATAACAAGCTACTTATTTATAAAACCATCATAAAACCTAGTTGGTCGTACGGAGTCCAAATCTGGGGAACATCCAAAGAAACGAATTTAGAAATACATAATTCAAAGACAACAAACAACGTCTTCAAACTTTTATCCATATTGTTACGAAATTAATCCCACTTCTGACACCAAATGTTTCGAAAATTACTACGAGTTTAGGGTTCGATCACTAGATTGTGATAAAGTACAACTGTCTACTTTTTATTCCATACACACTCTTAACTATTCCACCATAGATCGATTATCTGGGCGCTTCACCTTTATTCCAACGTTTGTCTCTGCATCTTGTTAGATTGCCTAATTACCGACTGATCACTCGTCACTGAGTCTCGAAAACTGGATTCCCCCGAGGGCGAGCGTTCCCGCGTAATAGCCCCGGTTCGCCGCTAAACGTTCCCCTTCAGCAGTCTCTAGAATACTCTGACATTAAGCAGTATGCCGCTGTAAGTTACCATCATTTCAATTTCAGTTTCACCAGAGCATTCCAAACTTCGAAAGCGAAATTCGAACATATCCCTCGTTTCGTGTCTTCGTAACATTGTCCTCCTCCTAAACTTGGTCGTCCTCGAACGAGCGATTTGATCCTTCTCGGTAGTATGGCGCTGAACTCTCTACATGGACAATCTTCTACTTAGCCCGCCTGTTTCCCGTCTGCTTTATTCGATATACCACGTTGTTAAGTTTCTTGATGACCTCATATGGTCCGTCCCAGGCTGATTGCAATTTGGGGTACAAGCCTTTTTTTCGTTGCGGATAGTACAGTAATACCAATTATCCTGGCTTGAATCCAGAAGTGTTCGCCCTTAAGGCATATTTCGCCTTAATTTTATCACTGACCAAGTTCAGTCACTCCCGGATCTACTAATGTATAGAGTTCAGCTGCTCGTTCTTTTCGGTTATGAAGTCCGTTCTGCCGCTAGTTGTCGGTAGTACCACGCCGAACTTCAGATCCGATGGAAGTCGGAGATCAGTTCCAAAAATGGCTTCAGCTGGTGTTATCGCCGTTGAATTGTGGTGCGCTGATCGATACGCCATCAAGAAAAGGGGAAGATGTTCATCCCAGTCCTTCTGATCTCCAATAACGACTTTTTTCAAGTATTCCTCCATCGTCTGGTTGAACCTATTGATCATGCCATCAGATTGTGGGTGTTGTGGTGTTCTCCGTGTCTTTCTGATGCCTAGCCTGTCGCAGAGTTCTTTGAACGCCGTCGACTTGAAGTTCCTTCCTTTTTCTGAGTGTAGTTGCAGTGGTACTTCGTAACGCGCAATCAAGTTATTCACGAATGCATCCGAGATGGTTTTTGCTTCTTGGTTCGGTATGCATAACACCTCAGGCCATTTGCTGAAGTAGTCGATCACCACCAGCGCGTATTTGTTTCCAGCGTTGTTCGTTGGGAATGGGCCTGCAATGTCCATGGCGATACGTTCGAACGGTGTTCCAACATTATACTGCTGCATATTTCCTCGAGTTTTGCTAAGCGGTCCCTTCGCCTTCGCACTCTGTTCACACCTGCGAATGAAATGTGTGATCGATTCATGGCATCCTACCTAGTAGAAACGTCTCTTGATCTTTTCTACAGTCTTGTTAACACCAAGATGACCCCCGCTTGATCCGTCGTTGTATTCTCGGATGACCTCGTCGATTTGTCCCTTTGGAATTACCAGCAGATCGTTTACAATGACCCCGTTATCATTTTCCCAACTGCAGTTAGCTTTTACGATTGGGTTTCACTGGATATTTGCTGCCAAGTTGGTCGAAAACCTCGTTCTTGGTGATCGATGATGACTGCCAGATCGGTATCTTCTAGCTGCTTTCGTCCGACTTTCTCGACAGTCCAGGAATCTTCTGGTAGCAGATGGAAACGATGGGTGTCGGTGACCTGTTCCGTGGTTTCCGCACATGAACAATGTTTGCATTCAATGTCGCAAGGTCGCCTCGATAAGGCATCCGCGTTTCCATGACTGTTTCTCTTCTGGTATTCGCGTGCTCTCGCTTGGTGTCTTTTTGGCGAATGAGACCTCGAACGCTTTCTTCACAGACGGCGGTTTTTCGCAATGTGCCAGCGCTGGTCGCAGATATAGCATCTACCCGGGAATGAGCCACTCCTACTGGCCGTTGTTGGAACTATGCTTACTTACTTACTAAGGTTACGCTACAGTCCGTGGTGCACCTGGGCCTCAACCAACAAGCGTCTCCAGCTGGCACGGTCTTTGGCCAGCTGTTTCCAGCGCCGCACGCCCAGTTGGTTAAGGTCCCCTTCGACCTGCGTGCGCCACCGCTGATGCAGCCGTCCTCTGTCGCGCCTTCCGTAGTGGATTCGAAGACTCTTCGGGTCGGAGCTATATTTTCCATGCACTCTATATGGCCTAGCCACCTTAGACGCTGTATCCGTAGACGTCGTACCAGGCCGATGTCGCTATACAACCTGTACGGTTCTTCGTTATATCTTCTCCTCCATAAACCGTTTGAACAAACGGGACCGTAGATAGTGCGCAGAATTTTCCTTTCGGAACGACCAAGGGCATCTTCATCCCCTTTTGTTAAGGTCCAAGCCTCTGCACCGTAAAGGAGGACTGGGATGATTAAGGTCTTATGTAGTGTCACTTTGGTTTTCCGAGAGAGGGCTCTACTTCTCAATTGCCTCTTGAGCCCAAAGAAACAGCGGTTGGCAAGAGTGATTCTGCGTTTTATCTCAGCGCTGGTGTTGTTGTTGCTGGTCATCAGTGAGCCAAGGTAGTCGAATTCCTTGACCACTTCAAAGTTATATCCGCCCACAGTGACGTTCTGGCCAATACGTTGGATGAAAGCAGATATTTGGTTTTAGCCTCATTATCCTTGAGACCCAGCCGCTTCTACCTCAATGCTTACAAAGGCCTCATTGACGTCTCGCTGTGTCCGTCCAATCACGTCAATGTCGTCGGCGTACGCAAGCGATTGCATAGACTTGAAATAAATCGTACCTCTTGTCGTGGCCAGTGACTCTTGCACGATCTTTTCAAGTACGATGTTGAAAAAGTTGGAACTATTCTGCTCTTTAGTAATACGCCCCAAGAGCTTGCTGCATATCGAAAGCTGGCTCACTGGATGTCGACGGCTTCTCCACTCCGAACTCATAATTCTCCCAGTCAACACCTTCTTCCTGCAACGCTGATCGGAGTCTCTAAACTAGATTGATTTTACTTCCCTCTGTGGATAGGTCCCGAGCATCCAGTTGTCTTTTCAGCTGTTCTACAGTTAGTTCCACCATTTTTTGCACTCTCGTATACACCTTTAGTAATTCATTTCACAATTTTAATAAACGTTTCTGGAACTGAATGCTCCCGCTTATATAGCGCCGGTCCACTTTCTCGAATGTTCGCCGCTAGACGTTCCCCTTCAGAAGTCTCTAGAATACTTTGACATTCAGCAGTATGCCGCTGAAAGTTACCATCTTTTCCATTTCAGCTTCCCCAGAGCATTCCAAACTCCGACAGCGAAATTCGAACATAACCATCGGTTCATGTTAAAATATTGATGCGTACACGAGCTGACTGTTATGTCCGAATTTCGCAGTCAAAGATTAGAATGCTCCGTTTTAGCTAAAAAGGAAATGATGGTAACATTCAACAGTATACTGCTGAATGTCAATGCTATAGACTACTGAATGGGAACGTCTGACGACGAACATTCGAGAAAGTGGACCGAGGGCTGTATAAGTGGAAACACTCGCCCTCGGGGACATTCAGTATTCGGGACTCAGTACCCAGTATTCATTCAGTATATTCAGTATCAGTGCCTCAGTGATCAGTCGGTAATCCACTTTGAAAGTAATCAAGCTATCTAGTAGATAATTATTTAACAGGTATAGAGACAAAGGTTGTAATAAAGGTGTAGCGCCCAGATAATTGATTCGAGGAGGATCAATAAAATGTGTATTGTATAAACACGTAGACAATGTAGTTTATCGCAATCCAGTGATCGAACCTTATCCTGGACAACTAATTTTCGTAGCAATATATTCGCGATTCGGATGCAATGGGAACTTTGGAGCAATGAAATAAAACATCTTTTTTGAAGAACACACGTAATAATTTCTTTAGTAAGGTTGTAAAAACATACCTACATTTTCCTTGGTCCGCAGGTTCCACTTAAGGAATCGCGGGGGCAATGCGCGCACGCGGGATCTCCAGGCCACTCGACCCTCCGCCATCCACTCTAACTTATCAGGAGCTATGCCAAGGCGAGTTTTTGGACCTCTTCCTGGGTCTCCCAAGCAGTCTCAAGTGACCAATCCATCGCAGCACAACCCTTTCCATTCGGAGAAGCAGCTGCCCAACATTGAGCTCCCCGCGCACTACCGTGTTCCTCACCCTTTCCCGACGAGTAGCTCCCACAACAGCACAAAGAAATCTCATTTCGGCAGCTTGTTTTCGCGGTCTTATTCTTGAGGACAATACCTAAATTTCATGACTATAGGTGAGAGTTGGAACAAATACTGAGTTAAAAACCGCTAATTTGGCTTTGACACCAAGCTCGATCTTCCTGATTACAGATCTTCCAAGCTGTTTCAAAATTGACCCAGTTGGGCCAATCCTGCAGGAAAGTTCAGTATTACTCCCACCATCATTCGTGAAGAAGACCCCGAGACACTTAAACTTCTCCACCTGCTTCAATGGCACTCCACTAACATGGAGAGTGCATTGGACAGGTGGTATAACCTCGGATTTGTTTACATTAACCCTCATCCCAGCATCAGCACATACGGCCACAAACCTATCTAGCGCGCTGGAGTTCCGTCTGGGAGGATGGATATGAGGACAACTAAGTCATCTGCAAAAAGAAGATGGCTTGCCCTCAACTCTGTGATCCGCATCAGAGGCAGATTTTATATCATCGGCCTTATATGTGCACACGCCCCTACCGACGAGGCTGAAGACCTTATCAAGGAGGACTTCTATGACCTCCTGGACAACGCCTACGAAGCTTGTCCGGAGTACGATGCAAAAATCGTGCTCGGGGACTTCAACGCCAAAATCGGTAAGGAGAACACCCTTGGCGGAGTGATCGCAAAGCACAGCCTCCACGATACAACAACAGGTAACGGCTTCCGACTCACGGACTTTGCGAAAGCTCGTAATGCGGTGATAAGTAGCACAAGATTCCCTCGCAAGCGAATCCACACAGCAACCTGGCGATCTCCGGACGGTCGAACCGCCAACCAAATCGACCATGTGCTCATTGACGCAAGGCCCTCGTCAAAAATCCTGGATGTGCGAATATTCAGAGGGTAAATGTCGACTCTGACCACTTCCTCGTAGCAGCAAGATTCGGAGGTCGACTCTGCAATATCAGAAAGCTGCACCAACCCACCAGGAGGAGGTTTGACATTGGGCGCCTGAGCACACCGGAGGTTACTAGAGTCTACAGGGAGCAGCTGAGCGAAAGACTCTACTGTATGCCTACTTTGAACACAAATGCCAATAATATGTGGCTGCATTGCCGCTCAGCCATTCAGGAAGTAGCCGAAACCACCTTAGGATACCTACCACCCCCAACAAGAAACCCGTGGTATGATGGCGAGTGTGAGAAGAAAAGCAGCAACCGACGAGGCGTACCAAAAGGCGCTGCAGAGGAAAACCAGGGCAGCGCAAGAAGAGTACCGAGCCAGAAGAAGGGAGGAGAAAAAACTACTGCGACAAAAGAAAAGAATCTTCGCAGCCTCCCAGCTAAAGGATATCGAGGAGTCTAGGGATAAACATAAAATACGAGCCTTTTACAAAAAAGCCAAAGGCCTTGCAGGAGGCTTCAAAAAGGGCACCCTGGCTCTTCGAAACTGCGAGGGTAATCTTGTCACCGACCCGCAGGGAATAGTGGATGTATTTAAGCAGCGTTTCCAGCAGCTGCTTAACGAGCATGACCAAGAGAGAGTGGTAGGGGCCGAGGAAATCCCAACTACAGCCACTGAAGTAGCCCTCCCACCCAGCATCGAAGAAGTCGGCATATCTATTCAGAAGCTGAAGAACAACAAGGTCGCAGGCTCAGATTGCTTGCTCTTCAAGGCTAGCGGCTATGTTCTGGTAGGGAGCATGCACCAGATCATCTGCAGAATTTGGGAAGATGAAAGCATGCCCAACGACTGGAATACCAGCTCTATTTGCCCCATCCACAAAAAAGGCGATCCTACCTCTTGCAAGAACTGTAGAGGTATATCCCTGCTCAATGTCGCATCCAAGATCCTGTCCAGCGTATTGTGTGAACGTCTAGAGCAATTTTGCACCGCACTAATCGGCAGCTTCCAGTGCGGCTTCCGGCCCGGCAAATCGACTTTAGACCAAATTTTCACACTTCGACAAATCCTGGAAAAGACCAACGAGTTTCGAATCGATACACACCATATTTTCATCGATTTCAAAGCCGCATACGACAGCAATCATCGCGAAGAACTGTTTGGGGCGATGGCCGCATTCGGTTGTGTCGCGCCACGCTAAAAAATACGCGATGCACCGTGCAACTCGGTTCTAGGACCTCGGAACCATTCGAAACATGCACCGGATTTCGGCAAGGAGATGCGCTGTCATGTGACTTCTTCAACCTGGCGCTGGAGCAGATAGAGCGACGGGCAGACGTCAACAGGGAAGGCACTATCTTCTACAAGTCCATCCAGCTTCTAGGATACGCGGATGATATCGACCTCATCGCGTGTTCTCGCCTTGGCATTGTGGAAGCATTCACGGCGTTTGAAGAATAGGCGAATCGAGTTGGTCTTAAGGTCAAGGAGGACAAGACGAAGTGGATGCTGTCAAGCAAAAACCAATCCGTCGCTCACCACCTTGGACAAAATATAACGATTGACAGCTACAATTTCGAGGTAGTTAAGAAGTTTGTCTACCTCGGGGCAAACGTAAATTCCACAAATGATACCACAGTGGAGATCCGGCATAGAATCGCCCTTGGCAACCGCTGCTACTTCGGCTTGTCCAAACAACTGGGGTCAAAACTCCTCACTCGAAAGACCAAAGTCATGCTTTACAATACGCTCATTCTGTCAGTCTTGCTGTACGGAGCCGAAAGCTGGACGATAAGCAGGACAGCGGAGCTGATTTTGATTTTCTGATCTTTCGAAAGAAAAATTCTGCGCCGGATATTTGATCCTGTCTGTGAGGAAGGTGAATGAGAAGAAGACACAACCGCGAACTCTACGAGCTGTACCAAGATGTGGATGTAGTCCGGAAGGCAAGGATCCGTCGACTACACTGGCTTACATCGAGCGCATAGACATCAATGCTCCAGCTAAGAGGGTCTTCGACTCCGAGCCTTCTGGTTCGAGAAGAAGAGGAAGAACGAACCCCGGTATAAAGACCAAGTAATCGCGGATGTAAGACATCTTGGTCTTGACAACTGGAAGCAGCGTGCCCGGGACGGTCAAGGATGGAAGGCAGCTATAGCTCAGGCTCAGATCCTCCATGGATCGCTGGCCTGATAAGTAAGTAAGTTACCCTCAACTCTCCCAATGTGAGAAATCCCTCGCCTAGAGCACTGCAACACCCAGTCCATATATAAAATGAAAAGGGCAGGTGACAAGACGCACCCTTGGCGAAGTCCAACGGCCACGGTAAAAGGTGTTGACTTACTACAACATATCTTCACAAATTTTAGTTAAGAACCATTTCGGTCACATTAGTTTTCAAAAAAAAAGAAGGCATCATAATCGGTCCATTCGTTCAGGAGTTACGATGACACCTCAAACTTATAAAATCCCTCTTTTTGCGTCGGAGACTAAAAATGAAAATACATGAAATAAAATGGTGTGGGAAGTTAGTCGTGTGTGCCTTGCGGGCCTTGGCGGAGTTTCAAGAGTAATGCTCTTATTATGTTTGCCACACAGCCTGGATGGAGTGCAGATGGTTTGGGTCGTAGATGTTCATTCACTACTCTCCAGGGGTTATTGTCCTAGATAGGATTCCAGAAAAACTCGACTGAATTTTCACGTTGGTTGTAGTTCTCATCAAATGTTCCACGACACTATGTATGCTGTTATATTAGAGCTGCACAAAGTATGAGTTTGAAGTGACCATATACTGTGAGTGTTATGCTTTCGTCTGTATTTTCGATCACTTCCCATTCGCAACAGCTGTGCTGCACAATTTTTCCGTATAGGAGATGCACTTCTTGGTTATGGACATACTTTGAATTATAGACCTTTCGCTGGACAGTCGGTGGTGCTTACAGCTTCACGACGGCCACCCCAAATACTGTGCGATAGTGTGTTGCAAAAATAATCAGCCATAGTAGGAGTAAAAGTTAGTAAGGGTGTTGAGACAGATTTCAAGGAGACGTTATCACCGTTGGCAGGGTCCAACGTTGTAATGAAAAGTTTCTTTCCTTTATGTTGGCATTGAATTATTGTCAAACAGATCATTTCTACTATCATTTCTCTTTACATTATTAGCTAGTTGATACTGTCTTCCAATGCTTTGCGTCTGTCGCCAATCACTCCGTATTTCTCATTCCTTTTTAAAATCTCTTGCTCATAAATAAGTCAAAAACTCGACGACTATCAACTCAATTTTTACCAATAAAAATGTAAATACAAATGCTGTTCCACGGGAAGTTAGTATCAATTAACAGATACATATGTAAGTCAATGAATTAACACTGATTGCCACCGCGATTCTGTCGACGTACTCCCTTTCCAACTGGATGCAAGCCACCCAGTTGGTAGTGAAAATTGTCCAGCTTTTCTTCCCCTCCGTGTCGAAGTGTGTTTACGAATCCGGATTACAGGTTACATACAGATAACTGCCTCTGATACGACTACTTGTTGTATTACCACACATTGTAGACTGTAAAACCAGAAAAATCAGAACCAAATCAAGTGAAAAAGAGTTACGTTCCGGATTTGTCGTCCAGTTAACCAGTCAGCCAGTTGGCTACTACTACTATACCTGCTGTTGGTCAAACTATTTTGTTCATTTGCCAACGAGATCATCACTTACGAGGCCGGTCGTGTCCAAGTCGTCGTAACAGTGACCCAAATTATTCACTCAATTCCAACTCGACGCATTCGTAACGTACGAGTATTTCGTCGAGGTGTAGCTACTTTTTCACATACTCATCCATCCAGTGGTCATCCTTAACTCATATTCATACTCGTTCAAGTGTTTTGCATGAAGATGAGCATGAACAACATGCTCAGTGCACTAGGTGCCTAATTGATCGTGCGGTACATTTGCAGTCTATTTCATAAGTTGGTTACTGGATTGTTTCATCTTCTTCTCTTCATCTGCTGCTTCTGTTGAGTAGATAGTGACAAGCTTGTAATGCGCTTAACGTAACGTTTAAATGTCTTTTCTTTTGTTCATTATATAAGTCGGACCCAGCCCGGCTTAGGCCCCTCTTAGCTTGGATCACTTCAAATCGGCTTATATTCATTCGGTTTTGGTCGATTCCATTTGCCTTAGTTCGGCTCAGTGATGCATCCCATTCGTGTCGCATATGCGAAGAACATTTTGCGTGATTTTCTTCTTACTCCTATCCATACCGCGAATGAATACTATGCTCCAGATATCTGAATACACAAATCATTGAATTACTTTTTTCGATTTCATAATTGGGTCGTTGATTTTGGTTCGCGGTAACTCTGACAACGGGTGGGAAAGCAAACAATGCATCAGCTCTAATCCACGTATCTATGTATGATCATGGCATTGATTCGTAAGTGTGAAACACGAAAGCACGAATTATCGATAGCTCGATGGCCAGTGGCGTGGTGTCCCAATTATTGTTCCGAAAATATTTGTCCAACGTGCTTGAGAATAAACGATTCTTCAGGCTGTGATATAAGAAAATCCGTATTCCAATGATCTGACGATAGATACGGGATTAGAGATACGAGTGGATGCACCTTAAATCGATGTCGTGCAACTCTTTTGTACTTTGTCGGAAGGTAGATTATGATGTAACGTGCGATCATCGGAGAAAGCATGGACGGTGAGATAATGGGAGATAATTTCAGATTTTATTTTTTTTATTGGGATTAGGGAAAACAGCTGAAGGGAATGGATGTATATGCAAAGAAACGGTGAACGCTGTTCTTTAATGATTGTCATTAGTTAGGACTTTTTCAGAGAACTATCGGGTCGAATGGATGTGAACGGTTGCCTGGTAAAGGTTAGCTTGTAACGGCAATAAGAATGAAAGTTGTTTTATCATAAGTCACTAACGGGGGGCAAGTTTACAACTCAATTTTCTAACGACTTCGGTATGCATGATATCCATGCAGATTTTCTGGATATTATTGGTTAATTTCGTATGGGCGTACATGAGAATGAATGAATTTCTATTGGCTAGGCTCCATTCTATTACATTGGGGAGATAGGAGAAAGTGATGAGAGAGCTGGTTCGCGATTTTGAATAAAAGCTTCATTCGACGTCAAATCGAATTATTGAAAATGTAGCTCAAACTCTAGTGAAAGCTGAACAAAATGATAAGAAGAAAAATCACTCAAGACTTGAACTGCAGGCCTTGCATGTGAAAACTTTGTTTATTTTTTTGGCGGAGGCTTCTGTTATCTGTTGAAGCACGCAGACGCAAATACTGGTCCATTGTACTCCAGGCAGACGCCTTACATTAATTCATTTTCCCCGTTTTCCGGAGAAAAATAAGAAGGAGTTTCAGTGATGTAGAGTTAAAAGATTCGGCACACACTACCTTGGCCTCAAGGGTGCGTCACCGTGCGCGAGCAAAGGCGTCACCGTCGCTCTGCCGTGTCATTTTCCTCGCAACATGCAGAACAAGTAGGCGTCTCACTGATTCTAAGCACTCAGAGATGCTTAGCAAAAGTGTAATGGCCCGTATTTACTTTCATAAGTCTTCTGCAGTCAATTATCCTGCGGATTTCTTGCAGATATCAGGGCATACGCGCTTTGTCATCCTACATCCTGGATAATCCCCCCATCTTCGGTGGTGTATATTAAACACCCAATCATTAATATAGGAATTTACCGTGGACCCAGGTAGACCTAGAGCGGGTTCAGGTCTTGAGAAACTCTCCTCTGAACCCACTCTGACGAGTTCATCAGATATCTCACTTCCTCGTATCACAGTGCGACCTGGAACCCAGACAAGCCTAAGTAAATTTAGTCTACCATCAGCGCCGTGGCGTAGTGGTTAGTGTATTGGACTCTGACTCACGATGAGTGAGTTCGGATCACGAAAGCACCAATGCCATGGAATATTTATTTCGCGGCGTGCCTCCTCGGCGGGGTACTGGCAAAACCCCCCGTAGTATACTTGCCTTGAAAAAGCTTCTCGACTCACGACGTTCGGAATCGGCATTAAACTGTAGGTCCTTTCACCTGTGCGAAAAAATAAATCACACACACACATACGTGATTGAGAGAAGCTTGGCTCTGGCCCTTCATGGGCTGTAACGCCTCAAAAGAAGAATACTTTGTTCAAGAAGGTCTTGAGTTCATGCACTAATTTGAAGCTAGTTGAATGGTTGGACTTTGATTTTGCTTTGATTGCAGCTTGACTGTCACTGCCGACACATATGCCTTTTCCCCTCCAACTGTGCTTCCAACATAGTTTATGGCCAACAGGACAGCGTATATCTCTGATTGAAAGACAGACGCATAGTTTCCTAACGAGAAGTGCAGTCGGATGTTTTCGCGCTCAAAGAAGACCCCGCCGGACCCCGCCCAGACCTGAAGTCATTCGTGAAAATGCGAGGACTTTCCTTTTCAGGTTCAGTATCTAGCTATAGCCAGTCCTGCTGCCATGGAAACTCGACTGTGAAACTACAGCGTAATAGGATAACAGGTGTCAATGCGTCAGAAGGTATGTCCATGAGACAGGGGTCACAGGATATTTTTTGCGCAAGCACACTGTGCGAGTTGTACCAAAAACCATTTCTCTTGGGACGAGACATGGCGAAGAGAACGACATCGGTCTTAAGGGGATGAACCGACAGCCCATTGCTTGTACACAAATCACCGATCACATTTAGCCCCGTCTGTGCTTTGAGACGGGCAGTAGCTAAACTTGAGTCGACAGAGTGAACGACGATATCATCCGCATAGGCATGGGCGTAGACTTAGGCATTGAGAGCATCAAGCAGATAGTCGACCATCATGCACCATAACAGTGGTGACAGGATGCCACCTTGCGGACAGCCCCTGTTTAAGCCGGATTTGACACATTGGTCGAGGCCTGAATCAGCGGTCAATGTCCTGTGCCCAGGCATGGCTTTGATCCACATGACCAACGCTTCATCTACGCCAGCGTTGCACATGCTGTCGAAAGTTGCGTTATCAAAGGCTCCCTCAATGTCGAAGAAAATGCCCAGCCCTTTCGAGCGCGCATTGAATTCTTCCAACCAGCTATTGAAGCGCAGTCTCGCAGGACTTTCCGCGCTTATCAGCACGTTGCATCTCCAAAAGAGGATGCATTTGAAGGGAAACTCTGCACACGTGCATCTCTACCAGTCTATCCATACTTTTCAGCAGGAATAATGTTAGACTAATTAGCCCGGAAATCTTGGCAAGTGAGTAATCCTCTTTTTCTACTTTGGGAATATTCCGTGCGTCAAGGAATAGGTGTGTAGGCAAGTGCCAGACTATCTGTGAAAAATCTGTACCGCCAGATTTTCTAAGTGCGACCAGCTTCGTCGATTTTCCTTGTTTGAGGAATTTAACCAAGTTTCTAGTCGCATTCAGAGACTTGATCTCTTCGCAGTAGGTCTTATAAGATTATTTTTCGGTTTACGAATAAGCATCTTATATTGTTTCTATTTCGACCGATACGTGTTCCAGTCATCTACCGAAATCGATTTGAGCGATATATTTAGGAGACTTCTGGCTTCCCTGCCATGACTTTGGAGTTCGGCATTCCACCAGGGCACCAATTTCCTGCAGAGAGGTTCGCTGAGAGGACATGCGAGTTCAAAACAATCCGTGATGACGCTATTCAAGTTATGAACGGCGTTCTCTACCAATTGTTTCGTTTTAAGTTTAGGTAAGGTTTGTGTAGATTTTTCAAGCTCCTCTCTTAACCGTACCCAGTCGGTCCTTCTCGGACTTCGTCTGAGTTGCAAGAAAAATCTCCAAAGGACAGGTGTTGCGATTTCCACTTGTCTAAGAAGAAGTTCATCTTAGACTTGGGAATGCCGTAGAAAGGTTTGGCACCTATGTACGTACCTTCGTTGCCTTTATTACCTTCGTGCCCTAGCAGCCACCAGAGTTTGAACTTATTGGCTTTGGCAAGGTCTTGTAGGACATCATAGCATTCCTTAACGGATTTTAGGTTCGTTCTATACGAACTTAGCGCTTTAAGCGCTACTTGGCTATCAGAGAGTATGTTGATGGTTGCTCCTCTTATGCCAGTCTCTAAGTTTAGAATGACGCATGTCAAGATGGCATATATTTCAACTTGGAAGATACAGAGACTCATTCCTAGAGCCTTCGAAATCTTTCGATTTGGTTCAAATATGCTGGCGCCAATGCCAGAAACCAACTTGAAGCCATCAGTGTACCACCTAGGGCCTTCGACGTTGAGCAAGGTATCATTGGTTTCCTAAGCTATGCGATTGTGTGATCAATATCTGAAATCTCTTGTCAAAAGTGAAGGTGTGTGTAATCATATCCAGCTGAGGAGGATGTTGCAGGATGGAAATGGGACCCATAGGTCTACATAGCAGGCCTGTTCCCGAGCGAAGAATTCTGATTACACTACGTAATGCAACCTTTTTGATAAAAAGGTGCAGTGAAATAAGTCCAATCATTGGTTCTTCAGCTGCCGTGGGGCAATTCGGAAGAGCCACTCTAATGCCGAGACACGCTAGTCTCTGAAGGGGCTGATGTTTAACGATTATCGTTTTTGCTCAACTTTTGTCCACCATACCGTGGACACATGGGTGATGATAGGTCTTACCATCGCGGTGTATAATCAGTGTTTTACCTTAGGTTTTAATCCTCAGGTTTTAATCCTTAAGTGTGTCGACGGGTCCAGATGGCCTTAGTAGCCTTTAGCATTTGTAAGTTTGTTTTTAATATTGGAGTTCCAGACTTTTATGATTTCTAGACTTTTTCAACAGATACCAGAACGGAATCGACGAAACTAATATTACTCATGACTGGCTGTTGCAGTATCAGGACGATAAACACTGTTCACACTTTCAGCCGCCTTATCTGCGTCTTGGTCTTAATCGAAGAAAAACAGTAGAATATGGCGCATCTTCTCTTTCGGCCGAAAATTCATCCGTAAAAAAGATTTGCTCAACAAATGTAGATATTAAAATCGAAAAGTTCACTTTAATCAGCTGACGGAATGGTGCGTATCTCTAACTTCTTCTTCGTGGCGCTAAAGCCCCGTGTGGTCTTGAGCCTCAATCAACAAGTGACTCCAGGTGCGCGATCTCTTATCATCCGTCTACAGTCAAGCACACCAAATTGGTTGAGCTCCTTTCCTACTTGTGTGCGTCTTTTGAGTCGAGGGTGTCCTCCGTTGCGTTGACCTAATGGCTCGGATTCGAAGATTCTTCGGGCCGGAGCTATGTTGTCCATATGCTTTAAGGGTTGTATTCGTAGACGTTTAGCTAAGCGAATGCTGCCGTACAACCCGTATAGTTCGTAGTTGAATCTTCTCCAGAAGATGCCCTAAACTCAAACAGGACCAAAGATCGAATGCAGAACTTTCCTCCTGGAAAAGACCAAGAGCTACTTCATCCACTTTCAATAGCGTCTATGCCTTTGCACCATAAAGCAAGACTGAGATAAACAGGGTATTTCATAAAGCCAGCTTGGTTTTACGAGTGATGGCTCTGTTACCCATTTGCCTTTTGATCCCAAAAAAGCAGCGATTGGCAAGACTTATTTTGCATTTAATCTCGGTACTGATGTCGTTCGTATTAGTTACTGCGGATCTGGGGTAGATGAGGTCCTTGACTAACTCGAAATTCTTGCTGCCCATTGTGACGCTCTGTCCAAGTCGTCGATGTTGTGCGTCTTTTCTTGATGATAGCCTGTACTTGGTTTTGCCGCCAGACCCATGTTAGCCGCCTCCGCTTCAATGCCAGCAAACGTCTCATTGACGGCTGCGTTCGACCAGTCACGTCAATATCATTCGCGTTAGCTTGCAGTTGAACGGACTTTTGGGGGAGTGACCTTCGCACGATCTTATCAATTATTAAATTAAAAAAGTCACATGATAGCAAGGCGACCTTGCCTAAAAACCTTTTTTGACATTGAAGGTACGCTGACTGTGCCGTATGTGACATACGGAATTAAGGATCTATAGCGTATCCTTAATTTCGGAAAATGCTAGGTAAGTTTTTATATTTACGTATTTTAAAAGGGGAGGTTGAAACCCTGGATCTTGCCCATCAACTTGTATTATTAACCCTGAAGAGGTTTACTGGTAATGCGCACCTAAAACCTCTCATATGTTCGGGGTGAACCTGGGCCTCAACCAACAAGCCTTTCCAGCTAGCACGATCTTTTGCTAGCTATCTCCAGTGTCGCACGTCCAGTAGGGACCTTAGTCAACTGTAAGCGCCATCTTAGTTGCGACCGTCCCCTACAACGTCGTCCTTCAGGGTTGGTGTCGAAGTCTCTTCTGGCCGGAGCTGTGCTGTCCATTCGCTCTACATAGACTAGCCATCTTAAATGTTGAATCCCTATACGTCGTACTAGACCGATGTCGCTGTACATCCCGTACAATTCTTGGTTGAATTTTCTCCTTCACTCTCCATCAACACAAACTGAACTGTTTCTACTCTCTACTACCCAATGAGCCCGCAGGTGTCATTGTCGTTTGTTACTAGTGAGCCAAGGTAGACGAAATCCTTGACTATATCAAAATTACAGCTTCCAATAATGACGTTCTGGCCAAGACGTCGGTGTTGTGAGTCTTTCTTTGACGACAGCGCATATTTGTTTTTACCTTCGTTTATCTTCAGACCCACTTTAACCGCCGACGCTGCGAGAGCGCTGCGTTCTCCCAATCACGTCAATGTCACCAGCGTATGAGAGCAATTTTGCAGACTTGAATTAGATCGTACCTCGTATATTGGCCCGTGAATCCCGCACGATCTTTTTAAGGACGATGTTGAAAAAGTCACACGATAGCGTGTTGTCCTGTCTAAAATCTTTCTTGACATTATAGGACCGGTCAAGTCGCTTCCTACTCTGGTGGAGCCGCAAGTGCTCTCCAATGTCATCCTGCACAGTCTGACGAGTTAGGCAGTGATGTCAAAACTAGCCATGACGCTGTATAGCTTGTCTCTATATACGTTATAGTATGTGACCTTAGAGTCGACAAACAGATGGTGGGTGTCGATTGTCGGTTTGAAACTCGTGGGTTTTTTCCAGAATCTGCCGCAGTGTGAATATTTGATCGAAAGTGGACCCTCCGGACCTGAAACCACATTGATATGGAGTAATCAGTTTATTGACCAACGGTTTCAGGCGTACATACAGTGCGGCAGAGAAGATCTTATAAGCGATTTTCGGGAGACTTATACTTATAATTGGCATAAACAAGGGGGTCTCCTTTCTACTAGATCGGGCAAACGATACTACGATTCCATTCCTCGGGCATGCTTTCCTCAGACCATATCTTACAGGTCATCTCCATCTGCTTTAAAGAGCTCGGTAGGTAGTCTGTCGGCTTCAGCAGCTTTGTTGGGCTTAAGCTTAAAAAAAGCATTTCTAACTTCGTCTAGGTTAGGGGGACGGAATTGTTTGCTCTCATCGTCCGTTGTGAATGGGTCATTCTGTCTGAGAGCGGAATTTATTTCGTCATCGCCCTTCCAGATTCTTAGTACCTACTGTGATTCTACTACTAGCTTTTCATTTTCGTCCCTGCAAATTGCCGATCTGGCTTTGTATCCCTGGCATGTAAGTTTTATTCGTTGATAAAACCTCCGAACGTCATTCCTACGAGAGCACCTTCGATATATGTATATGGTCATTTAAACTGTATACTCTGTGTGGGCAATGGAATAGTTGCTGGGAACTACAACCAAAGTGAAAATTCAGTCGAGTTTCTCTCGAATCTTATCTAGAACAACCACCCTGGAGAGAAGTGAACGAACATCTACGCTTCGAACCACTGCACTCCGTTCAGGTTGTGTGGCAAACATTACAAGAGCATAAACCCCTGAACCTGTGCAAACTTAAAAAAAAAACAAAAAAAAAAAAGGCTTATGCTCCTCCCTCCTCTTCTGCTCATAATGCTCATGAGCAGCTCTTTTCCTTCTGTAAAGTACCAAAGTGCTGCTTGATATGCTTGCTGCTTGGCTACGTGTGCCCTCCTACAATCGCCGTCAAACCAAGGGTTTCTTGTTGGTGGCGTTTTGAAAACCCAGTACCTCAGAAACAGTACTCTCTAAGGCTTGTAATCAACATAATCAATTGGTGTTGTGCAGGTGTTGGAGGGTTTTCCGAGAGCTTGAGGGAGACGCGATTGGCATAGGCTCTGGCGGTCTCTTGCGATCGTACCATTGCGACGTTGTAGGCCGGTGGCCTTACTTGATTTTTCTGGGCCAGGAATATTCGTAGTCGTAACCTGGCTTTCACAAGATAGTGGGCCCGAGCCGATTTTGGCTCCTCGGAAAGTTCGTACATCTAGAATATCGGATGCGTGTCTGCCATCAATAGAGATGTGATCAATCAGGCTGACGATGGATGCATCAGGAGACCGCCATCCGCTTGTGGATGCTGAGATGTGATATACGCTGGCTAGTAACTAGAAGATTTCGCCCAGTTGTGAAGTCTGTCAGCCTAAATCCATTTTCGGATGTGGTGTTGTGTAGGCTGTGCTTGCCAATCAAAAGCGACTTGCTTGCCCAGTTTCGCGTTAAAATCTCCCAGAACGATGTTAACACCGTAATTGGGATATTGGACATAAGTTCTATCTAGGAGATGGCACCTTTTCTTACTTTATATTAATACCTAATCCCGTTATTTGTATATAATTCATGGCACATGAAAACACAATTCCCAAGACTATGATTATGATCGGCAACAAAAAAGAGACACGAGTGCACCTCACGGGCGCTTTTCCCATAAAGCTCATCACAAAGAATTTTTGTCCACCTTTTGGAGTCAATGTAACATTCATACTATCCGCTGCAATTTTCCTGATCGAACCCATTTCACTAGGCAGCTAATCAGTATCCGTACATCGAATCATGCAAGGCAGCACAGTCGCCCATCTCAATCTCGAACGCAACCGGTCCACTTTTTCCGCAAAACATAAAACATAAAAATTCACCTCAAAACGAAACTCAAATATAAATCTTTTCTCTATTGACTACTGACACAGATTGCGTACAACCCGAAGAAAAGAAGTGAACATACATATATGTATATAGTAAGACTGTACGAGTAAATACCAAATACCCCCACTTTGGCGGGGATCTTCAAGCTTGCCGCTCATTCCATGCGGTAGCAAAAGAAGGCGAGAATACAACTACGACTATGATACTCCGACACTTTAATACGGTCTAGTTGATAGTAACTAATATTCCGTGGTGCTCATTCCAATTTACTAGATTGGATGAATGGATTAGTAAGTGAATCAAGAGAGAAACACAATCGAAAAAAAAGAGGAAAATAATAAAGATACTTTTCATTGAGTCGCGCCTGAGCTGGGTGTTGAGGGCGAACCGCAGTGAAAACTTTAACCGCAAGTCCTAGACAACAATCGATTCCGGTTGATTTATGATTTCAATTTTACTTTTTCCCTTTTTCGCAACACACTGGATCGATGGCCTTGTATCGTTGTTTGCCACCACAACCAGATATCTATGCAGTATGGACCGTTCTGTTTTCTTCGTTTTTTGATTGACACTAATTCGGTGTAATGCGAATTTTAGGTCGTGTCTTTGGATCTTCTGAATTCTTGCTATTGAGGTCTGTTCAGGGCTATCCAAGATTTGCCAGGTTTTTAGATTTTGAGATTAGAAAGTGATCGATCGGAGTAAAGATACCCGCCCGTACCATGGTGTATGAATGCATAGAATAGAGTTTAATCGTTTAGTAACCTACCTCCGTTTTGGTTGCCGCCAATCGGTGTAAATCCATTTGCAGTCAATGGCAGAAATGTGACCGTCACCAAAACACATACGAGCGTTGCCGTTAAACTAACCCACTTTACACCCGGGACTGCCACTGTTGCTGACATTCTACATGTCATATTGTTGCGAAAGGTTCTCAACTTAACAACTGGTACCATAATCACCACTCGATCGGGAGTTGAGTGCTTCAATGTATGTTCGGATGACGATAATGGATCGCGATAGCTTATTTTTGAGGGAT
This sequence comes from Eumerus sabulonum, assembly GCA_951905685.1. Taxonomy (NCBI): domain Eukaryota; kingdom Metazoa; phylum Arthropoda; class Insecta; order Diptera; family Syrphidae; genus Eumerus; species Eumerus sabulonum. The sequence continues at coordinate 44,257,149 of OX645064.1, forward strand.
ATAGATCGAATTAGATACGAAGAATAGAGGAAATCTTGCAACTACAATATACTCGAACTATGTTGTGGTTCTGTTTAGTTTTACATGATTTCGATCGCGGCACATACACTGAATTGATTCTATTGAATTTTTTTTCGCTCTCGATGAGTTGTGGTATTTTCTATTCACTGGGGAGCTGTAGATAACTACTTGTGCTGCATGTGTAGCTTCCTTATGTATTTAGATTGTTAGATAGATGGTATCTACAGAACTCGATGGCTATTGTGCGTGCAGTTTTGTTTCAATTTTTTTTTCCTATTTTTTTTTTTGTGTTCTCTTCACTCTAGCCTTTCTATTGCATCTATCGTATCGTATCGCGCGATTTTTCACCTTTTCACGATAACTGTTTTGTTGATAATGACTTTTTTTCTTCTTATGCCTTACCCCATCTATAGGGTAATCAGCAGGGACAATTGCTGGTAGTAGCGCTTAGCGTCCGGTAAACAATTCGAGAACTCACAAAAACCGATGTTCTATCCACCAAGTTTCCGGTGCAGTAGTGGATTTGATAACGGAATCGTGCATAACGAATAACAGCGAACAAGATAAAAATAAACTTTCACTTTAGCGATGCTTAAAGGTTACAATAATGAGTTGTTCTGCGGTAGCGTAGTGTGCACAAGGAAAGTAAGATGACGATGGTTCCGTTTATTTTTTTCTAAAGGCGAAAAATCAAATGCAAATTTTAAAGTAGTGAGATACGAGTAAAAGGCACCGAACGGACGAAACGTGAAAATCAGAGACATCAAAGAAAACAAAAAAATAATAAAAAACAAAACGAAAAACAACGTGCTAGGTATGGCTGACGGGTTGGAATAACTTCCGAAGACCGTCCATCCGCAATCGCAATCGAAATCCAACTGAGCTGTTATGACGGTCCGCTGCAGCGGTTAAGACTTCCGTAACCGAAGCGAGTGTATGGTCTTTTGAAAGACGTTCGTGTTCGTTATGCTATGCCCGATCGTCGTCGTTGTGCTTTTCTTATATCAGTTTATGCGAACGCGCTATGTCTTTGGTTTTCTGTTCGATTTTGTTGTTGCTTTTTCATACCACTGCCACTATGGACGGCTCGAGAGATTCACTGTCGTGTACCCAGTAGCAACTTTGCAGCAAACAACATCAGTGAAGAATGTGGTATAGAGAGTGAGTGAACGAGGAGTTATTGAATGGGTATTGACTGCGGCATGTTGTCAAACTGAACTCAAAGAAAAGGCGATACAGGTAGAAAGTCGAATGAAGAAAAATCCCAGAAAACCATACTGATACGGAAGCATTTCTCTGCAACAACATTGGTTTGATGGTTATGTTTGATGCATGCAATGCGACACATACCAGTGGTCGTTAAACTGTGGACAAACGTGTGCTAGTTATCCCATTAGCGTGGTATATTCTGTAGAGGCATAATAGATACTGAGCTTTATTCCTTAGTTTTTATCGTGCAGGGTTGTGTTTGTCTGTCGCACTTCGGGCGAGTGTAATTGATAAGCACTTTCGACTTCGATGCTTCTCTTACAACTTTGTACTTCGGGCTGGAATATTTCTGCTTTGTTTACAGTTAGATCATTTAATTATATGAAGATTTCTGTGTTGTTTTTTGGTTTTTTCTTAATTGATTTTTGTGGCCGATACGCCCGGGGGGGTTCGAAAAAGTGTGAAAATGAATTTAGAACTGGTTTTTAGAGAGTGTGGCAGGTTGATGGTGGATTTACATAGGGATTTTAAAAATGTTGGTGAAAAATGAAAAACGAGTTCGCTGCTCAACTCTTTTGTTTGGCTGAGAGAAAAGTATCGAAAGTTGAAATTTGGTGAATGGGAGTTGAGTAAATATCATTCATTCCTGGTACTTTCGAGTATTTTAAATTGATGTTAGAAATTCCTTTAGTCGTTGTATTTATGGAGTGGTATTTTAATAATTTACCAAATCTGAAGTTTCTGTTACAACTTCCTTGAAAACATTTTAAGTTAGATCCCCCTCATTTCGCACAATGTGATTGAACTTCTACACCTCCGTAAAAGTCAGGCTTTTTATATAAGTAAAAACTAACTTACCAACTCGATCTTAGCCAAGTAAAGACCCTTTTAAGCATTTTCTTCTATTATATTCTATTAAATATTACCTCAACGAATGGCATAAACGTCTTCTTCAGCATCTATTATTATCATTTACTCCCCACGCGGTCGCGTTGATTTCATTAAAATTCAATAACAATCACTCAACAAATCATTCCATTAACAAATTACACTGTCAATTGCGTGTGTGAACCTATTATTAATTAATTTTCCCCAGTTCCCTTGTTCATTAACAATTTCTTAATGAAAATTCCACATGATAGAAGAATATCTACCTATTACTTTTTCTTTGGTATCGACTATTCAGTCAAGCTAGTGACAGAAAATCTCCGCGACAACAATTGTCAATAGAGAAAAAAGTGCAATCATGCTCTCCACTAAACCGAAAGGGAAATAATAAACGATTCGCCCACTCCTGAACAGATGAACAAAGTGGACACCGTTGGATGTATGGTAGAGGGAATGAAGCACGAGGCCTGCAACTTTACCGCTGGCTTTCTTTTCGAATGTCTTCTTTTCTGTCAGACAGCACGTCAAGTAAATACGAAAATAATAACATCTTTCACTTTTCTTTTGGTTCTTTTTTTTTTTTTTTTTTTCTTAATCATTATTTACTGCGAAGTGCATGTGTTGTTGCCCGGCATCCTTGGTTGTCGGTACCAAAAAACCTAAAACAAAAACTAAAATGCACAAGGTCCTCTTCGGAAGATAAGTATTATAACCGAAAGCCGACGATAAGGGGTCTTAGAATCTAGAAATGCACAACAGTCAGTGACTATGGATGCATGAGTGGCTGTGAGTGCGTGTTCCATCTTCTTGAATTCTTTGACGGCATTTACCTCAATGACCCCTAAAAATTGAAATTGTACGATGAGCGGTTGCAGCGACCTCCTGTCTACCCTCCTATCAAATGGGAAGGTAAGCACTTGCATATACCTACATAATTTGTTGCTTGTCATCTAAATACTTTAAATGTCGAGCGGCTGCCAAAGACTTAACAAATCGGATTCTTGACAGTTTAAATTATCAGCTTGACGGAAGGTTTATCTTTGTTGTCCACACTCTATCGATTTCCTCTTTCAAGTTTAATTGGGATAAATGCATCACAGATGTCGGTCGGTTGGTAGTTTTTATTTTTTATTTTATTTGAAAGTATGTAGTTACACGTTTGTTAAACGTATGATTTGGGAAGGTAGATTTGGTGTTTGATTGATTCGTTCTGAATCGTATGATTTGATGGGCTTTTCCGTTTACGCGGCGGAAAACTAGGCCATAAACACCCTCACCATAAATCGGTTGGTGTTGTTTGGATAGGTAAGATGATTGTAATTAAGGCGATGAAGTGATCTATCTATTGATTCGAACAGGTGTTGATGGCACCAGCACGGTTAATAGAATGAATCGTTGCGTATGCATGTTGAATGGTTGGATATCTAACCGACGTATGAGTTAATTAGAGCATCCATCAGTGATTTTTAATTTTTGTTTGTTTGTCAATAACCAATGACCGATGCTGAGTAACAATTCGAGGTTCCTTCATAAGGCAATACAGGAACCTCATGTCCTGTTCCACTGATCTTGTCGCATCGAGAGGTCTTAGACACCTCAATCGCCACTCGATGCTTTTCGCCTTTCTTATCCGACCGCAAACACATGTTCGACAAATTGTTGTATTCGTTCAACACCTCTAGCGCGCCACACACATTCTCTTTCTTCAATCGCTTTAAGTTTCGCTTTCTTTCGAAAAACTGAAAGTTATCGTCTCCTTGATTCACAACACCGACCAACAAAACACTTTCAGCTCATTCTTTTCTTTGGGGTTTTTTATTTTGTTTTTTCGTTTCCTAATAATTCACCAACGTAAATAGTTTTTTTTTTGTAAGAGAATCTACACCTTCTGTCAATCGATACGTTAGATGAATGGCGGTAGCAATTAAAGATTCAACTATTTTTACTGCAATTCAGAATAATAATGAACAACGTCAAATGGAAAGAAAAGAAAATCGAAAAGTGATAGATCAGTGATAATTACCTATGCTTTCTAGACACGGGCTAGCGTCAAAGGTTAAAAAATGAAAAGAAAAAAAAACTCATATGAATGACTTGAGAAATCAAATACTGTATTCGATGGATGAACATAGGGAATTTCACAGGCTGCACGCTGACCAATACGTCGATAGGGAGTGGTCACTTACGGATCTCAATCTCTCATCTTGGTGTGATAACCGAAATGATAGTGTTGTTAAAACACTTAGCACCATAGAAAGTTACTGAGCTCAATAGTTCAATAGCTGTGCATATAAATTGAGATTGTAGAGATATAGAGATGGTGTCAGCTCGTCCGTCAATTGTTTCGTAATTTCACCAGAAAAATTTGCAATTAAATGAAACGAACATAAATGATTCATGGCCCCGAAATCCATTGACCGATCCACCATTCGTTCTACTGATTTTTTTGGTTTTTCACTTATTCAAATTTGTGTAAAATCCCTGAGTCAGTTGAAAGTGATTTTTCGCATATCCGTCGCGCGTATCAGTAGCCCTACTGGATTGGTTCTCCAAATTATACATTTAAGCGACAGCGGTGGCTACAGATCTATTTCTTCCACCCATGCCATTACCATATTCAGAGATTCAAGTTGCAAATTAATATTCTTCTCGTCATTTCTTTCTTTTCTCCCAGCAAACAATCCATGACGGGAACTGACTACATTTTGTCGGCTCGTGGATGTATTCGACGCATTAATTACGCAAACCTTACATACTCGTGAGCATGCTTCTACCTTTCACTTTCATTTCACGAGGCTTTTGAGGCCTTTGAACAGTATCACTTTACTCCCATGATCGTTTTACTAAATATGCATTCCACAGCGAGTTTCGTCAAATGGCTAGTCGCTCGCTTACTACAACTAATGACTGTCAAACTTACATTTCCTGCTTGTCAGTCTTCATCTTCGTCTCTTGAGACTACGCAATTGGACGTACAAAAGGCAGAGAACAAACAATTTATGAAACTTTTCCATTCTGTGTGAAGGAAAGTACTTTTTATTTCACTTAATTAAAAGTAATTTCGTTTTTCGGTTTTGGTTCAGTTTTTATTTTTTTGGCTGTCATTGATGTATGCGAAATGAAAGTAAGTGAAGCGTTCATTGCTCTCGGCTGGCCGGCGGTTTTTCTTCTTTTCGTTTGATAAACAAACAAAAGAAATTCGAATCTGAGAATATCACACTATCGTCAATGGAGTATAATGCGATGTCGATGGGAAGTGACTCTTAATAAGCAATGTACTGCTTATGAACTACTTCTCGCTGTTCCGAGAATATCCTGGACCCTTCCCATCATGTAGGGTACTATCAAGGCAGGATCCAGGATCACCTCCGGAGACCAAAGTCAATGGGCCTTTCAAGCTAATACTCAGCAGAGTCGACGAGTTCTGGGAGCGAGCTCAACTTGAGGCTGTACCATTGAACCAAATCCCCAATATACGAAGGGCTAGAGCCATTATACCGGCCTATCCCGAGGATCCGAAGGAGATTTTGGTAATTATCCAAGACCGTAACACGCAAATTCCTACTAGGGATTGAAAGATAGCCAAGCTGGAGGATGTGAAAGGAAGTTCGAGATTGATCACTAACGTAATCAATCAGGATTCCCTGGCATCCCTAGCAGAAACTAATAACATGATCTCGCTGGGCTTAGATTCATCAAGGCTCAGAATCTAAACAAAAGACGGGGAGTACTTAACCAAGAGTGGCTCCGGAATAATATCAACCCACTCCAGGGCATCGACAAAACCAAAGCATGCCCCTTCCTTCGGAGCCTATGATCACTGAGGAAACTCTCTCGGATGAGCCCCTCCCTACAGAAAGAAATGAGATTACCGGGGAAAATAGCAATCCACTGTCCGACCTGTACGTCTCCGAGGTCGACCTTGGAGAGACTGTGTCAGATTTCGATATCGAATCTGACAAAGAGTCTGCCAATGTTACCGCGGTGGAGGTAAAAGACTGCGACCCTCATGCTGCTTATTCTCCAAATTAATCTCCACCACTCTACTGCGGCCTCAGCTACACTAATGCTACGCCCCATCAAAAGCGGAAAAGATATAGTTATGATCTAGGAACCATGGATAGTCAACAACCTGGTACGTGGACTCGGAACACCAGAATACCATCTCACCTACATACATGCATACGTGCGTGAGGCAGTAAGCCAAGAGCTTGTGTCTTAACTAAATCCTATGTAAAAACCCCTCTACTCTCATTCTACAGTGACCAAGATGTCACGGCTATTAGCATCGAGGGCAACTCCTCCATGCTCTGGATTGCCTCGGCCTATCTAGCCCACGACCACTCAAGTCCATCCCCTTTGGCCTACTTGGTGAATCCGGTCAAGGATACAGAGCTAGCAAATGCCGAACTTGTTATACGATGTGCTGCAAATGCACACCACACAATATGGGGCAGCAGCAACATCAACCATCGGGGTGAGTCAGTGTTTAATTATTTGTTACATACTATCCTCATCGTTTGCAATACTGGCTGTGAACCAACTTTCATCACCAAGAACAGAAACGACGTTCTAGATGTAACCTTTGCGTCGCAGGACATTGTCGATAAAGTCAGGGAATATAAAGTCCTAAAAGAGCGTTCGTTCTCTGACCATCGCTATATCCAATTCAACATAGCCAGCCGCTTGCAAGAGGATTGGGACTTCTATAAGGAGGCACTTAAATCATTCAAAGCAGGAAGGCCAAAAGGCAATCGTGAAGAAACTATTGCGAAAACATCAAGGCGACCTCCGAAGTTACAAGAATGAGGAAGATTCTGGCTTCGGCCCCGTACAACCCAAACCACCTAATGCGGAATGATGGTTCCTGGACGACCTCCAGCACGGAAGCCCTGGAACTCCTTCTGAACGTACACTTTCCGGGCACTAGTGACTCGGCTATGACACCTCCTCAAGTCATCCAGCCGAGAACATCCTCCTTCGAGCGTGCTCTCAACCTGGTAAACAGCAATATTGTCCTCTGGGTTCTAAAAAGCTTTGAACCTTACAAGTCTCCAGGACCGGATGGGATCATACCAGCGGAGCTCCAGCAGGTAGGAGACCTCATCCTTTCCTGGCTTGTAGTAGTAATCTATAAAAGTTGCCTTTTCTTATCCTACATCCCTAGCAAGTGGAAGGTAACCAAAGGCAGGCAAAAGCTCCCACACGTATGCAATCAACTTGAGGCCTATAAGTCTCACTTGTTTGCTACTGAAAACTCTATAGAAGTTTTTAGACGCACACACTCGATACAGCTATAGCTTAGGGGGGCTGTCGGATAACCAACAATAAAGGCAAATCGGTGGAAACAGTAATCCACTCACTGGTTAGCACTATAGAAAGGTCACTGGAACACAAGGAATACACCCTCGTGGCCTTTCTCGATATTGATGGATCTGAGTGTAATGGGATCAATGATAGAACTGGTACGACAACTGTTAACACAAAGAGTCGTTAAAGCCAACTTTGCTGGTGCCACTTCAACTGGAATGGTCAGCAGAGGTGCACCACAAGGTTGAGTATTCTCTCGCTGGAACGTAGTCTATGAACTACTATAGTTGCTAGAACAGGAAGGGTACGCTGTGACCACCTATGTAGAAAACATTGCTATTGCCGTCACAGGAACATTTCCCAGCACTCTAAGCGATCTAATGCAAGGTACATTACATACAGTAGTAACCTGGACGCCGTACTGCGGACTTGGGGTCAACCCCAAGAAAACTAATCTAGTACTGTTTACAAATAAATATAAATATCCGCCTTTCAACTCACCGAGCCTGGGTGGAACCCAATTAATAATCAAAGATCAGGCTAAATACCAAGGCCTAGTCCTTGACAGGAGGCTGGATTGGAAACCCAACATTCTTGATCGAGTCAAAAAAGTGTTAGAAAGTGGTGGGCAAAAAGTGGGGTCTCCAACCAAGCGTTATGCATAAGGCCCATCCTCCTGTACGGCATTGTAGCCTGGTGGATTGCTCTGGACAAGGCAGTCTATCGAAACCTTTTGGCGAGAGGAACCTGGGGGCATAGGAGAATGGCCCTCATCCCATAAAGGCCATACGAGCATTCTTTATCACTTCGAAATACCCATGGACTCAGACTACATCATCTCGCATAATGTGTTCACTAAGAACTTCGAAGTTATTCATCCAACCAGGGAGGAATGGGCTGAAGGGAAAGTCATACGGAAAGACTCGATTACCCTCTATACCGATGGCTCTAAGATGGAGACGGGTGTAGGTATTGGCGTCTTCTCCAAGGACCTTAACCTCAACCTATCATTTAGACTTCCGAATCACTGCAGTATGTACCAGGGGCAGATATAACAGCGATGGGATAGCGGAGGCCCTTTCATGGCTTAGGATCAATGTAATATCTGCTAGGGATATTATCATTTGCACGGACAGCTAATCTGCGATAGCGCGCATAGGGATATTCCGGCAAACTGCGCGGCCGACGAACTCGCAAAGTTAGGGTCAAGCACACTCAGTCTTCCAACCCTCGGGTATCTTAAAACACCAATAAGCACGGTAAAGAACATGAACTTCAAACCATAGGGGCTACCAATCTCCAATAGAATGAAAGTAACATCGGCTTTATCATTAAACAAATCTTCCCTAAGCTAAACCTAGAACGAACCAGGGACCTTGTGGCACCCAAAAGGGCAACCTTAAGCATGAGTGTCATTACAGACCAGTGTACCATTGGAAAGCATGCCTTCAAACTTCGGCTACCTGCCAATGACTTTTGTCGCGGCTGCATGGATGAGGAGGAATAGGAATCGATTCACCACCTCCTCTGCTCATGCCCTTCTTTTGCGAATCGCAAGAGCATTTACCTCGACGCGCCCTCCTATGATGACTTAAGTGAGCTAGCAGATATAAAAAAGCTCAGCTCCATCACTTCATCAGAAGTACTAATTGGTATTCAGTTGGCGCATCTAGGTAATATGATCCATGTGGTATCACAATGGACCGACTTCAGCCTACGTGTGACGTATGTCAACAATTTTAACCTAACCTATGGATTGTAATGCACGGGAGATTCGCATAATTTGAACCCCTTTGCTCGCAAGCTTCCTCTATCTCGTCATTCTACTGATTGTGTTTTGAGGCAGCTTTCATACCACTCATTCTGGCCTTGTGAACATGATAGCCGACAATGTGCTCTTTCAGGGGCGAAAGTATCAATTTGACTAAAAGACACGAATTCACATAATAGAGTGGGAGGAATGTTTGGCGAGAATCTCGTTGAAGAACCGACGCAGATGGCATAAGCGCTCAGCACCTTGAGTGAAATGCGGGCTTATTTGGATTGTTGATGTTTGGATATTGTTGGGGACGTTGAAGTGTTTATTATATCATCAACGTATGCGGAGGAAGGGGACTCCCCGACATCGATGAACAAGAGTAGATGCCGGAAAGTAAGAGTTTCGTCATTGGCGACTTGGACGCATTTGTTTGTTTTGAACTTATTTCCGCATCAACGTCAATTACAAGAGTTATTAATTGACTGATTAATCATGATCTTCTTCTTCTTCTTCTTATCGGGCGCCACAGTTCGGGGTAAACCTCGGCCTCAACCAACATGCCCCTCCAACTAGCACGATTTTTTGCTAGCTTTTTCCATTGCCGCAAACCCAGTAGCCTGAGGTCCCCTTTCACCTGTGTGCGTCATCTTAAGTGCTGAAGTCCTCTGTTTCTTCGTCCGTCGGGGTAAGATTCAAAGACTCTCTGGGCCGAAGCCGTGGTGTCCATTCGCTCTACATGGCCAAGGCATCCGTAGACGCCTTACTAGACTCATGTCGTTGTAAAGCCCGTAAAGCTCGTGGTTGAATCTTTTCCTCCATCCCCCGTCGGCGTTTATAGGACCAGAAATAATACGCAAAATCTTTCTATCCAACCGATCAAGGACCTCCTCATTCGCTTTTAATAGTGTCCATCCTTCTGCGCCGTACAGCAGGCCCGGGATGAAAAGGGTCTAGTATAGAGTCAACTTTGTCGTTTGGGCATGGTCTAGCAAACACCGTTGGAGCACTCAGACACTAATACTGGTCCATTGTACTCCGTCTACAACTTACATTAATGTATCTTCCCCGTTTTCCGGAGAAAAATGAGAAGGAGCTTCAGTGATGAAGAACTAAGAAGTTCGGCACACACCACGTCGGCCCCAAGGCCACGCCACCTTGCGCGAGCAAAGACGGGACAGTCGCAGAGAAAATACACTGTCGTGTCATCCTCCTCGCAACATTCAGCACAAGTAGGCGTCTCACTAATCCCAAGCAATCAGAGATGCTTAGCAAAAGTGTATTGGCCCATAATGATTCCCACAAGTCTTCTTGTCTTCTGCAAGATTTCTTGCAGTATGACGCGCTTTATCATCCTGCATCCTTGATAATCACTCCATCTATGGTTCATTGTATTATACAGCCAATCGTTATTGCAAGAATTTACCGTGGACGCAGGTAGATCTAGAGCGGGTTCATGTACTAAGAAACTCTCCTCTGAACCCATTCTGGCGACTTCATCCGAGATCTCATTTCCTAAGATCCCAGAGTAACATGGAACCCATACTAGCCTTAGTTAATTTAGCTTACCGACTCTGTTCAAGAAAGTCCTGAGTTCATGCACTAATTTGGAGATAGTTGACGGGTTTGGACACAGCTTTGAGTGTAGCTTGACTGTCACTGCAGATACATATGTATGCTTTTCCCTCCCCTGTGCACGACAACATAGTGCATTGCCATTAGGATTGCGTATATCTCTGATTGAAAGACAGGCGCATATTTTCCTAACGAGAAGTGTAGTCGGATGTCTTCGCGCTTAAAGAAGACCCCCTCCTCGGCCCAAAGCTATCCGTGAAAATACGAAAACTGTCATGGCATGGCTTTCAGAGCACACCCTCTGATAAAAATATCAAGAGGTGGAAGGCTTATCATAGCATCTAGAACACAGCTGAGACAAACCGTTCTTTGGAGTTTGATGAAAGAGGTCACGACATGTTTGCGTGCTAGCTTGTTTTATCACACAACCGATCCATATGAGATTATAGGTCTTATCATTACCATGTAGATCCAGAGGGCTTTTGCTGGCGATAAGTCACATGTTTTTCTAAAAGCTCCTTTGCATTGCCCAAAGGCTGGCAGCATTTTGGTGGTTACTGACTCAATATGGTAAGGTACTTAGTTTCCTTGGGTACCAGGATGGGAGTGCCTTTTAGTATTAGCTGAGCCATGATCCATTTCTTAACGACGAAGATCACCCTGACCTCGACGAAGTCAAGATGGCCATATCACTCAAGTTAAATAAAACTGCTAGCGTGAACAGTCCACTGAACTCTTCAAAGCATCTGGACCTGACTGGCTAGGAGCGTGCACCAGCTCATCTGTAAGATATGGTCAGAGGAAAGCATGCCCGAGGAATGGAGTCTCAGCATCGTTTGCCCGATCCACAAGAAAAGAAACCTCTCTGACTGCGTCAGCTACAGAGGAATAAGTCTCCTTAGCATCGCCTACAAAATCTTTTCTGCCGTTTTGTGTAAACGCCTGAAGCCTATTGTAAGTAAGCTCATAGGTCCTCATCAGTGCGGATTCAGGCCAGGGAAGTCCACTAATCTTCACACCACGGCAGATCCTGAAAAAAAAAAACAATGAATTTCAAGTCGACACTAACTACCTATTTGTCAACTTCAAAGCCGCATACGACAGCGTAATCAGAGATGAGCTATACAACGCTATGTCTACCTTTGACGTCCCTGCTAAACTCGTCAGACTATGCATGATGACTTTGGATAATGCTCGCTGCTCCTTCCGAATTGGTGAAGACCTGACCGATCGTTTTGATGTCAAAAAATGACAGGGCGATGCGCTGTTGTGTGCAAATTCCTTGGCTAACACAAGAGGCACGATTTATTTCAAATCCTCACAACTCCTCGCATACCCTGATGACATTGACATAATTGGAAGAACACAGCGAGATGTCAAGGAGGCGTTCATGAGTGTTGAGGCGGAGGCAGCGAAAATTGGTTTGGCAGTAAACCAAGGCAAAACCAAGTATATGCTGTCATCAAAAAAGGACACTCAGCAACGATGGCCGGAACGTTTGTATTGACAGTTACAAGATTGAGGTATTTAAGCACTTCGCCTACCTTGGCTCCACAGTGACCTGGAACAACGGCATCAGTTCCAAAATCAAACGCAGAATCACTCTTGCCAATCGCTGTTTATTTGGGCTAAAGAGGCAATTGAGTAATAGACCCCTCTCCCCAACGACCAAGTTGACTCTATACAAGACCCTTATTGTGATTTTCGATCCTATAAACGCAGACGGGAGATGGAGGAAAATATTCAACCACGAGCTTAACGGGCTGTACAGCGACATGAGTCTAGTCAGGCGTCTACGGATTCAACGCCTAAGGTGGCTAGGTCATTAGAGCGAATGGATACCACAGCTCCAGCCCGACGAGTCTTTGAATCTAACACCGAGACGAAGAAACAGAAGACGGCCGCACTCAAGATGGCGCACACGGGTGGAAGGGGACTTCAGCCAACTGGGTGTGTGGCAGTGGAAAAGACTAGCAAAAGATTGTGGTAGCTGAAGGCGCATATTGGTTGAGGCCCAGGTTCACACCGACTGTAGCGCCCGATAAGAAAAAGAAGAAGAGTCTGTATTTTTTCTCCTCCTCGTTAAGAGAATCACATTGGTCTTAAGAGGATTAACTGACAGCCCATTTCTCGTGCACCACTCATCGATTATATTTAGCGATGCCTGTTCATTCAGACAGAGAGTCGCTAAACAGAGTCGACAAGAAAATGGTGACGTCATCCGCATAGGCCTTGGCTTAGATTCCAGAGACATTGAGAGCGATCACCGTGCACCATACTAGCGGAGACAAGACTCCATATTAACGGCAGCCCCTGTTTAAGCCAGATTTGGCCTAAAACTCCTGGCAAGTGGGTAGTCCTCTTTTCCTATTTTGGGAATAAAGACTACTTTCATCGTGCGCCAAGGAATAGGTATGTAGGCAAGTGTCAGACAAGCAGTGAAAATTTTTTTCAAAGTAGAAAGCAGCTGCCTTATAACTTTTTGCAGTATAACAAGATATATCCCGTCGGTGCCTGGCGATCGATGTATGCCACTGTAAATTCAATGGCTTCAGTCGTAAAAACGCGCGACGCAATATACCAGCTATACCGGGTTGTTTCTATCGTTTCAGTCGCAGTTTCCCTTTTGAAGGAGTGTGTAACGAGCCGATGGCAATCTGATTTTCCGGGAAATGAGTCTGAGGCAGTAAGCTAAGAGTTTCCGCTTTAGACTCAGCAAAGGTACCATCAAATTTTCTGAGTGCATTCAGCTTTGTCGATTTTCCCCGTTTGAGGACTTTAACCAACTTCCTAGTCGCACTCAGAGATTTGATCTGTTCGCAGAAGGTCTTATAAGACATACCTGATAGACGTGCAATTTGAAGCAAATGGTATAGGACCCGAAGTTGAACGGAGGCTTTGTTATTAATGATAAATGGGCATTAAGGCAATGACAACTACACAGGTCAACCTTGATTGAGATGCGTGAGAGAAAGAGTTTCTTTACTTTCTAGTGGGCGGAATTAGCGGATGCAGTCGTTGGCCAGATGGAGATTAAACTTGCTGCATCATTTGAGCGTAGGGAAAGTGATGTTATTATTCATAACAACGCAAATCTAAGGTAACTAAGGCCTTAAATACGTCGTTGATGGCACATGTGAAAGTTATAATAAAATTCTGTCAATTATGGTGATGTGCCATCAAACTGGAATATGACATTATTGTGGCATATACGCGTACATTATGTACATAACTATAGCCTGAATTGGCGAAAGGTCGTTTGTGACCGTAGATCCGTTTGCGTGAGATTTTTCCAAAGCACCTGACATGATCGAAGAATACCACATGTGTGATGCGCATATTTCTGTAACCCTAACATTAGCCTAATTTGGATAAGAATTTGCTCCGTCATGAGACTCGGTGGCCAAACTAAGAAAAGCATCTACTTGAAGTTAACCATCATCTACTACTACCAGGAGAATGTGGCTCCAGGGAAAAATGACGGACCGGGAAGCTATGTCAAGGTATGCTAAGACATAAAAGCTTAAAAAACTAAAAAACCCATACTTGAGGAGAAGGGCACCCCCCTGCTCTGCGATTTTAAGCAGGAGAAGCTCAGTGGGCCGAGGAGGCGATTGCTGACAAAGTGGCACATAGCAAGGGCACGCAGCTGGATAAGATGGTGGATAAGTCCCTAAGAGAGCGACGGGCTGGGTCATCTGGAATCCTAACCGATGAGGCGGGTTCCAGTAGCACCTAGGCTCGGGGCACAGGTGGAAGGATGAAGTATAAAAATGCAACAAGGATTGCAGCCGCTAAGGTAGATATAGATGGGGCAACTCTTAGTGCGGTCGATACAACGGGTAAAGGCGAATCGAAAACCGTGCTCGTTACTAAGAGAAGGGAGGGCTTCGCGGCGAACCTGATGAGATCACAGGAGGAAGCCAACAATCCAGCAATCAGAGTGAGGGTAAACACTGGGGTTCAGTTCAGCGGGGCTATCCGAAATGCTTGACAGTTAGTTGGAATGGATTCCGATAAGCCGAACGGCCAGTATACCTTCGAACAGGGGAAGTTGATCGAGAAAGCAGCGGGAAAACGGAAAACTGCGCCAACGTTTGGTCTCAGGAGCTGGAGGCGTGGTAAAAGCAGGCTGAAATGCAAAGACCAGTTCTTAGCTTGCTGTTTTTAGGGCTCCGTATCCAACGGGTAAAACGGGACCCTATTAAAAAGACTCCGCTGTCCGTCCGTCCATCTGTCACCAGGCTGTATCTCATGAACCGTGATAATTAGACAGTTGAAATTTTCACAGATGATGTATTTCTATTGCCGCTATGACAACAAATACTATAAACAAAAAAAAAAAAATGTTTAAGAGGGGCTTCCATACAACAGGCATGACCTGAGGTTAGTCGAAAATATCCCCCAACCAGTAGCAAAATTCCTAGCTTTGATCCCTATTGTGTCCTTGATATATCAATCCTAGCTGCAAACCTTTTTTTGATGTTTATTGATATATATTCACCTTTTACCCTCTTCGCTGTCAAGTAAGATAATTGATTTGAATTCAACGCACACTTTGATGATCAACTATCTCTTCATGGAGATTTCTGATCATCAAAGTAAAATGCCCTTAACCTGCCTGAAATCATTTCACACGGATTAGCCGTTTTAATGCGATGAGGTAACATACAACGTCTCTTTCATTTTTATATATACATATGGTACGGAACCCTTCGTGCGCGAGTCCGAGTCGCACTTGGCCGGTTTTTTATAATATTTTAGTCTAAGATGGCTTCATTTTCTATAAGGTCTAAATTAGAAACTTTCAGCAATCGAAATTGCACACTTTATAAATTGAGCACTTTGTGAGCAATAGATTGTTTCATGTGCGCACATGAGTGTTCGTTTCCTTACCCCGGGTTACATGGAGTGACAGCAAATAGGCGGCTTGATGCTAACAACACGCGGTGTTTCCAAGCGGCTCCCCATCTAAGTACTGACCACACCCGATGCTGGTTGATTGCGGTGATGGGGCGAGAACCGATACATTGCCCATTATTCGTCTAAGAATCCTACCGCAGCTAACAAAAAGAGTTAATGACCTTGAATCACCTGGACAGATCTTCACAAATTGTAGTTAAGAACCTTTCGAAAAAGAAAAGCATCATAATCGGTCCATTCGTTCAGGAGCTACGATGCCACAGACAGACACACAGACACCTCAAACTTATGACACCCCTCTTTTCGCGTCGGGGGTTAAAAATGAAAAAATATGAAAATAAATGGGTGTTTTCAATTTTCACACTGGGAAGTTAGTCGTGTGGGCCTTGCGGGTCGCACGCAGACCACATTTTTTTTTTACGTGTTAAGGGGGCTAGTAAGTCCGATTCCCATCTCCTCGTGGTGCCATCTGGAGATGGCAAGGCTACGGCCTTGTAAGCCGTAACCGTAAAAAAACTACAAACCCACGAGCCGGACCGTATTAACGTTGACGACCCTTGCAAAAAACGAAAAAAAAACAAGGATCTTCGGCTCTGCACGTGGACTGTTATGTCCTTAAGCTAGACCGCTATAAAGCGGACTTAACTGCCATTCAGAAAACATGCCGGCTATAAAGCGGATAAGAAATGGCGACATCTACCTAGGCGACTGCAATACAGAGAGAGGACAGCGATTGTTCGGATGCGGATTTTTTGTTCGGGGTGGACTAAGGCAAAAAGTTCTAAGCTTTTGGTATGTGAGCGAACGCATCATGACGATCCGTATCAAGGCCAAATTTTCTAACATTAGCCTGATCTGCGTCCACGCCCCCACAAAGGACAAGGATGACTCCACCTAAGATGAATTCTACGATCTCCTAGACAGAACGTAAGACCAATGTCCCAAGTATGACATCAAAATTGTACTAGGAGATTTCAATGCTAAGCTGGATAAAGAAAGCATATTTGAGCGAGTCATTGGCAAACACAGCTTACACGACAGCACATCCGATAACGGACACAGGCTGATTGATCTTACTACGGGGCGAAATCTCCTTCTAGCCAGTACGCGCTGCCCACCTCGATATACGCAAAGGCACCTGGCGGTCACCAGATCAGTCAATCACTAACCAGCTTTACCACATCGCGATCGACGTCAGACACTCCTCCACTATTCTTGATGTTCGAACTTGCATCGACTCGGACCATAACCTTGTAGTAGCCCAGATGCGCTTACGGATATTACGAACGCAGCGGAGTAGAGTAAGAATACAAAGTTATGATGTCGGAAAGCTATTATCGCCAGAAACCGCTTGTGCTTTTACCAATCGCGTTTCCCTTAAGCTCTCCATATACCTCAGCCCTCAGTAGAACAGCAGTGGAACCTTTGCAAACAAGCCCTGAAAAGCACTGCATCTGGGGTTTTGGGCTTCAACGCCCCACCACGAAGAAACACCTGGTTCGATGATGAGAGCAGGAGGACTCACACAGCGAAGCAGGAGGTATATAAGGCCTTATATATATATATGTTGGCGTTACAGTCCATGAAGAACCTGAGCCGAGCTTCTCTCAATCACCCATGTTGTGTGTGATTTCATTTTCACATAGGTGAAAGGGACCTACAGTTTTATTGCCGGTTCCGAACGGCGAATTTCGAGAAGCTTTTCATGACAATTTTACTACAGGGGGTTTTGTCAGAACCCCGCTGAGGAGAAACACCGTGAAAAACACGTTCGATGACATGGCTGTGTCGGGATTCGATCCCGAGTCATCGGCGTCAGAGGCCAACACACTACCCACTGCGCCACGGTGCTCTCATATAAGGCCTTGCTTCATAGAAAAACAACAGCACCTCGCGAGCTCTACGAGTTGAAAAGAAGGGAGGAGCATAAGCTTCTCAGGAGAAAGAAGAATGAGTACGAGAAGCACGCGATTGAGGATTTGGTACGGTGTTATTGCAGGCGCGACGTTCGAAAATTTGATCAACAGATAAAGCGAACATGCCAGGCTTATAATGCCATATCGGAAGCCTGCAGGGATTAGAACGCACACCTAGCAGTAGCACACCTAGAATATTAGACGGAATGATCAATTTTTTACTGAAGAAGATCGAAGAGAATTACGTCCCCCTTACCTTGGAGAAGTTAAGATCGCCATATCGAAACTCAAGTCAAGTGAAGCTGCTGGCGCAAAACGGATTGTTTGCTGAGCTTTTCAAAGCACCTAGAGATTACCTGGTTAAGAGCGTGCACCAGCTCATTTGTAAGATGTGGTCAGAGGAAAGCATGCCCGGGAAATCTAGTCTCAGTATCGTATGCTCGATCGACGAGAAAGGAGACCCCTCTAGTTAAACATGTAAATATATTGCCTTAGTGGAATAAATAAACTCTGAAAAAAAAAAAGGTATCGTACTCGATAGTGTAAATTATAAAAATGGTAACGTAGGACACAAAACTCAAAGGACGATTATAGCCGCCATTTGCTTTTTTTTTTTTTTGTTTCTCAAAATATCACAGCTTTAGCCGTAATAAGCGGGAACGTGTTAACAATTTCATGGTAATCTTGTCGACGACCGAGTTGTGTAGATGGTCGCGCTTACATATCTGCAAAATTCCGGGTCGGTCACATCAATCACTTTTCTCGAAAGGTTTCACCTCGAATGGATTTGAACGGTTGTACGTTTCAACAAGCAATAATTCGATGCTAATTAGATGCATGGGAGACAACACAAGATTGAAAGCTCATCAATTACTATCGACACATAACCGATTTCTCTCATTGACTGCATATAAATTATTATTCTGTATGCATATCGTCTTCTGAAAAAAAAATGTACAACAACTGCAATAGTGCTGGCGAAATGAACTTCTATGTGAAAGTATCTCGATGATGCAAGGGCACAGGTTTGATCAATTCGTAATTATGGAACTCTATTAAAAGACAACGGTTAGTAGGAGCCACTTGGACAATCCCCCTTTTGGAGCTGCTCGAACATATTTCGATGGCCAGGTCCAAAAGGAGATCTCCAAGATCGGGTCGAGACCCTGGAAAAGAGACGGCGGCGGATGAGCCATACATAGTAGAGCCAACGGTGGCGCTCACAACCTTAGTGAGTTTATCGAAGCGGATAGAGCCAGACCCTCCATCCGGACGCTACAAAACCGGGTGAACCAGGGCCTCAACCATCATGCCCCTCCAACTAGCATGATCTTTTGCAAACCTTTTCCATTGCCGCACAACCAGTAAACTGAGGTCCCCTTCCACCTGTGAGCGCCATCTTAAGTACGGCTGTCCTCCGCTTTTGCGTCCCTCGGGGTAAAATTCAAAGATACTCCGGGCCGGAGCTGTGGTGTCCATTCGCTATACGTTGCATCTGTAACGCCTGACTAGACTCATGTCGCTGTACAGCCCTTAAAGTTTGTGGTCGAATCTTTTCCTCCATCCACCGTCTGCTTTTATAGGCCCGAAACGAACCGACCGAGGGCCTCCTCATCCGCTTTTGATAGTGTCCATGCTTCTGCGCCGTACAGCAGGACCGGGATGATAAGGGTCTTATATGTATAGAGTCAACTTTGACATTCGGGAGAGGGCTTTATTACTCAAATGCCTCCTGAGCCCAAAGAAACAACCATTAGCAAGAGTGATTCGGCGTTTGATTTCGGAACTGATGTCGTTGTTCCAGGTCATTACGGAGCCAAGGTCGAGGAATTCCTTAACTGCCTCAAACTTATATATGCCAATACAAACGTTCTGCCCAAGACGTCGGTGGTGAGCGTCTTTTTTTGATGACAGCATATATCTAGTTTTGCCCTCCTTTACCGCCAGACCAATTTTCGCCGCCTCCATCTCAATACTCGCAAACGCCTCATTGACATCTCGCTGTGATCTACCTATCATGTCAATATCGTCGGCGTATGCAAGGAGTCGCGAGGATTTGAAAAAGATTGTGCCTTTTGTATTGGCCAGTGATTTTTGCACAACCATTTCCAATATGATGTTGAAGAAATCATACGACCGCGCATCGCCCTGCCTAAATCCTTTTTTGACATCAAAAATATCGGTAAGGTGTTCACTGGTTCGGATGGAGCAGCGAGCATTCTCCAAAGTCACCCTGCATAGCCTGACGAGTTTAGCAGGTATGTCAAAGGTAGACAGCGTTGTATAGCTCATCTCTAATTACACTGTTGTATGCGACTTTGAAGTCGACAAATAGGTGGTGAGTGTCGATTTGAAATTCATTGGTTTTTTCCAGGATCTGCCGCAGTGTCAAAATTTGGTCGATGGAGGACTTCCCTGGCCTGAATCCGTACTGATAAGGACCTATCAGCTTATTTACAAAAGGCTTCAGGCGTTCACACAAAACGGCAGAGAAGATTTTGTGGGCGATGTTAAGGAGACTTGTTTCTCCGTAGTTGGCGCAATCAGAGGGGTCTCCTTTCTTGTGGATCGGGCATACGATGCTGAGACTCCATTGCTCGGGCATGCTTTCCTCTGACCATATCTTACAGATGAGCTGGTGCATGCTCCTAACCAGGCCTTGAAGAGCTAGCAGAGAGTCCGTCTGCGCCAGCAGCTTTATTCGACTTGAGTTTCGATAAGGCAATCTTAACTTCGTCGAGGTCAGGGGGACAGAATTCTCCGCGGTCTTCGTCGATTAGAAATGGATCATTCTGCCTGACAGCGGTATATTGACTAACGTTATACAGTCTGCAGAAGTGGTTTTTCCATATTTTCAGCATCGACTGCGATTCTACTACTTGGTGTCCGTTCTTATCCCTGCAAAAAAAAAAGAACTTACTTATGAAATAAGAAACAACTTGTGAGAGAGGGAGAGTCCTTTTTCTTTCCAAAGATATAATTGCTTTATTTTTCTTTTTCCAAATAATATAATTGTTTTTTCCTTTTTCGCATTACATATACTCATATACATATAAAACCAGAGCTTTACTTTACTCAACAGACTGCGAATTCGTCCAACTCACATCGCTCTTTTATACCCGAATTGTAACGGTTAAATTTCATTTGTTTCTTTATTTTCTGCGTTTGATTCCGAGTATTGAACGACGCTGTGGGATGACGGACTCAGGTTGTGTGTACACATACATATACATAGCTAAGGAGAGTGTTGGTTGGTTGCGCCCAACCAGCCAGCATGCACGATTCGCGGGGTATTATTCTCCTTTTTCCACGCGCGTACGTACTAAACCACACCTCTGCACACTTCAACCACTCTCCCCGCGGGACTGCCGTTAGGTATTACTTCGCGGGGCTGGTTGACGACTTACGCTGTATCTCGAGTAGAAACCTCTTGGGTTCTTCTTTCTGCTTCGGCTTGCCGCAGCGTTATTTGTACTGATGCAATGTACGAGCATGTTTGGTTCCAATTTACCACCGAGTTCATCATATAGGGGACCAAGTTTTCAGGACTCGGTAGACAGGCCTTTGCCTGTCCTGCATAAAGCGACTACAACAGAAAACTGTGTGTTCTGCGTCCTCCTCGGAATTTGGACATTGTGGACAAAAGGGCGAGCTATCATATCCAAATCTATGCAGATACTTTCGATAGCCACCGTGTCCAGACAAAAACTGCGAAAGGTGATAATTGCAGTCTCCTGCCGGTCTTGATGTCCATGTTTCGATGACGGGAATGAGCCTGTGCGTCCATCTTCCTTTTGTGGAAGTGTCCCATCTGACTTGCCACATTGCCATGGATTCTGCCCGTTCTTCTGCAGAAGAAGCCTGTTATAAGCCTGTTCTGTTGCCGGTCTAGTGTTCGTCTGCGATATACCCTTTTGAGCTCGTCTGCCAGTATATCGATGGGTAGCATTCCTGCTATCACGAACGCTGTGTCATCTGATATGGTTCTGAACCCGCAGATTACTCTTATTGCGCACAGTCGATAGACTGAATCCAATTTCCGCTTTAGTCCTTTTACTGCAAGGGCTTCCGCCCAAATTGGAGCAGCGTAGAGTAGGACTGAGCCGACTACCGCCTATATTCGGAAGCATTCGCGAATGAGCTCGTTGTGCGTGTGATGATTTCTCGCTGGCATACAGTATGTGTTCCCTGAAAGAAATCTTGTTGTCTAGGATGACTCCTAGATACTTGACTGCTTTCTTGGACCTTATCGCCCGATCTCCGACTAGGGAGCTCGCATATTCCACCTTTTTACGGCTGGTTATAAGCACAGCCTCCGGTTTTTGGGCTGCTAGTTCAAGACCGGCAATTGAGAGCCAATCTTTCACTTTAGCGATAGCTGCGTTCGCAGTAGCCTCTACTTCTTCTATATGCCTAGCCACTGTGACGATGGCAATATCGTCGGCGAAGCCGTTGATTCGTACATGATGTTTCACAGGAGAGGTCCAAGGACTGATCCTTGAGGGACACCCGCCGTTACTTGGTAGAATTTTACGCCTTCATCGGTATTGTACCTTAGCCTCCTGTTGTTAAAGTAGTCGATGACAATCCTTAATAATTAGGAGGGGGTACCCATGTCAATTAAAGACTTTTGTATATGCGTCCAGCTAACCGAGTAAAAAGCGTTTTTTTATGTCAAGCGTAATTACTGCACAATACTTCTTCTCCCCCGGTTTCCATCATTTCCCTTTGATGGCGTCCGCGGCCAAGTTTACCACTGTTTCTATGGCGTCGACCGTTGATCGTCCTTTTCTGAAGCCGATTGGTTGGTTGACAATGCACCGTTAGCTCCCGCCACCGCCAGTAACCTATCGTAGATCACTCGTTCTAGTATCTTGCCTAATATGTCCAACAGACAAATTGGCCGATACGAGGACGGTTCACCAGGTGGTTTCTTTCCTTTTGGCAGTAGTACCAAGTGCTGCAGCTTCCACTGTGTGGGAAAGATCCCCTCTTGCAAGCATTTCCCCAAGGTGTGTTGGATAGCATCTGGTCTAGCCGTAATGGCCGCTTTGACTGCCTTATTTGGGATTCTATCCGGTCCGGGTGTTTTGTTGTTTTTGAGCTTCAAGACTGCGTTATGTAGCTCCTCTGGAGTAATACCAGTAATTTCTTCAAAGCTAATCCCCGCCATGCTGCTCCCGTTCCACAATATGGGTGAGCATTTCGGGATTTGATATTGGCGGACTTCATTGTTTTTTATCTTTTTTTTGACTACTCTGTATGCTTTACCCCAGGGGTCTAGTGAGTTTATCGAAGCGGATAGAGCCAGACCCTCCATCCGGACGCTACAAAACCGGGTGAACCAGGGCCTCAACCATCATGCCCCTCCAACTAGCATGATCTTTTGCAAACCTTTTCCATTGCCGCACAACCAGTAAACTGAGGTCCCCTTCCACCTGTGAGCGCCATCTTAAGTACGGCTGTCCTCCGCTTTTGCGTCCCTCGGGGTAAAATTCAAAGATACTCCGGGCCGGAGCTGTGGTGTCCATTCGCTATACGTTGCATCTGTAACGCCTGACTAGACTCATGTCGCTGTACAGCCCTTAAAGTTCGTGGTCGAATCTTTTCCTCCATCCACCGTCTGCTTTTATAGGCCCGAAACGAACCGACCGAGGGCCTCCTCATCCGCTTTTGATAGTGTCCATGCTTCTGCGCCGTACAGCAGGACCGGGATGATAAGGGTCTTATATGTATAGAGTCAACTTTGACATTCGGGAGAGGGCTTTATTACTCAAATGCCTCCTGAGCCCAAAGAAACAACCATTAGCAAGAGTGATTCGGCGTTTGATTTCGGAACTGATGTCGTTGTTCCAGGTCATTACGGAGCCAAGGTCGAGGAATTCCTTAACTGCCTCAAACTTATATATGCCAATACAAACGTTCTGCCCAAGACGTCGGTGGTGAGCGTCTTTTTTTGATGACAGCATATATCTAGTTTTGCCCTCCTTTACCGCCAGACCAATTTTCGCCGCCTCCATCTCAATACTCGCAAACGCCTCATTGACATCTCGCTGTGATCTACCTATCATGTCAATATCGTCGGCGTATGCAAGGAGTCGCGAGGATTTGAAAAAGATTGTGCCTTTTGTATTGGCCAGTGATTTTTGCACAACCATTTCCAATATGATGTTGAAGAAATCATACGACCGCGCATCGCCCTGCCTAAATCCTTTTTTGACATCAAAAATATCGGTAAGGTGTTCACTGGTTCGGATGGAGCAGCGAGCATTCTCCAAAGTCACCCTGCATAGCCTGACGAGTTTAGCAGGTATGTCAAAGGTAGACAGCGTTGTATAGCTCATCTCTAATTACACTGTTGTATGCGACTTTGAAGTCGACAAATAGGTGGTGAGTGTCGATTTGAAATTCATTGGTTTTTTCCAGGATCTGCCGTAGTGTCAAAATTTGGTCGATGGAGGACTTCCCTGGCCTGAATCCGTACTGATAAGGACCTATCAGCTTATTTACAAAAGGCTTCAGGCGTTCACACAAAACGGCAGAGAAGATTTTGTGGGCGATGTTAAGGAGACTTGTTTCTCCGTAGTTGGCGCAATCAGAGGGGTCTCCTTTCTTGTGGATCGGGCATACGATGCTGAGACTCCATTGCTCGGGCATGCTTTCCTCTGACCATATCTTACAGATGAGCTGGTGCATGCTCCTAACCAGGCCTTGAAGAGCTAGCAGAGAGTCCGTCTGCGCCAGCAGCTTTATTCGACTTGAGTTTCGATAAGGCAATCTTAACTTCGTCGAGGTCAGGGGGACAGAATTCTCCGCGGTCTTCGTCGATTAGAAATGGATCATTCTGCCTGACAGCGGTATATTGACTAACGTTATACAGTCTGCAGAAGTGGTTTTTCCATATTTTCAGCATCGACTGCGATTCTACTACTTGGTGTCCGTTCTTATCCCTGCAAAAAAAAAAGAACTTACTTATGAAATAAGAAACAACTTGTGAGAGAGGGAGAGTCCTTTTTCTTTCCAAAGATATAATTGCTTTATTTTTCTTTTTCCAAATAATATAATTGTTTTTTCCTTTTTCGCATTACATATACTCATATACATATAAAACCAGAGCTTTACTTTACTCAACAGACTGCGAATTCGTCCAACTCACATCGCTCTTTTATACCCGAATTGTAACGGTTAAATTTCATTTGTTTCTTTATTTTCTGCGTTTGATTCCGAGTATTGAACGACGCTGTGGGATGACGGACTCAGGTTGTGTGTACACATACATATACATAGCTAAGGAGAGTGTTGGTTGGTTGCGCCCAACCAGCCAGCATGCACGATTCGCGGGGTATTATTCTCCTTTTTCCACGCGCGTACGTACTAAACCACACCTCTGCACACTTCAACCACTCTCCCCGCGGGACTGCCGTTAGGTATTACTTCGCGGGGCTGGTTGACGACTTACGCTGTATCTCGAGTAGAAACCTCTTGGGTTCTTCTTTCTGCTTCGGCTTGCCGCAGCGTTATTTGTACTGATGCAATGTACGAGCATGTTTGGTTCCAATTTACCACCGAGTTCATCATATAGGGGACCAAGTTTTCAGGACTCGGTAGACAGGCCTTTGCCTGTCCTGCATAAAGCGACTACAACAGAAAACTGTGTGTTCTGCGTCCTCCTCGGAATTTGGACATTGTGGACAAAAGGGCGAGCTATCATATCCAAATCTATGCAGATACTTTCGATAGCCACCGTGTCCAGACAAAAACTGCGAAAGGTGATAATTGCAGTCTCCTGCCGGTCTTGATGTCCATGTTTCGATGACGGGAATGAGCCTGTGCGTCCATCTTCCTTTTGTGGAAGTGTCCCATCTGACTTGCCACATTGCCATGGATTCTGCCCGTTCTTCTGCAGTCGATAGACTGAATCCAATTTCCGCTTTAGTCCTTTTACTGCAAGGGCTTCCGCCCAAATTGGAGCAGCGTAGAGTAGGACTGAGCCGACTACCGCCTATATTCGGAAGCATTCGCGAATGAGCTCGTTGTGCGTGTGATGATTTCTCGCTGGCATACAGTATGTGTTCCCTGAAAGAAATCTTGTTGTCTAGGATGACTCCTAGATACTTGACTGCTTTCTTGGACCTTATCGCCCGATCTCCGACTAGGGAGCTCGCATATTCCACCTTTTTACGGCTGGTTATAAGCACAGCCTCCGGTTTTTGGGCTGCTAGTTCAAGACCGGCAATTGAGAGCCAATCTTTCACTTTAGCGATAGCTGCGTTCGCAGTAGCCTCTACTTCTTCTATATGCCTAGCCACTGTGACGATGGCAATATCGTCGGCGAAGCCGTTGATTCGTACATGATGTTTCACAGGAGAGGTCCAAGGACTGATCCTTGAGGGACACCCGCCGTTACTTGGTAGAATTTTACGCCTTCATCGGTATTGTACCTTAGCCTCCTGTTGTTAAAGTAGTCGATGACAATCCTTAATAATTAGGAGGGGGTACCCATGTCAATTAAAGACTTTTGTATATGCGTCCAGCTAACCGAGTAAAAAGCGTTTTTTTATGTCAAGCGTAATTACTGCACAATACTTCTTCTCCCCCGGTTTCCATCATTTCCCTTTGATGGCGTCCGCGGCCAAGTTTACCACTGTTTCTATGGCGTCGACCGTTGATCGTCCTTTTCTGAAGCCGATTGGTTGGTTGACAATGCACCGTTAGCTCCCGCCACCGCCAGTAACCTATCGTAGATCACTCGTTCTAGTATCTTGCCTAATATGTCCAACAGACAAATTGGCCGATACGAGGACGGTTCACCAGGTGGTTTCTTTCCTTTTGGCAGTAGTACCAAGTGCTGCAGCTTCCACTGTGTGGGAAAGATCCCCTCTTGCAAGCATTTCCCCAAGGTGTGTTGGATAGCATCTGGTCTAGCCGTAATGGCCGCTTTGACTGCCTTATTTGGGATTCTATCCGGTCCGGGTGTTTTGTTGTTTTTGAGCTTCAAGACTGCGTTATGTAGCTCCTCTGGAGTAATACCAGTAATTTCTTCAAAGCTAATCCCCGCCATGCTGCTCCCGTTCCACAATATGGGTGAGCATTTCGGGATTTGATATTGGCGGACTTCATTGTTTTTTATCTTTTTTTTGACTACTCTGTATGCTTTACCCCAGGGGTCTATGTCGGCCTCCTCGCAAAGTTTTTTAAATGATCTCGATTTACTTTCCTTGATTGCTTTTTCTAGCTGACGTCTTGCGAGCCTGAATTGAAGAAGCCGCTCTTGGTAGGCTGGCCTATTTCTGCACCGTTGGGATTTTCTCCGCTCTCTGAGACATATTGCCCTTAGCATCTCGTTCCACCAGTAACACGGGGACCCCCTTCTGCTGGGCTTCCTCCTGGGCATCGCTGCGTCACATGCTGCAGTTAGCGCCTGTGTCAGTTGCTTGGAGGTTACCTCGGCAGATGCGTCGGTATCTAGAGTCACCTCTCTCAGGACTTCTTCAAAGGCATCGGTGTCAAAGGAGGTTTCCTTCCACTTTGGTCCAGTTTGAATTGGACGCTGCCTGCGTTTTCTCTCGCCGATCTCCATTATTATAGCTTGGTGGTCACTATGCGTGTAGTCCTCGCTCACTCTCCATGTTGTTTTACTAACAAGGGAATTGCACACAAAGGTTATGTCAACTATTGACGATCTACCGGCCTTGCGGAATGTACTTGTAGTACCTGTATTCATCATGTTCACCCCTAGAACCGCAAACGTTTCCAAAAGGACCCTTTCCCGTGCATCCGTGTGTCTGCTGCCCCATTCTGTAGACCAAGCATTGAAGTCCCCCGCAAGAGGGTGTTTGTCTCTTGCATCAGTTGCAATATTACTTAATAGGCTTTCAAATTCTTCCAGAGATAATCTAGGAGGAGCGTAACAGCTATAGAAAAGAATTCCATTTATCCTGGCGGTCACAAAGTAGTCGGTGTGAAAGTGTGTGTGTCTGTTTGTCCGTCTTTCACGGCAAAACGGAGCTACGAATTGACGTGATTTTTTCAGTGGAGATAGTTGAAGGGATGGAAAGTGACGTAGCCTACTTTTTGTTTCTTTCTAGCCCCCGTTAAGTTTGTATGCAGCAAAAAAGGAAATCAGTAGGGGATGGAAATTTGTGTGAGACTCTCCGCAAAATTAGTATAGGTTATGTGATACAAACGAATAATAAAATAATTTAATTAAAACAACCATAAATCAATCAGCTTTTGAGAAAACAATCAACATTCGAAACATAAATAAGTGTTACTCTTGAATAACGATAGATGGCGCTGATATGTTTCAGAAACGCGCTAACGTTGTGCGCTCTCTATCTGTACTTAAGTGCGGGCATCGGGCCGCGCTTCACACTATAGTGCATACGGTCCTACACTCTGTTATTTGACTACTAAGCGTCCCAGTCATGCTTATACGAAATTTAGATGCCCCGAGATTATGTAATGGGACGAGACTTCGTGTCACACAACTTGGCCGCAATATCATTAGCGCCACTATCTTAACCGGTGTAGGAAAGGGTGAAAATGTAATGATCCCACAAATCCCAATAATTCCCACAGATCTCCCATTCCAGTTAAAAATGCTACAATTTCCTCTAAAGCTTAGTTTCGCTATGACCATTATCAAAGCGCAAGGTCAAACATTAAAGGTGGCTGGGGTGAAGTTAGAAAAGCCGTACTTTTCCCATGGACAATTGTATGTAGCATGTTCGCGTGTGTCCAATGCCCAGAATCTTTACATTCTATCCCCAAATGGAAAGACATATAATATAGTCTACAGTAGCGTATTAAAATAACATTCTGTTCCCAGTTCTCTTCTGTGTTCTAAATCAGGAAAGGGGAACCGCGTTACCCCGAATTTAACGCGAGCGAAGCCGCGGGCAAACGCTAGTAAATAAATACAATATGCAATATGTAGAAAAATAAAGGATGGCCGTTACACTTATGTTAACAATATGCAAAATAAATGAAACGAAATAAATAAATAAATAAAATAAAAAAAACAAAAGAAAAAAATTAACTTGACGGTTACAGTCGTCATTAGTGCCCATCAACCGTACAAATGACGGCTAAAGCAGTCATCTTATTATTCGAGTCGAGCTATAATTCAATTTCAGGCATTTCTGCATACTTGAAAAACCTCAAATGGTATTTCCACCATGATTGCTAAAAGTGTATATCTGAGCAACTCCACGCATTTAAGAGTGAGCGCGTAACTAAAAAAACAAAAGTTATTTATTCAATCGTATTACACCCTCTTTATCAAATGCCATATTCTGTACACCGTGCATCGATTCAATTATCTAGAAGTGTTTCCAATTGAAAGTAAACAGAGAAAGAATTAAAAAAAAAATACAAAAACAGAGGACGACGTGATCAGCTATTTATCACCGCCGATCATTAATCAAAGAATTCTGTGCTCCCAGCCGAAGGGAACAATGCATAAAAACGTCATCATTCAAGCCCGCCTCGATGATGTCTATTAGATATGGAGTTTCGAGTAAATAGTAAAACAAATACCCCCAATCAGACCGATTGATCTGCCTGAACAAACGGAAGCTTTCTGAGGGTACCATGATTGATAACGCAGCATCGTAAGTCTTACATAAGCCACTTGAGCGCAGGTAAGCAAAGAAAGAAAGTTCCTGAGCTAGCTCACCCGGTTCAAGCTGTTTGCTTCCGTTAGCTGTGAGTCAAGTGAAATTGGCCCTCAAGGAAGTGTTGACGACTTGAACATCGATGACAGTCAAAGTCATCAATACACGGACGATCTCTATACGGGGACGATCCATGATGCCAAGATATCATGTGAATATAGCCAGCTACCACATGGCCTTCCACAGATTGTTTATGGACTGGCAAATGGCTAATAACAATCCACAACAACTGAGTTAATACCATGGAGCAGCATTGACTAAACGATGCAACTTTCTTTCTTCCGCAATTACACGAACGCGCACTTGACCGATCTGCTGCATTTGGTCAGTGGGCCGGAATAAGATGCCATTGAGCTCCCGGACGATGGATGACTGAATGGTTGACAAGAAATCGAATGTCTGGCCGTGGTGCTTGGGGAATGGATTCAATGAAACTGGGCTACATAAATGGGCACTTGCATTCGATTCGATAGATAACAATAATAATGGCAATGACGCGAATGAGACATCTTTATCCAATGGATTCGGGACAATTGGAAATTGTTTTTTATCAAAACCCCATTGGCCTACGTACATACGATCGGTGTCAGGAGCGAAGATCTATTTTATCAGAGCATGTTTGGACAACTTAGTAAGCAAACACTTCGACAGTCAAGTGGCCGAGGCAACTACGGGAAAGGCATGTGACCTATATTCAGATCTTGCTCTCCTGCAGTGAAGTGATGTGATTCTGTTTTTTTTTTTTTTTATTTCTGTTCTGTTTTTGGATGAGAAGATGGCAATTGCATTCGTTGCCGATGGTGTTTGAGTGTGTTTACTGGAAAGTGTTTCAGCAAGTGGAAGTGAGCTTTCGATGCGTAGATGTAACAGGAGGACGAGTAGTCGGGCTCATGTGGACGAGTTGGTTTGCTCTAGTGGGTACGACGAAACAAGAAGTGTGTGTGGATGATTGATCATTTTAGATGGAACAAGTTGTTTCTCACTTTCTACCTGGGAAATGGAACTAGAACGAATTTCTAGACCGTACAGGACGGTTGATGAATTTACAACTTGACATCTTTTTTTCTGGGGAATTTAGCAGCCAAGTAAGCAGCTAACAGGACGCCATATACCATGGCATATTATGAGTTCCGTGGATCAAAGCATTTTACCTACATGGCCTACTTTGGTCAATCGAAAAGGAAAAATTCATGGGAGGGACCACGAAAGATGTGAAAGAAGACAACCCTTTTTTTTTGTTTTTTGTCGGAAATTTCTGCTATTTATCGGAGCAGTCAGACGCAATCACTGGTTTATTGTCTCCAGACAGGCACGTGACGTTAACGTATTTTCCCCGTTTTCCTGAGAAAAATGAGGAAGAGCTTCAGTGATGTAGAGCTTAGAAATTCTGCACACATCACGTCGGGCCCCAGGAGTGCGCCCCCGTGCACGAGCAAAGGCGGGACAGTCGCAGAAAAAATGCCATGCCGTGTCATCCTCCTCGCGACATTCAGCACAAGGAGGCTGTTGCCAAGTACACAGAGATGCTTAGCAAAAGTGTAATGGCAAGTAATGACTCCCACATATCTTACGCAAGCAATTGCGTAGACTTGAAATAAATCGTACCTCTTGTGTTGGCCAGTGACTCTTGTACGATCTTTTCAAGCACGATGTTGAAAAAGTTGCATGACAGCGCGTCACCTTGCCTCAATCCTTTTTTAACATCAAAGGTCTCGGTTTGCTCATTACCGACCTTAATGGAGCAGCTAGAATTCTCCATTGTCATCCTGCCCAGTCGGACGAGTTTGGCAGGGATGTTAAAACTAGACATGGCTTTGTATAGCTCATCTCTATATACGCTGTCATATGCAGCCTTGAAATCGACGAAGAGGTGGTGAGAGTCGATTTGGTATTCCTGGGTCTTCTCCAAGATCTGCCGTAGCGTAAATATTTGGTCTATTGTGGATTTACCTGGCCTGAAACCACATTGATTGCCCTTAAAGAAAGGACGCCCCTGACGTCTTGGCCAGAACGTTTGTACTGGTAGATATAAGTTTGAGGTAGTTAAGGACTTCGTCTACCTGGCCTCCGCAGTGACCTGGAACAGCGATATCAGTTCCGAAACCAAACGCAGAATCACTCTTGCCAATTGCTGTTTCTTTTGGCTCAGGAGGCAATTGAGTAACAGAGCCCTCTCCCGAAAGACTAAATTGACTCTAAACAAGACCCTTTTCATTCCGGGCCTTCTTCACGATGCAGAAGCATGGAAACTATCAAAAGCGGATGAGGAAGTCCGTGGTCGTTCCAAGAGAAATATTTTGGGTGTGGTTTTCGGTCCTATATACGCAGACGCGGGATGGAGGAAGAGATTCAACCACGAGCTTTACAGGCTGACTATTTCATGAAAAGTTGAACTGCTCAATTATCTCCTTAAAAGGTACCTGCGGAATTAATTGCATCATAAATTGGCTAAACAGACACACATCTTCGTGAATAACATACTGTGCCAAGGCATGATTTTCCTAGCCAGGGATCACGAAAGCTCCAAATGAAGAGGCTTAATTTAGCGTTTCACAGTCCATGACGAACATTTTCGCGGTCAACATACGCACCTGCGATCCGTTGGAATTGTAAAGTTAATTTTACACAGGCAACCCCGGAGGAACACCTACATAGGCTGCAAATTATTTGCTGAAGAGGTTTAGAAGTGAAAGGTGGAGAAGGACTTCAACGTCTCAGCACAAGCTGGCCGACTTTTGAACTCTTTTATTTTAATTTTTTAAACATGAATTTCGATAGTCTATTGCCAAGTATAGATCTGATGGCAGCTTCCTACAACAGCAGAGGACAGGCACTAGAAGGCTTTCGTGATAAGCTAAGTGGCTCTTAACAATTTTGGGAATCGTATGTCTTTTATAGACATTCGTTTTGCATCGTTTATCTCTTTGAGAACTGATTTTAAATTTGCAGGTGGAGAATTTGCAAATAATGTTCTGCGTGAGGTTATTTTGAGATATTGGGGTACTTGACAGAGACGCTTTAGCGATACCGCTAGCATATTTCGTCACCGTGCAATCGTTCAGAAGCAGGAAGAGCATATCGCACTGGAGCACAACCTTTTCCTAGCTGAGTGTTTCACAGAATATTTTCTTATTGGTAACCCCCATATGACGGGGGCGGCTGTGGTGCAGTGGTAAACATCACTGACTGTCGAGTGGAATGTCTATAAATGCAACTCATATACGGAAAAATTGTGCAGCACAGCTGTTGTGAATGGGAAGTTATAAAAATACCGATGAAGGCATGACACTCACAGTATACGGTCACATCAAATTCATACTCTGTATGTGCATTTCTAATATACACCATAATGGCATGGACCATGTGCTGGGAACTACAACCAACGTGAAAATTCAGTCGAGTTCCTCTCGAATCCTATCTAGGACAACAACCCCTGGAGAGTAGTGAACGAATATCTGTTAATCAAACCATCTGCATCTGAGGGCCCAGTGGCGCACTTGTTAGTGTGTTGGACTCCGACGCACGACTAGCGAGTTCGGATCCCGATAACACCAACGCCATCTAATGTTTATTTCGCGACGTCCCTCCTCGGCGGGTTACTGGCAAAAAAGCTTCTCGACTCACCCCGTTCGGAATCGGCAATAAGCTGTAGATCCCTTTCACCTGTGTGAAAAATAAATCACATACAGCATGGGTGATTGGGAGAAGCTTAGCTCTGGTCCTTCATGGGCTGTAATGCCACCAAAGAAAGAAATTATCTGCACTCCGTCCAAGTTGTGTGACAAACAAGATCAGAGTATGACTCTCCAACCTGTGCGAACTATAAAAAGACAAAAAAACTAGCAAGTTGTAGCTGCATATGTACATATGTGCATATGGCATAGGTATACCAATACGGTGCACTATCGACCGGAGCATGCTTCGGCTTGTAGGCTATAGTCATGTGTCATTATATAGTGATTAACTCCCACCTCTAGGCTCCTCTAAATTACCTTAATTACTGTAGAGAGATTCTTCACCGGAATTTGTTACTTCAGACATCAGACTTCAGATATCTGAAACTTCCCCCAGTAGTGGCTGGTAGTCCATAGTGCAAATTTCCTTAAAAAAAATACTCTCGCAGGAGAAAATCCTGTTCCATGCAAATATTTGTTTCCCCAATCAGCACATTGAATAGCATTCACAATCCAATTAGTCCAACGAACCACTACTAAACCAATAAACGACCGCACTAGATACAATTTCATACTTAATACGATTTTTCTCCGTCGAAGACACGCCCAGGTGCACCGTATCCACCAATTTACTCCAACTACTCTATCATTTGAGGTTCGTAAAATAACAACAAAAACAAAATAGCAAAACACACATTGGCCATAACCAAGAGACCACATGTGCGCGCAACAATTCGCTTTCGCAAATCCGACATCCGTAGAATATCGACACGATTCTCAATGCTAACAATCGACACGTCTATTGAGAGACACCACTGTCCCGTTTCCAGTGGGCTTTTCCTCCACGCCACCAATCAAAATAACCATCATCATCTCCTCCTCTTCGACCCCGGTTCGTAAGCCACTGCCATTGGAGCAGAGATTTACAGCTGCTGCCTTATAGTTGGTCTTGAAACCTATGCTTTCGCAATAAATCTCCGCCAATTCCGTGGGGGTGCATGTTTATTGCTCGTACATGCTTCGTATTCTATCTGTCAGTTGGCTCAATTGGGTAAGAAGGTTAATGCATCACGTCGAAATCAAAATCAATATCAAAAGTGACGCCGAATTAGAAAATCGTATTTCGCTCAAAATTCATAGCCCATCACTGTCACCTGTCCGAGTGATAGACGCGCCAGTTTGTTTTGGGCGACTTGAACCGATCCCGAACGCATTCTCATGCAAAATCACTGCCACCGATAAGGCGAAACTCCACTTTTCCTTTTTCGGGGCGCTCGAATGAATACGAAATGCGCCG
Source organism: Eumerus sabulonum (assembly GCA_951905685.1). Taxonomy (NCBI): domain Eukaryota; kingdom Metazoa; phylum Arthropoda; class Insecta; order Diptera; family Syrphidae; genus Eumerus; species Eumerus sabulonum. Next base: position 44,291,396 of record OX645064.1, read on the forward strand.
GTACACTCCATCGCGCCCAACAGCGGGCCGGACTTTCTTCGGCAGCGAAAGGAGAACAGAAACGTAAAAAATGCTCGTAACAATAAAACGCTTGCCACGAGAATGTTTTCCTTAGATTTCCATTTCGATACGAGTACCATGATGTTCAGGTATAGGTATGTTGAAGGCCTGTGGCACAGAATCCTCTTGACGTGACATATATGTGTTCTTGGAATTATGCACTTCCTCGATGAAGAGGGACATTAAGCGCTTCTGAGGTACTTTAATGGGACGATTACAGACAGGCGGATGTCAGATAGAGCGATCGGCCAGCCACAGGGGGAACGTATGTAGAACTTTCCCTTTCCATTGACTTGACTTGGTGGTCGTCGGGTCAGAGGAAATGTGATCTCCAGTACAGTTGGGCATTATGGGCCTGCCTCTCTTTCTATCTCTCTCGACGCACTATGTATTCGTATCTGGTGTTTTTGGTTTCTTTTCGATTTTGCTTTTGGGATTGATCCCGCATTGTGCTTAACCAAGCTTCTTGTGGTGAAGGGCAAGCAGATGAAGATTTATACATTTTCGGATTTGGTAAAAGTAACCGAGTAGATATATAGATCATTTGTCAAGTTATCAGCGCGCTCACACTGGGGCCAGCGTAAGGAATGCGATGCCCAAAACTAATGGAATAAAGTTTTTGTGATGCGGCCGTCATCTGCCGCGCCTTCCTTCCGGGGTGGATTCGAAGGCTCTTCGGGTCGGAGCTGTGTTTTCAATGCGCTCTACATGGCCTAGACGCTGTATCCGTAGACATCGTACCAAGCCGATGTCGCTGTACAACCCGTAAAGTTCTTCATTAAATCTTCTCCTCCATACTCCGTTTGAACAAACCGGACCATAGACAGAGCCCAGGATTTTCCTCTCGAAACGACCAAAGGCATCTTGATTCGCCTTTTTTAAGGTCCAAGCCTCTGCGCCGTAAAGGAGGACTGGGATGATCAAGGTCTTATATAGTGTCACCTTGGTTTCCCGAGAGAGGGCTCTTCTTCGCAATCGCCTCTTGAGCCGAATGGAACAGCGGTTGGCAAGAGTGATTCTGCGTTTTATCTCAGCGCAGGTGTTATTGTCGCCGGTCATCAGTGAGCCACGGTATACGAATTCCTGGACCACTTCAAAGTAATATCCGCCCATGGTGATGTTCTGGCCAATACGTCGGTGTTGCCCGTCTCTTTTTCATGAAAGCAGATATTTAGTTTTACCTTCATTAACTTTAAGACCCAACTTAGCCGCTTCTACCTCAATGCTTACAAAGGTCTCATTGACGTCTCGCTGCGTCCGTCCAATCACCTCAATGTCGTCGGCGTACGCAAGCAATTGCGTAGACTTGAAATAAATCGTACCTCTTGTGTTTGCGAGCGACTCTTGCATGATCTTTTCAAGCACGATGTTGAAAAATTAGGATGAGAGCGCGTCACCTTGCCTAAATCCTTTTTTAACATCAAAGGTCTCGGTTTGTTCATTACCGGCCTTAATGGAGCAGCGAGAATTCTCCATTGTCACCCTGCACAGTCGGACGAGTTTGGCAGCGATGTTAAAGGTAGACATAGCTTTGTGTAGCTTGTCTCTATACACGTTGTCATACGCAGCCTTGAAATCGACGAAAAGGAAGTGAGTGTCGATATTGTATTCCTGGGTCTTCTCCACTATCTGCCGTAGCGTAAATATTATGTCTATTGTGGATTTACTTGGCCTGAGACCACACTGATAAGAACCGATCAGGTTATCCACAAACGGTTTCAGGCGTTCACACAATTCGGCAGAGAGGATCTTATATGCGACGTAAATGAGACTTATGCCCCTATAGTTGGCGCAGTTATAGAGTCTCCTTTCTTATGGACTGGGCAAACGATGCTGAGATTCCATTCGCTGGGCATGCTTTCCTCTGACCTTACCTTACAAATGAGATCGTGTATGGACCTTACCAGCTCATCTCCAGCCGCCTTAAGAAGCTCAGCAGACAGGCCGTCTGCGCCCGCGGCTTTATCAGACTTAAGGCTTGATATCGCTATTATGCTTTGTCTAGGTCGGGTGGACGGAATTCGCTTACATCGTGGTCCATTATGAATGGATCGTTCTGCCTGACAGCGGTATCTTGTCTGTCATCGCCGATACACAGTCTGCAGAAGTGGTCTTGGCAAATCCTCAGCATCGACTGTGATTCCACTACCGGTTCTGCATTCGCATACCTGTAGACCTCCGCTCTGGTTTTGTAGCCACTGCATGTTCGTTTTACCTTATTGTAAATCTTCCGGGCGTGATTCCTGCGGAAGCATCTCTCCATCTCCTCGATTTCACGCTTTCCGTATTCCCTTTTCTTTCTTCTGAGAAACGTGTGTTCCTCTCTTCTCTTCTGCTCATAGATTTCGCGAACAGCTCTCGTCCGTCATTGCAGCGTGTCTTTACATGCCTCTTGTTTTGCTCTATGGGCTTGTTCGCATTTTTCATCGACCCAGGGGTTTCTCGGTGGTGGGGATTTGAAACCCAGCACCTCTGAGGCAGCGTCTCTGACGGCGTTATGGAAATGCGCCCATTCCTGCTTTACTGTTTGCGCTACTGAGGGCGGATTTTGAGAGAGCTTGAAGGAGATACGATCGGCAAAGATTCTGGCAGTCTCGTACGATTTTAGCTTTCCGACGTCAAACATACGTTGTCCTACTCAACTCCTAAGCATTCTTGATATCCTCATTCGTACCTTGGCTCCAACAAGGTAGTGGTCCAGGTCGATGGGCTCCTCGGAAGGTTCGTACGCCGAGAATGCTGGAGGAGTGTCTGGCGTCGATCGTAATGTCATCAATCTGGTTGCTGGTCGATTGATCAGGAGACCGCCAGGTACCCTTGTGGATGTCGATATACACAAAGGAACATGGCGGTCTTTTGATCAATCGACCACCAACCAGATTGATCACATCGCAATCGACGTCAGACACTCCTCCACTATTCTTAATGTTCGAACTTTCCGAAGGGCTACCATCGACTCGGACCACTATCTCGGACCAGTAGCTTAGATGCGCTTACGAATATCACGAACGCAGCGGAGTAGAGTAAGAATACAAAGTTATGACGTCGGAAAGCCACTATCGCCAGAAACTGCTCGTGCTTTTACCGATCGCGTCTCCCTTAAGCTCTCCAATACAGCTCAACCCTTCACGGTATCAATAGAACAGAAGTGGAACCTTTGCAATCACTCCCTGAAAAGCTCTGCACCCGAAGTTTTGGGCTTTAAGGCTCCACCACGAAAAAAAACCTGGTTCGATGACGGGTGCAGGAGGATTCCCTCAGCGAAGCAGGATGCATATAAGGCCTCGCTGCATAAAAGAACAAGAGCAGCTCGTGAGCTCTACGAACTAAAAAGAAGGGAGGAGCGTAAGCTTCTCAGAAGAAAGAGCACGAAAAGCGCGCGATTGAGGATTTGGAGGGGTGTTACTGCAGGCGTCACGTTCGAAAGTTTTATCAACAGATAAAGCGAACATGCCAAGGTTATAAAGCCAGAACGGAAGCATGAGATTAAGATTGCCATATCGAAACTCAAGTCGAATAAAGCTACTGGCGCAGACGGACTGTCTGCCGAGCTCTTCAAGGCAGGTGGAGATGACCTGGTTAGGAGCATGCACCAGCTCATCTGTAAGATATGGTCAGAAAAAAGCATGCCCGAGGAATGGTGTCTCAGCATCGTATGCCCGGTCCACATGAAACGAGACCCCTCTGACTGCGCCAACAACAGAGGAATGAGTCTTCTTATCATCGCCTACAAAATCTTCTCTGCCGTTTTGTGTGAACGCCTGAAGCCTTTTGTAAATAAGCTGATAGGTCCTTATCAGTGCGAATTTAGACCAGGGAAGTCCACCATCGACCAAATCTTCACACTACAGCAGATCCACCTAATGTCGACTTCAAAGCTGCATACGACAGCGTAATTAGAGACGAGCTATACAATGCTATGTCTACCTTTGACATACTCGCTAAACTCGTCAGACTATGCAGGGTGACTTTGGAGAATGCTCGCTGCTCCATCCGAATCGGTGATCACCTTACTTTTGATGTCAAAAAAGGATTTAGGCAGGGCGATGCGCTGTCGTGTGATTTCTTCAACATCATATTGGAAATGGTTGTGCAAAAATCACTGGCCAATACAAGAGGCACAATCTATTTCAAATCATCGCAACTCCTTGCATACGCCGACGATATTAACGTAATAGGTAGATCACAGCGAGATGTCAACGAGGCGTTTGCGAGTATTGAGATGGAGGCGGCGAAAATTGGTCTGGCGGTAAAGGAGGGCAAATCTAAATATATGCTGTCATCAAAAAAAGACGCTCACCACCGACGTCTTAGGCAGAACGTTTGTATTGGCAGATATAAGTTTGAGGTAGTTAAGGACTTCCTCGACCTTCCTCCGTAGGTCCTCCGTAACAGAGGAATGAGTCTTCTTAACATCGCCTACAAAATCTTCTCTGCCGTTTTGTGTGAACGCCTGAAGCCTTTTGTAAATAAGCTGATAGGTCTTTATCAGTGCGGATTCAGGCCAGGGAAGTCCACCATCGACCAAATCTCCACACTACGGCAGATCCTGGAAAAAACCAATGAATTTCAAGTCGACACTCACCACCTATTTGTCGACTTCAAAACCGCATACGACAGCGTAATTAGAGACGAGTTATACAACGCCACGTCTTCCTTTGACATCCCTGCTTAACTCGTCAGACTATGCGAGATGACTTTGGAGAATGCTCGCTGCTCCATCCGATTCGGTGAAGACCTGACCGATAGTTTTGATGTTAAAAAAGGACTTAGGCAGGGCGATCCGCTGTCGTGTGATTTCTTCAACATCATATTGGAAATGATTGTCCAAAAATCACTGGCCAATACAAGAGGCACAATCTATTTCAAATCCTCGCAACTCCTTGCATACGCCGATGATATTGACATATTAGGTAGATCACAGCGAGATGTCAATGAGGCGTTTGCGAGTGTTGCGATGGAGGCGGTGAAAATTGGTTTGGCAGTAAGCGAGAGCAAAACCGACGTCTTGCCCAGAACGTTTGTAGCATGTAGCAGAAGCATGGACACTATCAAAAGCGGATGAGGAGGCCCTTGGTCAGTTCGAGAGAAAGAGTTTGCGCGTGACTTTCGGGCCAATAAACGCAGATGGGGGATGGTGGAAAAGATTGAACCACGAACTTTGCGGGCTGTACGGCGACATGAGTCTAGTCAGGCGTCTACGGATTCAACGCCTCAGATCGCTGGGCCATGTAGAGCGAATGGACACCACAGCTCCAGCCCGGAGAATCTTTGAATCGGACAACGTCTTCTCTATCTCGATGAGAAACCACTCTACTGAACCTGGGGCGCTCTGAGCACTCACCCCTGTACGCACTTGATATGTTCGTTAGATAGAGTACGCACTTATGTGCACCCTGTAGGGTGGGTTCTGTTTAACTCACTCACTGCACACAGTCCCGTTCATGAGCTAGAATGAGTTGATTCACTACTCGGCGTTGTTTGAAGAATGATAAAGCATGGAAACATTTCACGTGAAAAATTTCTTTTATTTTCCATTTTTATAACATGGGTGTGCGTTTCCTTACCCTCTGGGTTACATGGAGCGACAGTGAATAGGTGGCTTGATGGCAACAACACGCAGTGTTTCCACGTGGCTCCCCATCTAAGTGCTGACCGCGCTCGATGCTTCTTGATTGCGGTGATCGGACAAGAACCGATACAGTACCCATTATTCGTCTAGGAATCCTACCGCAGCTAACAAAAAGAGCTAATGACCTTGAAACACCTGAACCGATCTTCAAAATTGTAGCTAAGAACCAAAAAAAAAAAAAAAAGAAGGCATCATCTTCGGGCCATTCGTTCAGGAGTTACGATGCCACAGACAGACACACAGTCACCTTAAACTTATAAAATCCCTCTTTTTGCGTCGGAGGTTGAAAATTAAAAAATATGAAAATGAACTTCCCACTGGGAAGTTAGTCGTGTGGGGCCTGCGGGTCGCACCTAGACCATATTTTTTCGATTAAAGGACATCGTACTTTAACCTCATCAAATTCTGTTATATACAAAAGTTTTGTTTTAAAAAACACTTCAGCCTACTCTGCTTACCTGGGTCCATAGCTGATAATCATTAATGATTTTTGAATGATTTTTGTTTTCACTTAACACTTCACTCACTGGTATAGAAACTTGCACTTTAAAGCATTCGCTTTATCACGTGTTATGCTCAGTCTTCTATATAAAAAAAATTCTATTGTCTGTCTGTCTGTTTGTCTATTTGTTCCGGGTAATCTCGAAAACGGCTTAACCGATGTTGATGAAACATGTTTTTTATCATGAAGAGGAGATCATCGGGAATTTAGGTTCCGTTTTGCTTATTTACTGTTGTTTGTAACAATCGGAATTGTAATTTATCTTACTTATAAGCAAGGAAAAGGTGAATAACAAAAATTATAAGGAAAGGGTTTGCAGCTAGGATTAATACATCAAGACAAAATGGGGATCAAAGATCGGAGGTGTGCTATTGAGGGTCTTCTCATGGCGCCCTCTGGATAGCCCCTTCAACAACCGTTGGGAGATGAACAAACGTTGCAGCGACAAAACCCCGACCAGTATGGCGGTTGTGCGGTGGGCTAACAATCCGCCCACTTAAAAAAAACAAAAGTTATGAATGAGCAAGATGCCTCGGATACACGGACGGATACTCGATGACGACAACGCACGAAAAAGGAACTCGATTTTCGAGTATGCTCCTGGAATGTCTAAATCCTGTATACTCCCGGAGCAGCTCATAAACTAGAAAGAATCCTCACGCAGTACAAGGCGGATATTACTGCGGTCCAGGAAATACGCTGGATAGGAAATGGTATGATGAGGAAGAAAAATTGCGACATTTATTACAGCTGTCACAAAAGATTGCACTTAATTGGATGCGGATATGTCGGGCGAAAGCGGTTACGGTAGAAGGTCATCGACTTTAAACCTATAAGTGATCGCCTGGCTGTGATGCGCATCAGAGGCAGATTTTATAACATCAGCCTTATATGTGCACACGCCCCTACCGACGAGGCTGAAGACCCTATCAAGGAGGACTTCTATGATCTTCTGGACAACGCCTACGGAGCTTGTCCGGAGTACGATGTAAAAATCGTGCTCGGAGACTTCAACGCCAAAATCGGTAAGGAGAATACCCTTGGCGGAGTGATCGGAAAACACAGCCTCCACGATACAACAACAGATAACGGCTTCCGACTCACGGACTTTGCGACAGCTCGTAATGCGGTGATAAGAAGCACAAGATTCCCTCGTAAGCGAATCCACACAGCAACCTGGCGATCTCCGGATGGTCGAACCGCCAACCAAATCGACCATGTGTTCATTGACGCAAGACACTCGTCAAACATCCTGGATGTGCGAACATTCAGAGGGGCAAATGTCGACCACTTCATCGTAGCAGCAAGATTCAGAGCTCGACTGTCCAATGTCAGAAAGCTGCACCAGCCCACTAGGAGAAGGTTCGACATTGGGCGCCTGAGCACACCGGTGGTTACTAGAGTCTACAGGGAGCAGCTGAGCGAAAGGCTCTACTGTATGCCTACGTTGAACACAAATGCCAATAATATGTGGCTGCATTGCCGCTCAGCCATTCGGGAAGTAGCCGGAACCACCTTAGGATACCTGCCACCCTCGACAAGAAACCCGTGGTATGATGGCGAGTGTGAGCCAATTCACACAACATTAACTATAATAATAAAGAAATCGCAGTAAGGAAGCTTTGACTTGGCACGACTTTGTCTAGATTTCATTATTTTTTAGAGATAAACAAGCAGCTCCATCGGGACTTGGCTAGTTTTTTACAGAATGTTTTTGGTGGGATATATAAGTCTAGAGCATGTTGTCATTTTCTATTCATGAACGATTGCCTCCGGTTGCACATATAAACGTTTATTTGGAAAATGGCAATAATGATCCAGCAGTTTTGAAAAACCCAAAAAATACAACATTGACACTCTTTTTACTGATGAATTTGTAGCTACGTTACTTTACAAAGAAGTCTCAAGTTACTATGTATATGTACATTCGATAAATCCATGAATTGCAGCAAAAATGGGGGCAAGACAGCGGATCCTATGTTCAAAATACCAATTGAAGCTAATTATATGGAAGATCCAGTTTGTAGTATACCCAAAAATAATTGCAAAGCCAAAGTTTAACAAGACTGTGTGTTCGTAGAATTGGATGAATAAAAGTGGCCATTAAAGTATCTATTGAAGCTGTAATTAGAACAATGAAAGGTTAGAGGGATAACAGCCAATATTCGGTGGAATGAGATTTTTATTTGCAGGAGGCTTTAGACAAAACATTGTTTTGGAACAATTGAAATCTTCGAGTCCAACCGCGAAGGATAACGGAGCAGAGGACGACCGAATCTAAGGTGGCGCACACAGGCGGAAGGGAACCTTAACCAACTGGGAGTGCGTCGCTGGGAACACCTGGCAAAATACCGTGGCAGCTGGAGAAGTTCGTTGGTTGATGCCCAGGTTCACACCGGACTGTAGCGCCACCTAAATAAGTTTAAACATACGTTACTTGTTGTTGAAAAAGGCACAAGAGCAGACGAAATTAATCCGTGTTTGAAACGCTCAGTACTTCGGACATATAACAAAAAGCTTAGCTTAAGACAAAATATGAGAGCACAGTCCAGTGGTTCAGAATTCTGTAAGATGCTCTTAAATATTGGCATTGTAATTCCATCCATTCCATCTATTCTCCATCGAGTGGTTGCAGATACTCAAACTCTTATAAAAAACACTTATGGCGATTTGAGAATCTCACCTATAAAGAGGATTCGTGCCGCACGCCCAGGTGGTTGAGGTCCCTTTCCACCTGTGCGCGCCACCTTAAATGCGGTCGTCCTCTGTTGCGTCGTCCCTCGGGGTTGGAGTCGAATACTCTTCGGGCCGGAGCGCCCGAACATGGCCTAGCCATCTTAGACGTTGGATCCAAAGACGTTTAACCAGGCCGTTGTCGCTATACAGCCCGAACAGTTCGTGGTTGAATCTCCTCCACCACTCTCCGTTTACACAAACGGGACCAAAGATTGCACGCAGAATTTTCCTCTCGAAACGCCCAAGAGCCTCTTCATCCACTTTGGATAACGTCCAAGCCCCAGCGCAGTAGAGGAGGACCGGGATGATTAAGGTTTTGTATGGGGATACCTTAGCTTTTCTAGAGAGGGCTCTACTCAATTGCCTCTTGAGCCCGAAGAAGCAGCGGTTGCAAGAGTTATTCTGCGTTTTATCTTAGCGCTGGTGTTGTTGCTACTTGTTATTATCGAGCCAAGGTAGACGAAGTTCTTGACTACTTCAAAAATATAGCTGCCGACGGTGACGTTCTCCAAGACGTCGGTGATGCGCGTCTTTCTTGGATGACAGCATATATTTGGTCTTGTCCCCATTTACCCTTAGACCCACTTTAGCTGCTTCTGCTTAATGCTTGCGAACGCCTCATTGACGTCTCGCTTTGTCTGTCCAATAACGTCAATGTCATCTGCGTAGGCAAGACGGCATGACATGCCGTCACCCTGTCTAAAACCTTTTTTAACGTCAAAAGGGTCGGTTAGTACACCTACGACCTTATTAGAGCAGCGGGAGTTCTCCATAGTCATCCTGCACAGTCTGACGAGTTTGGCAGGAATGTTAAAACATGACATGGCTCTGTATAGCTCGTCTCTATAAACACTGTCATACGCGGCTTTAAAGTCGACAAAAAGATGGTGAGTGTCGACCTGGAGCTCAAGATCTGCCGTAGTGTAAATATTTGGTCTATCGTGGATTTTCCTGACCTGAAACTATACTGGTAGGAACCTATCAGATTGTCCACGAATGGTTTCAGGCACATACACAGTACGGCAGAGAGGATCTTGTACGCGATATTCAGGAGGCTTATCCCTCTATATCTTGCAGATGATTTGGCGCATGTTCCTGACCAGCTCATCGCTAGCTGTTTTAAACAGTTCCGCGGGGAGTCCGTCTGCTCCAGCAGCTTTATAAGACTTAAGTTTCGATATCGCTATCTTAACATCATCTAGGTCGGGTGGACGGGATTCTCCTTCGTCTTCGTCCATTGTGAATGGTTCGTTTTGCCTGACGGAGGCATTTTGACTATCATCGCCGTTATACAATCTGCAGAAGTGGTCCTTCCACAATCTCCACTACTAGTTATCCGCGCTAATCTCTGCAGGCTTCTTCTTCGGTTTTATAGCATTTCCTCGATCTCGTGGTCCTTCTTTTTTCTTCTCAGAAGCGCACGTTTCTCTCTCCTTTTCCGTTCATAGAGCTCGCGGGCAGCTCTCGTCTCGATGCAGTGTAGCCATGTATGCATTCTGTTTTCCAAATGGGTCTGTTTGCATTCGTCATCAAACCAGGGGCTTCTCGACGGTGGCGGCTTGAAACCGAGTACATCTGAGGCCGGCTCTCTGATGGCGTTCTGACAACGACTCCATTGCTGTTCTATTGTTTTTGGAGATTGCATCGGGACTTGAGAGAGCTTGAGGGAGACTTGATCGGCGAAGGTCCTGGCGGTCTCCTGCGATTGCAGCTTTCCGACGTTAAATTATGATGTTCTTACTCGACTCCGTTGATTCCGAGAATTTCGCATCCGTACCTTGGCTGCAACAAGGTAACGATCCGAGTCGATGTTGGCTTCTCGAAAGGTTCGGACATCTGCCGTCGATCGCAATATGATAAATTTGATTGGTTGTCGATTAATCGAAAGACCACCAGGTCCCCTTATGGATGATGAGGTGGTGTAGGAATCGTGTACTTGCTACTACCAGATTATGTCCCGCCATAAAGTCCACTACCCTTAGTCCGTTTTCTGACGTGGTGTTGTGTAGGCTGTGCTTTCCAATGACCCGTTCAAAGATAGCTTCCTTACCCAGCTTCGCATTGAAATCTCCTAGAGCGATTTTGGTGTCATAGCTGGGATATTGCGCATACGTTCTACCTGGGAGATCATAGAAGTCGTCTTTATGTCGGTCATCTTTCTCCTCTGTGGGGGCGTGGACACATAATAAGCTTATATTGCCGAGATTGTCCATGATGCGGATAGGTATGAGGCGTTCGCTTACATACTTGAAGCTTAAGATTTTTTTCTTGAGTCTGCCTCGAATAACAAATCCGCATCCGCATAAGCGTTGTTTATTTTCTCTGTAGCAGTTTCCGTAGTAGATATCACAGTTTTTCCTCCTGTTTTTTTGCCTGGCCCGTCCCATCCTACTTCTTGAATGAGTTGACCAGTTGTCCCGTTGCACCTGGTTTGTTGAGGGACCTATCGTTCCAGGGGCAGATTCGCAATTCGTTTCCTTTTAGACGTTTGCGGGAGTCGTCATCATGTACATGAACAAGCTTTGGTCTTATGCGACTGGGATGTTAACCCTAAGCGCAACCCCCAACCTGGAGGGCTAGGTTCCTTTTTCCCCAGGAACAAGGGGTCGGGTCGCTGCACACATTGGTTCACTACCTGGCGGGTGCCAGTATAGCTATCCAGGAGAGGCCACGCGGGGGCTGCGTGTCGACTTGGATTGAACAGGGACAGAGATTGAAGCTGGCGTTTACGCGAAGTTAAACGCGATCAACTTCTTTGCTCTGTTTGCTCGCTCCCTTCTTCCCAGTTGAATTTTTGAATAGCATAAGTTCACCCCGCATTCCACTTCATAAAATAGACTTAAAAGTTGGTATTCCCATTATGCCGCTTCGCAATTTGAACCCTGCGAAACCCTCTAACGGTACTAGATTACGTATCGTTTATTTGCAGAAGAATATACCTAATCGAACCTGTAATCAAATCGTTACTGTAATCATTTAAAAATGTGACTTTTGGGCATCTCTCCCATACAGTGGGTCCCAGTGTGGAGCGATAATAAATTAGGATTTCCCATTTTCACTTAACGTGCTGCACAATTATTGTTTGGTTGTTGTTTTTTCGTTTTGTCACTTTTCGTTAAAAGCCCTGAAGGGGCTTTTCGCTTTTCGTTTTGTGGATTCATTTCAAAATCAATTAATCTTTAGAGTCTTCATATGCTTTTCTCTAATATTATGTGCCTCATTGTGGCTTAAAGGTATTGTGATTGAATACTGAGGCGAATTTAAAATATGGAGTAGTTGACTTGAATGTCAATGGCATTTACGTGGAATGGCCAATGTTAAGGCTGCTCGTAAAGCTTCTTCTAATTGCACGTATTCAACAAGTGTATGCTGCGAGAACTATTGTAGCCTTTCAGGCGCAATCGAATGCACCCAGGAAAGAAAGTTGTGTCATCGCATAGGGTGACACTGAAGAGAATGACGATATTGATTTGTTGACTGAGTATTCAAGACTCAGGTTCTTCTTCTTCTTCTTTTGGCGCTACAGTTCATAGCGAACCTGGGCCTCCTTCAAAAAACCTCTCCAACTGCCACGGTCTTTCGCCAGCAGTCTCCAGTGCCGCACGCCTAGTTGGTTAAGGTCCTCTTCCAATTGGTTGCGCGACCTTAAGCTTGGCCGTCCTCGACCACGTCGCCCCTCGGGGTCGGATTCATAGACCTTCCGGGCCGGGGCTGTGTTTTCCATACGCTCAACATGACCTAGGCATTTTAGGCGTTGGATCCGAAGACGCCGTGCTATGTTCATGTCGCTGTACAGCCCGTACAGTTCACTGTTAAGTCTTCTCCTCCACTCCCCATTTATACAGGTCGGGTCGAAAATCGCACGCAAAATTTTTCTCTCAAAACGACCAAAGGCCTCCTCATCCGCTTTCAATAAGGTTCATGTCTCTTCGCCATAGAGCAGGACCGGGATGATAAGGGTCTTGTATATGCTCACCTTGGTTTTTCGAGGAGGGCTCTTCTTTTCAATTGCCTCCCGAGCCCAAAGAAACAGCGGTTGGCAAGAGTTATTCTGCGTTTGATTTCGGCACTGATGCCGTTTCTGCATGTCACTGCGGAGCCTAGGTAGACGAAGTCCTTGGCTACCTCGAAAATATACCTGTCAATATGTGCACCCTGGTCAAGACGCCGGTGGTTTGTGTCCTTTTTCTACGACAGCGTATATTTCGTTTTGCCCTCATTTACCGCCAGTCCCATTTTAGCCGCTTCCGTCTCAATGCTCGTAAAGGCCTCAATGACATCTCGCTGACTTCGTCCGATTATGTCAATGTCATCGGTATATGCGAGCAGTTGTATAGACTTGAAAAAGATGGTGCCCCTCGTATTGACCATTGAGTTTTGCACTATCCTTTCAAGGACGATGTTGAGACAGTCACACGATACCGCGTCGCCCTGTCTAAAACCTTTTTTGACATAAAAATTATCGGTTAGGTCGCTTCCGACCCTGATGGAGCAGCGAGAGTTCTCCAAGGTCATCCTGCACAATCTGACGAGCTTGGCAGGGATGTCAAATCTAGACATGGCGTTGTATAGCTCGTCTCTATTGACAAAGTCGACAAACAGGTGGTGGGTGTCGATCTGGAACTCGTTTTTTTTTTCCAGGATCTGCCGCAAGTGTGATTAATTGATCTATAGTGGACTTCCCGGGCCTGAAACCACACTGATATGGACCAATCAGTTTATTAACGAACGGTTTCAACGTCACATAGAACAGCAGAGAAGATTTTATAAGCGATGTTCAGAAGACTTATTCCTCTGTAGTTGGCGCAGACAAAGGGGTCTCCTTTCTTGTGGATCGAGCAAACGTTACTAAGATTCCATTCATCGGGCATGCATTCCTCTGACCATATCTTACGGTGCATACTGCCAACCAGGTCATCTCCAACTGCTTTAAAGAGCTCGGCAGGTAGTCCGTCTACTCCAGCAGCTTTGTTGGACTTAAGCTTAGAAGAAGCATTCCTAACTTCGTCTAGGTCAGGGGGTCGGAATTCTCTGCCATCACCATCCGTTGTGAAAGGATTATTCTGCCTGACAGCGGGATCTGTTTCGTCATCGCTGCAGAAGTAGTATTTCCAGATTCTTAGTACCGACTGTGAATCCACTACTAGGTTTCCATTTTCGTCCCTGCAGGCTCCCGTTCTGTAAATCTACTCCGCCATATGCAGGTTATACTCTTTGATGATTTCTGGACATGGGATCATTTTAATAGATTTGTCTGTACACTATCGGTTTTATTCCGACATAGGTTAAAACAAGATTGACAATTCTGTTGTCTTGCCAGGACAAAGAAACCACTTGAAGCCACAAATTCCTGGCTTGTTCCCCGTTGAAATTTCATCATAGTTTTGTCATCAGGAAGCTTGCAATTCTTAAGTCGATTTCTTCGGATCGTACCCACTGTAAGCATTCCCTGAGTACGAAGATATACCATCACAAGAACAGTGGTATAGTAGTTGTTGAAATATATTTTATAATTTTGAAAGCGTGCAACCTCTCGCAGTAATCGGACTACAATGTTCGCGGATGATTGCAAATCTGGTTCATTTGGAGCGGTGATGCATCGTAGATCTCAAACTTGCATGCATATCTCTTGTTGTCACACAATACAAGCAATTTGGCAAATATTGTTTTATAAAATGTCAAATTTTGGAGGAATACATTTGTTCATCCACACACAAACGTTCTGGTTGGGGTACACTTCCAAAAGTTTTATTTAATGTGTTTATTAGAGGTCTTATAAGATGAAGGCGATCACGTTTAGGGTCGTCACGTCTACCCGCTGTTTTTATCATTGTCTTATCGAATCGGTTCCTAGTCATTTGTTTTCTTACCGCTTGCACAGATCGATCCGCATTTTCACTCCAAAAATATCTTGTACTAGGAAGCTTGAAGTACGACATATAAAAATGTACCCCAATACATTTTCGGAATCGGAAACTTTAAAGCGGAACGATTCAGTAATTCCTGCATACGCCAAGGTTCCTTCAACTAAGCGTTGCTACCCATGTAGCAAAGCAAAACGCCTACAAAGCCATGCTACATAAACGGGCGACAGCCGCTCGTGAACACACGCTTTTAAGGAAGAAAAAAAGGCAGCATGAAGAGCATGGGATCGAGGAGATGGAGAGATGCCACCACAGGAATGATGCTCACAAGTTTTACAAAATGTAAAACGAACATGCCAGAGCTATAAAGTCTGAGCGGAAGCCTGTGGGGACGAAGACGGACAACTAGTAGTAGAGTTTCAGTCGATGCTGAGAACATGGAAGGAACACTTCTTTAGACTGTTTAACGGCGATGAAACATCTAAGACCGCTGTCAGGTAGATTGATCCAACGGACGAAGATGCAAAAGAAATTCGTTCACACGACCTAGATGAAATTAAAGCTCAAGACTTATAATGTAGCGGGCGCAGACGGCCTGTCTGCCGAGCTATTTAAAGCTTCTGGAGACGATCTGGTAGGGCGCTTGCACCATCTCATCTGTAAACTATGGTCAGAGGAAAGCATGCCCGATGAATGGAATCTCAGCATCGTTCGCGCCAAGTACAGGGGAATAAGTCTCCTTAACAACGCATACAAGGTCTTCTCTGTAGTACTATGCCATCGCCTGAAACTCTTTGTATCTAATCTGATAGATTCTGATCTACGGTCGATTTTGTAGAAGACTCAAGAATACCAAATCGACACCCATCACCTTTTTGTCGATTTCAAAGATGCGTACATAAAGACGAGCTACACGGAGCCATGTCTAGTTTTAACATCCCTGCCAATTTCGTCAGATTATGCAGGATGGTAATGGAGAATTCTCGCTGCGGCAGTAGCGAATTGACCGAGACCTTAGATGTTGAAAAAGGATTCAGACAAGGTGACGCGCTGTCATGCAACTTTTTCAACATCGTACTTGTAAATAACATACGAGACTGACTGACCAACACAACAGGTACCATCTATTTCAAGTCTGCAAACTGCTTGCGTCCGTGGATGACATTAATGTAATTGGGCGAACACAGCGGGACGTCAATAATGCATTCGAAAGCATTGAAGCAGAAGCGGCTAAAATGGGACTTCCGGTTGACGAGAGTGAAACGAAATATATGCTGTAAATCAAATAAGACGCACAACGCCGATATCTCAGCCAGAACGTCACAATTCGTAGCTACAAATTCGAAGTGGTTAAGGACTTCATCTACCTTGGTTCACTACTGACTAGCGACAACAACACAAGCGCTAAGATCAAACGCAGCATTACTTTTTCTGATGGCTTGCCATCAGAGCTCTTCAAGGCTGGCGCCGATGTTCTGGCAGGGAGCATGCACCAGATCATCTGCCGAATTTGGGAAGACGAAAGCATGCCCGACGACTGGAATACCAGCTCTAGTTTGCCCCATCCACAAAAAAGGCGATCATACCTCTTGCAAGAACTATAGAGGTATATCCCTGCTCAATGTCACATACAAGATCCTGTCCAGCGTATTGTGTGAACGTCTAAAACCATTTTGCACCGCACTGATCGGCAGCTACCAGTGCGGCTTCCAGCCCGGCAAATCAACTATAGACCAAATTTTCACACTTCGACAAATCCTGGAAAAGACCCACGAGTTTCGAATCGATACACACCATCTTTTCATCGATTTCAAAGTCGCATACGACAGCATTCATCGTGAAGGACTGTTTGGGGTGATGGCCGAATTCGGGATCCCGGGAAAACTGATCCAGTTGTGTCGCGCCACGCTAAAAAATACGCGATGCACCGTGCAACTCGGTTCTAGGACCTCAGAACCATTCGAAACATGCACCGGATTTCGGCAAGGAGATGCGCTATTATGTGACTTCTTCAACCTGGTCCTGGAGCAGATAGTGCGACGGGCAGGCGTCAACAGGGAAGGCACTATCTTCTACAAGTTCATCCAGCTGCTAAGATACGCGGATGATATCGACATCATCGCGTGTTCTCGTCGTGGCATTGTGGAAGCATTCACGGCGATTGAAGAACAGCCGAAACGAGTTAGTCTTAAGGTCGATGAGGACAAGACGAAGTGTATGCTGTCAAGCAAAAACCAATCCGTCGCTCACCCACCACCTTGGACAAAATATAACGATTGACAGCTACAATTTCGAGGTAGTTAAGAAGTTTGTCTACCTCGGGGCAAACGTAAATTCCACCACAAATGACACCACAGTGGAGATCCGGCATAGAATCGCCCTTGGCTACCGCTGCTATTTCGGTTTGTCCAAGCAACTGGGGTCAAAACTCCTCACTCGAAAGACCAAAGTCATGCTTTACAAAACGCTGTTCCTGGCAGTCTTGCTGTACGGAGCAGACAGCTGGACGATAAGCAGGACCTGATTTTTGGGTTCTTTCGATTGAAAAATTCTGCGCCGGATATTTGGTCCTGTCTGTGGGGAAGGTGAATGGAGAAGAAGACACAACCGCGAATTCTACGAACTGTACAAAGATGTGGATGTAGTCCGGAAGGCAAAGATTCGTCTACTACACTGGCTCGGCCATATCGAGCGCATGGACATCAACGCTCCAGCTAAGAGGGTCTTCGACTCCGAGTCTCCTGGTTCGAGAAGAAGAGGAAGACCGAACCTCCGGTATAAAGACCAAGTAATCGCGGTTGTAAGAGATCTTGGTCTTAATAACTGGAAGCAGCGTGCCCGGGACCGTCAAGGATGGGAGGCAGGTATAGCTCAGGCTCAGATCCTCCATGGATCGCTGGCCTGATAAGTATGTAAGTAGTTGTAAATGATCAGAAGCAATTCGAGTGGCGCCCATTAGCTGCGAGGTGCAAAAAAAAATACATTTCTTCCTTTCAACAAATTAGGGATAGAAAACAGAAATTTGTTACTGATCAAAAGGTTACCGCGGCGGACCACAGGTTAATCGATTTATGTAACTACCACAAATCTAAGTCTAAATGTATGCCTCCTCTCTGAATCGGTTTATCATTTACCCGCTCCGGGCCATAATCGATTTTAATCAACTTTCTCCTATTATTCGCATTTGCCTTAGGCTTGTCTTACCAGACCTCAGAGAGCATGACCCCCCAAAGGTTCCATCACTCCCTGTCGTTCAAATCAGAACCAAAACAAACTCCAGCGTATACAAAATAAATTTTAATAATTAAATTAATTTAAAACAAATTGGACAATAGGCTTTGTAGCTATGTATCCATTCCATTTTTGTGTTGTTAGAAATATATTGGATGTCGGTAAGAGAATATATTTTTACTAAATGCTTACGATTAACGAGCATCTTATATGTATTTACAAACAGAGAGGGGAAAGGTATTAGAATAAATATATTTTAAATTAAATTATCCGTTGCTCGATTGTCTCAAAACAATTATGTTAAATGCAATTAATAAATAACTTAGTGTAGAGCCTAACTTAAATGAATAATAATTGTTTCTATTATAATAAATAATATTTTTTCGTTGTATGGAAACTTGCAATAATTGATTTTTATACATCACTGGTTAACAACGTTCTAGACGACCGGTGTGTATCGTCTTAGCCGCCAGTCGGCTGGTCTACTCTAAAACCCTAAAACAAACAACAATGGTCCAACTGAAAATAATTGCTACACTGTTTGTTAAGTCGTTGCTTTGGTTATAACCTATAGTGCATGCTCCATGCGTATTGGTCTGCTATAACCAAAGAACAAGTTGCTTTTTCGCTAGGAAGTGCATGGACAGTAGGCACTTTTTCGATTCTAAACTATGATCACGAAACTTTATTATTTTAACGAGAAGCTCGTAACTAACTCGTGGGTAGATGTGAATGGATTTAGGTTAGAATTGTAAGATTTGATTGACCCAGTCGCGAAATTCGGAAATTCTTGTGTAGACGCCTGGTTGATTGGGCTCGGCACAGCCTATGCCCCATGAGATGACACCTCCTAGAATGAATCGTTTGTCGGCTTCGCGTTGCAGCACCATTGGACCACCAGAGTCACCTGAATTTGGCAAAAAAAATATTAGAAAATCAAAAAAAGGAAGAAATGCTTACCTTCACATGAATCATAGCCGCCCTTCTTCCAACCGGCACAAATGAATATGTGAGGAATGTGCTCAATGTATCCAGCAGCTCTGTACATTGTCTCGCAGATGGTATTGTTGATAATAGGCACGGCGACTTCCTGAAGTACACTCGGAAGCGGTCCGTCTTCGTAGAGACGTCCCCATCCTGTGACGAAAGCTGTCTGTCCGATGAAATCCTCATCCGATCCTGGCACGCAGACGGGGATTATGTTTGGCTGGAATACAACTGGTTCGTAGAAGCTATAGACAAGAAACGAATCAATATTTAGACCCGGAATCGAATACAATTTTTTATGCCTTACCGTAATAACGCCAAGTCGTACTCAAAAGTCCTCGGATCGAATTGGGGGTGAGATGCAACGATCTGAACACGCCTCTCCTGGTAGCCATATGGTTCCTCTTCCTCGGCCAAATCGTACTCTCCCAGACGAAGCAGAAGGTCAGATGGCGGGACGCTAAAAACAATAAAATTTTATTAGCGATTAATCCTCCAATGCTGACGGATCGTAATATACTTGTCCACACAATGTGCAGCGGTAATTGCCCAATTCTCGTTTAACAGCGCTGCTCCACACTTGTGCAAGTAGGTCGATGTTCTCCATTGCCTAAGGGATATCTGCCAGGGCCATCTACCGAATGCCGCATTAGATCCACCGACAATCCTTGGCTCCGGGAACATGCGTCTTCCACATACTACAAATTGAAAAAGCACGACCGTTACTTATAGGTATTTAAGACCACAACTGTAAACAGTGAACTAACACGAAATTAACCTATTTCAGCCAATTAACTGATGGCTTGGACCACCAGTATCAGCAGTGCCAAAGCAAATTAAAATCGTAAAGCAGGTAGACGTGCAACAGCAACCTTGACTTTCCTGTTTATCCAACATCAATACATGCCTCGCAGCATCGAGTAAATGCAACATAAGAGGCAAAAAAAACTTAAGGATAATGGCCTAGAACCGAAAGGCATAAGATATCGAACCGTTCGCTCTTCGTGCAGGTAATAAACTCTTTAGACCATGAACTCTCAACGTCGGGTAATCCTCTTCGAATCAATCGAAGCGATAACCAATGCGCGAAGTAATATTTACGATCAAGCTATGAATGAAATGAACCATCAATTAAATTGATTTAAGTTTGTTGTTGGCTTATCCGATTGTCTGACGAAATGATTCATTTCATTGGACGATAGCCAAATGAAACAACACACAAAAATCATATAGTTAACCCGGCTGAGCAGGTTCAAACCCTAATTCTAAAATAACTTTCTACATTGACCTCCATAGGACAGGGTGCTCATCGACTACTGCAACATACTTGTGCATGAGCACCGTTGACAGAAACGACGAACGATCCGAAAGGAAAACAAGAAAATATAAATAAAAAGGAAAAGATACAAATAATAGTTGCGCTTCCTCAGGATGTAAGCGGGACATGCATGATTGCATGTGTACTAAGTACACTCGTACGTATATAGACCTTAACCAAGGTCGAACGAAGACATCGTTTTTACTCGAATAGATACATAGATGCATCGAAAGACATTCTCATGGAAATACCATTGCGACGAATGGCAGAAGATACTTCGATGCTGAGATGGCTTATAGAGGAAAAGCTACACATGTGTAGACGCATAGATCGTCGGGCATGGGCATGAAGAATTCAAGTACATATGTATGTATGTATCTGCATCTAATCAATGTGCGATTATTTTCTGTCGGGAATGCTGCGGGTTGACCAGTTACGCGGTTTGGTTTTAATGAGATATGAACTTTTATAGCGACGACCGGACTTGTTTTGGTTTTTTTTTATTTTTTGTATTTGTTGATTGTCCTTTTTCTCTACAGCTGAACAAGAAGTGTTATAGTATGAACATAGACATTACTACAAACAACACTACCTTTCCGGATTTTTTTATTCGAGGTATCCTCGCATTTGGGCAAGAAGTTTTAAACTTCACAATTTGTGCATCTCTAATTAGGCTTAAGGGTTTCAGTCACCCTGCACTCTTTCAGAATGGCCAAAGTTCATTGGGATATTACACATACCATCGGGGAGCCCATTTACAATTTGACGTCGTAAGATCCTGAGACCCGATGTAACCTACATTTTATATGCAGACCGTGGAATACTTACTTACTTAAGTGGCGCTCCAGTTCGGGATGAACCTGGGCCTCAACCAACAAGCCTTTCCAGCTAGCATGATCTTTCTCCAGCTGTTTCCATTGTCGCACGCCCAGTTGGTTAAGGTCCCTTTCCACCTGTGTGCGCCACCTTAGATGCGGCCGTCCTCTACAACGTCGTCCTTCCAGGTTGGAGTCGAAGACTCTTCGGGCGTACTGGGCCGATGTCGCTGTACAGCCCGTACAGTTCGTGGTTTAATCTTTTCCACCACCGTCCGTTAACACAAACGGGACCCAAGATTGTACGCAACATTTTCCCCTCAAACCACCAAGGGCCTCTTAATCCATTTTTGATAGGGTCCAGGCCTCTGCGCCGTAGAGGAGGACCGAGTTGATTGAGGTTTTATAGAGGGTCACCTTAGACTTCCTAGAGAGAACTCTAATACTCAATTGCCTCTTAGGCCCGAAGAAACAGTGGTTGGGAAGAGTTATTCTGGGTCGAATCTCAGCTCAGGAGTCGTTGCCGCTTATTATCAGTGAGCCAAGTTAGACGAAGGACTGATCTCCCACTATACCGATGCCTCTAAGATGGAGTCGGGTATAGGCAGTGGAGTCTTCTCCAAGGAGCTTAACCTCTGCCTATCCTTTAGATTCTCAAATTACTGCAGTGTGTATCAGGCTGAAATAACAGCGATGACGGAGGCCCTTGCATGGCTCAGGATCAATGTAATATCCGCCAAGGATATTATCATTTGCACGGACAGCCAATCTGCTATAAAATCCCTGGCAGCGGTAACCCACAAATCAAGGTCATCACTTAACTGTCGCCTATCTCTAGATGAGTTGGCTGAGCAGTTCAACATTAAAGTATTGTGGGTTCCCGGGCATAGGGATATTCCAGGAAACTGCGCGGCCGACGAGCTCGCAAATTTAGGGTCTAGTACACTCAGCCTACCTACCCTCGGGTACCTAAAACACTAATAAGTATGGTAAAGCACATGATAAAACTCCAAACCATTGAGGCCACCAACCTCCAATGGAATGAGAGTAATATCGGCTTTATCACCAAACAACTCTGGCCTAAACTAAACCTAGGACGAACCAGGGACTTAGTGGCAGCCAAAAGTACTCTGGTGGGTGTCATTACAGGTCACTGCATCATTGGGAAACACGCCGCCAGACTAGGACTACCCTCCAACGACTTCTGTCGCGGCTGCATGGACGAGGAGGAAGAGGAATCAATACATCAACCTGGAGGATCTACCTCGGTGAACCCTTCTATGATAATCTAAGTGAGCTAGCAGACCAAAAAATAGCTTAACTCCATCGCTTCTTCAGAAGCACCGGTTGGTTCTCTGGTAGCGGATCTGGGTAACACGATCCATGTGGTATCACAATGGGCCGACTTCGGCCTACGTGTGACTTATGCCGACCACAATAACCTAACCTAACCTGAGATAGACCAAATCTTTGACTACATCAAAGTTATAGCTGCCAATAGTGACGTTTTGGCCAACATGTTATTACGGACACGAACCGACGGTTGTGTTCGAATTTCGCTGTCAAAGTTTGGAATGCTCTGGTGCAGCTAAAAACGAAATTATTGTAACCTTCAGCGGCATACTGCTGAATGTAAATGCCAGAGCATGAGCGATTTAGAGGCTTCTGAAGAGGAACCGCTGACGGCGAACATTCGAGAAAGTGGACCGAAGGCGATACAAGCGGAAGAACTCGCCCTCGGGATCATTTAGTTTTTCGGAAATCAATAACGAGTGATCAATCGGTATTTAGTGTGGAAGTAATCAAGCCACCTAGTGAGTTGTAAAGACAAAGTGTGTAAAGGCTTGTAATAAAGGTGTGTGTAAGCTATTCCGATAACACCAACGCCATCGAATGTTTATTTCGCGGCGTCCCTCCTCGGCGGGGTACTGGCAAAACCCCCGTAGCATACTTGCTTCTCGACTCACGTCATTCGGTATTGGCATTAATATCTAGGTCTCTTTCTCCTGTGTGAAAAATAAATAACGCACAACATGGGTGATTAAGAGAAGCGTGGCTTTTGTCCTTCATGGGCTGTAACGCCACTGATGAAGAAAAGGTCCGACCACTGTTTACTTGTTTATTCAATACATACTTTATTATTCCACCTCAGATCCATTTTCTGGGCGCTACACCTTTATTACAACACATAACGCTTTATTGCTTACAAACACCTTTTTTACATACTTTGTCTCTAGAACTGTTAGATAAATGTCCATTAGCTCACTAGATGGCTTGATTACTTTCACACTGGTTTACCGACTAATCACTGAATACTGAGTGACTGATACTGGATACTGGTACTGAATGCCCCGAGGACGAGTGTTCCCGCGTATATAGCCTTCGGTCCTATCTCTCGAATGTTCCACGTCAGACGGTCCCCTTCTTGATGTCAGAAGTCCCTAGAATGCTTCGTGCTCTGCCGTTGACATTCAGCAGTATGCCGCTGAAAGCTACCATCATTTCCTTCTTAACTACCTCAGAGTATTCCAAACTTTGACAGTGAAATTCAAACACAACCGTCGGTTTGTATCCGCAACAATACCATACTAATGAGAAGGATATCAGGCAAATACTAGAAAAATCGCCACTGATGTGCTGGGTGTCTAACAACAAACTTCTGGTTTGATTATTAGCGCAGCCCAGCTCGGGGTGTGTCACATGAAGACCCTAGTTCTGCGATCATAAAGGTCTATTGTACTCTCTTCTTAGGTCTTGGGCTGTCTTCAAAAATTTGACAACTTCTCTAGATGGGATTTCCATCATGGTTTCACCACATCGTCTGCAGATTTTCATGCTATTGAGGCCCAATTTGTGAAGGTGGTAATTGCTTGTCAGTGCTTCACATAGCACTCTTAGGGCGGCTTTGTTGAGTTCACTTCTTCTACTCGTTTTGGATTACAGTTTTGTTCCATCGACTTTATAGGGTGTTTAGTAGCCTCGTGATTGCTTTGTTTTACAATTCACTTCTCTAGGTGTAGGCTTAGCTTTTGTGTTACCATGAAGGCAATGCATGGTTTTCATGCCCTGGCACCCAAATCAGCTTTAGTTTGTTATGTTCTGCCAGAGTTGCCTCAGAGTTGAATGTGTAACTCTTTAGCGCCCTAAGAACGGCTTGGCTCTCTGAGAATATGGATATCTTGTTGTTGTTAGGTTTTCTGTCGCAGATGCAAGGTGCTGTTTCATTAATTGCGAACAGTTCAGCTTGTTGACTCACCGCAGAGAGGAATGTGTAGGCTGCATATTGGTCCCATCGCCCCAACCCCTACTTTGCTTTCAGTTTTCGATCGATCAGTGTGCCATTTCTGGGCTCCATCGTTCATCCACGGGTGATTGTTGTTCCATTCTCGGCTGCTTGGTATGAGTACTTCATAGTATGTTTCAAAGTTCAACTCAGGGGACTCGATCGGGTGAAATCCCCTCTTTTAAGAATTTCTAGGTTTTTTTTTTTTTTTTTTTTTTATAGTTCGCACAGGGTCAAGAGTCATACCCTTATACTCTTAAGAAGTTTGTCACACAACCTGGATGGACTGCAGATGGCTTGGGTCGAAGATGTCCGTGGACTACTCTCCGGGGGTGGTTGTCCTAGATAGGATTCGACAGCCACTCGACTGAATTTTCACGTTGGTTGTAGTTTTCAGCAAATGTTCCATGCCATTATGTTGTTATATTAGAGCTGCACACACGGAGTATGAATTTGAAGTGGCCATATACTGTGAGTGTTGTGTCTTCATCCGTATTTTTGACCACTTCCCAGTTGCATTTCTGCAAGAATCAGTTGAATCCCATGGCTCAAGTGTATTTACTCCTGGTGCCTAAGGATGAGTTATGTTCCACAAGCATGGAGGGAAGTTAGGGTGGTTTTCAACCCCCAGCCTGGAAAGGTCAACCACGCCACTGCAAATGATTATGGAACTATTAGTCTATCCTCTTTTCTTATGAAAACGCTGGAACGCTTAATTGACAAGCACATAAGAGATGAGAACAACTATCTATCACAATCCCAATCGGTGGATACTGCTCTTCATAGGGTAGTCTATGTATACGATGGAAAATATACTCAATGTCAAAGAATTTGCTCCAGCTGCCTTTCTAGACATTGAGGGTGCCCTTAATAACGTCAGTACTGAGGCAATCGGGGATATACAGGCGGATTGAACAAATGTTGAGTACTCATATAACAAAATCGGTGATAAGAGGAGTAAGTGGAACGGTGAGGGCCAATAGGGGTACATATGGTTTTAACGTTACGGCCTATGCGGACGACATTGCCAATCTGATATCTGGGGTATTTCCTCACGTCCTCAGTGAAAGATTAAGTTATGCGCTGCTCCTGGCGTTGCACTTCTTCTCTTAATCACTCAAGCTTCTCTTAATCACTCATGTTGTGTGTGATTTATTTTTCACACAGGTGAAAGGGACCTCCGAATTCTCCATCAGAATTCCTTCCAGAGTGGAATGGACCAGTGGTATGGTACGTACGGAAAATGAACTGGGAATCTATACCTACGCATTCAAAATGGATACCGGTTCAGGAGCCGGGGTCTATTTCGAATCTCGTGAAGCAATCAATCTTATTGACCTGATTCTTAGATAAAAGATCTTAGGTAAAGGGTTCATCATTTATGTTAACAGCCAGGCAGCCATCAAGGCTCTGCAGGCAGCATGGATAATATTCAAGCTTGTAAAACTCTCCAAAGAGAGGCTGGAGGCGATATCAGATGTCAATAAGGTACCCTCTGCTGGTTACCAGGTCATATTTCCGGAAATGAGATGGCGGATAAGCTAGCTAGATTAGAATTAGGCATAAACTGCGCGCGGGGGGTAGGGAGCGAGCAAACAGAGCAAAGAAGTTGATCGCGCTTAACATGGCAAACGCCAGCTTCGATCTCTGTCCCTGCTCAATCCAAGTTGACACACAGCCTCCGCGTGGCCCCCCCTGGATAGCTACACTGGCGCCCGCCAGGTAGTGAACCAATGTGTGCAGCGACACAACCTGGCCCTCCAGGCTGGGGGTTGTGCATAGGGGTAACATCCCTATCACGTAAAAACCTACTTGTTCCGAAACAACAACAAGCTTCGGATACGGACGGATACAAAGCTGACGACCCCTGCAAACGACTAACGGACTTGGGAGTCTGCACCTGGAATGTTAGGTCTCTTAACAGACCGGGTGCAGGCTATCAATTGGAGCAAGCCCTCAACTGCTATAAAGCAGATATAACCGCACTCCAAGAAGTGCGATGGGATGGACCAGGCAAAAAAACGGATGAAAAACTGCGACATCTACTACGGGAACTGCTACAAGGAGAACAAAGAGCGCCTATTCGGGTGCGGATTCGTTATTCGAGGAAGACTCCGACAAAAAGTCTTAAGCCACCGAGACATAAGCAAACGCCTCATAACAATCCGCATCAAAGCTAATTTTGGAAACATTAGCTTAATATGCGCCCACGCCCCAACGAAAGAAAAGGACGATCGACTCAAAGGAGAATTCTACGATCTCCTAGACAGAACATATGCCCAATGCCCCAGCTACGACACAAAAATAGTCCTAAGAGATTTTAATGCAAAACTGGGCAAAGAGGACATATTTGAGTTGATCGTAGTCGATCATAGCCCCCATAACCCCACATCCGACAACGGACCAAGGCTAATCGATTTCCTAGCGGGGCGTAACCTCCTTGTAGCAAGCACGCGATTCCCCTACCTCAACATCCACAAGGGCACCACCTCAACATCCACAAGACCACCTTTGATCAATCGACCGCCAACCAGATTGATCACATTGCGATCGACGCCAGACACTCCTCCTGTATTCTCAACGTACGAACCTTCCGAGGGGCCACCATCGACTCGGACAACTACCTTGATGTAGCCAAGGTACGAATGAGGATATCAAAAATGCTTAGGAGTCGAGTAGGACAACGTAAGTTTGACGTCGGAAAGCTACAATCGCAAGAGACTGCCAGAATCTTTTCCGATCGTGTCTCCTCCCAGCTTTCTCAAAATCCGCCCACAGCAGCACAAACAATAGAACAGGAATGGGCGCATTGCCAGAGCGCCGTCAGAGACGTTGCCTCAGAGGTGCTGGGTTTCAACCCGCCACCACGGTTGAACAATGCGAACAAGCCCATGCAGCAAAACAAGAGGCATATAAAGCCATGCTGCAAAGACGGACGAGAGCTGCTCGCGAAATCTATGAGTAGAAGTGAAGAGAGGATCACACGCTTTTCAGAAGAAAGAAGAGAGAGCACGGGAAACGTGAGATCGAGGAGATGGAGAGATGCTTCCGCAAGAATGACGCCCGTAAGTTTTACAATAAGGCAAAACGAACATGCCATGGCTACAAAAACAGAGCGGCGGAGAATTCCCGCTGCTCCATTAAGGTCGGTAATGAGCAAACCAAGACCTTTGATGTTAAATAAAGGATTTAGGCAAGGTGACGCGCTGTCATGCAACTTTTTCAACATCGTGCTTGAAAAGATCGTGCAAGAGTCACTGGCCAACACAAGAGGTACGATTTATTTCAAGTCTACGCAATTGCTTGCGTACGCCGACGACATTGGCGTGATTGGACGGACACAGCGAGATGTCAATGATGCCTTTGTAAGCATTGAGGTAGAAGCAGCTAAGATGTCAAGGTTAATGAGGGTAAAACCAAATATCTGCTTTCATCTAAAAGACACGGACAACACCGACTTATTAGCCAGAACGTCACCATGAGCGGATATAACTTTGAAGTAATCAAGGAACTCGTCTACCTTGGCTCACTGATTACCAGCGACAACAACACCAGCGCTAAGATAAAACGCAGAATCACTCTTGCCAACCGCTGTTTCTTTGGGCTCAAGAGGCAATTGAGAAGTAGAGCCCTCTCTCGGAAAACCAAGGTGACACTATATAAGACCTTAATCATCCCAGTCCTCCTTTACGGCGCAGGGGCTTGGACCTTAACAAAAGCGGATGAAGATGCCCTTGGTCGTTTTGAAGGGAAAATTCTGCGCACTATCTACGGTGCGCATCCGCCGGAAAGGTAATGGTCAGCGTGTTTTGGAGCAATTACAGGGGAATATTACTTCAACTTTCTTAACCAGCTGGCCTGAACAGGCCTGGTTTGGCGAAGAAAGAAAACTTCTTTCACCAGGACATCACACCAGTACACTAGGGTGCGTTGGCTATGGGAAAACTGAAACTGAATTGGAAACATCGGATTTCCATCTGCTCCTAAATTTGAACAGATTTGTTTTCATGAAGTGCTTGACATCCAATGAAGAAGCTGAGTGGGCCATATATGAGTAGTTTCCCAGTCTTCCATACCTCACTTTCGGGAAGGAATACCTACTGATGTTGAATCAGGTGTATTGAAATTAAAGGAGATTATGAGGAAAAATAAAATCATTTTTACCTGAAAATCGTTAAATCCCTAGTGGAGTTCCACAGGGGTGAGTACTAGAGCCTACACTAAGGTGCCAAGACTCAGAGCTCCAAACGAGGCAAAAATCATTGGTTGTGTCGATGGTATAGCCCCTGGAATGTTAAAGTATTGGAGAGTACTGCTAGGAACTACATAGGAAGAGAGGTGGGAACAATTTTTGAAGAGCAATTGGACCTCATGTCTCAATATTTAAAACCAGCGTAATCAGACCCATCGCTAAACCGTCCCCTACTTATGCGTTTGAGTTGCCAACAACTTATTCCTAAAGTTTTCGATTCCTTCTCAACTGTCCTGCCCTACATTTACCTAATGCGACTCGCTCTTCTGCCTGCTTGGGTGAGCGGGTTCCACCGCATCGTCTATTTTGCAATGGAGTTGTCTTCACTCCGTAAGGTTTGTCTAATCCACTGCCACTGTTGATAGGTTCCTGGCCTGTTCTCTTATAGAATCGTTTGTTGGCGATACGGTTCGACCAAAAAGCTCCAAGATTGTTCTTACTTACGAAGAGCTGGCGTGTGTTAATGAAGTCCCCCTTCCAGGTACTGCACCCAGAAAGCAGTACCGATTCTTTTGTTCATTGAAGCGGAACAGTCGCAACTTGATTCTTGGGCTGATAGCATTGCCCTTACAGATTGTGGATAGCATACTGGACGAGAGCACCGTGGCGCAGTGGGTAGTGTGTTGGCCTCTGACGCCGATGACACTGGATCGAATCCCGACACAGCCATGTCATCGAACGCGGGGTTCTGACAAAACCCCCTGTCGTAAAGTTATCATGAAAAGCTTCTCGAAATTCGCCGTTCGGAACCGGCAATAAACTGTAGGTCCCTTTCACCTATGGGCAAATGAAATGACACACAAAATGGGCGATTGAGAGAAGCTCGGCTTAGGTCCTTAATTGACTGTAGGGCCAACATACATACACACATACATACTGAACGAGTCTTTAGCCCTCCTAGTTCTGCTGCGTATATCCAGTTCAGTGCCATCACTGTTAGCCGAGACCATACTTCCTAGATATAGAAAGTTGTCAGCTTTCTCGACTTCCTCTCTGGCAATGCTGAGTTGGGCGCGTTGGTACTTTTTTGGCTTTTGCTTAACTGTATCTTATTTTGAACCCACTTTGTTTGCCTCATCTTCTAAATTGCGGGCCATCCGGTGGAAGTAGATAATCCTATGCGGAAGGGGACAGGTATCGTCAGCGTAGTCTAGGTTTTTAACTCTCTGGTGTTGGACTCTGACGCACGATGAGCGAGTTCGGATCCCGATAACGCCATCGAATGTTTATTTCGCGGTGTCCCTCCTCGGCGGGGTACTGGCGAAACCCCCCGTAGTATAACTTGCCTGGAAAAATCTTCTCGACTCACGCCGTTCGGAATCGGCATAAAACTGTAGGTCCCTTTCACCTGTGGGAAAAATAAAATCACACACACCATGGGTGATTGAAAAGAAGCTTGGCTCTGGTCCTTCATGGGCTGTAACGCCACCAAAAGAAGAAGAAAAGAAAGTCTAGGTGTTTAAGGTAAGTTGTCATAATCCAATGAATTCCACAATTGGCTTCCGTCAATGCTGCACGGAGTATATCACTGATAAACACAAAGAACAACGGTGGTGACCGATGTCGTTCTCTTTACGAAAAGGAGGAAAAATTCTGACATGACCCAGCTGGAACTAAAAAGCACTTCCATCCCGATATCCAAGGAGGCTAAGTATCTAGGAGTCATCTTAGATAGTAAGCTTCTCTGGTCAAAGCATGTTGAGTGAAAAACCACCAAAGCGCTGTCAGCTTTCTGGCAATGCAAAGGAGCTTTTGGCAAAACATTGGGTTTATCGCCGGCAAAGGTCATCTGGATCTACACGGCAATGATAAGACCTACAATCTCATATGCATCGGTAGTCTGGTGGAACGGGCTAAAAAGCAAGCACGTCGTAGCCTCTTCCACCAAACTCCAAAGAACGGTTTGTCTCCCCAGCACGCCGGGCGCTGCTCGAGATGTTATGATGAACCTGCCACCTCCTGATATATTTATCAGAGGGTGGCTCTGAAAGCCTTGTCTCGTCTGACGAGTCACAGACGAGTTTCCATGGCGTCAGGATTGGTTATGGCTGGATACTGAACCTGGAAAGGATAGTCTTCGCATTTTCACGGATGGCTTCAGGTCTGGGCTTGGGTCCGGTGCTGGAGTCTTCTTTGAGCGCGAAAACATCCGACTGCACTTCTCGTTGAGAAAGTCTGTCTTCCAATTAGGATATACGCAATCCTAATGGCCATGCACTGCGTTGTGAAGCACAGGTGGAAGGGGGAAAGCATATGCGTCTGTAGTGACAGCCAAGCTGCACTATAAACTGTGTTAACCCCTTTACTAGCTCAAAATTAGTGCTTGAACTCAAGTCCTTCTTAAACAGAGTCGGCAGACTAAATTCATTAAGGCTTGTATGGGTTCCAGGCCACTCTGGGATCCCAGGAAATTAGATCTCTGTTGAACTCGCCAGAATGGGTTCAGAGGAAAACTTCTCAGGACCTGAACCCGCTCTATGTCTACCTGCGTCCACGGTAAATTCCCACATTAACGATTGTATATTTAGTACTCACAACCGTAGAAGGAGGAATTGTCCAGGTTCCAGGATGACTAAGCGCTTATGCCCTGATGTCTGCAAAAATCTGCAGCATTCCTCCTGTCTTTAAGGAGAATCGACTGCAGAAGGCTTGTGGGAGTTAGCGCGGGCCATTACATTTTGCCAAGCATCTCTACGTGCTTGGCATTAGTCCACCTGTGCTGCATGTTGCGAGGAGGAGGATGACACTGCAGAGCATTTCCTCTGTGATTGTCCCGCTTTTGCTCGCTCATGGTGGCGCACCCTTGGACCAGAGATGGTGTGTGCCGAATCCCTTAGCTCTACATCACTGAAGCTCCTTCAAATTTTTCTCCTGAAAACGGGGATGTACAGTACAGTAATGTAATTTACAGTAATGTAATGTGTCTGTCCGGAGCACAATATACCAGTGTTTGCTCCAGCGGATAGCAGAAGCCTTCAACGAAAAGAAAAAAAAAGAGGACTTCGATTCCAGCCTCGAAACGTGATGGCGTGAATAGAGGAAACGAACTAGAATGTCTGTTAATTGAGGGCCGTACTTACCACGGTATGTAGAATTATCAGAGTATGTAGGTGTATGAATGATGTCTATGAGACCGATTACGCTGGTTTTTTACAGCGAGGACTGTTGAGGACAAGAACCGATGGTTATGTTCGCTGTCAAAGTTTGGAATGCTCTGATGCAGCTGAAAAGGATATGAAGGTAACTTTCAGCGGCATACTGCTGAATGTCAATGCCAGAGCATTCTAGAGCCTTCTGCAGGGGAACTTCTGACGGTGAACATTCGAGAGATTTGACCGAGGGCTATTTGAGCGGGAACACTCGCCCTCGGAAGAGTTCAGTGATTCGGTATTCAGTATTCGGGATTCAGTAACCAGTGATCAGTCGGTGTGTTCAGTGTGAAAGTAAACAAACAAACTGTTGTAGACACAAAGGTTGTAATAAAGTTGAAGCGCCCAGATAATTGATCCGAGGTGGAGTAATAAAGTGGGTGTATTGAATAAATGAGGAAACAGTTGTACTTTATCGCAATCCAGCGATCGAACCCTATTCTAGACTAGCCATTTTCGTAACAATACATACTGTCCAACAAAGAGTTTAAATAAACGAAAGCACTCACCTTGTCGGTAGTCCACTCCCTCCAAGGATGGTATTGTCGACACTGTGGATGACGGGTAGGACGTCGTCGCGTTGAAATCTTCTGTTACAGCCTCTGTTGTCTGCTCAGGGCTAAATGATTCAGTAAAGCTCTCGCTTGGTGTTTCAGCTGTTGATGTAGATGGTGTAGTTGTCGTACTAGTTGATGATGTTGAAGTGGTCGTTGTTGTGGATGGAATTGAGGGTGTACTCATTAGAGCAGGTCCTTCTGTGGTTGACGTACTCGTCATAGGTCGGGTTGAAGTTGTTGAAGGGTGTAACTTGTCCGCTTCAGTGGACGATGGTAATATTACCCCCTCTGTTGTGGGTCCTATAAAAAAAAATGCTAAGCCGGATTCGGCTAGTAAATCACAAACTTGTCATACCTAATGGGTTTGAATTGGTTACAAGGTTGCTCGTGTTCCTGTTTGCAGCAACTTCGGGGTCAATTGTTGGCACCGGGACCCAGTCGGCCGGTGGAGGCTTGGGTTGCCAATCAACGCTTTCTTCAACGGTTGTAGTAGATTGATTTTCGCTTGGCTTATTGTCAATCACTGTTGTCCATGTGACGAAGGTTGGACGATAAGTAGAAGTAACTTGCGGATGAGTTGGTTCTACAGTTGTTGATGTAGTAGATGTGGTGGAAGACGTTGGGGGTCTTGTTGTTACTGTGGGCCTCGCTGTCTGTATTGGCCTAGTTGTTGTTATTGGCTTAGTAGTTGTTGTTGGCTTAGTTGGCCGAGACGTTGTTGTATGTCTTGTCGTAGTTGTAGGTCGTGTTGTGGTAGTTGTAGGTCGTGTTGTGGTAGTTGTGGGTCGTGTTGTGGTAGTTGTAGGTCGTGTTGTGGTAGTTGTAGGTCGTGTTGTGGTAGTTGTAGGTCGTGTTGTGGTAGTTGTAGGTCGTGTTGTGGTAGTTGTAGGCCGTGTTGTGGTAGTTGTAGGTCGTGTCGTAGTCGTAGGCCTCGGCGTCGTTTTTGGTGCTGAGGTTGGAAGTCGAGTTGTTGTTGATGTAGTAGAAGTTGTTGGCCTGCGAGTGAACTTCCTTGTAGTTGTTGCTGGTTTCTCAGTTGTTGTTGTAGCAGGATGCGAAGTTGTTGATATGGTTGGCTTCAATGAAGTTGAAGTAGTAGTTAAATTGAAGGTGCTCGGTTTCGAAGTGGTACCCGTTGAGGTTGGTACAGATGGTGTTTTCGGTTCCAATTCGATTTTTGGCACCTCTGTGGTGGCTGTTGTTTGGGGAATTTTAAAAATCTCTCCTGTGGGCTTCGGTTTAGGTCGCGGAGCTCGAGTTGTAGGTTCAGTGACAGCGGTAGTTCCTAGAGTAGTTGATGAATTGTTTGTCGGGGGTGCTGATGTTGTTACATTAACTGTCTCGTGACTTATAATCGGCCTTCTTGTTGGCCTAAACTTATTCGTAGTAGTTGAGCTTATGATGGTTGGCCGTTTTATTGGTTTTTTCGTTGTTATTGGACGCCTGGATGGAGAAGGCTTATATTTTTGTGTTGTTATTACCTCCGGACTTGTTGTTGTCGGTGGTACAGTAAAATTTGCCGCTGGAATTCTTGTGATCAGGGGTTTTTTCGTCCTGGGCGGTAAAGTAGAAGGTCTTCTTGTAATTATCGGACGCCGCACGGTGGTGGGGAATTGGACATCTTCGAAAACTGTTGACTCTGTAGGCTTATTTTGCGTAGACGTCTCCACCAATTGAAATGTTGTCAATCTATTTGGAACAGTTGTTGTTTCTAACTTATCGGCGATAGTGGCCGGGGCTTTCGTCAAGGCTGGGATCCCTATTGAGGTTTTTCGACTCGGTGGTTCAGTACTTGGTCTTATAGTAGTGGTTGGTGCTACTGTTTTTGTTGTCGTTGTAATAGTCGGATGCCGGGATGTTATAAATCTCATTGTTGTACTCTCCACTTTCGACGCTATATGAGTTATCGTAGAAACTGGAACGTATGGGTAGTTTGTTGAGTGATTTTTTAGTCCTAGACTCTCGATAATGCTCTCGGTGGGTACTTTGAATCCCGAGCTTGACGAAATTGTCGATGATTCATGGGAGAAATGGGATATGGTGTTCTGGTCTATACTGTTATCGCTTATTTCTTCAGCAAATATCTTACTTTCGTCCTAAAACAGAAATACGTCGGTTAGAAATTGGTTTTTAGTACAATATAATTGCAATCTACCTTTATTTGACAGCAAGATCCGAAGTAGAACCGATCGATACACGTTCCCAAATGCGTTCCGTTCTGCTTGATGCAGTCTATGGCGAACATACACACCCCGGAAAGACCTGATTTCCTCACTATACATGGCAGGTGTCGGATATTTCTCCCCGATTGAACTGTGAATATAGAAAAATCCATTCAAAACGGAAAAATTAATAAACCGGAAGACTGGATCAATAGCCTGATTCTTCCGCAATCATACCACCAATAAAAGCCAATAATACCTTCAGTTTTATCGTCTTTCTCAAATGGATCTAATTATAAACAGATACATCGAGTGGAGATCGTGGAACAGTAAACGTTTTTTTTTCCTTCCTTCCAAATCAGGTTTAAGTGCATTTAGAGGAGAATCCGAGAAGCAAAAGAATGAAAGAATAAAAAAATCGAAGATATTCCCAGGCAAACCGAAGGCTCAGAAGTGAGGTGAAGTTGGGTTCCGCTCTTCGAACTTCAATCGGATCCGTAAATAACCCGGCTAAATGCTGTAATATGATATTAGGTCATCGCCCTTAGACTCTTTTTGTTGTAGGTTTGAGAGAAAGAAAAGTCGTCGAGGCATTGGTTGATGCGACAAATGATAAATTTGTTATGCATCGGATGGAGGTGTTATTAAGTAACAAGCTTATAGTGAATGATCTTATTCGAAGTACCGGGGGAAGATAGTTTTGTCACGTCAAATCAGCGCGTGTTATCGGTTCTCATCTAAAATGAATTGCTTAAGAGGGGATGACTGCTTATACAAGTAGAAACCAGAGCAAAGGAAAGTAAACGACATCATGCAGTAACTAAGTGGAAAGCAACATGCACGACAATCGAGTCTCGAGCTTAACCTTTCTTGATTGAATGAACTAGTTTACAATTAAAAAGAAAACTGGTTGCGAGAACTCATTAATATGCATGCTATACGCCAGTGGTCTGGCTTAGTTGCAAGGTTATCAATTTTCTTCTTTTATACCATCATTCTAGTCGACCATTTTCTTTGTTATCTCATCTAACAACTAGTTGGCGATAATTTCAATGCACAGAATGTGAGGGAATAACTTGGTGGTATTCTTAGTTTTCTTGTGCGCGTCGCGTAACTACATTTGCCGCCTACTAAATAACCCAGTCACGGCTCGTTGTGGGTACTAACGGGTGACATTACAGTCCATTGTTGTATTCTTGTCATTTGTTCGCCCTGAAGCGATATTAGGTCAGTTAATAAACCACTACGTACAATATCCTATGCGGAATTGTCGTGCATGACACGAAAGTGGGTCTCTCAGCCGCCCAACATCAACCTCGAGCTA
This sequence comes from Eumerus sabulonum, assembly GCA_951905685.1. NCBI lineage: Eukaryota > Metazoa > Arthropoda > Insecta > Diptera > Syrphidae > Eumerus > Eumerus sabulonum. The sequence continues at coordinate 44,327,268 of OX645064.1, forward strand.
TTTGTCTTGGACGAAAACAAGTACATTCACTCGCTTGACTTTGTCCATTCGATTGAATGAATGCATCTATGTTCTCTATTTGTATCAGGTGAGGATTCTCTTTAGACTGTGCATTAAAGAGCAAAACCCGTTCCGTAGTAAACATAGAGAGAAGCGAGCAGCCGAGAGAAGATATAGGTAAGAGAGCGTAATGGTATTCCTTAGCTTTCGTCCAAGATTTGAAAGATAGTTACCTCCGACGCAGTGGTTTCACGCAGAATTTATTTGTGTGCATTTAATTTCTGTTGTTTTCTTTTCCTGTTCGTTTTTTTTGTTTTATTCTGTATTGTATTAGGCACGGACCATACGGCCTTAGTGGTGTTTCTATGTACGACTGGCGATGACCTAAATTGGAGGTACGAAGAAAGTTTTCACCTCGTGCGGGAAGTGACTAGGTGTTTTCTGTGTTTTTTTCGTAGCTCTCTTTCGAGATGGGGTATCACTGGGCACTTATGCAAATTGCAATTAATTGGAAAAGAAATAATTTAATCGGTTTACAGGTGAGCCACACTTGTTGAGAGTTGGCGAAGGTATTAAATGGAAATAATTTAAGGACTCTTTTGCCTATTTGTTCTCATTTTCCATAGGAGGGTCTAGCAAATCGGCTCAGAGTATAGACTACTAACCGTAATAGCCACAATTGTGGCGAAAGAACTTCAGTACTCAAATTTGTGGTTTTATCTGGCATAGGAAAAACAGAAAAAAACGTTTTCATGTGTTGAGAAGGTGAATGTTGTTATGATTTTCAATTGTGATAACGCTGTTCATGCTTGATAACAAACGCGCACGTTTATTCTGTTGCCCCTATATTAAAGGCATCATGGGAGATTGGAGCATAAACAGAGTATTAAAACCAGTTGAAACGTTTTTTTTTTTTTGTTTTTTGATTTTCTCGACTAATTTGACACAGAAAATTCCACGGAAAAGCATCACATATACCTCGGCGCGGCTATGTTTATTTATTTTGGTCGTATCTATAAGATCTACTTAGTGTCCGATAATTTACTTGTTACTATACACAACAAAAAACTACATCTACCGTTTAATGTGGTCGCGAAATGAAAAAAAATTAAAACGAGTTCGCTACTCAACTCTTTTGTCCCTTAGACAAGAGTTAGAATTTGATGCTGGTTCAGAACTAATGGAATATTTCTTCGACTTTAATGACTCAGTACAGTGCATGTCCCCGACAGTGACCGATACTATGTACACCCTTTTCAATTTTCAGCAAAAAACGAAATGCCTACCAGCATTTTGTAAGCAAAGTTCACTGCTCCAGCAGCAATATCTACTATTTCCTCAGCACCTACCAGCATCATTCAACAAATGGAATGTACACAAAATGACTGGGGCGAATAAACTTTGAAATAACACTCTAACAGCAATCGAGTACCGGAATGTAGGTCAGAAAATTGGTTATTCTGTTCTCACTTCTCCACATGACGATATCAATTTGATTACACGAATGCCATGTAATGCATTTGTATACAAGACATACTTACACTGTGCTAAACTAGGATTATCCACAAAAACCGGATTGCCTGTTGATAACTGACAGATGCTTAGCAGTGTTATCCCCGCCAGCAGTAGACGCGGTGTATCCTTTCTATTTCTTGTTCGTTCTGTCGCCATCTGCAAAGGGAGGAAAAGAAAGGCTTTCATCTGACAATTTTCTCAACCAAAACGTCATTTTATTTATGATTATTTTCGGAAACATTTTGACCTAGTCGCCGGTGTGAATCACGCCGAGAAAGATATGTTTGAATATTTACATAGCACCGAGAATCTTGTAGTTAACTTACACTTCGTGGTCATGACTTTGGCACGAGGTGAAAGTTGTTCTGCGAACCAACCTGTCATCTGCGGTGGATAGTAATGGCCAACAACAAATCACCCAAAATGTGGGTTACTTCCTATGCATGTTATTTCGACAATGACTAATGGGCGGAGAGAAAAGATGGACTAATCGAAAATAAAAGTGATTTCGATTGTAATAATAAGAATGAAAGGCGAATAAGTGCGAATATCAATTGTTAAGTGACAAGAAAGTGGCCTAATTTGCACTACCATAGTATGATGGTCAACGTGTCATCACTTTTCAACAATTTTATGCCGCCATATACAGATACGAGTATGCGGATAATATGCAAATGTTTTGTCATTAGCGTACTGACGGATTCTTCACAGATTCTCTTTTTGTTTTTTGTCTGTTACTCAGCAACTGACCTAGAATCGTGAGACGAGAGGCTTCAAGATGTTGTTTTTTATATCTTTTGTTTTTATTAGGTTTACACACCCCGAAAAAGTAGAGAGCAGAAAAAAAAAGACTAAAATGAGAAGAAATAAAAACAAACACAAAAGTCTTGCCTTGGAAAACGTGACCTAAATAATTCTGGGTTTGTTAGTGTGTTGTGGAAGAAAGGCTTTTCATCTTTCGGCCCGTGAGGTGGTCTGGGGCGGGATAATGGTAGATAATTTGTGTTCTACTAATGCCAAAGGGGTCTCGGGCCGAATGACGTAGTTGTTTGATTGTCATAAATTATACCCTAATGGAAACATGCATTTGTTTTCGCTTTGGAATCTGTGTCGGCGTTCGTTTAATTGGAATCAAATTCTAGGGCAAAATGGTGGGAAGGCTTAGTTTGGGCTTACGGTGAATAATTTGGACAAATAAGTGTTGTTTTGTGCTTAAGGTTGTAGGCTTTTTTGCTTGCGTCTTAAGGTAAGAGTGTTTTAGAGTGAGAGTTAGCATAGTGGTAAAACATATTTCGGAGATTCTTGCTATTGATTTGCCTAAATGCTGAAAGAGATTGGCTTTGCTGAATTGGTGGAAAACGACAAACTGGAACCTCCTGTGATAGGAAACAATATATCATTAAAGGATGAAATCGTGTTCGGTGGCAACTCTTTAATTTTTTGTTTGTTTTTCATTGTTCATAAAACATTAATCTTCACTTAAGTACAGACTACACATATTTGGTATACGGAATTTTGCAAAAGATTAATTCATAAATTATAAAAAATAATTAATAGCTTTACGCAGTTGGTGGTAAAAGATATCAGAGTCAACTCGCATAGTGTACATTTACTACTTTGTGTGCTAACCAATCAGTAAAATGGAAAAAGTAGCATGTGATTACCTTACAATACACAAAAATTATGTTAGTGGTTGCTTGAGGATTCACCGACCTTTCTTATTCATTAAATTTAAAAGTAGAAAGTGCTTAACGAGATCTATATACTAATTCAATGCATAACCCCATGTCCTAGTTTTGAGCCGTTGCCTCACGTCATAGTCATAATCAAGAGCGCGATGCATGCAGTCGCTTACTCTACGATTTAGTAGGTGTAGTAAAAGAAAATTTAAAATTTAAACAGTCTATGGAACCCATTGGACGCCACTAAACGACTTTTGAAAGATCAGGTTTGCTTCTAAAAAAAAACCTCCCTGGTGGTGTTGCGATTGATTTCAAGATCAAGATTTCAACTTCGCTCCCATGATTCGAAGCACTCTTGATAGCCCTCCGAAGTTAACTCGTTCAGAACCATGGTTATAGCCTCCTCGACATGCTCTACTCTTTCATGATGAGTTCTCTTGAGGTGTGACTTTATCTTGGGGAAAAAAAGTCGAAAGGAGGCAATGTCGTTGCTATAGGGTGCATGCGGAATGCTGTTTTTCGCCAAAAATTGGCACAATCAACGAGGAATGGCCCAGTGCATTGTCGTGATATAAAATCCAGCCCTTTTGGCGAGTTTGATTTGCACACGGAAACACACGTACCCGAATACTCTTCAGAACACCAACATAGAATTGCCCGGTCACTATCTGGTCGGTAGGGACATATTCACGACGACGAAGAATATCGATAAGTCGCGACCTTGATATCCTCACTTTCGTTGGCTGTTTCCCACATTTTCTGAACCACATTGCCCATTCAAACACACGTGTTTCTGATACAGTCTCGTCTTCATATACCGCCTGCAATTTTTGGAGGATTTGCGAAGGTTTTGCAGGTTCTTTTAGGTTTATCCAAAAATTGAATCACAACACGTTGCATTACTCGTTTTGACAATGTCATTAAAAGTATTGTTTTCGAAAAGTGTGCCAACACACAAACAGAACCTCCTGTCGACTTCAGCCTTGGATGAAAACTGAAGGAAAGTGCTACCTCCTTTCTAGACAGATGTTGATGAACAGCGCAGTGTTGCCAGTTCATGAGTTATGACTAAATTTCCGAAACTTAAATGCCACACCTCGTCTTTTATAGTTCTTCTTCGATAAAGGCTCAGCCTGGGTAGCCGCGCGTTCGTAAACATGAAAAGGGTTTATGGTAATGACAGTGTAACCGCCAGTCATACCCAGTTTTAGTTCAGGCAATTTCGATGTCAAGAATGCGTCACATTCTGAAAGGCCAACTATCGAAATTTTGGTAAAATCGTGGAAATCCTTAATTCTAATCATTGCACAGGGAAACCATTGGGAACCATTTGAATAAGACTGGTTGAGTACCACACGTGCTGACGAATTTCTCATGGAAATTTACCCATTTCTGAAGCAGATGGAAACTAGTGATAAAAAGTGGTTCACTTAAGACAATCTCAGGTGAAAACGGGTGTCCCTTAACCAATAAGCTTCTTCAGCTGGCACGGTCTTTTGCTAGCTGCCTCTAGCGCCGTACGCTCAGTTGGTTAAGGTGCCCGTCCACCTGTGTACGCCACATTAGATTCGGTCGTCCTCTGCTGCGTCGTCCCTAGGGGTTGGACTCGAAGACTCTCCGGGGCGGAGCTGTGTTATCCATTCGGTCTACATGGCCTAGCCATCTTAGGCGTTAGACCCGAAGACGTCGAACTAGGCAGATATCGCTATACACCCCTTACAGTTCGTCGTTGTGTCTACACCTCCACTTTCCGTTTACACAAACAGGGCTATAGATTAAACGCAGAATTTTTCTTTCGAAATGGCCGAGGGCCTCCTAATCGGTTTTCGATGAAGTCCAAGCCTCGGCTCTATAAAGGAGGACCGGGATGATTACGGTTTTGTATAGCGCAACCTTGGTCTTTCGAGAGAGGGCTGTTGTCGCTGGCCACTAGTAAGCCAGGGTAAATGAAGTCCTTGATCACTTCGAATTTGTAGCTGCCAACTGTGATGTTCTGACCGAGATGGCGGTGTTGTGCGTATTTTTTGGTTGACAACATATATTTCGTTTTACCCTCATTATCCCACCATGCGATGCACCATGCATGTTCTGAGACATTTGAACCGTTTGAAAGATGCACAGGATTTCGGCAAGGAGATGCGCTGTCATGTGACTTCTTCAATTTAGTGCTGGAGCAGATAGTGCGACGGGCAGGCGTCAACAGGGAAGGCACTATCTTCTACAAGTCTGTACAGCTGCTTGGATGCGCGGATGATATTGACATCATCACGCGGTCTCGGCGTGATGATGTAGAAGCCTTCTCGGCGATTGAGGAACAGACGAAACGAGTTGGTCTTACAGTCAGCGAGGATAAGACAAAGTACATGCTGTCAAGCAAAAATCGATCCGTCGCTCACCACCTTGGAGAAAATATAACGATTGAGAGCTATAGTTTCGAGTTGGTTTGTCTACCTCGGAGCAAACGCAAACTCCACAAATGACGCCTTTGGATATAGTCCGGAAGGCACGATGAGCCAGTTCAGATCGCGTAAACACCAACGCCATCGAATGTTTATTTCGCGGCGTACCTTCTCGGCGGGGTACTAGCAAATCCCTCCATAGTATACTTGCCATGAAAAGGCTACTGAACTCATGTCATTCGGAATCGGGAATAAACTGTAGGTACCTTTCATCTGTGTATAAAATAAATCACACACTGCATGGATGATTGGGAGAAGCTTGGCTCTGGCCCTTCATGGGCTGTAACGCCACCAAAGCAAAGTAAAAAGCATCTCTTCATCTCCTCGATCTCGCGCTTTTCATACTGTCTTTTTTCTTCCTTAAAAGCGTGTATTTCTCTCTCCGTTTCTGCTCATAATTTTCACAAGCGGCTCTCGTCCGTCTATGTAGCATGGCTTTGTAGGCAGTTTGCTTTGCTACATGGGCTTGCTCACCAAACCAGGAGTTTCTAGCTGGAGGCGGCTTGAAACCCAATTCATCAGAGGTCCGCTGGCAATGTTCTGTGGATTGTGCCGGTATCATCGGATCTTGCAAGAGATCCGTGTGCGTGTGCGAGCTGCTTCACTTTGGCGAAATTCTTAATTCGAACCTGTACTGTCAACAATTGGGCATGTGTATATCTGATTCGGAAGTCTTTTCTAAAAGCACTGCCTTAGAAAGAAAGAAAAAAAAAAAAAAACTAAACATAGCTCTAACGTCGTACACCACTGAACGCGATTATATCTGCTATTATCGGAGTTAAGTAGGTCAGGTCGCATTGTTTTCCTTTTTACGGCATCACGTACTTGCATACTTTCCGTTTTTCTGTCATATTGATATCATTTCTATTAAGAGGATCTGCAGCTGCCCAAAAGCACTTGAAACGTGACTCACAAGACATGACGCAGCATCGAAGGCAGCAAATATTATACCGCTCAAAGCTGTCACTTCCAAAATCTCCACTTCGCACATTAATCTTGCTCATATCTCTAGTTTGTTTAACCAAGGCATTTACCTGTCAGTTGTTTTGGTGTTTTCTTCGTGATGGCAACCCTGCTCATCATTATTCTGCCCGAAATTCAATTTCATAACAAAACCAATTATCCACTTATCCAGTGACACAGAAACACAGTGTGCTATTCGTTGACCCCACTTACAGAATGAAAACCGATGACTTTGAACTGCAGTCAGGTAGAAGGATCATACCTGACCGAAATCAAGTGTATTGCTGGGATGCCTTATCAGTTTCCTGTCTTCCAGGAACTCTTCTTATCCTTTTTCTTCTTCGTCATCTCCACTTCCGTTTGACAACACAAAAGGAAGACCTTTTTCTCCTGATCTTCAAATCGGAAGTAAATTATCATCTAACGTATGTATCTACTTCAAAAGTGAAATTCTTCATCGAGCACTATTGGATTCTGCTTCGACTATTCGTAGTAGATTCGTAACGATCGAAAGTGAACCTGACCAGCGAGTCGTCTACATGCGAGCGAGAGTGTCTGTCAAACATTTTCTACAAATGCTTGTTCTAATTTAACGGTCTCTTGCTTTTGTTGTTGCTATATTTTCTGAGCGCTATCACTATCTGCCAATGTGAGTATCTATCCGATATAATTTCTCCACACATTTCTTTCGATTTCTCATGCCGCCGAGTATAGAAGTATAGAAGTCCTCTCGACTAAGACCCATTATATGTTGTAGAATCCCAACAATATTCGGATCATTTGGCTTTAATTCTTGAGCGCGAATGTGTGAAACACTTGTCATTGTATCTAGAAGATACTTTATTTTTCCTTTTAAACTTTCGCCAATTTGGAGCAATTTTGTGTTTCTTTTCATTTGGTAATGTGCTGGAACGGAATGTAGTAGCACTAGAGCCATTGCCACAATGGATGTTGATGCACTGATCAGCTAATTAAAGAAACTTATAAAATAGCCATAAGTCCGCAGACAAATTAAATATTTCGTGAAAAAGATCAGAATGGAATTTAGGATCTAAAGCCTCCAAGAACGTCAGACAACGAACATTTACTTCGCACAGTCAACATCGATCCTGAGAGCGCAGTCCTAGACGACGACTTATTTGTGATTGAGGATCCTCAGGAGAAAATGGTGACAGTGGGGGCTGTCTTCCAGGACGTGTACAAGGTGAATAATTGCAATCGCCTGAACCACGACCTGGAAAATAGAGACCTGCTTCACCACTTCTACCTTCGAAATGATATCGAACATTGGCGAATCGAGAACCATGGTTTCACCAGGTTCAATCACGTCTTTACGGCAAACAATGCCATCGACAATGAAGGTGCTAATACACTGTTCATTTCGACGGAGAATCTCCAGTTGATCTTCATGTCAGTAAAAACTAGAAAATCCGCGGATACTGATGGTATATCCAGGCACCTGCCACCAGTAGCTTCCACCAGTATCCTTAAGAGGGGCAAAGACTCCTCTAATCCGGAAAATCTCCGGTCGATAAGTCCCCTTCTGAGTATCAGCAAGGTCCTCAAGAAGATAATCCATAGAGTCCTGTCCAAAGAGGCTGAGGACAAAAATATCATTCCGGATAACCAATTCGGTTTCAGAGCGGGGCATGATACTATATGTACATGCCGCGTCGAAACTCGTCTCGGATATCCAATGAAATAAATGCAAGAACCAACGCACGGGTGCCGGTCTGGTTAACTTGAAAAAAGCCTTCGACACGGTATGGTTAGAAGGACTCTACTACAAGCTTAAACGGTTGGGATTGCAACAGGGTACGGTCAACTCGCCGATCCTTTTCAGCATTTACATCAGTGGTTTGACAGTTTGTCTTCACCACTCAATAGCGTACGCAGACGATTTGATTGCCTACAGATCAGGTCCAACAATCGATATCATTGTCATTTTATTGCAACGTGACTTCGACAAAACTCAGCAGTTCTGTGACTATTTTATTCAGAACGCCTCTGTCTGGGGCCTCTAGGGACACTAGAAAAGATTGGCGAAAGTTCGTAATCATTGGACCGGACGGGCGTCCACTGGCGAGTAAAAGTGTAGTCAGATATCTCGGGATCTGGCTAGATGAGTATCTATATTTTGATGCTGTAGATGCTGCTCTGGAAAGAGCTCGGGGCGCTTCCGCCCTGACAACATGGCTGTATCACTGCAGCCAACTTGATTCTAGAGTGAAGGTAATCTGCTACATGGCCTAAATCAGGCCTATGACTGCCTATAGATGTTCCGTCTTGTTTAATGTGAGCGCAAGCTTAATGGAAAGGATTCGGGTCTTTGAGAGACAATGTCTGAGGACTTGTCTTGGATTACACAGAACACCAGAGTCTGAGTACAAAAAGTTCAATCCCAACGGGGTCCTATACGATAGGGCACGAACCTTACGAATAGATAAGTTTCTGATTAAACTGATTCGAGGTCACGCAGGGGCAATGACTTCGACCAATCACTTGATCTCTGGGGCTTACTACCCCAACTCTATGTATTATGACCACGTGCGTCTGAACAGCTTTGTGCCTCCGAAAACATTTCTTTACTTTGATATTTGTGGGCTAATCCAGGATAGATTGGCTGTACCGCTAATCTTCCGTGTGGCCCGTAATTCTGTGGAACGGCGACTCCTTTACGAACCTGACGTCCTGCTCTGTGAGCCCGAGCGCCTCAGATTCAGTAGAGCGGTTTCTTGCCGAGAGAGAGAAGACGTTGCCCGACAGCATCAATGCTTTTGATGGCTGGAACGTTTTCGTAGAGGAATCTTTCAGGTAGCCACTTCAAGGCAGGGTCGCCGAACACCAGTGGCGGACTTAGATAGCGTAGGGTAGGCTAAGGTAGGCTAGGGTAGGCTAAGGTAGGCTAGGGTAGGCTAAGGTAGATATTAAGTGAGTGTTGGGCTCTGATGGGCGCTACAGTTCGGGGTGAACCTGGGCCTTAACCAACATGCCCTTCCAACTAGCACGATCTTTTGCTAGCCTTTTCCATTGCCGCACACCCAGTTGGCTGAGGACCCCTTCCACCTGTGTGCGCCATCTTAAGTGCAGCCGTCCTCTGCTCCTTCGTCCCTCAGGGTTGGATTCAAAGACTCTCCGGGCTGGAGCTGTGGTGTCCATTCGCTCTACATAGCCTAGCCATCTTAGGCGTTGAATCCGTAGACGCCTGACTAGACTCATGTCGCTGTACAGCCCGTAAAGTTCGTGGTTGAATCTTTTCCTCCATCGCTCGTCTGCGTTTATAGGGCCGAAAATCACGCGCAAAATCTTTCTCCCGAACCGACCAAGGGCCCCCTCGTCCGCTTTTGACAGTGTTCATGCTTTCGCGCCGTACAGAATGTTCGGGATGATAAGGGTCTTACATAGAGTCAACTTTGTCGTTCGGGAGAGGGCTCTATTACTCAATTGCCTCCTGAGCCCAAAAAAACAGCAATTCGGATGTGGTGTCGTGTAAGCTGTGTTTGCCAATGACTCGCTTAAAGATGCTTTCCTTACCCAGCTTAGCATTGAAGTCTCCTAGTCAAATTTTGATGTCATAGCTGGGACATTGGGAATACGTTCTATCTAGGAGATCGTAGAACTCATCTTTAGCGGAGTCATCCTTGTCTTCCGCAGGGGCGTAGACGCAGATCAGGCTGATGTTAAAAAATGTAGCCCTGATACGGATCGTTATGAGGCGTTCGCTCACATGCCGAAAGCTTAGGACTTATTGCTTTAGTCCACCTCGAACAACAAATCCGCATCCAAACAATCGTTGCCCTCTCTCCCTATAACAGTCGCCGTAGTAAATATCGCAGTTTTTCATCCGCTTTATACCATTCCATCGCATTTCCTGGATGGCGGTGATGTCCGCTTTATAGCGGTCTAGGGCGTCCGCAAGTTATTCGGCTGCACGTGGCCTGTTTAGGGACCTAACATTCCACGTACAAAGCCGAAGATCATTGTCCTTTTTTCGTTTTTTTGCAAGGGTCGTCAACATAAATCCGGTCAGTTATATCCGAGGCTTGTGGTTGTCTCGGAGTTTGTGATTTTTTTATGGTTACAATTTCTTTAGGGAATCTCTAAATGGCACCACGAGGTTGTGGGGCTGGGACTTACTAACAGTGCCGCAAAATGTCCGACTGCGGTGGCCATTCTCGCTTTTCAGCAGGCCAGCATCCGTCGGATAGATGCTACCCCTACGAGGCCTTTGCTAGTCCTTTGCTATCCTTAAAGTAGAATACTGTTAAAGATAAAGTAGTCGAAAGACATAGTTTAAGTAAACAAATACTGTTTGTTTTAGAGTGCCCGTCTAGGGTCAGTAAGACATCTAATGTTAGTTATGATGTGAGCTAGTTTAGTTAGTTTGTCTAGCGCGTAAGATATTTATAAATGAAAATCAAATGAATTTAAATTTAAAAAAAACGACATACACTGATCAGTGATCCGTCGTTTTCCCGTGGATTGCAACTAATTTGTGAACCCTTTTCCCACATGCGCGTTTTCGAAAATAGATAGATCAATTCCCAGTTAGATTTACGTAACGACACGACGGACGTTGATGGGCTTCGATCTCAGTCTATGGTTAGCGGAAATGAACGGTTCTCGAGGAAACGTTCTAATGAAGATGGAAAACATCAAAGATAACCACAATATCTGCCGAAGTAGAAACCGAACAGATAGAGAAACGGCAAAGTAGAGGAAATAAAACGAACTGTGAACGAATCGCAATTAAACGAAAGTATCTTTCCCACTATATCCATATGTATGAACATATCTGCGCTAGCACCATCTTGTGCTGGTCATTCGGGCGAATGAAGAATCTCGCGATGGCAATGAATTGTAGTGGTGATAGAGACGAAGATGGAAATGGAGATGACGTTGAAGATGCCTAGAAGTGAGTAATTCGAGCATCGGCCTTTTGTTGTACGAAGTTGTACAACGCGAACAGGCAACAAGTATCTGCACTCCTTTCGCAGCTCCACCGTAATACGGTCAATGACTTGTAATGGTAATTGGCGTTGTTTATCTTTTCGTACTTCTAAGTACACGGAGGTTGAGTCTGGATTGTTTGATATCAACCTTTAAGTCGCTATCCCTGTAGGTAATTGTGCCATTCTTAATTCAAGTGACCGTTGTGTTTGCGTTTTTCCCTTCAACTTTTCATTCGGTGTGCGTATCTGTTGTCGCTCTGGTTGGATTTAATTAGTGAGAGACAAACGAGATGTTTGTTTTGGATGTTAGACCTTTCTGGTGGGAAAGAAGTAACAAATGTTTCTCTTAAGCTTTTATGTACCGTTATGTACGATTGGTCAGATGACCAGACAGATGTCTGTGTAAAGTATCTCATACATTTGCATAATTGCTTATGAGTTTGTGGCTACCGGGAAGATTTTGATGACCGGATTTTGGGAAAAGGCAAACAGACTTTGTTGGCCTTCTTTCCCTTTTTTTGGCGAATGGTTTTAATAGCTGAATGCTGCTTCTAAGATGTGATTTGGTTTTAATGTTGCTTTATGTTTCTTTCATTTTCTTTCGGCTAATTCGTCGAAATTTCTGGAGTTTAATTACACCCGAGGTTAAAGTTCGATGAAAAGTTATGGATGCAAGCACCTCGAAACCGACACCTTTAATAGGAAACCACTCAAGTATCAATTTACTGGCTACAATAAATGTCATTTGTCTTGCACCATGGAAACAAATATGAATGGACGTACATATCTCCAAATTAAATACAAAATTCCGCCGTTCAACCCAACGAGGCTGAGTGGAACACAAATAGTAATCAAAGATCAGGCCAAATACATCGCCCTAATCCTTCACAGGAAACTAAATCGGAAATTCAACATTCTTGATCGTATCAAGAAAGCAACCAGTGCCGTCTACAGTCGCAAGAGAGTAGTGGGTCTCCAACTGGCTCTATACAGTAGTCATAAGACCTATCCTCCTTTACGATATTATATTTTGGTGGGCTGCTCCGAGCAAGGCAATCTATCGAAACCGTCTGGGAAAAGTGCAAAGATTGGCCAATGTTTGCATAGGTGGTGCGATCAGATCAACCCCCACGGAGGCCCTAAATATTCTACTACATTTTCCACCATTTGACTTTTCAGCAAACAAATTACTGCCTGCGCGGCCCTACGGATTAGGGGCATATGAAAATGGCCCACATCACATAACGGCCATTCTAGCACTCTTAATCCCTTCGAAGTACCCATGGGCACAGACTACATCATCCCTCAAAATGTGTTCACTAATAACTTCGAAGTTATCTTTCCATTCCTGGAGGAATGGGCTGAAGGAAAAATCATACCGGAGGACTCGATATCCCTCTATACTGATGGCTCCAAGATGGAAACGGATGTAGGTAATGGGGTCTTCTCCAAGGAGCTTAACCTCAACCTATCTTTAAGACTCCCAAACCACTGCAGTATATACCAAGTGGAAATAACAGCGGTAACGTAGGCCTTTGCATGGCTTAGGATCAATGTTATATCCGCTAAGGATATTATCATTTGCACGGACAGCCAATCTGCGATAAAATCCCTGGCCGCGGTAACCCACAAATCAAAAACATCCCTTAACTGCCGCCTTTCTCTAGAAGAGAGGGCTGAACAGTTCAACATTAAAGTACTGTGGGTTCCCTTTCATAGAGATATTCTAGAAAACTGTGCGGCCAATGGACTCGCAAGGATAGGGTCAAATTTAAAAACTCCAATAAGCTCGATAAGGCACATGATAAAACTTCAAACTATAGAGGCTAGATAGTGGAACGAAAGCAACATCAGCTTTATCACTAAACAAATCTAGCCTAAGCCAAACTTAGGACGGACCAGGGACCTTGTGGCAACCAAAAGGGGAACCTTAAGCACTTTAATGGGTTTCATTGAAGGTCACTACACCATTGGAAAATATGCCGTCAAGCCAGGTCTACTTGCCACTGACTTCTGCCGCGTCTGCATAGATGAGGAGGAAGAGGAATCAATTCACCATCTCCTCTGCTCAAAGTAGCTCAAATCCATCGCTTCAGCAGAAGCACGGACTGGTTTGGACTGGTGGCGGATCTAGGTAACATGGTCCATGTGGTATTATAATGGGCCGACTGCGGCCAACCACTACAACCTAACCTAACCTATCTTCAAATTACGACAAAAAAACTGACCTACATTTAATTGTAATGAAATTAGCAAAACTTATTGTCTGACTCGTTTATAAATATTTCCGTCAAGACGTACCTGTGTGGCGACGTGTTGCAATGACAATTGTCTAATTAATTCATCATTTAAAATGCAGGGGGAATGTAAAGAAACTAGATTTTGAGTTTGATAGCTGGTATTTTGGTTTGATACTAATTTAATGATCGATGGCGAAATGAATTTGAACTTTGGCTAGCTTTGAAGTGACTCATATAAGAGGAAGTTCTAAATACCAACATTGTGCGTCGATACATATGATACTGGGTTGAGAGGCGATAAAAATCTTATGGATTGATTTTTGTACTGTACCTAAGCCCTAAATGTTTGCTTATAAAGGTCTTTGTATGAGTAAAATGATTAACTTCCAATGGGAAGCTATTGTAATGGGGCCGATTATCTCCACGTTGCAAGGTCACCAGAATCCAAATCCAAGATTTGTATAAAGATGTATGCGTGCGTGTATGTATGTATGTGCGTACGTGATATGTAAGTGTGTGCGCATATGCGTACCGGCTCGAATATGGCGAGAACCACAAACGATATTGACATAAAGTTGGATTCATTCCACGCGTAGCTTAGAACTGAGTAAGTTTTCACCAAAATCGGTCCAGCCGTTTTTTGTTAGAAATTAAATAACTAAGAAATAGGCAGAAAAAGTTAACAATACACGGTGTGCCCGAGCGGTGCCCATCTAAGTACTAACCGCACCCGACGCTGGTTGATTGCGGTGATCGGACGACAACCGATAGATATGAGATTGCTCGGATAGTGTTGTGGTTGGGTAAGGAAACGCACACTGATGAGCTGCTCGTGAGTGTGCATTACCCACCGAGCAGTTATTAAACGCACGCTCTCATGAGTAATTGGCTGTGAACATTTTTATTTTCGCTCATTTCGCTCACGAACATGAGTGTGTGTGCATTTATGGGAACTCAACCCTGTGCGCACTTCATATATTCCTTAAAGAGATCGCACACTTATGTGCACTCTGTAGGGTGGGTTCTATTAAATGCACATGTGGAGTGCGTATATGGGGTTAGTTTCCATAAACACACATACTCGCGTTCGTGAGCTAAAACGAGTTGATTTGCTGCTCGGGAGTTTTTTACACAATGACAGAACATGGAAATATTTCACTTCAAACTTTCAACAATCGAAATTGCACACGCATGTGAGCAGTTTATGAGCATTCGATTGTATAATGTGCGCACATGAGTGTGCGTTTCCTTACCCTGGGTTACATGGGGCGACAGCAAATAGGCGGCTTGATGCCAACAACACGCGGTGTTTCCAAGCGGTTCCCCATCTAAGTACTGTCCGCACCCGATACTGGTTGATAGCGGTGATCGGACGAGAACCGATACATTACTCATTATTCGTCTAAGAATCCTACCGCAGGTAACAAAAAGAGCTAATGGCCTTAAAACACCTGAACAGATCTTCACAAATTGTAGCTAAGAACCATTTTGATCACGTTTGCTTTCGAAAAAACAAAAGCATCATAATCGGTCCATTCGTTCAAGAGCTACGATGCCACAGACAGACATACAGAAACACAACTTATGACACCCCTCTTTTTGCGTCGGGGGTTAAAAAAAAAGAAAAGGAAATCAAACGGGTTTTTTAATTTTTCCCACTGGGAAGTTTGTCGTGTGGACCTTACGGGTCGCACCTAGACCACATTTTTTTTCTTGTATTCAATGTAAACTTGTTTTTGGCCCTACTTTAACCTATTAAAAAAATCATGTATGCCAAGGTTATGGCGGAGCAAGGCTAAGTATTGTATAAGCCTTATGCTATTTAAATTGGAATAAATCTGAGCCCAGAGTTTTCGTGGATTATTTGTAACCAAAATGCCGGATTTAACGGTTTTATTTATATTTCGAAATTCAAGTTAGCCGAATTTAAACAAAAACTATAAGACGTTTAGCAGAAATTAAAGTTAGACCATATTGGCTATCATTACGACTTTAAGTTCAATTATAAGCGGGTTGAATGTCCAATTCTACGATTAGAAGTGAGTTTTGAGTAGAAAGTGTTTTTCTCTCATGTTATGTCACTTGCATAAGGAAGACAATAGAGCCATGGTAACACTCTTTACACTCTTCTGCTTTACCGAAAACACCTAGATTAAGAACAGCAAAAGTGAGCGCGAAAGTAAAGTTGTTTACCTAATTGCTAATCTTGTCTCGACGAACTTGATAAAGTGGAAACAGAATTTGAAATATTGTAGGATACAGGGGGAAAACTGTGTCTAGGTAGGTAAAGGTTGTCTCCGCATAAGGGATTCGGTCTGACAGAAGGCACAGGATTTCGACAAACCATGGCGGGACATTTATTCATTTGCATATTATTAAGGTTTAAGATTATGCATGAAGTAGCATTTTAAATAAAAAGCAGCCTCAGGTTTACGGGCACGCCTTGCTTTTTCGGATTTTTTAGTGCTCAATTTTTTCCCTATCTCTTATCGGTGGTCCTCATTTTCTGTACGAAAAGGTTATTTTTCGACCAATACTTACTTACTTACTTAGGTGGCGCTACAGTCCGTGGTGAACCTGGGCCTCAACCAACAAGCGTCTCCAGCCGACACGGTCATTGGCCAGCTGTTTCCAGCGCCGCACGCCCAGTTGGTTAAGGTCCCCTTCCACCTGCGTGCGCCACCGTTGATGCGGCCGTCCTCAGCCGCGCCTTCCTTCCGGTGTGGATTCGAAGACTGTTCGGGTCGGAGCTGTATTTTCCATGCGCTCTACATGACCTAGCCACCTTAGACGCCGTACCAGGCCGATGTCGCTAAACAACCCGTACAGTTCCTCGTTATATCTTCTCCTCCATACACCGTTTGAAAATTTTCCTCTCGTAACGACCAAGGGCATCTTCATCCGCTTTTGTTAAGGTTCAAGCCTGTGCGCCGTAAAGGAGGACTGGGATGATTAAGGTCTTATATAGTGTCACCTTGGTTTTCCGAGAGAGGGCTCTACTTCTAAATTGCCTCTTGAGCCCAAAGGAACGGCGGTTGGCAAGATTAATTCTGCGTTTTATCTCAGCGCTGGTGTTGTTGTCGCTGGTCATCAGTGAGCCAAGGTAGACAAATTCCTTGACCACTTCAAAGTTATATCCGCCCATGGTGACGTTCTGGCCAATACATCGGTGTTGTCCGTCTCTTTTAGATGAAAGCAGATATTTGGTTTTACCCTCATTAACCTTGGGACCCATCTTAGCCACTTCTACCTCAATGCTTACAAAGGCCTCATCGATGTCTCGCTGTGTCCGTCCAATCACGTCAATGTCGTCGGCGTTCGCAAGCAATTGCGTAGACTTGAAATAAATCGAACGTCTTGTGTTGGCCAGTGACTCTTGCACGATGTTGAAAAAGTTGCATGACAGCGCGTCACCTTGCCTAAATCCTTTTTTAACATCAAAGGTCTCGGTTTGCTTATTACCGACCTTAATGGAGCAGCGAGAATTCTCCAGTGTCATCCTGCACAGTCGGACGAGTTTGGCAGGGATGTTAAAACTAGACATGACTTTGGATAGCTCATCTCTATACACGCTGTCATATGCAGCCTTGAAATCGACGAAGAGGTGGTGAATGTCGATTTGGTATTCCTGGGTCTTCTCCAAGATCTGCCGTAGCGTAAATATTTGGTCTATTGTGGATTTACCTGGCCTGAAACCAAACTGATAAGAGCCGATCAGGTTATCCACAAACGGTTTCAGGCGTTCACACAATACGGCAGAGAATTTCTTATATGCGACGTTAAGGAGACTTATTCCCCTATAGTTGGTGCAGTTATAGGGGTCTGCTTTCTTATGGATCGGGCACACGAATGGTCTTTCGATCAATAATAAGTTTTTTTTTTTTAATTCATATATACGCGGTGTACCCATTAAGTTCCGGGAATTTTTAAACATAAAACAAGCAAATATAGTTTTTCGCAAACTTTTACTACTGACCTTCACCATAGTCACACTCTTTTGTTTTTTATATGTAATTCGCTCAGGTCAGGGAACCTAGGCGGTGTGTAAATAGTTTGGGTCGTAGATGTTCGTTCACCACTCTCCGGCGGTAGTTCTCCTAGATAGGATTCGAGGGGCACTCACAGTACCGCATTTTGTCACACCAATTTTCGAAGATCTTTTTGATGATTTCGGGCTGTAGCTCACGGAGTGCTTGGATGATATTGGCTTTAAGTGCCTCAATCGTTTCCGGATTCTTGGCATAATATCGGTCCTTCGCGGTTCCCCATAAAAAATGTCCAAAGGGGTCAAATAGCAGCTCCGAGACGGCCAATTGACTTCGCCAAGACGGCTGATAGCACGATTTGGGAATTTGGTGCGTAAAAGATCGATTGTGGTATGGCCTGCGTGGCATGGCGCGCCATCCTGCATGAATTAGAGGTTGTCCAAATCCATGTCTTAAATGTCGGTGAAAAAAAAGTTGCTTAACATGGCTGTATAAGGCCCACCGTTGATCGAAACATTGTTTCCAGCCTCATTTCGACAGAAAAATGTTCCAATGATGCTACCACTCCACAATCCGCACCAAACTGTCGCTCTCTGTGGATGCATTGGCATCTCGACAATTATGTACGGGTTTTTCGAGCATCAGATGCGGCAATTATGTTTGTTAACGTAGCTGCCGATGAAAATCCGCCTCGTCAGAGAAGATGATTTTTCGCCCAAAATCGTTGTCCAATTCAAGCTGCTCTAGGGCCCAAACTGTGAAGCGATATCGAAGCGGTTGAAGCGCGCCTTCATCAGTTCTAAATAGCGTAATTACGCACCGGTCCCATGTCAATATCGTCTTTGGTTCTCGAGATAATCGAGAACATACGCACATACGCACATGCGTGCATACACACACATACAGACATCTCTATAAAAACCTTGGATTTGGATTATGGTGACCTTGAAACGTGAAGATACAAATGTATGTCAAAATTTGGAATTCGCTAAATCGATCCCACTACAATAACTTCCCACTGGGAAGTTAACAATAGATAGCCCACCCTATACTTTGAGTGTTGTGCTTTCATCAGTTAATTGATCACTTCTCATTCACAACAGCTGTGTTGCACAATTTTTCCGTACAGGAATTCTATTTCCTGGCTATGGACAGACTTTGATCTACAGACCTTTCGCAACAGTCGGTGATGTTTACCACTGCGCTAGGACCACCCTCTAACAATACACGACGATTCCAATGTTGGTCCTACACTTCGAAGTTAACTCGCTCAGTGCCGTGGTTAACATTTACTTTCTCTACACCGTCATGATGAGTTCCCTTGAGGTATGTATGACTTTACCTTGAGGAATAAAAAAAGTCACAGGAGCAATATCGGGTCTTTTGGTTGTATGTTGCGACGGTGGAATGCTTCATTTTCCCAACAACCCTTACACAATCAACGAGGAACGGGACGGCGTATTGTCGTGGTGTAGGATCCAGCCCTTCTTGTCGAGCCGCGTTACACGTGGTTGTAGCTTCTTCAGGATGCCAACATAGAACTGTCTGGTCGGTAGGAACATCTTCACGATCAATGATGCCGCGGATATCGAAAAAACAACATTAACATTTCACTCAGCCGCGACTTTGATATCCTTGATTTCGTAGGTCGTTCTCCACTTTTTCCGGCTACCGCTGATTTTATCTACAGACAATTTTCGAAGGACTTCCGATAGTTTTTCACCAGATTTCACTAAAGATTTAATCACAACAAGTTGCTTGTAGTGTGAGTCATTCATTTTTACTACGTCATTCACTACAAAAATTTTCCTTTTTTCGAAAAATACGCTTAACACAAAAACGGAGCGTGCTATCAGCCTTAGATGAAAACTGAAAGAAAGGGCTCCCTTTTCTAGACAGATGTTGATGAAAAACGGAGTGTTGATAGGTTCCGAGTTGTTTCGGGCTTGGCGTGCCTTGACTCTATTGTTCGTATGCTCGGAGAGCGTGGACTAGACGTTGGTGGTGGATATTTATTGTTAGTTTTTGTGGCCGCTGTGAACCTTGGGATATTGACCTTGGAATTGTTGTCGCTGTTTTTTAAATTTCGCGCAGGTTCAGGATGTTATATTCTTATAATCACATAACCTGAACGGGGTGCAGTGGCTTGGGTCGTAGATGTTCGTTCACCACTCTCCAGGGGTGGCTGTCCTAGATAGGATGCGAGAAGAACCGATCGAATTTTCACGTTGGTTGCAGTTCTCAGGAAGTGTTCCAGTGGCTTATTAGAATTGCACACACAGAGTATGAATTTAAAGTGACCGTATATTGTGAGTGTGAATGGCGTTCGCAGGAATCCTGAGATTTGGACACGGATCACTGGAGTTGAAAGTCCAGTGTGTTAACCATGCCTTTGTTGTGAATCAACTTGTTTTTGTTGTCGAGTTTTTATTAAATTCCCGCAACTTAACTGCCACACCTTGTATCTTATTAAGCTTAATCGAAAAATTAAGACCAAAATACAAAAATCTGGAAAAAAGAGATAAATGAAAGATCGCCTACCAGCGTGAGAGGCGTGACAGGTCGTATAAACAAAGTACTAACCGTGGACTTAATAACGCCTCAGATTTAATAGCATTAGGGCATGTTCTGAAAGGCCGAAAGGCCGCTTTGATGATCAAGCTGCAAGTAACATTACTAGGAAATTGCCCGGTAAAATATTTAAATATTTCTCGAACTATGTGGTATACGACACTATCTTGCTCAATCGATAGTGCATCTACGTCCATACCGTACAATTTGGGTCATGCCGAGATGTCCGTTTTTTGAGTGGCGTTGTTAGCACTAAATAATGACATATTGTGGTTTTGCTTGTTCCTCAATCATTCACGAATTTTTGTGCTCCTAGCCCATTAAGAAAGTTGTCGTAATAAAAATTAACCGAAATTAGCATCTACGTGTTGTTATCTCTTGATCTGTTCAACGAACTCTCTTCAGTTCGTCAGCCCAGTGAACTTTAATCAACATGCAAAACTTACGTGAGAATATTCTGTCGACTATTCAATTAATCTCTTCGCTGTTTATGAAGTTTTATCACACTTTGTAGGAAAGGTTTATTTGTGAAATATTGCTTAACAATGGAAGCATATTCTTAAAAACTTTACTAAGTCCTGGGAAAAGTCTGTTACATTTTCTCAGTAAAATGAGATTGTTCTTCATATTAAAACCAAAGATGCTCAATTGCTATTGAGAATATTTCCTCAATTTCGCGTGAAACTATGGAATAACTTACTTACTTAGGTGGCGCTACAGTCCGTGGGGAACCTGGGCCTCAACCAACAAGCGTTTCCAATTGGCACGGTCTTTAGCCAGCTGCTTCCAGCGTCGCACGTAAAGTTGGTTAATGTCCCCTTACACCTGTGTGCGCCACCGTAGATGCGGCCGTCCTCTGCCGCGCCTTCCTTCCGGGGTGGATTCAAAGACTCTTCGGGTCGGAGCTGTATTTGCCGGCGGTCACCAGTGCGCCAAGGTAGACGAATTCCTTGACCACTTCAAAGTTATATCCGCACTGTCTCTTTCTGATGAAAGCAGATATTTGGTTTTACCCTCGTTAATCTTGGGAACCATCTTAGCCACTTCTATTTCAATGCCTACAAAGGTCTCTTCGACGTCTCGCTGTGTCCGTCCAATTTCGTCAATGTCGCCGGCGTACGCAAGCAATTGCGTGGACTTGAAATAAATCGTACCTCTTGTGTTGGCCAGTGACTGTTGCACGATCTTTTGAAGCACGATGTTAAAAAAATTGCATGACAGCGCGCCACCTTGCGTAAATCCCTTATTAACATCAAAGATCTCGGTTTGCTTATTACCGACCTTAATGGAGCAGCGAGAATTCTCCAGTGTCATCCTGCACAGTCGGACGAGTTCGGCAGGGATGTTAAAACTAGACATGACTTTGTATAGTCCATCGCTATACACGCTGTTATATGCAGCCTTGAAATCGACGAAAAGGTGGTGAGTGTCGATTTGGGTCTTAGCCAAGATCTGCCGTATCGTAAATATTTGGTCTATTGTGGATTTACCTGGTCTGAGGCTACACTGGTAAGAGCCGATCAGGCTATCCACAAACGGTGTCAGGCGTTCACATAATACGGCAGAGAAGATCTTATATGCGATGTTATGGAGACTTGTTCCCCTATAGTTGGCGCAGTTATAGGGGTCTCCTTTCTTATGGACCGGGAAAACGATGCTGAGATTCCATTCGTCAGGCATGCATTCCTCCGACCATGCCTTGCAAATGAGATGCTACATGCACCTTACCAGCTCATCTCAAGCCGCCTTAAAAAGCTCAGCAGACAGGCCGTCTGCGCTCGAGGCTTTATTAGACTTAAGTCTTGATATCGCTATTTTAACTTCGTCTAGGTCAGGTGTACGGAATTCTGTTACATCGTCGTCCATTACAAATGGATCGTTCTGCCTGACAGCGGTATCTTGTTTCTCATCGCCGTTATACAGTCTGCAGAAGTGGTATTTCCAAATCCTCCGCATCGACTGTGATTCTATTACCAGTTCTCCATTTACATCCCTGCAAGCCGCCGCTATGGCTTTGTAGCCATGGCATTTTCGTTTTACCTTATTGTAAAACTTCCGAGCGTCATACCTGCGGAAGGACCTCTCATCTCCTCGATCATGAGCTTTCCGTGGTCTCTCTTCTTTCTTCTGAGAAGCGTGTGTTCCTCTCTTCTCTTCTGCTCATAGATTTCAAGAGCAGCTCACGTCCGCCGTTGCTGCATGGGCTTGTTCGTATTGTTCATCACCAGGAGTTTCTAGGTAGTGGCGGTTTGGGGGGGAGTGGGGGGGGGGGGTAATAAAAAGAACAGTACGAAAGAAAGAACGAAAAAGAAAGTTGGGGCTAATGCGCAATGGTAAACCAAAAAACTCCTCCGGAATACCATACGACGAAGACGACCACGACAAGCGACCAGCGACCAGTGATCCACCACGGTATTACCTTGCTCACTGGCTACTATAATATGAAACCCAGCACGTCTGAGGCAGCGTCTCTGACGGCGCTCTGGCAATGCGCCCATTCCTGCTCTATTGCTTGTGCTGCTGTGGGCGGATTTTGAAAGTGCTTGAAGGAGACACGATCGGCAAAGATTCTGGCAGTCTCTAGCGATTGTAGCTTTCCGACGTGAAACTTACGTTGTCCTATTCGACTCCTAAGCTTTCTTTGATATCCTCATTCGTACCTAGGTAGTGGTGGAGTGGATGCTGGCTCCTCCGAAGGTTGGTACGTCGAGAATACTGGAGGAGTGTCTGGCGTCGATCGCAATGTGATCAATCTGATTGGTGGTCGGTTGATCAAAATTCCGCCGGGTATCCTTGTGGATGTTGAGATGGGGGAATCGTGTGTGTGCTACAAAGATGTTACGCCCCGTTAGGAAATCGATTAGCCTAAGTCCGTTGTCGGATGTGGTGTTATGGGGGCTATGAACGACTACGATCGACTCAAATATGTCCTCTTTGCCCAGTTTTGTATTAAAATCGCCTAGAACTATTTTTGTGTCGTAGCTCAGTCATTGGGCATAGGTTCTTTCTAGAAGATCGTAGAATTCTTCTTTGAGGCGATCGTCCTTATCTTCCGTTGGGGCCTGAGCGCATATCAAGCTAATATTTCCAAATTTAGTATGATGCCGTGACTTTTTTTACAGCTTGCCCATTACCTTTTTCTCTGTCTTAAAACTTGGAATATATACAAGAATCTGGCGATATTTCTCATTTCTCTCTAGTTTCATTGACCTAAACTGTCACCTTTAATCAATGCAATCACCTCTCCCCGAACTTTTTCGCAGACCCAACAATTCACCACCTAAATTCTGGCACACTGTTGGTTGGTTGACTGGTTCACTCAATACTTCAATAATTTATTGGTCACCGCCAATGCTCTTTTTTTTCAAAATTTTGATCAAAAGAGATAGTTCAAATTTGTATGTTGAACCAATTTTTTTGCAAAACAAACAATAAAAAACAAAAAACAATTAAGTAAATCAATAAACAAATGAAACGAATATGGGTTTCAAATTTGGGCTCCCCGAACGTGATCCAATTTTTTGAAAGCAACGCTACAGGCGAACACACCTCGGTCTTGCATTGCTTCGAAAGTAGGACGCTCATTATCTATCAAAAGATTTCTTGGAACCATAAAAAAAGAATCAAACTCCTTGATTTGCTTCCATCCTAACATTATTTCCAAAGTCACAAATCTTCACATTCAGTCACCAGAAACACTAATTGCGCTCCTTTCACATGTTTTACAGGAAAATACCGTCCGACCGATATGCTTACACACTCGCACCCAAAGTTCGCGTCCAAATGTCGGAAGCGATTTAGCTCCACCAAGCAACAAGAGGACGATTCATTAAATGACCCATAATTAATCTAATTGCATGAGTTGCATTCCACCAGCCCGACCAATCAAACTGGTCCTACTACCATCCGGCCGAAATGCACTAGCGAAGAGCTTAGTCATGTTTTTCTACACAAACATCTAGATGGAAAAATAAAAGAGACCTACCTTGGATGCTTGGAATGCCGTGGATGCTCTCAATCGGATTGATGTTAATTTGTCTTCAGCTACCGCTGGATTTAACTCAATTCGAGTGTGAAGATGATAATCACGATGACGTCGGGCTTATAATCACCGGTGATGACGTTAATTCAATCTGATCTACAATCTTGTTTCCAATCTCTTCAGTCTGCTTCAGTCTATAAGTTTCTTCAAAGGCTTCTGATTAGTCCAATTCGTATGGAATCCCTTTGCACATGCAATTTACTTATTAAATTTCCAGTTAGAAGAAAATCGATCAGATAGTCGAAGGGAGGAGCAGGAGTTGGATGGTCATCTACTTTTCGTTACTTGACGCACTTCATAGCTTTCTACTTGGTAACGAACTGACACACCGTGGACGGAAAGGAACGCAAAAGTGAGGGAAACGAAATGAGAGAATCCAAAAGCAACGGTTAGGTCATTTCTCTCAACTAATGATAATGGTAATGGAACTCGGGAACTGGGCAGCTGGATCGAGTTGGTCAAGAGCTTCTTTGTGCGCTTCCGGTTTTCAGGAATCCCGATTTCTCTGCATAAAATACCCGTACATTCTTTCACACCAAACGAGCAAACGTCCTCCTTTACTCTACACTACACGCGGACACTTGGACACGAAGCACAAAATCACCATAATAATTGGGACACATTTAGCAGGCACAAGCAGCAGCAGCACAGAATCAGTGGTATAAATGCAAATAAATACTTGTACACATCCTCAGCACATCGAATGATCTGTGCTGGTTGAAAAGCAAAGATAATAATAAAACAGAACACACGAAAGAACGAATGGGCGGGAGTGGGGGGGTAATAAAAAGAACAGTACGAAAGAAAGAACGAAAAAAGAAAGTTGGGGCTAACGCGCAATGGTAAACCAAAAAACTCCTCCGGAATACCATACGACGAAGACGACCACGACAAGCGACCAGCGACCAGTGATCCACCACGGTATTACCTTGCTCACTGGCTACTATTATATGACTATGACGTTGACGTTGAATGCGAATGGGTGGTAAGCGCGCGCGGTACCATTAACAGAGATGGTTGGTATGGCGAAAAGACTAAAACCAAAATCAATGAAAATATTATTGCATACGGCGACGGACACACTCTGTCACTCGGCCGAATGTATTTAATATACAAAACGGATGGTCGGACACTATAACGGTTCTGATTAAGGCCAACATTCACATTTATTCAAAATACTCGGTCATCACCATTCACGTACATTTGTATCTGATGTGTATAGCAACACTATTCTTAATCCTTTTCATACGCCAACTGTGTTGTAGTATCCTTCAATTAGCACTTCACTTTGACAGAAAGACAGTGTTTAGTGGAACTATCGAAAGTCTCAGGTGTATCGGTTCTATTCAACTTAAACTTCAACTTCAATTTCAAATTGAACGTCAACGGTTTCAACACTTCTTCGCATCGAACCTTGAGACCTTGACAGTGAAGACGTTCCTCGCAAACTGAAATCACCGCATCGAGCAGCCAAGTTCCTTGGCCATTTCCATTCTTCATTTGCTCAAATTGCTCTGTGTGTCTGGTTGTGTTACTGTTGGATGGCTAGTTAGCTGCCTGGGCTGGATGGTTAGCTTGTTGGCTGGCTGGCTGGCTGCTTGACTGACTGACTGGAATCAATGGTGGGCTCACTCACTCCTTCTATCCGTACTTACTCTTCTTCAGTATTTTCTAATTTACCTGTTGTAATACTGGCGAACAGGTACGATGCGAAGAAGAAATGTAGAAAGAGGAATCATTCTATGCTATTGCTGCTGTGTATGTGTATTCCTTCTTTGTTGGCTTATTTTCTTTTCTTTTGGTTTTGGTTTTGTAGTCTCTGGTGTCTACCGACTTGCTTGGTTGCTGGCTTTTTGTGTCGTGATTGAAGAGAAACGGAAACTAATTGCCGAAGAGAGTGTTGCACGGTTATGTTTCGGCTACTCATGCATCTAAGTACTTTTGTTTTGTTGCGACATAATCATTCTGTCGTGTGAGCAGCATAAACACACAGGGCAGAAGGGCGACTGGCAGATACCCTTTGTGATAATGACCTCAAACGGAATTTCATGTTTTGTTCTCTGTGTTTTTGTTGGTGTTCGTTGATTTTATGCACGTTGCTTCACCTGGCACGTGCCATGTGAGAGTTCGGTTAGTTGATTAGCCTTCTACATATCTGCACCGTCATATGCTTGTAGTCATTGAAAAATCATAATAAATTCTTTGTTATCCGCTCGGCTTTTGTTTTAACACCTGATCGTAATGGATTCAAAGAACGTTCTTTGTTTGTTAGTTCTTGGAATTTTTGGAATTGATAAGAAAGCCAGTGCGACGCAGATTGGGAGGAGAATGTACGTACTTTACCATGCTGATAAGCAAAAACCAGTTCGCAATCAACTCTTTTGTTTCACTGTTATTGTCACGATGGGCACTTTGCATAATAAGAGAAGGAAGAAACTTGGTATAGAGTATCCGATCGTTCCCCAGTGTCTGTCCTCAATGCATGATATTAACTTTGGGCAAAATTCTATGAGACCGTTATGTGAAGGAATTTATTAGATATTTAAGGGGTTTCTGGTGTCATTTGCTTTATGATCGATAGAGGGAAAGAGAAAAACATAAATTGATTATCAGGAGATTTGTTACAAATTTGGTACTTAATATCGATAGAGTATTGGTGTATCTAATAATAATATCAATAAAATTCATCAACCACCGCTAATTAAAAAGAAAAATTAAAACAAAATCAGGTCGTTAGGATTTCATTATTGTGCACCCTACTTCCTTCCTCTCATTCCTGAATGGATCCTCAAAATACGATTTTATATCAGTTGAACGACCTCTTTAATTGTTTTCATATTTTTCAGTTTTGGTTTTTGTTTTTCTCTTTGAAGAGCACTGGGTACCGGTAATAGCTTTATTACCCAATATACTCGTAAGTGGCGGCTCTAGTTGGGTGTTGATGATCGGAGAAACAGGTGGAAGCAATATTCTCTCTTCTATTTTTCTCTTTCAGATTAAAAATTCTCTTGAATAGTTGCAGGTTTCCTGCACGCTTTTAGGATCAGTTTTGAAATCATTGCATAATTGCAGGTGAACTTCGCAATTGAGACTTTTGTCAGTCTTCAAAATATCTGATAAAATATTTTTTTTTCCCTCCTTTATTTTAACATCAGTCTTTTTGACATCTAGTTAGAGTATTAACAAAATTATAAGGTATCTGTGATTTCCTTAATTTTTTTAATTCTCGTGGGGGCGAACACCCCCATTTATTGGGCTTAATTCAAGCCAACTTAATCTAACTTATTCTAACTTAATCTAACTTAGAAGCTAAGGATGGTGGGGGAGGGGGGCATGATTAAGAAGACGAGTTTTTAAGCATTGAGTGCTGAGGTTGAAGTCGAAGTAAGGATTTGAGTTAACACTTCCCAGCATACGAGAAATGGGTTCATTGGAGCCATAGGCGGGGCGGGGGGTGGGTAGATCGAAGAGACGGGGATTACGTACATTGCGAGGGTTAGTGTTGATAGAGACAGAGTCATAGAGGGTCGCGCAATCAAATGGTACCTGAAAGGAGTCGATGGATGAAGAGAATGTCAGATACAGTTCTTCTTTCCTCCAACGTGTTCATGTTGATTAATTTAAGACGTTCTTGATAGGGTGGTAGGAGCAAAGGATTATTCCAGGGGAGATCTCGAAGTGCAAAACGTAGGAAACGGCGTTGGATGCTTTCGATTCTAGAAATGTGGGTTTGATGGTAAGGTGACCATACTTGATTGGCGTATTCAAGAAGGGGCCGGACAAAGGTTGTGTAGAGAGATCGGGTAACGTAGGGGTTGGAGAATTCTTTAGACCATCGCTTTACGAAGCCGAGTGCTGAATTAGCGTTAAGGATTAACCCGTCGATATGTGTCCGAAAATTTAACTCCTGGTCACATGATATGCCAAGGTCCCGGATAGCCTGAACGGTGGCTATGGGCTGATTATTTAGAAAGTAGAGACGGGGAGGGGGTTTGATTCGTTTACGTGAAAAAGTAATGGATTGGCATTTGGGAATGTTGAGTTCCAAGCAGTTTTTGGAACACCAGGTGGAAGAACTATTGAGACCTAATTGGATGAGGGAAGGGTCCTGATTGGAGGAAATACTCCTGAAGAACTTGGCATCATCCGCATATAGTGAGATATGGGAATGTTTGATCACCATTTCAATATCGTTAATGGTAAGAACGAAAGGAAGTGGACCTAAGTGGCTACCTTGGGGGACACCGGAGGAAGCTAGAAAAGGCAGATCTGAAGCGAATACTATAATAGCGATTGTTCAAGTAAGAAGATATCCACTTCACGGAAATGGGATCGAAACCAAGGGAAGACAGTTTAAAGAGTATTAGGCTGTGGGAAATTTTATCGAAAGCTTTACTGAAATCGGTAGAAATAACGTCGACTTCATTGCCATTCTCTAAGGCCGAGAGGGTAAAGGACACAAATTCAACAAGATTTGTGGTTGTAGATCTGCATTTGAGGAAACCATGTTGTCGAGGGGAGATTAAAGACTTGCAGCGAAAACTTAAGATTTCGTACAAAATGCTCTCGAAGAGTTTGGGTATATGTGACAGTTTGGCAATGGGACGATAATTGTTAATATCGCTCTTCGGCCCTTTTTTGTGTATAGGGGTTATATATGAGGTTTTCCATAACTGGGGGAATTCGCCCAAACATAGGGATAAAGTGTAGATTTTCGAGAGAGGAGAAGAGAGGGTTGAGGAGCATTTTTTTAAGGAATATAGCAGGGAGACCGTCAGGTCCAGGAGTGAATTCATCTTTAAGTTTATTTAATTTGTTTTCGATGACACAGGGGTCGACTGTACGAGGAAGAAAAGGTCCAAAGGAGAAATTCGGTAAATAATCGAAGTAAGTGGGATCCGGAACAAAGGAATCGTCGGCGAAAGATAGTTTGAAATAGGTGGCAAAAATATTGGCGATAATGTTAGGGTCATTTGAGGTTTGATCATTGAAGGAGAGAGAGGTGGGGTACCCATCAGATTTTCTTTTGTAGTTAACAAACTTAAAGAAGGACTTTGGATCGCTTATAAGATTGGCTTGTGTTTCAGCTATATAGCGTTGATAGAGAGAGTTGTGAAGGGGGTAAAGTGAAGATAGCTACCCATATAGTTAGAGAAGTCTTTAGGGGATCGGGTACGAAGGAATATTGACCACTGTTTATTTCTTTTGTTTCTTAGGGAACGGAGTCTGCGATTATACCATGGTGGGGAGGAGGATAAAGTCATGCGTTGGGAAAATGGGACGTAAAGAGAGATAGAATTAAATATTTCCCTGTAGAATTTGGATTTAGCATCATTTAAAGTTAGATTACCAAAATTGAAAAGCGCTTTTTTAAGGTATTCGTTAATTTGGTGAAATCTCGCTTTGTCGAAATCGTGAGAAGGCAGAACTGTAGGAGGAGTATTCTGTGATGAAGAATTATGAAAAAAGGAAAGAAGAAGGGGAGGATGGAAGTTATCGATGGTAGAAAGGGAAAGTGGACATAGAGAGACAGAAGAATTGAAGGGATCGGTTGTGAATATGAGGTCTAGTTGTCTACCCATGTAGTTTGAGATGCCACTAACTGTACAATGTAGGACTAATATCATTTACAATTGTTTGATGTTTAACTTTTGTTTTATTGTTTTGTTTTTTAGCACAGGTGGGTTTTAATCCATCCGAAGCGTTGGGGGTTATATTGACTCCGAGCGCCCCTTATCGCTCGTTGTTGTCGCCTAGAACATTTTTATGCCTACAGATTTGTTTTGAGACTTACCCAGATTTTAGAAAAACCTGTAAACTAAGTCAGTCGGTCGAAATCGCCTTATTCGTCTGGTCTATGTTTGTTCGTCACTTGGGATTGTTCGTATTTCATCGTTAGTGTGCTGTAGGATTTTAAGTCTGTATTTTTTGCAACAATTTTTTGCTTCTTCTGCAACGGTTGCTATGTGAAGGTCTTTATGAATTTCATCATTTGGTACATACCACGCTGCGTCAACAATGGTCCGGAGTATTTTGTTCTGTGTACATTGTATTATTTGGATCCGTATGTCCATATTGGTTTTATCATGGTCTTGTATGTAAGTAGTTTGTTGTCCATTGATAGCCTTAAATTTCGGCCAAGCATCCAGAAACATTTTCGGAATTTACCTTTTATTTGGTTTCTTTTTTGTATTATGTGCTGTTTCCACGTCAATTTACTGCCAATAAACATTCCGAGATATTTGGCGCAGTCGCTAGTTTGTATGGATTTGCCATTAATTGTTAATGCGGGTGTGTTGTCGATCCTTTTTGTAGTGTAGATTACCTGTACAGTCTTCTCTTCGTTTATTTGAATGCCCCATTTTGCAAACCACTCGATAGTATTGTTTAGATGTCTTTGGAGTTTGTCATTTGCGTCTGTTAGGTTTTTACTGGCTTGAAGGATAATGGTATCATCAGCGAATGTAGCTAACATGTTGTGTTGTAAAGTCGGGTTTGGTATATCTGATGTGTATAGTAGGTAGAGTAGTGGGCCTAGGATACTTCCCTGGGGAACGCCTGCTTGGGCTGTAAACAGTTTAGAGCATTCGTCCTTGTATCTAAGATAGAATAGTCGTTGCTCAGGATAGCTTTTAAGTAATGACTACTAGTCCGGTGGTAGTATTTTGTTTAGCTTATAGAGTAGTCCCGTGTGCCAAACCTTGTCGAAAGCTTAAGATACGTCAAGAAAAATGGCAGAACAATATCTTTTATTTTCTAAATCATTCGATATTTTATTTATGACCCTGTGTGTCTACTGTATTGTTGAGTGTTGTTGTCTAAACCCTAATTGATGGTTAGGTATAACTCTATTTTGATCAAGTATTGGTTGTTGTCTGGCATGAGTAACTTTTTCTAGTAGTTTTGATATAATTGGTAGTAAACAAATAGGTCGATAATTATTAGGTTTTGTCGCGTCCTTGCCAGGCTTGGGTAGGGCTTTCACTTCAGTTTGGAAAGTACTTGTGTCAGAAAATTGCGTTAAAAATATTTCTGATAAATACTGGTCCATGGTCAGGTAGTTCTTTAAGAATTTGTCCAGTTATTAGATCATAACCAGCACTTTTCTTCGGTTTTGTTTTGTGTTTTATTATGTACTTAATTTCTTCTTTAGTGGTCGGTTTTATTTGTGCATTGCCGTTTGTATTTTCAAAGTTTATCAGCTTATCGTTTGTCAGCTGCCGGGGGGGCGGTTTGCGGTGGGCGAATTAATTTTCGTAAGGACCAAACCTGGCTAACGAAGCGCAAACCCCCATCATGACGAAGTGAAGAGCAGCCTCGGAAATTGCCTACCCTGGTGTGCCAGGGCCCCATTCGGAGCCAGGCCTAAATGGTGGCAGTATGCGAGCGTCTGGTGGCCGGTCTGTCCCGCTCGGCAGCCGGTCGGGCTTAGCCCGAAGAAGTCACGAGCAACCAGGCAGTGGCCTCGTGAGCCATTACGGAGGTGGGAGGTTTATCACGCCATGCACTAACCAGTGCGTGCGGGGAGTAAAGGGCAACAGACATCGGCATCGACTAAGGATGGGCGCATGGAACGTCTCATCGCTCACAGGGCAGTATGACGAGCTGGTTGAGGAAGCCGCCAGGTATCGGTTAGCAAAGAGGATATAAAACTGTGGACTTTTCGGACGGGTGGAAACTCTTCCTGTCGGAAGTTGCACCTCAAATGTCTGCCCAGGCGGGAGTGGGGATACTCATAAGTCCCAGGCTGGCAGACAGGGTATTGGAGTGGATACCATTAGGAGGGAGAGTCGCGATCTTAAAACTCAAGTTTGAAAGATCAACTTTGGCTCTGGTGCAGGTGCATGCACCGAATCTAGAATCTGAGTATGCGACTTTCCCGGATGAAATTGATGCGGCCCTTGATAGGGTGGTTGAGATGGATTCCTAAATCCTAATGGGTGACTTCAACGCCCACGTGGGTGTGAATGTAACGACACGGGGGAGTGTGATTGGGAGGAACGGTGATCCTCATCAAAACGCGAACGGAGAGAGGTTGTTGGATTTTTGCTGTGCAAATGGCATGTCCATTATGAACACCTTCCTTCCGCACAAAGCCATTCATAAATATACGTGGTATCGTTGGAGTCTTCAACAAAAATCGTTGATAGATTTCTTTATGGTACCATCACGTGTGAAACGGATGGTTTGTGACGTTCGTGTGTTGAGAGGGGCTGACCTGTCAACTGATCATCACCTGGTGTTGTGTAGGCTGTATTTTACTGATAGAGTACCTTGTCTGCCAAAGCGGAAACCATACGGTGGGAGAAACTACAGAGTAGTGAGGTACGGCATCACTTCGCACGACACATATCCGAAAGGTTTGAGCAAATTCCAACTGTTCCATCGCATGTAGAGGAAGAATGGCGACTATTTTCAACAGCTGTCATTGCCTCTGCGCGTGATGTTTGTGGAGAGAGGCGGCTTGGTGTGGCGGCTGATGGTGAGAAAAGAACTGCGTGGTGTAAAACACCCGGAGTTCAAGAAGCCATCAGAAAGAAGAAGAAGGCTTACAGAGACTGGATTCTCTTGGGGGACTCTGCTTCTCGTGACCGATACACTGTGGCGCGAAGAACTTGCAAATTTGCTTCGCGAGCAGCGAAAGAGCAGTCCTGGAAGGAGTTGGGCGAGAAGTTGGAAGCCAACCAAAGATCTGCGAAAAAGGTGTTCTGGCAAACCATTCGCCGGCTCAGAGGAAGGAAATTCAACATCATCGAAGGAGTTAAATCCAATGATGGTATGTTCCTTTCCAATGAGGTGGACATCTTACGCAGATGGAGCGAGCACTTTTCGGAGCTGCTCAATCCCGAACAGGGCACTGAAGGGGACAGACCTATAGTCTTGCGTGTGGCGGAGAATAGTCCAACGGTAGAGGAAGTCATTTTAACGATTGAATCGCTAAAAGTTGGCAAATCCGCCGGTGTGGATGAAATTCGGCCAGAAATGCTTGAGGCAATGGGTAAAGAGGGAGTATTATGGCTCTCTCGTGTCTTTAAGGTGGCCTGGGAATGCGGTGAGACACCTAGCGATTGGCAAACTGGGGTGATTGTTCCTCTTTTTAAAAAGGGGGATAAAAAAGAGTGCTCCAACTATAGGGACATATCTCTTTTAAGTGTCCCCGGTAAGGTCTACGCTAAGGTGTTGGAGGCGCGTTCTAGAGCTGTGGTCGAATCCAGGATAGGGGATGAACAGTGGGGGTTTCGTCACGGCAGAAGTACAACCGACCAGCTTTTCACTCTAAGAATGGTACTCGAGAAGGCTTGGGAGTACGCATGACCGAGTTCCTCGAGGTAAACTCTGGAGTGTTCTGCAGGAGTATGGGATTGATGGTCCTCTGTTGAGGGCCATTCAGTCTCTATACACTGTAGCAGCTGCGTTCGGGTTAACGGTAGTAAATCAACACCTTTCACCGTGGGCGTTGGACTTCGCCAAGGGTGCGCTTGTCACCTCTCCTTTTCATTATA
Source organism: Eumerus sabulonum (assembly GCA_951905685.1). Classification (NCBI taxonomy): domain Eukaryota; kingdom Metazoa; phylum Arthropoda; class Insecta; order Diptera; family Syrphidae; genus Eumerus; species Eumerus sabulonum. The sequence continues at coordinate 44,361,181 of OX645064.1, forward strand.
TATATGGACTGGATGTTGCAGCGCAGTCGAAGCGAGGAGTGTTTTACATTGGGAGAGTTGAGGATAAGTCATCTTCTTTTTGCAGATGACTTATTTGTCCTCACATCCTCCCAGATGGAACTTCAGCGCGCGCTAGATAGGTTTGTGGTCGTATGTTCTGATGCTGGAATGAGGGTTAACGTGGACAAATCCAAGGTTATGGTTATTTCCAGAAAACCTGTCCAATGCACTCTACATGTTAGTGGAGTCCCATTGAAGCAGGTGGAGAAGTTTAAGTATCTCGGGATCTTCTTCACGAGTGATGGGAGGAGTAATACTGAGCTTTTCTGCAGGATTGGCCAAGCTGGGTCAATTTTGAAACAATTTGGAAGATCTGTAATCAGGAAGACCGAGCTTGGTATCAAAACCAAGTTAGCGGTTCTTAACTCAGCATTTGTTCCAACTCTCACCTATGGTCATGAAATTTGGGTATTGACCGAAAGAATAAGATCGCGAATACAAACTGCCGAAATGAGATTTCTTCGTGCTATTGTGGGAGTTACTCGCCGGGATAGGGTGAGAAACACGGCAGTGCGCGGGGAGCTTAATGTTGAGCAGCTGCTTCTCCGAACGGAAAGGGCTATGCTTCGATGGTTTGGTCACGTGAGACGAATGTCGCCATCATCACGACTTCCGAAGCGTGCCTTGGATGCAATACCATCAGGCAAGCGACCGCTTGGCAGACCCAGGACGATGGGGTTGGACCAAGTCCAAAAACTCGCCCGGGTGCGCTTGGGCATAGCTCCTGATGAGTTAGAGCCGATGTCGGAGGACCGAGTGGCCTGGAGATCCCGCTTGCGCGCATTACCCCCGCGACTCTTTTAGTTGGACATGCGGGCCAGTGAAAATGATGATGATGATGAGCTTTTGGCAAAAAACGTTGCGAGTGTTGTGGCTTTTTCTAGATTTGTTCTAGACCATGTACGGTTGTCTTTTAGGATGGGTGGGTGATGTAAAATTGTTGTTTTTATATTCTTTGTGGCTTTCCATGGGGAGTAATTCGTTTGTGAGGTTGGATTTGGTCTTGCTAGGTAATTGTTAAGGCCTTCATTTTTGTACTCTTGCAGCAGTTTCTTTAATTCTTTTGTAGTCTTGTTCAGTTTTGCTTCTAATTCTGGATGTCTCTTAGCTTGCCAAAGTTTTCTAAATTTACGTTTCATTTTAATTTTCGTATCAATGTATTGGGGGATAGAAAACGAGCGTTCTATGGGGATTAATTGGGGTGTGGATCTATACACTGCATTAAGGATAGTGTCGTTTAGGTGCATTATTGCACTTTCTATGTTGTCAGGGGATTTGGGGGGGATGTCGAGTTGGAGATCTGAGGTGATAACATCTTTGAAGGTCAACCAATCAGTTTTTTTATTGCAAAGTCTTGTATTGTTGGTAGCAAGAGATACTTTACTTTTGTAAGTAATAATAATGGGGGAATGGTCAGATGAAAGGTCAAGGCATGTTTCAAGGGTCGAGGCAACGCGTACCAAACCGTCATCACCAATATAAACTTCAAGCATTCGACCCAATGCCCATTGAGTGGGTGGAGTCCGTTCGTCCCGAACCAAAACCAGATCTCCTACCTTTAAATTCTCTTTCGCTCGTTCCCATTTATATCTTACTTGAAATTCCCGGAAGTTCTCGTAACTCCATCGCTTCCAGAAACGTCGTTGCATTTGTTGTAGCTGTTTCCATTTCGTCAATCTGCCAGTCTTGGTGTCGAGAAGATTTGGTTCAGGGACCAGGAAGTGTCCAGAAGTTAGAGCGACTAAATCTGTCGGGTGATCTGATACAGCTGAGATCGTTCTCGAATATAGTACGGCTTCAACCTGCTGTAAAACTCCTCAAATGTTAGTGCAGGGTCACCTATAGTGATGCTTCATCCTTTTAATACCCGCCTCCCATATGGCTCCAAAGTTGGGAGACGCTGGTGGCGTTCACATAAAACAGCAGAGAGGATTTCATATGCGATGTTAAGGAGACTGATCTCTCTGCAATTGGTGCAGTCAAAAGGGTCTCCTTTGTCTCCTTTGTGGATCGGGCAAACGACACTGAGATGCCACTCGCCTGGCATGCTTTCCTCCGACCATATCTTACAGATGAGCTGGTGCATGCGCTCTTTCAGATCATCCCCAGCTGCTTAAAATAGTTCTCCGGACAGTCTGTCCGTTGAAGCAGCTTTATTTGCTGGGGCTTTTATTGCAAAGTTCCTAGCGGTCGGTTGCGATTGTATCCTTCCGACATCAAACCTTGGATCCGTTGTTTTTTTTTTTTTGTTTTTTTGTTGATACCCATGTTTTTGCTTTGGCCACAACAAGGAAATGATCCACGTCGATGTTGGCTCCTCGGTAGTTTCGGACATCGAGAGTACTGGAAGAATGTCTTTCGTCGATCGCAATGTGAACAATCCGGTTAACGGTTGATGGATCAGGGGACCGCCAGGTCACTTTATAGATGTTGAGATTTGGGATCCGCATACTCACTACAGTGAAGTTCCGCCCCGAAGCAGAATCCAACAGCCTGAGCCTGTTCCTGAATGTGTTGTCGAGCAGGCTGCGTTTTGCGATGAATCTGGCAAAGACAGCTGTGCATTGATGTCTCCTAGAATGATATTGATGTCGTGGCTGGGGCACTTATAGTGTCATAGAAGTCATCCTTATGCTAAGTCGGGGCTTGAGTACAAATCAGGCTAATGTTGATGAATTTAGCCTTGATACGGATTGTTATGAGGTGCTCACTTATACCTTTAAAGCTTAAGATTTTTTGCATTAGTCTGCCTGGAACAACTCACCCACATCCAAAGAGACGGCGCCTTCTCCCTCTGTAGTAATCGCCAGAGAAAAGGCCAACCTATAGCTGCCTTTCATTCTTGACGGTCTCGGGCATGCTACTTCCAGTTATCAGGGCCAAGTTGTCTTACATTCGCGATTACTAGGTCGTTATACCGGAGGTTCGGTGTTCCACTTCTTCTCGAACTAGGAGCCTCGGAGTCGAAGACCCTCTTAGCTGGAACGTTGGTGTTCATGCGGTCGATGTGGCCGAGCCAATGTAGTCGACGGATCTTTGCCTTCCGCACTATATCCACATCTTTGTAGAGCTCGTAGAGTTCGCGGTTATGCCTTCTCCTTCGTTCAACCTCCTCACGATAGGACCAAACATCCGGCGCAGATTTTTTCTTTCGGATCAGCTCCGCCGTTCTGCTTTTCGTCCAGTAAAACTGGCAGCTTAAGCGATTTGTAAAGCATGACTTTGGTTCTTCGAGTGAGAAATTTTGACCCAAGTTGTTTGCACAAACAGAAGTAGCAGCGGTTGCTAAGGGCGATTCTATGCCGGATCTCCACTGCAGTTTCGTTTGTGGAGCTTATTTTTGGCCAGAGGTACACAAACTCCTTAACCACCTCGAGACTATAGCTGTCAATCGTTATATTTTGTCCCAAGTACTTTGTCTTATCCTCGTTGACTTTAAGACCAATCGTTTCGCCTCTTCTTCAATCGCCCTGAAGGCTTCTACAACACCACGCTGAGACAGAGCTATGAAATCAATATCATCCGCGTATCCTAGCAGCTGGACAGACTTGTAGAAAATAGTGCCTTTCCTATTGACCCTTGTCCGTCGCATTATCTGCTTCAGCACCAAATTGAAGAAGTCACATGAGAGCGCGTCCCCCTGCCTAAATTCAGTGCATATTTCAAAGGTTTCATAGGTCCCCGAACTGAACTGCTCGGTACATCGCATATATTTCATAGTGGCGCAACACAGCCGGATCAGTTTTCCTGGGATCCCGAATTCGGCCATGGCATCAAACAATTCTTTGCAATGAATTTTGTCGAATGCGGCGTTAAAATCGATAAAGAGATGGTGTGTTCCATTTGAAACTCGCTAGTCTTTTCCACAATTTGTCGAAGTTTGAATATTTGGTCTATAGGAGATTTACCGGGTCGGAAGTCGCACTGGTAGCTGCCGATTAGCGCGGTGCAAAGGGGCTTTAGACATTCGCACAGTACGCTGGACAGGATCTTGTATGCGATGCTGAGGAGGGATATACCTCTATAGTTCTTGCGAGAGGTAGGCTCGCCTTTTTTGTGGATGGGGCTAACAGAGCTGATATTCCAGTCGTCGGGCATGCTTTCATCTTCCCAAATTCTACAGATGATCTGGTGCATGTTCCCTACCAGAATATCGCCTCCAACCTTGAAGAGCTCTATTAGCAAGTCATCTGAGCTTGCGGCCTTGTTGTTTTTCAGCTTTTTAATAGCTGTGCCGACTTTTTCGATGCTGGGTGAGAGGACTACTTCAGCGGCTGATGTTGGGATATCCTCAGTCCCTACCACTCTCTCTTGGTCATGGTCGATAGGCAGCTGCTAGAAGTGCTGCTACATCCACTATTCGCTGCGGGTCGGTGACAAGATTGCCTTCGCAATTTCAAAGAGTCTGGTTGCCATTCTCGAAGTCTCCTGCAAGGCGTTTAGCTTTCTTATAAAAGGCCCGTATTTTATGTTTGGTTCTTCTTCTTCTTCTCTTTGGTCGCAGTAGTTTTTTCTCCTCCTTTTCTTCTGGCTTGGTATTTCTCTTACGCTGCCCTGGCTTTCCGCTGCAGCGCCTTTTGATACGACTCGTCGGTCGCTGGCTATTTCTGCTCGCACTCGCCTGCATACCACGGTTTCCATGTCGGGGGAAGCCTAAGGTGTTCTCGGCAAATTCCTGAATGGCTGAGCGGCAATGCAGCCACATATTGTTGACATTTGTGCACGACGTAGGCTTACCTTTCGCTCAGTTGCTCCCTGACACCCAGACTCCCCAATGTCAAACCTCCTTATGGTGGGCTGATGCATCTTTCTGACATTGGCCAGTCGAGCTCTGAATCTTGCTACTACGAGGAAATGGTCAGAGTCGATCCTTGCCCCCGTGAATGTCCACACTTCCAGGTTGTTTGATGAGTGTTTCGCATCAATGAGCACATGATCGTTATGGTTGGCGGTTCGTACGACCGGAGATCGCCAGGTTGCCGTGTGGATTCGCTGGCGGGGAAACCTTGTACTACTTATCAGCGCATTTCGAGCTGTCGTAAAGTCCGTAAGTCGGAAGCCGTTATCTGTTATTTTATCGTGAAGGCTGTGCTTTCCGACCACTCCGCCAAAGGTATTCTCCTTACCGATTTTGACATTGAAGTCATTTTGACATCGTACTCCGGATAAGCTCCGTAGCCGTTGTCCAAGAGATCATAGAAGTCCGCTTTGATGGAGTCTTTAGCCTCTTCGGTAGGGGCGTGTGCAAGTATGAAGCTAATGTTGTAAAATCTGCCCTTGATGCGGATCACTTATATATAGGTTTAAAGTCGATGACCTTTGACCTTAGCCGCTTTCCCACAACAAATCCGCACCCCAATATCGCAATTTTTTGGGGATGGATGTCGCAATCTTTTTCCCTCATCATGCCTTTTCCTATCCAGCATATTTCCTGTATCGCAGTAATATCCGCCTTGTACTGCGTGAAGGTTCTTTCCAGTTTATGAGCAGTTCCAGGAGTGTACAGAGTTCTGCCATTCCAGGAGCATACTCGCAAATCGTCTTCCTTTTTCGCCGTCTTTTTATGTCGTTTTCGATATGTGTCCATGCGTTTATCAGGGCCATTTGGCCGTCGCACAACCGCCAATCTGGTCGAGGTATTGTGGCACCCTTTTGCCTAAGGCGATAGCTGCATACGTTTGTTCACCTCTTAACGGTTGTTGTAGAGGCTATCCAGAGGGCGCCGCGAGGAGGCTGTATGTCGACATGACCCGCGCATTGAAACAGGGAACCGGGAGAGCGATCAACAACTTTACCCTGTCGGTCCGAACCCATGACTCATTCCACTCATCAGTAGTAGTACCCAACGTGAAAGGAAAACACACTTTGAGCTCCTTCTAAATATCTGTATTTACAAAATCTTACTTCGAGCTAAATTGTCATTATAAATATACTCCCATAACTTACTACCTTCTGTACAACTACAATAAATACAATAATGAAACGCCAATAACAATTCGATGAATGAGGAAATGGTAAAAGAATGGAAATCCGTTAAAGAAGACTGCAATGATCCTTAAGGACTAACACCCGAGCTAGGAAGTATCACTTTGGCCGGAGTGCTTGCACGCAACACCTAACGGCATTGCAGCATAATCGTACCCTGACATCGTGGCATCATGTTATCTACGTACTCTCGTTGGCCAGCACTTTGTTGATCCACGGCACAAAACGCTGTATATTCGTATAGACGCCGGGCAAATGTTCTCGGCCACATCCGATACCCCAGGAAACTAGTCCGATCAAAGTTTTCCTGCCTTCGAGTGTTAGTGTCAACGGTCCACCCGAATCGCCTTGGCAAGAATCACGTCCACCCTCTTTGTATCCGGCGCAGAGGAAGACATCGTGAATGGTTTCGCGACGACCAGCGGCTCGGAACCATCGCTGGCAGCGGTCATTCGAGAGCACTTCCACATCAACTTCCTGGAATGAGCGGAATAGAAAACAAAAATCACATCGGAGAATCGGAAAGTAATCAAAACTCACTTGCAAAACGGAGGGAACTGTGCTTTGACCATGCCGCGTTCGTCCCCATCCCGCTACTGTGGCCATCTTCCCAACAAGTTTTGTCGACGCAGGCGGAAGACACACCGGGACTATGTGCTGCTTGTATTGCACCGTCCGATCGAGTCGCACTAAGGCCAGGTCGTTCTTGAAATCTGCTGGACTGTACTGTGGATGGACTTCTTTTCGTTCAATACCATATTCCTCATGTCCCAGACGCTCCTCCTGCCCCCGGACATCCCACTCGCCCAGACGGATTTTCATATTCGAATTTGTCGTCCTGAAAAAGTAACAACAAAAATGAAGACTTCGATTAGGAATATTTAAAATAAAAGGAACTTGCGTTGCAACACAGTGAGCTGCTGTCACGACCCATCGGTTTGAGATCAACGCACCGCCACAGCTTAGTTTTCGCGACAGAAATCCAGTCTTGATCAGGGCCACCTGCCAGGGATGTGATCCAAACCCAGTTGAATGTCCTCCAACGATTCTATTTGATCGGGTAAACACCTCGCCACAACCTGGAAGTACATACAAGAAACGTCCTTTCTCATTAGTTTCAATTCCATCGTCGTATTCTTACATTAGGAGATCTACATAGAAAGTGCTGAGGTCTAAGTTCTAACATCTACACAGGTGAAGAGAACCAAAGCCCGACAGAGAGGCAGGACGGAAAAATCAAAATCAAAAAACAAAAGGAAAAACAGAAAACAAGAAAGTGATTAAGTGCGAATGAGGTTGCAAGGTGAGCAGAAAGAAGGATGGAAGATCGAAATTGCTTTGAATTAGGTACCGGGCACAGGACGATAGCTTCCGTCATGGTGGGCGTCTCCGCTGTCAGCCGAATTACCACCGGCCGCACTGTGGCCAATGTCCACGCCGTTACCGATACCAGATGGGTGTGAATGTGGCTGCTGTGGCGATTGCACCGGGTGATCCAGAATCGTGTCGTCTATCCCGAATTGATTGTCCAGATGGTTGGTGATTCCGGGATGTCCGGCGTTGCTTATCTGATTGGTTTCGTGATCCCACGACTGTGGACGGCTAAATGGTTTGTACGGATAGGTTGGCGGGCGTTTGTTCGTGTAATGAATGGGAGGCGCTGATGGGTATTTATCGTTAATTAGATTCGGGTAATATGGGCGATGGTGGTTGATGGGATTGTTGTTAATGTGAGCGAGTTCGGGGTAAATGTCATGCAAGTGGATTATGTCACCTGTGGAGAATTCGATAAGATTATGAAATATCTAAACAAAAACGCTCAAACAATGTAGATGTGTTTTGGTATGAGGCTGCGAAAAAATAGGTTAAGATCCGAAAGTAAGAATTGATTGATGGAACTGATGACAGTAGGATGGGTTAAAGGAAGAAAATTTAGCAAGTCACCTAGAATCTTACATGGAATTGCGGCATCTCTGTTTATCGGACCATAAGACGATATCGGGAATGCGGCACAGTAAACAAAAAATACGATGATGGACGTTGACCGACTAAAACATTAGTTGAGAACATGAAGGGGATGAAGAGAAAATTGGAAAGGAAACAACGCTGACGCGGAAATGAATGGCAGCAGAAATAGGTGCATTTGCGCACAAGCAAGCATCGCATTTGAACGAATAAGCTGTTGGATAAGTCTTTCAAAAAGACCTTACAGTTGGTCAGATAGCAATGACAGTGCCCTTGCGCGGGATATACCCGGGTCTCATGGATATGCCCTCTGACACAATGACACAAGTCTGGGCTGGGGTTCGGCGCTTGGGTTTTCTTTGAACGCGAAAACGTCCGACTGCAATTTTCGTTAGGAAAATATGCGTCTGTCTTTCAGTCAAAGATATTCGCAGTCCTGGTGGCCATACACTATGTTGTGAAGCATAGGTGGAAGTGTAAAAACATGTTCGTTTTCAGTGATAGCCAAGCTGCACTCAAAGCCGTGTCCAACCCTTCACTTATTTACTTACTTACTTAGGTGGCGCTACAGTTCAGGGCCATCCTGGGCCTCACCCAACAAGCCCTTCCATCTAGCACGGTCTTTTGTTAGCTGTCTCCAGTGTCGCACACTCAGTTGGTTACGGTCCCTTTCCACCTGTGTGTCCTCTGCAACGTCGTCCTTCCGGGTTGGAGTCAAAGACTTTTCGGGCCGGAGCTGTGCTGTCCATTCGCTCTGCATGGCCTAGCAATTTAAGACGTTAACTCCGTAGACTCGGATGTCGCTGTACAGCCCGTACAGTTCATGGTTGAATCTTCTCCTCGACCCTTCGTCAGCACAAACAGGACCGAAGATTGTTCGCAGAATTTTCCCTTCGAAACGATCAAGAGCCTCTTCATCCACTTTTGACAAGGTTCAAGCCTCTGCGCCATAGAAGAGGACCAGGATGATAAAGGTTTTAAAGAGGGTTACCTTAGTTTTCCGAGAGAGGGCTCTACTACTCAATTGCCTCTTAAGCCCGAAGAAACAGCGGTCGGCAAGAGCTATTCGGCGTCTAATCTCAGCGCTGGTGTTGTTACCGCTTGTTAGCAGTGAGCCAAGGTAGATAAAAACCTTGACTACATCTAAGTTATAGCTGCCAGGACGTTGGTGTTGTGCGTCTTTCCTTAATGGCACCATATATTTGGTTGTACCCTCGTTTACTTTCAGACCCACTTTAGCCGCCTCAGCTTCCATGCTCCCAAAAGTTTCATTGACGTCTTGCTGCGTTCTCCCAATTACGTCAATGCCATCAGTGTATGCGAGCAATTGTGCAGACTTGAAATAGATCGTTCCTCTTGTATTGGACGGTGAATCCCGCACTATCTTTTCAAGGATGATGTTGATAAAATCACACGACAGTGCGGCGCCCTGTCTGAATCCTCTTTTGACATCGAAGATCTCGGTTAACTCCTTACCGATCTTAATGGAGCAGCGAGAATTCTCCGTTGTCATCCTGCACAGCCTGACGAGCTTGGCAGAGATGTCAAAACATAACATGATTATATAGCTCGTCCCTATAGACGCTCTCATATGCGGTGTGTCGGTGAGTCTTCTGCCGCAGTCTGAATATCTGGTTTATCGCGGAATTTCCTGGCCTGAAGTCACATTGATAGGAACCTACCAAATTGTCCACGAATGGTTTAAGGCGTTCACAAAGCACGGTAGAAAAGATTTTATACGCGATGTTAAGGGGACTTATTCCCCTACAGTTGGCGCAGTTATAGGGGTTTCCCTTTTTATGGACCGCGCAAACGATGCTGAGATTCCATTCATCGGGCATGCTTTCATCTGACAATATCTTACAGATGCGCTGGTGCACGTTCCCATTCAACACATCTCTAGCTGCTTTAAATAGCTCGTCCCGCAGGCCTTCTGCGCCAGCAGCTGATATCGTTTGATTTCGTTATCTTAACCTCGTCTAAGTCGGGTGGACGAATTCGTTCTGCCTGACAGCGGCATCTTGACCATCTTCGCCATTATGCAATCCACAGAAATAGTCTTTTTCACCACATTCTCAGCATCGACTATGATTCAAATACTGCAGGCTTCCGCTTTGGCTTTGCCATGGTTATGCATGTTCGTTTTACTCTTTAGTGAAACTTTCGAACGTCGTTCCTGCGATAACATCTCTCTATCTCCTCGATCGCATGCTTTTCGTGCTCTCCCTTTTTCCTTCTGAAAAGTGCGTGTTACTCCATTCTTTTCCGCTCATAGAGTCCAGCTCTCATACATACGTCGATGCAACGTGGCCATGTATGATTCTGATTTTCTGCATTTAATTGTCTACACTCGTCATCAAACCAACCCTTCAACAAGCTCTAAATTAGTGCATGAACTCAAGTCCTTCTTGTCGGTAGACTAAATTCAGTAAGGCTTTTATGGGTTCCAGGTCACCCTGGGATCCCAAGAAATGAGATCTCTGATGAACTCACTAGAATGGGTTCAGAGGAGAGCTTCTCAGGACCTGAACCCGCTCGAGGTCTACGTACGTCCACGGTAGATTCCTATATTATCTTGTGTGAGTCATTACGCGTCATTTCGTTTTCGCTAAGCATCTCTGTGTACATGGCATCAGTGAGACGCCTACCTGTGCTGCATGTTGCGAGCAGGATGACACTGCATACCGTTTTTTACCCTTGGGGTAGACGTGGTGTGGGCTGAATCTCTTAGGTCTACATCGCTGAAGCTTCTTCTCATTTGTTTCCGCAAACCGGGGAAAATATAAGGTGTCTGTCTGCAGTACAATGGATCAGTATTTGGGTCTGAGTGCTCCAGCAGATACCAGAAGCCTCCGACAAAAAAAAAACCCATATAAACGAGCTTTGCTTCTCCTATGCCATCAGCGAAGAACGCTTAGCAAAATCGTCGACAGATGTGCGTCAAATGATATTCTGTATGAAAATCCTTTATAAAGTACAAAACGGTATAAATGGCCCACTGGTGGTATCAACCACCGGGCAGGTGGTTATCATTATTCCCCTTTTGAAGGTATTTCTATTATACCTTTCATATAGAATCCCTCGTCCCTATTGGCAAAAAAAATGGACAGTCGTTTTCCATGCGCGAATTTTTCATTAGAATCATTCGTCTCAAAGGGGAAGGAGGATAATCACTTGGTACTAGGTTCATACTATAGCATAACAACCTCCCCACCAACTCCCGGAATTCTTGGGAACATAAGTCTTCTCTTATTGGCTGAAGTTGGACGCTTCCTGGCGATTGCTTCCGTGAGGATGTGGTCCAATTTTCGACAGCCCAATTGAGAGTACACATCTGAACTATGTCTTTTGCCGTAGGAAAACAACTCAACACTTGATTTCCTGCCTACTTAATTCTTATGGAAGAGATCAAAAGTAATATGTCCAGAATGATGGCATCCATCACTTTAGTAGGTTAGGGTAGGTTAAAGTGATAGGCATACGTCCCATCGTTGATCCGCTACCTGAAAACCAATCGGTGGTTCTGATGAAGCGATGGAGTTGAGCTATTGTTAGATCTGCTAGCTCACTTAAGTTTTCATAGAAGTGCGTGCCGAGGTAGATCCTCCTGCGATTCGCAAAAGAAGGGCATGAGAAGAGGAGGTGGTGTATCGATTCCTCTTCCTCCTCATCCATGCAGCCGCGGCAGAAGTCATTGGAGGGTAGCCCTAATCTGGCGGCGTGTTTTCCAATGATGCAGTGACCTGTGATGACATCCACTAAAGTGCTTAGGGTTGCCCTTTTGGTTGTCACAAGGTCCCTGCTTCGTCCAAAGTTTAGCTAAGATCAGATTTGTTTAGTGACAAAGCCGATATTACTTTCATTCCATTGGAAGTTGGTCGCGTGTATGGTTCGAAGTCTTATCATGTGTTTATCATCATCACTTATTGGTGTTTCTAGGTACTCGAGGGTAGGAAGACTGAGTGTGCTTGACCCTAACTTTGCGAGTTCGTCGGCCGCGCAGTTGCCTGGAATATCCCTATGCCCGGGAACGCACAGTATTTTAATGTTGAACTGTTCAGCCATCTCGTCTAGGCCATCTCGATAGGCGGCACTTAAGGGATGTTTTTAATTAGTGGATTACCGCGGCCAGGGATCTTATCGCAGATTGGCTGTCCTTGCAAATGATAATATCCTTAGCGGATATTACATTGATCCTAAGCCTTGAAAGGGCCTCCGCTATCCTATCGCTGTTATTTATGCTTGGTACACACTGCAGTGATTTAAGAGTCTAAGTTATAGGTTGAGGTTAAGTTCCTTGGAGAAGTCTCCACTACCTATACACGTCTCCATCTTGGAGTCGTCGGTATATAGGGCAATCGAGTCCTTCGGTATGACCTTCCCTTCAGCCCATTCCTCCCTGGATGGAAGGATAACTTCGAAGTTCTTAGTGAACACATTCTGCGGGATGATGTAGTCTGTGTCCATGGGTACTTCGAAGTGATTAAGAATGCTAGTATGGCCTTTATGTGATGTGGGCCATTTTCCTATGCCCCTAATCCATAGGGCCGCGCAGGCAGCAATTTGTTTGCTGAAATGTCGAATGGTGGAAAATGTACTAAAATATTTAGGGCCTCCGTGGGGGTTGATCTGATCGCGCCGCTTATGTATAAGCTGGCCGATCTTCGTACTTTCCCCAGAAGGTTCCGGTAGGCTACCTTGTCTAGAGCAGTCCACCAGACTACAATGCCGTACAGGAGGATGGGCCTTATGACTGCTATATAGAACAGTGTAATGCTTGGTTGGAGACCTCAACCAAATTCTTTGCGCTAGCAGTTGTCGTACCAGTTCTATCACCGATCCCGTAACACCCAGATCAGGCAACGCTTTGGTGACGGCCCATGATTCAACATTGTTAAAGGCGCCCTCAATACCGAGAAAGGCCACTAGGGTATATTCCTTATGTTCCAGTGACCTTTCTATTGTGGTGACCAGTGAGTGGAGTGCTAATTCCATGTAAAACGCATGTCGGTTATCGGACAGCCTTCCTGAGATACAGCTGTATCGAATGTGTGCGTCTAAAAGCGTCTCTAGAGTTATTAGTCACTTTAGTCACCGACCGATAGTATTTTTCACACTTTATGCCAGTGTGCCAACGAATAATAATTATCTAATGTACTAACCTACTCCACACGGAAAACGATGAAATAATTTTTAATTGCATTTTTCGCTAAATGTGTAAATTTGCATGTCAATGCATACTTGGATCCATCTCATTAACATACTTGTACTATAAGCTCTTGTTGGCAAATTGGTCTTAAGCGCAGCGTCACGAACGTGACTTCCGTACATCATGGGAGTTACTTAACGCTCTCTTTCCCTTTGAATATTACCAGCGCTAAACGAGAAGCGAGCTTAACATTGATAATTGACGGTATGTGAAAAACTTAAGTACAGCGGCTGACCATTGCACTAACAGATACTTACATCACCATAAGCGATCGGAAGGAATTATATTTCCGCAGGCCCTTATCCAAAAAATAGTACTCCCATCATGGCTTCCATAATTTGCGGAAGTAGTTTTATGTTATTTTCATCTCCGTCTGAGCAAAAGAGTGAAAGGAGTTTCACTTTCGGTTTCGGAAAAATTTCCAAAAAAAAAACTTTCATACCGTCACATCCGAGCGCACACTATCTAGTAAGTCTCGGGTCTCCCTTTCGAACTTCAATATACTTTAGGCTGCTCTTAAGAGCGCAGAAAAGAAGTGAAATTTTTGTTTTCCACCTCCCAAATTAAACTGCCTAACTTTCAGAACATTTTACCACTTAGTCTGCATGAAATTTGAGCGACAAGATAGGTCCACAATCACGAAGGCCTCAATTGAGGTAAGAAACCAAGTCTTCAGACTTATCAGAGCGTAACCAGAAGAAATGCTATGCAATGAATCACTATACCTGGCTGTAAGTGCGCTGAATATGTCGTCTTGGGATGGGTATTGTGCGGATCGAGGTAGTGACGCGGTTTCCCATGCCTTGCCATTAAGTACAAATACTTCCTTGAAAGATGCAGAGGAGAGAGAAAGAAAGATATTCTGCAGAGTAATTTTTCATATAATGCAGCAAATTAGTCACTTCGCATTCAAACGCGCAAGGTATAGTATTATGTACACTTTGTCAATTGAGATACATATTATGCAGTTGCATAATGTGCCTAGCGGATCTCATGAATCGACGATAATTGTCGATTTTATAAGAAGAAAAAACAAAAGGTTTGGTTGATCAGGTTGGGTTATACTTACTTGCATTTTGAGCTACGGCTGAATGTTGATCTTGATCCGAATCAAGTTCTCGGTCGACACAGCATGACCATATCATGCCACCGGAACATAAGTCCACAGGCTTACCGCCGCCCAGAACGCATGATATCGACAGTCCGCACTCGAACTTGTGCCCACGAAAGCGACACGTCTGAGGGATCACTGAAATGAGAGATGACACGACAAAGATTGGAAAGTGAGTTAATGTATGCGGAAAAGTATAATTTTAAAAAATGCTTAACAAGAGCTCTTATGCGAATAGAAGTGTAACGTAGTGATGAGGTTAAAAATTGTTAAGTATCGGGCATTTCAACAGAGTATTTTATAATATTAGTTGAAAGAGGTATCGTTGTGCTGACAAATAGCACGAAGCACTGCGACCTTTATAGATTTAATGTGCCTACTCGCCCGTTGGAGTAGGAGCTTCTCCACTTCCTCAACCTTTGAGCCCTACCCATCGCGGAAGTAACTTCTTCTTCTTCTTAGAGGGCGCTACAGTTCGGGGTGAACCTGGGCCTCAACCAACATGCCCCTCCATCTAGCACGATCTTTTGCTAGCCTTTTCCATTGCCGCACACCCAGTTGGCTGAGGTCCCCTTCCACCTGTGTGCGCCATCTTAAGGGCGGCCGTCCTCTGCTTCTTCGTTCCTCGGGGTTGAATTCAAAAACTCTCCGGGCTGGAGCTGTGGTGTCCATTCGCTCTACATGGCCCAGCCATCTTTGGCATTGAATCCGTAAACGCCTGACTAGGCTCATGTCGCTGTACAACCCGTAAAGTTTGTGGTTGAATCTTTTCCTCCATCCCCCGTCAGCGTTTCTTCTTCTTCTTAGAGGGCGCTACAGTTCGGGGTGAACCTGGGCCTCAACCAACATGCCCCTCCATCTAGCACGATCTTTCGCTAGCCTTTTCCATTGCCGCACACCCAGTTGGCTGAGGTCCCCTTCCACCTGTGTGCGCCATCTTAAGGGCGGCCGTCCTCTGCTTCTTCGTCCCTCGGGGTTGAATTCAAAAACTCTCCGGGCTGGAGCTGTGGTGTCCATTCGCTCTACATGGCCCAGCCATCTTAGGCATTGAATCCGTAGACGCCTGACTAGGCTCATGTCGCTGTACAACCCGTAAAGTTTGTGGTTGAATCTTTTCCTCCATCCCCCGTCAGCGTTTCTTCTTCTTCTTAGAGAGCGCTACAGTTCGGGGTGAACCTGGGCCTCAACCAACATGCCCCTCCATCTAGCACGATCTTTCGCTAGCCTTTTCCATTGCCGCACACCCAGTTGGCTGAGGTCCCCTTCTACCTGTGTGCGCCATCTTAAGGGCGGGCCGTCCTCTGCTTCTTCGTCCCTCGGGGTTGGATTCAAAGAGTCTCCGGGCTGGAGCTGTGGTGTCCATTCGCTCTACATGGCCCAGCCATCTTAGGCACTGAATCCGTAGACGCCTGACTAGGCTCATGTCGCTGTACAACCCGTAAAGTTTGTGGTTGAATCTTTTCCTCCATCCCCCGTCAGCGTTTCTTCTTCTTCTTAGAGGGCGCTACAGTTCGGGGTGAACCTGGGCCTCAACCAACATGCCCCTCCATCTAGCACGATCTTTCGCTAGCCTTTTCCATTGCCGCACACCCAGTTGGCTGAGGTCCCCTTCCACCTGTGTGCGCCATCTTAAGGGCGGCCGTCCTCTGCTTCTTCGTCCCTCGGGGTTGAATTCAAAAACTCTCCGGGCTGGAGCTGTGGTGTCCATTCGCTCTACATGGCCCAGCCATCTTAGGCATTGAATCCGTAGACGCCTGACTAGGCTCATGTCGCTGTACAACCCGTAAAGTTTGTGGTTGAATCTTTTCCTCCATCCCCCGTCAGCGTTTCTTCTTCTTCTTAGAGGGCGCTACAGTTCGGGGTGAACCTGGGCCTCAACCAACATGCCCCTCCATCTAGCACGATCTTTCGCTAGCCTTTTCCATTGCCGCACACCCAGTTGGCTGAGGTCCCCTTCTACCTGTGTGCGCCATCTTAAGGGCGGGCCGTCCTCTGCTTCTTCGTCCCTCGGGGTTGGATTCAAAGAGTCTCCGGGCTGGAGCTGTGGTGTCCATTCGCTCTACATGGCCCAGCCATCTTAGGCACTGAATCCGTAGACGCCTGACTAGGCTCATGTCGCTGTACAACCCGTAAAGTTTGTGGTTGAATCTTTTCCTCCATCCCCCGTCAGCGTTTCTTCTTCTTCTTAGAGGGCGCTACAGTTCGGGGTGAACCTGGGCCTCAACCAACATGCCCCTCCATCTAGCACGATCTTTCGCTAGCCTTTTCCATTGCCGCACACCCAGTTGGCTGAGGTCCCCTTCCACCTGTGTGCGCCATCTTAAGGGCGGCCGTCCTCTGCTTCTTCGTCCCTCGGGATTGGATTCAAAAACTCTCCGGGCTGGAGCTGTGGTGTCCATTCGCTCTACATGGCCCAGCCATCTTAGGCATTGAATCCGTAGACGCCTGACTAGGCTCATGTCGCTGTACAACCCGTAAAGTTTGTGGTTGAATCTTTTCCTCCATCCCCCGTCAGCGTTTCTTCTTCTTCTTAGAGGGCGCTACAGTTCGGGGTGAACCTGGGCCTCAACCAACATACCCCTCCATCTAGCACGATCTTTCGCTAGCCTTTTCCATTGCCGCACACCCAGTTGGCTGAGGTCCCCTTCCACCTGTGTGCGCCATCTTAAGGGCGGGCCGTCCTCTGCTTCTTCGTCCCTCGGGGTTGGATTCAAAGACTCTCCGGGCTGGAGCTGTGGTGTCCATTCGCTCTACATGGCCCAGCCATCTTAGGCATGGAATCCGTAGACGCCTGACTAGGCTCATGTCGCTGTACAACCCGTAAAGTTTGTGGTTGAATCTTTTCCTCCATCCCCCGTCAGCGTTTCTTCTTCTTCTTAGAGGGCGCTACAGTTCGGGGTGAACCTGGGCCTCAACCAACATGCCCCTCCATCTAGCACGATCTTTCGCTAGCCTTTTCCATTGCCGCACACCCAGTTGGCTGAGGTCCCCTTCCACCTGTGTGCGCCATCTTAAGGGCGGCCGTCCTCTGCTTCTTCGTCCCTCGGGGTTGGATTCAAAAACTCTCCGGGCTGGAGTTGTGGTGTCCATTCGCTCTACATGGCCCAGCCATCTTAGGCATTGAATCCGTAGACGCCTGACTAGGCTCATGTCGCTGTACAACCCGTAAAGTTTGTGGTTGAATCTTTTCCTCCATCCCCCGTCAGCGTTTCTTCTTCTTCTTAGAGGGCGCTACAGTTCGGGGTGAACCTGGGCCTCAACCAACATGCCCCTCCATCTAGCACGATCTTTCGCTAGCCTTTTCCATTGCCGCACACCCAGTTGGCTGAGGTCCCCTTCCACCTGTGTGCGCCATCTTAAGTGCGGCCGTCCTCTGCTTCTTCGTCCCTCGGGGTTGGATTCAAAGACTCTCCGGGCTGAAGCTGTGGTGTCCATTCGCTCTACATGGCCCAGCCATCTTAGGCATTGAATCCGTAGACGCCTGACTAGACTCATGTCGCTGTACAACCCGTAAAGTTTGTGGTTGAATCTTTTCCTCCATCCCCCGTCAGCGTTTCTTCTTCTTCTTAGAGGGCGCTACAGTTCGGGGTGAACCTGGGCCTCAACCAACATGCCCCTCCATCTAGCACGATCTTTCGCTAGCCTTTTCCATTGCCGCACACCCAGTTGGCAGAGGTCCCCTTCTACCTGTGTGCGCCATCTTAAGGGCGGGCCGTCCTCTGCTTCTTCGTCCCTCGGGGTTGGATTCAAAAAGTCTCCGGGCTGGAGCTGTGGTGTCCATTCGCTCTACATGGCCCAGCCATCTTAGGCATTGAATCCGTAGACGCCTGACTAGGCTCATGTCGCTGTACAACCCGTAAAGTTTGTGGTTGAATCTTTTCCTCCATCCCCCGTCAGCGTTTCTTCTTCTTCTTAGAGGGCGCTACAGTTCGGGGTGAACCTGGGCCTCAACCAACATGCCCCTCCATCTAGCACGATCTTTCGCTAGCCTTTTCCATTGCCGCACACCCAGTTGGCTGAGGTCCCCTTCCACCTGTGTGCGCCATCTTAAGGGCGGCCGTCCTCTGCTTCTTCGTCCCTCGGGGTTGGATTCAAAAACTCTCCGGGCTGGAGCTGTGGTGTCCATTCGCTCTACATGGCCCAGCCATCTTAGGCATTGAATCCGTAGACGCCTGACTAGGCTCATGTCGCTGTACAACCCGTAAAGTTTGTGGTTGAATCTTTTCCTCCATCCCCCGTCAGCGTTTCTTCTTCTTCTTAGAGGGCGCTACAGTTCGGGGTGAACCTGGGCCTCAACCAACATATCCCTCCATCTAGCACGATCTTTCGCTAGCCTTTTCCATTGCCGCACACCCAGTTGGCTGAGGTCCCCTTCCACCTGTGTGCGCCATCTTAAGGGCGGGCCGTCCTCTGCTTCTTCGTCCCTCGGGGTTGGATTCAAAGACTCTCCGGGCTGGAGCTGTGGTGTCCATTCGCTTTACATGGCCCAGCCATCTTAGGCATTGAATCCGTAGACGCCTGACTAGGCTCATGTCGCTGTACAACCCGTAAAGTTTGTGGTTGAATCTTTTCCTCCATCCCCCGTCAGCGTTTCTTCTTCTTCTTAGAGGGCGCTACAGTTCGGGGTGAACCTTGGCCTCAACCAACATGCCCCTCCATCTAGCACGATCTTTCGCTAGCCTTTTCCATTGCCGCACACCCAGTTGGCTGAGGTCCCCTTCCACCTGTGTGCGCCATCTTAAGGGTGGCCGTCCTCTGCTTCTTCGTCCCTCGGGGTTGGATTCAAAAACTCTCCGGGCTGGAGTTGTGGTGTCCATTCGCTCTACATGGCCCAGCCATCTTAGGCATTGAATCCGTAGACGCCTGACTAGGCTCATGTCGCTGTACAACCCGTAAAGTTTGTGGTTGAATCTTTTCCTCCATCCCCCGTCAGCGTTTCTTCTTCTTCTTAGAGGGCGCTACAGTTCGGGGTGAACCTTGGCCTCAACCAACATGCCCCTCCATCTAGCACGATCTTTCGCTAGCCTTTTCCATTGCCGCACACCCAGTTGGCTGAGGTCCCCTTCCACCTGTGTGCGCCATCTTAAGGGCGGCCGTCCTCTGCTTCTTCGTCCCTCGGGGTTGGATTCAAAGACTCTCCGGGCTGAAGCTGTGGTGTCCATTCGCTCTATATGGCCCAGCCATCTTAGGCGTTGAATCCGTAGACGCCTGACTGGGCCCATGTCGCTGTACAGCCCGTAAAGTTCGTGGTTGAATTTTCTCCTCCATCCCCCGTCTGCGTTTATAGGCCCGAAAATCACGCGCAAAATCTTTCTCTCGAACCGACCAAGGGCCTCCTCATCCGCTTTTGATAGTGTCGTTGTTCCAGGTCACTGCGGAGCCAATGTAGACGAAGTCCTTAACAACCTCGAACTCGTATCTGCCAATGTAAACGTTCTGGCCAAGACGTCGGTGGTGAGCGTCCTTTTTTGATGACAGCATATATTTAGTTTTGCCCTCGTTTACCGCCAAACCAATTTTCGCCGCCTCCATCTCAATACTCGCAAACGCCTCATTGACATCTCGCTGTGATCTACCTATTATGTCAATATCGTCGGCGTATGCAAGGAGTTGCGAGGATTTGAAATAGATTGTGCCTCTTGTATAGGCCAGTGATTTTTCCACAATCATTTCCAATACGATGTTGAAGAAATCACACGACAGCGCATCGCCCTGCCTATATCCTTTTTTGACATCAAAACCATCGGTAAAGTGTTCACCGATTCGGATGCAGCAGCGAGCATTTTCCAAAGTCATCCTGCATAGTCTGACGAGTTTAGCAGGTATGTCAAAGGTTGACATAGAGTTGTACAGCTCGTCTCTAATTACGCTGTCGTATGCGGCTTTGAAGTCGACATATATGTAGGTGGTGAGTGTCGAGTTGAAATTCATTGGTTTTCTCCAGTATCTGCCGTAGTGTGAAGATTTGGTCGATGGTGGACTTCCCTGGCCTGAATCCGCACTGATAAGGACCTATCAGCTTATTTACAAAAGGCCTCAGGCGTTCACACAAAATGGCAGAGAAGATTTTGTAGGCGATGTTAAGGAGACTTATTCCTCTATAGTTGGCGCAATCAGAGGGGTCTCCTTTCTTGTGGATCGGGCATACGATGCTGAGACTCCATTCCTCGGGCTTGCTTTCCTCTAACCATATCTTACGGATGAGCTATTGCATGCTCCCAACCAGGTCATCCACAGCTGCCTTGAAGAGCTCAGCAGACAGTACGTCTGCGCCAGCAGCTTTATTCGACTTGAGCTTCGAAATAGCAATCTTAACTTCGTCGAGGTCAGGGGGACAGAGTTCTCTGCGGTCTCCGTCGATTAGAAATGGATCATTCTGCCTGACAGCGGTATATTGACTACCATCGCCGTTATACAGTCTGCAGAAGTGGTTTTTCCATATTCTCAGCATCGACTGCGGTTCTACTACTAGGTGTCCGTTCTCATCCCTGCAGGCTTCCGTTCTGGCTTTATAGCCTTGGCATGTTCGCTTTATCTGTTGATAAAACTTTCGAACGTCGCGCCTGCAGAAACACCTCTCCAAATCCTCAATCGCGCGCTTCTCGTGCTCTTTCTTCTTTCTTCTAAGAAGCTTATGTTCCTCCCTTCTTTTTAACTCGTAGAGCTCACGAGCTGCTCTTGTTCTTTTATGCAGCGTGGCCTTATATGCATCCTGCTTCGCTGTATGAATCCTCCTGCACTCGTCATCGAATCAGGTGTTTCTTCGTGGTGGAGCCTTGAAACCCAAAACTTCGGATGCAGAGCTTTTCAAGGCTTGTTTGTAAAGGCTCCACTGCTGTTCTATTGATAGTTGGGAGGATTCAGGTGTATTGGAGAGCTTAAGGGAGACGCGATCGGCAAAAGTACGAGCGGTTTCTGGCGATAGTAGCTTTCCGACGTCATAACTTTGTATTCTTACTCTACTCCGTTGCGTTGGTGATATCCCTAATCGCATCTTGGCTACTACAAGATAGTGGTCCGAGTCGATGTTAGCCCCTCGGAAAGTTCGAACATGAAGAATAGTGGAGGAGTGTCTGACGTCGATCGCGATGTGATCAATCTGGTTGGTAGTCGATTGATCAAATGACCGCCAGGTGCCTTTGTGTATATCGAGGTGTGGGAAGCGTGTACTGGCTAGAAGGAGATTTCGCCCCGTAGCAAGATCAATCAGCTTGTGTCCGTTATCGGAGGTGGTGTCGTGTAGGCTATGTTTGCCGATGACTCGTTCAAATATGCTTTCCTTACCCAGCTTAGCATTGAGGTCTCCTAGTACAATTTTGATGTCATAGCTGGGACATTGGGCATACGTTCTGTCAAGGAGATCGTAGAACTCATCTTTGACTGAGTCATCCTTGTCTACCGTGGGGGTGTGGACGCGGATCAGGCTGATGTTAAAAAATTTAGCCTTGATACGGATTGTTATGAGGCGTTCGCTCACATGCCGAAAGCTTAGGACTTTTTGCCTTAGTCCACCTCGAACAACAAATCCGCATCCAAACATTCGTTGCCATCTCTCCCTATAGCAGTCGCCGTAGTAAATATCGCAGTTTTTCATCCGCTTTATGCCCGGTCCATTCCATCGCATTTCCCGGATGGCGGCGATGTCCGCTTTATAGCGGTCTAGGGCGTCCGCAAGTTGTTCGGCTGCACGTGGCCTGTTTAGGGACCTAACATTCCACGTACAAAGCCGAAGATCATTGTCCTTTTTTCGTTTTTTGCAAGGGTCGTCAACATAAATCCGGTCCGTTATATCCGAGGCTTGTGGTTGTTTCGGAGTTTATGTTTTTTTTTTACGGTTACGGCTTACTAGGCCGTAGCCCAACCGACTAATCCTGTTTTTTTTGGCGCAGGAGGCTCGCCATTCGCCCTTCCCCGTCTGCAATTTCCACAGGAAATCTCCAGATGGCACCACGAGGAGGTGGGGATAGGACGTACTAACAGTGCCGCAAGATGTTCGACTGCGGTGGCTCTTCTCGCTTTTTAGCAGGCCAGCATCCGTCGGATAGATGCTACCCCTACGAGGCCTTTGTTAGTCCTTTGCCATCCCCCCCGTCAGCGTTTATAGGGCTGAAAATCACGCGCAAAATCTTTCTCTCGAACCGACCAAGGGCCCCCTCGTCCGCTTCTGATAGTGTTCATGCTTTTGCGCCGTACAGCATGATCGGGATGATAAGGGTCTTACATAGAGTCAACTTTGTCGTTCGGCAGAGGGCTCTATTACTCAATTGCCTCCTGAACCCAAAGAATCAGCAATTGGCAAGAGTGATTCTGCGTTTGACTTCGGAACTGATGTCGTTGTTCCAGGTCACTGTGGAGCCAAGGTAGACGAAGTCTTTAACTGCATCAAACTTATATCTGCCAATACAAACGTTCTGGCCAAGACGTCTGTGGTAACCGTCCTTTTTGTTCATAGCATACATTCAGTTTTGCGCTCGATTTCTGCCAACCAATTTTGGCCGCCTCCGTCTCAACACACGCCAACGCCTCATTGACATTTCGCTGTGATCTACCTATTATGTCAATATCGTCGGCGTATGCAAGGACTTGCGAGGATTTGAATTAAATTGTGCCTCTCGTGTTGTGCACAATCATTTCAAATACGATGTTGAAGAAATCACACGACAGCGCATCGCCCTGCCCAAATCCTTTTTTGACAGCAAAACTATCGGTAAGGTGTTCACCGATTCAGATGGAGCAGCGAGCATTCTCCAAAGTCATCCTGCCTAGTCTGACGAGTTTTACATGTACGTCAAAGGTAAACATAGCGTTGTATAGCCCTTCTCTAATTACGCTGTCGTTTGCGGCTTTGAATTCGACGAACAGATAGTAGGTGTCGACTTGAAATTCATTGGTTTTCTCCAGGATCTGCCGTAGTGTGAAGATTTGGTCGATGGTGAACTATCCTGGCCTGAATCCGCACTGATAAGGACCTATCAGCTTATTTACAAAAGGCTTCAGGCGTTCACACAAAACGGCAGAGAAGATTTTGTAGGCGATGTTAAGAAGACTCATTCCTCTGTTACGGAGGACCTACGGAGGAAGGTCGAGGAAGTCCTTAACTACCTCAAACTTATATCTGCCAATACAAACGTTCTGCCTAAGACGTCGGTGGTGAGCGTCTTTTTTTGATGACAGCATATATTTAGATTTGCCCTCCTTTACCGCCAGACCAATTTTCGCCGCCTCCATCTCAATACTCGCAAACGCCTCGTTGACATCTCGCTGTGATCTACCTATTACGTCAATATCGTCGGCGTATGCAAGGAGTTGCGATGATTTGAAATAGATTGTGCCTCTTGTATTGGCCAGTGATTTTTGCACAATCATTTCCAATATGATGTTGAAGAAATCACACGACAGCGCATCGCTCTACCCAAATCCTTTTTTGACATCAAAAGTATCGGTAAGGTGTTCACCGATTCGGATGGAGCAGCGAGCATTCTCCAAAGTCACCCTACATAGTCTGACGAGTTTAGCGAGTATGTCAAAGGTAGACATAGCATTGTATAGCTCGTCTCTAATTACTCTGTCGTATGCAGCTTTGAAGTCGACATTAGGTGGATCTGCTGTAGTGTGAAGATTTGGTCGATGGTGGACTTCCCTGGCCTAAATTCGCACTGATAAGGACCTATCAGCTTATTTACAAAAGGCTTCAGGCGTTCACACAAAACGGCAGAGAAGATTTTGTAGGCGATGATAAGATGACTCATTCCTCTGTTGTTGGCGCAGTCGGAGGGGTCTCGTTTCATGTGGACCGGGCATACGATGCTGAGACTCCATTCCTCGAGCATCCTTTCCTCTATTCATATATTACAGATGAGCTTGTGCATACTCTTAACTAGGTCATCTCCAGCTGTCTTGAAGAGTTCAGCAGATAATCCATCTGTGCCAGCAGCTTTATTCGACTTGAGTTTCGATATGGCAATCTTAACTTCGTCGTGGTCAGGGTGCCGGAACTCCCTGCGGTCTTCGTCGTTAAGAAATGGATCATTCTGCCTGACAGCGGCATATTGACTATCATCGTCGTTTTACAGTCTGCAGTAGCGGTTATTCCATATTTTCAACATCGACTGCTATTCTACTACTAGGTGTCCGTTCTCATCCCTGCAGGCTCCCGTTCTGGCTTTATAACCCTGGCATGTTCGAACATCACGCCTGCAGTAACATCTCTCCAAATCCTCAATCGCGCACTTCTCGTTCTTCTTTGCAGCGAGGCTTTATATGCATCCTGCTTTGCTGTGTGACTCCTCCTGCACTCGTCATCGAACCAGGTGTTTCTTCGTGGTGGAGCCTTGAAGCCCAAAACTTCAAATGAAGTGCTTTTTAGAGCCTGTTTGCAAAGGTTCCGTTGCTGTTCTATTGATAGCGTGAAAGCACGAGCGGTTTCTGGCGAAAGTAGCGGTTCGACGTCATAGCTTTGTACTCTTACTCTACTCCACTGCGTTTGTGATATTCGTTACTACAAGATAGTGGTCCGAGTCGGTGATAGCTCCCCGGAAACTTCGAACATCAAGAATAGTGGAGGAGTGTCTGACGTCGATCGCGATGTGATCAATCTGGTTAGTGATTAATTTATATGCCGAACGCCAGGTGCCTTTGTGTATATCAAGGTGCGGAAAGCGCCTACTGGCTAGAAGGATATTTCGCCCCCGTAGCAAGATCAATCAGCCTGTGTCCGTTATCGGATGTGCTGTCGTGCAGGCTGTGTTTGTCAAAGATGATTTTTTTACCCAGCTTAGCATTGAAGACTCCTAGTACAATTTTGATGTGATACCTGGGACACTGGGCATCCGTTCTATTTAGGAGATCGTATAACTCATCTTTGGCGGAGTTATCCTTGTCTTCTGGGGGGACGTGGACGCAGATCAGGCTGTTGTTAAAAAATGTTGCCTTGATGTACCACTTGGCACGTGATACAGAGCCGAAGATCATTGTCCTTTTTTCTTATTTGGGTTATCCGATAAACCCTTTCTCTCACACCAGTCAAAGCTAAACTGAAGCGCAAGTTGCATGCGTTCATATGCAGCAACTTCGCACTTGCCCGTAAAAATAACTACTAGGTCATCAGCATGTCTAATAACCTCGTAGACGCGAGTGGTTAACCTGCGGGGTTGATCGTCGATAACAATCGACCAGAGAAGGGGTGAAAGTCCTCCTCCTTGTGGAAACCTTTTAGCCACCGAGGTCTCTCGGGAAGTGGCCAATATAATACGGCTCTATCCGTTTTTTCATAGTTTTTAATGGGAACGATGTTATGCTGATAGGGCGATAGGATTAAGTTGTTCACTTGTCTTTCCAATCTTGGGGATGAAGACAAGGTTGATTTCTCTCCAGATTGAAGGGAAATAGCCCAAGTCAAAACAGGGCCTAAAATGAACCATCCGTGATGATAGTATAGTGTTTAGGTCTTACAGTAGGATGGCAGGAAAGACGCCGCTTTACCTGGGGCCTTATAGTGTTTAAATGAGCCAATTGCCTATTTAACTCTATCGGGGCTGAAAAGTCCACCAGAGAGGTTATTCGTTCTACTGTTATGTTATTTATGAAGTTCGTCTGATCGTCAAAAGGCATAGTCTGGGGAGTAGAACCATGGAAGTGAACGTTAAGCAAAGTCTTCCACAATAAGTTTGAAGTAGTGTTCTTCTAATATGACAAAACCACAGCGTAAGCTTTTTCACATTTCCTACTCTTCTGGGCCCTATCCGGGTGGGTGGAAAACAACATTTTTTCAGCCCATTCCCAAAAAAAGGCGAACATTCTTCTCTCTCCAATTACCGACCCGTTACACATCCTTCCTTCTAAGGTCATGGAAACGCTGATAAATCGTCAGCTCGAGAAATGTCTCGAGTCGCAGAAACTATTTAATGACCGGCAGTATGGTTTCTGCAGCAAATGGTGATTTCATGGAATATCTTACCGAGAAGTGAAATCGTTGGCTCCACCAGGCGGGTGAGGGCAAAATAGTTGCACTTGATATTTCAAAAGCCTTTGACAATGCGTGAATTCGGGATCGATGACTCTCGTCTTCTATGTCTTCTATGGATTAGGAGTTACCTTTTGAATCGTTCAATTCACGATGTCTTGGACGGATTCAAGTCTCACTCTGTAAATGCTGGTGTTCCTCAGGGCTCCGTTTTGTCTCCCATACTCTTTCTCATTTTTATAAATTATTTCTTGTCCGTTACTTCTAATCCAATTCACTCCTTCGCTGACGACAGTACCCTTAGCTTCTTATATTCATTCACTGTAGACGGTGAGCGGCAGTGTATGTTATGCTCATTCAGTTTCGATATCGACAGCATCATCCAAAGCAATTACCCCATTGCAATAGAGTGGAATTGAATCCACTCGGAACACAATGCGGTCTTCTGTCGTTAAAGCGTAACACTGACCCAATGCCATTATCATTGAATGGCACTTGTAGCTCTGAAACCGGTAAGCTTTGTTGGAACGATCACGTATTTAGTGTTGCCAAGAGTGTCGAGAAATGCCTAGGTTTCTTATACAGATGCTAGAAATTCTTCTCAGCCACCGATCTGGCTACAATTTATTAGGCGTTCGTTCGTCCTTAGGTTGAGTCAACGCTCATGTCTGGTCTGGCGCATCTACTAACTGGACAGCATACAAAATCGCACGATAAAACTCATACGAGATTCCAGCATCACAGATTCATTACACACGCTTGATCATCGCAGGAATGTCTCCTGCCCTTCATGGTTTTATAGTTACTTTCATCATAAGTGCTTTGATGCAGTGCAGTTGCATTCCGCCCCTTCAAACCTTATACAGCGATACACGTCTCTCCCGGAATGCTCGCGAAATTACTTTGAAGCCCGCTTTCGTAATGTCAAACATAGAGAATCTCTCTTCAACCGAACCACATGAATGTGGAACGCGCTACCTCGTTCGGTTTTCCGGTCCCGCCCGTGTGGCATGTTTCACCATCTTGTTGAAACCAAACTTCAACTTTCAATGCCCTTCAACTGAGGAAATTATGTTTCTATAGTGCCCTCCATTGACGGTATATTCTGGTCGGCATCGTTCTTAAAGAAATAAGGCCCGATAATTCTACCAGCCCAAAAAGCACAGTAAGCAGTGAGTCTTAGTGGTTGTAAAGGCGTTTCGACAAGAACTGTTGGGTTTTTTCCGCTCTAAATTCGGAAATTCTGTTTGTTTACATATCCATCTAATCAAAAATGGGATACCAACACTTTGCGACGAAAATGAGGATCAACCGAAATTATGACGGGTATAATGGTCACAAGGTGGACCCTGCTGAACCAGCTATCAAATTGAAAATTCTTGGAAACAGTGCTGCAAGTTTGAAAACCAAACCTCTAAAAAGGCTCTATACATATTTTCGAAAATGGAAGATCAATACACTTTTGCATGCGTTTTAACCCAATTCTTGGAAGCAGTTTTTCCACTCTGATTGAAGTGACTTCAAAACCTGTGATCTGAACATATCAATGACCTCTTCAGACTCGTCTTGAAAGAGGTTTCGTCGCCGGGTTTTATAGACATCTTTCAAGGGACCGCAGGCAAATCTACACGAACGGGTCCAGGACAAGCAATGGTGTGGGAGTCGGTGTTTATGCACCGACCTTGAAAATCGGCAAATCCTTTAGACTACCGAACCACTGTAGTGTAATCCAAGCTGAATTCCACCGACTGGTTGTCTTTGAGATCGATGAACTACAGTGACATAGTCATTTACACAGACAATCAAGCGGCAATACTCGTAAAAGCATTCGTATTGGTCAGGCACTACCACAAATTTCTAAATGTTTTACTGTTACGTTGTCCTGAGTACTTGGGCATAGTTACCTATATACCTGGTAAATATCAAGCAGGCGAACTAGCCAGAATTGACCCATTGCGAATTCCAAATGTTGACATATCTGCAGGTTTCAAGCCCACAATAATCCAAATCGAATGCTTTTATAGAGATGTATGTATGTGTGTATGTGCGCATGTGCGTATGTGCATATGTACGTATGTGCGTACCAAAGATGATATTGACATAAGATGGGGTTCAACCCACGCGTAATTACGCAACTTATAACTGATTAAGATTTTTGAAAGCTAACGTGATCGACATGATTTTTAACTACAATTTGTGAAGATCTGTTAGCTGCGGTAGGATTCCTAGACAAATATTGGGTAATGCTTCGGTTCTCGTCCGATCATCCCAATCAACCAGCATCGGCTGTGGTCAGCACTTAGACATCTAAGAACCGCTTGGGAACACCGCGAGTTGTCGGCATCAAGCTGCCTTTTTGTTGTCGCTTTATGCAACCCCGGGTAAGGAAACGCACACTCATGTGCGCACGTGAAACAATCTATTGCTCATAAACTGCTAATTTAGACTTTAAAAAAAAAGAAACCGAAGGCAGCATAGAACAGTGGTTAGTGTGTTAGACTCTTACGCACGATGAGCGAGTTCGGATTCCGATAACACCAACGCCATCGAATGTTTATTTCGCCGCGTCCTTCCTCGGCGGAGTACTGACTAGATCCCCCGTAGTACCACTTGCCATGAAAAAACTTCTCGACTCACGCCGTCCCTTCCACCTGTGTGAAGAATAAAAACACACACAACATCGGTAATTGAGAGAAGCTTGGCTCTGGTCCTTCATGGGCTGTAACGCCACCAAAGAAGAAGAAGAAGAAAATGAAGTCATCTTAGACTAAAGTATTATAAAAGTGAAAAATGAAAAAAAAAATGTTCAGGTGAGATGTTTCGATGTTTTGACATTCTGGCCTTTTGAGGATGGCCTCGGTGCATACGCGGATCAGGAGGATCTTGCGGTATCGTGGTCCGACTCGCTTGAGGTGGCAACAAAGCAGGTAAGACCGGACGGACGGTCCGACAGCAGGGACGGATGGTCCCCAACGCCGACTGCAGGGACGGACGGTCCCCAACACTAACAGCAGGGTCGGACGGTCCCAAACGCCGACAACAGGGACGGACGGTCCCAAACGCCGACAACAGGGACGGACGGTCCCCATCGAGACCACGACAAGGGCGAAGGCCCCACCCTAACTAAATAATTGTTTGAGCAAAAGAAGAATATCACCCCCAATC
The DNA here is from genome assembly GCA_951905685.1 of Eumerus sabulonum. Taxonomy (NCBI): domain Eukaryota; kingdom Metazoa; phylum Arthropoda; class Insecta; order Diptera; family Syrphidae; genus Eumerus; species Eumerus sabulonum. Next base: position 44,390,638 of record OX645064.1, read on the forward strand.
AGTAAAGTGTCGTCTAAAAGCAAATGAATGTCGAAACCCCAAAAGAATTGTAAACCCAATGAGTAAATTGCTGTGTCGCCCCTATATGTTCTAAGAGGAAAAAATGGAAACACTGTAAATACTTAAATTGTGAGCGGGTAGCTCGACATTCGGCAAGGGCTTCGATAATTACAAGTCCCTCGAAGACAAAAGAGTGCTTGAGTGCACCTAGACCACCGGGTTATTCGAGGGAGACGTTTAATTTTAACTTAAATAACTTTTAGTACAACCAGGGTGGTGAATGCTTCCGTTACCCAAGACAACAACCTCTTCCAACCGGAGCTGAATGAAGTGATATCTCCCGACCACCGCATCCCCGAACCCATCCCTCAGGAGCTAGCCGTGTGCGCACTGAACGCGCGCACCCAGCTGTTGTGTCAATCTGACACAACATGTGCATTTATAGAAACTCAACCCATGTGCGCACTCCACATGTGCGTTAAATTGAACCCACCCTACAGAGTGCACATATGTAAGTGTGCGTTCTCTTTAACGAACATATGAAGTGGTGAGAGGTGAGCTTCTATAAATGCACACACTCACGTTCGTGAGCCAAAATAAAAATGCTCACAACCAATTACTCATGAGCGCGTGCGTTTAATAATTGCTCGTTAGGTAGTGCACACTCACAAGCAGCTCATGGGTGTGCGTTTCCTTACCACACCGAAACACTGTCCGAGCAATGCCATATGTATCGGTTCTCGTCCGGCCACCGAAATAAACCAGCGGCGGACGCGGTCAGTACTTAGATGGAAGACCGCTTGGGAACACTGCGTGTCTGTTAATTTTTTTGCCTATTTTCTAGTTATTTAATTTCAAACAAAAACGGCTAGACCGAAAACCTTATCAGTTCTAAGTTGCGTAATTATGCGTGGAATGAACCTGGCCCCATGCACGTACATACACACATACATCTCTATTAAAACCTTGGATTTGGATTGAGGTGACCTTGAAACGTGGAGATATGTCAAAATTTGGAATTCGCAAAATCGGCCCAATTAAAATAACTTCCCACTGGGAAGTTAATAAATGAACTAGTTTAGTATGGAGCACCTTTAAAGTCATATACTTTTTGGTTACTTTTGTAATTATTAGTTTGGTTACTTTTGTAATTATTAGTTAAGTTAAGCAGTACATAAACTCTAGAGCGTTAGTGGAATAAATAATGTATGTATGTTGGCGTTACAGTCCATGAAGGGGTAAGGCCGAGCTTCTCTCAATCACCCATGTTGTGTGATTATGGTTCCGGACGCCGAAATTTCTTGACAATTATATCACAGGGGGTTTTGTCAGTACCCCGCTGAGGAGAAACACCGTGAAAAACACGTTCGATGACATGGCTGTTGTCGGGATTCGATCCCGTGTCATCGGCGTCAGAGGCCAACACACTACCCACTGCGCCACGGCGCAGAAAAAGAGTGAATTACGCATGGCCTCTCTGCAGGCCCATGTTTGACAACATTTTCTATTTTTACTAGTGTTACGACACCACCCTATATACATATATTTTTTTGAAGACAAATTTAAGAAAACTGGCATTTAATTATGCGCTCTTCCCGCGATGATTTCATGACAAACGTAACTTCAACACTATGCTTTACTCAGTCAGTATAAAACTGAAAAACAACCAGCTACCAGACGCCAGACAACAGACGCAGAGAAAGTACTATCGCGAGGCGTTCATACTTCACTTAATCCAATGTCAATGTGACTGACTAAGAAGTGGACAACAAACTCTAAATGATCATAAGCAACAATAACATCAAAATACGTTTAAATTATGAACAATTCAATAGAACTTAAAGCAAATAATTACTTCTCCCCAGCATATCTATCACCGAATCGTCCATTCCATAGTAACTGGGCGAATTCCTCCGCGACAACGCTTCCAGCAGCAATAAGTCGTGTTCCTGTTGTTCCGTTGGGAATCCATTGACAGCTCCTGTTCCTATCGCCAATCCACAAATAATAAGGATGCACCACATAAAAACACTCCGTCTATCCCAAAAATCGCGGATAAAACACATCTTTCTACTAAGTATATCCATCTGCGCAACTCGTTCAGTTCTCGACCTTGTGGCACACTATTTCACCGATTGAACAACTCACATAGGCGACATGTCTTCAAGTGTACCGTCATCTGACGGTCTGTTACAATTATACGTCAAAGTGAAAGGATTTCTCTTCGCGGTCTATCAATCGACCACTAGTATTCGAGTTTCACTCTTCCTTCGCGCAAAACTGCGGTCAAAACGACGATGACGATGTTGTTAACGGTGACAGTGATGACTATGGTAATGACAGTATTTTGAAGGAAAAAGAAAGGAAAACTCCGTAGGATAGAAGGCGAAACAACAAACAACACCCGGGCACTACACTGTCAATGCGCAATAAAGATAAAAACCGAGAGTTGAGCACCACGCGCACGCATCCCAAAGAAAGCGCATCCAGTTCGGGGGAATACTATCTCAGAACTAAAGTTGCTCCAAGTATCCGACTTAGCTTTTACTACCATCATTCACTAGATAAAGTGTGTGGTGCAGACTACACTACTGTTGCTGTTACCGCTTCTGTGCTACCAATGATGTTGATGGTGATGATGCAGATACAAATACACGCGTGCTTGGCAGTGTGACGAGATGAACTTCTTATATCCCACACAGCACACTATACGAAACGATAGTAGACAACAAAGCGAGAAATTAACAAAGAAATGGTAAAAACAAGATCCGAAAGAAATGCTTTTCTTCGTCTTCGCTTCCACCAGCACCGCCCGATGTAGCCGTGGAATCAGCTGGATTTAGTCAACGGATCGCTGAGCTTGGCTCATTTGATTGAGGTGGTGTTTCACTTTTCTTCAATTGTTGCGCGGCTAATGGTTTTGGGACTTAATTTAATCTTTACATGGGAAATACCGCCGACATCGACGGAATGTTCGCGCCGTGTAGATACAACTACTTCCCGTGTAAGGAGTAAACATGTGCATGGAGCATTGTGCTTGGGTCGAAGACATTTAACACTTGCTGGGTGATGTTGACCCAGAGAGGTTTGTTGGTGATTAATTGGCGTGGATTTGGTTTAAGTACTTTTCGGGAAAGGCATTTTAATTGCTGGAGAGAACCTTTGGTGCGCGTCTTTCATAGTCTTGTGGTCTGGGACGGGTAATAACTCTTAGAAGCAGACTGGGATATTAAAGATAAGTGAAATGTGTGGCTAAGGCCTTTTGTGAAATGCGTGGGGACTGTAGGGAGATTTCTAAATTCTTAAACTGATTTCAAATCATCAGACTACGATTAAGGCCAAACGCTTAGTGCGTCAATGGAGCAGTGAAATATATGGTGCGGCACAAGCAGCCGACCATTTATGCCGCTCTTTACTCTCCGAAGGCTCATCCTACAGGTTTTAATTGGACGGCACTCAGCTTTCATTCCTTTTAGTATAAAAAAGGTAAATGGGCTGTCATATACATAGATTGAAAGCCACAGCTCCGAATAAAGCTCCTGATTCTACTTCTTCTTAATGGGCGCTACAGTTCGGGGTGGACTTGGGCCTCAACCAACGTGCCCCTCCAGCTAGCACGATCTTTTGCTAGCCATTTCCATTGCCGCACACCCAGTTGGCTGAGGTCGCCTTCCACCTGTGTGCGTCATCTTAAGTGCGGCCGTCCTCTGCTTCTTCGTCCCTCGGGGTTGGATTCAAAGACTCTCCGGGCTGGAGCTGTGGTGTCCATTCGCTCTATATGGCCCAGCCATCTTAGGCGTTGAATCCGTAGACGCCTGACTGGGCCCATGTCGCTGTACAGCCCGTAAAGTTCGTGAATTTTCTCCTCCATTCCCCCGTCTGCGTTTATAGGCCCGAAAATCACGCGCAAAATCTTTCTCTTGAACCAACCAAGGGCCTCCTCATCCGCTTTTGATAGTGTCGTTGTTCCAGGTCACTGCGGAGCCAATGTAGACGAAGTCCTTAACTACCTCGAACTTGTATCTGCCAATGTAAACGTTCTGGCCAAGACGTCGGCTGTGAGCGTCCTTTTTTTATGACAGCATATATTTAGTTTTGCCCTCGTTTACCGCCAAACCAATTTTCGCCGCCTCCATCTCAATACTCGCAAACGCCTCATTGACATCTCGCTGTGATCTATCATGTCAGTATCGTCGGCGTATGCAAGGAGTTGCGAGGATTTGAAATAGATTGTGTCTGTTGTATTGGCCAGTGATTTTTGCACTGTTGTATTGGCACATAATTTTGAATATAATGTTGAAGAAATCACACGACAGCGCATCGCCCTGCCTAAATCCTTTCTTGACCTCAAAACTATCGGAAAGGTGTTCACCGATTCGGATGGAGCAGCGAGCATTCTCCAAAGTCATCCTGCATAGTCTGAGTTTAGCAGGTATGTCAGAGGTAGACATAGCGTTGTATAGCTCGTCTCTAATTACGCTGTCGTATGCGGCTTTGAAGTGGACAAATAAGTGGTGAGTGTCGACTTGAAACTTATTGGCTTTTTCCAGGATCTGCCGTAGTGTGAAGATTTGGTCGATGGTAGACTCCTCCGGCCTGAATCCGCACTGATAAGGACCTATCAGCTTATTCACAAAAGGCTTCAGGCATTCACACAAAACGGCAGAGAAGATTTTGTAGGCGATGTTAAGGAGACTTATTCCTCTATAGTTGGCGCAATCAGAGGGGTCTCCTGATTTGGGGCATGATAATTGATCACTTAATCACCAGATTTAATAGAATATTTAGCAGTGGAGCTCTCCACTCTTTCAGTACTATGCCCAAGAAGTAAGGCTACAGCCAGAAGTCTCCTGAATACGACTGGAATAAGTATCGGTCGAAGCAAGAGGAATATGAGAAACTTGTTCGTATATCGATGAATGGTGCTTATAAGACCTTCTGCGAAGTGATCAAATCTCTGAGTGCGGCCAACAAATCGGTTAAGGTTCTCAAACGGGGAAAATTGACAAAGCTGATTGCACTCAGAAAATCTGAGGTACCCTTACTAAGTCTTAAGCCGAAACTCTTACGATACTTCAGACCCATTTTCCGGGGAAATCAGACTGTCATCGGTTCGTTGCATACACGACGATGCGACTGAAACGACGAAATCAACTCGGCGTAGCTGGTATTAGTACATTGAATTTGCTGTGGCTTCTTTTGATGGCTTTAAATCGCCATGCACCAACAGGATATACCCTGTTATGCTGCAAAAAGGTATAAGGCAACTTCTTCCTACCTAGAAAGAAATTTCACTGCTAGCCTGGCACTTGCCTTACTTACTTACCTAGGTGGCGCTATAGTCCGGTGTGAAGCTGGACCTCAACCAACAAACTTCTACAGCTGCCTCGGTCTTTTGCTAGCTGTTTCCAGCGACGCACTCCCATTTGGTTGATGTCTGCTGCGTCGGCCCTCGGGATTGGATTCGAAGACACTTCGGACCGGAGCTGTGCTGGCCTACTATCTTAGACGTTGCATCCGTTGACGTCGTAAAGCCCGTACAGATCGTCGTTGTATCTTCTCCTCCACTCCCCATTTATACAAACGGGAGCATAGATTGACTGCAGGATTTCCTTCTCGAAACGACCAAGGGCCTTCTCAACCGCTTCCGTTGAAGTCGAGGCCTCTGCGCCCTAGAGGAGAAACGGATTTTTTTTTTTTTTTTTTTATAGTTCGCGCAGGTTCAAGAGTTCATACTCTTATATTGTTTATCACACAAGCTGAACGGGTCGTAGATGTTCGTTCACTACTTTCCAGGGGTGGTTGTCCTAGATAGGATTCGACAGGAACCGACCAAATTTTCACGTTGGTTATAGTTCTCAGCAACTGTTCCATGCCATTATGGTGTTATATTAGACTTGAACACACAGAATATGAATTTGAAGTGACCATATACTGTGAGTGTTATGCCTTCATCAGTATGTTTGATCACTAATCATTCATTGCGTAGATAAAGCACTGGTTTTGTGGATTAGAGCAACGCTCGTGCACGAGACATTGATCGCTGATGCAGATCTTGGATATTGTACGAACTTGTAAATACTTTCCTAATTTTTAAGTTTACATTGTACATATTTTATTTCAATCTTTGTAACGGGAGCTACTGTGTGACAGAGATTATTCGAATCCCCTTTATCGTGGGAATTGTTTTGTAAGCAACGACGAATGCTCGGATTACGTCTAGTGAACCGCAAACATCAATTGTTCTCACAGTAGCTCATCGAGTGATAATTATGCGTTGTACCTACGCAAGGTGGAAAATAAAGTCATTATTAATTTTGACACTGAAGGCAACGGTTGAACATCTCTTTTACTATACATTTTTTGGCGACCGTGACAGGACACTACTAAAAGAATTTAGTGTGCCTGAATATTAACAGAAAAGCAGTGTGTTTAAAATTATAATCAATCATACATTAACTTGAGTGTCTGGTCTTTAACAAACATTTATCTTCTCAATCAAAGATATACCAAATCATTTGTTGTGTCGTGTATTCAATTTTCAGTGCTCATTAACTAACTGAATTCTAGTGCACAGTGTTAAGCCCTAACAAAAATAGACCTTAATATACATAGACGCTTCATACAAATTATCAATCATCATGGTTCGAACACTAGAGGAATTAACTGACCTGCAAGAGCAAGTAGGAAAGGAGATCTGCATCCTCGCTCGAAACTATGGGAAGGATAGTGACAGCCGCAAAACCATGAAAAAATTACATGAAAGGAGGGAAAAATTAGAAAACTTGTGGGACTGTTTCGACACCAACGACAGTGAAATTCGAGATAAGTATGCGGACTCGATACAACATGAATACTTCGCTAAGGGGTACTACGACGAGATTCAGAAGGTGTACGAAAACATGAAGTCAGACATTATCACTCGATTAATGAATTTGCAAGGACGGGACGCAGACCAGATCCAGGAGGAGTCACCAGCAACACCGCCATCAGGATCATCGGTCACACCATCATCAACAGCAACAAAGATGAATCCACCTGAAGCGAAACAAAGGCATCAGGACATTAAATCTTCAAAGACAAACACACTTTCCACTAGAGAAAGATTTAAGGTGCTTTCAAAATATTTCCAAACATCATTGGATAAGTGTGCACCAAATTTGAAAGACACCAACCCCCAGATGTTCAACGTTAAGGTAAACAATATCAAGGAGAATTTTGAAGAATTAAAAATTATGTATCGGCGAATGGATGGTGAATTAAAAGAAGAAGATATCGAAACATATTTCCATCTTCAAGAGCAGTTGGAGTTGCGATTAAGTGAGGTTCTAGTAAGAGTTACACAGGATCAACCATCAAGTACTACGTTAAAGCTACCGAAAATTGAGTTGCCCAAGTTCGACGGAAATTACCTTAAGTGGCGCCAATTTCACGATCTGTTTAAGCCAATGATCCTTGAACAACCTATACCACTTGCTCAAAAACTTTATTTTCTCCGTGCTAATCTAACAGGAGAAGCGCTAAGCTTAATACAAGGATTTCCGGCTACAGACAACAACTTTGAAACAGCTTGGAAGACTCTGATTGATAGATACGACAATAAGCGGCTTCTATTGTCAGCACAGTTGGATAAGCTACTACAGCAACCTTCAGCATCAGGAACTGCATCAAGCTTACGGAAACTCCACGACAATACAAAGGAAGGTATCCAGGCACTTACTAATCTGGGATATCAAGTTCATGACTGGGACCCCATAGTAGTTCATCTAATACTGAAGAAACTGGATAAGGAAAGCAGAACGCTGTTTGAGCAATCGTTGATTGATCCGAGATGCAGTCCTTCGCTAACAGAATTGCTGAAGTTCATTGAATCCCGGTTTCAGACACTTGAAACAATTAATAGTGCAGACGATAGAAGGAAGCCCACAACAGTTATAGCAGCTAAAGTTGATGGCTGCCTAATGTGCAGCTCAGGTAACCATAAAATATTTAACTGTAAGACATTCTTATCTCTTTCAGGTGGCGATCGTGAGAGAGCTGTTCAACGTCTTGGAATTTGCCGAAACTGTCTTAGGTCGGGACATGCCTCCAACACATGTCACTCGAGAGGATGCCAAAGTTGTAATGGCAAACATAATACTCTCCTACACTATCAAAAAGATTCAAGGCAATCTTTGAAAACAAAACCAATTAATAACCATAATCATTCCATAGGTGGTCAACAGCAGCAACTAGCTCAACCATTGGTGCAATCAGCTCAAAGGGGGGAAGGTCAATCAACCAACCATTATACGAATTCCATAAGTAATCAGCAGCATCAGCTAGTTCAAAGAAGAGAAGCTCAAGCAGCCAATGCAGCTAGCTATTCGAGAAATAAATCACGCCAAGTTTATCTAGCAACAGCCTTAATTAATGTCAAGTCCGCATGCGGAACATGGCTTACTTGTCGTGCTTTGTTAGACTCAGGATCGCAAATCCATTTTGTGACTGCAGCTTTTGCACAAGCACTGGGTCTTCCAAAGTATCAATCAGAAAATTCAATAAGCGGCATAGGAGGACATGGCACAAAAACACAATTTGCAATAGGACTCACTTTTCAAGCACACAATTCAAGTTTCAAGGCAAGTATTGAAGCAAACATAATGGCTAGGATTACAGATTACCAGCTACGTGAGGTTCAATCAGGAAATTGGAATATCCCTATCCACATTCAATTGGCTGATCCAGGATTCATGTCTAATCAAAAAATAGATATGCTTATTGGTGCTGAGTTGTTTTTCGATCTTCTTCTCCCAGGGGAAATAACTATTGGACCTCAGCTTCCTAAACTCCGTAACACAAAACTAGGATGGATTGTCGCGGGTGGCATACAGGCTACAAACTCAAATGTTGTTTGCACCATTGCCACGAAGCCATCTCTATCTTCATTAGAGAAACTGGTGAGTAGATTCTGGGAGTACGAAACCCATGAGACGGAAGTGAAACGTATGAGTAATGAAGAACATAACTGTGAGGAACATTTTAAATCGAACACAAAAACTTTGTCAAATGGAAGATTTATGGTAAGTCTTCCTTTCAAAAGGAATCCGACTTGTTTAGGTGCATCTCTCGAAAAGGCACGGAAAAGATTTCTTTCATTAGAACGCCGATTTGAAGGAGATAATGAATTGCGTGAACTTTATTCTCAGTTCCTGCTAGAATACGAGGAATTAGGCCACATGAGTCCGATCGAGAACGATGAGATTCCTCAAAATCATTATTTCATTCCGCATCATTGTGTGCTGAAGCCAGAAAGCTCCTCAACAGCATTGCGTGTGGTCTTTGATTGTTCAGCAAAAACGACATCTGGAGTTTCTCTCAATGATGTTCTTGGCGTAGGGCCAACAGTCCAGAATGACTTGTTTGCAATAATTATTAATTTCAGGTTAGAAAGGTATGCATTTACAGCAGACGTAAGCAAAATGTACCGACAGGTATTAGTAAGGCCAGAAGATAGAGCCTTTCAACTAATTCTTTGGAGATTTCACAGCAATCAACCTCTGAAGGCATATAAGCTTAACACATTGACTTACGGTTCAGCATGTGCTCCATTAGCAAATTCTGCACTTTTGCCGGATGCAAAAAACCAAATACTACTGCCGAAGAACAACATCGTTACAAGGCTGCTTTTGGAAAACATACATAGAACAAACTTACATGTATCCCACAGGGCTCTTGTAGCAATTTCACGACAACGGTATTGGATACTAAGCATTGGAAGAGAAGCAAGATCAGTGATCAGAAAGTGTATCATATGTGCGAAATCAAGACCAACATCCATAGCACAGTTGATGGGCGATTTACCTATGCAAAGAGTAACACCATCTCGCCCATTTTACTACACAGGAGTGGACTTTGCTGGCCCTATAAAATCACACTACAAAATCAGGGGTAAGACTCCTTCAAAATCTTATTTAGCAATTTTTGTGTGCTTTTCAACGAAGGCAATCCATATAGAAGTTGTTGGAGATCTCTCCACTGAATCGTTCATAAACTGCCTTAAGAGGTTTGTAGGCAGACGAGGATTGTGCCACACTATCTTCTGCGATAATGCAACTAATTTTGTTGGTGCAAACAATAAACTTAAGGAGCTTAAAGAAGTTATGCAGTCAAAGAGAATGGAGTCAGCCATTCAATCATCATGTATTCAGGCGGGAATTAATTGGCAATTTATTCCTCCCCGTTCTCCGCACTTCGGGGGACTCTGGGAGTCAGCTGTAAAATCTGCTAAGGGATTGTTGGTTAAACACCTGGGTGAGGCTTCGTTAACATATGAAGAGCTCACCACGATCACAATTCAAATAGAAGCTATACTCAATTCAAGACCCTTGACGCCAATTTCATCGGATCCAAATGATTTAGAAGCTCTTACCCCTGGACATTTTCTGATAGGAGCGCCACTCCTTTCAATAGCTGAGCCCGATGTCACTGATAAAAGGGTAAGTTCTCTAAATAAATATCGACAAATCCAGCATGTTCAACAGTCTTTTTGGAAGAGATGGTCGAGTGAGTACTTACATAACTTACAACAACGAACTAAGTGGAAAACTGAATCCCAAAACTTGAAGCCAAACACTCTTGTCTTATTAAAGGAATCTAATATGCCACCAACAAGATGGAAGTTGGGACGTGTACTAGAAGTTATCAAAGGAAACGATGGATTGGTTCGTGTTGCTAACATTAAGACCCAAGGAGGAGTTCTCCAGCGAGCTATTCATAACTTGTGTCCTCTGCCGTTAGAAGAAACAGCTGAGGCGGAGTCTCCAGCAGATGAGCATGAGAAAGAGCCATATCTAAGAAATGAACGAGAACCAACATCACGGAAACTCAGAAACGGCAAGGTTAGAACGGGAACTTTATTGGTGTCATTTTTTATTGCAATGTTGGTTGGACCAGTTAACACAACATACACAGACAACCACGTCCTTACAAATCAGCTCGATAATGCAGTCGGAATCTACTTTGAAGACATTGGAACTCTTCGAATCGTCAACAATTTTTGGAGCCTTTATGTTTTTTACAATCTTACCAATTATTGGTTAGAATTAAATGAAATTAAAACGTATATAAATGAACTGGAAAAAGCTTGCACGACAGATAAAACGGACAAGATTTACTACTGTCATTCGACGGTTGACATTTTTCGACAAAGAGTAGCTATCATTGATCAAAATAACGAATTCATTCACGGGTTCAATACTTCAAGTCGGGCAGCGATTCGACATCGCAGGTCTCCATTCGATTTTGTTGGTAGTGTAGCACATAGTTTGTTTGGCATCCTTGATCAAGAAGAGGCTCAACACATTCAAAATCAGATCAACTTGGCGAATAAACATGAAACTCACTTAGCTGCTCTCATTGTAAAACAAAGTTCCATTTCAGATTCCACTGTTAATATTTTGAGGCAAAATTCATTGGAAGTCAAAAGGCAATTCCAGACACTGAACACATATTTGGCCAGGACGTTTAATGTAATCGAAAAACAGCAAGACAACATTGGCACAAACCAACACTTTGTATCGCTTACGTCTTATTTAATTATGATTTTATCCAACTTTCAGCGCACTCAAGATATTCTACTTGATGTTATACTTGACTTGAATCATGCAAAAATTAACCCTCAGCTTATCACACCAAGGCAACTCAATGACCAGCTGCAGCTTATTCAAGGAAACCTCCCATCAACTTTGAGATTACCTAATGTTTCAGTTTTGGACATGTTTAAAATAATAACAGTCAGGGGACGGACACTTCATGATTCAATCGTTTTTGAAATGCTCATACCATTAGCTGACGACCAAGAATTCCAGATGTTCAATCTAATTCCATTACCCATCATTCACTACAACATCAGCCTCCTAGTGGATATACCTAAACCATACCTTGCAGTTACATTAGCAAGAGACAATTTTTTTAGATTAACAGAGTTTGAATTCTCATCTTGCAAGCTTATAGCTGCGAGAACCCATCTCTGTACTCAGATTGTTCCAACTAATATCCATCAACACAATTTGCAAGTATGTGAAATGGCCTTGATGAATCATGAAAATAATGCATTGGCCGATTGCATCTTAAACGAAATACCATCTCAAAATCGTTGGATCGCACTCAAAGAAACTAACAGCTGGCTATTTTCATTGATTACTAATTCCACAGGTCTACTTATTTGCAATGGAGTTACAAGCAGCATCGCCTTAGCAGGCAATGGAGTGATAGAATTCAAAGAGATGTGCACTCTTAAAGTTGGAAACACGATTATAACCGGACGCTCAAACTTAAAAACAGTTATATCTAACTCGTTCGTTCCGAGTGCAAAAATCAACAACTGGATCGAAAACCATAACTTCACAAAAGACCTTGTCCCCCCATTGAAGGTAAGCACCATTGAACATGATCAATTTAAAAATATCACACAGGAAATAGAAGACCTTAAGAAAGACATGAGAGCACCCGAAGAACCGCAATTGAACATACACGATTACCATCACTACAGTTTGAGCTACCTGCTGCTGTCGATTACCATTGGAATAATAGTATATTATTGCCGACGCCGACATCAGAAAGGGCCGATTCCAGCTCAACGAAGAACAGTTCCTCGCTTTGAAGCCAATATTTGAATTGAAGGTTAAGAACCTCCAAGGAGGGGTGTATGTACGAACTTGTAAATACTTTCCTAATTTTTAAGTTTACATTGTACATATTTTATTTCAATCTTTGTAACGGGAGCTACTGTGTGACAGAGATTATTCGAATCCCCTTTATCGTGGGAATTGTTTTGTAAGCAACGACGAATGCTCGGATTACGTCTAGTGAACCGCAAACATCAATTGTTCTCACAGTAGCTCATCGAGTGATAATTATGCGTTGTACCTACGCAAGGTGGAAAATAAAGTCATTATTAATTTTGACACTGAAGGCAACGGTTGAACATCTCTTTTACTATACAGATATTGTGGCAAATCTGGCGCACATGCCGGGGTCGGTGCATGTGGTCGACTTCCTGCTCGATGCCGGTATCTAAAGAAGCTAAGTACCTGGGACTTTTTTTTCGACAGAAAGCTTCATTGGTCAAAGCATGTCGAGCGCAGTCAGCGTTCTGGCAACATGGGCAAAGTATGGGGCTTATCCTCTGGATCTACACGGCAATGATAAGACCGATAAGACAGGCTTACACGCAAACACATCGTCGCCTCTTTCACCAAACTTCAAAGACCGGCTTGTCCCCACGGTACGGGGGCTTTGCCCAGCACGCCGGGCGCTGCACTAAATGAACCTTCCACTTCATGATATATCTATCAGAGGGTGTGCTCTGAAAGCCATGTCTCGTCTCAAGAGAAATGGTTTTTGGCACAACTCGCATTGGAATGACTCTGGCCACATACTGAACCTGGAAAGGATTGTCTTCGCATTTTCACAGATGGCTTCAAGTCAAAGCTGGGGTCCGGCGCTGGGGTTGTCTTGGAATGCAAGACTGCACTTTTCATTAGGAAAATATGCGTCTGTCTTTCAGTCAGAGATATACGCAATCCTGATGGGCATGCACTATATTGTGAAGCATAAGCGGAAAGGTAAAAACATGCGCGTTTGTAGTGACAGCCAAGCTGCACTCAAAGCTGTATCAAACCCTTTAACCAGCTCCAAGTTAGTGTATGAACTTAAGGCCTTCCTGAACAAAGTCGATAGACTAAACTCACAACGGATTGCTTGAGTCGCAGTTTATTCTGGGAACCCAGGAAAGGAGGTCTCTAATGAACTCACCACAATGGGCAGGAAATCTGCATGGCGACATAAGAAATCAGCTCACTGGAAGTTCTCCTATATAGGACAAGTTGGTATTCCACGCCAGGATATTGACTTAAGCGAAGTCAAGGACTATCTAACCCCGATCCTAAAATTCAAGATTCTATAAAAAACAGGGAAATATACACTGACGGATAATGGTATGGGTGTTGGCGTCTATGCACGGACCCTGGAAATCGGCCAATCCTCAAGCAGAGGAACTAGCCAGAATGGGCGCCACACTGGAGATCCCGACTGTTAAAGGGGATATCCATCCAGCATACAAAATCTCGAAACAGGTACTGTTATAGGCCAATGAGAATTGGTGTCGCCTCGATACATGCATTTACGCGAGACAGAACTGGCCCAGGACTGTCAACGTAGAACCACTGTATGTATGTATGTTGGCGTTACAGCCCATGAAGGACCAGAGCCGAGCTTCTCTCAATCACCCATGTTGTGTGTGATTTAATTTTCCCATAGGTGGGAGGGACCTACAGTTTATTGCCGGTTCCGAACGGCGAATTTCGAGAAGCTTTTCATGACAATTTTACTACAGGGGGTTTTGTCAGAACACCGCTGAGGAGAAACACCGTGAAAACACGTTCGATGACATGGCTGTAGAACCACTAGCCTTCTAAAAATGCGAAGGCAATGTATAAGCAGCCTAATTGGGCTCTTAACAGGACACTGCGCTTCAGGGAAATATGTCGCCAGACTGCAGTAGGTGTTAGGATGAGGAAGAGAATGAATCTCTATCCCATCTCCTTTGTAGTTGCTCTGTCCTAGACTCCTCGAAAAGACGATTATCGGGAACCAACAGATCTATCGGAAAGGGAGAGTAGTCAAGGATTTCGTCTACCTTGGCTCACTGGTAACAAGCGGCAACGATATCAGCGCTGAGATTAAACGCAGAATAACTCTTGCCAACCACTGTTTCTTAGGGCTCTAGAGATAGTTGAGTAGTAGAGCTCTCTCTCGGAAAACTAATCATCCCCGTCCTCCTCTAAGGCACAGAAGCTTGGACGATATCAAAAATGGATGAAAAAGCCTTTGGTCGTTTCGAAAGGAACAATTTGCGTACCATCTTGGGTCCCGTTTGTGTTGTCGGAGAGTGGAAGAGAGAATTCAATCAATGGCTGTACGGGCTGTACAGCGACATCGGCCTAGAATGACGTTTACGAATCTAACGTCTAGGCCATGTAGAACGAAGTGACAGCACAGTCGACTTCAACCCTGAGGGATGACGTTACAGAGAACGCTAAGGTGGAAAGGGACCCCTACCAACTAGGCATGCGACACTGGCAATAGCTAGCAGATGACCGTGCTAGCTGGGAAGGGTTGTTGGTTGAGGTCTAGGTTAACCCAAACTGTGACAGTGTGTGAAAGTTGACAGCAGAAACTGAAGTTACTTCTATAAGGTAAAGCAGTACATGGGCTTGACGTGTGAGACTCTTAGTGTTCGTTGCAAGCACAGATTTTTTTTTTATAATGCTGTCGACGGCTCAAACTCAGACTCTTTTACTTTCCATATTTCCGAAATTAACATTCGATGCTATCGGAATCCGAAACCGCTAATCGTGTTTCAGGATTTAACACACTTACCACTGCGCCGCGGCACCCTCAGACACACTCCTTTTCTACCTCAAAATTATATCGACCGATAGTTAAGTTATGCCCAAGGCGGTATTCGACGGAGCGGTTCTTAGTCGGTACCATTTACTTTTAAACCAACTAGACCAATTACGTTTCGTTGGCAGCTTGTAATGATATCAATGTCGTCCGCATATCCCAGCAGTTGGGCACTCTTGAAGAATATAGTGCGTACCGTGTTGACACCTGCCTGCCTCACTATCCTTTCAAGGACTAAATTGAAGAAATCACACTACCGTCGCCGAAACCCAGTGCATGTTGGAAGTATGGGGTCCAAACTACACAGTGCATCGCGAGCCTTCCAGTGTAGCGTGACACTTCCGAAATATTTTTCCCGGAATCGGCTAACGTCCTATAGAGCTCATGACGACGAATGCCGTCGTATGTGGCTGAAACTCGTTGATTTTTTCCAGGATCTGGCGTAATGTGAAAATCTGATCTATGGTCTATTTGTCAGACCGGAAGCCACACTGGTACGTAGTAAACTGGGTAGGATCTTGTTGGCAGTGTTATTACTCGATTTTTGTGGCAAGACATAGGAGTGCGGTTTTTTAAATACAGGGTACATAGAGCTGGTATGGCAATCGTTGGAATGCTTTCGTCCTCCCAGATTTGACAGATGATCCCTACCAGAATATCACGGCCGGTTTTAAAAAAAAAACTCAGACTTAAGACCCCAGACGGTCTTACGCAGCTTTGTTGGATTTCAGCTTAAGTAAAAAAAAAAAATTGACTGGCGTTGGGTTATCTCCTGACCTTATTACCTTCTCTTGGTCATGCCTGCTAAGCAGCTGATGAAAGTGCTGCTTAAACAAATTAACTATTTCCCGCAAGTCCGTAACAAGAATGCCTTCACAATCTCGAAGAGTCTGCGTGTCCGTTCTAAAGCCGCGTGCTTTGGCTTTTGTGTACAGGGTCCTAATCTTCTGTCTATACCGGGCCCCTTGGATATTCTTGAGCTGCTGCTCTTGTTTTCGATTGCAGCGCCTTCCGATACGTTTCATCCATTGCTCGCTTCCTTTCCGCACATTCGCCGTCGTACCACGGGTTTCTGGTCCGGAGTGATCGGTAGTCTAGTGCGGTTTCAGGTTCTTATTGGATAGCAGTGCGGCAGCGCAACAACATGCTGTTAGTGCTTGTGTAGGCTTGAGGCCCTCTGTATTCTCTGACTATTTCCGGTGCATCCAGTCGCCCAATGTCAAACCTCCATTTTGTTGGTCTTTGCGGCTTTCGGACATTAGACCTTCGACCTCTCAGTCGTGCTCCTACAATGTAATGGTCAAGGTCGACGTTCGCGCCCCTAAATGTTCGCACATCCAGGATGTTTAAAGTCAAATAGTTGGACAGGTGTCGGTTAGGCTATGGCCAAAAAACCCGAAAAAAGCCTCGGATATAAAAAAATGGGCGAATCAATCCATGACGACCCAGGAAACAACAAAAGGAAAAGAAAGAATAATATTCGGTTTTGTACGTGGAATGTAGGATCCCTCCACAGATCACGTGCAGCCGAACAACTTGCGGAGGTCCTAGACTGTTATAAGGCAGATATTACCGCAATCCAGGAAGTGCGATGGGATAGACCGGCAAAAAGAGGATGAAAAACTGTGATATCTACTACGACGACTACTACAATGAGAGAAGACAACGCGTATTCGGATGTGGATTTGTTATTAGAGGTAGACTTGGGCAAAAAGTCCTGAGCTTTAGGAAAGTAAGCGAACGCCCTGGAGTACAATGGACCAGTGATTGCGTCTGAGTGCTCCAGCGGATAGCAGAAGCCTTCAACAAACAAGCGAACGCCACATGACAATCAAGGCATCATGAGGCATCAAGGCTAAATCCGCAAACATCAGCCTAATTTGCGCTCACTCCCCTACCGAGGACAAGGATGACGCTAGAAAAGACGCCTTCTACGATCTCCTGGATAGGACATATACCTAATGTCCCAGTTGCGATGTTAAAATCGTACTGGGAGATTTTAACGCGAAGCTGCCACAGCCTACACAACACCACATCAGAAAATGGATTTAGGTTTAGACCTCGCAACGGGGTGAAATCTTCTAAATAGTTTCTAGCACGTGTTTCCCTCATCTCGACATCTACAAAGGGACTTGTCGATCTTCGGATCAATCAACCATCAACCAGATTGGCCACATTGCGATTGATGGCAGGCACGCATCCGATATTCTGGATGTACGAACATTTAGAGGACCACTATCTTGTGGCAGCCAGGGTGCGACTGTGAATATGCCTGGCTCGGAAAAAATCAAATAAGGCCAGCGGCATACAATGTCGCAATGCTACAATCGCAAGAGACCGCCAGAGCCTATGCCAATCGCGTCTCCCCCAAGCTCTCGGCAAATCCTCCAACACCTGCTCAGACCGTACAACACCAATGGACACGTTGGCAACAAGCCTTAGGAAGTGATGCTTCTGAGGCACTGGGTTTAAACCAGCACCAACAAGAAAGCCATGGTTTGGCGACGAAGGTAGGAGGGCACACGACTTGAGTGCGCGTGTGACTCTAAGAAAAAAAAAAAAAAAAGAAGAGGAGGGAGGAGCATAAGCTTCTCAAAAGGAAAAAAACGGGAGCATGAGAAGCTCGCGATCATAGAGATGGAGAGATGCTATCGCAGGAATGACGTTCGGAGGTTTTATCAACGAATAAAACAAACATGCCAGGGATATAAGACCAGAACGGAAGCCTGCAGGGACGAAAATTGGAACCTAGTAGTGGATTCACAGTCGGTACTAGGAATCTGGAAAGTCTACTTCTGCAGACTGTATAACGGCGATGACGAAACAGATCCCGCTGTCAGGCAGAATGCCCCTCAAAACGGACGACGATAGCAGACAGTTCCGTCCCCCTGACCTGGACGAAGCTAGGAATGCTTTTTCTAAGCTTAAGGCCAACAAAGCTGCTGGAGTAGACGGACTAGGATCGGAGCTCTTTAAGGCAGCTAAAGATGGCCTGGTTTGGAGTATGCACCAGCTCATCTGTAAGATACCGTCAAAGGAATGCATGCCCGATGAGCGGAGTCATAGTACCGTTTGCCCGAACCACAGACCCCTTTATCTGCGCTAACTACAGAGGTATAAGTCTTTTGAACTTCGTTTATAAAATCTTCTCTGCTGTTCCGTGTGAACGCCTGAAACCTTCCGTTAATAAACCGATTGGTCCATATCAGTATGGTTTCAGGCCCAGAAACTATAGATCAATTATTCACACTGCGGCAGATCCTGGAAAAAACAAACGAGTTCCAGATCGACAGCTACCGTCTGTTTGTCGACTTTAAGGCTGCATACGATAGCATAAATAGAGACGAGCTATACAACGCCATGTCCAGTTTTGACATCCCTGCCGAGCTCGTCAGATTGTGCAGGATGACATTGGAGAGTTCTCACTGCTCCATCAGGGTCGGAAGCGACCTAACCGATACCTTTTATGTCAAAAAAGGTTTTAGACAACGTGAAACACTACCATGTGACTTTTTCAACATCGTCCTTAAAAGGATTGTGCAAAACTCTACATATTTTTCAAGCCCGTACTACTGCTCGCATATGCCGATGACATTGACTTCATTGGAAGAAGTCAGCGAGATGTCATTGAGGCCTTTACGGGCATTGAGACGGAAGCGGCTAAAATGGAACTGGCTGTAAATGAGGGCAGAATGAAATATATGGTGTCGTCGAAAAAGGACACGAACCACCGTCGTCTTGGGCAGGCAAGACGATTGGCAAGTTTAATTTCCGCAGTGACATGCAGCAACTCCTCACTCGAAAGACCAAAGTCATGCTTTACAAAACGCTCATTCTGCCAGTCTTGCTGCACGGAGCCGAAAGCTGGACGATAAGCAGGACAGCGGAGCTGATTTCGGGTTCTTTCGAAAGAAAAATTCTGCGCCGGATATTTGGTCCTGTCTGTGAGGAAGGTGAATGGAGAAGAAGACACAACCGCGAACTCTACGAGCTGTACCAAGATGTGGATGTAGTCCGGAAGGCAAGGAGCCGTCGACTACACTGGCTCGGCAACATCGAGCGCATGGACATCAACGCTCCAGCTAAGAGGGTCTTCGACTCCGAGCCTCCTGGTTCGAGAAGAAGAGGAAGACCGAACCTCCGGTATAAAGACCAAGTAATCGCGGATGTAAGACATCTTGGTCTTGACAACTGGAAGCAGCGTGCCGGGACCGTCAAGGATGGAAGGCAGCTATAGCTCAGGCTCAGATCCTCCAAGGGTCGCAGGCCTGATAAGTAAGTAAGTAAGTAAGTGACATGCAGCAATGACATCAGTGCGAAAACAAACGCAGAATAACTCTTGCGAACCGTTGTTTCTTTGGGCTCGGGAGGCAATTGAAAAGCAGGGACCTCTCTCGAAAAACCAAGGGGAGCATATACAAGACCCCTATCATCCCGAACGAGGAGGCCCTTGACCGTTTTGGGAGAAAAATTATGCGTATGCTTTTCGGCCCGACCTGCATAAATGGGGAGCAGAGGAGGAGACTTAATAGTGAACCGTACGGGTTGTACAGCGACATGAACGCAGCACGGCGTCTTCGGATCCAATGCCTAAGATGGCTAGGTCATGTTGAGCGCATGGAAAACACAGCTCCGGCCTGGAAGGTCTTTGCATTCAACCCCGAGGGGCGACGCCAAATTTAAAATGGGGCAACCAAGTGTTACCTTAACTAACTAGGCGTGCGGTACTGTAGACTGCTGGCGAAAGACCATGCCAGTTGGAGAGGTTTTTTTTTTTAACGGAGGTCTAGGTTCGGCATGAACTGCAGCGCCAAAAAAGAGAAGAAAGACTTACTTTAACGCATAGGGCATTTGATGTTTGTTATCACTATAAGACAAACAAGACAAAGACTAACCAGAAGGGAAACAAAAACTGAGGAAATGGCGGTTTCCAGAAAGCAAATCACTTTGGTGAGAGTGGTTAAAATCAGACCAAACATAAAAAGGTTTCTCCTATCCCAATTCGTTTCGAAGCGAAACCTTGTAAATCTTTCTTTCTCCCCACATCACCAATCGTGTCTCATTCACTTAATTAAATTCTTAACCACCTAAGAAGAGTTTAATGGCTCCCAGATCCCAGTTTCCTCCGTGTTTACACATAATAAAATCACATTAACGACCTTCTGCGGAGTGGTTCCCAAGAGAAAGGATGCACTTGATGTAATTTAATTAATTAGCCGGTAAATTTGAAAGTACGATGTTCATTTCATTTTTCACGAAATTTGCGCAGAAGTTCGAGAACACCCAACAAAGTACCTTAGTGGCTCTGTGGGGATTGTGATTCAAACTGGCCTGTGGGCAGTGATGCCAGAAATGTATCTTACATTGTGTGTCATTAATTAAGTTAATTGCAAACATCTTTCATATGGAAGAAAGTGTTTTTAGTTTCATGGTGTTCCTTATTCGGTTGTTTATTTAGAATAGGGTGTCACTTTGGGGAAGCAGTCGTAAGCATTATTGGCAATCACCAGCAGCATGACAAGTTGAATACTTTAGTAGATTTTGTTGTGGAAATCTGATTGCGGGATATGGAGTGAATAATTACCGCGATTGAGCTCGAAATCATTGGTGTTTGACTAAAGACTTAATGTCGCTTCCTATTGAATTGAAATTATCCATAGTATATGCCTGGTTCACATGCAAATATACTGTATGTATACAATTATTATGGCAAAAGAAATTTATTTATTATTTACGTTTGAGAATGAGTATTGCTATCCTTACTACAAAACAATCGGCTTAACCGTCAACTTACAATTGAAATCGTCGAAGAATTTCGCCTCCTTTGGAAGATCTTTGTCTATCGCGCTCTTCAAATTCGAACCCACCACTTTGTTGTACAGCGAATTATAGTTAACCGCCTCACAGATGCACGTTAATTCAATTACGAACACCAAACAGATCGACCATCGAATCAACTCACTTAAGGTATTTCTCATCATCGGTCTTTCTGTTAACTTTCGATTTCTACGATTAGTGCAATTTCGTCTCGCTTAAGATACAAATCGTCCGTGACTCTGTTTTGATTTCAGATTACTTAGTTAACATTTTACTTAAACTGTGATGTAATGCACGATGACACGATGTTCGAGGTGTCCGACAGCAGGAAGAAAGCGATCACTTGAGATAGCCCTACACAGGGAATGCAATTTCCTTAATTCTTTGCGAATTTTATTTTGAATTTCTCTCGCACTTTCTGTATTTCACTATTCGCACATGTTTGATTACATACACCCGACACTCGACTCGATTCGTTATTTCGGTCTGAACTCTGATTATTGGTATGAGATTGCGCTCCCACAAAGACCGAAGGCTGTTGATGTTATGCTCATGGGTTTTTAGTTTTGTCAAAAGCAACAGCGTTACACCGATGTCGTACTAACAACCCAACGGATTCGAAAGTAAGATACCAACAAATATGTAGGTACGTGTATACGAAAAGCCTGACTGACAAAAAGGCAACTAACACATGCGACGATACATCTTTATGTTTTACGTTTATTTTAAAGCATTTTTTTTTTTTTTTTCTCAGATTTGTTTTTCCCCCATTATTATTCTGTTTCGTCGGGGTCTTCATTGGCTTTTTCAATGTCTCTCAATGGTGATATTATATATGAGTAGTGTCCCATGAGTACCTTAACAAAAGCTCACCATCCCACAAGCGGACAACAAGTCAGATGACCATGCGTCCATTTCGAAATGGATTTTGTAATCGATGAGAGAGCTTTGTCAGAGCGACAATACAGATGAAGCAATAAGCAAAACAAAAGAGGAAAAACAGACGAAAAGCGATTTTATGATATCTTTGATTTGTCCAGTGTGATGACTTGTGCAGTGAGTGAAATGGAGTACTGTCTAGAGGGAAGAGAGGAAACGTACGGTTATCTTGCAATATTCTTTTTCCTGCGCTACAAGTTGGGCTTTACTGTAGACGTTCGGTGGCACGAAACGGCACCGGTGTGCGTGTGTGCATCGTGTAATTCCTGTTTCTGGTATTTTATTTTTGTTTTTGCTTTTTATAGACCTATGTGCATATTATTTCATTTCTCGAAAGCGAACGTTTTGAATTACATTTAAAAAAGAGAAAACCAGTCATTTCCACAGCACCAAATGTACACACTAGTCGAGTGGAAGTTTAATGAACACATGCAATTGTTTGGTCTTTTTTTTTTTTAATCGCCTTTGTACTAATATATACTTAGTATCTACGAATGGGGATAGAAATAATAGAGAGAAAGAGCAAAACTGTTGCCTACCACCGACCGGTATCTTTGAGCAAATCGTCATCGGGCTGGCAATGAGAGGAATGAGCTCGAGTTCGTACTCGATTTTACAAGATCACGGTCATGGCTAACGACAGGGAAAGTGATTAATTGCAGTCTTACAAGCAAATACACACAAATGTGATTGGTAACTAAGTTATTCCTATGACTAATCGAACTTGTTGGACTACGAGTATGCTGGTTTTTCTAGTTGGTTGAAAAGTAAGAAAATCAATTTCGCGGTTCAACGAATTGCCTGTAAGTTGACAGCATGGAAAGCATATTGGTAGTTGTACATACATTCACTTTCGCAATTACTTTGGCTTCTTGTGAGATTTTTTCCATTCCTTTTGTACAAATGTCAAAAATCACGAGACAAAAGAGTTGGTTTGCGAACTACACTTTTCTACCATTTACGTAATTCTGGCCTTTTGCCAATTTCTAAGCGATTTTCTTACTTATTGTGTCATTCCGTTTCACTTTTTAAGGTTCCTACAAACCTTACTCAGCATATACGACAGCGAATGACAGCCGACCTATTACCCCGAGATTATTTCATTAAATTGGCATAAAGCAAAATTAGAGCAAATCTCTTGGCAGCACCATACTTATTGTAATAACAGCAAATTTACTAAACCAATATCCAAATACATGCGACTGCTCATAGTTATGAGGAAGTGACATATGTATCTCCTCATTGAATAATTCAATCAGTGACAGTATTTGGCAGCAATAACATCCCTTCTACTCCAGTCAGTTATTGAGAGCACCCAAATACTTGTCAACCTGATTGCTGCATAACCGATTACATAATATAATTGCTCTATTGTTTACGGAAGCACAACAACAAGTGGCCCACCGCCACTCAACTGTTGACTATTTCCCAATTGTCTGTTTATTCATTATTAGTCACCAGTAACATGGGCTTTCCGAAGTGGTGTTGTCAATAGGTTTGCATTTTCAACGATCATCACCCACGCATACAACTGCAATGCCATACCACAAGTCCAAGAAATTCACGCAAACAAAAAACAAAAATACAAAGAAGAAAGCAAGAGTTCGGAGGCTTTACGTAATGTACCGTGCTTGTCACTGCTTGACTTATGTTTGGCATAAGTGTAATCGACGACGCACGCAACATGTGGTGGAAACTTTTCATGCCGGACCCCAACTATTTTTTCAAGATTTATTGTCTCGAAATTTTGACTTTACGTGAGTGCGTACACCAAGATGATAAATGCACTACCACTAGTGAGGGCAATCAAAGTGAAAGTGAAAGCTCTTTGCCTTGTTGTCTTGTGGTTACATACAGCCTTGGCCGAGAGAGATATTAAAGGAGGACAACACGGATGGCAATTATTTCTTTTATTTCCACATCAAGATACAAACATATTTCTCTATTCTCTATACACACTTAAAATGAATTTCCATTTCAGCTTGGTCATGAATTTCTTAGTATTACCTCCTGTATCCATTTGCTTGTCTTCTGTACATTATGATAGATACCCGGTTGATAGTCTACGCCACAACCAAATCCGGCACTTGTGATGCCCACCAGAGTGTAACGTCCGCGATCTTTTATTATCAGTGGACCACCGGAATCACCTGAAATTATACATCGAATTTTTCACAACATTTAGTCTTGCATCTACTGTAGAGAGATTTCATAGATCGCCTAAAACGAGGCAGCAAAAGGGAAACACAACAAAGTCGGGTTAATCTGTTTTGCTGCATAAACGAGTCAATTCGATTTAGTCGTATGCAAATCCCCGCGACCAGAACAAAGCTACAAAAGAAACTCAAAACACGCCTTTCAAGCTTTTTATGCAACATTAAAACCTGTGCTACTGTGCCACTTTCGCTGACAGTTGCAGACCACCAGAATACCTCTGGCGCCATTCAATTAAGCAAGTAAATAAAAACATATTAAATTTCGTTGCTTGTCACTTTCTTTTTCGTAAACCTACCCAGACAGGCGTCCTGGTGACCGTCAGAGTGTCCGGCACAAAACATTTCACCAAAGAGCTCAATACTGATTTTTTTTATTTCGTGCCAATGAATGCAATCAATGGGATCTGGAAGGAAATCTTGCAGTCAGCCGTTAAAAGTGTCTCCCGTTGTACGTTACCAATGATAGGGACAGATGCCACTTGAAGGATGTTGGTCCCGGAGTAGCCCATGTTCGCTTCGGTCTTACCCCAACCGGCTATGATGCCCTTTCTGCCTATTAAGTTGATCGGAACGGTTGGCAAGCAAATTGGTAAAATGTGTTCACTGTAAATACTGCAATTGAGGTTACAATTGTAATAGTCTTAGGAGTTTTCTACCTGTATCCAGTGGGTCTGGCAAGCTTTAGCAATGCCAAGTCATACCGATCTGGTTGGGTAATTCGAAATTTGAATCTTGGATGAATGATCTTCTGTATTACTCTGTGTTTCTCAACCGGCAAGGGTTCTAGTATCAAGCCCGAATCCTGAGTGTCTAACTCGCCGAGGAACACTGAAATATCTTGCAATCGAGCTTGTTGGATGCAGTGTGCAGCTGTGGCTATCATATTGGTAGACACCAATACACCTCCGCATTGGTACTCTGCGATACGTATGTGAGCCTGCCAGGGATATTCTGCAAAATGAGATGGTCGTCCTCCGATTATCCGTTTTTGGAGTGTGTTTTGAAACGTTCTTGGAATACCGCATTCAACCTGAAATGGAATATGTTTTTGAAAATCATTAAAAATTCAATATAGAAGTATTATTACCGGTGGATAGAGCTCGTTGTCAGTCCTCCTTTTCAGCATCACTCGCTTGGATAAGTCGCTAATTTTCATCAAGTTGAATCCCATGTTAGCGGGAGAGATCTCATTATCAGAAATACAGCAAGAAAACAGCCATTTGTTATTGCCACATCCCTTGGCATGCTTGCCACCTTGAATCCAACACGAGAAGGACAATTTGCATGGCCAAACACCATTTTGATGGAAACATTCCGATGGTACGCCCAATATACTGTTGAGAAGGCCTAAAGGAAGAAGTAAAGATGTAAAGATGATTTTAAGAAAGCCTTTCAAGGTAGGCGGATAATATTTGGATTCATGCTGTGAGCGATGACGGGGCTTGTATGTTCAAAAGCGATACTGTCTACTGTTAAGAAAAAGAAGAATGCTTCTTTTCAGGCTTCAAGAGAGTTTGTTATGAGTGTAATAATAATGCATAACGTAGGAAACGAACGTTTAGTGATTGGTTATTTGAGTTGTTTAGAAAACATCACCTATCTCCTTCACCGCCAGAAGTTCATTTCAACAAAATCCATGATTTCATCTCCCTTCGGGTTAAGGGTAAGAAAATACCCTATGTAAGGTATACCTTTTGCAAAGAACGACTAAAGTCCAAGCCGTTTAAACTTTTCGCAAAAGTTAACTGAAAGCATGCAATGAACAAGACAAAGGACATTAGTTTATTTATTTAAATTATTCACGGCAAACAATTTCTTGTGGGCAAACAATGTCTTGGTACATCCGATCTTGACCAAATTTGCCGCGGTGATATAAGACATCGAGGGGGAAGGGAGCGAGGAAAGCGAGCGAAGAAGTTTTAACATGGCAAAGGCCAGCTTCGATCTCTGTCCCTGCTCAACCCAAGTTGACACACAGCCTCCGCGTGGCCCCCCCTTGATAGCTACCCTGGCACCCGCCAGGAAGTGAACCAATGTGTGCAGCGACTCACCCCTTAGGGGTATCATCCCTATCACGTTAAAACCTACTTGTTCCGAAACGACAACAAGCCTCGGATACGGACGGATACAAAGCTGACGACCCCTGCAAACGACTAACGGACTTGAGAGTCTGCACCTGGAATGTGAGGTCCCTGAACAGACCGGGTGCAGGCGATTAATAGGAGCCAACCCTCAATTGCTATGAAGCAGATATAACCGCACTCCAAGAAGTGCGATGGGTTGAACCAGGCAAAAGACGGATAAAAAACTGCGACATCTACTACGGGAACTGCTACAAGGAGAACATTAGGGTGCAGATTCGTTATTCGAGGAAGACTCCGACAAAAAGTCTTAAGCTTCCGAGATATAAGCGAACGCCTTGGAACAGTACGCATCAAAGCTAAATCTGGAAACGTTAGCCTAATATGCGCTCACGTCTTAACGGAAGAAAAGGACGATCAACTCAAAGAAGAATTCTACGATCTCCTAGACAGAACATATGCCCAATGCCCCAGTTACGACACAAAAATAGTTCTAGGAGATTTGAATGCAAAACTGGGCAAAGAGGACATATTTTAGTCGTTCATATTAAAGCATAGCCTCCATAACACCATATTTGATAACGGACTTAGGCTAATCGATTTCCTAGCGGGGCGTAACTTCTTAGTAGCAAGCACGTGATTCCCCCATCTCAACATCCACAAGGGTACCTCGCGCCACACACTCCTCCTTTATTCTCAACGTACGAACCTTCCGAGAAGCCAACATCGACTCGGACCACTACCTTGTTGTAGCCAAGGTACGAATGAGGGTATCAAAGAAAGCTTAGCAGTCGAGTAGGACATCGTAAGTTTCAGGTCGGAAAGCTACAATCGCTAGAGACTGCCAGAATCTTGGCCAATCGTGTCCCCTTCAAGCACTCTCAAAATCCGCCCACAGCAGCACAAGCAATAGAGCAGGAATGGGCGCATTGGCAGAGCGCCGTCAGAGACGCTGACTCAGAGGTGCTGGGTTTCAAACCGCCACCACCTAGAAACCGATGAACATTGCAAACAAGCCCATGTAGCAAAACAAGAGGCATATAAAGCCATGCTGCAACGATGGACGAGAGCTGCTCGCGAAATCTATGAGCAGAAGAGAAGGGAGGAATACACAGTTTTCAGAAGAAAGAAGAGAGAGCATGGAAAGCGTGAGATCGAGGAGATGGAGAGTTGCTTCCGCAGGAATTACGCCCGTAAGTTTTACAAGGATGAAAATGGAGAACTGGTAGAAGAATCGCAGTCGATGCTAAGGATTTGGAAAGACCACTTCTGCAGACTGTATAACGGCGATGACAGACCGCTGTCAGGCAGTGCGTAATGGCATTCGTAATGGACGACGATGTAACAGAATTCAGTCCACTCGACCTAGACGAAGTCAAAATTACGATATCAAGACTTAAGCCTAATAAAGCCGCGGACGCAGACGGTCTGTCTGCTGAGCTTCATAAGGCGGCTGGAGATGAGCTGGTAAGGTGCATGCACCATCTCATTTGCAAGGTATGGTCGGAGGAAAGCATGCCCGACGAATGGAATCTCAGCATCGATTGCCCGGTCTATATGAAAGGAGACCCCTATAACTGCGCCAACTATAGGGGAATAAGTCTCCTTATCATCGCATATAAGATCTTCTCTGCCGTATTGTGTGAACGCCTGAAACCGTTTGTGGATAAACTGATCGGCTCTTATCAGTATGATTTCAGGCCAGGTAAATCCACAATAGACCAAATATTTACGCTACGGCAGATCTTGGAGAAGACCCAGGAATACTAAATCGACACTCACCACCCCTTCGTCGATTTCAGGGCTGCATATGACAGCGTGTATAGAGATGAGCTATGCAAAGCCATGTCTAGTTTTAACATTCCTGCCATACTCGTCCGACTGTGCTGGATGACAATGGAGAATTCTGGCTGCTCCATTAAGGTCGGTAATGAGCAAACCGAGACCTTTGATGTTAAAAAAGGATTTAGGCAAGGCGACGCGCTGTCATGCAACTTTTTCAACATCGTGCTTGAAAAGATCGTGCAAGAGTCACTGGCCAACACAAGAGGTACGATCAAGTCTACGCAATTGCTTGCGTACGCCGACGATATTCACGTGATTGGACGGACACAGCGAGACGTCAGTGAGGCCTTTGTAAGCATTGAGGTGGAAGCGGCTAAGATGGCTCTCAAGGTTAATGAGGATAAAATCAAATATCTGCTTTCATCCAAAAGAGAACGTCACCATGGGCGAATATAACTTTGAAGTGGTCAAGGATTTCGTCTACCTTGGCTCACTGATGACCAGCGACAGCAACACCAGCGCTGAGATAAAATGCAGAATCGCTCTTGCCAACCGCTGTTTCCTTGGACTCAAGAGGCAATTGAGAAGTGGAGTCTTCTCTCGGAAAACCAAGGTGACACTATATAAGACCTCAATCATCCCAGTCCTCCTTTATGGCGCAGAGGCTTGGACCTTAACAAATTAGGAAAGAAAAAAAATATTATAAAAAAAAAGTATTTCAATTATCTTAAATGATAAAATTCAAGAAGCTACCAACTTCCTACCCTTCCACTACCCACCCTGTCTTTGGTTTTTGACCCGTCACTGTAGAAATCCACGCAGTTCCTGCGAGATTGCGTTTAGCGGGTCCAGTTCCGTCTGTCCGGGTGAGTTATTCTAAAGTTCCTCTCAAAAACTGTGGTGGGTTCTATGTGGTCCGAATTTTCTGCCATCGTTATCCTATTATTCAGGATGGAGGAGTGGCCAGTGATATAAATAGCTCGTCCATTTTGAGTTGGCTTTTAGTCTTATTGCCGGGTATGTGGCAATTTGTTTGCCACAAATGGTGTAAGGTGAAGTATCATGTTGAGCGCTGCCGTTAGGGTGGACCTTAGGGCCCCGGTGATGCACATAGATTCTAGCCTTTGAACCTTCTCGAGTTGTTTATGGTATGTTGTTTTGTCCAGTGCAGTCCACCAGACTATCACTCCATACATTCGTAGTGTAGAGCCATAGGGTGAGCTTGGGGTTGAATCCCCATATTTTCCCTAGGGCTTTCTTGCATGTGTAGAGAGTTCTAGTTGCGTTTTTTGCTATACCGGTTGTGTTGTTCTTCCATGTGAATTTCCTGTCTAGTACAATGCCAAGGTATTTGGCACTGGAGCAATAGGTTAATCTGGTGCCAAGTAAAGTGACTGGGCAGTTTTCCGAAATTTCATGCTTTCTGGTGAATAGCACCAGCTCCATCTTCTGGGGATTTACCCTGACCTCATTGCTTTGTGCCCATTTGCATAGTATGGAGAATGTCGTTTGCATGCGGTCATTCAGTGTGGGGAGGTATCTGCTTGAGATGGAAATGGCAACGTCATCAGCGTAGGAAAAAACGTCCAGTCCTTCTTTCTCCAGTTTCACTAGTAGTTCATTCGCGACTACATTCCAAGAAAGTGGTGAGAGGACCCCCCCTTGTGGGGTTCCCCTGGTAACCACTTTGGAGTTTGCTTTACTTCCCCATTTAGAGTAGATTTTTCGTGTTGAAAGTAACCACTACTCCATATGTCGCTAAGGAGTTAACTGAGACTTTTGATGTCAAAAAAGGACTCAGACAGGACGATCTACTTCAAGTCTGTACAATTGCTCGCATACGCTGATAGCATTGACGTAATTGGGAGAACACAGCGAGAAGTCAGTGCAGCTTTGGTGAGCGTTGAAGCAGAAGCGGCTTAAGTGGGTCTGAAGGTAATCTAAAAGTAAACGAGGGCAAAGCCAGATATATGCGGAAGCCCAACACCGGCGTCTTGGCCAGTACGCCACTATCGTCGTCGCTATAACTTTGATGTACTCAAGGATTTCGCCTACCTTGGGTCACTTAATAAGCGGCAATGACACCAGCACTAAGATAAGACGGAGAATAAATTTTGCTAACCGCCGTTTGTTCGGGCTCGAGATGCTATTGAGAAAATAGAAAATAGCGGAAAACTAAGGTGACCCTCTATAAAACCTTAACCATCCCGGTCCTCATCTAGGGCGCATAGGCTTGGACCTTATCAAAAATGGAATTGTTCGTTTCGAGGGAAAAAATGTTGCATACAATCTTCGGTCCCATTTGTGTTGACGGAGAGTGGAGGGGAAACATCGACCGAGGACTGTATTGGCTGTACAGCTACATCGCCCTAGCTCGACGTCTATGGATCCAACGCCTATAATGGCTAGACCATGTAGAGCGAAGGGACAGCACAGCTCTAGCTCCAACCCCGAGGGACGACATTGCAGAGAGACCTCAACCAACTGGGCGCGACACTGGAAACAGCTAGCAAAAGATCTCGGTGGTTGAGGCCCAGGTTCACCCCGGACTGTAGTGTGTGAAATGTGAGCAAATGGCTTCTATATCAAGAAGTGTGTCACCAGCCACCAATTAACATTTATTACATGTTTATTATATATATAGAGGGCATGGGCTCGGGCATACAGGGTAAAGTTGTTGATCGCTCTCAACCTGGCGAGATGCCAGCAACGATCCCTGTTTAAATGCCCGGGTCAAGTTGACATACGGCCTCCTCGCGGTGCCCTCTGGATAGCCTCTTCAACAACCGTTGGGAGGTGAACAAACGTATAAAGCGACGAAACCCCGACCAGAATGGCGGTTGTGCGGTGGGCTAACAATCCGCCCACGTAAAAAGAAAGAAAAGTTATGAATGAGCAAGGTGCCTCGGATACACGGACGTATACTCGACGACGACAACGCACGAAAAAGGAACACGATTTGCGAGTATGCTTCTGTAAAAATCGTGCTCGGGGACTTCAACGCCAAAATCGGTAAAGAGAACACCGATTGTTTGGTGCGATGGCCGAATTCGGGATCCCGGTAAAACTGATCCAGATGTGTCGCGCCACGCTAAAAAACACGCGATGCACCGTGAAACTCGGTTCTAGGACCTCGGAACCATTCAAAACATGCACCGGATTTCGGCAAGGAGATGCGCTGTTATGTGACTTCTTCAACCTGGTGCTGGAGCAGATAGTGCGACGGGCAGGCGTCAAGAGGGAAGGCACTATCTTTTACAAGTCCATCCAGCTGCTAGGATACGCGGATGATATCGACATCATCGCGTGTTCCCGCCGTGGCATTGTGGAAGCATTCACGGCGGAAGCAAGAACAGGCGAAACGAGTTGGCCTTAAGATCAATGAGGACAAAACGAAATACATGCTGTCAAGCAATAACCAATCCGTCGCTCACCACCTGGGACTAAATATAACAATTGACAGCTACAATTTCGAGGTAGTTAAGGAGTTTGTCTACCTCGGGGCAAACGTAAGTTCTACAAATGACACCACAGTGGAGATCCGGCATATAATCGCCCTTGGCAACGGCTGCTACTTCGGCTTATCCAAACAACTAGGGTCAAAACTCCTCACTCGAAAGACCAAAGTCAGCCTTACAAAACGCTCATTCCGCCAGTCTTGTTGTACGGAGCCGAAAGCTGGACGATAAGCAGGACAGCGGAGCTGTTTTTGGGGTTCTTTCGAAAGAAAAATTCTGCGCCGGATATTTGGTCCTCTCTGTGAGGAAGGTGAATGGAGAAGAAGATACAACCGCGAACTCTACGAGCTGTACCAACATGTGGATGTAGTCCGGAAGGCAAGGATCCGTCGACTACACTGGCTTGGCCACATCAAGCGCATGGACATCAACGCTCCAGCTAAGAGGGTCTTCGACTCCGAGCCTCCTGTTTCGAGAAGAAGAGGAAGACCGAACCTCCGGTATAAACACCAAGTAATCACGGATGTAATACATCTTGGTCTTGATAACTGGAAGCAGCGTGCCCGGGACCGTCAAGGATGGAGGGCAGCTATAGCTCAGGCTCAGATCTTCCATGGATCGCTGGCCTGATAAGTAAGTAAGTAAGTTATTATATATATAGCTTTTGCGAACCTATGCGATCTAAGTACAGACATTTACATATCAATTTAAGGTCTATTTAGACAAGTATTCCATTGCAGGATATAAAAGTCACTGTGGTGAACAACTAGACTGAAGGCCACCCGGCTAAAAAGGTTAGTTACCCGCACTGATCCTGCACCACAACGTTGCAAGCGACAACAAGACTTGCAATTGCGATTTCAACACTTTCAGTAAAATGTGTGTGTCCTGAGGGGAAGTTGCAATATATCCCACGCGATACAGGTGATTAACATAAACTTAAGCAATTTTTAGTATCTAATGCTAATATTCGTGCCAAGCAGGCATAACTTCAAAAGTACTAAGAAATGGTGGTATCAAATGAGGCCTTTATGGACACCATAAAAGCAACAATCTGATGGATATTTACTAGGATGTAGAGAGTATTCACTATAAGCACTTTTTAACCATGAAGATGCATCAAGACACAGAGTTTACATCGACAGCTAAACATTCATTAGAACGAATGGGGTAAGCTGTACATTAAAATTAAATTTCATTCCATCTTCAGCGTCCAGCTATCAGATATCCACTCTCATTTAGAAAACAGTTAACCAGATAACACTTTTTCCAACATCAATCATAGAATCTGTCCATCATCACTCGCATGGAACACCACAACCACAACAACAACATGATTAAAAACACTTTAAACACACCTCCATCAGCTGTCCGATGCAGTAATAGAAGCAAAACCAACGCAGCACGCAGAAACAGAATGGATACGATCGATCGGTGAAATTTCCATGGTACCATCGTTTATGCTAATATTCTAATATCACCATCCTACAGATACAGACACTACACACTACACATCTTTATCCGCGATACGAAAGAACTTTAACTTTCGAACAGAACGCACAATCAACTTCTCGGTTTTCGTTTCGTTCTTTCTCTTTTATTGCATTATGATCGGATGCAGCACTGATACCGACTGAAATCGCGCCGCCCGTCTAAGCTCGTACTGCACTCTCTCAGAGTTAAAATTCAACAATCTGCCACTCAACGTACGGATATTTTCAAGTCGAAGTTTCTCACTGAATCGCGACTGTTGTCGGTCTGTGCGCACACGGCTGGCTCACATTTCTAGGGCACTAGGTCTGCGGTGAATATATACAATTTTTGTTTTTTCGTTCTTCTCAGCCTTTCTTTAACAAATTGGATCGCGTTGAAGCGTTAGCAACTCTAGCCGCTGGTGAATCTCTATGGTGATTGAATGTGATTAGCCGAGGAGGAAGAATATCCCGAAAATATTGAAAAGATACGAAAAATATCTAGTTGAGTCGAACGAGCTTAACAGTTTTCTGCCTGACGAAGCAATCTACTTTCCACCGACATGGTAAATTTGTTCTTGCGGATTACTCGAGTGTTTTGTCAACCAATCGATCCGAGTAAAACACGTTATTTTCATTCTACTTCACACTCGATGCACACAAGCTTAGCGCTTAGCGGTAGGAACGCTTGAAGAGGTCTGATCGGTTTGAATGACAGAATCAAACTGGATAAACAAACGCATCTTCCAACTTGATCGCGACCGCATCCTCACCATCATCACCAGCCGATGTGGTAGGAGAACCATTCAACCACTATAGTTGAAGTTCACATGGTTACATGGTATCTTGCTGACGAGGACGTAGATGAGACGGTATGCATCACTGTCAGGAGGTGTGCGGAAAGATTCTGGACGGGTTCTAGTTCGGTCATGTAACCGATCCGATACCAATGATGGTAATGGTGATGGCACCATGTCGGGACAGTTTTTTCTCGGCTTGGATCAAAGTGAATGAAAGGTTCAAGTATTAATAAGTCGTTGAACGATTGCAGTGCATCGGCTTGCGATGGGTATCGGGCTCGAAGAGTATTGCCGGTCCGTGTCAAATGCAACTCCCCCGTGGCGGTGGTCTCGCTGTGAGAAGATACAATCGTGCCGTGCTGTTGATGTGAGATGTTTTATGGTTGGACTGTGGGAAATGGAATTAATTGGCGGCGGTTACGATGTTGTGCGGCTGAGTTTGTGTGTGCAAATAATGAATTGCATAATGGATTTCCGCGGATGGATTCACACGCTTGACACATTTGTGTTTTATTGGGAATAGAAATCTGGGGTAACTGTGCTGTCACAATGTATAATGTATTATGTTTGGTTAAGTAGTTGTTGAAAACTCTTTATTATGAATTAGCGATTTTGAAGGGACTACCTACACCCTCTATTCTCTATTCTCTTAGCAAGCATTGCGACAGGAGCTAATTAATGACAACCTGCGAAGAAGGGTCACACTTAATCAGAATTCCGTCTATACCTTCGGTCAAACGTTCGATGAACTGTGATTTCCGTCCCACAACTGGGAAACATGTCTGCTGTGAAGACTACTTTCTAGTCCGGTAATTCCAAAATTTGCAGTTGGATTTCTTTACCGAAACAACAACAATGAGAATACAATATATAGCTCAGCCGTTCACACAGCATGGTAGAGAAGACATGGCAAAACCGACCTTAAATAGACTAATTCCATTCAACGCTCACTTCCTTACCACATGAATTAGTGCATGTACCCAATTGACACATCTCCAGCTGCTGTAAGTAGCTCACAATACAGTTTTCTTGCGTCAGTGATTCGTAACGCATTCTCTATTCACTTTCCACCAGAACGAAGTTTTCTTTAATCTTTTGAAACACACCATTGCCCGCCTGGTAAGACTGTCTTTGACATCCGAGCCAAGTTTCACATCAAAATATTCATTAGTGCTTCAGATACGCTTCGTTTATAAATTTGTTGAGCAAAAAATTCGCATTAAAATGTGTTTGTGGAACGAATTTATATGCTGCAGATTCATTGAGGATGCAGAAGGCCATTGGTGCTTAGCGCTTGTCTAAGAAAATGTTTACAGGTGATATAAAGAGCTACAGGAGGTGAGAGCACCGTGGCGCAGTGGGTAGTGTGTTGTTGATCTCTGACGCCAATGACACGGTACCGAATCCCAACAAGGGCCATGTTATCGAATGTGTTTTGCACTGTGCTCCTCCTTAGTGGGGTACTGATAAAACCCCCTGGAGTATTGATGTCATGCGAAAACTCCTCAAAATTCAGAGTTCGGAATCAACAATAAGCCTCTAGGTCCTTTCTTAGGGCTTAGGTTTCCTGGAGCTGTAGCGCCATATGCAATACATACAAGCACGCATAAAGAGTTCCAAAAAGGCCGAGAACGTGTCGACAACGAAGGGTGTCTCGAACGACCATCAACCTTAACCAATGAAGCTCTCGTCCACCAATTAAGGATTTGGTACTAGGCCAGTTAATACCATTTAACTCGTAAAGGATATTTTCTGCTTCAAAAGCGTCAAATCTCGATTGGTACCGAAAACACTAAATTTGTTCGAAGAAAACTCGTCGCGCTAAAGTGTGTGAAACTATGCTTTCCGAGTATCACGAGGAAACGTTTTAATACAAGAGATAACACCTTGAATAATGCCTCCGACTTTGAAGGCATTGAAAATGGTTTAGAAGAACAGTTAAAGACGTTTCAAAATAAATACTCTGTCACCTCAATTTTTGGACACAGCAGGAGATAGATAGATAGGGCTTAGGGGGTGGGACAGAGTCGCCTGATCACTGCGGCCACGATTGGGCCTATTGTGATGTCCCCCACTTACAGTTCACTTAGAAAACCTGAGTCCGTGATAAAACTTAGTATGCTTTTGAGTGAGCTGGCAGCAATTTCTTCTGCTTCAAGATAATACTTGCCTAGGTGACGAAGACGTGTACTGACCAGGCAGTTACAGTGGCATAGTATGTGCTCTGCTGTTTCTTCGTCTTCATTACACATACGGCAAGTGTCATCTTGTATGATGCCCATTGTTTTGAGGTGTTTATTAACTGGGCAGTGTCCAGTAAGGAAACCTGTGATTAAACGAATCTGACTCCTCGAAAGCATGAGAAGTTGTTTCGTTCTTTTGAGGGATGTAGTTGGGAGGAACAGCTTGGCTTGTCTGCTACCTTTCGTTTGTGACCAGTAGTGATCCGTCGTGTTCCTTAACCAATTGTTTATGCAGCATTTGGTGGTGCTAGTGGGTATGCCGCAGAAAGGCCGTGGCATCATAAATGGTGATGCAGAGCCTTTCCTTGCTAGCTAGGACACAGCAGTAACTCTGGCGTTAAGTTTTCCTAAACATCTTCTTAGAAACATAACACAATCAGACAAACAATTAGTTAGGTAGAATGCTAGCATGGAGTTATTAAGGTACTCCAAAGGTCCACTTTTCTGTACCTTTTATACCAACAAAGCTTGATTGAGCGATATTGCTTCAAGCACTACATGTTTCTTCGAATTGCTAGTCAGCCGGCCACATATGTATTTATATAGTGGGTCAGCGGCTATAGTCAGCCGCCCACATACATATATATTTAAATAGTGGGTCGGCAGATACAGCCAAGAGGCCCATTATATAGTCGGACCGCGACTATAGCCAGCCGGCTCGACAGCTATCCAGGCCAATATAGGTGGCTGGCAGCTAACCAGGCCGCTATATGTGGCCGACAGCTCGAAAGCTAACCATGCCACCATATGCCGGCAGCTCGACCGCTGACCAAGGCACTATAGGTGGCCGGCGTCTCGACAGCTAACAAGGCCAATACAGGTGGCCGGCAGATCGACAGCTAACAAGGCTACTATAGGTGGACGGCGGTTCGACAGTTGAAAAGGCTACTATAGGTGGCCAGCATTTCGGCAGCTGAACAGGACACTATAGGTGGTCGGCGGCTCGATAGCTTACCAGGGCAATATATGTAGGTGGCCGGCAGCTGGAAGGGTACCCAGGCCACTATATTTGACTGGCGGCTCAACTGCTAACCAGGCCTCTGCAGGTGGCCGACAGCTCTACAGCTAACCAGGCCAACATAGGTGGCCGGCGGCTCGATAGCTAACCAGGCCACTATAGGTGGCCGGCAGCTCAACAGCTAACCAGGCCACTATATGTGGCCGGC
Organism: Eumerus sabulonum; assembly: GCA_951905685.1. NCBI lineage: Eukaryota > Metazoa > Arthropoda > Insecta > Diptera > Syrphidae > Eumerus > Eumerus sabulonum. Next base: position 44,428,065 of record OX645064.1, read on the forward strand.
AACTCGACCGCTGACCAGGCGACTTTAGGTGACCGGCGGCTCGACAGCTAACAAGGCCACTTAAGGTGGCTATTAGCTCGAAAGCTAACCGAGCCGCCATAGGTGGCCGGCAGCTCGACAGCTAACCAGGGCGCTATAGGTGGCCGGCGGCTCGACAGCGAACAAGGCCAATATAGGCTGCCGGCAGCTCGACAGCTAACCAGACCACTACAGGTGATCGGCAACTCGACAGCCAAACAGGCCACTATAGGTGGCCGGCAGTCCGACCGCTATAGGTGGCCGGCGGCTCGAGAGCTATCCAGGCCAATATAGGTGGCCGGCAGTTCGACATCTGACCAGGTAACTGTAGATAGAAAGCTGCCCGACAGCTAACCATGCCACTATAGGTGGCCGGCAGCTCGACAGCTAACCAGGGCACTATAGATAGCCGGAAGCTCAAGAGCTAACCAGGGCATCATAGGTGGCTGGCAGCTGTAAAGCTAACCAGGCCACTATAGGTGGCCGGCTGTTCGACTCCTAATCAGGCAACTATAGGTGGCCGGCAGCTCGACAGCTAACCAGGCAACTATAGGTGGCCGGCAGCTCGACAGCTAACCAGGGCGCTATTGGTGGCCGGCGGCTCGACAGCTAACAAGGCCAATATAGGCTGCCGGCAGCTCGACAGCTAACCAGACCACTACAGGTGATCGGCAACTCGACAGTCAACCAGGCCACTATAGGTGGCCGGCAGTCCGACCGCTATAGGTGGCCGGCGGCTCGAGAGCTATCCAGGCCAATATAGGTGACCGGCAGCTCGACATCTGACCAGGTAACTGTAGATAGAAAGCTGCTCGACAGCTAACCAGGGCACTATGGATAGCCGGGAGCTCAACAGCTAACCAGGGCACCATAGGTGGCTGGCAGCTCTAAAGCTAACCAGGCCACTATAGGTGGCCGGCTGTTCGACTCCTAATCAGGCAACTATAGGTGGCCGGCAGCTCGACAGCTAACCAGGCAACTATAGGTGGCCGGCAGCTCGACAGCTAACCAGGCCGCTATAGGTGGCCGGCGGCTCGACAGCTAACAAGGCCAATACAGGTTGCCGGCAGCTCGACAGCTAACCAGACCACTACAGGTGACCGGCAACTCGACAGCCAACCAGGCCACTATAGGTGGCCGGCAGTCCGACCGCTATAGGTGGCCGGCGGCTCGAGAGCTATCCAGGCCAATATAGGTGACCGGCAGCTCGACATCTGACCAGGCAACTGTAGATAGAAAGCTGCTCGACAGCTAACCAGGGCACTATGGATAGCCGGGAGCTCAACAGCTAACCAGGGCACCATAGGTGGCTGGCAGCTCTAAAGCTAACCAGGCCACTATAGGTGGCCGGCTGTTCGACTCCTAACCAGGCCACTATAGGTGGCCGGCTGTTCGACTCCTAATCAGGCAACTATAGATGGCCGGCAGCTCGACAGCTAACCAGGCAACTATAGGCGGCCGGCAGCTCGAAAGCTGACCAGGCCACTATAGGTTGCCGGCAGCTCGACAGCCCGACAGCCAACCAGACCACTGTAGATAGCCGGCAGCTCGACAGCTAACCAGGGCACTATAGGTGGCCGGCTGTTCGACTCCTAACTAGGCAACTAAAGGGGCCAGCAGCTAATCAGGCTACTATAGGTGGCCGGCAGCTCGACAGCTAATAAGGCAACTGTAGGTGGCCGGCAGCTTGAAAGCCAACCATGACACCATAGGTGGGCTGGCTGCTCGACAGCTAATCAGGCTACTATAGGTGGCTGGCTGTTTGACTCCTAACCAGGCAGCTATAGGTGGCCGGCAGCTCGACAGCTAACCAGGCCGCTATAGTTGGCCCGCGGCTCGACACCTAACAAGGCCAATATAGGTTGCCGGCAGCTCGACTCCTAACCATGCAACTACGGGTGGCCGGCAGTTCGACAACTAACCAGTCCGCTATAGCTGGCAGCCAGCTCGACAGCTAACGAGGCCTCTATAGGTGGTCGGCAGCTCGAAAGGTAGCCAGGCAACTGTAGGTTCCCGGCAGCTCGACCGCTAACCAGGCCACTACAGGTTGCCGGCAGATGAACAGCTAACCAGCCCACTACGTGTGGCCGGCGGCTCGACAACTTACCAGTCCATTGTAAGTGGCCGACAGCTCGAAAGCTAACAGGGCAACTGTAGGTGGCCGGCAGCTCGAAAGCTTACCATGACACCATCGGTGGCCTTGCTGCTCGACAGCTAACCAGGCTACTACTGGTGGCTGGCGGTTTGACTCCTAACCAGGCAACTATAGGTGGCCGTCAGCTCGACAGCTAACCAGGCCGCTATAGGAGGCCGGCGACTCGACAGCTAACAAGGCCAATATAGGTTGCCGGAAGCTCGACAGCTAACCAGGCCACTATAGGTGGCCGGCTGCTCGACATCTAATCAAACTATTATAGGTGGCCGGCAGCTCGAAAGCTACCCAGGCCGGTATATGTGTGGTCGGCAGCTCCACAGCTAACCAGGCTACTATAGGTGGCCGGCAGCTCGACAATTAACGAGGCCAATAAAGGTGGATATCAGGTCAATAGACAGTCCTCTACAGGGGGTCGGCAGCTCGACAGCTAACCAGGCTACTATAGGTGGCCGGCTTTTGGAATTTAAGCCAGGCAAATATATATGGCCGGAAGCTCGACAGCTAACCAGGCCACTATAGGTGGCCGGAAGCTCAACAACTTACCAGGGCACGATAGGTGGCCGGCAGCTCGACATTTAACCAGGCAAATATAGATTACCGGTAGCTCGACAGCTAACCAGGCTACTATAGGTGGCCGGCTTTTCGAATGCTGACCAGGCAAATATAGATTGCCGGAAGCTCGACAGCTGACCAGGCCTCTATAGGTGGCCGGCGGCTCGACACCTAACCGGGCCACTATAGGTGAACAGCTAGCCAGGCCACTATATGTGGCCGGCAGCTCGGCGGCTGACCAGGCGTCTGTAGGTGGCCGGCAGCTCGACAATTAACCAGGCCAATAAAGGTGGATATCAGCTAAATGGCCAGTCCTCTACAGGGGTCGGCAGCTCGAAAGCTAACCAGGCTACTATAGGTGGCCGGCTTTCCGAATGTTAACCAGGCAAATATAGATGGCCGGAAGCTCGACAGCTGACCAGGCCACTATAGGTGGCCGGCTGCTCGACATCTAAATAAACTACTATAGGTGGCCAGCTGCTCGACATCTAATCAAACTACTATAGGTGGCCGGCACCTCGACAGCTTACCAGGCGACTGTAGGTGGCCGGCTGCTGCAAAACTAACCGTACCACCTTAGGTGGCCGGCTGCTCGACAGTTAACCAGGCCACTGAAGGTGGCCGGCAGCTTGATAGCTAACCAGGCTACTATAGGTGGCCGGCTTTTCGAATGTTAACCAGGTCACTACAGGTGGCCGGCAGCTTCCAAGGCAACTATAGGTGGCCGGCAGCTCGACTCCTAACCATGCCACGATAGGTGGCCGACTGCTCGACAGCTAACCAGGCCACTATAGGTGGCCGGCAGCTCCACAGCTAACCAGGCAACTACGGGTGGCCGGCAGTTCGACAACTAACCAGTCCGCTATAGCTGGCAGCCAGCTCGACAGCTAACCAGGCCGCTATAGGTGCCCGGCAGCTCGACAGATAACCAGGCTACTCTAGGTGGCCGGCAGCTCGAGACATAACAACGCTACTATAGGTGGCCGGGAGTTTCATAGCTAACCGGGCCACTAGAGGTGACCGGCAGCTATGCATATGGATATATGTATGCCAAGAAAAACATAACTTGTAAAAAAACCAAGTCTCGCAACTCAGATCTTCTACCGTAAAAAGTTGTAAGATCAATGTATTACCAAGTCAGTTAATTTATTCAGTCCCTACTTAAGGGACCTTCTGCCTTGATTGATTACGTAATTAGCTAACCTAACAACATCTTATAGTGACTATACCAATATCAAAATCTTTTATGTTTTAAGTAAATAGATTGACCTGGCCATCGCATGAAAACACAATATATCTCACAAGTAATACATATTATATTAAATTAGATTATTTAGTGCGATTTCCAAGTCAATCTATTTACTTAAAATATAAAAGATTTTGATATTGGTATGGTTACTATAAGATGTTGTTAGGTTAGCTAATTACGTAATCAATCAAGGCAGAAGGTCCCTTAAGTAGGGACTGAATAAATTAACTGACTTGGTAATACATTGATCTTACAACTTTTTACGGTAGAAGATCTGAGTTGCGAGACTTGGTTTTTTTACAAGTTATGTTTTTCTTGGCATCTCATTCCTTTTTGTAGATGTATGTATGTTTGTATGTATGTTGGCGTTACAGTCCATGAAGGACCTAAGCCGAGCTTCTCTCAATCACCCATGTTGTGTGTGATTTCATTTTCCCATAGGTGAAAGGGACCTACAGTTTATTGCCGGTTCCGAACGGCGAATTTCGAGAAGCTTTTCATGACAATTTTACTACAGAGGATTTTGTTAGAACCCCGCTGAGGAGAAACACCGTGAAAACACGTTCGATGACATGGCTTTGTCGGGATTCCATCCCGTGTCATATCGGTGTCAGAGCCCAACACACTACCCACTGCGCCACGGTGCTCTCACTTCTTTCTTTACTTACATATGTATGTATAATATATCGAGGATCGTTACTTTTATCATTTCTTTAAAACTGAGTTACTTTCTTTTTACTAGAAGGTAGAAACTACATACACATAAAGAAACCAAAGAAACTTTTCATTACTTTTTTTACTTTTTATTATATTTATATTTATTTATTTTGGGTGATAAAGTTAACCTGCTTTAAATTTGTCTAATCTCCCATTTCTAACCCGTCCTATGTATCCCTCATACAGTTATGTATGTACATACATATGTATTTCTTCAGCGTAGGCACAATTTCGCTGATACCAATGCCTATGCCAGATATACACTGTTCAAATTCATGCAATGCACGTGCAAGTGTATTAGTGAACAAATCACACCACGTATAGATGGGTTATATGCTTGAAGTAAAACCAAATCTTTCTGATACGTAAATACATACATACGTATGTATATACTCGCCGATACCGAATACAGTAAGCCTACCAACCCTTATTATTCCATTGTTTATGTATATGTATCCAGGCAAACAGATTCATTCACTGATGTACTATGTATATACGTTTATGGGATTATTTATGCAGTTGGTGTATCTAGAAAACTTAAAATTGGTGTATCTAGAAAACTGAACCGAAATTGCAAAATATTTTAGTTTTTCCTTGGTTTATACACTTAACACTAGTTGTGTTCCAAATTTGAAGCTTCTACGTCTGCTAGAAGTGCCTTAGACTTTTGATGATCGGTCAGTCAGTCAGTGAGTCAGTCAGTGAGTCAGTCAGTGAGTGACAAATTTAAGAAACTTTGACTAGTTATAATTCTTAAACTACTTGTTCAAATTGAATGAAATTTGAAATATACCGTGTCTATGCAATGCTTGCTTGGTTACTGAAAATTCAGACTTCTAGTTCTATCCCCAACGAAGTTACAGGGGGTCGAAAATGGCCTATTATGTTACGAGAAAAGGATGGTACGGCCGTGCCGCTTTTTTGCTCGACTTGGCAGGGGCACTGCCGTGCCCCCAGATGTATGTATGTTGGCGTTACAGTCCATGAAGAACCTGAGCCGAGCTTCTCTCAATCACCCATGTTGTGTGTGATTTCATTTTCACATAGGTGAAAGGGACCTACAGTTTTATTGCCGGTTTCGAACGGCGAATTTCGAGAAGCTTTTCATAACAATTTTACTACAGGAGGTTTTGTCAGAGCCCCGCTGAGGAGAAACACCGTGAAAAACACGTTCGATGACATGGCTGTGTCGGGATTCGATCCCGAGTCATCGGCGTCAGAGGCCAACACACTACCCACTGCGCCACGGTGCTCTCATATGGATATGTGGTAGGTCCATAATTATAGTGGTTCGGCGACTATAGCTAGCGGGCCACGTGTATAGTTGGTTGGGGCTATGGCCAGCCGTAGCTATTACACAGAGCGAGCCTATGTACGTAAATCTGCCGGTGTCAAGTTGTCTAAAACAGCAAATTTCACGTTCTAAGAACCGGTCAGCAGTCTTGTGTTACATGTCGTATATTGTTTCCATTTTTCAACACAATTTTTTTGTCAACATTTATTTTATTTACATAAATAAATTCTTAGAATGAATCCTGACTATTACCAATCAATACATTTCGTAAGGTTATGTTCGTTCTTTATAATCTAACTAGTCTACAGTCCATATGGAAAACAAGTTTCACAACGAAGAGGTCAGCCTAGAACCTAGCGGTGTGAGATAAGTTTATATACAAGAAAAACAATAATTTAAACTTAATCAACGGAAGGAGCACACGGGGTGGAGTGTGGGTGAAAGTAGAGTGAAAAAGGATACGTGAAGTAATAAATACATAGGTGTTAAGTAGAAGACTTTGCTTAAATAAACTAAACCACAATGAGCCATCTAGAGCTGTGACGTCAGTCCGATAACATACGATACCCAGTCGACGGTGAAGGGAACTCGATGGTAGATGCCCGGTTGTCCTCGTGAGGCACACGAGTATCCTGCCGATACAACACCTAAATGAATAGAAAGGTGGGTGAGGAAATGCAGGAAAAAGTGTAAACAAGAAATACATACCGATCAGGTACCAGCGACCGTTCTTCTCGTGCATCAACGGTCCACCGGAGTCACCTTGACAAGAGTCTTTTCCACCATTTCGATAGCCAGCGCACAGCATCTCTGGGTAAATTACCACATTTATTCCGTTCTGTCGGTGCCATCTCTCACAGATTCTACAATGTAACGATTCAATTGACATGGAACCCTTTCAGAGTCAACGAGACTAACCTGTTTTCTATTACCGGTACGTCGACCGCTTGTAATGTCTTCGGTCGTAGTCTCGAACCAGGATTCAAGGCACCCCAGCCAGCAGCCCAGCCGAATTTCCCCAGGAAATCCTCGTTTTTCTCTGGCAAACATATCGGAGCTTCATCGCGCAATCAAATCCAGTCCAGCAACACATGGTGGGAGGAGGAGAGAAGAATAATTTCCTGTTAATCATTTAATTGTTATCGGAATGGAGAAACGTGTTTAGTACCAATATGCGGCATAAGGTGTACCGGTCGCTCGAGAGTCAGAACGGCAACATCGAAACGATCAGCCTGCGGTGTAAATTTGAAATACGGATGAACATCGATGCGTCGTACGCCGAACGTGTACGCGGGCAACGGTTCCACCGCTGAATTGATCACATAATCACCGAGCGTTACATGCACCTGACGTGGGTTGGCACGAGCCACACAGTGTCCAGCGGTGACGACATGCCTACGCGATACCAGCGATCCACCGCATCTGTAAGAGACGAAATACTCGTAAACGTGAATTGAAGGTTTAATTGCGCCTTGTAACGTGTGTGTAGTAAGAAGCTAAAAAACAGGTTACGATGACGATAGTGACGAACGGCCCAATAAGGAAGATGCATCATGGGATTGGACAAACAACGTGGGGATATTGAAAAAATTGAAAACTGGAGCTGGAATGGAACAATCGACAATTACCAAAATCCAATCAAAGTCCCATCTGTGGGGAGTTGAGTCAATGATTAACGGTCTTGTTTACTATTTTTATTTTTGGTTCAACTTTCTACGAAGGTATGATTGTACGCATTCCTCGGAACGTATACTAATCCGTCAGCTGGAAGTCAAAGATCAGTTGGAAATTAGGTAAATGTGTCAAGAGACCATGCGGATGATGATGATCGAGTGTCGTTCAAGCGATGCGAAGGTGGGCACTAAGCACTTGAGAACTGTTTAGAACTGGGAAATGGAGGGCAGCGTATTTCAGAACGGCTCTTGACCCAATTTTTTGTTTTTGGATTTGACGAGGTAACAACCTCTCAACAACGCCATTACGTCTATGTACATTGGGTCAAGTAGGCGCTAAGTGAGAAACTGATTGAAGTTGCATACGTGTTACGGCATACTGAATCTCTCAGGAGAATTGTTTTAAAAATGTTGGTGCAAGTAGTAATCATAAATCGTCCTTGAAGACAATACCAGCTTCATGACTCGCATGAGTTTTCTTTCCTATCATACTTACATCTGTCGTTTAACCGGGGAGCATGCGCTTCTGAGAAGAAAAAAGAAGGAGATGGAGAGATGCTATTGCAGGAACGACGTTCGAAAGTTTTACCAAAAAGTAAAACTAACACGCCAAGCACAGATAACAAATAGTGGAGTCACAGTCGGTGCTGAGATTGTGGAAGGATCACTTCTGCAGATTGCATAACGGCGATGATGGTCAAAATGCCTCCGTCAGGCAAAACGAACCATTCACAATGGACGAAGATGAAGGAGAATCCCGTCCACCCGACCTAGAGGATGTTAAGATAGCGATATCGAAACTTAAGTCTTATAAAGCTGCTGGACCAAACGGACTTCCCGAGGAACTGTTTAAAGCAGCTGGCGATGAACTGGTCAACTCATCTGCAAGATATGGTCGGAGGAATGCATGCCCGATGAATGGAATATCAGCATCGTTTGCCCGGTCCATAAGAAGGGAGACCCCTATGACTGCGCCAATGACAGAGGGAGAAGTCTTCTGAACATCGCGTACAAGATCCGTACTGTATAAGCGCCTAAAACCATTCGTGGACAATCTGGTAGGTTCCTACCAGTGTGGTTTCAGGCCAGGAAAATCCGCGATAGACCAAATATTTACACTACGGCAGATCCTGGAGAAGACCCATGAATTTGAGGTCGACACGCACCATTTTTTGTCAATTTTAAAACCGCATGACAGTGTTAGAGATGAGCTATACAGAGCCATGCCATGTTTTAACATTCCGGCCCAACTCTTCAGACTATGCAGGATGACTATGGTGAATTCTCGCTGCTCCATTAAGGTCGGAGGTTAACTAACCGAGGCCTTCGATGTTAAAAAAGTTTTAAACAGGGTGACGCACTGTCATGTAATTTCTTTAACATCCTACTTGAAAAGATCGTGCGGGACTCTACGGCCGATACAAGAGGTACGATGGTGGGTCTAAGGGTAAATGAGGATAAGACCAAATATATGCTATCATCAACGAAAGACGCGCAACACCGAAGTCTTCGTCAGGGCGTCACCTTCGGCAGCTATATTTTTGAAGTAGTCAAGGAATTCGTCTACCTTGGCTCGATAGTGGCAAGCAGCAACGACACCAGCCCTGAGATAAAACGCAGAATAACTCTTGCCAACCGCTGCTTCTTTGGGCTCAAAAGGCAACTGAGTAGCAGAGCACTCTGTCGAAAAACTAAGGTATTCCTCTGCAAAACCTAAATCATCCCGGTCCTCGCCTACGGTACTGAGGCTTGGACGTTATCAAAAGAGTATAAAGAGGCTCTTGGGCGTTTCGAAAGGAAAATTCTGCGTGCAGTCTTTAGTCCCGTTTGTGTAAACGGAGAATGGAGTAGGAGATTCAACCAAGATCTGTACGGGCTGTTCAGCGACATCGGCATAGATAGACGTCTTCGGATCCAACGTCTAAGATGGCTGGGCCATGTAGAGCCAAAAGACATCACAGCTCCGGCCCGAAGAGTCTCCGACACCAACCGCTAGGGACAACGCAGCAGAGGACGACCGCATCTAAGATTCCGCTCACGGGTGGAAAGGGACCTCAACCAACTGGGCGTGCGGTACTGGAAGTGGCTGGCCGAAGATCGAGCCGGCATGTTGGTTGAGGTCCTGGTTCACCCTGAACTGTAGCGCCATCTACGTAAGTAAGTAAGTCGTTTATCATTAAGTAAATTTTCTAAAAGAGGACAAAAGGAAAGAATTTGAGGCTCTGACCAGCGCCAGAGTTTCGTCCCCTATGGTATTAAGGGAAGTCACTTCTTCTTCTTCTTAACGGGCCTCCTGAAACAGCCCAAAGAAACAGCGATTGGCAAGAGTGATTCTGCGTCTGGTTTCCGAACTGATGTCGTTGTTCCAGGTCACTGCGGAGCCAAAGTAGACGAAGTAGTTAAGGACTACGTTAAACTTATATCTGCCAATACAAATGTGCTGGCCAAGACGTCGGTGGTGACCGTCCGTTTTTGGTGATAGCGTACACTTAGTTTTGCCCTCGTTTACTGCCAAACCAATTTTCGCCGCCTCTGCCTCAATACTTGTAAGGGCCTCATTGAATTCTCGCTGTGTTCTTCCAATTATGTCAATGTCATTCGTGTATGCGAGGAGTTGTGAGGATTTCAAATATTGTGCCTCTTGTGTTGAACAGCGGTTTTTACACAATCATTTCTAATATGATGTTGAGGAAATCACACGACAGCGCATCGGCCTGCCTAAATCCTGTTTTGACCTCAAAACTATCGGTCAGGTGTTCACCGATTCAGATGGAGCAGCGAGCATTCTTCAAAGACATCCCACATAGTCTGACGAGCTTAGCAGTGATGTCAAAGCTAGACATGGCGTTGTATAGCTCGTCTCTAATTACGCTATCGTATGCAGCTTTGAAGTCGACAAATAGGTGCTGAGTGTCGATTTGAAATTCATTGGGTTTTTTCAGGATCTGCCGTAATGTGAAGATTTGGTCGATGGTGGACTTCCCTGACCTGAATCCGCACTGATTAGGACATATTGGTTTATTTACAAAAGGCTTCAGGCGTTCACAAGAACCGGCAGAGAAGATTTTGTAGGTGATGTTAACAAGATCTACTTCTCTGTAGTTGGCGCAGTCAGAGGGGTCTCCTTTCTTGTGTATCAGGCATACGAGGATGAGACTACATTCCTAACCAGGTCATCCCCGGCTGCCTTGAAGAGCTCCGCAGATAGTCTGTCTGCGCCAGTAGCTTTATTCGACTTGAGTTTCGATGTGGCGATCTTAACTCCGTCAAGGTCAGGAAGACGGAATTCTCTGCGGTCTTCGTCGTTAGGAAATGTAACGTTCCATTTTGGGAACCAGTCGCCTGCTTTATCTAGTACTTGGTAGGTCACAGTTTGTAGATGGTGTCCGGAATAAAGTAGCACAGTGTCGTCCGCGAAAGCTGTGGTCATGGCCGATTTACTGGCAGGAACGGGCATGTCAGAGGGGAGGTCCTAAGATACTTCCTTGGGGTACCCCAGCTTTAATTTGGCTCTTACATAGAAGCATCGTTGTTCCAGATAGCTTCCTAATAGTAAGAAGTAGTCTTTGAGGACGATGTTACTGAGCTTAGTCTAAAGTCCCTTGCGGCAAACTGAGTCCAAAGCTTCCGACAGGTCTAGGTACACTGCTACGCAGAATTGTTGGTCATCTAGTGCGGTTGATTATCTATTTGTCACTCAATGTATGTATCTGTTCAATAGCTGAATGTTGTCTTCTGAAGCCAAACTGGTGGCTAGGAATAGCGTTGAATTTCGTCAATATGGGCTGCAGTCTTTTTAGTAGGAGTTTTTCAAAAATCTTTGATAAGAGTGGAAGTAAACTGATGGGTTTGTATGAGGTTGTCATTGTGGCGTCTTTTCCTGGTTTGGGTATGGTCATCACTTCCGCTACTTTCCATCATTTTGGGAAGCATTTAAGTCGTACAACACTATTGAGGAGGTTCCGAAGGAATATGAAGGCTACGTGTGGAGTTCTTTTAATAATTTGCCAGTCATTAGGTCGTAGCCGGGTGCTTTCTTTTTTTATGCAAGCTTCTTTTTCCTTAACTGTAATTTTTTTATTGGATCGGTGTCTTGGAAATGTCGGGTGGGATGTGGTGCCTGGTCCTATTCTCCATCGAGGCTTGTAAAAGTTGACTCAAAGTACTTAGCTTAGGTTGTTGCCTTGCCCAAATTGTTTGTAGCCCATGTGTTCCTCGGTTTTTGTTTTTAATGGGGAATGGTGTTGTGTCCTGTTTGTCTTGTCTCTCGTTACACTCCATAAGGAGTAGTTTGTCGTGGATGTTGGGGTCAGGTTTTCTCCTACATTTCCTTTAATTTTAGTTTGGGAAGTTTGGTGATTTTGTTCAGTTTCGCCTTGTCGGTGGGTCCTTTAACAACTACCATTTTTCCTCATTTTCTTTTTGGTTTTCCTGTTGTTATGTGTTGGTGTTAAAATCGTTATCATCAATAGCAAGAATGTCGAAGCGGTTTAGGGGCTTGTCTTCGGGCTTGCCTTGGGGCTCAGCTCGCATGATTTGATGTGAAATTATTTCAGTGGGTGTGCTGACCTTTGAGTCATTTTGTATCCACTGCAATTGATTGATACCGACAATGTCATAGTTGTGATCATCAATGTGTATAGTGGCACATCGGAAGTAAAATCGCTCATCCTAAGAAAGCGTATTTTTTTTATTTTCAAGCAATAAACAACATTCTCCCGCATAAGATGTTCAAGTCTCTGGGTGAAATCCTGTTTCAAGTATTACGGGCGACTATGTGTGATATGCGGAGAACATCTCCAAAAAGTTCCAATAATTCGCAAACAAACGGTAGCAAACGTCGCATATCCGAAACGCCACCAGAGGAGGAGCGCACCGCGGTGCCATGAATTAAAGCAATAATGGCATTAATTCACTTTTAAATGTGAATTAACGCCATAAATCAGACATGGCTCTAATTCACTATAAAATGAGAACTACGCCATGTGGCATTAGTTAATTTTAGAATTTGACCTCAGTTCTCAATTGCAAGTGAACTGAGTTGTTGCGAAATAAGACCGAGCAATATCAGATTAAAGAGCGTTACATTACATTTATTACATTAACACTAAATTATGACCCTAGTGAAAAAAACAGGAACGCCGAATTATAAACAAATAGTTAGATAGTGATAGTGTCCATGCCTCTGCGCAGTACAGCAGGACCGGGATGATAAGGGTCTTATAGAGAGTCAACTTTGTGGTTCGGGAGAGGGCTCTATTACTCAATTGTCTCCAGAGCCCAAAGAAACAGCGATTGGCAAGAGTGATTCTGCGTTTGATTTCGGTAGACCAAGTCCTTAAATACCTCAGTCATATATCTGCCAATACAAACGTTCTGGCTAAGACGTCGGTGGTGAGCGTCCTTTACTGCCAAACCAATTTGACCCGCCTCCATCTCAATACAATACTTGGAGGGCATGGGCTCGGACATACAGGGTAAAGTTGTTGATTGCTCTCAACCTGGCGAGATGCCAGCAACGATCCCTGTTTAAATGCCCGGGTCAAGTTGACATACGGCCTCCTCGCGGCGCCCTCTGGATAGCCTCTTCAACAACCGTTGGGAGGTGAACAAACGTATGCAGCGAAGAAAACCCCGACCAGAATGGCGGTTATGCGGCGGGCTAACAATCTGCCCACTTAAAAAAACCCAAAGTTATGAATGAGCAAGATGCCTCGGATATACGGACGGATACTCGACGACGACAACGCACGAAAAAGGAACACGATTTGCGAGTATGCTCCTGGAATGTCAGAACCCTGTACACTCCCGGAGCTGCTCATAAACTAGAAGGAATCCTCACGCAGTACAAGGCGGATATTACTGCGGTCCAGGAAATACGCTGGATAGGAAACGGTATGATTAGGAAGAAAAATTGCGACATTTATTACAGCTGTCACAAAAGGTTGCACTTACTGGGATGCGGATTCGTCGTGGGAAAGCGGTTAAGGTCGAAGGTCATCGACTTTAAACCTATAAGTGATCGCCTGGCTGTGATCCGCATCAGAGGCAGATTTTATAACATCAGCCTTATATGTGCACACGCCCCTACCGACGAGGATGAAGACCCTATCAAGGAGGACTTCTATGACCTCCTGGACAACGCCTACGGAGCTTGTCCGGAGTACGATGTAAAAATCGTGCTCAGGGACTTCAACGCCAAAATCGGAAAGGAAAACACCCTTGGCGTAGTGATCGGAAAGCACAGCCTCCACGATACAACAACAGATAACGGCTTCCGACTCGCTGACTTTGCGACAGCTCGTAATGCGGTGATAAGTAGCACAAGATTCCCTCGCAAGCGAATCCACACAGCAACCTGGCGATCTCCGGACGGTCGAACCGCCAACCAAATCGACCATGTGCTCATTGACGCAAGGCACGCGTCAAACATCCTGGATGTGCGAACATTCAGAGGGGCAAATGTCGACTCTGACCACTTCCTCGTAGCAGCAAGATTCAGAGCTCGACTGTCCAATGTCAGAAAGCTGCACCAGCCCATCAGGAGGAGGTTCGACATTGGGCGCCTGAGCACACCGGAGGTTGCCAGAGTCTACAGGGAGCAGCTGAGCGAAAGACTCTACGGTATGCCTACGTCGAACACAAATGCCAATAATATGTGGCTGCATTGCCGCTCAGCCATTCAGGAAGTAGCCGAAACCACCTTAGGATACCTACCACCCCTGACAAGAAACCCGTGGTATGATGGCGAGTGTGAGCAGAAAAAGGCAGCAACCGACGAGGCGTACCAAAAGGCGCTGCAGAGGAAAACCAGGACAGCGCGAAAAGAGTACCGAGCCAGAAGAAGGGAGGAGAAGAAACTACTGCGACAAAAGAAAAGAATCTTCGCAGCCTCCCAGCTCAAGGATATCGAGGAGTCTAGGGATAAACATAAAATACGAGCCTTTTACAAGAAAGCCAAAGGCCTTGCAGGAGGCTTCAAAAAGGGCACCCTGGCTCTTCAAAACTGCGAGGGTAACCTTGTCACCGACCCGCAGGGAATAGTGGATGTATTTAAGCAGCACTTCCAGCAGCTGCTTAACGAGCATGACCAAGAGAGAGTGGTAGGGACCGAGGAAATCCCAACTCCAGCCGCTGAAGTAGTCCTTCCACCCAGCATCGAGGAAGTCGGCACAGCTATTCAGAAGCTGAAGAACAACAAGGCCGCAGGCTCAGATGGCTTGCCATCAGAGCTCTTCAAGGCTGGCGGCGATGTTCTGGTAGGGAGCATGCACCAGATCATCTGCAGAATTTGGGAAGATGAGAGCATGCCCGACGACTGGAATACCAGCTCATATGCCCCATCCACAAAAAAGGCGATCCTACCTCTTGCAAGAACTATAGATGTATATCCCTGCTCAATGTCGCATACAAGATCCTGTCCAGCGTATTGTGTGGACGTCTAAAACCATTTTGCACCGCACTCATCGGCAGCTACCAGTGTGGCTTCCGGCCCGGCAAATCAACTATAGACCAAATTTTCACATTTCGACAAATCCTGGAAAAGACCAACGAGCTTCGAACCGATACACACCATCTTTACATCGATTTCAAAGCCGCATACGACAGCATTCATCGTGAAGAACTGTTTGGGGCGATGGCCGAATTCGGGATCCCGGTAAAATTGATCCAGTTGTGTCGCGCCACGCTAAAGAACACGCGATGCACCGTGCAACTCGGTTCTAGGACCTCGGAACCATTCGAAACATGCACCGGATTTCGGCAAGGAAATGCGCTGTCATGTGACTTCTTCAACCTGGTGCTGGAGCAGATAGTGCGACGGGCAGGCGTCAACAGGGAAGGGACTATCTTCTACAAATCCGTCCAGCTAGGATACGCGGATGATATCGACATCATTGCGTGCTCTCGCCGTGGCATTGTGGAAGCATTCACGGCGATTGAAGAACAGGCGAAACAAGTTGGTCTTAAGATCAATGAGGACAAAACGAAATACATGCTGTCAAGCAAAAACCAATCCGTCGCTCACCACCTGGGACAAAATATAACAATTGACAGCTACAATTTCGAGGTAGTTAAGGAGTTTGTCTACCTCGGGGCAAACGCAAATTCCACAAATGACACCACAGTGGAGATCCGGCATAGAATCGCCCTTGGCAACCGCTGCTACTTCGCCTTGTCCAAACAACTGGGGTCAAAACTCCTCACTCGAAAGAGCAAAGTCATGCTTTACAAAACGCTCATTCTGCCAGTCTTGCTGTACGGAGCCGAAAGCTGGACGATAAGCAGGATAGCGGAGCTGATTTTGGGTTCTTTCGAAAGAAAAATTATGCGCCGGATATTTGGTCCTGTTTGCGAGGTAAGTGAATGGAGAAGAAGACACAACCGCGAACTCTACGAGCTGTACCAAGATGTGGATGTAGTCCGGAAGGCAAGGATCCGTCGACTATACTGGCTCGGCCACATCGAGCGCATGGACATCAGTGCTCCAGCTAAGAGGGTCTTCGACTCCGAGCCTCCTGGTTGGAGAAGAAGAGGAAGACTGAACCTCCGGTATAAAGACCAAGTAATCGCGGATGTAAGACATCTTGGTCTTGACAACTGGAAGCAGCGTGCCCGGGACCGTCATGGATGGAAGGCAGCTATAACCCAGGCTCAGATCCTCCATGGATCGCTGGCCTGATAAGTAAGTAAGTAAGTAAGTTCGGCCACCATCTTCGGGTGCTGTGCGCCTGTATAACGGGTAGCCATTGTCTTTGTGCACAGTTTCTTTTAACAGCTGTTTAGGGAAATTCTTTGTGCATTTCCCATCTTTCATGCTTGGCGATGCTGGATTTCGTGCACCACAGGGACCGTGTACCATGTTTCGGACAATAGTGTCATACAATTCTTTATCTTGATCAGGATCAGGAATCTCGGCGCTAATTAACTCATCTATTTGGGTGGGCCGCATCTTCTCTTTAAGCCATATTAGATTATGCACATGTGGTAGTCCCCTTTTTTGCCATTCAATAGAATACATGAAACATTGTACCTCGCCGAATATTTTACCCTTGGTAATTCTTCTCCTTTTTAGTGGGCGCTACAGTTCGGGGTGAACCTGGGCCTCAACCAACATGCCCCTCCATCTAGGACGATCTTTCGCTAGCTTTTTCCATTGCCGCACACCCAGTTGGCTGATGTCCCCTTCCCCCTGTGTGCGCCATCTTAAGGGCGGCCGTCCTCTGCTTCTTCGTCCCTCGGGGTTGGATTCAAACACTCTCCGGGCTGGCATCAAATCTATTCCTGGATTTGGCCAAAGCGTTTGATTTAGTAGACCATGAACTACTTCTGGAAAAGCTATATCGGCTTGGCTTTAGGGGCAATATACTCAAATTGCTTAGATCTTTCCTCCAGGATAGAAAGCAACATATTCGAATAAATGATTTCCTTAGTGAATCTCCGCCTGGAACTGGTGTTGGCGTCCCTCGGGGATCGATTCTGGATCCGTTACTGTTCATCATTTTTATAAATTCCATCTTTCGTCTACCTCTCAATGGCAATGTCTTATGCTGATGACCTCGCCCTATCATATATTGGTGTATGTGTGGAAAATGTAAGAAACCAAATAATGCTCGATCTATCACTACTAAGTGAATGGTTCTTTAATCACAAGATGGTGCTTAGCACTAAGTCAAAGGTCATGTCCTTTTCTCTTTCCAACCCATTTAGCCTGAGCGGCATCAGCTACCACGTGTACGGCTGCGATAAAAATTGTACTGACGGCTGCATAAGCATAGAATCAGTGTCTAATTTTAAAAATCTTGGAGTTACTTTAGATTGCAAACTCAATTGGAAGCTACATATAACTAGTCTAAAAAGATATGTATACATGGCTATAAGCAGGATATATCTTTTACGAAAACTAGTACCTTCCAGCTGTGCTTAAGACCATTTATTATGCATTTTGGCGTTACAGCCCATGAAGGACCAGAGCCGAGCTTCTCTCAATCACCCATGTTGTGTGTGATTTAATTTTCCCATAGGTGAAAGGGACCTACAGTTTATTGCCGGTTCCGAACGGCGAATTTCGAGAAGCTTTTCATGACAATTTTACTACAGGGGGTTTTGTCAGAACCCCGCTGACGAGAAACACCCTGAAAACACGTTCGATGACGTAGCTTTGTCGGGATTTTATCCCGTGTCATCGGCGTTGGAGGCCAACACACTACCCACTGCGCCACGGGTAGTGCTTACATAAGTAATTTAAAGCCCCTTTTCATAGCGCAAAAAAAGATTATCAGGATCATGAGATTCAAATCTAGATGGAGGCCTTCGCACGCTATATTTGTCTCCACATCCTCTTCGATATCTGTATATATATAAGGTTCTAAAATTATTCTACCTACGTAGTGGATATATGAATGATAGCAGGAGGCATACATATACTTTTAGATCGAGGATAGAGGTTCCTGTAGTTAAAAAAGAACACTGTAGGCGGTTTGTAACAGCAATTGCGCCAGCCATTTTCACAAGATTACCTGATGAAGTACGCAGTTTGGTAGACAACAGACATAGATTTTTTAGAGCTTTGAGAAAATGGTTGCTTTCTAAATCAGAAGTGGAAACTCTCATACAAGTTATAATTTAAACGATCTTATTCCCGACAATTTTCATTTATTTTCTTTTCATATTTTCTCCTCATTACGTTTCCCTCTTAGAATACATATTGTTTCATCTCACCATAATTAAATTCCTATTAAAAATAAAAACATCGATAAGTCTTCGCACTACATTTTTGCTTCACCAGGTATTAATACCTTTTCGCGTTTCCTTCCTCTTTGGACACCTCGACATCTTAATTTTAATTACATATGTAGTATGTTAACTTTATATACCATCCACAATGGACGAAGACGAAGGAGAATCCCGTCCACCCGACCTAGACGATGTTAAGATAGCGATATCGAAACTTAAGTCTTATAAAGCTGCTGGAGCAGATGGACTCCCCGCGGAATTGTGTAAAGCAGCTGGCGATGAGCTGGTCAGGAACATGCACCAACACATCTGCAAGATATAGTCGGAAGAACGCATGCCCGATGAATGGAATCTCAGTATCGTTTGCCCGGTCCATAACAAAGGAGACCCCTATAAATGCGCCAACTATAGGGGAATAAGTCTCCTTAACATCGCATATAAGACCTTCTCTGCCGTGTTGTGTGAACGCCTGAAATCGTTTGTAGATAACCGGATCGGCTCTTATCAGTGTGGTTTCAGGCCAGGTTAATCCACAATAGACCAAATATTTACGCTACGGCAGATCTTGGAGAAGACCCAGGAATACCAAATCGACACTCACCACCTCTTCGTCGATTTCAATGCTGCATATGACAGCGTGTATAGAGATGAGCTATACAAAGCCATGTCTAGTTTTAACATCCCTGCCAAACTCGTCCGTCTGTGCAGGATGACAATGGAGAATTCTCACTGCTCCATTAAGGTCGGTAATGAGCAAACCGAGACCTTTGATGTTAAAAAAGGATTTAGGCAAGGCGACGCGCTGTCATGCAACTTTTTCAACATCGTGCTTGAAAAGATCGTGCAAGAGTCACTGGCCAACACAAGAGGTACGATTTATTTCAAGTCTACGCAATTGCTTGCGTATGCCGACGACATTGACGTGATTGGACGGACACAGCGAGAAGTCAATGAGGCCTTTGTAAGCATTGAGGTAGAAGCGACTAAGATGGGTCTCAAGGTTAATGAAGGTACAACCAAATATCTGCTTTCATCTAAAAGAGACGGACAACACCGACGTATTTGCCAGAACGTCACCATGGGCGGATATAACCTTAAAGTGGTCAAGGAATTCCTCTACCTTGGCTCACTGATGACCAGCGACAACAACACCAGCGCTGAGATAAAACGCAGAGTCACTCTTGCCAACCGCTGTTTCTTTGGGCACAAGAGGCAATTGAGAAGTAGAGCCCTCTCTCGGAAAACTAAGGTGATACTATATAAGACCTTAATCATCCCAGTCCTCCTTTACGGCGCAGAGGCTTGGACCTTAACAAAAGCGGATGAAGATGCCCTTGGTCGTTTCGAGAGGAAAATTCTGCGTACTATCTATGGTCCCGTTTGTTCAAACGGTGTACGGAGGAGAAGATATAACGAAGAACTGTACGGGTTGTACAGAGACATCGGCCTGGTACGATGTCTACGGTTACAGCGTCTAAGGTGGCTAGGCCATGTAGAGCGCATGGAAAATACAGCTCCGACCCGAAGAGTCTTCGAATCCACTCCGGAAGGAAGGCGCGGAAGAGGACGGCCGCATCATCCGTGGCGCACGCAGGTGGAAGGGGACCTTAACCAACTGGGCGTGCGGCGCTGGAAACAGCTGGCCAAAGACCGTGCCAGCTGGAGACGCTTGTTGATTGAGGCCCAGGTTCACCACGGACTGTAGCGCCACCTAAGTAAATAAGTAAGTAATTTGAAGCTACAACTCTATCTTCTGCACAATAAATTTGTTGAGTTGACATTTACTATTGTCACTTACGACCACTGAATCGCATCGATAAGGATCAGAAACATAAAACTGACACTTTCTCTCGTTCCAAGCATTGTCATACGACAACACAAGTATACGCGACGACGATAACAATCGCATCAGCCGTGCACTTTCATTCCAATGCAGTCACTCGCCTCACCCACTTTACTAGAATATGTGTAGGAGCGTTCGTTGTTTCTCACATTGTCTTTCACTGTCTTCCGTTTCACTGACACTTACCTTGAAGATCCAATTCGAATGTACGCCTGCCAGGGGAAAGATCCAAATCCGGCATCATCACCGCCCACAATCCGTCGCTGTGCTGTCTGCTTTGCCAAAGATATGCCGCAACCTACAAAACAGAATCACATTTAGTACCATCCCAGGAGCATTAGAGAATGAACAGAAATGTAGTTAAAACACTCGTAAGTAAATTGTAAAAGATGCCCGACTACCTCCGCGAGGACGACTACCTCCAAACCGTCTAGAATCTTCAAACAAAAACCAAAAAAAAAATTCCAAAAACCGAAAAAACGAACTCAAAAATAGAAAACTCTGAACCAGTTAGCATATCCCAGTGGTTAATTGCATTATAAAATAAAATTCAAACCAACAATTCCAAAAGCAGTGTAGCATAAAACACAAACAAAAAATTTAAAGACAAGTGTTAACGGTCTCTTGGTGCAACTAGGAGTAAACATGCAATTTGATTTTCAAATCCTTTCCGCTAAAGACGGGACAGAGAGCGGGTGAATCCTTTTGTTGTTTCTGTGTACATGCGTGTGGTATGTGCTTGTGTTGTGTCACATTGCACCTTCTTCGGTTGAGGTGCTCTTCCTTCCTACTGTTAGATCACTCAAATGAACATGCAACAGTCAATCTATTTGTTTCTTTTTGGTTTTGGTTTCTTACGAATTGCTGCTGTCAAGGTAAAGTGCTTTCACTTGACTAGCAGTCGGCCGCGGCTCCGGACCTCTAATTGTTTTTTATGTAAATTCGTAACTAACCACTCGAAAATCAGATAATGATTAATCATAGAGCGGATTAATGATATAATTAATTGCTTCGTTCCTACCAAAAAGTCGTTGAGTAGTGATAGTAGTAATATCTGACTACTTCATTACAAAAAGGTCTTTCTAAATCTGTTTTGGTTTCGCCAAAAGCCGTCGACCAGATTGGCATTTCATTAGATATTATATGGATACCTTAGAAGTCTCCCTTGAGTACGTATTTTCCATACCGAAGCACGTCCACGGTGTATAACAGATCCTAGGCCTTGTTCTCCTTTTAAGATACCGATTGCAATGTCCTCTTCCAGCAAGATTGGAGATATTGCTAGAAGGTGTAGTATATCTTCCCTTACTTTCATATTACAGATATTGCACAGATTCGGTATTTCTGGACGGTAAGGATCCCGATAACACCGACACCATCCAATGTTTATTTCGCGGCGTTCCTAAAGGCTTCTGTTATCTATTAGAGCACTCAGACGCATAAACTGGTCCATTGTACTCCAGACAGACACCTTGCATTTATTTAGTTTCCCCGTATTCCGGAGAAAAATTAGAAGGAACTTCAGTGATGAAGAGCTAAGAGATTAAGCAAACAGCACATCGGCCCCATTGGTACGCCACTGCGCGCAAGCAAAGGCGGGATAGTCACAGGGAAAGTGGTCTGCTGTGTCATTTAATGTGGGACAGCCTACCAGTATAAGCTTTTGGCAACCCGTAGAATGGAAGTAAAACTCTGCATTGACGTCGATTTTGGTCGCTAGGTTAAAGAACATTATTTCAGTTTTAGAGCTAATCCCCAATTTATGCTCAACGAACCAAACGCTTAGTATGTTTAAATCCCAGTTGATGTCAGAAACGAAATTCAAATGTCTGTTTGAACCGTAGCAGCAGTCTAAATCATCTGCAAGAGCAGTAAAAGTACCTTTAAAGTCAAGCTCGAGAAGTGAATTAACGTATATAAGGAACAGAACAGGTCCCAAAACAGAGGCTTGAGGCACTCCAAAATTCAAAAGTTGTGCATCACTCCTGATTTCGTCGTTCTTAACTCTTCGCCACCTGTTTGATGGATAGGATCTGAACCAATCGAGCATAGAACCACGAATTCCCGGTTTTTCTAGTTTTGTCAGCAAGATAAAATGGTCAATCATATCGGATGCTTTCGTAATATCATAATATCGGGACAGTCGCAGTAAAAGTGTTCTTCTGTGTCATCTTCTTTGCAACATGCAATACAGGTAGGCGTCTTATTGATGCCAAGCGTGCAGAGATGCTTGGCAAAAGCCCGTTAATCTTCTGCAGTCAATTTTCCCTAAGCATAAAAAGAACGCTACGGATTTCCTGCAGATATCAGAGCATACGCGCTTATTCATCCTGGATGATCCCTTCATCTACGGTTGTGTGTATAATACATCCAATCGTTAACGTAGGAATTTACAATGAACGCAGGTAGGCCTAGAGCGAGTTCAAATCCTGAGAAGCTCTTCTCTGAACCCATTCTGGCGAGTTCATCAGACATCTCAATTCCTGGGATCCCACAGTGATCTGGAACCCATACGAGCCTTAGTGAATTTAGTCTACCGACTCTGTTCAAGAAGGTCTTAAATTTATGCACTAAGAGGGCATGGGCTCGAACATACAGGGTAAAGTTGTTGATTGCTCTCAACCTGGCGAGATGCCAACAACGATCAGCCTCCTCGCGGCGCCCCCTGGATAGCCTCTTCAACAACCGTTGGGAGGTGAACAAACGTATGCAGCGAAAAAAAAACCCCGACCAGAATGGCCGTTGTGCGGCGGGCTAACAACCCGCCCACGTAAAAAACCTAAAAGTTATGAATGAGCAAGATGCCTCGGATACACGGACGGATACTCGACGACGACAACGCACGAAAAAGGAACACGATTTGCGAGTATGCTCCTGGAATGTCAGAACCCTGTACACTCCCGGAGCTGCTCATAAACTAGAAGGAATCCTCACGCAGTACAAGGCGGATATACAAGGCGGATATTACTGCGGCCCAGGAAATACGCTGGATAGGAAACGGTATGAGGAGAAAAAAAAAAAAAAAATTTGCGACATTTATTACAGCTGTCACAAAAGGTAGCACTTACTGGGATGCGGATTTGTCGTGGGAAAGCGGTTAAGGTCGAAGGTCATCGACTTTAAACCTATAAGTGATCGCCTGGCTGTGATCCGCATCAGAGGCAGATTTTATAACATCATCCTTATATGTGCACAGCCTACCGACGAGGCTGACCTTCTATTACCTCCTGGACAACGCCCACGGAGCTTGTCCGGAGTACGATGTAAAAATCGTGCTCGGGGACTTCAACATCAAAATCGGTAAGGAAAACACCCTTGGCGGAGTGAGCGGAAAGCACAGCCTCCACGATACAACAACAGATAACGGCTTCCGACTCGCTGACTTTGCGACAGCTCGTAATGCGGTGATAAGTAGCACAAGATTCCCTCGCAAGCGAATACACATAGCATCCTGGCGATCTCCGGACGGTCGAACCGCCAACCAAATCGACCATGTGCTCATTGACGCAAGGCACTCGTCAAACATCCTGGATGTGCGAACATTCAGAGGGGCAAATGCCTTGCAGGAGGCTTCAAAAAGGGCACCCTGGCTCTTCGAAACTGCGAGGGTAATCTTGTCTCCGACCCGCAGGGAATAGTGGATGTATTTAAGCAGCACTTCCAGCAGCTGCTTAACGAGCATGACCAAGAGAGAGTGGTAGGGACCGAGGAAATCCCAACTCCAGCCGCTGAAGTAGTCCTCCCACCCAGCATCGAAGAAGTCGGCAAAGCTATTCAGAAGCTATAGAACAACAATCCCGCAGGCACAGATGGCTTGCCATCTGAGCTCTTCAAGGCTGGCGGCGATGATCTTGTAGGGGACATGCACCAGATCATCTGCAGAATTTGGGAAGATGAAAGCATGCCCGACGACTGGAATACCAGCTCCATTTGCCCCATCCACAAAAAAGGCGATCCTACTTCTAGCAAGAACTATAGAGGTATATCCCTGCTCAATGTCGCATACAAGATTCTGTCCAGCGTATTGAGTGAACGTCTAAAGCAATTTTGCACCGCACTAATCGGCACTATCGGCTTCTGGCCCGGCAAATCGACGATAGACCAAATTTTCACATTTCGACAAATCCTGGAAAAGACCAACGAGTTTCGAATCGATAACACCATCTTTTTATCGATTTCAAAGCCGCATACGACAGCATTCATCGTGAAGAACTGTTTGGTGCGATGGCCGAATTCGGGATCCCGGTAAAACTGATCCAGTTGTGTCGCGCCACGCTAAAAAACACGCGATGCACCGTGCAACTCAGTTCTAGGACCTCGGAACCTTTCGAAACATGCACCGGATTTCGGCAAGGAGATGCGCTGCCATGTGACTTCTTCAACCTGGTGCTGGAGCAGATAGTGCGACGGGCAGGCGTCAACAGGGAAGGCACTATCTTTTACAAGTCAATCCAGCTGCTAGGATACGCGGATGATATCGACATCATGGTGTGTTCTCACCGTGGCATTGTGGAAGCATTCACGGCGATTGAAGAACTGGCGAAACGAGTTGGTCTTAAGATCAATGAGGACAAAACGAAATACATGCTGTCAAACAAAAACCAATCCGTCGCTCACCACCTGGGACAAAATATAACAACTGGCAGCAACAATTTCGAGACAGTTAAGGAGTTTGTCTACCTCGGGGCAAACGTAAATTCCACAAATGACACCACAGTGGAGATCCGGCATAGAATCGCCCTTGGCAACCGCTGCTACTTCGGCTTGTCCAAACAACTGGGGTCAAAACTCCTCACTCGAAAGACCAAACTCATGCTTTACAAAACGCTCATTCTGCAAGTCTTTCCGTACGGAGCCGAAAGCTGGACGATAAGCAGGACAGCGGAGCTGATTTTGGGTTCTTTCAAAAGAAAAATTTTGAGCTAGATATTTGGTCCTGTCTGTGAGGAAGGTGAATGGAGAAGAAGACACAACCGCGAACTCTACGAGCTATACCAAGATGTGGATGTAGTCCGGAAGGCAAGGATCCGTCGACTACACTGGCTCGGCCACATCGAGCGCATGGACATCAACGCTCCAGCTAAGAGGGTCTTCGACTCCGAGCCTCCCGGTTCGAGAAGAAGAGGAAGACCGAACCTCCGGTATAAAGACCAAGTAATCGCGGATGTAAGACATCTTGGTCTTGACAACTGGAAGCAGCGTGCCCGGGACCGTCAAGGATGGAAGGCAGCTATAGCTCAGGCTCAGATCTTCCATGGATCGCTGGCCTGATAAGTAAGAAGTATTTGGAGCTCGTTCAGGGGTTGGACATAGCTTTGAGTTCAAATTGGCTATCACTGTAGAAGCCTATGCCTTCTCACCTCCAACTTGACAACTTCACAACATAGTTCATGACCATTAGGATTGTGTGTACGAGAAGTACAGTCGAATGTTTTCGCGTTCAAAGAGGACCCCAGCATTGTACCCCCGCCCAGACTACGAGCCATCCGTGAAAATGCGAAGACTCTATTTTCGAGGTTCCATATCCAACCAGAGCCAGTACCGACGCAATGGGAACTCGACAATTAAATTACAGTGCAACGGGTGTCAATGCGTCAGAAGGCATGTCCATGAGACAGGGATCACACAATTCTTGTGCAAGCACACTGTTATTCCTATGCGAGTTGTTCCAAAAGCCATTTCTCTAAAGATCAGACATGGCTTTCACAGCACAGCCCCTGATAAATTGATCAAGGGGTGGAAAGTTCATCATAGCATCTAAAGCAACACCCGGCTTGCTAAGGCACCTTCGTATTGCCAGAACGCCGGCAGCCCTTTTGTGATTTTTGACTCAATAAGATTTGACCAAAGAAGCTTGATATCTAAGCTGACTCTCAGGTGCGAGTAAATCAGCTGAGTCGTGCCAGTTTCTTTCCTCCTTCTCGTGAAGAGAACGACATTGGTCTTAAGAGGATTGACCGACAGCCCATTTCTCGTGCACCAATCGTCGATCACATTTAGCGCCTCTTGTGCTCTGAGGCGGACAGTCACTAAGCATAAACCGACAGAAGGAACGGCAACATCATCTGCATAGGCCTGAACATAGATCCCAGAGGCATTGAAAACATCAAACAGAGAGTCGACCACCATGCACCATAATAGCGAAGACAGGACACCGTCTTGCGGATTTGGCATACAGGCCGAGGTCTGCATCAGCGGTCAACGTCCTGTGCACAAGCATTGCTTTGAATCACAAGACCAGTGCTTCATCTACGCCATGACGTCTGGTAGCGTTGCACATGCTGTCGAAAATTGCGTTTCAAAAGCTCCCTCAATGTTATTGAAACTGCCAAGCGCTCCCTTCGAGCGCGCATTCAATTCTACCAAAATGATTTTGAAACGCAGTCTCGCAGGACTGATGAGGATGTATTCGAAGGACAGCTTTGCACACGTGTATGTTTTTCTGCAGGAAGGATGTTAGACTAATTGGTCTAAAACTCTTGGCAATTGTGTATTTCCTATTTTGGGAATAAAGACTCATTTCACGGTGCGCCAAGGAGTAGGTACCTAGGCAAGTGCCAGACTAGGAGTGAAAATTATTTTCAAAGTAGGAAGCAACTGAAGTAGGAAGCTACCATTTTTCAGCATAACAGTATACATTCCGTCGGTGCTTTGCGATCAGTAGTTATACCCGCTACGCCGAGTTGTTTTCATCGTTTCAGTTGCAGTTTCCAAGACGATGGCGATCCGAATTCCCGGAAAATGAGTCTGAACCAGTAAACTAAGAGTTTCCTCTTTAGACTCAGTAAAGGTACCACCAGGTTTTCTGCGTGCATCCAGCCTTGTCGATTTTCGCCCTTTGAGAACTTTAACCAATTTGCTAGTCGCACTCGACCGGGTACTGGCAAAACCCCCCGTAGTATAACATACCATGGAAAAGTCTCTCCACTCACACCGTTCGGAATGGAATTAAACTGTAAGTCCCTTTCAGCTGTGTGAAAAATAAATCACACAGAATATGGGCGATTGAGATAAGCTTGGCTCTGGCCCTTCACTGGCTGTAACGCCACCAAAGAAGAAGAAGGACAGTGAGGTATAACATTTATTTGTACAAACTCTCAGACTTTTTTTTTGTATTATCAAGGGGTTCGTGCTAACATAGACATAGCATGAATCACTGCGACCGTGCCTCTGTTGTGCCTGCTAGCCGATTACAAACAACTTCCTTAATAAAGTTGAGAATGTCCCTCGTAGGAGCTGAGATGGGATCATCAGAGGGGATCAGAAGTCATCATTTCAAGGATACGCTTCTTAAGATAGCAGAAAACAGCGCAATCACATAGTATGTGGCGTACAGTCTCTTCGTCCTCAAGATACATACAGTCGGTACTCAGTTTCAGAAGAGAGGTGAATTTTATTGAGATGATATCTCAGACCATGGGGTGTTAGGTGGCTGACCAGTCTTTTGGTATCTACTCTATTAAGTTTGAGGATATTAATAGAGTTTTTGTTTAAGTGCCGTATGAATCTATTCGTTTGGTGGAGACCTTAAACGCTATTCCAAAAGGACAGCTATAGCAATTTTTTCCACATGGTAATGCTCCCGAGACCGTAGTAATCATATTCAGTTCAGGAAGATGTTGCAGGATCGACATGTGACCCATAGGTCTACAAGATAGACCTGCTCCCGAGCGAAGAATTCTGATTGCAGTACATAGCACACGCAACATGGGTGATTGAGAAAAACTCAGCTTTGGTCCTTCATGGACTGTAACGCCAACACACATACATACAAGCAGTTTAAGAAATAAGTTCTCTCTTCAAGTTGGTATTGCATTTTGCAATAGTATATCCCATATTTTGAAGGTTGGGCTTCCTTTACATATTTCTGGTTTAAAGCAGTGCCAGCATTTCTTAATAAAGAGTCAAACTGCCTTCTTAGGCAGTCAAATTGCAAGTTCACACAAGACTTGTAAAGTATTACCCCACAATCTGATGTAAGACTCTTCCATTCTTGCACTGTCTTTCCAAGTGTACTTTGATGGTATTTCGTCCACCATTGCACACAATTTTACTATCTAATTCAAATGTATTTTTAATGTGCCCAGAAACATAGTGGGCGTTCCTGTTTTTAGATGTACCACATCGTTGATAGTGCCAGTAGGCAATCTAAATACTCGTTTAAGAAAATAACTCAGGAACTTCTCAAGAGCTGTATAAGAACTGTAACACCACACTTGAGCTCCATGTAAAAGAATTGCGGCTGCATTTGAACGGAATAGCTTTTGCTTATTGATGCACACATAAACACAATTTGGGTGGCCCGCCTGTTTCACTAGAGGGTCCGCGGGGGCAATGCGCGCACGCGAGATCTCCAGGCCACTCGATCCCCCGCGATTGACCATATCTCATCAGGGGCTATGCCCAAACGCACCCAGGTGAGTTTTTAGACTTGGTCCAACCACCTCGTCCTGGATCTGCCAAGCGGCCACCTTACTGATGGTATTGCATTCAAGGTACGCTTCGGACGCCGTGATGATGGCGACATTCGTCTCAAGTGACCAAACCATCGAAGCATAGCCCTTTCCGTTCGGAGAAGCAGCTGCTCAACATTGAACTCCCCACGGGCTGCCGTGCTTCTCACCTTATCCCGGCGAGTAACTTCCACAACAGCACGAAGAAATCTCATTTCGGCAACTTGTATTCGTGACCTTATTCTGTCGGTCAATACCAAAATCTCATGACCATAGATGGGAGTTAGAACCAATACTGAGTTAAAAACCGCTAACTAGGCCTTTACACCAAGCTCGGTTTTCCTGATTACAGGTCTTCAAAGCTGTTTCAAAATTGACCCAGCTTGGCCAATCCTGCAGGAAAGCTCAGTGTTAATCCTCCCATCACTCATGAAGAAGACCTTGAAATACTTAAGCTTCTCCACCTGCTTCACTTTACTCCACTAGCACGTAGAGTGCATTGGACAGGTGTTCTGGAAATAACCATAACCTCGGAATTGTCCACGTTAACCCTCATCCCAGCATCAGCACATACAGCCACAAACCTATCTATCGCGCTGAAGTTCCATATGGGTAGATGGGAGGAAAACTAAGTCATCTGCAAAAAGAAGATAGCTTACGTTCAACTCTCCCAATGTGAAACACTCCTCGCCCCGACTGCGCTGCAACATCCAGTCCATATATATAATGAAAAGGAGAGGTGACAAGACGCACGCTTGGTGAAATCCAACGCCCACGGTGAAAGGTGTTGATTTTGCACCGTTAACCCGAACACAGCTGCTACAGTTTGCGTATAGAGACTGAATGGTCCTCAATAGAGGACCATCAATCCCATACTCCTGCAGAACACTCCAGAGTATAACTCGAGGAACTCGGTCATACGCGTTTTCCAAATCTACAAAGTAGCTGTAGATCGGTTTGGCGTACTCCTTAACCTTCTCGCGTAACATTCTTGGAGTGAAAAGCTGGTCGGTTGTACTTCTGTCATGACGAAACCCGCACTGTTTATCCCCTATACTGGATTAGACCACAGCTCTAGAACGTGCCTCCAACACCTATTTTTTTTTTTTTTTTTTTTTTTTTGTTGGAGGCTTCTGCTACCTGTTGGAGCACTCAGCTGCAAATACTGGTCTATTGTACTCCAGACAGACACCTTACATTACTGTATTTTCCCCGATTTTCGTAGAGAAATGAGAAAAATGAGAGGAAGCTCATGTAGAGCTAAGAAATTCGGCACACACCACGTCGGCGCCGTCGGTGCACCACCGTCCCACAAGTCTTCTGCAGTCGATTCTCCTTAAAGACAGGAGGAGTGCTGCGGACTTCTTGCAGACATCAGGGCATACGCGCTTTGTCATCTTGCATCCTGGACAATTCTTCACTCTACAGTTGTGTGTATTAAACACCCAGGACCTGGGAAGCTGTCCTCTGAACCCATTTTGGGGAGTTCATCAGAGATCTCATTTCCTGGGATTCCGGAGTGGCCTGGAATCTATACAAGCCTTAATCAATTTAGTCTACCGACTCTGTTTGAGAAGGACTTGAGTTCAAGCACTTATTTGGAGGTGGTTAAGGGGCTGCACACAGTTTTGAGTGCAGCTTGACTGTCATTCCCCCACCACCTGTGCTTGACAACATAGTGCATGGCCATTAAGATTGCGTATATGTATCTCTGATTGGAAGACATACGCATATTTTCCTAACGAGAAGTGCAGTTGGATGTTTTGGCGCTCAAAGAAGACCCCAGCATCGGACCCCCGTCCAGACCTGGAGCCATCCGTGAAAATGTGAAGACTATCATTTTCAGGTTCAGTATCCAGCCAGATCCTATCCATGGAAACTCGACTGTGATATTACGGCGCAGTAGGATAACAGGCGTTAGTCCGCCAGAAAGCATGTCCATGAGACAGGGGTCGCAGGACAATTCTTGCGCAACCACACTGTTATTCCTATGCGAGTTGTACCAAAAGCCATTTCTCTTCAGGCGAGACATGGCTTTCAGAGCACACCATCTGACAAATATATCAAGAGGTGGAAGGTTCATCATAGCATCATCATCAGAGCAGCGCCCGGCGTGCTGGAGAAAGCCCCGTCCAGCTGAGACAAACTGTTCTTTTGAGTTTGGTGAAAGAGGCTACGACGTGTTTGCTTTTTAGTCTGTTCCACCAGACAACCGATGCATATGAGATTATAGGTCTTATCATTGCCGTGAAGATCCAGAGGACCTTTACCGGCGATAAACCCCATGTTTTGCCAAAAGCTCCTTTGCATTGCCAGAAAGCTGACAGCGCTTTTGTGGTTTTTGACTCAACATGCTTTGACCAGGGAAGCTTGCTATCTAAGATGACTCCTAGATACTTAGCTTCCTTGGATACCTGTATAGAACAACCTTTTAGTACTAGCTGAGTCATGTCAGAATTTTAGGCCTGGACATAGATTCCAGAGGCTTTGAGAGCACCAAGCAGAGAGTCGACCACCATGCACCATAAGCGGAGACAGGACGCCACCTTGCGGGCAGCCCCTGTTTACGCTGGATTTGACACATTGGTCGAGGCCTGCATCAGCGGTCAATGTCCCGTGCACAAGCATTCCTTTGATCCACAACACCAGTGCTTCATCTTAGCTATGATGTCTGGCAGCGATGCACATGCTGTCGAATGTTGCGTTATCAAAAGCTCCCTCAATGTCGATGAAGATGCCCAGCGCGTACCCTTTCCTTTCGAGCTCGCATTCAATTCTCCCAACTAGGTTTTGAAGCGCAGTCTCGCAGGATTTTCTTTGCTGATAAGCAAAAGGATGCATACGAAGGGCAACTTTGCATACGTACAACTCTACCAGTCTTTCCATGCTTTTCAGCAGGAGGGATATTAGACTAATTGTTCCCAAACTCTTGGTGAGTAGCCATCTTTTCCTATTTCGGGAATAAACACTATTTTCACCGTGCGCCAAGGAATGGGTATGTGAGCAAGTGCTAAGCTAGCAGAGAAAATTCTGTTCAACAACACCTTAGCGTATACTTTACCGGGGACAGTTAGAAGAGATATGCCCCTATAGTTGGAGCACTCTTTTTATCCCCATTTTTGAAAAGAGGGACAATCACCGCAGTCTGCCACTCGCTAGGTGTCTCACCACATCCCCAGGCCACCTTAATGACACGAGAGGTTCATAATACTCCCTCTTCACCCAATGCCTTAAGCATTTCTGGCCGAACTTCATCCACACCGGCGGGTTTGCGATTGAATCGCTTCCTCAACCGTTGGTCTTTACTCCGCCCCACTCAAGACTATAGGTCTGTCCCCCTCAGTGCCCTGTTCGGGATTGAGTAGCTCCAAAAAGTGCTCGCTCCATCTGCGTAAGATGTCCATCTCATTGGAAAGTAACACACCATCTTTGGACTTAACTCCTTCGATTATGTTGAATCTGCTTCCTCTGAGCCGGGAAATGGTTTGCCAGAACACCTTTTTCGCAGATTTGTGGTCGCCTTCCAACTTTTGTTTGTTGATGCATTTGCCCCAAAATAAAGGAATAGCGCGCTTAGGTTACAAGAGGTTATTTTGGGGTCGCTTATTGTGTGGTCAGAACCCCAAGGTACTTATGTTCTCCCCTTGAAACGCCCACTTTTCACTTTGACAGTATCTTCTGTCCCCCTCTCTAAGTATCATCATCTTCGAGTTCGTTAAATTTACCATTAAGTTCCAAGTTCAACAGTAGTTCTCTAGCCTGTTGATCATTGGTTGCATGCAGTGGACTGTATCTGCAAGAAAGACAATGCCATCTGCAAACATGAGAGCTTTTTTTTTTTGGTAAGAAGGTGAAAAGCATCGAAAGCCAGTGTGTGAGACTTTGACCCACTAAAACCACCTCCTGCTTCTGCTCTCCGGTCCCCCACGGTACCGCCGTAAGCATTTCGTCATTGGGGGGTACTTCAGCCGTAGCTCTCGTCTTCTCTCCACGCATTTGCGTTTGGCTATGTGTCAAGGCTGGATATGTCCTGACGGGCGTTGTTAGTTTGTGTTTGTGTAATTGAATTCGTTATGTTCGTCCGCGTGTCAAGTGTACGTATGTGGGAGTCGACTTGAAGCAACCATGTCCCGTAAGCAGTTGAGGTGAGGTAGACGTTTACTTCACCATGTCTGCGGTTCATCCAAGCCTCTATGCTCGGGATAAGACGATAAGCTCAACGGCCCTTAGTTGAGAGGTTCCAGCGTTGTTGCCACTCAGCTAGGCTTCTACTACTTCCTATTGTGGTTGATTCAGCATGGGTTAGCCGTTCCTCCTGTCTATTCGCTACAAACTTTACCTGCAGTTCCTTCGCGAGTATATCAATAGGTAACATACCTGCCATGACGTAGGCCGCGTGTTCCGAGGTTGTGCGATAAGCACAACGGTTTACTACTGAAATACTTCTTTTGTATGAAGTCACCTCCATAGCTCCGGCCCAAACTGGCGATGCATGAAGCACTGCGGATGTGACTACATTTGCTAAAAATAGTCTACGGCTGTTTCTTGGCCCCCCTAAATTCGGCATGATCCGCGCAATGGAGTTACTCACACGAGAGGATTTGTTGCTTACATACTCCAGGTGTTCTTTAGATGTAAGTCTTGAGTCTATCATAAGGCCAAGATATTTGATAGCTGGCTTAGATGTTATTTCATGCCCACCCACGGTGAGCGGGACCGTCTCTCGTTTCTTTCTGCTGGTAACGAGGACTGTTTCGGTTTTTTGTCGTTAGCCACTGTCGAACAGTCAAAATGGCTTCGTTGCTAATTTGAACAACTTCTTCCAGTAATTTTGCAGTGACCACTATTGCGATGTCGTCCGCAAATCTGACAATTTTAGCCTCAGCTGGTATTTCAAGTCGGAGTACGCCGTCGTACATCAGGTTCCACAGCATCGGACCCAGAACTGAGCCCTGGGGGCCTCCTCCAGTTACTGCATATTCCTTCACACCATCGGCTGTTTCATAAAGCAACACCCCATGCCGGAAGTAGTTTCTTAAAATTCCACTGATGTAAGTTGGTACCCCCATATTTCGGAGTCCTTCAAGTATATGTTTCCAACTCACCGTGTTGAACGCGTTTTTAACGTCCAGTGTTATGACGCAACAGTACTGCTTTGCGCCTCTCCTCCATCGTCTTCCTTCTATGGCCCTTTTCGCAGTGTCGACTACTTTCCTAATGGCATCCGCCGTCGAGTGTGCTTTCCGGAAGCCATACTGGCGTGCTGATAGTACGCCTGCTTCTTCAATCGCATCTTCTAATCTGTTGCTGATGATGCGTTCCAGAATTTGTCCGGCCGTGTCCAACATACAAAGCGGGTGGTAAGTTGATGGATCGCCCGTGGGTTTACCCCCCTTGGGTAGCAGCACGATCCTCTGTTTCTACCACTGTTCAGGAAAAACTCCCTCACTCAGGCAGGCCAAACGTGAGAGCTGGAATGATTGTTCGGTATAACAGTGATAACAGACACTGTCGATTATACCGGGTTTTCGAATACGGACTTGACAACTTTTTTTTAAATAAAACTCTTATAATTTGCGGACGTTGCTCGCTCGTATACTTTACCATGACGAAAATGTTGAGCTTACTGAATTAACTGACAATGACAGTTTGATGATTAGTGAAAGGGTACGTTCACAAATTGAATTCAAAATTGTCAATTCCCTATTGGAAAACCCTATATATAATGTAAGCAGTAACGTAATCAATACGCAGCCTTGCGACATGTCTATTGCAGTCTCAAGACCTTCGAACAAGTGATTTCCATCCGGAAATCGAAGTTTTGTTATTTGAGTACATTGTTCGCAAAATGCTTAGTAGTTTTGTAGATAATCCGTACTTATAACACTTGTAGAAAAGTGCCTCTCGAGAAACAGAATCAAACTCTGATATAAGCGCTGATAGGAACCCATTTGTAATGCGGTCGCCTCCTGGTGCTTTCTTATTCTTAGCATTCGCAATTACACTTCGTACTTCATCTGTAGATATCGGAGCATCTCGGAATTCGTCGACAATCCAAATGGTTTTCTAGTTGTTCGGCTTGCAAACTTAAGGCGATTGTGTTTCTACTCCCATTAATAGGTTTAATAGCTTTCCAAAAGTCAGCCGAGCGAGGTCGTTGATGTTGTAATTAACCATTGGTGGGAGTTGCAGTTATACAACTAATAAGAAGTTTTCGATTCGGCTTTCAGATTTTCTCATTTTTAATTGTGTAATAACAGAGATCTTGTTCAACAAATGGAAAATGAATGAACTTTTGCTTCAGCCTACTCATCCTACGATTTTATGTAATGGGTTACTACACGTCCCGTGGATAGCAAGCGTATACCCGTATACAGATGTTCATGTAATTACTTTCGATCTTTTTTTCAAACCCATCCATCTTATTCTACAAACTTTCTTGAACTATTGTGAGAACACTGCATGAGAAATGATACTACTAGGAAGGGTCAATAAGTCCTTAGAAAATCTGAAAGAAGGCGCTCGTAGCATCGCAAACGTTCTGTTCCTCACTAGGTATATGACAAAGTTGCAGCGATGTTCTTCGAGTGCCTTCGTTTTAATCGCCATTTGAGTTTGGAGTGCTGATTAAAGAATTATGTTTAAAAGGATTAACAGCCAAGGCCATGGGGTGACCGTGTGGTAAACATCACCGACTCTCAATCGGAAGGTCTGTAGTTCAAAGTCTGCCCATACTCTGTGTGTGCAGTTCTAATATAGGTAGGTAGGTGGGTAGGTTCATAGCCTTCCCAGAATGGATAAGAATACACCTAGACCAGAGAGACCCGTTGTGCTGCTACGAGGGGGGTTTATCCCCCTATTCATGGAACCACTTAGTGCTCATTAAGAAGTTAAGAAGGTCAGATATCCCTATTTGCTGAACATCCTAGGTAGGATGCTAGGTATCGTTTCTTGATTCTGCAGAATGCCGAGCAGGTGCAGAGAAGGTTGTGGATGGACTCGACCACCTTTCGTCTAGGTAGCTTCTGCAGAAATCATTCGGAACTTGTCCCAGTTTTTGCGCGTGACTGCCAATGAGGCAGTGATGTCAGTACATGTCGGTTCTTTTTAGGGAAATCATTCTTCTAGTCCGTTGATTATCGAGCCGGGGCCAGATTTGCCTGGTGATGAGGTAGGTGTGTCCCTGCGTCCATCTCAGGTTCGCCTCAGCCCTGGCGAAATGTATGAGATTATGTTTAATGGTTGCAATTGGTATTCCCGCACATGCAGTGATTACTTGTTGCGTCGTTCCTTGTCTGGCGAGTGTGTCGGCCCTTTCGTTACATGGGATGTCGCTGTGTCCTGGTACCCATAGAAGTTTTATGTTAAACTGTTCCGCCATCTCGTTAAGAGAGAAGCGACAATGGAGGTTTGTTTTTCAGGTGTACACATAGAACTCTAACGACTTTAAGGCTGCTTGACTAACCGTGAGAATTCGGATATCACGTTCCACTTCAGCCAAGACAGAGCCTCCTTTATCGCCGACTCCTCCGTCTGAAAGACGCTGCAGTGATCTTACAGTTTTAGAGCTTTGTTCAGTTTTAGTTGTTTGCAGAATATTTCACTACCCACCCCGTCTTTGGTTTTTGACCCATCAGTGTAGAAATCACGCAGTTCCTGCGAGGTTGCGTTTGGCGGGTCCAGTTCTATCTGTCCAGGTAAGTTATCCTGAAGTTCTTCTCAAAGACTGTGGTGGGTTCTATGTGGTCCGGGTTTTCTGCCATAGTTATCCTGTTGTTCGGGATAAGGAAGTGGCCAGTCATTAAGCTCGTCCATTTTGAGTTGGCTTTTAGTCTTAGTGCCGTATATGTGGCAATTTGCTTGCCAAGTATATCGAGTTGTGTACGGGGAAGTATCATATTGAGTGGACCTCAGGGCCGCGGTGATGCACATACATTTTGGCATCATACCTTCTCCAGTTGTTTGTGGTATGCTCTTTTGTCCAGTGCAGTCCACCAGACTATCACTCCATACATTAGCCATACATTAGTATGGGTCTAACGACTGTAGAGCAATAGGGTGAGCTTGGGGTTAAATCCCTTTTTTTCCCTAGGGCTTTCTTGCATGTGTGTGAGCTATATTTGTTTTTTTTTTTTTTGCTCTCTCGGTTGTGTTGTTCTTCCAGGTTAGTTTCCTGTCTAGTACAAGGTATTTGGCACTGGAGGATAAGGTTAACGTAGTGCCAGGTAAAGTGATTGAGCAGTTTTTCGGAATTTTGTGCTTTCTGGTGAATAGCACAGGCTCCGTTTACTGGGCCCATTGCTTTGTGTCCATTTGAATAGTATGGAGAATGCCGTTTGCATACTGTCATTCCATGTGGGTAGGTATTTGCCTGAGATAGAAATGGCAACGTCATCAGCGTAGGCAATAACGTCCAGGCCTTCTTTCTCCAGTTTGATTAGTAGTTCATTTGCGACTACAGTCCAGAGAAGTGGTGAGAAAAAATCTCTCGATTTTCCTTACCTGTGTGTGCAAGGCTGTTTCGACAGATCTACCCTTGCAGTAGGCGTGCTGTGCCTTAGAGATTAAGGAAGGATCAAAACTTTGGCGTATAATAGGTCTATCAGCTTTTCCAAGGTTTTTAATGCAAATGGTGATAGACAAATAGGTCTTAGATCCTTGGGGGAAGTGTGACAGTTACTTAGGGATGAAGAGTACCCTTGCGCACTTCCACTTTTCTGGAATACATACATAGGACTCTAAACTAGGCATTCTTTACAAATAGTCTCTAGCCCTGATATTGTCCATTCCATAGTTTGTGTAAGCTCGATAGGGTAAATTCCATCCAGTCCTGGCGATATATAGAGCTTGAAGCTCTTAACCGCTCACGTGTTTTTCTCTCTAGAGATGATCGTTCTGTCCCTCTATCACGGAGGAGAGATGAGTTCCTCGCGTCAGAGTCTTGCGATCCAGAGTAGCCTGGGAATTGCGTGTTGGGAAGAAAGTTAAAATATAACACAATAATGGCATGGAACATTTGCTAAGAACTACAACCAACGTGAAAATTCAATCAAGTTCGTCTCGAATCCTATCTAGGACAACCACCCGTGGAGAGTAGTGAACGAACATCTACGACCCAAACCATCTGCGTCCCGCCCAGGTTGTGTGTCAAACATACTAAGAGTGTGACTCTTGAATTATTTAAAAAAAAAAGCAAAAGAAACAAAGGCTGAGTTGGATTGGTTCATGGCACATCTACCCCTGTATTTGCACCAATTTATAATTGGATGAATGAATTTAAACAGAAGACGAACATCGTTCAAGACATCCCGTAGGCATGAGTGCTCCGGAAATGATCGATAAAATCCACGACACGGTGTTAAGTGATCGAAGAATAAGATTGCGCGAAATAGGTGAGGCCACAGGGGTTTCAAAAGGCGCTGTCGATTAAATGATTAAATGATAGATTCTTCTTCCTTTTCTTCGGGGCGCTACAGATCGGTGTGGTCCTGGGACTCAGCCAACAAGCGACTCCACCCAGCACGATCTCTTGCCAGCAGTCTCCAGTCACTCAAGTTGGATGGGGTCGTTCTCCACTTATGTGCGCCATTCAAGTCGAGGGCATCCTCTACTGCGTTGTAAAAAAGGCTTGGTTTTGAAGTCGGAGCTACTTTGTTCTTACTCTCTACATGGCCTAACCGTCTTAAGCGTTGTATCGGTAGACGCAATGCGAGCAACCCATATAGCAAAGCCATGATACATAGACGGATGAGAGCCGCTCGTGTACATTATGTGCAGAAAAGGAGGAGGAACACACGCTTTTAAGGAAGAAAGAGGAGATGAATAGAGGCTACCACAGAAATGATACTCGCAAGTTTTACAAATAGTAAAACGAACATGCCAGACTATAAAGCAAGGGCGGAAGCATGTAAGGATGAAGACGGGCAACAGGTAGTAGAGTTTCAGTCGATGCTAAGAATATGGAAATAACACTTCTGTAGACTAAAATGATAAAAGATCTAATTCCGCTGTCAGGCGGAGGTTCGCAACGGACGAAGATACAAGGGAATTCCGTCCACTCGACCCAGACGAATTTAGCCGTCACTTTCGATGCTTAAAACTAATAAAGCTGCGGGCGCAGAGGGCCTGACTGCCGAGATATTTAAAGCGCCTAGGGATGAGCTGAGAGCACCGTGGCGCAGTGGGTAGTATGTTGGCCTCTGACGCCGATGACACGGGATCGAATCCCGACACAGCCATGTCACCGAACGTGTCTTTCTCCTCAGCGGTATTCTGGTAAAACCCCTTGTAGTAAAATCGCCATGAAAAGCTTCTCGAAATTCGCCGTTCGGAACCGGCAATAAACTGTAGGTCCCTTTCACCTATGGGAAAATTATATCACACATGGGTGATTGAGAGAAACTCGGCTCAGGTCCTTCATGGACTGTGACGCCAACATACATACATACAGAGAAGAGCTGGTAGTGCGCATGCAGCTGCTCATCTGTTAAAATATGGTCAGCATCGTTTGCCCAGTCCACAAGAAAGGAGGCCCTAATACTGCCCCAACGACAGGGGAGTAAGTCCCCATAACATTGCATATGTAAT
Source organism: Eumerus sabulonum (assembly GCA_951905685.1). Taxonomy (NCBI): domain Eukaryota; kingdom Metazoa; phylum Arthropoda; class Insecta; order Diptera; family Syrphidae; genus Eumerus; species Eumerus sabulonum. The sequence goes on from OX645064.1 coordinate 44,467,340, forward strand.
CCTCTCTGCCGTACTGTGTGAACGCCTGAAGCCTTTTGTAAATAATCTGATAGGTTCCTATCAGTGTGGTTGCAGGCCAGGTAAACCCACAATAGACCAAATATTCATATTGCGGCAGATCTTGGAGAAGACTCAAGAAAACCAAATCGACTTCCATCACCTTTTTGTCGATTTCAAAGCCGCGTATGAAAGTGTGCATAGAGATGAGCTATACGGAGCCATGTCTAGACTTAACATCCCTGCCAAGCTCGTCAGATTATGCAGGATACCAATGGAGATTTCTCGCTGCTCCATTAAGGTCGCCAGCAAATTAACCCAGACCTTTGATGTTAAAAAGGATCTAGACAAGATGGCGCACTGTCATGTCATTTCTTCAATATCGTGCTTGAAAATATTCTACGAGACACACTGGCCAACACAAAAGGTACGATCTATTTCAAGTCTGCGCAAAGCATTGAAGCAGGAGCGCCTAAAATGGATCTTTTGGTTAGGGAGGATAAAACTAGTTCACTAGTGACCAGCGACAACAACACCAGTGCTGAGATCAAACGCAGAATTACTCTTGCCAACCGCTGCTTCCTTAACTTCACGAGACCACTGAGAAGAAAAGCCCTCTCTCCTGAGACCAAACTTCCGCTATACAAAAACTTAATCATCCCGGTCCTCCTCTATGGCGTAGAGGCCTGGACTTTGATGAGGAAGCCCTTGGTCGTTTCGAAATGAAAATTCTGCGTTCAATCTATGGTCCCGTTTGTATAAACCGAGAGTGGAGGAGATGATACAACGATGAACTTTACGGGCTGTACTGCGACACGTCTTCGGATCCAACGTCTAAGATGGCTAGGTCATGTAGAGCGAATGGATAACACAGCTCCGGCTCGAGTCTTCGAGCCCAACCCCGAGGGACGACGCAGCAGAGGACTACCGAATCTAAGGGACCGAACACGTGTGAAAGATGACCTTAATCAACTGGGACTCACAGAAAACAGCTGGCAAAAGTACCGTGTTAGCTGGAGAAACTTGTTTTGAGGCTCAGTTCACACCGGACTGTAGCGTCACCTAAGTTAGTGGGATCACTGGACAGTATTCTTCTTCTTAAGTGGCGTTACAGCCCATGAAGGACCAGAGCCAAGCTTCTCTCAATCACCCATGTTGTGTGTGATTTATTTTTCGCACAGGTGAAAGGGACCCACAGTTTAATGCCGATTCCGAACGGCGTGAGTCGAGAAGCTTTTTCATGGCAAGTTTACTACGGGGGGTTTTGCCAGTACCCCGCCGAGGAGGAACGTCGCGAAATAAAGATTCGATGGCGTTGGTGTTATCGGGATCCGAACTCGCTCATCATGCGCCAGAGTCCAACACACTACCCACTGCGCCGCGGCCACCAAAGAAGAAGAGAATAAGGTCAGCTTAATGAGAAAATAAAAGAAAATCGTCCTGCCCTCATTTGAGAGAAAAAAGTCCCTGTTCTCCAGGATATTGAACGAGTGCATACGTACGCAGTTTCAATAGCTAACATCGAGGAATTGAAGTTTGAATTGATGGACCATCCACCGTATTCACCGGATTTGGCCCCGAGTAAGTTCTTCTTATTTTCAAATGGGCCGATGGCCGATGGACCCATCGTCAAGTGCAGCCTTGGAAGAAACATTACACTGCTATTAGCGCAACTCGACTCTCGGTGCAGATCACTTAAGACGCAATCATGTCATCAACATTTATATTAAATGGTCCTGGAAAGGTAAATGGCAAGGATTGGGTTATCAAGCCGAATTAAAACTGTGCCCACGATTGTACTGAATTTCATCATCCAATCAAGTACTTTAATTGGTCCTGGTGCCAGGATAGGGATACTAACCACCGGCGTGCACATATTGGCAGGTATCATTTCGCAGGCGGCTGACCTGATTATCTGTGTTGACAGCCAGGCAGCCATTAAGGTTTCGCAGGCAGCATGGATAAGATCCAAACTCGTCACACTCTGCAAAGAGAGGCTAGTAAAGATACTGAATGTACTGATACTGAATGCTAGGTACCGGGTCATGTGAATATCTCTGGAAACGAGAGGTCTGACGAGCTAGCTAAGCTAGGATCAGGTGCAAACTTCGCACTGATCGCAACCGCAGCCAAAACGCCGCTCAGTGCGCTCTACAGAGTAATAGAGACGGAGCTATTAATGAAAGCCAATAAGCGATGGTGTTGCTTAGATACATGCGCAACGGCGAGATGGACTTGGCCCGTCTATAATAAGAAAAGGACGGAAAATCTGCTGAAGTTCAATCGTGGGAATATTCGACTGGCAGTCGGTGCCCTCACTGGGCACTGCATGCTACCTTTCCATACAACCAGACTAGGCCAGCCCCACAATGACTTCTGCAGAAGCTGCAGCGACGAAGAGGAAATTGAATCCATTCGTCACCTGCTGTGCGAATGCCCGGCGCAAGCCAAAAAAAGGAACGTATTTCTAAGAACACACTTTCAGGACTGGAGAAGGTAAGTAACATTGGACTGAACAGAATACTGGGATTCTTATCCACGTCTGGATGGTTCAGCTCAACGGAAAATGTCTAGGTTTCTACGGGTTAAAAATTAATTGGGCACAATGGACTCCACGTAGTCTAGGTGAGCCTTGACTTTTCGTCAGTAGGGCACCCACTTACCTCACCTATCTGGGGATGACCCTCGACGCTAAATTAAAATGGAAGGCTCACGTTAAGAAAAATCGTAAGGAGCTTGAATGTAAAAACAAAGAAATGTACTGATTACTAGGAAAGTATATTGGAAACAGGCTGCTTCTAGCAAGTGCTAAAACCAGTTTGGACTTATGTTATACAACTCGGGGGTTGCACTAAGTAAAGTAGTTCTAACGTCACACAGATGTTACAAAATGAGGTAATACGAGCTGTCGTCAATGCACCGTGGTAAGAGTATATTAGAAACGAGGAGATCTGAATATGGTAACTGTGGAAAATGAAACAAAAAACTTCGCAGGGAAAACTAAATGTCAGCTTGAGGACCACGTAAATAGCACCACGTAAACCTCTTGACTTAGCGCAGAAACGTTCGTTGGAATGTCGGCTGCCAAATGCGAACACATCGAGAGCGGAATATTGCTAGATAAGCAGAATGAACTAGTTGCAGTATAAGTTCGTTTCGGAGGAAGATGTTATTGGTGAGTATAAATCTCTCACTACTATGAGCACGTGCTTACGATCCTCATAGGGTATTTAGAAGCCAGGTTTTAGTTCAATAATAATTTTGCCTGGGACTACGCAACAAGTTTCAAATAATAAAATTGTTCACGTAAAGGTTTTGTAACTCCTAACGGTATGCAGTTTTTAATGGCTTAGAAGGTGCGTATTCATACATATACAATACTAGTTTGCCTAGTAGTTAGGCAAACTACTAGGCCAGTTTGCCTAGTGGGAAGTTATTGTAATGGGGCCGATTATGCGAATTCGAAATTTTGAAATATCTCCATGTTTCAAGATCACCAGTATCTAAATCCAAGGTTTTTACAGAGATGTATATGTGTGTATGTGCGTATGTGCGTATCGAAATTTAGCCTTGATTATCTCGAGACCCAAAGATGATATTGACATAAGATTGGATTGATTCCACGCGTAATTATGCAACTTAGAAGTGAGTAGGTTTTCATTATTTAATTTGTTTGGAATTGGGTAACTAAAAAATAGGCAAAAAAATGAACAACACACGCGGTGTTCCGAAGCGGTCCCCCATCTAAATACTAACCAACCGCACCCGACGCTGCTTGTTTGCGGTGATGATGACCTTGAAACACCTGAACAGATCTTCACAAATTGCAACTAAGAACCATTTCGATCACGTTAACCTTAAAAAAAAAAAAAAAGACATCATAATCGGTCCATTCGTTCAGGAGTTACGATGCCACAGATAGAAACCCAGACACAATTAAAAAATGCGAAATTAAATGGGTGTTTTCAGTTTCCCCACTGCGAAGTTAACCGTGTGGGCCTTCGGGTCGCACTTAGACCACATTTTTGAGTTATTTAATTCTCACAAGGATCGGCTAAACCGATTTTGCTGGAATCTTAATCAGTTTTAAGTTAGGAAATTACGTGTCGAATGAAACCGGTCCAATGTTAACATCGTTTTTGGTATGCGAGATAATCGAGACCAAATATTCCGAACGCACATACATACATACGCACACATACATACATCACTATAAAAACGTTGGATTTGGATTCTGGTGACCTTGAAACGTGGAGATATGTCAAAATTTGCAATTCGCAAAATAGGCCCCATTACAGTAACTTCCCATTGGGAAGTTAAACGTGCCTAAAAATCGTGACGAAGAGGTAAGTGACGCCCTTGAGCAGTTCCTCTTTAGCGGTCAGAAGCAAGAGGCCAACAACGGAGCCGATAGTATATACAATATTTACTGAATAATTTTCCGGCACTACTTAAACTGTGAATTAACCTATATCTAGGTATTCTCATAAAGTCGTCAGTCATATGTCAAAACCATGCTAGCCTACACCACAACTACCTTACACTTGTTGTTTGGTTTGTTTTTTGAAAATTCATAAACTCACTGGGATCATTGAGAACTGGTCCATAGTTTGTAGATGGAAGATCGCTTAAGTCGACGGCATTACTTAGTTCGGAGGTTCCCAGGTTGGCCGATTTCGCGGTGCGATGGCAGCAGCCACGCAACAGGCCATCACAGGTCCCTTGCAAGAGGCCACCTGTCATCCAGCAACCTAGAAAAAATTCACAGGTGCCACCCCGGCCCTGACATTGTGCTTCATTGTCGGCTGCAATCGGCATTGACATTTACATCATAAATGTTATCAATTGAAGAAATGAAATGGAAATGATAAGAAAGGAATGAAAAAAGCAGAATGATTCAATGGAACGGTGTGATAAGGAAGTGATTGCGTGAGTAATGGAAGCATAGAAGACGGGAATTAAAGTGAAATGAAAGGAAAGCCAAAAATCAAAGAAAAAAATGAAAAGGCAAAGTCATGTAATCGTCCTACCTTTCTCCTTGAAGGTGCTCGCCGATTGTGCTCCCGTGCTTTCGGCACCAACGTTAGCGCCTTCAATGTCCTGCAGACCGAACTCGTTGCGAACCTCTTGAATGGCTGCCAACTCATTCAGACCAAAGTTTTGATCTCTACTCGATGTGTGGTCACAAGTACCATATGAGAAGGGGGGAGAGAGGAAGAGAAAAAAGAATGAAAACGTTGTGAAAGAGTATGACCGTTAGATGTCAGTGGACTTTACCTAAAGGCGATGTTGTCGTTGAAGTATACACCACTCGAGGTGCTCGTCGTACCGAGATTATCGTTTGATGGGAACACAACGCGGGGCGATCGCGACGATTTGAATGGATAGTATCGGGATTTCCTCGATCCCGGGTACTCACTGTATTCACCACCGTATTCGGTGAACGATTTGGGTGGCGCAAACGGACGCGCTGGTCCGGTACGATAGTCACTGTCACTGAAGTAGATGCCACGATGAGGTCGTGGCGCGGCGGTAATTGGTCCATTCACGTCACCGAATTTCGTGACTTCGTCGCGATAGTTCTTTCCCGTATACGGCTTCGAGTTGGCACTGTGACCGGGAAACTCAATCGAATGACCGCTAGCGATTGGCGGGCCATCAATAGATTCTTCACTATAGGGCCGTTCGTAGGATCCGCTGTCAGTGAATATGGGACTGTCTTCCCGGTATCCCTGCGGGTGGAAGGGAAACTCAGAGTTGAGGCTATAGCTTGGGAAGTGGAAACCTATGCGACGCCCTGACAAGTCATCTACATCGACTTTATCTTCAGGTGGTGGGGATCTATCCGTTCTATCGTTGATGAACTCACCGCTGTACTCGTCGTCGATGATCGGCGGCCGTATGTTAGCCAAGGTAAGATTGCGCTTTCGTACAATCGTTTGCGGATCATAGCTGGGACCTTGAAATAGAGGAATGTAGACACGATTACGGCCTGTTCGGGTACGATTTTCCGGTTTCTGTACGATTTGGCTAGATATAGTATCCAATACGTCCGAACGTCTTTGTGCACTGTTATTGTTACGATACGAACCGAAGGATTTGACTAGTGTTCCATCGGATCGACGTTGCATTCGCGGAAAACTGACTTCATCCACTTGGGAAAAGGCATCGAATGGCGCGTAAAGATTTCGTGCCGTCCGACGAGTGTCTCCATTGACCGAAGGTGTGGCTTGATAGAGTGTTGTCGCTCGATCTGATCGAATAGGCGTGCTATGATCGGTGAGTGTGCGGAACTGACCTGGTTGCGTAGGACTATCAATTGCGTTGGTTAGAATTAAACCGGCAACAATTGTGAGAAGACGCCATTTGTTGGATTCTAACATTTTACATTGAGGTTAGGATGATTGTGGCGGCGGTAGTAGTGGCGGGTGGTGATGGTGATAGTAGTGGCGGGTGTGAGTCGAAAGAACCGAGATGTAATTGGTTGTCGATTTTGATTTGTTTTCTACTTAAGCTCAGGAGTCGTTGCATACAATTCATTACCGCGGTTTCGTGCCAATCGTTGCTTTCTCTTATATATGGCCGTAGTGGACTTCCTCAACCTTCCTCATAGCTCGAGGGCAATCGAGTGGCACCTGGGGAGGATCGAACCGGCTTAAGGCCCCTGATCTCGATATTAATCGTGACCAGTTTTTTCGTGTGCTCTGTAAGTTTTGTCGAATTCAGGCAAGTGCAATGGACTTGACTGTTGAAGTATTTTCCACTTGCATTGATCACTGTTGGACGATGGCGTTTTCGTGTTGCCGATCAGGTTTACGATGTCGTCTTGTTAACGCGAAATTATAACCAGCCACGAAACTGGAAGTCGTTGATCTTGTCCGATGTTCACTGCACTATTTGTGCGGATGGTTGTTGTGTGGACAATGTTGCTCCGTAGCCTCATGTGCGATTGGATGATTTTGTGCACCGTTTAATGGTGGTGATTGCAGCACCCATATGACATTTGATTACTTGACTTGATTACTTTCATTGATTTCACGATTTCGTTGTGCGGCTGGAGTAGATTGGTCGATTTTCACGGATGATTGAGATGATATCTGTAATAAGAAAAAGAAATCACAATTAGCAGCGAATGGAGGGATCAAACTAAGTCTAAGTCTAAAGGCTAAGAGAAGAAAGCATTTCTTTTCCATTAGGCTTTTTATGACAACTTCAACACCTCACTAGAAATGAAAGAAATCACTGAATTGGCAATTCCTCAATTTCCGCACTTTACTATCCCCTACTTACTTACTTAGGTGGTGCTACAGTCCGGTGTGAACCTGGGCCTCAACCAACAAACGGTCTTTTGCCAGCGGTTTCCAGTGACGCACTCTCAGTTGGTGATAACCAAATGGTTCGATCTACATGGCCCAGCCATCTCAGACAGCCCGTTTAGTTCGGCGATATATCTTATCCTCCACTTTCGCTTTATACAAGCGGCACTGGACGAACACAGCGGGACGTCAATCATGCGTTCGGAAGCACTGAAGCAAAAGCGCCTAAAAGGGTCTTTCGGTTAACGAGGGTAAAACGAAATATATACTGTCAACCAAAAAAGACGCGCAACACCAATGTCTCGCCCAGAACCTCACAATTGGCAACTACAGATTCGAAGTGGTCAAGAACTTCGTCTACCTTGGCTCATTAGTGACCAGTGACAACAACACTAGCGCTGAGATCAAACGCAAAATTACTCTTGCCAGTCGCTGCTTATTTGAGCTCAAGAGGCAATTGAGAAGTAGAGCCCTCTTTCGAAAGCCTAAAGCTACGCTGTACAAAACGTTGATCATACCAGTCCTCCTCTATGGTACTGAGGCTTGAACTTTAACGAAAGTGGATGAAGAGGCCCTTAGTCGTTTCGAGAGGGAAATTATGCGCACTATCTACGGTCCCGCTTGTTTAAACGGTGTATGGACGAGAAGATTTAACAAAGAACTGTACGGGTTGTACAGCGACATCGGCCTGGTACGACGCCTACGGATACAGCGTCTAAGGTGGCTAGGCCATGTAGAGCGCATGAAAAACACAGCTCCGACCCGAAGAGTCTTCGAATCCACCCGGGAAGTAAGGCGCGGCAAAGGGCGGGCGCATCTACAGTGGCGCACGCAGGTGGAAGAGGACCGTAACCAACTGAGTATGCAGCGCTGGAAACCACTGGCCAATGACCACGCCAGCTGGAGACGTTTGTTGGTTGAGACCCAGGCTCACCACGGACTGTAGCACCACCTTAGTAAGTAAGTAAGTAAGTAAACCGCTCTGATACGAGCCTATCAGATTATCTAGAAGGGGTTTCAGCCGTCCACACAGTAAGGCAGAGAAAATCTTACGTGCGACGTTAAGGATGCTTATTACCCCGTAGTTGGGGCAGTTATAGCGGTCTCCTTTCTTGTGGACTGGACAAACGATGCTGAGATTCCATTCGTCGGGCATGCTTTCCTCGGACTATATTTTACACATAAGCTGGTGCATGCGCCCTACCAGCTCAACCCCAGTCGCTTTGGTAGTTTTAAGCTTTGATTTTGCCAGCTTAACTTCACCTAGGTCGGTGAACGGAATTTCCTTGCATCTTCGTTGCGAAAGGATCATTCTGCCTGACAGCGGTATTAGATCTTTCATCGCCTTCAAACAGTCTACAGAAGTGTTGCTTCCATATTCTCAGCATCGAATGTGACTACTACTAGTTGTCCGTCCGCTCTGGCTTTATAGCCCTGGCGTGTTCGTTTTAGTTTTTCATAAAACTTGCGAGCATCATTCCTGTGGTAGCGTCTCTTCATCTCCTCGATCTCACGCTTTTCATGCTGTCGTTTTTTCTTCCTTAAAAGCGTACGTTCCTCCCTCCTTTTCTGCTCGTAAAGTTCACAAGCGGCTCTCGTCCGTCTATGTAGCATGGCTTTGAAGACTTTTTGCTTTGCTACATGGGCTTGTCCGCATTGCTCATCAAACCAGGCATTTCTAGCTGACGGTGACTTAAAACCCGACACATCAGAGGCAGCGTCCCTAATGGCGCGCTGGCAATGCTCCCACCGTTGTTCTGTGGGTTTTTCCGGTGTCATTGGAGCTTGCGAGAAGTTGAGGGAAACTTGACCACCAAAGGACCTGACGGTCTCCTGCGATTGTAGCTTTCCGACATCGAACTTTCGTTGTCCGGCTCGACACCGTGGCATCCTTGATATTTTCATTCGTACCTTGGTACAACAAGGTAGTGCTCCGAGTCGATGTTGGCTCCTCGGAATGTTCATAGATCTGGGATGCTTGAGAAGTATCTGGCGTCAATCGCAACGTGACCAATCTGATTGGTGGTAGACTGATCAAGTGATCGCAAAGTTCCTTTGTGAATATTGAGATGCAGGAGTCGTGTGTTAGTCAGAAGGAGATCGCGCACGCCAGGAAGTCGAGTAGTCGATGTCCGTTTTCGGACGTTTTTTTGTTTTATTTTTTCGCGCAAGTTCGAGAGCAGTGGTTTGGGTCGCAGATGTTCGTTCACTGCTCTCCAGGGGTAGTTATCCTAGATATGATTCGAGAGAAACCGACCGAATTTTCTCGCTGGTTGTAGTTCGCAGTAACTGTTCCACGCACTTACAGTGTTTATACCCGGGATCGGATCTTCTTTATTACTGTACTCCTCTGGAACCGCTACTGCGATCTTGACCAAACTTGCCACGGTGATAGTTTAGGTGCTGCTGAGTGTTGGGTTTTCGAATCGGACTTACCATCGAGGAATAATCGCCAATAAACTTAAGCACGCGCTATAAGAGAATATTGCTACTTCTCAAGTAAAAAAAAACAGTGAGACGTGGTGCAAACCTCGGACGCTTAGCTATTAATGTTCAGACTCAAGCCTGTTATTGGACCGTTCAGAATACAACGTCAAGTACTAAAACTGATGCTCAAGATGCTACAAAGTTCCAAGTTAGCCTCGATAACAAATCTTACTGTACGTGCAGGATCTGCTCACGCACTGAATATAGTGATACAACTGAAGAGTTCATCTGCAACTCATGCATGAAAGATCCTACTAAATATACTGCTTCAATTTATATACATCCGGGAATTGTCCCACCAGAATTACAAGGTTTGACAATGGTTGAGCAGTTACTTATTTCTCGTGTGCGCCCAGTTATGAGGTTATATCAAGTTCGCGCTTCTGGTTCCACTGGCCAGTTTCATTATTCTGGTAAGATCATCAATGTTGGATAAGATATCCTACCTCCGGCTCGCTTGCTGCCTGTAACGCCTGCTGAACTTGAAATTGTCACCATTCGAAATGCAAGTTGTTCTTAACGCTTTAAACTGTCTCCAACATTTCATTCCTTTCTACTCTGGCGTGTCACTGAATCTGGATGTCATATCAAGCCTACCAAGCGAAGGAAATATTGCTGATCGTATACCTTTCAGTGAAGAAGATACTGTTGAATGAGAAATAGCAGAAAGCGCCAATATTGAAGAATGCGCCGTACCGTTTATACCACGACAAGAGCAAGAAGCATCAGTCGAGTCAACGTTGAATTGGCGCCGAGTACGTCTGACTTACCAGTGAATGAATTTCGGCAAAGTGGTTACATCTTACAAGTTTTTCCTCATTTGTTACCCGATGGTAAATGCGATTACCTTGACTTCAGTCTAGAATTAAGGTATCTTTTCGTGAGTGGACTGAATGCCTTATAAAATTTCACGATCAATTTTATTCGCAAGACCTCCGTTTCTTCTGCCTCAATACGATGTAGCGACACGACGCCTGTAGACAAAGTGGTGTATTTGCTAAGAGCCGTGATTTGCAAAACATCCAAAATATTCAACAATTAGCACAACGGGTACAGGAACAGCCATTACTTATTAAACGCCTTTTATCATAGGGATCAAAAATATGTGGAACTTCGGCGTACTGGTATCAGCAAAGATGTGGACTACTGGCCATGGTTAACCAACTCGGAGTTCCTACCATATTCCTAACACTAAGTGCTGCCATGAACTTGTGGCCATGCTTAATCCGGCACTACGGTATCTCGGATGAACTGCGCAATGCATTTAGCGAACGTGCCCTTGGTAGACTCATGCAAAAGAAATTAAACGGCAATCCCAGAATTACTTACTTACTTACTTTACTTAGGTGGCGCTACAGTCCGTGGTGAACCTGGGCCTCAACCAACAAGCGTCTCCAGCTGGCACGGTCCTTGGCCAGCTGTTTCCAGCGCCGCACGCCCTGTTGGTTAAGGTCCCCTTCCACCTGCATGCGCCACCGATGATGCGACCGTCCTCTGCCGCGCCTTCCTTCCGGAGTGGATTCGAAGACTCTTCGGGTCGGAGCTGTATTTTCCATGCGCTCTACATGGCCTAGCCATCCTAGACGCTGTATCCGTAGACGTCGTACCAGGCCGATGTCGCTGTACAACCCGTACAGTTCTTCGTTATATCTTCTCCTTCATACACCGTTTGAACAAACGGGACCGTAGATAGTACGCTTTTGTTAAGGTCCAAGCCTCTGCGCCGTAATGATTAAGGTCTTATATAGTGTCACCTTGGTTTTCCGAGAGAGGGCTCTACTTCTCTACAGCGGTTGGCAAGAGTGATTCTGCGTTTTATCTCAGCGCTGGTGTTGTTGTCGCTGGTCATCAGTGAGCCAAGGTAGACGAATTCCTTGACCACTTCAAAGCTATATCCGCCCATGGTAACGTTCTGGCCAATACGTCGGTGTTATCCGTCTCTTTTAGATGAAAGCAGATATTTGGTTTTACCCTCATTAACCTTGAGACCCATCTTAGCCGCTTCTACCTCAATGCTTACAAAGGCCTCATTGACGTCTCACTGTGTCCGTACAATTACGTCAATGTCATCGGCATACGCAAGTAATGCGTAGATTTGAAATAAATCGTACCTCATGTGTTGGCCAGCGACTCTTGCTCGATCTTTTCAAGCACGATGTTGAAAAAGTTGCATGACAGCGCGTCACCTTGCCTAAATCCTTTTTTAACATCAAAGGTCTCGGTTTGCTCATTACCGACCTTAATGGAGCAGCGACAATTCGCCATTGTCATCCTGCACAGTCGGACGCGTTTGGCAGGTATGTTAAAACTAGACATGGCTTTGTATAGCTCATCTCAATCGACGAAGAGGTGGTGAGTGTCGATTTGGTATTCCTTCTTCTTCAAGATCCGCCGTAGCGTAAATATTTGGACTATTGTGGATTTACCTGGCCTGAAACTACACTGATAAGAGCCGATCAGGTTATCCACAAACGGTTTCAGGCGTTCACACAATACGGCAGGGAAAATCTTATATGCGATGATAAGGAGACTTATTCCCCTATAGTTGGCGCAGTTATAGGGGTCTCCTTTCTTATGGACCGGGCAAACGATGCTGAGATTTCATTCGTCGGGCATGCTTTCCTCCGACCATACCTTGCAAATGAGATGGTGCATGCACCTTACCAGCTCATCTCCAGCCGCCTTAAGAAGCTCAGCAGACAGGCCGTCTGCGCCCGCGGCTTTATTCAACTTAAGTCTTGTTATTGCTATTTTGACTTTGTCTAAGTCGGGTGGACTGAATTCTGTTTCATTGTCGTCCATTACGAATGGCCTTTTTCTGCCTGACAGCGGTATCTTGTCTATCATCGCCGTTATACAGTCTGCAGAAGTGGTCTTTCTAAATCCTCAGCATCGACTGCGACTCTACTACCAGTTCTCCATTTTCATCCCTGCAGGCCGCTGCTCTGGCTTTGTAGCCATGGCATGTTCATTTTACCTTATTGTAAAACTTACGGGCGTCATTCCTGCGGAAGCATCTCTCCATCTCCTTGATCTGACGCTTTCCGTGCTCTCTCTTCTTTCTTCTGAAAAGCGTGTGTTCCTCTCTTCTCTTCTGCTCATAGATTTCGCGAGCAGCTCTCGTCCGTCGTTGCAGCATGGCTTTATATCCCAGAATTGCAGACCAATATTTCTCAAGACGTGTTAATGAAAATGAAATTTTGAAACGAAAATTTAACATAACCGACTTCTGGCATCGTTTTGAATACCAACATCGTGGTTCTCCTCATGTACACATGATCATCTGGATTGCAAACGCTCCTAATCCACGAAACTTTGACGCAGCAATATTTGAGGAAATACAACAATAAATCCAGTTCTATGATGGGATTGTCTCTGTTATGCATCCTATGCTTAAACAACCGCCAGCAGAATTGCATCCCTCTCTATTGAAGCCAACTGATATTGTATTCAACTGTCCAGCGCAGTTTGCTGAACTTCACAATCGTGTGAATCGCCATTCGAAATGTGGATTATACTGCTTTAAGAAAGTCGGAGGTAGAGATGTCAGTCGTTTTAAATATCCGAAGCAAGTTCAAACTGAATCAACTCTATGCAAAGATGAAAACGGTGTTTGGATATTCACACCTAAATGCAACGATGAACTGTTGAATGACCATAAGAAGTTCGTTTCACAAACATGGCGAGCTAACACCGATTGTACAACTATTGCTTCCGAACAAGCGATAATTAACTATCTATCAAAATATGCAGCTAAAGATGAACAACGCTCAATGAATTACAGAGAAGTTTTCCAGAATATATTATAAACCAGCGACCCCGAAGACTCAAGCAAAAAAAGCAATTTCGAAGTTACTTATCAAGCTGATTGGTCAACACGACAGAATTGCCTGTGAGGTGATGCATCTGCTAATTGGCGAACCACTAAAGCATAGTGGCTGGAAAAGTGGTTCGTAAAAATCTACATTGGACTTGTTGACTACGTGATAATTCCGGTAGACCTAGACGAATCTGAAAAAGTTGTACCGCGGTCAATGATGGAGCGGATGGAATATACTTTGGAGATGCATAACAGAGTTAAAAACTCACTCAACTTGGAAAGAAAGCTACGACGCGAGTCATCCCGGAACCAAATTAATACACAAATTGACAAATTAACTCGCTCAGCTCATTCCTTGCAATCGTCCACCTGCATTGCATTCCTAGTTTTTTTTTTTTTTTTTTTTTTTTTTTTTTTTAATAATTTGCGCGCACTCAAGGTCTAATAACCTTATTATGTCGGTGACACAGTCCGGGCAGAAGGTAGAGAGGAAGAGGAATAGAGGAGATGCCGATGGACATTGATCTTAAATGCTTGCATGTTGCATTAAGGGGGGAAAACCGAATCCGGCAGGGAGTTCCAGATTCGTGTGGTTCGGTTAATGAAAGATTCTCTATATTTGACAGTACGTCCGAAAGCGGGCTTCAGAGTATATTGGTGAGCATTCCTAGAGAGACGTGTATTTCGGGAGAAATGTTGAAGGGGCGGAATGCAACTGGCTATTTCATCAGAGCATTTTTGGTGGTAGTAACGATAAAACACGGAGAGGCAGGTAACATTCCTGCGGTGTTCCAGCGAGTCTAATGTTTTGGTAATGCTGGAGTCACCTATCAGTTTTATGGCTCGTTTTTGTATTCTGTCTAGTAGGTGCAGTGAGGTCTTGGAAGCACCGGACCAGACATGAGCGTTAAACTCTAATTTGGGGCGAATGAACGCCTTATAGATTGTAGCCAGATCTAAGGGTGAGAAATATTTCTTGCATCTGTATAAGAATCCTAGGCATTTCGCAGCATTCTTGGCGACACTGAATATATGGTCGCTCCAATTAAGATTGTGAGCAACACCCATACCCAGGATGGAAAGCTTTTCAGTTTCTGAGATGCAAGTGCCATTCATGGATAATGGCTGCGGGTTATTTATACGCTTTAACGACAAGAGACAGCATTGTGTTTTGGAAGCATTAAATTCCACTCTATTGTTTTTACCCCATTGGATGATGCTGTCGATATCGGAATTTAATGAGCTTAACATACGCTGCCGCTCATTATCTACAACCGAAGTGCAGGGTCGTAAACTGGTGAGCGAATATGAGAAGCTGAGGGTACTGTCGTCAGCGAAGGAGTGAATTGGATTAGAAGTAACGACAAGAGATCATTTATAAAAATAAGAAAGAGTGTCGGAGACAAAACGGAGCCCTGGGGAACACCGGCATTTACAAAGTGAGTATCAGACTTGAATCCGTCCAAAACAACTTGAATTGAACGATTCGAAAGGTAGCTTCTAATCCTAGTTCTAATTCTAATCTAGTTATAGTAGAACACACAGAGTATGCATCTAAAGTGACCATATGCTGTGAGTGTTATCCCTTCATCAGTACGATTGACCACTTCTCATTCACAACAGCTCTGCATTGTTTTTTTCCGTATGAGAATAATTTTTTCTTGGCTATGGAACGACTTTGAACCACAGACCTTCCGCTCGACGGTCGGTGATGTTTACCACTGCCACGGTGTCGTGGAGGCTATATTTCCCGTGATCGACTCAAATATATCCTCTTTGCCCAATTTTGCAATAAAATCTCGTAGAACTGCTTTTCTGTCGTAGCTGGGACATTGGGCATAGGTTCTGTCTAGGAGATCGTAGAATTCTGTATTGAGTCGTTGGTCCTTCTCTTCGGTTGGGGCGTGAGAGAATATCAAGCTAATGTTTCCGAAATTAGCTCTGATGCAGATTGCTATGAGGTGTTCGCTTACATCCCGCAAGCTTAAAACTTTTTGTCGGAGTCTTCCTCGAATAACGAATTCGCATCCGATTAAGCGCTGTTTGATTCTCTTGAATCACTTCCCGTAGTAGATGTCGCAGTTTTTCATCCGTCTATTGCCGGGTCCATCCCATCGCACTTGGAGTGCGGTTATATCTGCTTTACAGCAGGTTAGGGCTCGCTTCAATTGATTGCCTGCACCTGGCCTGTTTAGGGACCTCACATTCCAGATGCAGTCTCTCAAGTCGTTTGCAGGGGTCGTCAGCTTGTATGTATGTATGTTTGCGTTACAGTCCATGAATGACCTGAGCCGAGCTTCTCTCAATCACCCATGTTGTGTGTGATTTCATTTTCCTATAGGTGAGAGGGACCTACAGTTCATTGCCGGTTCCGAACGGCGAATTTCGAGAAGCTTTTCATGACAATTTTATTACAGGGGGTTTTGTCAGAACCCCGCTGAGGAGAAACACCGTGAAAAACACGTTCGATGACACGGCTGTGTCGGGATTCGATCCCGTGTCATCGCCAGAGGCCAACACACTACCCACTGCGCCACGGTGCTCTCGTCAGCTTTACTCTTACTGATACCGACAACTGTCTCTAATCCGACCTCTCCTCAAGGCCGTTGTTAAAGATCAACAGAAGACAAAACAAATAATTCTATCGTCATGTGATACTCATGATCTCTATGACCAATGCGTCGTGCATTCGTCAAACACAAACATCATCATTACGTACTACCAACTGCTGGAACTCCGTCCACACTATGTACCACCTGGTTGTTTTGCCATTTCTGCTCATCGCAACCTCCTTCATCATCATCACTGGCTTCGATAATGTTGCGCTTCTCTGTTTTATTGGAAGTATTAAACTCTGATCACCATGATGGCGTTGATGACGACCATTAGCCGTGATTGTCGCTTACCGCACGGTTGTGGGGCTATTGCACTGTACCAAACAGTGCTACACGAAACTTGTTGTGCGCATGCGTGTCTACCACAGTCAATTGAAGACAGCATGACGTTGTGATGTGACGGGATAAGGTACGACGATATCAATTAGTTACGACATCGGTACCATTTGCCACGGTACCAGCTACTTACTGCGTTATTAGAAATTAATTTTTGTTTTCATTACAATCTTCGCGGCACTGGTCATGGTAATAGGCACGCAACGTCTTGAAAGAGGTTGTTGACTCAGCTGCTGCTGCGAGTACACCTGGGCAGTAGAGGTTCATTGTTCTTTCTTTTGCGCATCACGGGTCAGGCGTGTCTACTCTCATTTGGTTTGGGGAAAAGCCCAGTCATCATCGCGGCCATCACCTAATCTGTGACTATTTATGGTCGGGTGTGTTTTCCATACACAAGTTGCATGTACTGCTGGACTGAAAGTTGTTATGAAATCGATTCGATTCGCATGCACATGTGCGAAATTGCGAATGCCAATATGAGTACACACACATGGTCGGCCAATCCGGAATCATGCACAGCAGCATGCACTGAACTGCTTGCACACTTCTGCTTCATCACCGTCATCTGCTGATCAAATATAACGTGTATCTGTGCATCCGTGGCCATCATCATCATTACAGTATAATCGCATTGAAAGAAATCGAAAGTGAGTGCATTTCGAAGATGAAAAACAACTTCATGCTCTCGAGTGCAAACTATACTTGCAGATATTTACTTCACCGTACCCATAAACAACGAGCGGATGCAAAGTGCAATGAATTTGCAAACAGGAGGCTGGATTCGTATTACGGCACAACAAAAACAACGCAACAACTAGCGAACACGATCCACGAACTGCAACCAGTCAGCTTCTATGAAAAGGAAAGTGAAAACTTTTACTTTCCACGGATAAGCGATGGCAAAACAAACGGCAAAGACAAGCAGCACAGTTCACATTGTCCAGAGATGCATATCCAGGAGTGAAGCGGAAATGGTGAATAGCAAAAAAAATGTTTAAACATCCGAATGGAAAAACGATTGAGGATGTTTACCCATTGATTTGCACTTGGACGCGTGAGGTTACGCTAGTGTTCATTGAACACTGAATACATTTTGAATTAAGTTAAGATAGATGGACATAGTTGGATGGTGAAAATGGAAAATGACTGTCGTCCGGTTGGGAAAATTGAGATTTCCTTGTTTCGGTGACGGTGTTTCCGCTTGCCGCGTCCGACGTGAGGATGTCAAGAGTTCATAACGACCTTTGACGTGGTTGCCTATCGGTATGGGTCTAGGCAACGACTTGCTGTAACTTCTGGTACAGGTAGGCATCTACCTGATGATCTTCACGGATTCGTGACAATCGGCGATATTGGAATCGTACACGAATAAGTGTTTTATCGATAAGACGTACCTTAACACATCATCAAGTATCTGCGGTGTATCTTTTCGATGTTCTGGCAGTAGTCTGATGGATGATGATTTGTAGAGACAAAGGCAATAACACACACAACAAGTGATTGAAACGAGCTACATTTTTAATCGATTGTCTAATCAATACAGCTATATAGTAGCTGCGCAACCTTCTTCTTCTTATCCGGCGCTACAGTTCAGGGTGAACCTGGTCCTCAACCAACATGTTCCGATCAAGAGCTAGCCTTTTCCATTGTCGCACAATCAGTTGGCTGAGGTCACCTTCTACCAGTCCACCTTAAGTACGGCCGTCCTCTGTTTCTTCGGCCCTCAAAGTTGGATTCAAGGACTCTCCGGTGTCCATTCGCTCTACACGGCCTAGCCATCTTAGGCGTTGAATCCGTAGACGCCTGACCAGACTCATGTCGTTGTACATCCCGTAAAGTTCGTGGTTTAACCTTTTCCTCCATCCGCCGCCTGCGTTTATAGGCCTGAAAATCACGCGCAAAATCTTTCTCTCGAACCGACTAAGGACCTGCTCATCCGCAGCAGGATGGATAGTGTCCATGCTTCTGCGCCGTACAGCAGGACCGAGCAAATAAGGGTCTTGTATAATGTCAACTTTGTCGTTCTGGAGAGGGTTCTATTACTCAATTACTTCCTAAACAATAGGGACTTTGCGTGTGATTTCGGAACTGATATCGTTGTTCCAGGTCACTGCGGAGCCAAGGTAGACGAAGCCGTTAACTACCTCAAACTTATAACTGCCAATACAAATTTTCTGGCCTAGATGTCGGTGGTAAACGTAATTTTTCCTCGTTTACTGCGAAACCAATTCTCTCCGCCTCCGCCTCAATACTTTTAAAGGCCTCATTGTGTACTTCCAGTTATGTCAATGTCATCCGAGTATGCGAGGAGTTGTGAGGATTTGAAATTTTGTGCCTCTTGTGTTGGCCAGCGATTTTTACTCAATCATTTCTAATATGTTGACGATCATTGCAAAAAACGAAAAAAGGACAATGATCTCCGGCTTTGTACGTGGAATGTTAGGGCCCTAAACAGGCCACGTCCAGCCGAACAACTTGCGGACGCCCTAGACTGCTATAAAGCGGACATAACCGCCATCCAGGAAATGCGATGGAATGGACCGGGTATAAGGCGGATGATAAACTGCGATATTTTCTATGGCGACTGCTATAGGGAGAGAGGGCAACGATTATTTGGATGCGGATTTGCTGTTTGAGTTGGACTAAGGCAAAAAGTCCTAAGCTTTCGGCATGTGAGCGAACGCCTCATAACAATCCGTATCAATGCTAAATTTTTTAACATCAGTCTGATCTGCGTCCACGCCCCCACGGAAGTTCTACGATCTCCCAGACAGAACGTATACCCAATGTTCCAGCTATGACATCAAAATTGTACTAGGAGACTTCAATGCTAAGCCGGGTAAGGAAACCATATTTTAACGAGTCGTCGGCAAACATAGCCTACACGACACCACCTCCGATAACGGACACAGGCTGATTGATCTTGATAGGGAGCGAAATCTCCTTCTTGTCAGTACGCGCTTCCCGCACCTCGATATACACAAAGGCACCAGGCGGTCTTTTGATCAATCGATTACCAATCAGATTTATCACATCGCGATCGACGCCAGACACTCCTCCACTATTCTTGATGACCGAACTTTCCGAGGGGCTAACATCGACTCGGACAACTATCTTGTAGTAGCCAAGATGCGCTTACGGATATCACGAACGCAGCGGAGTAGAGTAAGAATACAAAGTTATGACGTCGGAAAGCTTCTTTCGCCAGAAACCGCTCGTGCTTTTACCGATCGCGTCTCCCTTAAGCTCTCCAATACACCTCTATCCTCCATGCTATCAATAGAACAGCAGTGGAGCCTTTGCAAACAAGCCCTGAGAAGCTCTGCATCCGAAGTTTTGGGTTTCAAGGCTCCACCACGAAGAAATACTTGGTTCGATGACGAGTGCAGGAGGATTCATACAGCGAAGCAGGATGTATATAAGGCCTCGCTGCATAAAAGAACAAGAGCAGCTCGTGAGCTCTACGAGTTAAAAAGAAGGGAGTAGCATAAGCTTCTCAGAAGAAAGAAGAGAGAGCACGAGAAGCGCGCGATTGAGGATTTGGAGAGGTGTTACTGCAGGCGTGACGTTCGAAAGTTTTATCAACAGATAAAGCGAACATGCCAAGGTTATAAAGCCAGAACGGAAGCCTGCAGGGATGAGAACGGACACCTAGTAGTAGAATCGCAGTCCATGTGCTGAGAATATGGAAAAACCACTTCTGCAGACTGTATAACGGCGATGTTAGACAATATACCGCTGTCAGGCAGAATGATCCATTTCTAATAGACAAAGACCGCAGAGAACACTGTCCCCCTGACCTCGATTAAGTAAAGATTGCCATATCGAAGCTCAAGTCGAATAAAGCTGCTGGCGCAGACGGACTGTCTGCTGAGCTCTTCAAGGCAGCTGGGGATGACCTGGTTAGGAGCATGCACCAGCTCATCTGTAAGATATGGTCAGAGGAAAGCATGCCCGAGGAATGGAGAACCGTATGCCCGATCTACAAGAAAGGAGACCCCTCTGAACGCGCCAACTATAGAGGAATAAGTATCCTTAACATCGCCTACAAAATCTTCTCTGCCGTTTTGTGTGAACGCCTGAAGCCTTTTGTAAATAAGCTGATAGGTCCTTATCAGTGCGGATTCAGGGCAGGGAAGTCCACCATCGACCAAATCTTCACACTAGGGCAGATCTTGGAAAAAACCAATGAATTTCAAGTCGACACTCACCAGCTATTTGTCGACTTCAAAGCCGCATACGACAACGTAATTAGAGACGAGCTATACAACGCTACGTCTACCTTTGACATATCTGCTAAACTCGTCAGACTATGCAGGATGATAAACGTTCGGGCCAAGACGTCGGTGGTGAGCGTCCTTTTTTGATGACAGCATATACTTAGTTTTGCCCTCATTTACCGCCAAACCAATTTTCGCCGCCTCCAATACACGCAAAAGCAATACTCGCATCTCGTTGTGTGATCTGGCGAGCTTAGACAAGGCTTCAGGCGTTGACACAAAAAGGTAGAGAAGATTCTGTAGGAGATCTTAAGAAGACTTATACATACCTCCGTTGTTGGCGCAGTCAGAGAGGTCTCTTTTCTTGTGGATCGGGCAAACGATGCTGAGATGCTGGATGGTAAAAAACTAACGAAGGCCGCGTATTAGTAGCATCTACCGACGGGTGCTGGTCCGTTAAAAAAAAAAAGAGTAAGTAAGAGCCTCTGCAGGCTGCAGATCGTGGTGCCATCTGGAAATTTCCTTACCATGGAAATTATTATCGGAAGAGGACGAATGGGGAGCATCCTGCGCCACAAAATAGTATTAACATCGGTTGGGCGATGGTCTAGCAAACCGTAACCGGAAAATCCCACAATTGCTCAGAAGCAACGTCAAACAAAGCAAACTGCACAATAGGGCAGTTGAACTGCTCGACTATTTTCTAAACGTGAGTAGATCCTCGAATCGAGTTGTTGCTAAGCATCCAAGAGCTATCAGCTTTGTCGTTTCAGTTTGGAGTGGGCCAACATTTATTTTTTGGCGAGATTGGTGAAAATCCCCAAAAGACACTATGGGGACCAACAGCGCGTGCTCATGGTAGTGTGAAATTTGACTCCCTAATAGCACCACCCTTCGAGTTGATGTTTTTTTTTTTAGAACAACTAAGTCAGTTGACTTTTTTAGCATTTTTCTGTTCTCGCATTTAACAGGCAGCTTACCAGTGAAGGTTCCTGCAATCCGCGCTTTAGGTGCGTTGCTTTAAATCAAGTGGCTTTGTGCTTTGAAGACGGCGTTCCTCTGTTATTTCAAGAGCCGCATATTCCTTCCAGTAGATCTCTATGTTTTCGGGTGAAAAGTTTAGCTTCATTTTCGGTATTTTCGCTCGCAATACTTTATCTTGGCATAAACCCAGAGTTATAT
Source organism: Eumerus sabulonum (assembly GCA_951905685.1). Classification (NCBI taxonomy): domain Eukaryota; kingdom Metazoa; phylum Arthropoda; class Insecta; order Diptera; family Syrphidae; genus Eumerus; species Eumerus sabulonum. Next base: position 44,489,313 of record OX645064.1, read on the forward strand.
AGCGTAGGCCCAAATAGGTTTAGGCACCTACTTTTATAGAGAAGCAGCTTGTCTTCAGTACTAACCTGGAAATGTTTTTGTAGCAATTTGTTTCAATACGTGCTCGTCTTGAGTATCGCGTCGAGAGTCATGCTGATAGTCGTTCGAGAATGGGATCCGAACTTCATTTACTTTTCTATAAGCAAAATGTATGTGGACAGATTTGGTTTCGTTGGGCGCGATCGGGGCATATCGCAATTTAGTTGTTGATTCTTCGACTGATGGCCAAAATTGTAGTTTCATCGACGAATGTGGCCAGCGTACTGGTATCCGTTTTTGGTATGTCTCTGGCGTACAGCAGGTAAAGCAGCGGACCAAGTACGCTGTCCTGCGGAGCACCAGCCGTAATTGCTCCAAAATTTGGGTATTCGCACTATAGAGTCTGTTAGATAAGTAGTTTTCCAAAACGTTGGACAGTTGTTAGGGGAGAACTTGTCTCAGTTTATGTTCTAAGCCTTCGTGCCACACTTTGTCAAAGGCTTGGGAGAACTCAAGAAATACGCTCAAACATATTAGTTGTGTTCGAGTGCTTTTTCGGCCACATCTGTTATTTGATGTACTTGGTCTTTAGTGAAGTGTTTGCTTCTGAAACCAAACTGATGATCCCGTAAAAGACGCTTGATTATAATTTTATAGAAGCCAGTCGAAATTATCGGCAATAACGATATTGGGCGGTAAGAGTTTTTATCTGTCGGTGGCTTTCCGGATTTTAGGACTATAATGACCTCCGTGACCTTTCACTGATTCGGTACGTGTTCTAACCTAGGTGCCGCGTTAAAGAGATCAAAGTTTGAGCAGAACATCTCTCGGCAAATTTTTAAGCACACCCCCGGTAATTACGAGCAAGCCGTAGCCTGGTCCTTTGAAGGATTTCGTGATATTTTCCAGATTGGAAATCGTAGTTCGCGTCTTTCTGTATTCCCCGGACATTTCCAGAGTATTGCTATTGTCAGGTAGCGGTTGCCTTCTGAATTGCTTGGAGGTTTTAGCAAGATATTCAGCAAAAGCTGACATGCTTCTAAAGCCATTTTTTTTTTTTCATGACAGTTTTTTAGAGACCGAAACAAACGACAGCCAGATGATGCAAGGTGCAGGTTATACGGTCGATGCATCAAAATTTCCCAACCAAGTTCCGTCAATTTGTTCAGAGATATCGAAGATGTATGTGACTTGACGTTTCTTTAGTTTTCATTAAGCTAATTACAAGCTATTTAGAATTAGAACTTTAACAATTGTAAACTCAGACCTTAAGCGACGAGAGTTGGTGTTGAGTGAAAATATTTCCAAAAAGGAAGTGGAATCTATAGTTCTAGCGAGTAGTTGATACACAAAAAGGGTGTCAGCTACTTTCCGACGCGCTTTCAGGGTTTGTAAGCGCCGACAAACTGCATTCGTTCTTCGAAGGGTGTTAAATCCATTGTATCCAACCTTGAGGCAAAACGCAAGAATCTGCGTTGCACAGCTTAAGTTCCTACATAATGGCTAGCGTATACTTGACTATATTGTTCGACAAGAGGTCGGACGTAAGTGATGTAGAAGGATTTGGAGGCGTAAGCGTTCGATAATCCTTCTGATCGTCGATTTTGGGAACCAAGGAAGAGTTTCCTATATGTATGATATGGTTGATATGTATGTATGATTTATCGACTTGTTAAGAAGGTACTTAGTTCTGGGAGCTAAGGGGAAGCACTTTTGAGAAAAGGTAATTGACTTCTATTTACCGACGTTGAGCTCCAAGAAATTAATATCAAATACTGAAAGAGTCAAAGTCGCTTTGGTTGATATATTTCTGCTTCCTGCTAATTTTCATATCACCTGCGTAGACTAACAAGTTGGAGTATTTTATTAGCAGTCAAGTCGCCATCACGATGTTAAAATCGTACTCGGGACTTCAACGCCAAAATCGGTAAGGAGAACACCCTTGGCGGAGTGATCGGAAAGCACAGCCTCCACGATACAACCACAGATAACGCCTTCCGACTCAAGGAGATCGCGATAAGTAGCACAACCTGGCGATCTCTGGACGGTCGAATAGCCAACCCTGGACACACTTCCTCGTAGCAGCAAGATTCAGAGCTCCGGTATGGTCGCCTGAGCATACCGGAGGTTACCAGAGTCTACAGGGAGTAGCTAAGCGAAAGACTCTACGGTATGCCTACGTCGAACACAAATACCAATAATATGTGGCTGTATTGCCGCTCAGCCATTCAGGAAGTAGCCGAAACCACCTTAGGATACCTACCACCCCCGACAAGAAATCCGTGGTATGATGGCTAGTGTGAGCAGAAAAAGGCAGCAACCGACGAGGCGTATCAAAAGGCGCTGCAGAGAAAAACCAGAGCAGCGCAAGAAGAGTACCGAGCCAGAAGGAGGGAGGAAGGGAGGATTGCGACAAAAGAAAATACTCAAGTCGGACAAGTTGACATCTTTTTTCAAATATCGATTGATTCTGAGCAACCATTTTCAGTCAGTGTTCCTTAAGGTACAATGTTTCTAATGAGCTTTATCTCAAAATGCTACCATCAGGGAAGACTGGGTTTGGAACTGTGTCTGATCTTGCAAAGGAATATAACTTCGTGTGCAGTCCAGTCATTAATGTCATGCAAAGGGTCGACTTCAATAAGGGAGAGATCATATCTCCAAAGGTATTTGACAAAACCAGGTATCATATTATTTCCCATAAATTCTGACCATGACTAAGATTTAAATGCCCCAATGTTGAGTCAAGGCATATGATTTATGGACATGAACGAATGATTTTGCGTATAAAATGGTCTAAAGGCGCCAGTTCATTCAATCTAGCTGCCAATGCACTATACCTTGAATTGCTTGCTCGAAGGCTGGTTATGACGACCATTGGAGTGGGCGAAAGACCTTATCGCACATAAAATTCATTAATTTGTAAGCATAGTAGCAGTGAACGAAGAAACACCTGGTTCGATACACAGCCTCGCTGCATAGAAGAACACGAACAGCCCGTAAGCTCTACAAGAAGGGTGAAGCATAAGCTTCTCAGGAGAAAGAAGAAAGAGTACGAGAAGCGCGCGATTGAACACTTGAAGAGGTGTTACTGCAGGCATGACGCTGGAAGGTTTTAACAACAGACAAAGCAAACATGCCAAGGTTATAAAGCCAGAACGGCTCACGATGAGAATATGGAAAAACCACTTCTGCGGACTATACATACATACTGCTGTCAGGCAGAATGATCCATTTCTTATTGACGAAGATCGCGGAGAATTCCGCCCCCCTAACCACGACGAAGCTAAGATCGCCATATCGAAACTCAAACGAATAAACCTGCTGGCGCACACGGACTCTCTGTTGAGTTCTTCAAAGCAGCTGGAGATGAAATTATTGTTCCAACACAAGAGGCACACTTTACTTCAAATCCTCCTCGTATGCTGCTCACATACGCGCATGACATTGACATAATTGGAAGAACGCAGCGAGATATCATTAAGGCTTTTACGAGTATTGAGGTGTAGTCGGCGAAATTTGGTTTGGCAGTTATTGAGGGCAAAGCTCAATATATGCTGTCATCAAAAAGGACGCTCACCACCGCCAACTCGGCCGGAACGTTTGTATTGGCAGATAGAAGTTTGAGCTAGTTAAGGACTTCGTCCTTCTGTTTTTTGAGCTCAGGAGGTAATTGAATAATAGAGCCCTCTTCCAAACGACCAAGTTGACTCTTCCCGGTCCTGCTGTATCTCGCAGAAGCATGGTCACTATCGAATTCGGATGAGAAAGCCCTAAGTCATTTCCAGGGAAAGATTTTGCTTATGATTTTCCAACCTATAAACGCAGACGAGGGATGGAGGAAAAGATTCAACCACGAACTTTACGGGTTATACAGCGAGATGAGTCTAGTCAAGCGTCTACAGATTCAACGCCTAATATAGCTAGGCAATGTATAGCGAATGGGCACCGCGGCTACAGCCCGTAAGGTCTTTGAATCCAACCCTAGAATGCGCATGAAGGTCAGAGATGTCTTCGTAAATGCTGTAACTTCCTAAGCCTGATACTACCTCCATCAGATGTTAATCTTTTTGGACTGCCTGCTGCTGTGTTTTAAAGTAACCCCCATACTGGAGCTGGCTAAAGATCCATTAATTTATATAGGACATTTTAGCTACCATAAGCATTGGTGTGGATAAGACTAAGTGATGAAGCCTCCTATCCTATCTACCTATCATGGGCAAGATAACTGAGGTCATAGCAGCATTTTCAAAAAAACTGGAAAGCTTACAATTGTTGCCAATAGTTGCCAAGGTACCTACTCGTTTAGGCAGAGGATACCTGTTAAATATTACATTGAACTAAAACCATAACAGCACCCCCATGATCACTGGGATTTCGGCCTGGAAGGCATTGCATCAGGAAGCTTAAAATGGTTAAGAAAGTGTCCCATTCAAGAACGTTGCTACAATGCAAAAATCCTAATTGCGGTCCCCTTGTTTTTTAAATAGTGCATGTCTCATATCAAAAGACAAATAGAGCGAGAAATATCCTCCGATCCTTGTCGCATGGATATGCCCTCTGACGCAATGAACCCTGTCATACCACTGCGCCATAATTTCACAATCGAATGTCCATAGCGTCAGCGCCATATAAATTTAAACTGGAAAGGATTGTCTTCATATTTGCATAGATGGCTCCAAGTCTGAGGCTTGCTAGGGTTCCAGGTTACTTTGGGATCCTAGGAAATGAGATCTCTGATGAACCCGCTAGAACGCGCTCAGAGGAAGGTTTATCAGGATCTGAACCCGCTTTAGGTCCACTTTCATCCACGGTCAATGTAGGTAGGAATATCCAGGGTACAGGATGACTTAGTGCGTATACCCTGATATCTGCAAGAAATCGGCGTCCTTCTTGTCCTTCAAGGGAATTAACTGCAGAAGACTAGCGGGCGTCATTTGGCATCTGTGGGACGCCTACCTGTACTGGATGTTAAGAGGAGTATGACATAGTAGAACACTTTCTCTACAATGGTCCCGCGTTCGCTTGCGCACGGTGGCACAACTTGGGGCTGACGTGATGTGTGCGAATATTTTAGCTCTACAGTAGCATGCCACAGGGTATAAAACAACGGTATGTATGTATGTTGGCGTTACAGTCCATGAAGGCCCAAGGCGGAGCTTCTCTCAATCATTCTCAATCGTGTGAATTCATTTTCCCACAGGTTAAAGGGCTTATTGCCGGTTCCGAACGGCGAATTTCGAGAAACTTTTCATGTCAATCATACAACATGTGGTTTTGTCAGAACTCCGCTGAGGAGAAGCGCCGTGAAACACGTTCGATGACATAGCCGTTGTAGGGATTCGATCCGGTGTAATCGGCGTCAAAGACCAATACACTCTCCCATTTAAATAGAATTAAAAGTAAAATGAATGAACGACTTGCTTACTTACTTAGGTGGCGCTACAGTCCGGTGTGAACTAGGACACTAGCAACACGCTTCTCCAGCCGGCATGGTCTTTTGCAAGCTATTTCTAGCGACGCACTCCCAGTTGATTAAGGTCCTCTTTCACCAGTGTGCACCACCTTAGTCCTCTGCTGCGTCGTCCCTCGGGGCTGGACACGAAGACTCGGGCGACTCTACATGGCTTAGCCATCTTAGACGTTGGATCCGTAGACGTCGTACTAGGCCGATGTCGCTGTACAGCCCGTATATTTCGTCTTTTTATCTTCTTCCACTCCCCGTTTATACAAACGGCACCATAGACGGAACGTAGAATTTTCCTCGCGAAACGACTAAGGGCTTCCTCGACCGTTTTCATATAAGTTCAGGCTTCTGCCCCATAGAGAGAGGAACAGGATGATTAAGGTTTTGTATAGCGCAATCGGCTCGAGGCTCGGCTTAGGTCCTTCATGGACTGTAACGCCAACATACATACATACATACATAGCGCAATCTTGGTCTTTCGAGAGAGGGCTCCACTTCTTAATTGGCTTTTGAGCCCAAAGAAGAAGCGGTGGGCAAGAGTAATACTGCGTTTGATCTCAGCACTGGTGTTGTTGTCACTGGTTACTAGTGGGCCAAGGTAGACGAAGTCCTTGACCACTTCGAATTTGTGACTGCCAATTGTGACCTTCTGGCCGAGACATCGGTGTTGCGAGTTGTTTTTTTTTTTTTTTTTTGGTTGACAGCATATATTTCGTTTTAACCTCGTTAACCGAAAGACCCACTTTAGCCGCTTCTGCTTCAATGCCCACAAAAGCGACATTGACGTTTCGCTGCGTTCCCTCAATCACGTCAATGTCATCAGCGTAAAAAGCAATTGTGTTGGCTTGAAGTAGATCGTGACTTTTGTATTGGCTGGTGAATCCCGCACGATCTTCTCAAGCATGGTGTTGAAAAAATCACATGACAGTGGGTTGCCCCGCCTGATTCCTTGATTGACATCGAAGGTCTCAGTTAACTATTTACCGACCTTAATGACGCAGCGGGAATTCCCTATTGTTATCCTGCACAATCTGACGAGTTTTGCAGGGATTTTTAAACTAGACGTAACTCTGTATAGCTCTCTATGCACAGTGTCAGATGTGGGCTTATATGCGTGTTAAAGAGACTCATTCCCTGTAGTTGGCGCAGTTATAGGGGTCTACTTTCTTGTGGACTGGGCAAACGATGCTAAGATTCCATTCATCGGGCATGCTTTCCTCCAACCATATTTTACAGATTAGCTGGTGCATGCGCCCTACCAGGTCATCCCCAGCCACTTTATTAGTTTTAAGCTTCGAAAGTACCGGCTTAATTCGTCCCCGAATTCGGGTGGACGGAACTTCCCTGCATCTCCGTCCGTTGCGAACTGTCAGCCTGACAGCGGCTTAGGATTTTCATCATTTAAGTCTTCAGAAGTGCTTCTTCATATTCTTAGCATCGACTGTGACTCTATTACTAGTTGTCCGTCTTCATCCCTACTGGCTTCCGCTCTGGCTTTATAGCCCTGGCATATTCGTTTTTTTTTTTTTTCGAAAAACTTGCCAGCGTTATTCCTGTGATGGCGTCTGACCATCTCCCCGATCTCACGCTTTTCTGCGGGCATGGTGCTGAAGCCAAGAAGCAATGAGCCTATATTCATAAGTGTTAGTTTATCGTGCTGTAATTGTTCTCACTACTCCCCGCTAGAGCAATAGCAGTGACCACATCGAACCGATATACATGTCAACCACCCCAATAATCTGTTGTTTTGTCAGTTAACGCAAGACTGAATGGAATATTGGCAACTTCGAAAGCAATATCAAAGAAACATAAGTGACATCCGTACTGATCGTTGGCAATATACAAAGATGGTCATCGTCGAAACGTCTTTCTTTCCAGATCCCATTGATTGCATCCACTACCACGAAATCGAAAACAATCAGTGTTGGGCTTTTTGGTGAAATATTTTGTGCCGGACACTCTGACGATCACCAGGATCACGCCTGTCCGGATAGGTTTACAAAAAAGAAAGTGACAAGCAACGAAATGAATTAAGTTCCATTTACCTGCCTAATTGGATGGCGCCAATGGTATTCTTGTAGTCTGCATCTATTAGCGAAAGTGGCACAGTAGCACAGGTAGCACGAAAGGTCTGTTTCGGGCGTCGGTTTGTTCTGCCAGCGGGGTTTTGTATGCGATAGAATCGAATTGATTTGGTTGAACTCTTAATCTAGTATTACACCAACAGGTAGTATATGTCGTACATCACTCGAAATGACATTTCGTCAATCAGTCATACACTTTCCTACCCAATTTCACTTGTTGAAATTTCTAGAAAGCACTCTTGGTCCTATAGTATAATTTCATGCATTCACCTCAATTTTTCGCACGAATGACACCGAAAAGTATCCGACAATGTTACCAAAATATTTGGCAAGACAACATCAGTCACCGCGAAAGTGAAAAGGTGGATCAATAAAAATAAATTACAAAAAGCCACAATCGAAAGGAATTTCGGCAAGAAAAACAAACACATTTCGTTTTCAAACGACAAAATCACCAAATCGTACTTTAAGTAGCAGACAAAAGTGCGACGGAAATCACGGTATTCTGTCCCTCATTCGTTTGGCTTTCAAATGAGACATTCAAGAAAGAGATCATCATATGACGGTAATTAAAGATTATTTAATTTCACACAACGATCCAAGTGAAAATAGCCATTGTTCGAACCGCCTTCCTACATGAATTTCTTTCATAACAATGACACATTTGCAGCTTGCCATCGCTGGGAGGCAGTGTGTCTTCCGCATGGAAAGGTTTGATTTTGCTTTCGCTGCCGCATCTGTACTGCAGGCTTCCAAGAAATTCAATAATCCGGGCAACTTTAGTGTTCTATTATTCAAACGAGAAAACAGCGAAACAAAGTGAGTGAATATCTTGGCATACTTTCCCCATGTACTGTCTGTCAGTCTGTCGGATCGGCTGTCTTGACAATGAGACAATATCAATTTGTTTGTGGCTTTGTCGTTCCAGTAGCCTATAAACAGTCAGCAGGTTATGAGCTTGGCAATTTTCAGTTAAATTCTAACAACAACGACAAACGAAATATTGCGACAGTGCCACAAAAGCCAGCTTAATGCAACAGTGAGCCCTTCGTGGGCTTGAGGTAATCCTCTGCGCGTTTGTGGCACCGGCTGAAGCTCTATCTAGCCAAGCGCAGTTATCGATTGCTTAATTGAATTTGAAATGTCAGTCTATCGGTGAGTGCCGTCATGGACATCATGGTCATCCTACCAGAACGGCCATGTGTCGCTTTCTGTCGTCGTTGTCCATGCAATCCATGGACTGATGAAACGGACAAATGTAATGAGGTGGTGAAATGAATTGTCATGTGACGGCAGCATGACGACAAGATTCTGCGATTACTTGCTGAACAATCCTCCGACCTATCACGGCTCCGAAAACCGATGTCAAGCCAAATTGCTTGAGTTCCCCCTTAGTAAGTTTCTTTTACTCCATGTTGTTAACACATGTCATTCCTCGTACGTCCCTCCCATGGTGGTTACAATGTGAAGACGCATACGGAGCACGGCATCGGGCTTTCAAAGGAAAATTAGAAAATTAAATTGTTCGCCAAGACACTTACATGTAAGCTGAAAAGCTGAATGGTTTTATGACAACACGTCGCGTCGGAGTGAATAACATTTCGTAGCTGGTGCTCAGCTCAGTTCACCTGGTCGGATTCGTTTTCATTTTCCGAACATTTCCACAATTAAATGGCGAAACGGAATAGTTTGTGTTAAGCGAGCATTCAGTTTACGATTACGTCCTAATCACGCTACGGGTGCTGCCGCACCGGTTGATCGTGGTCGGTGTACGAGCACATGGTAAAGACTACGATCCTTTAATTGGATAAAATGTAATGCTACTAGTATTTAGATACAAGTGGTAGCTCGGTTGATGCACTATTCGTGGTGCTGCTAGTTTGAACTTCAAACATTGCTACCGATGCTATTTGGAATTACTGTTGGTGGCTCTGCCTCCTCAGTCTTCAGGAGTCAATGCACCTGTGCGAGCGGTGATCTGCGTTTCTCCGGCTACTCTGTACACATAGTGGATCGAAGTTGCTTTGTGGTGGACGCGTGTTATTGGTGCAACAATTCATTTCACTGTCTGTGATGGTGGAAAGCATTTTGATAATGAAAATTTGCATGGCTGCGAGGTAATTATGGTATTTGCAGGTTTGTTTGGAAAAATGCTTGTCTGTTGTTCTGTCCGTTTCAACCATGGTCTGTGAACTTTTAGCACGAATACAAGGTCCTACAATCATCTGGCATGGCAGGTGAACTTGGAGACTTTTCGGAATTGGATAATAATTGAATAACGTATCTAAAGACGGGAGGTATACAGCGAAATCTACGTGAGCAGTGACTGAGCCGTGAAGCCCATTAACACAATTGTTTTGCCGACCCTTCTACTGGGAGGAGTGTACGTAATATATGTACATAGAAGGTTTCAAATGAATTTTAAATCATACCAAAATCAAGCGCTGGAGATATCTAAACGAGAGGAAATCATGAAAACTCTTGTGAGAATCACAAACGGCAAGAGTTTTCAAGGCGCTCTCCAAAAATAACCCGACTCACTTGTCTACTTTAACATCTAAATGGGAATCTGATACATAACTTTACGGACACTCTAGAGTTACTTCTAAGGACTCACTTTCCTGAGTGTATTGTGAAAACTAACAATATTTACAACCCTCAAGTAAACGTTTTGTTTGTAGAAACCATAACCTAGGCAAATACATAACGTATTAAATAGTCGATTGGGCTATTCATGGATTCAAACCATTCCAAGCCCCTGAGCCGGATGGCGTTTTCCTGCACTTTTCATACATTACGCCAATAAGTTGAAGGTGGTTTTAGTGAAAATCACTCGCACCACCCTTATAACTAACGACTTTCCATCCAAAGGAGGCAAAAAGCCACCTCAAATCCCGAAATCCTACCGACCAATCAGTCTCTCCACATTTTTGCTAAGAATTAGAGAAAAGCTGATAGAACTGGTCAGAACTGGAGAGAGCACCACTCCACTAACTACAATTTGAATATCAACATATGTATATACAACCACCGCCCTTCATGAAGCTTCTGCTCTCTATTGGAGCACATTCAGATGCAAATACATCTTACATTAATGTCTTTACCCTTCCAGAGAAGCATGAGAAGGAGCTTTAGTGAGGTAGAGATTCGGCACACACCATGTCGGTCCCAAGGGTACGCCACCGTGCGGGAGCAAAGGTAAAGGGATAGTCACAGAGAAATTGCTCACCAGTATCATCCTCCTCGCAACATGCGGCAGGCGTAGGCGTCTCACTTATGCCAAGCACGCCGAGATGCTTAGCAAAAGTGTAATGACTCCCAAAAGTTTTCTGCAGTCGATTCTCGTTAAAGAGAGGAGGAATGCTGCGGATTTCTTCTAGACGTCCTGCAACCCGGATAATCCCTCCATCTACGGTTGCGTGTATTTAACACCCAATCGTTAATGTAGGAATTTACCGTGGACCTAGGTAGACCTAGAGCGCGTTCAGGTCTTGAGAAGCTCTCATCTGAACCCATTCTTGCGAGTTCGTCAGAGATCTCATTTTCTGGGATCCCAGAGTGACCTGGAACCCATACGAGCTTTAGAAGGTCTTGGTTGGACACAGTTTTGAGTGCAGCTTGGCTGTCACGTAAGCGCATATGCTTTGTCCCCTCCACTTTTACAACATAGTGCATGGCCATTAGGATTGCGTATATTTCTGATTGGAAGACAGATGCATATTTTCCTAACGAGAAATGCAGTCGGATGATTTTGCGCTCAAGGAATACCCCAGCACCGGACCCCCGCCCGGATTTGGAGCCATCTGTGAAAATGCGTAGATTACCCTTTCCAGGTTCAGTATCCAACCAGAACCAGTCCGGCCGCCATGGAAACTCGACTGTGAACTTACAGCGCAGTAGGATAACTGGTGTCAATGCGTCAGAAGGTATGTCCATGAGACGGGTCGCAGGACAGTCATTTCTCTTGAGATGAGACATGGCTTTCAGAGCACACTTTCTGATATGGGGTGGAAGGTTCATCATAGCATCTAGAGCAGAGCCCGGCGTGCTGGAATTTGGTGAAAGAGGCTACGACGTTTTTGTGTGTTAGTCTGTTCTACCAGACAACCGATGCATATGAAATGATCGGTGTAAATTCAGAGGACCTTTGCCAGCGATAAACTCCATGTTTTGCAAAACGCTCTTTGCATTGCCAGAGAGCTGACAGCACTTTGGTGGTTTTTGACTCAATATGTTTTGACCAAAAGATCTTGCTGTCTAAGATAACTCCCAGGTACTTAGCTTCCTTGGACACCGGGACGGGAGTGCCTTTTAATACCAGTTGAGTCATGTCAGAATTTTTTCTCCTTCTCGTGAAAAGAACTACATCGGCGGCCCATTCCTTGAAGATCAATCATCGATCACATTTAGAGCCACCTGTGCTTTCACACGGACAATCGCTAAGCATGAGCCGACAGAAGGAATGGCGACATCATCCGCATAGGCCAGGGCATAGATTCCAGAGGCATTGAGAGCATCAAGCAGAAAGTCGACCACCATGCACCATAACAGTGAAGATAGGACGCCACCTTGCGGGCAGCCCCTAATTACGCCGAACTTAACACACTTGACACATAAGCATTGCTTTGATCCACAAGACCAGTGCTTCATCTACGCCATGACGTCTGGCAGCGTCATGTGCTTTCGAAAGTTGCGTTATCAAAAGATCCCTCAATGTCGACCAAAATGCAGGGCGCGTCCCATTTCCTTTGAAGCGCAGTCTCGCCGGATTTTCCTGATAAGTTGATAAGCATGTTGCATCTCTGATGCATTACAAGGGCAACTTTGGGCACGTGCGTTTCTACCAGTCTCTCCAGGCTTTTCAGCAAGATGTATGTTAGACTAATTGGTCTAAGACTCTTGTCAAGTGAATAATCCTCTTTTCCTAGAAAATTCTTCGCAAAGTAGGAAAGCCTTATACCTTTTGGCAGCATAAGATGGTATATCCCGTCGGTGCCGGCGATTTAAACCCATCGAAGGAGGCCACAGCAAATTCAACAGCTTCAGTCGTTACCACGCGCGACACAATATGCCAGGTACGCCGAGTTGTTTTCGTCGTTTCAGTTGAAGTTTCCTTTGGAGAAGTGCGCAACTAACCCATGGCGATCTGTTTCCCAGGAAATGAGTCTGAAGCAGTGAACTAAGAGCTTCCGCTTTGGACTCAGTAAAGGAATTCTTAGATTTCGTTTGACTTTAGGACTACAGGACTTTAACCAACTGCTAGTCGCACTCGGAGATTTAAAATGTGGAACGCTTCATGATTTTGCGTGTCATCCTTCCGCAAGGGCCAGATTTAGTAAATGTGCTGCAGAAGCAAGAGCGCTACGGACATTGTAGGACAATCTTTGAAAGTAACGGAGGTCGTGTTTGGCGCCCTTATGGACATAGAAGGTGCATTTGATAATGTAAGCCATTCATCATTAACAAATGCACTATACAAGAACAAGGTCGATCCCTCAAATATTACATGGATAAACGCCGTGTTAAAAGAGAGGCATATAACAGAGTGGACTGGGGACACCAGAGGTAGCGATCAAGGGAGTGTCTTATCCCGAATTTTATGGTGAATTCCAGTAGACGACCTTCTCTATGTACTTAATAATAATGGCTTCATAGACATCGGATATACTGACGATATAACCATAATCGCTAAAGGCAAACATAAAGAAAGTATAGGAGATCTCATGAAAAAAACCTTAGAAATAACTTGCAACTGCTGTGATGAAAAAGGACTCCCCAACAACCATAGCAATTCTACTCACAAAGCGAAAACTCCAAACTCCAAAAACCAAAGAAACCTGCTTTTCATTAAAGGAAAGGGTGGCCGTGGTATGTAGTTCAAAGTCTCTCTGTCTACTGAAGAACGCCAAGAAATGCAATTCCAATACGGCAAAATTGTGCAACACATCTGTTGTGAATGCGTAGAGATCAAACTACTGAAGGACGCATAACCCTCACTGAATATGGTTACTTTAAATCCCTACTCTGTGTGTGTAGTTCCAATATAACACCATGGCATCGCATGGCATGGAGCATATATATATAGGACAACCACCCCTGGAGAGTAGTGAACGAACATCTACGACCCAAATCACTGCACTCCGCCCAGGTCGAATGTTTATTTCGCGACGTTCCTCCTCGGCGGGGTACTGGCGAAACCCCCGTAGTAAACTTGCCATAAAAAAGCTTCGGAATCGGCATTAAACTGTAGGTGCCTTTCACCTGTGTGAAAAATAAATTACGCACAACATGGGTGATTGAGAGAAGCTTGGCTTTGGTCCTTCATGGGCTGTAACGCCACCAAAGAAGAAGAAAACAACTCGTAGGCCAAACATGGGGACAAAACTCAGAAATGAGTCTGTGGATTTACAGTTGAACTTAAGAGTGCACTACCAAGTGCTCATGCCAATGAGAGAAGAATGGAGTAACACCCCCACGAGGATGAACGATGGAGCCCAGAAAAGGTTCACTGATGGGTCGAAATTCGAAGGCAAAGTAGGAGCTAGAGTAATATTACTTAGGTGCAGACTATACATTCCTCTCTACGATGAGTCGACAATATTCAGGTTGAACTGTTCGCAATTAATGAAGCAGTACATCCCATCAGCTACGGAAAACTCAATAACATCTATATTCTCAGAAAGCCATGCTCTGAGCTCTAACTAGAAACCAGAAATTAGAGGGCTGACATACAGGCTGACCTTTCGCAGGGTTGCCCCTTTTATGGCTTCAACAACTCGGGCATAAACCATTCATTAAACAATGGAATTAGTTTTGGAACAGCCACTCAAAAAAAATCAATCCAAAGCCTGCCAAAGAAGATCTAGGAATAAGAGTGCTATGAGCACCGTGGCGCAGTGGGTAGTGTGTTGGCCTCTGACGCCGATGACACGGGATTGAGTCCCGAGACAGCCATGTCATCGAATGTGTTTTCACGGTATTTCTCCTAAGCGGGGTTCTGACCAAACCCCCTGTAGTAAAATTGTCATGAAAAGCTTCTCGAAATTCGCCGTTCGGAACAGGCAATAAACTGTAGGTCCCTATCACCTATGGGAAAATTAAATCACACACAACATGGGTGATTGAGAGAAGCTCGGCTCAGGTTCTTCATGGACGCCAATATACACATACAAGAGTGCTATGGGTCTCCCCAAGGCTAGCAAAAACTCCCAAACTACACTTAAGGACTTTAAGCCTATCCGTCTTCCTTTGTACTAAAAACCATGGGAAGGCTGATAGACGTGCATATACGACAAAACCTTGATCCATAGTTAACCTCAAAGGCCGAAACGGCCTTGCACAGCTTGGTGAGGAAAATGTATCGATTCACTTCAAAGAATACACCCTAGTAGCCTTCTTGGACGTAGGTGGGACTTCCGCCCCAAAATAACCTATGTTTTAGTCTGGTGGACTGTACTTGACAAAACACATACACAAGCAGATCGAGAAAGTACAGAGGTTAGCAGCCACTTGCATCACCGCGCCCCTAAGGTCGACCCTAGCAACGGCGATCCACTTGCTACTTTACCTAACCCCACTCGATATCCACGGTAAGCAGCTAGCCACACATACGACTATGAAATTAAAGGCCAGCTCAAAATGGACGAGCTCTATTGACGGCCACGCTTCTATGCTGAACGACAGGACAATTTTGGTAGAGAACTCCGACTACATTGAGCCCATCACGGTCTTTGAGAAAAAGCTGATCCCGACAAGCTCGTCTACTCAAGGGCTGCGTGGACTTTTAATCAACTGAGTCAAAAATCTAGGACGGGGAGGATAGCGAAGTCATTTGCAAATAATTAAAACTGAATCAGGCCTTAAACTATCAGACAATTGCAACCATTAAAATCTTTACTGACAGTCAAGCTGTCCTGAAATCGCTGGAGACTTATGCCAACACATCCAGGGCAAGCCCCTTCCATATCTTAGCGAGATGGCTGAACAGTAAACAGCCTCCACCTCTCATGGGTACCAGGACACAGCAACATTTCAGGAAATGAAAGAGCTGATATGCTCGCCGAACAAAGAACGACGCAACGAACTAACATGGCATACGCTGAGACACCGCTAGCAGCCATTAAACTATAGCTGACGAATCAAGCCATGGCTGAAACGAACCTGAAATAGATGCAAGGCAAACCTGGCCACGACTTGACTGACAGCGAACCACGGGACTGTTCTCCCTAAAACGAACGGACATCAGCAGAATCGTTGGGGTCATCACTGGTCACAGTCTTATTGGCAGTCATGCACAAAGACTAGGGCAGGTTTCTTATGACTTTCGCAGGAGCTATGAAGACGAAGGAGAGGTTGAGTCCATTCTACGCCTATTCGGCCCTCTGTCATAGAAAGAAACAATACCTAGAATCCTACTTCCTTAACTACCTGACTGACGTTCAGCGGATAGGGATGACTGATCTTCTTAATTTTGTAAGAACTACAAAATGGTTCCATGAATAGGATATGTAATAAGACAATGGGCCTATCTGACCTAGCTTTGGAGGCTACATATTACCTACCTGCCGATATGCCTTTATAAGGCCGATATGCCTTTATTCCACATTTGAAAGCGAAACAATGCCGAACTACGAAATTTCGACTTTAAATCCAATTATAAGCGCGAAATAAGGCCGATTTTGAAAGGCGGCCTTATTTCGCTCGGCGCTATTTCACGGCATCGTTTATACGCTCGGACAGCGAGGTCTGTCAGAGAGTCTTTGCTATTTATATGCTCGGAATGGAGAGCTAGGGATTCATTGATATTTATTGTTAGTTTTTCGGTTGCTGTGGACCTTGAGATTTTGAGCTCGGAATTGTAGTTAAGGTTCATTGCGAAAGGCGTTCACAGGAACCTTGAAATATGAGCACGGACTACTGGGGTTGAGAGTCTATTACACCACTGATCCAGCTCTCAACTTTCTTTCGAGCAAGGTTGCCTATAAGTGGTTGAGAAATCTCCCATTTGACTGATTAGATTTGTTGTTTGTGTTTTGTTTGATTGATTTGATTGCTTTTGCTGTGCTGCAACTTATTTTATTGATTTTCGTATTATTGTGCAACTACACTGTTAATCGCAATCTTTCATTTCGCCTTACCCTCGTAGTTGTTAACTGGAATTGGAGACCATTTGCTGAATACTCTCGCTGTCCATCAGCAAGTTCTTCAGTAGCAAACAAACATCTGTTCGTAGAAAGCTCAGGTACATAAAGTCGGCGCTAGGCATGAATCTTTCGGAAAGCTCCCATACTTCTTACTGGAAGAATGATTCTATAGCTCTGTTGACGAAGACACTCAATCCTCCCAACAAGTCAGATCAAAGAAAGTTCATTGATTCAACAACAAGCGAATCGAATGTTAGTTGGCATACGCCACATATAGGCCAGAATCACACCATTGCGATACCATTGTGATCCACCACCTGAAAACCAATCAGTGCTTCTGATGAAGCGATGGAGTTGAGCTATTTTCATATACATAGCTCACTAAGAGTCATCGTAGAAGAGCGCACTGAAGTAGATCCTTCTATGGTTCGCAAAGGAGTAACATGAGCAAAGAAGTTGGTGAATTAATTGCCCTTCCTCCTCGTCCATGCAGCCACGGCAAAACTGCTGTGACCCTTTTGGTTGCCACAAGAATTATGGTCGGTCCTAAGAGTTCAGCTTAGGCCAGATTTGCTTGGGGGTGGCTGTGGTGCAGTGGTTAATATCATCGACCGCCGAGCGGAAGGTCTATAGTTCAGATTCGCTTCGTAGCCAAGAAAAAGTAGACAAAAAGTATGCAACGCAGTTGTGAATGAAAAGTGACCAGATGTACTGCTGCAGGCATAACACTCACCTTATATGGTCAACTGAAATTCATCCTCTGCGTATGCAATACTAAACTGCTCGAACGAATTACTACGGACTATAACCAACCCGGAATTGGTCGGCTCTCGTCCTATCTAGGATAACCACCCCTGAGAGTAGTGAACGAACATCAACGACCCAAACCACTGCACTCCGTTCAGGTTGTGTGTCTAAAACACAGAAAGAATATAAAAAAAAAAAAAAAAAAAAAAAAAAAGTGATGAAGCCGATATTACTTTCGTCCCATTGAAGGTTGATAGCTTCGAAGTTTTATCATGTGCTTTACCGAGCTGATTGGTGTTTTTAAATTCGTAAGGGTCGCAAGGCTGATTATGCTTGAACCTTACCTTGCGAGTTCATCGGGTGAACAGTTTCCAGGAATATCCCTATGCCCGGTAACCCACAGTAGTTTTATGTTGAACTGTCCAGCCATCTCGTCTAGAGATTTTGTTTTCAATTTTTTTAATATGGGGCAAGTGCTATCAAATAGAATTTGGCACTGCGACCCTTACAGATCTATTGTGCCTATCGTCTGATAGGCGAGAGTTGAGAGCCGTCTTTGATTTGTGGGTTACCGCTGCCAGGCATTTTATCGCCCATTGGCTATCCGTGCAAATGATAACATCCTAAGCGGATATTTAAAGCGAAGCGTAAGCGAAGCCTCTCTCTACTCGACTCCAAGGAAAAAGCAATAGTCCGTGAGTTTTTCGAAAACGTGATGTCCGATTGTAATGAAATTTTGCACACTGACATATCTTAGCATTGCGCAGGTACTTTGATTGTGGATAAGGCCACATTTTGCGTCGGTCACAAACCATGGTCACAAATGTCCAAGCTTTCGAGCGCGCGCCGATTTTTCATTGAGTTCAAAAATGTTCAATCCCGCGAAAGGCAAGTGAGTTCTAGCAGCTGTGTGAATTGAGCAATGAGTGAGTTTCATAAACGATTTAAAGAAATGTCGAGTATTTAGAGAGGTTTCTTGTACGCTTCGCCTCAATATTTTGGTGTAGAAGCGGATAACCAGCTCCGTCCACCGCCCTAGTATATTGACCCTAAGTCATGCAAAGGCCTCCGTTATCGATATTATATCTGCTTGGTATACACTAAAGTGGTTTAGCAGTCTAAAAGATAGGTTGAGGTTAAATTCCTTGCAGTAGACTCCACTACCTACACCCGTCTCCATCCTAGTCCTTCGGTAAGACTTTTCCTTCAGCCCATTCCCCCGGGGTTAAAAGATAACTTCGAAATTTTTGGTGAACACGTTTTGCGGAATGATGTAGTCCCGGTCATTGGGTACTTCGAAATATGCTCCTTAACCTAAAGTGAACAAGTTATTTCAGATAGGGAGTTCTATAACCATCGGACGAAGCAACAAGCAGCTTACAAGTATATGATCGATATAGTGAATTGTCCTAATAAGACAGCTGCCATTTTGGAACAGTCACTAATGAGGCATTATCGGTCGGAGGTCGACTCGGGCATTATCACTCTGGAAACCAATATCTCACTTCTTGTCAATTCGGGCCGTTTCCTCTAGTGTGTCTGTTGTAATTTCCCAAATTGTATTGCTTAACCCTTAACCCTTAACATGCAGGGTCTTTTATTAAGTCCTTCCTATCATTAAATTTAAATAAAAGGCCTATCGATGCCGTTACCTATGGAATATACCTTCGTTCAAGTGTCCACCATGGCTTCTCTGGGTGGCGCGCATCCTAAATGTTCAATTTCCCATGACTCTGAGGCATAAATCAGGCTGAATTTGACCAATGGCATGGGTTATGTTGGCTTTGAGGGCCGCTATGGTTTGTGGTTTATTCACGTAGACTTACGACTCCAAATAAACTCTCAACGGGGTCAAATCGCACGATCTCAGTGACAAGTTCACATCACCTTTATGTGAGATGACCATGCCCTTGAATCGCTCGTGCAATGTAGCGAGAGCTATCTGACACGTTGCGCCGTCATGTTGAAACTACATGTCTTTGGTGTCCATATCATCTAATTAAGGCCAATAGTTGGCAATTATCGACCTATAGGGCTCAATGTTGATGGTGATGGCCTGGCCAACGTCATTCTCAAAGAAATATGCACCGATAACGCCGCCTGGTCTTATGAGCGATTCCAGTTCGAAGTTCTTGTGAGCGGCTCCAATTTGACTCAGATCCTCCGCCAAACTCTCCCGCACAGCGGCGAAGTTTTCAAAATTCGAAAGTTCCCATTAACTCTATCACACACTTCATAGCATTCTTCATAGCATTCTTCATAGCATTCATAGCATTCTGTCAAAAATCGATCATAGATTTTAAAAACCAAACTCTAACCTCGTATAGGCGATAGAGGAAAGGCGGAAGTCTTGGATGAATATCTTGAGAAAACTTTTAAGCCGTCCATAGGCCAACTGCTAGCAGAATTTGTTTATCGGACGGATGATACACAAGAATATACAATAACACGGTCCACTTTCGCTGAACTAAAGGCTGTGGCTGAATCGCTTAAAGAAAACAAGGCTCTTGGCTACGATGTAATTACAGGAGAAGGCTCTGCTGTTGCCGATTAATCGCTTTGAACCGATCATTGAAGAAAAGCGTCTTTTACCAGATCATCAGTTTAGTTTCAGAAGCAAGCATTCAACTATTGACCAAGTACATCGAATAACTGATGTAATGGAAAAAGCACTCGAACACAAACTGATATGTTTGAGTGTATTCCTTGACGTGTCTCAAGCCTTTGACAAAGTGTGACACTAAAGCTTGATGTTTATACTAAGACAAGGCCTACCAGAGAAGCTATCCAATATTTTAGGTACATTTCTTGCGAATAGATTAAACTCGTATTAAATACAGAAGTGCGTACTCCGACCTTAAAGTGATTTGGGTTGGCGTTCCTCAAGGAAGTGTACTCGGCCCACTTCTGTATCTACTTTACACTCGTGATATACCGAAAACGCAAGATTCAATTCTAGCTACGTTCGCCGACGATACAACTACATTCTTGCAACGAGCAATTCGGTCCAGGAATCAACTATGAAACTGCAACGTGCCCTTGACCGTGTAAATGACTGGGACAAAAACTTGACGAATAGCACTTACTTACTTACTTACTTATCAGGCCGGCTATCCATGCAGGATCTGACCCAGAGCTATAGCTGCCTTCCATCCTTGACGGTCCCGGGCAAGCTGCTGCCAGTTATGAAGACCAAGTTGTCTTGCATCCGCGAATACTTGGTATTTATACCGGAGGTTCGGTCTTCCTTTTCTTCTCGAACCAGGAGGCTCGGAGTCGAAGACCCTCTTAGCTGGAGCGTTGGTGTTCATGCGGTCGATGTGGCCGAGCCAATGTAGTCGACGGACTACAGCTCGTAGAGTTCGGGGTTATGTTTTCTCCACCATCCTGACAGATAGGACCAAATATTCAGCGGAGAATTTTTCTTACGAAAGAACCCAAAATCAGCTCCGTCAGCTGATCGTCTAGCTTTCGGCTCCGTACAGCAAGACTGGCAATATAAGCGTTTTGTAAAGTATGACTTTAGTTGTTTAGACAAACCGAAGTAGCAGCGGTTGCCCAGGGCGATTCTATGCCGCATCTCCACTGTAGTGTTGTTTGTGGAGTTTACGATTGCCCCGAGGTAGACGACCTCGAAATTATAGTTATCAATCGTTATATTTTGTCCCAGATGGTGAACGATGGATCGGTTTTTGCTTGACGGCATATACTTTGTCTTATCCTCGTTGACTTTAAGACCAACTCGTTTCGCCTGTTCCTCAATCGCCGTGAAAGATTCTACAACATCCCGCTGAGATCGCGCGATTATGTCAATATCATCCGCGCATCGTACCAGCTGGACAGACTTGCAGAAGATAGTGCCTTCATCAAAGGGAAGAAGTCACACAACTG
Organism: Eumerus sabulonum; assembly: GCA_951905685.1. Lineage (NCBI taxonomy): Eukaryota > Metazoa > Arthropoda > Insecta > Diptera > Syrphidae > Eumerus > Eumerus sabulonum. The sequence continues at coordinate 44,510,663 of OX645064.1, forward strand.
CGCATCTCCTTGCCGAAATCCGGTGCATGATTCAAACGGTTTAGATGTCCTAGAACCGATCTGCACGTTGCATCGCGTATTTTAATCATGACGCGACACAGTTGGATCAGTCTTCCCGGGACACCGAATTCGGCCATCGCATCAAACAATTGCTTGATGAATGATGTGATATGCGTCGTTAAAATCGACAAAGAGATGATGTGTATCGATCGCTGGTCTTTCCAGGGTTTGTCGAAGTGTGAATATTTAGTCTATGTTCGATTTGCCGGGCCGGGAGCCGCACTAGTAGCTGTCGATTAATGCGGTGCAAAATGGCTTTGGACGTTCACACACTACGCTGGACAGGATCTTGTATGGCTCAATTTTTTTGTGAATATCAGATAGAGATGATATTTCAGCCGTCGGGCATGCTTTCATCTTCCCAAATTCTACAGATGATCTGGTGCATGCTCCCTACCAAACCATCGCCGCCAGCCTATGGCAAGCCATCTGAGCCTGTGGCCTGGTTGTTCTTCAGCTGTGCCGACATCTTCGATGCCGGGTGGGAGAACTACTTCAGCGGCTGGAGTTGGAAATTCAGTCCATACCACTCTATCTTGGTCATGCTCGTTAAGTAGCTGCTGGAAATGCTGCCTAAACACATCCGCTATTCATTGCGGGTCGGTGACAAGATTGCCTTCGCAATTTCGAAGAGCCTGGGTGCCTTTCTTGAAGCCTCCTTCAAGGCTTTTAGCTGTCTTATAAAAGGTCCGTATTTTATGTCTGTTCCCAGACTCCTCGATATCCTTGAGCTGGTAAGCTAAATGTTCGTATTTGTGTGGTTAAAGATAATTTTTCGTGACCATTTTTGACTATCCTGTTCTATTAACTTACTCCAAAATTTCCACAGCACTCGGAGTATATTTTCGGCATCAAAATTACCACAAAGTAACACATGTCTACACAACCTTGTTTCCTTTACAACAGGAATTTCGCAAATTGTGACGATTTACCCAATCCCATATGCAAAGGCCTAAGTCCTCAGAATGATTACTGAAAGTTAATGCAATCGGCTATTCTTGAATCACTTGCCTACCATTTATACCAGTAAGTCCGAGACAAATAAAATGACAGAGTTTATACCTTATTATATGAAAAAGCTGCTGAGCTGGTGCCAATTGTACAAAAAGTGCATCACCCTGCGCCTGTCGTGGTTTCGTAGGAAGTATACTATGAATGGGTTACAGAAGTCAATATTTGTGCTTACGGTATAGAAACTTCGGCAGCACTCAACCAGGAAACTGTTTTGGGAAGAGTTTTTAACGCGCTCAATCAGGCCATCTTTCACAATAAGCAATGGACCTTCCAACAGGACTCTGCTCCCGCCCATAAGACAAAAACCACACAAACTTGGCAAAAATGTTCCTCGCTTCCTAAGCATTGACCACTAGCCATCAGCATGTCCGGACCTCAATCTTTTCCATTACAAGCTATGGTTCGTTTTAAAGGGTATGGCGTGCACTACAAAGCAGCTCGCAATTAAGTTCCCTGGATTTAGTCATAACTCGGGAGTTAGCAACACTGCGTCAATCGTCAACGTATGTTCAGAAAAGGGGGGCCCTGTCTTTCAATCTTCATCCAAGGCTGACGTCGACGACATGTCTTATTCGTGTGTTGTGCACGTTTTTCGAAAAAACAACTTATTTTAATCGCGCCATAAAAATGAGTGACTCAGTTTAATAAAGTCTGGTGCTAAAACGTTTGTAAGTCCTCCGAAAAATGCAGATAGTATGTGGAAACGAGAGGGTGTCGTGGCGCAGTGGTTGGTGTGTTGGACTCTAGAGCGAGTTCAGATCCCGATAATACTTACACCATCGAATGTTCATTTCGCGGCGTTCCTCCTCAGCGAGAGAAGATTGGCTTTGACCCTTCATGGGCTCTAGCGCCACCAAAGAACTCCCGTCACCTCTCGTACCGCGGCATTGTTCATCATGAACCTTTTTTTGTTTTTTTTTTTTTGTAGAAACTCGCGCAGGTTCAACAGTTTTTATTTATATATTCTCTTATGATGTGCTATAGACAACCTGAACGGAGTGCAGTGGTTTGGGTCGGCAATGTTCGTTAACTCTCAGGGGTGATTGTTCTAGATAGGACGAGTGCCGACGAAATTCCGCGTTGGTTATAGTCCGGAGTAATTCGTTCAAGCACTTTAATCTTGCATACGCAGAGGATGAATTTCAGTTTAATATGTTCCTATCAATCACACACGGACTGGGCATTTCTATGTTGGCATCCTGAAGAGGCGGCGGGTACTTGATTTCCGTGTACAACCCAAACTCGCCAAGAAAGACTGGATCTTGCACCACGACAATGCGCCAGCCCATCCTCGTTGATAGTGCAAAAGTTGTTGGTGAAAAAAAATCATTCCAACGTGGCCCCAAGTGCACCCTATAGCCCGATATTGTTTCGTACGACTAGATGAAATCACACTTCAAGGGAATTCTTCATGGCGCTGCAGGGAGAGTTAGAGAGGCTGAATCCTTGGGACAACATTACAATCGTTATGTAGAGTGGTAGTAAAACGATTATGTACTGCCTCCATTCCCCTCTTCCATTTAGTACAATGTACCATTTAGGTACAATTAATTTTGAATGAAAGCAGAATCAACTCTAACTTTTGATGCTTTTACAAAGCACTATCAGAAGTATGTATGTATGTATGTTGGCGTTACAGTCCACGAAAGACCTAAGCCGAGCTTCTCTCAATCGCCCATGTTGTGTGTGTTTTTATTTTCCCAGTTAATTGCCGGTTTCGAACGGCGAAATTCGAGAAGCTTCTATTGACAAATACATTACAGGGGGTTTCGTTCGTACCCCGCTGAGGAGAAGCATCGTGAAAAACACATTCGATGACATGGCTGGTGTCGGGATCCGATCCCGTGTCATCGGCGACAGAGGCCAACACAATACCCATTGCGCCACGGCGCTCCCTCAGGAGTACTTTCCTAAAAAACAATTCTCAAGACCCCAAAAGACCGACTATTTGGCTTGCGGAAAAAGTCGCTCGCGCTATCAATAGCTCAAGTGATTAGATGAGGTTGATGAGCTGAGAGGAAAACTGTTGAATGCTCATAACCATTGAACTCCTGAGGCATAGTCTGCAAGGTATTATGAATGATGGAAAGTAGTTACAAGCGCCTAGTTTCTCGGGTAATGTTGAAAAGCATTTCAAATTTGGCTAATATTGACACCGAGGAGAGAATTCATCCCAACAGTAATATATATTAACAGAGGCTACTGTCGGTTTTATGACAGCAAAAAAGTGAAAGGCTGAATGGTGAAGATAAATTGATTTTGAATACATTTAACTCCTGGGAAAGGTCGATGAAATGCTAATCGGGAACAGGTCGGTGGACCAAAAACCCACTTAAGCTAGCCATAAATCAGTTTCTAATAAATTGATTTATGGTATCTGATCCCACATCTTTTCTTTCTTCGATAGAAAGAACCCCACATTCCTACCATCTCCTCCCATTTTATATCTCACACTGAATTCATTCATCGACACCAATTTAATCCGAATGAAGCCCACGAAAAGCCATTACCAAACCATATTGTTATTCTAACCCAAATGCATAAGTTCAGGAAATGGGAACATACAAACAATCGATAACCAATAATCATAACCGGCTATGAAATTGCTATCGGATGTAACTTAACCTCTTGGCTAGCATACAGGTCATCAACTACTACCAACTTTTTTCCCCGATCTTTCCAAACATTAATAACCAGCAGTTGTCTTTCGTAACTAATTTGAATACTGATTCATGTGGATTTTCATCTTTTTGCCATTCCTTGATAATTATTACGTCGACTGGTGATCAGTGATCAATGTATACTCAAGTCGATGATAGCGCTTGTTACTCTTTTGCGAATGAAACTTTCTAACTAAGAAAAAACGCTTAATATTTATCTTTTCCCATATAGCCGCCTGCCTCTTAATGGCTTTATTATGATTCGTACCTAAGAGTAATAGCAGCTGACAATCGATCAAGCAAACAGATGTACGTTTCCCTGCAATCAGCTAAAATCGCCACCCACTCCACTATCCAAACAAATCGATTATGTAATTTATTGTCTTCTTACTTAATGTCAAAAAATTAACGAATGGTTATCAGTAGAATTCGATTATTCGTGAGATAACAATATGGAATTGGGTAATGTAATTCGATCTGAATAAATTTGAGACGGTGGCAGCCCAATCTGCATCCTCATCTTTCACTCAGGCCACGACACAGCTGATTTTTTTGTTTTGTATAGTTAATGATTTGTACTATAAATAAATATTCGTGTATACCATTGCGTAAGAAGAGAAATTTTCTTCCATCCGCATATTGCAACAGCAACAACAGCTCACCGCAAACAAAACGAACGCCGAAAAAGAAAAATACGAAAAATAAAAAAATAACCAAAGGCCAGAGCGAAAGAAAGAACGAGGGGCAAGGCGAATAAAGGAAGACTAAAGATATTGGTGTTGCCTCCGGTGCTCTACGTCAACCGGAAATAAGCCAAGCCAATGTATATAGGTATATGTATGCACAAGGTATGTACCAATCTTTAACATTAAGAAGGCTACCTCGAGTGTCAGACGACAAACGAAAGTGTAAAATATATATGTACGAATGCCCGGTGGAGGTATGTCGATAGGAAAACCCCACGGGCCATATGCAGAAGACCATAGCTAACAACCATCAACTATTAGCCATCAGCCGTCAGGCATATCAGAGAGTATCTGTTACGTATGCCGTCGCAGTCGTGAAGAATATTGTTACGACATCGGGGTTTGTTGTATGTATGGATTTTTTCTTTTTGGGCTCGGTTTTTGTTTTTTTGTTTATTTTTTCGTTAACTCCACTTAGTAAATAAGTTCGTCATAAAATGCTCTGTCAAATTGGTGGCGTCGCCGTCAATACCAATGAATTCAGTGCATTATCGAGTCAAATTGCGTAAATCCACGAATAAGTGTACTATACAGAGAAAACGATAAAGCAGACGGGAAGATAAGGTACAATATACAATGCGTTACGATTTGATTATACCTATTTACGATGATGATGACGATGAAGACGACGACGGTGATGATCTGAATAAGTTCCGCCCTAGTTATGTGAGTTTCATTGTAATGAGATTGATTTAATAAGAAAAAAAAAATCAATCCACACACGCACCAGACCCAGTTAAGTTGAGAGGAGAAATTTGCAATTTGGACTTTTAGAGCATCTGCTTATCCGCATTCGTAAGCGATGAGTAAGTAATTGAGGATTTCAAGTGCGTATGGCGTGGGTAAGAAAGTGGTTAATTATGCAACTTTATTTGGGAAGATGAAAGGTTTCTGGTTTTATGCCTTTTTCATTCTTTACTTATCTTCTGTTGTTTTTTAGGTGAGTGAAATCAAAAGAGTTGGCATGCGAACTGCACTCGTCAAACTATTGACCTAATTCGTTGTAATTTTGGTATTTTTCTTAACGCGAGTAGCTTTATCTCATCTTCAAGCACTTAAAGCGACACTTTAAATTACAGAATGACTGCTTGAATTTATCAACTCGAGGGGAATAAGTCGTGAGTCGTATGAGTGGTAAAAGTTAAAATTTATTTCGGGAGCAGAATTTTATGGAACACCGAAAATCACGGGTCTAATTATTTTCTTTTGTTTTCTGTTAATTGATGATTCTGTTGTTCTTAGCTAAGAGTTATAAATTTAGTCAAATATTTGTAATATTAAATGTGATTGATTCTATTCTAACTCCTCCGTTTTGTGATAATCGTGATGGTTAATTCAACGAACTATTTAATTAACTTAGTTATATGGTAAATGCTTTTTCAGAAAGGAATATTCCACTGATAAATACTGCGACATTTATTCATGTCCACTCTGGACCTAAGTATGGTTAAATATTTTGCAACTGAGTATCAATTAGCGTCTGTTGTCTAATTCGTTTAGGGGTTATTGTTTGTTTTAGGGGTTATTGCTTATGCTTCTACACAAAATTCGACTTATTTCTTGATAGTGGTTAGAACTGAATATGAGTGGGAGGTCCATTGTGTTGGGATAACTTTCAAGTTAAACTTGAAATTGATAATAATGACCACGAAAATACGAAAATTAGTTATGTTCTACCAAATTGGCCCCAGGAACAATTTAGTTTCTATTTACAGACAAGGACAAAGCAGTAACGAGATAGTTGGATAGCAAACTTACTCCCCTCAATGCTCTCATCACTGTCAGTTTGAGAGTTCAATTTTTTATTTGTCTCCTCTGCGATAACTCAAAACAACCGTAGTCGTAAGAATAAATATTTGCAGGAAATCAAAAGAGTTGGGTGGCGAACTGGCAAAGTAGCTAACCTCCCCAATTCGACTTGTTCCCTGAATGGAACAAGTATCTTCTGCCACAAATCTCTTCACCTGCGATTTCCCTCTACCTCAGTTTCATCTTCATACTTACATGTAATCAATTTGATAAATTATCCGAAATAATATCCAAGTGGTAAACTAGTTTATCACATTTCTATCCGGTACGTAAGATAATTAAAATAAATTACATTCATATGGAAATTTCCACACTCGCACACACTTGACGATATCTGATCCCGCTACAAATCGTGTAGTGAAATTAAATCACAGACGAGCAACTTGAAACCGAGCGACAAAACAAAATATCCCACACTCCTCCTTTCTTACTGTGTAATTATATCTGGATGCTCCAGAAAAACGCGGGCCCCACAAACTGAATTCAAAACGAGAAAGAATCTGTGACTTCTTTACACACGTACTATGTAAAAGCAACACGAATAGTATTAATGGCAATAAAAATAAATACACCACCGCAAGACAATGGCAGAGTTGACCAAAATACGAGCACTTTCTCCTTCCTTCTATCTCGTATTCCTGGTCTTCAAATTTGCCTTTTTGACTCTTTTTTTGTTTTTTTGACACGACTTAACGCGACTTTCTGTTAATCTGCCTCGCAGCAAAACTATACGAAGAATCAAATGTCCTTTTTTTGTTGCATCCAAAACGATATGTGTGCGAATGTAAACAGAAACGTAAATGTTAATCGTCAAAGGCGAATAGCACGGAATCACAACTCACAACTCGCACAGCGAAGCAGAGAAAATAACGAACGAAACATTCGACCTTCTTGAGTAAAAGCTCAAAGAAGTCTGACGTGAATGCGGAGCCGATCGCGAAAGACTAAAAGTCGAATACGTACAAGCAGAGTGTTTGCTGCCTTCTTGCATCCAACAATCTGTTACATTGAGGCTTTTGTTGCTGCCATTTCTGCTGCTTTAGTTGATGTTGCTGTTGTTGTTTTTTGATATTTGTTATACCAAAGCGGTAGTGTGCTTTTGGATATGTTTGTTATTTTGGGGGTTTGTTTTTTTACTCTCTCTATCTATATCTTCTTTGTCGAATGGTAGGTATATAACATGTTGTAAGTTGGCGTTATATCGTCAAGGGTTACAATATGATTTTAGTTCAGTGTCAGCATATCGAAAGCAGGTTTACCTCTGAAGGGGTTGAATCAATATAGAAAATGTTTTATTGCCACCATTTAGTAATTACGTTACCACCAGTACACAAGTATGTATATGAACGTATATGCAAAAAATAAAACAGTACTCAGATAGTCGTCCATGGTGGCAAGTGAAAGGAAAAGATGATGAAGCTGTTTGAAAGCGATGTTGCTTGTACTATGGTGATGATTGCTTTTGCATTTAATCTCGTTCGTTTGAAGACGAATGAATAAATTCCTTTGTTGTAAAATTTGAATAAGCAACTAAAGGGGTTACCAAGAAATTAGGAGGAAGACGCATTTAAATGCTCATTTCATCAAAAATCGACTAGATTTCCTTTTTTTTTAGCAAAAAATTCGCTTTTGGGTAACTAATTTTGTCGACATGGCAATAAGCGGAGGTGGACTTGATGGCAATCTATTAAGTTCCGCGTTGAATGAATTTGCATTTGAAACAACACTTCACTGGGACTATAGTTGTATGTTAATGATGCTTGATCAGTTTGTTGTTTGTTGAATCATGTCATTTCTCTTAACTCCCTAGTTGGTTGGATATATATTTTTTGTTTTAGAGAGAAAGAAAGTGTTACGGTAGATACTTGATAAATCCATCGCGATATCGAAAACAAGCACAAGGCTGACATGTTACCATATCGTCAGCCTGGGGCTAAACCCTTCATATCTGACTCATGTGAAAGGCCAGATTGATTTCTGGGCTTTTCCGAGGGTATATAGTATCAAGTTGCCCTTGACATAAGAGAATACATGAAAGCTATTCACTAATCAATTTAAAAATCAATTTGCATTAAGAGCGTGACCCATTCATTCAATTTAAAACATAATACAGGGCTGCCTGATTAAACTGCACTGGATTTCAGAAAGCTGTAACTTAGCAAAAATAGTTAGGGCCGTGAAAATTCAGTAACTTTCAGTTCGGCGAATACATTGCTAAGAAAATGCAATGGACCTGAGATCCTATGAGCAGTCAAATCGTTTGACCCGCCAAGAATCGCCGGTATACATATATCCGATAATGCCATAAGCACCAGGTGAAACTATTATCCCATGACTGAAGCGCATTTACTCCTGGTGCCTCGGTGGGTTATGTTCCACAAACGTAGAGGGAAGCTAGGGAGGTTTTTATACCCAAGTCAAGAAAGGTCAACCACGTCACTGCACAGAATTATAGACTTCTTAGTCTATCCTCCTTCCTTATGAAAACGCTGCGACGATTATGCGACATGTACATTAGAGATATCACAATCACACAACTCATACATGAAGAGTGAATCGATAAAAAATGCACTCAATATCAAAGAATTTTGTCTAGGTGCCTTTCTAGACATTGAGGGTGCCTTTAGTAATGTCAGAACTGAGACAATAGTGTCCAGCCTTCAGATTGCCCAAATAAACTCGAGGATATGCAAATTGATTGAACAAATGCTGAGTACTCGTATAATTAGTTCGGTGATAGGAGTAGTAAGTAGAATGGTGAGGGTCAACCGGGGTACGCGACTAGGTAGTGTCCTATTGCCTCTCCTAAAAGTCTTTGTGGTCGACGGAATGGTAAAAATTCTAGAGCCACATGGTTTTAACGACATGGCCTATGCTGATGATGTTGCCATTTGGATATCTGGAATGTTCCTCAAGTCCTCAGCGAAAGACTAAATAATGCACTGCTATTAGTAAATAAATGAGTCAAACGACGAGGCCTGGACGTTAACCCGATGAAAATCGAGATAGTTCTCTTCACAATGAGAAGATCTGTACCACACTTACCCCCATATGAAAAGTATCGATCTATTCCATAGAAAACCTGCCAAATATCTTGGCATCATTTTAGACTCCAAGCTTAGCTGGAAGAACAACATTATGAAAGAACCAAAAAAGCCTTATTATATTGATTGTACAGGGCGGTGGTAAGACCTGGTTTAGTCTACGGTTCGATTGTTTTGTGGAAGGCACTTGAGAAGAAATGCCATCTTTAAAGTGCTTCAAGGCTTCAGAAGGGAGGTTGTCTGCCGGTTACTGGATCTATGAAACTCACACCAACGGCGGCTCTTGAAACCTTCCCCCCTAAGATATTTACTGCGAAAGCATCGCAGTCAGGATAGGACTAAAAATACAAGAATCCGGTCTCTGGGCAAGCAGTGCTAATTGCCACGCAACAGTCTTGCGTCCATGGGCCATCTCGACATTCGAAACCAAAACGGACTATATCTTACCCGGCTATTCTCTATCAGAATTCCTTCCAGGGAGGAATGGACCAGTGGTATGGTGCGTACGGAAAATAAGCCGGCAATCTATACCGATGAATCCAATATGGTTACTGGTACAGGTGCTGAGTTCAGGTAAAGGGATCAACATCTATGATGACAGCCAGACAGCTGCAGCATGGATAAGGTCGAAGAGGTTAGAAGAGATAATAAGGTGACCCTCTACTGGGTACAGGTCATTCGAATATTCCCACAAATGAGCTAGCCAGAATAGGATCAGGCGCAAACTCCACGCAGATCACAACTGAAGCTAAATGCCACTTAGTACACTCTTTAAAGAAATAGAGGCGGAGCTAATAATGAAAACCAAGAAACGTTGACAAGATCAACATGTCCCGTCCATGAACTAAAAAGGACAGAAAGTCGGCTAAAATTCAGTCATGGGAATATTCGGTTGGCAGGCGGTGCCCTCACTGGGCACTGCATGATATCCTACTATGCAGCCAGACTAAGCCAGCCCTACAATAACCTCTGCAGAAGCTGCACCGACGAAGAGGATATTAAATCAATTCGTCACATACTATGCGAACGCCCAGCACTAACACAAAAAAGGAGCATGTTCCTTGGAAGCCACCTCCTTTCGGGACCAGAAGAGATAAGTAACATCGGGCTGAACAGACTATTGGAGTTTCTATCTGCATCTATGTATGTGGTTTAGCTCAACGGAAAAATGTTAAGATTTCAACGGGCCAAACTTTAATTGAGCACAATGGACTCCTCGACGTCCAAGGGAGCCTTGACCTTTCGTCAGTGGGGTACCCATTCACCTAACCTGACTTAACAAAAATAGCTTACAAAATTACGTCAATGTATTACGGCTCACAAGCATAGTCATCTGCTTTCCAGTTTTAAGAACCTTATACCGAGGGTTTTGGTTTTGGCCTCTTTGTCGACCATATTGATTGGTATTTCGCTAATAACACATGTAATTGACAAGGGCTTATCTCTTTTAACAGAGTACGAAGTTTAATAATAAAATTTAATAAATTCTGTGCAATTTTTGGATATACGGTTCTACATGGTAAAATGGCAATTCTAATTGAGTTTGCCTAACTTTGAGTCATGTCACAAGTTGTTCGATAGGTGTCGAAAATAGAATCATAAAAAACCAACGAACAAAAAAATCACCCCTTAGAAGAAAAGCAACAAGTGGGCACTTTGAGAGTTTGCAATACTTTGCAACACTTGTCAACAAACTTTCAACTAGAAGACCAGCTTTTTCGACACCAGCTTCCCAGTATAGCACCCCAAGCTTCTTCATTGGATACGAAGCTCTTTCCAGAAACAAATTTTTCAAGTCTGGGAGCGGATGGCCATATCAGAAAAATAGAGACTATGGCCGGGCGACTCATACCCCAAAAATCATAGTTTTCTAATCACTACAGTTCCTTTGTGATCCGGTACTTTGTCCAGTTGAAAGATGATTACGGCACCAGCGCTGAGATTAGACGCCAAATAACTCCTGCCAACCGCCCGGTGTCTCTTCGGGCTTAAAAGGCGATTAAATGGTAGAGCCCTCTCGCGGAAAACTAAAATGACCCTCCATAAAACCTTAATCACTTAGGTCATCCTGTACGGCACAGAGGCTTGGCCCTTAGTCGTTTCGAGAGAAAAATGTTCAATACAATTTTCGGTCCCATTTGTTTTGACAGAGAATAGAGGAGATGATTCAACCAAGAACTCTACGACCTGTACAGCGACATCGGCCTAGTACGACGTCTACAGACACAACGTTTCATATAACTAGACCATGTAGAGCGTATATACAGCACAGCTCCGGCCCGTAGAGGGACGACGTTCCAGGGGACACCCGCATCTCAGGTGGCCCACCCAGGTTCACTATGTTGCCAGAGCAATTCCTTCCGCCACGTAATTCAACTGTGGAGTTTAAGCGCAATAGGATGACAGACGTCATTGTGTCGGTGGACATTTCCATAAGACAAGAGTCGTTGGATACTTCTCGCATAAGCGCACTGTCATTCCAATCCGAGTTGTACTAAAAACCATTTCACTTGAAACGAAACATGGCTTTTAGAGCGCGCCTTCTAATAAATATGTCAAGGAGTAAAAGATTAATCAGGTCAGCGCAGGGTGTGCTGGGAAAGCCACCGTACAGCTTAGAAAAACCGTACTTTGGCGTTTGGTGAAAGAGGTTGCGTCGTGTTCGCGTGTTAGCCTGTTCCACCAGACAACCGATTTATATGAGATTATCGGTCTTATCATGGTCGAGTAGTTTCAGAAGTCCTTTCCCGGCGAAAAATCCCATGTCTTGGCAAAAGCCCCTAGCCCCTTAGCATTTCCAGAAAGCTCACAGCCCTTTGGTGGTTTTGACTCAACATGCTCTGACCAAACAAGCTTGGTATCTAAGATGACTCCCAGGTACTTTGCTTCCTTGAATATCGGGATGGGAATGCCCTTCACCACCAGCTGGGTCATGTCAGCATTTTTCCTGCTTCTCGTGATGAGAAAGAAATCGGACCGTCAGCGCATTTCCCATGCACCAATCGTCGGTCACATTAAGTGTCGCCTGTGCTTTGAAGCATACAGTCGCTGAGCATGAGTCGACAGAGAGAACAGCGACATCATCTGCATAGACCTGGGCATAAATGGATGCCTCTGGATGCCTCTGGAGTGGGACACCATGCATCATAAGAGCGCCATCTTGCGAACAGCCCCTGTTTAGGCCAGATTTCAATGTCCTGTGCACGAGTATTGGTTTGGTCCAAAAAAACCAGTGTTTCACCCACACCATGTCATCTAGCAGCGTTACACATGTCCATGTCGAGGAAATTGCCCAACAACTACTCCTTCTTTCCGAGTGTGTATTCTATCCTCTCAACTAGGCTTTGAGGCACAGTCTCGCAGGATCGTCGTGGTCGTCAAAATCCACGTCTCCGATTTCAGTAATAAAAAAAAGTCGGTTGACATGGCTCTATAACGCCCACCGTTGACCGAAACGTTGGTCGCAGCCTCATTTTCGAAGAAAAATGGTGCAATGATGCCACCACTCCACAATCCGCACCAAACTGTCATTCTCTGTGGATGCATTGGCTTCTCGACAATAACGTGCGCCGTAGCCGCCGAGATGAAAATGCGTCTCGTCAGAAAAGATGATGATGACGATGAAATCGTTGTCCATTTCAAGCTGCTCTAAAGCCCAAACTGCGAGGCGATAACGGATGGTCGCGCGCCTGCAATTGCTTAGTCAACTGGACCCTATAATAATGATCTTTGTGTAGAACTCTCCTCAAGCTAATGCATGAAACGTTGAGCTGTTGAGATCGAAGCCGAGTTGGTGTTCGTAAATTGAGTCTCATACTCACAGCCACAACAGCCACATTCTCATCTGTGCGTACCGTACAACGACGGGGACCACGAATATTGTCCACTAGAATACCAGTCTGACGAACTTTTTGCAGACACTTGCTTAAAGCAGTCGCGGTGGGTGCTTAATTTCGGCCAAAATTTCTATTAAAAAAACGCACAGTTTGAGCTACACAGCACTCACTTTGCTGTTCTAAGTAAATCTGCAAAAAAATTTTGGTTACGAGGCGATGTCGAAAGAAAATATGTAATAGCGGCATAAGGAAGACCAGGAAGACCAAGGACATGTCGAAAACGAAAATTGCCCTGCAATGCCATCAACTTCAACCGACGAAGCTGACGTCCAAAAAATCAAACCAAAGGTCAATAAAACTTTAAATGATGCTTTGAACCTCAAGCGCAAGACCATTCGCACTACATGGCCTAGCCATCTTAGACGTTGGGCCCCTAGACGTCGTACTAAGCCGATATCGTGTACAGCCCGTAAACTTCGTAACTGAATCTTCTCCTCCACTCTCCGTCAACGTAAATAGGACCGAAAATTGTACGCAACATTTTCCTCTCGAAACGACCTAGGGCCTATTCATTCATTTTTTGTATAAGGTCAAAGCCTCTGCGCCTTAGAGGAAGATCGGGATAGTTAAGGCTTTACAGAGGGCCACATTACTTTTCCGAGAGAGGGCTCTACTACTGGATTGCCTCTTGAGACCAAAGAAATAGCGGTTGGCAAAGAATTAACGAAGGCCTCGTAGCGGTAGCATCTATTCGGCTGATGTTGGACCGATAAAAAGCGAAAAGAGCCACCGCAGGAACACCTTGTGGCACTGTTAGTAGGCCCCATACCCACCTTCTCGTGGTGACATATGGAGATTTCCTCCGGAAATTACTGATGGGTAAGGACGAAGGGCAAGTTCTCTGCGCCAAAAAAACAGGTTTATTCGGTTGGGCTACGGCCTCGTAAGCCATAACCGTAAAAAAATTTAAAATCTCAGAGACACCCACAAGCCTTGGTTTTTGCACCACCAAATGCACCGTCTCTTTTTGCTGGATTCTTGAGGAAAATTTCGAGAAAAACTGACCCCAAATGGCTCCACGACTATTGTATTCACCTGATTTGGCACCGTATGACTCTTGGCTATTTAACAAACTCAAATGGCCCGGAGCGGGCACGGTTTTGAGTCCATAGAGGATATGCAAGGCACATCGAAGAGAGAGCTAAGGGACACCTAGGACCTTAGGACTAGGACTTCCTAGGACTTTAACAACTGTGTCCAAGATTGGAAAATCTGTTGTCATAAGTGCTTTGTATCAGAGGGGATTAAATTGAAATAATTCCTAATTAATGCAATGTCACCTTACTTTTCGGACACAGGAGTATATAATTGTTTTTTCTAGTGCTAAATTTCCCGAGCAACTGGGTAGCCCTGTGCACACACATGTATAGCACACCGTCTATGAGAGGAATATTAATAAATCTATAAAAGCAAACAAAGTAAAACAAAAGAGTTGAGGGGCGAACTGGATATAAAATACTTTACTTTAGGGTAATCAATCTCATGCCCAAGTCTACTATTGTTTTATATTCTTAATCGTGGCATTGAGACATTCAAATAAAATCCCCAATAAAAACAAAACTGACTATTACTACCTTTTTCTTGTAATTTCTTTGGTTCGTTATGATTCCATCATAAGTTAGCCATGCTACGTTTGTGAATATATTGCGTTCCCATTTTGCTCCAAAGACAATTTTCATTTATTCAATGAGCACAGATATGGATATTAAGAGTGTTGCATAAACAATTTCGTTTCAGCTGAACGAATCAGCTCCGTACGATCGACCGGCCGTACAGCCGTTCCGTTCATGTTGTTAACATTGTTATGTTGGTGAAAAAGAAAGTGAAAACATACAGTTCATCCCCTCCCGGACAACACTTCACCCACCTACCCGCATACAGATACTGTGTTTTTACTTATTCAAGGTTTAGTTCAAGTTTAGTCTGTCGTTGTAGATCTAAATGTTTCACGTAAAGCTAAGATGGCTATATATCGAATAGGATATACAATTCCTACGCAAAATGACAATTTTGGTTTCGTTTACGTTTATCGCTTATATAACAATGGAAATTATGAGGATCTTATTCCATCGAATACGGTGATTACCAACTGCGTGGTAGTGGTCAGCATGAGATCATCACTACATTTCTCCTTTCTCCTTCTTGAATTGGGTAAAGAAGACAAAACAGTGAAATGAAAATGAAATTATGAAATAAATCATTTCGTGTATCATCTGTCAGCTGCCAGATTCAACGATTGCATCTGCTGACTAATTTCCTCTATGCGAGACATATGAGAAATGATAGCTGCGTTGCCTATGGATATTAATCGTTATCATTGTATTTTGAAGGGAGAACATTTCTTCCTAATCACGTGAGCATGCTTCGGAACTGGTTAACAGATTTCATTAATCTTAAACTAGCTAAGGATAAGGAGAATGAATGCAAATTGTCCATAATTGTGGTACTCCGTCACAGGAGTGTCATTTCCTTCGACTGTTAAGGCCAATAAGGCTCCGACTATCCGGCACACGCGCTTATTACAAACATACAACTTCAGCCTTTCACACTTTCGAAAGCATTCGTACTTAATCTTAGTTACATTCCGAATCGATGGCATGCGACCAACTGATTTTCTCTCGTTTACAGCCATGCTCTACAACACTACAATTAGAATCTCATTCAGCAGTTACATCGGGGGACAGACACTGGTCCGATTTTAGATACCTTTTAACTAGCCATTATGATGGTCAAAACCATGGACCAGTGTGTGTATGGTTGGCATTCTCTTTCTCGTAAAATGAAAAGTGTAACAATCAGCTTCTAACTTTTTTTTATTCCGCACCACACTGCCATTGAATAGAAACTCTAAACGACCGCGGCAGCTCTATGGGATAAAATTAAAACGCAAATAAAATAAATCCATACCACCACCGCAGCCACCAGCATCGTTGGTCGAGATATCGTATCTCAACAAAAAGTCGAGGAGAAAGGTTCCGGTGCTCTGTTGTTTTCGAGTGCGAATTTACGTAGCCAACATAGGCACGTAAAGTTTTCACCTTTCCATCCCAAAACAAGGGGTACGTTTATGGCCGAAATAAAATGGAAAATGGACCTCTAGTCGACGGAGGGAAAGGGGCTTGATACAATAGAGTCAGGAGTGAGTAAGCACAAATTAGTCAAGCTCAGCGGCAACACCCAGTGGTGGGTACGAAGTGAGATTGTCCGATACGTTTCGGAAAATAGCCCATTCTCATGGTACAAGCATCTCAACTGTATGATGATGCGAATAATTGAATTCGTTTAACCACCAGACCCAAGTCCGAGCTGTAGATATTACATATTTACTTGGCATGTTAAATAGTACTTGAATCGGGATGTTGGAGCGCATTTTTCGAATACACGTAATGTTGGCTTAATGAGCCATTAGAGTCATGGGCTTGTTAGCCATGATGGCCGCTTAGTTGGGTGGTAAAGGAAGAAAGTAAGAGTTTGTGAAGTAAGAGGCGGTCGTTTAATGACCAAACTTCACTCTGAGGAAATGCTTTTGGTGATCATTTACATAACTGGATGTCTTCACTGAGCGCTTTAAACTCTTGCTTTCTTCTCTTACTAGACCTGTGCGTACTTAAGACTATTTACGTAAATTTATGAAACTGATTGTTACCAATTCATCCTCAGACAACTGCTACTTAGTGCAGAAACTGCGTGCAATCACTACGCATAAGCACAGTAGAGCTGAACTAAACTGAGCTGAGCACAAGCCATGAAGATTATTAAGTCGCTCATTTAAATAATTACGGCTATCAAGAGCATCTCAAACGCGCCCGACTCATTTGAACAGTGCCACCGCCCAAGAAACCCCTTCAACCGATGATATGTGGGATTTGCACAGATTCACCGCACAGCGGTAACAGTTGCAATTTAATACGCAGTGAAAGCGAAACGTGACTTGATTGTTAAGCCTACATTCGTACAATTAAACTTTACACAGTTGAATATTTATTTTTCGTTTTTCTTTCCCTACGATACAATTGTATCTTGGCAGTGCATAGAGCGATTTAACACTTCCAAGTTGACTAATGAGCAGATTTCATCAGTTGGGTGGGTTTCGTGACTGAGTGCCAATGACTGTATGATGCTGACGCGATTATGTCACACCTATTGTAACATCAAACAGATACTAATTCGACATCGGAAATATCACTCTGAGAACGATGTATAGGTACAATATCTGGCTCAAAGCGTTACCTCTTCTCTTTGCTTCTCTTTTCGAATCAATCAAACACGTGAGTTGACTGTTCACGTCACTTGTTGTTGCACTCTACTGACGAGCATGACAATCACATAAAAGTGTCACTGGATCAAGTGTTTGTGTTACACATACCATCCAATCGAATAGCAATCCATCAAGATAGTTTAGCCCTGCGATACCGCTGATCTCTACCATGGCAGCCAAGTGCATGAGGTGAATATTTAGATTCAATTAGCGTTGACCCACATAGCGAAAGTGGAAGTGAAATAATAGTTGGATCGTCAAACGATGTGGCGTAATGTCACCTATTCGTCGTCGTGTATTCCTGGTTCGGTATTGGCATGAAATCGATGGATTCGCACGACCACTGGAAATGTTAATTTTCGTGTCGTTGTGGCATGATGATCGATTCAATTTCAAGGTTTGCGTAATGAATTTTATAACAATTTGAGATACAATAAAAACTTAAATAAATATTTGCGTAGGCTTTTTGGTATGGTGTGTTATAGCTGGTAAGTTAATTAGTATGAGACGGTTTATTGTTCGCGTAAATTGTGAGTTATGTAGATTGAGAATGATCGTGCAGAAGTAGCAGAGATGAGATTGAATAATTTTGTCATCCGAATAGGCACTTTGTTATGGAAAATAGATGAGGTGTACCAAGGAAGTTAGGCATTCAAAGCCTTGGTTTTATCTTATTGGGATTAGTAATTCGCATTGCTTATGCGTACAAAGAACGTGATTTTTTTACGAGAAACTGACTTGTTTAGTTCTACAGGGAATGTACATCTTCTGTGGAGCATCGTCCACTTCGACAACTTGTGTTTAATGACTCACATCAGACCTTCTGCGAAGATGTCAAATCTCTGAACGATACTAGTGAGTCGGTTAAAGTGCCCGTCATTATCATTTTCAGTAGCCGGCATGTCCCACTAAAACGGTCGCGGGGGTAATGCACGCACGCGAGATCTCCAGGCCACTCGATCTTCCGCCATCGACTCTAACTCATCAGGAGCTATGCCCAAGCGCACCCGGGCGAGTTCTTGGACTTGGTCCAACCACCTTGTCTTGGGTCTGCCAAGCAGTCGCCTGCCTGATGATATTGCATTCAGGGCACGTTTCGGAAGTCGTGATGATGACGACATTCGTCTCACGTGACCAAACTTTCGAGGCATAGCCCTTTCCGTTCGGGGCATTTACTTACTTACTTATCAGGAGGATCTGAGCCTGAGCTATAGCTGCCTTCCAACCTTCCAGACCAAGATATCTTACATCCGCGATTACTTGGTCCTTATACCGGAAGTTCGGTCTTCCTCTTCTTCTCGAACCAGGAGGCTCGGAGTCAAAGACCCTCTCAGCTGGAGCGTTGATGTCCATCTTTGTGCAGCTCGTAGAGTTCGCGGTTGTGTCTTCTTCTCCATTCACCTTCCTCACAGACAGAACCAAATATCCGGGGCAGAATTTTTGCTTACTTTTTTTGAGTTTGGTATTTCGAGTGAGGAGTTTCGACCCCAGTTATTTGGACAAGCCGAAGTAGCAGCCGTTGCCAAGGACGATTCTATGCCGGATCTCTACTGTGGTGTCATTTGTGGAATTTACGTTTGCCCCGAGGTAGACACACTCCTAAACTACCTCGGAATTGTAGCTGTCACTTGTTATATTTTGTCCCAGGTGGTGAGCGACGGATTGGTTATTGCTCGACAGCATGTATTTCGTTTTGTCCTCATTGATCTTAAGACCAACTCGTTTCGCCTGTTCTTCAATCGCCGTGAATGCTTCCACAATGCCACGGCGAGAACACGCGATGATATCGATATCATCCGCATAACCTAGCAGCTGGATGGACTTGTAGAATATAGTGCCTTCCCTGTTGACGCCTGCCCTATCTGCTCCAACACCAGGTTGAAGAAGTCTCATGACAGCGCATCCCCTTGCCGAAATCCGGTGCATGTTTCAAATGGTTCCGAAGTCATGGAACCGAGTTGCACGGTGCATCGTGTATTTCTTAGCGTGGCGCGACACATCTGGATCAGTTTTACCGGGATCTCGAATTCGGCCATCGCACCAAACAGTTCTTCACGATGAATACTGTCGTATGCGGCTTTGAAATCGATGAAAAGATGGTGTGTATCGATTCGAAACTCGTTGGCCTTTTCCAGGATTTATCAAAGTGTGAAAATTTGGTCTATAGTCGATTTGCCGGGCCGGAAGCCGCACTGGTAGCTGCCGATTAGTGCGGTACAAAATGGCTTTAGACGTTCACACAATACGCTAGACAGGATCTGGTATGCGACATTGAGCAGGGATATACCTCTATAGTTCTTGCAAGAAGTAGGATCGCATCGCATTTTTTGTGAATGGGGCAAATAGAGCTGGTATTCCAGTCATCGGGCATGCTATCATCTTCCCAAATTCTGCAGATGATCTAGTGCATGCTACCTACCAGAACATCGCCGCCAGCCTTGAAGAGCTCTGACGGCAAGCCATCTGAGCCTGCGGCCTTGTTATTCTTCGGCTTCTGTATAGCTGTGCTACTTCTTTGATGCTGGGTAGGAGGACTACTTCAGCGGCTGGAGTTGGGATTTCCTCGGTCCCTACCACTCTCTCTTGGTCATGCTCGTCAAGCAGCTGCTGGAAATGCTGCTTAAATACATCCACTATTCCCTGCGGGTCGGTGACAAGACTACCATCGCAGTTTGGAAGAGCCTGGGTGCCCTTTTTGAAGCCTCCTGCAAGGCGTTTGGCTAGATTTCTAGACTCCTCGATATTTTTTTTTTTTGCATTTAGTATTTAGTATTTTATTAGTATTCAAAAAATAAATTACAAACTATGCTTGCTACCTGCGAAGCTTTAGGCTTATCTGCAAGAGGTTGTTTCTTTCTATATAATAATTACAATAATGTGGAAAGCTAGTTACTATTTATGACTTAATATAGATAGCTATTTGAGTTTATAAGTAAGTTTTACAATTTATTAAACTTTGTATTTATTCAATTTTAAAAGTTCAGTTTCAAAGTTTCACAATTACATTACTGAGTTAATTCTTAGGAAATATAGTTTTAGTTCTTTTTTACTTTTTTTATAGTTTCTAATTGATTTCAAGTTAGATGGCAAAGAGTTAATTATTGTGGGTATAATATAAGAGAATTGCCTTCTTCCATAATTCTTGTATACCGCTGGTATTTCAGGGAGTTCTTGTGCTCGTCTTCTTGTGTATACGCTATGGCTGATTGGTTGCTGGTATCGGAGGTCATCGAAATATTCTACCAAGACAGCCAGCTTGTATATTCCATTAACATCTAAGACTTGGAAATTGCTGTTTGGTCTATTTATAATTCTAATTAAACGACGCTGGATGTTAAGAATCTTGTCGATATGAGTCTTCGATGCCCTTCCCCAAGAAAGAATGCCATACCTTATCCGGGATTCGACTAAGGAATAATACACTTGCCTTTGCACATCTTCAATAGTGTATCTCTTTAAGTATGCGATGGCGAGAAGAGCACTTTTCAATCGCAACCGCAGATTTGTGATATGTTGATGCCAAAGAAAGTGATCATCTATTATCACACCAAGATATTTAATTGTTCTTACGACTTCAATGAGATTACCTGTTTTTGTGTTTGGGCACCCATTATTGCGATGATAAACGTTTACTGTAGCCATTGGATGATTTGGGACACGTATCCTTGAGCTGCGAAGAGGCTTCGAAGATTCTTTTCTTTTGTCGAAGTAGTTTTTTCTCCTCCCTTCTTCTGGCTCTTACGCGTTCCTGGTTTTCCTCTGCAGCGCCTTTTGGTACGCATCGTCGGTTGCTGCCTTTTTCAGCTCACACTCGCCGTTATACCACGGGTTTCTTGACGAGAGTGGTAGGTATCCTAGATATTCCGTTCGGAGAAGCAGCTGGTTAACATTGAGCTCCCCGCGAACTGCCGTGTTTCTCACCCAATTCTGACAAGTAACTCCCACAACAGCACGAATAAATCCCATTTCGACAGCTTGTATTCGCGATCTCATTTTTTCGGTCAATACCCACATTTCAAGACCATAGGTGAGAATTGGAGTCGGCCTTTTCGGTCTGTTTCAAAATTGCCCCTGCTTGGCCAATCCTGCAGGAAAGCTCAGTATGACTTCTCCCATCACTCGTGAAGAGGACCCCCTTCAACTTCTTCACTTGCTTCAGTGGGATTCCACTAACATGTAGAGTGTATTGAACAGGTTTTTTGGAAATAACCATAACCATTGGCGAAGTCCAACGCCTACAGTGAAAGGTGTTGATTTACTGCCGTTAACTCGAACACAGCAGCTACAGTTTTTCTATAGAAATTCAATGGCCCTCAACAGAGGACCCTTAATCCCATACTCCTGCAGAACACTCCAGAGTTTACCTCAAGGAGCTCGGTCATACGCCTTTTCCAAATCTTTTCCAAAGATCAGTTTAGCGTACTCTCAAGCCTTCTCGAGTACTATTCTAAGAGTGAAAAGCTGAGCGTTTGTACTTCCGCCGTGACGAAAACCGCACTGTTCATCCCCTATCCTGGATTCGACCATAGCTCGCGCCTCCAACACCTTAGCGTGGACTTTACCGGGAACACTTAAAAGAGATATGCCCCTATAGTTGGGCACTCTTTTTTATCACCCTTTTTGAAAAGAGGCACAATCACCACTCTCTGCCAATCGCTGGGTGTCTCCCCGCATTCCCAGGTCACCTTAAAACACGAGAGAGCCATAGTACTCCCTCTTCCTCCATTGCCTTAAGCTTTTCTGTCCGAAAAGCCGGCGGTTTTACCAATTCTTAGCGATTCAATCGCTAAAATTTCTTGCTCTACCGTTTGACTATTTTCCGCCCCCCTCAAGATTACAGGTCTGTCCCCCTCAGCGCCCTGATCGATATTAAGCAGCTCCGAAAAGTGCTCGCTCCATCTGCGTAAGATCATACCATCTTTGGATTTAGCTCCTTCGATTTTGTTGAATTTCCTTCCTCTGAGCTGGCGAATGGTTTGCCAGAACACCTTTTTTGCAGATCTATGTTAGCTTCCCAACTTCTCGCCGAACTCCTTCCAGCACTGCTCTTTAGCTGCTCGTACATTGTACCGGTCACGGAAAAGAGAGCTCCGAAAGAGAATCCAGATCCTGTAGGCCGTCTTCTTCTCTCTGAAGTTCTTTTCTCGACACCAGCCGTCACACTAAACCGCTTCTCTCCACAAACATCACGTGCAGAGGTAATGAGAGTTGTTGAAAATAGTCGCCATTCTTCCTCTACATGCGATGGAACAGTTGGCATTTGCTCAAACTTTACGGATATGTGTCGTGCGAGGTGTTAAAACCGTATGCATATAACCACTCTTGGTTTGCACCTTGGAAGAAGAGGTACTCTATCAGTAAGATACAGCTTATACAACACCAGGTGACAGTTCAGCCGCTCTCAACACACGAACATCACAAACCGTTCATACACACCGGTACCGGTACCGGTACAAAGAAATCTATCTACGATTTCTGTTGAAGACTCCGACGATACCACGTATATTTATGAATGCCTTTGTGCGGAAAGAAGGTGTTCATAATGGGCATGCCATTTGCACAGCAAAAATCCAACAACCTCTCTCCGTTCGCATTTTGATGAAGATCACCGTTCCTCCCTATCACACTCCCCCGTGCCGTTACATCCACAGCCACGTGGGCGTTGAAGTCACCCATCAGGATATAGGAATCCATCTCTGCTCTATCAAGAGCAGCATCAACTTCATCCAGAAAAGTCGCATATTCTAACTCTAGATTCGGTGCATACACCTGCACCAGAGTCAAAGATCTGAGTTTTAAAATCGCGACTCGTGCTCTTAATGGCATCCACTCCATTACCCTGTCTGCCAGCCTGGGACTTATGAGTTTCCCCACTCCCGCCTGTGCAGACATTTGAGGTCCAACTCCCGACTGGAAGAGTTTCCATCCGTGTGAAAGGTCCACAGTTCTATATCCTCTTTGCTTTGTCGAAGAGATACCCTGTTAATCAGCGTTTTCATGGCCTTGGAGAGATTGAGCGTTGGTGCAAGGAATCGGTACTTGAATGGAAGAGAAGATTCGCATTTTATGGAAATGGGCTGGACGAATACTGCTTTCCACCTACTCGAAAAGAGCCCAGAAGAGTAGGAAAGGTGAAGAAGGCGATGCAGTGGTCTTGCCGTCGTAGAAGGACACCTCTACAGAACTATGGGGGAATTCGCATCTGGACCAGTGGATTTGTGATGTTCGAGAATCCTTGCAACTGTACGCGTACGACAATAGATTTGTTTCATTTATACAGGTCGGGATAAAGTGCAAACTGGGAGCTACGAGCTAGCGGATTAGTGAGCAGCAAGAAGGTTAGCATTATCTTAGTGAGTGACAGCTGAAATGTCGTTGTGGACAAGTTTCAGGATAAACGACCAGAATAAATGACCAGAAACTTTTGCCACCTTTGGGACAATGAAGGATTTTGCGCCTCATTCAACTCGTCGAATATGGGTCCTTAAGTCATTCCTGGCTCGTATATGTACGTTTTCCTCAGAACGATTTGCCTTATGCGTCCGAAAACTTCCTTTCCTTAATCTAATAGCCTCTTTACAGCTTATGTCAAAACCACTTATTATTCTTTGGCTTGGTCACACCAATTCGGATAATATTTGCGATCATATTAGCGGCGGCATCTATATCGTTATTGAAGGAACACAACGACCATTTAAAGCTCCGAAAGGAATGGTCAAGGAAGCAAAAGTCGGCCAAAAGTCAGTTCCAATAACCCAATCACATCACCGGAATATGAAACAACTAAACCAACATTTGTCAATAGCAGAGAGCTACACAACTTTCCATTTTCAAAGAATTATGGACCAATGACACGGCCAGACCAAATTGCACACTGTATGGTGACATCTTGGGTATGGAATGGTTAAACGATAGTTCTATGTGGGATTTCACTTTCTTAGCGCTTTTACCGAGTAAAGAAGTGTCAGCGCTAAAGAAAATATTGCCTAAAGCGTCATACCGACGCTGATATTCAAACACCCTACCGGCTTATGCTATACGTATTCCGTGGTCAGTTCGCTTCAATTCCTGAGTGGGTTGAACTTTATAAGGGTGCAGATGCAAATTCAATGGCGTAATATGCTATTTCGCTGTGAAATCGATAGATTGGACCATCTTCAATACTTTCACTAACAGTGGTCATATTTTCTGACTTTGGACATCTGCAACGGAGGCGATCTCTGTGGCTTTTTTAAATCTTCTGCCCAAAGTACGCTCAGACGAGCGATTATGTCTATTTTTGTCCTCAGTTTTTTCTCAATGACATAGGTAGGTAGGTAGGTTCGTAACCTTCCCATAGCGGGAAGAATACAATTAGCCAAGGGAGACCCGTCGTGTTATTAGGAGAGGGTTGACCCCCTGTTCGTGGAACAACTTACTTACTTACTTAGGTGGCGCTACAGTCCGTGGTGAACCTGAGCCTCAACCATCAAGCGCCTCCAGCTGGCACGGTCTTTGGCCAGCTGTTTCCAGCGCCACACGCCCGGTTGGTTAAGGTACCCTTCCACCTGCGTGTGACACCGTAGATGCGGTCATCGTCGGCCGCGCCTTCCTTACGGGGTGGATTCAAAGACTCTTCGGGTCGGAGCTGTATTTTCCATGCGCTCTACATGGCCTAGCCACCTTAGACGCTGTATCCGTAGACGTCGTACCAGGCCGATGTCGCTATACAACCCGTACAGTTCTTCGTTAAATCTTCTCCTCCATACTCCGTTTGAACAAACGGGACCGTAGATAGTGCGTAGGATTTTCCTCTCTAAACAACTAAGGGCATCTTCATCCGCTTTTGTTAAGGTGTAAGCCTCTGCGTCGTAAAGGAGGACTGGGATCACCAAGGTCTACAGTGTCACCTTGGTTTTCCGAGAGAGGGCTCTATTTCTCAAATGCCTCTTGATCCCAAAGAAACAGCGGTTGGCAAGTGTGATTCTGCGTTGTTGTTGTCGCCGGTCACCAGTGAGCCAAGGTAGACGAATTCCTTGAAAACCTGAAAGTTATATCCGCCCATGGTGAAATTCTGGCGAATATGTCGGTGTTGACCGACTCTGTTAGATGAAAACAGATATATGGTTTTACCCTCATTAACCTTGAGATCCATCTTAGC
Organism: Eumerus sabulonum; assembly: GCA_951905685.1. Taxonomy (NCBI): domain Eukaryota; kingdom Metazoa; phylum Arthropoda; class Insecta; order Diptera; family Syrphidae; genus Eumerus; species Eumerus sabulonum. The sequence continues at coordinate 44,536,290 of OX645064.1, forward strand.
CGCTTCTAGCTCAATACTTACAAAAGCCTCATTGACGTCTGGCTGTGTCCGTCCAATCACGTCAATGTCGTCGGCGTACGCAAGCAATTGCGTAGACTTGAAATAAATCGTACCTCTTGTGCCAGTGATTCTTGCACGATCTTTTCAGGCACGATGTTGAAAAAATTGCATGAAAGCGCGTCACCTTGCCTAAATCCTTTTTAAACATCAAAGGTCTCGGGTTGCTCATTATCGACCTTAATGCAGCAACGAGACTTCTCCATTGTCATCCTGCACAGTCGGACGAGTTTGGCAGGGATGTTAAAGCTAGACATGCCTTTGTATAGGTCATCTCTATACACGCTGTCATATGCAGCCTTGAAATCGACGAAGAGGTGGTGAGTGTCAATTTGGTATTCCTGGTCTTCTCCAAGATCTGCCGTAGCGTAAATATTTGGTCTATTGTGGATTTACCTGGTCTGAAACCACACTGATAAGAGCCGATCAGGTTATCCACAAACGGTTTCAGGTTCACACAATACGGCAGAGAAGATCTTATATGCGATGTTAAGGAGACTTATTCCCCTATCGCTGGCGCAGTTATACGGGTCTTCTTTCTTATGAACCGGGCAAACGATGCTGAGATACAATTCGTCGGGCATGCTTTGCTCCGACGATACCTTGCAAATGAGATGGTGCATGCACCTTACCAGCTCATCTCCAGCCGCCTTAAGAGCTTCTTAAGCAGGCCCGTCTGTGCCCGCGGCTTTATAAGATAAGTCTTAATATTGCTATTTTGACTTCGTCTAGGTCGGGTGGAAGGAATTCTCTTACATCGTCGTCCATTACGAATGGATTGCTCTGCCTGCTTGTCTGTCATCGCCGTTATACAGTCTGCAGAAGTGGTCTTTCCAAATCCTCAGCATCGACTGTTCTACATTTTCATCCCTGCAGGCCGCCGCTCTGGCTTTGTAGCCATGGCATGTACGCTTACTGTAAAACTTCCGGGCGTCATTCCTGCGGAAGCATCTCTCCATCTCCTCGATCTCACGCTTTCCGTACTCTCTCTTCTTTCTTCTGAGAAGCGTGTGTTCCTCTCTTCTCTTCTGTTCATAAATTTCGCGAGCAGCTCTCGTCCTTCGTTGCAGCGTGGCTTTATATGCCTCTTGTCTTGCTGTTCACATTGTTCATCGAACCAGAGGTTTCTAGTTGGTGACGGTTTGAAACCCAGCACCTCTGAGGCAGCGTCTGCTGTAGGCGGATTTCGAGAGAGTTTGCAGGAGACGCGATCGACAAAGATTCTGGCAGTCTCTTGCGATTGTAGCTTTCCGACGTCAAACTTACGTTTTCCTACTCGACTCCTAAGCATTCTTGATATCCTCATTCGTACGAGTCGATGTTGGCCCTTGAAAATTTCTTACGTCGAGAATACTGGAGGAGTGTCTGGCGTCGATCGCAATGTGATTAATCTGGTTGGTGGTCGATTGATCGCGAGACCGCCAGGTACACTTGTGGATATTCAGATTGGGGAATCGTGTGCTTGCTACAAGGAGGTTATGCCCCGTTAAGAAATCGATTAGCCCAAGTCCGGTGTCGGATGCGGTTTTATGGAAACTATGCTTTCCAATGATCGACTCAAATATGTCCTCTCTGCCCAGTTTTGTATTAGAATTTCCTAGAACTAATTTTGTGTCGTAGCTGGGGCATTGGGCATAGGTTATATGTAGGAGATCGTAAAATTCTGCTTTCAGTCGATCGTCCTTTTCTTCCGTTGGGGTGTGAGCGCATATTAAGCTAATGTTTCCAAATGTAGCTTTGATGCGGATTGTTATGAGGCGTTCGCTTACAGTCTTAAGCTTAAGACTTTTTGTCGGAGTCTTCCTCGAATAACGAATCCGCACCCAAATAGGCGCTGTTTGTTCTCCTTCTAGCAGTTCCCGTAGTAGATGACGCAGTTTTTCATCCGTCATCGTGGAACAACTTAGTGCATCTTAAATAGTTAGGAAGGTCAGTTATCCTTACGCCAGGTCAGGTCGTTTAGGAAGTAGGATCCTAGGTAGCGTTCCCTGATTGAGCAGAAAGCCGGACAGGCGCAGAGTAGGGGATGGATGGATTCGACCTCATCTTCGTCTAAGCAGCTTCTATAGAAGTCGTTCGGAACTTGCCCTAGTTCTTGTGCATGACTGCTAATGAGACAGTGATCGGTGATGACACCAATGTCAGTTCGTTTTATGGAGATTAGTCTCCCGGTCCGTTGACGGTCGAGCCGAGGCTAGATTTGCCTGGTGATGGCAGGTATGCCCCTGGACCCATTTTAGATCCATCTCAGTCATGGCGAGGCTTGTGGGCTTAAATTGAATGGATGCAAGGAGTATACTCTCCCATGCCATGATTGATTGTTGCGTCGTTCCTTGTCTGGCGAGTGTGTCGGCCCTTTCATTACGTGAGATGTCGCTGTGTCCTGGTACCCATAGGAGTTGTATATTAAACTGTTCGGCCATCTCGTTAAGAGATAGGCGGCAGTCAAGGTTTGTTTTTGAAGTGTACACATATTACTCCAGCGATCTCAAGGCTCCTTAACTGTCCGTGAGAATTCGAATATCCGTAGTAGAATTTCTTCTCAAAGTCTGTGGTGGGCTCTATGTGGTGCGAGTTTCCTGCCATGGTTATCTCGTTGTTCGGGATGGAGGAGTTGCCAGTGATATAGCTCGTCCATTTGGAATTGGCTTTGGGTCAATTACCTAAGTCATCATATCATGGTGTAACTGCACGGTCAACATTAAGCGACTCGATACTGTTCCGGAAATGAAATCTTTTAGTATATCCAGGGGTGCTTGCAATTATGATGAGAGAGAGATTGTGGAGGAAGTGTTGTCTTCTGTAAGGAACTCAATAAAGTAAACTATGTGGGGTGGAGGAGGATCGCTTTTTTAAAGAGCATCACCTTAGTTTTTGGAGAGAGGACTCTACTACTCAATTACCTCTTGAGCCCGAAGAAACAACGGTTGCAAGAGATATTCTGTGTCCAATCTCATCGCTGGTGTCGTTGCCGCTTGTTGCTCGTGAGGCATCCTTGACTAAATCAAAGTTGTAGTTGCCAATAGTGACATTCTGGCCAAAACGTCGGTATTGTGCGCCTTTCTTTGGGCACAGCATATATTATGTTTTGCCCTGCTTCTGCTTCAATGCTCACAAAGGCTTCGTTAACGTCTCGTCGCCTTCTTTCAATCACATCAATGTCATTAGCGTATGCGAGCAATTGTGCAGACTTGAAGTAGATCGTGCCTCTTAGCTCATCTGAATATGGACAATGGTAACTATGCCAAGGCATGGGAGATTTTATAGAACAGATACGATCATCAGCTTTTCCTAGTAAACACACTGCTGAAATGTCTATTCAGCCGACCAGCCATTTTGCAAGAGCGATCCGCGCCTATAAAGGATGGATAGTGTTGCATAGTCTAGTAAACCTAAAACCTGAGCATTGGGATGTACTGTTCATTTTTGTATTGTTACAAAAACTGCCCATGAAAACACAGCATCTCTGGGTAGAGTGGTTAGGTTTAATGGTCAAAAGTATGGTATTATCGACATTTGCTGAATTTACTCAGTTTTTGGAGACTAGATTTCGTACCTTGGAGGCAGTCGACCAATAGTCAGTACAGACTTCGCAGAAACCTATCAAACTTGCAGCGCATCGAAACGTCTTACATACAACAACCAACAACACGAAGTATTCTTGTCGTATTTGCACCATGGGGCAACATGCCATTAGGAAGTTCGACAAGTTTTTAATGATGAATACAGCTGATTGCCTTGCGTACAACCATTATTCTGTGGCCAACAGCCACACCATTCGCTCCTTCGTTTTAGTCACACTCCAGCGGCAAGCCGAACAAATTGATTTACTTCACAAGCCACCATATCCGCTCCATCCTCTTTCACACTGCATGTTAGTACAACAGCTTTCCAACCGTCGGGAAAAAAAAAACAAAAGAAGACATCGAGTCGAAGACCCGCTTCGCAAACAATGTTCGACCACTTCTGATGGTCAGTTCGAAGTCGCACCCCATTTAAGGGAAACGTTCATCCTCTTCTAGGCAGATCCAAGGATCAAGGCGCCCAGAGTCTTGAGAGGGGACTGCAAACAAACTCGAGTATGAAACAGAAGCATACAGATTGTCTCACCGAATATCTGACTCTAGGACACGTGAAAGAAGTCGACGATGACTCTCTCGTAGATCGATATACATATTATCTGTCAAATCATGCGGTCGTTAAGGAAGGGAGCCCCACCGCAAAGCTTCGTATTCGATGCGTCGTTCAAGACAGCAGATGGGGTTTCATTGAACGATCAGCTGATAGCAGGGTCTCGTTCTAAAATGCAGTTTCTAACGCATCAATACCGTGACCTTTGGCACGGCATCCGCCCCTTTTTTAGCAATCCGTACCCTCCAGGCATTGAAAGACGAAGTAAAAGAGGTATATCCCGGAGCAGCGCGTACGCTGATGACATTGTCGTGATTGGGAGAACGCAGCGAGACGTCAATAAAGCTTTTGTGAGCATTGAAGCAGAAGCGGCTTAAGAGGGCAAAACCAAGTAATGCCGTCGTCAAAGAAAGATGCACAACTTTGATGGCTCACTAGTAACAAGCGGCAATGACCCCAGCGCACAGATCATTCTGCATCTAATCTCTCGGAAAACTAAGGTGACCCTGGTCACATTGGTAAGGTGAGCCGAAAAATGTGTGAAGTGTACAATGGGACTACTGTAAGTGAAAGTCGACCCAGGAGTAGTTTATTCTAGATCCACATTTCCCTGGTCGGTCAATCAGATAGGTGGAAAAGGATTCGAACCAACTAAGCTTGGGGTATTGGAAGGCACTTGTTTGTTAGCCGAGGTCTTTATTCATATGTAAGGACACACAAGGCAAATGTTATGCCAAATAAATAGGACATCGAACGTCGAAGAACCTTAACGTCCCTTGTACCTAAAACTCCGCAATCTTATAGTGAGCCAGCAGTTGAAGGGCGGATAGACAATACGACTAAGACTCAATAAATGTCGCAAAAAGCATTCGTGGCTGATGTTATGGACTATCTCTCTCCTTGGTTATAACATTGCTTCAGTGGACAAATTGAGCATTTTTCAAATAATCGGTTAGTAATAGCATCGCCTTCTTTTCCTACGACTCGATACTACCTCCACCACCGAAGGAAGTTTCTGAACTCGTAGAGTACTGTGAAGCCAGAAAGATTGGTCTCATCTGGTGTTGCGATGCTAATGCCCAGAAGACTGCTTGTGGTAGAAGCAAATGCAATACAAGAGAGAACCGTCTTTTAGATTTCACTCTCTCGTCTGACCTTACCATCAACAATGTTGGCTCTCAACCCACGTTTGTCACGACAAGACGACAGAGGGTGATTTACCTGACTATATCCAACAGATATGTGAAGGACATCACTAACTGGAGAGTCTTGCCTGATGCTACGCTGCCGGACCATATATATAGATATTGAATTCAGATTAAGTTGTGGGATCTCTTCCTTGCAACCCAGACGGAATCTGAGAAAGACGAACTGGGTACGGTTTAGAGAGGAGGACTTAGAACGAAACAATTGGTAGAAAACGCCGCTCATAACCTGAATAGCACCGCCACCAATTGTTTTGAACCCGCATGTCCTGTCAGCATATCGCCCTGTAGGAAATTGGCTCCCTGGTGGAATGCTGAGCTCCAAAGTCTTCGCAGGGAAGCCAGAAGTCTTCTGACTAGATCGTTCAAATCGAATTCAAAAGATGACTGGAACGAGAACCGGTCGAAGCAGAAAGAATATAAGAAACTGATTCGTAAATCGAAAAACGATTCCTTCGGCGAAAATATCAGGTCTCTGAGTGCGACTAATAAATTGATTAAAGTCCTCAAACGGGGAAAACCGACAAAGCTGGATGCACTCAGAAAATCTTATGGTACCTTTACTGAGTCTAAAACGGAAACTCTTAGTTTACTGTCTCAGACTCATATGCCGGGAAATCGGATCGCCATCGGCTCGTTGCACACCCCTTCAAGGGAAACTGCAACTGAAACGATGAAAACAACTCGGCGTAGCTGGTATATTGCGTCGCGCGTGGTTACGACTGACCCATTGAATTTGCTGCGCCATCCTTCGATGGCTTCAAGTCGCCAGGCACTGGCGGGATATGTCCTGTTATGCTACTAAAAGGTATAAGGCAGCTGCTTCCTACCATGAAAATAGTTTTCAGTGCATTTCTTGGCGCACGGTAAAAGTAGTCTTTAATCCCAAAGTAGTAAAAGAGGACTACTCACTTGCTAAAAGTTTTAGACCAATTAGTCTTACATCCTTCCTGCTGAAAAGCATGGAGAGACTGGTAGACATACAGGTGCGCAAAGTAGCCCTTCGAATGCATCCTCTTTCGGTGATGCAACATGCTCATCAGCGCGGAAAATCCTGCGAGACTACGCTCCAGAGCCTAGTTGGGAGAATTGAATGCGCGCTCGAGAGGAAAGAGTACGCGCTGGACATTTTCATCGACATTGAGGGAGCTTTTGATGATGCAACTTTTGACAGCATGTGCAACGCTGCCAGACATCATGGCGTAGATGAAGCACTAATCCTATGGATCAAAGCAATGCTCATGCACAGGACATTGACCGCTGATAAACATAACAGGGGCTGCCCGCAAGGTGGTGTCCTGTCTCCGCTGTTATGGTGCATGGTGGTCGATTCTCTGCTTGATGCTCTCAATTCCTCTGAGGCTTATGCGGATGATATCGCTATTCTTTCTGTCGGCTCATGTTTAGCGACTGTCCGTCTCAAAGCACAGGCGGCGCTAAATGTGATCGGTGATTGGTTTACCAGTCGGTCAATCCTCTTAAGACCGATGTCGTTCTGTTTACGAGAAAGAGGAAAATTACTGACATGACTCAGCTGGTACTAAAAGGCACTTCCATCCCGATATCCAAGAAGGCGAGGAGTCTAGGGGTCATCTTAGATAGCAACTTCTCTGGTCAAAGCTTGTTGAGTCAAAAACCACCAAATCGCTGTCAGCTTTGGCAAAGGTCCTTTGGATCTACACGGCAATGATAAGACCTATAACCTCAAATGCATCGGTTGTCTGATAGAACAGACTAAAACGCAAACAACTCGTAGCTTTTTTCACCAAACTCCAAAGAACGGTTTGTCTCAGCTGCATGGGGGCTTTCCCCAGCACACCGGGCGCTGCTCTAGATGTTATGATGAACCTTCCATCTCTTGATATATTTATCAAAGGGTGTGCTCTGAAAGCCATGTCTCGTCTGAAGAGAAATGGCTTTTGGTACAACTCGCATAGGAATAACGGTATGCTTGCGCACGAATTGTCCCTCGACCTCTGTCTCATGGACATGCCTTCTGACGTACTGACCCCCGTTATCCTATTGCGCCGTAGTTTCACAGTCGAGTTTCCATGGCGGCAGGATTGGCTCTGGCTGGATACTGAACCTGAAAGGGATAGTCTTTGATAGTCTGGGCGGGGGTCCGATGGTTGGGTCTTCTTTGAGCGCGAAAAAATCCGACTTCTCGTTAAGAAAATATGCGTCTGTCTTCCAATCAGACATATACGCAATCCTAAGGGCCATGCACTATGTTGTGAAGCACAGGTGGTGGGGGAAAAGCATATGCGTCTGCAGTGACAGCCAAGTTGCACTCAAAGCTGTGTGCAACCCCCTAACTAGCTCCAAATTAGTACAGAGTCGGTACACTAAATTCACTAAGGCTTGTATGGGTTTCAGATCATTCTGGGATCCCAGGTAATGAGATCTCTGATGAGCTCGCCAGAATGGGTTCAGAGGAGAGTTTCTCAGGGCCTGAACCCGCTCTAGGTCTCCCGGGTTTAAGGTTAATTCCCACATTAACGACTGGGTGTGTATTAACACACAACCGTAGATGGAGGAGTTGTCCAGGGAGCAGGATGACAAAGCGCGTATGCCCTGATGTCTCCAATAAGTCCGCAGCATTCCTCCTGTCTTTAAGGAGAATCGACTGCAGAAGACTTGTGGGAGTCATTACGGGCCTTTACACTTTTGCTTAGCATCTCTGCGTGCTTAGGATAACTGAGACGCCTATATGTGCTGCATGTTGCGAGGCATGTTGTTTTAGAGCATTTTCCCTGTGATTGTGAGCATTTTCCCTGTGAGCATTTTCCCGGGACGCCTTTGCTCGCGCACGGTGGCGCACTATTGGGACCGACGTTGCTGTGTGCCGAATCTCTTAGCTATGTATCACTGAAGCTCCAATACAAAAAAAAAAAAAAGCTGCTCGAGAGATATTGGAAAGATCCAAATCGTCGACGTAAAACATTATGCGTGGTACTCTGACTCCAAAACAAATTCATTTTTGTCGTCAACACTCTTGCATCAGACCATTTTCACTCGCTTTCGTCTGTGTCCTATCCCATTTATTCAGTAGTGTCAACTTAATAAGCACAATTACGTCTCTCCTACCCAAGCCACCACCTTACCACTTCTTGCGAAACGCAATTAATCAACTCGAATTCCAAACTTAAGGAATTAAAATTAAATCCGCAAATGGTAGATCGTACCATATTAATAAAAAAGAGAAATTCGAAATGCGCCACAAGACCGAACGGAGTGAAAAAAAATTGCATAAGCCCTCCAGGTCCAAGTAGTGGCTCCAAGCCAGAGAAATGATCCGACACATCATGTCTTCATCGGCACGTCAATCGCCCATCTCTATCTTACACGCCCACCGTCGCCGCGACTATAATCATTCGCCTCGCCATCGACTACCGTCTCGACGCAGTTGTATTCTTCGATCGCTGATCGTACGCTCGACCAAAAACGACGACCTTGCGTACTTTCATTTTCGAATAGCACACACACTATCACCGGGTGACCTTTCCCTATGCCAACAATTAATTTCTTCTGTCACTATAGCATAGTGCTGTAGCGCTGATGGACAACCATCAAACCAGATTGGAAAGAGGTACGATGCTGGTTGAATCAATGCGGATAGTAGCTACTCTATCGTCTGCATAATGCTCTGGCTCAAGGAGCGAGTGATTAACGAAAGGCCAAAAGAAATCTGAAATCGAAAAGTATCTTTTTAAAATATCGGGGAAACCGAGTATGCCGGGTCGTGAGTGATGAACCAAGAAAATCACCTCCACACTGGTGAGTAATGATCGTATTTATTGTCGGCGAATAGATGGATGGATGGCCGGACAGATGAACACAATGTCATCAATGGATCTTGAGAATAGGTACCGCGTTCCATGGATGGCAACGCAACGTATGTACATGTATGTATGGTACAACTAAAACCAGTAGCTGTAGAGTAACGAACTGGATGTATAGCAGATACCTACCTCTTATTATGTAAGAAAGAAAGCGAGTAAAATTTAATCTTGCGCTTCAATGAGTGGAGACTAGTAAAACCAATCAACTAAATCACAGTAATACGACAACGACCGACCGTTGGCGTTGGCGCGATTGTGGGCAAAATTTAACGAGAGCCAGATGGAGGGGTAACATTAGATACGTTTCTGTACGTTTCCATTCGTCGTAGCAGAACGACGATCATAGAGTATCGATCGATGAGTAAAAAAACGGAAAATCGTCGATTTGATCCTGGCGAGATGAGTATTTGATCTAATCGAATTGACGTCATAAAACCGATTCAGATACAATACCATAAACGGTAATTTATGCGGATCCTCTTCTTATAGATACATACGAGTAGGTACTCGTAAGATCGACTTTCGCCCGTTGCTCTTTGTATTGTTTTTTGTTTTTTGTTTTGCTTTTTTCCATTCGTTTTCTTCTACGCCTGATTTTGTTGTTGTTTTTGTTGTTAAATTTGTCTTCAAGTGGCTATCTAGATGCAAATGAGTGTTAATGCTGTTATGAATGTTTTCGTCAGGCGGAACCTATTGCTTTTTGTGAGGTAATTAACCTGGTTTCGAACACAAAGCAATTAGTTCCATGTCCAAGCAGTCAGAACTAATCTGTCGATTGCATTTCTTCACTAAGTCCCTGACGGTGAAACGGACGGTGCCGTCCAAGCCCGCCACAAGCCCTTGAAAGTGAAATGAAAAGTGATTACAAAGCATACAAATAGCATTCGATGTAAATCTATTGAATTTTTCTCCTTCCTCCCTAAATCCAACCGACAATTTATCTAATTCAAAATTCAGTATATGGCAAGGGACTAACAAAGGCCTCTACTAGGGGTAGCATCAACCCGATGGATACTGGTCTGCTAAAAAGCGAGAAGAGCCACCGCAGACGAACATCTTGCAGCACTGCTAGTAAGTACCATCCCCACCTCCTCGTGGTGCAATCTGGAGATTTCCTATGCAAATGGCGGGCCTCCTGTCCTAACCGTATAAAAACTACAAGATCCGAAACAACCACAAGCCTCGGATAAAACGTACCGGATTAATGTTGACGGCCCTTGCAAGGAACGAAAAAAGGATTTCCCGGTCTGTACGTGGAATATTAGCTCCCTAAACAGGCCACGTGCAGCCGAACAACTTGCGGACCCCATAGACCACTATATGTAAAGCGGAGTTAACCGGCATACAGAAAATGCGATGGAATGGACCGGGTATACAAACTACGACATTTACTTCGGCGACTGCTATAGGGAGAGAGGACAACGATTGCTCGGATGCAGACTTGTTGTTCAAGGTGGACTAAGCCAAAAAGTCCTAAGCTCTCGGCATGTGAGCGAACGCTTTATAACGATCCGTATCAAGGCTATTTTTTTTAACATCAGCCTGATCTGCATCCAGGCCCCACGAAGAAAGGGATGACTCCTAACTCCTTCCAAGATGAGTTCTACGATCTCCTAGACAGAACCTATGCGCAATGCCCCAGCTATGACATCAAAATTGTACTAGAACACTTTAATGCTAAGCTGGGTAAGGAGAGCATCTTTGAACGAGTCATCGGCACACATAGCCTGCACGACACCACATCCGATAACGGACACAGGCTGATTGATCTTGGTACGGGATGAAATCTACTTCTAGCCAGTACGCGCTTCCCGCACCTCGATATACACGGAGGCACCTGACGGTCGCCAGGTCAATCAATCACTATCCAGATTGATCACATCGCGATCAACGTCAGACACTCCTCCACTATTCTTGATGTTCGAACTTTCCGAGGAGCTAACATCGATTTGGACCACTATCTTGTAGTAGCTAAGTAGTACCACGAACGCCGCGGAGTAGAGTAGGAATACAAAGTTATTATTGCCAGAAACCGCTTGTGCTTTTACCGATCGCGTCTCCCTTAAGCACTCTCATATACCTCAAGCCTTCACGCTGTCAATAAAACATCAGTGGAACCTTTGCAAACAAGCCCTGAAAAGCACTGCACCTGAAGTTTTGGGCTTCAAGGCTCCACCACGAAGAAACACCTGGTACGATGACGAGTGCAGGAGGATTCACAATGCGAATCACTTACTTACTTACTTAGATGGCGCTACAGTTCGGGATGAACCAGGGCCTCAACCAACAAACCTCTCCAGCCGGCACGATCTTTGGCCAGCCGCTTCCAGTGCCGCACGGTCAGTTGGTTGAGATCCCTTTCCACCTGTGCGCGCCACCTAAGATGCGCCTCTGCTGCGTCGTCCCTCGGGGTTGGTGTCGAAACTCTTCGGGCCAGAGCCCGATGTCCATTTGCTCTACATGGCCCAGCTATCTTAGACGTTGAATCCGAAGACGTCTAACTAGGCCGATGTCGCTGTACAGCCCGTACAGTTATTGGTTGAATCTCCTCCTCCACTCTCCGTTTACACAAACGGGGCCAAAGATTGCATGCAGAGTTTTCCTCTCGAAGGGCCCAAGAGCCTCTTCATCCGCTTTTGAAAATGTCCAAGCGCCGTAGAGGAGGATCGGGATGATTAAGGTTTTGTAGAGGGATACCTTAGTTTTTCGAAAGAGGGCTCTACTACTCAGTTGCCTCTTGAGCCCAAAAAAACAGCGGTTAGCAAGGGTTATTCTGCTTTTTATCTCAGCGCTGGTGTCGTTGCTGCTTGTCAGTATCGAGCCAAGGTAGACGAAGTCCTTGGCTACTTTAAAAATATAGCTGCCGAAGGGGACGTTCTGACCAAGACGTCGGTGTTGCTCGTCTTTCTTTGATCTTGTCCCCATTTTCCCTTAGGCGCACTTTAACCGCTTCTGCTTTAATGCTTGCGAACGCCTCTTTGACGTCTCGCTTTGTCCGTCCGATAACGTCAATATCATCTGGCGTGAAGTAGATCGTACCTCATGTATTGGCCGCAGAGTCCCGCACGATCTTTTTAACTATGATGTTAAAAAAATTACATGACAGTGCGTCACCCTGTCTAAAACTCTTTTTAACATCGAAGGTCTCCATAATCAAGCTGCGTAGTCTGACGAGTTTGGCCGGAATGTTAAGACATGGCATGGCTCTGTATAGCTCGTCTCTCTAAGCACTGTAATATGCGGCTTTAAAGTCGACAAAACGATGGTGCGTGTGGACCTGGAATTCATGGGTCTATCGTGGATTTTTCTGCAACATATAAAGCCAGAACGGAAGCCTGCAGGGATGAGAACGGACACCTAGTAGGAGAATCGCAGTCGATGCTGAGAATATGGAAAAACCACGTCTGTAGGCTGTATAATGGCGATGTTAGTCAATACGCCGGCCGCTGTCAGGCAGAATCATCGATTTCTTAACGACGAAGAGCGCAAAGAACTCCGCCTCCCTGACCTCAACGAATTTAAGATCGCCATATCGACACTCAAGTCGAATAAAGCTGCTAGCGCAGACGGACTGTCTGCTGAGCTCTTCAAGGCAGCTGGGTATGACCTGGTTAGGATCGTGCACCAGTTCATTTATAAGATATGGTCAGAGGAAAACATGCCCGAGGAGTATCAGCATCGTTTGCCCTATCCACAAGATAGGAGATCACTCTGACTGCGTCAACTACAGAGAAATAAGTCTTCTTAATATCGCCTACAAAATCTTCTATTCCCTTATTGTGTGAATGCCTGAAGCCTTTTGTGAATAAACTGATAGGTCCTTATTACCGCGGATCCAGGTCACGGAAGTCCACCGTCGCCCAAATATTCACACTACGGCAGGTCCTGGAAAAAACCAATGAATTTCAGATCGACACTCACCACCTATTTATCGACTTCAAAGCCGCATACGACAGCGTAATTAGAGACGAGCTATACAACGCCATGTCTACCTTTGACATCTCTGCTAAGCGCGTCAGGCTGTGCAGCATGACCTTGGACAATGCTCGCTGCTCCATCCGAATCGGTGAACATCTTACCGATAGTTTTGCTGTCGAAAAAGGATTTAGGCAGGGAGATGCGCTGTCATGTGATTTCTTCACCATCATGTTAGAATTAATTGTGCAACATCACTGGCCAATACAAGAGGCACAATTTACTTAAAATCCTCGCAGCTCCTTGCATACGCGATTGACATTGACATCATCGGAAGAACACAGCGAGATATCAATGAGGCGTTCACGAGTATTGAGGCGGAGGCGGCGAAAATTGGTTTGGCATTTAACGAGGGGAAAACTAGGTTAGAATAGGTAAGTGGGCGCCCTACTGACGAAAAGTCAAGACTCACCTAGACCACGTTGCGCATGTATCTAGGTGACACCATCGCTTATTGGCTATCTTTAGCTCCGTCTCTATCTCTCTGTAGAGCGCACTGAGTAGCGTTTTGGCTTCGTTTGCGATCTGCGCGAAATTTGCACTTGATCCTAGCCTAGATAGCTCGTACGTCCTCTCACTTCCAGAGAGGTACCCAGCAGAGGGTCACCTCGTTTACATTCGAAATCTCTTCTAACCTCCCTTTGCAGAGTTTGACGAGTTTGGATCTTATCCATGCTGCCTACAGAGCCTTAATGGCTGCCTGGCTGTCCACATGGATGTTGATCCTTTCTCTTGAGAGATTCTCTTTGCTAATCAGGTCTGCCGCATGCTTGATTGCGATGACCTCAGTTTGGAAAACACTGCATCCATCATCAAGTCTATAGGAGCGATGTATATCCCGAGACTCAAAATAGACTCTGGCACCTGTGCTGACATCCATTTTGGATCCGTCGGTGTAAATTGCCAGTTCATTTTCCGTACGTACCATATTCCCGGTCCATTCCTCCCGTAAGGGAATTCTAATAGAGAATCTCCTCTTTCAAGAAGGAAGTCGGGTGACATAGTCCGTTTTGGTTCTGAATCTCGAGATGGTCCATCGAACCAAGACTGATGCGTGGGCCGTGAAGACTCCTTGTCCAGAGACTGGATTCCTGTAGTCTCAGCGCAGTTGTGGGAGGGTTGAGGCAGGGTGGGAGGGAGGCACAGTGGGAGGAAGGCAGGGTAGGATGTCCAGCATAACTTCAAGAGCCGCCGTTGGTGTGAACTTCACAGATCAGGGCACCACCTTCTCAAGCGCCTTCCATCAGACAACCGAACCATAGACTAGAATAGGTCTTACCACCGCAGTGTATAACCAATGTACCAACTTCGGTCTGAGGCCCCACGTCTTTCCAAAGGCTACCCTGCACGAATACAGTGCCACGTAGGCCTTTTTGATTCTTTCGTCAATATTTTCTCTCCAGCTAAGCTTGGAGTCCAGGATTAGGTCAAGATATTTGGCAAATTTGTATCTTGATACAGATCTTTTCCTTGTGAAGAGTACTATCTCTGTTTTCGCCGGGTTGACTCCTAGGCCTGGCCCCTTGACCCAGTTATCAACTAACATCAGTGCATAACATAGTCTATCGCTGAAGACCTGCGGAAACTTTGCAGAAATTAAGGTGGCAATGTCGTCGGCGTAGGACGTTAAGACCATCCGCCTCTAGAATCTTGACCATTCAACCGGAGCTACAGGAGGGGCGATAGAACGCCACTTTGTGTTGTACCTTTATTTACCCTCACCCTTCCACTTGCTCCCGCCATCGCCGGGTTTGTTATACGAGTACTCAGCATATTCCCGGGTTTATTTGGCCCATATTAAAGCCCGACACTATTGCCTCAGTACTAACGCTATTAAAAGCGCCCTCAATGTCTAGAAAGGCACCTACAGTGAATTCCTTGATATTGAGCATAGACTACCCTATGCAGAGCTGTATCTACCGATTTTCCCTTTATATGCGCGTTGTGTGATTGTGACAGATAACTGTCACCAATCTCATCCCTTACGTACAAGTCTATTAATCGTTCCAGCGTTTTCATAAGGAGGGACGATAGACTTATTGGGCCAAAATATTTTGCAGTAGCATGGTTGTCTTTAGCCGACTTGGGTATGAAAACCGCCCTAACTTCATTCCACGCTTGTGGAACATAGCCCATCCTGAGGCACCAGGAGTAAATACGCTTTAGCCTCGGAAGAATGACTTCAAATGGTTCCTGCAACATAATCGGAAAAATCCCATCCATCCCCGGCGCCTTGGGGTGTCAAAAGAGTTGATTGCCCACAGTATCTATTCTCAGTAAAAATCTGCAGTCCTCAAAAAGGGACGCTCACCACAGACGTCTTGGCCAGAACGTTTGTATTGGCAGATATAAGTATGAGGTAGTTAAGGACATGCCCCCCCGGCAGCTGGCCTCCTCGTGGTGAAGGGCGGGCAACGAAGCGCAAAACCCCTCTGGATGACAAAAAGGAGACCTGTCTCGGAAACTGCCTACCCTGGTGTGCCCAGGGCCCAATTCGGAGCCAGGCCTAAATGGTGGCAGTATGCGCGAGTTACATACAGGCTGTACTCCATAGCCTGTACTTTCGCAATCGTCACAGGTGCATATGCACCTGTGCACATTAATGTGGCAACAGCGAGGCATACCTTCCCCCACTCATATTCGGAAGACGTACGAGGGAATAACGTACGATGCAAATGGCTTGGCTTGGCACTGTAGAGAAGCCAAGCCAAAATCGGCTGTCCCTTGTCCCGTTACCGCACAGAACGAACGGCTATCAGCGGCAAACCATATGACCATATATGGTAAGATGCTCGTGCTGGTGGGCGGTGACAAGTAGTATAGTTTCCGCATATATATAAGGTAGCATAGTTAGATTTAAGTTAGTTTTAGTTTAGTCTCTCGACATAGAATATTGATTTGGAATAAAGACTTAAATTAGAGTTGAATCGTGTTATTGTGTTTCATTTAAAAGAACCGAATCTATAAGTGGCGCAGTCGGTACGCGTTTTTTTTGAAGCTTGTGAAACAAAGTAGCTTGACGACAAATAAAAAAAAAAAAAAAAAAAAAAAAAAGTGGCTTGTGATATCGAGTAGCTCGTCACACAAAGTGCAAAAACAACAAGAAAAAAAAAACAAAAGTTTACGAATAAACAAGAACGCAGCTTCGTTGTTAAACGAACTTCTCTCTTGATAAAACAAAAATCCACGCAGAAAAGTGCATATCAATATCAGCTCAACCGAGGTTCAAGCAGGAATCGCATACCAAGTAAGTCTCTCTCTGTATTCGACTATTTTGCCTTCCTATGTCCCCTTTCAAAACATACAAACACAATAAAATGCATGCTAGTTGCTCTATGTCTAACTTAAATAGAGGAAAATTTGCCTGTAATTTAGAGAAAATAATAAAAACTGTTACAAGTGTTAAAATTGAAAATACGAAAGACATTATGTGTTCGAACAACTCATTAAGTCCCACAGACATTTTCAATTCTCTCAGAATTCCGGATGCTGTGAAAGATCTTCCCCCTTTCGATGGCAATCCAAGACTTTTGTTCGATTTTCTAAGCAACGTGGAAGAAATATTATGCATAATATCCCAATCTGAGAATTTGGATTATATCAGAATAATCCTAAGAGCCATCCGAAATAGAATTGTAGGCCAAGCTAATGAAGTTTTAAATTTGTACGGCACCCCTCTTGATTGGACTGAAATAAAAAAAAATCTCATAACACATTATTCAGACAAACGAAATGAAACTAGTTTAATCCGTGACCTCCATCAACTGCGACAAAACTCTGACAGGGTAGATGTATTTTACGCAGAAATAATAGAAATAATGTCGGCTATGATAAATCATATAAAGGTACACGAAAAAGATCAAAACGTTATACAATCTAAATTAAATTTATATCAAGAAATGTGCTTGAACACGTTCCTCTCAGGTCTTCGAGAACCTTTGGGCTCTACAGTTAGAGCCATGAGACCAAGCAAGTTAGCGGATGCCCTTAACTTTTGCCTTAAAGAGCAGAACTGTATATATTTCCGTGGACACAGTAACTCACACCCAACAACCATGTTCAAAACTTCTAGTGGAATTAATAGGCAGTTCACACGCCAAAGTAACAGACAGTCTTCAACCCAACAATATCCACCCAATTTCAAACAATATTCTCCAAATAGGACATACAATTCGACAAGGCAGTACCCAAATTATAACCCGAACCCCCAAACGTTTACTCCGCGTTCTAACCAAAATATCCCAATTGCCAACAATAGTTACAACAAAACACATTCAAACCAATCAAAACGGTCAATTCCAGAACCCATGGACATAGCTAGCGCAAACACTAATATAACTTACTCGAATAAGACGCCCCGAAACTTTTTACATAACACTGAAATCAATACTCCGTCTAGTGATAGCCCAAATAAGCGAATACAGAAACATGAATACCATTTACCTCGTCAACAACCACAAAGATATTACCAAAACTTAGACAATTTAAGTCCCTCCAACGAAATGATACAAACCCAAATAGATGATACAAATTTTCTTATACTTGCCTCGGAAAATCAATAGGATACATTAATTTAAATAACTACAATACTAGCTTACTGCCTTACATAATAATAAACAGCTTATCTGATTCAAAGTTAAGATTTCTCATAGACACAGGAAGCAATAGATCATTTATTAAACCACACATAGCAAAGAATTTCAATACACAAACAATAGATCCAATAGAAATTAAAACAGTTTTTAATAGCCAATATATCAATCAGGAAGTGTCACTGAATGGTATTCCCGAGTTGAAAACTAATAAAATATTTGCGTTTCTGCTCTTTGACTTTCATAGTTACTTTGATGGTCTTATTGGTATCGATATTATGAAAGACCTAGGGATGAAGGTCGATCTGAAAAACAACATTTTAGAAAACGAAATGGTAAAAATACCACTAAACTTCAACCGAATATTACTTCACAAGAAAATGTTGTGCCGGGAATGAGCAAAATCATTTGTCGTCTTCCTGTCGACGTTCAATTTGGCACAATTTTTATAAAGCCTACATTAATAAAACCTAATTTACTTATTCCTGAGGGTTTGTATAAAGCAAATGCATGGTACTCTTTAGTCGAGGTTATAAATTCGACTGATTCCACTCAGACCTTTATGGTTGAACAACCCATTAAAACTACAAGAATAAATGCAGATAAAGTGGTCGAAATACATAATCTGTCTATCACCAATGCTAAAAATCTTTGTGGCCTAAATGTTGTTGATATGCTTCGGACTGACCACCTTAATATAGAAGAAAAAAATGGTATTAAAAAGCTTTGCTGTAAATATAAAGATATTTTCTTCGTGGAAGGCGATAAGCTGACATTCTCTAATGAAATAAAACACCACATAAAGACAAAAGACGACATACCTATTTATACCAAATCTTACAGGCATCCATATGTGCTTAAAGAGGAAGTTCAAAGACAGATATCGGCAATGCTTGAACAGGGTATTATTCGTCAAAGTTTTTCCCCTTGGTCTTTTCCAATTTGGATGGTGCCTAAAAAGAAGGATAGTAACGGCAAAGAAAGGTGGCGATTGGTCATAGACTACCGTAAGTTGAATGAAAAGACTATAGAAGATAAATATCCTATCCCAAATGTCTCTGATATCCTAGATAAATTAGGAAAATCCATCTATTTCAGCACCCTGGACTTAGCGTCCGGATTCCACCAAATTCAAGTGGATGAAAGAGATATACCCAAAACAGCTTTTTCGGTAAATAATGGTCATTTCGAGTTTGTAAGAATGCCATTTGGGTTAAAAAATGCTCCCTCAACATTTCAACGAGTGATGGACTATGTTTTGCGTGAGTTACAGGGAAAAATTTGTTTTGTGTATATGGATGACATAATTGTCTTCTCAACGTCGCTCCAGGAACACATTCAAAACTTAGAGCTTGTATTTAAAAAACTTAAGGATTCTAATTTTAAAATACAACTTACCAAATCCGAGTTCTCACAAAAAGAAGTGTCTTTTTTAGGGCATTTAGTAACTTCTGAAGGGGTTAAACCAAACCCAGACAAGATCATAGCAATAAAAAATTTCCCTATACCTCGGACTCCCAAACAAATAAAGTCATTTTTAGGCCTGATAGGCTATTATAGGAAATTTATTAGAGATTTCGCTAGAATAACTAAACCCATGACGGAGTGCCTCAGGAAGGGCCACAAAATTTTGTTAAATTCCAGATATATAGATTGTTTCGAAAGCTGTAAAACTCTGTTATGTAATGAGCCCATATTACAATATCCTGATTTCGCCAAACCATTCAATCTCACAACGGACGCGAGTAATATTGCATTAGGCGCCGTACTATCTCAAGGGCCAATTGGGTCAGACAAACCGATTTGTTATGCAAGTCGCACCTTGTCCAAATCCGAAGAAAATTATAGTACCATAGAGAAGGAGTTGTTAGCAATCTATTGGGCTACGAAATACTTTCGGCCGTATCTCTATGGCAGACAATTTACAATCATTACGGATCATAAGCCCTCAACTTGGCTCTTTTCACTTAAAGAACCAAGCTCAAAATTAGTTCGATGGCGGTTAAGTCTAGAAGAGTACAACTACAGCATTATCCACAAAAGTGGAAAATTAAATACTAATGCCGATGCACTGTCTCGAGTCGAAATGCATCTAAATGAATTCGAACAAGGGCAAACAGACAACCTTGAACTAGTATCTATTGAGAACAACTTTGACGAACTTGAAAATTTGGATACTATCCACTCTGGCCAAGAAAATATGGACGACGGTATTCCGATATCCGAAAGACCAATCAATGAGTTTTCTAACCAACTCATCATCATAGATAATCCCCATAGGAAGAAACTACACGCAACTCTGTGTATTTTCTTTCAGAGAAAGAAAAGACATCGAATAGAGAGCAACAACGCCCGCGAAGAAGATGTAATGATTGAAATTTTACGTAATTTTACCAACACCAAAAGGGTGACAGCTATTCTTACCGATGACAAGACCTTTAAAATTGTACAAGAGATTTATACAAAGTACTTTAGCAATGGCCCTGTAAAACTGGTTAGAAGCAACATCTTACTTAAAGACGTGACGCAGCGTGATGAACAAGAACAAATAGTAAGAACGTACCACGAAAAATCAAATCACAGAGGTATTCTGGAAAGTGTAGAACATATTAAAAGACAGTACTATTTTCCTAATATGAAGAATCTAGTATCAAAAATAATAAACAATTGCGACATTTGTCAAAAATACAAATACGACCGTCAAGAGAAACCCTTAAAATTCGAACTAACCGAAACTCCATCAAGACCCTTACAAATTTTACATTTAGACATTTACTCAATATATCACGAAATTTTCCTAACTATAATAGATAAATTTACCAGATTCTCAAGCGTATATTTGTTATCATCCAGAAATAGTATCAACCTTATAAAATCACTTAAGCATTTTTTCTCACATCACGGCCTCCCTGAAAAAGTGATTACAGATAATGGAAATGAATTTCTTTCGTCACTTTTTAAAGAT
Source organism: Eumerus sabulonum (assembly GCA_951905685.1). Lineage (NCBI taxonomy): Eukaryota > Metazoa > Arthropoda > Insecta > Diptera > Syrphidae > Eumerus > Eumerus sabulonum. The sequence goes on from OX645064.1 coordinate 44,557,057, forward strand.
TTTTTAAATGTCTACAACATACAACTACACACAACGTGTGCTAAAAATTCCACTGGGAATTCGCCTGTAGAAAGGTTTCATTCCACCTTGACCGAGTTAATAAGAATAATTAAGGCAAACTTTCCCAATAAACCCATAGGGGAAATTGTAGATGAAGCAGTAATTAGTTATAACAATTCTATAAGTTCAGTAACTAAAATGACCCCGTTTGAATTGCTAAGTGGTCACATATCAAAAAACAATATATTCCCGAATGCGACAAGGACAAATACAGAACAGGATTACTTGAGAGAACACATAAAAGCATATGACATTTTAAAAAACTTAGCATACAGGAAAAGTTTAGCTTATAAAAAGAATATAATTGAAAAACGTAATAAAACGCGTGAAACACCCCCCATAATGGAAGTTGGAGATCGAATATTCGAAAAAGATGACAGACGAAATAAACTTGCAGCAAAATTCACAGAACACGAAGTGTTGAGAAATGACCGTATCACAGTCGAAACAAATAAAAGAAAAGTACACAAACAAAAAATTAAAAAGAAAAGAAAATATACTTAAAATCGTAAAACAATGAATTATGGAGTCTTTAGGGCCTTGGTTCCAGAATTCTCAGCGTTGGTTAATTAAACACCTTTTTTTTGAAAAAAAAATCATGCAACAATAATATTAACAAGAAAATTAAATATGTTTGTTTTCCTGTAAAAAGTAAATATTATAACTATTTTGTTTTATATTATACATGTATATTATAAATAGGCAATAAGTAAATAAATATACATATAGAGCAACTGGTTAACAAGTCCTCATCCACCGCCTTTCCTTTTCACTTGTAAAATAGTCAGTACGAGAAAGACAAACCAAGCAGTTGCGGAACCCTGCACTTGTATGGATCGTTTTCGGGCGGGAGGAACATGCTATACAATCTATCATTATCTATATATTCCTATTATCTACTACTCTATATTACCTAAATTGTTTTTCCTAATATTAATCCCTAAATTATAACTACACTTTATTTCACATATAACTATACATCCTTTAAAATAAAAAAGAAAAAAAAGGCACTCATTCGACACCGGCCACCAAGCGCGAGAGCATTGTCAATATGGATCAGTGGAAATTGGTTGCTGATCTGCCTGTAGTATGTTCTGAAATGCATGCCCATACTCACACATCATACACGTGCTTTCAGCGCGGTATGCTTCAACTCGGGCGGGAGGAGTTACATACAGGCTGTACTCCATAGCCTGTACTTTCGCAATCGTCACAGGTGCATATGCACCTGTGCACATTAATGTGGCAACAGCGAGGCATACCTTCCCCCAGTCATATTCGGAAGACGTACGAGGGAATAACGTACGATGCAAATGGCTTGGCTTGGCACTGTAGAGAAGCCAAGCCAAAATCGGCTGTCCCTTGTCCCGTTACCGCACAGAACGAACGGCTATCAGCGGCAAACCATATGACCATATATGGTAAGATGCTCGTGCTGGTGGGCGGTGACAAGTAGTATAGTTTCCGGATATATATAAGGTAGCATAGTTAGATTTAAGTTAGTTTTAGTTTAGTCTCTCGACATAGAATATTGATTTGGAATAAAGACTTAAATTAGAGTTGAATCGTGTTATTGTGTTTCATTTAAAAGAACCGAATCTATAAGTCGCGCGTTCGGTGGCCGGCCTGTCCCGCTCGGCAGGCCGAAGAAGTCACGAGCAACCCGGCACTGGCCTTGAGAGCCATTACGGAGTTGGAGGCCACTAACCAGTGCATGTGGGGAGTAAAAGGCAACAGACAACGGCATCGACTTAGGATGGGAACATTGAACGTCTCATCGCTCATAGGAAAACATCTCGAGCTGGTTGAGGAAGCTGCCAGGTATCGGTTAGATATTGCAGGTATCTCTTCGACAAATCAAAGAGGATATAGAACTGTGGACCTTTCGGACGGGTGGAAACTCTTCCTGTCGGGAGTTGCACCTCAAATGTCTGCACAGGCGGGAGTGGGGATACTCATAAGACCCAGGCTGGCAGACAGGGTATTGGAGTGGATACAATTAGAAGCGAGAGTCAGATCTTTGGCTCTGGTGCAGGTGTATGCACTGAATCTAGAGTTAGAGTATGCGACTTTTCTGGATGAAGTTGATGCTGCTCTTGGTAGGGTGGTTAAGATGGATTCCTATATCTTGATGGGTGACTTCAACGCCCACGTGGGTGTGGATGTAACGGCACGGGGGAGTGTGATGGGGAGGGGCTAAAATGTCAACTGATCATCACCTAGTGTTGTGTAAGCTGTATCTTACTGAGAGAGTACCTCTAATGCCAAGGCGGAAACCAAGTATGGTTACACGCATACGGTGAGAGAAACTACTGAGCAGTGAGGTATGGCAACACTTTGCACGACACATATCCGAAAGGCCTGAGCATATTCCAACTGTCCCGTCGCATGTAGAGGAAGACACCCCCGGAGTTCAAGAAGCCATCAGATAGAAGAAGACGGCCTACAGGGACTGGATTCTCTTGAGGGACTCTGCCTCCACTCCGCCTCCACCGGTACACTGTGGCACGAAGAACGTGCAAATTGGCTGTGCGTGCAGTCCTAGAAGGAGCTCGGCGAATAGTTGGAAGGCGACCATAGATCTGCCGAAAAGGTGTTCTGGCAAGCCATTCGCCGGCTCGGAGGAAGGAAATTCAACATAATTGAAGGAGTCAAATCCAAAGATAGTGTGTTGCTTTCCAATGAGATGGACATCATAAGCAGATGGAGCGAGCACTTTCCGCAGCTGCTTAATACCGAACAAGGCGCTGAGGGGGACAGAGCTATAGTCTTGAGTGGTGCGGAGAATAGTCCAATGGTTGAGGAAGTCGTTTTAGCGATTGAGTCGCTAAAAATTGGCAAACCCGCCGGTGTGGATGAAGTTCGGCCAGAAATGCTTAAGGCAATGGGTAAAGAGGAAGTACTATGGCTCTCTCGTGTCATTAAGGTAGCCTGGGAATGCGGTGAGACACCAAGCGATTGTCGGACTGGGGTTATTGTGCCTCTTTTCAAAAAGGGGAATAAAAAGGAGGGCGCCAACTACAGGGGCATATCTCTTTTAAGTGTCCCCGGTAAAGTCTACGCTAAGATGATGGAGGCGCATTCTAGAGGTATGGTCGAATCCAGGATAGGGGATGAACAGTACAGGTTTCGTCACGGCAGAAGTACAACCGACCAGCTTTGCACTCTAAGAATGGTACTCGGGAAGGCTTGGGAGTACGCCAAACCGATCTACAGCTGCTTTGTATATTTGGAAAAGGCGTATGACCGAGTTCCTCGAGGTAAACTCTGAAGTTTTCTGCTGGAGTATGGGATTGATACGCCATTCAGTCTCTATACACAAACTGTGGCAGCTGTGTTCGGGTTAACGGTAGTAAATCAACACCTTTCAGCGTGGGCGTTGGACTTAGCCAAGGTTGCGTGTGGTCACCTCTCCTTTTCATTATGTATATAGACTGGTTGTTGCAGCGCAATCGAGGTGAGGAGTGTTTCACATTGGAAAGTTGAGGGTAAGCCATCTTCTGTTTGCCGATAACTTAGTTGTCCTCACATCCTCCGAGGCGAAACTGCAACGCGCGATAGATAGGTTTGTGGCCGTATGTCCTGATGAGGGTTAACGTGGACAAATCCGAGGTTATGGTTATTTCTAGAACACCTGTCCAATGCACTCTAAGTGTTAGTGGAGTCTCATTGAATCAGTTGGAGAAGTTTAAGTATTTCAAGGTCTTCTTCATGAGTGATGGGAGGATTAATACTGAGCTTTTTGGCAGGATTGGCCAATCAAGGTCAATTTTGAAACAGCTTTGAAGATCTGTAATCAAGAAAACCGGGCTTGGTGTGAAAGCCAAGTTAGCGGTCTTAACTTAGTATTTGTTCCAACTCTCACCTATGGTCTCACCTATGGTCATTAATACAAGCTGCCAAAATGAGATTTCTTCGTGCTGTTGTGGGACTAACTCGTGGGGATAGAGTGAGAAACACGGCAGTTACATGTTGAGTAGCTGCTTCGCCGAACGGAAAGGGCTATGCTTCGATGGTTTGATCACGTGAGACGAATGTCGCCATCATCACGACTTCCGAAGCGTGCCTTGGATGCAATACCATCTGCTTGGCAGACCCAGGACGAGGTGGTTGGACCAAGTCCAAAAACTCATCCGGGTGCTGAACTCACTGAAAACATATGTATGTATGTAGTGAAGGACTTCGTCTAACTTGGCTCCGCAGTGACCTGGAATAACGATATCAGTTCCAAAATCAAACGCAGAATCTCTCTTGCCAATTGTTCTTTCTTTTGGCTCAGGAGGCAATTGAGTAATAGAGCCCGCTCCCCAACGACCGAATTGACTCTATACAAGACCCTTACCGGGACTTGTATCCTACTGTACGGCGCAAAAGCATGGACATGGGCTGTACAGCGACATGAGTCTAGTCAGGCGTCTACGGATTAAGGCCAACTGGGTGTGCGGCATGTGGAATAGGCTAGCAAAAGATCGTGCTAGTTGGTAGACAACACACTCTGCAATAAATGATTGTAAACTTGTGCCACAATAAAGAACTATCCAACTGCATTCAAATAGATTTTTATTAACTTTAGGAGAATTGCTACAGTTTATTAAAGGATAAACACCAATCGAACTATTGGAATATTACGGTTTTCTTCTTTTTTTTGAAAATTATTGCTAGCACAGCAGTTTTGTGATGCTTTTACAATTTATCATAAGTCCTTAACTAACTTAGCTAACTACGAAAGTAAAAGAAGAGAACGACAACTCTACAAAACTCGTATCAATCCATAGAAGTTGAATGTTAATCAGGAAGATGAGGATGAACTATCCCGGCTCGAGGTACCATGACCACACTTTTGACAGAATTTCTTCGTCTTACTCTCACTGTCGGACGATACAACCGTCCAATTATCATTCGAGACGACTGTACTATCGGATGACTTCTCCAACGACGACGACGACCAGAGAGTCTTTATCGAAGCTACTTGGTCCGGTGTACCGATCGAACTAGTATCTTCACGATCCGTTGACGATTCGAATGAACTCTTAATGCGATTCCCATGCTCATCGTTGATTCTTAGGCGAAATTTTGGAAAACTATTACTACCACGACGTAATCGAGCTCGATCCTTTTGGAAATTCTCCCGTACAGCTTCCCAATCGACAGTGCCGGGACTCTCGGTTTCGGCTATTTTCGGCAGCACGGTACAACCAAATACATTCGAACGATAATCATGACGCGCGGTGCCGGAAATAGCCTGAAAGCCATCATTCACAAAAGCACAATCATCGATTGCCTCGATCACCGGATCGAGATAACGTTTCCCATGATAAACCTCATCTTTCTGCTTGAACTGTGTCCGTATGGATTGTTGTCTTCCGTTACTGCTATACGTATAGATATTCTTTCGTTTTGATCCACTACGACCAGCTGCTGGTAGGTGACAACAAGAACTGCTACTGCAGCTGTTACATATCGTTGATTTCTGAAAAGATACGCGATTAAGGCAGGGAGGGGTGGGAGGAGTATGTTGCGTGACGCACTGATGACCAGATCTGGAGGAATTGTCTTGAAACTGAGAAAACGACATGAAAGTCTCCAAATTGTGCATATACACTGTGTTATCGACGACAGATGAACTGCGCGTCGGCAAGGTTAGGGTATTGGGTGGTGTTCTATTCGGGGCTCGAACCACAGTGATCTGCTCGATCGGTAATTGCGATGTTTTCGATGACGGCGTCGACGACGACGACGTGATCATGTTCGAGCTGTTGCTGGGCGTCAGGATAAGGGGTGAGATCATCGGCGGTGGAGTTCTGGGCGGTGTACCCAGCGACTCATATGCTATTGCAAACATAAAAAGCAAACGTGAGTAGATTGAAGGAGAGAAAAGTGAAGAAAAAACATCGAACAACGACTACATGGAACACAATTTTGTCACCAAACAACAACATGCACAACATCGAAACGACAACGATGAACACTAGACAAATTACACGAAAAAACAATTACGGATAAGATCAAAAAACAAACAGACGTCCAATTATAGATGAGCGAGATGTGAGGATTACGATACCTGCTCTTCGTACCTTCCCAGCCGTCTTCGTTGTCTTCACGAATCGGATTGGTTTTACCGCACGACGTAGTATTTGTGTCCGTTTGGGTAGTGGAGGAGTCTAGACAGGTCTGTACCACAATATCCATATGCGAGTCCAGAGAGAACTGCTTTCCTGTGAGGATAGAGTTGTAATATGCTTTGCGTCCAAGGACAACGACTTACCTGACATGAGAATACCTCGGACACGACGTCGCATGGATGGAGATTCTTGGTGCTGTGTGGAATCAACATGGTCACAGTGGACTCTTTGAAAGGATGGAATACTTACGGCAATCCTGATGCCAGCGTAGGTTTTTGCTAGAAACTCGTCAGCGTCGAATATGGCCGCGAATGATCCGTTGACGATCTTTGGGGACATTGGCGAATTGGCCAACAACAAGCTCGATCCGAATGCTTCACTCTTCTCCTTGGTATCTTATGATCACAGCAGTAGTATACTATACAGAGCAGTATGGCTATGATGTAAGTGTCTTACCTTTAAGTGGTACCTTAACTCGATCGGCGGTGATTTTGATGTCCATCTCATCCAAAACAGCCCCAGTGACCAGACGAATCTCTGACCAATCATTCAATATATCATCCAACATCGTGCGACTCGAGGTGACCGTGAAACGTATGACATATTTGCCCTTAATCGAAGCCGGAACACAATGTAAATACCCCCGATGGTTGAGGCGTTTCAGGAGCCGCTCAGTGATCTCATTCTCACCCTTAATTCGAAACACAACCATACCTGAAAGGGGAACTCAATTCAATATGATGGAGAAACCCATGTGCTTACGAACCTAAGTGCCGCTTTGCAGGAATTTCGAACCGATGGTCGGCGGAGACTAGAGCTTCGAACTTTTGTGCCAACCGAACGCCTTCCCTAATATGCTTTTGTAGCCCCTTTATACCGTACGATCGCAGGACGAACCATAATTTCAGTGATCGAAAACGTTTGCTTAGGGGAATCTGCCAATGCATGTAGTCAATCGCCGAGCCAGAGTTTTCGTGTTGAAGATACAATGGTTCCACGTTGAATGTTCGATGAACAGCTGTACTATCCTTAACCCTACAACCATAGGCTTATGTATATGGGAAACAGTCATAAGCAATTTGTTAAGCAATACCATAAAGCAGTACAATCAAAATGCACCATCAACCACTTGGACGGATTGAATGCAATCGAGTCAGCCTTCTCGATTCCCTTCAACCACGACCGATACTCCGGACAGATGAATGCACTCCCAGCATAAGCAGCATCCAAATGAAGCCACAAATTGTATTCACGACAAACTGCACCAATCTGAAATGAAAAACATTCATATATAGACAGACACATCTGTGGGTAGTGTCCTTCGTAGACAGGATACCTCCTCCAGATTGTCGAAAGCGCATGTTCCGGTTGTTCCCAGCGTGCCGCAGACCTGTTGCAAAGATACGAAATAGACTAATGAGTAACAAGTGAATGAGATTGTTGGCCAACTGCTATCACAACTAATTGATCCCTGCGGGACTATCAACAACCAATCTTCTTAACGTCACTCACATGCCATAGGGTGGGCAACTCACCCTTTACTTGGGGTTTTACTTGTGTACTTACCCAGAATGGAATCAACCCCTGTTTGGTGTCGTCTTCAATCGCCTCGCGGAGTAACTCGCCTCGCATAGACAGATTCTCATCTGACTCAATGTACCGCATTCGCACTAATCCTATAACAAATAATCAGATTTAGTAACTTCCATAGCCCACCAACTTCCATATTACCAATGAGGGCAGCTTTCTCGACACCAGAATGAGCTTGATCCGAACAATATGCCACCAACCGGGCGTTGATCTCTGCATCTTGATAGCCCGAACATTGTTCATGAAATCTCCGAATAGCTTGAGTCCGCCCAGCCAGCAAACACACCAATGTAGCCTCACTTGCTGTCGTCTGAATGACACCACCACCCTTGCTCGTATTGTCCAAATGCAAAAACTCATCCGGTAATCCAATCATCTTGCCCAGCCAGTTCATAACAATTACCTCAAGTTCCGTACATGCTGGCGAACTGGCCCATGTAAATCCTAAACAGTTAATAGCATCTGCCAGCATATCGCCCAGTAACGATGGGAACGAGTTGAGGGCGGGAAAATACGCATGCATATGCGGACTTTGCCAATGGGTTACGCCGGGCATAATCACCCGTTCGACATCGTTAAAAATCGTATCCCAGTTCTCGCCTTCAATTGGTGCCGAATCCGGCAGAAGATTTCGCATATAGCCCGGCTTAACGTCGGGGAAGACGCGACGGTCTCGGATGTTTTCCAAATAGTCGGCGATGTAGTCGACCATTTGTTTTCCTTAAATGAAATAAAGAAGAATTGGATAAAAGGGATATTTGGAATGTGCCTCTAAGTTTGAATGGTCTGCCCGTTGGGTTATGGTCGAGGAAGGATCAAATCAAATAAGGCGACGAAATGGCATTGAATGGGGATTAGGTGAAACTAATAAAATGGAAATGTAAATCGTGTTGTCTCGGAAGGATAATTTCATTTTCTCTTTTACAAACGGACGCGATGACTAGGTTTATGGGTTAATGGGTGGAGAAACATAACCTCTAACCATGGTAGATAGAGGTATACCACTTTATCCGGATTAATGCAATGCGGATCATCAGTCATAGATCACATGACAGTGCGCCACCCTGTCTAAAACCTTTTTTAACATCGAAGGTCTCGGTTAGTTCACCTTCGACCTTAATGATGCAGCGGGAATTCTCCATAGTCATCCTGCACAGTCTGACGAGTTTGGCCGGAATGCTAAAACATGATATGGCTCTGAATAGCTCGTCTCTATAAACACTGTCATATGCGGCTTTAAAGTCTTCTCCAAGATCTGCCGTAGTGTAAATATTTGGTCTATCGTGGATTATCCTGGCCTGAAACCACACTGGTAGGAACCTACCAGATTGTCCACAAACGGTTTCAGGCGCTTACACAGTACGGCAGAGAGGATCTTGTACGCAATGTTCACGAGGCTTATCCCTCTGTAATTGGCGCAGTCATAGGGGTCTCCTTTCTTATGGACCGGACAAACGATGCTGAGATTCCATTCATCGGGCATGCATTTTTCCGACCATATCTTGCAGATGAGTTGGTGCATGTTCCTGACCAGCTCATCGCCAGATGCTTTAAATAGTTCCGCGGGAAGTCGGTCTGCTCCAGCAGCTTTATAAGAGATTAAGTTTCGATCTGCCTGACGACGGCATTTTGACTGTCATCGCCGTTATACAGTCTGCAGAAGTGGGCCTTCCACAATCTCAGTATCGACTGTGACTCCACTATTAGTTGTCCGTGCTCATCCCTGCAGGCTTCTGCCCTGACTATATAGCCTTGGCCTTACTTTTGGTGAAACTCTCGAACGTCGTTCCTGCAATAGCATCTCTCCATTTCCTCGATCTCGCGCTTCTTTATTCTTCTAACAAGCGCATGCTTCTCTCTTGTTTTCTATTCATAGAGCTCGCGGGCAGCTCTCGTCCGTAGATACAGTGTAGCTATGTAAGCATTCTGTTTCTCTACATGGGCCTGTCTGCATTCGTCATCAAACCAGGGGTTTCTCGAAGGTGGTGGCTTGAAATCGAGTACATCTGAGGCGGCCTCCCTTAAGGCGTTCGGACAACGACTCCATTGCTATTCTATGGTTTGTGCAGATTGCATTTTGACTTGAGAGAGCTTGAGGGAAACTTAATCGGCGAAGGTCCTGGCGGTCTCCTGCGATTGCAGCTTTTCGCTGTTAAATCTTGGTGTTCTTATTCAACTCCATTGATTCCGAGAAATTCACATCCGTACCTTGGCTGCAACAAGGTAATAATCCGAGTTGATGTTGGCCCCTCAAAAGGTTCGGACATCTAGGATGCTGGAGGAGTGCCTGCCGTCGATCGCAATGTGATCAAGTTGGTTGGTTTATATTGAGGTGTGGTGAGGTTGTGTACTTGTTACTACGAGATTATGTCGCGCCATAAAGTCCACTAGCCTTAGTCCGTTTTCTGACGTGGTGACTCATTCGAAGATAGCTTCCTTACCCAACTTCGCATTGAACCCCAGCTTCCTGGAACGATTTTGGTGTAATAGCTGGGATATTGGGCATATGTTCTGCCTAGGAGATCATAGAAGTCGTCTTTATGTCTGTCATCTTTCTCCTCTGTATATTACCGAGATTTGCCTTGATGCGGATAGTTACGAGGCGTTCGCTTACATATTGGAAGCTTAAGACTTTTTTCCTGAGTCTGGAATTCGTTTCATTTTTGTCATTTGCGGGTGTCGTCAACATGTAATCCGTCCGTATCCGAAGCTATTGGTTGTTCCTGAACAAATTTTTGTTTTACACGATAGGGATGTTACCCCTAAGCGCAACCCCTAACCTGGAGGGCCAGGTTCCTCTTTCCCAGGAATAGGGGGTCGCGTCGCTGCACACATTGGTTCACTACCTGGCGGGTGCCAGAAGCAGCCTGGAACTAGCAGCCCAAAAAAAAATGGATGTTGTGCTCATAACCTGCCGTAAAAAGGTAGAATAATGTATGCCAGCGAGCGACTAAGAAAGTCGGAGACCAGGCGATAAGGTCCAAGAAAGCAGTCAAGTATCTAGGGATCATACTAGACAACAGGCTTTCCTTCAAGGAACACATAATGTATGCCAGCGAGAAGGCATTACATGCACAACGAGCTCTTTTGCGAATGCTTCCGAATATAGGATATAACGAGTAATCTACGAGCAATTGAATTACATGCAAATTGAAGAAATATACTCACCTCGTCTCCGATATTCTCTGAAATCCATCTCGATCGCCCTTCACTTCTATCGATTTATCGGAACTATATCAGTGTCACCCGTTACGTATTGTAATTACCACCACCCTTGCGCCTATCTATCGTTTCGCAATAACAAATTCAATTGATTTTTCCCTCCCTACTCACGCACTTCACTTAACCAAACACAAGAAGTGCAATATCTATCTGTTATGTACTTCTAACCAATGAAGGATTTCATCTATGTTTCTAGCAACATTTTTCACGCAACACGAACTTATAGCACCAAACTAAGTATCACATTTTAGGCTCAACACAATCGACCACACTTTGTTGCATACTTCTGTGCTCAACAGAAAAGAATTCTTCGATCACGGTATTCAGTCGGATTTTATCAGTTACTATGTACCTCCCTCACGCTAGTCTCTTAGGATCGTTTGATGATCTTCAGATTGTTTTTGTTCAAAACTGCACTCATCTTGACAAGAAACTCACAAAAAACACCAAGAAATGGAACACCCCGAGGCATACGCAGCAGCAAGGGCGAAAAACCACGACCAAACTGAAACTGAATTTCGCAATCGAAGAATCCACAGTCTGGGCTGTCTACGACAAATTGTTATGCACCTCACTTGTGGCGTATTTCTAAGGCTTCTCCTGCAAGACCGCAACCAGTCGCAACAACATAACTTGACAATTTTGAAAGCTAGGCCTCTATTGTTTTTACGTGTTGTTTCCGCTGTTTTCGTTGTCCGAATCTTGTGTCGTAAGTGGGGGTTGGAAAAGCACCATCAGCATGCCCGGGGGGTGGCACAGATGGTATGACCAGCGAATGTCGTAATTGGCTTACAGCAACAAACTAGAGTCGATTGTTGATGACAGCAATCAGACTGTCACCGAAACCAAATAGTGAGACCAAACGTGTGGGAGCCTTCGAAATAACTGAAAAACTACAGGCGAAACGTGCGCTTTTATAGTCGATCCTGTAAGGAGGACACATTATATGGGACTTTCATTGCCAACAGCGAATGCGAGTTCTAGGCGAATGAGAGCAGGACAATGAAATTGCAATCATCCCATTGGACGATGTATGTGAAGCGTCGTGTGTAGTTGGTCGCCAATGGGAAGAAGTGAGTAGATTCGGTGTTTCATTCATGGCGACCTGATTTTATTGTATCAGTAACGCACTTGCAGATACTGGAGGAATACCAGAGGATTGACGTCATAGTGTATGTCAAAGTAGATTGTAAAGAAGCTTAAGCTCCGACCAATGCCCCTTAATGCTGGAAAATATGTGTGTTCGCCAGGACAGTTGACTGGAATCTTAAAAATCGTAAGGCTTAAAGGCGATCTAATTGATTTATGTTGTAAGTAGAAGAATTTTCAACCTCCTATTTGATTGCAGAAAATAAAGTAGTCCATCGAATATTTGTAATGGAGACGAAGGAAGCAAGTTTACCATCAGGATCTATAGACGTACAATAATAGACGAAGGACGATGGATGTCTTATCTCCTATTTTAGTTATAAAATTCGTCTGTATTGTACTGGACAAAAAAGTAGGCACATGACGCTCAAGCGCTTTATACCTCCTTACCAGCCAATAAAGAATTGAGAATGATTGCCTTCCTTGACATTGCAGGAGCTATTACCGAAGGGGAGAGGGAGCGGGCAAACAGAGCAAAGAACTTGATCGTGTTTAACATGGCAAACGCCAGCTTCGATCTCTGTCCCTGCTCAATCAAAGTTGACACACAGCCTTCCCTTTATAGCTGCCCTCGCATCCGCCAGGTAGTGAACCAATCTGTGCAGCCACGAGACTATCGGTCAGGTGTTCACTGATTCAGATGGAGCAGCGAGCATTCTCCAAAGTCATCCTGCATAGTCTGACGAGTTTAGCAGGGATGTCAAAGGTAGACACAGCGTTGTATAGGTCGTCTCTAATTACGCTGTCGTATGCGGCTTTGAAGTCGACAAATAGCTGGTGAGTGTCGACCTGAAATTCTTGTTTTTTTTTTTCAGGAGATGCCGTAGTTTGAAATTTGGTGGAGGGTGGGCCTTCCTGGCTTGAAGCTACACTGATAAGGACCCATCGGCTTATTTACAAAAGACTTCAGGCGTTCACACAAAACGGCAGAGAAGATTTTGCAGGCGATGTTAAGAAGACTTATTCTTCTGTAGTTGGCGCAGTCAGATCGGTCTCCTTTCTTGTGTATCAGGCATACGAGGATGAGACTTCTTTCTTTGGGCATGCTTTCCTCTGACTATATCTTACAGATGAGCTGGTGCATGCTCCTAACCAGGTCATCCCCAGCCGCCTTGGAGAGCTCAGCAGACAGTTTGTCTGCGCCAGCAGCTTTATTGGACTTGAGTTTCGATATGGCAATCTTAACTTCGTCGAGGTCAGGGGGACGGAATTCTTTGTGGTCTTCACCGTTAAGAAATGGATCATTCTGCCTGACAGCGGCATATTGACTAACATCGCCATTATACTGTCTGCAGAAGTGTTTTTTCCATATTCTCAGCATCGACTGCGATCTACTACTAGGTTCTCATCCCTGCAGGCTTCCGTTCTGGCGTTATAACCTTGGCATGTTCGCTTTATCTGTGGATAAAACTTTCGAACGTCACGCCTACAGTAACACCTCCCCAAATCCTCAATCGCGCGCTTCTCGTGCTCTTTCTTCTTTCTGAATTCTCCTGCACTCGGCATCGAACCAGATGTTTCTTCGTAGTGGAGCCTTGAAGTCCAAAACTTCAGATGCAGTGCTTTTCAGGGCTTGTTTGCAAAGGTTCCACTGCTGTTCTCTTGATAGCGTGGAGTGTTGAGGTGTATTGGAGAGCTTAAGGGAGAGGCGATCGATAATAGCGCGAGCGATTTCTGGCGATAGTAGCTTTCCGACATCATAACTTTGTATTCTTACTCTGCTCCGCTGCGTTCGTGGTATCCGTAGGTGCATCTTGGCTACTACAAGATAATGGTCCGAGTCAATGTTAGCTCCTCGGAAAGTTCGAACATCAAGAGTGTTTGACGTCAATCTGGTTGGTGGTTGATTGATCTGGCGACCGCCAGGTGCCTTTGTGTATATCGAGATGCGGGAGCCGCCTACTGGCTAGAAGGAGATTTCACTTCGTACCAAGATCAATTAGCCTGTGTCCGCTATCGGATGTGGTGTTGTGTAGACTACGTTTGCCGATGACTCGTTTAAAGATGCTTTCGTTACCCAGGTTAGCATTGAAGTCTCCTAGTACAATTTCGATATCATAGCTGGAATATTGGGCATACGTTCTGTCAAGGGGATCATAGAATTCATCTTTGGCGGAGTCATCCTTGTCCTCCGTGGGGGCGTGGACGCAGATGAGGCTAGTGTTTGAAATGTAGCCTTGATACGGATCGTTATGAGGCATTCGCTCATATGCGGAAAGCATAAGACTTTCTGCCTTACTCCACCTCGAAAAACAAATCCACATCCGAACAATCGTTGTCCTCTGTGCCTAGTCGCCGTAGTAAATATCGCAGTTTTTCATCCGCTTTTTACCCGGTCCATTAATTTGCATATCCTGGATGACGGTTAATTCCGCTTTTCAACGGTCTAGAACGTCCGCAAGTTGTTCGGCTGCACGTGGCCTGTTTAGGGACCAAACACTCTCCCTTTTTCGTCGTTTTCGTGGTTGTTTCGGAGTTTGTATTTTTTTTTTACGGTTACGGCTTACTAGGCCGTAGCCCAACCGACTAATCCTATTTTTTAGCGCAGGAAGCTGGCTATTCACCCTTCCCCGTCTGTTATTTCCATAGGAAATCCCCAGATGGCACCATGAGGAGGTGGGGATGGTGCTTACTAACAGTGCTGCAAGATGTTCGTCTTCGGTGGCTCTTCCCGCTTTTTAGCAGGCCAGCATCCGTCGGATAGATGCCACCCCTACGAGGCCTTTGTTAGTCCATTGCCATCTGGAGCAAACTCTCTACTATATTAAAGCAGATATAACCATACTCCGAGAAGTGCGACGGGATGCACCAGGCAAAAAGCGGATGCGACAAGCGGATTCGATATTCGAGGATGACTCTTTTGTGATGTAAATGAACGCCTCATAACAATCCGCATCAAAGCTAATTTCGGAAACATTAATTTGGTATGAACTCCCGCCCCAATCGAAGAAAAGGACGGTCGACTCAAACGGAACAATCCACAGTACAACATTGCCAGCGCGCCATCAGAGACGCTGCCTCTGATGTGTTGAGTTTCAAACAACCGGCAACTAGAAGCCCCTGGTTTGATGAGCAGTGCGGGCAAGCCCATGTAGCAAAGCAAGCCGCCTATAAAACCATGCTATATAGACGGACCAGAGCCACTCGTGAAACGGAGAGAGGAACACACGCTTATAGGGAAGAAAAAGAGAGAGCTGAAAAGCGTGAGATCGAGAAGATGGAAATAGTTTTACGAAAAGTTTTACGAAAAAAGTAAAACGAACATGCCTGGTCTATAAGCCAGAGCAGAAGCCCGTAGGGACGAAGACAGTCAACTAGTAGTAGAGTCACATTCGATGCTGTGAATATGAAAGGGACACTTCTGTAGACTGTTTAACGGCGATGAAAGATCTAATACCGCTGTCAGGCAGAATAATCCATTCACAACTGACGAAGACGCAAGGGAATTCCGACCACCCGACCTAGCTGAAATTATGGTGGTCATTCCTAAGCTTAAAACTAATAAAGCCGCGGACGCAGGGGCCTGTCTGCCAAACTATTTAAAGTGGCTGGAGATGACCTGGTAGGGCGCATGCACCAACTCATCTGTGAAGTATGGCCGGAACAATGCCTGCCCGACGAATAAGTCACACTGCAGCCGATCATGGACAAGATCCAGGAATACCAAATCGACATCGATTTCAAAGCCACGCATGACAGTGTGCAAGAGATTGACTAGAGGGAGCCATGTCTAGTTTTAACATCCCTGTCAAACTCGTCAGATTTTGCAGGATGACCAGGGGGAATGCTGGCTGATCCATTAAAGTCGGTAGCGAAACGAACCAAGATATTTGATGATAAAAAAAGGATATAGACAAGGGACGTTCTGTCATCTGACTTTTACGCATCATACTTGAAAAGATCGTGCGGAATTCACTGGCCAACACAAGAGGTAAGACATATTTGAAGTCTGCGCAACTGCTTGCGTACGCGGATGACACTGACGTAATATGGGTTCACTAGTAACTAGCGACACAGCACCAGCGCTGAGATCAAACGCAGAATTACTCTTACCAACTGCTACTTCTTTGGGATCAAGAGGCAATTGAGAAGTAGAGCCCTCTTTCGAAAGACCAAAGTTGCGCTGTACAAAACCTTAATCATCCCGGTCCTCCTCTATGTCGCACTTGGACTTTAACGAAAACGGATGAGGAAGCCCTTGGTCGGGTCGAAAGGATAATTCTGCGTTCAATCTCTGGTACCGTATACGTCAACAGATAACACGAACACCGCGGAGTAGGGTAAGAACACCAAGCTATGACGTCGGAGATTGCCAGTGCCTTTGTCAACCACGTCTCCCTCAAGCTCTCCGATACACCTCAATCCTCCACTCAGTCAGTAGAGCAGCAATGGAGCCAGTGCAAACAAGCCCTGAAGCACAGCAACGGAAATCATGTGAAGCCTTAAAGCTCCACCACGATGAAACACCTGGTTCGATGACGAGTGTAGAAGGATACATGCAGAAAAGCAGGAGGCATACAAAGCCTCACTACAAAAAAAACCAAGAGCGGCTCGTGAGCTCTACGAGCTTAAAAGAAGGAAGGAACATATGCTTCTCAAGAAATAAAAAAAAGGAGCACGAGAAGCGTGCGATTGAAAACTTGGAGACTATCAACAGATAGAACGAATGTCTCAAGGCTACAAAGCCCGAACGCAGGCTTGTAAAGATGAGAGCGGACTCCTAGTAGTAGAATCGCAGTCGATACTGAGAATTTGAAAAAAACACTTCCGCTGACTGTATAAAGGCGATGACAGCCAACATACCGCCGTCAGGCAGAATGACCCATTTCTCAATGACGAAGATCGCAGAGAATTCCATCCCCCTGACCTTGACGAAGTTGCGATTGCCATGTCGAAACTCAAACCGAATAAAGCTGCTGGCGCAGATGGATTGCCTGCTGAGCTCTTCAAAGCAGCTCGGGGTGAGCTGGTTAGGAGTATGCACCGGCTCATCTGTAAGATAAGGAAAGCATGCCCAAGGAATGGAGTCGCAGCACTATTTGCCCGATCCACAAAAAAGGAGACCCCTTAGACTGCGCCAACTACAGAAGAATAAGTCTCCTTAATGTTGCATACAAGATCTTCGCTGCCGTTTTGTGTGAACGCCTGAAGTCGTTCGTAAATAAACTGATACGTCCTTATGAATGTGGCTTCAGTCCAGGGAAGTCCACCATCGACCAAATCTTCACACTACGGCAGATCCTGGAGAAAACCAATGAATTTCAAGTCGACAGCCGCCATCTATTCGTCGACTTCAAGGCCGCATGCGACAGCGTAATTAGAGGCGAGCTATACAACGCCATGTTTACTTTTGACATTCCCGCTAAGCTCGTCAGACGTTGCAGGATGGCTCTGGCTGCTGATTGGCAGATATGAGTTTGATGTAGTTAAGGACTTCATTTACCTCGGCTCCGCAGTGACCTGGTACAACGACACCAGTTTCGAAATCAAGCGCAAAATTACTCTTACCTACCGCTGCTTCTTTGGGCTCAAGAGGCAATTGAGCAGTAGAGCCCTCTCTCGTACGACCAAGTTGAACTTATATAAGAACTTAATTATCCCGATCCTGTTATACGGCGCAGTGACATGGACTTTATCTAAAGCGGATGAGGAAATCCTTGGTCGTTTCGAGAGAAAGATTGTGCTTGCGATTTTCGGTCCTATAAACACAGAAGGGGGTTGGAGGAGAAGATTCAATCACGAACTGTACGGGTTGTAAAGCGATATGAGTCTAGTCAGGCGTCTACGGATCCAACGCCTAAGATGGCTAGGCCATGTAAAGCGAATGAGCACCACAGCTCCAGCCCGTAGAGTCTTTGAATTCAACCCCGAGGGACGAAGAAATAGAGGACGACCGCATTTAAGGTGGCGCGCACAGGTGGGCGTGCGGCACTGGAAAAGACTAGCGAAAGATCATGCTAGGTGGAGAGGCATGTTGGTTGAGGCCCAGGTTCACCCCGAACTATAGCGCCCGCTAAGTGAGTAAGTAAGTGAGTAACTGGGACATTGGGCATATGTCCTATCTAGGAGCGTGAGTGCAAATTAGGCAGATGTTTGCGAATTTAGCCTTGATGCGGATTGCCATGAGGCATTCGCTTACATGACGGAAGCTCAAAACTTTTTGCCTAATCTACCTCTAATAACAAACCCGCATCCGATTATCTTGTTACTTTTCCAAATAGTCATCCAGAAAAAGATTTTAGCAGACAGTGATCAGCGATCGTCGATCAGCTGCACACGTCTCATCAACATTCACGCATCGAGTCATCACAAGATCATCGTTTCACACCGTCCACTATCTCCAAGCCCACATGCGCCCCAGGCCCAATAAGCAATTATGATCCATCATAAATTTGGGAACATTCAACCCTGCAAGACTCATCTCCAGCCGCCTACCTACATACATGGCCACTTTAATCGATTTCACAAAATTGTGAAAATAACTACATACATGACTCCCATAGTGTCAAATTCTATCTATCGAAAGGCCTTTGGCAGGCCTACGCGTACACAAGTCGAGGTAATAAATGAGTCTGTGAGTACAATCAACAGATACAATTGAATCACCATTCTACACCACCGATGAAGAAAAGCTCTACCATCATCTTTGGAGGAGTTTTAAGACGTAACGCATGTCGTTATGCCTTTTATTATCGCACCGTGTTAGTATGCGAATTCATAAAGCTGGGCATCACCCTGATCGCGCGTCCAGCATTCGTTCGATATCTCTGGATGTCATCGAACTTTGATGAAATACCTTTAAATCGTTGCCGACAACTGTTAGCTCTCTTTCTTGGTTCTTGGGTCAATATTCGTTAAAAGTGAATACGACTACGTTTCCTCATGAATTAGAAAACAAAAAAAAAAAAAAAAACTGATGACGTATCCGACGTTCGTGTCTTGTCAGTCGGTAACACGATAACTCACACTGGAAGCAAATAAAAAAGAACAACAACAGGCGGAAGATGATGAAGCAATGATGCCGGGCAGCGGTAGATACTTTCTCGCGCGTTGAAAGATTCATTTCGTTTCGAATTGCTGGTAAATCCGCTTAATTTACTCACGCAGATAAGCAAGCGGCTTAAGGTCTTGTATCAATGGATGCATTTTTGTTTTTTATTTTTTGAATAGTGCACTTAAAAGGAATTTGAGAACCTGAGTTGTGGTATCTTGTAGCCCCGGCTAATGCTTGCAGGTTTAAGAAATCTTCCTTTTTTTAGAGATTTATTAAAAGCTAGATCATCGAATCGATCTCGAGCATATCAAAACCTCTTCAGTTGCTTACAAAATAATTTAGCAGCAGATGCTTGGAATAATAAGCTATCGCTTCAGTGATGTAGAGCTAAGAGGTTCTGCACACGTCGTCATCATGTATACCTCCTCGCAGCAAGCAGCACAAGTAGGCGTCTCACGGATGCGAAGCACGCAGAGATCCTTAGCAAAAGCGTAATGGCTCCCACAAGTCTTCTCCAGCCAGTTCTCCTTAAGGACAGGAGAATGATGTGTATTTCTCTCAGATATCAGGGCATACGCGCTTGGTCATCCTGCATCCTGGACAATTTCTCTATCTACGGTTGTGTGTGTTAAACACCCAGTCCTTAATGTGGGAATTAACCGTGGACGCAGGTAGACCTAGAGCGGATCCAAGTCCTGAGAAACCTTTTCTGGCGAGTTCATCACAGATCTCATTTTCTGGGATCCCAGAGTGGCCTGGAACCGACTCTGTTCAAGAAGATCTAGAGCTTATGCACTAATTTGGAGCTCGTTGAGGGGTTGGACACAGCTTTGAGTACAACTTGGACGTCACTGCAGACGCATATGCTTTTTCCCCTCCACCAGTGCTTCACAGCATAGTGCAGTGCATGGCCATTAGGATTGCGTATATCTCTGATTGAGGGCGCCGTGGCGCAGTGGTTAGTGTGTTGGACCCTGGTGCACGATGAGCGAGTTCGGATCCCGATAACACCAACGCCATCGAATGTTTATTTCGCGACGTTCGGAATCGGCATTAAACTTTAGGTCCCTTTCAGCTGTGTGAAAAATAAATCAAACACAAAATGAGTGATTGAGAGAAGCTTGGCTCTGGTCCTTCATGGGCTGTAACGCCAACATACATATATACATAGTAGGAAATGGATGAACCGGGTGTACCTAGACGTAGGTTTCCTCATAAACCCAGCCAAAGACACGTACCACATGTTATCCGGTAAGTTATGGGCTATGACAATTCCATATAAGCACCCAGCGTACATATTTGATCAATGTTCTCCACAAAGACCTTTGACCTCCACTTAATCCAGCACCAACACTAACAAGACAGTCGACTTTCTCGTATATGCATTACTACAGAACCCGTTCCACGGTGTTCTCCTCTGACAAAAGAACAAGGTACCGCCTAAAAGCGAGACCATGTCGAATGGCAAGTATAAAAGTAAAATCCCCAATCTCTCCCCGAGCCCCAACGATAGGATTCTTGACCTAAGACATAGTCAATTCTTCTTCACTTATTCATCCCCATCTGTACACGGTAGAAGGTGCGTCATACGCATCAACTGATTGATGATCCAACAGGTATAAAATGCCAAGAAAACCAAAAGAGTCAAGCGAGCCTCAAAAGTGTCTCACATTTCAAAATAAAACTTCGCAGGGAACCAGTGGCGAGGAGGAGAGACCTCACCAGTGTCAATGACACCCACGACCAGGTGGTTGCCTTGCTTAATCATCGACAGCAGAATCTCCGCCAAATATTGTATGTACCACCACCAAAAACCGCCCAAAAGAACGAGAAGGGGATAGAGATAGAGATTCGATCCTGGTTTATCTTTCCGTTCAGTATATCTCATTCCGTCGATTGTAGCTAAGCTACACGCAAAATGAAAGACGACGGCAAAGAAGTAACGAAATCTCAACGGCAACTACTTACATAGTGCGAATACGAATATGTATCCGAATCCAAACTGAACCACCAACTGACCAGGGGTCAATGATCCTCACTCGCGCGCCGTCTATACGACTTTGAGCGCGCGGCTATGAGAGTATTTTCGGCCAAGAACAGTTATAAACGTTTTATTCCCACTCGATCGTGCTGACTATTCTTCTTCTTCTTGTTCTTCTTCCCTGCATACTGGCTCGTCCACATCGTACCAATGGGCTGGTTTTGGTTCGAATGTTTTTGGGCAAAACGGGTTCCAACGAAATGTTTACAGTTTTCTGCTTCTCGAAACATTTTTCGGTAACTTCCTCATTCCCCTGCCTCTCGAAGGAAGGAAGCGCAACTGATTGCGTAGTTGTCGTTTACGTCTTCTAATTAGTCCATATTCCGACCGATCCTCTGTCAATACGAATCCATCGAAGGAAGTATCTACTCGTATTCATCCTTAAGAAGAATCACGTCGTACGTTCCCGCTTTTTTTCTTCTTCCACACGGCGGCGTCTTCGATCCCATACTACCATCACTACCACCAACATATTACTCTTTAATGTTGGTTGACAGTTAATGCAGCATAACTATAAGTACGTTCGTTGACCTCAGAAGTTAAACGTCTAGCGGTACATTCAGGTTTTCTTTCGTTTACATTTCACCGATGTGTTCACGTTTGTTTATCTCTCCCGGCTAGCAGCACATTGGAGCTGGTTCCCGTCCGATCCAGGTTCTTGAAAGAGAACAAGTTTTTCTCTGTGTAGTAGAGTGTTGTGTCTCCGCCTCTTCTTGTTCTTCTCTGTCGTCCCTCAGTTGGACTCTTATGAGACATTCTCTCTTATAACCTTATTCGGCTTTGGGGGGTTATACCACATGAGCATACCTAGTACTTAAGACTGGTGCAGTGCAGTCTATCTATGAATGATAGTTCGAGTATTTTTCTGCTAGCCTTACAGATGGATGACAAAAAACATTTGTAGGCCAATCGTAAATTCACTGACGGATGCGTGTTAGCCTACGTGGAGTAAGTGTAAACTGGTTGATTGTGAGCAGGTGTCTAACGGCGTGTTTTAACCAGATCCAAATGAACACGAGTAAGCAGCCAGGAAATGCTACTACCTAGATCAGCAACACTAGTAACGAGAACCAAGAATGGAACAAAAACTAAACAGGAATTCGAAGGAAAAGGACATGCTGCCTAACACTTGTTGTCGGCTTGCTAGTGAGCCAGGCCAGGACCGTTACATAAAATTCCCGTCAAATGTAATACTTTGTCGCTTGGATGTTGCATTGACAACGAGCCAACCCACCAGGCATCAGGTTCGCTTGACGATGATGGTGATGATGTGAGGAAGAAATAAATCCGTTGGACACACGATGGTTGATTGACAGTTGGAATTAATGTTCTTGGATTAGAAGCTGGTACTGGAATGAGTGGCCATCGAGTGGGCATTGACGAGGGACCTCAAAATCGGAGATAAGAAGTTTTTTTTTGTTTTTCCTCGAAATTCCTGGAACGAGTTTGTAGACAATGTTGCTGTTTAGGCATGAAGCTGTTCCCACGTTTTCTTATGGATGTAACTCGTGGCATTGGCAAGTGACTGTCGAAATACCCATAATCAACGGTAAAGACCAATTGGCTCTTCATCGGTATTCGTGCTAGACCTGATTGTGTCAAAAACGGGAATGCGATAACAGTCGACCTGAAAACCAACTTCATACACTTAAGTACTCAATTTGCACCATCTGTTGTTGAAAGCCTTCACTTAAATAGCAGATCGTAAAAAGTGAAATTCTTCTTGCGATCTCTATTCAAATAAATTAGTGAAAGGCAGACCCAGGTATCTGTATCTCGACACTAAAGAAACTAACTGCAACAGACAACATTCAATTTTATGGGCTTGTACATCAAAAATAGTAGAGAGCAAACATAGCAAAGAAGTTGACATGGCAAACTCTGTCCCTGCTCAATCCAAGTTGACACACAGCTTCCGCGTGGCCTCCCTTGGTTAGATATCCTGACACCCGTCAGGTAGTGAACCAATGTGTGCAGCAACCCGATCGTTGGAGAAAGAGGAACATGACCCTCCAGGTTGGGGGTTGTGCATAGGGGTAACATCCCTATCGCGTTAAAATTTGTTCAGAAACAACCAATAGCTTCGGATACGGACGGATTACATGTTGACGACCCCCGCAAACGTCAAAAAATAACGAATTCCGGATCTGCACCTGGAACATTAGGTCCCTCAACAGACCAGGTGCAGCCGGACAACTGGTCAACTCTTTGAATTGCTATAAGGCACACATCACCGCGCTCCAAGAAGTGCGGATGAAAAACGGTGATATCTACTACGGAAACTGCTGCCTCGAATATCTACTATTTGAGCAAACTCAGAAAAAAAGTCTTAAGCTTCCAGCATGTAAGCGAATGCCTCATAACTATCCGCATTTAGGCCAATCTCGGCATAAAGACAAGGGCATAAAGAACATATGCCTAATGTCCCAGCTACATATGACACTAAAATCGTTCTAGGAGATTTCAATGCGAAGCTGAGTAAGGAAGCTATCTTTGAACGAGTCATAGGAATGCACGGTCTAGACAACACCACATCAGAAAACGGACTAAGGCTAGTGGACCTTAAGGCACATCCATAAGGGGACCTGTCAGTCTTTCGATCAATCGACAATCAATCAATTTGATCACATTGCGATCGACGGCAGACACTCCTCCAACATCCTCGGATCATTACCTTGTTGCAGCCAAGGTACGGTTTCGAATTTCATGGAATCAACGGAGTCGAGTAAGAACACCAAATTTAACGTCGGAAAGCTGCAATCGCCAGGACCTTCGCCAATCAAGTCTCTCTCAAGTCCCGATGCAATCTGCACAAACCATTGATCAGCAATGGAGTCGTTGTCAAAAAGCCATCAGAGAGGCCGCCTCAGATGTACTCGGTTTTAGGCTACCACTTTGGAGAAACCCCTGGTTTGATGATGAGTGCAGACAGGCCCATGTAGAGAAACAGAATGCATACATGGCCACATTGCATCGACGGACGAGAGCTGCCCGCGAGCTCTATGAACAGAAAAGAAGAGAGGACCATGCGCTTCTGAGAAGGAAAACGAAGGAGCACGAGAAGCGCGAGATCGAGGAAATGGAGAGATGTTACGGCAGGAACGACGTTCAAAAATTTTACCAGAAAGTAAAACGAACATGCCAAGGCTATAAAGCCAGAGCAGAAGCCTGCGGGGATGAGCCCGGACAACTAGTAGTGGAGTCACAGTCGATGCTGAGATTGTGGAAGGACCACTTCTGCAGACTGTACAACGGCGATAATTGTTAAAATGCCGCCGTCAGGCAGAACGAACCATTCACAATGGACGAAGACGAAAGGGAATCCCGTCCACCCGACCTAGACGATGTTAAGATAGCGATATCGAAACTTAAGTCTTATAAAGCTGCAGGAGCAGACGAACTCCCCGCGGAGCTGTTTAAAGCAGCTGGTTAGAGCTGGTGAGGAACATGCACCAACTCATCTGCAGGATATGGTCGGAAGAATGTATGCCCCATGAGTGGAATCTCAGCATCATTTGCTCGGTCCATTAGAAAGGAGATCCCTGTAGCTGCGCTACTACAGAGGAATAAGTCTCCTGGACATCGCGTAAAAGATGCTCTCTTCGTACTGTGTAAGCGCCTGAAACCATTCGTGGACAATCTGGTAGGTTTCTATCAGTGTGGTTTCAGGTCAGGAAAATCCACGATAGTCCAACTATTTACACTACGACAGGTCTTGGAGAAGACCCATGAATTCCAGGTCGACACGCACCATCTTTTCGTCGAACTTAAAGCCGCATATAACATAGTTTATAGAGACGAGCTATACAGAGCCATGTCATGTTTTAACATTCCAGCCAAACTCGTCAGACTGTGCAGAACTCCCGCTGCTCCATTAAGGTCGGAGGTAAACTAAACGACCCCTTCGATGTTGAAAAAGGTTTTAGACAGGGTGACGCACTGTCATGTGATTTCTTTAACATCATACTTGAAAGGATCGTGCTGTATTTTGCGGCCAATACAAGAGGTACGATCTACTTCAAGTCTACACAATTGCTTGCCTACGCAGATGATATTGTCGTTATTGGACGGTCAAAGCGAGACGTTAATGAGGCGTTTGCAGGCATTGAAGCAGAAGCGGCCAAGGTGGGTCTAAGGGTAGATGGGGACAAGACCAAATATATGCTGTCATTAAACAAAGACATGCAACACCGACGTCTTGGTCAAAACGTCAACTTCGGCAGCTATATGTCAAATAGTCAAGGACTTCGTCTACCTTGGCTCGATAGTGACAAGCAGCAACGATACCAGCGCTGAGATAAAACGCAGAACAACTCTTGCCAACCGCTGTTTCTTTGAGCTCAGGAGGCAATTGAGTAGTAGAGCCCTCTCTCGAAAAACTAAGTATCTCTACAAAACCTTAATCATCCTGGTACTCCTCTATGGCGCTGAGGCTTGGTCGTTATCAAAAGCGGATGAAGAGGCTTTTGGGCGTTTCGAGAGGAAAATTCTGCGTGCGATCTTTGGTCCCGTTTGTGTAAACCCAGAGTGGAGGAGGAGATTCAACCAAGAACTGTACGGGTTGTACAGGGACGTTGACCAAGTTAGATGTCTTCTGACCCAACGTCTAAAATGGCTGGGAAATGTAGAGCGAATGATCATCACCGCTCCGGCCCGAAGAGTCTTCAACTCCAACCTCGAGGGACGACGCAGCCAAGGACGACCGCATCTAAGGTGGCGCGCACAGTTGGAGAGGCCTGTTGGTCTAGGCCCTGGTTCACCCCAAACTGCAGATTCTCACCCGGGTTTCCTCATACCCGATTCTTAACTAGATTCCAGATTACTATTTTTTATTCAATGCTGGACCACCTAAGCGCACAAATAGTTATTTCAATAACTATAGCTGAATTCCTTGCCATATGTAGGTATGTGTTCCGTTAAAGTCATCGCTCTACCACGGAGCATCACAGCATTTAACAGCGCGTCGACAATACTTACTTGCTTACTTTGATGACGCTACAGTCCGGTGTGAACCTGCGCCTCAATGAACAACCTTCTCCAGCTGGCACGATCTTGGTTAAGGTCCCCCTAAATCTGCGAGCGCCACTTTAGATTCGGTCGTCCTCTGCTGCATCGTCCTCTACAGGCCTAGCCTATACGGGGTATCAAACTCCATACCACGCACGTATACCGCGGTCGTTAGACCTATACTGACGTAGGGCAGTTAATTCTGGTGGACGGCACTCTACAGATCGAACTATGTCAAACTTTTAAGTATAACCGGGGCACTGCGAACAACCCCTCCTGCAACCCTCGAAATCGATGCTCCTCTTGGATCTCTTTATCAAGGAAAAGGCAAAGAAATCGGCGTTGCAACTTAAGGAATCAGCTCATTGAAAATTCTCCGAAATAGGGCACGCTGGTGTTCTACGCCAACACAGTGATTTAAGCGAAGTCGCGGACTACTTAACCCCGTTCCTGAACTACAAGATACTATATAAAATAACAATTCCCAACCGACGACAATGGGATAGGAATAAATTCCCGAGCAAGGGCACTGCGGGCGGTAGAATCATTGGACCTCTACAAGGCGCCAGGAATAAACAGTGTACAACAAAAATGCTACAAGAGACAGGGGAACTTATCACCCCCTGGCTAGAGCGCTTATACTGCTGGTGCCTCAGGATGGGTTATGTCCCACCGGCATGGAGGGAGGTTAGGGTAGTGTATATACCCAAGTCGGGAAGGTCAACCGTGCCACGGCAAAGGAGTATAGACCTATCAGCTTATCATTCCTTCCTTATGAAAACATTGGAACGACTAATCGACAAATACATAAGAGATGAGATTAGTGATAGCTAATTATCACAATCACACAAATGCATATATAAAGGGTAAATTGGTAGATGCCGCTCTTCATGGGGTGGTCTATACGTTAGAAAAGGCACTCAATGCCAAAGAATAGCCATGGGGGCTTGTCTAGATGTTCAGGATGCCTTCAATAACGTCAGTACTGAGGCAATAAGGTCCAGCCTACGGATGGCCCCTTCAAGAATACGATTTCTGGGAGAATAATTCTTTGATGGACTAGCGAATCTATCCGAAACGGTGATCAGCAAACTATCGAATTTTATTCAAAACATGGAATGGTTCCAGGAGTAACGGTGACCAATTCGACTCGAATGGGAGCACAGTGGACCTACGTATTTTGGTCTAAGTGAACCCCGCCGCTTTGAGGAGGGAAGCCACCTAAACAACCAGGCAGATGTCGCTGTATAGGGCGTTTATAAAAACCGGGACCATAGGCTGAACGTAGAATTTTCCTCTCGAAACGACCAAGGGCCACTTCATTCCCCTTGTCCTCAGCACAGCAACTAGGTCGCCCACCTTGTACTGCCTGGCCGCTTTTCTTCTCAATCTGCTCCCTCGCAGCTCTCCTAGCTTCCCGTCGCTCTCTCTCAAAGTAATAAGCGCAACTCGTGATTTCCTTCCGTTCTCATGATGGTTCCAAACATGGCCCCGCTGGACCCCGCTGTTATGAGTATGTCGTTCGACCTGACCGTTTCCCTTGGGTACGCCGGTCGGCGTCAGCACGTGATGAATGCGATTCCCTTCGCAGTAGTCCTTAAAGGCGTTGGAGGTGAATGCTGGTCGCCGATCAGAGACGATTCGCACGGGACTCCCGAATACCTCACTCCGGAACTCCAGTTTTCTTATGACTTCCTCGGTTCTAGTCGTCCCTACGGGATAAAGCCAAATTAATTTCATGAACGCATCTACTATCACGAAAATGTATCTGTAGGATTTATTCGTCGATGGCAGGGGTCCAGGTAGTCCACATAGTATGTATGTAACGGCACGTCGCTCTTTTCGATGGGGTATCAGAAGCTTTCTGCCTTTCCGCTCTTCCTACTGGCCAAAATGCACGCCACACAATTCGCAAGAACTTTATCGATACTGCTAGCCAATTTCGGAATGTGGCAGTCTTGTTTGAAGATCGCCTCTACTCTTGCGGCACGGATGTATCCCCGCTCGTGGATGCCCCGTACATAGTCTTAGGCACGACGAGTAGATTTCCCCCATCCTCGAACTTATAGAGAAGATCTCCCCTCATCTCGTGGTCTTTATAGGACTCCCTAGCTCTAAGTGTAGTCCTTACTAACGTACAAAACTCATCTTTACCTTGAGGCGCTTTAATCCGGTGCAAGATGCTGTCCTCGATTCTTGCCATCGCCACTGGTGGGTGCCTACTCAGTGCGTCTACGTGTCTCATGGCACTGCGGGCACTAAGTACTACCCTCATGTTGTATTCCTGCAGCGTTATAGCCCACCTGGCTACCCTCGGACAAAGATCTCTCTTCACCATGGTAGCCTGAAACGCTTTGCAATCCTTGACGATTGTGAGCTCTAATCCCAGGAGATATACCCCCTCAAGCTCGTAACTAGTATAGTTCGCTTCAGCTGCAGTCATCTTGAGGCTCAATTAGATGGAATTGCCCGACCATAGCCAATTATGCTTGCGTCTGTATGCAATTCTGTCGGCAGCTTTTCGTTGAATAACTTTAGCACGGGATCTTTGCTTTTAGACTGTTTACTGCATCGACCTTTCCGCCCATGTGGAACTTGACCTGTTTGCGTACCAACATGAAGGACCAGAGCTTCTCTCAATCACCCATACTGTGCGTGATTTATTTTTTATTTTATTTTAGGTGGAAGGCACCTACAGTTTAATGCCGATTCCGAACGACGTGAGCCGAGAAGGCATTTCATGGCAAGTATGCTACGGAGGGTTTTGCCACTACACTGTGTCACTTTGTCTAAATACTGTTTTAACATCAAATGTCTCGGTTAATTCGCTACCGACCTTAATGGAGCAGCGAGATTTCTCCAGTAAGTAAGCTACACTAGGTTCCATGTAGAGAAACTTATTGTTAATACGAACTTTAGTCGGGTGGCGGTATTGAGCCATACGTACATTTTCCCAAAGGAACAACTCTGCGGAAAAACTGAAGAAGTATATACGAGCCAGAAACAACGGGCATAGACTTATTTGGCGTACCAAATTTTAATCTGACTAAAAACTAATGAGTCAAATCCTCCAATGACCCGAAAGTAGCAAGAGTTTCTGGTCATTTGTCAAAAATATTAAGAACTCGTCTTCGTCGTCTTTACCAACACCTATCCATAACGACATTCCAGCTACCACACCTTTAGACAAAGCTTAACTTCTTGTTGCCTACATCGCAGTTAGCACAACTCCCAGCTTGCAATTTCCTCCGCCTGTACTAGAGTGCGTCAATTCCACCATGTGACAAATCTACTTTCGACGTACACAAATCTGCTGGCCCAGATGGCATTTCCCCAATAGTTCTGAAGAGGCGTTCTTCTAGGCTGGCAAAACGACTGCATCAGCTTCTTCATCTCTACTATTCTACTGGCTATGTTCGAGTAAGTGGAAAGCAGTATTTCTTCAGCCCATTCCCAAGAAAGGCGAGTCTTCTCTTTCATCAACTAGCTATCCATTGCACTAATGTTCCTTCTCTGCAAGATTATGAAACCGCTAGTTAACAATCTTCTTCTTCATCTTCTTAATGGGCGCTACAGTTCGGGTTGAATCTGGGCCTCAACCAACATGTCCCTCCAACTAGCACAATCTTTTGCTAGCCTTTTCCATTGGCGCACACCCAGTTGGCTGAGGTCCCCTTCCACCTGTGTGCGCCACCTTAAGTGCGGCCGTCCTCAGCTTCTGCGTCCCTCGGGGTTGGATTCAAAGACTCTCCGGGCTGGAGCTGTGGTGTCCATTCGCTCTACATGGCCCAGCCATCTTAGGCGTTGAATCCGTAGACGCCTGACTAGGCTCATGTCGCTGTACAGCCCGTAAAGTTCGTGGTTGAACCTTCTCCTTCATCCCCCGTCTGCGTTTATAGGCCCGAAAATCACACGCAAAATCTTTCTCTCGAACCGACCAAGGGCCTCCTCATCCGCTTTTGATAGTGTCCATGCTTCTGCACCGTACAACAGGACCGGGATGATAAGGGTCTTATATAGAGCCAACTTTGTCGTTCGGGAGAGGGCTCTATTACTCAGTTGTCTCCTGACCCCAAAGAAACAGCGAATGGCAAGAGTTATTCTGCGTTTGATTTCGGAACTGATGTCGTTGTTCCAGGTCCCTGCGGAGCCAAGGTAGACGAAGTCCTTAACTACCTCGAGCTTATGTCTCCCAATACTAACGTTCTGGCCAAGACGTCGGTGGTGAGCGTCCTTTTTTGATGACAGCATATATTTAGTTTTGCCCTCGATTACCGCCAAACCAATTTACGCCGCCTCCATCTCAATACTCGCAAACGCCTCATTGACATCTCGCTGTGATCTACCTATTACGTCAATATCGTCGGCGTATGCAAGGAGTTGCGAGGAATTGAAATAGATTGAGCCTCTTGTATTGGCCAGTGATTTTGCGAAATCATTTCCAATATGATGTTGAAGAAATCACACGACAGCGCATCGCCCTGCCTAAGTCCTTTTTTGACCTCAAAACTATAGGTCAGGTATTCAACGATTCGGATGGAGCAGCGAGCATTCTCCGAGGTCATCCTGCATAGTCTGACGAGCTTAGCAGGGATGTCGAAGGTAGTCATGGTGTTGTATTGCTCGTCTATAATTACGCTGTCGTATTCGGCTTTGAAATCGATAAATAGGTGGTGAGTGTCGACTTGAAATTCATTGGTTTTTTCCAGGATCTGCCGGAGTGCGAAGATTTGGTCGATGGTGGACTTCCCTGGCCTGAATCCGCACTGATAGGAACCTATCAACTGATTTACAAAAGGCTTCAGGCGTTCACACAAAACGGCAGAGGAGATTGTAGTTGGCGCAGTCAGAGGGGTCTCCGTTCTTGTGGATCGGGCATACGATGCTGAAACTCCATTCCTCGGGCATGCTTTCCTCTGACCATATCTTACAGATGAGCTGGTACATGCTCCTAACCAGGTCATCCCCAGCTGCCTTGAAGGGCTCAGCAGACAGTCCGTCTGCGCCAGCAGCTTTATTCGACTTGAGCTTCGATATGGCAATCTTAACTTCGTCGAGGTCAGGGGGACAGAATTCTCTGCGGTCTCCGTCGATTAGAAATGGATCATTCATATTGACTAACATCGCCGTTATACAGTCTGCAGAAGTGGTTTTTCCATATTCTCAGCCTCGACTGCGATTCTACTACTAGGTGTCCATTCTCATCCCTGCAGGCTTCCGTTCTGGCTTTATAAGCTTGGCATGTTCGCTTTATCTGTTGATAAAACCTTCGAACGTCACGCCCGCAGTAACACCTCTCCAAATCCTCATTCGCGCGCTTTTCGTGCTCTTTCTTCTAAGAAGCTTATGCTCATCCCTTCTTTTTAACTCGTAGAGCTCACGAGCTGTATGTATGTATGTTGGCGTTACAGTCCATGAAGAACCTGAGCGGAGCTTCTCTCAATCACCCATGTTGTGTGTGATTTCATTTTCACATAGGTGAAAGGGACCTACAGTTTTATTGCCGGTTCCGAACGGCGAATTTCGAGAAGCTTTTCATGACAATTTTACTACAGGGGGTTTTGTCAGAACCCCGCTGAGGAGAAACACCGTGAAAAACACGTTCGATGACATGGCTGTGTCGGGATTCGATCCCGAGTCATCGGCGTCAGAGGCCAGCACACTACCCACTGCGCCACGGTGCTCTCACGAGCTGCTCTTGTTCTTTTATGCAGCGAGGCTTTATATGCATACTGCTCCGCTGTGTGAATCCTCCTGCACTCGTCATCGAACCAGGTCTTTGTTCGTGGTGGAGCCTTGAAACCCAAAACTTCGGATGCAGAGCTTTTCAGGGCTTGGTTGCAAAGGCTCCTGTTCTATTGCCAGCGTGGAGGATTGAGGTGTATTGGATCGGTAAAAGCACGAGCGGTTTCTGGCGACAGTAGCTTTCCGACGTCATAACTTTGTATTCTTACTCTACTCCGCTGCGTTCGTGATATCCGTAAGCGCATCTTGGCTACTACAAGATAGTGCTCCGAGTCGATGTTAGCCCCTCGGAAAGTTCGAACATCAAGAATAGTGGAGGAGTGTCAGACGTCGATCGCGATGTGATCAATCTGGTTGGTAGTCGATTGATCAAAAGACCGCCAGGCGCCTTTGTGTATATCGAGGTGCGGGAAGGGCGTACTGGCTAGAAGGGGATTTCGCCCCGTGTTGTCGTGTAGGCTATGTTTGCCGAGACACGTTCAAAGATGTTTTCCTTACCCAGCTTAGCATTGAAGTCTTCTAGTACAATTTTGATGTCATAGCTGGGACATTGGGCATAAGTTCCGTCTAGGAGATCGTAGAACTCATCTTTGGTGGAGTCATCCTTGTCATCCGTGGGGGCGTGGACGCAGATCAGGCTGATGTTAAAAAATGTGGCCTTGATTCGGATTGTTATGAGGCGTTCGCTCACAAACCGAAAGCTTAGGACTTTTTGCCTTAGTCCACCTCGAACAACAAATCCGCATCCAAACAATCGTTGTCCTCTCTCCCTATAGCAGTCGCCGTAGTAAATATCACAGTTTTTCATCCGCTTTATACGCGGTCCATTCCATCGCATTTCCTGGATGACGGTTATGTCCGCTTTATAGCGGTCTAGGGCATCCGCAAGTTGTTCGGCTACACGTGGCCTGTTTAGGGACCTAACTCTCCACGTACAAAGCCGAAGATCAATGTCCTTTTTCCGTTTTTTGCAATGGTCGTCAACATAAATCCGGTCCCCTTATATCCGAGGATTGTGGTTGTTTCGGAGTTTGTGGTTTTTTTACGGTTACGGCTTACTAGGCCGTAGCCCAACCGACTAATCCTTTTTTATGGCGCAGGAGGCTCGCCATTCGCCTTTCCCCGTCTGCAATTTCCAGAGGAAATCGGAACCACGAAGAGGTGAAGATGGGACTTACTAACAGTGCCGCAAGATGTTCGACTGCGGTGGCTCTTCTCGCTTTTTAGCAGGCCAGCATCCGTCGGATAGATGCTACCCCTACGAGGCCTTTGTGAGTCCTTTGCCATCTTCAACAGTCAGTCATTGAAATACATTGAATCGCGGAAACTCTTTAATGTCTGACAATCGCTCGCTTCACCAAGCAGTTGAAAACAAAATAGCTGTCTTGGATATTTCGAAACCATTTGACAGGGTTTGGCACGAAGTCCTTTTGTCGAAAATACGTGCTTTTGGGATCAATGAGTCTCATTTTCAATGGATTCGAAACTTCCTTTCGAATCATTCTATTCGAGTTACTATGGACAGATTTAAGTCTGTCACCCACTTTTTAAATGCTGATGTTCCACAGGGCTCCGTTTTTTATCCGATACTTTTCGTCATTTTTTATTAATTGTCTGTCACTCCATATCTGATCCAGTTCTTCGTTGACGACAGTAACCTCAGCTTCGCTACCTTACAACGCTGCTCTTCGGTTGTAAGTAGTGCGCGGCATTAAATTCCAACATCGACAGCATCATTTTATGGGAAAAACAGATTCTATTCTGGAATTTAATGCTTCCAAACGTACCAACGACCCGGAGTAAAACTATCCATTCTGGGTATGTGTGTCACTAGCAATCAATGTCCACACTTCCTATACTGATGCAAGAAACATTGTTCACCCTTGTCTGGCTACATTTCTCATTTACTCTAATATAATGTTTAGCGTTCATTCCAATGCATCTAAGACCTCATTGCACCTGCTAGACAGAATACAAAATCGCGGTATGAAACTGAAAGGAGACCCCTAAATCATAAGATTCCCTAGACCATCGCAGGAATGTCTCTTGCCTCTCCATATTTTATGGTTACTGCCACAGAAAATGCTCTGGAGAGATAGCCCCCAGGGTAGCCCCTGTGTATGCTTTGCTTTGTTACCCACTTTTTCCTGCCTTCTTATCTTAATTAGAGGCAAATAGTTAAAAAAGCAATTAGCAGAGTACAAGAAACAGTTAAAATGTAGTTAAATAATTAGTATCCGAAGGAGAACAAAATCGTAAACAAACACAAAATAAGCTCTAAGAAGATGCTAAGTTCGCGTGATGTACTTTGATTGTTAACAAATCCATGAAAAATCCACGACTGAGTGCACTAAAACTAAGAGGTTGTGTGGAGTAGCATCTCAGAATTAATTGTAATACTGAAGCTATTCCGAAAGTTCTAAACAGAGCTAGCTTAAATGGTAGGATTGGTAGGGAGAGCCCATTCGTTAACCAAGAGAAAAAGGTCCGATGGGAATTTGCTCACAAATCCGCAATGAAATTCATTTCGTTCTACAGATATGAAAAACGTATTATTAGGTATAGTTCAAAAAAATTCATTCTGTTTCCCACATATGGCAATAGCAATCTGTGTAATTTATATCTCGGCTTTGGGGACGTCCTGTGGATCGTCTCGATTGAAACTTTGTACTAAAAACGACTCTTAACTGGCTGACACAATTTCGTTTGAGCGTGCGTCTACGCTGGACTTCTTCTTCTTCTTAACGGGCGATACAGTAACGGGGTGAACCTGGTCTCAACCAACATGCTCCTCCAACTAGCACGATCTTTTGCTAGCCTATTCCATTGCCGCACACTCAGTTGGCTGAGGTCCCCTTCCACCCGTGTGCGGAGGATTCAAAGACTATCAGCGCTGAAGCTGTGGTGTCCACTCATTCTACATGGCCTAGCCATCTCAGCTGTTGACTAGACTCATGTCGCTGTCAGATCGTAGCTGAATCCTTTCCTCCATCCCCCGTCAGCGTTTATAAGTTTATAAATTGTGTTCTGGTATTGGCCAGTGATTTCTGCACAATTTTTCTAATATGATGTTGAAGAAATCACACAACAGCGCATCGCCCTGCCTAAATCCTTTTTTGACATCAAAACTATCCGATCTCCAAAATCATCCTGCAAAGTCTAACGAGTTTAGCAGAGATGTCAAAGGTAGACATAGCATTGTATAACTCGTATTTAGTTACGTTGTCGCATGCGGCTTTGAAGTCGACAAACAGGTGGTGAGTATCAACTTGAAAATCTTGGTTTTTTTCAAGATCTGCCATAGTGTGATAAGAACAGATACTACACTTTGATCTTAGCCATAAGGCCGGGAAGCAAGCGGGGAGGGAACGAGCAAAGAAGTAGACCGCGTTTAACATGGCCAGATCGAAGTCAGTTTCGATCTCTGTCCCTGCTCAATCCAAGTTGACACACAGACTCCGCACCTGGAATGTGAGGTCCCTTAACAGACCGGGTGCAGGCGATCAATTGGAGCAAGCCCTTAACTGCTGTAAAGCAGATATAACCGCGCTTCAAGAAGTGCGATGGGATGGACCAGGCAAAAGACGGATGAAAAACTGTGACATCTACTACGGGAACTGCTACAAGGAGAACAAACAGCGCCTATTCGGGTGCGGATTCGTTGTTCGAGGAAGACTCCGACAAAAAGTGTTAAGCTTCCGGGACGTAAGCGAACGCCTCATAACAATCCGCATCAAAGCTATGTAAATTTGGAAACATTAGCCTAATATGCGCTCACGTCCCAACGGAAAAAAAGACGATCGACTCAATGAAGAATTCTACGATCTCCTAGATAGAACCTATGCCCAATGTCCCAGCTACGACACAAAGATAGTCTAGGCGATTTGAATGCAAAACTGGGCAAAGAGGACAACGGACTTAGGCTAATCGATTTCCTAACGGGGCGTAACCTTCTTGCAGCAAGCACAAGGGTACCTGGTGGTCTCCTGGTCAATCGACCACCAACCATAATGACCACATTGCGATCGACGCCAGACACTGCTACAGTATTCTCAACGTACGAACCTTCCGAGGGGTCAATATCGACTCGGACCACTGCCTTGTTGTAGCCAAGGTTCGAATGTGGATATCAAGAATGCTTAGGGGTCGAGTAGGACGACGTAAAATTGACGTTGGAAACCTACAATCGCAAGAGACTGCCAGAATCTTTGTCGATCGTGTCTCCTTCAAACTCTCTCAAAATCCGCCCATAGCAGCGCAAACGATAGAGCAAAAATGGGCGCATTGCCAGAGCGCCGTTAGAGACGCTGCCTCAGAGGTGCTGGGCTTCAAACCGCCACCACTTAGAAACCCCTGGTTTGATGAAAAATGCGAACAAGCCCATGCAGCACAACAAGAGGCATATAAAACCACGCTGCAACGACGGACAAGAGCTGCTCTCGAAATCTATGAGCTGAAAAGAAGAGAGGAGCACACGCTTCTCAGAATAAAGAAATACGGAAAGTGTGAGATCGAGAAGATGGAGAGATGCTCTCCCAGGAATGACGCCCGGAAGTTTTACAAAAAGGTAAAACGAACATGTCATGGCCAAAGCCAGAGCGGGGGCCTGCAGGGATGAAAATGGAGAACTGGTAGTGGAATCACAGTCGATGCTGAGGATTTGGCAAGACCACTTCTGCAGACTGTATAACGGCTATGACAGACAAGATACTGCTGTCTGGCAGAACGATCCATTCGTAGTGGACGACAATATAAGAGAATTCCGTTCACCCGACCTAGACGAAGTCAAAATAGTGATAGCAAGACTGTATGAATGTATGTATGGTGGCGTTACAGTCCATAACGAACCTGAGCCGAGCTTCTCCCAATCACCCATGTCGTGTGTGATTTCATTTTCACATAGGTGAAAGGGACCTACAGTTTAATGCCGGTTCCGAACGGCGAATTTCGAGAAGCTTTTCATGACAGTTTTACTACAGGGGGTTTTGTCAGAACCCCGCTGAGGAGAAACACCGTGAAAAACACATTCGATGACATGGCTGTGTCGGGATTCGATCCCGAGTCATCGGCGTCAGAGGCCAGCACACTACCCACTGCGCCACGGTGCTCTCACGAGCTGCTCTTGTTCTTTTATGCAGCGAGGCTTTATATGCATACTGCTCCGCTGTGTGAATCCTCCTGCACTCGTCATCGAACCAGGTCTTTGTTCGTGGTGGAGCCTTGAAACCCAAAACTTCGGATGCAGAGCTTTTCAGGGCTTGGTTGCAAAGGCTCCTGTTCTATTGCCAGCGTGGAGGATTGAGGTGTATTGGATCGGTAAAAGCACGAGCGGTTTCTGGCGACAGTAGCTTTCCGACGTCATAACTTTGTATTCTTACTCTACTCCGCTGCGTTCGTGATATCCGTAAGCGCATCTTGGCTACTACAAGATAGTGCTCCGAGTCGATGTTAGCCCCTCGGAAAGTTCGAACATCAAGAATAGTGGAGGAGTGTCAGACGTCGATCGCGATGTGATCAATCTGGTTGGTAGTCGATTGATCAAAAGACCGCCAGGCGCCTTTGTGTATATCGAGGTGCGGGAAGGGCGTACTGGCTAGAAGGGGATTTCGCCCCGTGTTGTCGTGTAGGCTATGTTTGCCGAGACACGTTCAAAGATGTTTTCCTTACCCAGCTTAGCATTGAAGTCTTCTAGTACAATTTTGATGTCATAGCTGGGACATTGGGCATAAGTTCCGTCTAGGAGATCGTAGAACTCATCTTTGGTGGAGTCATCCTTGTCATCCGTGGGGGCGTGGACGCAGATCAGGCTGATGTTAAAAAATGTGGCCTTGATTCGGATTGTTATGAGGCGTTCGCTCACAAACCGAAAGCTTAGGACTTTTTGCCTTAGTCCACCTCGAACAACAAATCCGCATCCAAACAATCGTTGTCCTCTCTCCCTATAGCAGTCGCCGTAGTAAATATCACAGTTTTTCATCCGCTTTATACGCGGTCCATTCCATCGCATTTCCTGGATGGCGGTTATGTCCGCTTTATAGCGGTCTAGGGCATCCGCAAGTTGTTCGGCTACACGTGGCCTGTTTAGGGACCTAACTCTCCACGTACAAAGCCGAAGATCAATGTCCTTTTTCCGTTTTTTGCAATGGTCGTCAACATAAATCCGGTCCCCTTATATCCGAGGATTGTGGTTGTTTCGGAGTTTGTGGTTTTTTTACGGTTACGGCTTACTAGGCCGTAGCCCAACCGACTAATCCTTTTTTATGGCGCAGGAGGCTCGCCATTCGCCTTTCCCCGTCTGCAATTTCCAGAGGAAATCGGAACCACGAAGAGGTGAAGATGGGACTTACTAACAGTGCCGCAAGATGTTCGACTGCGGTGGCTCTTCTCGCTTTTTAGCAGGCCAGCATCCGTCGGATAGATGCTACCCCTACGAGGCCTTTGTGAGTCCTTTGCCATCTTCAACAGTCAGTCATTGAAATACATTGAATCGCGGAAACTCTTTAATGTCTGACAATCGCTCGCTTCACCAAGCAGTTGAAAACAAAATAGCTGTCTTGGATATTTCGAAACCATTTGACAGGGTTTGGCACGAAGTCCTTTTGTCGAAAATACGTGCTTTTGGGATCAATGAGTCTCATTTTCAATGGATTCGAAACTTCCTTTCGAATCATTCTATTCGAGTTACTATGGACAGATTTAAGTCTGTCACCCACTTTTTAAATGCTGATGTTCCACAGGGCTCCGTTTTTTATCCGATACTTTTCGTCATTTTTTATTAATTGTCTGTCACTCCATATCTGATCCAGTTCTTCGTTGACGACAGTAACCTCAGCTTCGCTACCTTACAACGCTGCTCTTCGGTTGTAAGTAGTGCGCGGCATTAAATTCCAACATCGACAGCATCATTTTATGGGAAAAACAGATTCTATTCTGGAATTTAATGCTTCCAAACGTACCAACGACCCGGAGTAAAACTATCCATTCTGGGTATGTGTGTCACTAGCAATCAATGTCCACACTTCCTATACTGATGCAAGAAACATTGTTCACCCTTGTCTGGCTACATTTCTCATTTACTCTAATATAATGTTTAGCGTTCATTCCAATGCATCTAAGACCTCATTGCACCTGCTAGACAGAATACAAAATCGCGGTATGAAACTGAAAGGAGACCCCTAAATCATAAGATTCCCTAGACCATCGCAGGAATGTCTCTTGCCTCTCCATATTTTATGGTTACTGCCACAGAAAATGCTCTGGAGAGATAGCCCCCAGGGTAGCCCCTGTGTATGCTTTGCTTTGTTACCCACTTTTTCCTGCCTTCTTATCTTAATTAGAGGCAAATAGTTAAAAAAGCAATTAGCAGAGTACAAGAAACAGTTAAAATGTAGTTAAATAATTAGTATCCGAAGGAGAACAAAATCGTAAACAAACACAAAATAAGCTCTAAGAAGATGCTAAGTTCGCGTGATGTACTTTGATTGTTAACAAATCCATGAAAAATCCACGACTGAGTGCACTAAAACTAAGAGGTTGTGTGGAGTAGCATCTCAGAATTAATTGTAATACTGAAGCTATTCCGAAAGTTCTAAACAGAGCTAGCTTAAATGGTAGGATTGGTAGGGAGAGCCCATTCGTTAACCAAGAGAAAAAGGTCCGATGGGAATTTGCTCACAAATCCGCAATGAAATTCATTTCGTTCTACAGATATGAAAAACGTATTATTAGGTATAGTTCAAAAAAATTCATTCTGTTTCCCACATATGGCAATAGCAATCTGTGTAATTTATATCTCGGCTTTGGGGACGTCCTGTGGATCGTCTCGATTGAAACTTTGTACTAAAAACGACTCTTAACTGGCTGACACAATTTCGTTTGAGCGTGCGTCTACGCTGGACTTCTTCTTCTTCTTAACGGGCGATACAGTAACGGGGTGAACCTGGTCTCAACCAACATGCTCCTCCAACTAGCACGATCTTTTGCTAGCCTATTCCATTGCCGCACACTCAGTTGGCTGAGGTCCCCTTCCACCCGTGTGCGGAGGATTCAAAGACTATCAGCGCTGAAGCTGTGGTGTCCACTCATTCTACATGGCCTAGCCATCTCAGCTGTTGACTAGACTCATGTCGCTGTCAGATCGTAGCTGAATCCTTTCCTCCATCCCCCGTCAGCGTTTATAAGTTTATAAATTGTGTTCTGGTATTGGCCAGTGATTTCTGCACAATTTTTCTAATATGATGTTGAAGAAATCACACAACAGCGCATCGCCCTGCCTAAATCCTTTTTTGACATCAAAACTATCCGATCTCCAAAATCATCCTGCAAAGTCTAACGAGTTTAGCAGAGATGTCAAAGGTAGACATAGCATTGTATAACTCGTATTTAGTTACGTTGTCGCATGCGGCTTTGAAGTCGACAAACAGGTGGTGAGTATCAACTTGAAAATCTTGGTTTTTTTCAAGATCTGCCATAGTGTGATAAGAACAGATACTACACTTTGATCTTAGCCATAAGGCCGGGAAGCAAGCGGGGAGGGAACGAGCAAAGAAGTAGACCGCGTTTAACATGGCCAGATCGAAGTCAGTTTCGATCTCTGTCCCTGCTCAATCCAAGTTGACACACAGACTCCGCACCTGGAATGTGAGGTCCCTTAACAGACCGGGTGCAGGCGATCAATTGGAGCAAGCCCTTAACTGCTGTAAAGCAGATATAACCGCGCTTCAAGAAGTGCGATGGGATGGACCAGGCAAAAGACGGATGAAAAACTGTGACATCTACTACGGGAACTGCTACAAGGAGAACAAACAGCGCCTATTCGGGTGCGGATTCGTTGTTCGAGGAAGACTCCGACAAAAAGTGTTAAGCTTCCGGGACGTAAGCGAACGCCTCATAACAATCCGCATCAAAGCTATGTAAATTTGGAAACATTAGCCTAATATGCGCTCACGTCCCAACGGAAAAAAAGACGATCGACTCAATGAAGAATTCTACGATCTCCTAGATAGAACCTATGCCCAATGTCCCAGCTACGACACAAAGATAGTCTAGGCGATTTGAATGCAAAACTGGGCAAAGAGGACAACGGACTTAGGCTAATCGATTTCCTAACGGGGCGTAACCTTCTTGCAGCAAGCACAAGGGTACCTGGTGGTCTCCTGGTCAATCGACCACCAACCATAATGACCACATTGCGATCGACGCCAGACACTGCTACAGTATTCTCAACGTACGAACCTTCCGAGGGGTCAATATCGACTCGGACCACTGCCTTGTTGTAGCCAAGGTTCGAATGTGGATATCAAGAATGCTTAGGGGTCGAGTAGGACGACGTAAAATTGACGTTGGAAACCTACAATCGCAAGAGACTGCCAGAATCTTTGTCGATCGTGTCTCCTTCAAACTCTCTCAAAATCCGCCCATAGCAGCGCAAACGATAGAGCAAAAATGGGCGCATTGCCAGAGCGCCGTTAGAGACGCTGCCTCAGAGGTGCTGGGCTTCAAACCGCCACCACTTAGAAACCCCTGGTTTGATGAAAAATGCGAACAAGCCCATGCAGCACAACAAGAGGCATATAAAACCACGCTGCAACGACGGACAAGAGCTGCTCTCGAAATCTATGAGCTGAAAAGAAGAGAGGAGCACACGCTTCTCAGAATAAAGAAATACGGAAAGTGTGAGATCGAGAAGATGGAGAGATGCTCTCCCAGGAATGACGCCCGGAAGTTTTACAAAAAGGTAAAACGAACATGTCATGGCCAAAGCCAGAGCGGGGGCCTGCAGGGATGAAAATGGAGAACTGGTAGTGGAATCACAGTCGATGCTGAGGATTTGGCAAGACCACTTCTGCAGACTGTATAACGGCTATGACAGACAAGATACTGCTGTCTGGCAGAACGATCCATTCGTAGTGGACGACAATATAAGAGAATTCCGTTCACCCGACCTAGACGAAGTCAAAATAGTGATAGCAAGACTGTATGAATGTATGTATGGTGGCGTTACAGTCCATAACGAACCTGAGCCGAGCTTCTCCCAATCACCCATGTCGTGTGTGATTTCATTTTCACATAGGTGAAAGGGACCTACAGTTTAATGCCGGTTCCGAACGGCGAATTTCGAGAAGCTTTTCATGACAGTTTTACTACAGGGGGTTTTGTCAGAACCCCGCTGAGGAGAAACACCGTGAAAAACACATTCGATGACATGGCTGTGTCGGGATTCGATCCCGAGTCATCGGCGTCAGAGGCCAACACACTACCCAGTGATAGCAAGACTAAAGTCTAATAAAGCCGCGGGCGCAGACGACATGTCTGCTGAGCTCTTTAAGGCGGCTGGAGATGAGCTGGTAAGGTGCATGCACCATTTAATTTGCAAGGTATGGTCAGAGGAAAGCATGCCCGTAGAATTGAATCTGAGCATCGCTTGCCCGGTCCCTAAGAAAGGAGATCCCTATAACTGCGCCAGCGATAGGGGAATAAGTCTCCTTAACATCGCATATAACATCTTCTCTGCCGTATTGTGTGAACGCCTGAAACCGTTTGTGGATAACCTGATCGGCTCTTATAAGTGTGGTTTCAGGCTAGGTAAATCTACAATAGACCAAATATTTAACATCCCTGCCAAACTCGACCGACTGTGCAGGGAGACAATGGAGATTTCTCGCAGCTCCATTAAGGTCGGTAATGAGCAAACCGAGACCTTTGTTGCTAAAAAAGGATTTAGGCAGGGTGACGCGCTGTCATGAAACTTTTTCAACATCGTGCAAAAGTCACTGGCAACACATTTGGCTTGGTTGGACGGACACAGCGTGACGTCAATGACGCCTTTGTAAGCATTGAGGTAGAAGCGGCTAAAATGGGTCTCAAGGTTAATGAGGGTAAAACCAAATATCTGTTTTCAGCAAAAATAGACGGTCAACACCGATGTATTGGCCAAAACGCCACCATGGGCGGATATGACTTTGAAGTGGTCAAGGAATTCATTTACCTTGGTTCACTGATGATCGGCGACAACAACACCAGCGCTGAGATAAAACGCAGACTCACTCTTGCCAACCGCTGTTTGTTTGAGCTCAAGAGGCAATTGAGAAGTTGAGCCCTCTCTCGGAAAACCAAGGTGACTCTATACAAGACCTTGATCATCCCAGTCCTCCTTTACGGCTTGGATGAAGATGCCCTTGGTCGTTTCGAGAGGAAAATTCTGCGCACTATCTACGGTCCGTTTGTTCAAACGGTGCATAGAGGAGAAGATTTAACGAAGAATTGTACGGGTTGTACAGCGACATCAGCCTGGTACGACGTCTACGGATACAGCGTCTAAGGTGACTATGCTATGTAGAGCGCATGGAAAATACAGCTCCGACCCGAAGAGTCTTCGAATCCACCCGGGAAGGAAGGCGCGGCAGAGGACGGCCGCATCTACGATGGCGCACGCAGGTGGAAGGGGACCTTCACCAACTGGGGGTGCGGCGCTAGAAACAGCTGGCCAAGACCGTGCCAGCTGGAGACGCTTGTTGGTCGAGGCCCATATTCACCACGGACTGTAGCGCCCCCTAAGTAAGTAAGTAAGTAGGTTGTAGGTTGGATTTGCAGTGGAAGAATATTAAGTCATACACGACGGACTCGAAGAGCTTAGGGAAAGGTCTATAGTTAGAAATTCCCATCTTGGGACCCTTTTTGTGTAGATGTAGGATTTTTTTTCCAAATGGTTCGATAGAAAACTTGAAAGACGAAAGAGAATAGAAAGGGGCTTGCAGAAGGAAGCGATACATTCCTTGAGGATACATTTCCTGGGAGACGATCGGTTCCCGGGGAGCAGTCGTCTTTAAGCTGGTTTGGCTTATGGTGAACCAAATCCTGATGTCTGAGTGCAGTTATTCATGTAGTTGAAAAACAGAGGGTCGGGTTTCGGTCGCTGTCGATAAATGATAGAATGAGACAAAAGGGTTCGCGACGATTTTGGGGTCGTCGGAGGCGGTGTTGTTCCATTTGAGAGTGGTGGGGACCAGCAAACTTAGTGAAATTAGTTCCAAAATCTTTTAAATTAATTCTTATGTTAGGTAGGTAGGGTCGTAGCCCTCCCAGAGTTAAGTAGAATGCACATAGGCCAGGGAGGCCCGTTGTGCAGCTACGAGGGGGTTTTACCCCCCTATTCGTGGAACCATTTTGTGCTTCTTAAGAAGTTAAGAGGATCAAGTATCCCTACTTTCTGAACATCTGTCAGACCGTTAAGGAAGTAAGAGCCTAGGTAACGTTTCCTGAAATTGCAGAGAGCTGGACAGGCGCAGAGAAGGTGGTGAATGGATTCAACCTCCTCCTCGTCCTGACAGCTTCTGCAGAAATCATTCGGAACTATTCCTTGTTTTTGTGCGTGACTGCCAATGAGGCGGTGTCCTGTGATGACACCAATGACTTTGTAGATGTCAGTTCTTTTTAGGGAGATTATACTCCTTGTGCGTTGACTGTCAAGCCGAGGCCAGATTTGCCTGGTGATGACGCAGGTATGTCCCCGTGTCCATCTCAGGTTCGTCTCGGCCCTGGCGAGATTGGTCAGATTATGTTTAATGGGTGTAAGGGGTACTCCCTCACAAGCCACGATTGATTGTAGCGTCGTTCCTAGTTTGGCGAGTGTGTCAGCTTTTTCATTACCTGTAATGTCGCTGTGTCCTGGTACCCAGATAAGCTGTATGTTGAACTGTTCTGCCATCTCGTTAAGAGATCTGCGACAGTCGAGACTAGATTTTGATGTGTACACATAGGACTCCAGCGACTTATAGGCTGCTTGACTGTCCGGGAGAATGCAAATATCCGTGGGGGATATTACGTTCCACTTCAGCCAAGACAAAGCCTCTTTTATTGCCAACAGTTCCGCCTGGAAAACGCTGCAGTGATCTGGTAATTTTAGAGCTTTATGTAGCTTGAGTTGCTTGCAGAAAACTCCACTGCCCGTCTTTGGTCTTAGACCCGTCAGGGTAGAAATCCACACAGTTTCTGCGCGGTTGAGTTTGGGGGGTCCAGTTCTTCCTGTCCGGATAAATCATCGTAAAGTTTT
The DNA here is from genome assembly GCA_951905685.1 of Eumerus sabulonum. Taxonomy (NCBI): domain Eukaryota; kingdom Metazoa; phylum Arthropoda; class Insecta; order Diptera; family Syrphidae; genus Eumerus; species Eumerus sabulonum. The sequence continues at coordinate 44,602,038 of OX645064.1, forward strand.
TGTCCAAGACTATGGTGGGTTCTGTGTGGTCTAGGTTTTCTGTCATAGTTATCCTGTTTTGCAGGATGGCGGAGTGGCCAGTGACACAGCTCGCCCATTTCGAGTTGACTTTTAGTCTTATGGCCGTGTGTGTGGCAATTTGCTTACCGAAAATATCGAGTGGTGTAAGGTCTAGTATCATGTTAAGCGCAGCCGTTGGTGTGGACCTGAGGGCCCCGGTAATGCACATACATGCCATCCTTTGTACCTTCTCGAGTTATTTGTGGTATGTTGTCTTGTCTAGTGCAGTCCACCAGACAATCACTCCATACATTAGTATGGGTCTAACGACCGTGACGTAGAGCCATAGGGTAATCTTGGGGTTGAATCCCCATTTTTTTCCTTGGGCTTTCTTACATGTGTAGAGAGCTAATGTTGCTTTTTTTGCTCTTTCAATTGTGTTGTTCTTCCAAGTTAATTTCCTATCGAGTATAATGCCAAGGAATTTGGCACTAGGGGAGTAGGCTAACCTGGTATCGACCAGAGTGATAGGGCAGTTTTCCGGGATTTTATGCTTTTTGGTAAAAAGCACGAGCTCCGTTTTCTAATTCTTATGTTAGAGTTGCCTAACATTCGATCACTAAGCTTTCCTTGACAATAGTAATTTGTTTGGGGTGGACCCTTTTCACTGTGAGCCGCTACGTATTATTGCAGATTAAACTGTCCGATAAAGGCCTTATTAATAAATTGTATTGAACAGATAGTCGCCTTATTTACGGTACAGTTTATCAGTTCTTGTATCTATAGACCAAGCTCAGATACACCTTTCCAGAAGCATATATTTCTGGAGTCATGTCTAAATAGAAATCAAATATCAACCACCCACGTCGTTTTCTCACATGCATACAAGTTGAGTTCCGCTCCCGTCTAACTCCTAATGCAAACCAATCTTTCCTTCTGGCATCCAAGATTACCAGACGAAATCAAAACAAACTAAATCGCTCCGCAAACCCATCATAAGAAAAGTCGCGAAAAAGTGGGTCACTTGCCAAACAAGACTGTCGATCATCTCTCCCTCCCAACCCACCAGACAGCGGACCACTTAGTGCCTATCCCCAAAGGTAATGCTTCCTTCTCCAGAAAACACTTAATTCTTGTAGAACCGGCAAAGCAACTAAAATGTTCTCTCAACCAACACCATACGGTGTCATCTAACCACCTCCAAGCCAGCCAGCGTCTAAACAGAATACAACACTGAAATGATCAATGTGTCCGACGACGTACTGCTTGATCGTACCGATCAAACAAAACACTAAACAAATATCATAAAACGAATTACACAGCGAAAGAATAAACGAAAATAATGAGAAAGCAGAATGTATCTGAAGGAGAATGAAGAAAATACTGTGTCATACTATCGGTACCGTAGATTCTATTCTGGCTTTACTTGGTCAGGGTAGACGTCATCAAAGTTCGCTCACCTCATCTGTGTATCTATTGGTACACAGTCCCTTTTTACCTGGTTCGTTAGTACGAGTTTGTCTTCACTGCCACTTCTTCATACGACTTCATATAACTGAGTTGTCCAGAGAGGAGCTTAAGCAATTTGCTCTTACTCTTGGGACCTCTACCAAAATATTTGCCCATCGGTATCTGGTTTAAGTGGACTCGCAACGATGATCATTATGCTGATGCTGATGCTGATACTACTGTATGTACGCGTACATGGTGTTGGGGTTGAGTATTCTTCTTCTCTGGTGAATTGGTAAATCGTGACTTGCTTGGTAACCCTGTTTCGAGTCATAGTGCCACCTTCGTCAACCCCTTTCTACTGTCTGTTTGTTTTGCTTCCTCGTTCGCTCTTAACTGAGACAACATATTCGCAACATTCGATTGGTCTTACCGCATTAGGAAGAAGAGATTCTTGCTCCTCGTTGTTGGGTCGTTCGTCATTCGTCGTTCGATGGAGCTAGAGCTGGATGGGGAAATGCGGAATTGACGATTGTAGGTACATATGTATCTCCTGTAGGCGCATTTTGTAGGATCACCACTGACCGATCGTCATCGAACTTACCAAAGAGCAGTCGTCGATTAACTGTTCTGGTGTCTGTTCAGTCTTTACACCATCGCACGTAGTGCAAAAACGCCAGAAAAGGGAGTCTGCCACTCTTTGCCGCCTCCTCACTTCTTACGAGGAACTTTCATGTTCTTTCCGAATGACGATCACGACACAAGACGACCAAGAAAACGACAAACGCGGTGAGATGGTGATTATGATGATGGTACGCTGCTCGGTTGGCTCTTACCAATGAAATGTACCATTTTAGTGAGCATCTGATAGTCCGCTTGGCGAGAGGTCAGATACCTTTTTTTGTGGGAGACACTTGTATTCGTATTTGTTCTGCCAATTGTATCTTTTATCGTTTGTGTTTCTGTGTTCTTGTGTTTTTGTTTTTGTGTTACCTTTAATGTAGGTTTTTGAATTTTCAAAAATCGAATTCTATTCGATTCAGTGTTTGCTTTGTGCAAGTATCTAACTGTGCGCATTAACATCTATCGTATCCACGAGTTTACGAATCGAATATTGAAGGAAGTACTGGGTGTAGAGATTCGATTTCGGTGTGGAATCATGTCATTACTGCAGGGATTTAACGTTTTGTCGCTCACCGTATAACGTGCGATTTACCATGGAGATTACCTTTACCGTCGTCGATTCTTTAATTGAGAGCTTTTAACGGGAGACGATTGAAACGCGAAGAATAGCTAGTGGGAACAGCCAGTGGGAATATATTCGAATTGATGTGAGATACTACACTACGAGTGTTGAAATAGAAATTGAAAGAATAAGGCGAAAGATACAAAAATTCAGTTGATGTGATTTAATACAAGTTTCTTGAGTGATTATGTGAGGGCTTGGTGAAACGTTTAGTTATTTTTTCTTGACAACTTTTTGTTAATACATAACTTTGGATTACATTGTCAACGGTATTAAAGTGAGACACAGGATTAAGAGGATATAAAATGCCGAGCACAATAAGAGGTGAGTCTGTGTCTTTATCCTCAGATCACACATTCATTTTTGTACCGTGGAGAGATCACGTATTGCCAAGTAGTAAGCGGTAAGAGAAAACTTAAATAAACGATGTACCTAACCTTACTTTGCAGATTTTGTAAAAACCGTTGAGCAGCTTTCTTTTAAAGCCTGTAATGCAATATAATATCTACAGTACACCAATAGAGTGAACACACACCATTTTATATAGACTACTCTACAGAGTGAACAAGTAAAGCTCTTTAGAGTGAACCTATATTTTTATACAGTTAAAGACGAATAAGCGTCGTGGCGTGGCGTCGTGTAGTGTATTGGCCTCTGACGCCAATAACACGGGATCGAATCCCGACAACAGCCATGTCGTCGAACGTCTGTTTTTTAGGTGCTTCTCCTCAGCGGGGTACTGACAAAACTCCAATCGCGCACACCAACTTGGTTGGGGTCCCTCTCCACTTGTGTGCACCATCTCAGTCGAGACCGTCCTCTGTTGCGTTGTCTCCATAGCTCCGGTTCAAAGACTCTTTGGGCCAGAGCTGTGTTGTCCATACGCTCTACATGACTTAGCCATCTTAAGCGTTGTATCTGTAGACACTTGATTAGGCTCATGCTGCAGTACAGTTCGTTGTTGAATCTTCTTTCTGTCCATTTGCCATCTATGTAGGTTAGGTTAGGTTAACGACATAAGCCACACGTAGGCCGAAGCCCATTGTTATACCACCTGGATCAGGTTACCCTGATCCGCTACCTGAGAAGGTTTGCTAGCTTACTTAGATTGTCAAAGAAGGGCGCGCCGAGGTAGATCCTCCTGCGATTCGCAAAAGAAGGACATGAGCAGAGGAGGTGGTATATTGATTCCTCCTCCTCCTCGTCCATGCAGCCGCGAAAGAAGTCATTGGAGGGTAGCCCTAATCTGGCGGCGTGTTTTCCGATGATGCAGTGACCTGTCATGACACCCACTGAAGTACTTAAAGTTGCCCTGTTGGTTGCCACTAGGTCCCTGGTTCGTCCTAGGCTCAACTTAGGCCCCGATTGTTTGGTGATAAAGAAAATATTGCTCTTATTCCATTGGAGGTTGGTCCCCTCTATGGTTTGAAGATTTATCATGTACTTTACCGTACTTATTGGTGTATCTAGACCCGAGGGTAGGTACGCTGAGTGTGCTTGACCCTAACTTTGCGAGTTCGTCGGCCGCGCAGTTTCCTGGAATATCCCTATACCCGGGAATCCACAGTATTTTAATGTTGAATTGTTCAACCATCTCATCTAGAGATAGGCGACAGTTGTGAGATGTCTTTGTTTTGTGGGTTACCGTTGCCAGAGACTTTATTGGCTGTCCGTGCAAATGATAATATCCTTAGCGGATATTATATTGATCCTGAGCCATGCAAGGGCCTCTGTTATCGTTGTTATTTCTGTCTGATACACACTGCACTGATTTGGGAGTCTGAAAGATAGGTTGGGGTTAAGTTCCTTGGAGAAGACCCTGTTCCCGACTCTATCTTAGAGCCAACGGTATATAGGGAGATCGAGTCCTTTGGTATTACTTTCCCATCAGCCCAATCCTCCCTGGATGGAAAGACAACTTCGAAGTTCCTAGTGAACACATTCTGCGGGATGATGTAGTCCGTGTTCATGGGTACTTTGAAGTGGTTAAGAATGGTAGTATGGCCTCTTTGAGATGTGGGCCATTTCCTTAAGCTCCTCATCCTTAGGGCCGCGCATGCAGCAACTTGCTTGCTGAAAAGGTTCAATGGTGGAAGACGTAATAGAATGTTTAGGGCCTCCGAGGTGGTTGATTTGATCGCTCCGCTTATATATAAGCTGGCCGATTTTTGTACCTTCCCCAGAAGGCTTCGATTGACTGCCTTGTCTAGAGCAGTCCACCAGACTACAACGCTATGACTGCTGTGTAGAGCCAGTGCATAATGCTTGGTTGGAAACCCCACTTCCTGCCCACCACTTTCTTACAGCTGTAGAGGACAGTAGTTGCTTTCTTGTAACGATCCAGGATGTTGGGTTTCCAATTCAGCCTCCTGTCAAGGACTAGGCCTAGATATTTTGCCTGCTCTTTGATTGTTAATTCGGTTCCACCCAGCCACGGTGGGTTGAGGGGCGGAATTTTGTATTTGTTAGTAAACAGTATTAGGTTACACCCCAAGTCCACAGTACTGCGTCCAGGTTTCTACTGTATGTAATGCACTCTGCATAAGGTCGCATAGTGTGTTGAGGAATTTACCTGTGGCCATCTATGTAAATAGGACCAAAAATCTTAAGCAGAACTTTTTCCTTCGAAAAGACCAAAAACGTCCTCAGGCGCTTTCAATAGTGCCCATACTTCTGCGCCATAGAGCAGGACAGGGATGTTATATAAAGCCAACTTGGTCTCTCGAAAGGGGGCTCTATTACTCAATTGTCTCTTGAGCACAAAAAATCAGGGATTGGGTATTTATTGCGAAGTCCAGGTAGACAAAGTCCTTTACTACCTCAAAGTTTTGCTGCCCGTTGTAACGCTTTGTCCAATACGTCGATGTTGAATGCCCTTCCTTGATGACAGCATGAAAGGTGTGGGCCATTTAGTGGTTGTTTTCTTAATCATTTGTTATTTTGACACAGACAGCTGTTTTCTGCTCGAAATCTTGACAGAAGGTCAGTATCATACCTTAGCGGAACGTAATGAGTCGCTTTGAAAACTTATTTCCAAATTGAGTGCTGTGTAGCCCAGACAGTGCGTTTTTTGAAAACAAGTTTTGACCGAAATGAAGCACCCACCGCGACTCCTGTACGCAAGTTTGTGCAAAAAGTTGGCAAGACTGGTTGCTAGTGGACAACACTCATGGTCCCCGTCGTCGTACGGTGCGCACAGATGAGAATGTGGCTGCCGTGGCCGAAAGTGTGAGACTCAATTCACAAACATCAACTCACCATCGATCTCAACAGCTCAACATTTCACGCACTAGCCTGAGGAGAATTCTGCACAAAGATCTCGGATTATTCGCTTACAAGGTCCAATTGACTCAATAATTGAAGACGCGTGACCATCCGCTTCGTTATTGCTTCGCAGTTTGGGCATTGAGTTGGACAACGATTTTGGACGAAAAATCATCTTTTCTGACGAGGCGCATTTTCATCTCGGCAGCTACGTTAACAAACAAAATTGGCGCATCTGGGGCTCGGACGTTATTGTCGAGAGGCCAATGCATCCACAGAAAGTGACAATTTTGTGCGGATTGTGGAGTGGTGGCATCATTGGACCATTTTACTTCGAAAATAGGGCTGGGAACAACGTTTCGGTCAACGGTGGGCGTTACAAAGCCATGTTAACCGACTTTGTTTTTCTCAAATTGAACGCATGGATTTGGGCGAGCTCTGGTTCATGCAGGATGGCGCGCCTTAGCGATGTCAGTTGGCCGCTTCGAAGCTGCTATTTGACCCCTTTGGACTTTTTTTGTGGGGAACCGCGGATGTTGTACTAACAATCCGAAAACAATTTAAGCACTTAAAGCGAACCCAAGCGAACCGTGGGCTACAACGCGAATCCATCAACAAGGTCTTGGAAAATTGGGGTGAGAGAATGCGCTACTGCAAAGCCAGCCGAGACAGCCACTTGAACGACGTTGCATATCATAATTAAGGGGAATGTTCGTTCTTACTAATGAAGCCAAAATATATGGAAAAAACTTAATTTTGTTCATTTTATTGCACTTTTAAAAAGAAACTCTTATTTGGCCCAATCTGTATTTTGTTTTGCCCTCGTTTACCGCCAGAACGATTTTGGCCGCCTCCGCTTCAATGCCAATAAATGTTTCATTGAAGGCTCGCAGAATCGCAGTCGATGCTGAGAATATGGAAAAACCACTTCTGCAGATTGTATAACGGCGATGTTAGTCAATATACCGCCGTCAGGCTGAATGATCCATTTCTAATCGACGGAGACCGCAGAGAATCCTGTCCCCCTGACCTCGACGAAGTTAAGATTGCCATTGCGCAGACGTACACTCTGCTGAGTTCTTCAAGGCAGCTGAGGATGACCTTGTTAGGAGCATGCACCAGCTCATCTGTAAGATATGGTCAGAGGAAAGCATGCCCGAGGAATGGAATCTCAGCCCCGTATGCCCGATCCACAAGAAAGGAGACCGCTCTGATTGCGCCAACTACAGAGGAATAAGTCTCCTTAACATCGCTTACAAAATCTTCTCTGCCGTTTTGTGTGAACACCTGAAGCCTTTTGTAAATAAGCTGAGAGGTCCTTATCAGTGCGGATTCAGGCCAGGGAAGTCCACCATCGACCAAATCTTCAAACTGATCCAGATCCTGGAAAAAACCAATGAATTTCAAGTCGACACTCACCACCTATTTGTCGACTTCAAAGCCGCATACGACAGCGTAATTAGAGACAAGCTATATAACGCTATGTCTAGCTTTGATATACCTGCCAAACTCGTCAGACTATGCAGGATGACTTTGGAGAATGCTCGCTGCTTGTACGGTGCAGAAGCATGAGAGAAAGATTTTGCGCGTGATTTTCGGGCCTATAAACGCAGCCGGGGGATGGAGGAGAAGATTCAACCACGAACTTTACGGGCTGTACAGCGACATGAGCCTAGTCAGGCGTCTACGGATTCAACGCCTAAGATGGCATGTAGAGCCAATGGACACCATAGCTCCAGCCCGGAGAGTCTTTGAATCCAACCTCGAGGGACGACGTTCCAAAGGCCGCACTTAAGATGGCGCACACAGGTGGAAGGGGACCTCAGCCTACTGGGTGTGCGGCAATGGAAAAGGCTAGCAAAAGATCGTACTAGTTGGAGGGGCATGTTGGTTGAGGCCCAGGTTCACCCCGAACTGTAGCGCCCATTAAGAAGAAGATGAAAAAGAAGAAGAAGATGGATACCTTAGTTTCTCGAGCGAGGGCTTACTACTCATTTGCCTCTTGCCGTTCATCTCAGCGCTGCTGTCGTTGCTGCTTGTCACTATGGAGCCAAGGTAGACGAAGTCCTTGACTACTTCAAAAATATAGCTGCCGAAGGTGACGTTTTGACCAAGACGTCGGTGCTGCGCGTCTTTCTTTGATGACAGCATATATTTGACCTTGTCCCCATTTACCCTTAGACTCTAGCCGCTTTCTGCTTTAATGCTTGCGAAGGCCTCATTGACGGCTCGCTGCATAGGCAAGCAATTGTGCGTTAAAGACATCACATGACAATGTGTCACCCTGTCTAAAACCCTTTTTAACATTCACCCTCGACCTTAATGGATCAGCGAGAATTCTCCATAGTCATCCTGCAGACTCTGACGAATTTGGAGTAATGTTAAATGGCTCTATATAGCTCGTTTCTATAAACACTGTCATATGCGGCTTTAAAGGTCTTGTCCAAGATCTGCCGTAGTGTAAATATTTGATCTATCATGGATTTTCTTGGCCTGAAACCACACTGGTAGGAACCTACCAGCTTGTCCACGAACGGTCCACTACGGCAGAGCGCATCTTGTACGCAATGTTCAGTAGGCTTACTCCTCTGTAATTAGCACAGTCATAAGGGGTCTCCTTTCTTATGGACCGGGCAAACGATGCTGAGATTCCATTCATCGGGAATGCATTCTTCCAACCATATCTTGTAGATGAGTTGGTGCGTATTCCTGACCACTCACTGCCAGCTGCTTTAAAGCGGAAAGTCCTTCTGCTCCAGCAGCTTTATAAGACTTTAGTTTCGATGTCGCTATCTTAACTTCGCCTAGGTAAGGTGGACCTCTTTCGTCTTCGGCAATTGTAAATGGTTCGTTCTGCCTGACGGCGGCATTTTTGCTGTCATCGCCGTTATACCGTCTGGAGAAGTGGTCCTTCCACAATCTCAGCATCGACTGTGACTCCCCTATTAGTTGTCATTGCTCATCCCTGCAGGCTTCTGCTCTTTATAGCCTTGGCATGTTCGTCTTACTTTTTGACAAATCTTTCGAACTTTGATAAAACCGCAATAGCATCTTTCCATCTCCTCGATAGCGCGCTTCTCGTGCTCTTTCTTCGTCTTTCCGAAAAGCATATGTCCTCCCTTCTTTTCAGCTCCTAGAGCTCACGAGCAGGTCTTCTGTTTTTTTGCATATACCTGTCTGCACTCGTTATCAAACCAAAGGTTTCTCCCATGTGGGTGTTGGAAACCTAATACATTACAGCCAGCGTTAGTGATGGCGCTTTGACAACGTCTTCATTGCTTTTTTATGGTTTGTGCAGCTTGCATCGGTTGTTAAGAGCGCTTGAGGGAGACGCGATCGGCAAAGGTCCTGGCGGTTTATTGCGATTGCAGATTCCCGACATCAAATTTTGCTGGTCCTACTAGACTCCGCGGGGTTCCCAATATGCGCACCTATCTTGACTGCAACTAGTCAACAATGGCGCCTTGGAAGGTTCGGACATCCAAGGTGCTGGAGGATTGTTTGGTGTCGATCAGAATATGGTCGATTTTATTAACATATAAGTGACCCAGAGTTCGCCAGGTCCCTGGTGGTGTGCTAATTTTCAAACTTGGTGTCGTGCAGGTTCTGCTCTTCTACGACTCGTTTGAAGAAGTCCTCTTTACCCAGCTTCGCGTTGAAATCTGCTAGAGCAATCTTGGTGTAATAGCTCGGAAATTAAGCGTGTGTTCTATCTAAGAGGTCACAGAATCCATCCTTGACTTTGACGTCTTTTTCCTTAGTGGGGGCGTGAACGCATATCAAGCTGATAGCTTTGATACGAGTTGCCTAAGCCCGCTAGCCTAAGTCAACCTCGAACAACAAATCCGTATCCAAATAGGCGTTGTATGCTCTCCTTGGAGCAGTTCGCGTAGTATATTTCACAATTCTTCATCCTCTTTTTACCCGGTCCATCCCATCGCACTTCGTGGAATGCGGTAATGTTCGGCCACGCCCCTCCGTTAAAGGACTTAACATTTGAAGTACAGAACCGATTCTCCTATCCCCCGTCATCAGCCGGGGGTCGTCAACATGATGTCCGTCCGTTAAATCCGAGGCTTGCTGGGCCCTAGCCCAACTGACTAAACTTGTTTTTTTGGCGTAGGAAGCTTGCCATTCGCCCTTCCCTATCTGTTATTTCCAGAGGAATTCTCTAGGAGGTGCCACGAGGAGGTGGGGGTGGGACTTACTAACAGTGCTGCAAGATGTTCTTCTGCGGTGGCTCTTCTCGCTTTTTAGCAGGCCAGCATCCGTCAGATAGATGCTACCCCTACGAGGCCTTTGTAAGTCCTTTGCCATCCAAATATCTATACCTATACCTATATAAACCATGGACCTGCTACAACTGAGAGAGGAATACTTGCGGGTGTCATCATCGAATTTCTACCTATCCACCAAAAAAGGTTGATGCTGTTGGATGTCGTCTCCCCAAATCCGTTGAGGGCAATCGTGTCACCGTGAGTTTATACAGCCATAGACGGCTGTAAGATATCTGGCCTTGTGGAGGGAATTGATATTTAGACTCTAACCCGGCAAGCATTCGGTTCCAAAAACACAGAATAATGTGACAAAAAACGGCCATGAAATAGGACATTGACAAAAATGGATAGAGGCACTGACAAAAGAGGGCGTCGTGCATCATGGTCTAGCTAGTCGCTATGACCTGATTCAGTGCCATCAAGCTTTTCAAGCCTTTCCACAGCCCATAAGCAAAATACACACTTTAGCTGACAAAGGAGGTCTTTATTGTAACAACCATTTTCTGTATTTTGCAAAAAGACGCCTGAAGCATTGTCCAAAAACTCGTTGATACTTCCAAAAGCACTACGCTCCTAACACAAACGACGCCATCCAGAGTCCGCATCCCACGAAGTACCGTTCCAATGAGCAATTTTCACACAAATTACAGGTTTTCCTTTCAGCCGCTGCTGCCCCAGACAAACTTACAGTTTGGAAACTTTCCTGGAAGTGCACAAGTCACAATGTCAAGAATGCTGTTGCTCTTGCTCTTGCAACTTACCGAGATACTAACGAATCCCACTCCCGCGTCGCATCAATGCACTTTGCAACTTTGGACGTGTACCAACGCAGAGTGTACTATACACGGGTTAGCGTGAAAGGGAGCGGAATGTTTGTGCTTCCGCGCGACATTCAAGTGGCATAAGTGCGCTTTTTACTCATATGCTCGTATGCTGTACTCGTACTTGTCGAACGTATGTACATGAACGTAGCTGCTGCCGAGCGTTATGTTATGCGCCATGCTATGCTACCGTGGCGTGCCATGCCAAGTCAATTGAAGAAACAAGGCTAAGTTAATAAAATGAATCGATGGAAAGTATGGAATGGAGCGTGTTTCCAACTCTATTACAAGTACGTACGCTAGCATGGTAGTGGTACTACGTTTTGCGTTTGGGCCATGCCTTGTTCGTCTTCTCCAAGTAGAGTATGGTGGTCGTTTGATGATTGTTGCTTGTTGCATGACTTGCTATTGGCGTGGATTTGCGCGTTGCATGGTGTTCGTTGTTGCCTGTTGGCTGTTTGCCTGCTTTTGTTGTGAAAAAAGTGGGACTCAGTTACGGGACTTTCAGGCTATTATCCAGAATCAAGAAACGAGAATCCGAGGGGTCTCAACGAATCATGGTTACCGTATCATTCTTAGTACTCGTTTTCCATGTTTGATTCGTTTTTTTCCCTCTGCAGTTAAATTGGTTTCGTGTTGTATCTATGCATGTACACCATCTAGACACGCTCGTTAAGGCTACTCGAAGTCGTTTCATCTTCGAATGGCTGCCGTTCGAAGACCAGTGATTACTGCCATTAACTATAGATGCATTATGGATATCGTTTGACGATGATCGTTGCCGGCTTATTAGCCAGTTAAGGTTATTGAATTGAAATACAATCGCGGGTAGTGTTGAGTAATACATTTATTACACCTTATACCAAGGTGTCCATTTACGGGTGAGGAAGAATGGTGTTCAAGTTTTCATCCTTTCTATCGGAGACAGCAACCACCGTGACTTAGGATTCTCACGTACATACCGCCCACTTGTGTTTCGTCGAAAAGCTTTCGTGCTATTCCTGCCATATTCCTTTCCACATCCAATGGATGTGGAACCCTTTATTCCGTTACATAACTCGACCCATTTTAGATGGCTAGTTCCCATCTTCCAGCGGACTGCACTTGGCATTTTCCTACTACTCCATTTTCCAATAAACCAGTTCTATATACCGACTGGAAACCGAGCCGAAATTGTGCCACACGGAATAGAGTCAGTGGATGCGAGTGTGTATGTGTGTATGTGCGTACGGATGTGTGGATAATGTGCGAATTTTTTTCCCCCTCTCCACAGGAATTTTCATAACTGATTGATCCCATCACCCAGATTGAAGGGAAAAGCTAAAGGGATAGGTAGACTGGCGATTGGGTAAGGGTTGGTGGTAGTTTGAAGGAATATCGCTATCGCTTCTAGTGCGTGCGCATTGTTTTGGTTGGAAGAATCTGCACGCAGTGGTATTTTGGATGCATTGAGTTTTGTTCTCCTCTTTCTTCTCTATTCAATGATTTATTTGCACAGGGAGGCAGGGAGGACGCGACATGTTTGTCCTAATGACGATTAAGGCGAAATAGAGTGATTGCAATTGATCCGTTTAAAGTGAATCAGGAATGACAGAGGGGCTCTTGAGGCCGAAATTGAGGATTTAAGGTACTAATTGAAGAAGCTCTTGCTCGAGCGCAGAGGTTAGACCATAGACCTTTGGCTTGAGGGTATTAAGCACACCACTCTTAACTTAAAATCACGTATAGACAAGAGAAGGATTATATATTATGTATGTTGTCTACACTCCTTTCCCTGTTCCCACATGCCTTTCCAGAGTAGAACCCACACCAGAGTATATGAACAACAAAATTCTTGTAAATCCTTAATGGACCTCCGTTGCCAGACGACAAACGAACAAGCTGTCGCCCAATACCCATTTCCCCCTGATCCTTATCACTCTAATATCATTAAGAATAATAACATGAAGCCAGACAACGCTCGACTAAACGCACGTGCTGCGACATTAAATATTCATCTTGCCTACGAGCATTCCATTTTATAGTCTTTGCTAACATCCCCTTTAAGAATTCGAGATGAGAATTCGGCCGACAGGACTAAATCAGCTGCTTGGTAGCCCAAACAAAATCGATTCTCTGGCGCTTCATATTCGAGAGATATGTACATACGATTCTGCTTAAAAGACACCATCCCTATGGCTATCATTAGCTGTACTTGTGCTCCCTTTCGCACAGCATTGCACTTCTATAGATACATATTTCATTATCATTTATCTTTACATTCGCATTCGTATTCTTATTCTTTCTACTAAGAGTTAAATGAAAATTCATCTTCTTAGCCGTTTGTGGCACACCCCTCCCCCCGTTGCACTCGTCCGTCACTTAAAGTTGCTTCTGACAAACTTACCCTGAACCTGAAAACACACACAAATCACCCTCGTGAAAAATTCGAATGCAAAGCCCTCCTCTTGCCCGCAAGCCGTATACGAATAGATTACACTGCGCAGGACTCTCATCACATACCGGAGAGGCTTTCCAAAATTCTACATTTATGTGTGCAACACCATGCACTAGCTGCACATCCTTGAGGGGGGCGCCGACGGCGGTAACCTATGTAGTAGTTGTTCCACATTCCAGATTAAATGAGAATTTTCTCTATGTCGTCCCCTGGAAGACTGAAAGCACCGCACCGACTAACCGCCGACTTAGCCTATTCCTACTACTGTTGAAGCTAACTTGTAGAGAGGATACAACACGACGACGACCGTAAAACGAGAGAACATACTGAAAATATCCGCCATTCGTGTTTTCAATTTTTATTGTTGTTTTTCTGTTTTATAATTTCATTACGGGGGTTTTCGAGTGTTTTTTTTCTTTTTGGTTTTCGAAATTTTCATATTTTCAAATGAAGAAGTGAGCTCTATTGAAGAACGTTTGAGATGCATTTCACAAAAACGCAATCGTCACGAACAACATCAACACAAATAACAATCACAGCAGGAACGACAAGAACAACAGCTAGGAGAAGAAGTATCCTGTTTTGCTTAACTGTTGTCGTATCCTCATCCCTAAAATCGTTATTTGAATTACAATCGCCATTACTTTTATCGTCGTCATTATACTCGAATTCATCATAATCTCCTATCAACAACAACATCGTCATCATTACGATTACGAAAACACGACGACGGTATCACGGGCTAAAAAAAGAGGATTTCTATCGCATCGAGTGCGCATTGCATTTCCTTCATTATTCGCCTTTAATTCTCTGGCTACGGTGTCCTGGTCTCTCGGTTGTGTGTGGCGGTGTGGTGCAAGGTGGTATCAACTTCGATAAATTTATTTATTTAAACAAAATAAAGGAAAAACGTAAATAAATATTAAAAATAATAATTCGACAAATCACAGAGCAATATTTTATCTGAAGACGTAATAAGCTTGCTTGTTAAAAAAAAAATTAGCAAGGAGCACAAGGAAAACCGCAATCCTCGACTGAATTTTGTGCCGTTTTTTTTTACCAAAGGATATTTTGATAACCGAGCAAAACCGAACAACGGAATAAAAACCTCTCGGGTGTTAAGAAGTCTTTCAAAAATAAAAAAATTTAATAAGAAAGAAGGAAAAAAACAATTTTCTTAAAATTAAACAAAAAAGGCTGATTTTTCTCTTATTTTAATGTCGTACATCTGTGTGTTGATTTTTTTATAAAACCAAAATTATTGGGCAAAAACAAGAAAACAAAAAAAAACTTTATTTTTACCTTGCGCTAAAAATATATTTAAACAATAAAAAATGCGTTTTTAATAAAATGCGAATTCGTCGCATTTTTCCCAAATTCTCAAGGTATTGTTATAAAAAAAATAGATGAACAGTTCTTAAAACGGACTCTTACCAAGAAGAAAATTTTCGAATTAACAAGTATTCTACTCAAAACGTAAAACTTCGCACAAACTAATTCTAATTCTAATCGTCATCGTTAAACGTAAACATAACCAAAAAATCAAGCAACAAAAAGACTAAGATAAATAGATCTCAACTGCATATTGTTAATAAAACAAAAATAAGTAAATAAACGCAATAAGGAAGTAATAAAAAACGGAAACAAAACGAAAGAAGAGTGTGAGAGAGTAGAGAAAACCACCCCAATCGCAACCCCATTCTTGCATTTTCCAGCGTGTTATTCGGTTGATTGAAAACTGGTTCATGTCTCCGCTGTAGTGGTGGTGCACAAAAATAGTTTCCTCGTACGTTTGTGTAGTCGTTTAGTTGTGATTGTATTGGCACGCGGTAATGACATAAATTCTCAAGCACACCCCTCGGTCGGTCGAAAAGGTATTTAAAGCGCACGCATACTGGAAAGCTCACTCTTCCTCCTCCTTTTCAACACCCCCATCAACTCAATCCAGGCGGGGAGTAGGAACGGATAGTATCTAATTGTTTTCGTTTTGTTTCGCTGAATTGTTTACCGTGCGCGTATGATATAAGATATAAACAAATAAAGCAAATTAGATATTAAACATTAAAACTGAGCAGAAAAAAGAAAAAAAAAAAAACTTAAAACTTGAGACAGAGTGAAAGAAGTAAACAAAGTGGCGACTTCCCGAAAAAACCCGTCGTCCGCGTCGTCGTCATCGTCGTCGTCGTCGCTGTCACTGACATCTTCTCAGTCGTCGTCGTCGTCGTCATCGTCCTCGTCATCATCCACACCATCATCACCGCATACATCAACAGTGACAGCCACAAGCAGCCTAGTCACGGACGAGATACAAATTTGCCATCAATCGGCGGCGGCCTTGAAATCTGCTGCTGCAAACTTCCGAAATAAAATCCCATCGATATCGATCATACCGATACCGCCTACGGCATCGGGTTCGGCATCAACAACTGCCGTAGCCAGCAGTTCGACAGTGACAACAGCTAATAAGGCCACATCACCGCCATTATCCACGCTATCGGCCACTTCTTCGTCGACACGATTCTTCGGCGTTGCACAACATCAGCAACAACAGCAACAACAACAGCAACAGCAGCAGCATCATAGGCCGCAACAGCAACATCAATCACAGCAAACGGATAAATGTAGTGCCGTACTGACGTTTGACGTACGTGGCGGCGAACTGGTCGCCAAATCGCACACGACAACAAGCACATCGACTTCGACCGATCAAGGAACCTTAGCGTGTACACCACCGATCATTGTCAAAATCGAGCCGACACAATCGTTTCAGATAGTCGACGAGAACGACACGCGTGTACTTAGTCTACCAATATCGGACTGTGATCGTGTGGGAGCGAGCTGGATCGATCTGAAAGATATCGCTGGACTACAAACAAACACCTTTATTGACGTAAATTTAGATGCATGCGTTGGTACAAGTGGACAGCAGCAACAGCATCAGCAGCAATCGCAGTTGCACTTACAACAGGAGCAACAGCCACAACAGCAGGTGCACTCGAAACCAAGTCCAACCACTGCTGTGACCACTAGTGGCGTTGGTGTACGAAATAATAAAGCCACTGCAACAACAACCATCACATCAGCCGCGGTAACAACAACACGCGAGGGATTATCAGGCGGACCAACATCCAGTGGAGCCATGACAGGTGGGTAGTAGTATTTAAATTCACTATTAGGTATGCACATGAGTGCCACTAACTGCTGACTTTGCCTGGTTGCAAATGTTGGCGTAATTACCTGTCAACAACATACGTTAGGTCAAGTCAAAGAGTGACGAAAAGCCTTCTAAAGTGGCAATGTTAAAATGAGAACGACACCCCCCCAATGGTGTCATTAATCAAAACGAAGGATTCCACTACGTACTCTTATTTGACACCCTTTTTAAGGGTTGGACTTGCGGATAGTACATTTCTTTCAAGTTCAATGTCAATGTCAGCGCATCTGATTGATATGGCATACAGCTTTTTGCCAGTTGTTCATGTAATCTATGGTTGTGTGATGAAAACAGACTAACAACGCTGGAAAACTATTTAGAAAGTAAACGTCAAAACCTTTTTCCGCAAAGGCACACCCTGTTTATCTTAATTGCTTTTATACATACATACATACGGATTTCCAGGCCATTCGATTCTCCGCTATCGACTCTAACTCATCAGGAGCTATGCCCAAGCGCACCCCGGCGAGTTTTTGGATTTGGTCCAAACACCTCGTCCTGGGTCTGCCAAGCGGTCGCCTGCCTGATGGTCTTGCATTGAAGACATGATTCGGAAGTCGTGACGATGGCGGCATTCGTCTCACGTGACCAAACCATCGAAGCATAGCCCATTCCGTTCGGGGAAGCAGCTACTCAACATTGAGCTCCCCGCGCACTTCCGGGTTTCTCATCCTATCCGGGCGAGTAACTCCCACAACACCACAATGAAATCTCATTTCGGCAGTTTGTATTCGCAATCTTATTCTGTCGGTCAATACCCACATTTCATGACCATAGGTGAGAGTTGAAACAAATACCGAGTTAAAAACCGCCAACTTGGCTTTGACACCAAGCTCGGTCTTCCTGATTGCAGATCTTCCAAGCATGGCCAATCCTGCAGGAAAGCTGAGTATTACTCCTCCCCATCACTCGTTAAGAAGACCCCGAGATACTTCAACTTCTCCGCCTGCATCAATGGGACTCCACTAACATGTAGAGTGCATTGGATAGATGTCTTGAAATAACCATAACCTCGGATTTGTCCACGCTTACCCTCATTCCAGCATCAGCACTTACGGCCACATATCTATCTAATCCGCGCTGGAGTTCCGCCTGGGAGGATGTGAGGATAACTAAGTCATCTGCAAAAAGAAGATGGCTTACCTCACTCTCCCAATGTGAAACACTCCTCGCGTCGACTGTGCTGCAATATCCAGTCCATATATTTAAAGAAAAGGAGAGGTGACAAGACGCACCCTTGACGAAGTCCAACGCCCACGGTGAAAGGTGTTGATTTACTACCGTTAACCCGAACACAGCTGCTACAGTTTTATATAGAGACTGAATGGCGTATCCATCCCATACTCCTACAGAACTCTACAGAGTTTACCTAGAGGAACTCGGTCATACACCTTTTCCAAATCTACAAAGCAGCTGTAGATCGGTTTGGCGTACTCCCAAGCCTTCTCGAGTACCATTCTTAGAGCGAAGAGCTGGTCAGTCGCACTTCTGCCGTGACGAAGCCTGGATTCGGCCATAGCTCTAGAACGCGCCTCCAAAACCTTAGCGTAGACTTTACCGGGGACACTGAAAAGACATATACCCCATAGTTGGAGCACTCTTTTTTATCCCCCTTTTTGAAAAAAAGAACAGTCACCCCAGTCTGCCAATTTGCTCTTATTTCAGTTAATTACTTACTTACTTTGATGGCGCTACGGTTCGGGGTGAACCAGGGCATCAACCAACAAGCCTCTCCAGCCGGCACGATCTTTGGTCGGCCGCTTCCAGTGCCGCACGCCCAGTTGGTTGAGGTCCCTTTCCACCTGTGCGTTCCACTTTAAATGCGGTCGTCCTCTGCTGCGTCGTCTCTCGGGGTTGGAGTCGAAGACTCTTCGGGCCGGAGCGGTGACGTCCATTCGCTCTACATGGCCCAGCAATCTTAGACGATGGGTCCGAAAACGTCTAACTAGGCTGATGTCGCTGTACAGCCCGTATAGTTCTTGGTTGAATCTCCTCCTCCACTCTCCGTTTACACAAACGGGACCAAGTACGCAGAATTTTCCTCTCGAAACGCCCAAGAGTCTCTTCATCCGCTTTTGATAACGTCCAAGCCTCAGCGCCGCAGAGGAGGACCGGGATGATTAAGGTTTTGTAGAGGCATACCTTAGTTTTTCGAGAGATGCCTCTTGAGCCCAAAGAAGCAGCGGTTGGCAAGAGGTATTCTGCGTTTTATCTCAGCGCTAGTATCGTTGCTGCTTGTCACTATCGAGCCAAGGTAGACGAAGTCCTTGACTACTCAAGAATTGAGCTGCCGAAGATGATGTGATGACCCAGACGTTGGTGTTGCGCGTCTTTGATTACAGCATATATTTGGTCTTGTCCTCATTTACCCTTAGACCCGCTCTAGCCGCTTCTGCTTCAATGCTTGGGAAGGCCTCATTGACTGCTCGCTGCGCAGGCAAGCAATTGTGTGTTAAAGAAATCATATGACAGTGCGTCCCCTTGTCTAAAACCTTTTTTCAAGTCGAGTGGTCAGTTAGTTCACCTCCGACCTTAATGGAGCAGCGGGATTCTCCATAGGCATCCTGCTCAGTCTGACGAACTTGGCAGGAATGTTAAAACATGTCATGACTCTGTATAGCTTGTCTATATGAACACTGTCATACGCGGCTTTAAAGTGGATCTTCTCCAAGATCTACGGTGGTGTAAATATTTGGTCTATCGTGAATTTTTCTGGCCTGAAACCACACCTACCAGATTGTCCACGTATGATTTCAGGCGCTTACACAGTACGGCAGAGAGGATCTTGTACGCGATGTTCAGGAGACCTATCCCTCCCTAACTGGCGCAGTCATATGAGTCTCCTTTCTTATGGACCGGGTAAACGATGCTGATATTCCATTCATCGGGCATGCATTGTTCCGACCATATCTTGCAGATGAGTTGGTGCATGTTCCTGATCAGCGCATCGCTAGCTGCTTTAAATAGCTTAAATAGTAGACTTAAGTTTCGATATCGCTATCTGAATATCGTGTAGGTGGGGTGGACGGGATTCTCTTTCATCTTCGTCCATTGTGAATGGTTCGTTCTGCCTGACGGCGGCATCTTGACTATCATCGCCGTTATACAGTCTGCAGAAGTGGCCCTTCCACAATCTCAGCATCGACTGTGACTTCACTACTAGGTGTCCGTGCTCACCTCTGTTCTGGCTTTATAGCCTTGGCATGTTCGTTTAACTTTTTCGTAGAACTTTCAAACGTCGTTCCTGCAATAACATCTCTCCATTTCCTCGATTTCGCGCTTCTCCTGCTCCCTCCTTTTTCCCCTCAGGAGCGCATGCACCTCTCTCCTTTTCTGTTCATAGAGCTCGCGGGCAGCTCTCGTCCGTCGATGCAGTTTAGCCATGTATGCATCCTGTTTCTCTACATGGGCCTGTCTGCAATCGTCATCAAACGGTGGCTTGAAACCAAGTACAACTGAGGCGGCCTTTTTGATGGCGTTCTGACAACGACTCTATTGCTATTCTATGGTTTGTGCAGATTGCATCGGGACTTTAGAGAGCTTGAGGGAGAGTCTTTGCACCTTACTTGACTCCGTTGATTCCGAGAAATTCGCATCCGTACCTAGGCTGCAAGGATGTTGGCTCCTCGAAAGGTTCGGACATCTAGGATGCTGGAGGAGTGCCTGCCGCCGATCGAAATGTGATCAAGTTGATTGGTTGTCGATTGATCGAAAGACCGCCAGGTCCCCTTATGGATGTTGAGGTGTGGGAATCGTGTACTTGCTTCTACTAGTCCGTTTCCTGACGTTGTGTTGGATAGGCTGTGCTTTCCTATGACTCGTTCGAAGATACCTTCCTTACCCAGCTTCGCATGTCTCCTCGATGACATGGCTGTGTCGGGATTCGATCCCGTGTCATCGGCGTCAGAGGCCAACACACTACCCACTGCGCCACGGTGCTCGTCGAAGCAGCTGTACACCTAGGACAATACACACAAGCGGTGTGGTCCTTGGGGAAATGCACAGCTTGAACCTCTAAGAAAACAGGGGAGATCT
Source organism: Eumerus sabulonum (assembly GCA_951905685.1). Classification (NCBI taxonomy): domain Eukaryota; kingdom Metazoa; phylum Arthropoda; class Insecta; order Diptera; family Syrphidae; genus Eumerus; species Eumerus sabulonum. The sequence continues at coordinate 44,622,781 of OX645064.1, forward strand.
CTGTTTACGAAACGAAATAATAGTTGGACTGATTATTGATCTGCTCTAACGAAATACAACCTCGAGTTGAGGAAATTCAAGAAAATGTATTGAAGGGAACACTGCGAGGACATAGACTCGCTACCAACTGCGCCCCGACTCCATAAAGTACTGTCAGAGGAGCATACACATAGCTCGGGCTGCTTCGCAAATCAGACGGTACCTTTGCTGTCAATAACAGGGAAGCTTTGCATGATGTATACTTCCCTGGTTCTACTCCCGAACTTATGCCTTCTGACGATCAAATGAGCGTCACAATTGCATTGACATATAGCCCGTCTGGCAGACTTTTCACCCCCGATAGAGTTGAATGGGTAATTGGATAATTTAAATTCTACAATTCTCCAGGTAAAGATGGTGTCTTTCCTGCTATAGTCCAGAAAGGCCAAGACATTATTCTAACACCACTGATAGCTCCCTTTAGGTCCTGTTTTAGCTTGGGCTTGCTTTGGTGGCGTTACAGCCCGTAAAGGGCCAGAGCCAAGCTTCTCTCAATCACCCATGTTGTGTGTGAATAATTTTTTCTTAACACAAGTGAAAGGGACCTACAGTTTAATGTCGATTCCGAACGGCTTGAGTCGAGAAGTTTCTTCTTGGCAAGTATGCTACATGGGGTTTTGCCAGTACCCCGCCGAGGAGGGACGCCGAGAAGTTAATATTGGAAAACCAAGTGAACAACCTAAATTCTGTCGCCCTATCAGCCTAACTGATAGGGTCCCACATTAAAGGTTTCCTAGAGAATCAGATACCACTATCTATCTCTGACTGGTGTGGCAGAGAGGGTTTATCGAGAAACCCCAACCCAAATGTCAAGGGCCTTAGATGGTACACAGAAGGCTCTTTAACAAAGCTAAATGGACCCGCTTGCAAGAGGATTGGGACCTCTACAAGGAGGCACTTTAATCTTTTAAAGCAACGAACAGAAAGGCCAAAAGACAATCCTGGAGGAACTACTGCGACAATATCAAGGCGGTCTCCGAAGCCTCAAGAAAAAGGAAGATCGTGGCTTCGGTCCCGTATAATCCAAGCCATCTGATGCGTAATGAGGGTCCTGGACGACCTTCAGAGAGGAAGCCCTTGAACTTCTTCTAAGCGCACACTTCCCTGGCAGTAGTGACTCGGCTTTGACACCTCCTCGGATCTTTCAGCCGACGCCATCCTCCTTCGAGCGTGCTCCCAATCTGGTCAGCTACAACAATGTCCATTGGGCAATAAAAAGCTTTAAACCGTACAGGTCCCCAGGATCAGATGGCATCATACCAGCTGGGCTTCAGCAGGTAGCAGATATCATCCTCCCTTGGCTTGTGGTCATATACAATAGCTGTCTCTCCCTATCCTACATCCCCAGCAAGTGGAAGGTAACCAAAGTCATTTTCATACCCCAGGCCGACAAAAGCTCCCACACGTATGCAAATGACTTGAGGCCTATTAGTCTTACTTCTTTTCTATTATAAACTCTAGAGAAGATTTTAGACGCACACATTCGGTGCAGCTGCATCTCAGGAAGGCTGTCGGATAACCAACATGCCTATAACAAAGGCAAATCGGTGGAAACAGCACTCCACTCACTGGTCAGAAAGATAGAAAGGACACTGGAACGCAAGGAATATACTCTAGTCGCCTTTCTCGACATGGAGGGCGCCTTTAACAATGTTGAACCATGGGCCGTCACCAAAGCGCTGTCTGATTTGGGTGTTACGGGATCAGCGATAGAACTGGTACGAGAACTGCTAACGCAAACAGCCGTCAAAGCCAACTTCGCTGGTGCCGTCTCAACTAGAATGGTCAGCAGAGGTTCACCACAGGGTGGAATACTCTCCCCTCTCCTCTGGAACGTGGTGGTCAATGGACTACTACTGGGGCCAAAACAGGAAGGGAACGCAGTGATCGCCTATGCAGATGACATTGCTATTGCCGCCACAGAAAAATTTCCCAGCACTCTAAGCGATCTAATGCAGGGTGCATTACATACAGTAGAAACCTGGACGCAATACTGTGGACTTGGGGTAAATCCTAAGAAGACCGACCTAGTACTGTTCACTAATAAATATAAAATTCCGCACCTCAACCCACGGAGGCTGGGTGGAACCCAACTAGCAATCAAAGAGCAGGCTAAACATCTAGGCCTTGTCTTCGACAGGAGGCTGAATTGGAAGCCCAATATTCTTGATCGCGTCAAGAAAGCAACTACTGCCCCCTACAGCTGTAAAAAAGTGATGGGCAGGAAGTGGGGTCTCCAACCACGCATTATGCGTGGTCAGCAGTCATAAGGCCCATCCTCCTGTATGGCGTTGTAGTCTGGTGGACCGCTCTGGACAAGGCAGTCAATCGAAGCCTTCTGGAGAAGGTACAAAGATCGGCCAGCCTATACATAAGCGGAGCGATCAGATCAACCCCCACGGAGGCCCTAAATATTCCATTACATCTTCCACCATTGAACCATTTCAGCGAAAAGGCCATACTACCATTCTAAACCACTTCAAAGTACCCATGGACACTGACTACATCATCCCGCGGAATTTGTTCACTAGGAACTTCGAAGTTGTCTTTCCATCCAGGGAGGAATGGGCCGAAGGGAAAGTAATACCAAAGGACTCGATCTCCTTCTATACCGATGGCTCTAAGATGGAGTCGGGTGTAGGTAGTGGAGTCTTCTCCAAGGAACTTAACCTCAACCTATCTTTCAGACTCCCAAATCACTGCAGTGTGTATCAGGCAGAATTATCAGCTATAACAGAGGCCCTTGCATGGCTCAGGAGCAATGTAATATCCGCTAAGGATATTATAACGGACGGCCAATAAAGTCCCTGGCAGCGGTAACCCACAAATCAAAGACATCTTATCTGTCGCCTATCTCTAGATGAGATGGCTGAGCAGTTCAATATTAAAATACTGTGGGTTCCCGGGCATAGGGATATTCCAGGAAACTGCGCGGCCGACGAACTCGCAAAGTTAGGGTCAATCACACTCAGCGTACCCACCCTCGGGTACCTAGATACACCAATAAGTACGATAAAGCACATGATAAAACTTCAAACCATAGAGGAGACCAACCTCCAATGGAATAAGAGCAATATTTGCTTTATCACCAAACAATTGGGGCCTAAGTTGAGCCTAGGACGAACCAGGGACCTAGTGGCAACCAACAGGGCAACTTTAGGTACTTCAGTGGGTGTCATGACAGGTCACTGCATCATCGGAAAACACGCCGCCAGATTAGGGCTACCCTCCAATGACTTCTTTCGCGGTTGCATGGACGAGGAGGAGGAGGAATCAATATACCACCTCCTCTGCTCATGTCCTTCTTTTGCGAATCGCAGGAGGATCTACCTCGGCGCGCCCTTCTTTGACAATCTAAGTGAGCAAGCAAACCAAAAGATAGCTCAACTCCATCGCATCATTTGAAGCACCGTTGGTTCTCAGGTAGCTGATCAGGGTAACTTGATCCAGGTGGTATCATAATGGGCCGACTTCGGCCTACGTGTGGCTTATGCCTACCACCTTAACCTAACCTAACACAACCGGATCAGTTTTCCTGGGGCCATCAACCATCGCATCAAACAATTCTTTGCGATGAATGCTTTGAAACTGGTCTTTTCCCGGATTTGTCGAAGTGTGAATATGTAGCCGATTTGTCGGCCCGTAAGCCGCACTGATAGCTCCGATTAGTGCGGTACACAAGGGCTTTAGACGTTCACACAGTACGCTGAACAGGATCTTGTATGCCACATAGAGCAGGGATATACCTCTACAGTTTTTGCAAGAAGTAGGATCGCCTTTTTGTGTGGATGGGGCAAATCATCTTTCTTCTTTGGTGGCGTTACAGCCCATGAGGGACCAGAGCCAAGCTTCTCTCAATCACAAATGTTGTGTGTGATTTATTTTTTACACAGATGAATGGGACCTAATAGCTTAATGCCGATTCCGAATAACGTGAGTCGGGAAGCTTTTTCATGGCCAGTACCCCGTCGAGGAGAGACGCCTCCGAATAAACATTCGATGGCGTTAGTGTTATCGGGATCCGAACTCGCTCATCGTGTGTCAGAGTTAAACACACTAACTACTACGCCCTCATGGATGGGGCTGATAGAGCTGATATTCCAGTCGTCGGGCCTGTTTCCGTCTTTTCGAGCCATCTGAGCCTGAGGCATTGCTGTTTTTCAGCTTTTCAATAGAGTTTAAACTCTTATAATGTATATCACACAACCTGATCGGAATGCAATGGTTTGGGTCGTAGATGTTCGATCACTACCTTCCAGAGGTGGTTGTCCTGGATAGGAGGAGAGAAACCGACCGAATTTTCACGTTAGTTGTAGTTCTCAGCAACTGTTCCATGCACTTAACGGTGTTATATAAGGTTACGAATTTAAAGTGACCATATACTGTGAATGTTATGCCTTCATCGGTATGTTTGATCACTTCTAATTTGCAACAGCTGTGGTGCATGATTTTTTTTCTGTATAGGAATTGTTTGACTTTGATGTTTGATTCTGGGTGGGATTTTTTCCGAGATCGTAAGTCTAAAAAAGTTCTTGTAGGTTGTAGGTATTTTTCAACTTCTTCAGTGACGCTTTAAAGCCCCTGATCATGGCCGCTTGAAGCGCCACAATCTACGCCTTTTTTTATTACCTTAAAATGGAATAACTCTGCGCCATACCAAGAGTAATAAATTTCTGCGAACAAGCACTCAGTTCAAAGGCCATTAGACACTCACCCGCGTCTTATGAATCTCGTTCGTAGCACGTAGTCCACTCGGACGAAGAAACACAATAAATAACTCGCGAGGATGTCACCCGACTTGACTGATGGTCTAGGCAGATTCTCATCGTTTTGGTTTCCTCCTTTTCTCGTTTCAATTTTCCTTTTAACTGCCGACATTTCAATTTGCCTAATGCATAGCGCCAAGCAACTATAGCGCACAGTCGACGCCTAAATATTTCCGTAACCCTCTCGTCCACCCGTATGCCCATTCACTCATATGATCAATGTGAAAGCCCTCTGTAAACCGGTCAGTCATGGATCCATATCGTTGTCACGTCTCGCACGTTAAACTACGAGTACCACGCCACTCTGGGGGCAACAAATATTTTATGTCATCCAAGGCTTGGCCCACCGCCGTCGTCTTACTCCCACCAGCTACGGAAGTATGGTCGGGTGTTTCATCAGTCCCCAGGCGTGACAGCTGATCACCGCTCGTCGTCCTTCAAGAAGATGTCATAATTATTGGATACTTCAGCGAGTAATGGGAAATTTCGGGAATATTGGCAAGAAGCAATTGAATATATCATATGGCTGTATACACATGTCCTGAAATTGATTTTCCTTACCGGGTCACTATGGGGAATCCCCTACTTCCAATCACACACATATGTACGTTACGTATCTATGGATTCCATTTGTTGGCTATTCACCTCCTACCGTTTTGTCCCACTGCTCGGACTACTGTTGTGGCTATCTACAACATATAGCATACGTATCGTAGCTGTTGCTGCTTTCTTTACAGTTCGAAGTCGCCGCGTTCTACTTTTGCTCATGCTTTTGGCACATTAACATTAGTTTTGCTTTGTGCTCACTCCGTCGATTGGCATTGCCTTTCGCAGCATTTCATCTGCTGGTTTGTGCCCTGTGTACAAAACACATTCAGCCCCATACCTATTCCCGCAGAGTATCTGCTCGGCTCCGATTGTATCTAACTTCTTGCGATTTCTTTGATTCTACTTTCGTCGTGGTGCTTAGACTTGTGATCCAGGCGGGCACGTAAGTGGGTCTGGCTGTGTCTGTGGTGTGATGCGGAGGGTCATAATTCAGTTGACTGGTTTGTTGTTGTTTTTAGTTTACCGTACGACGAACTCTAGCGGTAATTACGTCAACTACAAACTATACAGTTATGAGTGAACGAACATGGGGGTTCTGGTTCTCTCGTATACTATGGTGTTGGGAGGTTCTATGCCGCACGCCCTCCTCATTGCGGTCGGGAGGAGTCTTCTTTTCGAATTGGTAATTCTGGTTTTCTTCTCTGATATCGGTAGGTGCTGGTGGTGGTGGTGGTCAGATACACGGACGGGTGTAAGACGCGCCAACGCGTTCGCTCTTTCTCGCTTTTATACACTCACTGGCTCGGAGGGCATGGTACTCAGAGCTAAGAGCACAGGTAGAGGTGAGTACTTTTGACTTGTGTCACACGGATACATTTTTTTTCTTTTTTTTTCAATTTTCGTGCAACGCATAGATGGATGGCATGCGGTTTTGTGCGAGTATCTACAGATGGTAATTTAGATTCTTGCAATTTGCATATTCATTAGAATTTCCCTTCATTCTCTGGTCGACGTGTACGATGTGTACCTGTATACGTCAATGGATATGACTCGTCTTTTCAGTTGTTTGCTTGTGATTAGGGTTGGTCACTGGTTTTCGATGGTATGTTAGCTGGCACAGATGGAGGGAAGCGACAAGCCGGACTGATTGGGGTCAATCGCGTCTTGTGCCATTCATACAAATTACCTCGTTACACTAGAGGTTTCTGGATTTAAAGTGAGTTGCGTTAAGCAGTCACATGAAAGCAAAAAGAACATAAAAGTGTTCACATGTACATAGATACGGGCTTAAAGACCATTAAGTTGGGGTTTCATTTAGTATTTTCCAGGATTAGGAGCAACGTTCCTCTACTCCTTTAAGTTTCTTGTTTTTTTTTTTTTTTTTCTTCTCTTGTTATTGATTTGGTCGTTTATGTATGCGTGGATTGCTCCACTTGGAACCAAGCCAAGAGTAGTAAATGCTCGTAAGTATGTTTCTTCTAGTTAGTTGGTCCTTGTAACCGAACCATCTTGAATGGCGGAAACGGATATCAAAGTTGTCTCTGAACACAGTTATGTACATACACTCATACATACATAAGAAAACTACACAATGCCTATTGATGAGCAGCTCTCAGGGAACTCATCAAACCCTCTGCCCTGTAATCTTCAATTAAATGAATTTTCTCGGCAACTCCCAAGTCGATGCAATTCGATTCTCATCGTGCTCATACCCACCTTTAATCAAACTGCCAGGACACAAAGAGGAAAGGACTGAAAATCCTCCTTCATCATCGACAGATTGCGACCGGTTGATGTGACGTACCGAAAATTCGGCGGGATTCCATTAGGTATTGTATTCGGGGGATACCTACGACGCATAGTGTTTCTTTCTTGTGCAGCCGAGCGATCGGTGATTAACACCGTTCGACATCCCTTGCCGGCGGCGTACCGATGCATAAGACTCATATAATCGTTGCTTTTGTCAGGATTTCAATTTCGCTCGGTGTTTTTGTCCTTTTTTTCGAACATACGTAAGTACATGCACATGACGTTGATGATGAGCAGCGGACCGCGGAGCACCAGGTGGAAATCATTTCAGGTGTAATCGGAAAAAATCGGGATTCTGATGTCAGCGACATGCCGACAACGAAAACGTTTTTTTGTCGTCGTCCTTTGCTTTTTTACTAAGTACGTGTGTGTCCTTTGTGAAATGTTTTTTTTTTTGTTTTTTGTTTTGCGCTAACCTGCATTTGGAGAGATGTTGTGATGGAAATTATTTCCGCTTTGATGGATGGGACTTTTGTATCCTCTTTGTTGGGAAAAGTGAAAAAAATGTTGTTGGACAACATCAAACAAATGGATTAGGAGGAATTAGCTGGTGGTGTAGAGGATGCAGAATTATCGAGTAAATACTGTCATTGCGCATTTTTTGCTGAACAAGTGGTACTGATACAACTGGTACAACTGCCTTCAGCGCCGCACTTCAAATTACGAATCTCTTCTCACCTACATATGTACATATGTATGTATGTACGTGCGTCATGCTTTTGTGTCACAAAGTTTACTTTTACCAAGGGTATACGACTCCAGACAAGAGACAATAGCTTCTATGCGAATTTAAGACGACACTAGTCGCTCTGCCTTAAACCTTTCCATTGGATATCACGGTAAGTTCATTACCTTGATGGGACATCCAAAATTGTCTACCTACAGATCCACATAAACAATCTAAAGCCACCTATCACAGTGTGTTTGGAGACGAGAGCTGTATAGCAGTACGTCTAAACTTGACATCCCTGCCAAACAGGCTAACAGGCCAGAACGGAAGCCTACAGGGATGAGAACGGACACCTAGTAGTAGAACCGCAGTCGAGGCTGAGAATATGGAAAAACACTTCTGCAGACTGTATAACGGCGATGTTAGTCAATATACCGCTGTCAGGCAGAATGGTCAAATTCTAATCGATGGAGACCGCAGAGAATTCTGTCCCCCTGACCTCGACAAAGTTAAGATCGTCATATCGAAGTTAAAGTCGAATAAAGCTGCTGGCGCAGACGGACTGTCTGCTGAGCTCTTCAAGGCAGCTAGGGATGACCTGGTTAGGAGCATGCCCCAGCTCATCTGTAAGATATAGTTAGAGGAAAGCACGCCCGGGGAATGGAGTCTCAGCATCGTATGCCCGATCCACAAAAAAGGAGACCCCTCTGACTGCGCCAACTGCAGAGGAATAAGTCTTCTTAATATCGCCTACAAAATCTTCTCTGCCGTTTTGTGTGAACGCCTGAAGCCTTCTGTAAATAAGTTTGTAAATAAGCTGATGGGTTCTTATCAGTGCGGATTCAAGCCAGGGAAGTCCACCATCGACCAAGAGTTTCTCCTTGGTCTTCTTCTTCTACTTCTACTTCTACTTCACTCACCACCTACGACTTCAAAGCCGCATACGACAGCGTAATTAGAGACGAGCTATACAACGCTATGTCTACGCTGTGTCAGGATGACTTTGGAGAATGCTCGCTGCTCCATCCATCCGAATCGGTGAACACTTTACCGATAGTTTTGATGTTAAAAAAGGATTTAGGCAGGGCGATGCGCTGTCGTGTGATTTCTTCAACATCATATTAGAAATGATTGTGCAGAAATCACTGGCCAACACAAGAGGCACAATCTTTTTCAAATGCTCGCAACTCCCTGCATACACCGACGATATTGACATAATAGGTAGATCACAGCGAGATGTCAATGAGGCGCTTGCGAGTATTGAGGTGGAGGCGGCGAAGATTGGTTTGGACGCTCACCACCGACGTCTTGGCCAGGACGTTTGTATTGGCAGATATAAATTCGAGGTAGTTAAGGACTTCGTCCACCTTGGCTCCGCAGTGACCTGGAACAATGGCATCAGTTCTGAAATCAAACGCAGAATTACTCTGCCAATCGCTGTTTCTTTGGGCTCAGGAGGCAACTGAGTAATAGAGCCCTCTCCCGAACGACAAAGTTGACTCTATATAAGACCCTTATCATCCCGGTCCTGCTATACGGTGCGAAGCATGGACGCCATCAAAAGCGGATGAAGAGGCCCTTGGTCAGTTCGAGAGAAAGATTCTGCGCGTGATTTTTGGGTCTATAAACGCAAGGAAAAGATTCAACGACGAACTTTACTCGCTGTACAGCGACATGAGTCTAGTCAGGCATCTATGGATTCAACGCCTAAGAGGGATGGGCCATGTAGAGCGAATGGATGGACACCACAGCTCCGGCCCGGAGAGTCTTTGAATCCAACCCCGAGGGACGAAGAAGCAGGGGATGGCCGCGCTTAAGATGGCGCATACAGCTGGAAGCGGACCTCAGCCCGGGAATGGAAAAGCCTAGCAAAAGATCGTGCTAGTTGGAGGGGCATGTTGGTTGGGGCCCAGGTTCACCCCGAACTGTAGCGCCCGTTACGAAGAAGAAGAAGCTAAGTAGGTAGATAGGTAGGATCGTAGCCTTCCCAGAAATGAGAAGAACATACATAGGCCAGGGAGGCCCGTTGTGCAGCTACGAGGGGGCTTAGCCCCCTATTCGTGGAAACATTTTCTGCTTCTTAAGAAGTTAAGATGATCAGATATCCCTACTTGCTGGATCCTAGGTGTCGCTTCCTGATTGTGCAGAATGCCGGGCAAGTACAGAGAAGGTGGTGAATGGATTCCACCTCTTCCTCGTCTAGACAGCAGAAATCGTTCGGAACTGCACCTAGTTTTTGCGCGAGACTGCCGATAAGGCAGTGTCCAGTGATGACACCTAGATTATACTCCTTGTCCGTTGACTGTCGAGTCGGGGCCAGATTTGACTGGTGGTGACGCAGGTAAGTCCCTGAGTCCATCTCCGGTTCGTCTCGGCACTGGCGAGATTTCTAATATTAAGTTTAATGGTTGCAAGGGGTATTTCCTCACTAGCCACGACTGATTGTAGCGTCGTTCCTTGTTTGGCGAGTGGGTCGGCTCATTCATTCCCTGGAATGTTGATGAGTCCTGGTCCCCAGATAAGTTGTATGTTGAACTGTTGAACTAGGCGACAGTCGAGACTATTTTTTGATGTGTACACATAGGACTCCGACGACTATAAGACCTCATTTATTGTCAACAGTTTCGCCTGGAAAACGCTGCAGTGACTTTGTAATTTTAGAGCTTTGTTCAGCTTAAGTTGTTTGCAGAATACTCCACTACCCACACCGTCTTTGGTTTTAGATCCGTCAGTGTAAAAGTCTACGCAGTATCTGCGGGGCTGAGTATAGCAGGTCCAGTCTTGTCGGTCCGGGTATATCGTCAAGAAGAAGCTAACCACTCTCAAATATCCCTCGACTTTCATTTATCTCTACCATCCATAAAGCAATGGCTCCTTAGGTCCAATTAAAAAAAAACAAAAAAATCTACGCTCTAATCTTCTACCTCCCACACACCACTCCACCCTATACTCTCGTAGGTTAAGTAGCTAATATTTAATATGTAAATTAAGGTTTAGATTGTTTAAGCTTGTAAAAAGCTTAATAAATAAATAAACACTAGCCTTTGTACAAACTTGCGTGCAGCAGTCGCGGTGGGTCCTTCATTTCGGCCAAAATTTCTTTTCAAAACCACACACCACACCACTCACTTTGGAAATAAGTTTTCAATATTTCCCGAAGTTGTTCAAGCGTAAATCGACACATTTCATTCTGCGGAGGTATGATACTGACTTTCAGTCAAGATTTCGTGTGAGAAACTGCTTTCCGTCCTTTTCCTGTCATAGACATGTTAGCCTTGCTGTAGCGCATGTGTCTAATTGACACCATCGCTTGTTGGTCTTTCCTAGTAGTTCCACCCCTATTTCTCTGAATAGTGTGCTGAGTGGCGTTCTAGCCTCAGTTGTGATCTGCGAAGTATCTGCGCCTGATCCCAGTCTGGCTAATTCGTCCGCCTTCTCATTTCCGGAAATATTCACATGCTCTGGTACCCAGCAGATGGTTACCTCATTGACATCCGATATTTCTTCTAGTTTCTCTTTACAGAGTTTTACGAGCTTGGATCTTATCCATGTTGCTTGCAGAGCTTTACCTGAAAAATTCTCCCTGAGAATCAGATCCGCGCCTTTGTTGATTGCAAAGATCTCAGCCTGGAAGACGCAACAACCATCATCAAGTCCCTAGGAGTGACACGCTTCCTAAGTCTCGAAGTGGACTCCGGCTCCTGTACCGGTATCCGTTTTGGATCCGTCGGTATAGATTGCCAGTTCCTCTTCCGTGTTTACCATACTACTTGCCCATTCCTCCCTGGAGGGAATCCTAGTAGAGAATCTCCTCTCACAGCAAGAAAGTGGGGTGGTATAGTCCGTTTCGGTTGCGGACCTCAGGATAGCCCATCGATCCAGGATCGATGCATGGCCATGAGGACATCTTTTTCCAAAGACTGGATTCTTGCATCCTAAGCGCAGCCTGGCTACAATGCTTTCACAAAACATGTCTAGTGGTGGAAGGTTCAGCATTGCTTCAAGGGCTGCCGTTGGTGTGGATTTCATAGATCCGGGCACCGCCAGACAGCCAGCCCTCTGAATCCTTATAAGACTTTGAAGGTTGCATTTCTTCTCAAGTGCTTTCCACCAGACAATTGATCCATAGACTAAAATAGGTCTTACCACCGCGGTGTATAGCCAGTATATCACCTTTGGTTTAAAGCCCCATGTCTTTCCGAAAGCTACCCTGCCACGTAAGCTTTTTTGGTTCTTTCATTTATGTTGTCCTTCCAGCTAAGCTTGAAGTCTAGAATTATGCCAAGATACCTAGCGGGTTTCTAAGGAATCAGGTCGATACCTTTTATACATGGATGTGCATAACTAGGTATTGATCTTTTTCGTGTAAAGAGGACAATCTCAGTTTTAGTTGGATTTACCCCTAGGCCTCGTTCCTAGCAGCGCATAACTTAGTCTTTCGGTGAGAACCTGAAGAAATTTCCCTGGTACCTGGATGGTAATGTCATCGGCATAGGCCGTGCCGTTGAAACCCTGTGTCTCTAGGAGCTTTAGCAATTCGTCGACTACGAGAAGCCACAGGAGAGGCGATAGAACACACCCTGTGGTGTGCCACGGTTGAATCTCACCCTTCCATTTGCTCCTCCTATCGACGAGCTTACTGTGCGAGTACTTAGCATTGTGTGGTGTGCCACGGTTGAATCTCACCCTTCCATTTGCTCCTCCTATCGATGAGCTTACTATGCGAGTACTTAGCATTTGTTAGACCCATCTACAGATTCCCGAGTTTATGTGGACCATCCGTAGGCTGGACATTATTGCCTCGGTACTGACGTTATTGAAGGCACCCTCAACATCTAGAAAGGCCCCCAGGGCATATTCCTTAGCATTGAGTGCCTTTTCTATCGTATATCGTATATGAAGAGCGGTGTCTACCGATCTACCCTTTATGTATGCGTTGTGTGATTGTGATAAGTAGCCATCACCAATCTCATCTCTTATGTATTTGTCGATTAGTCGTTCCAGTGTTTTCATAAGGAAGGAAGATAGGCTGATAGGTCTATACTCCTTTGCCGTGGTATGTTTGACCTTCCCTGACTTGGGTATAAACACCGCCTTAACCTCTCTCCATGCTTGTGGGACATGACACATCCTGATGCACCAACAGTATATGCGTTCTAGGTAGGGGATAATTAGTTCCCCTGGTTCTTGCAGCACTTTCGGGTATATACCGTCTATTCCTGGCGTCTTGTAGGGTTCGAATGATTTTACCGCCCACAGAATTTTTCTTTGGTAACGATCTTATCGATTATTTCAGGCCCAGTCTGTTCCCTTACCAGTTTATTTGCCGTCTCGAATGTTCCCGCGTTTACACAGTTAGGCGTAATCTCAGATAATATGTATGGACAGACATACATACTACAACTTTTCTCTTTTTAGCAAAAAGAGTTATAGATACGGCCTTCGAGTGACTAGATTCTCACAAAAACTAAAACGAGCCGTCGACGAAAATCTAAAAATACTTGCCACAAACCGCCATAAAACACAGCTTACATCAATATGAGCCAACATTCGACAAATTCATCAAAAACCAATTTCAGCTTATCTGATTTCCTGTTGCCAAACACTTCATTCGAACCTCATTCTACCCACTATGTATAGCCACGTGTAAGTTCAGCAGCACAGAGAGAAGCACAATTCATTCCTGAGAACAAGAACTACCGACAACGACACAACCTTATCTTCATTGCTTCCCGACTGTTTTCAAGTCGTCTCGCTCGTAAATCCTCCGTCAAACAAATATAAATAACAACATCATTGAGCATTCAATCATGCAATTGCAACATTAGCTATGCAACTGCCGTTAGATTGCATAAATCTGATAATATCCCGGCGGTGGAGCGGCCTATGCTCGTAAGTTATGTTAGCACAAACGCGCACGCGCAAACACATAAAGAACCAAAAACGTATTCTTGTCCCACTTGAGCCTAGAAAGTACGTATGTGTGTATGTGTAATGTATCTTTTTTGGTTTTTTTTTTTTTTTTAATTTCTTGTTTTGAGAATTCTTATTAAAGATTCTCATGCGGTTGAACGACTATGTTGTCCCCTGTCCCTCATCGCCATTACCCTGATCGTCACTATCATTGTCTTCATCATCATCAGAAGCGGCAGCTCCATCAGTGGTATCAGCAGCGAAATGCATCCCAAGAACCTATGTAGGCATCTTGTGCATATCGCCTCCACATTCCACATGCACCATTGCTACCGCAACAGCCACTTACCCATAGTCACTGCCTAACCTACATTCATCTGTACAGAAAGAAGTTTCATCACCATTTGCCGTATTCGTTTACGAAGAACTCAGTAGCACTCGCTTGTACTCGTATCTATGTGCATATTTTTTGTTCTAGATAACAACAATACCGGTAAGAATGAGAGAAAAGACGTTAGCCAAAGCCCGAAATGTAAGTTGGAAGTGCGGTTGGTAGATATCGAGCGTGCTGTTCCGTTGGCTGGGAAGTACTTGCAGAAATAAATACTGAAACCGGAAGATTGTCAGGCAATAAACCTTCTTTTGACTAATTGCGAAATATACATATAGCGGTACGAACACACACGTTTATTAGCTTGAGTACGTTGTGTAGATGTGAACAGATACAAAAGATAGTTACTGAGTGTTGCGTGTTGCTTGTAGCGATGTTGCAAGATCGGTAACGATCGTGTGCTCATAAGAACTTTTCTTAATTGTTTTTCGTTTTTTTTTTGTTTCTTTTTTTTTGTTTACTCTCCGCTACATCTGGAAATCTGTTTTTCGTTTTGTCTGTTTGCTTATGACTACATATTTGGAAAATGCCGAGGACAAATTGGATTTTAATAAGGAAATCCCACTTGAAGCGAAAAATCTTACCTTCAACTCAAGAGACGGAAGTACGTTCACTTCAACCATTTTCTGGCCCAAAGTCTGGAAGCAAAGTAAGCGGCACAACCGGAAACACAATGTCGAATTCGTCAGGACTAGAAGCTTTTTACCAAAATCGTATTAGGAGTTTTCAGAACATACATATTTAGATCGATCATAGGAGAGCATAGCCTCCATAACACCATATCCGAAAACGGATTTAGGCTAAACGACTTCCTAACGGGGCGCAACCTCCCCAACACGATTCCCCAATCTCAACATCCACAAGGGTACCTGGCGGCCTCCTCTGGCGATCGACGCCAGACACTCCTGCAGTATTCCCGACGTACGAACCTTCCGGAGAGCCAACATCGACTTGGACCACTACCTTGTTGTAGCCAAAGTACGAATGAGGAAATCAAGAATGCTTAGGAGTCGAGGATAACAACGTACGTTTGACGTCGGAAAGCTACATTAGCAAGAGACTGCCAGAAACTTTGCCGATCGTGTATTCCCATAGCCCACAGCAGCACAAACAAGAGAGCAGGAATAGGCGCATTGCCAGAGCCCCGTCAGAGACTACCACTTTGAAACCCCAAAACAAAAGGCATATAAAGCGACGCTGCAACGACGGACGTGAGAGCACCGTGGCGCAGTGGGTAGTGTGTTGGCCTCTGACGCCGATGACTCGGGATCGAATCCCGACACAGCCATGTCATCGAACGTGTTTTTCACGGTGTTTCTCCTCAGCGGGGTTCTGACAAAACCCCCTGTAGTAAAATTGTCATGAAAAGCTTCTTGAAATTCGCCGTTCGGAACCGGCAATACAACTGTAGGTCCCTTTCACCTATGTAAAAATGAAATCACACACAACATGGGTGATTGAGAGAAGCTCGGCTCAGGTTCTTCATGGACTGTAACGCCAACATACATACATACAACGAGGGACGAAAGCGTCTCGCAAAATCTATGAGCAGAAGAGAAGAGAGGTGCACACGCTTCTCAGAAGAAAGAAGAGAGAGCACGGAAAGCGTGAGATCGAGGAAATGGAGAGATGCTCTCGAAGGAATGACGCCCGAAAGTTTTACAATAAGGTAAAACGAACATGCCATGGCTACAAAGCCAGAGCGGAGGCCTTCAGGGATGAAAATGGAAAACTGGTAGTGTAATCACAGTCGATGCTGAGGATTTGGCAATACCACTTCTGCAGGATGTATAACGGCGATGAACGATCCATTCGTAATGGACGACGATATTAGAGAATTCCGTCCACCCGAGTCAAAATAGCAATATCAAGACTCAAGTCTAATAAAGCCGCGGGTGCAGATGACATATCTGCTGAGCTTTTTAAGGCGGCTGGAGATGTGCTGGTAAGGCACCATCTCATTTGGTATGGTCGAAAGGAGATAAGAAAGGAGACCCCTATAACTGCGCCAACTATGTATAGGGGAATAAGTCTCCTTAACATATCACATAAGATCTTCTCTGCCGTATTATGTGAACGCCTGAAACCGTTTGTGAATAAGCTGATCGGCTTATCAGTGTGGCTTCAGGCCAGGTAAATCCATAATAGACCAAATATTTACGCTACGGCAGATCTTAGAGCAGACCCAGGAATACCAAGTCGACACTCACCACCACCGTCGACTTCAAGGCCGCGTATGACAGCGTGCATAGAGACAGGCTATACAAAGCCATGTCTAGTTTTAGCATCCCTGCCAAGCTCGTCCGACTGTGCAGGGTGACAATGGGCAAATCTCGCTGCTCCATTAAGGTCGGTAATGAACAAACCGAGACCTTTTATTTCAAAAAAGGGTTTTAGGCAACATCGTGCTTGAAAAGATCTTGCAAGAGTCACTGGCCAACACAAGAGGTACGATTTATTTCAAGTCTACGCGACACAGCCAGACGTCAATGAGGCCTTTGTAAGCATTGAGGTAGAAACGGCTAACATCTATTTACTTACTTAGCGCGCGCTACAGTTCGGGGTGAACCTGGGCCTCAACCAGCATGCGTCTTCACCTCTTCTTTCGCTAGGCTTTTCCAGTGCTGCACGCCCAGTTGGCTGAGGACCCTTTCCACCTGTGCGCGCCAGCTTAGGTGCGGTCATCGTCTATTTCTTCGTCCCTCGGGTTTGGATTCAAAGACTCTACGGACTGGAGCTATGGTGTCCATTCGCTCTACATGGCCCAGCCATCTAAGGCGTTGGATCCATAGACGCCTGAATAAGCTACTGTCGGAGTACAACCAGTACAGTTCGTGACTTAATCTTCTCCTCCATTCCCGCTTGACGGTCCATTCCATCGCATTTCCTGGAGGGCGGTTATGTTCGCTTTGAAGCGGTCCAGGGTGGCCGCAAGTTGTTCGGCCGCATGTGGTCTGTTTAGGGACCTAACATTCCACGTGCAGAACCGAAGGTCCTTGTTTGTTTTTGGTTTTATTAAAGAGTCATCAACATAAGTCCGTTCCGTTTTTATCCGAGGCTGTTTTTTGTTTCCGAGCAATCAGTGGTTTTACGGTTATAGTTTGCTAGACCATAGCTCAACCGACACTAGATGCTGTTTGGTGGCGCAGCATACTCGCCAATCGGCCTCTCCGTCAGTAATTTCCCTTATAAGGAAGTTTCCAGATGGTACCACGAGGAGGTGGAAGTAAGACCTGACTAGCAGAGCTGCAAGATGTTCGGCTGCAGAGGCTCTTACTCGTTTTTTGTCGGGCCAGCATCCATAGGCAGATGCTACTATTTTACTATTTTTTGCTATAGGAGGAATCAATAAAGCAACAAGGAAAGAAATATGAAAAGAAAGAGATGATGAAATATACATAGATAAGCTTACTAAGAGGTGAGGAATAGATTATGATATTGCTTTGCATTTCTGATTCTTCTCAATGCAATGGAGAGAGAGTTCCAAAGGCGTGTGAAACGAACAAAAAACCGGCCAAGTGCGAGTCGGACTCGCGCACGAAGGGTTCCGTACCATCTGTATACATAAATATGAAAGAGACTATGTATGTTACCTCATCAAATGACGAATCTTGGTTGCAGGCAGGATTTTTTGGATGAAAATCAAAAATTAAATATTCATTTTGTTCTGTTTTTAGTATTTGTCGTGATAGCGGCAACAGAAATACATCATCTGTGAAAATTTCAACTGTCTAGCTATCACGGTTTATGAGATACAGCCTGGTGACAGACGGACGGATGGACGGACAGCGAAGTCTTAGTAATAGGGTTCCGTTTTACCTTTGGGTACGGAACCCTAAAAATTAACAGTGTTAAGCACATGTATCTAGGTTGAATGAGTGTGTTCGTTCGTTCAGATAATGGGAAAGTCAACTTATTAAAGAGGTAATTAGCCTGTCGGATATGCTGAACCTTATGATGATCTACCAGGTCAGGGTATGGTAGATGAGGATGTTGTCAAATGTGCAGCCAAAAATGGTCTTCGAATAGCTGAAGCGCGCAATGCTGTTAAAAGCCACATTAAATTTTCGTTTAGATCTGAAATCCATATTGCAAAAAATTTCGCAACCATATGTAAGACTTGGAAGCAGCAGAGTCCCATGTAAGAGTGCGGTTAAGGATAAGCCCTAGATTCCTCGCGCTCTCAACAAAATCGATATTATATTGATCCAGTTTGATAGCCAGGAGAGTAGAGGTGTCCACCAGATTTCGGTATATAACCAGTGTCTTTGATTTACTGGGATTGAGGCAAAGGGTCTTGGCTTGGGCCCAGTCAAGGATACCTTGAAGGTCTTCGTTCATTTTGGCAACGAATGCTACTGCCGAGTGAAATGGAAAGGATATTTGTAACTGAACGTCACCTGCGTACATGTGATCCTGGCAATGTTTAACAATATTGGGTAATTCATTAACATACAGCCGGAATAAAACCGGGGCTTGTGGTTGCTTCCGAACAAGTGGGTTCTTACGTGATAGGGATGTTACCCCTAAGCACAACCCCCAACCTGGCGGGCAAGGTTCCTCTTTCCCCAGGAACAAGGGGTTGGGTCGCTGCACAAATCGGCTCACTGCCTGGCCGGTGCCAGGGTAGCTATCCAGGGGAGGCAACGCGGAGGTTATGTGTCAACTTGGGTTGAGCAGGGACAGAGATCGAAGTTGGCGTTTGCCATATTAAACGCAATCAACTTTTTTGCTCTGTTTGCTCGCTCCCTCCCAACAGGAGGGGATGACAATGGAAAATTCTCGCTGCTCCATTAAGGTCGGTAATTAGCAAGCCGAGACCTTTGATGTTAAAAAAGGATTTAGGCAAGGTGACGCGCTGTCATGCTACTTTTTCAACATCGTGCTTGAAAAGATCATGCAAGAGTCACCGGCACGAGGTACGATTTATTTCAAGTCTACACAATTGCTTGTGTACGTTGACGACATTGACGTGATTGGACGGACGCAGCGAGACGTCAATGAGGCCTTTGTAAGCATTGAGATAGAAGCGGCTAAGACGGGTCTCAAGGTTAATGAGGGTAAAACCAAATATCTGCTTTCATCTAAAAGAGACGGACAACACCGACGAATGGGCCAGAACGTCACCATGGGCGGATATAACTTTGAAGTGGTCAAGGAATTCGTCTACCTTGGCTCACTGATGACCAGCAACAACAACACCAGCGCTGAGATAAAACGCAGAATCACTCTTGCCAACCGCTGTTTCTTTGGGCTCAAGAGGCATTTGAGAAGTAGAGCCCTCCCTCGGAAAACCAAGGTGACACTATATAAGACATTGATCATCCCAGTTCTCCTTTACGGCAGAGAGGCTTGCAAAGCTTTTCAGGGCTTGTTCGCAAAGGCTCCACTGCTGTTTTATTGATAGCGTGGAGGATTGAGGTGTATTGGAGAGCTTAAGGGAGACGCGATCGGTAAAAGCACGAGCGGTTTCTGGCGATAGTAGCTTTCCGACGTCATAACTTTGTATTATTACTCTACTCCGCTGCGTTCGTGGAATATGTGGCTACTACAAGATAGTCGTCCGAGTGGATGTTAGCTCCTCGGAAAGTTCGAACATCAAGAATAGTGGAGGAGTGTCTGACGTCGATCGCGATATGATCAATCTGGTTGGTAGTCGATTGATCAATAGACCGCCAGGTGCCTTTGTGTATATCGAGGTGCGGGAAGCGCGTACTAGTTAGAAGGAGATTTCGCCCCGTAGCAAGATCAATCAGCCTGTGTCCGTTAACGGGTGTGGTGTCGTGTAGGCTATGTTTGTCGATGACTCGTTCGAAGATGCTCTCCTTACTCAGCTTAGCATATAAGTCTCCTAGTACAATTTTGATATCATAGCTGGGACATTGGGCATACGTTCTATCTAGGAGATCGTAGAACTCATCTTTGGCGGAGTTATCCTTGCCTTCCGTGGGGGCGTGGACGCAGATCAGGCTGATGTTAAAAAAATTGCCTCGATACGGATCGTTATGAGGCGTTCGCTCACAAGGACTTTTTACCTTAGTCCACCTCGAACAGCAAATCCGCATCCGAACAATCGTTGTCCTCTCTCCTTATAGCAATCGCCGTAGTAAATATCGCAGTTTTTCATCCGCTTTATACCATTCCATCGCATTTCCTGGATAGCGGTTATGTCCGCTTAAAAGCGGTCCAGGGGGTTCGCGAGTTGTTCGGCTGCACGTGGCCTGTTTAGGGACCTAACATTCCACGTACAGAGCCGAGGATCATTGTCCTTTTTTCGTTTTTTGCAAGGGTCGTCAACATAAATCCGGTCCGTTATATCCGAGGCTTGGGGTTGTTTCGGAGTTTGTGGTTTTTTTACGGTTACGGCTTACTAAACCGTAGCCCAACCGACTAATCCTGTTTTTTGGCGCAGGAGGCTCGCCATTCGCCCTTCCCCGTCTGTAAGTTCCATAGGAAATCTCCAGATGGCACCACGAGGAGGTGGGGATGGGACTTACTAGCAGTGCCGCAAGATGTTCGACTGCGGTGGCTCTTCTCGCTTTTTAGCAGGCCAGCATCCGACGAATACATGCTGCCCCTACGAGCCTTTTGTTAGTCCTTTGCCATCCATATGTAGTTGTTGTGTCTCAATAAAATGAGTTATGCAAGCACATGAGGTATGTATGTAGATCTAGAAGTCTTCCCATGCTCTTTCGTAGGAAAAAGCTTAAAGCTTTGAGCTTAGAGCTCTTGACCATCTTCTTTCAAGCGTTTCTTTATTGTTTGTGGGAATCTTACTGGCACCTGCTGTCTGGTATGATATTCAGAAAACCACATTTTTGCTTACAACTAATTTACGTATTACGACATCTTTTCATTCCTACATGACGAATACAGACAAACAGCAGCCATTACATCTTCATCTAAACTATAGCCATAACCGTTTTTGCAGCCTTTCGAAGCGCCTAGTCATTAGACGACGACATTGTATTGTGGAAAATACTTTTGTGTAATTGGCTTACTAATGAGATTCTTTCGATTCTTCCACTTCTTCTCGTTCACGCTTAGATATGCAATCGCCTGCACCTAATGATTTGGCCTATATTTGCGTTTAGCGTCTCCTCCCCTACGGGAACATGTAATTTGCTAGTTGAATCGCATGCTCGCTGTTACTACTGCACACAAATGCCACAAATTAAAAACCGTAATTGTCAGTATACGACATATGTACATATGTACGGATAGGTAGTATCTTGTGCTTTAACAGTTAAAACAACCCAATTGCCTTGGTCTTTATGCTCATATTCGTCTTCGACTTCTTCTTGTATGTCTTTTACTATTGCTCTTGCTGTCATAAATAACTGCAGTTACCGAACAACATTTTTATGCGTACGCATCCCACTCTACCTGCGAGCATTAACACTACACTCGTATCCGTACTCATGTGGCACCTTAAGATGCGCAGAACATTTTACCTTTAACTGTTAATGGTCGAATATCAATTGACAGCGCCATGCTGGTCAAAGGCACATCTATGGCTATTGCCACATGCATATTTCCATCCATTTATCTTTTCGATATACTTATGTACAGTACAAAAGCTCCGCAGGCTTTATGGATCATGATCGTTGTTATTTTGAAAAGTACGTGTGTATTACCTGTCACAGTGATTTAAAAATTACTGAACAAGTAATGATGTAGACGAACGTGATGCGCATTCAAATCGCATATCCGTCAATCGACTTGTCCAAATTTCGTCACAGGAGCGCTTAGGCTTGGCCGTCGTCGTTCTTGGATGTTCAAAGGGAACAACGGTTCTTTTATAGGTCGTATGTGACACGTTTATGTCTTTCATTATCATGAAAAGATACAAATAAATCCAAATTGTGTTGAGATGTCTTATTGCACAGTTATTTCATTTAAAATTTTCGAAGGGATCTCGTGTATCGCACATATGTACGTATCTATTGCAAAGCCACCGATTATAACATTTTATAATAGACACGAGCCATTAGGCGAAAGTTAATCAATGCTCTATAACTCTATATCTACGGATGATGTTAATGATCCAACAGTGGATTAATTGCATCATCACAACCGACCCTAAGATCATGAGAATATCGCTTCGGGATACGATTGGCAGTAGATTGAAAACAGTTCGAGAGGTTACGCTATATTTATTAACCTCAATTCGTCTACAAACAAATTCAGATGTTGCAGCAGCCTTTTGCGGTTTTAGATGAATTATAAAATTTTATGAAATCACATGCACACAATTTCCAAATTGGCAAAGTGGAAAGATGATTTTGAAACACACATTTCAGCGACAAAGAAGCATTCACATTTCACTGATTTTATTATATTGGACACACGGTTATGAGCTTCGGGCTTGCATAACATTAGCTTGAAATAGCCATTGACAGCCGATCGCTTGGGATTCTCTTTTTGTTTATTAATTTTTCAAAATTTAACTAAAGACCGGTTTTTACCCGCACAACTTATGGCTATACACTTAGGGGAGAGGGTATTGCCTCTAGAGCACACAAAAGTAAGACGTAATCATCTCTTCTTCATCTTGTCGGGCTCTACAGTTCGGGGTGAACCTGGGCTTCAACCAGCATGCCCCTCCAACTAGCATGATCTTTTGCTAGCCGTTTCGATTGGCAGTAGGTGCCACTAGGTGGGCACTACCATGCAGCCAAACTAGGCAAACCCCACATGGACTTCGACATACTGTGCGAATGCCTGTCACTAGCCCAAAAAGGGAACATATTCCTTGGAAGTCACTCTCTTTCGGGACTAGAAGAAGTAAGTAATATCGGGCTGAGCAGACTACTGCGGTTTCAATCTGCATCTAAGTGCTCCACCTCAACGGGAAGGTTTTAGGTTAAGCGTTAACTGGGCACAATGGACTGCTCGTAGTCTAAGTGAGCCTTGACCTATCATCAATAGGGCACCCATTAACCTAACCTAACCTATCCTTTTCAATTACCGCACAACCAGTTAGATGAAGCACTGGTCTTGTGGATCAAAGCAATGCCTGTGCACAGGACATTGACCGCTGATGCAGGCCTCGACCAACATGTCAAATCCAGCGTAAGCAGGGGCTGCCCACAAGGTGGCGTCCTGTCTCCGCTGTTATGGTGCATGGTGGTCGACTCTCTGCTTGATGCTCTCAATACCTCTGGAATCTATGCCCAGGCCTATGCGGATGATGTCGCCGTTCTTTCTGTCGGCTCATGCTTAGCGCCTGTCCGTCTCAAAGAACAGGCGGCGCTAGATATGATCGATGATTGGTGTACCGGAAATGGTCTGTCGGTCAATCCTCCTAAGACCTATGTCGCTCTCTTCACGAGAAGGAGGAAAAGTACTGATATTACTCAGCTGCTACTAAAAGGCACTTCCATCCCGATATCCAAGGAGGCTAAGTATCTAGGAGTCATCTTAAATAGTATGCTTCTTTGGTCAATGCATGTTGAATCAAAAACCACCAAAGCGCTGTCAGCTTTCTGGCAATGCAAAGGATCTTTTGGCAAAACATGGGGCTTATCGCCGGCAAAGGTTCTCTGAATCTACACGGCAATGATAAGACCTATAGTCTCATATGCGTTGCCTGGTGGAACAGGCTAACACGCAAACACGTTGTAGCCTCTTTCACCAAATTCCAAAGAACGGTTTGTCTCAGCTGTACAGGGGCTTTCCCCAGCACACCGGGCGCTGATCTAGATGCTATGATTTACCTTCCACATCTTGATATATTTATCGGGGGGTGTGCTCTGAAAGCCATGTCTCGTTTGAAGAGGAATGGCTTTTGGTACAACTCGCATAGGAATAGCAGTGTGCTTTCGCAAAAATTGTCTTGAGACCCCTGTTTCATAGACATGCCTTCTGACGCACTAACGCCCGTTATTCTACTGCGGCGTAATTTCACAGTCGAGTGTCCATGGCATTAGGATTGGCTTTGGCTGGATACTGAACCTGGAAAGGATAGTCTTCGCATTTTCACGGATAGCTCCCAGGGATCCCAGGAAATTAGATCTCTGGTGTACTCGCCAGAATGGGTTCAGAGGAGAGCTTCTCAGGACCTGTTTAGTACACACAACCGTAGATGGAGGAATTGTCCAGGATACAGGATGACAAAGCGCGCCTGCGTGTCTGCAAGAAATTCGCAGCATTCCTCGTGTCTTTAAGGAGAACCGACCGCAGAAGACTTGTGGGTCTCATTACGGGCCATTACACTTTTGCTAAGCATCTCTGCGTGCTTGGCATAAGCGAGACGCCTATCTGTGCTGCATGTTGCGAGGACGATGACACTGTAAAGCATTTTCTTTGTGACTGTCCCGCATTTTCTCGCGCACCGTGGCGCACGCTCGGGGCCGACATGGTGTGTGCCGAATCTCTTAGCTTTACATCGCTGAAGCTTTTGCTAATTTTTTTCCGGAAAACGGGGAAAATACAGTATGTATGTAAGGTGTCTGTCTGGAGTACAATGGACCAGTATTTGCGTCTGAGTGCTCTAACAGATAGCAGAAGCCTTCAAAAAGCGACTCATGTCGCTCTATAGCACGTAAGGCTCGTGGTTGGCTCTTTTCCTCCATCTACGTTTGTAGGACCGAAAATCAAACGCAAAATCTTTTTCCCGAAATGGCCAAGGACCTCCTCATTCGCTTTTGATAGCATCCGTGCGTCTGCGCCGTACAGCAGGAGCACGGGTAGGGGTCTTGGATAGAGTCAACCTGGTCGTTCGAGAGAGTGCTTCTGAGCCCAAAGAAACAGCGATTGACAAGAGTAATTTTGCAATTCATTTCGGAACTGATGTCATTCTTCCAGGTCACTGCGGAGTCAAGATAGACGAAGTCCTTAACACTCACAGATATACGGGTATGTTCCAATGCAAACGTTCTGGCCAAGACGTTCTTAGTGAGCGTCCTTTTTTGAGTTTCGCCCCATTTACTCCCAAACTGTGTTCCTCCGATTATGTCAATGTCATTCGCATATGCGAGGAGCTTTTATGATCTGAAACAAATTGTGCCTCTTGTCTTGGCACAATCCTTTTCAATACGATGTTGAAGAGATCACAACAGGTACCATCGCCCTACCCAAATCTTTTTTAACATCAAAGCTGTCGGTCAAGTCTGCACCAATTCGGATAGAATAGCTACCGTTCCCCAAAGTCATTATGCATATTCTGACGTGCTTAGCAGGTATGCCAAAGGCATTGTGTAGCTCGTCTCGTGTGTGGCTTTGAAGTCGACAAATAGATGGCGACTGCTCTGGACAAGGCAGTCTATCGAAATCTTTAGGGGAAAGTATAAAGATCGGCCAGTTTATATATAAGCGGAGCGATCAGATCAAACCCCCACGCAGGCCCTAAATATCCTATAACATCTTCCACCGTTGGACCTCTTCAGCAAGCAAATTGGTGCTTGCGCGGCCCTACGGATTAGGGGCATACGAAAATGGCCCACATCACAAAAAGGCCATACTATCATCACTTCAAAGTACCCCTGGAGAAAGACTACATCATCCCGCAGAATGTGTTCACTAGGAACGTCGAAGTTGCCTTTTCATCCAAGGAGGAATGGGCTGAAGGAAAAGTTATACCAAAGGACTCTTCAAGTTATACCAAAGGACTCGATGTCCCTCTATACCGATGGCTCCAAGATGGAGTCGGGTGTAGGTAGTGGAGTCTTCCCCAAGGAACTTAATCTCAAACTATCATTCAGACTCCCAAATCACTGCAGTATGTATCAGGCAGAATTAACAGCCATAACGGAGGCCCTTGCAAAACAACAAACAAACAAGTCCCTGGCAGCGGTAACCCACAAATCAAAGACTTCTCTTAACCGTCGCCTATCTCTTGACGAGATGGCTGAACAGTTCAAGATTAAAGTACTATGCGTTCCCGGGCATAGAGATATTCCAGGAATATGCGCGGCCGACGAACACGCAAAGTTAGGGTCAAGCACACTCCGTCTTCCATCCCTGGGGTAAATAGAAACACCAATAAGTATGGTCAAACATGGTAAAACTTCGAACAACATCCAATGGAATAAAAGTAATATCGGCTTATCATTAAACAAATCTGGCCTAAGTTAAACCTAGGAAGAACCAGGGACCTAGTGGCAACCAAAAGGGCAACTTTAAGCACTGTAGTGGGTGTCATTACAGGTCATTGCATCATTGGAAAACACGCTGCCAGACTAAGGCTGCCCTCCAATGACTTCTGCCGCAGCTGCATGGACGAGGAGGAAGAGGAATCAATTCATTACCCTCTCCGCTCATGCCCCTCTTTTGCGAACCGCAGGAGGATCTACGTCGGCGCGCCCTTCTATGAAAATCTAAGTGAGCTAGCAAACCTAAAAATAGCTCGACTCCATCGCTTCATCAGACGCACCGGTTGGTTCTCAGGTAGCGGATCTGGGTAATAGGATCCATGAGGTAGCACAATGGGCCGACTTCGGCCTACGTGTGGCTTATGCCAACCACTTGTACCTAACCTAATAGGTGGTGCGTGTCGACATGAAATTGATTGTTTTTTTCCAGGATCTGCCGCAGAGTGAAGATTTGGTCGACGGTGAGAGTAATATCCTTGGCCTGAAGCCACACTGATAAGAATACATCGCCTTATTTACAAAAGGCTTTAGGCGTTTACACAAAATGGTAGAAAAGATTTTGTAGGCGATGTCAAGAAGACTTAATCCTTTGTAGTTGGCGCAGTCAAAGCGGTCCCTTTTTTGTGGATCGGACAGAAGATGCTGATACTCCATTCCTCGGGCATGCTTTCTTCTGATTTTACAGATGATGGCGCTTCTCATGCTCTTTCTTCTTTCTCCTGAGAAGCTTAAGCTCCTCCCTTCTTTTTAACGCGTAGAGCTCACAAGTTGCTCTTGTTCTTTTATGCAGCGAGGCCTTATATGCATCCTGCTTCGCTGTGTGAATGCATCCTGCTTCGCTGTGTGAATCCACTGCACTCGTCACCGAACCAGGTGTTTCTTCGTGGCGGAGCCTTGAAGCCCAAAACTTCGAATGCAGAGCTTTTCAGGGCTTGCTTGCAAAGGTTCCACTGCTATTCTATTGATAGCGTGGAGGGTTGAGGTGTATTGGAGAGCTTAAGGGAGAGACGATCGGTAAAAGCACTAGCGGTTTCTGGCGATAGTAGCTTTCCGACGTCATAACCTTGTATTATTACTTTACTCCGCTGCGTTCGTGGTATCGCATCTGGGCTACTACAAGATAGTGGTCCGAGTGGATGTTAACCCTTCGGAAAGTTCGAACATCAAGAATAGTGGAGGGGTGTCTGACGTCGATCGCGATGTGATCAATCTGTTTCGTGGTCCATTGATCAAGAGACCGCCATGTGCCTTTATGTATATCGAGGTGCGGGAAGCGCGTACTGACTAGAAGGAGATTTCGCCCCGTAGCAAGATCAATCAACCTGTTTCCGTTATCGGAGGTGGTGTCGTGTAGGCTATGTTTGCCGATGACTCGATCAAAGATGCTTTCCTTACCCAGCTTAGCATTGAAGTCTCCTAGTACAATTTTGATATCATAGCTGGGACATTGGGCATACATATGTATGTACGTCTGTCTAGGAGATCGTAGACTCATCTTTGATGGAGTCATCCTTGTCTTCCGTGGGTGCTTAGACCCAGATCAGGCTGATGTTAGACAATTTGGCCTTGATACTGATCATTATGAGGCGTTCGCTCACTTTTGCCTTAGTCCACCTCGAACAGCCAATCCGCATCCGAACAATCGTTGTCCTCTCTCCCTATAGCAGTCGCCGTAGTCCACCTCGAACAGCCAATCCGCATCCGAACAATCGTTGTCCTCTCTCCCTATAGCAGTCGCCGTAGTAAAAAACGCAGTTTTTCATCCGCTTTATACCCGGTCCATACCATCGCATTTCCCGGATGGCGGTTATGTCCGCTTTATAGCGATCTAGGGCGTCCTCAAGTTGTTCGGCTGCACATACATAGCTTGTTTAACCTAACATTCCACGTACAGAGCCGAGTATCACTGTCCTTTTTTCGTTTTTTGCAAGGGTCGTCAACATTAATCCGGTCCGTTATGTCCGAGGCTTGTGGTTGTTTCGGAGTTTGTGGTTTTTTTTACGGTTACGGCTTACTAGGCCGTAGCCCAACCGACTAATCCTGTTTTTTGGGGTAGGAGGCTCGCCATTCGCTCTTCCCCGTCTGCAATTTCCATAGGAAATTTCCAGATAGCACTACGAGGAGATGGGGATGGGGTAGTTAGTAAGCTAACAGTGCCGCAAGATGTTAGACCGCAGTGGCTCTTCTCGCTTTTTAGCAGGCCAGCATCCGTGGGATATATGGTACCCCTTCGTTAGTCTCTTGCCAGAAGCCTATAACATAAAAAAAGTCACTAGGAGAGGCTCAATTACAGTATGCTTGATGAGCAGGTTTTTGGTGAAGGGACTGAGGCCTGTCTAAATATGCCCTGCATTGTAACGCTTTTGATGAGTTGTTACAAAAGCGAACTATCTTGTTAGTGAGAAGGTTACTCTTGATCAGTTCCATTCCCCAGTTATTTGCTGCCTTCCCGGTGAACATCGGTCGTAGGGAGGCGACAACTGAAACTCTTTGTCACAAAGATTCATTTCTCTACCGTTCCTTCCGATTGTAAGCAATCATACAAATAACTGAGAAAAGCCTTTGTGTTACGGATGTACATAGATATTTTTAGAACTCCACTAATTCATCGTAACCGGTCGGTGTTTTTTTTTTTATCATAGTCATTCGAAACCGTCTCTTATGCCTTATAAAAGATTACACAATCTACCTAGGTACTATAAGATTACAAAACCATCGCCCAAACAGTTCTTCTCTCTATTCTCATTCATCTTCGTGTACTACCATCACTTCTTGTCGTCATTCTCACTCGTCTCCCAAAGCACGCACAATACAAGTACAATAGAACTAAGAAAACACAACGAATATCTATCTAAACGTCTATCTAGGCCCGTTACAAGTCATTGACCTCAAATCATGTGGCATTGACGGCCTAACGCAATCTACAGCTAACCGAAAACAAAAACAAAACCGAATACAACGTGTATCTACCTACAAATATGTATCTAAACACCTGTGTTTGAAAATTGAAACTGTCGCGATATCTAATCTTGGCCATCAAAGAAAACCAAAAACAAAACAATAAATAACAAAAAGAACAAAACTTGGAACAGTGAGTGGATCTGTTAGTTTCCCACTAACCCCATCTAGACCTAGCTTAACACATTTTCGCTCTCTCTCTCTCTCTGTCTCGCTCTCTCTGTCCCGAGAGCATCGAGATCCGAAGAGCCTTCCAAATCATGCTGGTAATTCTGTAACGGCCGTCAATTTCTATTTTTATCTAAGCCCGTTAAAGCGTCGACCGTTTAGTCGCAATCACTCGCAGAAGTCGTCGTCGAGCTAGGGTTGACTATTCGCCGCAATCCGCTACTATTATCATTACCGTCATTTGATCTTACCAATCTTCTAACTGAATAATTGCTTTGGGAAATGGCGTAAACCTAATACTCTGCAGGGGGGCTACTAATCGACCACCGAAAAAGCGGTAGATTGTACTTGCAGATACAAAAACTATCTAAACATTATGACAACATTTATCATTTTCTTCAGTTATTTTCGACTGAAACTGTAACGAGTTATAAGCTTTCTTAATTCCATCAGTACCCGTTCTACCCATACATTTTATTTTGTGGGTTTCTGGGGTTCTTTGGTGAATTTTAAAAAGCTCGAATAGAGTCCCGTTACTCTTATTTAGTCCACCTACGTGCCTTGAATGCAGAAAGAGCGTATGCGTGGTTGCGATAAACAGTACGCTGCAGTACAAGTGCAGATACGAGTATCGAGAATGGAGCACCGAGTACACGTGTTTAAAGTTCTTTCTTCATTTCTTATATTCTTTCATTCTCTTGCTCGCATTCCCTCTCTCTCTCTCTCTCTCTCTCTCTCTATGAGCAACGTCACGTATGGGTATAACACAGATACTAAGAGGTGTTACATAAACCCAACACAGAGGCAAATGTATTAGGAAAGCTCTGCAAACCTAACTGGAACTGGTGTATAAAGCCAACGACTTTGTATCTATGACTGTTTATGTTTATGGATCTAGACCTTGTTCTTAGCAACATGTTGATAGCACAGAGCTCGCGAGAAATCGATTGAATAATCGACCCACGATGCCACTAAGCTCCTCTCTTTATTACAGTGCCTGATTGCAGTGCTCTACCCCCCCATTCAATGTTTCGGCGTTCAACGAACTGTCTACATCATCAAAATCTCTCTCATTCACATCTCTTCTCTCTTAGTTGTGTATAAGAGAAAGACAGAGAGAGAGCTAAAGCGAAGAGTGAATACTAACAGCTGATCGGTGATGTGCGTATCACTATGTTGGCAACATGTTGCCAACATACATTCTAATATGAGCACCAGCTACATACGACGAAATGATACGAAACTCCCATTTACCGGGGGTCGGGCAACGATTACGCAGAGGTAAAAGAGCAATGAGAGGAATATAAAACAGAAGAAGAGGGAAAAAGGAATAAAGACAGAATCGAAAGAAAGAAAAAAAACCAAAAACAATACAGAAAAGATTCATGAAATACATTGTATTTGTGGAATGGTGGAATACAACGAACTCAATCTTATTTTGAGGCAGTCTTTAACCGTACTCCGTTTTGAGCGTATCGCGGGAATGTTGTCGACGTTCGTTTCGTAGATACTTTCTTTAAACAATTTTATTTTATTTCCGTTGCCGTTGCGTTCAGTCGTCTTCAGTTAGGTTATTTACTTACCGTCTTTAACGAGCCGACAATAAAGTTAGACAAATACTTAGAATCTACCAATTCACTTTATGCGTATTTTGTTGTAATTTTTGTTATCTGGTCTTCAGCTGGAGGTGGTGGTGCAGATACTATTGGTATCGTACATACTTAGTGGGTGCGTGTGCAAACGATTGTTGGTCACTGTCTTGTCGTTGTCAATTCAGACCGGTAGTGGTGATGATGATGTTGCAAGGATAACAACTTTGCATGTCCATAATAGTATCGGGAGTGTACAAGAGATGACGTAACGTTCAACGACGAAAAAATGAAATCAAAATAAAAAAAAAATAAACTTTCCGAAAACGCGCGCTTTTATAATCGAAACATAAGCGAACCCAAAAAAAAAAAAAAAAAAGAAAAGTGCTTTCGGTGCGTTGGATACCCAAGTAAAGATACAATCAGAATGCAATTGTTAAAAGAAAAGAAAAAGTCAAATGTACAACAGTAGTGGCAAAGAGTGAAAAATAGAGTGAAAAAGGAAAAAAAAGGAAATTTGTGTCAATTCGGATTACAAGCATAATAAGGATATACGACATAGTCACAGTTGCAGTTATAGTTGGGATATACCAAATGGATTACAGCAATCCTTTCAGTTTGTAAAAGGTTGTTACTTGTTCTCCTTTTTGAGCTTTTCTGTTTGTAGATGTCGACGATTGTTTTTGCAATGATATCGGATGAGGTAGGGTGTTACCATTCCACGCTTAGTGGGCTTAGAGAAGTTCGAATGGGAAAAAATGTCTTAAATTCTTAAATGGATGCTTTAATGGCAGGTCTTCGCTTCCTTTATTTTTCGTAAACGGATTTTAAATCGTCCATTCTTTAGATGACTTTAGACTTCTCAGACTGACTCAGTTAGAATGTGCATATGTATATCGGGCGCCTAAAAATATACAGCTGATTTTCCTTTCATACTATGCCCCCATGCCGGGCGCCAGCTTAAAAAAGAAAATAATTGCAACCATATGAAACCAAATTTGTAAATTCAGGGGCTTTAAGCTTTTTTAACAAATTGGCCTTGTATTTGCATTCAACAAATTTAAGCAAACCTTTATCTAATAACTAACTAACTAACATTCCGGAAATGAGAAGGCGGACGAACTAGCCGGACTGGGATAAGGTGCAAATACTTCGCAGATCCCAACTGAGGCTAGAACGCCACTCAGCACACTATTAAGAGAAATAGGGGTGAAACTACTAGGATAGGCCAACCAGCGATGGTGTCAATTAGACACATGCGCTACGGCAAGGCTAACATGGCAAAAAAAGAACGTTAAGTCTGCTAAATCTTGGTAGAGGGAATATACGACTGGTAGACGGCGCCCTCTACGAGTCGACTCTGACGCACGATGAGCAAGTTCGGATCCCGATAACACCGACGCCATCGAATGTTTATGTCGCGCCGTTCCTCCTCGGCGGGGTACTGGCAATACGCCCCGTAGTATACTTTCCGTGAAAAAGCTTCTCGACTCATGCCGTTCAGAATCGGCATTCAACTGTAGGTCCCTTTCACCTTTGTGAGAAATAAATCACACACAACATGGGCTGTAACGCCATCAAAGAACAACAAGACGGCGCCCTCACTGGACACTGCATGGACATCATGCAGCTAAACTAGGACAGCCCTGCAATGATTTCTGCAGAAGCTGTAGGGACGTCACCTACTGTGTGAATGCCCGGCACTGGCCCGAAAAAGATTTACGTTCCTCGGGAACTACTTCTTCTCGGGCTTAGAGGAGGTAAGAGACATTAAGTTTAACAATCTGCTAAGATTCTTGATTGAATCCGGGTGGTTTAGCTCGTCGGGCAACTAGCAGTTTCCCTCGGACTAGTTTTTCAAAATGGGCACAATGAACTCCTCGTAGTCTAAGTGAGCTCTGACCTCATGTCAATAGGGCACCTAACTAACCTAACCTATTAGCTAACCAAGAGCTGGAGGAGACTGATCTTTGCTCCTCTTAATTGATGATATGTAGTACAATTACCTTACCGTCTTGTCTTGTCAAACTTTGACTATAGTTGAGAAGCTTCTAGCGAACTTTCATGGATCGATTATAATGAAGAATTGCAGTTGCATTTTTTCTTTAATTATTTTACGCAATAATCCAACGATCTACACCTTCATTTACGCCCATGAAAATGCTTCCTCGGAAGCTAGCTCTCTAATCGATTTACCGATTTGACTACGGTTGTAAAACTTGGACTTAAATATAACAAGAACCACTCCATAGAATTTTGCATAGGGACCTATGTATGCCATACAACTTGCAGATTTCAATCGATTTAGGTGTCTGCGAATTCAGAGCTTCTAGTCAATAAGTTTGATCTTTTTTTTTTTTAACTTCCCACCGGGATGGTATGGTAATGGGGCCGATTTTGCGAATTCCATATTTTGACACATCTCCAGGTTTCAAGGTCACCATAATCCAAATCCAAGGTAGAGATGACTGTGTGTGTGTATGTACATATGTATGTGCGTATGTGCGTTCGGATTTTTCGGTCTCGATTATCTCGAGAACCAAAGATGATATGGACATGGGAAATTCGATCCAATCGCTTTATGTTAGAAATTAAAAAACTGGAAAAAAGGCAAACAAAAAATTATACGAGGCAGCTATTGTGAATGAGAAGTGATCAAACATACTGATGAAGGCATAGCACTCACTGTATGTGATCACTTTTAATTTATACCATATGTGTGCAATTCTAATATAAAACCATAATTGCATGGAACGGTAGCTGAGAACTACAACCAACGTGAAAATTCGGTCGGTTCCTATCCTCCCATCTAGGACAACCACCCCTGGAGGGTAGTGAACATACATCTACGACCCAAACCACTGCACTCGGTTCAGGTTGGGTGATAAACATTAAAAAACAAAAAAAAAAGTATATTCATCCCAATGGAAACCGCATACTGTTAGGAGTTACAAAACCTTCATGTGTAAAATTTGATTATTTAAAACGTGTTGCATAGTTCCAGGGAAAACTATGATTGACTGAAACAAAGTAATTCCGCATTTTGTATGGGAAATTCAAAAGTTGTGTCTTTGAAATAAGAAAAGTCCTATCTAACATATGTATACATATATACATATTAAAATTGTTAGGACAAAGCCTCTTTAACATATTCGAATTTCATCAATATCAATCCATCAATCAATCAATCAGTCTTAGTTGATAAAGATATCTCCGAATTGATGGTTTCTTGATAACTTGACTAACTATTCAGCACATATTATAGTATTTGTAGAAACAAGTGTTTATATGTAGGCCAATGGGGTTCGGGATTGAGCTTCAATAAACCTTTCCGTATGTGTAAAAACCTTGATTATATGAAAGCAGTATTTCGAGCTGCCTCGACATCGAGATGAAAATGCGTCTCGTGAGAAAAGATGATTTTTCGCCCAAAATCGTTGTCCAGTTCAAGCTGCTCTAAGGCCTAAACTGCGACGCGATAATGAAGCGGATAGCCGCGCGCTTTCAACTGCTGAGTCAATTGGACCTAGTATGCGAATAATCTGAGATTATTGTGCAGAATTCTCCTCAGACTAGTGGGTGACATGCTGAGCTGTTGAGATCAACGGCGAGTTGATGTTCGTGAACTGAGTCTCACACTCTTGGCCACAGCAGCCACATTCTCATCTATGCGCACCGTTGTCCATTAGTATACCAGTCTCACGAAATTTTTGCACAAACTTGCGTAAAGCAGTCGCGGTGGGTGCTTAATTTCGGCCCAAACTTATTTTCAAAAAACGCACTGTTGGGGCTACACAGCACTAACTTTGGAAACAAGTTTTCAATATTTCCCAATGTTATTCAAGCGTAAGGCATGAAGGCTTCCGTCCGAGCGGAAGGTCTATAGTTCGTTTAATAGCCAAGAAAAAGTAATTCACAGAGGTGAATTGAAAGTGACCAGACGTACTGCTGCAAGCATAACACACACTGTATATGGTCAACTGAAAATTCATCCTCAGCGTACGCAATACTAAAGTGCTCGAACGAATTACTACGGACTACAACCAACGCAGAATTTTGTCGGCTCTCGTCCTATCTAGGACAACTACCCAAAACCACTACACAACTGTATTACAGCATAAGAGAATATAACAAAATGAAAAACTCTTGAACCTTCGCGAGTCTCTAAAAACAAAAAAAAAAAAAAAAAAAAAAAAAACAGAAGGCAAGAAGGCGACTCAATTCATTCCGCGGAGATATGATACTGACTTTGTGTCAAGAGTTCGAGCGGGAAACACAGCTGAACACAGCTGTTAGTGTTAAAAGAAAACCACTAGATGTCCCACCTTAAATGTTCTTAGCCAAGAATTGCTATTCCTATAAGGCAAAGTTGTGCCACACAGCTGTTGTGAATGGGAAGGGATCAAAATACTAATGAAGGTTAGGAATTTGAAGTATATGGTTACTTCAAATTCATACTCCGTGTGTGCAGTTCTAATATGACTCCTAATGGCATGGGACATTTGCTGGAAACTACAACCAACGTAAAAATTCAGTCGAGTTTCTCTCGAATCCTATCTAGGACAACCACCCCCCTGGAGAGTAGTCAACGAACATCTACGACCCAAACCACCTGCACTCCGTCCACGTTGTGTGACAAACATAACTCTTGAACCCGTTTGGCTGATTTGACTACGGTTGTAAGAATTTGACATATAACAAGCACCACTCAAGCCATAAAACCTCACGGTTTCAATCGATCTAGGTGTCCGATTTTTGTTTATTATTCGATGCCAGCCGCGTATTGTGTCAAAAGGATCAAATTCGACAAGCAATTCTGTGTATATTCAGAATGTATGTATGTAAGTATGCATGTGGCGTTACAGCTCTTGGAAGAGTTCTGGCACGTAACCGCCACGGCTGGCTCGGACGTAGTATAACCTGAAGGTCCAATTTTCGACGACTCTTTCCAACATTTGTGGCCGTATATCGGCAATAACGCGGCAAATGATGTCCTCCAAGTGGTCAATCGTTTTGGGCTTATCGGCGACTTCACATATCCCCACAGAAAATAGTCAAGCGGCATTAAATCGCACGATCTTGGAGGCCAATTCACGGGTCCGTAACGTGAAACTATGCGGTTACCAAACGTTTCCTTCAATAAATCAATTGTGGTACGTACTGTGTGACACGTTGCGCTGTCTTGTTGAAACCAGAGCTCCTGCACATAATGGTTATTCAATTGATGAACGAAAAAGTCATGGCTCTATAGCGGTCACCATTGACTGTAACGTTCTGGCCAGCATCGTTTTTAAAGAAGTCCGGACCGATTATTCCACCAGCCCATAAAGCACACCAAACAGTCAGCTTTTGTGGATGTAACGGTTGCCTCAACATACACTTGAGTATTATCATCACTCCAAATACTGCAGTTTTGTTTATTGACGTATCCATTCAGCAAAAAGTGAGCTTCATCGCTAAACAAAATTCGATTATGAACATTGGGATCAACGGCAATCTTGTTTTGAGCCCATTCACCGAATCTACGCCTTGCTAGGTGATCCAGTGGCTTTAATTCTTGCACGCGTTGGATTTTGCAACCACGCATGTTGAAATGCCAGACCAAACTAAAAATAAACCACTTAACAGCTGACAAAACGGCCGCCAGTTAAAATAGTGTTGCCAACTTCTAGTGGAATCGGATTTTCGCCCAATTTGTATTACCTTTTCCGAGGGGCTATTACCCAGAGTTAGTAACCAAACGATGCTGTTAAACCTGACCGGGAACATAACAATTTTTGCTCTGCTACTGAGGGAAAACGGAGTCGAGAAATATTACTTACTTACTTACTTTGATGGCGCTACAGTTCGGGGTGAAACAGGGCCTCAACCAACAAGCCTCTCAAGCCGGCCCGATCTTTGGCTAGCCGCTTCCAGTGCCGCACGCCCAGTTGGTTGCGGTCCCTTTCCACCTGTGCGCTCCACCTTAAATGCGGTCGTCCTCTCCTGCGTCGTCCCACGGGGTTGGAGTCGAAGACTCTTCAGGCCGGAGCGTTGATGTCCATTCGCTCAACATGGTCTAGCCATCTTAGACGTTGGATGTGAAGACGTCTAACCAGGCCGATACAGTTCTTGGTTGAATCTCCTCCTCCACTCTCCGCTTACACAAACGGGACCAAAGATTGCCTCTTCATCCGCTTTTGATAACGTCCAAGCCTCAGCCCCGTAGAGGAGGACCGGGATGATTAAGGTTTTGTAGAGGGATACCTTAGTTTTTCGAGAGAGGGCTCTACTACTCAACTGCCTCTTGAGCTGGTGTCGTTGTCACTATCGAGCAAAGGTAGACGAAGTCCTTGACTACTTCAAAAATATAGCTTCCGATGGTGACGTTCTGACCAAGACGTCGGTGTTGCGCGTCTTTCTTGGATGACAGCATATATTTGGCCTTGTCGCCATTTACCCTTAGACCCACTTTAGCCGCTTCTGCTTCAATGCTTGCGAACGCCTCATTGACGTCTCGCTTTGTCCGTCCAATAACGTCAATGTCATCTGCGGAGGTAAGCAATTGTGTGGACTTGAAGTAGATCGTACCTGTTGTATTGGCCGCAGAGTCCCGCACGATCTTTTCAAGTATGATGTTAAATAAATCACATGTCAGTGCGTCACCCTGTCTAAAACCATTTTTAACATCAAAGGGGTCGAGTAGTTCACCTCCGACCTTAATGGAGCAGCCAGAGTTCTCCATAGTCATCCTGCACAGTCTGACGAGTTTGGCAGGAATGTTAAAACATGACATGGCTCTGTATAGCTCGTCTCTGTAAACACTGTCATACGCGGCTGTAAAGTCGACGAAAAGATGGTGCGTTACGACCTAGAATTCATGGGTCTTCTCCAAGATCTGCCTATTGTGGATTTTCCTGGCCTGAAATCATACTGGTATTAACCTATCAGATTGTCCACGAACGGCTTCAAGCACTTAAACAGTACGGCAGAGAGGATCTTGTATGCGATGTTCAGGAGGCTTATCCCTCTGTAATTGGCGCAGTCATAGGGGTCTCCTTTCTTATGAACCGGGCAAACGATACTGAGATTCCATTCATCGAGCATGCGTTCTTCCGACCATATCTTGCAGATGAGTTGGTGCATCTTCCTGACCAGCTCATCGCCAGCTGCTTTAAACAGCTCCGCGGGGAGTCCGTCTGCTCCTGCAGCTTTATAAGACTTAAGTTTCGATATCGCTATCTTAACATCGTCTAGGTCAGGTGGACGGGATTCCCTTTCGTCTTCGTCCATTGTGAATGGTTCGTTCTGCCTGACGGCGGCATTTTGACTATCATCGCCGTTATACAGTCTGCAGAAGTGATGCTTCCACGCTCTCAGCATCGACTGTGGCTCCACTACTAGTTGTCCGTGCTCATCCCTGCAGGTTTCTGCTCTGGCTTTATAGCCGTGGCATTTTTGTTTTACTTTCTGGTAAAATTTTCGAACGTCGTTCCTTCCGTAGCATCTCTTCATCTCCTCGATCTCGTGCTCCTTCGTTTTCCTTCTCAGAAGCGCATGCTCCTCCCTTCTTTTCTGGTCATAGAGCTCGCGGGCAGCCCTAGTCCGTCGATGCAATGTGGCCATGTATGCATTCTGTTTCTCAACATGGGCCTGTCTGCACTCATCATCAAACCAGGGGTTTCTCGACGGCGGTGGCTCGAAACCGAGTACATCTGAGGCGGCCTCTCTAATGACGTTTTGACAACGACTCCATTGCTGTTCTACGGTTTCTGCAGATTGCATCAGGACTTGAGAGAGCTTGAGGGAGACTTGATTGGCGAAGTTCCTGGCGGTCTCCTGCGATTGAAGCTTTCCGACGTTTAATTTTGGTGTTCTTACTCGACTCCGAGTCGATGTTAGCTCCTCGAAAGGTTCGGACATCTAAGATGCTGTAGGAGTGTCTGCCGTCGATCGCAATATGATCAATTTGGTTGGTTGCCGATTGATCGAAAGACCGCCAGGTCCCCTTATGGATGTTGAGGTGTGGGAATCGTGTACTTGCTGCTACTAGTCCGTTTTCTGACGTGGTGTTGGGTAGGCTGTGCTTTCCTATGATTCGTTCGAGGATATGTACCTTCCTTACCCAACTTTGCATTTAAATCTTCTAGAACGATTTGGGTGTCATAGCTGGGACATTGGCTATATGTTCTGCCTAGGAGATCATAGAAATCGTCTATATGTCGGTCATCTTTCTCCTCTGTGGGGGCGTGGACACATAATAAACTTATATTGCCGAGACTGGTCTTGATGCGGATAGTTATGAGGCGTTCGCTTACATACTGGAAGCTTAAGATTTTTTTCCTGAGTCCGCCTCGAACAACAAATCCGCAGTTTCCGTAGTATATATCACAGTTTTTCATCCGCTTTTTGCCTGGCCCATCCCATCGCACTTCTTGGGGCGCGGTAATGTCTGCCTTATAGCAGTCCAAAGAGTTGACCAGTTGCTCGTCTGCTCCTGGTCTGTTGAGGGACCTAACGTTCCAGGTGCAGATCCGAAATTCGTTTCCTCTTTGACGTTTGCGGGGGTCGTCAACATGTAATCCGTCCGCATCCGAGGCTATTGGTTGTTTCTGAACAAGTTTTTGTTTGACGCGATAGGGGTGTTAACCCTATGCGCAACCCCCAACCTGGAGGGCCAGGTTCCTCTTTCCCCGGGAACAAGGGTCGGGTCGCTGCACACATTGGTTCACTACTTGGTGGGTGCTAGTATAGGTATCCAGAGGAGGCCACGCGGAGGCTGTGTGTCAACTTGGACAGCAGGGACAGAAAACGAAGCTAGCGTTTGCCAAGTTAAACGCGATCAACTTCTTTGCTCTGTTTGCTCGCTCCCTTCTCTTATATTTATCTACCGCACCACTTCGAAATCCCAACTGCCAACCAATACTTCATTCGATTTTGATTTAATCCGGAAATAACAACTCCTGCCAATTTTCGATACCTGTTCAGTTCATTTCCAATTCGAATTACTAACTCCGGCAGTCAAGCAATTGCCACGCCAATTTGTCCAACAGCCATCGAACGTGCATGTAATTTCTTCATCGAATGCGCTTCCATATCAATTGTATGGATATATCGCCGGTGACTAATTGAAGCCAGCACGGCTGCTAATTGTACATATTTTACAGTCGATTAAATGCACGATTGAGGGAAATTCATTTTCCATGAGTGCTGCTTTTGGCATTCAAAAAAAAAGCCAAAATACCCGTTGAGTAAGAAGAAATGTAATTCAATATAGGCCGAAGTCATGAAGCTCATCAACCACACGACACATTGTGGGCTATGTGTCTGCCACCCTACGTATGTAGGTATGTACATAAATACATATGTCAGACGGTCATCTAGGAGATTTATTCAAAGGAACACACCCACACGAGGGACTCGAAGAACCCTTCGTTCAGTCCAACCAAACTGCTCCCATAGATTAGCACCCTCATTCATTTCGCTTTTTTTGCCTCCACTCTGGCTCCATGGCCTCCTCCTCCTTTTCGTCCAACGCTTGATTAGGCCTAAGTCAGTGAACAGTAGTAGTAGTAGTAACAAAGATGAAGACGAAGACGACTAAAGTATCGCCAAACACACAAATCCACTATGTGTGGTGTGTCCCATATACCCGCTGACTTATATTTTTTTGCTCGACTGCATGATAGCATGCCAACTAACAGGGCAATCCACACGCCAATACCCAACGATACCATTGAAAGAGCACCAGTAGTACAGCCAGTAGTGGCAGCAAGCACCATACATAGTGACAACGACAAAAAAAGCAATAACAACAACGACGACGACGACGACGAGACATCAATAACAATCAACAGCATACCCACCACCAGCAGCAGTGGCAATTCCAGTACCAGTTTCAGTACCAGCAGTACCATCCGAACCAATGGCAATAGCAACAACATGGCACAGATTAGGACAACGACAAGCGCCAAAACAACACTCTCCTCTGCACATAGACAAATACCACGTAGCACGAACAACCGTGGGGTGCAAATGAATGACTTCATGCAACTTTGCTCCCCAAAATTGGTTCTGCTTCTGTCGAACTTCTATCTATTCGATTATAGGTACATATCTATCGCTGGTGTGTGAATGGATTCCAATAGGCGGAAGTTTGGGGGGAGAATTAAGCAACGGAAAGAAGGAAAACAAAAATGTGCGGGGATTCCTCTCCAAACAAGGGAATGGTTGTTGGAAAAAAAGAGGCAACGTCCGTTCCTTCTATCTGGGACTTAACTCCGCAGCGTTAGCCCAAAGCTAGCAGCTAACAGATGGCAGCTTACTTGCCCTGCATACTAGGGTGGTAGTGTTGCATTTCTGCGGCTTCATAGTCGTCGTTATAGTGGATCCACATGCAATTTGTGTGTCTGCCTTTTATTTAGGTTACCGTGGGTTTTACTTGCCTTTTTTCTTCATTTTAATTTTCACCAGGCCCAGATCTTTGACCTACCGGTGGATTTGTCTGCATCTGCTACCACCTTCGCATTTGGTTGTTGATTGGAAATTACTATTTGCCCACTTTTGGTGTATCGAATGGCACACGAGATCATCCCGATGTCGACAGTAGGCGCCTGTAGTAGTTGCTATCTGTTGGAGCACTCAGACGCAACACTGGTCCATTGTACTCCATACAGACACCTTACATTACTGTATTTTCTCCGTTATCCGGAGAAAATTGAGGAGGAGCGTCAGAGCCAAGAGGTCCGCACACACTACGTCGGCTCCAAGGGTGAGCCACCGTGCGCGAGCAAAGGCGGGACAATCACAGAGGAAAATGCCTCGCAACATGCAGCACGGGTAGGCGTCTCACTGATGCCAAGCACATAGAGATGCTTAACAAAAGTGTAGTGGCCCGTAATGACTCACACAAGCCTTCTGCAGTCGATTCTCCTTAAAGACAGGAGGAATGCTGCGGATTTCCTGCAGACATCAGAGCATACGCGCTTAGTTATCCTGCTACCTGGACAATCCCTCCATCTGCAGTTGTGTGTATTAAACGCCCAATCGTTAATGTAGGAATTTACCGTGGACGCAGGTAGACCTATAGTGGGTTCAGGTCCTGAGAAGCTCTCCTCTGAACCCATTCTGGCGAGTTCATCAGAGATCTCATTTCCTGGGATCCCAGAGTGACTTGGAACCCATACAAGCTTTAGTGTATTTAGTCTACCAACTCTGTTCAAGAAGGACTTCAATCACTAATTTGGAGTTCAATCACTAATTTGGAGTTAGTTAGGGGGTTGCGTACGACTTTGAGTGCAGCTTGGGTGACGCATATACTTTTCCCCCTCCACCTGTGCTTCACAACATAGTGCATGGCCATTAGGATTGCGTATACATATCTCTGATTGGAAGACCGACGCATATATTCCTAACGAAAAGTGCAATCGGGTGTTTTGCGCTTAAAGAAGACCCAAGCACCGGACCCCCGACCAGACCTGGAACCATCCGTGAAAATGCGAAGACTATCTTTTCCAGGTTCGGTAGGATAACGGGCGTTAATGCGTCAGAGGGCATATCCATGAGACAGGGGTCGCAGGACAGTTCTTGCGCAAGCACACTGTTATTCCTGTGCGATTTGTACCAGAGGCCTCAGACGAGAAATGGCTTTCAGAGCACATCCTTTGATATACCTACATATATATCAAGAGGTGGAAGGTCCATCATAGCATTTAGAGCAGCGCCCGGCGTGCTGGGGAAAGCCCCCGTGCAACTGACACAAACCGTCCTTTGGAGTTTGGGGAAAGAGACTACGACGTGTTTGCGGGTTAGTCTGTTCCACCAGACAACCGATGCCGACTTTTGCCGGCGATAAACCCCATGTTTTGCAAAAAGCTCCCTTGCATTGCCAGAAAGCTGACAGCGCTTTGGTGGTTTTTGACTCAACATGACCAAAGAAGCTTGCTATCTAAGATGACTCCTAGATACTTAGCCTCCTTTGATATAGGGTTGGAAGTGCCCTTTAAAGGGCCCACAGACCTCACACTTGTGTGCACACATGTGTCGGTGTGCGGCCATGTGTGCTGTCTGTGGGCTGGTGCACACACCATTTTGGTGTCAGACACGGAGCGAGTAAAAATCAATAGTCTTTGATTTTTGGTGTCGGTGTCTCTATCGGTGTGACGTGTGTGGCGGAATCACACACCGATGTCGATACACATGTATCGACACAAGTGTGAGGTCTGTGGGCCCTTTTAGTACCAGCTGGGAAATATCGGTATTTTTCCTCATTCTCGTGAAGAGAGCGACATAGGTCTTCGGAGGATTGACCGACAGTCCAGTTCTGGTACACCAATCATCGATCACATTTAGCGTCACCTGTGCTTTGAGACGAACAGCCGCTAAGCATGAGCCTACAGAAAGAACGGCGACATCATCCGCATAGGCCCCGGCATAGACTCCAGAGGCATTGAAAGCATCAAGCAGAGAGTCGACCACCATGCACCATAACAGGACAACTCCCGTCAACGCCGGATTTGACACCCTGGTCGGGGCCTGCATCAGAGTGGTCAGTGTCCTGTTCACAAGTGTTGCTTTGATCCATAAGACCAGGGCCTCATCTACGCCATGATGTCTGGCAGCGTTACACATGCTGTCGAGTGTTATCAAAGGCTCCCTCAATGTCGATGAAAATGCCCAGCGCGTACGCTTTCTTTTCGCAGCGCGCATTAAATTTTCTCAACTAGGTTTTGAAGCGCAGTCTCGTTGGATTTTCCGCGCTGATAAGCATGTTGCATCTCCGAAAGGGGATGCATTCGAAGGGTAACCTTGCGCACGTGCAACTCTACCAGTCTTTCCATGCCTGTAGTATTGGAGTGTAGTATTAAATGCGACTTTTGCCAACAATTCATCTTTTATCTCATCTGAAGCCCTATTAATTGCTCACATCCATTTGAATGCAATACAGCATACAGCAAATAACGAATGTAGATCGCCATAGGAAATTATTTTTCCTTTTAATACGACGCACTGTTTTTCCAGTTCATCAATCTGCTGCACTTCCCCATCTATCGTTCACTCAGTCAGCCATGGACAATGCAGCTATCCGCATAGACATTCGAAAGTCCTGAAATTAAAAACAAAATTCTGTCTGCCAATGGCCCTCTAACCAATGTCCTGCATACCCATATATAGTTGAGTAATTCCCTGCCCCCCATTTCGTTTCTCCACATTTGCACCTTATTTGTATGGAGCACATCCTGGAGCATACCATTAATCGTACTTCATCTCCCCTACCCTCTGCCAGGGTCCTATTCAGTATTTTCAACTCCCATGCATTGTACTCGTATTGTTGAATCGAACGAGAACTGCAAGAACAAAAGAGTGGAATCCGTAGAGAAGAAAGAAAAACACATAGTACGAGTAGTTCTTTGGCCCAAGCATTGTCTATCCTACGTCCCTTAACCAGGGCAAGTATGATGCAATCTAACATCTACCTATAGCTCTCCATATACTGCTAATGTTGTGTGTGTGCCTCCTATGAATGACTCCATTTCCATTCATATAACATTGCGATCTGGGCCAGGTGGGTGGCAGTACTGGTGACCGGGTGGAATGCATATAAAATTCCAGGAAGCATATATGCGCTTCGTGTTCCTTTTGGCATTTTACTTTCTTTCCACCGGTCGCCATTCTCGTTTCGTTTAATATATTTCAGTTTTTTGGTTTAAAGTCAATACATACGGGCTTATGCCTGTGTACGGATACAAAGACGCGTACGATGGATGGACGGGCTTCATGCCAAAGGAGAAGGAAGTGAATATAGTATGTAGCATGTGTCAATAGATATTTTCGTATCTAGAGTGTGCCTAGTTATGAGAGTTCCGATGAAGGAGAAATGCAAGGCGAAAATGGACTCTCTGGTTTACTTGTCGCAGAGTAGTGTACGAGGAAAAAAGGATATTGGGAGTCGCATATCCGTGTAACCCAGTTGAAATCGTAAAGTAAGAACGAACTTCCGACTATTGGTTTCCCTACGTTTGGCTTGGCAAATTCTCGA
Organism: Eumerus sabulonum; assembly: GCA_951905685.1. Taxonomy (NCBI): domain Eukaryota; kingdom Metazoa; phylum Arthropoda; class Insecta; order Diptera; family Syrphidae; genus Eumerus; species Eumerus sabulonum. The sequence continues at coordinate 44,667,745 of OX645064.1, forward strand.
ATTCAAGTCGAACCCTTGTAGCCTACGAAGACGGGTTTATTTTCATCTCAAAAAGTGTCCAAGTATGTTGTTACGAAAATTACTCGTCCAGAGTAGGATTCGACCACTGGATTGCGATACACTACAACTGTTTTCTTGTTTATTCAATACTTACTTATCAGTCCGATAATCCATAGAGGATCTGGGCCTGAGCTATAGCTGCCTTCCTTGATGGTCCCGGGCACGCTACTTCCAGTTATCAATACCAAGTTGTCTTGTATTCGCGAATACTTGGTCTTCATACCGAAGGCTCGATCTTCCTCTTTTTCTCTATTCCAGGAGGCTCGGAGTCGTAAATCCTCTTAGCTGGAGCGTTGTGGCTCATGCGGTCGATGTGGCCGAGCCAATGTAGTCGACGGATTTTTGCCTTCCGGACTATATCCACATCTTTGCTAAACTCGTAGAGTTTGCGGTTCTGTCTTTTCCTCCATTCACCTTCCTCACAGACAGGACCAAATATCGGGTGCAGAGCTTTTCTTTCGAAAGAACCCAAAATCAGCTCCGCCGTCCTGCTTATAGTTCAGCTTTCGGCTCCGTATAGCAAGACTGGCAGTATAAGCGTTTTGTAAAGCATGACTTTGCTTCTTCGAGTGAGAAGTTTTGACCCAAGTTGTTTGGACAAACCGAAGTAGCAGCGGTTTCCAAGGGCGATTCTATGCCAGATCTCCACTGTGGTTTACAGTGTATTCCGAGGTAGACAAACTCCTTAACTACCTCGAATCGTCATATTTTGTCAATTTTGTCCAAGGTGGTGAGCGACGGATCGGTTTTTGCTTGGCAGCATGTACTTTGTCTTATCCTCAGACTTTAAGACCAACTCGTTTCGCCTGTTCCTCAATCGCCGTGAAAGCTTCTACAACGTCACGCCGAGACCGCGCGAACGTGTCAATATTATCCGCGTATCCTACCAGCTGGACAGACTTGCAGAAGATAGTACCTTCCCCGTTGTCGCTGATATTGCAATCGCCGGGCATGCTTTCATATTCCCAAATTCTACAGATGATCTGGTGCATGCTTCTTAACAGAACATCGCCGCCAGCCTTGAAGAGCTCTGATGGCAAGCCATCAGAGCCTGCGGCCTTGTTGTTCTTCAACTTTCGAATAGCTGTGTCGACTTCTTCGATGCTGGGTGGGAGGACTACATCAGCGATTGGCGGTGGGATTTCCTCAGTCCGCTCTCTTGGTCATGCTCGTTAAGCAGCTACTTAAATACATCCACTATTCCCTGCGGGTCGGTGACAAGATTGCTTTTGCAGTTTCGAAGAGCCTGGGTGCTATTCTTTCTGCAAGGCTCCTAGCTTTCTTATAAAAGGTCCGTGTTTTATGTTTGTCCCTGGACTTCTCGATATCCTTGAGCTCGGAGGCTGCGAAGATTCTTTTGTTTAGTTGCAGTAGTCTTTTCTTCTCCCTTCTTCTGGCTCGGTACTCCTCTCGCAGCAGCACCTTTTGGTACGCCTTGTCGGTTGCTGCCTTTTTCTGCTCACATTCACCATCATATCATGGGTTTCTTGTCGGGGGTGTCCTAAGGTGTTCTCGGCTACTTCTTAAATGGCTGAGCGGCATCGTTTTTCGTACTCTGGACAAGCTCCGTAGGCATTCTCCAAGAGATCATAGAAGTCCTCTTTGATGGGGTCTTCAGCCTTTTCGGTAGGGGCGTATGCACATATGAGGTTGACGTTGTAAAATCTGCCTTTAATGCGGATCACAACCAGGCGAACACTTATAGGTTCTACGTCAATGACCTTCGACCTTAACCAATTTTCCACGACAAATCCGCACCCTAAACTGCGCAATCTACTATGACAGCTGTAATATATCTCGCCCTCTTTCTTCCCCAGCATACCGTTTACTATCCAGCGTATTTTCTGGATCGCAGTATTATCCGCCTTACACTGCGTGAGGGTCCTTTCCAGTTTATGAGCAGCTCCAGGAGTATACAGGGTTCTGACATTCCGAGAACATGCTCGCAAATCGTGTTCCTTTTTGGCGCCATGTCGTCTTTGAGAATCCATCCGTTTATCCCAGGCATTTTGCTCCTCCATAACTTGTTGTGTTTTACGTGGGCGGGTTGTTTGCCCGCCGCGAAACCGCCAGTCTGGTAGGGGTATTGTAGCGCCCTCATACCTAGGGCGATCACTGCATACATTTAATGGTTCCAGGAATAAGGCGTCGTCCCCCTCCTAGCAATATCTACAATGGGCCTATCTGGCCTAAGTGTGTACTCCCCCTTGTGGGGCTCCGAATTACCTACTGTTCTGCCTACAACCTAGAACTGGGAAAATAGTGTGTGTAGGTACAATGCTTTATAGAGCCGTGTACAAATGCTTTTAAAATTGATTCTAGTAAGACTCAAACTGGGTCCTAAGCATCTCGAGCATCTTTTCTTGAACCTTCTAGCTCCTTAATGAAAAATAACGATTCAAAGACATTAGTAAGCAAAGGATTCACCCAGATCCTTAATTCATTTTACTCTCTCGAAGGAACTGACTATGTTTAAGACCAAGGACATGACAACAGGTAGGGTAGGTAGGTAGGTAGGTAGTTCGTGGCCCCCCAGAGTGTGAAGAATACTCTTAGGCCAGGGAGACTTGGTGTATCTTAAATACATAGTTAAGATGGTCAGTTATCCTTACTCGCTGAACATCAGTCAGGTCGTTCAGGAAGTAGGATCCTAGTTGGCGTTTCATGATTGAGCAGGGAGCCGGACAGGCGCAGAGTAGGTGATGCATGGATTCGACCTTCTCTTCGTCTAAGCAGCTTCTGCAGAAGTCATTCGGAACTTCGGCCAATGAGACACCAATGATTTTGTAGATGTCAGTTCGGTTAAGGGAGATTAGTGCCTTGGTCCATTGACTGTCGAGCCGAGGCCAGATTTGCCTGGTGATGAAGTAGCTGTGCCCCTAGGCCCATTTCAGGTTCATTTCAGCTAAGGCGAGGTTTGTGAGTTTAAATTTAATGGCCGCGTCACAATTTTATTATTGCGTCGTTCCTTGTCTAGAGAGTGTGTCGGCCCGTTTATTACCTGAGATGTCGTTGTGAGTTGTATAGTTGTATAGTGAACATTTCGGCCATCTCATGAACAGATAGGCGGCAGTCGAGGCTTGTTTTTGAAGTACACACATAGGATTCCAGTGATTTTAATTAGCATTTGGCACTGCGACCTCTGCAGATTTGTTGTGCCTACTAGCCGATAAGCCGAGGAGCTTCTCCACTTCCATGATGAAGTTGAGAATGCTTCTCGTAGGAGCCGAGGTGAACCCCTCATAAGTCATAACTTCGCTGAGAAGGATACGCTTCCTAAGATGGTAGAGAGCAGCACACTCACACAATATGTTTTCCGCCGTCTCTTTGTCCTTGAGACATAGTCGACACTCAATTTCAGACGAAAGGTTAATTTTGTTAAGATGATTTCTCAGACCGCAGTGCCCTGTCAGGTAGCTGACCAGTCTTCTGATATCCACCCTATTAAGTTTGAGTATACATAAGTCATTCCGATTGACGAAGTGCCCCGAACGGTATTCCAAAAGGACAGGTGTTGCGATTTTTCCCACTTATCTTAGAAGAAATTGATCTTAGACTTGGGAATGCCGCAGAATGGTTCTGGACCTACATATTTATCGCTGGAACCTTTCCCGGCGAGTTGGTCGGCAATTTCATTGCCCTTAATACCTTTGTGCCCTGGCACCCAAGAAAGTTTGACATTGTTTCTATTGGCGAGGTCTCAGCGAACTCAGCGCTTTAGGCGCTGCTTGGCTATCAGAGAGTATAATGATGGTTACTCCTCTTATGTCAGTCTCAAGATTTAGATTGACGCATGTTAGGATGGCATGCAACTCTGCTTGGAAGATGCTGGGACTCGCTCCAGGGGCCTTCGAGATATTGCGATTTGGTCCAAAGATGGCGGCGCGAACGCCAAAAGCCATCTTGGAGCCATCCGTATACCACCTAAGGCCTTTGACTTGAGCAAGGGATCCCATGCTGAGCGAGTTGGAATCAATCTCTGGTCAAAACTGAAGGTGTGTGGCATTGCGTCCGAGGCCGTGGTAATCACATCCAGCTCGGAAAGGTGTTGTGATATGGACATATGACCCTCGGGTCTACATGGCATATTTGTTCCCGGAAAAAAGAATTCTGATTGCACTGCGTAATGCCACCTTTTTGATAAAAAGGCGCAGTGGAGTGAGTCGAATGAGTCCTTTTTGGGCTGCCGTGGGGCAGGTTGGCATAGCGCCTGTAATGCCGAGACACGCTAGTCTCTGAAGGCGTGGAAGCTTAACAATTGTAGTGTTTCGCTCAAATTTTGTCCATGATACGGTGGATCCGTAAGTGACGATAGGTCTTACTATCGCGGTGTATAACCAGTGGACTACCTTAGGTTTAAGTCCCCAGGTTTTACCGTAAGTGCGTCGACAGGCCCACATGGCCTTTCGTAAGTTTAGTTTTCATATTGGAGTTCTAGTTGAGTCTGCGATCTAGGTCAATACCTAGACACTTTTAAGACTTTCAGAGGAAGAGTCCTATGTACATATGTGACATTTAGAAAAATTGAGCAGGGCTGGACCTTTCTCTGAACGCAAACTTTCCGGGCGGTAGTGACTCGGCTGAGGGCGCCGTGGCGCAGTGGTTAGTGTGTTGGACCCTGACGCACGATGAGCGAGATCGGATCCCGATAACATCAACCGCCATCGAATGTTTATTTCGCGGCGTTCCTCCTCGGCGGGGTACTGGCAAAACCACCCGTAGTATACTTGCCTTGAAAAAGCTTCTCGACTCACGCCGTTCGGAATCGGCATTAAACTGTAGGTCCCTTTCACCTGTGTGAAAAATAAATCACACACAACATGGGTGATTGAGAGAAGCTTGGCTCTGGTCCTTCATGGGCTGTAACGCCAGCAAAAGAAGAAGAAGAAGTGACTCGGCTACGACACCTCCTCAAGCATTCAGCCGACGACATCCTCCTTTGAGCCTGCTCCCAACCTAGTTAACAAAAAACATTGTTCTATGGGCTCTAAAAAGCTTTGAACCCTACAAGTCTCCGGGACGGGATGGGATCATACCAGCAGAGCTCCAGCAGGTAGCAGATCTCACCCTCCCCTGGCTTGTGGTAATATACAAGAGCTGCCTCTCCCTGTCCTATATCCCCAGCAAGTGGAAGGTAACCAGTCATTTTCATACCCAAAGCTGGCAAAAGCTCCCACACGTATGCAAATGACTTGAGGCCTATCAGTCTTACTTATTTTCTATTAAAAACTCTAGAGAAGATTTAAGACGCTCGCATACGTCACAGCTGGAAGGCTGTCGAATAACCAACACGCCTACAACAAAGGCAAATCGGTGGAAACAGCACTCCACCCACTGGTCAACAAAATGGAAAGGCCACTGGAACGTAAGGAATACACTCTAGTCGTCTTTCTCGACATTGAGGGCGCCTTTAACAATGTTGAACCATGGGCCGTCACCAAAGAGCTGTCTGGTCTGGGTGTTGTGGGATCAGTGATAGAACTGGTACAACAACTGCTAACGCAAAGAGTCGTCAAAGCCAGCTTCGCTGGTGCCGTCTCATCTAGAATGGTCAGCAGTGGTGGTCTATTCCCCCTTCTCCTCTGGGACTGAACTACTGCCCGTCTTCGAACAGGAAGGGTACGCTGTGACCGCCTATGCAGATGACATTGCTATTGCCGCCACAGGAAAATTTCCCAGCACTCTAAGCGACCTAATGCAGGGTGCATTACATGGAGTAGAAACCTGGACGCAGTACTGTGGATTTGGGTTTAATCCTAAGAAGACCAACCTAGTACTGTTTACCAATAAATGTAAAATTCCGCCCTTCAACCCACCGAGGTTGGATGGAACCGAATTAATAATCAAAGATCAGCCTAGATACCTAGGCCTAGTCCTTGACAGGAGGCTGAATTGGAAACCTAACGTTCTTTATCTTGAAAGCAACCACTGCCCTCTACAGCTGTAAAAAAAGTGGTGGGCTGAAGGTGGGACTTCCAACCAAGCATTATGTACTGGCTCTACACAGCAGTCATAAGGCCCATCCTCCTATATGGCATCGTAGTCTGGTGGACTGCTCTGGACAAGGCAGTCTACCGAAACCTTCTGGGGAACGTACAAAGATCGGCCTGTTTATATATAAGCGGAACGATCAGATCAACCCCCATGGAGGCCCTAATTATCTTATTACATTTTCCGCCGTTAGACCTCTTCAGCAAGCGAGTTGCTGCCTGCGCGGCCCTATGAATTAGGGGCATAGGAAAATGGCCCACACTACAAAATGACATACAACCATTCTTAAGCACTTCAAAAGTACCCATGGACACAGTCTACATCATCCCGCAGAGTGCGTTCACTAGGAGGAATGGGCTGAAGAAAATTTATACCACAGGACTCGATCTCCCTCTACACCGATGGCTCTAGGATGGAGTCGGGTGTAGGTAGTGGAGTCTTCTCCAAGGAACTCAACCTCAACCTATCATTCAGATTCCCAAATCACTCTAGTGTGTATCAAGCAGAATTAACAGCGATAACGGAGGCCCTTGCATGGCTCAGGATCAATATAATATCCGCTAAGGATATTACCATTTGCACGGATAGCCAAGCTGCGATAAAAACCCTGGCCGCGGTAACCCACAAATCAAAGACATCCTTAAACTGTAGCCTATCGCTGGACGAGATGGCTGAACAGTTCAACATTAAAGTATTGTGGGTTCCCGGGCATAGGGATATTACAGGAAACTGCGCGACCGACAAACTCGCAAAGTTAGGGTCAAGCACACTCAGTCTTCCTACCCTCGGGTACCTTGGAACACCAATAAGTAGGACACAGGACATTATAAAACTTGGAACCATAGGGGCGACCAACATCCAATGGAATAAAAGTAATATCGGCTTTATCACTAAACAAATCTGACCTAAGCTAATCCTAGGACGAACAAGGGACCTAGTAGCAACCAAAAGGGCTACTTTGAGTACTTTAGTGGGTGTCATTACAGGTCATTGCATCATTGGAAAACACGCCGCCATACTAGGGCTGGCCTCCAATGACTTTTGCCGCGGCTGCATGGACGAGGAGGAAGAGGAATCAATTCATCACCCTCTCTGCTCATGCCCCTCTTTTGGGAACCGCAGGAGGATCTACCTCGACGCGCCCTTCTATGAAAATGTAAGTGAGCTAGCTAACCTAAAAATAGCTCAACTCCATCGCTTCATCAGAAGTACCGGTTGGTTCTCAGGTAGCGGATCAGGGTAATGATCCTTGTGGTATCACAACGGGCCGACCTCGGCCTACGTGTGGCTTATACCAACCACTTAAACCTAACCTGTACCTTTCTACTGTTTGTAAACGGGTCGAAGATTGTCTTATTTGCCTTAATCGATAAACCCTCTCTGCCACACCAGTCAGAGATAAACTGAAGCGCAAGCTGCATGCGCCCACAGGTAGCAGTTTCACACTTGACCGTAACAATGACTACTAGGTCATCAGCATATCCGATGACCTCGTAGCGACGAGTAGTTGGCTTGCGTACTAGGTCATCGATGACTATCGACCAGAGCAGACCGTCTTTGGTGTAGAAGTCCACGCAGCTCTTAAGAGGTTGTGTCTGGCAGGTAGGGTAGTAGTAAAATAAATACTTGAATGGTAGTACCTTCCTGATCAGGACTTTTGGCAGATACTACAAAAGTAAGAAAACAGAATTAGATCTAGAGTAAAAGCAAATATCCACATCCGATATCATTCCAAGAACAAGCTGTTTGGCATCACTGTTTGCATACCCCACTAATTCAAAAATCTGAATGTCGCCCAAAACTTATCTCTTCCAGGAAAATAATGGATTTTCAGCCGGGATAACGAAATTAATAGCTATGTCCTTCCAAATTGTCAAAAAAATTAATTCTTAAATCCCACACACGCGTCTATTTATTTATTTATAAAAAAGCAACCAAAGTGATCCAAGAACCAATACCTTCAGCATCACTAACTCCCGCTCTCATCGTACAGATGTTTGCCAAAATCCAAACCGCGCAAGTGGCATCATCTAACTCAAGTCCATCATCCAACAGAATAAGATGCAAACACTGGTGAGAGTGATCAACTACAGATGCCAACATTTGTTCATCCATCAGACAATACTACCCGTGGAACAATGAATGCGAATTGTTATCGTTTTCGCTTGTGTTTACATTGAATGAGAAAATTCAAAAAATCAAATTCAAAAAAAATCCAGAAAAGCAATTGTACAATTTCCATTGATCGAACAATTTTTTTTTAGTTCATTTCGTTTACTTTTTCTGGCCAAAAATATTGCGAGAAAATAGTGTCTTAACCGATCGTAGAATAAATAAATCTGACCGATGTATACCCAATAGTACCTATCGAAAAATAAAAGATAAAAATAGTTAACCTGTGATACCGTTAAACATCTATATACACACAAAGTAGTAATGCGAAAAGGATCATTATAACCGAGGATAAGATATTTTATACGCAAGGATCAATTTATACCAAATAAACCCATTCACACATGCACAGATTGTTGTGGAAAATTGTATATGTATAAAAAGGAAAGAGATACTTAGACAACTAGCTTTAGTCGCATTCACTAAGTGAATGGTTAAATAAGAAAAATAGGAGAAAGGAGTAGCAGACAAGGAGTATACAGCTGTAGGGACCCGAGAAGACTCTATAATGTACACGTCACGTATGTTTGATATGTGGAGTAGTGTCACATCCAAGTTGGAAGCACACGCAAATACTTTAGTTCAAACCAATGTACAATCGCCAAGTGGACAGAACAACTCGAGCGGATCAATTAAAGGTAATTTCAGATTTTATGTTTTTATTTGACGGTTTGTTTGGTCCGAGATAGTATATATAAGTCATCGTTAGACCTAGTGATATAAAGGAGACAATGGTGATTACCTTCCACAATGAATCCATTGTGGCGATATTTTAAATTCTTATCTTCAGTTTTTCCCAAAGTTCTATTTTCTAGAAGAGTTTAGCTGGTATTGGTACGACGTGACGTCAGCAAAAGATCCTGGTAATACTTTACTTCCTCCCGATGTGAACTATACTGACTATATGTACTGACCTCCTCGGAAGGTTCGTACATACATACGTCGAGAATGCTGAATCGATCGCAATGTGATCAATCTGGTTGGTGTTCGGTTGATCAGGAGGTGCCCTTGTGGTGTCCATTCGCTCTACATGGCCTAGCCATATTAGGCGGTGAATCCGTAGACGCCTGACTAGACTCTTGTCGCCGTATAGCCCGTAAAGTTCGTGGTTGAATCTTTTCCTCCATCCCCCCTCTACGTTTACAGGCCCGAAAATCACGCGCAAAATTTTCTCGAACCGACCAAAGGCCTCGTCATCCGCTTTTGATACACAGAGTCCATGGTTCTTCGCCGTACAGCAGGACCGGGATGATAAGGGTGTTAGATAGGGAGAGGGAGAGGGCCCTATTACTCAACTGTCTCCTAAGCCCCAAGAAACAGCGATTGGCAAGAGTGATTTTGAGTATGAGTCCGGAACTGATGTCGTTGTTCCAGGTTACTGCGGAGCCAAGGTAGATGAAGTCCCTTAACTACCTCAAGCTTATATCTGCCAATACAGACGTTCTAGTCCACATCGGTGGTGAGCTTCCTTTTCTGATGGCAGCATATATTTAGTTTTGTCCTCGTTTACTGCCTCGTAAACGTCTCATTGATATCTCGCTGTGTTCGTCCGATTATGTCAGTATCCTCCGCGTATGCGAGGAGTTGTGAGGATTTGAAATATACCGAGCCTCTTGTGTTGGCCAGTGATTTGTGCACAATCATTTCTCATTTCCAATACGATGTTGAAGAAATCACACAACAGCGCATCGCCCTGCTTAATCCTTTTTTGACATCAAAACCATCGGTCAGGTGCTCACCGATTCTGATGGAGCAGCGCGCATTCTCCAAAGTCATCCTGCATAGTCTGACGAGTTTAGCAGCAAAGGTAGACATAGCAATGTATAGCTCGTCTCTAATTACGCCATCGTATGCGGCTTGGAAGTCGACAAATAGGTGGTGAGCGTCAACTTGAAATCCATTGGATTTTTCCAGGATCTGCCGTAGTGTGAAGATTTGGTCGATGGTGGACTTCCCTGGCCTGAATCCCCACCGATCTGACCTATCAGCTTATTTACAAAAGGCTTCAGGCGTTCAAACAAAACGACAGAGAAGTTTTTGTAGGAGATGTTAAGAAGACTTATTCCTCTGTAGTTGGCGCAGTCAGAGGGGTCTCCTTTCTTGTGGATCGGGCACACGATGCTGAGACTCCATTCCGCGAGCTTGCTTTCCCAGAGATATGGTCAGAACCATATCTTATAGATCAACTGGTGCATCCCCAGCTGCCTTGAAGGGCCCAGCTTTATTCGACTTGGGTTTCGATTTTTGAATCTCAACTTCGTCGAGGTCAGGGGGACGGAATTCTCTGCGGTCTTCGTCGATTAGAAACGGCGATGGCTAACATCGCCGTTGTAGAGATCTGCAGAAGTGGTTTTTCCATATTCCCAGCATCGACTGCGGTTCTACTACTAGGTGTCCGTTCTCATTCCGGCAGGCTTCCGTTCTCTGTTGACAAAATCTTCGAACGTCAAGCCTGCAGTAACACCTCTCCCAGTCCTCAATCGCGCGCTGCTCGTGATCTTTGTTCTTTCTCCTGAGAAGCTTATGCTCCTCCCTTCCTTTTAACTCGTAGAGCTCACGAGCTGCTCTTGTTTTCCTATGCAGTGAGGCTTTATTTGGCTCCTGCTTCGCTGTGTGAATCCTCCTGCGCTCGTCATCGAACCAGGTGTTTCTTCATTGTGGAGCCTTGAGGCCCAAAACTTTAGATGCAGCGCTTTTCAGGGCATGTGTGCAAAGGTTGCACTGCTGTTACATTGATAGCGTGGAGGATTGAGGTGTATTGGAGAGCTTAAGGGAGAGGCGATCGGTAATAGCACGGGCGGTTTCTGGCAATGCTAGCTTTCCGACGTCATAACTTTGTATTCTCACTCTACTCCGCTGCATTCGTGATATCCGTAGGCGTATCGTGGCTACTATAAGAAAGTGGTCCGAGTCAATGTTAGCTCCTCGGAGAGTTTGAGTTTGTTCGGTCCAGGAGATCATAAAAGTCGTCCCTGAGTCGATCATCTTTTTCTTCCGTGGGAGCGTGCACGCATATTATCGTGATATTCCCCAGTGTACCCTTGATGCAGATTGCTGTGAGGCTTTCGTTTACATGCCGAAAGCTTAAGACTTTTTGTCTAAGTCTACCTCGAATAACAAATCCGCGTCCAAATAAGCGTTGCTTGTTTTCCTTGTAGCAATATCATAGTTTTTCATCCGTTTTTTGCCTGGCCCATCCCATCGCACTTCTTGGAGCGCGGTAATATCGGCATTGTAGTAGTTCAGTATTTTTTCCATTTGATTGCCCACACCTGGCCTGTTGAGGGACCAGACTCGTAGATCTTTATTTCTTATTGCGTTTGCAGATGTCATCAAGGTTGGAATCGTCCGTATCCGACACTTGTTGTCGTTTCCGTGATAATGATGTTAACCCTAAGCACAATTCCCAACCTGGGGGGCCAGGTTCCTTTTACCCCAGGAACAACGGGCTGGTCGCTGCACACATTAGTTCAGTGTCCGGCGGGTGCCCGGGCAGCTATCTAAGAGGGGCCACTCGGAAGCTGTGTGTCAACTTGGATTGAGCAGGGACATTGTAGATCGAAGCTCGTGTTTGCCGTGTTAAACACGGTCACCTTCTTTTACTCTGTTTGCTCGCTTCCTACCTCCAACATTGACTCGGACCACTACCTTGTTGTAGCCAAAGTACGAATGTGGATATCAAAAGTGCTTAAGAGTCGAGTAGGACAACGGAACTTTGACGTCGGAAAGCTACAATCGCAAGACACTGCCAGAATCTTTGCCGATCGCGTTTCCTTCAATCAGCAATCATTCGAAACTTGTCCTAGTTTTTGCGCGTGACTGCCAATGAGGCAGTGACCGGTGATGACACCAATGATTTTACAGATGTCAATTCTTTTTAGGGAAATTATTCTCCTAGTCCATTGACTATCGAGCCGGAGCCAGATTTGCCTGGTGATGAGGCAGGTATGTCACTGCGTCCATCTCCAGTTCGTCTCAGCCTTGGCGAAAGTTATGAGATTATGTTTAATGGAGTTAATGGATTATGTTTAAGGAGTATTCCCTCACATGCCATTGATTGTTGCGTCGTTCCTTGTCTGGCGAGTGTGTCGGCTCTTTCGTTACCTGGGATGTCGCTGTGTCCTGGTACCCATAGAAGTTGTATGTTAAACTGTTCGACCATCTCGTTAAGAGATAGGCGACAGTCGAGACTTGTTTTTGAGGTGTACACATAGGACTCTGGCGACTTTAAGGCTGTTTGACTATACGTGAGAATTCGGATATGCGTAGTGGATATCACGTTCCTTTACTTTCACAGCTCCACCTGACAGACACTGCAGTGATCTGATAGTTTTAGAGCTTTATTCAGCTTTAGTTTAGCTTTACCCAACCCGTCTTTGGTTTTTGACCCGTCAGTGTAGAAACCCACGCAGTTCCTACGAGGTTGCGTTTGGTGGGTTCAGTTCTGTCTGTCCAGAGCAGTCAAGGCGAGGAGTGTTTCACATTGGGAGAGTTAAGGGTAAGCCATCTTCTTTTTGCAGATGACTTATATGTCCTCACATCCTCCCAGACGGAACACCAGCTCGCGCTAGATAGGCTTGTGGCCGTATGTGCTGATGATGGAATGAGGGCTAACGTGGACAAGTTATAGTCATAGGTTATAGTTATTTTCAGAACACCTGTCCAAATGCACTCTACATGTTAGTGGAATCCCATTAAAGCAGGTGGAGAAGTTTAAGTATCTCGGGGCCTTCTTCACGAATGATGGGAGGAGGATTGGCCAAGCTGGGTCAATTTTGAAACAGCTTGGAAGATCTGTAATCAGGAAGACCGAGTTTAGTGTCAAAGCCAAGATAGCGGTTTTTAACTCAGTATTTGTTCCAACCTATGGTCATGAAATTTGGATATTGGCCAAAAGAATAAGATTGCTGCCGAAATGAGATTTCTTCTTGCTGTTGTGGGGGTTACTCGCCGGGATAGGGTGGGAAACACGGCAGTGCGCAGAGAGCTCAATGTGGAGCAGTTGCTTCTCCGAACGGAAAGGGCTATGCTTCGATGGTTTGGTCACGTGAGACGAATGTCGCCATCATCAGGACTTCCGAAGCGTGCCTTGAATATCAAAAAACTCGCCTGGGTGCACTTGGATATAGCTCCTGATGAGTTAGAGCCGATGGCGGAGGATCGAGTGGCCTGGAGATCCCGCGTGCATTATCCCCGCGACCCTGCGAACATGCGGGCCACTGAAAATGTATGTATGTATTTAACAAAAACCTCTGGTTACAAGGAAATTTAAATGTGCTTAAGGATGAATTCTAGCTTTAATCGCCAAGGATATTCCCTAAAATTTGCCAATCATTGTAGGTATACAGTTAGAGTGTATTGACGTTCTAATTGCGAATCATGTTCTAGTTAGAGTTAGAGAGGGTACGGGGGTGGGACAAAGTCACCTGATCACTGCGGCTCCACTTACAGTTCACTCAAGAATCCTGAGTTAATGATAAAACTTAGTATGCTTTCGAGTGAGCTAGCAGCGATTTCTTCTGCTTCAAGATAATACTTGCCTAAGTGACGATGACGTGTACTGACAAGGCAGTTACAGTGCCATAGTATGTGCTCTGCTGTTTCTTCGTCTTCGTTACACATTCTGCAAGTGTCATCTTGTATAGTGCCCATCGTTTTGAGGTGTTTGTTGTTTGGGCACTGTCTAATAAAGAAACCTGTGATTAAGCGAACCTGACTCCTCGAAAACATGAGGAGTTGTTTCGTTCTACTGAGGGATATAGTTGGGAGGAACAACTTGGTTGTCTGCTACCTTTCGTTTGTAATCAATAGGGATCCGTCGTGTTCCTTAACCAATTGTTTATGCAGCATTTGGTGGTGCTGATGGGTATGCCGCAGAAAGGCCGTGGCATCATAAATGGTGATGCAGAGCCTTTCCTTGATAGCAGGTCCGCCTTTTCGTTGCCTGTATGGCCGCTGCGTCCAGGTATCCAAATGAGATGAACTCAGTTTGTGCTGGCCAGCTGGTGAAGTAGCTGTAGGCAGTCCATACCAGTTTGGAGGTGATTTCATAGCTCTTTAGGGCTAGAAGTGCAGCCTTGCTGTCAGAGAGAATGTAAATGTTTTTGTTAAGTATATTTCTGTTTATATTTTCTCTGAGGCAGAGTTCTATAGCAAATATCTCTGCTTGAAAAACGGAGTTATATCTGTCCATGCTGACGTAGATGCTTGTGCTTGTATTTGCTCCGTATACTGCAGCCCCAACGCCTTCGTTCGTTTGGGAGCCATCTGTGTACCATACGTAGGATCCACGATTGAAGGAGGGCCTATCCTGTTCCCAGTTTAGTCGGTTGGAGAATGTGACCTTGTAGTTTTGGCTGAAGTTGTATCTGGGAAGAGAGTTGTCTGTGAGAGATATATTTAGGATTTCATGCCTGTTTATTTCGGTAAGGATATGAGGGTGAAAGAGCCTACGATTAGAGTCATCCTTCACGATCAGTCTATGGGCGAAGACCATTGCTTCTTTCTTCAGTTGGAGATGAAGAGGTGGCAGGTCTGTGATGACTTCTAGTGCTGCTGAGGGGGGTTGTTCTCATGGCCCCGGTGATACAGATGCAAGCTAGTCTTTGCAATTTGTTGAGCGGGTGCAGCATATGTGAGAATTGGTCTGGTGATTGCTGTATATAGCCAGCGGGACGCTTCATGCTCTATGTAAAAAGGAACAAAAAAAAAGAACCAATAAACAAATACAACTATTTACATAAATAAATTGAATTGTTATCGCCCTCCTAAAGACAGACCGCATAAACTATGTTTTATGTATGTTCGTCCACCGCTTTTATCTATAGTCTGCGGTATAGTGCATGCACCTCAGTGTCAGTTAGTTGACATTCTACAGATAGTGTATTCGTAAATGAAGCAACAAAAAAGCAAAACAATAAAAGAATGATTTCAATCGCTAAGCACGACGACGACAATATCGAAAACTTATTGTTAAGCTTTGCTTGCACTATTTTCTCTTATTGTTGTTGTTGTCGCTTCATAAAAACAAAAAATTAAAAAAAAAAAAACAAAGAAATAGAAAAAAACCGCGATAACTATAAAGCAAAAGTTTGGTAAGCGCAGCGCGGTTCAACTATTTCATTTCTATTCATTCAGATTGTTGTTGTTGTTGTTTTTTGTATCTTTTCCCATTTATGAGTTTTTTTTTTTTTCGTTTTTTGTCCATTTTTCGTTTTTCGAATGCACAGTGGTCTCTAAAAATAACGGTTTTCGTTGGTAATTGTTTCCCCCTTTGGTTAGTTTTTTTTGTTTTGAACTTTTATGGATATTTCTCAAGTTTGGAGCCGTAATTAAAAATGCGAATGAAACAGCGAGTAACTGCAATTACTATAGAGTAGTTGCGATATTCACCCCGGTACTGCTAGTCATGTGTGTAATCAAACAAAAGATGAAAAGTTTATTCCCCTCAGAGCCCCAAATAAACTTCGCAACAAAACTACACTATCATCGCCACCACCATCACGGTCCTATAGTACACCGCCACCAACGCTATCCCCCCAGCCCGTTGTTTCATTAATCACCCCCCTATCGTCATACGGCAGCGTTCTCATCTAAATACACCCAAAAATCAAGTGGCAACTATAGCTACATGCGATGTTTACAGTTCCTTCTTCGATGTGACTAGTACGTATAGTGCCGATGCGTATGGATTTTTTTCTTTCTAACTTTTCTCTATTTCTCTCTATGAGTATCTGTATGTGCTTAGATGATTGTCAGTGTGTAGATACCTAACGTGTATCGTGGTATGGAGCAGATACGATTGGGGAAGGGGCAAAATATTTTCGGCGGTCATTCACCCCCCAAAGTGGAAAGCAGAAGCGGCGCAACGATAGTGTTGTCTGCAACTACGTAATCACTTATCGACAACAAAGTTTCCAAAAAATCCCTCGCACACATTTACGCGTACAAGTATCTATGTACATTAATGGAGTACGGTTTGCGGTGCGTGAAGCAGAGAACACGCACTGGTATGGAGTCAAGTTGTAGGCCTACGAGAATAACGGTCCTATCAAATGTTAATAATAAATTAATCAAAATTCCATTGTAGTGGTGTCTGTTTTTGGTTGTGGCTTTTTTCCTTCATTCCTCTTGTATTGAATTGCTCTTTGGTTTGTCACCAGTCCACCGTCTGCTATGACTGTGCGTTTCGCCGCATTTGTTGTCAGGCAGCGGTGACGGTGAGCGTGTTTCCAACATGAAGTGTTGCGCCCAAACGCTAGCTATAATACATACTTAGATGTCAGATTTTGGTTGCGTTCTCCCTTCACATTTTATTTATTTCCTTTAGATACGATTTTGTATATAGGGTGGGCCATCTAGTGTTTTTCTTTTTTTAAATCATAAGTTATTTTGACAGTGACAGCTGTTTCCCGCTCGAAATCTTGGCAGAAAGTCCCTACATACCTCCGCGAAACGCGAAATGAGTCGCTCTATGCCTGAACAACGTTCGGAAATATTGAAAATTTATTTCCAAAGTGAGTACGATATAGCCCAAACAGTGCGTTTTTTGGAAAGAAGTTTTGGCAGAAATGAAGCACCCACCATCGCGACTGCTGTCCGCAAGTTTGTGCAAAAAGTTCGTGAGACTACTGGTATGCTAGTGGACAACACTCATGATCACCGTGTCGTCGTACCGTGCGCACAGATGAGAATGTGGCTGCTGTGGCCGAGAGCGTGAGACTCAATTCACGAACATCAACTCGCTATCGATCTCAGCAGCTCAACATTTCACCCACTAGTCTGAGGATAATTCTGCACAAAGATCTCGAATTATTCGCTTTTAAGGTCCAATTGACTCAACGCGAAGGCGCGCGACCATCCGCTTCGCTATCGCTTTGCAGTTTGGGCCTTAGAGCAGCTTGAATTGGACAACGAAAAATCATATTTCCTGACCAGGCGCATTTTCATCTGGGCGGCTACGTTACCAAACAAAATTGCCGCACATGGGGCTCGGACGGTAGGTAGGTAGGTAGGTTCGTACGCCCCCCAGAGGGGGAAGAATACACTTAGACCAGAGAGACCCGTTGTGTCGCTACGAGGGGATTGGGCCCCTATTCATGGAACTACTATTTCTTCTTCTTAACGGGCGCTACAGTTCGGGTTGAACCTCGGCTTCAACCAACATGCCTTGCCAACATGCTAGCCTTTTCCATTGCTGCACACCCAGGTGGCTGAGGTCCCCTTCCACGTGTGTGCGCCATCTTAAGTGCGGCCGTCCTCTGCTTCTTCGTCCCTCGGGGTTGGATTCAAAGACTCTCCAGGCCGGAGCTGTGACAAACATGTGGTGAGTGTCGACTTGAAATCCATCCGATTTTTCCAGAATTTGCGGAGGTGTGAAGATTTGGTCGATGGTGGACTTCCCTGGCCTGAATCCGCACTGATAAGGACATCCATATCAGCCATATCAGCTTCAGGCGTTCACACACAAACGGCAACGAAGATCTTGTATGCGACATTAAATAGACTCATTCCCCTGTAGTTGGCCCAGTCAAAGGGGTCTCCTTTTTTGGGCATCGGGCAAACAATGCTGACACTCCATTCCTCGGGCATGCTTTCCTCTGACCATATCATACAGATGAGCTGGTGCATGTTTCTAATCAGGTCATCCCCGGCTGCCTTCAAGAGCTCAGCAGGTTCGACTTTAGTTTCGATGTGGCAATCTTAACTTCGTCGAGGTCAGGAGGAAGGAATTCTCTGCGGTCGTCGTCGACTAGAAATGGATAATTCTGCCTGACAGCGGTATATTGACTAACATCGCCGTTATACAGTCTGCAGAAGTGGTTTTTCCATATTCTCAGCATCGACTGCGATTCTACTACTAGGTGTCCGTTCTCATCCCTGCAGGCTTCCGTTCTGGCTCTATAACCTTGGCATGTTCGCTTTATCTGTTGATAAAACGTTCGAACGTCGCGCCCGCAGTAACACATCTCCAAACCCTCAATCGCGCGCTTCTCGTGCTCTTTCTTCTTTCTTCTGAGAAGCCTATGCTCCTCCCTTCTTTTTAACTCGTAGAGCTCACGAGCTGCTCTTGTTCTTCTGTGTAGCGACGCTTTATATGCATCCTGCTTCGCTGTGTGGATCCTCCTGCCCTCGTCATCGAACCAGGTGTTTTTTCGTGGTAGAGCCTTGAAGCCCAAAACTTCGAATGCAGAGCTTTTCAGCGCTTGTTTGCAAAGGTTCCACTGCTGTTCTAGGGGGTTGTGGTGTATTGGAGAGCTTAAGGGAGACGCGATCGGTAAAAGCACGAGCGGTTTCTGGCGATAGTCGCTTTCCGACGTCATAACTTTGTATTCTTACTCTTCTCCTCTGGGTTCGTGTTATCCGTAGGCGCATCTTGGCTACCACAGGATAGTGGTCCAAGTCGGTGTTAGCCCCTCGGAAAGTTCGAACATCAAGAATAGTGGAGGAGTGTCTGACGTCGATCGCGATGTGATCAATCTGGTTGGTGGTCGATTGATCAAAGACCGCCAGGTGCCTTTGTATGTATACGGGAAGCGCGTACTGGCTAGAAGGAGATTTCGCCCCGTAGCAAGATCAATCAGCCTGTGTCCGTTATCGGATGTGGTGTCGTTTAGACTATGTTTGCCGATGACTCGTTCAAAGATGCTTTCCTTACCCAGCTTAGCATTGAAGTCTCCTAGTACAATTTTGATGTCATAGCTGGGACAATGGGCATACGTTCTATCTAGGAGATCGTAGAACTCATCTTTAGCGGAGTCATCCTTGTCTTCCGTGGGGGCGTGGACGCAGATCAGGCTGATGATAAAAAATCTGGCCTTGATACGGATCGTTATGAGGCGTTCGCTCATATGCCGAAAGATTAGGAACCACTGATGGTCAGTTATCCTTACTTACTGAACATCAGTCAGGTCGTTTAGGAAGTAGGATCCTAGGTAGCGATTCCCGATTGAGCAGAGAGGCGCAGAGTAGGTGATGAATGGATTCGACCTCCTCTTCGTCTAAGCAGTTTCTGCAGAAGTCATTCGGAACTTGCCCTAGTTTTTGTGCGTGACTACCAATGAGACAGTGACCGGTGATGACACCAATGATTTTGTAGATGTCAGCTCGTTTTAGGGAGATTAGTCTCCTGGTCCGTTGACTATCGCGCCGCGGTCGGTTTGCTTGGTGACGAGGCAGGTGTGTCCCTGGGTCCATCTCAGGTTCGTCTCAGTCATGGCGAGGTTTGTGAGCTTAAATTCAATGGCTGCAAGTGGTGTGCCCATGCATGCCAGGATTGATCGTTGCGTCGTTCCTTGTCTGGCGACTGTGTCGGCCCTTTCGTTGCTTGAGATGTTGCTGGGCCCTGGTACCCATAGAAGCTGAATGGTAAACTGTTCTGCCATATCGTTAAGGGATAGGCGAAAGTCAATGCCAGTTTTTGAGGTGTACACATAGGACTCCAGCGATTTCAAAGCTGCTGTGTCTGTGAGAATTCGAATATCCGTAATAGATATAACGTTCCACTTAAGCCAAGACAGAACCTCCTTTATTGCCAACAGCTCCGCCTGAAAGACGCTGCAGTTATCTGGTAGTTTTAGAGCTTGGATCAAGTTTAGTTTTTTGTAGAAGAATATCCACTACCAACCTCGTCTTGACCCGTCGGTCAAAAACCCGCACATATTGTCGAGAGACCAATGCATCCACTGAGAGTGACAGTTTGGTGCGAATTGTGGAGTGGTGGCATCATAGGACCATTTTACTTCGAAAATGAGGCTGGGAACAGCACTTCGGTCAACGGTGGGCGTTACTGAGCCATGTTAACCGACTTTTTTTTCTCAAATTGAAGACTTGGATTTGGACGAGCTCTGGTTCATGCCGGATGGCGCGCCATGCCACAATGGATCTTTTGCGCACCGAATTTCCAAATCGCCTTATCAGCCGTCTGGGCGATGTCAATTGGCCGCCTCGGAGCTGCTTTGGACTTTTTTTTTTTTGTAGGGAATCGTGAAGGACAAATGTTATGCCAACAATCCGGAAACGATTCAAGCACTTGAGGTCAATATCATCCAAGCAGTCCGTGAGCTACAGCCCGAAACCATCAACAAGGTTTTGGAAAATTGGGTTGACAGAATGCGCTACTGCGAAGCCAGCCGAGGCAGCCACTTGAACGGCATTGTATTTCATAACTAATGGGAATGATTGTTTTTACTAATAAAGCCGCGGCAAAAGTCATTGGAGGGCAGCCCTAGTCTGGCGGGGTGTTTTCCAATGATGCAATGACCTATAATGACACCCACTTGAGTGCTCAAAGTAGCCCTTTTGGTTGCTACTAGGTCCCTTGTTCGTCCTAGGTTTAACTTAGGCCAGATTTGTTTAGTGATAAAGCCGATATTACTTTCATTCCATTGGTGTTTGGTTGCCTCTATGGTTCGAAGTTTTATCATGTGCCTTACCGTAATTGTTGGTGTTTCAAGGTACCCGAGGGTAGGAAGACTGAGTGTGCTTGACCCTCACTTTGCGAGTTCGTCGGCCGCGCAGTTTCCTGGAATATCTCTATGCCCGGGAAACCACAATACTTTGATGTTAAACTGTTCAGCCATCTCGTCTAGAGATAGGCGACAGTTTAGGGATGTCTTTAATTTTTGGGTTACCGCGGCCAGGGATCTTATCGCAGCTTGGCTATCCGTGCAAATGATAATATCCTTAGCGGATATTACATTGATCCTGAGCCATGCAAGGGCCTCCGTTATCGCTGCCTGATACACACTAATTCTGCCTGATACACACTGCAGTGATTTGGGAGTCTGAATGATAGGTTGAGGTTAGATAGGTAGGTAGGTAGGATCGTAGCCATCCCAGAATTGAGAAGAATACACATAGGCCAGGGAGGCCCGTTGTGCAGCTACGTAGGTTGAGGTTAAGTTCCTTGGAGAAGACTCCACTACCTATACCCGACTCCATCTTGGAGCCATCGGTACAGAGGGAGATCGAGTCCTTTGGTATAACTTTTCCTCCAGCCCATTCATCCCTGGATGGAAAGGCAACTTCGAATTCCTAGTGAACACATAAAGCCATAAGACATGGAAAAAATGAGATTTTGTTCATTTTAGTGCGTTTTTAAAAAGAAACTCTTATTTTGCCCACCCTGTAAATCAGCTTTAGGTGATTACGATTTTTTTTTTTGCCCCAACAATGCATTTGAGGACGGAAAATAGAATAACAGAATGTGGCCGGGTGCTGGGTGGCCTTCTACTCCAATACCACAGGGCTCTGTACGCCCATTTTCCTTAATTATCAACGAAATAATTAATTTGAAGAAAATGAGTAACACACGCATTCAATAACACTCAAGTCGTACTATGACTCTCTTGCCTGACCGATAAGCTCGTGACAACGCGTTCCTAACCAAAAAAACAAACTTTGGGATTGATTAGATGTTAAAATGCGTAACGCAATCGCGTTCATAACAAACTTGAGTAAGCATTCGTGGTGCATGCATTCGTAAGCTGAAAATGCGCGTTTATCGCTCGGTGCCGACCAATGGATCTTAGAATAGAAACGAATCGTTTTGATTTATAGTTGTCCGGAAGCCGGAAAGCCATAGTTCACTGGGTGGGTCTGGTCAGAATGGTGTACTCGTATAGGGCTTGAGTATCTGTAATGAAATATTTGTGAAAGAATGAATGATACTCATATCCGTATCTGGAGGGGGGGAGAATGGTGGTTTTTATGAGTCGCACTGACCTTTTGTGTTTAATAAATCATCAAATGAAGCATTTAAGTGCGAATGGAATTTTAATTTTGGTTGTTGTTGCTGTTGTTATTGTTGCTTTTATGCCTGGTAGGGTTTGGTGGATTCATAAAATCAGTGATTTAGGAAGATCAGATTGTTAAAGTTATTTTCTTCTTTTAATGAAGCATTTCAACATGTTTATGCTCAGTTTAGATAGATTTTCTTATAGCACGAATGTGTTTTTGTTAGAAAGAGTGCCGAAGAGCCATAAAAGAGTAATAAAATTCAATAAAGCATACGTTTATTGGTTTATTGGGTAGAGTAGTTGGGCAAAGGATGTTGGATGTTTGGACTTTAATTTTTTTAGTACTCGGAGTACACGCTCGATCACTTTCGTACGTTTGGGATTGCATCTATGTAGCTAGGGTACTGTCTCATCAGAGTTCAACATCCACTATCTAGGATTTTTTCTAAATCAGTTCCTAATATCCCTTAAACCTTCGACGAATTCTATAGATCCTTCTAACGTTTTATTTAGTTAAAGCGAAGTCACAAGGATTTAGGAATGGTCCAACATTAAATAACGAGGTGAAACTCAAGTGGTCCTGATCATGAGGAGGTAGGGAGTTAGAGTTAGAGAGGGTAAGGGGGTGGGACAAAGTCGCCTGATCACTGCGGCCACGAGTGGGCCCCATTTACAGTTCACTCAAGAATCCTGAGTTAGTGATAAAACTTAGTATGCTTTCGAGTGAGCTAGCAGCGATTTCTTCTGCTTCAAGATAATACTTCTCTAAGTGACGATGACGTGTACTGACAAGGCAGTTACAGTGGCATGGTATGTGCTCTGCTGTTTCTTCGTCTTCATTACACATTCTGCAAGTACCATCTTGTATAATGCCCATCGTTTTGAGGTGTTTGTTGACTGGGTAGTGTCCAGTAAGGAAACCTGTGATTCAGCGAATCTGACTCCTCGAAAGCATGAGGAGTTGTTTCGTTCTACTGAGGGATTTAGTTGGGAGGAACAACTTGTCTTGTCTGCTACCTTTCGTTTATAACCAATAGTGATCCGTCGTGTTCCTTAACCAATCGTTTATGTAGCATTTGGTGGAGCTGATGGGTATGCCGCAGAAATGCCGTGGCATCACAAATGGTGATGCAGAGCCTTTCCTTGCTAGTAGGTCCGCCTTTTCGTTGCCTGTATGGCCGCTGTATCCAGGTATCCAAATGAGGTGAACTCTGTTTGTGCTGGCCAGCTGGTGAAGTAGCTGTAGGCAGTCCCATACCAGTTTGGAGGTGATTTCATAGCTTTTAGAGCTAGAAGTGCAGCCTTGCTGTCAGAGAGAATGTAAATATTTTTGTTAAGTATGTTTCTGTTTATATTTTCTCTGAGGCAGAGTTCTATGGCAAATATCTCTGCTTGGGAAACGGAGAAGGTGAAGGGGAAGGTGACCTTGTAGTTTTGGCTGAAGTTGTATCTGGGGAGACAGTGGCCTCTGAGATATATCTTTAGGATTTTATGCCTGATTAGTTCGGTAAGGATATCAAGGTGAAAGGGCCTACGGTTGGAGTCATCCTCCGCGATCAGTCTGTGGGCGAAGATCATTGCTTCTTTCTTCAGTTGGAGATGAAGAGGTGGCAGGTCCGTGATGACTTCTAGTGCTGCTGTGGGGGTTGTTCTCATGGCCCCGGTGATACAGATACATACAAGCTAGTCTTTGCAATTTGTTGAGCTTGACTTGCACTGATACTTGTTTTGTTCTGTGCCACCAGACGGAGGCAGCATATGTGAGAATTGGTCTGGTGATTGCTGTATATAGCCAGCGGGATATTTTGGGGTTTGTGCCCCAGATTTTGCCAGTGAGACTTTTGCTGGTCCATAAAGGGATCCTGGTTTTCTCAATTGTCTTTTTTAATGTGAGAGTTCCAAGTGAGTTTTTCTCCTAGAGTTATCCCTAGTTATTTGAATTCTTTTGAGAACTCTATCGCTTCACCAGAGAGCACCGTGGCACAGTGGGTAGTGTGTTGGCCTCTGACGCCGATGACACGGGATCGAATCCCGAGACAGCCATGTCATCGAACGTGTTTTTCACGGTGTTTCTCCTCAGCGGGGTTCTGAAAAAACCCCCTGTAGTAAAATTGTCATGAAAGCTTCTCGAAATTCGCCGTTCGGAACCGGCAATAAACTGTGGGTCCCTTTCACCTATGGGAAAATGAAATCACACACAACATAGGTGATTGAGACAAGCTCGGCTCATGTCCTTCATGGACTGTAACGCCAATATACATCGCTTCACCAAAGAGGGTAGTGCTTTTCCCAGGGTTGACCTTTAGTACAACCGTTATGCACCAGTTTGCAACAAGGTTTAGTGCCCGTTGCAGGAGTTCCGAGACTGTGTTTTCGAATTTGCCTCTAACCAGAATCACTATGTCGTCAGCATAACCTTAGACATAGAAACCCTTGTTGCTGAGTATATTAATCAGTTCATTTACCACTATGGACCACAGGAGAGGTAAGAGAACCCCGCCTTGAGGGCATCCTTTCGTCGCATTTACACTGATTTTATCATTGCCTAGTGAGGTAGGAGTTCTATACGTTTAATTTACTAACATGCCTCAGGCCTGGTATGCCGAATCCCTTCAGGGCCAAACAGTCTCCGTTTTGTCTTGGAAATAAAATCCCAGTTTTAGCTCCTTAGAGCAGAAAGATAGAAATCCGAGCCAGAAAATTGACACATTAGGTATAGTAAGGGGAAATCCATTCTTTTTCTAACAGATGGTTCAGTAATTTGTATCTCGCGTTGTTTATGTCTTATCGGACAACACTTAATGCTGTGAGTTGTGAGTACTAAAAAAAACTTCCCTCAAAGTCTTGTGATTGGTTCACTCAGTTTTGATTGAACGTGTTTCAAATATCGACACCACCAAAGGTGAAATACTCCATATCTTACAGGTTTTCTTCGATGAAGCCGAAGGTTATGAAGCCAGAACGGAAGCCTGTAGGGGTGAGAACGGACGCCTAGTCGTAGAATCGCAGCGGATGCTGAGAATATGAAAAAACCACTTCTGCGGACCGAATAACGGGGATGTTAGTCAATATACTGCTGTCAGGCAGAATGATCCATTTCTTAACGACGAAAATCACAGAGAATCTCATCCCCCTGACCTCGACGAAGCTAAGATCGCCATTTCGAAACTCAAACCGAATAAAGCTGCTGGCACAGATTGACTGTCTGCTGAGCTCTTCAAAGCAGCTGGAGATGACTTGGTTAGGAGCCTGCACCAGCTTATGTGTAAGATATGCCCGAGGAATGGAGTATTATCATCGTTTGCCCGATCCACAAGAAAATGCATCCCTTTGACTGCGCCAACTACAGAGGAATTTGTCTCCTTAATATCGCCGTATCGCAGTGGGTCGTGTGTTGGCTCCTGACGCCGATGACAGTCTTTCATGGACTGTAACAATGAATTTCTAATCGACACTCACCACCTACATACATATGTATGTGTAATTGTCGACTTCAAAGCCGCATACGACAGCGTGATTAGAGATGAGATGATGTCTACCATTGACATCCCTGCTAAATTCGTCAGAATGTGCAGGATAACTTTGGAGAGTTCTCGCTGCTCCAACCGAATCGATAAAGACCTGACCGATAGTTTTGATATCAAAAAAGGATTTAGGCAGGGCGATGCGCTGTCGTGTGATTTCGTCAACATCGTATTAGAAATGATTGTCTCACAACATTGTGAGTGACATTGACATAAAACTGCACCACGGTCGCTGTACAGCGACATGAGTCTAGTCAGGCGTCTACGAATTCATCGCCTTTGGTGGCTAGGCCATGTAGAGCGAGTTGACACCACAGCTCCAGCCCGGAGAGTCTTTGAATCCACACTTTGCACCACCCTTTGGAGCTATTGAGCTGCAGTACAATCGACCCATATCTCAAGCGGATGGGGACTAGTGATGAAGACTGAATTTCTTACGACAACCTTAAGCGAAAACAGTCAGCGGATTGACGGCTCGAAGGGTTTTGTCTGTGCTTGGGATCAATCATTTATTGCTGCTTTAATGCAAACATGTGGGGTTTTGATGACTGCTTTCACCCAGATGTGCCTAGTTTCGACACAGTTTCGTCCACTGGTCCAGATGGCATTTTCCTAGCATTTCCGTAAGGGTGTCATTCACACTAGCAAAACTAGCGAAAACCACTGCGCAAGCTTTTTCACTTTTCCCACAGAATGAAAGGATGACTCCCTTCTTCTATGGAGTAGAAGCTACCCTTCCCGTCCAATTCAAGCTGTCTTAGACGGATTCAAGTCTAATACTCATTTTGTAAATGCTCCGTTTTGTCTCCGACACTTTTTCTCATTTTCATAAATGATCTCATGTACGACATGTGGGTATGTGCATGAGTGAGCGAGGTTCTGACAAAACCCCCTGTAGTAAAATTGTTATGAAAAGGTTCTCAAAATTCGCCGTTCTATTACTTACTTACTTACTTATAGGTGGTGCTACAGTCCGTGGTGAACCTGGGCCTCAACCAATAAGCGTCTCAAGCTGGCACGGTGTTTGGCTAGCTTTTTCCAGCGCCGCACGCCTAGTTGGTTAAGGTCCCCTTCCACCTGCGTGCGCCACCGTTGATGCGGCCGTCCTCTGCCGCGCCTTCCTTCTCAATTGCCTCTTGAGCCCAAAGAAACAGCGGTTGGCAAGAGTGATTCTGCGTTTTATCTCAGCGCTGGTGTTGTTGTCGCCGGTCATCAGTGAGCCAAGGTAGACGAATGCCTTGGCCACTTCATAGTTATATCTGCCCATGGTGACGTTCTGGCCAATACGCCGGTGTTGACGTCTCTTTTAGATGAAATCAGATATTTGGTTTTAACCTCATTAACCTTGAGACCCATCTTAGCCGCTTCTACCTCAAAGGCCTCCTTGACGTCTCGCTGTGTCCATCCAATCACGCCAATGTCGTCGGCGTACGCAAGCAATTACGTAGACTTGAAATAAATCGTACCTCTTGTGTTGGCCAGCGACTCTTGCACGATCTTTTTAAGCACGATGTTGAAAAAATTGACAGCGCGTCACCCTGCCTAAATCCTTTTTTAACATCAAAGGTCTCGGTTTGCTCATTGCCGATCTTAATGGAGCAGCGAAAATTCTCCATTGTCATCCTACACAGTCGGACGAGTTTGGCAGGGATGTTCAAACTAGGCATGGCTTTGTGTAGCTCGTCTCTATACACGCTGTCATATGCAGCTTGGAATTGACGAAAAGGTGGTGAGTGTCGTTTTGATAATCCTGGGTCTTCTTCAAGATCTGCCGTAGCGTAAATATTTGGTCTATTGTGGATTTACCTGGCCTGAAACCACACTGATGAGAGCCGATCAGGTTATCCACAAACGGTTTCAGGCGTTCACACAATACGGCAGACAAGATCTTATATGCGATGTTAAGGAGCATATTCCCCTATAGTTGGCGCAGTTATAGAGGTCTCCTTTCTTATGGACCGGGCAAACGATGCTGAGGTTCCATTCGTCGGGCATGCTTTCCTCCGACCATATCTTGCAAATGAGATGAGGATTTTGAGAGAGCTGGAAGGAGACAGATCGGCAAAGATTCTGGCACTATCTTGCGATTGTAGTTTTCCGACGTCAAACTTACGTTGTCCTACTCGACTCCTAAGCATTCTTGATATCCTCATTCGTACCTTGGCTACAACAGGGTAGTGGTCCGAGTCGATGTTGGCTCCTCGGAAGGTACGTACGTCGAGAATACTGGAGGAGTGTCTGGCGTCGATCGCAATGTGATCAATCTGGTTGGTGGTCGATTGATCAAAAGACCGCCAGGTACCCTTGTGGATTTTGAGATGGGGGAATCGTGTGCTTGCGACAAGGAGGTTGCGCCCAGTGAAGAAGTCGATTAGCCTAAATCCGTTGTCGGATGTGGTGTTATGGAGGCTTTGCTTTCCTATGATCTTTGCCCAGTTTTGCATTAAAATCTCCTAGAACTATTTTTGCGTCGTAGTTGTGACATTGTGGCATAGGTTCTATCTAGGAGATCTTAGAATACTTCTTTGAGTCGATCGTCCTTTTCTTCAGTTGGGGCGTGAGCGCATATCAAGCTAATGTTTCCGTAATTAGCTTTGATGCGTATTGTTATGAGGCGATCGTCTACATCCCGGAAGCTTATGACTTTTTGTCGGAGTCTTCCTCGAATAACGAATCCGCACCCGAATAAGCGCTGCTTGTTCTCCTTGTAGCAGTTCCCGTAGTAGATGTCGCAGTTTTTCATACGTCTTTTGCCAGGTCCATCCCATCGCACTTCTTGGAGTGCGGTTATATCTGCTTTATAGCAGTTGAGGGTTTGCTCCAATTGATCGCCTGTACCCTGTCTGTTAAGGGACATTCTAGGTGCAGATTCTCAAGTCCATTAGTCGTTTGCAGGGGTCGTCAGTATTGTATCCGTCCGTATCTAAGGCTTGTGGTTACCTCCGAACAAGTAGGTTTTTACGTGATAGGGATGTTACCCCTTAGCACAACCCCCAACCTGGAGGGCTAGGTTCCTCTTTCCCCAGGAACAAGAGGTTGGGTCGCGGAGGCTGTGTGTCAACTTGGATTGAGCAGGGACAGAGATCAAAGCTGGCGTTTGCCATGGGCTGTGGTTGCTAGGTTATAAACCATATAGGGGTGGTCCGAGAAGGAATCTTCTTCAGAGATCCTCCACTCTCTGATTCTGCTATTGAACGAGCGTCTAAAACCAAAAATGCGACTAGTCTGCGCTCTTTTAAAGAAACTTATCTACCAAATGACGACGATAAAATTTTTGCTTGTCCCCAAACTCATTATATATAACAGCCCTCGAACCTGAATCCATCGAAAGCAACTACTCGGTTGTTCAGCTGAAACTTTAACTTGTTTACTCAAAAGATGCAGTAGCATAGCACCAGTCACCTCAGAAGATTAAACTTTTTTTTATATTTGAATTTTATTTTATAATTTCGATACACATATTCCGAATTGAGCCTGTGGAATTCTCGATTTACGTTTTCAAACAACCCAAACACGTCAGCGTAACCGATCCAGTAGCGACGCACGCACTAATCATCATACTAGAGCTCGTACAAAACAACTTCTCAAGACTAGTCTCAGACTAGTCCAAAAGTGAGCTCCAATCAGGTGTAATTAGTAAACCTAAACAGAGTTCTACATAGAATCACATACAAGCTGCCAAATGCCTTACCAAAATAGTAGCACCATGTAACCGATGCTGATCGATAGACACTTTCAATTCTAGAAGTCTCAAGTTGCATTTAGAGAGAGAGATAGGAAAAAAAAAAAACGAATTGTCCTTGGTGCTACTCTGGAGGTTTGAACTTACATGGATGGTAGTGGCTTTTTTCACTTTTTTTTTTACACATAGCTCCAAACGCCTAAAAACCCAAAGTCCAAATGAAACTCGTTACTGAAGTGTAACCGGTGGCTTTAATACCTTCTACAGATTAACCATTTTTTTTTCTGTTTCCACTAAATGAATTTAACAAAAAACAGACAGAATACATTCATAGATACGTAGATACTCAGCATGAATTGTAGAAGAAAATTTGTGTCAATGCGAAACGCAACTGCTGCAGGTTACAGGTTGCAGCCTGCAGCAACTGCAGGTCTGCTGGTGATTTTTTTTTTATATGGAATCTGTATCTGCGTGCGGTTGGAAATCAATTTTGAAAGACAACATCCGTTTCTTCGCGGACCGCACGTCTGTAGCTCGGCAACTCAATTATGGGAATAAAGTTTGATTTTATTAAATTGGCACTTGTACGATGTCATTACAGATACGCGCAGAGCGATCAGGGGGCGGGGAAGACTGGCGCGTATCGCACACGTCGTATTCGCAATTCGATAATAATAAATTGAAAATACTTTTTCTCACTTATGGCTACGATTGACGTGGAATGGAGTATGAAGTAGTTGTTAAGGCATCTTGTGGCACTGCTTGAAGTGAGATGGGCTGAATGGCGGAATTACCAGTTTTCCTCCAGTGGTTGCATAATCGTCGAAAAATGAATGCTTTATAGCTCATTCATCATCTGGGTGGTGCTTATCGCACCCACAAACATACTCGCGATTTGTAGATAATCGGAACAATTGAAATGCCACGTAAATACCACCGTGAGTCGTCGGATCGCATATAATCGAGACGTGAGTAATGGTCTAATGAGTGTGTAATCACTGTACAACCGATCACCGATCACGAATCGAGTCGATTGAAGTTATCCTGCGTAGATCTAGATACGAGCACGCCTTGTGCCCGACGTACTATGATATATGCCCTTCATTCGAATGCTCTCTGTGCCGGTTGACGGATTTCTGTTTCTTTTTTCTTTCACGCCTAACACCGAACTAAGTATGCGGTTGGCCTCTTACTATGGATTGTAACTTGGCGTACCTTACATACATCGCTGCATCGCTGCATGTTCGCTTTTTTGTCCTCTTGCTTCTTTCGGTTTGTGTGCCAATCTAAATTGAGGTCCTATGATTCCGATGCATTCGCCGGAGTTGGCCTACACTTGAAATATGCAAATTAAGTGATTTGCTAAGAATTCTATGCGGTTCTTCAACACACGAGCTCAGATATTTATGTCTTTACGTTTGAATGTACATGCGACGGTGTGTTTTCGTTTTGCTTTTTCAGTCTGCCTACATATACGCCATAAGTTGACTCGTTGACTTGTATCTTACCGATGCATATAGGTGCACACTTAGATGCATATGAGCACTCGTGTGGATTGTGCAGTTTCGTCCGGTTATTGTACTGCAGAATAAGCACAATGCACTTTACATTCAAATGAATAGTACGAGTATCTATGGAATGGTATGGTCTGCACGGTAATTATTGTTATTGCCATTTGATGTTTAATGCATTTGATCGGTGTTAGAGTTTTTCTGTCTTTTGTTTTTCGTGCCACGATGAGTAGCCAAGGTTGGTGATAAGTCTCTAAATTCTTGTCATATACATATGTACATGCCTTTCATAGTGGAATTTTTCACGATGAATCATTATTACACGCTAGATAGCTAACTACTGTAGGTTAGGTTAGGTTAACGTGGTAGGCATAAGCCACACGTAGGCCGAAGTCGGCCCATTGTGATACCACCTGAATCAAGTTACCCTGATCCGCTACCTGAGACCTGAGCACCAACCGGTGCCTCTAATGAAGCGATGGAGTTGAGCTATTTTTTGGTCTGCTAGCTCACTTAGTTGGTAAAGAAGGGCGCGCCGAGGTTGATCCTCCTTCGGTTCGCAAAAAAGGGGAATGAGCAGAGAAGGTGATGTATTGATTCCCCTTCCTCCTCGTCCATGCCACCGCGGCAAAAGTCATTGGAGGGCAGCCCTAGTCTGGCGGCGTGTTTTCCAATGATGCAATGACCTGTACACACCCACTAGAGTGCTTAAGGATACCCTTTTGGTTGCCACTAGGTCCCTGGGTCACTGGCCAACACAAGAGGTACGATTTATTTCAAGTCTACGCAATTGCTTTCGTACGCCGACGACATTGACGTGATTGGACGGACACAGGGAGACGTCAATGAGTCCTTTGTAAGCATTGAGCTAGAAGCGGCTAAGATGGGTCTCAAGGTTAATGAGGGTAAAACCAAATATCTGCTTTCATGTAAAAGAGACGGACAGCACCGCCATATTGGCCAGAACGTCACCATGGGCGGATATAACTTTGAAGTGGTCAAGGAATTCGTCAATCTTGGCTCACGGATGACCAGCGACAACAACATCAGCGCTGAGATAAAACGCAGAATCACTCTTGCCAACCGCTGTTTCTTTGGGCTCAAGAGGCAATTGAGAAGTAGAGCCCTCTCTCGGAAAACCAAGGTGACACTATATAAGACCTTAATCATCCCAGTCCTCCTTTACGGCGCAGAGGCTTGGACCCTTACAAAAGCGGATGAAGATGCCCTTGGTCGTTTCGAGAGGAAAATTCCGCGTACTATACCGTATATACCGTTTGTTCAAACGGTGTATGGAGGAGAAGATATAACGAAGAACGGTACGGGTTGTACAGCGACATCGGCCTGGTACGACGTCTACGGATACAGCGTCTAAGGTGGCTAGGCCATGTAGAACGCATGGTAAATACAGCTCCGACCCGAAGAGTCTTCGAATCCACTCCGGAAGGAAGGTGCGGCAGAGGACGGCCGCATCATCGGTGGCACACGCAGGTGGAAGGGGACCTTAACCAACTGGGCGTGCGGCGCTGAAAACAGCTGGCCAAAGACCGTGCCAGCTGGAGACGCTTGTTGGTTGAGGCCCAGGTTCACCACGGACTGTAGCGCCACCTATGTAAGTAAGTAAGATCCCTGGTTCGTCTTAGGTTTAACTTAGGCCACAATTGTTTTGTGATAAAGCCGATATTGCTCTCATTCCAATGGAGGTTGGTCTCCTCTATGGTTTGAAGTTTTATCAAGTGCTTTACCGTACTTATTGTTTCTAGGTACCCGAGGTTGGGTTCCATCCAGCTGACAGGTGGATTGAGGGGCGGAATTTTATATTTGTTAGTGAACAGTACTAGATCGGTCTTCTTAGGGTTCACCTCCAGTCCACAGTACTGCGTCCAGGTTTCTACTGTATGTAATGCACTCTGCATAAGGTCGCATAGAGTGTTGGGAAATTTACCTTTGACGGCAATAGCAATTTCGTCTGCATAGGCGGTCACAGCGTACCCTTCCTGTTCAAGCAACAGCAGTAGTTCGTTGACCACCACGTTCCAGTGGAGAGGGGAGAGTAGTCCACCCTATGGTGTATGTTGTAGGCGTGTTGGTTATTCGACAGCCTTCCTGAGATGCAGCTGTAACGAATGTGTGCGTCTAAAATCTTCTCTAGAATTTTTAATAGAAAAGAAGTAAGACTGATAGGCCTCAAGTCATTTGCATACGTGTGGGAGCTTTTGCCTGCCTTGGGTATGAATACGACTTTGGCTACCTTCCACCTGCTGGGGATGTAGGATAGGGAGAGGCAACTACTATATATGACCACAAGCCAGGGGAGGATGATATCTACTACCTGCTGGAGCTCAGCTGGTATGATCCCATCCGGTCCTGGGGACTTTTATTGTTCAAAACTTTTTATAGCCCAAAGGACATTGTTAAGTTAACTAGGTTGGGAACCCGCTCGAAGGAGGATGTCGTCGGCTGAATGACCCGAGGATGTACCAGGCCAGACATGAGCATTGAATCTGTAACTTAGAACGAATGAAGCCAGATAGCCTTATAGATTATAGCATTAGGTCAGTATTACGCTTTAACGACAGACATTGTGTTTTGGAAGCATTAAATTCCACTCTATTGCTTTTACCCCATTGGATTATGCTGTGGATATCGGAATTTAATGAGCTTAATATACGCTGCCGCTCACTATCTACAGCCGAAGTGCAGGGTGGTAAAGAAGTGAGCGAATAAGGGGAAGGAAATGAGGAAAAGGTAAGCGAGCTAAGGGTACTGTCGCCAGCGAAGGAGTGAATTTGATTAGAAGTAACAGACAAGAGACCATTTATAAAAATGAGAAAGAGTGTCGGAGACAAAACGGGGCCCTGAGGTACACCAGCATTTACAATGTGTGTATCAGACTTTAATACGTCCAAGACGACATGAGTTAAACGATTCGAAAGGTAGCTTCTAATCCATAGAAGAGGGGAGTCATGGATCCCGAATGTACGCATTTTCGACAAAAAATCTTCATGCCAAACTCTGTCAAATGCTTTCGCAATATCAAGTGCAACTATTTTGTTCTCACCCGCCTGGTGGAGCGAACGATTCCACTTCTCGTTGAGATGTGCCATCAGATCACCAGTGGATCTGTTGCTGCGGAAACCATACTGCCGGTCATTGACGGTCTCTCTGCAACTCGAGATATTTCATTAGCTGACGATTTATCAGCGTTTCCAGGACCTTGGAAAGAAGGGACGTTAGTGCAATGGGTCGGTAATTGGAGAGAGAAGAAGATTCGCCTGGATGGTTTGGGTCGTAGATGTTCGTTCACTACTCTCCAGGAGTGGTTGTCTTAGATAGGATTCGAGAGGAACTCGACTAAATTTTCACGTTGGTTGTAGTTCTCAGCAAATATTTCATTCTATTTTGGTGTTATAATAGAACTGCACACACGGAGTATTTACTTGTCCGAAATGTTGCAAACGTGTACACATGCTTAGTGAAAGTAGGACGTAAGCCGTAGGGTCGCTGTGTAAATTCGTGCATCACACACCTTGGTGCGCTAATGCTTATATTCCCGTTCAACTGCACTAACACGTACCTCATGATTTATTAATCAAACGCCATCCGAATTCACGTTAAAATTCAATGATTTACGAGTACGCACCACGACCCTTTGCTTCTCCAATTTTCCATTTATTTTTTACCTCTCTTCCCCTAAATTATTGCCACCCGATTAGAAAAAAAAACACGAAAATGACGAAATAAAAATCAAATTTCAAGGTACTTCACAGCTTCGACGCTTCCCACTCGGCGGAATACCAACGCTGCGTTGCGTTTATTATAAATTGGTGGGAGGGGGAGAGAAATAACGGTTACCCTAATTGCTGGCGGTTATTTAGATAGCTTGAGGACCTGAGAAGTGCTTGGCTTTACAGAGGCAATGGATAGTCTACCGTCTCCCGTTCGTTTGTGAATGGGTGAGTAAATTAATTACAGCAACAATCGTCATAATCCCTGTGGTATCAGACGGCGGAGTTGTTCAGATTATGGGATTCTAGTGGTGGTTCAGTTCAGTTCTATATCTATTCTGTGGTCTATTCTAGCTTTTATTCAGTTGGCTGCGAGATAATTTCAATCACCGTTATCGTGGTACTATAACTCTCCCGGACGAAAGGAGTGGAATCTATTACGATTGGATTAATTAGTTTCTTTCTTACTTCTATGTGCTTTTATTGCATTTAATGGCATGGTGAACTGGTTAGTGAAATGGAATCTGGAGTGAATGGGCTATGAGTTAAAAATTTAATTTAAATTTACGTTTAGAAAGAAAGGTGACTTTGTCCAAAATGCCCTTAGTCACCCGTTGCTACCTTGGGAGCGACAAGTGCAAATAGCTTAGCTATTTTTCAGAGGCTACTTGCACACACCGGCGTTGTAGCTTTTTTTTTTTTTGTCAGGCTTCTAAGACAAGTCTTTTTTCAAAAGGTCCCATAAAGTTTGGGTTTACAACGTGTGGGCACTCCTGGCTGTCATTTGTAGCAGCAAGTCTATGGTAAATACACCATTCAAGAAAGACGATAAGAAAAGTGTTTCATTTATTCGTTCACCATTGGCTATTCAGGTCCGGAAACTCAATCATGTATTGGGAAGTCTGGAAATATTCATGTCAGTCGTCTTCTTCCTCCTCTTTTTCGTGTCGCTTGAGATCGGTGTGGTCTTGGGCCTCCACCAACAAGCGACTCCAACCAGCACGATCTTTTGCCAGCCATCTCCAATCACGCAAACTAAGTTGGTTGAGGTCCTTTTAACTTGTGTGCGCAATTTGAGTCGAGGAGGTCATCTGTTGTGTTGTCCCAATGGCTCTACATGGCTTAGCCATCTTAAGCGTTATATCCTCCGGATGCCATCAGTGACAACAGGGCTAAAGATCGCATAAAGAACTTTTCTCTAGAAAAGACTAAGAGCTTCCCCATGCGCTTTCTATAGCGTCCGTGCCTCTGCACCATAAAGCAGGACTGGGATGTGTATTGCGTAAAGCCAGTTTGGTTTTTCGGAAGATTGCTCAACTGCCTTTTGAGCCCAAAAAACAGCGATTGGCAAGAGTTATTTTGCGTTTAATCTCGGTACTGATGTTTTTCGTAGTATTTATTTCGACTCCGAGGTAGACAAGGTACTTACCTATTGTGACGCTCTGTCCGAGATGTCGATGTTGTTCGTCCTTCCTTGATATACTTCGGTTTGCCCTCATTTACCACCATACCCATTTTAGCCGCCTCTGGTTCAAGCTGCTGGCGCAGACGGATTGTCTGTTGAGCTCTTCAAGGTAGCTGGAGATGACCTGGTTAGGAGCATGCAGCAGCTCATTTGTAAGATATGGATAGAGGAATTGAGTCTCAGCATTGTTTGCCCGATCCATTAGAAAGGAGACCCCTTTGACTGCGCCAACTCCCTGCTAAGCTTGTCAGACTATACAGAATGACTTTGGAGAACGCTCGCTGCTCCATCCGAATCGGTGCAGACCCAGTTTTGATCTTAAATCACTGGCCAACACAAGAGGCACTGCGCGCACTCGCGGATGACATTGACATAATCAGAAGAATACAGCGAGATGTCAATGAGGCGTTTACAAGAATAGGGGCGGAGGCGTCGAAAATTGGTTTGGCAGTCAACGAAGGCAAAACTAAATATATGCTGCTATCAAAAAAGGACGCTCACCACCGAGGTCTTGGCCACGTTTGTATTAGCAGATATAAGTTTGAGGTAGTTAAGGGACTTCATTTACCTAGGCTCCGCAGTGACCTGGAACAACGACATCAGTTCCGAACTCATACTCATAATCACTCTTGCCAATCGCTGTTTCTTTGGGCTTAGGAGGCAAATGAGTAATAGAGCCCTCTCCCGAATAAGTTGACTCAATATATGTAAGACCCTTATCATCTCGGTCCTGCTGTACAGCGCAGAAGTATGGACACTATCAAATGCGAATGAAGAGGTCCTTGGTCATTTCGAGAGAAAGACTTTGCTTGTGATTTTCGGTCCTATAAACGTAGACGGGGAATGAAGGAACAGATTCAACCATTGGCTGTACAGCGACATGAGTCTAGTGAGACGTCTACGGATTCAACGCCTAAGATGGCTAGGCCATATAGACCGAATGGACACTACAGCTCCAGCCCGGTGAGTCTTTGAATCCGACCCCGAGGGACGAAGAAACAGAGGACGGCCGCACCTAAGATAGCGCACACAGGTAAAAGTGGACCTCAGTCAACGGGATGTGCGGCAATGCAAGATGTTAGCAAGAGTTCGGGCTACTTGGAGGGGCATGTTTGTTGAGGTCTAGATTCACCCCGAACTGTAGTGCATCTAGAGATCGGCAAAGTTAAAGGTTTGTTTTGATGTAAAGGTAGGGAAGAGCAAATATTTTACCTCAGTTTCGTTAAGATACCGCTATTTCGCTAATACGTATATATTGTAAATCTCCCGACTGACAGGGCCCTTTTAAGTGATAGGGCCTTAAAGATTGTCCTGTCAGAATTGGTCTCCTTCAAAGCAGAGGCTCACTGTAAAAGATACCTTCTAGTGAAAACAGATTACAGAGCCTTTTTGGGACAGAAGTTCTATAGTGACAGGCGTTACTTACATATATGTAGATTCCCGATCTTTCGACCAGTCTAAACCAGTGCAAAAGCTTGGTAAAAACAGGTTGAATAAATTAAAATGACGCAATGATGACTATAACCTAAGGTCTTATGTAGATGGAAGAGGGCAAGAAAACAATATAGAGACACATATGGCGCCGTTAGATTTGGGCTCAAAAAAGGGAGTTAAAAATACCTTGAGGTCTGAACAGAAAGACGGAAGCCCAAGAAAGAGAGTTGTAAAACCGAGGATGTCCATGCATACATGTTGGGCGCGAAGGATGAGCAGAAGGAATTTTGATTCTTTGTTTTAATACATATTCAGCGTCCCTGATTTAAAATGAGATTTATTAGTCTGCCTCTTTATGGCCCTCTACTTGGTAGCTCGAGACACAGCTTAATAGAGGGTTGTTCATTAAGGCCTTCCTGTCTTTAAATTTCAATAAAAGAAAGTACGCATGAGATACCATCGAAGCTTTTTGCTCGTTTTAGAGTCCAATCAATGCCATTATATCAAGTGTCCGCTGCGGCTTTTCTACGTGACGCGCATCTGAAATGTTAAAATTACCATGACTCTGGCTCATAAATTAGGGCGAAATTGCCCGATGGCATGGGTTATGTTGACTTTGAGGGCCGCTGTGATTTGTGGCTTATTCGTATAGACCTACGACTTCAGTAAAGCCCACAAGAAAAAACTGAACGGATCAAATCGTAATCTCGATGGCCTGTTCACATCACCTCCACGTGAAATAACCTCGAATCACTCGTGTAGAATTTTCAATGTGGCGTGAGCTGTGTGTCACGTAGCGCCACTGGAGGGAAGCTCTAGCCATGATACTTATAACTGGTAACGGTACCCCAGTAGTCTCAAATATGAGACTATCTGATAAAGCATCACTTTCGGATCACTGTTGGATCCCCTTTGACTTGAATTTCCATAAGCCGGACAGGAAGGTCTTTCGAAACCCACGGAAGGCGAATCGGCAGAGGTGGGACCCTTAACCAACCTTTGGAAGGAAGCCCTAACTCCACGGAAGACATCGATAAGATGATACTAAACCTCACCAACAAGCTAAACCGAGAAGGCATATTCTACCAGACGACCCAGTAAAAGAAACCACCCACCATGGTGGAATGCTAACATAGCGGAGCGGCTTCGTATCTCTAGGCTTAGCTGGAATCTTGCAAAAGAGGGGGCCATCGAAAGGTCAACCTATAGAGATAATGTTGAGCGGCCTAAGAAAGAAATTAGATTCACCAAGAAAAACTCTTGGAGCGGCTTCTGTAACTCTATTGAATCGTGTGCGGGTGCGGCTCGTCTGAGAAAGGTCCTTGCCAAAGCTCCCACAGAGATGTCCTCTATAAGGAGTTCTGATGGTAGCTGGACAGACTCAAACGAGGGCGTGCTTGATTCCCTATTAGAGTGTCATTTTTTCTGGCTGCAGAAATGCAGGAACCTTCAATTCGGTTGCGGCCGCATGTCGTCGGTGTCAATATCATCCAATTCAGGCCAAAAGAAATTGGTAATAATCGACCTATAGCTCTCGCCGTGGACGGTGATGGCATGGCCTCGTTCGTAAGGAATTACGGACCGATAATGTCGCAAGTCCAAAATCCACACCAAAAAGTGACTTTTTCGGGTTGTATTGGGCGCTCTTCGATCTCATGTGGGTTGGTATCGTCCCAAATTCGACAACTTTGTTTGTTGACGTATTGGGCGCTCTACCCATTCGCTGAAGATGACGTTTCGATGAAAATTAGGGATAGTTTCCACACTACATGGTGGGCCATATGTGGGTTTGTGACCGACGACGGGTCAAAAAATCAAGGACGAGGTGGGTAGTTGAGTATTCTACAAACAACTTAACTGGATTCAAGCTCTAAAACTACCAGATAATTGCAGCGTCTTTCAGGCGGAGCAGTTGGTAATAAAGGAGGCTCTGTCTTGGCTTAAGTGGAACGTAAAATCTACTACGGATATTCGAACTCTCACGGACTGTTAAACAGCCTTGAAATCGTTGGAATTCTATGTGTATACCTTAAAAATAAGCCTTGACGGTCGCCTATCTCTTAACGAGATGGCAGAACAGCTTAACATACAACTCCTATGGGTACCAGGACACAGCGACATCTCAGACAACGAAAGGCCGACACACTCGTCAACGGACTAGGAGAATAATCCCACCACCGGTTACTTTCTCATTGGCAGTCATGCGCAAAAACTAGGGCAAGTCCCGAATAATTTCTGCAGAAGCTACCTAGACGAAGAGGAGGTCGAATCCATTCATCCCCTATTCTGCGCCTGCGCGACTTTCTGCCCAATCAGGAAACGCTACCTAGGATCCTATTTCCTAAACGACCTGACTGATGTTCAGCGAGTAAGGATAACTGACCATCTTAACTATTTAAGGTGCACTAAGTGGTTCCATGAATTGGGGGCCAAGCTCCCTCGTTGCAACACAACGGGTCTCTCTGGCTTAAGTGTATTCTTCCCACTTTGGGGGGTCTACAAACCTATGTACGTACATACCTACCTACCCTTCCGAGCCCCAGATGCGGCAATTTTGTTTGTTAACACAGCCGCCAAGATGAAAATGCGCCTCGTCAGAAAAGATGACTTTTCGGCTAAAATCGTTGTCCAATTCAAGCTGCTCTCCTAGGCCCAAAGAACGAAGCGGATGGTCGCGCGTCTTCAATTGCTGAGTCAATTGGACCATGTAAGCGAATAATCCGAGGCTAGTGCGTGAAATGTCTAGAGATCGATGTCGACTTGATGTTCTTGAATTGAGTCTCAAACTCTCGGCCAGAGCAGCCACATTCTCATCTGTGCCCACCGTACGACGACTGGGACCATGAGTGGTGTCCACTAGCATACCAGTCTCACGAACTTTTTGCACAAACTTACGTACAGCAGTCGCGGTGGATGATTCATTTCGGCCAAAACTTCTTTCCAAAAACGCACTATTTGGTCTACACCGCATTCACGTTGAAAACAAGTTTTTCATATTTCCCAACGTTGTTCAAGCGCAAGGCGACTCATTTTGTTCCGCGGAGGTATGGTACAGACTTTCTGTCAAGACTTCGAGTGGGAAACAGCTGTCAATGTCAAGCTAACCGATGAATTAAAAAAAACAACACTAGATGGCCCACCCCTTAGGTCGTTTACCTTTAGCTTCGGGTCCGTTGAATTTTATACGGGTACAGGCCCAGGTCACTCGCCAAGTTGTGGGCTGCGAAAGGCGAGTTCTTATGAGCGACACGAAATCGACTGTCTCGGATTTTTCTGAACGCTCTCACGCTGTTTACGGCAGATCTTGCGTTTCGTCGAAGAACGGGTATTGGTTTATCGTTTGCTAACCAGTGGAAGAAAGAAGAGAGAGCATGGAAAGAGTGAGGTCGAGGAGATGGAGAGATGCTTCCGCAGGAATGACGCCCGTAATTTTTACAATAAGGTAAAACGAACATGCCATGGCTACAGAGGCAGAGCAGCGGTCGATGCTGAGGATTTGGAAAGACCACTTCTGCAGACTGTATAACGGCGATGATAGACTGTGTAACCGCTGTCAGGCAGAACGACCCATTCGTAATGAACGACGATGTAGGAAAATTCCGTCCACCCGACCTAGACGAAATCAAAACAGCGATATCAAGCGATATAAAGCCGCGGGCGCAGACGGCCTGTCTGCTGAGCTTTTTAAGGCGGCTGGAGATGAGCTGGTAAGGTGCATGCACCGTCTCATTTGCAAGGTATGGTCGGAGGAAAGCATGCCCGACGAATGGAATCTCAGCATCGTTTGCCCGGTCCATAAGAAAGGAAACCCCTATATCTGCGCCAACTGTAGGGGAATAAGTCTCCTTAACATCGCACATATGATCTTCGCTGCCGTATTGTGTGAACCCCTGAAACCGTTTGTGGATAACCTGATCGACTTTTATCAGTGTGGTTTCAGGCCAGGTAAATCCATAATAGACCAAATATTTACGCTACGGCAGATCTTGGATCTTCGATCTTCGTCGATTTCAAGGCTGCATATGACAGCGTGTATAGAGATGAGCTATAGAACGCCATGTCTAGTTTAAACATCCCTGCCAAACTCGTCCGACTGTGCAGGATGACAATGGAGAATTTTCGCTTCTCCATTAAGGTCGGTAATGAATAAGCCGAGACCTTAAACGTTAAAAGAGGATGTAGGCAAGGTGACGCGCTGTCATGCAACTTTTTCAACACCGTGCTTGAAAATATCGTGCAAGAGTCAATGGCCAACACAAGAGATACGATTTATTTCAAGTCTACGCACTTGCTTGCATACGCCGACGACATTGACGTGATTGGACGGACACAGCGAGACGTCAAGGAGGCCTTTGAGGTACAAGCGGCTAATATGGGTCTCAAGGGTTAATGAGGTTAAAACCAAATATCTGCTTTCATCTAAAAGAGACGGACAACACCGACGTATTGGCCAGAACGTCACCATGGGCATACATAACTTTGAAGTATTCAAGGAATTCGTCTACCTTGGCCTCACTGATGACCAGCGACAACAACACCAGCGCTGAGATAAAACGCAGAATCACTCTTGCCAACCGCTGTTTCTTTGGGCTCAAGAGACAATTGAGAAGTAGAGCCCTCTCTCGCAAAACCACGGAGGCATAGTGTCTCCGGCTCTACTTCTTATATTGAGACCTTAATCATCCCAGTCCTCCTTTACAGCGCAGAGGCTTGGACCTTAACAAAAGCGGATGAAGATGCCCTTGGTCGTTTTAAGAGGAAAATTCTGCGCACTATCCACGGTCCCGTTTGTTCAAACGGTGTATGGAGGAGAAGATATAACGAAGAACTGTGCGGGTTGTACAGCGACATCGGTCTGGTACGACGTCTACGAATACAGCGTCTAAGGTGGCTAGGCCATGTAGAGCGCATGGAAAATACAGCTCCGACCCGAAGAGTCTTCGAATCCACCCCGGAAGGTTGGCGCGGCAGAGGACGGCCGCATCAACGGTGGCGCACGCAGGTGGAAGGGGACCTTAACCAACTGAGCGTGCGGCGCTGGAAACAGCTGGCCAAAGACCGTGCCAGCTAGAGACGATTGTTGGTTGAGGCCCAGGTTCACCACGGACTGTAGCGCCACCTAAGTAAGTAAGTAACCAGTGGACTCAAATGTATCCACACTGCGAATAGTCCTCTCGGCAGGACGATTATGGCGACCGTAAATGGACGAAACGCGAGGAACGTTACCCGAACAGAATGCCCATGCTGTTGAACGCTATGCCCGTCCATGGTGATTTGGTTCGACAGACTGAATAAATGGCAGCCACTTTGACAGCTTCAACAATATGGCGGCTATCAACTGTCAGAGTTCGGAAGCCCCTAGAATATTTTCAAAATCACCAAAAAACAAAGCTTCCTCCACTGCGCCATGAAACAAGGGAAAGGGTAATACTGACGAAAATCAAAGGACCAGTTCGTAGAAAAAATAATGAAAAATGCAACAACATCGACTGCGGGTAAACTGAAGTCATTTCACAGAATTTAAGCTGAACTTTAAGCCGATGTGATGCCTAGTTGCCTTCCTGTTCCCACATTGACCATCAGCTACCTGCCTTTAACTCTAATTTCTTCTCTCCCATAGATCCACTAGAATAATCCATCCGATGTGTGTTTCATTTGAAAATTATGTGGAAATTCAGAAAGCCACCGTTGCAAGGTATTTTTCTAACTCTTGCACTCACCTCTTCAAAGATACATATGTATGTTCGGGCATAGTT
Organism: Eumerus sabulonum; assembly: GCA_951905685.1. Classification (NCBI taxonomy): domain Eukaryota; kingdom Metazoa; phylum Arthropoda; class Insecta; order Diptera; family Syrphidae; genus Eumerus; species Eumerus sabulonum. The sequence continues at coordinate 44,710,807 of OX645064.1, forward strand.
ACGTCCGTCGCACCCTAGCGTTTAAATATCCATTAAAATCCACTTCAGGCCCTAAGTACATGTAAAACAGTATTCATTACAATGAGAGTGTGAATGGGAAAACAAAAAACGCATTTTAATTACCACTCTACCGCAATCCCTACAACGAATCCATTAAACCCAGTTACACAACATGCACCTTCTACCGTTATATGCCGCGGCACACATTTCTCGTTTCTCTATTTCACCCGTTCCTTCCTCCTCGTCTGGCACTAAATGAATCCATCATGAAGCGAATACGGCAAAAACTACAAAAGATACATTAAAAGAGAAAAGAACTGGGAACCATACGGGATACGACCACATCCTATCCACCACGATATCCCATGGATACTAGTGCACCATTCTGTGCAGACACACTTACCGACTGTCCCTACTCGTGTGCAGAAATAACTAACATTGGTTGACTGACTGGCATAGTAGTATGCATCATGGTCTTCAACACGAAATACTAGCTCGCAGAGGCAAAATGCTCGAATAGTATAGCGTTCGGGCTTAAAGGTGTACCCCGGCCATTTGGCCAATTGGCCACCCGCTCTACTGTGTAAACCCTTGGTATACACGACACAGTTGCGCTCCGCGTCCCACTATCTTCGTACGTATGCATATTACTTGGAGCGGGGGATATGGCTACACGCGTGTGTGTTATCTTTGGTTGCCCGATTATGAAGTCCATGCACGTAGTCTGCACTACGGTACATTACGCGAGGGAATGCGCGCGTTATTCATACACCCGTTACATATGTACATAATTACTGGCGCGCACATACCTACGAGCATGAGTCTAATGCGCCCGCCGCCCATAGCATGCAAAATATCTAGTGACACAAGCAAGACCTTATACTATGTATGTACCTTCTACAGTTGTCCCCATCATCCATCTCCAACTCCACAATTAAGCCTGGGCATCGAAAAGAAGAAACTCACTGCTTCCTCGTGTACGTGTTGCGGGAAGACGATGACAACAGTGTTTTCAGGAGATACTGGGAAGATTCCCAGAAGCCAAATATGTACATGTCAACGGTGTAATGACGATAACAGCGAACAGGACGCTCAGATGTGATCACGTCATGTGACGCGACTCCATCTCGCTTTGCTGGTCATTTCCTTCTTTTTTTTTTTCGTTTCTGCATTTTAATTATAGAAATTCTGAAACTTCTCAAGCCGGTCATTCGCAACTACCCTCGGGGACCACGTACTATCGTACGTTATGACTATGACTGCCTAGCAGAAAGCGGCGAGCTAAGTACATTACACGTCGTCGTCGTTGTCGATAGGAAAAAGAAAAACAGTTGAGTGGACTGACTGGCACCGGGTGCAGTGGAAATGGGAGTCGAAAAGCGGCCTCTATAGGGTTGACATCCAACCTCCGACAGCGTCTCCATGCAGTTAACTGACACAACAATGCCTTAATAGTTTTGACCCAATTCCTAGCGCTAGTGTGTGCCCATAGTACGAGTATATGTACATTAACGATTAGAGCTCTTCCGTTGCATCTTTGTATACATATGCGTTCGCGTACGCTGTTTGTCGTCATGTTGCATACTATGCACGCTTTACACTTGTACTGTATCTGCAATACTGTAGTTGTCGGTCTTTTTCGATATTTCGCAGATAGCACTATTGTACTTTGTGGGAGGAAATAGGAATAGGTCATCGTCCATTAGTTGACCGGGCATGTATCCAGCTGATTCCATCAAACAAGCGAGAGGCAACCTGTCAAATTGATATCATTTAATTGCACGCCAGAACCATCCGACTACCTTGGAGAAAGCTCCGCTTGCAAAAAATAAATAAAAAAAAAACAAAAGCCGCGTAAAATGAAAGGCACACAACTTTTTCTTTTTGGTTTTGACGGATTTCTCAAGCCAACTTTCGTATGAAACGAGCGCGTTGCCCACTGCCGAAAATTTCGATACAAATTTCAATTTCCCCCCCAGAAAGAAGTGGAAAAAACACATAAACAATCACAGTAGATACTCTTACTAAAACCGTGTCCAAAGACAAGAACAACAACAACAACACGCATCTTGCTCGGTATTGTAACTTTTACTCCTTTCCTCGATTGAATGAACAGACCGACTGTCGAAAATATGAGTTGCATGCCATTCTGAGTTTTGACATGACTCGAGTCGAGTGCCGCGCTGACGATTGTGTAGGTTTTTGGTCATGGATCGCTTGGTAAATTGAAAGTAGTTAATTGATCGCATCGTTTAGAGATGCTTGTAGCTTTTCTTTTGTGATGAAATACTTACGGTTAGGGAAAAGGTACTTAACAACAATTTTATGTCTGATGAAAAGCGTATGTGTTTCCATAAGGTGGCACATCAGGTGGTCGACTTTCAATCCATTTACTAATACCTTTCGATTTATGTATAGACAAATGTACATTTTCCAATTGTAATGGCTGCCACATCATTTACACAATAACATGGATCAAGGGACGACTTTGTCATTTGTCAAAAACATTGGAAAGCTCGTCGTGGTCATCTATACCTTTCCTAACGGCTGCTAGAAATAATGAGAAAATGTAACTTTTTGTATCAAGATCGTTTAACTTACTTACTTACTTAGAGGGCGCTACAGTTCGGGGTGAACCAGGGCCTCAACCAACAAGCCTCTCCAGTGCTGCACGCCCAGTTGGTTAAGGTGCCTTTCCACCTGTGCGCGCCACCTTAGATACGGTCGTCCCTCGGGGTTGGTGTCAGAGACTCTTCGGGCCCAAGCGGCGATGTCCAATCGCTCAATCGCTCTACATGACCCAGCCATCTTTGACGCTGGATCCGAAGACGTCTAATTAGGCCGATGTCTCTTCCTCCACTCTCCGTTTACACAAAAGGAATTAAAGATCGCACGCAAAATTTTCTCTCGAAACGCCCAAGAGCCTCTTCATCCGCTTTTGATAACGTCCAAGCCTCAGCGCCGTAGAGGAGGACTGGGATATTTAAGGTTTTGTAGAGGGATACCTTAGTTTTTTGAGAGAGGGCTCTACTACTCAGTTGTCTCTTGAGCCCAAAGAAGCAGCGATTGGCAAGAGATATTCTGCGTTTTATCTCAGCGCTGGGGTCGTTGCTGCTTGTCACTGTCGAGCCAAGATAGATGATGTCCTTGACTACTTCAAAAATATAGCTGCCGAAGGTGACGTTCTGACCAAGGCGTGGGTGTTGCGCGTCTTTCTTGGATGACAGCATATATTTGGTCTTGTCCCCATTTACCCTTAGACCCACTTTACCCGCTTCTGCTTCAATGCTTGCGAACGTCTGATTGACGTCTCGCTTTGTCCGTCCAATAACGTCAATGTCATCTGCGTAGGCAAGCAATTGTGTAGACTTGAAGTAGATCGTGCCTCTTGTATTGGCCGCAGAGTCCAGCACGATCTTTTCAAGAATGATGTTAAGAAAATCACATGACACTGCGTCATCCTGTCTTAAACGTTTTCTTAACATCGAAGGTCTCAGTTAGTTCATCTCCGACCTTAATGGAGCAGCAAGAGTTCTCCATAGTCAGCCTGCACAGTCTGACGATCTTGGCAGGAATGTTAAAATATGACAATGCTCTGTATAGCTCGTCTCTATAAACACTGTCATACGCGGCCTTAAAGTCGACAAAATGATGGTGCGTGTCGACCTGCAATTCATGGGTCTTCTCCAAGATCTGCCGTAGTGTAAATATTTGGTCTATTGTGGTTTTTCCTGCCCTGAAACCACACTGGTAGGAACCTATCAGATTGTCCACAAATGGTTTCAGGCGCTTACACAGTACGGCAGAGAGAATCTTGTACGCAATGCTCAGGACCCGTCAGGAGGGGTCTCCTTTCTTATGGACCGGGCAAACGATGCTGAGATTCCATTCATCGGGCATGCATTCCTCCGACCATGTCTTGCAGATGAGTTCGTGCATGTTCCTAACCAGCTCATCGCCAGCTGCTTTAAACAGTTCCGCGGCAAGTCAGTCTGCTCCAGCAGCTTTATAAGACTTAAGTTTCGTTATCGCTATCTTAACATCGTCTAGGTCGAGTGGACGGGATTCTCTTTCATCTTCGTCCATTGTGAATGGTTCGCTCTGCCTGACGGTGGCATTTTGATTATTACCCCCGTTATACAGTCTGCAAAAGTGGCCCTTCCACAATCTCAGCTTCGACTGTGACTCCACTACTAGTTGTCCGTGCTCATCCCTGCAGGCTTCTGCTCTGGCTTTATAGCCTTGGCATGTTCGTTCTAATTGTTGGTAAGACTTTCGAACGTCGTTTCTGCAATAACATCTCTCCATCTCCTCGATCTCACGTTTCTCGTGCTCCTTCTTTTCTCTTCTCAGAAGCGCATTCTCGTCTCTCCTTTTCTGTTCATAGAGCTCGCGGGCAGCTCTCGTCCGTCGATGCAGTGTAGCCATGTATGCATTCTGTGTCTCTACATGGGCCTGTCATCAAACCAGGGGATTCTCCATTGCTCCATTGGTTTGTGCAGATTGCATCGGGACTTGAGGGAGACTTGATCGGCGAAGGTCCTGACGGTCTCCTGCGTTCGCAGCTTTCCGACATTAATTTTTGGTGTTCTTACTCGAGTCCGTTGATTCCAAGAAATTCGCATCCGTACCTTGGCTGCAACAAGGTAATGATCCGAGTCGATGCTGGCTCCTCGAAAGGTCCAGACATCTTCCGTCGTTCGCAATGTGGTAAATGTGTGGGTTCGCCAGGTCCCCTAATGGATGTTGAGGTGTGCGAATCGTGTACTTGCTACTACGAGATTATGTCACACCATAAAGTCACTAGCCTTGGTCCGTTTTCTGACGTGGTATTGTGTAGGCTGTTCTTTCCTATGACTCGTTCGAAGATAGCTTCCTTACCCAGAACGATTTTGGTGTCAAAGCTGGGACATTGGGCATACGTTCTTCCTTATGTCGGTCATCTTTCTCCTCTGTGGGGGGGTTGACACATATTAAGCTTATATTGCCGAGATCCGCCTTAATACGGATAGTTACGAGGCATTCGCTTACACACTTGAAGCTTAAGACTTGTTTCACGGTTATCACGGATATCACGGTTTTTCATCCGCTTTTTGTCTGGCCCATCCCATCGCACTTCTTGGCGGTAATGTCTGTCTTATAGCAGTCCAAACAGTTGACCAGTTGTCCGGCTTCACCTGTTCTTTTGAAGGACAGATCCGGAATTCGTTTCCTTTTTGACATTTGCGGGGGTCGTCAACGTGTAATCCGTCCGTATCCGAGGCTGTTGGTTGTTTCTGAACAAATTTTTTTTTTCACTTGATAGGGATGTTCCTCTTTCCCCAGGAACAAGGGTTCGGGTCACTACACATTGGTTCACTATCTGGCGGGTTCCAGTATAGCTATCCAGGGGAGGCCACGCGGAGGCTGTGTGTCAACTTGGATTGAGCAGGAACAGAGATCGAAGCTGGCGTTTGCCATGTTAAACGCGAACAACTTCTTTGCTCTGTTCGCTCGCTCCCTCCTCCCGTTTAAAGTGATATAAAAAGAGAACCACAATTTAGGTCGCTTTGACAAACTTGGGCTTGGAACATTGGCTTCTGACGATTTAGGTCTTTTTGAAATTGATAGATCTTTCTTCAACGTAAGGCCTTGTGCCACTGACCTTCTAATCTCTTTTAATGGCATTTTCTCCAGCACCTCAGAGATCGCCAGAGAGTACAGAGAGCAACAGAGCGAACGACTTGCAAATATGTCTACATCGGACATAAACGCCAATAATATGTGACCCCATTGCCGCTCAGCCATCAGGGAAGTAGCTGAAACTACAACAGACTACGCGCCACCACCAACAAGAAACCCGTGGTATGATGGCAAGCGTGAGCAGGAAACGCTACTGGCCGACGAGGCGTTCCAAAAGGTGCTGTAAAAACGAGCAGCGCACGAAGAATACCATTCCAGAAGGAGGGAGGGACAAAATACTCTGCGGCGAAAGAAGAGGATTTTCGCGGCCTCCCAGCTCAAAGAAATCGTAGATTCATTAAAAACGGCTTTTAAAACGGCGCCCAGGGTCTTCGAAATCGTGAGAACAATCTTGTTACCGAACCGCAGGAAATAGTGGACGTTTTCAAACAGCATTGCCAGCCGCTGCTTAACGAGCATGGAGAAGAGAGAGTGGCAGTAGGCATAGCTATCAAAAAGCTGAAGGCGATGTTCTGATAAATGCTCCCTTCCAAATCATCTGAATGACCGACATAAAAAGGCGATCCCACCTCTTGCCAAAACCACACGAGATGCGCTGTCATGCGACTTCCTCAATCTCGTGATGGAACAAATAGCGCGTTAGGCCAACGTCAACATGGAAAGCACTATCTTCCACAAATTGGTCCAGTTGCTGGGCTACGCGGACGATATTAGTATTACCGAAAACTATCAGAGCACCATTATGAAAGCATTCACGGCGATTGAAGGTCAGGTGAAGCGAGCTGGTCTTCACATCAATAAAATATTCTCTGCTGCACTGTGTGAACGCCTGAAACCGTTCGTTAATAAACTGATTGGTCCATATCGGTGTGGTTTCAGACCCGGGAAGTCCACTATCGATTCTGCGGTAGATCCTGGAAAAGCAACGAGTTCCAAATCGAAATCCACCATCTGTTTGTCTAGTTTTGACATCCCGGCCAAATTCGTCAGATTTTGCAAGATGACATTGGAAAACTCTGGCTGCTCCATCAGGGTCGGAAGTGAGTTGACCGATACCTTTAATGTCGAAAAAGGTTTTAGACAGGGCGACACGCTATCGTGTGACTTTTACAACATCGTCCTTAAAAGGATCGTGGAAAACTCACTGGTCAATACGAGGGGCACCAAGTCCGTACAACTCATGTCCGTACAACTGCTTGCATATGCCGATGACATTCACATACATAATTTGACGAAGTCAGTGAAATGTCATTGAGGCCTTTACGGGCATTGAGGTAAAAGCGGCTAAAATGGCCTGGCGGTAAATGAGGGCAAGACGAAATATATGCTGTCTTCGAAAAAGGACACGAACCGCCGGCGTCTTGGCCAGGGCGTACATATTGACAGGTATAATTTCGACGTAGTCGAGGCCTTCATCTACTTACGCTCCGCAGTGACGTGCAGCAATGACATCAGTGCCGAAACCAAACGCAGAATAACTCTTACCAACCGCTGTTTCTTTGGTTCGGGAGGCAATTGAGAAGCATCGCTTTCTTCCGGAAAACCAAGGTGACCTTAGGGCCTGCTTTATGGCGCAAAGACATGGACCTTATCGAAAGCGGATGAGGAGGTCGTTGATCGTTTTGAGAGAAAAATTCTGCGTTCGATTTTCGGCCCGACCCGCATAAATGGGGAGTGGAGGGGAGGACTAAATAGTGAATTGTACGGGCTGTCCAGCGACATGAACGTAGCACGTCATACACTAATAGTATTTAGTATGAAGTTTACAGTGTCTCTATAGATATGACCACCACATACAGATGTTACGGACACGAACCGACGGTTATATTCGAATTTCACTGTCAAAGTTTGGAATGCTCTGTTGCAGCTAAAAACGAAATTATGGTAACCTTCAGCGGCATACTGCTGAATGTAAATGCCAGAGCACGGAGCGTTCTAGAGACTTCTGAAGGGGAACGTCTGACGGGGAACATTCGAGAAATCCAACCGAGGGCTATATAAACGGGAACACTCGCCCTCGGGAGCATTCAGTTTTCGGAATTCAATAACGAGTGATCAGTCGGTAGTAAGTTGTAGAGATATAGTGTGCGCCTAGCCAAATTTGGGAACTTTGATGAATACCCTGCAATGTAATATACCACACCGTTAGACCATGTTGCGCGAAAAACCTTACCTTCCCTTCCCTTAACCTCCCCAATTAATTAACATCTAACCATTGTCCAAACAACGTATTCTGTTTCCAATCCCCAAATGTTGTCGGAAGCCCTAAAGTCTCCCATTTGCGTGCAACTTCAAGCGAATAAAACCGAAACGCCTTGGCAACCCTTAATCAATCCGAGACTGTTGCATAACATGCCAGAAAATCCCTGTGTTTAATCAGCTCAGCAGATGCGAACATCACATAACCGCTACTTGCTGGCAACCTACCGTGTCACACATTCAGCTCGGCAACTTCTCAATTCCACTCTGACGAGTGTCGTCGTCGTCCCCTACTTTCTCGTCAGTTGATGCTCGACCCGCGTGGCACGCTATCATTCACCGTCACACTGGGTAAACGGGCAACTAGTATGACGAGATGCCCCCGTCAAACGGGATACACGAACCAGCATATCAAAACAGAAATCGCAAATAGCGCCGCACAACAACAAAACAAAAAATGAAACCAAAACACAACCTGACACACGCGAAACAGATTGCAAATGTTTGTATGCACTGCAGTTACCGCAGCAACAGTGGCAGCATCAAGTGGGAGGAGAACTGGGGAAAACCATGTTGTCTGTCCATTGCTGCTGCGATAATGGTGGATAGGGCAGGGCTGATAGGAGCGGCTAAGCGGCTCCGTAAAAGCCTAACAAACATTGAGGTGCAAAGGAATTGGTACTAAAAATAGCGCGCGCAAACGTGCTCGGCCAGTGCATAAAAATAAACGGATACTCAACGGTAGAAAAAGAAACGACAAAACACAAACAATCAAACGAAGAGTTGGGAGCGATAGAGAGAAAGAAGAATGATTAAGGAGAGAGAAGCGGCTCGAGTAACACACATTTAATGCAAGGTGTTCCCGCATCTTGCACCGTTATAACTGTAATTTTCATTATTTATTTACCAAATTCTTCTCTTTCTCCTCTTTGTTTGTACGCCTCTCCCCCTACCATTTGTCGTGCGTTCGTCTTATTGCATTTCTCTTCGGTCGTGTCCATCATCATTTCTTTCTTTTTCTTTTGTATGCAACGATGGTGCAGACGAAGCAGGGGGGCACTTTTTATGTTTCCTCTTTGTGTGTGCTACGTTCGGATAATCACCTGGAAAATGGGGGGATGGGCTCTTGTTAACTGGGATAGAATGGAACGGTATAGGACGCAGTGGTATTTATTATTTTTAAACATTTGCTTTGGGAGTAATTTGTATGACTGCGGCAGCGACGACAGACGATGAAAGGACTTTGTAAGGGGATTTAACGGTTTAAAGGTGTCATGTCAACAATGGGCTAATGGTAATGCGAACGATAATGGCAGTCGTGTGATGGTGACGATAACGATGACGACGAAGGCCTAGTCGGGTGATGGAATTTTTCGTAAAGCAATTTTGGCAAGCGTCTTACGAAAAGTTCTTTTTCGCATGAAATATTTGCTGAGAACTACATACCTACATACACACATACGTATAACCAACGTGAAAATTCAGTCGAGTTCCTCTCGAATCCTATCTAGGACAACCACCCTTGGAGAGTAGCGAACGAACATCTACGACCCAAACCAATTGCAGGTTGTGTGACAAACCTAATTGGAGTACGACTCTTGGACCAGCGCAACAACAAAAATTGTAATAAGTGAAGTGAAGCCGCGGTCGCAGACGACCTATCTGCCGAGCTATTTAAAGCGGCTTGAGATAATCTGGTAGGGCGCATGCACCAGCCTATCTGTAAGATATGGTCGGAGGAAAGCATGCCCGACTATTGGAATCTCAGCACCGTTTGTTCGGTCCACAAGAAAGGAGACTACTTACTTAGATGGCACTGTTGGTGAAGCAGGGCCTCAACCAACAGGCCTCTCCAGCCGGCACGCTCTTTGGCCAGCCGCTTCCAGTGCCGCATGCCCAGTTGGTTGAGGTCCCTTTCCACCTGTGCGCACCACCTTAGATGCGGTCGTCCTCTGCTGCGTCGTCCCTCAGGGTTGGTGTCGAAGACTCTTCGGGCCGAAGCGGTGATGTTCATTCGCTCTACATGGCCTAGCCATCTTGGATCCGAAGACGTCTAACTAGGCCGATGTCGCTGTACAGCCCGTACAGTTGTTGGTTGAACTCCTCCTCCACTCTCCGTTTACAGAAACGGAACCAAAGATTGCCTCTTCGTCCGCTTTTGATAACGTCCAAGCCTCAGCGCCGTAGAGGAAGACCGGGATGATTAAGGTTTTGTAGAGGGATACCTTAGTTTTTCGAGAGAGGGCTCTACTACTTAGTTGCCTCTTGAGCCCAAAGAAACAGCGGTTGGCAAGAATTATTCTGCGTTTTATCTCAGCGCTGGTGTCGATGCTGCTTGTCACTATCGAACCAAGGTAGACGAAGCCCTTGACTACTTCAAAAATATAGATGCTGAAGGCGACATACTGACCAAGACGTCGGTGTGGTGTGTCTTTCTTTGATGACAGCATATATATATTTAACCACCTGGTAGGGAGCATGCACCAGATCATCTGCAGAATTTGGGAAGATGAAAGCATGCCCGATGACTGGAATACCAGCTCTATATGCCCCATCCACAAAAATTGCGATCCTACCTCTTGCAAGAACTATAGAGGTATATCCCTGCTCAATGTCGCATACAAGATCTTGCCGAGCGTATTGTGTGAACGTCTAAAACCATTTTGCACTGCGATAATCGGCAGCTACCAGTGCGGCTTCCGGCCCGGCAAATCAACTATAGACCAAACTTTCACACTTCGACAAATCCTGGAAAAGACCAACGAGTTTTGAATCGATACACACCATCTTTTCATCGATACGACAACATTCATCGTGAAGAACTGTTTGGGGCGATGGCCGAATTCGGGATCCCGGTAAAACTGATCCAGTTGTGTGGCGCCACGCTAAAAAACACGCGATGCACCGTGCAACTCGGTTCTAGGACCTCGGAACCATTCGAAACATGCACCGGATTTCGGCAACGAGATGCGCTGCCATGTGACTTCTTCAACCTGGTGCTGGAGCAGATAGTGCGACGGGCAGGCGTCAACAGGGAAGGCACTATCTTTTACAAGTCCATCCAGCTGCTAGGATACGCGGATGATATCGACATCATCGCGTGTTCTCGCCGTGGCATTGTGGAAGCATTCACGGCGATTGAAGAACAGGCGAAACGAGACAAAACGGAATACATGCTGTCAAGCAAAAACCAAACCGTCGCTCACCACCTGGGACAAAATATAACAATTGACAGCTACAATTTCGAGGTAGTTAAGGAGTTTGTCTACCTCGGGGCAAACGTCAATTCTACAAATGACCCCACAGTGGAGATTCGGCATAGAATCGCCCTTGGCAACCGCTGCTACTTCGGCTTGTCCAAACAACTGGGGTCAAAACCCCTCACTCGAAAGACCAAAGTCATGCTTTACAAAACGCTCATACTGCCAGTCTTGCTGTACGGAGCCGAGAGCTGGACGATAAGCAGGACAGCGGAGCTGATTTTGGGTTCTTTCGAAAGAAAAATTCTGCGCAGGATATTTGGTCCTGTCTGTGAGGAAGGTGAATGGAGAAGAAGACACAACGGTGAAGTCTACGAGCTGTACCAAGATGTGGATGTAGTCCGGAAGGCAAGGATCCGTCGATTACACTGACTCGGCCACATCGAGCGCATGGACATCAATGCTCCAGCTAAGAGGGTCTTTGACTCCGAGCCTCCTGGTTCGAGAAGAAGAGGAAGACTGAACCTCCGGTATAAAGACCAAGTAATCGCGGATGTAAGACATCTTGGTCTTGACAACTGGAAGCAGCGTGCCCGGGACCGTCAAGGATGGAAGGCAGCTATAGCTCAGGCTCAGATCCTCCATGGATCGCTGGCCTGATAAGTAAGTATATATATATTTGGCCATGTCCCCATTTACCCTTAGACCCACTTTAGCGGCTTCTGCTTCAATGCGTGCGAACGCCTTTTTGTCGTCTCGCCTTGTCCGTCCAATAGCGTCAATGTCATCTGCGTATGCAAGCAATTGTGTAGACTTGAAGTAGATCGTTCCTCTTGTCTTGCCCGCAGAGTCCCGCACGATCTTTTCAAGAATAATGTTAAAGAAATCACATGGCAGTGCGTCAACCTGTCTAAAACCTTGCGCACCCTTGGAGCCGACTTGATGTGTGCCGAATCCCTTAGCTCTACATCACTGAAGCTCCTTAAAATTTTTCTCCCGAAAACAGGGAAAATAGAGTAATGTAAGGTGTCTGTCTGGAGTACAATGGACCAGTGTTTGCGTCTGAGTGCTCCAGCGGATAGCAGAACAAAAAAAAAAAAAAAATGCTCGAGTTGTTAGGGGAATTTTTAAGGTGCAACATCGGCTTATGTATGAGACATAGTAGCAATTCTGAGCTATATCCTTCGGTAGTACGTTGTCTTTCTGTCTTGTGAAAGATAAGCGCTTATTGAGAAATCTGCATCGCAAGAATGGAAATTCACAAGCCAATTGTCCGAATCTAAGCCCGACCTTCGCCAAGATAAACCATCGCGGCCTTGCGCTTAAAATCACATCAACAATACCTTCAGCATGCAGATACAAATTAATTTATCTTCTTTAGCCCTGCCGTAGTGCAAGAAGTTCTTGCAAATTAATTTAATTGCAAAATTCCTGTATTGCCACATCTTATGCTAAAACTCTTACAACCATTCAAAAGCATTGGTTGCGATGCGCAATATTTCACTAATCCATTGTCTTTTCTGTTTTTGTCTCTAATTACAGGTACGTATCCACGAGAACACAAGATCCACAAAGAGCTAGAAAAGAAGTAAAGGCAAAAAGGTCCCTTAGAACGCGCTGAAGCCCCGAACCCATCTCGGGGGACGCAGCTATTCACACGGAGATAATTATTCTAGAATCCTCTTAATTATGTTTTCAAATTGAATGACGTGAGTACGAGTACATATGTAGTGTAGATAAAGCAAAGAAAGAGCTTTGAGTCGCAACACTAGTTGCGGGGCTGCAGCTCCAACCAGAGTTAGAGTCGAAGTTTGCCGGTGCGCGTCCGTGAACCCCAAGGTACGAACTTTAGACGTTTCTGTCGTTTTTGTCGTTTATACGAATGCAATTAGACGAAATCAAGATGTGAACTCGGTGTAATACCATGAATGCATGTAATTGCATATGCACGAACCATCTAAGGACACGCATACACCGACGATAAACGCTCAATGCAGTTTGCGGAATTGTGTAAATTGCAGGCGCGCACAACTACACGGATAGTAGGCTGCAATGAAGAAGCCTACACTATGGCACCGGGCAAGTGCGAGTGGAAGAAAAGCGCGTGTACACCAATCAGTGTGGCGTGTAATTAACCGATGAGTGTTTGAAGGAGCATTGTGCAATATGCAGTTGCAATCTGCAATTTGCAACCATACCGGCAACCCCAGTCCCCACGTCCCGGTTCGTGCTTGTGTGCGGATTGTCACAAAGTGCGAATCGAAACGAGCACGAGAGGTCTTGAGACCTCCAATTCGACACGGCAACTTTATGAGTGACGTGTGTTTGACAATTTGACAAGTTGTGAAACCGGTCACCGTGGCGTCGACCGGCGAGTATTGTTAGTTGGCAGCTTGTTCGTTCTGCGACTTGTACTCATATGCAAGCAAACTCCTTGCCGCTTCGCCATGATGTGCGTGAGTTGCAAGCGAACGTTTGGAAACTCTATTGTCTGTTCGACTTGTGTAAATCGTTTCGAGGAGTTGCCAATATTGGCAGCTCACTTTCGATCTATTGCCAATTGCAACATCTACGACTCGTGTTCATCTAATCGATTGGCCAACATTGCACTCCTCTTGGAGTTTATTGCAAACAAAAGCGATACACGAATGTGCAGCGCGTTCTGTTTGTGTTTTTTGTTTTTTTTTTTTCTTCTTTTCTGATTTCGAAACGAATATTTCCACGTAAATTTAAATGACTGCAGAAGCGTGGCATAGACGCGCTCGACAATCGTTGCCGATGTTGACACCCGGCTAATGCTAATTAGCTGACCTGTATCGCGTGAAGAAGCACTCTCAACAGCGAGTCGGCTTATGGCAGACATTCTAAATCCTCGTATTCATTAGAACCTTACTCGTATAACTGTCGGTTGTAGTGCAATTGAACACGAGCTTATGCCATCGGCATTGTGGAAAGAGATGTTGCGGCAAACCTAACCTGGCGCTGAGGTGAACACTTCAGTGAAGCGGGTAAATGGAAGAAGATTTTGTCATTACTTGCCTCTATGTGTTGGTAAATTATTGGACGATTTACTGATCAGTTTATATCAAGTTTTCCTATAGTCTGATCTACGTATACATATGACAGGCCTTGCGTGGCTTTTAGCCATTTGGGCTATTTAGCTATTTCTAATGCCGACCTGATATCTCCAAGATTTTGTTTAGTCATTCAGTTCATAAAAAGATAGTTTCTTGTCCAACATGCTTCGAAAAGCTTGCTTCACCATCAAACCGCAAGCCATTTCTTCTTTTCCTTTTTAACGGGCGCTGCAGCTCGGGGTGAACATAGGCCTCAACTAACATGCCCCTCCAACAAGCATGGTCTATTGCTAGCCTTTTCCATTGCCGGACATCCAGTTGGCTAAGGCCCCTCCTACCCCTTTGAGCCGTCTAAAATGCGAAAGTCCTCTGTTTCTTCGTTCCTCGGGGTTGGATTCAAAGACTCTCCGGACTGGAGCTGTGGTGTCCATTCGCTCTACATCGCCTAGCCTTCTTAGGCGTTGCATCCGTAGACGCATGAGTAGACTCATGTCGCTGTACAGCTCGTAAAGTTCGTGGTTGAATCTTTTCCTCCATTCCCCGTCTGCGTTTTTAGGCCCCAAAATCACGCACAAAATCTTTCTCTCGAACCGACCAGGCCTCCTCATCCGTTTTTGGTAGTGTCCTGCGCCGTAAAGCAGGATCGGGATGATGAGGGTCTTGTGTAGAGTCAACTTTGTCGTTCGGGAAAGGGCTCTATTACTCAATTGCCTCCTGAGCCCAAAGAAACAGCGATTGGCAAGAGTGATTCTGCGTTTGATTTCGGAACTGATGTCGTCGTTCCAGGTCACTGCGGAGCCCATTTAGACGAAGTCCTTAACTACCTCAAACTTACATCTGCCAATACAAACGTTCTGACCAAGACTTCGGTAGTGAGCGTCCTTTTTTGATGATAACATCATTTTGCCCTCGTTTACTGCCAAACCAATTTCCGCCGCCTCCATCTGAATACTCGCAAACGCGTCATTGACATCTCGCTGGCCTGAATCCGCATTGATAAGGACCTATCAGCTTATTTACAAAGGGCCTCAGGCGTTCACACAAAATGGCAGAGAAGATTTTGTAGGTGATGTTAAGAAGACTTTCTCCTCGGTAGTTGGCGCAGTCAGAGGAGTCTACTTTCTTGTGGATCGGGCATACGATGCTGAGACTCCATTCCTCGGACATGCTTTCCTCTGACCATATCTTACAGATGAGCTGGTGCAGGCTCCTAACCCCTGCTGCCTTGAAGAGCTTAGCAGACAGTCCATCTGCGCCAGCAGCTTTATTCGACTTGAGTTTCGACATGGCAATCTTAACTTCGTCGAGGTCAGGAGGACGGAATTCTCTACGGTCTTCGTAGTTAAAAAATCGATCATTCTGCCTGAGAGTGGCATATTGACTAACATCGCCATTATACAGACTGCAGAAGTGGTTTTTCCATATTCTCAGCATCGACTGCGATTCTACTACTAGGTGTCCGTTCTCATACCTACGGGCTTACGTTCTGGCTTCATAACCTTGGCCAAAAAGTCTTGGCTTTGATAAAACTTTCGAACGTCATGCGTGCAGCAACACCTCTCCAGATCGTCAGTCGTGCGCTTCACGTGCCCTTTCTTCTTTCTTCTGCGAAGCTTACGCTCCTCCCTTCTTTTTGACCCGCAGAGCTCTCGAGCTGCTCTTGTTCTCCTATGCAGTGAGGCCTTATATGCATCCTGCTTAGCTGTGTGAATCATCCTGCTCCATCGAACCAGGTGTTTCTTCGTGGTGGAGCCGTGAAGCCCATAACTTCAGATGCAGTGCTTTTCAGGGCTTGCTTACAAAGGTTCCACTGTTGTTCTATTGATAGCGTGGAGAGTTGAGGTGTATTGGATCGGTAAAAGCACGAGCGGTTTCTGGCGACAGTAGTTTACCGACGTCATAACTTTGTATTCTTACTCTACTCCGCTGCGTTCGTGGTATCCGTAAGCGCATCTTGGTGCCACTACAAGATTGTGGTCCGAGTCGATGTTAGCTCCTCGGAAAGTTCGAACATCAAGAATAGAGGACGTCTGACGTCGATCGCGATGTGATCAATCTGGTTAATGATTGATTGATCTGATGACCGCCAGGTGCCTTTGTGTTTATCGAGGTGCGGGAAGCGCGTACTGGCTAGAAGGAGATTTCGCCCCGTAGCGAGACCAATCAGTCTGTGTCCGTTATCGGATGTGGTGTCGTATAGGTTGTGTTTGCCGATGACACGCTTTCCTTACCCAGCTTAGCATAGAGGTCTCCTGGTACAATTTTGACCTCATAGTTAGGACATTGGGCATGCGTTCTGTCTAGTCTCGGAGATCGTAATACTCATCTTTGGTGGAGTCATCCTTGTCTTCCGTTTGGGCTTAAACCCAGATCAGGCTGATGTTAGAAAATTTGGTTTAGTGGCGTTCGCTCACATGCCGAAAGCTTAGGACTTTTTGCCTTAGTTCACCTCGAACATCAAATCTGCATCCGAACAATCGGTGTCCTCTCTCGCCATAGCAGTTGCCGTAGTAGATGTCGTAGTTTTTTATCCGCTTTATACCCGGACTATTCCCTCGCATTTCCTGGATGGCGGTTAAGCCCGCTTTATAGTAGTCTAGGGCGTCCGCAAGTTGTTCGGCTGCATGTGGTCTGTTTAGGGACCTAAAATTCAAATACACACCGGAGTCGCCTTACGCTTGAACAACGTTGGGAAATATTGAAAACTTATTTCAAACGTGAGTGCTGTGTAGCCCAAACAGTGAATTTTTTGAAAAGGAGCTTTGGCCGGCATGAAGCACCCACCGCGACTGCTCTACGCAAGTTTGTTCGAGAAGCTCGTGAGACTGGTATGATGAGGGACAACACTCATGGTCCCCGTCGTCGTACGGTGCTCACAGATGAGAATGTGGCTGCTGTGGCCGAGAGTTTGAGACTCAGACTCGCCATTGATCTCAACAGCTCGATATTTGACGCACTAGCCTGGGATTATTCGCTTACAAGGTCAGCAGTTGAACGCGCGACCATCCGCTTCGTTATCGCTTCGCAGTTAGAGCAGCTTGAATTGGACAACGATGTTGGGCGAAAAATCATCTTTCATCTCGGCGGCTACATTTACAAACAAAATTGGCGCACCTGAGGCTCGGAAAACCCGCATGTTAATTTCAAGAAGCCAATGCATCCACAGAGAGGGACAGTTCGGTGCGGATTGTGGAGTGGTGGCATCATTGGACCATTTTTTTTCGAAAATGAGGTTGGGTACACCGTTTCGGTAAACGGTGGGCGTTACAGAGTCGTTAACATGTCGAATTTTTCTTTTTACTGAAATTAAAGACATGGATTTGGACGACCTCTGGCTTTTTTTTTTATATATGGGGCTAGAGCTACCATTAGCAATACCGCACTGCGATCTTTGCAGATCTATTGTGCCTGCTAGCCGAGTAGCCTCTCCACTTCTATAATGAAGTTGAGAATGCTTCTCGTAGGAGCCAGGGTGATCCCCTCAGGAGTCATAACTTCACTGAGAAGGATACGCTTCCTAAGATGGCAGAGAGCAGCACACTCACACAGTATGTGTTCTGCCGTCTCCTCGTCCTCAAGATAGAGCAGACACTCAGTTTCGTACGAGAGACTAATTTTGTTTAGATGATATCTCAGACCGCAGTGTCCCGTTAGATAGCTGACTAGTCTTCTGATATCCACCCTATTGAGTTTGAGTATGTCAATAGGGTGCTTGTTCAGGGGTCGTATAAGTCGTTTAGATTGACGGAGTCCCCGAACGCTGTTCCAAAAGGACAGGTGTTGCAATTTTTCCCACTTGTCTAAGAAGTAATTTATCTTAGACCCGGGAATGCCGCAGAATGGTTCCGGACCTATATATTTGTCGCTGGAACCTTTCCTGGCAAGTTGGTAGGCAATTTCATTGCCCTTGATGCCTTTATGTCCTGGCATCCACCAAAGTTTAGCATTGTTTCTTTTGGCGAGGTCTTGTAGGGCGTCATGGCATTCCTTGACGGTTTTTGAGTGCATGCTGTACGAACACAGCGCTTTAAGCACTGCTTGGCTAACAAAGAGTATGTCACTCCTCTAATGCCGGTCTCGAGAGTATGATTGACGCATGTTAGGATGGCTTATTCCCAAGGCCTTCGAGATCTTGCATTTTGGTCCAAAGATGCCGGCGCCAACACCGGAAGCCATCTTGGAGCCATCCGTGTACCACCTAAGGCCTTTGACATTTAGCTGGGGACCACTGTTTTCCCATGCTGAGCGGCTTGGGATCAGTATCTCAAATCTCTTGTCAAAGGTGAAGGTGTGTGGCAATGCGTCCGAGACTGTAGTAATCATATCCAGCTCGGGAAGGTGTTGTAATATGGACATGTGGCCTGCGGGTCTACATGGCATATTTGTTCCCGAGCAGAGAATTCTGATTGCACTGTATTATCGAAGGCTCCCTCTATATCGAGGAAGGCGCTGATTGCGATCTCCTTTTGTGTGAAACTATTTTCAATGCGCGCCACCAAGTGGTGTAGTGCATTCTCGGTAGATCGTTTCTTACGATATGCATACTGGTTGGGATGCAGAGGTATCTGATTTTCCAGGATACCTCTAATATGGAGCTCTATCAGTTTCTCCATTGTTTTTATAAAGAACGAAGTCAAACTGGGCTATAGGATTTAGGTTGCACACTTGGTTTCCCAATCATGGGGATGAAGACAAGATTGACTTCTCTCCAAACTTGGGGTATGTATCCCAGGTTGAAGCAAGACCTAAAAAGAACTATCAGTGGTGGTAGAATTGTATTCAAGCTTTTCTGTAAGATCGCAGGAAGGACACCGTCTTTCGTAGGAGAGGCCATTTGTTCTATTGTCGATGTTTTCTATGACGTTAACTTGCTCGTCAGAGGACATCGAGTAAGGAGTAGAACCAGGGAAGTGCACCTCGAGCAAAGTCTCCAGGGTTTCCCTGCGATTGACGGTAAAGGTGCCGCCTGATTTGCGAAGCAGCCCGAGCCCATTTGTGTGCTCTCGAGATAGTGCTTTGTGGAGTCGGGCCGCAGTTAGAAGCGAGTCTTTGTTCTCGCAATGTTTCCTCCAAGACGTTCTTGGATTTCCACAATTCGAGGTTGTATTTGGTTGGAGCAGATCTATAATCAGTCCAACTATTATACCTTTTAGCTCTGTTAAACAGCGGTCTAACCTGCTTTCTTAGGCACTCAAGCTGAGTATTCCACCAGGGCACACACCGTTTGTGTGTAGTTGACCTGGGTGTACAGCTGTCTCTAAAGGATGAGATGAGTGCTGCATTGAGCTGGTAAGCCGCTTCGTCGATATCGTCTGTCGATTCAATCGGCTTAAGAAGCCTATCCTCTTTAGCGGCGAGTTGAGCTTGGAACTGAGCCGAATTCGTTCGTTTGGGCTGATATCCGGGCTTAGCCTCATTAACCTCACCGGAGTTGTTGAATCTGATATACTGATGATCAGTGGAGACATGCCAGTCCCCAATCACATTTGAGATAAATTGGCTAGTGATGGTGAGGTCAAGCACCTCTTCTCTAACCGCGCTTATAAATGTGGGTTTGTTGCCTCTATTGGCAACGGTGAGTGTATTACGACCTCTGATTCGTGCAGGATGGCGCGCCATGCCACAATCGATCTTTTGCGCACCGAATTCCCAAATCGTGTTATCAGCCGTCTTGGCGATGTCAATTGACCGCCTCGGAGTTGCGATTTGACCACTTTGGATTTTTTTTTTTCTTAGGAAGGGCCGATGTTATGCGAACACTCCGGAAATGATTCAAGCACTTAAGGCCAATATCATCCAAGCAATCCGTAAGCTAAGCTCGAAACCATCAAAAGGGTTTTGTAAAAGTGTGATAACAGAATGCGCTACTGCGAAGCCAGCCGAGGCAGCCACATGAATCACGTTGTATTTCATAATTGATGGGAATGCTTGTTCTTACTAACAGAGCCATCATACATGGAAAGGGCTTAAGTTTGTTCATTTTATTGCATTTTTGAAAAGAAACTTGTAGTTGGCCCACCCTGTATAAAACACGAACCCAAAATCGTTAATTTTCAAATGAATCCAAAGCAATTGCACAGCAATTAGACGACTTACCCCGTGGCACTATAACCAATTAAATAAAAAATCGCAAACAATTGTACGAATGTGGACATTAGTCGAATCAAAGAGATGGTAATGTAGAATTCATATCCATCACGTCCAGAAGCATACGAGATACATATGTATGTCATACGAGTGCACGCCTTAGCCACATGACGATGACTCTCAAAGAGCCCAGAAGAGCTTTACTCCGCCGATTAGGATCGGGGGAAAACTCTATCTGACAGAAAATAAAAACAACGCGACAACAGGAAAAATAGATGATAGATGAGAGGAGAAAAGAAAAACTGCATTCATAGATGCACAAGACGAGAAGTACGAGTGTA
The DNA here is from genome assembly GCA_951905685.1 of Eumerus sabulonum. Classification (NCBI taxonomy): domain Eukaryota; kingdom Metazoa; phylum Arthropoda; class Insecta; order Diptera; family Syrphidae; genus Eumerus; species Eumerus sabulonum. The sequence continues at coordinate 44,731,393 of OX645064.1, forward strand.
TGCACAATGCTATACGTACGAGGAGCAACAGCACTAGCGTTCACATCACTGATTGGTGGTGGTAGCAGAAATACCATAGTAGTACACAGAGTAGCATTAGTAGTGGTAGTGGAGCCGCGCCGAGCCACACAGCTTTTATAGCCAACTAAAAAGTAGGACAAAGTTGAATAGACGAGCCAAGGACGGGTATTTAAAAAGCGAACCGAAGCACGAAAGAGTGCAAAAAAGTGTATAGAAACAAACCACTCTAACGACACATACGTTACATAGATACGAGTACGATTACACCTACTGCTGCACATACTCGTGTGTCTGTTGGAATGATGGCTAGGATAGAACACAAAACGTTCTCTATGACTCTATGAGCGTCGCACCCCATCACCACCCGTCAGTCGAACAATCTATCTTCTATCTCGGGTGGTAGGTAGGTAGGTAGACTCCGTCAGTCACTGGACTATGTGGTCGTTTCGTCGAACAGGGGGGCGAACGGTGAGATGGTAAAGGAACGAAAGAAGACAAAACGAGCTCAGTGCAGCGAAGACAGATATAAAAAAAAAAAAAAAATCGCATAGAACAACAACATCAAATGCATTCAGCCCAGTCTTTGGTCGTCTGAGTGCTGCAACTTGGCAGAACGGTCGTGAGGCGCGGAAGGCGGTTAGATGTTTTGATGCATTCTATGTTCGGATGCATTTCAACAACTAAATGAAACTCTATAGAACCATCCGACACGGCACACGAACTTGCGCGAATACATACATAGATACATATGACTGTGTGTTGTCGGGCTTGGGCATCATAGTTGTAGGCTTTAGATATGGTTTCTGTCAGTTTAGATGATTGGATACGAGAGGAGTGGGCCGGGTAGCCGGGAGATCGGGTGAAGAAGCCATCATATTATCGGGTAAATTAAAGAGAACTATTTCGTTCCTCTTTTTGGTACTGTCGTTGTTGTCTCCTATTCCTAGCTTCCTCCTTGTTCGGCCGCTGCGAGGGGCATGGAATCTTTACAAAAATTTAGATATTTGCTTTGCTGCACTCTTTCTCATTTTTCCACCCCTGTTGCTGTAGTGCCTACGGCTCATAGCCTAACATCGCTTACAGCTTACAGTTTAGAGCTTATACCCTCACCCCTTTTTTTTTTTGTAAACATTTTTCGATGCTTCCGCCGAGTTACAGAATGTTTTTGTTATGTGACGATTTTTTGTATCTTTTTTCTCGTATTGTTTTCGTTTGATGCAAATGTACTTTTCATCTGCGCGTATGTCATTTGAAAGTGACACACAACTACCAGCCATTATGCTCGAAGCTTAGCTATAGATAGTAAGAATGATGCGGTAGGATGGAGGGATGTATGCATGCGATACATTTGGTAATTTGTGTGTGATTGAGGAATGCTGCAGCGATTCTAGGCGCATTCAGAAGAGGAGTTATTGTTTAGGTTATTTGTTTGAAGAATCGTATCTGCTCTGACAGTTGTGTGACACAATGACTCTATTCATGGAGTCATGAAGCGCTTGTTCTGTTTTTATTTATTTTGTTTTTCCTTCTGTTTTGTTTGCGTTCAAAACCAGTGTCGTAACGACTTTTCAGACAAGTGGTTTTGAGTAAAGCATTTATGTGTATTTTTCACACGGTGCACTCGTATTCATAGAATGACGTGTAGTGGCCAGCACTTCTGAATGAAATTATTGGAAATTATCCGGGAGTGTTCTGCACCGCCCTTTTGACATTCAAGCTCGATAATCAATAGCTTACATACCTCATGTACATAAACCCTGGCTTTCATTTGCTTTGTGCCTAGTTTGCCTTTAATTGAGGTGCTTTAAAGAAAAAGGGTAGAAATCCTCTTTGAAATAGGCGGAGAGGTTAGAGGCCTACATGTGTCCTTGTTCTCATCAAGCACCTACACTGCTTCAATACGCGATGAATTATTTGTGAATGTTCTGCAGATGTGACATGACTTGTCGCTCCACGTCAGAGGCAATAGATTTTGTTTATATCATACGAACCTACTTAATGTGAGATTGTCATAATAATAGGATTCGAATTCGTTGGGCTTTTTGGTTGACACCCGGCTGGGAGTAGGGACCTCCAATGCATATTTGATAAGTAGAATTGGTATTGAATGACAAATTCTCCGAGGGTAACTTAGTCACGTAATGGGTATTCCATGAAGGACACAAGGACTTCCCATTGCTCCCACACACATAGTAGTTTTCGATTAAGGCATTGACGTCGTATGATTAAAGTCATGCCAAAAAAAATTGTTAAACAATATGGGTCCTGAGCTTCTCTTCTTCTTCCTATGGGGCGCTACAGGTCGGGGTGAACATGGACCTCAACCATGTTAGCCTTTCCATTGTTAGCCTTTTCCATTGCCATACACCCAGTTGGCTAGGGTCCCCTTCCACATGTGTGCGCCATCTTAAGTGCGGCCGTCCTCTGTTTCTTCGTCCCTCGGGGTTAGATTCAAAGACTCTCCGGGTTGGAGCTGTGGTGTGCATTCTTAGACGTTGACGCCTGACTAGACTCATGTCGCCCGTAAAACTCGTGGTTGAATCTTTTCCTCCATCCCCCGGCTGCGTTTATAGGTTCGAAAATCACACGCAAAATCTTTCTTTCCAAGCGGCCAAGGACTTCCTCATTTGCTTTTGATAGCCTATATGCTTTTGCGCGGTACAGCAAGATCGGGTGGTCCTGCCTCTTGTATAGAGTCAACTTTCTCGGCCGGGAGATAGGCCTATTACTCAATTGCCTTTTTACATTGTCGTTAAAAAGTTTCAAACCTTTTTGCTTGCACAAACTATGGAGTGAATAATACCATGGCTAGAGATTATCTTTAGAGGCTGCCTAGCTTGGAGACACAAGGGTACCCTTCTTCACCAAGGCCGGCAGAAACTCTCACACCTCCCCCAAGGATCTAAGGCCTATTTATATATTATCCTTTGTATTAAAACCCCTAGAAAGGCTGATGGACTTACATATATGTACATATGTACGCCATAATTTCGATCCATTCCTAATCTCTAAGGCACAACACGCCTACTGTAAGGGAAGATCTGTTGAAACAGCCTTGCATACAGTGGTGAGGAAAATCGAGAGATCAGTCCATCTTAAAGAATACACCTTAACAGCCTTTCTAGACATAGAGGCGCTTTCAACAACGTCACTTCGAAGGCAATAATAGAACTGCTAGAAAACCTAAAAGTGGAGGGGACAACATTCTAATTGGGGAAGTCAAGCAATCACTAGAGCGGCTACCAGGGGCACCCCACAGGGGGGTCCTCTCTCCCCTTCTCTGGAATGTAGTTGGCCCTAAGGTCCAACCAAACGGCAGCGCTAAACACCACTCGATATACTTGGGAAGCAAATTGCCACATATACGGCAATAAGACTAAAGCCAACTCCTCCCGGAGAGACGGAACTAGTGTCGCCAAACGCAATCTCGCAGGAGCTGCGGGGACTTCTACACTGTCGGGTCAAAAACCAAAGACGGGGTGGGTAGTGGAGTAGTCTGCAAACAATTAAACCTGAGCCAAGCTCTAAAACTAGCGGATCATTGCAGCGTCTTTCAAGCGCAGTTATTGGCAATAAAGGAGGCTCTGTCTTGGCTTCAGTGGAACGTAATACCTGCTGCGGATATTCGAATTCTCACGGACCCAGGGCTGAGACGAACCTGAGATGGGCCCAGGGGCATACCAGCCTCATCACCAAGCAAATCGGGCCTCGGCTCGATAGTCAACGGACTAGGAGAATGATCTACAAAATCATTGGTGTCATCACCGCTCACTATCTCATTGGCAGCCATGTACAAAAACTAGGACAAGTCCCAAATGATTTCTGCACAAGCTGCCTAGACGAAGAGGACGTCTAATCCATTCATCACCTACTCTGAGCCTGCCTGGATTTCTGCGCAATCAGGAAACGCTACCTAGGATCCCCCTTCCTAAACTTGCTGTTCAGCAAGTAAGGATAAGTGACCTTCTTATTTTTTTAAGAAGCACTCAATGTCCTTCTGAGAGCGACAAGCATGAACGTTTTCTTTCTTCTCCTCACACTAAGTTTTAGACCATGATCTATAGTGAGTTAGCTTACTGACATAACCTTTCCTATGCTTATCGCCTACGTATGCCTGTTTGCCTTTTGTCTTATTGAGTATTGGCTCTCGTGTCTAAAACGAATGATTCTCCACGTCGACCTACATTTAATATCAAGTCGAATCGCTAAATTCGGTCTCTACCTAGTGCGCTCTATAAACGGGAAAGAAGGGAGGAGCATGCGCTTTTCAGAGGAAAAAAGAAAAAGCCCGAGAAGGGAGCGATCGAGGAGATGGAGAGGTGCTATCGCAGGAACGATGTTCAGAAGTTTTACCAAAGTGTAAAACGAGCATGCCAGGGTCATAAAGTCAGAGCAGAAGCCTGCAGAGGTGAACAGGGAAAGACTATTTCTGTGGACTGTATAACGGCGAAGGTGGCCAAGATGCTGCAATTGAGTAGTGGAGCTTTCTATCAGAAAACTAAAGTGACCCCCTAATCATCCCGGTCCTACTCTACGGCGCAGAGGTTTGGACCTTATCAAAAATGGATGAAGAGGCCCTTGGTCGTTTCGAAAATTCTGTGTACAATCTTCGGTCCCGTTTGCTTTGACGGAGAGTGGAGGGAAAAATTCAACCAAGTACTCTACGGACTGTACAGTGACATCGGCCTAGTACGACGTCCACACAACACAGCTCCAGCTGTACGCACAATACAGCTCCAGTCCGAAGATTCTTCGAGTCCAAAGTGGAAGGGCAACCCAGCAGAGAAAGACCGTATCTATGGACGCACACAGGTTGAAGGAAACCTTAATCAACTAGCAGTACGAATGACGCACTGAAAACAGCTAGCCAAACATCGTGCTGACTGAAGATGCTTGTTAGTTGAGACACATGTTCACTACGGACTGTAGCGCCACGAAAGACGAAGAAAAATAAGGTTTTGATGGCAGGGAATCAACTACTACAAGCTCTTGTACTCTCAAAAATTTTACCGTCTGAGGGAATAAATCACCCAGAAGCCACCAGCTTCATCCAATAGGAGAGAAAGTGTGATCTATCAGGAATACCCCAGGATGCACACATCGATAGGGACCTGTTAGCAGCTCTAGGAGCTTGGTTAGGAGGTTCTTATGCATCCACCTAACAGTCCGAATTTGGCACCATGTGATTACCATCTGATACCATCCATGTTGGTCGATTTTGCTGGTGAAAAGTTAATTTAAAAAGAGGGAAGCCAAAATGGCAACAAGTTTTCAAATAAAATGGCGCTAAAGTCCGGCGTGAATCAGGGCCTCGACCAACAAGCCTCTCCTGCCGGCACGATCTTTGGCCAGCCGCTTTCAGTGCCGAACGCCCAATTCGTTGATCTCCCTTTCCACCTGTGTGCGCCACCTTTGATGCGGTATTCCTCTGTCGCGTCGTACCTCGGGGTTGGAGTCGAAGAATCTTCGGGCCGGAGGGGTGATGTCCATTCGCTCAACATGACCCAACCATCTGAGACGTAGGATCCGAAGACGTCCAACTAAGCCGATGTCGCTGTACAGTCCGTACCAAAGATTGCGCGCAGAATTTTTCTCTCGAAACGCCCAAGATCCTCTTCATCCGCTTTTGATAAAGTCCAAGCCTCAGCGCCGTAAAGGGGGACCGGGATGATTAAGGTTTTGTAGAGGGATACCTTAGTTTTTCGAGAGAGGGCTTTACTACTCAGTTGCCACTTGAGCCCCAAGAAGCAGTGGTTGACAAGAGTTATTCTGCGTTTTATCTCAGCGCTGATGTCGTTGCTGCTTGTCACTACCGAGCCAAGGTAGACGAAGTCCTTGTGTATGTATATTGGCGTTACAGTCCATAAAGGACCAAAGCCGAGCTTCTCTCAATCACCCATGTTGTGTGTAATTTTATTTTCTCATAGGTGAAAGGGACCTTTTCTTGACAATTATACTACAGGGGGTTTTGTCAGTATCCTGCTGAGGAGAAGCACCGTGAAAAACACGTTCGATGACATACCTATTATCGGGATTCGATTCTGTGTCATCGGCGTCAGAGACCAACATACTACCCACTGCGCCACGGCAAAGTTCTTGACTACTTCAAAAACATAGATGCCGAAGGTGACGTTCTATCCAAGACGTCGGTGTTGCGCATCTTTCTTTAATGTCATTGACGTCTCCCTGCTAGGCAAGCAATTGTGTAGACTCGAAGTAGATCGTGCCTCTTGTATTGGCCGCAGAGTCCCAGACGATATTTCCAAGTATGATGTTAAAGGAATCACATGACAGGGCGTCACCCTGACTAAAACCTTTTTTAATATCGAAGGTATCGGTTGGTTCACCTCCAAACCTTTTAGAGCAACGAGAATTCTCCATAGTCATCCTGCACAGTCTGACGAGTTGGACAGGAATGTTAAAACATGACGTTGCTCGGTATAACTCCTCGCTATAAACACTGTTATACGCGGCTTTAAAGTCGACGAAAAGATGGTGCCGTAGTGTAAATATTTGGTCTATCGTGGATTTTTCTGGCCTGAAACCACACTGGTAGGAACCTATCAGATTGTCCACGAACGGCTTCAGGCACTTACACAGTACGACAGAGAGGATCTTGTACGCGATGTTCAGGAGGCTTATCCCTCTGTAATTGGCGCAGTCATAGGGGTCTCCTTTCTTATGAACCAGGCAAACGGTGCTGAGATTCCATTCATCGAGCATGCATTCTTCTGACCATATCTTACAGATGATCCTGACCAGCTCATCGCCAGCTGCTTTAGATAGTTCAGCGGAAAGTCGGTGGTCTGCTCCAGCAGCTTTATAAGATTTAAGTTTCGATATCACTATCTTAATATCGTCTAGGTCGGATGGAGGGGATTCTCTTTCGTCTTCGCCCATTGTGTTCGTTCTGCCTGAAGGCGGCATTTCGATCATAATCGCCGCAGAAGTGGTCTTTCCACAATCTCAGCATCGACTGTGACTCCATTATAGTTGTCCGTGCTCATCCCTGCAGGCTTTTGCTCTGGCTGTATAGCCTTGGCATGTTCGTTTTAATTTTTGGTAAAACTTTCGAACGTCATTCCTGCAATAACATTCCTCCATCTCCTCGATCTCACGTCTCTCGTGCTCCTGCTTTTTTCTTCACAGAAGCGCATGCTTCTCTCCTTTTCGCTTCATAGAACTCGCGGGAGTTACATGCTGTAACACCCCTACTTTCCCCACACGTGTTGTTTTGGTTTTGTTCAGCAAATCAACAAATGTATTGTTGATCTTTGCTACGGTTTCTCTCCCCAACTCTATCTTTGAAAGAAGATAAAGCTAGAGCGAATTACCAAGTAGCAAAGACAGTCTTGTTCCGTGTTTTATCTTGTGCACTTGTGTTAAGTATTAATAAAGTTCGCGTTGTACAGTTTCTTGTGTTTATTGTATGACCGATGTCATACGTCTTATAACTCGGGCAGCTCTCGTCCGTCGATGCAGTGTAGCCATATGCATTCTATGTCTCTACATGGGCCTGTCTGTATTCGTCATCAAACCAGGGGTTTCTCGTAGGTGGTGGCTTGAAACCAAGATCTGAGGCGACCTAAATCGGATCGTTCTAACTATGCTAGACAATGCCTGCCCTTCCGATACGTTTTTCCTTTATGACTGAGCTCTCTATTTGAGAGAAATTGTTTGTAGACGTAGAGGTAGCTGATTAAAGAATCATCATTCTTCTTCCTCCACTGGCTACGCATGAGCAGCTGGCATCCCGTAAGACCGAGATCGCAATTTGCGATTTGCTTATTTTGGGTCGATGCCCCTATTCACTCCCAATGCAAGGAGGCTCGTCATTCCTTCAAGGCCAACCACCTTATATCTCAACCCGAAAAAGCAATAAGTTATTTGCCACCCATATGTATCTAGTGGGTTCCCAAAATCCATATCACTTACTCCAAATAGACCGTCTAATTTATTTTTTGACACATAATACAATGAAGTGTCGACGAAACTAGGTCAATAAATATATGTACTAGCCGCGGAAACGTTTGTCTCGCGCACTTACTTATCAGCAATCCAAGCCGCTTCATAGTACGCCCTGAAGTGCTTGTGGACGAGTATATATTCCAGCGATTAGAACATATGACACAAAACAAAACAAAGCAAAGGCGCAGCAGTAGCAAAATAGTGAAAGTTATAAACAAGGCTCAGCGAAGGCTTTATCGCTATCTACGTTCGCGTATGAATGCGTCTTCTACGTCTTTTTGTCAAGTAGACTTTTCTAATCTTTTCGATGAGCACCCTCAAAGCATAATCTAAAACTCTTCAACGATTCTAATGCATACCATGTGTACAATGCATGTAAAGTGTCATCGCCAATTACCTTGAGTTGAAACGCCGAAACGTATTCGCCTTCCCCACTCACATATGTATCTTTAAGCTCTGTATGGTATCCACTTATTATATCATCGTTTTCACTTTCGACGTAACAAGATAAAATATATTTTTAGCTGCACACTGTTTTAAGGCGATGAGAACGCTGAAATCGAAAGCTATTTTCGCTGTTTAAGTGCAATGAAAACTGAAAGTTGTTCTAGCTGCACATCGACCATAGCGTTCCTTTCATATCTCTATCTAATCGCAAATATGTAGTTCGAAATGCCTGCATACGAGTGGTGGGTGGCGAGTATATTGCGCAATCACGCGACGCCACCCTTTCATGGCACCCCGAACAAAAAACCAAAAAGCCAAGAAGGAAGCTATGACGACAGTTTTAGAAAATGCACAAGAATTCACTTTGATTGAAGCATACAGATACAGATACTCGCACTATTCATGCAAGTGGGTTGCTTGGTTAGTCGGAATTGAACGAGAAAACAAATGAATGAATGGTTTAGCTGTACGTCGCATCGGATTTGCTTTTTTTTTTGTGACAGTTTTGCCTATCTATGTATCTGCATGTGCTATACGAGCGTAGTTTGACGAGGAGTTGATTGATGTTTGGACATTAAAACCGCCCGCAGATGGCAGACGTGCTAATTATGCAGGAAAACAAAAAGAAAAACAAAAACAACCGAAACGAGCACGAATACGCTGTGCCGCTTGCAACATGTTTAATCTCTGCCTTTATACGAGCTCGACTACTAGTAATCTGTAATCTCTAATCTGGATGTATCTGGATGCATATAATTGCATTGAGCGAAAATGGAGCGCGAAAAAGTCATTTCGCAAAATCGAAATTCTTCGGGTAATTATGGGCTGCCGAGTTGAAGAAACAGTCGTTTCTTAGGTTCCGTCGGTTCCTCGCTTTGGGAACTCTTTTAAGTACAGTTAAGTGGTTCTTGCAGCACTGGCTTGATAGTACTATTGTTTTTAGGCTTCCAGAGGATTACCGATGAAGTGGGTCGAAGAATTAACCTCTGGTACTGTTGTAGTATGTTGAAAGGCTTTTTGCCTTTTTTTTTTTTTTTTTGCTACGTGTGGTAGCTATCAAGTGGCAGCTGCCGACTCCAATTATTTACGGCGTAAAAAATTTGGTAACAATTGAGTACATTAGAAACAGTTGGGATGTTCGGATTGCATCTACCTGATAGTAGACTATACTTTTACTAAAATTGAGTTTTGTTAGGAGCAAATTTCGATTCTAAATTAGTACAGGGTGGCCCATCTAGTGGTTATTTTTTTTAAGTCATTTTGACACTCACAGCTGCTTCCCGCTCGGAATCTTGACAGAATGTCAGTATCATACCTCCGCAGAACGAAATGAATCGCTTTACACCTTGAGCAACGTTGGGAAATATTGAAAACTTATTTCCAAAGTGAGTGCTGTGTAACCCAAACAGTGCGTTTTTTGGAAAGATGTTTTGGCCGAAATGAATCACGCACCGCGACTGCTGTACGCAAGTTTGTGCAAAAATTCGTGAGACTGGTGTGCTAGTGGACAACGCTCATGGTCGTCGTCGTCGTTCGGTGCGCATAGATGTAAACGTGGCTGCTGTGGCCGAGAGGGTGAGACTCAATTCACGAACATCAACTCGCCATCGATCTCAACTGAGGAGGATTCTGCACAAAGGTCTCGGATTATTCGCTTACAAGGTCCAATTGACTCAGCAATTGAAGGCGTGCGACCATCCGCTTCGTTATCGCTCAGCAGTTTGGGGTTTAGAGCAGCTTGAATTGGACAACGATTTTGGGCGAAAAATCATCTTTTCTGAAAAGGCGCATTTTCATCTCAGCGGCTACGTTCCTTCCTTCCTTCCTTAGCGGTTCAAGGTGAACCTGAGTCCCAACCAACATACCTATCCACCTGGCACGATCCTTCGCTAGGGTTTTCCAGCGCCGCACGCCCAGTTGGTTGAGGTTCCTTTCCACCTGTGCGCGCCACCTTAGGTGCGGCCGTCACACCAGAATCTTTCTCTCGAAACGACCAAGGATATCCTCATCCGCTTTAGATAAAGTGTATAACAGGACCGGGATAATTAAGGTCTTATATAAGGTCAACTTGGTCGTACGAGAGAGGCCTCTACTTCTCAATTGCCTCTTAAGCCCAAAGAAGCAGCGGTTGGCAAGAGTAATTCTGCGCTTGATTTGGAATCTGGCGTCGTTGTTCCTGCTCACTGCGGAGCCGAGGTCCTTAACTACCCTATATTTATATCTGCCGATATGCACGTTCTGGCCAAGACTTTCTTTCTTCTTTTGGTGGCGTTACAGCCCATGAAGTAAACATTCGATCGTACGTGAGAGTCAAACACATTAACTACTGCGCCACGGCGCCCTCATTCTGGCCAAGACATCGATGACAGATATCTAGTCTTGCCCTTATTAACTGCCAAACCAATTTTTGCTGCCACCATCTCAATACTCGCAAACGCCTCATTGACATCTCGCTATGATCTACCTATTATGTCAACGTCGTCGGCATCTGCAAGGAGCTGCGAGGATTTGAAATAGATTGTGCCTCTTGTATTGGCCTGTGATTCTTGCACATTCATTTCTAATATGATGTTAAATGAATCACACGCCAGCGCATCGCCCTGTCTAAGTCCTTTTTTGACTTCGAAACTATCGGTGAGTTCTGCACCCATTCGGATGAAGCAGCGAGTGTTCTCCAGAGTCATCCTGCATAGTCTGGCGAGTTTAGCAGGGATGTCAAAGGTAGACATGGCGTTTCCTAGCTCGTCTCTAATTACGCTGTCGTATGCGGCCTTGAAGTCGGCGAATAGAAGGTGGGTGTCGACTTGAAATTCATTGGTTTTCTCCAGGATCAGCCGACCTGAAGCCACACTGATAAGGACCAATCAGCATACTTACGAAAGGCTACAGGCGTTCACCCAAAATGGCAGCGAAGATCTTGTATGCGACATTAAGGACACTTATTCCTCTGTAGCTGTCGCAGTAAAGGGGGTCTCCTCGGGCATGTTTTCCTCTGGCCATATCTTACAGATGAGCCGGTGCATGTTGCTACCGGCTCATCCTCAGCTGCTTTGAAGAGCTCTGTTCAATGCTTCTGTTGCTGTGGTCTTCAGGGCTTGTTTGCACTGACTTTATTGTTGCTCTACTGACTGAGTGAAGAATTGAGGTGTATCGCACAGCTTGAGGTAGATGCGGTTATCAAAGGCACTAGCGATCTCCGACGATAGTAGCTTTCCGACGTCATAGCTTGGTATTCTAACTCTACTCCGCGGTGTTCGTGTTATCCGTTGATGTATCTTGGCTACTGCAAGATCAATCTGGTTGATGACTGATTGATCTGGCGACCGCCAGGTGCCTTTGTGTGTATCGACGTGCGGAAAGAGTGTGCTAGCTAAAAGAAGATTTCGCCCCGTGGAAAGGTCTATCAGCCTGTGTCCGTTATCGAATGTGGTGTCATGTAGGCTGTGTTTGCCGATGACCCGTTCAAAGATGCATCGTTAAAGTTAACGCTCGGAAAACCCGCACGGTACTGTGGAGAAGCCACTCCCCAACAGGGAGTGACAGTTTGGTGCGGATTGTGGAGTGGTGCATCATTCGACCATTTTTCTTCGAAAGTGAGGCTGGGAACAACGGTTCGATGAACGGTGGGCGTTGTTCCCAGCGTCTCAGCTGCACGGGGGCTTTCGCCAGCACGCCGGGCGCTTCTCTAGATGCTATGATGAACCTTCCATTTCTTGATATACGTATTTATCAGAGGGTGTGCTCTGAAAGCCATGTCTCGTCTGAAGAGAAATTACTGCGACCCCTGTCTCATGGACATGCCTCTGACGCACTGACGCCCGTTATCCTACTGCGCCGTCATTTCACAGTCAAGTTTCCATGGCGTCAGGATTGGCTCTGGCTGGATACTGAACGTGGAAAGGATAGTCTTCGTATTTTTACGGGTGGCTTCATTCTGGGCGAGGGTAGCGTACTGGGGTCTTCTTTGAGCGCGAAAACATCCGACCGCACTTCTCGTTAGGAAAATATGCGTCTGTCTATCAATCAGAGATATACACATGATTAAGGCTTTTATGGGTTCCAGGCCACTCTGGGATCCCAGGAAATGAGATCTCTCATAAACTCGCCAGAATGGGTTCAGAGGAGAGCTTCTCAGGACCTGAACCCGCTCTAGGTCTATGTACCTGCGTCCACGGTTAATTCCCACAACCGTAGATGGAGAAATTGTCCAGGATGCAGGATGATAAAGCGCGTATCCCTGCGCGTATGTCTGCAAGAAATCTGCAGCATTCCTCCTGTCTTTAAGGAGAATCGACTGCAGAAGGCTGGTGGGAGTCATTACGGGTTACACTTTTGCTAAGCATCTGTGCGTGCTTGGCATAAGTGAGACGCCCATCTATGCTGCATGTTGCGAGGAGGAGGATGACACTGCATTTTCTCTGTGACTGTCTCGCCTTTGCTCGCGCACGGTGGCGCACCCTTGGGGCCCACGTGGTGTATGCCGAATCTCTTAGCTCTACATCACTGAAGCTTCATCTCATTTTTGTCCGGAAAATTTAATGTAAGGTGCCTGAGAGTTACCATCATTTTCTTTTCAGCTGCATCAGAGCATTCCAAATTTTGACAGCGAAATCCGAACTTAGGCGTTGGTTCGAATTCGTAACATTATGAAGGTCAGCACTCCGATTAAGTGAAAGGGCTGAAGTTATGAAGATCCTGAAAGGTCTCTTCATATCGACCAGAAAGTTTGATCAACGGTTCAATTATTGACTTCAACATTCAACTTGGTTGAAGTTGGTTAGATAGATGGCCCTCCATGGGCTGTAACGCCCTCCATGGGCTGTAACGCCAAAGAAGAAGAATATGTAAATGTAGTATTGTCACCTTGACGTCTAGTAACAGTAACGTCTTATCAATGAAAAGTTTCCCGACACAAGACTCAAATCGATGGACTACCAAGGAAACTGTAATTGGTCTTCGTTTCAAGCAATAGTCTACCACGACCACGACTTAATAGACTTGATCCTTGGTTCGTTATACATTTACTTGATGCGAATCCATTAATCCACGCGACGGATTGATTAACGTCAAACTTTCGAAAAAATCTTATCGAATTGCACCTTCACTACCGTTGATAGCCCTTTCGGACTTCCAAATGCACGCGAACAACAAAAAAACTTTACCATGCCACTCGCTACTCAATCATTTTGCGCAATTATGCGTTCGCATTCATTTCACCTAGATGTACATACATATGTACATATGTACTATGCACAGTAACATATTGAAACAATTAAATCGGACAACCCACTAACAAATAAACACACTAAAGCCTAACCAAAAATAAAACGAATGAACGAGTGAAGAAAAGATACAAAAAGCGCACGCACGCTAGTGTCGCTACATACATTTATAGACCTATTCGTATGGTATGTGCACAAGACGAACATTAAACAAGTGTGCTGCCCCAAAGGCCCAAAGCACAGGCATAGAGCAACGAATGAAAAAGTATCTCCAAGTGAAGAATATGAAAAATTGCTTCATAAAGCCTACCGAGACCGACAAGTCGAAGAGAAATAACAACTGCACACACAAGCACACACGTCTAAGCCAACCGAATGAATAGACCAGCAATAGCAAACGCACGGATACACCAAACATCACCGACAACCAGAAGAAAATATACGAAATGTATTCAAAAGGGAAGAGGAAAGAAGAGCGAAAACAATCCGAACCGACTCCACTTCTTTACCGTTCGCATCGAGGCTTCGTAAGTGGGTCAACGCGAGGTAGGGTCATTGCACTATGCACGTTATATTATTATTCTCGTTCCTCCTCGTATCCCACACTTGTCTCGGCCGGTTCGTATGTGTGTTGGGTATCTATGTGAAGAGTAACGACAAAAACAGAATGCGGAGATGACGACTAGGTAAAAAGTTCTCTTCTTCACTGGCTGTGACTTTTACTCTCTTCCGTTCGCTCTTTGATGATGACGATTGCTTTCTTACACGACATGTATCTGCGACATATGTTGCCAAAGAAAGTTTTGAGCAACAATTCTGAAGTGCGTAAATGTAGCGCAAGTAGTTCTATGGTAGGGACCACAAATAAAGGCCATTCATCCAGCATTCAGCAGTCTCCAGTCATGGCAACACACCACTACGAGTCGTAAATCATTCCAAGATGACACAAGTGTAAAGTATCTGCCGATAGTCCGCACGGCGACAGCATAACCATTCCACACTGGTCACATTCATTTTAGTGAAGAAATAACAAATGCATGTATCTCAGCCGCACACATATATATCTACCATATGAAAGATGTGCACCTATCGAGGCATTCGGTTTTTTTTTAATTTGCATTTTATTTTAGTTAAATGTTGTGTCACCGTGTCAATGCCAAAAACGATGTATCGGATAAGAAAAACTATTTTGCATATTGGTGAAAACTACGTATTCGAGTTGTTGTGCTAAGAGACAATTGTGAAATCGGACTTGGAGGTGTCACGAAATGTAAAGATGGTTCAAGGCTTCTGACAGAGGTCGGACTTTGATTGATTTATACCTTTGAGGGCTTGGTATTTAGCAGATGAGTGACAGATAGCGATTGCGACAGAGTTACTATGGACCAACTAAAGGAAATTGCTGCCTGCGCGGCCCTGAGGGTGAGGAGCATAATAAAACATCACAAAAAGGCCATAGAACCATTCTAAAACTCCTTAAAGTACCCATGGACACAGACTATATCATCCCGCAGAACGTGTTCACTAGGAACTTCCAAGTTGTCTTTCCATCCAGGGAGGATTGGGCTGAATGGAAAGTCGTACCAAATGACTCTATCTCCCTCTATACCGATGGCTCTAAGATGGAGTCGGGTGTAGGTAGTGCGGTCTTCTCCAAGGAACTTAACCTCAACCTATCTTTCAGACTCCCAAATTACTGCAGTGGATATTATCATTTGCACAGACAGCCAATCTGCGATAAAGTCTCTGGCAGCGGTAACCCACAAATCAAAGACATTTCTTAACTGTCGCCTATCTCTAGATGAGATGGCTGAGCAGTTCAACATTAAGGTATTGTGGGTTCCCGGGCATAGGGATATTCCAGAAAACTGCGCGGCCGACGAACTCGCAAAGTTAGGGTCTAGCACACTCAGCCTACCTACCCTCGGGTACCTAGAAACACCAATAAGTACGATAAAGCACATTATAAAACTCCAAACCATTGAGGGCGACCAACCTCCAATGGAATGAGAGTAATATCGGCTTTATCCCCAAACAACTCTGGCCTTGATTAAACCTAGGGCGAACCAGGGACCTAGTGGCAACCAAAAGGGCAACCTTAAATACTCTAGTGGGTGTCATTACAAGTCACAGCATCATTGGGAAACACGCCGCCAGACTAGAACTACCCTCCAACGACTTCTGTCGCGGCTGCCGAGGACGAGGAGGAAGAGGAATCAATACATCACCTCCTCTGCTCATGCCCCTCTTTTGTGAATCGCAGGAGGATCTACCTCGGCGCGCCCTTCTATGATAATCTAAGTGAGCTAGCAGACCAAAAAATAGCTCAACTCCATCGCTTCATCAGAAGCACCGGATGGTTCTCTCGTAGCGGATCTGGGTAACACAATGGGCCGACTTCGGCCTACGTGTGGCTTATGCCAAACACATTAACCTGACCTAACCTAACTAAAGGAAGGTTCACAACTTTATAAAGTCATGTTGTATCCATCATCCCTTGATGATTTGTTTGCAGCACGGCTCCCTCTGTGCTATCATCATTTGAATGCGCACGTTCCTTGCGACATTCTAGATTAACCTAATCGTTTTGGCTTGACTTTGTCTGTTATCTGGTTCATATACAAGGATCGGAGGCACTTTCTTTGTGGACCATGGCCAGGTTTCATGTCCTTGGCAAGAGTGATTCTACGTTTGGTTTCGGAACTGATATCGTTGTTTCATGTCACTGCGGAAGCCAAGGTAGACGAAGTCCTTAACTACCTCAAACTTATAAGCGCCAAGACGTCGGTGGTGAGCGTCCTTTTTTGATGACATCATATATTTAGTTTAGCCCTTGTTTACTGCCAAACCAATTTTCGCCGCCTCCGCCTCAATAGTCGTACACACTTCATTGACACTCGCTGTGGTCTTCCGATTATGTCAATGTCATCCGCGTATGCGAGGAGTTCTGAGTGATTTTTGCACAATCATTCCTGATTTCTAATGTTGACGAAATCACACGACAGCGCATCGTCCTACCTAAATCCTTTATTGACATCAAAACTATCGGTCAGGTCTTCACCGATTCGGATGGAGTAACGAGCATTCTCCATCGTCATCCTCCACAGTCTGACGAGTTTAGCAGAGATGTCAAAGGTAGATATGGCGTTGAATAGCTCGTCTCTAATTACCCTGTCGCTTTGAAGTCGACAAATAGGTGGTGAGTGTCGACCTGAAATTTATTGGCTTCATTGGTAGGATCTCCCGTATTGTGAATATGGTGGACTTCTCTGGCCCGAAGCCACACTGATAAAGATCTATCAGCTTATTTACAAAAGGCTTCAGGCGTTCATATAAAATGCCAGAGAAGATCCTGTAGGCGATGTTAAGGAGACTTATTCCTCTGTAGATGGCGCAGTCAATAGGGGTCTCTTTTCTGGTGGATCGGGAATACTTATCTCTAACCATATCTTACAGATGAGCTGGTGCATGCTCCTAACTAGGTCATCTCTAGCTGCTTTGAAGAGTAAGCAGACAGTCCATCTGTGCCAGCAGCTTTATTCGGTTTGAGTTTCGATGAGGCGATCTTAGCTTCGCCGAGGTCAAGGGGACGGAATTCTCTGCGATCCTCGTCGTTAAGAAATGGATCATTCTGCCTGACGGCGGTATGTTGACTGTCATCGCGGTGGTGCAGAAGTGGTTTTTCAAATCCTCAGCACCGACTGCGATTCTACTACCAGGTATCCGTTCTCCTCCCCCGTTCTGAGCTTATAGCCTTGGCATGTTCGCTTTATCTGTCAGTAAAACCTTCGAAGTGAGAGTGAGATGAGAGCACCGTGGCGCAGTGGGTAGTGTGTTGGCCTCTGACGCCGATGGCACGGGATCGAATCCCGACACAGCCATGTCATCGGAAGTGTTTTTCACGGTGTTTCTCCTCAGCGGGGTTCTGACAAAACCCCTTGTGGTAAAATTGTCATGAAAAGCTTCTCGAAATTCGCCGTTCGGATCCGGAAATAAACTGTAGGTCCCTTCCACCTATGGGAAAGTAAAATCACACACAACATGGGTGATTGAGAGAAGCTCGGCTGAGGTCCTTCATGGGCTGTAACGCCAACATACATACATACAAAACCTTCGAAGTCATGCCTGCAGTAACACCTTTCCAAGTCCTCAATCGCACGCTTCTCGTGCTCTTTCTTTTTCCTCCTAAGAAGCTTATGCTTATCCCTTCTTTTTAATTCGTAGAGCTCACGAGCTTCTCTTGTTCTTCTATGCAGCGGGGCTTTATGTACCTCTTGTTTCTCTGTGTGAATCCTTCTGCACTCGAACTTGGAATCTTGAAGCCCAAAACTTCAGATGCAGAGCTTTTCAGGACTTGATTTTAAAGGTTCAACTGTTGTCCTATTGACTGCGTGGATGGTTGAGATGTATGAGAGAGCGTAAGGGAGACGCGATCGGCTTTTGCCGATTCGTAACTATTATGGAGGAATTAAGGGCCGGTATATTCCGCTCCTTACTGACCTTTGCTTCATGCCTGATATAGCAGACTGAATGAGGCATATAGTACAGTATTAAGCTGCCGCTTAATAGGGGGTAGCATACTCCTTTTCCTCTTTTGTTTGCTGCCTCTGACTTTCTCAGCTGGCCCTTCTTGTAACCGTTGTAAGTGAAAGAACGAACCCAAACTACCTCTCACTCGCATTCTGTGAGTATAACGCCTTACCAATTTGCGTATAACCATGATCTTGTGACTTGAACTCAGTCAACATCAAAGTAACAATACCAAATTTTTCACTCCAATCATTGAAGTGCGAGTTCTCTTTTTGAAGTGGATGTGAATGGCTTACATGGAAGCCGTTTTATGTAACCTATGATTTCTATGAATTTCTTCATGGATGCCAAATCGTATTTTGTTTGCATTAAGTTCTTATCCAAACGAATAATTTCTCTAGAGACTTATGTATATAATAGATCTGAGCAAAGCTATGCCCTAGCATCTTTGATATTTTAATATGCGCTATGGAGAAACACGTTGTTTGATTGCCTGACAGTCTACATAAATTGTATTCCAAATAAGCATGGTTCCTTACTCATGCTAATATACTCCAACATTGACGTGTATTTCTTTAAAAGTAGCCATAACCAGATAAGCTCCAAAAGGTGACAATATAACGATACCTACCTGCCTAGGTTCAATTTAATCCATTTGCCTCCAGCCAACTTTCTTTCGATTCGAGCCCGCATCTTTAAGCATTCACCACTCCCCCATCACATCGTTTGACTCATAATCTACCCATTACATATCCGAATGGTTTTACGACACAACATTTCCAAACCGAATTTAAAGGAAACATGGCCATTCGAAGACCAAGTGAACCGCGACCATACACCAAATTGCAACCTTTATAAACCTCAACAGCAACAACATTCAGTTTCGTTATCTTTCGATACATTTGTGATGTAAATTTGTTAATTATATAATCTGCAATATAAAGTGGATATATGGCACGGATGAAAGCCAATCGCCCGTTTCAAAAAATACCGCTGCGCTACGTTGCTGTCACTCTACGAGTAAGACGACAAGGTCTTATGGTCTCGGTTGTCCGCGCACCCCGCAGAGTTGTCAAAAAAAAACTTCAAATTTTGATATTGATTTCGAAATCGGTGATTGGCGATCTTTTTTTCTTTTTTTTCTCCTTCGTCAGCTAACTATTAAATTAATTTGTTTTCAGTGTTCAGTTTTCAGTTTTTTTGAGGTTTTTTTCGCTTTTTTTTTTTTTTTTTGGTCTTGCATGGCTTGAAGGACTGATGGTAATTAATCTTACTATGCCCTGGAAGCTATTTTGCTTTTTGTTGTAAAAATAAACATTCGAATGCTTGTGAGATAAATGACGGTTGAGCGTAACGGATTTTGACAAGATACCTGCAGAATATTGCGGTGAAAATGAGTGAATTTGACTGATGATGATGCTGATCACTGATCACTGGGTTAAATGGAAAGCGTTTCGCTCATTCGTAATCTTTCGAATTATTAATTTGAAATCTTATTTCATTTTTCGGTAGCTGAAGGTATTTAATTTAAGCTTGGCTACTGGATATTCACATATGACTTTTTGGTGACTTTGGTGACTCATTCTATGTGGTTGTTGCTAACCAATCGCAATGCCTCTTGCCTCTTCTTTTATGTCTACATTTGATGTGTCTAAGACGTGTTTATGATTCTCTTTTTCTTAGCGGGCGTTACAGTACGGGGTGAATATGGGCCTCAACCAACATGCCCCTCCATCTAGCACGATCTTTTGCTAGCCTGTACCGTTGCCGCACACCCAGTTGGCTGAGGTCCCCTTCCACCTGTGTGCGCCATCATAAGTGCGGCCGTCCTCTGCTTCTTCGTTCCTCGGGGTTGGATTCAAATGCTCTCCGGGCTGGAGCTCTGATGTCCATTCGCTCTACATAGCTCAGCCACCTTAGGCGCTGAATCCGTAGATGCCTGACTAGGCTCATATCGCTGTTCAGTCCGAAGAGTTCGTGGTTGAATCTTTTCCTCCATCCCCCGTCTGCGTTTATAGGCCCGAAAATCACGCGCAAAATCTTTCTCTCGAACCGACCAAGGGCCTCCTCATCCGCTTTTGATAGTGTCCATGCTTCTGCGCCGTACAACGAGACCGGGATGATAAGGGTCTTATATCGTGTTTATGATTAATTCAACTTAAAGGAAATCCGTAATCCGGAAGATAGTATCACGCTAAAGATGTGCATATATTGATTCTGATCTGATCACCGCAATCCACCTGCGACGGTCGAGGACAGTACTTAGATGGTTGACCGTTTTCTTGTACACTTTGAATACGTTTTTATTGGAGCGAAGCTCCTTACACCCCAAAATGTATTTCGTTGACAGACTACTCCTCCTAATCGCTTTGACGGATTTTGACCAAATTAGACATGTCAATAGAAGGCATCGAGAGGACGGTTTTAAAGAAATAAAATCGAGGAATAATCACCGAAAACGTGTCCCATAGAAATCACGCGCATCCGCATTTCGATAATAAAACAGCGCAGAAGGCTTTAAGCGATTTTAACCAAATTTGACATGGTGATAGTAAATACTCAGAGAAAAGTTTGGGAAAATAAAAATATATATTTTTTCCTTAAGACTTCAATAATCATGCCTCGGAAAGCACGTTCTAACCTTGGTCGTCAAACAGCTCTGTCAACGAAATACGGCGACTTTCTTTCCCATTTAGGGGTGAAAGTGGTAGAAGTCTGTTTTTACAGGCGCCATTTTTTGAACAACTCTATCAACTCTGCTATCCATTTGATTGGAACAGCCGCAGACCGTAAGGATATATACTAAAGTATCACAAACAAAAATTCATATGAATACTCACTGATACGATCGTCCTTCCGCACCTGCACAATGCACCTGAATGAAAGAGAAAGGGAAACATTTTAAACTTATGCCGATGGCCTGTTTTCGATGACCACCAGCTAACGTAGGCCCAATGGACGAATTAACATAGAACCACAATTCTTTTTACAATCGATAGAGAAACTCAGTTACCATCTTTTAAGGATCCGCTAGACATCTAAGTTTTTGTAATGCATTACTGTCACCGTATTCGTATCAGAAGATACTACTTTGCTTAGATTATGATTGCTCACGCACACTGATAAAACAATAAACGGAGTTTTAAAATGGATAGCTTCGCTCCAACTTGGATGCCCTGCGACCCACCTAGTTTATATATATTTCTATAACTAACTAATGCTAGACAAAATATTGTAAAACTAGGTTGACTACCCTAATTAGCTTAAAACCCTATTACCCATACTAGAGAGACTAAGCCATTAAGACGCACCGTCTATAGGTAAATTTTTTGGGGGTAATAAGACACAGATTTCAAGTTATAGACCAAAGCCATTGCCCCCGCAAGGTAACCTCTAATCAGCTTTATCAGAAAGTTGCTTATCCGCAACACACACCATAACATCGGAGCAAGTCGCACAGTGTAAGGACGAAATCATCTGTGTAGGTGATTATTTCAAGATCACATTCATAGAGGGAAACTAAAAAGCTGATGCGCTGGCAAGGCCAGGCTCTTCCCTTGATAGTTCCCTGGCGGAGACAGTATCTCCTCCCATAGGACTGGTTAAGGTATACATTTTTCAACATATCATCTCAAGGACAAACTCCAGGTGGAGCACCTTGAGCAACTGTGTTATATCAAGAAAGATTCGGCCTTCCTTACTTACTTACTTTGATGGCGCTACAGTTCAAGGTGAACCAGGACCTTAACCAACAAGCCTCTCCAGCCGGCCCGATCTTTGGCCGGCCGCTTCCAGTGCCGCACGCCCAGTTGGTTGAGGTCCCTTTCCATCTGTGCGCCCCACCTTAAATGCGGTGGTCCTCTGCTGCGTCGTCCCTCGGGGTTGGAGTCGAAGACCCTTCGGGCCGGAGCGTTGATGTCCATTCGCTCTACATAGCCTAGCCATCTTAGACGTTGGATCCAAAGACGTCTAAAAAGGCCGATGTCACTGTACAGCCCGTACAGTTGTTGGTTGAATCTCCTCCTCCACTCTCCGTTTACACAAACGGGACCAAAGATTGCACGCAGAATTTTCCTCTCGAAACGCCCAAGAGCCTCTTCATCCGCTTTTGATAACGTCCAAACCTCAGCGCCGTAGAGGAGGACCGGTATGATTAAGGTTTTGTAGAGGGATACCTTAGTTTTTCGAGGGAGGGCCCTACTACTCAATTGCCTCTTGAGCCCGAAGAAGCAGCGGTTGGCAAGAGTTATTCTGCGTTTTATCTCAGCGCTGGTGTCGTTGCTGCTTGTCACTATCGATCCAAGGTAAACGAAGTCCTTGACTACTTCAAAAATATAGCTGCCGAAGGTGACGTTCTGACCAAGACGTCGGTGTTGCGCGTCTTTCTTGGATGACAGCATATATTTGGTCTTGTCACCATTTACCCTTAGACCCACTTTAGCTGCTTCTGCTTCAATACTTGCGAGCGCCTCATTGACGTCTCGCTTTGTCCGTCCAATAACGTCAATATCATTGGCGTAGGCAAGCAATTGTGTGAACAGTGTGTCACCCTGTCTAAAACCTTTTTTAACATCAAAGGGGTCGGTTAGTTCATCTCCGACCTTAATGGAGCAGCGAGAGTTCTCCATAGTCATCCTGCACAGTCTGACGAGTTTGGCAGGAATGTTAAAACATGACATGGCTCTGTATAACTCGCCTCTATAAACACTGTCATACGCGGCTTTTAAGTCGACGAAAAGATGGTGCGTGTCGACCTGGAATTCATGGGTCTTCTCCAAGATCTGCCGTAGTGTAAATATTTGGTCTATCGTAGATTTTCCTGGCCTGAAACAACACTGGTGGAAACCTATCATATTGTCCACGAACGGCTTCAGGCAGTTACACAGTACGGCAGAGAGGATCTTGTACGCGATGTTCAGGAGGCTTATCCCTCTGTAATTGGTGCAGTCATAGGGGTCTCCTTTCTTATGGACCGGCCAAACGATACTGAGATTCCATTCATCGTGCATGCGTTCTTCCGACCATATCTTGCAGATGAGTTGGTGCATGTTCCTGACCAGCTCATCGCCAACTGCTTTAAACAGTTCCGCGGGAAGTCCGTCTACTCTTGCAGCTTTATAAGACTTAAGTTTCGATATCGCTATCTTAACATCGTCTAAGTCGGGTGGACGGGATTCTCCTTCGTCTTCGTCCGTTATACAGTCTGCAGAAGTGGTTTTCCAAATTGTCAGCACTGACTGCGATTCTACTACCAGGTAGGCTTCCGTTCTGAGCTTATAGCCGTGGCATGTTCGTTTTACTTTCTGGTCAAATTTTTGAACGTCGTTCCTGCCGTAACATCTCTCCATCTCCTCGATCTCGCGCTTCTCGTGCTCCTTGTTTTCCTTCCTCACAAGCGCATGCTCCTCCCTCCTTTTCTGTTCATAGAGCTCGCGGGCAGCCCTCGTCTGTCGATGCAATGTGGCCATGTATGCATTCTGTTTGTCTACATGGGCCTGTCTGCAATCATCATAAAACCAGGGGCTTCTCGACGGTGGTGGCTCGAAACCGAGTACATCTGAGGCGGCCTCTCTAATGGCTTTTCGACAACGACTCCATTGCTGTTCTATGGCTTCTGCAGATTGCATCGAGAGAGCTTGAGGGAGACTTGATCGGCGAAGTTCCTGGCGGTCTCCTGCGATTGCAGCTTTCCGGCTCTAAATTTTGGTGTCTTTAATCGGCTCCGTTGATTCCGAGAAATTCGCATCCGTACCTGCAACAAGGTAATGGCTCCTCGAAAGGTTCGGACATCTAGGATGCTGGAGAAGTGTCTGCCGTCGATCGCAATATGATCAATTTGGTTGGTTGTCGATTGATCGAAAGACCGCCAGGTCCCCTTATGGATGTTGAGGTGTGGGAATCGTGTAGTTGCTACTACCAGATTATGTCCCGCCATAACGGCTTCCTTACCCAGCTTCGCATTGAAATCTCCTAGCACGATTTTGGTGTCATAGCTGGGGCATTGCACATACGTTCTGCCTAGGAGATCATAGAAGTCGTCTGATTGTCAGTCATCTTTCTCCTCTGTGGGAGCGTGGACACATAATAAACTTCGGCCTTCCTACAGCACAGAAAGGACCCACGGCCTAACTAACAGATCTCGACAGGAGATTTCCAGAATTGTAGCTATCAGTACTGGCCAACTGCCAGATTAAGGCCATATAGCAAAATAACTCCACCTTGGAATCTAGTTCGCTCTTATGCGCGCGGTCCTTATCCAAGGATACCACAGCATCCTTGTATCGTGGCTTTAAATCATCAGGCACCGATGGGATATATCCTGTTATGCTGCAAAAAGGTACATATAAGGCAGCTACTTCCTACTTTGAACATTTCACGGCTAGTGTGGCACTTGTCTACGTACCTGTTCCTTGGCGCACGGTGAAAGTAGTCTTTATTCCCAATTAGTCTAACCTCCCTTCCTGCTGAAAAGCATTAAGAGATTGGTAAAAATGCACGTGCGTATGTGTAACACTGCCAGACGGCATGGCATAGATGAAGCACTGGGTCAAAGCAATGCTTATGCTGATGCAAGCCTCGACCAATGTGTCAAATGCGTCGTAAACAGGGGCTGCCCGCAAGGCGGCGTCCTGTCTCCGCTGTCATAGTGCATGGTGATCGGCTCTCTGTTTGATGCCCTCAATGCATCTGGAATCAATGCGGAAGATTTCGCCATTCTTTTTGTCTGTCATCCTGTCTCTCCGGAACACAGGCGCCGCAAAATGTGGTCAATGATTGATGTAAAAGAAATGGGCCGTCGGTTAATCCTCTTAAGACAGATGTCGTTCGCCAAACTCTCTCAAACTCTCAGCTGTACAGGGGCTTCCCCAACACGCCGGGCGCTGCTCTAGATGCTATCCCTTGATATATTTATCAGAAGGTGTGCTCTCGAAGCCTTAAGAGAAATGGCTTTTGGTACAACTCGCACAGGAATAACAGTGTGTTTGCGAAAGAAATGTCCTGCGACCCCCCAGTAAAATTTTCATGGCGTCAGGACTGTCTCTCGCTGGATACTGAACCTGGAAAGGATAGCTTTCGCACTTTCAGGCCGGAAGATCGGAGCTGGGTCTTCTTTGAGCGCGGAAACATCCGACTGCATTTCTCGTTAGGAAAATATGCGTCTGTCTTCTAATCAGAGATAGACGCAATCCTAATGGCCATGCACTATGTTGTGAGGCACAGGTTACTTAATTACTTACTTAGGAGGCGCTATAACCTGGGCCTCCACCAACTTCTCCAGCTGGCACGGTCTTTTGCCAACTGTTTCCAGCGACGCACTCCCAGTTGGTTAAGGTCCCCACCTTAGATTCAGTCGTCCTCTGCTACGTCGTTCCTCGGGGGTGGACTCGAAGACTCTTCAGGCTGGAGCTGTGTTATCAATTCGCTCTACATGGCCTAGCCATCTTAGATGTTGGATCCGTAGATGTCGTACTAGGCCGATGTCGCTGTACAGCTCATATAGTTTATCGTGGTATCTTCTCCTCCACTCCCTGTTTATACAAACGAGACCATAGATTGAATGCCGAATTTTCTTCTAGGCCTCTGCGCCATAGAGCAGGACCAGGATGATTAAGGTTTTGCATAGTGCAACCTTGGTCTTTCGAGGGAGGGCTCTATTTCGCAATTGCCTCTTGAGCCCGAAGAAGCAGCGGTTGGCAAGAGTAATTCTGCGTTTGATGTCAGCGCTGGTATTGTTGTCGTTGGTCACTGGTGAGCCAAGGTAGACCACTTGACCACTTTGAATTTGTAACTGCCAATTGTGACGTTCTGGCCGAGACATCGGTTGAGCGTCTTTTTTGGTTGACAGCGGAATATACTGTTTTACCCTCGTTAACCGAAAGACCCATTTTAGCCGCCTCTGCTTCAATGCTTTCGAACGCATCATTGACGTCCCGCTGTGTTCGTCCAATTACGTCAATGTCATCCGCGTACGCAAGCAGTTGTGTAGACTTGAAATAGATCGTACCTCTTGTGTTGGCCAGTGAGTCTCGTATGATCTTTTCAAGCACAATGTTGAAGAAATTACATGACAGTGCGTCCCGTGTCTAAATCCTTTTTTAACATCAAAGGTCTCGGTAAATTCGCTACCGACCTAATGAAGCAGCGGGAATTCCCTATTGTCATTCTGCACAACCTGACGAGTTTGGCAGGGATGTCAAAACTGGACATGGCGCTGTATAACTCGTGTCTATGTACACTGTCACACGTGTCCTTGAAATCAACGAAAAGGTGGTGGGTGTCGAGTTCGTATTCTTGGGTCTTCTCCAAGAGTGAAGCACAGGTGTCCAACCTTCAACTAACTCCAAATTATTTTATTTTTATTTTATTTTATTTATTTTGAGGAGGGTTCAGAGGAGAGCTTTTCAGAACCTGAACCCGGTCGAGGTCTAACTACGTCTGCTGTAGATTCCTACCTTAACGATTGTTTAATACACACAACCGTAGATGAAGGAATTGTCCAGGATGCAGGATGGCAAAGCGCGTTCTTAAGGAGAATCGAATGCAGAAGACCAGTGGGAGCTATTACGGGCCATTACACTTTTGCTAAGCATCTCTGCGTGCTTGGCATCAGTGAGATGCTCCTTCTCATTTTTGTCCGGAAAACGGGGAAAATACATGTAAGGTCTGGAGTACCATGGAGTACCATGGACCAGATAGCAGAAGCCTCCGACAAAAAAAAAAAACAACAAAAAAAAAAGGCGAACCATAGGAATTCCATATTTAGGTACGTTATGATCTCAGTTTTATCTGGAAGGTGTAACCGGGTATATAAAATCCTTCTATCAAGTGGGAGATGGAAAACATCGATTTTTTGAGGCTTATATCCCTTCGAGCTCTAAGACAACAAGTAATGGTCCATTGCACTACGAATTGGATACTCCACCACAGAGAAATTAAGTTAAACTTTTAGTCAGTAGATAGTGAAGAAAGGATCTTTCAGAATGGTGAACCTAACTTCTTGATTATAGGTTAGGTTAAGTTATGTAAGTGGGTGCCCTACTGACGAAAAGGCAAGGCCCACCTAGACTACGTGGAGTCCGTTGTGTCCAATCAATTTTTAACCCGTTGAGACCTAGACACTTTCCGTTGAGCTGAGCCATCCAAATGAGGATTCCGTTCAGCCCAATGTTACTCACCTCCTCTAGTCCCGAAAGGAAGTGTTGTCCTAGGAATATGTCCTTTGGGCTAGCACCGGGCATTCGCACACCAGGTGACGAATGGATTAAATTTGTTCTTCGTCCCTGCAGCTTCTGCAGAAGTCATTGTGGGGTTGGCCTAGTCTGGCTGCATGGTAACATAGCATGCAGTGCCCAGTGAGAGTACTGACTGCCAGTCGAATATTCCCACGATTGAACAGATTTTCTGTTCCTTTCTTATTATAGACTCCGTCCCTCCGTCTCTATCTCTCTGTAGAGCACACTGAGTGGCGTTCTAGCTTCGGTTGCCATCTGCGCGAAGTTTGCACCTGATCCTAGCCTAGCTAGCTCGTCCGCCGTCTTGTTTCCAGAGATATTCACATGACCCGGTACCCAGCAGAGGGTCAGCTCGTTTACATTCGATATCTCTGCTAGCCGCTTGATGCAGAGTTTGACGAGTTTGGATCTTGTCTATGCTGACTGGCTGTCAACATAGATGTTGAACCTTGTTCCAGAGAGATTATCTCTGCTAATCAGGTTTGCCGCCTACTTGAATGCGAATACCTTACTGCAGCCATCATCAAATCTAAAGGAGCCATGTATGTATATCCCGAGATTCAAAATAGACTCCGGCACCTGTGCCGACATCCGTTTTGGATTCGTCGGTGTAGATTGCCAGTTCATTTTCCGTGAGTACCATATCACCGGTCCATTCCTCCCTGGAGGGAATTCTAATAGAGGATCTCCTCTCACATCAAGGAAGTCGATTGACATATTCCGTTTTGGTTCTGAATCTCGAGATGGCCCATCGATCCAAGACGGATGCGTGTCCGTAAAGACTCCTTGTCCAGAGACCGGATTCTTGTAGTCTTATCGCAGTTCTGGCTGCAACGCTCTCGCAGTATATGTCCAAGGGTGGGAGGTTCAGCATAACTTCAAGAGCCGCTTTTGGTGTGGACTTCATAGATCCCATCACCGCCAGACAGCCTGCCCTTTGAACCTTCTTGATTGTAAGATTTTGTTTAAACTGTCATGTCACCATCGTGCATATATTACCCTCTACAGCATATGCATATGACATGCACAAACCTACAAACCGAACTTATGATCAATACCTTTAGCCGGGTATTATGAAACAGCTCAAAAAACCCATGCCTCAAACCCGCATCTTGACTCCGACCTGGCAGAGAACTAATTAGTCATATCAATCGTAGTTGCTTAAAGGCTTCTTATCCGCACGTTATCCGACTACTAAACTCCTCAATGAGCTTTGACCCCTACATCGCCTTCTTAATGCCTCACACACCCAAATACCTTTAATTACTTCCTCAAGTGGCTAGTGACCTGTCTGTCACATCCCCAAGCCATAAGCAGCGCTATCGGTGAAAATCCCTTAATATCCCTCAGAATGGCATTGGTTGCTTAGCCGCCCGGTCGTCTCCTAGCGAGGACATAGACCTTTCTGTAAAAGGAAACTTCCAATACTGTTCTATTACCGTTTTTCACTCAATATGTTGCCATGACAAAAAGACCATTTTTCTTTCGTAGGCCCTCACGTCCCGCCCACTCTATGTATATCACGCAATTGCTCGCCCGTTTTGGCGCTTGGCTCTTGTCTCGTGCGTCTTTGTCGATTGTGCGTATCTATGGCTTTAGACATGCATATGCCGTTACCACCATCCGCACGATACGATAATCATGACGAAAACGATATTAGACGTATTCGTACGCATAAAGTTTGGGTTTTTCATTTCAGCGTATTTACTTCTCGGCCGCTTTTTCGGGTGGTCAATGAACCCGGACGACGCAGGAATCACATGAATGCCCGAATGGCCAAAGTCGTGTGCGTGCGAGTGGAAGCTAGTAAGGACGGCGGGGTGGAGTAAGTAATAGAGGCTTTGACGGATACTATTCGTTGTGGAAATTAATTTCGTTTTTATTCGTTTTCTGTTGATTCAGGAGGAAATTGATGGCTGTAGTGGTAAGCGGTGCATATGGCAGGCGGCCTGGCACTTTTAGGGAAATAGGATCATTGTGATTTAAATAGATGTATGTACATACGTAAGGGAAATGGTTTTTGCTCTGGCCTTGGAAGGACCGTCTAAATGACGACTTTGTTTATTTTAAGGCTCGGGGATTGTGTGAAATCGGTTCGATGACCCTTTGCAGTTTATCATTTATAGTTGACAGATTGTATCGTCAATTGCAGATTGGGAGCAATGATATTTAGGCAACGTCACGAAAGGATAAGGCGGGATTAGATGCGAACCGGTCAATGACCGACCCCAGTGACAGGAAAGGAAGTCATTGGACCCGGTAGCATAGGAAATGGGCATTGAAATGAAGATTTACTGGCGCTGAAATAGGTAGGTAGGTAGGCAGGTTCGTAGCCTCCCCAGAATGGATAAGAATACAAATAGGCCAGGGAGACCCGTTGTGCAGCCACGAGGAGGGTCTATCCCCCTATTCATTGAACCACTTAGTGCTCCTTAAAAAGTTAAGAAGGTCAGACATCCATACTTGCTGAACATCTGTCAGGTCGTTAAGGAAGTAAGATTCCTGTCATCGTTTCCTGATTGTGCAGAATGCCGGGCAGGCACAGAGAAGGTGATGTACAGATTCGACCTCCTCTTCGTCCAAGCAGCTTCTGCAGAAATCATTCGCACCTATTCCTAGTTTTTGCGCGTGATTGCCAATGAGGCAGTTACCTGTGATGACATCAATGATTTTATAGATGTCAGTTCTTTTTAAGGAAATTATACTCCTAGTCTAAGCCCGGACTGATGAGCCGGGGCCAGATTTGCCCGGTGATGGGGCAGGTGTATCCCTGGGTCCATCTCAGATTCGTCTCAGCCTTGGCGAGATTTGTGAGATTATGTTTAATGGTTGCAAGGGGTATTCCCTCACATGCCATTATTGATTGTTGCGTCGTTCCTTGTCTGGCGAGTGTATCCTGGTACCGATAGAAGTTGTATGTTAAACTGTTCGGCCATCTCGTTAAGAGATAGGCGACAGTCGAGGCTTGTTTTTGATGTGTACACATAGGACTCTAGCGATTTTAAGGCTGCTTGACTATCTGTGAGAATTCGGATATCCGTAGTGGATATCATGTTCCTCTTCAGCTAAGGCAGAGCCTCCTTTATTGCCAACAACTCCGCCTGAAAGATGCTGCGACGATCCGGTAGTTTTAGAGATTGGCTCAATATGTCTGTCAGAGTACGTTATTTTGAATTGCTTCTCAAAGCAATGCTTCTGCGGTGGGCTCTATGTGGTCCGAGTTTTGTGCCATGGTTATCCTGTTGCTTTTAGTCTAATTGCCGTATATGTGGCAATTTGCTTGTTGAATATATCGAGTGGTGTAAGGTGAAGTATCATGTTTGGCGTTGCCTTTGGGATGGACCTAAGGGCCCCGGTGATGCATATATATGCCAGCCTTTGTACCTGCTCGAATTGCTTCTGGTATGTTGTTTTGTCCAGTGCAGTCCACCAGACTTTCACTCCATATATTAGAATTGGTCTAACGACTGTAATGTAGAGCCATAAGCTGAGCCTGGGGTTTTATCCCCATTTTTTCCCTAAGGCTTTCTTGCAAGTGTAGAGAGCTATAGTTGCTTTTTTGCTCTCTCGGTTGTGTTGTTCTTCCAGGTTAGTTTCCTATCTAGTACAACGTCAAGGTATTTGGCACTGGAGGAGTAGGTTAACCTGGTGCCAAGTAAAGTGATGTTGTGCTTTCTGGTGAATAGCACAAGTTCCGTCTTCTGGGGATATACCCTTAGCCCAATTGGTTGTGCCCATTTGCATAGTATGGAGAATGCCGTTTGCATACGGTCATTCAGTGTGGGTAGGTATTTGCCCGAGATGGTAATGGCAACGTTATCAGCGTAGGCAATAACGTCGAGGCCTCATTTCTCCAATTTGCTCAGTAATTCATTTGCAACTACATTCTAGAAAAGGGGAGAGGACCTCTCTTGTGGGGTACCCCTGGTAACCACTCTGGTGGTTGCTCGGCTTCCCCATTTAGAGTGGATTTTGCGTGTTGAGAGTAACTCGCTGATCAACTCTGTGGGAGTCCTCTTCACCTTTAGCTTTTCTAGCTCTTCAGTTATTGCTAGCGC
Organism: Eumerus sabulonum; assembly: GCA_951905685.1. Lineage (NCBI taxonomy): Eukaryota > Metazoa > Arthropoda > Insecta > Diptera > Syrphidae > Eumerus > Eumerus sabulonum. The sequence continues at coordinate 44,762,872 of OX645064.1, forward strand.
CCTCTATGTCTAGGAAGGTATATTCTTTAAGACAGATCTCTCGAATTTCCTCATTAGTGTGTGCAAGGCTGTTTCGACAGATCTACCTTTACTGTAGGCGTGCTGTGCCTTAGAAATTAGGGAAGGATCAAAACTATGGCGTATATGTAAGTCTATCAGCCTTTCCAATGTTTTTGATGTTAAGGATGATAGACAAATAGGCCTTGTGAGAGTTCCTGCCAGCCTTGGGGATGAAGAGTACCTTACCGCACTTTCACTTTTCTAGAATATGACTGTAAGCTAGGCATCCTTTAAAGATAGTCTCTAGCCATTATATAGTCTATTCCATAGTTTATGTAAGCTCGATAGGGTAAATTTCACCCGGTCCTGGCGATTTATAGGGCGCCGAAATAGGATCTGATAAAAGTTTAATGACCTGGACGCGCATATGCTATGATGAGAAATTGCTTAGGCACGCATTTCCCTTGAGGTTAATGCCCCTAGGTCGATGCCTGTTTAACTACTCTTGCACAAGAAGCACATTTCACTGAGATCCATCCGTAAAATAAACATTTCGCATTGCTTCCGTCAAGTTGTTAACTGTCACATCGAACCAAAATAACAATCAAGAAAAAAAATCATTAAAGAATGGAATGGAAAGCCTGTCGAAAACCATGTGCCACCGATGAATCACTTGCACCATGAACACACTGTCATCATGTCATCGAGGAATTTTTCATATTTTTTTCGACAACTTTCCATGAATAACGCGTTCAACAAACGAGCAGAGAAAACAATTTGTATCTTTATACGTACGTACATGCATATACGTCGCCCACTGCAGTTGACTCCCGTCACGGTGGTGGCTCAATAAGGATTCCCAAAATTGCATTCTTATTTCCATATTTCTCAGTTTATCTTTTTTTGCCATTTCTGGTGCCATTTAGAGGAGAAGTATCTCGAAATCGGCCAATTTGCATCTGATGCTACCGCAAAAAGGGAAATAATCAAAGAAAACAAATGAGATCACGAGGGAGTGCCAAAACGATTTACTGGAAGATTGAAGTTCATGTAACGCCTGGTTGCGCGACCCACACGACAAGTATGTTTATGGTATGTACGTACGTCTGTTTGAGCGACGCGACGGACGAGTCGAGAAGAATGGTGTGATGATGAGTGACACCGAGTAAAAAAACGTGACCACAAAACTGAAGGAGAACGACAATATGAATGCGTGTCTACAGGAGAAAAAGAAAAAGTCCTTAATCGGAGGTGATTTATGGCAATCAATTAGGGATGTGATGTGTCATTTGTCTTTGGGTGATTTAATGCTACAGTCTCTTGCGTACTTGGCGGCTAAACGATTTTGGGCTCACGGGTAACGATTGACGATTGCGTAAGGCTGGAAGACATTAATTAATTGAAAGGTAGAGAAGCAGTTAAGGTGGACGCAGGTGTTTTTGAGTGGCACAGTTTGCTAGTTAGTAGGAATGAGCAAACTACTGGAGTCACAAATCGGATGAGGGATGCAATGGCTATCTTTTTTCGTCGCAAGCCTTTATACCCTGTCACAAAAGTCTAGGTTGTAAATCGGTTCCTCTTTCTTCTCATCCATGCAGCCGCAGCAGAAGTCATTGGCAGGTAGCCCTAGTTTGACGGCGTGTTCTCCAATGGTAAAGTGACCTGTAATGACACCCATTAAAGTGCTTGAGGTTTCTCTTTTGGCTACCACAATGTCCCTCGTCCGTTCCCAGTTTAGCTTAGGGCAGATTAGTTTAGTGATAAAATGGATGTTGCTTTCGTTCCATTGCAGGTTGGCAGCCTCCATAGTTCGAAGTTTTATTGCTTACTTACTTAGTGTTTCCAGCGTCTTACGCCCAGTTGGTTAAGGTCCCTTCCACCTACGTGCGCCACCGTAGATGTGGCACCTCTTGTACTCTTGCACGATCTTTTCAGGCATAATGTTGGAAAAGTTGTATGACAGCGCGTCACCTTGTCTAAAACCTTTTTTGACATAACAGGTCTCGGTTATCGACCCTAATGGAGCAGCGAGAATTACCCATTGTCATCCTGCACAGTCGGACGAGGTTGGCAGGGATGTCAAAACTAAACAGGGCCTTGTAGCTCATCCCTATCTTCTTCTTCTTTGGTGGCGTTACAGCCCATGAAGGGCCAGAGCCAAGCTTCTCTCAATCACCCATGTTGTGTGTGATTTATTTTTCACACAGGTGAAAGGGACCTACAGTTTAATGCCGATTCCGAACGGCGTGAGTCGAAAAGCTTTTTCATGGCAAGTTTACTAGGGGGGTTTTGCCCGTACCCCGCCGAGGAGAAACGTCGCGAAATAAACATTTGATGGCGCTGGTGTTATCAGAATCCGAACACGCTCATCGTGCGCCAGAGTCCAACACACTAACCACTGCGCCACGGCGCCCTCAGCTCTTCTCTATACACGCTGTCATACGCGGCCTTAAAGTCGACGAGAAGGTGGTGAGTGTCTATTGGTATTCCTGGTCTTCTCCAAGATCTGCCGTAGCGTAAATATTTGGTCTATTGTGGACTTACCTATCCTGAAATCACACTGATAAGAACCTATCATATTATCCACGAAGGGTTTCAGGCGTTCACACGATATGGCAGAGAAGATCTTTTATGCGATGTTTAGGAGACTTATCCCCCTATAGTTGGTGCAGTTATAGGGGCTCCTTTCTTATGGACCGGGCAAACAATGCTGAGATTCCATTCATCAGGCATGCATTCCTCCGACCATACCTTGAGATGGTGCATGCACCTTACCACCTCTTCTCCAGCTGCCTTAAAAGCTCAGCAGACAGGCCATCTGCGCCCGCGGCTTTATGAGACTTAAGTCTTGATATTGCTATTTTGACTTCGACTAGGTCGGGTAGACGGAATTCTCTTACATCGTCGTCTATTACGAATGGTTCGTTCTGTCTGACAGCGGTTACTTGTCTGTCATCGCCGTCATACAGTCTGCAGAAGTGTCCTTGCCAAATCCTCAGCATCAACTGTAATTCCACTACCCGTTCTCTTTTTTCATCCCTGCAGGCTTTTAGCCCTGGTATGTTCGTTTTACCTTATTGTAAAACTTCCGGGCGGAAGCATCTCTCCATCTCCTCGCTCTCACGCTTTCCGTATTCTCGTTTCTTTCTTCTGAAAAGCTCAGCTCTTCTCTTCTGCTCATAGATTACGGCTGGATTGTGGATTGTGGCTTTATATGTCTCTTGTTTTGCTGCATGGGCTTGTTCGCATTGTTCATCGAACTAGGCTTTCTAGGTGGTGGCGGTTTGAAACCCAGCACCTCTGAGGCAGCGTCTCTGACGGCGCTCTGGTAATGCGCCAATCCCTGCTCTATTGGTTGCAATGCTGTGGACGGATTTTGAGGAAGCTTGAAGAATTGTAGTTTACCGACGTCAAGCTTACGCTGTTCTACTCCACTCCTAAGCATTCTTGATATCCTCATTACCGAACTTATTTGTGTTTTTGGATTCCCGAGGGTTGGAAGACAGAGTATGCTTGACCCTAACCTTGCGAGTACATCGGCCGCGCTATGCCCGGAAACCCACAGTTGTTTTATATTGAATTGTTCGGTCATCTCGGCAGTTGGGAGATGTCTTTGATTTGTGGGTTGCCGCTGCCAGGGATTTTATTGCAGATTGACTATTCGTGCAAATGATAATATCCTTAACATATATCGCTGTTATATCCGCTTGGTACACACTGCAGTGGTTTGGGAGTCTAAACGATAGGTTGAGGTCAAGCTCCTTGGAGAAGGCTCCACTACCTTCACCCGTCTCCATATTGGAGCCGTCGGTATAGAGGGATATCGAGTCCTTCGGTATGACTTTTCCTTCAGCCCATTCCTCCCGGGATTGAAAGATAACTTCGAAGTTCTTAATGGACACGTTAAGCGGGATGGTGCAGTCAATGGCTTTCGTGTAATAGGAGCCATTTTCCTATGCCGCTCATGCAGCAGCTTGTTTGCTGAAAAGGTCAAATGCTGGGAGATGTAATTGAATGCTTAGGGCCTCCGTGGGGGTCGATCTTATCGCACCACTTATTCAAATGCTGGCCGATCTTTGCACTTCCCCAGAAGGTTTCGATAGAATGGCTTGTCTAGACCAGTCCACAAAACTACGAAGCCGTAAAGAAAGATAGGTCTTATGACTACTGTATAGAGCCAGTGCATCATGCTGGCTTGGAGACCACACTTTTTGCCCATCACTTTCCTGCAGCTTTAGAGGGCAGTGGTTGCTTTCTTGACAAGATCAAGAATGTTGGATTTCATATTTAGTCTCCAAGGATTAGGTCGAGGTATTTGGCCTGACCTTTGATTGTTAATTGGGTTTCACCCAGCCCCTGTGGGTTGAAGGGTGGAATTTTATATTTATTAGTAAACAGTCATACGTATGTCATTCTTCTTGGGGTTCACCCCAAGTCCGCAGTCCGAAAAGCGCTGTACACTCTTAGTGCGGGTAGTCGGTTAGTGGAATTTACTCTTCTTGAGTGGGACTTAGTTTTCATCGCCTTTGCCCATATTGGTGCCGCGTACATAATTATTGACTGCGCCACTCTTGACAAAACTAGTCTTATTTGCTGCCTGGGCCATTCGATATTTGTCATTATTCTGGCTTAGGCAGTACACACCTGAGCTGCTTTATCACACTTTATTTCAGATGTTCCTTGTAGCTGAGCCTAGCGTCAATGATCACGCCTAAGTATCTGATAGACGGTTTCGACGTTATATTTTGATCACCTACCCTGATGGTGATTGTTTCCCTTTTCTTGGGGCTGCTAACTAGTACTGCTTCTGTTTTGTGCTCGGCGAGCTCTAACCCGACTGTTGACATCCAGTGTCACACTTTTCTGATACATTCGTTCCCTATGTCCTCTATATCTTCCAGGTGTTTCGCTGCTACCTGGCTGACAGGCTTCAAATTTAGCTATTTAAATTTACATTAGTTTGCTGTAGAGTTTAGTTGGATCAAGTCTTCCTGACGAAGTATCTTCAAAGGGATATTGATAAAGTGATTATAGTTTTAATTCTGTTTATTTAATTGTTTATTACACGATGGATCGACTAAGACTACATCGACGCCCTGGTATTCATAGACAAGTGTGAATCGCTTGCCTGCGAACGCGTGCAACATGCACTCCAAAACATCCGTTCCATCCTCGGTCGGCGTTTAGTACGCTTATCGTCTCTTCTAGCTCGAGTACCTGCGATCCAAAGAACCTTATGCCTGATCCACAACACTGCGTTGGTGCGAGGCACTTTACGTGTTACGAGAAATGCCTCGACGCATGCTTTGACAATGACAATTCAATTTTTTCGGCTGCTCCATGTCAAAGTAAACGCACACAACACAAACCACAAAATACACAGATATAGCATACACATCAATACACAGCAACAGTCGTTCAAACGCACAGACATTTTCGACGTGTTTGACTTTTGTATGCTTTGGTTACGTGAGCTTACGTTTTCTCTCGCTCTCAATTTTTCTTATTTCCTCTCATTTTTTCTTATTTCCTCTCATTTTTCAATGAACGTAAGCTCGCCAACGCAAACGCGGTATTTATGACTACCCCATTGAATTGCTTGTGTTGGATGTCTCAGCTAGCACTAACGCAGTGTTGTGGATCAGGCATTAGGCGGAATTCCTTTACATCCCCACGAAGTGGAGTACATCTTCTCGCTCCCTGAGGTTACAAAGGCTACTAATATTGGCAGCTCTGGGCAATGCGGTATGTACCTAGTTCAAATTGGTTAGTTCTTTTCTAAGTATGAAAATGGTACTTAACATATCCGTTGAGTTTCTAGCCATACTTTTGGTCCTCCAAATTATGGTTCATTTGCTGCAATAATGCCGATATTGCAATTACTTTGCTTCATTTACGAGTAAACCTTGCCCAGTTTTAACCAGCAAATTATTGGATTATTGTTATAGGAAAGTTGACTGATCATTTGGTGTAACTTTTTCTTCTTCTTCTTCTTCTTCCTACTATCGGGCGCTACAGTTCGGGGTGAATCTGGGCCTCAACCAATATGCCCCTCTAACTGGCACGATCTTTTGCTAGCCTTTTCCATTGCTGCACACCCAATTGGCTGAGATCCCCTTCCACCTGTGTCCCCACCTTAGGTGCGACCCTCCTCTGTTTCTTCGTCCCTCGGGGTTGGATTCAAAGACCTTTCGGGCGGGAGCTGTGGTGTCCATTGAATCCGTAGACGCCTGACTAGATTCATGTCACTGTATAGCCAGTAAAGCTCGTGATTGAATCTTTTCCTCCATCTCCCGTCAGCGTTTATAAGTCCGAAAATCACACGAAAAATTTTTCTCTCGAAACGGCCGACGACTTCCTCATCCGCTTTTGATGATGTCCATGCTCTTGCGCCGTATAGCAGGACCGGGATGTTAAGGGTCTTGCATAGAGCCCACTTTGTCGTTCGGGTGAGCGCGCTAGTACTCAATTGCGGTCTGAGCCCAAAGACACAGCGATTAGCAAGAGTGATTCTGCGTTTGGTTTCGGAACTGATATCGTTGTTCCAGGTTACTGCGGAATCCAAGATCGACGAAGTCCTTAACTACCTCAAACTTATATCTGCCAATACAAACGTTCTGGCCAAGACGTCGGTGGTGAGTGCCCTTTTCTGATGACAGCATGTATTTTGTTTTGCCCTAATTTACTGCCAAGCCAATTTTCGCCGCCTCCAAAGGGGTTGAAGTGGTTCCCTTTCTAGTGAATCGGGCAAACGATGCTCCGATCCTCGGGCATGCTTTCCTCTGACCATATCTTACACATGAACTGGTGCATGTTCGTAACCAGGTCATCTCCAGTTGCTTTGAAGAGCTCGGCAGACAATCCTTCTGCGCTAGCAGCTTTGTAAGACTTGAGTTTCGATATGGCGATCTTAACTTTGCCGAGGTCAAGGGGACGGAATGCACTGGAATGGATCATTCTTCGATCTATCTGCTGATAAAACTTTCATTTCGGACGTCATACCTGCAGTAGCACCTTTCCAAGTCCTCAATCACGCGCTTGTCGTGCACTCTTTCTTCTTTCTCCTGATAAGCTATGCTCCTCCCTTCTTTTTAACTTGTAGAGCTCACGAGCAGATCTTGCTCTTCTATGCAGCGAGACTTTATATGCATCCTGCTTCGCTGTGTGAATCGCCATACACTGGTCATCGGACCAGGTGTTTCTTCATGGTGGAGCCTTGAAGCCCAAAACTTCAGATACAGTTCTTTTCAGGGTTTGTTTGCAAAGGTTGTTATATTGCCTGCGTGGAGGGTTGAGGTGTAGGAGAGTAATCGCTTTCTTTGAATTTCTATGGTATTAACCTGGTTTCCATAATATTATTATATGTGAGTGTCATCTTGTTGAACAGCTCTGCTGTGCCATAGTTATAAAATTCAGCTAGTATAACACTCGATCCAGGTGCTTTTCCGTCCTTAAGCCTCGCTATAGCCGAAATCACTTCGTGATAACCTATTGAAGCGTCAAGAACTTGATTATAGAAGCCTGGGACTGCATATTGGAAATTCACTTTCTCGATGGTGGGATTCAATAACATATCTAAGTGAGCGGCCAGAAGATTCGAGCTCAAGCTATCGTGGATGGAAAATTGTTTGCCATTCAGATGTTGCCATACATAAAGTAAGTTGTTCCGATTCTGTTTCAAAGAGTTCTGTTTTTGCTGTGTATTGCTCTATAAGTCCTATTCGACAGAATGGACTGATTCCTGAAATAAGAATCGCTAGAAGATCTATGTATATGCTCTCAACCAACCAAATGATTATTCTGCACAACGGAAGTGGGGATACTCATAAGTCCCAGGCTGACAGACAGGATATTGGAGTGGATACCATTAGGAGGGAGAGTCGCGATCATAAAACTCGGGCTTGAAAGATGAACTTTAGCTCTGGTGCAGGTGTATGCACCAAATCTGGAGTCAAGGTATGCGACTTTCCTGGATGAAATTGATGCGGCCCTTCATAGGTTGGTTAAGATGGATTCATATATCCTGATGGGTGACTTCAACGCCCACGTGGGTGTGGATGTAACGACACGGGGGTGTGTCATAGGGAGGAACGGTGATCCTCATCAGAACGCGAACGGAGAGATATTGTTGGATTTTTGCTGTGCAAATGGCATGTCCATTATGAACACTTTCTTTCCGCACAAAGGCATTCATAAATATACGTGGTATCGTCGGAGTCTTCTTCAGAAATCGTTAACAGATTTCTTTGTGGTACCATCGTGTGTCAAACGGATGGTTAGTGACGGTCGTGTGTTGAGAGGGGCTGAGCTGTCACCTGGTGTTGTGTAAGCTATATCTTACTGATAGAGTACCTCGTCTGCCAAGGCGGAAACCAAGAGTGGTTACACGCATACGGTGGGAGAAACTACAGAGCAGTGAGGTGCGGCAACACTTCGCACGACACATATCCGAAAGGTTTGAGCAAATTCCAACTGTTCCATCGCATGTAGAGGAAGAATGGCGACCATTTTCAACAGCTGTCATTACCTCTGCACGTGACGTTTGTGGATAAGAGCCGCTTGGTGTGGCGGCTGGTGGTGAGAAAAGAACTGCGTGGCTTAAAACACCCAGAGTTCAAGAAGCCAACAGAGAGAAGAAGAAGACCTACAGGGACTGGATTCCCTTGGGAGAATCTGCTTCCCGTGACTGGTACACTGTGACGCGAAGAACTTGCAAATTGGCTGTACGAGCAGCTAAAGGGCAATCCTGGAAGGAGGTCGGCGTGAAGTTGGAAAGCGACCATAGATCTGCGAAAAAGTTGTTCTGACAAACCATTCGCCGGCTCAGAAGAAGGAAATTCGGCACTATCGAAGGAGTTAAATCCAAAGATGGTGTGTTGCTTTCCAATGAGATGGACATCCCGAACAGGACCATGAGGGGAACAGACCTATAGCCTTGAGTGGGGCGGAGAATAGTCCAACAGTGGAGGAAGTAAATTTAGCGATTAAATCGTTCAAAGTTGGCAAATCCGCTGGTGTGGATGAAGTTCGGTCAAAAATGCGTAAGGCAATGGGTAAAGAGGGAGTAATATGGCTCTCTCGTATCATTAAGGTGGCCTGGCAATGCGGTGAGACATATAGCGATTGGCAGACTGGGATGACTGTCCCTCTTTTCAAAAAGGAGTATAAAAAAGAGTGCTCCAATTATAGGGGCATATCTCTCTTAAGTGCCCCCGGTAAAGTCTACGCTAAGACATTGGAGGCGCGTTCTAGAGCTATGGTCGAATCCAGGATAGGGGATGAACAGTGCGGGTTTCGTTAGAAAGGCAAGAGTACAACCGTCCAGCTTTTCACTCTAAGAATAGTGCTCGAGAAGGCTTGGGAGTACGCCAAACCGATCTACAGCTGCTTTGTAGATTTGGAAAAGGCGTATGACCGAGTTCCTCGAGGTAAACTCTGGAATGTTGTGCAGGAGTATGGGATTAATGGTCCTCTGTTGAGGGCCAGTCAATCTCTATACACAAACTGTAGCAGCTGTGCTCGGGTTAACGGTAGAAAATCAACACCTTTCACCGTGGGCGTTGGACTTCGCCAAGGGTGCGTCTTGTCACCTCTCCTTTTCATAATATATTTATGAACTGGATATTGCAGCGCCGTCGAGGCGAGGAGTGTTTCACATTGGGAGAGTTGAGGGTAAGCCATCTTCTGTTTGCAGATGACTTAGTTGTCCCACATCCTCCCAGACGGAACTCCAGCGCGCGCTATATAGGTTGGTGGCCGTATGTGCTGATGCTGATGCTGATGATGATAAGGGTTAACGTGAACAAATCCGAGGTTATGGTTATTTCCAGAACAACTGTCCAATGCACTCTACATGTAAGTGGAGTCTCATTGAAGCAGGTGGAGAAGTTTAAGTATCTCTGGGTCTTCTTCACGAATGATGAGAGGAGCAATACTGAGCTTTCCTGCAGGATTAGGCAAGCTGGATCAATTTTGAAACAGCTTGGAAGACCTGTAATCAGGAAAACCGAGCTTGGTGTAAATGCCAAGTTAGCAGTTTTTAACTCAGTATTTGTTCCAGGGTGTCGTGGCGCAGTGGTTAGTGTGTTGGACTCTGGGGCCACGATGAGCGAGTTCGGTTCCCGATAACACCTGCTGTTGTGGGAGTTACTCGCCGGGATAGGGTGATACGGCAGTAGGCGGGGAGCTCAATGTTTAGCAGCTGCTTCTCCAAACGGAAAGGCCTATGCTTCCTCCGTCACGAGAAATGAATGTAACCATCATCACGGCTTCCGAAGCGTGCCTTGACTTAGGACGAGGTGGTTTAACCAAGTCCAAAAACTCGCCTAGGTGCGCTTGGGCATAGCGCCTGTTGAGTTAGAGTCGATGGCGGAGGATCGAGTAACCTGGAGATCTCGCGTGCGTGCACTACCTCCGCTACCCTTTTAGTTGAACATACGGGCTACTGAAAATGATGATGATGATAATGACTTTATCAGATTGCGGCATAGATTGAATGGCAGTTCCTGTTCAAGGGTTATAGGTTCCAAGTGGCCCCTAGGTATTTACGTTAAGGTGCCAAGCGCAAATTTTACTATTTATCGAAATTGATTCATTGATTGATTCAACAAGAAGCATGTAAAGCCATGCTGCAACGACGGACGAGAGCTGCTCGCGAAATCTATGAGCAGAAGAGAAGAGAGGAATACACGTTTTTCAGAAGAAAGAAGAGAGAGCACGGAAAGCGTGACATGCTTCCGCAGAAATGACGCCCGTAAGTTTTGCAAAGAGGTAAAACGAACATGCCATGGCTACAAAGCCAGAGCGGGGGCCTGCAGGGATGAAAATGGAGAACTGGTAGTAGAGTCGCAGTCGATGCTGAGGATTTGGAAAGACCACTTCTGCAGACTGTATAACGGCAATGATAGACAAGATACCGCTGTCAGGCAGAACGAGCCATTCGTAATGGACGACGATGTAACAGAATTCAGTCCACCTGACCTAGATGAAGTCGAAATAGCGATATCAAGACTTAAGTCTAATAAAGCCGCGGTCGCAGGCGGCCTAGTCTGCTGAGCTTTAAGGCGGCTGGAGAGGAGCTGGTAAGGTGCATGCACCATCTAATTTGCACGGTATGGTCGGAGGAAAGCATGCCCGACGAATGGAATCTCAGCATCGTTTGCCCGGTCCATAAGAAAGGAGACCCCTATAACTGCGCCAACTATAGGGGAATAAGTCTCCTTAACATCGCATATAAGATCTTCTCTGCCGTATTGTGTGAACGCCTGAAACCGTTTGTGGATAACCTGCTCGGCTCTTATCAGTGTGGTTTCAGGCCAGGTAAATCCACAATAGACCAAATATTTACGCTACGGCAGATCTTGGAGAAGGCCCAGGAATACCAAATCGACACTCACCATCTCTTCGTCGATTTCAAGGCTGCATTTGACAGCGTGTTTAGAGATGAGCTATACAAAGCCATGTCTAGTTTTAACATACCTGCCAAACTCGTCCGACTGTGCAGGATGACAATGGAGAATTCTCGCTGCTCCATTAAAGTCTGTAATGAGCAAACCGAGACCTTTGATGTTAAAAAAGGATTTAGGCAAGGTGACGCGCTGTCATGCAACTTTTTCAATATCGTGCTTGAAAAGATCGTGCAAGAGTCACTGGCCAACACAATATGTACGATTTATTTCAAGTCTACGCAATTGCTTGCGTACGCCGACGACATTGACGTGATTGGACGGACACATCGAGACGCCAATGAGGCCTTTTTAAGCATTGAGGTAGAAGCGGCTAAGATGGGTCTCAAGGTTAATGAGGGTAAAACCAAATATCTGCTTTCAACTAAAAGAGACGGACAACACCGACGTATTGGCCAGAGCGTCACCATGGGCGGATATAACTTTGAAGTGGTCAAGGAATTCGTCTATCTTGGCTCACTGATGACCAGCGACAATAACACCAGCGCTGAGATAAAACGCAGAATCACTCTTGCCAACCTCTTGGGCTCAAGAGGCAATTGAGAAGTAGAGCCCAGAGACCTTCCTCCCAGTCCTCCTTTACCGCGCAGAGGCTTGGACCTTAACAAAAGCGGATGAAGATGCCCTTGGTCGTTGCGAGAGGAAAATTCTGCGTACTATCTACGGTCCCGTTTGTTCAAACGGTGAATGGAGGAGAAGATATAACGAAGAACCGTACGGGTTGTACAGCGACATCGGTCTGGTACGACGTCTCCGGATACCCGGAGAATCTTCGAATCCACCCCGGAAGGAAGGCGCGGCAGAGGACGGCCGCATCAACGGTGGCGCACGCAGGTGGAAGGGGACCGTAACCGCCCAGTTGGTTGGTGCGGCGCTGGAAACAGCTGGCTGAAGACCGTGCCAGCTGGAGACGCTTGTTGGTTGAGGCCCAGGTTCACTACGGACTGTAGCGCCACCTAAGTAAGTAAGTAAGTAAGTATCGAAATTGATTCGTGTACCTACATACTTATGTATATGTGCATGTATTCACGGAAAAATAGTAAATAGTCTAGTAGCGTTGGATCTAAACATGTACATAGTAGTTCTTCTCAACCCAATTCGGAGTTCAAGCTAGTTTTCCTCCTATACACCCATACGACAGTGAAATAAGAACCAAAGGAAATGGAGTTATACGTAGTCATTATAAAGTAATTATATCTAATTCCTGCTTCTGATCTAGCTGCTTCGAGCCTGGCTATATTAGTTATTGATCTATGTATTATACATCGTCCATCTATACAACAAATAAGCGAGCGGTGGCTTCGCTCTATTCACATATTTCCTATTAGCTTCAATAGAAACCAGTCAAACCTGCATCAAACGCCTCTAAAGCCTCCATATATCCACGCCGAATAAAAGGCAATCATATAAAATAGAAAACAAAAAATCGACAAAAATTAATTGCCAACAATAATTGCAGACAATTCCCAGCATAAACCCACAGCACTTATCCAACAGCCAAAAGGTCGATCAATCTGTAAAATGGCCACAAAATGCACGTATCGGCTTGGAATTCAAGTTGCCCTCTCGGCTCATTGGTTTTACAAATATTAATTAACCCACATTAACCTTCAGCACTTGATTGCCACTAGTCCCTTGCTTCGTTTCATTATAGCCAAGCTGTTTTTGACTAAATTGAATTTATTATCCAAATACAAAAGACTACAACGCCGTATTCGCATGGCTTATCACCTGAACTATGCATCTCCTGGGATCGCACAGTACCTCACCTGTGCCATGCTATGCTGTACTGCACACCAACGACTTTGTTGCCAATAGGTATTTTGTATTTCTTTTTTTTCCTTCAAGTGTTTTTCCCTCTAAACTTTAGTCTTCATCATTAGCTTGATAGTCAACGAACTTTTCAATGAAATCCACATGCAACTATGAGTATAGAGCAGCGCAAGTACGAGTACTATGCAGCTGTAATTCAAAACTATCTCAAAGATACACGGGGGTAATCAAAGTGTGTGTGTGTGGCTGTGTACAGAGTTTGTAGTGTATGCCGGTATCTATGTATCTATGTGTGTATCTATTGCCAAAGTAATTGGTGTGCGAGACTGCGAGCAGCAGCCAAAAGCCAAGACTTGAACAACAAACACTTGTTGTTACATGATCCCAAACTTGCACAGCATACACTGTGCTTAAGGCTGTGTGCCATAGATACGAGATACAGATGCACCCAAATACATGCAACACATTCATGCATTTTGACATTTTTATTAATAGCTTAAACACGATTTAGCTTATTTAATTTTACTGGTGTTTATGCATTTGTATCTCTTTGGCTTTGAGTAACACCTATGCATTATTCATGAGATCATTAGCTGAATTGGTGGAATGACTTTTCCCTCCAGTGTCGGGTTTTGTCTTTTGCACTTGTATCAGAGCCATGTACCTACACCGATTGGTTGTAGTTCAAGAAGTAAGAAGAAGTAGAAAAGAGGCTGAGGGAGCGGATCCGTAAACCTCAGGAGTGATAGTACGGTGGCTTGAATTTGGACAAGGTAAAGGCGACAAAACTGGCATGGTGGCAATGTGGTCACAGTTGTGCTGCACCGCGAAGCTTTTGCGGTGTCCTTGGATCATACTGCGCTTGCACTTGTGGATGAATTAAACTAAAATTGCTTGTTATTATGTATTGTTGCAATAGCTGAAATGGATGCAAGCGCTAGTGGATTGGCACGTACTCACAATGCGGTGCTAGTATCTCTATTGTAATTGAATTAAGGTGTCGATAAACGGGCAATACACGCTTTCGTTTCATGTGCCACTGAGAGTTGTTGTTTGTGTTAGTTTTTGGTTTAGACTCTGACTTTCCATTGGGATGGAAAGTATCTCTAGCAGACATTGAAATAAATAGTTCATGGCTTCACCGGAGGTTTTAAGGTCGACATTTTTCAGACTTAGTAGCGAAAGTAATTTTTCGCATTTTTTGGATTTTAAAATATTGTTTGAGCTCTTGGACCATGGGAGAGAGGCGCTAATTCAATCTTATGTAAATATAATTGCATGTCATGGTCGAAAAAAAGGAAGGTAGGCTACGGGTTGACACTGGCAGAATAATTTCCAGGTCTCACTATACTGAACTGGACTCCCATAGACACGTAACTAAAAATAAGCCGAACAAGCATGAGGAGAATTCAGTGTAAAACTCCAGGATTATACGTACATGAGGCCTAACTTACTCCGGCTTTGAAGCTTAATGACGCAACTTCTCCTTCTTCTTTGCGGGCGCTACAGTTCGGGGTGAAGCTGGGCCTCAACCAACATGCCCCTCCATCTAGCACGATCTTTTGCTAGCCTTTTCCATGGCCACACACCCACCGCTGAGGTCCCCTTCCACCTGTGTGCGCCATCTTAAGTGCGGCCGTCCTCTTCTTCTTCGTCCCTCGGGGTCGGATTCAAAGACTCTCCGGGCTGGAGCTGTGGTGTCCATTCGCTCTACATGGCCTAGCCATCCTTGACGTCTGACTAGGCTCATGTCGCTGTACAGCCCGTAAAGTTCGTGGTTGAATTTTTCCTCCATCCCCCGTCTGCGTTTATAGGCCCGAAAATCATGCGCAAAATCTTTCTCTCGAACCGACCAAGGGCCTCCTCATCCGCTTTTGATAGTGTCCATGCTTGTGCGCCGTACAACAGGACCGGGATGATAAGGGTCTTATATAGAATATAATTATATAGAATAGACGAAGTCCTTGACTACCTCGAACTTATAACTGCCAATGCGAACGTTCTGACTACGACGTAGGTGGTGAGCATCAGCATATATTTAGTTTCGCCCTCGTTTACTGCCAAACCAACTTTCGCTGCCTCGAACTCAATACTCGCAAACGCCTCATTGACATCTCGCTGTGATCTACATATTATGTCAATATCGTCGGCGTATGCAAGGAGTTGCGAGGATTTGAAATAGATTGTGCCTCTTGTATTAGCCAGTGATTTTTGCACAATCATTTCCAATATGATGTTGAAGAAATCACACGACAGCGCATCGCCCTGCCTAAATCCTTTTTTGACATCAAAACTATCGGTGAGGTGTTCACCGATTTGGATGGATCAGCAAGCATTCTCGAAAGTCATCCTGCATGGTCTGATAAGTTTACCAGGTATGGCAAAGGTAGACATAGCGTTGTATAGCTCGTCTCTAATTACGCTGTCGTAGGCGGCTTTGAAGTCGACAAATAGGTGGTGAGTGTCGACTTGATATTCATTGGTTTTTTCCATGATCTGCCGTAGTGTGAAGATTTGGTCGATGGTGGGCTTCCCTGGATTTGAATCCGAACTGATAAGGACCTAACAGCTTATTTACAAAAGGCTTCAGGTGTTCACACAAAACGGCAGAGAAGATTTTGAGGGCGATGTTTAGGAGACTTATTCCTCTCTAGTTGGCGCAATCACAGGGGTCTCCTTTCTTGTGGATCGGGCATACGATACTGAGACTCCATTCCTCTGGCATGCTTTCTTCTGACCATATCTTATGAGCTGGTACATGCTCCGAACCAGGTCATCCCCATGATGCAACTATGTACTTCTAAATATCTTGTAACCGCCAGTATCCAGATTTTTGGCAAGAACAATAAACAAGTTGACTGAACTTCTGACTTTTTGGATACAATTGTAGCTAAACTTACTTAGGTGGCGCTATAGTGAACCTGGTGTGAACCTGGGCCTCAACCAACAAACTTCTCCAGCTAGCACGGTCTTTTGCCAGCTGTTTCCAACGACGTACTCCCAGTTGGTTAAGGTCCCCTTTCATTTGTGTGCGCCACCTTAGCTTCGGTCGTCCTCTGCTGCGTCGTCCCTCGGGATTGGTCTCGAAGACTCTTCAGGCCGGAGCTGAGTTATCCATTTGCACTACATGGCCTAGCCATCTTCGATGTTGGATCCGAAGGCGTCGTACTAGTCTAGGCCGATGCCAGTGTACAGCCCTTCTGGTTCGTCGTTGTAACTTCTTCTCCAATCCCCATTTATGCATACAGTACCATAGATTGAATGCAGAATTTTCCCCTCGAAACGACCAAGTGCCTCTTCATCCACTTTCGTTAAAGTCCAGACCTCTACGCCATAGAGGAGGACGGGGACAATTAAGATTTTATACAGCGCAACTTTCATCTTTCGAGAGTGGGCTCCACTTTCCAAAGAAGCAGCGGTTGGCAAGAGTAATTCTGCGTTTGATCTCAGCGCTGGTGTTATTGTCGCTGGTCACTAGTGAGCCAAGGTAGTGATCTGAGTCGATGTTGGCTCCTCGGAAGGTTCGTACATCTAGGATGCTGTAGGAGTGTCTGGCGTTGATCGGAACGTGATCTATCTGGTTGATGGTCGACTGATCAGGTGATCGCCAGGTTCCTTTGTGGATATTGAGATGCGGGAATCGTGTGCTAGCTGGAATAAGATTACCCCCCACCATCTCACATTTCAGGTGCAGACTCGCAAGTCACTTAATCGTTTGCAGGGGTCGTCAGATTTGTATCCTTCCGTATCTGAGGTAATCACAAACCTTCGCATAAATTTATTTTTTTTTTGTGATAGCAATGTTACCCCTAAGGACAACCCCAACCTGAAGGGCCAATTTTCTTTTTCCTCATATACAGGGAGGTCGGTTCGCTGCACATTGGCTCTCTACCTGGCGGATGCCACGCGGAGGCTGTGTGTCAACTTGAATTGAGCAAGGACAGATCGAGGCTGGGATTTGCCATGTTAAGCGCGATAAGCTTCTTTGCTCTATTTGCTCGGTCCTCTCCCTATTAATCCTTGAGTGCGCGCATATTATAAAAAAAAATTGGCTGGAAACGACCTCGTCTCTCGTAACAAATCTCGACCGAAACTTCATTATTAAGGCTCAAGAGAATATGGAGTAACTCATGTTTTAGATGCGTTTGATGTATTCTCTAGTATACTTCACAGATTGGCTCTGTCAAATTGCCTAATGTTTAGTCACTGCCATGATGACTTTCATTCATTACAAAGGCCGCAGCCTATTTGAACTCAGTACAACACCTTATCTACTTGACTCACACATCACCTATGACAAATCTACAACTTTAAGCTTGTCAAGTACTTCCTCTCTTCAAAGGTCGCGTTGTAACTCTTCTCTATAAGTCTTGTCCGTCACTGATTTTTTAATATATCTCAATGATTGTGTAGACCTCTCCTTAGCTCGATTTATCTGGCGTAAAAAATGTTTTTGTCAACTTCTGTCGCAATATGATGTATTTCAGTTGGTTACTAAGCATGATTGAGAACCAATATAGTCCCGGATTGCACATTGCAGCCCATGGCCCCTACCTCAGTTCTTCATAAGTTAAAAGAAAGTAGTTGGATGAATTAGACATAAGTATGTAGGTCATAGCACTATCCAGACGGCTATTAGTCGACTGATTCATTTTGCATTGCCAACACTGAAGGATAACCTCATTGATGCAGGCAATCAATCATTCCACTTGTCTTTTAGTCAACCTAAAGGGAAGACATTCTGTCTCATCCGTGACTGACAATACATGACTGAGAACTAATTTGGGTGCTCACTCTGGGGCCAGCCTGTGTGCCATTAGTTGTTTTCAGCAATACGCTTAGTGATCTGCTACACCGCTATATTAAAGAAAAAGAAATGTCCTGAACAAATGCTATCAATCAAACTTAGTGATGAATCAATCGGATGGGCATTCATGGTATATGAAAATATTATTCACAGGTTTCCCAATCGCATTTTGGACGCATGTACTACTAAGTGGGAATGGTACATTTCTACTTCCAAAAATTTAGATCAGGGTGAACCTGGGCCTCAACCAACAAGTCCTTCCAGCTAGCACGATCTTTTGCTAGCTGTTTCCAGTGACGAACGCCCAGTTTGTTAAGGTCCCTACACCTTAAAGCCTTAATGGCGCAGCGAGAATTCCCCATTGTCATCCTGCACAATCTGACGAGTTTGTCAGGAATGTCAAAACATAACGTGGCTCTATATAGCTCGTCGCTATGGGCACTATCATATGCGGCTTTAAAATCGACGAAAAGGTGGTGTGTGTCGATCTGAAATTCATGGGTCTTCTCCAAGCTCTGCCGCAGTCTGGATATTTGGCCTATCGTGGATTTTCCTGGCCTGAAGCCATATTGAAAGGAACCTATCAACTTGTCCACGAGTGGTTTCACGCATTCACACGATCCGGCAGAGAAGATCTTATACGCGGTATTAAGGAGGCTTATTTCCCCATAGCAGTTATAGGGATCTCCTAATCCGGGCAAACGATACTGAGATTCCATTCATCGGGCTTGCTTAATGAGCTGGTGCATGTTCCCCACCAACTCCTCACCAGCTGCTTTAAATAATTGAGCAAGCAAGTCGTCTACGCCAGCAGCTTCATTAGACTTCAACTTCGATATCGCTACCTTAACCTCGTCTAAGTGAACGGAATTCTTGAGGAAGGCACGATCACCGAAGGTCCTGGTGATTTGTTGCGATTGCAGCTTCCCAACGTCAAATTTTGCGGGTGCTACTCGACTCCGCAGTGTTCACGATATCCTCATACGTACATTGACTCCCTCCTTCTTTGGCGGTGTTACAGCCCATAAAGGACTAGAGCCAAGTTTTATTCAATCACCCAAAATGTGTGACCTGCAGCTTATTGCCGATGTGTGATTGCAGTGTGAGCCGAGAAGGGGGATTTAGCCAGTACCCCGCCGAGGAGGGACGCCGCGAAATAAACATTCGATAGTGTTGGTGTCTTCGGGATCCGAACTCGCTCATCGTGCGTCAGAGTCCAGTACAGTAACCATGGCGCTCTTACTTTGGCTGCAACAAGGTAACGGTCCGAGTCTACATTGGCCTCTCAGTAGGTTCAGACATCCTAGATCCTGGGCGAATGTCTCACGCCCCGTCACAAAGTCTATTAGCCGGAATCCGTTTTCGGACGTGATGTCGTGAAGGTTGTGCTTTCCTACGACTAGTTCAAAAATGTCCTCCTTACCCAGCTTTGTGTTGAAATACCCCAAAAAAATTTTGGTGTCATACGTTGGATATTGAGCGTGTGTTCTGTCTAGGAGGTCATAGAAGTCATCTTTGACTCAGTCGTCTTTTTCTTCTGTGGGGGCGTGAATTTTTGCCCAAGTCTTAGGAATGGTCTTAGGAATTTTTGCCCATCACACTTCTTGGAGTGCGGTAATGTCTGCTTTACAGCAGCTTAGGGCTTTACTCTATCTGTTAAGCCACCTATCATTCCAGGTGCAGGACCGATACTCCTGTCCTTTTATTCGGTTGCGGAGGAGTCGTCAACATGTAGCCCGTCCGTTAATTAAGAGGCTTGTGGTTGTCTCTGAATTTACATTTTTTTTTGCGGTTACGGATTACTAAGCATTATCAGCGCGAAAAATCCTACGAGACTGCGCTTCAAAACCTAGTTGGGAGAATTGAATGCGCGCTCGAACGGAAAGAGTACACGTTCGGCATTTTCATCGACATTGAGGGAGCTTTTGATAACACAACTTTCGACAGCATGTGCAACGCTACCAGACGTCATGGCGTAGATGAAGCACTGGTCTTGTGGATCAAAGCAATGCTTCTTCCCAGGACATTGACCGCTGATGCAGGCCTCGACCAATGTGTCAAATCCGGCATAAACAGGGGCTGACCGCAAGGTATCTTTCTGTCTCCACTGTTATGGATCTAGAATCTATGCTCAGGCCTATGCGGATGATGTCGCCGTTCTTTCTGTCGGCTCATGCTTAGCGATTGTCCGTCTCAAAGCTCAGGCGGAGCTAAATGTGATCAATGAATGGTGTATCAGGAATGGGCTGTCTGTCAATCCTCTTAAGACCAATGTCGTTCTCTTCACGAGAAGAAGGACAAATACCGATATGACTCAGCTGGTACTAAAAGGCACTTTCATCTCGATATCTAAGGAGGCTAAGTATCTAGGAGTCATCTTAGATAACAAGCTTCTCTGGTCAAAGCGTGTTGAGTCAAAAACCACCAAAGCGCTGTCAGCTTTCTGGCAATACAAAGGCGCTTTTGGCAAAACATGGGGTTTATCGCCGGCAAAGGTACTTTGCATCTACACGGAAATGATAAGACCTATAATCTCATATGCATCGGTTATTGTCTGCTGGACCAGACTAACAAACACGTCGTAACCTCTTTTACCAAACCAAAGAACGGTTTGTTTCGGCTGCACAGAGGCTTTCCCCAGCACGCCAGGCGCTGCTCTAGATGCTATGATGAACCTTCCACCTCTTGATATGTATTTATCAGAGGATAGGAATAACGGTGTGCTTGCGCAAGAATTGTCCTGCGAACCCTGTCTTATGGACATGCCTTCTGACGCACTGACGCCCGTTATCCTACTGCGCCGTAATTTCACAGTCGAGTTTCCATGGCGTCCGGATTGGCTCTGGCTGGATACTGAACCTGGAAAGTATAGTCTCCGCATTTTCACGGATGGCTTCAGGCCTGGGCGGGGGTCTGGTACCGGGGCTTTTTTTGAGCGCGAAAACATCCAACTGCACTTCTCGTTAGGAAAATATACGTCTGTCTTCCAATTAGAGATATACGCAATCCTAATGGCCATGCACTATGCTGTGAAGCACTGGTGGAAGGGAGAAAGCATATATGTGTCTGTAGTGACAGCCAAGCTGCACTCAAAACTATGTACAACTTCCTAACTAGCTCCAAATTAGTGCATGAACTCAAGTCGGTAGACTAAATTCACTAAGACTTGCATGGACTCTAAGTCACACTGGGATCCCAGGAAATGAGATCTCTGATGAACTCGTCAGAATGGGTTTAGAGGATAGATTCTCAGGGCCTGAACCCGCTCTAGGTCTACCTGAGTCCACAGTAAATTCCTACATTAACGATTGGGTGTTTAATATACACAACCGTAGATGGAGGGATTATTCAGGTTGCAGGATGACAAAGCGTCTATGCCCTGATGTCTGCAAAAAATCCGCATATTACGAGGAGGATGACACTGCAGACCATTTTCCTTGTGACTGAGCCGCCTTTGCTCGCGCACGGTTGCACACCCTTGGAGCCGACGTGGTGTATGGCGAATATCTTAGATCCATGAAGCTGCTTCTCGTTTTTCTCCGGAAAACAGGTAAAATACATTAATGTAAGGTGTCGGTATGGAGTACAATGGGCCCCAAAATAGCCGTAGCCCAACCGACTAAACTTGTTTTTTGGAGCAGGAAACTCGCTATTCGCCCTTCCTCGTCTGTGATTTCCAGAGGAAATCTCCAGATGGAATCACGAGGAGGTGGGGATGGGACTTATTAACTTCGTTTGTGGCAGCTCTTCTCGCCAGCAACCGTCGGATAGATGCTACCCCTACAAGGCCTTTGTTAGTTTTTTGCCCACTAAAGGCAAAAGGAGGACGCCGTGGCGCAGTGGTTAGTGTGTTGGACTCTGGCGCACGATGAGCGAGTTCGGATCCCGATAACACCAACGCCATCGAATGTTTATTTCGCGGCGGTCCTCCTCGGCGGGGTACTGGCAAAACCCACCGTAGTATAACTTGCCTGTAAAAAGCTTCTCGACTCCCGCCGTTCGGAATCGGCATTAGACTGTAGGTCCCTTTCACCTGTGTGAAAAATAAATCACACACAACATGGTGATTGAGATAAGCTTGGCTCTGGTCCTTCATGGGCTGTAACGCCATATAATATCATGAAGGGTCTAGTGCTGGAGTACAATGGACTAGCTCCTGGGTGTTCCAACAGCCTTCAACAATGAGCTAATGCTAACAAATAGCACAAGGCACTGCGACATTTATAAATCTATTGTGCCTACTAGCCGATTAGACGAGGAACTTCTCCACTTCCTTACTGAAGTTAGGAATGCTTATCGTAAGAGCTGAGATGATCTCCTCAGGACTTGGGAGTGCCGCAGAAAGGTTCATGACCTATGTACCTTTCGCTGGAACTTTTCCTGGCGAGTTGATCTGCCCTTAATACCTTGGCGTCCTGGCACCCCGCAGAGTTTCACTTTCTTTCTCTGGGCAAGGTCTTGTAGGGCATCATGGCATTGCTTAACGGTTTTTGAGTTCATGCTATACAAACTCGGCGCTTTAAGTGCTGCTTGGCTATCAGAGAGTATATTGGTGGTTACTCCTCTTATGCTTGTCCCTAAGATTAGATTGACGCATGTTAGGATGGCATATAATTTTGCTTGGAAGGTACTAGGACTCATTCCTAGGGCCTTCAAAACCTGCCGTTTTGGTTCAAAGATGCCGGCGCCAACGCCAGAAACTATTTTGGAGCCATCAGTGTACCATCTAGAGGTAGTTAGAGAGGGTACGGGGGTGGGACAAAGTCGCCTGATCACTGCGGCCATGAGTGGGCCTATTGTGATGTCCCCCGCTTACAGTTCACTCAAGAATCCTGAGTTAGTGATAAAACTTAGTATGCTTTTGAGTGAGCTAGCAGCGATTTCTTCTGCTTCAAGATAATACTTGCCTAGGTGACGATGACGTATACTGGCAAGGCAAATACAGTGCCATAGTATGTGCTCTGCTGTTTCTTCGTCTTCGTTACACATTCTGCAAGTGTCATCTTGTATAATGCCCGTTATGTTGAGGTGTTTGTTGACAGGGCTTGAAAAATGCTGTTATATCTGTCCATGCTGATGTAGATGCATGTGCCTGTATTTGCTCCGTATACTCTAGCCACAACGCCTTCGTACGTTTTGGAGCCATCTGTGTACCACACGTAGGATCCACGATTGAAGGAGGGTCTATCCTGTTCCCAGTTTTGTCGGTTGGGGAATGTGACCTTGTAGTTTTGGCTGAAGTTGTATCTGGGGAGACAGTTGTCTGTGAGAGATGTATTTAGGATTTCACGCCTGTTTATTTCGGTAAGGATATCTGGGTGAAAGAGCCTACGGTTAAAGTCATCCTCCACGATCAGTCTATGGGCGAAGACCATTGCTTCTTTCTTCAGTTGGAGATGAAGAGGTGGCAGGTCTGTGATGACTTCTAGTGCTGCTATGGGGGTTGTTCTCATGGCCCCGGTGATACAGCTAGTCTTTGCAATTTGTTGAGCTTGGCTTGCACTGATACTTGTTTTGTTTTGTGCCACCAGACGGGCGCAGCATATGTGAGAATTGGTCTGGTGATTGCTGTATATAGCCAGCGGGACATTTTGGGGTTTGTGCCCCAGTTTTTGCCAGTGAGACTTTTGCTGGTCCATAATGAGATCCTGGCTTTCTCAATGGTCTTTGTAATGTGAGAGTTCCAAGTGAGCTTTTCGTCTAGAGTTATCCCTAGATATTTGACTTCTTTTGAGAACTCTATCGCTTCACCAAAGAGGGTAGGTTTGGTAAGTTTGTGCCTATTCCTCCTTTTGGTGAAGGTGACTATAGTGCTTTAGTGCAACCTTTATGCACCAGTTTGCAACAAGGTTTAGTGCCCATTGGAGGAGTTCCGAGACCGTGTTTTCGAATTTTTCTCTAACCAGGATCACTCTATCGTCAGCATAGCCTTGGACGTAGAAACCATTGTTGCTGAGTATGCTAATCAGTTAATTTCCCACGATGGACCGCAGGAGATGTGAGAGACCCCACCTTGAGGGCATCCTTTCGCGGCATTTACACTGATTTTATCATTGCCTAGTGAGGTGTATATTTTCCTATTGCCTAGCATGTGTTGGATCCAATTGCATGTGGTGTTATCCACCCCTGTGCTGAGGACGCAACGTTTTATTTGGGTGTGTTCGGTGTTGTCGAAAGCACCCTCAATATCGAGAAGGCAACCTATCGCAATTTCTTTGTCGCTCAATGACTTGTTGATCCGGGCTGTTAGCTCCTGAAGAGCATGCGTGGTCGATTTCCCAGGCTGGTAGGCATATTGGTTTTTGTGAAGTGGGGATATTTTCAGGGCACCGTCCCTGATATGCCTACTCGGAATGTTTTCCGTTGTTTTTAGGAAGAAAGAGGTAAGGCTTATCGGTCTGGAGGACTTAGGCAGGTCTGTGTGCCTACGGCCTACTTTGGGAATGAATTTTACCTTTACCTCTGTCCAGCTCGTTGGTATGTATCCCCATGCATAGCTGGTTCTAAAGAAGAAAGAGGAGAGGCTTATCGGTCTGGAGGACTAAGGCAGGTCTGTGGGGCTACGGCCTACTTTGGGAATGAATTTTACCTTTACCTCTGTCCAGCTCGTTGGTATGTATCCCCATGCATAGTTGGTTCAAAATATGTTGATAAGCATGGGGCTAATTAGCGCACTTCCTTTCTGAAGGAGGGCTGGGAAGATGCTATCCTCCCGCGGGGATTTGTACGGGTCAAAAGAATGAATGGCCCATTTTATGCTTCCCTCGTGGAAAATTGTTCGTGCTCTCTTCCAGACCTCCCTATTGGGTCTAGTTGCCCTGATCTGCGGAAGTATGTTAGAGAGATTAGAGGGAATGATGTTGGAGTCTGGGAAGTGCGTACTGGTTAAAATTGTTAGTACTTCTGTACCATTCTCTGCGTAAGTGCCATCTACTCTCCTCAACAGTCCAATTTGGTTAGTGTGCTCTTTGGCGAGAATTCTGTGGATGCGAGCGCTGCTCTGTATGTATGTATGTGTACCATAAAGCCTTTGACGTTGAGCAAGGGATCATTGGTTTTTCAAATCTCTTGTCAAAAGTGAAGGTGTATGGTAATGCGACCGAGACCATGGTAATTGTACGAACTTGTAAATACTTTCCTAATTTTAAGTTTACATTGTACATATTTTATTTCAATCTTTGTAACGGGAGCTACTGTGTGACAGAGATTATTCGAAATCCCCTTTATCGTGGGAATTGTTTTGTAAGCAACGACGAATGCTCGGATTACGTCTAGTGAACCGCAAACATCAATTGTTCTCACAGTAGCTCATCGAGTGATAATTATGCGTTGTACCTACGCAAGGTGGAAAATAAAGTCATTATTAATTTTGACACTGAAGGCAACGGTTGAACATCTCTTTTACTATACATTCTTTGGCGACCGTGACAGGACACTACTAAAAGAATTTAGTGTGCCTGAATATTATCAGAAAAGCAGTGTGTTTAAAATTATAATCAATCATACATTAACTTGAGTGTCTGGTCTTTAACAAACATTTATCTTCTCAATCAAAGATATACCAAATCATTTGTTGTGTCGTTTATTCAATTTTCAGTGCTCATTAACTAACTGAATTCTAGTGCACAGTGTTAAGCCCTAACAAAAATAGACCTTAATATACATAGACGCTTCATACAAATTATCAATCATCATGGTTCGAACACTAGAGGAATTAACTGACCTGCAAGAGCAAGTAGGAAAGGAGATCTGCATCCTCGCTCGAAACTATGGGAAGGATAGTGACAGCCGCAAAACCATGAAAAAATTACATGAAAAGAGGGAAAAATTAGAAAACTTGTGGGACTGTTTCGACACCAACGACAGTGAAATTCGAGATAAGTATGCGGACTCGATACAACATGAATACTTCGCTAAGGGGTACTACGACGAGATTCAGAAGGTGTACGAAAACATGAAGTCAGACATTATCACTCGATTAATGAATTTGCAAGGACGGGACGCAGACCAGATCCAGGAGGAGTCACCAGCAACACCGCCATCAGGATCATCGGTCACACCATCATCAACAGCAACAAAGATGAATCCACCTGAAGCGAAACAAAGGCATCAGGACATTAAATCTTCAAAGACAAACACACTTTCCACTAGAGAAAGATTTAAGGTGCTTTCAAAATATTTCCAAACATCATTGGATAAGTGTGCACCAAATTTGAAAGACACCAACCCCCAGATGTTCAACGTTAAGGTAAACAATATCAAGGAGAATTTTGAAGAATTAAAAATTATGTATCGGCGAATGGATGGTGAATTAAAAGAAGAAGATATCGAAACATATTTCCATCTTCAAGAGCAGTTGGAGTTGCGATTAAGTGAGGTTCTAGTAAGAGTTACACAGGATCAACCATCAAGTACTACGTTAAAGCTACCGAAAATTGAGTTGCCCAAGTTCGACGGAAATTACCTTAAGTGGCGCCAATTTCACGATCTGTTTAAGCCAATGATCCTTGAACAACCTATACCACTTGCTCAAAAACTTTATTTTCTCCGTGCTAATCTAACAGGAGAAGCGCTAAGCTTAATACAAGGATTTCCGGCTACAGACAACAACTTTGAAACAGCTTGGAAGACTCTGATTGATAGATACGACAATAAACGGCTTCTATTGTCAGCACAGTTGGATAAGCTACTACAGCAACCATCAGCATCAGGAACTGCATCAAGCTTACGGAAACTCCACGACAATACAAAGGAAGGTATCCAGGCACTTACTAATCTGGGATATCAAGTTCATGACTGGGACCCCATAGTAGTTCATCTAATACTGAAGAAACTGGATAAGGAAAGCAGAACGCTGTTTGAGCAATCGTTGATTGATCCGAGATGCAGTCCTTCGCTAACAGAATTGCTGAAGTTCATTGAATCCCGGTTTCAGACACTTGAAACAATTAATAGTGCAGACGATAGAAGGAAGCCCACAACAGTTATAGCAGCTAAAGTTGATGGCTGCCTAATGTGCAGCTCAGGTAACCATAAAATATTTAACTGTAAGACATTCTTATCTCTTTCAGGTGGCGATCGTGAGAGAGCTGTTCAACGTCTTGGAATTTGCCGAAACTGTCTTAGGTCGGGACATGCCTCCAACACATGTCACTCGAGAGGATGCCAAAGTTGTAATGGCAAACATAATACTCTCCTACACTATCAAAAAGATTCAAGGCAATCTTTGAAAACAAAACCAATTAATAACCATAATCATTCCATAGGTGGTCAACAGCAGCAACTAGCTCAACCATTGGTGCAATCAGCTCAAAGGGGGGAAGGTCAATCAACCAACCATTATACGAATTCCATAAGTAATCAGCAGCATCAGCTAGTTCAAAGAAGAGAAGCTCAAGCAGCCAATGCAGCTAGCTATTCGAGAAATAAATCACGCCAAGTTTATCTAGCAACAGCCTTAATTAATGTCAAGTCCGCATGCGGAACATGGCTTACTTGTCGTGCTTTGTTAGACTCAGGATCGCAAATCCATTTTGTGACTGCAGCTTTTGCACAAGCACTGGGTCTTCCAAAGTATCAATCAGAAAATTCAATAAGCGGCATAGGAGGACATGGCACAAAAACACAATTTGCAATAGGACTCACTTTTCAAGCACACAATTCAAGTTTCAAGGCAAGTATTGAAGCAAACATAATGGCTAGGATTACAGATTACCAGCTACGTGAGGTTCAATCAGGAAATTGGAATATCCCTATCCACATTCAATTGGCTGATCCAGGATTCATGTCTAATCAAAAAATAGATATGCTTATTGGTGCTGAGTTGTTTTTCGATCTTCTTCTCCCAGGGGAAATAACTATTGGACCTCAGCTTCCTAAACTCCGTAACACAAAACTAGGATGGATTGTCGCGGGTGGCATACAGGCTACAAACTCAAATGTTGTTTGCACCATTGCCACGAAGCCATCTCTATCTTCATTAGAGAAACTGGTGAGTAGATTCTGGGAGTACGAAACCCATGAGACGGAAGTGAAACGTATGAGTAATGAAGAACATAACTGTGAGGAACATTTTAAATCGAACACAAAAACTTTGTCAAATGGAAGATTTATGGTAAGTCTTCCTTTCAAAAGGAATCCGACTTGTTTAGGTGCATCTCTCGAAAAGGCACGGAAAAGATTTCTTTCATTAGAACGACGATTTGAAGGAGATAATGAATTGCGTGAACTTTATTCTCAGTTCCTGCTAGAATACGAGGAATTAGGCCACATGAGTCCGATCGAGAAGGATGAGATTCCACAAAATCATTATTTCATTCCGCATCATTGTGTGCTGAAGCCAGAAAGCTCCTCAACAGCATTGCGTGTGGTCTTTGATTGTTCAGCAAAAACGACATCTGGAGTTTCTCTCAATGATGTTCTTGGCGTAGGGCCAACAGTCCAGAATGACTTGTTTGCAATAATTATTAATTTCAGGTTAGAAAGGTATGCATTTACAGCAGACGTAAGCAAAATGTACCGACAGGTATTAGTAAGGCCAGAAGATAGAGCCTTTCAACTAATTCTTTGGAGATTTCACAGCAATCAACCTCTGAAGGCATATAAGCTTAACACATTGACTTACGGTTCAGCATGTGCTCCATTAGCAAATTCTGCACTTTTGCCGGATGCAAAAACCCAAATACTACTGCCGAAGAACAACATCGTTACAAGGCTGCTTTTGGAAAACATACATAGAACAAACTTACATGTATCCCACAGGGCTCTTGTAGCAATTTCACGACAACGGTATTGGATACTAAGCATTGGAAGAGAAGCAAGATCAGTGATCAGAAAGTGTATCATATGTGCGAAATCAAGACCAACATCCATAGCACAGTTGATGGGCGATTTACCTATGCAAAGAGTAACACCATCTCGCCCATTTTACTACACAGGAGTGGACTTTGCTGGCCCTATAAAATCACACTACAAAATCAGGGGTAAGACTCCTTCAAAATCTTATTTAGCAATTTTTGTGTGCTTTTCAACGAAGGCAATCCATATAGAAGTTGTTGGAGATCTCTCCACTGAATCGTTCATAAACTGCCTTAAGAGGTTTGTAGGCAGACGAGGATTGTGCCACACTATCTTCTGCGATAATGCAACTAATTTTGTTGGTGCAAACAATAAACTTAAGGAGCTTAAAGAAGTTATGCAGTCAAAGAGAATGGAGTCAGCCATTCAATCATCATGTATTCAGGCGGGAATTAATTGGCAATTTATTCCTCCCCGTTCTCCGCACTTCGGGGGACTCTGGGAGTCAGCTGTAAAATCTGCTAAGGGATTGTTGGTTAAACACCTGGGTGAGGCTTCGTTAACATATGAAGAGCTCACCACGATCACAATTCAAATAGAAGCTCTACTCAATTCAAGACCCTTGACGCCAATTTCATCGGATCCAAATGATTTAGAAGCTCTTACCCCTGGACATTTTCTGATAGGAGCGCCACTCCTTTCAATAGCTGAGCCCGATGTCACTGATAAAAGGGTAAGTTCTCTAAATAAATATCGACAAATCCAGCATGTTCAACAGTCTTTTTGGAAGAGATGGTCGAGTGAGTACTTACATAACTTACAACAACGAACTAAGTGGAAAACTGAATCCCAAAACTTGAAGCCAAACACTCTTGTTTTATTAAAGGAATCTAATATGCCACCAACAAGATGGAAGTTGGGACGTGTACTAGAAGTTATCAAAGGAAACGATGGATTGGTTCGTGTTGCTAACATTAAGACCCAAGGAGGAGTTCTCCAGCGAGCTATTCATAACTTGTGTCCTCTGCCGTTAGAAGAAACAGCTGAGGCGGAGTCTCCAGCAGATGAGCATGAGAAAGAGCCATATCTAAGAAATGAACGAGAACCAACATCACGGAAACTCAGAAACGGCAAGGTTAGAACGGGAACTTTATTGGTGTCATTTTTGATTGCAATGTTGGTTGGACCAGTTAACACAACATACACAGACAACCACGTCCTTACAAATCAGCTCGATAATGCAATCGGAATCTACTTTGAAGACATTGGAACTCTTCGAATCGTCAACAATTTTTGGAGCCTTTATGTTTTTTACAATCTTACCAATTATTGGTTAGTATTAAATGAAATTAAAACGTATATAAATGAACTGGAAAAAGCTTGCACGACGGATAAAACGGACAAGATTTACTACTGTCATTCGACGGTTGACATTTTTCGACAAAGAGTAGCTATCATTGATCAAAATAACGAATTCATTCACGGGTTTAATACTTCAAGTCGGGCAGCGATTCGACATCGCAGGTCTCCATTCGATTTTGTTGGTAGTGTAGCACATAGTTTGTTTGGCATCCTTGATCAAGAAGAGGCTCAACACATTCAAAATCAGATCAACTTGGCGAATAAACATGAAACTCACTTAGCTGCTCTCATTGAAAAACAAAGTTCCATTTCAGATTCCACTGTTAATATTTTGAGGCAAAATTCATTGGAAGTCAAAAGGCAATTCCAGACACTGAACACATATTTGGCCAGGACGTTTAATGTAATCGAAAAACAGCAAGATAACATTGGCACAAACCAACACTTTGTATCGCTTACGTCTTATTTAATTATGATTTTATCCAACTTTCAGCGCACTCAAGATATTCTACTTGATGTTATACTTGACTTGAATCATGCAAAAATTAACCCTCAGCTTATCACACCAAGGCAACTCAATGACCAGCTGCAGCTTATTCAAGGAAACCTCCCATCAACTTTGAGATTACCTAATGTTTCAGTTTTGGACATGTTTAAAATAATAACAGTCAGGGGACGGACACTTCATGATTCAATCGTTTTTGAAATGCTCATACCATTAGCTGACGACCAAGAATTCCAGATGTTCAATCTAATTCCATTACCCATCATTCACTACAACATCAGCCTCCTAGTGGATATACCTAAACCATACCTTGCAGTTACATTAGCAAGAGACAAATTTTTTAGATTAACAGAGTTTGAATTCTCATCTTGCAAGCTTATAGCTGCGAGAACCCATCTCTGTACTCAGATTGTTCCAACTAATATCCATCAACACAATTTGCAAGTATGTGAAATGGCCTTGATGAATCATGAAAATAATGCATTGGCCGATTGCATCTTAAACGAAATACCATCTCAAAATCGTTGGATCGCACTCAAAGAAACTAACAGCTGGCTATTTTCATTGATTACTAATTCCACAGGTCTACTCATTTGCAATGGAGTTACAAGCAGCATCGCCTTAGCAGGCAATGGAGTGATAGAATTCAAAGAGATGTGCACTCTTAAAGTTGGAAACACGATTATAACCGGACGCTCAAACTTAAAAACAGTTATATCTAACTCGTTCGTTCCGAGTGCAAAAATCAACAACTGGATCGAAAACCATAACTTCACAAAAGACCTTGTCCCCCCATTGAAGGTAAGCACCATTGAACATGATCAATTTAAAAATATCACACAGGAAATAGAAGACCTTAAGAAAGACATGAGAGCACCCGAAGAACCGCAATTGAACATACACGATTACCATCACTACAGTTTGAGCTACCTGCTGCTGTCGATTACCATTGGAGTAATAGTATATTATTGCCGACGCCGACATCAGAAAGGGCCGATTCCAGCTCAACGAAGAACAGTTCCTCGCTTTGAAGCCAATATTTGAATTGAAGGTTAAGAACCTCCAAGGAGGGGTGTATGTACGAACTTGTAAATACTTTCCTAATTTTAAGTTTACATTGTACATATTTTATTTCAATCTTTGTAACGGGAGCTACTGTGTGACAGAGATTATTCGAAATCCCCTTTATCGTGGGAATTGTTTTGTAAGCAACGACGAATGCTCGGATTACGTCTAGTGAACCGCAAACATCAATTGTTCTCACAGTAGCTCATCGAGTGATAATTATGCGTTGTACCTACGCAAGGTGGAAAATAAAGTCATTATTAATTTTGACACTGAAGGCAACGGTTGAACATCTCTTTTACTATACAGTAATCATATCCAGCTCAGAAAGATGTTGCAGGATGGACTCATAGGTCTACATGGCAGGTTTGTTCCCGAGCGAAGAATTCTGGTTGCATTACGAAGCACAATCAGTGCTTCTTGTGCTTCTGAAGAATAGGTTGGCATAGCCACCATCAAAGGATAGTATCGTACTCGTAAAAATTGAACTCTAAAATGCGTTGGGGCACTCAATTTCAAGTGTTAAATCCAAAGACCTGTCTAAATACGAAACAATACCCCAAAAACTTGTCTCTTATCATTTCCCTGTGGCACCTACCGTCGTTTTCCAATTTTGTGAAATACAAAAGAAGTGTTTAAGCCAATGATTGATATATCGCTGTTATTGTGAAGGCTCTTCAAGACTTTCGTCACTTTGAATGGAATCTCTCCACGCCTTAAATCCGCTCTTTCAATCTGTCCTATTGTCAAGCTCGCAAGGAAATTCAAATGAATTTTAATAAAATAAACATAAAATGCAAAATGAGGAACAAACCAAACAAAAAACAGCAACAGAATAAAAAATCCACGAAATAATAAAAAAGTGAAAGCGATGATGTTGTCGACAATAACGGTGACGCGACCAGCACGGCTGATGATATTAGTCGTTGCCACTCTTCGTATTAGTGCTGATGGTTTTGATAGCTCGTAGGCAAGGTATAGCCGCGCTATTTTCGGAAGCTTTCTTTCACTTTACAGAGTGACAATGACCGCCGAAAATAGAAATTCCAACATTACGAGTAGGTTTGTAGATGGACGCCTTCTACAATACAACAATGAGATTGTCTCATTGTTGCTGTTTCATTGCTAGCTAGATGAAGCTATCGTCACACTATCGCGCGTTGTTTATTCGTACAATTTATTAAAACAAGACAATTCGCTGTAGATCGTTTTTCCACCTACGGATTTCGATTTTCGATTGGATAACTCATATGTATGTGCTGCGCTGCCATTGTCGTAGAACGATCGGACCGATCTTGAGTGGGGAGTGTTTTTTGTATGCCAGTGTGGCTGAAAAGTGAAATCTTTCATTTCGACTTGATTGTGATTGCTCGCTCAAAGGCAGTGAGTTGGTGAGATATTGCTTGATGTATAAATGGAACTGACCCTTGGACCGTTGGCGGTTGATGGTTGATGTTTGATGGTAACAAGTGAAAGAGTGTGCCGATCCAATTGGTTGGACGTGGAACAATCTTCTAATCGCAAATTGTAATCGCGTCTGTGATTGTTAGCTTAATCGTGATCCAATTTCTGATGACATAATGGGTAAGATACATAGTACATACCATAAGCATTCAAATGTCTGTTGGGCTTGATTTACAACAGAGTCCCAAAGGCTAGATTTGAATATAGACGTTATCTGTGGGCGGATATAAGTTTGAGTTTTATGAAATTGCTTGGATTTTTTTCTTCTCTCTAGAAACACACTCAAGAAATCGGTGGTGAATGAGGAACGCTTACATGAGAGTATGACTTGAAGTAGAAAGATTCGTTGGAAGAAAGCATTTCTTGCCGATGAAAGAGGCAACACTTGATCTTTGTGTTTTTCGTAAAAGTTTTCAAGCCAAAATTACCGTGTTGTTCACTCAAGCAATTTTCATACCAAGCAATGGTATTTCGGAGGTGTGTTACTCCTACAACATGGCAACACAGCTGTTGTGAATGAGAAGTGATCAAAATAGATAACACTCACAGCATATGGTCACTTCAAATTCATACTCTTTTTGTGCAGTTTTAATATAACACCATATTGGCATGGTACAGTTGCTGAGAACTACAACTAACGTGAAAATTCGGTCGGTTCCTCTCGAATCCTATCTAGGACAACCACCCCTGGAAAGTAGTGAACGAACATCTACGACCCAAACCACTGCACTCCGTATAGGCTGTGTGATAAATATTCTTTTTTTCTTTTGGTGGCGTTACAGCCCATGAAGGACCAGAGCCAAGCTTCTCTTCAATCACCCACGGTGTGTGTGATTTAATTTTCCCACAGGTGAAAGGGAAAGTTTAATGCCGATTCCGAACGGCGTGAGTCGCAAAGCTTTTTCCAGGCAAGTTTGCCAGTACCCCGCCGAGGAGGGACGCCGCAAAATAAACATTCGATGGCGTTGGTGTTATCGGGATTCGAACTCGCTCATCGTGCGACAGAGTCCAACACACTCACTACTGCGCCACAGCGCCCACGGCGTGTGATCAACTTTATAAGAGTTTAAACTCTTGAACCTGCACGATCTGGCTTATAAGGGAAACTGCTAGTACCACTTCGAGGGTTCAACCTATCCATTGATTTACATGTAGTCTATGTCAGAACTCAGGAGATGATGATAGGCAAGTCTGTTCCCAATCGATCTGAGCTCTTTTACGAGTAATTGCCAACTTACTTTTTAACTACATACTTACTTTTCAGGCCAGCAACCCATGGAGGGTCTTGACCTTAGTTAATACAGCCTTCCATCCTTGGCGGTCCCGGGCATGCTGATTCCAGTCGCAAAGACCAAGTTGTCTTACGTCCGCGATCACTTGGTCTTTATGCCGTAGGTTCGGTCTAGCCCTTCTTGTCGCATCAGGAAGATCGGATTCGGCGACCCTCTTATTTGGAGCGTGTCCATGCACTTGATGTGGCCGAGCCATTTCAGTCGACATAGTCCTTTCGGACTATATCGACATCTTTTTACAGCTCATAGGGTTCGCGGTTATGTTCTCTACTCCATTCACCTTCCTCGCAGACAGGACCGAATATCCGTCGCAGAATACATCTTTCGAAGGAGCTAAGAATCAGCTCTGCCGTCCTGCTTATCGTCCAGCTTTCGGGCCCAAATAGAGGACTAACAGGATAATAGCCTTGTAGGGCATAACATTGGTTCTTCAGAACAGGAATTTAGACTCTAGCTGATTTGACAAGTCGAAGTAGCAGCGATTGCCAGGGTGATTCTGCGCCGGATCTCCTCTATGATGGAGATCCGGCGTGGAGTTTATGTTTGCTCCGAGGTATGTGCACTCCTTCACTTCACCACCTCGAAATTAATAGCTGCCGATCGTGATGTTTTGTCCTAGGTGATGGGCTTTTCGTTGACGGCATATATTTCGTCTTCTCCTCATTGATGTGAAGACCACTTCGTTTCGCCTGATTTACAATCGCCGTCAACGCCTCCACAATGGTGAGCTGGGAACTTGCGACAATCTTAATAACGTCTGCGTAGGCCACCACCTGGACCGATTTGTGGAAGATAGTACCTCCCGTATTGACGTTGGCCCACCGCGTTATTTGTTCCAACACGAGATTAAAGAAGTCGCATGACAGCGCATCTCCTTACCGAAATTCGGAGCAGCTTTCAAAAGGCTACACACGGTGCATCGAGTTTTTGTTAGCGCGGCTCGACACACCCGCATCAGTTTTCCCGGGATCCCGGATTCGGCCATCGCGTTAAATAAGATTTTGCGATGAATGCTGTCATATGCGGCTTTAAAATCGATTTAAGCTCGCTAGTCTTCCCCAGGATTTGTTGCAACGTGAATATTTGGATCTGTCTGGCCAGAAACCTCACTGGTATGTGCCGATTAGTTCGGTGCAAAACTACTATAAACGTTCACACAATAGACTGGATAGGATCTCGTAAGCAACATTGAGCAAGGATATACCTCTGTAGTTTTTGCAAGAGGTAGGATCGTCTTATTTATGGATGGGCATATAGAGCTGGTATCCCAGTCGTCGGGCTTGCATTCGTCCTCCCGAATTCTACAAATGATCTGATGCATGCTCCCTACCAGAACATCGCCTTCAGCCTTGAAGAGTTCTGATGGTAATACATCCGAGCCTTCAGCCTTGTTGTTCTTCAGCTTTTTAATAGCTATGACTACTTCTTCGTCGACTAGAGGCGAGATCTTTTTGTTCACTACCACTCTCTTCTCCATGTCTGGTAAGCAGCCGCTGAGAATGTTGTTTGAATGAAATTTTTACACAACATTGCGTGTCAGCTTGGCTCAACTAGAAGTTCTCTTTTACCGAACTCCAAAGAACGGTTTGCCTCAGCTCTACGGGGCTTTCCCCAGCACGCCGGGCGTTGCTCTAGACGCTATGATGAACCGTCCACCCTTTAACATTTTTATCAAAGGGTATGCACTGAAAGCCATGTCTCGTCTCAAGTGAAATGGTTTTTGGTACAACTTTGCGCTTGCGCGAGAAATATCCTACGACCCGTGTCTCATGGATATGCCCTCTGACGCAATGGCACCTGTCGTCCTGCTGCGTTATAATTTCACAATCGAATTTCCATGGCGGCGGGATTGGTTATGGCCACGCACTGAACCTGGAAAGGATTGTCTTCGCATTTTCACAAATGGCTCCAAGACTGGGCTGGGGTCCGGCACTAGGTTTTTCTTTGAATGCGAAAACGTTCGACTGCACTTTTCAGTATGAAAATATGCGTCTACGAGCGCTATAGTCGAGTAATTATTGCCTTTTGCTCAGCCTTGCTTCACTATACGACTGAGATGTGATAGGTCTTACTATCGGGGTATATATCCGGAGATTACTCTTGGCCTTAGCCTCAAGGTTTTGGCTTATGATCGACGATAAGTTCAGAATGCCTTGATCGCCTTGCAGATACATATTCGCTTCCATTGGAAACACATATGCCTGTACGACTACCACTTTGACTGGCTGAGTAAGAATTCATTTTTTTTTTTCTGGAGGAGGACTCACACTCCTTAACACTGTAATTAGAGATGCTTTTAAGTACATGCTTTTACTTTCATCGACATAGAAGGTTTTCGATAATGCAACTTCTGTCAGCATATGCAACACTGCTGCAGGATAGCGCTGATAAATCGTGCTAGGCTGGATTAAAGTCATTCCAGTTATACAATGCTGGTCTTGTTTGGCGTAAACATCGGCTACCTACCAGGTGGCGTCTGTCTCTATCGCTTTTGCACATAACTTCCATAGCTCTGAAGCTTATTTGTAAGCTTACGCGGATGTAATTGACGTGCTTTGCGCTGGTTTGTTTTTAGCATCTTATAACTGAGGCAGCGTAAGATGTAATCAACGAATCGTGCACTAGATGGGCTCTCTGTTAGTCCCCTTAACAACGCACGATGCCGTTCCCTCTACGTGAGAGAAAAAATGTATGGACTTGACTCAGTTGGTTTTAAGGTTGTCTTCATCTCAATTTTCCAAAAACGCTAGATAGTTAGACGTCTTTCACTGCCATCTACAGTGGCAGTGCAAGGTAACTTCTGGAATAAATAAGGGGAATAGTAAGGGAGAGGACGATCTCTCAGGATTCATAATTTCACTGAGGAGGATACGCTTCTTGAGATGGCATAGAGCAACACACTCACACAATATGTGCCCTGCAGTCTCATCTTCCTCAAGACAGAGTCGACACTCAGTTTCAGACGAGAGGTTCATTTTATTGAGATGGTATCTCAGACCACAGTATCCGGTGGTCTTCTGATATCTATTCTATTAAGTGTGGGTACATTAGTAGGGTGTTTGTTCAGGGGGCGTATAAATCGTTTCGATTGGCGAAGTCCTTTAACGCGGTTTTTAAAACATCAGGTGTTGCGATTTTTTCCACTTGTCTAAGAAGAAGTTGATCTAAGACTTGGCAGTGCCGCAGAAATGTTCAGGACCTATGTACCTTTCGCTGGAACCCTTAATACCTTCGTGCCCTGGCACCCACCAGAGTTTGACTTTGTTTCTTTTGACAAGGTCTTGTAGGGCATCATGGCATGGCATCATGGCATTCCTTAACGGTTTATGAGTTCATGCTAAACGAACGCGCTGAGCTTTAAGCGCTACTTGGCTATCAGAGAGTATATTGGTGGTTACTCCTTTGATGCCAGTCTAAATCTTTTAATTTGGTCCAAAGATGACGGTGCCAACGCCAGAAACTATTTTGGAGTCTTCAGTGTACCACCTAAGGCCTTTGACGTGGAGCAAGGGATATGGTAATGCGTCCGAGACCGTGGTAATCATATCCAGCTCGGGAAGGTGTTGTAATATGGACGTGTGGTCTACATGGCATATTTGTTCTCGAGCAAAGAATTCTGATTGCACTGCGTAACGCCACCTTTTTGATAAAAAGTTGCAGTGGAGTAAGTCCAATCAGTGCTTGTTGAGCTGCCGTGGCAGCCGAGGTTGGCATAGCGTCTTTAATGCCGAGACACGCTAGTCTCTGGAGGCGTTTAAGCTTAACGACTATCGTTTTTTGCTCAACTTTTGTCCACCATACCGCGGATGCATGGGTGATGGATGGGTGATGGTCTCACTATCGTGGTATATAGCCAGTGGATTACATGAGGCACAATTCCCAGGTTTTACTGTAAGCGCGTCGACAGGCCCACAAGGCCTTAGCCAACTTTGTAAGTTTCTTTTTAATGTTGAAGTTCCAGTTAAGTCTGCGATCAAGGTCAATATACTTAACTTCTGCTGAAAATCCTACGTTTGTGCCATTTAGAAAGACGGGGCAGGTCTGCAAACTTTTCCTCTTTGTAAACGCGACTAAGATTGTCTTATTTGGGCTTATCGATGAACCCTCTCTGTCACATCAGTCAGAGATAAACTGAAGCGCAAGCTGTACGCGCTCACAGGCAGCAATTTTGCACCTACCCGTAACAATAACTACTAGGTCATCAGCATATCCGATGACATCGTAGCCACGAGTGGTTAGCTTGCGGAGTAGGTCGTCGATAACTATCGATCAGAGAAGCGATGAAAGGCGAGACCTCTCCGGATGTTTCCGATATAATACGACTACTTAGCATCACCCTCATCCAGTGATTGCTGGGATGGTCTACACCTCTTTAGGATAGTGCAGTGGTGATCGAGTCATAGCCAGTATTGTCAAAAGCCCCCTCAATATCAAGGAAAGCGCAAATCGCGATCTCCTTGTCTGTGAAACTATTTTCAACATGCGCCACTAAGTGATGGAGCGCATTCGTTCTTTGCGATATGCATATGAATTAGGATGCAGTGGTATCTGACTGTCTAGGATAGCTCTAATATGAAACTCTACCAGTTTCTTCATTGTTTTAAATAGGAGCGATGTAGGGCTGATGGGGCGATAGGTATATGTTGTTCACTTGGCTTTCCAATCTTGGGTATGAAGACAAGGTCACTTCACACCAAATTTGATTTGAGGAGTGTAGCCCAAGTTAAAACAGGACCTAGAAAGAAGTTTTGGTGGTGATAGTATAGTGTTTAGGCCTTTCTGTAGAATAGCAGGAAAGACGCCGCCTTTGCCTGGGGCCTTATAGGGTTTAAATGAGCCAATTGCCCATTTAACTCCATCGGGGCTAAAAAGTCTGCCAGAGAGGCCATTTATTTTGCTGTCGATGTTATTTATTATGACGTTCGTCTGATCGTCAAAAGGCATCAGCTGGGAAATAGAACCAGGGAAATGCACCTCAAGCAAGGTCTCCAGGGTTTCCCTGCGATTGATAGTAAAGATAGTGGTCGTTACTTTTGTTTGAAAGTTATCAGTACGATCAACTTGGAGCTTGATTATCTGAAACTTCTTCTTCTTCTGGCGGCAAAGTTTTCAAAAAGTAACGGCCAGCGAACTCTTTGAAAGTACAACTTAAAACCGAGTTTTCATGGCGAACTGCATTCTTCCTAGAAATAGAAATCGATAGTATTGTCCCCAGGAGCTTCGTTTTCAATTAAGTACTTGAAAATCACATTTAACAAAGCTTAAAGCCAGCATAATACCACACTACAATTTCTAATGAATGTTCATACATTCTGCAGATACATATGAACATATGTAGCTTCCACCAGTCGGTTCGTTCGTCATTTCCATTTCCCTTCTAACACCGCATACTGCTTGCAAATTCATTTGCAACTTTTCTTGCCTTACCTCTCCCTCTCTTTGTAAGCACACACGTATACATGCATGTAAACATGGGAATAAAAGCAGCTAAACAACGATTCTAGAACCGACAGATGCTAATGACGTCTAACTGACTCAATCAGTGTTATTGCCTTCACTTAATGAGTACGTAGACCTGTTGAGGTAGGTCACAGAAGCTGCTACTACTACTACTATCTATCATGGCGTGCAATGTGTATTTGTATCTTTCTGCTCTAACAATAAACAAGTTCTTCCATGCAAGCTTGCAAAATAAATTCTAAATGCGGAATGACACAAAAAACTTGTAGTACGATTGTCTTGTATCTAAATGAGAGAAGGAAAGGCTTCATCACCCGCCATTTGTATAGTTGGCCGTTTCGGAGATAAACAATTGCTATTTGCCCTTCTTCGCTTCTTCTACCGCCCAATATCCCCCCAAGCCCATGTCAGGTCTATACAAAAGACACGCACACCGCTATATATGGTCGCGGTTATGCGAAACGATGCAAATTTAACTTTCGCTCCGTTTCACTGCGATACAACGATCCGCATTATTGACAATTTCGAACGCGCGACAAACTATTCGTATCATCCGCCCACACTTGGCCAATTGATTATCTGTTTGCTGGCATGCTATCCATCCATTCGCGTTCTTTGCACTAGGAGGGGGGATAACGATTTTCCTCTCTACTGCGGCCATGCGTGCATTTAATTTTAATTAGACGTATCCAAAAAGCACACATCATGCAATAAACATACGAGTAGAGTATGAATGTATGTATTTCGGACTTAAGGCTTTTCGGATGTCAAACACCACCTGTGCATGCATGTTCGGATATTACTCAGTCGCAGCTATAAAGTTAAAGGAAAACGCAAACAAGAAACACCAACAACAAGTAAACAAAACAA
Organism: Eumerus sabulonum; assembly: GCA_951905685.1. Lineage (NCBI taxonomy): Eukaryota > Metazoa > Arthropoda > Insecta > Diptera > Syrphidae > Eumerus > Eumerus sabulonum. Next base: position 44,803,732 of record OX645064.1, read on the forward strand.
AAAGAAGAAGAAGAAAAAAAAACAGAAATGATGGTGAACATATTGCGCAACCGTTTTGTGTTAACCTCCAATGTAGGTGTGTGCCAATGCACAGATACAGATACAGATACATTTGTATTTGGTGGTATTCCCATGCCGATGCATGTGCAGATGAATGCAAAGTGCTTGAGCACGATTAGTATACACACAGATACTACACTGCTGAGTCGAAGACACACTCTGGCTCAAAAGATGACGCACACAATGCATCTTTTTATCTAAGATGCAAGAAAAATCATTTTTTACTAAATTAACCGAATAATCAGTCAGGTCTTTGAAATTTCAGTGAATCAAAAGATGAATACCGAATTTTATTATCAGGAGACTTGTGGATTGGTCCTATCCTCTTCTTCTTAACGGGCGCTACAACATGCCATTCCACCTAGCACAGTCTTTCGCTAGTTCTCTCTAGTGCCGCACCCCCTGTTGGTTGAGGTCCTTTTCCGGCTATGTGCGCGACCTTAGTTGCAGCCGCCTACTCTACTCTGTCCTCCGTCGTCTCCCGGGCTTGGAATCGAAGACTCTCCGGACTAGAGCTGTGGTATCCAATCGCTCTACATGGCCTAGCTATCTTAGGCGTTGAATCCCTGACTAGTATGACGTCGCTGTATAGCCCGTACATTTTGTGGTTACATCTTGTCCACTCCCCGATTCTGTTTACTTACTTACTTACTTTGATGGCGCCAGAGTTCGGGGTGAACTAGAGCCTCAACCAACAAGCCTCTCCAGCCGGCCCGATCTTTGGCCAGCCGCTTCCAGTGCCGCACGCCAAGTTGGTTGAGGTCTCTTTCCACCTGTACGCGCCACCTTAAATGCGGTCGTCCTCTGCTGCGTCGTCCCCCGGGGTTGGTGTCGAAAACTATTCGGGCCGGAGCGTTGATGTCCATTCGCTCTACGTGGCCTAGCCATCTTAGACGTTGGATCCGAAGACGTCTAACCAGGCCGCTGTCGCTATACAGCCCGTAAATTTCTTGGTTGAATCTCCTCCCCCAACTCTCCGTTTACACAAACGGGACCAAAGATTGCACGCAGAATTTTCCTCTCGAAAGGCCCAAGAGCATCTTCATCCGCGTTTAATAACGTCCAAGCTTCAGCGCCGTAGAGGATGACCGGGATGATTAAAGTTTTGTAGAGGGATACCTTAGTTTTTCGAGAGAGGGCTCTACTACTCAATTGCCTCTTGAGCCCGAAGAAGCAGCAGTTGGCAAGAGTTATTCTGCGTTTTATCTCAGCGCTGGTGTCGTTGCTGCCTGTCATTATCGAGCCAAGGTAGACGAAGGCCTTGACTACTTAAAAATATAACTGCCGAAGGTGAAGTTCTGACCAAGACGTCGGTATTGCGCGTCTTTCTTGGATGACAGCATATATTTGGTCTTTTCCCCATTTACCCTTAGACCCACTCTAGCCGCTTCTGCTTCAAAATGCTTGAGAATGCCTCATTGACGTCTCGCTTTGTCCGTCCAATAACGTCAATGTCATCTGCGTAGGCAAGCAATTGTGTGGACTTGAAGTAGATCGTACCTGTTGTATTGGCCGCAGAGTCCCGCACGATCTTTTCAAGTATGATGTTAAAGAAATCACACGACAGTGCGTCATCTCGTCTAAAACCTTTTTTAACATAAAAGGGGTTGGTTAGTTCACCTCCGACCTTAATGGAGCAGCCAGAGTTCTGCATAGTCATCCTGCACAGTCTGACGAGTTTGGCAGGAATGTTAAAACATGACATGGCTCTGTATAGTTCGTCTCTATAAAACACTGTCATACGCGGCTTTAAAGTCGACGAAAAGATGGTACGTGTCGACCTGGAATTCATGGGCCTCCTTCGAGATCTGCCGTAGTGTAAATATTTGGTCTATCGTGAATTTTCCTGGTGAGGCTTCCCTAATAATTACTTCACTTCATTAAGAATATGATCGGTTTCTCACCAAGTTCAATGTCCATATGATTTATAATATTTTTTGTTATGTCGGACAACTTTCAACATCTACTGTCAACTGCATGACGCAAAACCAAACAAATCACGATATGAGAAAAATACGAAAAAGAAAATCGTTGGCAAGGTGCAACCTGGTCGTGCGCAGCATTGAAAAAAGCTCACTCTAGTCACCGACTCACCGACTGACTTATCGGGCAACAGCGTGAAGAACGTTCATTTACCTCTGTCCGATCACAACTGCCGTGCTCGACGATGAGGCGCTCGATTATGAAATTTTCCGCTTTTAATGGTTTTCCAGTTTTTACCACCCCTCCTTCCCGACCCTTGCAAATGTGTGTTGCATCTAGTTACTTTTATTCGAAATTCAATTCGCCAAACAAATCGTTTGAATAGATTCAACGGTTTTTTAACTGAAAATTTCGCGAAATTCAATTTAAATATTTATTTTCGCATAAAAGATCGCTGGGCTGGGTCCGGTGACAAACCACGCAATTATGCAATGCAGTCGTTTTTGGATCTTTTTTTCGGAATAGTGGTGAAATAGAGAAATGTTGCAAAGATGCAAATTTTGTATCTATTCGATAAGGAAGATTTTGGGTTTTTTTTGCGTTTCTTTTAGATTTCTCTTTAGTAGACCGTTAATTTGGCAAACTTCTGCGGACAGGATGTCACATTTGAATACATTTTGCCGGCGGATATTTGCTGTAATCCGTTTCTCTCTCATTATACCGCTATATTCATCTTCTTTCCGTTTTTTTTATTTATTTCATTTTTGAATTAAAATGTTTTTTTGCTGGCATTTTATATGCAAGGCTTTTGAATTCGCCGCATGGATTCACGTAATGCAATCGTGATGATTACAACTTGTGGTTGGATACTCGCTCGTATCTTTCACAAAAAGCAACATCGTTGATTTCGGTTTCATTTTTTTTGGTTATTAGATAATGGATCGGATATTCAGTTGATTACCTTTTCTACATATTAGATATTGCTTTTTATGTCGTTTTAATGTAATTTCTTTTTTCTGTTTCTATTTTTAGGTACGTACTGATTGCTATATAGCTGACATCCGGGGGGTGAGTGGCAGGAGGTCTCAGTACATATTTTTAAATTTAATTGGGAAACATTAACACAAGCAAATGATTTGCTAAATATGTATTTTATTTTGTATTTTGCTAGGTTGCTTACTTACTTTACTTTGATGGCGCTACAGTTCGGGGTGAACCAGGGCCTCAACCAACAAGCCTCTCCAGCCGGCCCGATCTTTGGCCGGCCGCTTCCAGTGCCGCACGCCCAGTTGGTTGAGGTCCCTTTCTACCTGTGCGCGCCACCTTAAATGCGGTCGTCCTCTCATGCGTCGCCCCTCGGGGTTGGAGTCGAAGACTCTTCGGGCCGGAGCGTTGATGTCCATTCGCTCTACATGGCCAAGCCATCTTAAACGTTGAACCCGAAGACGTCCAACCAGGCCGATGTCGCTGTACAGCCCGTACAGTTCTTGGTTGAATCTCCTCGTCCACCCTCCGTTTACACAAACGGGACCAAAGATTGCACGCAGAATTTTCCTCTCGAAACGCCCAAGAGCCTCTTCATCCGCTTTCGATAACGTCCAAGCCATAGAGGAGGACCGGGAAGATTAATGTTTTGTAGAGGGATACCCTAGTTTTTCGAAATAGGGTTCTACTACTCAATTGCCTCTTGACCCCAACGAAGCAGCGGCTGGCAAGAGTTATTCTGCGTTTTATCTCCGCGCTGGTGTCATTGCTACTTGTCACTATCGAGCCAAGGTAGACGAAGTCCTTAACTACTTCAAAAATATAGCAGCCGAAGGGGACGTTCTGACCAAGACGTCGGTGTTGCGCGTCTTTCCTTGATCTTGTCCCCATTTACCCTTAGGCCCACTTTAGCCGCTTCTGCTTTAATGCTTGCAAACGCCTCTTTGACGTCTCGCTTTGTCCGTCCGATAACGTCAATGTCATCGGCGTAGGCAAGCAATTGTGTGGCCTTGAAGTAGATCGTACCTCTTGTATTGGCCGCAGAGTCCTGCACGATCTTTTCATGTATGGTGTCAAAGAAATCACATGACAGTGCGTCACCCTGTCTAACACTTTTTTTAACATCAAAGGGGTCGGTTAGTTCACCTCCGACCTTAATGGGGCAGCGGGAGTTCTCCATAGTCATCATAGACATGGCTCTCAATAAACACTGTCATACGCGGCTTTAAAGTCGACGAAACGATGGTGCGTGTCGACCTGGAATTCATGGGTCTTCTCCAAGATCTGCCGTAGTGCAAATATTTGTTCAATCGTGGATTTTCCTGGCCTGCAACCACACTGGTAGGAATCTATCAGATTGTCCACGAACGGCTTCAGGCACTGACACAGTACAGCAGAGAGGATATTGTACGCGATGTTCAGGAGGCTTATCCCTCTGTAATTGGCGCAGTCATAGGGGTCTCCTTTCTTATGGCCCGGCATGCGTTCTTAGTCTGCAGAAGTGGTCCTTCCACAATCCCAGCATCTACTGTGACTCCACTACTAGTTGTCCGTGCTCATCCCTGCAGGCTACTGCTCTGATTTTATAGCCGTGGCATGTTCGTTTTACTTTCTGGTCAAATTTTTGAACGTCATTCCTGCCATAACATCTCTCCATCTCCTCGATCTCGCGCTTCTCGTGATCCTTGTATTTCTTTCTCAGAAGCGCATGCTCCTCCTTCCTTTTCTGTTCATAGAGCTCACGGACAGCCCTCGTCCGTCTGTTTCTCTACATGGGCCTGTCTGCACTCATCATCAAACCAGGGGTTTCTCGACGGTGGTGGCTCGAAACCGAGTACATCTGAGGCGGCCTCTCTAATGGCTTTCTGACAACGACTCCATAGCTGTTCTATGGCTTCTGCAGATTGCATCGGGACCTGAGAGAGCTTGAGGGAGATTTGATCGGCAAAGGTTCTGGCGGTCTCCTGCGATTGCAGCTTTCCGACGTTAAATGTTGGTGTTCTTACTCGACTCCGTTGATTCCGAGAAATTCGCATCCGTACCTTGGCTGCAACAAGGTAATGATCCGAGTAGATGTTGGCTCCTCGAAAGGTCCACGTCGTTGTCGAGGAAGCACAATGACCAGTTAAAGATCCGAAAGAAGTTGTTAAGACCGCACCAGTTGGCTTTCTCGTATAGCCATAGCTTTTTCTTTAACTGGACGGTGGGAGTTTGAGAACTTTTGCTGATATCACGCAGTGGTCAGACGAGCCTAGGGGCGACAATACACCGATCGTGTATTTGTTAGGCGAAGTGTGAATATTTGGTCTATAGCCGCTTTGCCGGCCGCATTGGTAGCTGCCGATTAGTGCGGTGCAAAAGGGCCTTAGACGTTCACACAGTACGCTGGACAGGATCTTGTACGCGACATTGAGCTGGGATATACCACTATAGTACTTGCAAGATGTAGGATCGCTTTTTTGGAAGATGTGGCAAATAGAGCTGATATTCCAGTGGTCGGGCATGCTTTCATCTTCCCAAGTTCTACATATGATCTGGTACACGCTCTCTACCAGAATATCACCGCCAGCCTTGAATAGCTCTGATGGCGAGCCATCTGAGCCTGCGCCTTGTTGCTCTTCAGCTATTGAATGGATGTGCCGACTTCTTCAACGCAGGTTGGGAAGACTACTTCAGCGGCTAGAGTTGGGATTTTCTCAGTCCCTACCAGTCTCTCTTTAAGCAGCTGCTGGAAATGCTTAATTACATCGAGTATTCCCTGCGAGTCGGTGACAAGATTACCCTCGAAATTTCAAGGAGCCTGGGGGTTTTCTTGAAGCCTCCTGCAGGGCTTTTAGCTTCCTTATAAAAGGTCCGTGTTTTATGTTGGTCCCTAGATTCCTCGATATCCTTGAGCTGGGAGGCTGTGAAGATTATTTTCTTTAGTCGCAGGAGTTTTTTGTCCTCCCTTCTTCTGGCTCGGTATTCCTCTCGCACTGCCCTGGTTTTTCGCTACAGCGCCTTTTAGTACGCCTCGTTGGTTGCTGCCTTTTTCTACTTTCTCACATTCGCCATCATACCACGGGTTTCTTGTCGGGGGTGGTAGGTAGCCTAAGGTGTTCTCGGCTACTTCCTGAATGGCTGAACGGAGATGCAGCCACATACTGTTGACATTTGTGCTCGACGTACATAGGCATACCGGAGAGCCTTTCGCTTAATTGCTCCCTGTAGACTCTGGTAACCTCCGGTGTGCTCAGGCGTCCGATGTCGAACCGCCTCATGGTGGGCTGGGGCAGCTTTCTGAGATTGGACAGTCGAGCTCTGAATCTTGTTGCTACGAGGAAATGGTCAGAGTCGACATTTGCTCCCTGAATGTTTGCACATCCAGGATGTCGAGCATTAGTCTATCAAAAATAAATTTCCCATGATTCATCGCCCAAAAGCTACTTACATAGATTAGCTGCATCTCGCCCTCAAATTGAAATCAAAATGTTGCGTAGACCCAAAATAATTCAACTCAGCCTACGAGTACATGATTTATGATCACAGGAATTCATTTATAGAGACATACATATGTACAGGTACATGTGCATACATATACGGAACCTCCTTACATCACATTTGACATCACCTTATCAAAGTGACAACTCCATGTCAATGCGTCTCGCCCACTCCCCTATGGATGGATGTTTTCTAAAAATAATCCATTGGATACGTTTCGTTTTCGAATTTATTATTACCCGGCCGCCGGGTGAATGGCCTCAGAAATGAGTCGTGCCGAGTCTACACGCCATGCTCAGATAATCTCTTATCGGCACCACGCTTCGTTCTGATAAGAACAAATGCGTTGGCGAGGGGACGCACATACGGATGAACGTTATCAAATTTGAATTCAGATTATGTAAATGTCGTCGTCTTACGTGTGGGAAAAATAAACTTTCGTGTATCTGTAGACGGTCAGATTCACTTTCACTTGAATTTGAGTTTCTAGTGCAGCGATATGAGACTATTCCTGTCCATCTCGGGTGTGATCAGTTGCTTTCGATGAACTAGAACATGAAATGCGAGTATGCCACGTACATACATATGTATGTATGTACCTGTACGAAGGTGGAATAGGTTCCCACGGAACAGCGGAAGAGGATTTGATAATTATTTTTTTGTTTTTCGTAGTCGCGTCTAGTTCAGGGTGTGTGTGTGTGTGTACAAAAGGGAACATCGACCTCAAAAGAATCAGCTGACGCGCTAGTTCTGATAAGAGTGTCAGTTGTGCCATTACACTGATGTGTGGTTAGTATGTATGTATATGTAACAACCAGCTATGTCAGACGTGCGGTCTAGAGTAGTGAACCGCATTTATTCAATAAACCACCACCAAGAAGCGACCACATAGCGCATGAACTAAACACACAAAACATACGTAGATACGGAACATAGGAAACATACTGAAATATGTTACTTCGCTTGTGAACCCTTGGTTGTGTCGCGTTCGAAGCATAGTCCCCCGGTTTGGGGGCATTACTACCCCACGGGCTCGAAGCTATCCATGTACAAGTGAATTTTAAATGACAACTCATGTTCGAGCTGTCAGCATGGGTGTTATCAGAAGAGGTACACGTGTCGCATTCTCTATTGGAGTTTGTGTGAATGTGAAATCTCCGCACCTTGTTTGCTGAGTTGTAGACCCATGGTTGTGTCGATGTGTGGGTGCGTGATTGTAAGTGATATCCTGGAAGGACATTTTTTTTTTCATTTCAAATGAATGAACATACACTCGTGGGGGTTCCTTTCCTAATGATGGGTTGCGTTTACGCCTAGGTTTGATAGAATTATAAAGCGAAGTGTGACGGCGGAGGGGAGTGTCAATAATTGGATTTGGTGATTGTGTTCAATGATGTGTTATAGTCTGTAATCATGCTTTACTCTGGGACATTAGTAAACTCCTTTGGCAATCGAGTAGCGCCCCGTTAATAAATTGCCATTTATTGTAATACTATCGGACAATACAAAAATTCCCACGATACAGTTCAGTACATATGTAGGTACTGTCCTCCTCCATTAAGCTGGAAACGCCAGCCAGATCAAAATACGATTAATACGAGTCCATACAGTCCCAAGTCTTTGTGACGCGCCCCATCTCCAATCAAATCAACCGCGTGAGTTATACCGCAGGAACAAACAACACCCTAACCATTATCCACCCCATTCTCATACAATCTGCTGCCCAACTAGGTATGTACGTATGTACATATGTACGTAAAGTAGAACCATGGCAGCAAGCCTTCTATGCGCCACGTTCCTTCTTATTCAGCGTGATTTATTTTTTTCCCCCTTTTCCTTCCTTATTTTTTTTTTTTTTGATTTTGTACACCCATCTACATACATACATACATACGTCATCGCTTATGCAGTTCAACTTTGTAATTATTTATTAAAATGCATGCATATGGCATGCACACGCACACAGACCAGCAGACTCACCCACAGATGCATGCGGTTCGTCTCGGGCGATATACAGCATCAGTATCTCTAGCAGGAACATCGCCCATCGTGATGCACATTCCTCCATGCAGCAGCATCCATTCGTACGTAGTCACAATCTAGAACCAACAGAATATCTATATACAATGCATCTGGCTATGCAGCCAACGAATAAAAGACAACATCGAAAAAAAGCTAACAGGAAAAAGCAAAAGAAAAAAGTATCTGAGAGAACACAGCCCATATAGAGATACATAGAGGCAAACATATAAAACAATCCCACGTCAAGCGGTTGTTCTTGTATATAAAACAAGAAGGCACGAGAATATGTGCCAATGGCCTCAGCGACACCGGCAAACAAGCTCGATAACTGGTGGCTATGGATGTATCTATGGGAGTATGTGTTTCGCCCAGTTTATTCGCCTCCCAGAGGATGAGTCTTTCACGTCTCATTCACCCTTTCGCTCACTCTCTCTCTCTCTCTCTCTCTCAGTTGGTCGATCCAACTCGTATCCACATTCTGCGATTCTCTCTCAGTATAAGCTTGAGATACATCCATTGGAGGGGATAGAAATATGATGAGCGGGGCCAAAGATATTTGCGCTACTCTTCGAATTGATGAGATTTTTATTGCCTGTTCGCTGTTCAAGTGGCTAAATTCTCTTATTTTAATGAATCTCTTTTTAGAGATACATATGATCCCTTAGACTTGCTGTCAGATGTCGGAAAAGTTCGAGCTGAAAGCTTTGGTTGGAAGAGCTTCGAGGAGATACACATGTAAACTATAGTTTCTTTGTTTGATAACCGGTTCTTCAAACCAGATATAAACGGTTTTCCAATAGGGAATTGACAACTTTCAATTAAATTTGTGAAAGCACCCTTTCACTAATCATCGAACTGTCATTGTCAATTTAATCAGTAAATTCAACATTTTCATTATGGTAAAGTACACGAACGACTAATGTCTGCAAATTATAAAAAAATTTTCTACCGAAAATCTGAGTCGGTAACTGCAACTTTAAGAGCGTTAACTCCAGTTTTCGGTCGTAATTCTCGCCCTAGTAGGCAGGCAATAGTAAGTCTAGTGCAACAATTAGAGTCTACATATTCGTTGCGTGATGTTGCCGTGTCAGTGAGACAACGGGTTGGTCAAAGTGTCGAAAATATCCCTACCGGTCGGGCGTCCGTAGCAAACGATTAAAATCAGTCAATTCCACGGTGTTCTCAAGAATTGGACATCGCTCAGACCACATTATGGCGTATTTTGCACAAGGATCTGAGTTTACACTCATACAAGATCAAGCTTACTCAAGAATTGAAGCCGATGGACCATTTAAAGCGACGTACGTCCTGATGATGAACTTCATCGCAATATCATCTTCAGTGACGAATCTCATTTGTGGCTCGATGGGTTCATCAATAAGCAAAATATGCGTTATTGGTCGGGTGAAAATCCACATATGCTTCATGAATTACCACTTCATCCACAAAATATAACTATTTGGTACGGCTTGCATGCCGGCGGCGTTATTGGGCCATATTTTTTCATCGACGACAACGATCGTCACGTTACTGTGAATGGCCAGATTTATCGCGCAATGACTACCGATTATTTTTGGCCCGAATTGGAAGATATGGACTTGGACGACATGTAGTTTCAACAGGATGGTGCCACAAGCCACACAATCGACTTATTGAAGAGTAAGTTTGATGAGCGTGTTATCTCAAGAAATGGGCCAGTCGACTAGCCGCTTCGTTCGTGCCATTTAACGCGTCTAGACAATTTTCTTTGGGACTACGTTAAGTCATTGGCTTATGCCAACAAGCCGACGACGTTGCAGGAGCTCAGAGCCAACATTGAACGCGAAATAGCGGCCGTTTCGGCCGAAATGTGTGGCCGAGTCATCGAAAATTTGGTCCAAGCAATCGACCGCTGTAAACGTGCCCGCGGTGGCCATATGAATGAAGTCGAGTTCCATTCATAAATGTTTTGATTGTACTTAAAGCCGATACTAAAGTTTTTGAAATATCTCAAATAGTTTGCGTCTTATTTTTAAAAAAAAATTGTCAAGTCCTTATTGGAAAACCCGATATATACAGGGTGGGCCAAATACAATTACTTTTTTGCCATGTACCATTAATTATGAAATACAACGTCGTTCAAGTGGTTACGTCGGCTGGCTTAGCAGTAGCGCATTCTGTCAACCAAATTTTCTAAGACATTTTTGATGGTTTCAGGCTGTAGCTCACGGATTGCTTGGATAATACTGGCCTTAAGTGCTTGAATCGTTTCCGGATTGTTAGCTTAACATCGGACCTTCACGGCTCTTTACAAAAAAAGTTGAAAAGGGTCAAATCGCAGCTCCGAAGCGGCCAATTGACATCGCCAAAACACGATTTGGGAATTGGGTGCGCAAAAGATCGTTTGTGGCATGGGCTGTGTGGCATGGTGCGCCATCCTGCATGATCCAGAGGTCGTCCAAATTCGTGTTTTCAATTTCAGTAAACAAAAAAATTCGGTTAACATAGCTCTGTAACGCCCACGTTGACCGAAACGTTGTTCCCAGCCTGATTTTCGAAGAAAAATGGTCCAATGATGCCACCACTCCACAATCCGCACCGAACTGTCACTCTCTGTGGATGCATTGGCTTCTCGACACTAACGTGTGAGTTTTCCAAACCCTAGATGCGGCAATTTGGTTTGTTAACGTAGCTGCCGAGATGAAGATGCTTCTCGTCAGAAAAGATGATGTATTGCCCAAAATCGTTGTCCAATTCAAGCTGCTTCAAGCCCCAAACTGCGAAGCGATAACGAAGCGGATGGTCGCGGGCCTTCAATTGCTGAGTCAATTGGACCTTTTACCATGGGACCATGAGTGTTGTCCACTAGGATAAGTAGCAGGCTCACTATCTTTTTGCACAAACTTACGTGCAGCAGTCGCGTTGGGTGCTTCATTTCGGCCAAAACTTCTTTTCAAACACTCTGTTTGGTCAACACAGCACTGACTTTGGAAATAAGTTTTCAATATTTTGCAACGTTGTTCAAGCGTAAAGCGACGCATATACATAGTTCCGCAGTGACTTTTTATAAAGACTTCGAGCGGAAAGCACCTGTCAGTGTCAAAATAACCTATGATTTAAAAAAACCACTAATGGTTGATATTCGTAGTCCGTCCATCGATCAATGTTTGCAGGAGTGACAAGAAAAGATGTGTGATGACTTCCTCTGATTCTGCTATCTTCAATACAACACAAGGTTTCCCAAAAAGCCAGTCTCTCATAGCATGGTAGTGGTCGCCGAAATATGCTTCGTTAGAATATGGGGTACATTTCTTCTTGTTTTATTCCCTCAGTTAGCTGACCTAATAGCAACGCATCATACTGTCCAATGATCGACTGAAAATAATATCACGTGCATCCCAGAACACAGTAGCCATAACCTGTCCAGCTGATTTCACCGTCTTGGCCTTTTTTGGACCTAGGACGCCTTTAACAATCCACTGTTATGAGTGTTCATTCGTCTCGGGAGTGTAGTATCCATGTTTCATCTACAGTTACTAGTCTGCGAAACTCATCTGGATTGTGACGCATGCGCTCCAAAAGAGCCTTAGAAGAGACCACGCGGTTGCGTTTATTCTCAGCTGAGAGTTAATGCGGCACCAGACCTGCAGATATTTATTTCATATCCAATACATGATGCAAAACTGAAACGACGGTTCTGTTTGAGACACCTGTGGCTTCAACTATTTCGCGCACCAGTTGTAAAGAGGCCATAGACGGACCTGTCCAAATCTTACCGACTCATAAGCCAAAAAAATATGGAAAATATATTAGATAGGCACATAGGACGGTGCTTTGAAAAGATCACCACTTCACAGTAACCACTATGCTTACCAGCCTCCGAAATCAACCACGCAAGCTCTTCAGCGTCTAACAGCCCGGATCAATAAATCCCTGAGCGACAAAGAAATTGCGATAGGTTGATTTCTTGACATTGAGGGTGCCTTCAACAACACCGACTACAACGCTGCATCCTTAGCACACCACAGCACCTATGCTTAGTAATAGGGAAATAAATACTTCAATAGGCAATGATGAAATCAGTCTAAAAGCTGCGAAAGGCTGCCCTTAAGGCGGGGTTCTTTCACCCCTCCTATGGTCCATCGCCTTCAATGAAGTGATTAGTGATTACCACACTCAGCAACAATGGCTTTTATGTCCAAGGCTATGCCGACGACATGGTGATCCTAATAAGTGCAAATTCGAAGACACACTCTCGGTACTCCACCAAAGGGTACTCAACCTTGTTGCGAAAAAGGTGCATAAAGGTTGCACTAAATGTCAACCCAAAAAAAAAATCACTATAGTCGCCTTCACCAAAAGAAGAAACAGGCATAAACTCAACAAACCCACTCTCTTTGGTAAAGCGATAGAGTTCTCAAAAGAAGTCAAATACCTAGGGGTAACCCTAGACGAAAAGCTCACTTGGAACTCCCACATTACAGAGACCATTGAGAAAGCCAGGATCTCTCTATGGACCAACAAAAGTTTCATTGGAAAAAATTGGGGCACAAATCCAAAATATCCCGCTGGCTGAATCCTCACATACGCTGCGCCGGTCTGGTGGCACAAAACAAAACAAATATCAGTACAAGCCAAGCTCAACAAACTACAAAGGCTTGCTTGTATCTGCCTTACAGGGGCTATGAGAACAACCCCACAGCAGCACTAGAAGTTATCACGGACCTATCACCTCTTCACCCCCAAATCAAGAAAGAACCATGGTCTTCGCCCACAGACACGTCGCGGAGGATGACTCTAATTGTAGGCTCTTTCATCCTGACATTCTTACTGAACTAAACAGGAATGAAATCCTAAAGATATCTCACATAGACAATTGTGTCCCCAGATACAACCTCAGACAAAACTATAAGGGCACATTTCTCACTCGTCACAGCTGGGAGGAGGATAGACTCTCCTTCAATCGTGACTCCTACGCGTGGTACACAGACGACTCCAAAACGAACGAAGGAGTTGGGGCTAGAGTATACGTAGCTAATACCGGAAAACACATCTATTACAGCATGGACAGGTATAACTCCGTATATCAAGCAATGATATTTGAAACATTTTTATTCTCTCTGACAGTAAAGCTGCTCCAAACTGGTATGGGACTGCCTATGTACACCTACTACACCAGCTGGCACAAACAGAGTTCACCTCGTTTGGATACCTGGACACAGGGCAATATAGGCGACGGAAAAGCAGACCTACTAGTAAGGAAAGGCTCTGCATCACCGTCCATAATGACACAGCCCTTTTGCGGCACACTCATCAGCACCACCTGCTGCATAAACAGATGATAAAGGAACAGGCCCGATCACTACTGGTCACAATCGGTAGGTAGCAGACAAGCCAAGTTGTTCCTCCCAACCTCTTCCCTCATAAGAACGAAAAGATTCCTCATGCTATCTAGGAGTCAGATTCGTACAGTCACAGGCTTCCTTACTGGAAACTGCTCAGTCAACCAACACCTCAAAACCATGGGCATTATACAAGATGATACCTGCAGAATGTGTAATGAGGACGAAGAAACGGCAGAGCACATACTGTGCCACTGTAACTGCTTTGTCCGTATACGTCATAGTCACTTAGGCAAGTATTGTCTCGAATCAGAAGGAATCGCTGCTACCTCACTCCAAATGTTATTATGAACTCAGGATTTTAGCGTCAACAGCAACTGGAGGCCCATTAGTGGCCGCAGTGATCAGGCGACCTTGTTCCACCCCCCAGTCCACTCAAAATTTTATGGATCATTTCCGAAGTACTCACGTCTACGGGACGTCCTGAACCAAACCACACTAAGCTCACTTTGTTCCATTTTTTTTAAACAAACAAGTTGTTTACTTCAAATGCGATGGAATGGATCGGGTATAAAGCGGATGAAAAACTGCGACATCTACTACGGCGACTACTATAGGGAGAGGGGTCAACGATTCAACGGATGCGATGTGGACTAAGACCAAAAGTCCGAAGTTTTCGGCATGTGAGCGAACGGCTCATAACGATCCGCATCAAGGCTACATTTTCTAACATCAGCCTGGTCGGCGTCAAGGATGACTCCACCAAAGATGAGTTATACATTCTCCTAGACAGAACGTATGCTGTCCCAGCATGACATTAAAAGTGTATTAGGAGACGTCATTGCAAAGCTGAGTAAAGAAAGCATCTTTCAACGAGTCATCGACAAACACAGCCTACACGACAGCACATCCGACAACGGACACAGGCTGATTGATCTTATCTTACTACGGGGCGAAATCTCCTTCTAGCCAGTACGGGCTTCCCACACCTTGATATACACATAGGCACCTGGCGGTCGCCAGACCAATCAATCACTTATCAGATTGATCACATCGCGATCAACGTCAGACACTCCTTCACTACATATTCTTGGTCAGAACGTCACCTTCGGCAGCTATATTTTTGAAGTAGTCAAGGACTTCGTCTACCTTGGCTCGACAGTGACAAGCAGCAACGATACCAGCGCTGAGATAAAACGCAGAATAACTCTTGCCAACCGCTGCTTCTTTGGGGTCAAGAGGCAATTGACCAGTAGAACCCTATTTCAAAAAACTAGGGTATCCCTCTACAAAATCTTAATCATCCCGGTCATCCTCTACGGCGCTGAGGCTTGGACGTTATTAAAAGCGGATGAAGGGGCTCTTGGGCGTTAGGTTAGGTTCAAGTGGTTGGCCGTAGGCCGAGGTCGTCCTATTGTGTAATGATCCTTGTGGTATCACAATAGGCCGACCTGATCCGCTACCTGAGAACCAACCGGTGCTACTGATGAAGCGATGGAGTTGAGCTATTTTTAGGTTTGCTAGCTCACTTAGATTTTCATAGAAGGGCGCGCTGAGGCAGATCCTCCAGAGGTTTGCAAAAGAGGGGCATGAGCAGAGAAGGTGATGGATTGATTCCTCTTCCTCCTCGTCCATGCAGCCGCGGCAAAAGTCATTGGAGGGCAGCCCTATTCTGGCGGCGTGTTTTCCAATGATGCAATGACCTGTAATGACACCCACTAGTGTGCTCAAGGTAGCCCTTTTGGTTGCTACTAGGTCCTTTGTTTGCCTTGGTTTAGCTTAGGCCACATTTGTTTAGTGATAGAGCCGATATTAATTTCACTCCATTGGAGGTTGGTCGGATCTATGGTTCGAAGTTTTATCATGTGCTTTACCGTACTTATTGGTGTTTCAAGTTACCCGAGGGTAGGAAGACTGAGTGTGCTTGACGCTAACTTTGCGAGTTCGTCGGCCGCGCAATTTCCTGGGATATCCCTATGCCCGGGAACCCACAATACTTTAATGTTGAACTGTTCAGCCATCTCGTCTAGAGATAGGCGACAGTTTAAGGATGTTTTTGATTTGTGGGTTACCGCAACCAGGGATTTTAATATCCTTAGCGGATATTACATTGATCCTGAGCCATGCAAGGGCCTCCGTTATCGCTGTTAATTCCGCCTGATACACACTGCAGTGATTTGGGAGTTTGAATGATAGGTTGAGGTTAAGTTCCTTGGAGAAAACTGTACTACCTACACCCGACTCCATCTTGGAGTCATCGGTGGAGAGGGAGATCGAGTCCTGTGGCTTAACTTTTCCTTCAGCCCATTACTCTCTGGATGGAAAGGCAACTTCGAAGTTCCTAGTGAACACATTCTGCGGGATGATGTAGTCTGTGTCCATGGGTACTTTGAAGTGCTTAAGAATGGTAGTGTGTCCTTTTTGTAGTGTGGGCCATTTTGCTATGCCCCTAATTCATACGGCCGCGCAGGCAGCAACTTGCTTGCTGAAGAGGTCCTACGGTGGAAAATGTAATAAGATATTTAGGGCCTCCGCGGGGGTTGATCTGATCGCTCCGATTATGTATAAACAGGCCGATCTTTGTACCTTCCCCAGAAGGTTTCGGTAGACTGCCTTGTCCAGAGCAGTCCATCAGACTATGATGCTATATAGGAGGATGGGCCTTATGACCGCAGTATAGAGCCAGTGCATAATGCTTGGTTAGAAACCCCACCTTCTGCCCATCACTTTCTTACAGCTGTAGAGGGCAGTGGTTGCTTTTTTGACACGATCAAGAATGTTAATTTTCCAATTCAGCCCGCTGTCAAGGACTAGGCCTAGGTATCTAGCCTGATCTTTGATTATTAGTTCGGTTCCATCCGACTTCGGTGGGTTGAAGGGCGGAATTTTATATTTATTGGTAAACAGTACTAGGTCGGTCTTCTTAGGATTGACCCCAAGTCCACAGTACTGCGTCCAGGTTTCTATTGTACGTAATGCACCCTGCATTAGGTGGCTTAAAGGGCTGGGAAATTTTCCTGTGGCGGCAATAGCAATGTCATCTGCATAGGCGGTCACAGCGTATTCTTCCTGTTCTAGCAACAGTAGTGGTTCGTTGACCACCACGTTCCAGAGGAGAGGGGAGAGTACTCCACCTTGTGGTGTACCTCTGCTGACCATTCTAGTTGAGACGGCAACTAGTGAAGTTGGCTTTGACTACTCTTTGCGTTAGCAGTTGTTCTATCACTGATCCCGTAACACCCAGATCAGACAGCGCTTTGATGACGGTCCATGGTTCAACATTGTTAAAGGCGCCCTTAATGTCGAGAAAGGCGACTAGAGTATATTCCTTGCGTTGTAGTGACCTTTCTATCTTACTGACCAGTGAGTGGAGTGCTGTTTCCACCGATTTGCCTTTGTTGTATGCGTGTTGGTTATTCGACAGCCTTCTTGAGATACAGCTGTGACGTATGTGAGCGTCTAAAATCTTCTCTAGAGTTTTTAATAGAAAAGAAGTAAGACTGATAGGCCTCAAGTCATTTGCATACGTGTGGGAGCTTTTGCCAGCCTTGAAAATGACTTTGGTTACCTTCCACTTTCTGGGGATATAGGGACAGGCGTTTCGAGAGGAAAATTCTGCGTGCAATCTTTGATCCCGTTTGTGTAAACGGAGAATGGAGGAGGAGATTCAACCAAGAACTGAATCGGGCTGTACAGCGACATCGGCCTAGTTAGACGTCTTCGGATCCAACGTCTAAGATGGCTAGGCCATGGAGAGCGAATGAACATCACCGCTCCGACGACGCAGCAGATGACGACCGCATCTAAGGTGGCGCGCACAGGTGGAAAGGCATGTTGGTTGAGGCCCAGGTTCACCCAGAATTGTAGCGCCCGCTTAAAAGAAGAAGAAACTCTATGTGACAAACGAAGGTGCTACACGTTATCTTTAATCTTATGGTACTCAAAGCCTAGTTCACAGTACAGTTGGCAAGTGATTGCGCAAAGCTTTCCCGTCTGTTTCACTTTCATTAAGAGCGACCGCATAAGAGTGCTCCCATAACCCCACTTCTTATATATTCAAATCTCGATTTCTCTTCAGTATCCAATTCCATCGTCTGCCTCTCTTCGGGAGAGTATTTCTTCTAATATATAGGAAGTAAAATGTACTCTTTTACAACAAACGGTAATCGCACACTCTCCCAACTCCACGACTGCGGCCATTTTCATTCACCAAACCGTTGGAATGCCTCCCTAATCGTCTTCCCAATCCGTCATCGTCGCCAGCAACCCAACAACCGACTCGACTACTGATGAAAGAGCTGAATCAACAAACCGAAGACTACGAATCATCGAAGAGAATGAACTCTTGTGTGGGTGGATTGCAAGAAGTTGGCTTTTGGTTTGGGATGGTGGTAGAGATGGCGATGGACGTGGTGGTTAAGTTTTGGGAGCAAATAGGGAATATAGCGGGAGAGCAATTCAGAAACGTCACCCGAAAATGTATAAATTCCCATTTGGAATAAAGGCAGACTCGTGTTCCTTAGTAAGTAATGTGAAGTAAAGCTGCTCCACCACCTCCACAGCTACCACTACTCTTGTATAGAATTACTACTACATCCAGCCACCCAGAAGCGGGAGGATGGTGGGTGTAGGAATATGAACGGATGAACGGGAACAGGGAAACACAAAAAAAAACAAAAAAAGTTTCAACAAAAGATACGAAAAGTCGACACGGCATGCGGCTGCTTCTAGCTGGCTGCTGCTGCTGCTGACTCTGGGGGCAAACGACAACGTGGAAGAGGTAGTGTAGTAGAATCTCCCGTTTTGTTGGATAGATGACTGGTCGTTCGTTGGGTTGGTTTGTCGGTTTGCTTCATTTGGTGGAGACACAAGCAGGCTGACTGGCTCTGGCATTAGCGTTCTTTAGCCGGAGCATAATATTCCAAAGAGTCGCTCTTAAGCTTACTAAATATCTATGTACTTGGTACAATCGGTGATTTGGTCGGTCGGTCGGTTTGACGTTCGGTCTGTTGGTCATTTCGTCGCTCGTTAGTTGGATGGTCGATTAGACGTTTATTTAGCTTTTTCGTTGCCTTCGGTCGGTCGATTGGTACGTTCGGATAAGCGGCGCGGTTTGTCTTTTCAGTCAAGCGTTGATTCAGTTGTGGTCTTTCGTATTCTTCTATTTCGACTTCTCTCGGCTTGTTTAGATAATAGTGTGGATGGCCCCTGTGGTCGGTATTTATCGCTGTCGCTAGTCGTGGTACCTAGTTGCTATCGTCATCGTCATTATTCTGTCGGATTTTGTCGCATTTGTTCCGCGAATCATTAAAATCCGAACGAACGAACGGGGAACTTCTAATCAAAATACGAAATTTGTCTTTT
Organism: Eumerus sabulonum; assembly: GCA_951905685.1. Taxonomy (NCBI): domain Eukaryota; kingdom Metazoa; phylum Arthropoda; class Insecta; order Diptera; family Syrphidae; genus Eumerus; species Eumerus sabulonum. The sequence continues at coordinate 44,822,886 of OX645064.1, forward strand.
TTTCTAAATTCCTAAATATGTATGTACATATGTACTACATATGTATGTATCTTTCAGATACTTTTCCGTTTTTCTGTTAGTCTCTCATATTCTCTCTTTTTGAAGGAAATAAACACACAAAACGTTTTGTTCATCCGGATCCGTATCGGACATACGGCATAGTTGATGGAAGCTTCAATCCGAACGGGCGTACCTACATATTTTACATATCTCATTGTAGTACCGTAATATCCGTGTATCTTATTGCGAATTATTGTGATTTTTTTATGCGTGATTTTACCATGCCAAAAGCGCCCTTCTTCATGTCAGTGGTGTTTGCTGCCAGTGTTACCGTAAAATATCAATCTGTTTAAATCGTGTATAGGTACCGTCTCGAGATACCCGACTACTAGTGGTTTGTTCTTAGATACACGTCAAATGCATATCTCTTCTCGGTTGCATAATTATATAAAAACAATTTGTGGTCTGCGTTTTGCATTACATACATACATACTATGTCCATAGTTCCCAAGTGTATCTGTGTGTGATGCATCCTTGGTATGAGTGTGCTTGTGCCAGTGACATTTAATTGAATCCACAAACAAACAAACTTCAAATCTCTTCCTCGTAACATCTAATATCTATCGTTCATATTCAACTATCGATAAGGGGAATCCTAAACAAAACCTGCAAGAAAGCATAATTCTTTCCTAAGAAACCGACAGAAATAAAAAAAAAAAAAAAAAATCAGAATAAGAGAAAAAAAAACGGCAATAACAACAACAACAACAACAAAAAAGATTATTATTACGTATTGTGCTATAGTAAAGTTCATTGACACTTTCTCCGTCATGACGGTTCTGACGGTTCTTTTATATTTGTACAGATAGAACATTCTCTCTCTATGGTGTATATGTGCCATACAATACAACAACAACGACGGCAATAACAACAACAACAACAACGGTATATCGGGTATAAACGATGAGAAAAAAGAGGGGAGGGGGAGAGAAACGATACATAGATACTTTTTGTACGCGCGCTCCTCGCTCTTTCACTCTTCAGCGCTCCCATAATGAGCCGACGAGCTCTTGAGCTCTCGATCTTTCGCTCTGTATTTCATCCGTTCACTGGGGCTTTTCGTATCGTATTTTTTGGTTCTCTCTTCAAATTTTCCCTCTCATTTGAGCTGTTGGATTAATAGTGGCGAAGTGGGAGGGAGGTTAGATAGTTTGTTGTAATGCTGTTAGATATATAGTACATACGTTTGTGTTTTTAGATATTTTTGTCGGCTTTTGATGGATTCTGTATTTCTTTTTGTACAGTATTTCGTCGTTCTTTTATTACTTGGGCTGTTAGGAGCTTTTGCGCCTAGTGTACCCGTTGGGAGCACTGGACTATGAACATAACACGTCTAGTGAGTTTCGATTTCGTCTCTCGGTACTTAACTTCAGTTGGCGGTAACGGAAACGATTCCCGGTCGGAAACTTGTGTCGTCGGATAAAAAAAATTTGAAAAAATAAATTGAAATCTGGCGCCCAACATCTGTCATTTGATGTCGGGGGAATCCCCTTTTGGTTAAAAATCTTCATTTCGCAAAATCAGACTTTAGCAAACACTCAAGTATCATTACTCAAAATTGACAACTAATTTATTAATTGCTTTCCCAATTGAGAAAACAGTTAAACGAAAAGAATCGAAATGACCAGGGTTCATTGTCCGTCACCTATATGAACATAGATACTCCGGACAAGTGTGAATAAGAATTCATGTTTGGTGTCTTTCGTTTGCTTTTTTTTTCTTGTCTTTTCTGTCGAGATAATCGTTTTTTCATCGTCCCTGCAATTCGGTATACAACTAATTGATTTTTATGCAGCGTCAGCTTAACCAAAAGGCAATCGCAACACACCCCACAGGCGATAATTTGAGCATTCATGTCCGTTAATGGACGTCGTCCAATGTCCAATTCATATCGCGCCAACATCGCATAAAATCATACATATACAAGCGAATCATCATCGTCATTCAATCGTGTTTCTTGACCCAGCGAACAGGTGAAACCAGCAATTGCATAGTGTAGATATATGGCAAACTAGACAGCGAAGCAGAAAACGAAAAACTATCTATTAAACGATATTGTGTTGTGTGTTTTCCAGTGATGATGATTGTTGACGAATTTTCCTCCTGATTCAACTGATCGGTGTCATCGAAATTTGACACCGCACACTTCGAGAGAGCCAATGGAGAAATATGTCGTCGCAATCGAAGTTGTCAGTAGCGACCGATAGCCTCTAACCGACGGACAAATCTTGATCGGTTTCCATTTCGCGTTTCTGGTCTTGATCTTGCTCCTGCTCCTGGATTGTTGTTGTTTGTTGTTGTCTAATTGGCCAATCTTTGTTTGTTTTTCGCGTGTATGTCTGTTTGTTCCTTGTTGCCGGGTATCTTTACAATTACAGTGCGAGATTCTAACGCCAAAATGTGGAATGTGAGAGTGATGGCAAGAACAGTGTATCCGACTTAAAGCCTCCCTCCAAGTGTAATAAAGTGAAGTGAAAAAGGAAAATATTTGTACGAATTAAAAAAAAACGAAAAGAGAAAATAATCCAACGGATATACTAGAATGTGATGGATACGGATTTTTCGGAGTTTTTCAATCAAAACTGGTCACAACAACCATCAAGCATTAACGGCATTAACAATCCCCATAGCAATGCGATTAAAATTGAACCGTCTAACTTCTTAACACACAATCTGCACCATCATCATCCGCATCCGCATCCCCATCATCAGCATCATCATCAAACTCATTCATCTCATCATCACCACCCTAGCCAACAACAAACCACCACATCGGCATCCTCATCATCATCATCATCGGCGGCATCGTCGTCGTCGTCATCGTCCGCGTCACAGCAGCAACTCTATCAATTCTCCTCGTCCGGTACCGCCTTACTCCTGCAACATCATCATCATCACCAACAAAATGCAACACGTGCCTTGTTCGATTCGCCACAATTCGGTCGAGCGTCAAGTTCGACAAACGGTATTACCTCTTCGCAGCGATCCAATCCGCTGGATATAAAAGCAATCGCTGCAACATCATCATCATCAACATCGGCGAATTGTAACAATTCGCCAATGTCACCGGTTTCAAGTAGTGCCGCTGCTGTAGCAGCTGCTGCCCTTCGTCTGCCATTGGATACGACAATATCGAGAAATTGCACTAGCAATGGACACACGCAGCATAATCCACATGCGCAACATGGGCCACATCATGCCAGCCACAGTAGTCAGCAGCAACATTTGATATCGCAACAGCATCAAGCTGTAGCGGCAGCTCACTCCCTTGTCGCTGCAATGCATCAACAACATCAGCAACAGCATTCAGCAGCCGCCTCCAATACGCATCCTTCACACCATATCCCGCATCATTATCACCTGCCACACAATCATCATCACCAGCATAATCAGCATCATCATCATCATCATCATCACGGACATCATGCCGGATTTTTCAGCACGGGATGCGGTACAAATGGAAATGCATGCTGTCCAACATCAGCATCATCGTCATCGCTTATGGCAGCGGCCATAAGCAGTACGGGCAATAGTAATGCGAATAATGGTGCAAGCTGTGCGAATAATAATTGCGGGACCAGTTGCAGTAGTAATAGCTCGTGCAGCAGTAAAACTCTGTGTCCGTCGTTTGCGGATGCGGTCGATAGTACAACGCCACCACCGCCTTCTTCTAGTTCGTCTTCTTCTTTATTTATTAGTAGTAACGCTATTGATCAGGATAAAAAGACTGCCAATTCGATACGAGGTAAGATGCTTAGATTCCTTTTACCCCCCGTTCCCCTCTCTTATATTTCGCATTTCGAGAGGTGTTGCTAATCTATTTTGATACAAGCCACAAGGCAATATAATTCTTTCCATTTCCATTTTACAATAAATTAATTTCGGGATTGCCGAAATTTCTTTTGATTTTGTGAAATTAACGGTTTTCGGTGGAATTTTTTCTTCGATTTGTAAGTCTTAATTGCTTTTGGGCTTATGCATCTATTGGAAAGCTAAATAGTTTTTGATTTTGAAAGTCTAATTATGGCGGTGTGTTTCTATTCGATTCATCTGGGTATAAAGAAACTAAATTAGCGGTAATGATACTATGATCACTTCTGCACCTCTAGCAGCTTAGGGATTTAACTTTCCGTCGAATAATGTATTCAGAAGATCCGTGGAGGAAAAAGATTTCTAGATAATCGATAAGATAATATGGACCTAATCCGACGTCGAGCGCCATACTGAGAGAAGACCGGATAATTACATGGATGACGCTGTAAGATGGTGTATATCTCAATCAATAAACCTCTCCATTTCGGTGGTATAAAGCTTAGGTTAAGCCAGGAACGATCGGTTTTTTTTTTTTTTTACATATAGGGCTAGTGCTATCAATAGCAAAACGGCACTGCGACCTTTGCAGATCTATTGTGCCTGCTAGCCGATTTAGCCGAGTAGCCTCTCTACTTCTATAATGAAGTTGAGAATGCTTCTCGTAGGAGCCAGGGTGATCCCCTCAGGAGTCATAACTTCACTGAGAAGGATACGCTTCCTAAGATGGCAGAGAGCAGCACACTCACACAGTATGTGTTGTGCCGTCCCTTCGTCCTCAAGACAGAGCCGACACTCAGTTTCAGACGAGAGGCTAATTTTGTTTAGATGATATCTCAGACCGCAGTGTCCCGTTAGATAGCTGACTAGTCTTCTGATATCCATCCTATTGAGTTTGAGTATGTCAATAGGGTGCTTGTTCAGGGGTCGTGTAAGTCGTTTAGATTGACGGAGTCCCCGAACGCTGTTCCAAAAGTACAGGTGTTGTAATTTTTCCCACTTGTCTAAGAAGTAATTTATCTTAGACGCGGGAATGCCGCAGAATGGTTCCGGACCTATATACTTGTCACTGGAGCCCTTCCTGGCAAGTTGGTCGGCAATTTCATTGCCCTTGATACCTTTATGGCCTGGCACCCACCAAAGTTTAACATTGTTTCTTTTGGCGAGGTCTTGTTGTACGAACCCAGCGCTTTAAGCGCTGCTTGGCTATCAGAGAGTATGTTGGTGGTTACTCCTCTGATGCCAGTCTCGAGATTTAGATTGACGCATGTTAGGATGGCATGCAGCTCTGCTTGGAAGATGCTGGGACTTATTCCCAGTGCCTTCGAGATTTTGCGTTTTGGTCCAAAGATGCCGGCGCCAACGCCGGAAGCCATCTTGGAGCTATCCGTGTACCACCTAAGGCCTTTGGCATTTAGCAGGGGATCACTGTTTTCCCATGCTGAGCGGTTTGGGTTCAATATCTCAAATCTCTTGTCAAAGGAGAAGGTGTGTGGCAGTGCGTCCGAGACTGTAGTAATCATATCCAGCTCGGGAAGGTGTTGTAATATGGACATGTGGCCTGCGGGTCTACATGGCATATTTGTTCCCGAGCAGGGGATTCTGATTGCACTGCGTAATGCCACCTTTTTGATAAAAAGGTGCAATGGAGTGAGTCCAATGAGTGCTTCTTGGGCTGCCGTGGGGCAGGCTGGCATAGCGCCTGTGATGCCGAGACACGCTAGTCTCTGAAGGCGTTGAAGCTTAACAATTGTAGTTTTTTGCTCAACTTTTGGCCACCATCGGAACGATCGGTTACGATCACGGACAATTACAAGAACTGATACATGTAGCAACTGGATTCTTTTTTGGATTACCTGGCATGTGTCGCCTTCTTGTTGAAGGCATTCTCCCTGTTCTACGTGATAGCTCTTAGGTCTTGAGTCGTCTTGAAGATGAAAATCTTTCGTGAGAATATGCTTTGCATTCTCTCAAAACATTCAAATTTTGGTAATGGCGGTCAGTTTGAATTCCTCGACCCACAACAAAAATTTAGAGGTGTAAGCCTGAAATCTTGTGTGATTTTTAAGACTCCCTTTATGAGGGTAGGTAGGTAATTCGTAGCCTCCATGAGGGGCAGTTCACTAATTGCTCCAAACTCGAGCACGGTGAAGGATCAGGAATATTCTGGCCACAACTGAATATCCCAAATTCTTTCGGTCTTCCCGGTCGTTCGAGCATCTTTCAAGCTGAAGTGCTAGCAATCCGGGAAGCTTGCAAAATAATCAGTCAAGCACGCCCTAACGTCTACGGCTATTGAAGCTTTTTCGTTTGCTACTACCTTCTCTCAACTGTTAGGTCAATGCAATAAAGGAATTAATCGAGTTGGTGGCTGGACTAATATCATGCTCCTTTGGGTTCCAGGATAAAACAACATACATGGGAATGAGAGGGCCGATGAGCTAGTCAAGTTCGGGGCCATCTCAAACTCCCCTACTGAGACTCTGGGCCTCTCGTTGAACCTTCGTAAAGGCAACATCCTGTAACACTATTTCAATATAGTCAATCGTAGGTGGAACAAAATCAACTGGACACAGGGTATCAAGAATGAGACCTGGCTCCCTATTAAAAAAAGAAACAAACAAACATTCTCCTCAACAGACACCGCTCCAACATGGCTAGGATCGAGAAAAACAGTACGGACCATTGGCCGTACTCAGGAACTCATGGACAGAATAGGCATCTGGTCTATCAACCACTGCGGTGGCTGTCACAATAGCTTTGCACCATTTCTTCTGCAAGTCGCAGGTTCCGCTTCTTTGGCAAATACTTCTTCGACGGCCTTTCGGAAGTAGCCTCAGCTTCGCCAACATAACCAGTTTTCTTAACTCCACAGGTTGGATTTAAATGAATATCCTTTAGGTTCCACGAGTTTTGTGACACCAAAGCGGCGCCTAAGCGTTCATTGTACCCTGCCGCGCATAATCCGGTAGCCACCTCAACCTATGGCCATTTCAACATCTGAAAGTCTGAACTTGCCAATTCAGGAAAATAGTGGGATGGCCATCATACATCACGTTGTTCTAGTAAAAGGTGATTTTTTTCTTCCTCAGGGCAGGCGACTTCTCGCTAATTTTGGAATCCAGCTTGTCAAAACGGTTGGAGTATCTGCTTCGCTTGTAATTATTCTGCCAATTAACACGATTCCTATTCCTATCCTAAAACACGTTTGCCATGACCCGTTCGATGCAGGCGGCCTCGCTTTCTTTGTCGCTCGCGCAGGTTCAAGAGTCATACTCTTGTTCTGTTTATTACACAACCTGGACGGAGTGCAGATGGTTTGGGTCGTAGATGTTCGTTCACTACTCTCCAGGGTTGGTTGTCCTTGATAGGATTCGAGAGGAACTTGACTGAATTTTCACGTTGGTTGTAGTTCTCAGCAAATGTTCCATGCCATTATGGGGTTATATAAGAATTGCAAACCCCGAGTATGAATTTGAAGTGACCATATACTGTGAGTGTTATGCCCACATCAGTATTTTGTCCACTTCCTATTCACAACAGTTATGTTGCACAATTTTTTTGTATAGGAGTTGAATTTATTGGCTATGGACATATGTACTTTGAACTACAGACCTTCCACTCAATAGTCGGTGATGTTTACCACTGCGCCACGGCCACCGGATTTCAACCACTGCTTAGACTGCTGTTTCATGTCTGTCGTATAGTATGGACCAACATATGTCTCTTTAATGATTACAAATTTTCACTCCAAATCAGTCGGATCCCTATTGACTCGGTCTAAAAATACGGCACCCATCTCGTGCCAACGCGATATCATTCACTTTTTCAATGTTTTCCGGTGTGGTTGCGGTTTGTGGCACATGGAGAATGTATGTGAGACCGCTTTCATCGGTTTATATTTATATCGAACGAGCAGAGTTCCCGTAAACTTTTGTCAACTACTTTTGACAACCAGAGAAGAACTCTCAGAGGGAGCTAAAAGGAACTGTCACCGATGGCAAGGCTCTGGAGATCTGACGCCAGTCACAGAGTGTGACTTCCTCGTGTGACAGGAAACATGATTGTTTGCTAATTAGAACGCTATCTCTGTAACAAATCTCGGACCCTCTTAAGTCAGTATGTCTTATTTGCTTTGCTTTTTAGTCGTTTGTGCATTGATTGCTAAAGGTCCCACGCATGTGCCATCTTCTTCTTCTTCTTCTTCGGCGCTACAGTTCATGGCGAACCTGGGCTTCCTTTAAAAAACCTCTCCAACTGGCACGGTCTTTCGCCAGCAGTCTCCAATGCCGCACGCCCATTTCGTTAAGGTCCTCTTCCACTTGATTGCGCCACCTTAAATTTGGCCGTCCTCGACCTCGTCGCCCCTCGTGGTTGGATTTAAAGGCCCTCCGGGCCGGAGCTGTGTTTTCCATGCGCTCAACATGACCTAGCCATCTAATGCGTTGGATCCGAAGACTCCGTACTACGTTCATGTAACTGTACAGCCCGTACAATTCACTATTAAGTTTTCTTCTCCACTCCCCATTTATGCAGGTCGGGCCGAAAATCATACGCAGAATTCTTCTCTCAAAACGACCAAGCGCCAATATGAGCGCCCTGGCCAAGACGCCAGTGGTGTGTGTCCTTTTTCGACGAAAGCATATATTGCGTTTTGTCCTCATTTACCGCCAGTCCCATTTTAGCAGCTCCCGGTTCAATGGTCGTAAAGGCCTCAATGACATCTCGCTGACTTCGTCCAATGATGCTTATGTCATCGGCATATGCGAGCAGTTGTACGGACTGGAAATAGATGCTGTATTGACCAATGAATTGTGCACGATCCTTTCAAGGACGATGTTGAAAAAGTCACATGAAAGGTATCGATTAAGTCGCATCCGACTCTGATGGAGCAGCGAGAGTTCTCCAATGTCATCCTGCACAATCTGACGAGTTTGGCAGGAATGTCAAAACTAGACATGGCGTTGTATAGCTCGTCTCTATTTATACTATCGTATGCAGCGTTAAAGTCGACAAACAGATGATGGGTGTCGATCTAATACTTGTTTGTTCCAGGATCTGCCGCAGTGTGAGTAATTGATCAATAGTGGACTTCCTGGGCCTGAAACCACACTGATGTGGACCACTCAGTTCACACAGTACAGCAGAGAAGAATTTATTAGCTATGTTTATACCTCTGTAGTTGGCGCAAACAAAGGGGTCTCCTTTCGTGTGAATCAGGCAAAAGATACTAAGATGCATCGGGCATGCATTCCTCTGACCATATCTTACAGATGAGCTTGTGCATACTCCCAACCCGGTCATCTCCAGTCGCCTTAAAGAGCTCGGCAGGTAGTCCATCTACTCCAGCAGCCTTGTTGGATTAAGCTTAGAAAAAGCATTCCTATTTTCGTCCAGGTCAGGGGGACAGAATTCTCTGCTATTGTCGTCCGCTGGGAAAGGGTCATGCTGCTTGACAGCGGGACCTGTTTCGTCATCGCCGGTATACAGTCTGCAGAAGTAGTCTTTCCAGATTCTTTGTACCGACTGTGAATCCACTGCTAGGTTTCCATTTTCTTCCCTGCAGGCTTCCGTTTTGGCCTTATATCCCTGGCATGTTTGTTTAATTCGTTGATAAAACCTTCCAACGTCATTCCTGCGATAGCATCTCTCCATCTCTACGATCGTGAGCTTGTCATGCTCTCTTTCTTTGTTTTGACAAGTTCATGCTCATAATGCTCACGAGCAGCTCCCGTTCTTTTATGCAGCGCCTCTTGATAGGCTTGCTGCTTGGTTGCGTGTGCCCTCCTACACTCGTCGTCAAACCATGGGTTTCTTGTTGGTGGCGGTTTGAAACCCAGTACTTCAGAAGCAGCACTCTCTAAGGCTTACTGACAACAGGTCCATTGGTATTGTACGGTCTGAGCAGGTGTTGGAGGGTTTTCCGAGAGCTTGAGGGAGATGCGATTGGCATAGGCTCTGGCGGTCTCTGGCGATGTTGTATGCTGCTGGCCTTACTCGATTTTTCTGCTCCAGGCATATTCGCAGTATGCATATTGGCTGGCACATGATAGTGGTCCGAGTCGATGTTGGCTCATCTAAAAGTTCGTACATCCAGAATATCGGATGCATGCCTGCTATCAATCGCAATGTGGTCAATCTGGTTGACGGTTGATTGATCCGGAGATCGCCAAGTCGCTTTGTAGATGTTGAGATGTGGGAAACGCGCGAAGATTTCGTCCCGTTGCGAAGCCTATCAGCCTAAATCTATTTTCGGATGTGGTATTGTGTATGCTGTGTTTGCCAATGACCGTATCAAAAGCGATTCCCTCTGCCCAGTTTCGCGTTAAAGTCTCCCAGTACGATTGTAACTGGGACATTGGGCCTATGTCCTATTTAGGTCGTCGTAGAAGTCGTCTTTTGTGGCGTCATCCTTGTCCTCGGTAGGGGCGTGAGCGCAAATTTGGCTGATGTTTACGAATTTAGCCTTAATGTGGATTGTCATGAGGCGTTCGCTTAATAACAAATCCGCATCCGAATAAGCGTTGTCTTTTCTCCTTGTAGCAGTTGACGTAGTAGATATCGCAGTTTCTCATCCTCTTTTTGCCCGGTCAATCCCATCGCACTTCCTGTATTGCAGTAATGTCTAGAGCCCCCGCAAGTTGCTCGGCTGCACGTGGTCTGTTGATGGACCTTACATTCCACGTATAAAGCCGAATATAATTTTTTCTTTTCCTTTTGTTGTTTTCTGGGTCGTCATCGGTTAATCCGTCCGTTTTTTTTTTTTTTTTTTTTTTTACATTCGGGGCTTTTTTCGGTTTTCTTGGCTTGATGGTTTTGTGGCGCAGGAGGACACGCATGTGGCTGTGTGATGGTTTTTTCGTCACCACCTCCCAGCAAGATGGCAAATCATCAATTGCCTAGTGAAACAAAACAACTTCAATACAAATGGCACGATGATGGTCTGATACTTCCTCATTGCGCATTCTTTTGCCAATAAACATATACAATTTCAATCTATCTAAATCACATCCAATAAAACTCCTATTTCCCGTATCAAGATATGTAGCTATCGGTTAATTCAGCAAATTAGCATCCGTTGCGGTCATATTGCGGTTAGTGCAACTCGCTGGGTTGGATTATTCATTTAACCAGAATCTGACCAGTCACCAGTCCACACTGCATTTGTATCGACCATTTCCAAAAATACCATCTCGTTCCTCCTATAGTATAGGTACATATGTAGGTATAAGCAAGCTCTCGTTAATATGTTTACCTACCGCGCCAGTTCGGCAGCACGAAGCACATGAGAGAGGAGATTCACCAGAAAACCAGCCCAAATCGGTGGATTCGTAAATCCACTGCAAATCTACAGACGATCTGCAGAAATCTGTGTTCTGTTTACATTACGCATGTGTGCGCAACAATTACAAACAATGCTCGACGAGTCTTTAACCTCATTTCGTAATATGTGTTGTGTTCCCAAGTATTAATAACAATAAAACATATTTACCATGTCCTGGCGGGGCAGCAACAACAAAACAGAAACTGCATTTTGTAACTCACTACAGATTGCTGTGTGTAGTTACTGAGAACAACGACCCGGTTGTACAGAGGTCGCGACGACAGTTAAGGTACCTTAGTCGTCGTCAAAGCCAGAGTTATAGCCGTGTGTCGAAGCGCCCGGCCGATGCATGGCAGTACTTACCTTATCCACCTCACACCCGCCGTCGTATGCATTCGGTCGGTCGTTTAAACATTAAATTTTTTGTCTTTTTATCTCCGTGTGTTCATGTTGGATGTCATTAACCTTAAGATTCATATTTGTGCTTTCCTTCTTGCTTTTGACTGTTTTTGCTTTTGCTGTGTGCTTTGCTGACAGCGCTACCATCCCTCGTCGTCGTCCGAGACGCCTTGAGGGTTCTTGCATATTTTTGTTATTCTTCTTCTTCTTCTTCTTATGATTATTGCATTCAAGTCGACGGCGGCGGCGGCACGTGGTGGTTTTGATGGAGTCAGCAGGTGGCCAGAGGGTGGGAGGAAATTGCATGCCAATGCAACTGCATTCGATTGAGTTTTGGGGCACAAAGCAGTGTTACTGCAGTGTCATCCGCAGAGCTTGACCACCACAGGTGACGACTTGTGGTGGCAACATGTTGATGGTTTTCTCGTGGTTTCCTTGTGGCGCACAATTGATCTGCGTACAATTGACTCACAATTGATTACTCAGAGCAAGAGCTCGTTGTACGTTGATTGTTGGATGATTTGCCGTTTTCGGGGTGTCATTGCACCCGCGAACTGCATTGCAACTTGCACGGCATTCGATGATGAATCAAAAAGTCACGTTCAACGAATTCGATATGAAATTATGCATTTCATCGGTGGTGAGGGGGAGAAGAGAATTTTTATTTTTTTTTAAATTGTGTTGGTTGCATTACGAGTAAAGGCATTGATCTGTATATGACACGGTGAAATAGTTCTCTAATTCGATTCGTGGTACGAGTAGCAGTGCATAGGTTGGCGGGATGCCTGGGAGGAACTCGTGGAAGTGATTTAGAAGTTGCTGTTTGGGCTAATTGCGTTCAGTTGGCGGTGCATGGACAGAGTCACGTTTTGATTAGGAGGATGTTGTTTTAATAAGATGTCATTGATTGTGCGAGGAGTGAGGATGTGAGATTCGATTAATTGCCCATATGTACGTGGGGGCCGGTTGGTTTTCACTAAGCTTGCTGAGCCATGCGCCGATAGGTGATTGACTAGCAACGTGCATACGTTGAGAGAGTCCGTTCGATGAGTAAGTGGTATAAATGGATCTATTTTACCTTGAATATTAGTAAATTGATTTAGACAACTAATGCCTTCTCTCATGTTTGAATACCCTCAATGATGGGCTATTTACTTGTGTATGTACTAACTAACTCACTAGATGGCCTGATTACTTTCACACTGGATTACCGACTGGTCACTGAGTCACTGAAACTGAATACACTGACTGAATACTGAATACTGAATGATTACTGAATGAATACTGAATGCACCCTCTATTTAATTGTGTATGTGCCAACTAACTCACTAGATGGCTTGATTACTTTCACACTCGATTACCGACTGGTCACTGAGTCACTGAAACTGAATACACTGACTGAATACTGAATACACTGACTGAATACTGAATACTGAATGATTACTGAATGAATACTGAATGCACCCTCTATTTAATTGTGTATGTGCCAACTAACTCACTAGATGGGCTGATTACTTTCACACTGGATTACCGACTGGTCACTGAGTCACTGAAACTGAACACACTGACTAAATAATGAATACACTGACTGAATACTGAATACTGAATGATTACTGAATGAATACTGAATACACCCTCTATTTAATTGTGTATGTGCCAACTAACTCACTAGATGGCTTGAATACTTTCACACTGGATTACCGACTGGTCACTGAGTCACTGAATACTGAATACTGAATGATTACTGAATGAGTACTGAAAGCCCCCGAGTGCGAGTGTACAGAGTGGGCCAAATACAAGTTTCTTTTTAAAAATGCAATAAAATGATCAAAATTAAATTTTTTTTTTTTCATGTACTATGGCTCTATTAGTAAGAATAAGCATTCCCATTAATCATGGTTCAAGTGGCTGCCTTGGCTAGCTTCGCTGTAGCGCATTCTGTCACCCCAATTTTGCAAGATCTTGTTGATGGTTCCGGGCTGTAGCTCACGGATTGCTTAGATGATATTAGGGCGTCGTGGCGCAGTGGTTAGTGTGTTGGACTCTGACGCACGATGAGCGAGTTCGGATCCTGTTAACACTCGGCGGGGTACTGGCAAAACCCCCCGTAGTATACTTGCCATGAAAAAGCTTCTCGACTCACGCCACTCGGAGTCGGCACTAAACTGTAGGTCCCTTGCACCTGTGTAAAAAATAAATCACACACAACATGGGTGATTGAGATAAGCTTGGCTCTGGCCCTCCATGGGCTGTAACGCCACCAAAGCAAGCAAGCAAGTTTGGATGATATTGACCTTAGGTGCTTGAATCGTTTCCGGGTTGTTGGCATGACATCAGTGCTTCATGGTTCCTCACAATAAAGTCCAAAGGGGTCTAATCGCAGCTCTGAGGTGGCCAATTGACATCGCCAAGACGGCTGATAACACGATTTGGGAATTTGGTGCGCAAAAGATCGATAGTGGCATGGCGCGCCATCCTGCATGAACCAGATGTCGTCCAAATTCATGTCTTCAATTTCAGTAAAAAAAAAAAAATCGGTTAGCATAGCTCTGTAATGCCCACCATTGACCGAAACGTTGTTCCCAGCCTCATTTTCGAAGAAAACTGTTCCAATGATGCCACCACTCCACAATCCGCACCAAACTGTCACTCTTTGTGGATGCATTGACTTCTCGACAATAACGTGCGGGTATTCAGATGCGGATATTTTGTTTGTTAACGTAGCCGCCGAGGTGAAAATGCGCCTCGTTAGACAAGATGATTTTTCACTAAAAATTGTTGTCCAATTCAAGCTGCTCTAAGGCCCGAACTGCGAAGCGGATAGTCGTGCGCCTTCAATTGCTGAGTCAATTGGACCTTGTTAGCGGATAATCCGAGGCTAGTGCGTGAAATGTCGAACTGTTGAGATCGATGGCGAGTTGATGTTCGTGAATTGATTCTCAAACTCTCGGCCACTGCAGGCACCTTCCCATCTATGCGCACCGTACGACGACGGGGACAATGAGTGGGTGCTCCATTTCGGTCGAAACTCCTTTTCAAAAAAACGCACTGTTTGGGCTACACAACACTCACTTTGGGAATAGGTTAGGTAAGTGGGTGCCCTACTGACGAAAAGTCAAGGCTCACCTAGACTACGTGGAGTCCATTTTGCCAAATTAATTTTTAACCCGTTGAGACATAGACACTTTCCGTTGAGCTGAACCATCCAGACGAGGATAAGAATGCCAGTATTCTGTTCAGCCCAATGTTACTTACCTCTTCTAGGCCCGAAAGGAAGTGTCTTCCTAGGAATACGTTCCTTTTTTGGGTTAGCGCCGGGCATTCACAAGTCAGGTGACGAATGGATTCGATTTCCTCTTCGTCCCTGTAGCTTCTGCAGAAGTCATTGTAGGGCTGGCCTAGTCGAGCTGCATGGTAAGACAGCATGCAGTGCCCAATGAGGGCACCGACTGCCAGTCGAATATTCCCATGATTGAACTTAAGCAGACTGTCTGTCCTTTTCTTATTATAGATTAAGCGACACCATCGCTTAATGGCTTTCAATAATGACTCCGTCTCTACCTCTCTGTAGAGCGCACGGAGTAGCTTTGGCTTCAGTTGCGATCTGCGCGAAGTTTGCACCTGATCCCAACCTAGCTGGCTCGTCCGCCCTCTCGTTTCCAGATATATTCACATGACCAGGTACTCAGCAGAGGATCACCTCGTTTACATTCGATATCTCTTCTAGCCTCTATTTGCAGAGTTTGACGTGTTTGGATCTTATCCATGCCGTCTGCAGAGCCTTAATGGCTACCTGGCAGTCAACATAGATGTTGATCCTTTTTCCTGAGAGATTCTCTCTGCTAATCAGGTCTACCGCCTGCTTGATTGCGAAGACCTCAGCTTGGAAAACACTGCATCCACCATCGAGTCTATAAAAGGATGTATATCCCGAGACTCAAAATAGACTCCGGCACCTCCCTGGAGGGAATTCTAATAGAGAATCACAGAGACCGGATTCTTGTAGTCTTAGCGCAGTTCTGGCTGCGACGCTCTCGAAGTATGTGTCCAAGGGTGGGAGGTTCAGCATAACCTCAAGAGCCGCTTACGGAAAAATTGTGTCACACAGCTATGGTGAATGGCAAGTGATCAAAAATACTATTGAAGGCATTACACTCACAGTGTATGGTCACTTCAAATTCATACTCTGTGTGTGCAGTTCTGATATAACGCCATAATGGCATTGGACGTTTGCTGAGAACTACAACAAATGTCAAAATTCAGTCGAGTTCCTCTCGAATTCTGTCTAGGACAACCACCCCTGGAGAGTAGTGAATGAACATCTACGACCCATACCATTTGCACTCCGTCCAAGTTGTGTGACAAACATAATAAGAGGTTGATTCTTGAACCTGCGCGAACTATAAAAAAATCAAGTTCTGTTCATTCTGGCATTGTCGTAATGAAATACGACAATTCTAGCCGCTCGATCTTGATTGCTTCCTTCAAGCGGTCGAGTTGTGCACAGTGAAGGATTGAGTTGACCACTTCGCCAGGTTGTAACAGCTCATGATGGATAATTCCCATCCAATCCCACCAAACACTCAGCTTCACCTTATGTGCCGTCAATCTAGGCTTTGAAGTCGTTCATGGAGGACCACCGGCCTTAGTCCATTACCACTATTTTCAATTCAGCTATGATGCATGTTGTACCCAAACATTGAGCTTCTTCGAGTAGCTTGCTCTTCTTAAAGAATCTAAATTATTATCTGGTTGATGTTTAATGCCTTGGCTATATACTATATACTTTTCTAGTGAATGGATGACCAATGCAAGGTGCATCTTTGGCACCGAAATTGTCGAAATGGTATCAGAAAACCACTTTTGAGTTGGGCGCTCACTCACAGCATTCTCATTGTACACTTTACAAAATTTTCGGCAAGCTTTTGCGGACTTGGTAGTACAAGAACATCACAAAGCCTGTTTCTTCAGATGACTTTTTTTCTGTATTAAAATGTTATCACTATCTAGTGACAAAAGTAGCAGAGGCTTTCCTTGTTATATTCTTACGCCAACAGGACACAGACTCGAGTCCTTATCGTTGTATCGTACATAAAAGTGACGATAATTTACATAAACAGTTGTCTAGAGACGTGGCAGGGTGTTTCGTCAGTACCTCATAACGGAACACTTTCGATAGTATGGTTGTTGTCGGGATTCGATCCCATGTCATCGGCGTCAGAGGCCAATACACTGCCCACTGTGCTCTGTCAAGTTATATAGTCACACATAAATTGCTCTCCTTATAGTCACCAACTCTTTTGTTATATAGTCTTTATTGCAAGATAGAATGTTATTTGAGGAATCCAAACTGATGAGTTAGGGCTATTATAAGAGGATTTTTCCGAATACTTTCGACAAGGCTGGCCATGGAGTTATGAGGCTAACTTAACGATTCCAACGTCCTTCTCCCGATTTGAAACACCCTTGATAACCCTATGAAGTTAACTCGTTCAGAACCTTGGTTACAGCCTCTTTAGTGTAGGGAAATACTGCCGTGATGCTTTCCCTTGAGGTGTAACCTCGTCTAGTCTCACAGTGGGCAATATCGGGGCTAAAGGGTGAATGCGGTAACGTTGAAATGCTTTTTTTCACCAAAACTCCTACACAATCAACGAGGAATTGCCGTGGTGCAATATACAGCCTTTCTTGATGAGTTCGTATCGCACACGGAAAACACGTGCTCATGACCCCGACATAGAACTGTCGAGTCACAGTGTGGTCAGTATGAACACATTTACGGTGATTGGTCGCCAGAAACCGCTCGTGCTTTTGCCAATCGCGTCTCTCTTAAGCTCTCTCATACACATCAACCCTCCACGCAGTCAATAGAACAACAGTGAAACCTTTGCAATCAAGCTCTGAAAACCACGGCACCTGGAGTTTTGGGTTTCAAGGCTCCACCACGAATTCACACAGCGAAGCAAGCCTATAGAGCCTCACCGAATAGAAGAACAAGAGCAGCTCGTGAGCTCTACGATTTTAAAAAAGAAGGGCGAAGCATAAGTTTCTCACCAGAAAGAAGACTTCGAAGGTTTTACTAACAGATAAACTGGACATGCCAAGGTTAAAAAACCAGATCGGAAGCCTGTAGGGATGAGAACGGACACCTAGACACCCGACACCAGACGATATTCGTCATGCAGAATGATCCATTTCTTGACAACGAAGATCGCAGAGAATTCCATCCCCCTGACCACGACGAACTTCAGATCGCCATATCAAAACTCAAGTCGAATAAAGTTGCTGGCGCAGGCGGGCTGTCTGCTGAGCTCTTCACAGCAGGTGGAGATGACCTGGCTAAGAGCATGCACATCTGTAAGATATGGTCAGAGGAAAGCATGCCCGAGAAATGGAATCTCAGCATCATTTGCCCGATCCACAAGCATGGAGACCCCTTTAACTGCGCCAACTACAGAGAAATAAGTCTCGGCGTACAAAATCTTCTCTGCCATTTGATTGGGGATTGCCCGGGTGCAGTGGTAAACATCACCGACCGTCGAGCGGAAGGTCTAAATATTGATGAAAGCATAACACTCACAGTATATGGTCACTTCAGATTCATACTCTGTGTGTGCAGTTCTGATATAACTCCATATTGGCATGGAATATTTGCTGGAAACTACAACCAACCTAAAATTCAGTCGAGTTCTCTCAAGTCTTATCTAGGACAACAACCATCCCCGGAGAGTAGTGAATGAACATCTACGACCCAAACCATCTGCACTCAGCAATTAGACACGAGCTATACAACGCTGCGCCAGCACCGGATTTCGGCAAGGAGATGATCTGTCATGTGACTTCTTCAACCTGATGCTGGAGCAGATAATGCGACGGTCAGGCGTGAACAGGGAAGGCACTATCTTCTACAAGTCCGTCCAGCTGCTAGGATACAAGGATGATATCGACATCATCTCGTGTTCTCGCCGTGGCATTGTGGAAGCATTCACCGCAATTGAAGAACAGGCGAAGCGAGTTGGTCTTAAGGTCAATGAGGACAAAACGAAGTACCTGCTGTCAAGCAAAAACCAATCCGTCGCTCACCACCTGGGACAAAATATAACAATTGACAGATACAATTTCGAGGTAGTTAAGGAGTTTGTCTACCTCGGGGCGAACGTAAATTCCACAAATGACACCACAGCGGCATAGAATCGCCCTTGGCAACCGCTGTTACTTCGGCTTGTCCAAACAACTGGGATCGAAACTTCTCACTCGAAAGACCAAAGTCATGCTTTACAAAACGCTCATACTGCCAGTCTTGCTGTACGGAGCCGAAAGCTGGACGATAAGCAGGACGGCGGAGCTGATTTTGGGTTCTTTCGAAAGAAAAATTCTGCGCCGGATATTTGGTTCTGTCTGTGAGGAAGGTAAATGGAGAAGAAGATACAACCGCGAACTCTACGAGCTGTACAGAGATGTGGATGTAGTCCGCAAGGTAAAGATCCGTCGACTACACTGGCTCGGTCACATCGAGCGCATGGACACCAACGCTGCAGCTAAGAGGGTCTTCGACTCTGAGCCTCCTGGTTCGAGAAGAAGAGGAAGACCGAACCTCCGGTATAAAGACCAAGTAATCGCGGATGTAAGACATCTTGGTTTTGATAACTGCAAGCAGCGGCGTGCCCGGGACCGTCAAGGATGGAAGGCAGCTATAGCTCAGGCTCAGATCTTCCATGGATCGCTGGCCTGATAAGTAAGTAAGTAAGTATACAACGCCCTGTCGGCCATTGACATCTCTGCTAAACTCGTCAGACTATGCAGGATGACTTTGGAGAATGCTCGTTGCTCCATACGAATCGATGAAGACCTGACCGATAGTTTTGAGGTCAAAAAAGGATTTAGGCAGGTCGGTGTCGTATGATTTCTTCAACATCGCATACGCGGATGACACCGACATAATCAGAAGAATACAGAGAGATGTCAATGAGGGGGTTACGAGTGTTGAGGCGGAGGCGGCAATAATTGGTGGTAAACGGTAAACGAAAACAAAACAAAATATATGTTGTCATCAAAAAAGGACGCTCACCACCGACCCGACGTCTTGGCCAGAATGTTTGTATTGGATATAAGTTCGAGGTAGTTAAGGACTTCGTCTACCTTGGCTCCGCAATGACCTGGAACAACGGCATCAGTTCCAAAATCAAACGCAGAATCACTCTTGCCAATCGTTGTTTCTTTGGACTCAGGAGGCAATTGAGTAATAGAACCCTCACCCGAACGACAAAGTTGGCCCTATATAAGACCCTTATCATCGTGGTCCTGTTGTACGGTGCAAAAGTAGGAACACTATCAAAAGCGATTGCTGAGGTCCCTGGTCGGTTCGACAGAAAGATTTTGCGTGTGATTTGTGGTCCTATAAACGTAGACGGGGGAAAGAGGAGAAGATTCAGTCACGAGCTTTACGAGCTGTACAGCGACATGAGTCTAGTATGCCGTTTATGGATTCAATGCCTAAAATTTTTAGGCCATATAGAGCCTAGAATCCAACTCCGTGGGGCAAAGAAATAGAGGACGGTCGCATCTGAAATGGTGCACACAGGTGGAAGAGGACCTCAGCCAACTGGGTGTCTGACAATGGAAAAGGCTAGCAAACGATCGTGCTACTGGAGGGGCATGTTGGTTGAGGCCCAGGTTCACCCCGAACTGTAGCGTCTGATAAGAAGAATAAGAAAATGCCACGGATATCGAACTCGCTCGCTTCCGTTGGTCGCCAAATATGGTTTAGGGATACGTAAGTGATATTAACACTAATTGTGTTGTAAGGGAAGGGTTCACAGATCTCAGCTAGATTTTGTTAAACTTTTTTAAGCAAGCAACTGTTGTGGATGCAAGTACTCGGAATCACCAATTCGAACATTATTAAAAATTTACTTAACAAGCAATTAAAAAAGGCTCTTCTAAAGCTCGAGCACCCTTCGTCTTACATGAAAATAGAACAGCGATCCTCTACAGGTTCTCAAGTCCTACAACACATAATAGCAAGATCATCAACACCTCTCTAGAACATCTTACTCATCGTGGATTTAAATTCAGTCATCGCAGCGATCGCCATCGCTATGATCACCCACTCGACCAGAGGTGGGAATAGCTCTGACGTACTATCGGATTTTTGCAATTCCCTTTTCCCCATACACACAGATACATACATAGACTCGATCGCTCACAGTTCCTAGAGTAAATCAATTTAACGGAAGATCGCCTCTTTCTTGCGATCGATCGAGTCGATCGAGCCCTCTCCATCCCTTTATTCCGACCCAACTTTATCGGACTTGTGAAATTGACTTTGTTCGCTCATCGTGATTGATGCGATTACTTCATAGTTTGCACGGCATTCTGCGCGCCTTCGACACTGTATAAAAAGCGGCGGAAAAAACAACGCCAACAACAGCTCATCCGACAGGTTATTGACTTTTTGAACCACATTTCGCATGATCGCTTGCTTACTAAAGGCACACTCTCGCATACTAAGCAGAGGCATCTTTGGAACGCGCAAGCTCGATCCGAGAGGCCTATAGATACATTTGTATGTATGTACATATATAACGAGCGAATGATTGTACATAAGTGCTCGTATGTCGAGAGATGATGCTTGAAGCCCTCCTGAATGAAGGCGCTACTGGTGGGAGGTAATGAACTCAGGCGAATTGCTGCTACTCGTCATACATACTTGTCGTGCGTTTTGTGGATACAATCTCGTTTTATTGTTCTATAAGATGTTTTGCTAATTTTTTATTTTTTTGTTGAAATTTATTTGCGTTTGCCGATAGGAAGGCATGAGTGAGCGGTGAACTGGCGGGCGTGCAAAGTCAATATTGATCGTTCCTGGTTCCGTGTGGCGCTTTCATTATGCGCTGCATACCTGGAACGGTGATTCAATATAACCACACCGCGTATACCGGGAACAGTGTAAGGTAATGTAAAAACGAACGTAGTCGCCGGGAGTCATTGACTTTGCACTACGAAGGGTTTACATAATAAGGTCAACAGGGAGTCATGCAAAAGGGATATAGCGCCTGGACACGCAAACCTAGACCCAATTCGACGACTTGGGGCCTTTGTCTTTCCCTTTCGTTCTATTCGGTCTATACTGTGCCACACTGCCTTGTTGCTGAATTATCGCTTCTTGTTGTTTGACGGGCGGGCGCAGCGGGTGAGAGGTGAAAATAGTTTTCTAGTTATTTACTTGCTTCGTTTTCTCAATTTACTTTGCTGATAAGGCATTCAAGGCAGAGTTTAGCCTAGCGTCCCGTTGCCATCAAGGGGCGAGGGCGAAGCGTTCATTGTTGACCGGCCAGCCGACCGGTGCTGTTACGGCGCGGCGGGGGATGGTAACTATTCGAGTGCATTCAACTTTCGTTTTTCAAATGCTTTCACTTTTAAAGTGCGTCCACACTGGGCACTGGTACGAGCACTTCTGGTGGTGGTGGGGTGGTTCTATTGCTGATAATATTTGAATAGCTTCGATAGATAGGTTTAAAGTTTCCCAGTATTCGAAAGAGTAAACACAGACCGTCATGGCCTGGGAGTGGTTTGTTTCTCTTCTTATTCCTGTTGCCTTTGTCTTTGCTGACTATTGTTGTTATTGTTTTTACCTCCCCCACTTAAGCAGAAGCGTAGATTGCGTTCGGAAAGTTCCCAGCGATGAGTTTGTAACCACACTGAACTGAGACTGACCCAGTTTTTGTACGTGCGTACGTACGACGCACGGTGGGGTTTTTGCTTTTATTTTGTATTTTCGGCAAAAGTGCCAAAACATCAATTAACCTATCCGACGGTATGTGAACCACATGTTCAAATAGTGTTGGCATACTTCCTTGCTCCTAATGACATAGCAATCTATATACGGTTATTTGCACAGATTTGCACAGGCTTGAGGTGTGCTTCTTAACTAGAACATCCGTACAAAGGTGTGGGAGGGATTTAGTCAACAGGCACTGTCGAAAGGTGAGAGTGGGCCGCATAACTTAGACATTCTTTAAGAAAGTGAATCACAGGATTCATGCAGAATGCTACCGTTAATGCAAAAGTAGACTTATCTGTTAGCTTTTCATCTAAGTTTTCGTTATGTGATGGACTTGATATCAGGAGCCTCACTTATCATGAACCACGGAAAGCATACAAATGTGTACTTAAGAAACTGGAGTGTATTGAACGTTGATTGACATGTCAAAATATTTTGAATTCGAACTGCTCCATTAATCTACTTTTACATGAAGTAAAATATTTACTTAAGCTGGAGCTGTATGAGACGTCTTCCATTTCCTTGGTGATTAGTTGCCCATAGCCTACATAGAATGGATTATTTGGGTGAAAGTAGGCTGCCAAATTTCTGGCACCTGGTTCATAAATGATGATCTAAGTTTTGAATAATCAACTTCATTCATTGTGACCATTCCGACCGTCACAAACACGTTTGAATTAGGGCTATAAGTCCTACACTCCTAGCTGTAACCTCTCGTAAACTCGTATGAACCTTAAACTGCAACAAGCCCAACGAAATTCGTTAAGTGACATTGGATCGAGTGATCCCGACGACAGACAGTTCTGACTATCAATACTTACTTACCTAAGTGGCGCTACAGTCCAGTGTGAACCTGGGCCTCAACCAAAAAACTTCTCCAGCTGGCACGGCCTTTTGCCAGCTGTCCTTAACTCCCAGTTGGTTAAGGTCACCTTCCAGCTGTTTCTAGCGACGCACTCCCAGTTGGTTAAGGTCACCTTCCACCTGTTCGCACCACCTTAGATTCGGTTGTCCTCTGCTACGTCATCCCTCGGGGTTGAACTCGAGGACTTTTCGGGCCAGAGCAGTGTTTTCCATTCGCTCTACATGGCCTAGCCATCTTAGGCGTTGGATGCGCAGACGTCGTACCAGGCCGATGTCGCTGTACAGCCCGTATAGTTCGTCTTGTATCTCCTCCTCCATTCCCCGTTTATACAAATGGGACTATAGATTGAACGCAGAATTTTTCTCTCGAAACGACCACGGGCTTCTTCATCCGCTTTCGTTAAAATCCAGGCCTCTGCGCCATACAAGAGGACCGGGATGATTAAGATTTTGTATAGCGCAACCTTGGTCTTTCGAGAGAGGGCTCTACTTCTCAGTTGCCTCTTGAGCCCAGAGAAGCAGCGGTTGGCAAGAGTAATTCTGCGTTTCATCTCAGAGCTGGTGCTATTGTCGCTGGTCACTAGTGAGCCAAGGTAGACGAAGTCCTTAACCACTTCGAAATTGTTGCGGCCATATGTGACGTTCTGGCCAAGACGTCGATGCTCTGTGTCTTTTTCGGATAACAGCATATATTTGGTTTTGCCCTCATTCACCAAATGACCCGTTTTAGCCGCTTCTGCTCCAATGCTTTCGAACGCTTCATTGAGGTTCCGCTGGGTTCATTCAATTAAGTCAATGTTATCCGCGTACGCAAGCAGTTGCGGAGACTTGAAATAGACTGTACCTCTTGTGTTGGCCGGTGAGTCTAATATGATCTCTTCAAGTACGATATTGGAACGATGGTACGATGTCAGCTTGTCCGCATCCTTTTTTTATCTGGAAGCTTAACAAACAGTAATACACTGGATGAAGAGATGCGGACTTGGAGTGACCCCAACAAGACAGATCTAGTAGGTTACCAATAAATTTAAAATTCCATCCTTCAATCCACCGAGGATTTCCTTCACAGGAAACTAAATTAGAAACGCAGCATTCTTCATCGAATCAAGAAAACAACCAATGCCCTCTAGTGCTGCAAGAAGGTGGTGGGCAATAGGTGGGGCCTCCAACCTGGCTTTGTACAGCAGTCATAAGACGTATCTTTCTGGACGGCGTCGTAGTTTGATGAACTGCTCTTAATAGGGTTTTCCATTGCAATTTTCTGGGCAGAGTGCAAAGATCGGCCAGCATTTGCATTAGTGGTGCAGTTAGATCGAGTCCCACGACAGCCCTAAGAAACGTTTTCATCAAGAACTTCAAAACTATCTTTCCATTCCGGGAGGAATGGGCTGCACCAAGAGTCATACCGAAGAATTCGATATTCCTCTATACTGATGGTTTACCTCAACCTACACTAAAACTCCCAAAGCACTGCAGTGCAAGCGGAAATAACAGGGATAAGGGGGCCCTCGCTTTGCTCAGATTCAATGTAATAGCCGCAAAGGAATTACTGGTAATTCCATTAAGCCATCAAATCCCTCCTTATTGGCGAAACTGGTACAGTCGTTTTTCGCAGGCATTTTTACCTTTGTCGAAGAACAACTGTAAAATTTGATGTAGTTTCTCGCTACTGGGGTCCATTTTTGACACGTGTTCAAACAAACCTATTATGACCTCTCATCCTTCATGCGCTCTTATACTCCTTTAAAGAGCTTACAAAAGCAAAGGTATAACAAAATCTATGGTAGGTAGGTAGGTAATACGTAGCCTCTCCGGAGGCGGGAGTACACTCCTACACACCTATGTAGGTCAGAGAGGCCCTTTGTGTTGTTACGAGGAAGGTCGACTCCCTATTCATGGAACCGTTTTGTACTTCTTACGAAATTAAGATCAGCTATCCTTATCCACTAAACGTCATGTCATGTCAGATTGTTAGGGAAGTAGGATTCTGGGTATTGTTTCCTACTATGACAGAGGGCCAGACAGCCACAGAGCAGGTGCTGAATGGACTCAGTCTCCTCTTCGTCTTCACAGCTCCATTGGTGTATCAGCATGTTAGTTCGTTCCGTCTTTCCTTATTTGGCAAACGTGTCAGCTCTCTCATTTCCTGAAATGTTGCTCTGTCCTGGTACCCATGAGAGGTGAATGCTAAACTGTTCAGCCATCTCGTTAAGAAATAGGCTGCAGTCAGGGCTTGCCTTGGATGGGAAGGCATAAGACTCCAGCGATTTCAGGGCAGCTTGGCTATTGATGAAAATTCGACTATCTGTGACAGATATGACGTTTCATCTTAGCTAAGACAAGGTATCCTTTATTTCTAGCAGCTCCGCCTGGAAGACGCTGCAAAGGCCTGATTCAGTTTTAATTGTTTGCAAAAGATTCCGCTACCCACCCCGTCTTTGGTTTTGTGTAAAAGTCCACGCAATCCTTGCCGGGCGCGCTTGTCGGGACCATTTTTTTTTCCTTTCTGGGTAGGTTGGTGTGCTCAATGTAGTCGGAGTTTTCTGCCAAAGTTGTCCTGTCGTCCAGGATAGAAACGTGGCCAGCAATAAAGCTCGTCCATTTTGAGCTGGTCTTTAATCTCACAGCCGTATATGTATGT
Source organism: Eumerus sabulonum (assembly GCA_951905685.1). Lineage (NCBI taxonomy): Eukaryota > Metazoa > Arthropoda > Insecta > Diptera > Syrphidae > Eumerus > Eumerus sabulonum. Next base: position 44,848,767 of record OX645064.1, read on the forward strand.
GGCAAGCTGCTTACCGTGGATATCGAGTGGGCTTAGGTTGAGAATTGCTGACAGTTTGTTGGTTTGTCAGGTGCAGTTCACCAAACATACAAAAGAATAGGTCTAACGACTGTGATGTACAACCACAGGGTTATTTTGGGGCTGAAGCCCCATATTTCCACTAAGCCTTTCTTGCAAGTGTAGAGCGCTATGGTTGCCTTCCTTGCTCGTTTGGTAAAATTTTCTTTCCAGGTTAATTTCCTGTCCAGTATGACGCCAACATATTTGGCACTAGAAGAATAGATTAGGATGGTACTGAGCAGAGTGATTGGACACGTGTCCGGAATGTTGTGCTTTCTAGTGAAGGGTACAAGTGTCGTTTTTTGGGGGCTTATCTCGAGTCCATTGTTTTGTGCCCACCTGCGCAATATGGAGAATACCGTTCGCATGCGGTCATTCAGCGTAGGCAGGTATTGGTTTGAGATGGCGATAGCAACATTATCAGCGTAGACAATAGTAGTTTGATTAGTAGTTCGTTTACGAGGAGAGGAGAGAGGACGCCCCCTTGTGGAGTGCCACTAGGGATCGTGTTTTTTGTTTCTGTTTTTGTTTTTTTGTTGAAGGCTGTCTGTTGGAGCACTAAGATGCAAATACCGGTCCATTGTACTCCTGACAGACATCTTACCTTAATGTATTTTCCTCGTTTTCTGGAGAGAAATTAAAAGGAGCGTCAGTGATGTAGAGCTAAGAGATTCGGCACACACCACGTCCGCCCCAAGGGTGCGCCACCGTGCGCGAGCAAAGGCAAGACAGTCACGGAGGTAATGCTCTACAGTGCGTCTCACTGATGCCAAGCACGCAGAGATGCTTAAGATGCTTAGCAAAAGTGTAATGGTCCGTAATGACTTCCACAAGTCTTCTGCAGTCGATTCTCCTTAAAGACAGGAGAAATGCTGCGGATTTCTTGTAGACATCAGGGCATACGCGCTTAGTCATCATGCAACCTAGATAATCTCTCCATCTACGGTTGTGTGTATTAAACACTCAATCGTAAATGTACGAGTTTACCGTGGACCCAGGTAAACCTAGAGCGAGTTAAGGTCCTGAAAAGATCTCCTCTGAACCCATTCTGGCGAGCTCATCAGAGATCTCATTTCCTGGGATTCCGAAGTGACCTTGAACCTATACAAGCCTTAGTGAATTTTGTCTACCGACTAGGTTCATGCACTTATGGACATGCACTAATTTGGAGCTAGTTACACAGTTTTAGCGCAGCCCCTAGTGGTTACTTGGCTTCCCCATTTAGAGTAGATCTCCACTTTTAAGTTTTCTAGCCCTTCCGTAATTGCTTTTCAAGAGTTTACTCTTATAATGATTATCACATAACCGGAACGGAGTATAGTGGTCTGAGTTAGATGTTCGTTCACTACTCTACAGGGGTGGTTGTCTTAGATAGAATTTTTTTTTTTTTTTAACAATTTGCGCACACTCAAGGTCTAATAACCTTATTATGTCGGCGACACAGTGCGGGCAGAAGGTAGAAAGGAAGAGGGATAGAGGAGATGCCGATGGACATTGATCTTAAAGGCTTGCATGTTGCATTGAGAGGGGGAAAACCGAATCCGGCAGGGAGTTCCAGATTCGTGTGGTTCGGTTAATGAAAGATTCTATATATTTGACGATACGTCCAAAAGCGGGCTTCAGGGTATATTGGTGAGCATTCCCAGAGAGACGTGCGTTGCGGGAGAAATGTTGAAGAGGCGGATTGCAACTGGCTATTTCATCAGAGCATTTTTGGCGGAAGTAACAATTAAACAGGGAGAGGCTGGAAAGATTCCTGCGATGTTCTAGCGAGTCTAATATTTTGGTAATGCTGGAGTCACCTATCAGTTTTATCGTGCGTTTTTGTATTCTGTCTAGTAGGTGCAATGAGGTCTTGGAAGCACCGGACCAGACATGAGCGTTAAACTCTAACTTGCATCTGTATAAGAAGCCTAGGCCGTTCGCAGCATTCTTGGCGACACTGAATATATGATCGTTCTAATGAAGATTGTGAGCAACACACATACCCAGGATGGAAAGCTTTTCGGTTTCTGAGATGCAAGTGCCATTCATGGATAATGGCTGCGGGTTAGTTATACGCTTTGACGACAAGAGACAGCATTGTGTTATGGATGCATTAAATTCCACTCTATGCTTTTTACCCCATTGAATGATGCTGTCGATATCGGAATGTAATGAGCTCAACATACGCTGCCGCTCATTATTTACAACCGAAGTGCAGGGTCGTAAACTGGTGAACGAATATGAGAAGCTGAGGGTACTGTCGTCAGCGAAGGAGTGAATTGGATTAGAAGTAACAGACAAGAGATCATTTAAAAAAATAAGAAAGAGTGTCAGAGACAAAACGGAGCCCTGGGGAACACCAGCATTTACAAAGCGAGTATCAGACTTGAATCCGTCCAAAACAACTTGAATTGAACGATTCGAAAGGTAGCTTCTAATCCATTGAAAAAGAGACTCATCGATCCCAAAAGCACGCATTTTCGGCAAAAGGGCTTCATGCCAAACCCTGTCAAATGCTTTCGAAATATCCAGTGCAACAATTTTGCTTTCACCTGCTTGGTGAAGGGAGTGATTCCACTTTTCAGCGAGATATGCCATCATATCACCAGTGGATCTGTTGCTGCGGAAACCGTATTGGCGGTCATTGAGGAGTTTCCGTGATTCAGGATATTTCATAAGCTGACGGTTAATCAGCGTTTCCATGACCTTGGAAAGAAGGGACGTTAGTGCAATGGGTCGGTAGTTGGAGGGAGAAGATGATTCGCCTTTTTTGGGTATAGGCTGGACAAATGCTGTTTTCCACCTACTCGAAAAGAGCCCAGAGGTGTAAGAAAAGTTAAAAAGCTTACGCAGTGGTTTTGCCAGCGTAGAAGAACACCTCTTCAGAACTATTGGGGCAATACCATCTGGATCAGTGGATTTGTGTATGTCGAGGTGCTTAAGAACCCTTGCGACTGTACGATAGTGCGGAAGTAGATTAGTCCCATGGTAGAATTGACGCACTCTAGTACAGGCGGAGACAAAGTACAAGCTGGCAGCTGAGAACTGGTTGCGAAATGGGCAGCAAGTAAGTTAGCTTTGTCTAGGGGGGTGACAGCTGGAATATCATTGTGAATGAGCGTCGGTATAGACGACTTAGTTGAGTTTTTTACGTTTTTTTACAAACGACCAGAAGTTTTTGCTACCTTTGGGACATTGAAGGATTTTACGCCTTAATTTTTGGTAGGATTGGAATTTAACCCGTCGATTGAGAGGAACTGGCCGAATTTTCACGTTGGTTGTAGTTCTCAGCAACTGTTCCATGCACTTATGTGGCTATATCAGAATTGCACACACAGAGTGTGAATTTAAAGTGATGACCATATACTCTGGGTGTTATGCCTTCATCAGTAAGTTTTTTCACTTCTCATTCTCATTCACTTCTCATTCACAACAGCTGTGTTACTTTCGGTGTGACGTTGTTGAAAGCGTCTTCTATGTTCAAAAAGGCTACTTAGGTGTATTCTGTTAAGTTTTTTTTTTTTTCTTTTTATAGTCACACTCGTACTCAAGGCTTAGGCCTTATAACGTTTTTGAACGTTGTGCGAGCGAAGATAACAGCGAGAGGGAGAGTTTCGCCCAGGTTGATGTTTCTCCACACAACCTGAACGGAGTGCAGTGGTTTTTGGGTTGTAGATGTTCATTCACTACTCTCAGGGGTGGTTTGTCCTACATAGGACGAGAGCCGACCAAATTTCGGGTTGGCTATAATTCACAGTAATTCGTTCATGCTCTTTTGGTGTTGATATTGCTTACACAGAGGATGAATTTAAATTGACCATTTACTGTGAGTGTTATGCCTGCAGCAGTACGTTTGGTCTCTTTCCATTCACAACTGTGTTGCATACTTTTTTCCATAGAGGAATTGCTTTTTCTTGGCCTTGAAACGAATTTGAACTATGGACCTTCGGCTCGACGGTCGATGATGTTAACCACTGCACCACGGCCACCCCCAAGTGGATTGATCTTTCAATTTTCCTCACCAAGCTGTGCACCAAGGTGGAGAAATAGGCTTATGGACATTTCATTTATAAAGACACTGCAAGTAGATAGATACTCGCAGCCCTTTCCTAAATTTGGTTGAATTGAAACAATTTCTCGAGATGGAATTCGAATTTGTCACGAAAATGTCATCCAAGTCAATATGAAATGGAGTTTGATCTATATGAATGTTCGCTCTCTCTCTCTCCTCAAGATATGGAGTTTCATCAAGACATTATAAATAATTCGCTTCATAACAAACCAATGAATATTTAACAACTCAATTTCTGAGGTACCCAGACAACATGACAATACTTTTCCAACCGAACATAATAGTATATGTTGCCTCCTCCAGCTCCAGCCCGAAAAATCTAATTATATTCCAATGGGAATGATATCGTAGATAGATATACTTAGCTGTTCATAATTGCCATCAACCACGCACTTGCTGTGGTTTCCCGGCAATGAAAAATAATATTTTCCGTACTTTCGGAAAACCATCGTTCCCACGACTGCTGCTCAAACAGCCATCCACGCTCGTTTCAGTTTTTTTGTTTTATTTCCCCACGTTATCCCTCGTTGTAGGGAACTGGAAGACTTCTTGTCTTGGAATAAATTGTCTGTTGATTCTTGACTCGGGCCCGCCTGTCATCGTCGTCATCATCGATTCGAGGTGAATGACTGCCGAATAAGCAATTCATGCTTTCGAAAATAGAACTAGCTGGGACAGAACGAAAGCAAGAAAGCTGATAAGGAACTGTTTTATTGTCTTCCAAGAGATACATAGATACTTGCTTTGCATTTGTGTCAATTTTTGTGGAATTGAGATTAGAATTGAACTTTGTGGTTAGGATGATATCAATCGGGTGGCAAGGTATCGAAACAAATAGACCATTTTTACCATTTACAACCATCTGCACCTACCGACTCACCAATTGGCAACATTCTTTGCAGGAAAACGAATAGCATAAACCCGACTCTATCAACTTGCAAGTTCTTACACAACGGCCAGGGCCAAAACAATAGGACAATTACATGCCATGCGACATCTTAATTGTATCGCACATAGTGCGTTTTGCAACTCTATTTATATCTGCCATTAGAAATCTCTCAACCAATGATCCACTTTCCATAGGAGCATAGAAACACTACCGGAAATTTCCGTTCCGTCATATTGTTGCGTTGTCATTTTTCCCGCAGTTGACGACAACAAACCCAATCAAGCGGACGTTCGCATAGTTAATCTGATAATTCTGCACCTATTTTTGGCCTATTAAGTACGTATACAAGTCTAATGCAATCCGTGCAGTGTGTAGTTTGTCATATGCCAAATTTTTTTTACACAACCCTATAAGAGATCCACATGTAGCAAGAACAACATAGAACAAGCGAGAAGCATACTAGTACCATCATGACTGACTGCATGAGGGAGGATAGTGGTGCGAGTATCTATCCCATGACCTATGCGAACATAAATTGCAATGCGACTGCAACAAGCATTTGGGTATCTAGTAGCTACTATTGTCTGTCGGACCAGCCCTCACTCCTACCCACTGTTAGGCTACATAATGTTCTACTAAATGGTTCTTATTTTTTCTTGTTTTCATTGTTCGTTGCTTTTGTTGTTCGTGTTGTTCACAATGTTGTTACTTACTATCTACATATGATGGCGGTCGGTGTCGATTCTGTGTTGTGTGTATATTGCACTCGCCGCAATTACATAATGTAGATCCGTTGCTCTACATTCGATTGAAACGTTTTGCTCTTTTGCCTGCCAGAGGGAAAATTGAATTAAAATAAGAGTGCAGTCGAGTATAGTATAGGGTTGACTGGATGGCGTCTGAAATGGGATCTAGAAAGCTTTATGGAAACGATTTAATTTTCCCCCAAAGAACATTTTTTGTCGACTTGTAGATATGTATATATGTATCTAGTATGCATGCCTTACAACCAAGGATAGATGGTGGGAAGAATCTTGTAGAATGGTTTTTTGTGAATTAAAATGGATTACGATTGACATACAGTCGGCGGCTTGTTCATTCCGGGCAATAATGGGACTTAAAAAGCGCTCTAATGACAAAATTTTCTTACAAAAATTCCTTCGTTTGATGGAGTTTGTGTATGTTGGCGAGAACTGCAGGAAGATTAGAGATTGGGATTGGGACCGACAAAAAAGAGATAAATGAATTGTATGGAATGTCATTAACTGTATTCTCAAAAGCGAATAGTGAAGTATTTCTAGAACGCGATTTGAAGTCGGATCACTGGGTTGAGAGTCCAGTGCGTTAACCAAACGCCATGGATCCGACTCGCAAGTTATTTTCTGTTTGATTGATTGATCCAAATTGTGGTTTTTGTTAATAAGTGTGTCACTGCAACACACTTTAGGTGTCGTTAGAGTCTTTACTCATGACATGCAATAGAACGTGTTATAGTTTTAACACAAACTATTTCAATTTTAAACACTTAACCTTAAAGTGTGTTGGCATGACACACTTGCTTCGTGTGTTACTGCAACACACCAAAAGGTGTGTTTTCAATATAGTCATTTTAAATGCAATTGAACACACCAAAGGAATATTCCGAAGTACATATGTACATATATGCAACCCTGCCAGAAAGCGAATTGCGACCTGGACCCATGGTGTAATGGTTAACATACTGGACTCCCAACAGAGTGTCCCCGTGCTCAAATCTCAAGGTTCCTGTAGAATTTTTCGCAGCGAACAAAAAAAAAATACCCTCATCTATCTAGTCCGCGCTCTCCAAGCATTTGTCACTTCGAGGCTCATCAAGCCCGAAACTGTTCTGTTCTTTGTTTGATTGAATTGATTGTTCTATTTGTTGTGAAGCAACAGCATGATGATCATGCCATCCGACCCGAAGGGTGAATCTCTAATTGGAAAAGAAAGCAAAGGAAAGGACAGGACAGGAAAGGCTGAGTGTCTTTGCTTTTTGGTGGTTGCGCACATTGAGATCTGAACTTGGATCATTGGGTTGACAGTTCAGTGATTGGACGCCATGGATCCCATAGGCAAATTACTTCCTGGTCGATTTAAAACTTGTTCGTCTTTTCCAGGATTTGTGGAAGTGTGAATATTTGGTCAATGATCGATTTGTCGGGCCGGAAGCCACACTGGTAGCTGCCGATTAGTGCGGTGCAAAAGGATAGGATCTGGTGCAAGTACATAGTACGCTGGATAGGATCTGGTGTGTGACATTGAGTAGGGATATATCTCTATAGTCCTTGCAAGAGGTAGGATCACCTTTTTCATGGATGGGGCAAATAGCGTTGATATTCCAGTCGTCGGGCATGCTTTCATCTTCCCCAATACATACAGATGATCTGGTGGCAAGCACCCTCCCTACCAGAACATCGCCGCCAGCTGTGAAGAGCCCTGATAGCAAGCCATTTGAGCTCGCAGCCTTGTTGTTCTTCAGCTTTCGAGTAGCTGGGCCGAAGTCTTCGATGCGGCTGGAGTTAATTTCCTCAGTCGCTACCACTCTCTCTTGGTCATTTCTGTTAGGCAGCTACTGGAAATGCTGCCTAAATACATTCACTATTGCCTGCGGGTCGGTGACAAAATTACCCTTGAAATTTCTAAGAGCCAGGGACCCTTCTTGAAGCCACTTGCAAGTCTTTTAGCTTTCTTATAAAAGGCCCAAATTGTATGTTTGTTCCTGGACTCCTCGATATCCTTGAGCTGGAAGGCCGTGAAGATTCTTATCTTTGGTCGCAGCAGTTTTTTCTCCTCTGGTTTTTCGCAGCACCTTTAGGTATGCCTCGTCGGTTGCTGCTTGTTTCTGCTCACACTCGCCATCATGCTATGGGTTTCTAGTCGGGGGTGGTAGGTAGCCTAAGGTGTTCTTGGCTACTTCCTGAATGGCTGAGTGGCAATGCAGCCACATATTGTTGACATTTGTGCTTATTTAGGGATAGCAGAGAGCCTTTCACTCAGTTGCCCCCTGCATAATCTGATAACTTTCGGTGCTACGGTGCCCAAGATCGAACCTCCTCATGGTGGGCTGGTGCGGCTTTTTGTCATTGGACAGTCTTGCTGCTACGAGGAAATGGTCAGAGTCGACGTTTGCCCCCTGAATGTTCGTACATCCAGGATGTTTGACTCATGTCTTGCGCTAATGAGCACATGGTCGATTTAATTGATCGCCAGATTGCTGTGTGGATTCGCTTGCGGGGAATCTTGTGCTACTTATCGCCGCATTACGAGCTGTCGCAAAGTCCGTGAATCGGAAGCCGTTTTCTGGAGGTGTATCATGGAGGCTGTGCTTTCCGATCACTCCGCAAAAGGTCTTCTCCTTACCGATTTTGGCGTTGAAGTCCTCGAGTACGATTTTGACATCGTACTCTGGACAAGAGATCATAGAAATCCTCTTTGATGGGGCCTTCAGCCTCTGCGGTAGGGGCGTGTGCACATATGAGGCTGATGTTGTGAAATCTGCTTTTGATGCGGATCATGTATAGGCTTAGCGTCGATGACCTTCGACCTTGACCGCTTTTCCACGACTACATGTGCAACCTTTTGTGGCAGCTGTAACAGGGGTCGCAGCCTTTTTTTACCGTTCCCTATCTAGCTTGTTTCCTGGATCGCAATAATATCCGTCCTGTACCGCGTGAGGGTTCTTTTTAGTTTATGAGCAGCTCCAGGAGTGCACAGAGTTCTGACATTCTAGGAGCATACTCGGAAATCGTGTTCGAATCGTCTTTGAGAATCCGTCGGTTTATCTGAGGCATTTTGCTCTTTCATAACTTGTTTTGTTTTACATGGGCGGGTTGTTGGCCTGCCGCACAACCGCCAGTCTGGTCGGGGTATTGTAGCGCCCTTTTGCCTGGGGCGATAGCTGCATACATTTGTTTACCTCTCAACGGTTGTTGTAGGGGCGTCCTATGAACGCCGCGAGGAGGCTGTATGTCAACTTGACCGGGTCATTGAAACAGGCATCGTTGCTGGCATCTCGCCTGCTTGAGAGCAATCAACAACTTTGCCCTGTATGTCGGAGCCCATTCCCAGTTGAGGTATTTTAGTAAAGAATCTGCATTTGTATATGTACATAGGAAATGAAGCAAAATTGCCTGTAATCAACGCAAAACATACGCTCAATGTCCCAGTTATGACATCAAGATTGTTCTAGGAGATTTCAACACAAAGGAGCATATCTTTGAACGAGTCATAGAGAAGTACAGACTACACGACACCACGTCCAAAAATGGGTTCAGGCTAGTAGACCTTGTGACGGGCCGTTATCTCCTAGTAGCTAAAATCTATCATATTGCGATCGACGCCAGATCTTAGATGTCCGAACCTTCCAAGGAGCCAATGTTGGCTCGGATCTTTTCCTTGTGGCAGCCAAGGTACGTATGCGGATATGCGGATATCGGATACTGCGGGTTCAAGTAGGACCATCAACATTTTACGTCGGGACCATGTCTCCCTCTAGCTATCTCAAGAGCCGATACAAACTTTACAAACCATAGAACAGCAATGGAGACGTTGTCAAAGCGCCGTCAGTGATAGCGCCTCTGATGTATTAGGTTTTCAGCCACCACCTACCTAGGACAGGTACATGCAGAAAAACAGAATGCACTTTGCATCGACGTACGAGAAATGCTCGTGAGCTCTATGAAAAAAAGGGAGGAGCACGCGCTTTTCAGAAGGTAAAAGAAAGAGCATGAAAAGCGCGGATGTTATCGAAGGAATGATATTCGAAAGTTTTGTCAAAGAGTAAAACGAACACGCCAAGGTCATTAAGCCGGAGCGGAAGAGATGAACACGGACGCCTCGTGGTTGAATCACAGTCGATGCTGAGAATATGGTAAGACTATTTCTGCGGACTGTATAAAGTCGAAGATGGTAAAGACGCCGCCGTCAGGCAGAACGCACCACTCACACTGGACGAAGATGAGAGAGAATTCCGATCACCTGACTTAGACGAGGTTAAGATAGCAATATCAAAACTGAAGTCCAATAAAGTTGCTGGCGCAGACCGCTTGCCTGCAGCTGGAGACGAATTGGTGGAAACCATGCATCACCAAGCATCCTCAATGAATAGAATCTCAGCATCGTTTAATCGGACTAGGAGACCCTAATAACTGCACCAGCTATAGGGGAATAAGACTCCTTAACATCTTCTCTGCCGTGTTGTGTGAACGCCTGAAACCATTCGTGGATAATTTGATAGGTTCCTATCAATGTGGCTTCAGGTCAGGAAAATCCACGATAGACTAAATATTCACACTGTGGCAGATCTTGGAGAAGACTTATTAATTTCAAGTACATATATATACACACTATCTATATAGAACCATGTGACAATGCAGAATCCTCGCTGCTCCATTTAGGTCGGTAAAGGGTTAGCCGAGATTCAGACAGGGACTGTCGTGTGATTTTTTCAACATCATCCTCGAAAAGATTGTGCGGGATTCACTGGCCAATACAAGAGTCACGATCTACTCATTTCTGACACTGACGTGATTTGGAGAACCCAGCGAGACATCAGTGAAGTTTTTGTGAGCATTGAAGCTGAAACGGCTAAGTGGGTCCGAAGGTAAACGCGAGAAAAAACCAAATATATGCTGTCATCAAAGAAAGACGCACAACACCGACGTCTTGGCCAGGATGTCAGTATTGGCAGCTAAAACTTTGGTGGAGGAGAAAATTCAATCAAGAACTGTAATATCGTGCTGGTACGACGTCAACGTCTGCGATGGCTAGGCCATGTTGGACGAATGGATAACAAAGCTCCGGCTCGACGAGTCTTCGACTCCAACCCGGAAGGACGATGTTGCAGAAGACGATGTTGCCGCATCTAAGGTGTCAAACACAGATGGAAAGAGACCTCAACCAACTGGGCGTGCGACACTGGAAACAGCTAGAAAAAGATCGTGTAGCTGGAAAGGCTTGTTGGTTGAGGCCCACGTTTACTAAGAACTGTAGCGGCACCTAAGTAAAAGAAAGAAAAGTAACTGCCCATGGTGAATACAATAAACAAATGTTTAGTGCCTTCCCTGCTGACGCTTGCCCGTCGCACTATCTGCTACAGCACCAAAACTAAAGATGTCACACGACAGCCCATCTCATTGCCGAAATCCGGTCCATCTTTCAAACGGTCCAGAGGTCCTAGAACCGAACTGCACGGTGCATCGTGTATTCTTTAGCGTGACGCGACACAGCCGGATCAGTTTTCCTGGGATCCCAAATTCGGACATCGCAATAAACAATTACTGACTTTAAAATCGGTGTTTATCGATTTGGAACTCGCTGGTCGTTTCCAGGATTTGTCGAAGTGTGAATAATTGGTCTATAGTCGATTTACCAGGCCGGAAGCAGCACAGGCTTGTGCCGATTAGTGGGGTGCAAAAGGGCTTTAGACGTCCCCACAGTACGCTGGATAGGATCTGGTATGTGACATTGAGTAGGGATATATCTCTATAGTCCTTGCAAGAGGTAGGATCACCTTTTTCATTGATAGGGCAAATAGCGTTGATATTCCAGTCGTCGGGCATACTTTCATCTTCCCAAATTCTACAGATGATCTGGTGCATGTTCCCTACCAGAACATCGCCGCCAGCTTTGAAGAGCTCCGATGGCAAACCATCTGAGCCTGCGGCCTTGTTTTTGTTTAGATTTTGAATAGCTGTGCCGACTTCTTCGGTGCTGGGTAGGAGGACTACTTCAGCGGCTGGAGTTGGGATTTTCTCAGTCCCTACCACCCTCTCTTGATCTTACTCGTTAAGCAGATGCTGGAAAAGCTGCTTAAATACATCCCCTATTCTCTATGAGTCGGTGTCAAGATTGTCTTCGCAATTTTGAAGAGCCTGGGTGCCTTTCTTGAAGCCAGGCTTTTAGCTTTCTTATAAAAGCCCGTATTTTGTGCTTGTCCATAGACTCCTCGATATTCTTGAGCTGGGAGACCGCAAGAATTTTTTTCTTTAGTCGCAGCAGTTTTTTCTCCTCCCCTCTTCTGGCTCGATACTCCTTTCGCGCTACCCTGATTTTTCGGTGCAGCGCCTTTTAGTACGCCTCGTTGGTTACTGCCTTTTTCTGCTCACACTCGCCAATACCACGGGTTTCTTGTCGGGAGTGGTAGGTAGCCTAAGGTGTCCTCGGGTACTTCCTGAATTGCTGAGCGGCAATGCAGCCACATATTACTGACATTACTACTCTGGTGTGCTCAGGCGTCCAATGTCGAAACTCCTTATGGTGGGCTGGTGCAGCTTTCTGACATTGGACAGTCGAGCTCTGAATCTTGCTGCTACAAGGAAATGGTCAGAGTCGATGTTCGTCCCACTGAATGTTCGCACATCCAGGATTTTTGACGAGTATCTTGCGTCAATGAGCACATGGTCGATTTGCTTAGCTGTTCGACCATCCGAAGATCGCCAGGTTGCTGTGTGGATCCGCTTGCGAGGAAATCTTGTGCTACCTATCACCGGATTACGAGCTGTCGCAAAGTCCGTGAGTCGGATGCCGTTATCTGTTGTTCTATCATGTAGGCTATGCTTTTTGATCACTCCGCCAAAGGTGTTCTACTTACCGATTTTGGCATTGAAGTCCCCGAGTACGATTTCAACATCGTACTCTGGACAAGCTCTGTAGGCGTTGCCCAAGAAGTCGTAGAAATCTGCATTCATGGGGTCTTCAGCCTCTTCGGTAGGGGCGTGTGCACATGTATGTATGTTGGCATTACAGTCCATGAAGGACCAAAGCCGAGCTTCTCTCAATCACCCATGTTGTGTCTGATTCTATTTTCCCATAGGTTAAAGGGACCTACAGTTTGTTGCCGGTTTCTAACGGCAAAATTTGAGGCGCTTTACTTGACAATTATACTACATGGGGTTGTGTCAGTACCCCGCTGAGGAGAAGCACCGTGAAAAACACATTCGATGACATGGCTGGCTGTTGTCGCGATTCGATCCCGTGTCATCGGCGTCAGAGGCCAACACACTACCCACTGCGTCACGGCGCTGTATGCACATACATATGTATATTAAATCTGCCTTTTATGCGGATCACGGCCAGGCGATCACTTATAGGCTTAGAGTCGACGACCTTCGCTCTTAACCGCTTTCTCACGACGAATCCGCACCCCAACATGCGCAATCTTTTGTGACAGCTATTCCAGGAGGATACTCGCAAATCGTATTCCTTTCTCGCGCCATGTCCTGTTTGGGAATATGTTGAAGCTCCCTCCTCTGCATTTGTCACAATGAAGCCTCTACTCCGTCTACCTATCTATTTATTTACATTTCCGGCATCTTACTGTTTTCATCTAAATATGTATCTTTTTTCGTCCCTCATCACCCAAAATATGCACACTCGCCCTCCACCCGGCCTATCGTATAAATAATTCCCAGTCTTATCACCCACCCACAGAGAACATCGTCATCACTGTCAACCGTTTGTATCTATTATCGCACCTCCATCAACGATTATCACTCGGAACGATTTGTCATCGCTCGAGTCCATTCACACCGCAGACGGTAATTCTTAAATTCAACAAAAAGCAATTTGGCATACGCACATTGAACCCACACACCTGAACCTGATGGCAGAATAAAGCTCTAAGTACACCCTACCGGCTATTGCTGAATTTTTTTTTCCACTTTGTCGTTGTGGCATCTCGGCGAATTCTCGATTGTGGGAGTGTCATCTGCTACCGTCTGTCGTATCTAATTTTAAATTCGACTGTGTTCGCCCGGTAGTTGAATAACAATAGAAACAAGATCTCGTCATAGGTACTTCGGTGCGTTCGAAAGCTCAGGGGGCATTACCCCCGACACCTACGCACAAGTGTCGTCCATTCGCCTAAAAATAAAAGGGAAATGATGTCCCTTTGGGTACGACCGAGTCGACCGACTGTTTAGGGTTAGGATACATGATGGACTTGCAAACGGTTTGTTGGTCGAACGACCCTAAATCACGCCGGTAAGATGAATCGGATGCTTTTTATCGAAATTGCTTAGTCCGCCCACCCGGTTGTCGTATGTTCCGGCTACGGTGCGGGTACATTCACCCTGATGGGCCTAAATTTTGCGAGGCCGTTCGTTCGCCTTCGCCTCCTAGGTCAATGAATTGGTTGGTGGTGACGTTGCGAGAGCTACGAGTAAAGCGTGCCAATACGGACACTTGGATGTATGTATGGCTTGTGTGTCGCGCGATTGGTGGTGGGGTATCTGTGTTCCAAGTCGTATCCGAGTTTGTGTTTACCAATTTGACTCAATTGTGGTGGTGATTTTCTATTTTTTTTTGGGTTTTCATGCCTGCTGAGGGATGTAGGTGTATGACGGAAGTCAATGAACCCCATGATGAGTGGTTCTCTTTCGCTTGGTTTATGGTTGTTGTGTCATCGACGGTAGAATGAGATGAGTAACAGCAACGACCACGATATCGAAAACCAACATGTCAACGATGGGTAATCAGTAATTTGACAATTCCTGACGAGAAGAGACGGAAGTTCTCCATGGTTACCAGCTGCCTTGTTTTTTTGGCTTCTTTTTACTCATCGGTTCTGTCCTAATTGTTGGCCGTCCTTATCGATATACCGGTCAATCTGGCATGCGGACAAGTGTTCGTTATCCTGAATATCAAATGAAGCCACTGAGCAAGTGAATATACGGGTATAGTGGAAGGCGAATGAACGAAATTAATTGAATGTTTACTTTGGAATCGTGAGGTAGTCGTGATCCTTCTCTCCTATATACCCAGATCCTCATCTCTACCTGTGTGTGCCTCTGTGTCAATTTGGAGAAGGTTTTGTGGAAAATTGTGAAAATATTTGCCGATGGGAAAGTGGTTAAATGGGAAAATTGGAAATCGTTTTGTTTGCCACTAAAAATCAACTGCAGGGATACTTTTGACATTTATTCACGTGAAAATGTACTTAAATTGAAATTAAATTTATTTTTTTTTTGGTTTTTTCGTTACAGCCCAAATCGAAATAATTCCATGTAAGGTGTGTGGTGATAAGTCATCAGGTGTACATTATGGTGTTATCACATGTGAAGGCTGCAAAGGTTTCTTTCGCCGATCTCAGAGTTCTGTTGTGAACTATCAGTGTCCACGTAACAAACAATGTGTCGTCGATCGTGTTAATCGTAATCGATGTCAGTATTGCAGACTGCAAAAGTGCCTCAAATTAGGAATGAGTCGTGATGGTGAGTATGATTTATCTGTTGTGCATTGATTCTATGTTATTATTGTATCTGTTGCCCGGAATGGAAGTTTCATAATTCACGAACTGAATGTTAGAGGTCATGGGATCGATTGAGTTGTTCTCCCACTGTGGCTTCTATCGAATTGAGGTTTGGTTGTTAGCGGTATTGCCCAAAGATGGTACGATAGCTGTTAGACAGATAGGAATCGTGATTAAGTGAATTACTAAAATCATGGCACTTGGTTACTAGATTCCATTTCACAAGTACTATGAGAAAGTCATGAAATTGACACATAGTCAACACACACTTTTTGCTTTCCTGATCAATGGACTATCAACCGGATTTCGGACACCTCTTTAAAGCACCTTGTATAGCAAACAATAGCTCGTTTTGTTTCATCCTTCAACCACTCTTATCTCTGCTTTGGCTAAAGTGCATCGACTCATTAATCATACAACATCATCCACTCTGTTCCATTGTATTTGCTTCATCTGCCTCTTGGCCTACTCCTCCTCAGAGTGCATTCAGCAGATTTCGAATAGAAACAATTCGATCGTCTTAGTCTGTCGGTGCATCTTGTTAATTCCGTCACTTTGATTAACAATACGATTGGGGCAAAACAACACCCCAACAATTGCCGATTGCTTATCGAATGCAAGAAAGAGTAAGAAACAAAAGATGTGGCAAGGTAGAGATGCTGAATTGCAGATTTTGAAATATCTAATTACTGAGTAGAGAAGAAGAAGGATGAGTACTAACCAGTGGTTCGGATTTGCGGATTACAAAATCAACATTTGTTCTGGCGGTAGATTTTACTCCTTGTTTGGTCATGGCCTTTGTACCTGCCTTTGGTTAGCCCACTTGATGGACTGTTAGCTGAATTCTCCGTGCGTTAAATGCCTCAAAGGCCTGTTGCTGGCTCCTGATAGTAAAATTGACAGAAATCTTGTTAAGGTTTGACCGAATTTGGCAATGCGAATATCTATCACCTGATAATCTGCAATATTCTTTCTACTCTTTCTTTGTTTTTTTTTATTTTTTTTTTTTTTTTTGTGGCGACCAGAGCCAAGCTTCTCTCAATCACCCATGTTGTCTGTGATGTATTTTTCGCACAGGTGAAAGGGATCTACGTGAGTCGAGAAGCTTTTTCATGGCAAGTATACAACGGGGGGTTTTGCCAGTACCCCGCCGAGGAGGGACGCCGCGAAGTAAACATTCGATGGCATTGGTATTATCGGGATCCGAACTTGCTCATCGGGCGTCAGAGTACATCGCACTAACCACCGCGCTGCGGTGCCTTCCTCTTTCTACTCAGGGCATAAATATGTGAGCTAATGCTAAGGTATGGTAAAAGACTAACTAACTCCTCGTAGGGGTAGATCTACCGACGGCTGCTGGCTCGCAAAAAAAAAAAGCGAGTGAGAGCATCTGCAACCGAACACCTTGCAGCCCTGTTAGCCAGGTCCTACTTCCACCTCCTCGTGGTACCATCTGGAAATTTTCTGATCATGGAAATTACTAACGAAAGAGGACGAATGGCGAGCATTCTGCGCCACAAAACAGGCCTAATGTCGGTTGGGCTATGGTCTAGCAAACCGTAACCGGCAAACCCGACAATTGCTCAGAAGCAACCACAAGTCTCGGATAAAATGTTGACGACCCTTGCAAACCACAAAAAATGGACAATGATCTTCGGCTCTGCACGTGGAATATTAGCTCCCTAAACAACCACGTGCAGCCGAACTTGTGGACACCATAGACCACTATAAAGGGGACTTAACCGCCATCCAGGAAATGCGATGGAATGGACCGGGTGTAAAGCGGATGAAAAACTGCGACGTCTACTACCGCGCCAGCGATTGTTCGGATACAGATTTATTGCTCGAGGTGGTCTAAGGCAACAAGTTCTAAGCTCTCGGCATGGGAGCAAACGCCTCATAATCATCCGTATCAGCGCTGAATTTTCTAACATCAGCCTGGTCTGCCTCCACGTCCCCACGGAAGACAAGGAAGGCTCCACCATAGATGAGTTATATGATCTCTTAGACGGAAGGTATACCTAATGATCCAGCTATGACATCAAAATTGTACTAGGAGACTTCATTGCTAAGCTGAGTAAGGAAAGCATCTTTGAACAAATCATCGACAAACACAGCCTACACGACACCACATCCGATAACGGACACAGGCTGATTGACCTTACTACGGTACGGGGCGAAATCTACTTCTAACCAGTATAGGCTTCCCGCACCTTGATATACACAAAGGCACCTGGCGGTTGACGTCAGACACTCCTCCACTATTCTTGACGTTCGATCTTTCCGAGGAGCTAATATCGACTCGGACCACTATCTTGCAGTAGCCAAGATGAGCCTAGGGATATGACGAACGCAGCGGAGCAGAGTAAGAATACAAAGTTATGATGTCGGAAAGCCACTATCACCAGAAACCGCTCGTGCCTTTATCGATCGCGTCTCCCTTAAGCTCTCCCATACAACTCAACCCTCCACGCAGTTGATAGAATAACAGTGGAACCTTTTCAAACAATCTCTGAAAAGCACTTCTGAAGTATTGGACTTCAAGGCTCCACCACGAAGAAATACATACCTGGTTCGATCACGAGTGTAGCAAAGCAGGAGGCTTATAAAGCCTCGCTGCATAGAAAAACAAAAGCAGATCGTGAGCTCTACGAGTTAAAAAATGGGAGGAAGAAGAAAGAGCACGAGAAGTGAGCGATTGGGGAATCGGAGATGTGTTACTGCAGGCGTGACGTTCGAAAGTTTTATCAACACATAACGGAAGCCTGTAGGGATAAGAACGGACACCTAGACACCCGACACCAGACGATGTTAGTCAGTCAGAATGATCCATTTCTTAACGACGAAGACCGCAGAGAATTCAGTCCCCCTGACCTCGACGAAACACAACTTGAATAAAGCTGCTGCCACAAACGAACTGTCTGCTGAGCTCTTCAAAGCAGCTGCACATCTGCAAGATACGGTCAGAGGAAAGCATTCCCGAGGAATGGAGCCCTTTGACTGCGTCAACTACAGACGAATAAGTCTCCTTAACATCGCCTGCAAAATCTTCTCCGTCGTTTTGTGTGAACCCCTAAAGCCTTTTGTAAATAAGGCGACAGGCCCTTATCAGTGTGGATTCAGACCAGGGAAGTCCATCATCGACCAAGATCCTGAAAAAAAACATCGAGTTTCAAGTCAACACTCATCACATATTTGTCGACCCAACGCAACAGCGCCATATCTACCTTTGACATCCCTGCTAAACTCGTGAGACTATGCATGATGACTTTGGAGAATGCTTGCTGCTCCATCCGAATCGGTGAACACCTGACCAATAGTTTTGAGGTCAAAAAACTATTTATGCAGGGCGATGTGCTGTCGTGTGACTTCTTCAACATCGTATTAGAAATGAGAAATGATTGCCCAAAAATCACTCAGAACTCGTCGCATGACATTGACATAATCGGAAGAATACCGCGAGATGTCAATGAGGCGTTTACGAGTACTGAGGCGGAGGCGGCGAATATTGGTTTGGCAGTAAATGAGGGCTAATCTAAATAATGTTGTTATCAGAAAAGGACGCTGACCACCTACGTCCTGGGCAGAACGTTTGTATTAGCAGTTATAAGTTTGAGGTAGTTAAGGACTTCGTCTACCTTGGCTCCGCAGTGACCTGGAACAACGGCATCAGTTCCGAAATCAAACGCTGAATCACTTTTGCCAATCATTGTTTCTTTGGACTCAGGAGGCAATTGAGTAAAAGAACCCTCACCCGAACGACAAATTTGGCCCTATCAAGACCCTTATTACCACGGTCCTGCTGTACGGCGCAGAAGCATGGACACTATCAATAGTAGATGAGGAGGTCCTATAAACGCAGACGGGGGATGGAGGAAAAGATTGAACGCCTGAGAAGGCTAGGCCATGTATAGCGAATGGACTCCACAGTTCTAGCCCGAAGAGTCTTTGAATCTAACCCCGAAGAACGAAGAAACAGGGAACGGCCGCAGGACCTCGGTCAACTGGGTGTGCGGCAATGGAAAAGGTTAGCCAAAGATCGTGCTAGTTAGAGGGGCATGTTGGTTGAGGCCCAGGTTCACACCGAAATGTAGCGCCCGATTAGAAGAAGTAGAATGCTAAGGTATCAAGACCGAGATGTGGGCACGAAGAAAGAATTCTGACGTTCCTCGATCAGACATTCAAGCCATATGTCAGCACTACTATGAAAGCGGTGCAGGTAATGCTGACGTTAAATTTCACAATTGAAACAAGCGGGCGTGACATGTAGGAAACATGTAATTCTTACCTTTCTGATTAGAACATACCTTTCATTCATGTGGTTACAGCTACAGCGCAAACCGCCAACTCAATTTTCCAAGACCTTATTGATTATTTCAGGCTCTATCTGACGAATGGATCTGGCACTAAACTTGAAAAACACCCTTCATAAAATGTCTAAGAAGATCAAATTTCGACCTTTTGTTTAGTAGGCTGCATGGCCTAGCGTGCCATCTTGCTGAAATCAGAGATCCTCGAAGTTCATGTCTTCAATTGTAGCTCACCATTGACCACCCGAATTGTGTACCAAGTAATAGTATTTTTGACATGTAATATACTACTACTGTCACTCTCCACGGCCTCGTCAAGAAAACGAAAAGATTGCTCCGCCAAATTTGTCATCCATACTTTGCTCAAACTAAAAAGAGTTAACGAACCAGATGGTCAGTTACTATAATTCGAAGCCTTTGTGCAACAATTTCAATAGGCTGGTCTACTGCGTGAAATGCTGAGTTCAGTCAATTGAGTTTAACACTTTCGTCTATAATAGCCAAAGTCCCTGTCAGTGGTCCACGAGTATTGCCCACGTTCAAGCCGGTCTTACTTGGGTGCAGCAGGTGCTGTATAAACTTTTATTTAGACCAGCCAATATATCGCTATTAATGCAAGGTAATATCTTAGCGAACTGTAATAAATTTTACTCCGAAGGGCCTGTGTAATATAAATTAAAACGAGGCCACCTTTATGTCGACACAGTTAAGTCACATTTTCTGTAATAACTTTCGTGGGCTGATAGACGTATACATACGACCAACCTTGATCCATCGTTAATCTCAAAGGCACAGCATGTCTATTGCAAAGGTAAATCGGTTGAAACGGACTTGCACACCTTGGGGAGGAAAATTGAAAGTTGTGTCCACGTCAAGGAATATACCTTACTAGCCTTCTTGGACATAGAGGGCTCTTTTGACAACGTCACAACGAAAGCAGTTATGGAAGGACTAGAAAACTTAAAAGTGGAGAGGATTCTCGTAGAGTTAATTGGCGGGTTGCTTTCAAAACGCAAAATTTTCTCTAAATAGGAAAGTCAAGTTACTAAGAGATCGGTTACCAGAGGCATTCCTAAAGGGGGGACTCTTCTCTGGAACGTAGTAGCAAACCAACTACTAACTTAACTGGAGTAGAAGGCCTCTAATGATCTTGCTTTCGCCATCTCAGGCAAATACCTGCCTACGCTGAATGACCGCATGCCTACGCTGAATGACCGTACGGCATTCTCCACATCGTGCAGGTGAGCACAAAATAATGGAATCTTGGAAAGCACAAGATTCGGGACACGTGTCACAATCACTCTGTTTGGTACCATCCTAATCTATTCTTCTAGTGCCAAATATCTTGGCGTCATACTGGACAAGAAATTATCCTGGAAAGAGGATATTACCGAGCGAGCAAGGAAGGCAACCATAGCGCTCTACACTTGCAAGAAATTTTGTACGGTGCTTTAGTCTGGTGGACTGCATTAGACAAAACAACATACCACAAGCAAATCGAGGAGGGACAGAGGTTAGCAGGCATGTGCATCACCGGGGCCCCTACTCCAACGGTGGCGATCAATATGATACTGCACCTAACCCCACTCGATATCAAAGGTAAGCAGCTAGCTACATATACGGCTGCGAGATTAAAGGCCGGCCCAAAATGGACGAGCTATATTGCCGGCCACGCTTCTATCGTGAACGACAGGACAACTTTGGCAGAGAACTCCGACTACATTAAGCCCACCACGGTCTTTGAGTAAAAGTTCAAAATAACCTACCCAGAAAGAAAAAATAGTCCCGACAAGCCCGATTCCGCAGTGGGTGCGTAGACTTTTACACAGTTCGTCAAAACCCAAAGACAGAGTGGGTAGCGGAGTATTGTGCAAACAATTAAAACTGAACCAGGCCTTAAAACTACCAGACCAAGAACTCCTGTCTTGGCTAAGGCGACTGCCGCCTATCTCTTAAAGCCATGGAAATTAGAGAGCCGACATGTTCGCTAAACAAGGAACGACGCTACTAATTAACATGGCATACACGGCATACATGGAATCAAGCCATGGCTGAGAAGCACCTGAGATGGACCCTAACGCATACCTGCCTAACCAACAGGCAAACCTGGCCACGACTTGACCGACAGCAAGCCACGGGACTAATCTCCCTAAAACGAACCAGCATCAGCACAATCGTCGGTGTCATTACTGGTCACTGTCTTATTGGCAGTCATGCACAAAAACTAGGTCATGTCTCAAATGCCTTCTGCAGGAGCTGTGAAGACGAAGAGGAGGTTGAGTCCATTCAGTGGCTGTCCGGCCCTCGGTCAGAGTAGGATACTATACCTAGGATCCTATTTCCCTAACGACCTGAGTGATGTTCAGCGAATAGGGATAACTAACCTTCTTAATTTTGTAAGAAGCGTAAAATGATTCTTGACCCTTATAATCCAAGCCGCTTAATCCGAAATGACTGGAGCTCTCAAGATATCCAACCGAGAGTGTCCTCCTTCGTAATCTTATCACATGTAATGTTGTCTAAAAGGCTTTGAACCATACAAGTCTCCAGATCTGGATAGAATCATACCAGCGGAGCTCCTGCATATCTTATCCTTCCCTAGCTTGTAGCCATTTTTAAAAGCTACCTCTCATTATCCTGCATCCCAATCTAGTAGAAGAAACCCATAGTAATTTTTATACCTAAGACCTATTAGCCTTACATCTTTTCTTCTAAAAACTCTGGAGAAAATTATAGATGCACACATTAAGCACAGCTACAGCTTAGGGAGCATGAAGGAGAACCAACATGCCTGCAATAAGGGCAGCTGGGTGGAAGATACCAGGACTCATTCCCAGAGCCTTCGAGATTTTCCGATTTGATCCACAGATGCCAGTGCTAAGGTCGGAAGCTATCTTTGTACCACCTAATGCCCTTGACATTGAACAAGAGATCGCAAGAGATCGATGTGCGGTTTGGGATCAGTATCTCAAATCTCCTGTCAAAAGTGAGCGTGTGTGGTAAGACGTTCGGGAGCGTGGTAATCATGTCAAGCTCAAGAACATGTTACAAAATGGTCATGTGACCCAATGGCTTAATGAAAAGGTGCAGTGGAGTAAGGCCAAACAGTGCTTCTTGGGCTGCCGTGGGGGAGGATGGCATAGCGCTTGTAAGGTCGGGACACGCTAGTCTCTGAAGGCGTTGAGGTCGGTTATTGTTTTTTGTTCAACCTCTGTCCACTATACTGTAGATGCATAAGTGATGATAGGTCTTACTATCGTGGTATTTAACCCCTTACGTTTTAATCCTCAGGTTTTACCGTAAGTGCGTACCCTAGTTGCCTTTGGGAGTTTGCCTAAGCTAAAAATGCAAGCTGGGTCAATTTTGAAACAGCTTGGAAGATCTCTAATCAGGAGAACGAGTTTGGTGTCAAAGCCAAGTTAGCGGTTTTTAACTCAGTATCTGTTCCAACTCTGACCTATGGTCATGAAATTCGGGTATTGACCAAAAGAATAAGAATATGAGCGAACACGAGCTGACGAAATGAGATTTCTTCATGCTGTTGTGGGAGTTACCCGGCGGAATAGTGTGAGAAACACGGGAGTGCGCGGAGAGCCCAATGTCGAGCAGCTGTTTCTCCAAACGGAAGAGGCTATGCTTCGATGGTTTGGTCACGTGAGACGAATCACGCCATCATCACAACTTCCGAAGCGTGCCTTGAATGCAATACCTTTAGGTAGGCGATTGCTTGGCAGACCCAGGACGAGGTGGTTGGACCAAGTCCAAAAACTCGCTTGGGTGTGTTTGGGCATAGTTCCTGATGAGTTAGAGTCGATGGCGGATGATCGAACGGCCTGGAGATCCCGTGCGCTTTGCCCCCCGGGCCAATTTATGTATGGTAATGAAGTTATAGTCATATACGAAAGCTGCTACATAAATGGCGGTAACGGCCGCGAGCTTATCGAATTCTTTATTTTGAACACACGAAACGAAAGCACTTTAGTTAGCTATAGGTTGCTTACTTACTTACTTACGTATGTAGGTGGCGCTACAATCCGGTATGAAACTGGGAGTTAACCAATAAACTTCTCCAGTAGGCACAGGTTTTTGACAGCTGTTTTCAGCGACGCACTCCCGGTTTGGTTAAGTTCCCCTTCCAATGGTGTCCTCTGTTGCATCGTCCCTCGGCGTTGGACACGAAGACTCTTCGGGCCGGAGCTACATGGCCTTGCCATCTTAGAAGTTGGATGTGTAGAAGTCGTACTAGGCCGATGACGCTGTATAGCCCGTATAAGTTCATCGTTGTATCTTGTCCCTCACTTCCCGTTTGTACAAACGGAGCGATTGAATGCATGGTTTTCCTCTCAAAACGACCAAGAGCCTTCTTATCCGCTTTCGTTAAAGTCCATGCCTCTGCGCCATAGAGGAGGATCGGGATGATTAAGGTTTTGTAAAGTGCAATCTTAGTCATTCGAGAGAGGGTTCTACTTCCCAATTGCAAGAGTAATTCTGTGTTTGTACTCAACACTGTTGTTGTTGTCGCTTGTCACTAGTGAGCCAAGGTAGACGAAGTCCTTGACCACTTCGAATCTGTAGCTGCCAATTGTGACGTTCTGGCCGAGACTGTGGGTTGCTTGTGTGTACATATGTGTGTGTATGTTGACGTTACCGTCATGAAGGACCACAGCCGTGCTTCTCTCAATAACCTATGTTGTGTGGGATTTTATTTTCCCATAGGTGAAAGGGACCTAGCTGGTTCCGAACGGCGAAATTCAAGAAACTTTTCTTGACAATTATACTACAGGGGGTTCATCATGACCCCGCTAAGAAGAAGCACCGTGAAAAAACAGGTTCGATGACATATGTAGCTGTTGTCGGAATTCGATCCCGTGTCATCAGCGTCAGAGGCCAACGCACTACCCACGGCGCCACGTTGCTTAGTTGCTAATAAAACAAGAGAGAGGATATAAATACTTGGCTGAAGCTTAGGTAAACATTTTTGGCTAAATATCACTCATACGCCACCTACCTACAACCAACCGAACATTACCCTACGCACTGTTCAGTGGAAAATTCCATACGCAAAATACCAATATTAGTCTGAAGCTATTGACGGATACCCTCACAAATAAGCATCAGCCTTCCCACTCTCGAGCCCACAATTAAACTCATTTCCCTTAACAAAATCGAAATTTGGGTTGTGCACACATCACCACGTGCTCATCGCAACCGGTCATTCACCCTAGAGAACTAACACTTGTGCCAACATCATCATCAGCAGCACGCAAGTCCCGACCGAGTGCCTCGAAAAATGTTCAGCTCGCAACGCAAAGCACACAATAGTGACCGGATTCTGAATGAATGAATTTACTCAAATTAAAGGCAAGTTTCTCAATTAATTAAACACCTCGCAAGCGACTCCTCTACCCACTACTCCGAGTCTACAAAGATCGATGGAGAACAAAAAACAGAAAACAGTAAAAGCACTACAGGGAAAAGGAACACATTTTCTTGGAAGTACATGGTACGTAGCATATTTGAATGAATGTTCATTAAAACTCCATTCCAACTATAATGACACTTACCACGCGTGTATTCATAATGTGTCATAGTTCAAACCGCCTTATGACCACCACCCATCTCCACTAGTTTGCCATCGGTGGTTCCTACGCAACAAAATGTCATTTTAAAAGTCTGTGCATTCACACTATGGGAACGGCGCATAAAACATAAAATGAGGAACCAGGACTTCGAAACACGACGAGAAAGTATGAACCCAAAGAAGGAAGAAAAAAAACGGTTTCAACCCCAAAGGACCCTTCATTATGCCTCACTATTCAGAAACTGAGAGGAGCGACTTGTACTCCTTGCATTTACGTTTCCTTCACTTTTTTCTTTTTTTAATCATTACCACAGCTGACAAGCACCTATCCGACCACCACTAGTTCGTAGGCCGAAAGATGAGGAAACCGGAAACGGTGTGAAACTATGAAAGATTAAATCAACCTGAAGGATTGCATGTCTAAACAAAACGAAGAACGAGATAGAAACCACCGCCCCCTCACGGGTTCATTTCTATATTTTCGTAATTCAATGAAACACAAGATACATTTCCTGTGTTTCGGCATCGTCCTGTTGAAGGATACTCGCATAATAATACCACGACACGGCCAACGAGCAAATATAAATGGGGAAAGGGTTAACAACAAATCTTGTGCATCATGGCTGTCCCAATACGGATAGCTGCAGCACTTAAAGGATCACCTCTCATCGCGCACAGATGGACGAGATGCTAAAGGACGAAGGATGCTGTTTAAAGAAAACTATTTTCCGTTTGTCTTTATTTGGCCGTGCAGTTCATTGAACCTGTTCGAGACGGCGACGGCAACGGGAAAGCAGAATAAAAAGAAAAATAAAACTAAAACGGAATTCATCTTCAGGCAAAGGATATTGTGTGCACACCGGATGAGGTCTCCTTTTTTCTTTAGGTGACGACCGGGTTGAATGAGTGTGGGAATGATGTTTCTCCTGCCATCGCTATTCGATGTGCTCGTGCATAGTTTGCAGTTCGATGAATAGATGCCTTAGACTACAATGTGGGTAGGCGGCTTGTGCAATCAGTGTGCAGTTTGAATAGCGGTCTCCTGAAGTATCGATTTAATGTTGTTCGTTGTTCTACGTTCTCATAGGCACATGTATGGTAGATGATAAAGGATAGCATCGATTGTACTACTGGAAAACAAAGGTGAAAATGATTTTCCTTCGCATTGATTTGATCGGCTGTGCCTAAAAGAAGACAGGACTTGTTGGCGTAGCAACATGAAACCGATGAACGGCAAGAGAAATGTTAACAAACGGAGTCGCCAGGTTCTAGCGAGACCAGCGAAACTTACTTACTTACTACTTGACAATCTGAGTGAGCTAGCAAACCAAGAAAAAGCTCAACTCCACCGCTTTATTAGAAGCACCGGTTGGTTCCCGGGTAGCGGATCAGGGTAACCTGATCCAGGTGGTATCACAAAGGGCCGGTTTCGGCCTAAGTGTGGCTTACGCCTACCACGTCAACCTTACTTAACCTACTTACTTACTTACTTGTCAGACCAGCAATCTATGGATGATCTGAGCCTGGGCTATAGCTGCCTTCAATGTTTGACGGTCAAATCAAAATCAAGTTGTCTTACATCCTGAGGTTTGGTCTTCCTCTTCTCATCGAACCAAGAGGCTCGGAGTCAAAGACCCTCTTATCTGGGGCGTTGATGTTCATATCCTTGATGTGATTTAGTCGACGGATATTTGCCTGCCGGACTATACCTCATCTTTGCACAGCTCGTAGAGTTGGCGGTTATGTCTTCTCCTCCATTCACCGTCCTCACAGACAGAACCGAATATCCATTGCAGAATTCTTTTTTTGGATGAGCCAAGGATCAGCTCTGCTGTCCTCTTTATCGTCCAGCTTTCGGCTCCGTACAGCAAAACTGGCAGTGTAAGCATTTTGTAAAGCATGAGTTTGGTTCTTTGAGTGAGGAGTATTTCGAAGTAATTACTCTTGCCAACCGCTGCGTCTTTGGGCTCAAGAGGCAATTGAGAAGTAGAGTCATCTCTCGAAAGACCAAGGTTGCACTATACAAAACCTTAATCATCCCGATTCTCCTCTATGGCATAGAGGCTTGGAATTTAACGAAAGCGGATGAGGAAGCCCTTGGTCCTTTTGAGAGGAAAATTCTGCATTCAATCTATGGTACATACATACATACGTTTCCAGTGGCACGCATGTTCCACTAAAAGGGTTGCGGGGGTAATGCGCGCACGCGCGATCTCCACGCAACTCGATCCTCCGCCATCGACTCTAACTCATCAGGAGCTATGCCCAAACGCATCTAAACGAAGTTTTGGACTTGGTCCAAGCACCTCGTCCTGGGTCTGCCAAGCGGTCACCTACCTGATAGTATTGCATTCAAGGCACGCTTTGGAATTCGTGATGATGGCGACATTTATCTCACGTGACCAAACCATCGAAGCATAGCCCTTTTCGTTCGGAGAAGTAGCTGCTCGAAATTGAGCTCCCCGCGCACTGCCATTTTTCTCACCCTATCCCGGCGAGCACGAAGAAATCTCATCTCGGCAGCTTGTATTCGCGATATTATTCTTTCGGTCAATACCCAAATTCCATGACCATAGGTAAGAGTTGGAACAAATACTGAGTTAAAAACCGCTAAACTTGGCTTTGACACCAAGCTCGGTCTTCCTGGTTAAAGATCTTCCAAGCTGTTTAAAAATTGACCCAGCTTGGCCAATTCTGCAGAAAAGCTCAGTATTACCCCTCCCATCACTCCTGCAAAAGATCCCGAAATACTTAAACTTCTTCATCTGCTTCTATTGGACTCCACTAATATGTGTAGTAAATTGGACAGGTTTTCTGGAAATAAAAATAACCTCGGTTTTGACCACGTTCATCCTCATCCCAGCATCAGCACACACGGCCGAAAACCCATATAGCGCGCGCTGGAGTTCGGTTTGAGCGGATGTGAGGACAACTAAGTCATCTGCAAAAAGAAGATGGCTTACCCTCAACTCTCCGAATGTGAAACACTCCTCGCCTCGACTGCGCTGCAACATCCAGTCCGTATACAGAATGAAAAGCAGAGGTGACAAGACGCACCATTAGGGAAATTCAACGCCCACGGCGAAAGGTATTCATTTACTACCGTTAACCCGAACACAGGTGCTACAGGCCCTCAACAGAGGACCGTCAATACCATCCTCCTGTAGAGCACTCCGGAGTTTACCTCGAGGAACTCGGTCATACGCTTTTTCCAAATCTACAAAGCAGCTGTAGATCGGTTGGGCGTACTCCCAAGCCTTCTCGAGTACTATTCTTAGAGTGAAATACTGGTCGGTTGTACTTCTACCGTGACGAAACCCGCACTGTTCATCCCCTATCCTGGATTCGACCTCAGCTCTAGAACGCGCCACCAATACCTTAGCGTAGACTTTATCGGGGACACTTAAAAGAGTTATGCCCTATAATTGGAGCACTCTTTTTTATCCCCCTTTTTGAAAAGTCTGCCAATCGCTAGGTGTCCCGCCGCATTCCCAGGCCACCTTAATGACACGAGCCATAATACTCCTTTTTTACCCATTGCGTTAAGCTTTTCTGACCGAACTTCGTCCAAAGCGGCCGATTTGCCAACTTTTTACGATTCAATCGCTAAAATGACTTCCTCCACCATTGGACTATTCTCCGCCTCACTCAAGACTATAGGTCTGTCCCCCTCAGCGCCCTGTTTGGGATTGAGTAGCTCTGAGAAGTGCTCGCGTAAGATGTACATTTCATTGAAAAGCAACACACCATCCTTGGATGTAGCTCCTTGGATTATGTTGAATTCCCTTCTTCTGAGCCGGTGAATGGTTTGCCAGAACACCTTTTTCGCAGATTTACGGTGGTCTTCCAACTTTTCGCCGAAGTCCTTCCAGGACTGCTCTTTAGATGCTCGCGCAGCCAATTTGCAAGTTCTTCGCGGCACAGTGTACCGGTCACGGGAAGCAGAATCTCTCAAGAGAGTCCAGTCTCTGTAGGCCTTCTTCTTCTCTCTGATGGCTTCTTGAATTCCGGGTGTTTTAAACCACGCAGTTCTTTTCTCTGGTTCTGGTTGAAAATAGTCGCCATTCTTCCTCTATATACATGCGATGGAACAGTTGGAAATTGCTCAAACCTTTCGGACATGTATCGTGCGAAGTGTTGCCAAACCTCATTGCTCTGTAGTTTCTCCCACCACTCTTGGTTTCCGGCTTGGCAGGTACACTATCAGCAACACACAGCTTACGCAACACCAGGTGATGATCCATTGACAGTCCCGTGTGTATAAACGGAGTGTGGAGGAGAAGATACAAAGACAAACTATACGGGCTATACTGCGACATCGGCCTAGTACGGCGTCTGCGGATCCAACGTCTAAGGTGGCTAGGCCATGTCGAGTGAATGGATAACATATCTCTGACCAGAAGAGTCTTTGAGTCCAACCCCGCGGGACGACGCAGCAGAGGATGACCGATCTTAAGGTTGCGCACACATGTGGAAGAGGACCTTGACCAACCGGGATTGCGTCGCTTGCGTGCTAGTTGAGGCCCAGGTCCACACCGGACTGTAAGGCCATCTAAAGAAAGTATAGAAAATCGTGTTACTTTTATGGATATGTGAATATGGATTTGTAAAAGTGTTTTTGGTATTCGTCGTTGATTTGAAGCTATGACTTGTAATTTTTTCTTATACTGAAGGGTGTCGTGAGTCAGATGAGTGCCATTCTAAAATCAAATTTTTGTGCAACCTTATAGGGCATACTTCTACAATTGCTCTTAATTGCATTGCTTCATATAGTACACCATCGAGGGCATTATAAGGAGATTAAAAAACCTTTAGTAGAGGTTCTTCTTCTTCTTAGCGGGCGCTACAGTTCGGGAAGAACCTGGGCCTCAACCAACATGCCCCTCTATCTAGCACGATCATTTGCTAGCCTTTTCCATTGTCGCACACCCAGTTGGCTGAGGTCCCTTTCCACCTGTGTGCGCCATCTTAAGTGCGGCCGTCCTCTGCTTCTTCGTCCCTCGGGATTGGATTCAAAGACTCTCCGGGTTGGAGCTGTTGTGTCCATTCGCTCTACATGGCCCAGCCGTCTTAGGCGTTGAATCCGTAGATGCCTGACTAGGCTCATGTCGCTGTACAGCCCGTAAAGTTCGTGGGTGAATCTTTTCCTCCATCCCCTGTCTGCGTTTATAGGCCCGAAAATCACGCGGAAAATCTTTCTCTCGAACCGACCAAGGGCCTCCTCATCCACTTTTGATAGTGTCCATGTTTCTGCGCCGTACAACAGGACCGGGATGAGAAGGGTCTTATATAGAGTCAACTTTGTCGTTCTTGAGAGGGCTCAGTTGCCTCCTGAGCCCAAAGAAACAGCGATTGGCAAGAGTGATTCTGCGTTTGATTTCGGAACTGATGTCGTTGTTCCAGGTCACTGCGGAGCGAAGGTAGACGAAGTCCTTAACTACCTCGAACTTATATCTGCCAATACAAACGTTCTGGTCAAGACGTCGGTGGTGAGCGTACTTTTTTGATGACAGCAGATACTTAGTTTTGCCTTCGTTTACCGCCAAACCAATTTCCGCCGCCTCCATCTCAATACTCGCAAACGCCTCATTGACATCTCGCTGTGATCTACCTATTATGTCAATATCGTCGGCGTATGCAAGGAGTTGCGAGGATTTGAAATAGATTGTGCCTTTTGTATTGGCCAGTGAATTTTGCACAATCATTTCCAATATGATGTTGAAGAAATCACACGACAGCGCATCGCCCTGCCTAAATCCTTTTTTGACATCAAAACTATCGGTAAGGTGTTCACCGATTCGGATGGAGCAGCGAGCATTCTCCAAAGTCCTCCACCACAGTCTGATGAGTTTAGCAGGTATGTCAAAGGTAGACATAGTGTCGTATAGCTCGTCTCTAATTACGCTGTCGTATGCGGCTTTGAAGTCAACAAATAGGTGGTGAGTGTCGACTTGAAATTCATTGGTTTTTTTCAGGATCTGCCGTAGTGTGAAGATTTAGTCGATGGGGGACCTCCCTGGCCTGAATCCGCACGGATAAGGACTTATCAGCTTATTTACAAAAGGCTTCAGGCGTTCACATAAAACGGCAGAGAGGATTTTGTAGGCGATGTTATTCCTCTATAGTTGGCGCAATCAGAGGGGTCCCCTTTCTTGTGGATCGGGCATGCGATGCTGAGACTCCATTCCTCGGGCATGCTTTCCTCTGACCATATCTTATAGATGAGCTGGTGCATGCTCCTAACCAGGTCATCCCCAGCTGCCTTGAAGAACTCAGCAGACAGTCCGTCTGCGCCAGCAGCCTTATTCGACTTGAGCTTCGATATGGCAATCTTAACTTCGTCGAGGTTAAGGGAACGGAATTCTCTGCGCTCTTCGTCGTTAAGAAATGGATTGTTCTGCCTGACAGCGGTATATCGACTAACATCGCCGTTATACAGTCTGCAGAAGTGATTTTTCCATATTCTCAGCATCGACTGCGATTCTACTACTAGGTGTCTGTTCTTTTACCTGCAGGCTTCCGTTCTGGCGTTATAACCTTGGCATGTTCGCTTTATCTGTTGATAAAACTTTCGAACGTCACGCCTGCAGTAACACTTCTCTAAATCCTCAATCGCGCGCTTCTCGTGCTCTTTCTTCTTTCTTCTAAGAAGCTTATGCCCTTCCCTTCTTTTTAACTCGTAGAGCTCACGAGCTGCTCTTGTTCTTTTATGCAGCGAGGTCTTATATGCATCCTGCTTCGCTGTGTGAATCCTCCTGCACTCGTCATCGAGCCTTGAAACCCAAAACTTCGGATGCAGAGCTTTTCAGGGCTTGTTTGCAAAGGCTCCACTGCTGTTCTATTGACAGCGTGGAGGATTGAGGAGTATTGGAGAGCTTAATGGAGACGTGATCGGTAAAATCACGAGCGGTTTCTGGCGATAGTAGCTTTCCGACGTCATAACTTTGTATTTTTACTCTACTCCGCTGCGTTCGTGATATCCATAAGCGCATCTTGGCGAACATCAAGAATAGTGGAGTAGTGTCTGAAGTCGATCGCGATGTGATCAATCTGGTTGATAGTCGATTGATTAATACACCGCCATGTGCCTTTGTGTATATCGAGGTGCGGGAAGCGCGTACTGGCTAGAAGGAGATTTCGCCCCGGAGCAAGATCAATCAACCTGTGTCCGTTATCGGAGGTGGTTTCGTGTAGGCTATGTTTACCGATGATTCGTTCAAAGGTGCTTTCCTTACCCAGCTTAGCATTGAAGTCTCCTAATACAATTTTGGTGTCATAGCTGGGACTTTGGGCATATGTACGTTCGGAGATCGTAGAACTCATCTTTGGCGGAGTCATCCTTGTCTTCCATGGGGGCGTGGACGCAGATCAGGCTGATGTTTAAAAATGTAGCCTTGATACGGATTGTTACGAGGCATTCGCTGCCGAAAACTTAGGACTTGTTGCCTTAGTCCACCTCGAACAACAAATCCGCATCCAAATAATCGTTGCTCTCTCTCCCTATAGCAGTCGCCGTAGTAAATATCGCAGTTTTTCATCCGCTTTATACCCGGTCCATTTAATCGCATTTCCTGGATGGCGGTTATGTCCGCTTTATAGCGATCTAGGGCGTCCGCAAGTTGTTCGGCTGCACGTGGCCTGTTTAGGGACCTAACATTCCACGTACAAAGCCGAAGATCATTGTCCTTTAACATAAATGCCGTCCGTTATATCCTAGGCTTGTGGAGTTTGTGGTTTTTTTTACGGTTACGGCTTACTAGGCCGTAGCCCAACCGACTAGTCCTGATTTTAGGCGCAGGAGGCTCGCCATTCGCCCTTCCCCGTCTGCAAGTTCCATAGGAAATCTCCAGATGGCACCACGAGGAGGTGGGGATAGGATTTACTAACAGTGCCGCAAGATGTTCGACTGCGGTGGCTCTTCTCGCTTTTTAGCAGGCCAGCATCCGTCGGATGGATGCTACCCCTACGAGGCCTTTGTTAGTCCTTTGCCATCCTTTAGTAGAGGTTAAGAAGAATATTGCCTTCTAAGTATTTTAAAACATGCATAACAGTGTTAAAAATAATCGAAAATCACATAAATAACTAAAACAAAATCAGATACTTTACCATAACAATTTCCATTGCATTTCAGCCGTAAAATTCGGTCGAATGTCGAAGAAACAACGTGAAAAGGTCGAAGACGAAGTGCGATTCCATCGGGCGCAGATGCGCGCCCAAAGCGACGCAGCACCAGACAGTTCAGTGTTCGATACACAAACGCCGTCAAGTAGTGATCAATTACATCACAGTTACAATGGGTATACAGCATTTGATTACTTCTGCATACGTTTCATTATTATCTTCATTATTATTACTTTTCACATACATACACTGAATAATGATTTCTCTTCTTGTTTCTTAAAAAAAAAAAAAAAAAAAAAACGAAAAACCCTTTTTCTCTATCTTCTATGATTTGTTACTCCCCGCCTTCCTCCGCAATCAAAAATTAAACCATTTCCTAGCTACGGATATTCAAATAACGAAGTTGGCTACGGAAGCCCGTACGGATATTCGGCATCAGTGACGCCACACCAAACGATGGCCTATGACATTTCAGCGGACTATGTGGACAGTACAACATACGAGCCGAGAAGTACAATGATTGAGTCAGACTTCCTTAGTCACGGTAAGTGTTCAGTTTGTTTGTGTATCTGATTTCTCATCGATACAATATACATTTTATTTCGTTTACATTCTCTTCTCCTGATTATACGATTTTGTTCGTCATTTGTTGTGTTATCCATTCATGTTTGTTTGTCCGGAGACCAAAACGATATACAAAAGCAAAACAACAAATCGGAAAGCAGTGTTACCCAATATGGTAGCACGGCTTCCAATCGAATCTGGCCAACTACTATTACTACCTATTGCATACATGTTTATGGTTTTCGTTACCGTTTCCGTATCTAACAATTTGTCAATCGACCAATTGGCCATACTCATATACTCATGTAAACAAAAATCACATTGGAAAACAGGGCTTAACTATTTTGTAAATTTAGTTAGCAGTATTGCATTCCCCCATTTCCCCCCTCCTGCGCCCCACTCCGAAATTGTTAATAACATCCTTGTAGCACCCATAATTTGTTGCCAACTTACCAACGCATTTGTATTTGTTTTTGTAATGTACCATATCCACATTCATTTAATACAGTCACTGCCAAAAGTGTTTACACAAGTGCAATTAACTGAACTTGGAAGGTAACGGTGCCCTGTTGATATGAATTCAAGGCTCACGTAGACTACGAGGAGTCCATTGAGTTCAGTTACCCACTGAGCTGAACCACCTAGATACAGTTAGGAATCTTAGCAGTTTTTCCAGCTTACTTACTTACTTATCAGGCCAGCGATCCATGGAGGATCTGAGCCTGAGCTATAGCTGCCTTCCATCCTTGACGGGATGCTTCCAGTTGTCAAGACCAAGATGTCTTACATCCGCGATTACTTGGTCTTTATACCGGAGGCTCGGTCTTCCTCTTCTTCTCGAACCAGGAGGCTCGTAGTCGAAGACCCTCTAAGCTGGAGCGTTGATGTCCATGCGCTCGACGTGGCCGAGCCAGTGTAGTCGACGGATCCTTGCCTTCCGGACTACATCCACATCTTGGTACAGTTCGTAGAGTTCGCGGTTGTGCCTTCTTCTCCATTCACCTTCCTCACAGACAGGACCAAATATCCGGCGCAGAATTTTTCTGTCGAAAGAATCCAAAATCAGCTCCGCCGTCCTGCTTATCGTCCAGCTTTCGGCTCCGTACAGCAAGACTGGCAGTATGAGCGTTTTGTAAAGCAAGCCGAAGTAACAGCGGTTGCCAAGGGCGAATCTATGCCGGATCTCCACTGTGGTGTCATTTGTGGAATTTACGTTTGCCCCGAGGTAGACACACTCCTTAACTACCTCAAATTGTAGCTGTCAATTGTTATATTTTGTCCCAGGTGGTGAGCGACGGATTGGTTTCTGCATGACATCATGTATTTCATCGCGGTGAATGCTTCCACAAAGTCACGGCGAGAACACGCAATGATATCGATATCATCCGCGTATCCTAGCAGCTGGTAGGACTTGTAAAAAATAGTGCCTTCCCTGTTGACGCCTGCCCGTCGCACTATCTGCTCCAGCACCAGGTTGAAGAAGTCACATGACAGCGCATCTCCTTGCCGAAGTCCGGTGCATGTTTCGAATGGATCCGAGGTCCTAGAACCGAATTGCACGGTGCATCGCGTGTTTTTTAGCGTGGCGCGACACTACTGGATCAGTTTTACCTGGATCCCGAAATCGGCCATCGTCCCAAATAGTGCTTCACAATGAATGCTGTCGTATGCGGTTTTGAAATCGATGAAAAGATGGTGTGTATCGATTCGAAACTCCTTGGTCTTTTCCAGGATTTGTCGAAGTGTGAAAATTTGGTCTATAGTTGATTTGCCGGGCCGGAAGCCACACTGGTAGCTACCGATGAGTAAGGTGCAAAATGGTTTTAGACGTTCACACATTACGCTGGACAGGATCTTGTATGCGACATTGAGCAGGGATGTACCTCTATAGTTCTTGCAAGAGGTAGGATCGCCTTTTCTGTGGATGGGGCATATAGAGCTGGTATTCTAGTCGTCGGGCATGCTTTCATCTTCCCAAATTCTGCAGATGGACTGGTGCATGCTCCCTACCAGAACATCGCCGCCAGCCTTGAAGAGCTCTGATGGCAAGCCATCTGAGCCTGCGGCCTTGTTGTTGTTCAGCTTCTGAATAGCTGTGCCGACTTCTTCGATGCTGGGTGGGAGGACTACTTCAGCGGCTGGAGTTGGGATTTCCTCGGTCCCTACCACTCTCTCTTGGTCAGGCTCGTTAAGCAGCAGCTGGAAATGCTGCCTAAATACATCCACTATTCCCTGCGGGTCGGTGACAAGATTACCCTCGTAGTTTCGAAGAGAGTGGGTGCCCTTTTTGAAGCTTCCTCCAAGGCCTTTGGCTTTCTTGTAAAAGGCTTGTGTTTTATGTTTATACCTAGACCCCTCGATATCCTTGAGCTGGGAGGCTGCGAATATTCTTTTCTTTTGTCGCAGTAGTTTTTTCTCCTCCCTTCTTCTGGCTCGGTACTCTTCTTGCGCTGCCCCAGTTTTCCTCTGCAGCGCCTTTTGGTACGCCTCGTCGGTTGCTGCCTTTTTCTACTCACACTCGCCATCATACCACGGGTTTCTTGTCGGGAGTGGTAGGTAGCCTAAGGTGTCCTCGGGTACTTCCTGAATTGCTGAGCGGCAATGCAGCCACATATTACTGACATTACTACTCTGGTGTGCTCAGGCGTCCAATGTCGAAACTCCTTATGGTGGGCTGGTGCAGCTTTCTGACATTGGTCAGTCGAGCTCTGAATCTTGCTGCTACGAGGAAGCGGTCAGAGTCGACATTTGCCCCTCTGTATGCTCGCACATCCAGGATGTTTGACGAGTGCCTCTCGTCAATGAGCACATGGTCGATATGGTTGGCGGTTCGACCGTCCGGAGATCGCCAGGTTGCTGTGTGGATTCACTTGCGAGGGAATCTGGTGCTACTTATCACCGCATTACAGCGAGTCGGAAGCCGTTATCTGTTGTTGTATCGTGGAGGCTGTGCTTTCCGATCACTCCGCCAAGGGTGTTCTCCTTACCGATTTTGGCGTTGAAGTCCCCGAGCACGATTTTTACATCGTACTCCGGACAAGCTCCGTAGGCGTTGTCTAGGAGGTCATAGAAGTCCTCCTTGATAGGGTCTTCAGCCTCGTCGGTAGGGGCGTGTGCACATATAAGGTTGATGTTATAAAATCTGCCTCTGATGCGGATCACAGCCAGGCGATCACTTATAGGTGTAAAGTCGATGACCTTCGACCTTAAGCGCTTTCTCACGACAAATCGGCTGAAATAAATGTCGCAATTTTTCTTCCTCATCATACCGTTTCCTATCCAGCGTATTTCCTGGACCGCAGTAATATCCGCCTTGTGTGCGTGAGGATTCTTTCTAGTTTATGAGCAGCTCCGGGAGTGTACAGGGTTCTGACATTCCAGGAGCATACTCGCCAATCGTGTTCCTTTTTCGTGCGTTGTCGTCATCGAGTATCCGTCCATGTATCCGAGGCATATTGCTCATTCATAACTTTACGTGTTTCTTACGTGGGCGGATTGTTAGCCCGCCGCAGAACCGCCATTCTAGTCGGAGTTTTGTCGCTGCATACGTTTGTTCACCTCCCAGCGGTTGTTGAAGAGGCTATCCAGAGGGCGCCGCGAGGAGGCCGCATGTCAACTTGACGCGGGCATTTAAACAGGGATCGTTGCTGGCATCTCGGCAGGTTGAGAGCGATCAACAACTTTACCCTGTATGTCCGAGCCCATGCTACGACATACAGGGTAAAGTTGTTGATCAGAAGATTTGACAATTCTTCTAATTCCCAGAATTTGTGCAATATGCTTTCAAGCTTTTGATCCTCCGTTGTTATATGAAGGGAGGTTTGGGTTGGTGAAACGACCCAGCCCAGTTCCGTACGCTGAGCCATGGGAGTACCTGGAGTACATTTGATGATGCCATGGAGAATTACTGGCCGTGGTGCAGTGGTTAACATCATCGACCGTCGAGTGGAGGGTCTGTAGTTCAAATTCGTTCATAGCCAAGAAAAAGTACAATAATTCCTATACCGACAAAAAGTATGTAACACAGAGGTGAATGGAAATTGACCAGACGTACTGCTGCAGGCATAACACTCACAGTATATGTATGTATGTTGGCGTTACAGTCCATGAAGAACCTGAGCCGAGCTTCCCTCAATCACCAATGTTGTGTGTGATTTCATTCTCACATAGGTGAAAGGGACCTACAGTTTATTGCCGGTTCCGAACGGCGAATTTCGAGAAGCTTTTCATGACAATTTTACTATAGGGGCTTTTGTCAGAACCCCGCTGACTAGAAACACCGTGAAAAACACGTTCGATGACATGGCTGTGTCGGTATTCGATCCCGAGTCATAGGCGTCAGAGGCCAACACACAACCCACTGCGCCACGGTGCTCTCATTCACTCACAGTATATGGTCAACTGAAAATTCATCCTCCGCATATGCAATACTAAAAGTGCACGAACGAATTACTACTGACTATAACCAACGCGGAATTTGGTCGGCTCTCGTCCTAGGACAACCACCCCTGAGAGTAGTGAACGAACATCAACGATCCAAACCACTGCACTCCGTTCAGGTTGTGTGTCTATCACATCATAAGAGAATATAAACTCTTGAACCTGCGCGAGTCTCTAAAAAAAAAAGAAAATATCGCTTCGCAAGATATCGATCTTGCCTGGCTTGTAAAATGTTGAATCCGCTGTAGATGATCCCACTTGGTGCAGGATATGTTACTTATTGGAAGTGCAGCTGTGGGTTTGGGTAGAACCATGGCCTTAACCCGAACGTTGAACTTCTCATTGATATTTAAAAAAATAGTGAGAGACACTGCATGCCTAGCTACACTTGTACTGCCTCCTCCGACGCCTGTGATGTTTACGTGACTTCGTTCCCTTCTAAGTTTTAGCCATTGTGCGGCAAACTTAGCGATGAACGAGGTCTCCGACCGCGGATCCAGTAGCGCTCGCAGCACCAACGGTGGGCCCGTGGTCGAGTAAACCTTGACTAACGCAGTAGCAAGAAGAACCGTACGTGTTGTCGGGTTTTCTGCTAAGCAAGTGTTGTGTGCTGAAGCAGTCCTGATAGAGGATAGTGGATCTCGAGATTGTTCACGATAGGTGGAAGAAGAGCTGAAATGATGTGATGGCTGGCTAGCCATTGTTGAGCGTGATTCGTGAACATGCACTTCGTTTAAGGACAACTACGCTCGCTGTGTTGCAACAAGAAGTGTAAAAAAAAATCGAAAAATGGATTTGTGTAAATAGTTTGGGTCGTGTCCGATGGCTGTGTAGATAGTTTTGCTTTTACCTTCTTAAGTTCTTAACACTTACTTCTTGGAATTGGACAATTTGTTTTTTTTTTTGTTTACTTTTAAAAAAAAAATTAATAAAAATTGAAATTGAGAAAAATCATGGTCGTTTTACTGTTATTTTAGAAGTACTGTAGCTTTAAAGGTTGCTCAAGTAGCAAGCAATGCAATGTGTAAATAAGTTTGCCAGTGACTGTATGTACTAATTTGTTGTAATCGTTCATCACTTTTCACATATGTGTTCAGACGTGGGCTTTTGTGGACTATTCATTGCCTATACATATTGGGGATCCCTGATTGCTAAAGTTCTTCGGCTTATGCCTGACTGATGGTTGAAATCCAAGTGCAGATTGCATAATATCCTTTTCAAATGCTGAGAAAAAATGCATCCTTTATTCAATTGAATCACCAAAATAGTACGGTCCACGTTAGCCCTTGCGTTATCAGTTCATTCAAATAAAACCACATCCTGCACAATACGTTACGTTATCACTCAAGCTCGTCTACACACAGCAAAAATCTAAATGAAATGTATAAAACGGAGTGCCTAAGTTGATTTTGTATGAGATCCTAAAGGCAGCACCTACCATTGCGACCATCTCGAATCACAACGAGTAACCGTGACTCCAGGGACAAAATTCCTAGTTTTTCCCGCCAATTTTTTTTTTTTTGTTTTTTTTTTATAATCTTCCTGAAATTTTCCAAATCAAAAAAGAAAATAAATCGAATCCTAAAAATAATAGGGCAGCCCTGCTCAAAATTTCACCCAAAAATTGAGGAATCGAAATTGTTTCTTTCCCGATAAAAAAAAAAAAAGAACCAAAAAAAAAAACATAAAAACCAACCTTTTAGGCAACAATTCGTTGAGACGCGGTACACCATCGGACTGTTGTCACACAGATTCGAATCCGAGTACGGGCGGTGGCAGTGGTGGTGGCATCGGTAGTGCGACCAGTAATAACAGTAGTAGTAACAATGGTGTTGCTGATGTATGCGAAAGTAGTGTTGTTGTTAGCGGTACTGCCAATTTAACAACTCACCCCGATCATCATCAGTCTCAGGCAGGAACAACACAGCAACAGCAACCACATCATCATCATCATCATCATTCACATCACAATCCTTCATCATCACATCCTGCATCACAGTCGACCACTGTCACGACCAATAGTACCAATCAACAGCAGCAACAACAGCCACAGCAACAGCAGCAGCAACAACAGCAACAACATCAGCAACAGCCCATGTCGCAACAAGCGCAACAAACCGCCTCGGCGACATCGCAAATGACTCAAGTTAGTTTCATAGACGATGATAGTTCCTGTGATTCGAGATGGGGTAAGGCGTTGTGTGTGTGCTAAGAAAGCAAGAGCTGAAATGCTGTAGACTGGTGGACATAAGACATCAATTCATTCATTTTCATTTCTTCTTCTTATTGTTTTTCAAATTTATAACCCTAAAACCCTCTCTTATTTTGATTGGTCCTTATTTTGCATTGATGGGATAGATGAGACCGTTATTTTCAGTTGATTATCATCTTATTCGTATTCGCATGCTCCATACTCTCGAGAGTTTGTTTGATTACGTTCGCTTCCTTCGATTCCTGCTGTTTTACATCCTCGTTCGTAGATGTCTTGGTTTTTTTCTTTTTTTACTCGAATTTATCGTTTTGTATAGATTGTACTTTGTTTTTCCTCTCCAAAAATCCTTGCTTGCAAAACAAAAAAGCGAAGAAAAAAAAAATCCGAAAAAAGACGGAACTACAGGATTTCTTAGAAAACCGTTTCTTTGCAGTCGACGGCGACATAAACGATGTCCTGATAAAGACCCTGGCTGAGGCTCATACCAACACGAATACAAAGTTGGAAATTGTTCACGAGATGTTCAGGAAGCCACAGGTTTGCTTAATTACACCATTTACTTTTAAGGGACATGTAGGTATATAAAGGTCGATTTTGTAGGATGTAACGCGAATACTTTATTATAAAAATCTCGGCCAAGAGGAACTCTGGCTAGACTGCGCTGAAAAGCTAACACAAATGATACAAAACATAATCGAATTTGCTAAACTGATACCTGGTTTTATGCGGCTTAGTCAGGACGATCAGGTGAATATACCAAACGTATAATAATTGGTAGCAGTGTAAATGCCAATTTTTGATATTTAAGATTCTTTTGTTAAAAACCGGATCGTTTGAGTTGGCGATTGTACGGATGTCTCGTCTGTTGGATCTCTCACAGAATGCCGTATTATATGGTGATGTTATGCTGCCGCAAGAAGCCTTTTACACTTCCGATTCGTATGAGATGCGATTAGTGTCGTGTATTTTTGAAACAGCTAAATCGATTGCCGAATTAAAACTGACTGAAACCGAATTGGCTTTATATCAAAGTTTAGTGCTGTTGTGGCCGGGTAAGTACATAAGTTCGTATTTTCGCTACTCGATTTTTTTATCATTAAATAATTAACTAACAATCGTTTAAATTTTCTTCTTCCTGCATTTGATTTTTGTTTATGGTAATTGGATTAAAGAACGAAATGGGGTACGAGGTAATACAGAAATCCAGAGGCTTTTCAATTTGAGTATGAGTGCCATTAGGCAAGAGTTGGAAGCAAATCATGCACCTCTCAAGGGTGATGTTACGGTCCTGGATACGCTGTTAAATAAAATACCAACCTTCCGGTAATTATCAATAGATCAATTGATTTTTGTTTTTTGTTTTCCCCTTAAATCAAATATACTTTTCTGGTTTTTGTTAGTGAACTGTCAATAATGCACATGGATGCGCTGAGTAAATTCAAACAGGAACATTCAAATCTGATATTCCCAGCATTGTACAAAGAATTATTCTCAATAGATTCACCGCAGGACCTCACATAACAGCAAGCCGCAGCACCAGCGGTCGCAACAATATCCGCAACGTCACCACAGGACTAAAGAAATGAAAAAAAAAAAAAACAAACTGCTAAACAATTTAATTCATAAATTAATAAAATAAAGAAAATAAGCGTTTAAATATAAAACTAACAATAAAAACAAAAACACAAAGTAATATATTTAACAAATATATATATACATAACAAACAAAAAAATTTATACATTTTTTTAATAAGCAAAAATAAATAAAAAAAATTATTGTTTAAGTGAATAAATTGCAAGCAGCGTTACCAACAAAGCAAAATAAAACAAGAAGCAAGAAATAGTAATAGTCTTAACGATTCTCATCAACTTTTACGTAACTCACGCATACACGCAATTTAAACAGACAAATATTTAATAAAAAAACCAAAACCCGTTTATAAAAAAAAAATGCCCATAGAACAGTTTGAAAAAAAAAAAACAATAAAAGTTTTAGCAATATTCTCTCCAGAACATGCATACATTTATATAAACATAAAATAAAATGAAATAAATAAAGACTTAATTTTCAAAAAATAAAAATAAAATAAAATCCGAAAATAACAACAAAGCATACAATAAAATGAAAAAAAAATTTCTCAAAAACAAAAAAAAAAAAAAAAAACGCAAAATCAAACACTAAAAAGCATTTTGAAATTTTTAAACAAAAAATAAATATTTTATCTTTCATTTCCATGCTTTAATTATTTTATACAAATTTTATATGGCTAAGGAAAAATTAGTTTCTAAAACTAAAAAAACCATAAAAAAAAAAAACAATTTGTTGTTCCGCGATTGAGAAACATAAAAGATTTTTCATAGAAATTTTCCCCCGGGGAAAATGGATTTTATTTCTTGCAAAGAGACTTTAGACAAATTATATGACTGTTTTTTAGGATAGAAATGTTTTTTTTTTATTTTATTTTATAGAAAATATATTGAAAAAACAAATAAGAAACAACTATACACGAACGAATTGTACAATATTGATGCATAAACAACAACAAAAAAGAAAATAATAATAAAACACCTTAATTCGACAGAAGTGAAGCGGGCTGGGTGAAGGGTAGATCGGAGCTAAATTTTTAATTAATTTTTTGTTTTTTTTTTTTTTCTATTCGTAAAATATCGTTTTAATTGGAAGAACGTCGAAATATTTCCCGCGTGATTTCCTGCAAACAAATTTTGTTTCTTTCCTTATAACATTGTCTAGAGCTTTACGATAAGCCTTTTCCAGATGAAATTTAGAGACTGATATAGCCACATCACTT
Source organism: Eumerus sabulonum (assembly GCA_951905685.1). NCBI lineage: Eukaryota > Metazoa > Arthropoda > Insecta > Diptera > Syrphidae > Eumerus > Eumerus sabulonum. Next base: position 44,892,081 of record OX645064.1, read on the forward strand.
TATATTTCGGATAGTCGGTTCTTTGTTTTTTTTTTTTTTTTCTTAACAATGTTTTCTTTCCATATGGAAAATCAGTGAAGCTTACGCTCCTACTACCATATCTTTTAAAGCCCACGCCAGCGTTTTTCGCTTAGAAAACACAGATTTTTAGTAAGCCTTTTTTTTTTTTATATTGGAATTGCGGTTAGGGTTAAGGATTAATTATAAATACGTCATAGTAATTTTGAGGCACGGGTGAATAAAAAAATAAATAAAACAGAAAACAAATTTTCGATCGAAATTATTTAAGTTACACATTTGCCTTAACGCGTAGAATTTAAGTTGTATCTTTAGTTTTCCCTTTCGATTTCGTGTAAAAAAAAAAAAAGAATATATGTATTACAACAGCAATATATATATATAAATGTTTTATTGTAATAATTTTATTTTATAATTTTAATTAATTGTTGTGTTCTTATATATTGGTAAAAGAAAAAAGCAGAAAAATATATTTACGACATAAATAAATACGTACATGTAAAATATTTTATTTTAATTATTTTTAATGCAAAATAAAATATTTATCTTTGTGTAATTAACAAGTTTCAATTTTACATAAAACTTTTCCTTTTTCCATTCGTTCTAACTTAGTTGAATTCTATAAAATGTATTAATTAAATCGACAAGTAAAAAAAGATGTATATGCTATAGCAATTCATTTTAGAAATAAATTTCCCCAAACCTTTGAGCAACAGTCACTCGGCATGACCACGTAGAGTTCGTAGGCTTGAGTCTAAAATTAGAGCTTAGGCATCAGCGCGAAACAGAGAAGTGAAGTTTCACATCCAATTGCAATATCCGTTTTTAATTATTTTTTTTCTTTTTATAATTTGCTATTTACTTGCAATTTAATTTATTATTTTATTTTTTATAGTTTTTTTTTTATAAACATTTTTGCCTTTTTTTTGTTTTATTTATGGGTTTATTGACTTGTTAATTATTTTTAAAAATAACTTTATAGAGTTGCAGATAAAAAAACAAATCCCACTTTTTTTTTTTGATTTTTATTTTAGTTTTAATTTTTATACATTATATTATACTTGCATATATACATCAAAGTAGTATCGAATAATAAGATATTTTAATCGGAATTGTTATTTAGATGTAAATGGGTAGCCTAACTACATGCATATATGCGCGTTATAAATATATTTTATTTGTAAATGTATACAACCTTTGTAACTTACCACTTAGGTTTACCTTTCGAGACTTAAGAATGATGGATGATGATGCGATGGGAAATTTGAAAACACTGAAAATCGATTTCTTAAATTGAATTGTAGGTAATTTTAGTTAATACATAGTGAGGCGGATAGTTATATACACTGAAGCAAGCAAGAAGTAAGAATAACAACAAAAAACAATATGATAATATAAAGAAATTTTATTTTATAAACTGTAGATGGTTTTGTTTTATTTTTGGTTTTTATCCTGCTGCCTTTCGCCTTTTTTTTCGACACACTTTCGATTTCATTTTTATTTTTTTTAGCTACGCACTCATTTTATTTTAATCAACTCTATCCGTAAGGTAAGCATATCCTTTTTTCATTTATCATTTCGGTGAAAAATACCGGATCGAAAATAATGACATTACCGCATAAGAAAATTTAATTTTCTCTCTGCCTCTATAGCAGGCTACTTTTTGACAACGCTTTCATTCTTCTTCTACCATTAGTGAAGGCGGCATCGAACTTTCAGAGAGTTTTTGGGAGACCCGGTCGGCAAAGTTTTCGCCTCCGTTGTTTGTTTGATATCCGTGCTCTTACCTTGGCCACAACAAGGAAATTATCCGAATCGATGTTGGCTCCTCGGAAGGTCGGACATCGATAATACTGGACAAATGTCTAAAGTGTTCAATCTAGTTGACCGCTAGACCCCTTTATGAAAGTTAAGATGGGGGAATCCCCTGCCCACTACAAAGAGGTTCCGCCCCGGGGCGAAACCACCAGCTTGCGTCCGTTCCCGGATGTGTTGTCGTGCAGGCTGTGTTTTCCGATTACTCTTGCAATTACCTCAACCGTTCTCAGCTGTGCATTGAAGTCTCCTAAAACGATATTGGTGTCTTAGCTGGGGCATTTATTGCATGTGCTTTCTAGTAGATCATATAAGTCATCCTTGTCCTCTATCGGAGAGGACTAATCAGGACAAATCAGGCTAAAGTTGCCGAATTTATCCTTGATGCGGATAGTTATAAGACGCTCGATTATGTATTCAAAACTTGAGACTTTTTGCCTTAGTCTGCTTCGAACAACAAATCCACAACCATGTAGGCGCTGCCATCCCCCTCTGTAGCAATCGCCGTAGTAAAGGTCGCAGTTTTTAGGGTTTTATACCCAAAGGGTAAGACGGGACCCTATTACTAAGACTTCGCTGTCCGTCCGTCTGTCACCAGGCTGTATCTCATGAACCGTGATAGTTAGACAGTTGAAATGTTCACAGATATATGTTGCTGCTGTAACGACAAATACTAAAAACAGAATAAAATAAATATTTAAGGGGGGCTCCCATACAACAGACATGATTTTCATCTAAAAAATTAACTTTGTCACATACTGACCTAAGGTTAGTCGACAATATCCCACAACCAGTAGCAAACTTCCCAGTTTTGATCCGTTTTGTGTCTTTGATGTATTAATCCTAGCTGCAACCCTTTTTTCTATAATTACGAACAACCAATAATAAATACTCTTTAAGCCTTGATGATCCCTATTGTGTCACTGCTAAGTTAATCCTTGCTGCAAACCCTTTCGTACAATTGCTATTCCCCTCCTTTTCCATCCTGATAGGTAAGGATATCAAATGATGCAACAAATTCAATTATTGTGAAATTAACTTTCGATCATATCCCACAACCAATAGAACACTTCCAAGGTTTGATCCCTATTGTGTCCTTGATATATTAATTCCACCTGCAAACCTTTTTCCCATAGTTATTGATATTCACTTTTTCACCTACTTGCTGTCAAGTAAGACAATTGATTTAAATTCAATGGACACTTTGATGATCAAAAATCTCATCATGGAGATTTTTGATCATCAAAGTAATATGTCTATACCCTGCCTGCAACCAAGGCCTATCATCATGCCAAAAATCATTTCAAACGGATTAGCCGTTTTAATGTGATCACTGATGAGGTAACATACAACGTCTCTTTCATATTTTTATATGTAGATGGTACGGAACCCTTCGTGCGCGAGTCCGACTCGCACTTGGCCTTTTGTTTTTTTTTGTCATTCTCTTTTGGCCCACCCATCCCACCGCACTTCCTCGATTACAGTAATGTCTGCTTTGTTGCAGTCAAGGACCTCCGCGAGTTCATCGGCTGCACGTAGTCTGTTAGGGGACCTCATATTCCCCGTGTGAAATCCAACTTCATAGTCCAGGAAATGCGCCCTTGTCCGATGCTTGTGGTTGTCTCTGAACCATTATTTTATACTTGGTGAGGAAGTGAGCCCCACCTATAACCCCCAACTTGGAGGCCACCCCCTTTGGTTTGTTTTTTACCAAACGTTTCTGGTCATTTGTAAAAAATATGAAAAACTCAACTACGTCGTCTATTCCAACGCTCATGCATAATGACATTCCAGTTGTCATCCCAAGCACAGCTAACCTACATGCTGGCTATTTCGCAGTCAGTTCTCAGCTCCCAGCTTGTACTTTGTCTCCGCCTGTACTAGAGTGCGTCAATTCCACCATGGGACGAATTCACTTCCGCACTCGTATAGACGCAAGGGTTCTCAAAGACCTCGACATACACAAAACGGCTGGTCTAGATGGTATTGCCCCAATAGCTCTGACCAGATGTTCTTCTACGCTGGCAAAATCAGCACTCATCTACAATGACATTCCAGCTGTCACTCCTTTAGACAAAGCCAACCTACTTGCTGCCCACTTCGCAGCCAGTTCTCAACTCCAGCTTGTACCTTGTCTCCGCCTGAGGCGTTCTTCTACGCTGGCGAAAGCACGTTGTAAGCTTTTTCAGCTTTCCTACTCTTCTGGGCTCTTTCCAAGCAGGTGGAAAACAGCATTTGTCCAGCCTATACCTAAAAAAGGCACATACTCTTCTACCTCCATCTACCGACCCACTAACGTCTCTTCTTTCCAAGGTCGTGGAAACGCTGATAAATCATCAGCTTATGAAATATCTCGAGTTTTGGACACTTCTCAACGATCAGCAGTATGGTTTCCGAAGCAACTCCACTGGTGATTTGATGGCATATCTCACCGAGAAGTGGAATCGTTCGCTCCATCTTTTTGTCGAAAATGCATGCTTTCGGGGTCGATGATCTTCTAAGTTCAAGTTGTTTCCGACGGATTCAATTCTGACATCCATTTCATCAAAGCTGGTGTTCCCCAGGGTTCCGTCTTGTCTCCGACACTCTTTCCTCTTCACCCACGACAGTACACTTAGCTTCTCATTCACTACTTTACGACCCTGCTCTTCGACTGTAAACAGTGAGCTGCAGCGTTTGTTGAGCTCATTATGTTCCGATATCAACAGCATCGTTGCATGGCGTAAAAAGCATAGAGTGGAATTTAATGCATCCAAAACACAATGCTGTCTCCTGTCGTTAAAGCGTATAACTAACCCGTAGCCAATATCTATGAATGGCACTTACATCTCAGAAACCTCAAAGCTTTCCATACTGGGTATGTGTGTTGCTCACAATCTTAATTGGAGCGACCACATATTCAGAGTCGCCAAGAATGCTGCGAAATGCTTAGGCTTCTGATACAGATGGAATAAATATTTCTCACCCTTAGCTCTGGGTACAATCTATAAGGCGTTCATCCGCCCCAAATTAGAGTTTAACGCTCATGTCTGGTCCGGAGCTTCTAAGACCTCATCGCACCTCACTAGATATGTAGAATACAAAAACGCGCGATAAAACTGGTAGGTAATTCCAGCATTACCAAAACATTAGACTCGCTGGAACATCGCCGGAATGTTTCCTGCCTCTCCCTGTTTTATCGTTACTTCCACCAAAAATGCTTTGCTGAAATAGCCACTTTCATTCCGCCACTTCAAAATTTCTTCCGCAACAGACGTCTCGGTAGGAATACTCACCAAGCCCTTCTTCGGACGTACAGCCGAATATAACGAATCCTTCTTTAACCGAACCACACAAATCTGGATTTCCTTGCCGGATTCGGTCTTCGCCCTTAGTTGAACATGCAAGCATTTAACCCTAGAAAGGTAACCTTATTTTTTAGTACGTTACAGGTAACCATTCGTCGATTCGACGAAATGATATTTAACTTTGTTTTTAAAGAAAAGTTATTAAGTTATTCTTGTGAAGTAAAATAATTTTTGCTTACCGGATTTTGTTTATTAAGAAAACGTAAAAGAAATTTCCTTTTTTTTTATTTTGAGTTTTTATTTTCGAAACAGTCTTTGGAACCATTGTTTTTGAGATCACTTGCTTTTTCAATTTTTAATAAAAACGCCTTTTTGTTTTTTTGTGAAAAGAAGTGCGAACTCAGAAGTTTATTCACTAGTTAACTTAACATATTAAAAATAAAAAACGAAAATATAGTATTTGGTCATTTGTTGCAGAGGTCAACTTTATGCTCTTCACATGAGCTTGCAATTTTGAGATGGCTTGTGTGTTTTTTTTTTTTTTTTTTGTTTTTGTTATTATAAATATATTTTCTTAATGAAAACAAGTAGGAACTTAACAGATAATTGTTGGTATAACAAAACATAATAAAAGTAAAAAATGTAATCTAATATTAGTGGGTAAAATTGGTGCTTCTAACCGTTTCTTCATCCATGGTACTACGAGTCTTCCCTTTATTATATTTACGGAAATACATTCGCTTTGTTTCGGTGCCGCTCCAAATGCGAATGAACTTAACTGCTAAAGAATAGTCCTAAGGCCAGGCGCAAATTGAGACACGTATAGCGCGCGTGAGGTGACATGACACGAGTGCCAGGAGACGCAGGTACTCGCAGATCGAACGCATAAGAGTGGTCAAATCATAATTTTGTCTTCATATAGTTGGCACATTGGGTAGCATATAGTTCTTTATGAGCCCTAACTGCCTCTATTCATTTTTCTTCTGCCATTTCTCCAAAACCAAGAACCACAATGGGCGAGCTATGTCACTGGCCACTCCTCCATCCTGCAAAACAGGATAACTATGGCAGAAAACTTGGACCACACAGAACCCACCATAGTCTTGGACAAAAAATTCACGACGATCTATCCGGACAGGAAGAACTGGACTCGCCAAACTCAACCCCGCAGAAACTGTGTGGATTTCTACACCGACGGGTCTAAAACCAAAGACACCCCGTCAGTGGAGTTTTCTGCAAACAACTCAAGCTATATAAAGCTCTAAAATTATCAGATCACTGCAGCGTTTTCCAGGCGGAACTGTTGGCAATAAAAGAGGCTTTATCTTGGCTGAAGTGGAACGTAATATCCACCACGGATATTCGCATCTTTACAGACAGTCAAGCAGCCTTAAAGTCGTTGGAGTCCTATGTGTACTCATCAAAATCCAGTCTCGACTGTCGCAGATCTCTTAACGAGATAGCAGAACAATTCAATATACAGCTTATCTGGGTACCGGGACACAGTGGCATTACAGGTAATGAGAAAGCCGACACACTCGCCAAACAAGGAACGACGCTACAATCAATTCTGGCTTGTGAGGGAGTACCCCTTACAACCATTAAACATAATCTGACCAATCTCGCCAGGGCCGAGACGAACCTGAGATGGACCCAGGGACATACCTGCGTCATCACCAGGCAAATCTGGCCTCGGCTTGACAGTCAACGCACAAGGAGTATAATCTCCCTAAAAAGAACCGACATCTCCAAAGTCATTGGTGGTCATCACAGGTCACTGCCTCGTTGGCAGTCACGCACAAAGACTAGGTATAGTTCCGAATGATTTCTGCAGAAGCTGTCAGGACGAGGAGGAGGTCGAAACCATTCACCACCTTCTCTGTGCTTGTCCAGCTTTTTGCAATATAAGGAAGCGTTACCTAGGCTCTTACTTCCTTAACGATCTGACAGATGTTCAGAAAGTATGGATACTTAATCTTCTTAACTTCTTAAGAAGCACTAGATGGTTCCACGAATAGGGGGGTAAAACCCCCTCGTAGCTGCACAACGGGCCTCCTTGGCCTAAATGCGTTCTTCTCAATTCTGGGAAGGCTACGACCCTACCTACCTACCTACCTAAGAACCACACGCGAGAGAATGGCACGTGATACTGTGTCTCGACTACTGCGCCGCGCGTTGGTCGGCTAGCGCGGGTCGCGGGACGTCACACGTGCTTACCAATTTGCGCCGTTCTATTGAATTCTGTAGTTTACAAAAAAATGCGTTACGCTGCGCCACCTCACACGCGCTATACGTGTCTCAATTTGCGCCTGGCCCTACTCTACTGCCCGTTTCGTATAGTAAGCCAGCTCGCCCCGATCTTCGCCATTTTATGATGCCCATGCAAGAAACACAATGTGCAGGATATTGCTTATCAGCGCAATGTTGCACATAAACGGCGATCGGGAAAGCGACCGCGACAGCCAACCCGGTCGTAATCAGTCATGGCGTTAACTTGCTTATCGAAAATCTGATCGTGCACTGAAAGTTACATAAAAGGTAACCTTCGTCGTTTCGACGAACATTTGCGCCGTTTTTCAATAAAAAATGCACTTAACCAAGCAGGTACACTACCGTACATCCACACACTAAAAGCACTTAGAGATGGCTAGGGTTACACGAAAAGAGGATCCTATCAATAAGAGGACTAAGGAGAAAACTAAAAAAATAAAATCCATGTTCGTCGAATCGACGAAGGTTACCCTTCTAGGGTTAAGATCAATATCCATCGGCATCTCTATCCCCTGAGTGTGCCAGTTATGGTATTGTCACTCGTTTCAATTCACAAGGTGTTTATTGAAAGTTCACTCAAGACTTAGGCGCTTAGGCTTAAACATCTAAACATTCCTATTTATACCCGGGAATGTTTCTGTTCCCAAGCCCACTAGTTTAGCGCATAACTAGTTGTCCGTATATTTTATTCGAATGCGCTGGAGACGGACCTGTTACAGTGCATCACACTTGGAATACACCCGTAACTCCTCCCGCCGGAAGAACTGAGTGTGAGAATACTTACTTTTTACTAAGAAAGGCGACAGCGCGTGGTCATAGTAGTGTGAGACTTGACTCAGTGGAAACACTTTTTTTTTATTACAACCAAGTCTAAGCTAAGCTTTAGCAGGCAGCTTTCCGAAAAAAGTTCCTGCAATCCACAAAGTGAGGGGGGTTTAGGTTTGTCGCACTAAATCAAGGGGCTTTGTCCTTTGATGACAGCGCAAGAGGTTTCGTTCCTCTATTATTTAAAGAAGCGCATTATTGATATGACCTTCCAGTCGATCTCTATGCTTTCGGTTTAGATCACGATGAATGTCATCGTTTCGAATGTACCACGATGCGTTAAAAACGGCTTGCAATACTTTATTTAGAGACGTTTGTATAATAGAAAAATTACTCTTCTTGGTACAACCCCAGAGTTTTATACCATAAACCCAAATAGGTTTAAGCTCTTGCTTGTAGAGAAGCAGCTGCTCTTCAGTACTGAACTGGGACTGTTTTCCTAGTAGTCAGTTCGTTTCTAGTATATTTCATTTAAGCTCTTCACGTTTTTTCCTTACATGTACTTTCCACTAGGTATTCCCGTTCGAGAATGGGATCCGAACTTCATTTACAAAGAGAGATATTGCACCTACTTTCCTATGCCTTCTCTAAACCTTTTTTAGCTTTCTCCGGTGTCCCCCAAGGTAGCCACTTAGGTCCACTTCTCTTCGTTCTTACCATTAACGATATTGGTGATTAAACATTCCCACATCTCACTATATGCCGATGATACCAAGTTCTTCAAGACTATTTCCTCCAGTCATGACTCTTCCCTTATCCAATTAGATCTTTATAGTTTCCCCACCCGGAGCTTGGAGCTCAACATTTCCAAATGCCAATCCATTCATTTTCACGTAAACGAATCAAACCTCCTCCCTGTCTCTACTACCTAAAAAATCAGCCAATTGCCACCGTTCAAGCTATCCACGATCTTGGCATATTATGTGACCAGGCCTTCAATTTTCGTACACATATCGAAGGGATAATCCTTAAAGCTAATTCAGCTCTCGGTATCGTGAAGCGATGGTCTAAAGAATTTTCCAACCCCTACGTTACCCCACCTTGAATACGCCTCTCAAGTGTGGTCTCCTTACCAATAAACCCACATTCCTAGAATCGAGAGCATCCAACGCCGATTCTAACGTTTTGCAATTCGAGGTCTCCCCTGGATCAAACCTGTGCTCTTATCACCCTATCAAGACCGCCTCAAACTAATCAACATGAACACTTTGGAGGAAAGAAGAACTGTTTCTGACGTTCTCTTCCTCCATCGTCTCCTTTCAGGTACCATTGATTGCGCGACTTTCTATGACCCTGTCTTTATCAACACTAACCCTCGCAATGTACGAAATCCCCGTCTATTCTAACTACCCATATCCCGTACCGTCTATGGCTCCAATGAACCCATTTCTCTTATGTTGGGAAGTGTTAATCCGAATCCTTACTTCGATTTCAACCTTAGCACACCATGATTAAAAACCCGTCTTTTTAATAACGGCCTCCTCCCCCGCCATCCATAGCTTCTGAGTTAGATTAGGGGAAAAGTTGGCTTGAATTAAGCTCAATAAACGGGGGTGTTTGCCCCCAGGTTTGGTTTCGTTAAGCACGATCCGCCAAGACTTTGTCCAGTCGCTTATACGTTTGAGGGCATATTGCAATTTAGCCGTTGATCCTTCGACGGATTTCCCTTTGGCAAAATTGCAATATGATCAGCGAATGTGGCCAGCTCAGAGCCATCCGTTTGTAGTATGTCTCTAGTATACACCAGGTAAAGTAGCGGACCAAGTACGCTTTCCTGTGGAACGCCAGCCGTAATTGGCTTAACATTTGAGTATTCGCTCCCCTTTTTAACACGAAAGAGTCTAATAATAAGTAACTTTCCGGAAAGTTCGATAATTGTTCGGGGAAACCTTGTCTAAGTTAATATCCCAAACCTTTGTGCCACACTTTGTCAAAGGCTTGGGAGATGTCAAGAAATACACTCGAACATTTTAGGAATGCTTTCTACGCCGAGACTTGAGCAGATAGTTAGTGTATGCTCCATGGTTTCTTGGCATAGTAACATCGCCTACAGATATCTGTGCACCTTCGTAAAGGTGGTAATTGCATGCCCCGTGCCCTGTTAGTGCTTCACATAGCACTTTTAAGTTAGCTTTGTTTAGTTTTTGAGTTTCTTTAGCCCTTTTTGGGTTGTATTTTGTTCCATGAACTTCTTTGAGTATTTAATACCCTCCAAGCTGTTGCAGAACTGATTCATTTGTTTTATGGTCCATTTGTGTAAGTGTAGTTTTGTATCCACATTATTGAAACCATAAAGGAGAGAAGGCCCTGTGAAAATTACTTGAGAACCTATCTTAGCTAAAATCAGCCTTTTCATTGCCTTCATGGTTTTCATACCCTGGCACCCAAATCGGCCTTAGAGTGTTGTTTTCTGCCCGTTTATTCAGTGTTTTGTGGCATTCCCAGACATGAGACAGCCTTAGAGTTAAAAGTGTAGTTCTTTAGAGCCTTGAGAACCGCTTGACTCTCTGAGAACATCGATTTCTTTATATTGTTAGGTTTTCTGTTGCTGATAGAGTGTGCTGCTTCATTGATTGCAAACAGTTCTCACCCCAGAGAGGAATGTATAGTCTGCACCTAGGCCCAAACGCTCCTGCCCCTACTTTGCTATCGGTTTTCGATCAATCAGTGAACCATTTCTGGGCTCCATACTTTCATCCACGAGGGGTTGTTATTCCATTCTTCTTTGCTTGGTATGAGTACTTCGTAGTGGTTTTAAAGTTCAACTGAGGGGACATCAGATCACTTAGCCGGGTCAGCTCCCAGATATTATCCACCCTTTTAAGAATCTCTAAATGTCCAACCTGGTCCCCTTCTTTGTGATTATAGGTCCTCTGTAAAGTTAATGCTTGCTTTGCAGCTTCAGCCTGTATGGCAGTGTGTAGTTGAGGAATGTTTAATATTGCTTCCAACCCCCATTGAAAGGCCATCTTCGCTACATGGTCGTCTTCTCTACGGAGACTATATCCAATCCAGTTCGATTTGCGTCTCTTAATTTCAAAGCCGATTGGGCTGCTCTAAGTGAGCGAGAGAAGGTCATCATTTGAGATTGTTCTTGGCCAGAAGATTCGGCAGATAATCCTTAGAAATTTGTTGACAAACGTTTAGAGGCGCTGGGATATCCGGTCAGAGACAAGCCAGGTCTCAGATCCATATAGCAGGACTGGCTTTACGCTGGTGTTGAAAATGTTTAATTTAGATCCCAATGTCAGGATACAGCAGATTTGGCTTCCAAGATGGCTTTCATCCGTAGCGAGTTCGAGAGGAGAAGTATTTATTGTTTGTAACCGCCGACTGCGCGTGCATTCGTATCAAGTTGGCGAATTTTCACAGTGACACCCGCCAATGTGTGCGACATGATGCAGGATTCGTCAGCATAGTCCAGGTCGCTTAGTTTCTGGTTAAGCCTCCATTGTAAACTCTCCGGGGCTTCTACATTTGTGCGTCTTAAAATGTTGCTAAAAACTACTATGAATAGATGCCGTGATAAGACGCAGCCTTGCCGGATTCATTAATTGCCGGACAATTTGCCGCTGTTTTTTCCTTTGAAGCGCACGCCAAGCATAGCGTCCGTGTATAGGACCCTGATACTGTCTATGGTGTTATCAGGCACGCCGCAGCTTTATAGGGATCTCTACATAGCATCGAGGAAGAGGAGATAAATCTCCATTCGTTTGACTTCTCTATGCTTATTCGCAGGGTGTTAATGTGGTCCATGCAAGACCTCTTTGGCCGAAACCATTTAGTTCTCTTCGCAATTGTGCATTCAAGGTTGACGAGATTCTTTTTAATATGACGAACGCTACTACTTTTTGGGTCGCATTTAGTAGCGTGATGCCGCGCCAATTCTTGCATTGGCTGAAGTCATCCTTTTTCGGGATGGTAATGATTACGCCTTCTTTCCAATCTCCAGGGATGCTGGAGTCCGCCCATGCCGACTGTATAATGGGATGTAGAGTGCGTGCAATAATGCTGACACCATGCTTAAGCAACTCGGCAGGAGGCTCGTCCGGGCCAGGAGACTTATTATTTTCTAATTTTTCTATCGCCTCTGAGATCTCGCTAAGCGATGGTGTCTCTGTAGAGTGCTCCTGTTCTGGGAAATTTTCAATAATGTTCAACTAATTCGAAAATTCGTTCAAGGGTCTCTCAGAAATAGGAATACTGTCAGCTTGCATTCGATCTGGCATACTCTGGATGATGTTTTTGATATCAACTTGCAATAAGCTCTCCCAAGCGAAGCTGGGCTACTCGGTGCTGTCTGAGCAGTCTTGGACTGCGTGCTGACCTGCGAGCTATTAAACTCGCTTTCTCCATGTGTCTTCCTATCGTTCGCCTGCTTACTTTGATATCTCTTATAATTTGAAGCCGCTGGCATACCTCAACGGCGGCAGTGAGGAACCGGTTTCTCAAAATTTCCCATTTAATAAATCGGTCAGCCCGAGCTTATGTGCTACCGGTCTCCTGAAACCTTTTCAATGCATACTGCGTGGATGAACGCCATACTTCGAGCGTAAAAGCCACTTCACGTTTTGTCAGTCCTTGGCTGATTAACATTTCAGATTGGGCTACCTGTGATGGCGTTCGAGGCATTTTTTATGATTACAAAATCTACCTAAGTCTTTGATAAAAACGACGATAACACAAAAGTTGCACTTTCTTCTTCTTCTTTTTCGGCTCTACAGATCATGGCGAAGCTGGACCTCCTTTAAAAAACTCTCCAACTGGCACGGTCTTTCGCCAGCAGTCTCCAGTGCTGCACGCCTAGTTGATTGGGCGACAGTCCCCGATCGCGTCGCCCCTCGGTGTTGGATTCAAAAACCTTCCATGACCTAGCCATCTTAGGCGTTGGATCCGAAGACGTTCATGTCGCTGTAAAGCCCCTACAGTTCACTATTAAGTTTTCTCCTCCACCCCCATTTATGCAGGGTGGGCCGAAAATCGTACGCAGAATTTTTGTCTCAAATACGACCAAGGGCCACCTCATCCGCTTTCAATAAGGTCCATGTTTCTGTGCCATAGGTCAGGACCGGGATGATAAGGGTCTTGGTTTTTCGAGAGAGGGCTGTGCTTCTCAAAGAAACAGCGGTTGACACGAGTTATTCTGCGTTACATGCGTTTGCATGTCACTGCGGACCCTAGGTAGCTCAAGTCCTTGACTACTTCGAAATTATACCAGCCACGTGCGCACATACGTCAAAACTAGACATGGCGTTGTATAGCTCGCCTCTATTTATGCTATCGTCGCCTTAAAGTCGACAAGCCGTGTCAATCTGGAACTCATTGGTTTTTTGCAGGATTTGCCGCAGTGTGAATAATTGATACATATATAGTGGACTTCCCGGGCCTGAAATCAGGCTGATACGGACCAATCAGTGAACGGTTTCAGGCGTTTACACAGTATGGAAGGGAAGATTTTATAAGCGATGTCCAGAAGACTTATTTCTCTGTAGTTGGCGCAGACAAAGCGGTCTCCTTTCTAATCTATCGGGCAAACCATTCTCAGATTCCATTCATCGGTCACGCATTCCTCTGACCATATCTTACAGATACTCCCAACCAGGTCATCTCCAGCTGCCGTAAAGAGCTCGGCATGTAGTCCGTCTACTTCAGCACCTTTGCTAGACTTAAGCTTAGAAAAAGATTCCTAACTTGGTCCAGGTCAGGGGGACGGAATTCACTGCTATCATCGTCCGCTGTTTCTTAATCGCCGTTATACAGATTTTTACATTCTTAGTACCGACTGTTTTCATCTTCGTCCCTGCAAGCTTCCGTTCTGGCCTTATATCCTTGGCATGTTTGTTTTATTCGTTGTTGAAACCTCCGAACGTCATTCCTGCGATAGCATCTCTCCATCTCTACGATCGCGAGTTTCTCATGCTCTCTTTGTTTTTTGTTTTGAGGAGCCAATGCTCCTCCCTCCTCTTCTGCTCAAAAGGCTCATAAGCCCCTCTCGATAGGCTTGCTGCTTGGCTGCGTGTGCCCTCCTACACTCGTCGTCAAATTATGGGCAACCGTACCTTGCGCATATTAAAGAAAAAAAAAAGAAAAAAACAGGGTGATCACGTTAGACGCAGTTTTGTTAGTAGCATTGGAGAAGGATCATTTGAGGTCCTTTATATTGACCATTGCACTTACAGTTTTATTTTGCCATTCATCTTCAGTAAATTTATTTTTAAGTGTCAATTTCCAAAGAGCGGATGTACTGAAGGAGGGCGCCGTGGCGCAGTGGTTAGTGTGTTGGACTCTGACGCACGATGAGCGAGTTCAAATCCCGATAACACCAACGCCATCGAATGTTTATTTCGCGGCGTCCCTCCTCGGCGGGGTACTGGCAAAACCCCCCGTAGTATACCTTGCCTGGAAAAAGCTTCTCGACTCACGCCGTTCGGAATCGGCATTAAACTGTAGGTCCCTTTCACCTGTGGGAAAAATAAATCACACACACCATGGGTGATTGGCTCTGGTCCTTCATGGGCTGTAACGCCACCAAAAGAAAGAAGGATGTACTGAAGGTTTCTGTAAGGTTTAAGCAGATTGAGTTAGTGATCGTGTCTGTTTATAGACTGCATAAATTCAGTGTTGTGTCCTTTAGATAATTTAAAATCAAACAATTTAATAGTCTTGGGTCATTTCAACTTAAATCTACTTGAGAACACCGAATTTACATCTAGATATTTGGCGCTATTAGCTTCGCACGGTCTGGCTAGTCTAATAAACGAGGCCACTAGATTAACTTCTAATAGTCGCCTTGATCATATTTACGCCAGGTTCATGAACTGCTCTCCGGACTCCTGTGAAAAGTGTGTGATTGATCTTCAAATTACGGATCACGCAATGACGGCTCTAATAGTGGATACATTTGTTTGCAGAAGAACAGTACGTAGGGATGATGTTCCTCTGAAGAGGAATATAATTGATTATAGGAAACTTGGGCAGGATCTGTCATACGAATCTTGGAATAGAGTTTACTTTTCGATTAATGCATCTGATTCTTACGATTTATTTATTACTTCCTTAACTATCTCCAATTGCTCGTCCTCTGACCCTATAAAAACGTAATTGGTAAGACTTAAACCATGGATTACTAGTAAGCTCATTTATAAAATTAGGACAAAGAACAAGCTAAGGATCAAGTGTTTCAAGCATCCCCTAAACTCTCGATTTGAAAATAACCTTAAAAAGGTGGAGAATGCTTCCACAATGTCACGGCGAGAACACGCAATGATGTCGATATCATCCGCGTATCCTAGCAGCTGGATGGACTAGTAAAAGATAGTGCCTTCCCTGTTGACGCCTGCCCGTCGCACTATCTGCTCCAGCCCCAGGTTGAAGAAGTCACATGACAGCGCATCTCCCTGCCGAAATCCGGTGCATGTTTCGAATGGTTCCGAGGTCCTAGAACCAAGTTGCTCTGTGCATCGCGTGTTTTTTAGCGTGGCGTGACACAACTGGATCAGTTTTCCCGGTATCCCGAATTCGGCCATCGCACCAAACAGTTCTTCATAATGAATACTGTCGTATGCGGCTTTGAAATCAATGAAAAGATGGTGTGTATCGATTCGAAACTCGTTGGTCTTTTCCAGGATTTGTCGAAGTGTGTAAATTTGGTCTATAATTGATTTGCCGGGCCGGAAGCCGCCCTCGTAGCTGCCGGTTAGTGCGGTGCAAAATGGTTTTAGACGTTCACAAAATACGCTGGACAGGATCTTGTATGCAACATTGAGCAGGGATATACCTCTATAAATCTTGCAAGAGGTAGGATCGCCTTTCTTGTGGATGGGGGATATAGAGTTGGTATTCCAGTCGTCGGGCATGCTTTCATCTTCCCAAATTCTGCAGATGATCTGGTGCATGCTCCCTACCAGAACATCGCCGCCAGCCTTGAAGAGCTCTGATGGCACGCCATCTGCGCCTGCGGCCTTGTTGTTCTTCAGCTTCTGAATAGCTGTGCCGACTTCTTCAATGCTGGGTGGGAGGACTACTTCAGCAGCTGGAGTTGGCATTTCCTCGGCCCCTACCACTCTCTCTTGGTCATGCTCGTTAAGCAGATGCAGGAAGTGCTGCTTAAATGAATCTACTATTCCCTGCGGGTCGGTGACAAGATTACCCTTGCAGTTTCGAAGAGCCTGGGTGCCCTTTTTGAAGCCCCCTGCAAGGCCTTTGGCTTTCTTGTAAAAGGCTCGTGTTTTATGTTTATCCCTAGACTCCCCGATATCCTTGAGCTGGGAGGCTACGAGGATTCTTTTCTTTTGTCGCAGTAGTTTTTTCTCCTCCCTTCTCCTAGCTCGGTGCTCTTCTTGCGCTGCCCTGGTTTTCCTCTGCAGCGCCTTTTGGTACGCCTTGTCGGTTGCTGCCTTATTCTGACAATATGTTTACTGCTAGCTTATTCATATATATAACAAAGGCGTTTGATCTGGTTAATCATAGCATACTATTAGAAAAACTTGGGAAAGCTGGATTTCGAAGGTTTATGCTCGATTAGCTTCAATCGTACTTGTCAAACCGTCAAAGAGTGAAGTTTGATGATACGAGGAGTGAATTAGGTTTTTTAAATGTGGGTGTTCCTCAAGGCTCTGTGCTGGGACCTATTTTATTCCTTGTGTATATCAACTCCTTGTTCTCTCTAAACGTTAAGAGTAAGCTTACTGCGTTTTCAGATGATGTGGGTTGCGCGCACGGCTCCCCTAGTGCACTGGATCATGTGCCGATATTAATTGGGATCTTAGCCTTATACGTAATTGGTTCGCTGGGCATCATTTAAGCATAAGTTCGAAAACTAAAACTATGTATTTCGATTTATCTTCCTCGGCTAGAGCCTATGCGAATGTGTATTTTCATGTGCCGGAATGTCCAAGGTTCAAACTATCAAGTTGTAAGTGTGATGCTGACCTAATTTTTCCACCTTTCCTTAGCAGTGTAAACTGTAATGAAAAATGCTTCCTAATAGAAAAGTAAATGAGTTTAGATGTCTGGGTCTCCTGATTGATTCTAAGATGTCATTTTCTAGCCATACTGAAGCTTTAAGAAAATACTTTTGCAGTACTCTACGGATTTTCTTTTATCTGAGAAACGTCTGTTCAAAAATGCTATTAAAAACCATTTACTATGCCATTTTTCATTCCAAACTTCAGTATGGAATTACTTTTTGGGGAGGGGCTTATAAGAAAAAGATTATGCCTTTACTTACTCTACAGAAAAGTATTATAAGGATAATATGTTTCAAGAACCGTCGATGCGCTAGTTTTCCACTCTTTCAAGATATGAAAATTCTTCCAGTTCGTCATTTGTATTGCTTTAAAGTTCTTAGGACGTTCTTTAAAAGATCAGGATATCCTAATTTCAGACTGCTTTCGAGCTACAATCTACGTAGAAACCTTTGTATGTCGTCACCGTACCTCCGTACATCTGCTTTTCGTAACTTTTTTTGGTTTTGTCGTGGCGATTATTTAATAAGCTCCCACTGTCGATCACAACAATAACGTTTTCTGGAAGGTTCGAAAAGCGTGTTAAGGTTTGCCTCTTAGAAAACCTGTTGTCTAACATTTTGGTGTAACTTACTATTATTTAATAACGCTTAATTTTTATTGTTTTTTAGGGTTCCGTACCCAACGGTAAAACGAAACCCTATTACTAAGACTTCGCTGTCCGTCCGTCCCTCCGTCCGTCTGTCACCAGGCTGTTTCTCATGAACCGTGATAGTTAGAGAGTTGAAATTTTCACAGATGATGTATTTCTGTTGCCTCGACTACTAAAAACAGAACAAAATGAATATTTAAGCGGGGCTCCCATACAACAGACATGATTTTCATCCAAAAAATCCCCTTGGTCTTCATACTGAACTAAGGTTAGTCGACAATATCCCACAACCAGTAGAAAACTTCTCAGTTTTGATCTCTTTTGTGTCTTTGATGAATTAATCCTAGCTGCAAACCTTTTCCCATATTTCCCATAATTGTTATTCACCTTTGCACATCATTGCTGTCAAGTAAGATAATTGATTTGAATTCAAAGGACACTTTGATAATCAACTATATCTCATCATGGAGATTTTTGATTATCTAAGTAATACGCCTATAACCTGCCTGCAACCAAGATCTGTCTTCATACAAAAAATGTGATGACTGATGAGGTAACATACATAGTCTCTTTCATATTTATATATACAGATGGTACGGAACCCTTCGTGCGCGAGTCCGACTCGCACTTGCCCGTTTTTTTTTTTTTATTTTTTTTCTTTCTTCTTTTCACTATAAATTTAAAAATTTGAATTCTAAATTCGTGTTTTTAGGGTCCCCACCCACATCTCATTTCTTTTAAAAAAATTTATAAAAAAATCCATTAGAAATGGCATTTAACACTGTTTTCGTATTTTTGTACACAAAATACAAAATGCCATCTAATTGATTCTTTAATTTATTGAAAGTGCTAAATAACTCTTGTAGTATACATTTTGGACATGAATTAAAATGAATAAATATAATACAATTCAATACAGTTAATTCCAATCCAAAATTTAGTTCGCACTGATGCTTACATGTATATTTATTATACAGATAACAACGAAATCAATTTAGATGCATTCAGTTTATTTTATTTCTGTCAATTGTATTTTTACTCGTAATATCATGATGTGAATAGCTCGACTGTTGCTGAAGATTTTTTTTTAAGGAATATCCCATTTTTTCAATTTTACTAATTTATTTTATTTCCACTTTAAAATGAACTGAAAAAAATAAATAAAAATATTAAGATAACTTAACGCACATGTAATGAGACCAACAATATATTATGTTCGTCTAAATTAATTCAATAATGCATTTATTGTTCTAAAACAGAAGAGACGTTTATTTATTTTAAAACACCTGCCGCGATATTTAATTTAACATTTTGTTCCGGCGAAAATTAAAATATTTTATATAAATGTATGGGTGCATTTCAAAAGTATACCTTTAATACAGTTTTTCTAATAAAATAAAAAGAAATCTATATGCTAGCTAAAATAAAAAACTAACAAACCTTAAATCAACGTAATAACGTATAAATTAAAAACAGATAAATAAAACAAAAGGGAAGAAGCTTACTTAATTCATATGATAGATGGTTGAGTAATATCAACCAAAAAAAAAAAAAAAAAAAGGAGAAAACCCAAAAGACATAATTTTAAGATTTAAAACAGAGACGGAAGAATTTCAAATTAATATAAGATGCTATATATTATACATACTTATATATATATATTAAAATAAAAAAAAACAAATATATATATGAATTAATTGCCTTACAGAATATTATTATATACATAATTCATTAAAAAAAAAACAATAAAAAAAATAAGAAATATATATTTAACTATTTACTATAAGAGATATTAATTTATTAATAAAATGAAGCAACAAATTATCGGGTCAAGCGTCGCCATATTATACTCTCTCGTAGCGAAAAACAACAAAGTACTTAAAAAAAAAAAACAAAAAACAATTAATATAAACTAACAGGCAATTTTGTTTATATTTATATATAAAGTAGATAATTTGTTCTTGTTTTTAGTTGAATATTGCTCTCCTCCGTTCCTTGTATCTCTCTTTCTCTACGCAGTAAATCAAATATTTCATTTCGGATCTACTCTTCATAAATAATAGTCAAACACAAACAACAGCATAAAAGGGATAACAATTTCGTTAATTGCATGAATTTATTACCAACTGACGTTTATGCTTATATGTATCTATACGTCATGAATATATACGAGAAAGGACAAAGAAGGTATATACATATGTATATTTAAACTAAAGGTAAACAGGATGAAGGAGATTAAATTAAGAAAAGCAGAAAACAATATCAGCTGTTGAAAATACATACGAATGAATGGAGATCATATATACAGACACATATATATGTATATGAACATTATACAATTAGTTAAATTAATTTGTTGATTAAATATATACTTATACAGATTTATATATACAGAAAATATTTAATAAACAAAACACGAAAGGCAGAAACAAAAGTAACAATTATCACGTAAATCAAATATTTATTAGCAAATTGAACAAATGAAAGTATACAAATAGATCTTATATACACAAACACAGAGAAAAAGAAAAAAGGAGCAAAGTTAATATAGGAAAAAAGAAAACACACTCATATATACATATATATAGTATATACTAGGTATCCACTGTTACGTGTTCTGTTGTTCTATTGTTTTGTAATTATTATTCCTCCCGAACGCCCTTTTATTGCTTTCTTATCCAAACGAGAAAGACAGTGCGAGTGAAATACTTTCTGGAGAGGAGCAAGGACATTTACATTTACGAACAATATTTATTCAAAGACCTTTCCCGAAACAATGATCGTATCTTGTTTGCATTCTGCAAAGATCTACCTCTAGCCAGCTAATTTTTGGGCGCAAATTCGTTATGACACCAAGGTCGTGAGAACAAAAGACTACATCTGAATATTTTGTTGTAAAAATGTTTACTTTTTCAACAAACATTAAAAATGGTACTCCTCCACGGTCTTTCTTGTTCCAGATTTATTTTGTTTCTTTACTTGTTCCCCTATCCAAATCCCTAAGTTCGTCTCCTCCCATTTCTTGAATAATCTTCTTTTTCTTCTTATCGTGTACGAACCTAGGCCTCAACCAACGTGCCAACCTTTTGCTAGTCTTTTCCATTGCCGCACACACAGTTGACTGAGGTCCCCTTCCATCCTCGGGGTTAGTCACATAGACTCTTTTCGAGCTGGAGCTGTGGTGTCCATTCGCTCTACATGGCCTAGCCGTCCCAGGCGTTGAATCCGTAGACGCCTGAATAGACTCACGTCGCTATACAGCCTGTAATGCTCGTAGTTGAATCTTTTCCTTCTTATCCGCCTTTGGTAGTATCCATGCTTCTGCGCCATATAGCAGGACCGGGTTAATAAGGGTCTTGTATAGAGTCAACTTTGTCGTTCGGGGGAGGGCTTTATTACTCAATTGCCTCCTGAGCCCAAAGAAACAGCGATTGGCAAGAGTAATTCTGCGTATGATTTCGGAACTGATATCGTTGTTCCAAGTCACTGCGGACCCAAGGCAGACGCAGTCCTTAACTACCTCAAACTTGTACCTGCCGATACAAACGTTTTGGTCAAGACGTCGGTAGTGAGTGTCCTCTTTTAATGGCAGCACATATGTATTTAGTTTTGCCCTCGTTTACTGCCAAACCAATTTTCGCCCCACCGCCTCAATACTCGTGAACTTGAAGAAATGACACGACAGCGCCGCGCCCTGCCTAAGTCGCCACGGCTGAGATTTTTTTTTTTTTTTTGTTATAGTTACACCCGCACTTAAGGCTAAGGCCTTATAACGTTTTGAACGTTGTGCGAGCGAAGGTAACAGGGAGAGGGAGGTTGATGTATTTGACACACAACCTGAACGGAGAGTAGTGGTTTCTTGGGTCGTAGATGCTCTCACTACTCTCAGGGGTGGTTTGTCCTAGATAGGACGAGAGCCGACCAAATTTCGCGTTGGTTGTAATACACAGTAAATCGTTCATGCACTTTTGGTGTTAATATTGCATATGCACAGGATGAATTTCAATTGACCATATACTGTGAGTGTTATGCCTGCAGCAGTATGTTTGGTCGTTTTCCATTCACAACTGTGTCGCATACTTTTTTTCGTATACTTACTTATCCAGCCAGCGATCCATGGAGGATCTGAACCTGAGCTATAGCTGCCTTCCATCCTTGCCGGTCCCGGGCACGCTGCTTCCAGTTATCAAGACCAAGAAGTCTTACATCCACGATTACTTGGTCTTTATACTGGAGGTTCGGTCTTCATATTCTTCTCGAACCAGGAGGCTCGGAGTCGAAGACCGTCTTAGCTGGAGCGTTGATGTCGATGCGCTCGATGTGGCCGAGCCAGTGTAGTCGACGGATCTTTGCCTTCCGGACTACATCCACATCTTTGTACAGCTCGTAGAGTTTGCGGTTGTGTCTTCTTCTCCATTCACCTTCCTCCCAGACAGGACCAAATATCCGGGGCAGAATTTTTCTCTCGAAAGAACCCAAAATCAGCTCCGCTGTACTGCTTATCGTCCAGCTTTCGGCGCCGTACTTTTTTCCGTATAGGAATTGCTTTTTATTGGCTATGAAACGAATTTGAACTATAGACCTTCCGCTCGACGGTCGACGATGTTAACCACTGCACTACGGCCACCCCCTGAGCCTGATATGGGCCCAGGGGCACACAACCTCTGGCCTCGGCTCTACAACCAACGGACCAGGAGACTAATCTCCCTAAAACGAGCTCACATCTACAAAATCATTGGTGTCATCACCGGTCATTGTCTCATTGGTAGTCATGCACAAACACTAGGGCAAGTTCCGAATGATTTCTACAGAAGCTGCTTAGACGAAGAGGAGGTCGAATTCATCAATCACCTACTTTGCTAAACTTCCTAAACGACCTGACTGATGTTCAGGGAGTAAGGATAACTGACCTTCTTAACTATTAAAGATGCACTATGTGGTTCCATGAATAGGGGGCCAACCTCGTAGCAAAACAACGGGTCTCTCTGGCCTAAGTGTATTCTTCCCACTCTGGGGAGGCTACGAACTACCTACCTACCTACCTACCTACCAGCTTATTAACAAAATGCTTCAGGCGTTCACACAAAACTACAGAGAAGATTTTATAGGCGATGTTAAAGATACTGCATTCCTCGGGCATGCTTTCTCCTGACCATATCTAATAGATGAGCTGGTACATTTTCCTAGCCAGGGGTCATCTCCAGCTGCTTTGAAGAGCTCCACAGACAGTCCGTCAGCGTAAGCAACTTTATTCGACTGGTGTTTCGGTACTGCGTTCTTAACTTCGTCGAGGTTAAAGGGACGGAATTCTCTGCGGTCTTCGTCGTTGAGAAATAGATCATTCTGCCTGACAGTGGTATATTGACTAACATCGCCGTTATACAGTCTGCAGAAGTGGTTTTTCCATATTCTCAGCGTCGACTGCGGTTCCACTACTACGTGTCCGTTCTCATTCCTGCAGGCTTCCGTTCTTGATTTATAGCCTCGGCATGTTCGCTTTACCTGTTAGTAAAACCTTCGAAGTCATGCCTGCAGTAACTCCTTTCCAAGTCCTCAATCGCGCGCTTCACGTGCCTCTTTCTTCTTTCTTCTGAAAAGCTTCTGCTCCTCCCTTCTTTTTAACTCGTAGAGCTCACGAGCTTGTCTTGGTCTTCTATGCAGCGAGGCTTTATATGCCTCCTGCTTTGCTATACTCGTCATCGAACCAGGCATTTCTTCGTGGTGGAGCCTTGAAGCCTAAAACTTCAAAAGTGCTTTTCAGAGCTTGTTTGCAAAGGTTCCACTGTTGTTCTATTGGCTGCGTGGATAGTTGAGTTGTATGGAAGAGCTTAAGGGAGACGCGATTGGTAAAGGCACGAGCGGTTTCTGGTGATAGTGGCTTTCCGACGTGATAACTTTGTATTCTTACTCTACTCTGCTGCGTAAGTGATATCCGTAGGCGCATCTTGGCTACTGCAAGATAGTGGTCCGAGTGGTTAACTCCTCGGAAAGTGCGAACATCAAGAATAGTGTCTGACGTCGACCGCCAGGTGCCTTTGTGTTTATCAAGGTGCGGGAAGCCTATACTGACTAGAAGGGGATTTCGCCCCGTTGTAAAATCAATCAGCCTGTGTCCGTTATCGGAAGTGGTGTCGTGTAGGCTGTGTTTGTCGATGATTCGTTCAAAGATGCTTTCCTTACTAAGCTTAGCAATGAAGTCTCCTAGTACAATTTTGATGTCATAGCTGGGACATTGGGCATACGTTCTGTCTAGGAGATCGTAGAACTCATCTTTGGTGGAGTAATCCTTGTCTACCGTGGGGGCGTGGATGTAGCCTTAAGGCGATCGTTCATTTGCCGAAAGCTTAGGAGTTTTTGCCTTAGTCCACCTCGTACAATAAATCCGTAACCGAGCAATCGTTGTCTCCTCTCCCTATAGCAGTCGCCGTAGTAGATATCGCAGTTTTTCATCCGCTTTATATCCGGTCCATTCCATTGCATTTCCTGGATGGCGGTTACGTCCGCTTTATAGCGGCAAGTTATTCGGCGGCACGGGTCTGTTTTGGAACCTAACAATACACGTACAGAGCCGAAGACCGTTGTCCTTTTTTCGTTTTTTGCAAGGCTCGTCAACATTAATCCGGTTCTTGTTACCCAAGGTTTGTGGTTTTTGCTGAGTTTGTGTTTTTTTTTTAAAGATTACGGCTTACTAAGCCGTAGCCCAACCGACATATTTTGTTTTTTTGCGCAGGAAGCTCGCCATTCGCCCCTCCCCCTCTGCAATTGTCATAGGAAATCTCCAGATGGCACCACGAGGAGATAGGGATGGGACTTACAAAATGTTCGTCTGCGATGTTTGTGGGCGGTGTTCGTCTGCGGTGGCTTTTCTCGCTTTTTAGCAGACCAGCATCCGTCGGATAGATGCTACCCCTACGAGGCCTTTGTTAGTCCTTTGCCATTTCTTGTATAATAAATTTTATAATTTTCGTTGACATATGGTTTTTTTTTATTCATAAATGCATACTACTAAGTAAACCCTCACAGCTGTAAATAGTATTTATTGGTTGATTTATATTCTAGTTATTAAAAATCGATACTAAATAACTCGTGTTAAATCTTAGCTTGACCACGTAAGACGACACAAATTCAAATTTTCCCCCTCCCCCCCATACAAAGGATATATATGCATTTTTATCTAATTAGGGAATTTTTGTACTTTGTTTATTTAAATAAAAAATATGAAGAAAAACAAACAAATGTATGTATAGTGAAAAAAAAAAACAGAGAGAAGAAAAATCGTTTTCTCTTATAATTAATGAAAACATACATTTTTTTATGTTACTAATGCAAAAATAATAAAAAACAAAAAAACATGTTGACATATTAAAAATATTATAAAAAAAAATTACATTAACATTTTTTATATAACAAATAATAAGAAAAAAAAATAAGTAAACTCTGTTGATGGGGTGATATATAATATAAAGGAGATAAATGAACAAATTAAAAAAAAAGGAAACCCTTCTGTAAATATACAAATAACAAACAATTTCATTTCCTCTATTATTTGAAATTTGTACACTTTTTTATTACTTGAATAATTGTTAAGATAGATCGGTTTATTACCTATAAATATACGGATATACATACACAATTACAATTAAGAGATACAGTGTCCTTATTGACTTGTTTCGCATTGATCTTGGACAATTGAGTTGTTTTCGTTTTTGTAATAGCCATGCAACCGAGTAATTTAAACAAAAAAAGAAATGAAAAATAAATTCTATAGAAAGAGATAGTAAAAATAAAACAATATACACAAATAAAACAAATAAACAGGAATACATATATTCAAAGTCCTTTTATCATCATTCGATTTTAGTTTTCTTCTAATTTGAGAAACAAATGGTGCAATTCACCTTTTTAATAAACAAATTTCAACATTATATCTAAAACTTAAGCAGATTAAAAATAAATTCAAATTAAACTGGTTAAATGGAAGATAGACACAAAAAAAAGCAAAACCAGAAAAAGGATTCTTATATATTAAAGGTATAAGGAAAAGAGCGAAAAGAAAAGGAAATAAAAGTAAATTATGAATTAAACTCAATTTTCATTTCCCTCTCGGTCTTACTGTCTTTAAGGTTCTTCAAATCTGATTGTTTGTTCCTATTCTTCTTAGCGGGCGCTACAGTTCGGGGTGAACCTGGGCCTCAACCAACATGCCCCTCCATCTAGCACGATCTATTGCCAGCCTTCTCCATTGCCGCACACCTAGTTGGCTGAGGTCCCCTTCCACCTGTGTGCGCCATCTTAAGTGCGGCCGTCCCCTCTGGGCTGGATTCAGAGACTCTCCGGACTGGAGCTGTGGTGTCCATTCGCTCTTCATGGCCTAGCCATATTAGGCGTTGAATCCGTAGACGGCTGACTAGGCTCATGTCGCTGTACAGCCCGTAAAGTTCGTGGTTGAATCTTCTCCTCCATCCACCATCTGCGTTTATAGACCCAAAAATCACGCGCAAAATCTTTCTCTCGAACCGACCAAGGGCCTCCTCATCCGCTTTTGATAGTGTCCATGCTTCTGCACCATACAACACGACCGGGATGATAAGGGTCTTATATAGAGTCAACTTTGTCGTTCGGGAGAGGGCTCTATTACTCAATTGCCTCCTGAGCCCAAAAAAAAAAAACAGCGATTAGCAAGAGTGATTCTGCGTTTGATTTCGGAACTGATGTCGTTGT
The DNA here is from genome assembly GCA_951905685.1 of Eumerus sabulonum. NCBI lineage: Eukaryota > Metazoa > Arthropoda > Insecta > Diptera > Syrphidae > Eumerus > Eumerus sabulonum. The sequence continues at coordinate 44,918,636 of OX645064.1, forward strand.
TCCAGTTCCGAACTCATATCTGCCAATACAAACGTTCTGGCCGAGACGTCGGTGTTGAGCGTCCTTTTTTGATGACAGCATATATTTAGTTTTGCCCTCGTTTACCGCCAAACCCATTTCCGCCGCCTCGAACTCAATACTCGCAAACGCCTCATTGACATCTCGCTGTGATCTAGTTATTATGTCAATATCGTCGGCATATGCAAGGAGTTGCGAGGCTTTGAAATATATTGTGCCTCTTGTATTGGCCAGTGATTTTTGCACAATCATTTCCAATATGATGTTGAAGAAATCACACGACAGCGCATCGCCCTGTCTAAATCCTTTTTTGACATCAAAACTATCGGTAAGGTGTTCACCGATTCGGATGGAGCAGCGAGCATTCTCCAAAATCATCGTGCTCAGTCTGATGAGTTTGGCAGGGATGTTAAAACTAGACATGGCTTTGTATAGCTCATCTCTATACGAGCTGTCATATGCAGCCTTGATATCGACGAAAAGGTGGTGAGGGTCGATTTGGTATTGCTGGGTCTTCTCCAAGATCTGCCGTAGCGTAAATATTTGGTCTATTGTGGATTTACCTGGCCCGAAACCACAAACTTTTATTAGAAGCTTTTATTTTCACAATGGCTTATCGACTGATCATACCGACTTGTCACACGTTATTCAATTCCGTAAACGCCGGTAACGCCTCTCAATCTTTTAATTTTTTGGAACGCTTTGCTTCTCCGGTAGTTTGGTTTTATGAGCCGACCTTGTTTTGGATCCTATGGCTTCCTGTGCATCGATCCTGCATTCCAAAGCTTTTTCTATGTTGGTTTGGCTTCTTGGAACTCTAGACCGTCTCTCGAACATTTTAGCCATTGGGCCTTTTAGCAATATTTCGATTTCATAGGGACTTTCACCGGTACCTAGAAAGTCCAGACTTTAGCAGCCATGTGCATCACCGGGGCCCTACAATCTACTCCAACGGCAGCCATCAACATGCCGTAAGAACAATGGGAAAACTGATAGAACTCCATATTAGAGGTATCTTGGAAAATCAGATACTACTGCATCCTAACCAGTATGCATATCGCAAAGAACGATCAACTGAGAATGCGCTGCACCATCTGGTGACGCGCGTGGAAGACAGTTTCACACGCAAGGAGATCGTAGTTTGCGCTTTCCTCGATATAGAGGGGCCTTTGATAATACTGGCTATGAGTCGATGACCACTGCACTATCCTGCAGGGGTGTAGACCATCCCACTCATCGCTGGATTAGGGCGATGCTAAATAGCCGTATTATACCAGCCACATGCGGAGAGGTCTCTGTGACAGTATCAACGGCTAGAGGATGTCCACAAGGTGAAGTCCTTTCATCCCTTCTCCGGTCGATAGTCATTGATGACCTACTACGAAAGCTAACCACTCGGGCTATGAGGTCATCGGATATGCTGATGACCTAGTAGTCATTGTTACGGGCAAGTGCGAAACAGCTGCCTGGGAGAGCATGCAACTTGCGCTTCAGTTCATCTCTGATTGTTGTGGCAAAGAGGATTTATCGATTAACCCAAATAAGACAATCTTAGTTTCGTTTACAAAGAGGAGGAAGGTACAGCCCTGCTCCGTCTTTCTAAGTCGCACAAACATAGGATTTTCAGAGGAAGTAAAGTATCTAGGTATTGACCTAGATCGCAAACTCAACAGTAACTCCAATATTAAAACCAAACTCACAAAAGCTACTAAGGCCATGTGGGCCTGTCAACGCACTTACGATAAAACATGGGTCTTAAACCTAAGGTAGTCCACTCGTTATAGACCGCGATATTAAGACCTATCGTCACCTACGGGTCCACCGTATGGTGGACAAAAGTTGGGCAAAAAACAATAATTGTTAAGCTTCAACGCCCTCAGATACTAGCGTGTCACGGTATTACAGGCGCTATGCCAACCTGCCCCACGTCAGCCCAAGAAGCACTCATTGGACTCACTCCACTGCACCTTTTTGTCAAAAAGGTGGCATTACGCAGTGCAATCAGAATTCTTCGCTCGGGAACAAACCTGCCATGTAGACCCGAGGGTCACATGACATTTTTACAACACTTTCCCGAGCTGGATATGATTACCACGGTATCAGAAGCATTGCCAAGCACTTTCACTTTGAACTAGAGATTTGAGATATTGATCCCAAATCGCCCAGCATGGGAAACCAATGATCCCTTGCTTAACGTCAAAGATCTCAGGTGGTATACTGATGGCTCCAAGATGGGTTCTGGCGTTGGCACCGGCATCTTCGGACCAAATGATAAGACCTCGAAGGCCCTGGGAATGAGTCCTAGCATCTTTCAAGCAGAATTGCATGCCATTCTTACTGCAGCGCTTAAAGCGCTAAGTTCGTACAACACGAGCTCAAAAATCGTCAAGGAATGCCATGATGCTCTACAAGACCTCGCCAAAAGAAACAATGTCAAACTCTGATGGGTGCCGGGGCGCAAAGGTATTAAGGGCAATGAAATTGCCGATCAACTTGCCAGGAAAGCTTCCAGAACCATTCTGCGGCACTCCCAGGTCTAAGATAATAGAGGACTCTATTACTCAGTTGCCGCCTGAGCCCAAAAAAACAGTGATTGGCAAGAGTGATTCTGCGTTTGATTTCGGAACTGATGTCGTTGTTCCAGATCACAGTGGAGCTAAGGTAGACGAAGTCCTTAACTACCTCGAACTTATACATATCTGCCAATACAAACGTTCTGGCCAAGACGTCGCAATCAGAGGGGTCTCCTTTCTTGAGTCTATTGACATACGAAACTTAATAGGGTGGATATCAGAAGACTGATAAGCTATCTGACAGGATACTGCGGTCTGAGATATCATCTAAACAAAATTAGCATTTCGTCCGAAACTGAGTGTCGGCTCTGTCTCGAGGACGAAGAGACGGCGGAACACATACTATGTGAGTGTGATGCTCTCTGCCATCTTAGGAAGTTATAAGTCCCGTGACTTATAACTCAGTATAAGTCCTTATCAGTGAAGTCATAAGTCCTGAGGGGATCGCTTTGGCTCCTACGAGAAACTTTCTCAACTTCATTAGGAAAGTGGAGAAGCTCCTCGGCTAATCGGCTAGCCTACACAATAGATCTGTACAGGTCGCAGTGGCAAAATGCACTAGCCCCACATTAAAAAAAAAAAGTCTTCCAAGCGGAGCTTCTTCTTCTTCTTTGGTGGCGTTACAGCCCATGAAGGACCACAGCCAAGCTTCCCTTCAATCACCCATGTTGTGTGTGATTCTATTTTTCACACAGGTGAAAGGGACCTGCAGTTTAATGCCGATTCTGAACGGCGTGAGTCGAGAAGCTTTTTCTAGGCAAGTTATACTACAGGGGGTTTTGCTAGTACCCCGCCGAGGAGAAACGCCGCGAAATAAACATTCGATGGCGTTGGTGTTATCGGGATCCGAACTCGCTCGTCGTGCGTCAGAGTCCAACACACTAACTACTGCGCCACGGCGCCCAAGCGGAGCTGCTAACAATAAAGTAAGTCCGGTCTTGGCTAAAGTGGAACGTGATATCTGTCACAGATATTCGAATCTTCACTGACAGCCAAGCTGACCTGAAATCGCTGGAGTCTTATGCCTACACATTCAAGGTAACCCTCGACTGCCGCTTGACTCTTAAAGAGGTGGCTGAACAGTTTATCGTGCACCTCTCACAGGTACAGCGATATTTCAGGAAATGAAAGTGCTGACATGCAAGGAACGGCGCAACGAACAAACATGGCATACGCTGGTAGACCACTAGCAGCTATTAAACTAAAGAAAATGAGTTAAGCCATGGCCGAGACGAACCCGAGATAGACCTGCCTGACCAGGAAGCAAATCTGAGCACGATTTGATCGACAGCATACCATGGCACTAATCTCACCAAAATCGTTGGTGTCATCATTGGTCTCTGTCTTATTGGCAGTAATGCACAAGGACTAGGCAAAGTTTCGAATGACTTCTGCAGGAGGTGTGAAGAGGAAGAGGATGTTGAATACATTCAACACTTGCTGTGCGCCTGTCTGACATCTGTCACAGTAGGACTTGACTGGCGGTCAACGTATAAGGATAACTGATCTTCTTAATTTTGTAAGAAGCGCAAACTGGTTCCATAAATGGGGGGTCGTGTCCCTCGTAGCAAAACAAAGGGCCTATCTGGCCTAGGTATGTACTCGTGGAGGCTACGAATTGCCTACTTACCACCTTGCTTCACTGGTACTTTTCATATTTGAATGAGCATACAGACTAAGACTTGGACTGTTAACTGGTTTGCAAATTAAGTCACGTTAAGTGCAGTGCACCACTTCATAGCCGTCACCGAGCCACCCACCGATTTCCTCTAGACCTCACGACCTATAGCTAACGGTGAACATGACACCATAGCATTCTGTTACATCCGTCCAAGTGAAAACTCGTTTTGAAATCGCCCAAAATAGAGTTCCACTCCACCCCCAAAGAACCTTTGCCGCTTCATAATCGCCAGAAAAGCGTAACAAATGACAAGGTCATCACACACCATATACCTCGCGTCACATCGCGTACTCACGTATGACACAACAATCAAATCAAGGTTCGTGGGACTGCAAATGCTCGACTTATGTAGCTGACAATGTGACACAACGATGCTACACTTAATGGCCAAGTCTTCAGCGAGTGCTCGCTAGAGCTCCTAGGACCACAAGTAATTGGAAGATTTTCTGTAATTTTGGGCCGCACTTTAATTCTCACTCCATCAAAAGAACATTTTGTTACCGAGATACACCGCGTTGGTAGGGTCATTATCTGGTGAGTACGTTTCCAGTGGTGTTCCTGGTTTAGTATGTTCTCTGATGCAAGAATCTTTCCAAGCAATAGTCGCCGTCGAATTAAAATCACCAAAGCGCAAAATTATCTTTGTTGTTTTGTGGTTGGTCTTCCTTGGGTGTTTGTCTAGTTTTCCGTCTTCCACGTTGGACGGATGGAAAGGCGGTTCGAAAATGATTCATTTGGATGCGGCTGATTCATGGTGTTTTTTTGTTTTCTATTTTTCAAGAGACAGCTTGAGTTAATAAGAACGGATGGGACTTGATTTAATGCCGGTATAATTGGTTTGAACTGTGAACAATCCCAGTAATGACATCAGCATTCGCGTGATGGATTTATTACAAGTAGTCATAGACGGGCTTAGAAGGAAACGACTCAGAAGTGTTGAAAAGCTATAACAGTGTTTTGATAAGAAAAATTGGGAAGAATCTTGTTAGCTTCTCTTCTTCTCATCGGGTGCTACAGTTCGGGGTGAACCAGGACCTCAACCAAAATGCCCCTCCAACTAGCACGATCTTTTGCTAATCTTTTCCATTGACGCACACCCAGTTGGCTGAGGTCCCCTGCCAACTGGATTCGAACACTCTTCGGGTTGGAGCTGTGGTGTCCATTCGCTTTACATATGCTAGCCATCTTAGGCGTTAAATCCATAGACGCCTGACCAGACTCATGTCGCTGTACAGCCCGTAAAGCTCGTGGTTTAATCTTTTCCTCAATCCCCCGTCTGTATTTATCACGCGCAAAATCTTTCTCTCGAATCGACCAAGGACCTCCTCATCCGCTTTTGATAGTATCCATGCTTCTGCGTCATACAACAGGACCGGGATGATTGATAAGGGTCTTATATAGAGTCAACTTTATCGTTCGGGTAAGGGCTCTATTACTCAATTGCATCCTGAGCCCAAAGAAACAGCGATTGGCAAGAGTAATTCTGCGTTTGATTTCGGAACTGATGTCGTTGTTCCAGGTAGACGAAGTTCATAACCACCCCAAACTTATAACTGCCAATACATACGTTTTGGCCAAGACGTCGGTGGTGAGCGGCCTTTTCGATGACAGCATATTTTTAGTTTTGCCCTCGTTTACTGGCAAACCAATTCCGGTGTTCACCGATTCGGATGGAGCAGCGAGCATTCTCCAAAGTCATCCTGCATAGTCTGATGACTTTAGCAGGTATGGCAAAGGTAGACATAGCGTTGTATAGCTCGTCTCTAGTTACGCTGATTTTTTCCAGGATTTGCCGTAGTGTGAAGATTTGGTCGATGATGGACTTCCCTAGCCTGAAGCCAAGCTGATAAGGACTTATCAACTTTTTTTGGACAATTTGGACCACATAGGGCCAACCATAGTCTTTGAGAAGCAATTCGAAATAACATACCCGGACAGACGGAACTGGTCCCGCCAGACGCAGCCTCGCAAGAGCTGCGGTGACTTCTACACCGACAGGTCAAAAACGGAAGACGGGGTGGGTAGTTGAGTATGCTGCAAACAATTAAACCTGACCCAAGCTCTAAAACCACTAGATTATTGCAGCGTCTTTCAAGTGGAGCTGATGGCAATAAACTTGGCTTAAGCGGAACAGAATATCTACTAGGGATATTCGAATTCCTACAGACAAAGCAGCCTTAAAATCGATGGAGTCCTATGTGTACACTTCAAAAACAAGACTTGACTGCCGCCTGTCTCTTAACGAGATGGTCGAGCAGTTTAATATACAACTCCTATGAGTACCAGGACACAGCCACATTTCAGGCAGTGAGAGGATCAACACACTCGACAGACAAGCATAAAACCTTGCATAAAAACCGGGATAAGTTCTGAGTCACTTCTGCAAAAGCTGCTTAGACGAGTAAGGTTAACTGGCCTTCTTAACTATTTAAGATGGACTCAGTGGTTCCATGAATAGGGGGCCAACTCCCCTCGAACTACCTCCCTACCTACATATCAGCTTATTAACAAAAGGTTTCAGGCGTCCACACAAAACGACAGAGAAGATTTTGTAGGCAATGTAAAGGAGACTCATACCTTTATAGTTGGCGCAGTCAGAGGGGTCTTCTTTCTTGAGGATCGGGCAAACGATGCTGAGACCCGATTCCATGGGCAAGCTTTCCTCTGACCATATCTTACAGATGAGCTGGTGCAGGCTCCTATCCAGGTCATCCCCAGGGGCTTTTAAGAGCTCAGCAGACAGTTCGTCTATGCCAGCACCTTTAGTCGACTTGAGCTTCGATATGGCAATCTTAACTTCGTCTAGGTGAGGGGAGAGAACTATCTGAGAACTTCGTCGTTAAGGAATGGATCATTCCGCCTGACAGCGGTATATTAACTAACATCGTCGTTATACAGTCTGCAGAAGTGGATTTTCCATTTTCTCAGCACCGACTGCGATTCTATTACGACAGGTCCGTTCTCATCCCAGCAAGCTGCCGTTCTGGCTCCATAGCCTTGGCATGTTCGCTTTATCTGTTGATAAAACTTTCGAACCTGCAGTAGCACCTCTCCAGAAGCAGAAAGAATATAAGAAATTTATTCGTAGCTCGGAAAGCGATTCATATAGGACCTTTTGCTCAAGTCTTACTCAAGTCTCTGAGTGCGACTAGCAAGCTGGTTAAAGTCCTCACGGTGATGCACTCCGAAAATCTGATGGTACCTTTACTGAGTCTAAAGCGGAAACTCTTAATTTACTGCTTGAGACTTATTTCCCGGGAAATCACATCGACATCGGCTCGTTGCACACTCCTTCTAAGGAAACTGCAACTGAAACGATGAAAACAACTCGGCGTAGCTGGTATATTGCGTCCCGCGTGGTTACGACTGAAGCCATTGAATTTGCTGTGGTATCCTTCGATGGCTTCAGATCGCCGGGCACCGACGGGATATATCCTCTTATGCTGCAAGAAGGTATATGATGCAAAAGGTATATTTTCGCTGCTAGTCTAACACTTGCTCACATACCACATAGGAAAAGAAGACTACTCACTTGCCATGAGCTTCAGAACAATCCTTCCTGCTGAAAAGCATGGAGAGACTGGTAGAGTTGCACGTGCACCCTCTTGCGAATGCACCCTCTTTCGGAGATGCAACATGCTTATCAGCGCGAGACTGCGCTTCAGAACCTAGCTGGGAGAACTGAATGCGAGCTCTAAAGAAAAGAGTACGCGCTGGGCATTTTCATCGACATTGAGGGAGCTTTTGATAACGCAGCTTTTGACAGCATGTGCAACGCTGCCAGATACCATGGCGTAGATGAAGTCCTACGGATCAAAGCAATGCTCATGCACAGGACATTGACCGCTGATGCAGGCCTCGACAAATCCGGCGTAAACAGGAGCTGCCCGTAAGGTGGTCGATTCTCTGCTTTGCTCTCAATGTCTCTCGAATCTATGCCCAGGCCCATGCGGATGATGTCGCCATTTTTTCTGCCGGCTCATGTTTAGCGACTGTCCGTCTCAAAGCACAGGCGGCGCTATATGTGATCGGTGATAGTCAATCCTGTTAAGACCGATGTCGTTCTCGTTACGAGAAGGAGGAAAAATACTGATATGACCCAGCTGGTACTAAAAGGCACTTTCATCCCGTTATCCAGGCTAAGTAGGCTGGTCAAAGCGTGTTGAGTCAAAAACCACCAAAGCGCTGTCAGCTTTCTGGCAATGTAAATGAGGTTTTGGCAAAACATGGGCTTTATCGCCGCAAAGGTCTTCTGGATCTACACGGCAATGATAAGACCTATAAACTCATATGCACCGGTTGTCTGGTGGAACAGACTAAAACGCAAACACGTCGTAGCCTACCAAAGTAGGTTACGTAGTTTCACCAAACTCCAAAGAACGGTTTGTCTCAGGTGCACGGGGGCCTTCCCCAGCACGCTGGGCGCTGCTCTAGATGCTATGATGAATCTTCCGCCTCTTGATATATTTATCAGAGGATGTTCTCTGAAAGCCATGTCTCGTCTGAAGAGAAATGACTATTCGTATTACTCGCATAGGAATAACAGTGTGCTTGCGCAAGAATTGTCCTGCGACCCCTGACTCATGGACATGCCATCTGACGCACTGACGCCCGTTATCCTACTGCGCCGTAATTTCACAGTCGAGTTTCCTTGGCGGTAGGACTGGCTCTGGCTGGATACTGAACCCGGAAAGGATAGTCTTCGCATTTTCACGGATGGCTCCAGGTCTGGGCGGTGGTCCGGTGCTTCTTTGAGCGCGAAAACATCCGACTGCACTTCTCCTTAGGAAAATATGCGTCTGTCTTCCAATCAGAGTATACGCAATCCTAATGGCCATGCACTATGTTGTGAAGTCCATGTGGAAGGGGGAAAGCATATGCGTCTGTAGTGACAGCCAAGCTGCAGTCAAAGCTGTGTGCAACCCCCTAACTAGCTCCAAATAGTGCTTGAACTCAAGTTCTTCTTGAACAGAGTCGGTAGACTAAATTCATTAAGGCTTATATGGGTTCCAGGCCACTCTGGGATCCCAGGAAATTAGATCAGTGATATACCAGAATGGGTTCAGAGGAGAGCTTCTACGGACCTGAACCCACTCTTGGTCTACCTGCATTCACGTTAAATTCCTACATTAACGATTGTGTGTTTAATACACACAACCGTAGATAGAGGGATTGTCCAGGTTGCAGGATGATTAAGCGCGTATGGCCTGATGTCTGCAAGAAATCTGCAGCATTCCTCCTGTCTTTAAGGAGAATCTTTTGCCAAGCATCTCTACGTGATTGGCATCAGTGAGACGTCTACCTGTGCTGCATGTTGTGAGGAGGATCACACTGCAGAGCATTTCCTCTGTGATTGTCCAGCCTTTGCTCGCGCACGGTGGTGCACCCTTGGAGCCGACGTGGTGTGTGCCAAATCCCTAAGCTCTATATCACTGATCACTGAAGCTCCTTCAAATTTTTCTCTGGAAAGCGGGGAAAATACAGTAATATAAGGCGTCTGTCTGGAGCTCTGGAGTACAATGGACCAGTGTTTGCGTCCGAGTGCCTCAACGGATAGCAGAAGCCTTCAAAAAAAAAAAAAAAGGTACCTGCCCAAATCCTCAATCGCGCTCTTCTTGTGCTCTTTTTTCTTTCCAATGAGAAGCTTTTGCTCCTTCTTACTTTTTGACTCGTAGAGCTCACGAGCTTCTATTGTTCTTCTATGCAGCGAGGCTTTATGTGCCTCCTGCTTTGCTGGAGTTGGAGCGTTGGTCTTTCAACAAAATAGATTTTTTATACGAAATCTGCGTTTCAATGGTCGTGTATTCATCAGGATTTTATCCAAATCTTCATCTCCTGAATCATTATCCACAAGACAACAGGCAAAAAAAGATACAGAATCTCGCACAACCTACTTAATTTCCGCTGTTAAGTTCGCACTAAAAATCCACGTTATCACCCCATCAAATTAAAGCATTTTGCTACTCTAATTCACCAGCAACATTCATCAAGTGCACATCCACCGATTCACTCTGATCCAAGAACACTCTAGTTCCCAACACCATTCTACAGTAGAATACGCTCTATCCAAATGATGAGAGGAAGTTCATTAGCTTTGCTTTAAAGTAGAACACGATTCCCGAACACGCGGCTTGGAATCACTCAAGTCGATGACGGTGCTACGTCAAATCACAACTTGCTATTGTCTGGCCTCATAAGTTGGTGTTAAATGATAGTAAAGCCTGCGAACCAACAAATCCGCGGGAAAGAACGAAAAGACAAACTTATAACACTCCCTCCGGGACGAGAAGCAACGATCTGTTCCAAGTACTATCACTGAGCAGCGAATATGTATACGAACAGGTGAGTGGACGGGAAGACAAGCGGATAGATGGATGATGATCATTCAATCGTCAGATAGCGTTCATTCTAGGTGATGTACTAAAGTGTGAGCAAAGTATCTTCTCTACATCGCCAAACGAGCAAACTATACTACACCAGCAAGCAACAACAACAACGGCGGCACGGCAGTGCTCATCCAGACCCATCCGACTCCGAATATCTAAATCGACATCGGGCGCGCTGGGTTGACTTTATTCAGTTTTGTGTGCCAATTGAGTACGGACGGTTTGACACCACGATTGTTAGATACACAGAGTACTTACCAGTGCACGAGAGTACAGTGAAGCAAAAAAACTATCATTAGTTTAAAGATCGTTTTCGTTTTTTTTTTTTTTTTGTATCTTTTTTGTGTTCTGTTGTTTGCTAACTAAAATGCATTTTTAACAGATACTCCCGCTGTTGTTGTTGAATAATGTTTCGTTTTTGTGATTTAGTGTTTATCTCACCGATTTTAGAGTGCGGCCGGTTGCATTTGAAAACATCATTCAGTGACATCATGCCCAACTTCTGTATCTAAGCTCCCTGACGTGCATTGTATGGCGCTCGAAAGGGTCTTGCTTTAATTTGCACTTTTTCCTAATTCGCATTGTTTCTGACTTAATTAAGTCTGTCTTAGGTGCTTCGGTTGTTTTGCTAAATAATTTTGTTTTGATATTCTATGTACAAGGTGTTAGTGTATAGAGCAAACTGCAAAACAGTATTGTGGGATTCATAAATCAAAATGAACCGAAGACTGGCTGTATCTGCCAGGTGATCAGATATTTCTTACTCTACGAATGTGCTCTTGGCTCCTTAAGTGAGATGTGTGTTTCCTAATTACTTTCTGTTTGTTGTGCGAAATGACTTATAAACAAATACCTAGTACTATCACCAAAACTGCAGCTAAATAGCTCTCAAAAAATAAAGACAAAAGATACTAAGTTCATTTTTTTCACAAAAATTTATTAATTTATTTCGTATATAGAACAATTCACTATGACCTTCATTTGCCCTTATGCAACACAGCTGTTGTGAATGAGAAGTGACCAAACATTACTGATAAAGTATATAATTTTCCTAGGTGGCCAACAAACTTCTCCAGCTGGCGCGGTCTTTGGCCGGCTGTTTCCAGCGCCGCACGCCTAGTTGGTTAAGGTCCCCATCCACCTGCGTGCGCCATTTGTGTGTGCAATCCTAACATAGCATCATAAGTGCATGAAACAGTTGCTGAGAACTATAACCAACGTGAAAATTCGGTCGGTTCCTTTCGAATTCTATCTAGTACAACCACCCATGGAGAGTAGTGAACGAACATCTACGACCCAAACCGTCTGCACTTCGTCCAGGTTGTGTGATAAATATTACTTACTTACTTATCAGGCCAGCGATCTATGGAGGATCTGAGCCTGAGCTATAGCTGCCTGCCACCCTTGACGGTCCCGGGCACTCTGCTTCCAGTTGTCAAGACCAAGATGTCTTACATCCGCGATTACTTGGTCTTTATACCGGAGGTTCGGTCTTCCTCTTCTTCTCGAACCAGGAGGCTCGGAGTCGAAGACCCTCTAAGCTGGAGCGTTGATGTCCATGCGCTCGATGTGGCAAAGCCAGTGTAGTCGACGGATCCTTGCCTTCCGGACTACATCCACATCTTGGTACAGCTCGTAGAGTTCGCGGTTGTGTATTCTTCTCCATTCACCCTCCTCACAGACAGGACCAAATATCCGGCGCAGAATTTTTCTTTCGAAAGAACCCAAAATCAGCTCCGCTGCCCTGCTTATCGTCCAGCTTTCGGCTCCGTACAGCAAGACTGGCAGTATGAGCGTTTTGTAAAGCATGACTTTGGTCTTTCGAGTAAGGGGTTTGGACCCCAGTTGTTTGGACAAGCCGAAGTAGCAGCGGTTGCCAAGGGCGATTCTATGCCGGATCTCCACTGTGGTGTCATTTGTGGAATTTACGTTTGCCCCGAGGTAGACAAACTCCTTAACTACCTCGAAATTGTAGCTGTCAATTGTTATATTTTGTCCCAGGTGGTAAGCGACGGATTGGTTATTGCTTGACAGCATGTATTTCGTTTTGTCCTCATTGATCTTAAGACCAACTCGTTTCGCCTGTTCTTCAATCGCCGTGAATGCTTCCACAATGCCACGGCGAGAACACGCTATGATGTCGATATCATCCGCGTATCCTAGCAGCTCGACGGACTTGTAAAAGATAGTGCCTTCACTGTTGACGCCTGCCCGTCGCACTATCTGCTCCAGCACCAGGTTGAAGAAGTCACATGACAGCGCATCTCCTTGCCGAAGTCCGGTGCATGTTTCGAATGGTTCCGAGGTCCTAGAACCGAGTTGCACGGTGCATCGCGTGTTTCTTAGCGTGGCGCGACACAACTGGATCAGTTTTACCGGGATCCCGAATTCGGCCATCGCCCCAAACAGTGCTTCACGATGAATGCTGTCGTATGCGGCTTTGAAATCGATGAATAGATGGTGTGTATCGATTTGAAACTCGTTGGTCTTTTCCAGGATTTGTCGAAGTGTGAAAATTTGGTCTATAGTTGATTTGCCGGGCCGGAAGCCGCACTGGTAGCTGCCGATTAGTGCGGTGCAAAATGGTTTTAGACGTTCACACAATACGCTGGACAGGATCTTGTATGCGACATTGAGCAGGGATATACCTCTATAGTTCTTACAAGAGGTAGGATCGCCTTTTTTGTGGATGGGGCATATAGAGCTGGTATTCCAGTCGTCGGGCATGCTATCATCTTCCCAAATTCTGCAAATGATCTGGTGCATGCTCCCTGCCAGTACATCGCCGCCAGCCTTGAAGAGCTCTGATGGCAAGCCATCTGAGCCTGCGGCCTTGTTGTTCTTCAGCTTCTGAATAGCTGTGCCGACTTCTTCGATGCTGGGTGGGAGGACTACTTCAGCGGCTGGAGTTGGGATTCCCTCGGTCCCTACCACTCTCTCTTGGTCATGCTCGTTAAGCAGCTGCTGGAAATGCTGCATAAATACATCCACTATTCCCTGCGGGTCGGTGACAAGATTACCCTCGCAGTTTCGAAGAGCCTGGATGCCCTTTTTGAAGCCTCCTGCAAGGCCTTTGGCTTTCTTGTTTTATGTTTATCCCTAGACTCCTCGATATCCTTGAGCTGGGAGGCTGCGAATATTCATTTGTTTTTTCGCAGTAGTTTTTTCTCCTCCCTTCTTCTGGCTCGGTACTCTTCTTGCGCTGCCCTAGTTTTCCTCTGCAGCGCCTTTTGGTACGCCTCGTCGGTTGCTACCTTTTTCTGCTCACACTCGCCATCATACCACGGATTTTTTGTCGGGGGTGGTAGGTATCCTAAGGTGGTTTCGGCTACTTCCTGAATGGCTGAGCGGCAATGCAGCCACATATGATTGGCATTTGTGTTCAACGTAGGCATACCGTAGAGTCTTTCGCTCAGCTGCTCCCTGTAGACTCTGGCAACCTCCGGTGCGCTCAGGCACCCAATGTCGAACCTCCTCCTGATGGGCTGGTGCAGCTTTCTGACATTGGACAGTCGAGCTCTGAATCTTGCTGCTACGAGGAAGTGGTCAGAGTCGACATTTGCCCCTCTGGATGTTCGCACATCCAGGATGCTTGACGAGTGCCTTACGTCAATGAGCACATGGTCGATTTGGGTGGCGGTTCGACCGTCCGGAGTGATAAATATTATGAGGGTAAATTCTTGAACCTGCGCGAACTATAAAAAAAGTCAATTACGGATGGACTAGAAACTTAAAAGCGGAGAGGACTCTAGTGGAGTTGACGGGCGAGTTGCTTCAAATACGCAAGATCTTCTCTAAATGGTGAAGCCAAGTAACCACTAGAAGCTGCACTCAAAGCTGTGTAACTGGCTCCAAATTAGTACATGTCCATAAGTGAAACAACTTAGTCGGTAGACTAAATTCAAAAAGGCTTGTATGGGTTCCAGGTCACTTTGGGATCCCAGGAAATGAGATCTCTGATGAACTCGCCAAAAGGGGTTCAGACGAGATCTTCTCAGGACCTGAACCTACTCTAGGTCTAGCTGCGTCCACGGTCAATTCCGTAAATGGAGAGATTATCTAGGTTGCATGATGACTAAGCGCGTATGCCCTCCTGTCTTTAAGGAGAATAGACTGCAGAAGTCGATTACGGGCCATTACACTTTTGCTAAGCATCTCTATGTGCTTGGCATCAGTAAGACGCCAACCTCTGCTGCATGCTGCGAGGAGGATGACACTGCAGAGCATTTCCTCTGTGACTGTCTCGCCTTTGCTCGTGCACGGTGGCGTACCGTTGGGGCAGACGTGGTGTGTGCCGAGCCTCTTAGCTCTGCATTATTGACGCTCCTTCTCATTCTTCTCCAGAAAACGGGGAAAATGCATTAATGTGAGGTGTCTGTCTGGAGTACAACGGATCAATATTTGCGTCTGAGTGCTCGAACAGACAGCCTTCTACAAAAAAACACAAAAAAATCAATCACCTGAGGCACTCCACAACACAAAGGGGCGTCCTCATTCCTCTTGGACTTTTACACAGATGAGTCAAAAACCAAAGACGGGGTGGGTAGCGGAGTCTTTCCCAAACAATTGAAACTGAACCAGGCTTTTCCAGCGTCTTCTAGGAGGAGCTGCTAGCAATAAAAGAAGTTCTGTCCTAGCTAAGATGGAACGTCATATCTGTCACAGATAGTCGAATTTTAATTAACAGCCAAGATGCCCTGAAATCACTGGAGTCTGATGCCTTCACATCCAAGGCTGCCGCCTATTTCTTAACGAGATGGCTGAACAGTTAACATGGGCACCAGCACAGAGCAACATTTCAGGAAATGAGAGAGCTGACATATTTGCCAAAAAAAGGAACGACGGAACGAACTAACATGGCATACGCTGGTACACTACTGGAGCCGTGAAGACGAAGAGGAGACTGAGTTCATTCATTTGTTATACCCTTGCTTTTGTAAGCTCTTTAAGGGAGTATAAAAGCGCATGTAGGGTGAGAGGTCATAATAGATTTGTTTGAACACGTGTCAAAATAGGACACCAGTAGCGAGAACTTACTTACTTAGGTGGCGCTACAGTCCGTGGTGAACCTGGGCCTCAACCAACAAGCGTCTCCAGCTGGCACGGTCGTTGGCCAGCTGATTCCAGCACCGCACGCCTAGTTGGTTAAGGTCCCCATTCACCTGCGTGCGCCACCCTTGATGCGACCGTCCTATGCCGCGCCTTCCCTCCGGGGTGGATTCGAAGATTCTTCAGGCCGGAGCTGTGCTTTCCATTCGCTCTACATGGCCTAGCCATCCTAGACGTTGGATCCGCAGACGTCGTACCAGATCGGTGTCGCTGTAGAGCCCGTATAGTTCGTCGTTTATACAAACGGGACCATAGATTGAACGCAGAATTTTCCTCACGGAACGACCAGGGACATTCTTATCGTTAAAGTCCAGACCTCTGCGCCACAGAGGAGAACGGTGATGATTAAGGTTTTGTATAGCGCAACCTTGGTCTTTCGAGATAGAGTCTACTACTCAGTTGCGTCTTGAGCCCAAAGAAGCAGCAGCTGGCATGAGTGAGTCTCGTATAATATTTTCTGGCACAATAGATCTGCAAAGGTCGCAGTGCCGTATTGCTAATAGTAGCACTTACTTACTTTGATGGCGCTACAGTTCGGGGTGAACCAGGGCCTCAACCAACAAGCCTCTCCAGCCGGCCCTTCGGCCAGCCGCTTCCAGTGCCGCACGCCCAGTTGGTTGAGGTCCTCTTCCACCTGTGCGCGCCTCTTCATCTTTATCATAGTAGCACTAGCCCCATATATATAAAAAAAAATGACATTTTCAAGTACGATGTTAAAGAAATGACATGACGGTATGTCACCTGGCCTAAATCCTTTTTTAACATCAAAGGTCCCGGTTAATTCACTACCGACCTTAACGTCGCGCCGAGAGTTCTCCATTGTCACTCTGCACAATCTGACGAGTTTGGCAGGGACGTCAAAACTAGACATGGCGCTGTATAGCTAGTCTCTATGCACACTGTCATACACGGCCTTGAAATCGACGAAAAGGTGATGGGTGACGATTTGGTATTCTTGAGTCTTCTTCAAGATCTGCCTCAGTGTGAATATCTGGTCTATTGTGCACTTACCTGGCCCGAAACCACACTGATAAGAACCTATCAGATTATCCACGAAGGGTTTCAGGCGTTCTTACAGTACGGCAGAGAAGATCTTGTATGCAATGCTAAGGAGACTTATTGCCCTGTAGTTGGCGCAGTTATAGGGGTCTCCGATCTTGTGCACTGGGCAAACGATGCTGAGATTCCATTCGTCGGGCATGTTTTCCTCCGACCATATTTTACAGATGAGCTGGTGCATGCGCCCTACCAGATCATCTCCAATCGCTTTAAATAGCTCAACAGACAGCCCTTCTGCGCCCGCGGCTTTATTCTTCTTGAGCTTTGAAATTGCTAGCTTAATTTCATCTAGGTCGGGTCGTCGAAATTCTCTTGCATCTTTGTCTGTTGCGAATTGATCATTCTGCCTGACAGTGGTATAACGTCTTTCATCGCCATTAAACAGTCCACAGAAGTATTCTTTCCATATTCTCAGCATCGACTGTGACTCTACTACTGGCTGTCCGTCTTCAACCCTACTGGCCTCTGCTCTGGGTTTATAGCCTTGGCATTTTCGTAAAACTTGCGAGCATTATTCCTGTGAGAGCATCTCTCCATCTCATCGATCTCGTGCTTTTCTTGTTGTCTTTTTTTTTTTTCCTTAAAAGCGTGTGTTCCTCTCTCCGTTTCTGAAACGGCCTGAAACCACACTGATTGTCCCTGAACGGTTTCAGGCGCTTACACAGTACGGCAGAGAGGACATGGTACGCAATGTTCGCCAGACTTATCCCTCTGTAACTGGCGCAGTCATAGCGGTCTCCTTTCTTATGGACCGGACACACGATGCTGAGATTCCATTCATCGGACTTGCATTCTTCCGACCATATCTTGAGGATGAGTTGGTGCATATTCCTGACCAGCTCATCGCCAGCTGCTTTAAAGAGTTCTGCGGGAAGTCCGGCTGCTCCAGCAGCTATATAAGTCTTAAGTTTCGATATCGCTATCTTAACATCGTCTAGGTCGGGTGGACGAGATTCCCTTTCGCCTTCGTCCATTGTGAATGGTTCGTTCTGCCTGACGGCGGCATTTTGATTATCATCGCCGTTATACAGCCTGCAGCATCGACTGTGACTCCACTATTAGTTGTCCGTCCTCATTCCTGCAGATTTCTGCTCTGGCTTTATGACCTTGGCATCTTCGTTTTACTCTTTGGTAAAACTTTCCATATCGTTCCTGTGCTCGTAGAGCTCACGAGGGGCTCTCGTTCGTCGATGCAGCGTGGCCGTGTACTCATTCTGTTTTTCTGCATGTACCTGTCTGCACTCGTCATCAAACCAAGGGCTTCTCCTAGGTCGTGGCTGGATACCTAATACATCAGAGATAGCATCCCTAATGGCGCTTTGACAACGTCTCCATTGCTGTTCTATGGTTTGTGCAGTTTGCATCGGTTCTTGAGAAAGCTGAAGTGAAACACAATCGGCGAAGTTCCTGGCGGTCTCTTCGATATTCAGAATTGGAGCACTGAAATTGATGAAGCTTCCCATCCATCGAGAAGTGCATTAAAGTGACTAATGTGGGTCTGAAGGTAAACGAGGGAAAAACTAAAAATATACCGACGTCAAAGAAAGACGCACAACACCGACGCCTTGGCCAGAACGTCACTATTGGCAGCTATAACTTTGGTGTAATCAAGGATTTCGTCTATCTTGGCTCACTGGACGCAGAACAACTCTTGCCAACCGCTGAGTTGGCAGAGAGCTCTCTCTCGGAAAACTAAGCTGACCCTCTATAAAACCTTAATTGTCCCGGTCCTCCTCTAAGGTGCATAGGCTTGGACCTTGTCAAAAGTGGCCATTTCGAGAGGGAAATTCTGCGTACAATCTTCGATCCAGTTTCTGTTGACGGAGATTGGAGGAGAAAATTCAACCACGAACTGTACGGGATATACAGCGACATCGGCGACATCGGCCTGGCTAGGCCAAGTGGAGTGGATGGACAACTCAGCTCCGGCCCGAAGAGTCTTTGACTCCAATCTAGAAGGACGACGTTGCAGAGGATGGCTGCATCTAAGGTGGCGCACGTAGGTGGAAAGGGACCTAAACCAACTGGGCGTGCGACACTTGAAAGACCTAACAAAAGATCGTGCTAGCTGGAAATGCTTGTTAGTTTAGGCCCAGGTTCACCCCTGGTAATTAGTAATTCTAAACATCCAAATATGGAATTTCAATCCCAGATATTCTGCACCAACCAATTACATTCACGGAAGTAGTTTTCTTCACAGATTCCAAGTATTGTTCGGCACCGTCCTTGTCCTTGGATTCGCTCATGAGCTTGAAGTTGTAATAATCGGGCAACATCGATCGCCCCTTACCTAATGTAATGTCACTTTTGATTTCTATCTTCTGACGGGTAAACAAACACATGTTCATTGAAACAGCCCAGCATAAACAGCCATAATTCATAGAATCCGGATAAGATATCTTAATCTCCACGAGCTACACAGCATAACTAATTCGTACGTTAACCTAATCGTTATTTTTAGTCCCTGCGTCATAGGTCTCCACAACCAAGTTCATCAAGATAGGCAATTCAAATTCGAAAACATATAATTTCCACTTGAGGAATCTACAAAATTACCAATAGAACGATGTATGTAATTAGCTATCTTAGTTCTGACAGCAGTGTACACCCTCTATAGGCTTGAGAAAGGTGATGCCTTTGCTTGGATCGTTTGCAACAGGTTGGCCATACTTTTGCCAAATGCTTGTAGGTCATGAGAATCCAATAGGTAATTATTATAAAAGACGTATTTGAATGTTGAATGGCGAATTCTAGCCGAGTAGCCTGAGGCTTCCGTCCGAAGCTATATAGGGTGTAGAGCAGCGAGGAAAAGTGGCACACCCAACTTTCATCTTCGAACGCTAATGGTGTGGTTCTCTTCTCTATTTTGGGCTCGTTCTCTCCCTTCTAAATCTTGAGGTCGTTCACTTGATCGTAGGTCAAAGTGAAATTTGTTCGCGAATTTCGGCGCACGTGCACGCACATCATCGGTGAGATAAGCAACATCGAACATCAAGGACACATAGTGATTTCAAACAATCCCGGTAGATACCCGTAAAGTGACAAGACCTCGGTCAAAACGTACTGCGTGCCGGTCGGCGACCCTTATCTTACAATGAACAATATGAACAGTGCAATTAGTCTAGTGATGATGCTCCTCACTTCCACTCAAGCTTTGAGTGTGGTCAACCAGCTTGTAAGCGCGCGGAATGGTAAGTACACATCAAAATCATATTTTTTAAAATTGCCTCAACCTATAAATCACCTTAGTTATTGAACTTGACACCTTTCCGCATTTGTTTTTGTTTGACGACATGGAGGTCATGCCGTGTTAGAACCTTTTTTCGCGGATCGAAACAAAGGAGTCCGGAACGTGGTCGAGTGCAGATTTATTAGCATAAATTGAGCTTTCGAGCATTCGCTCCTGCTGTTTGTTGAAATTCAAATCTGCGGTTTAGCACAGGAGAAGAGGAAACTCGGCGATACAGTTGAGCGGATTTTCGGAATAAATTTTATGATTACTCAGATGGTAGATATATCTGTCGATGAAGTCGGTTAAGGGGTCTGTCTTCAGTGGCACATAGTGCGAAAAATATGTGACAATAGGCATGCACACGATATTCGCTCCCTAGATCGTTTGCAATTCGCGCTAAATGGGACAAAATAGACTTCAAGATACAGGGATTACCTAATCTAGATAGTCAAGTTTTGTTTGTGTGCAAAACCCCGGAACGTAGCGCAGTACTTGATCGGTTGGCGTATGTTTCAATGTCATTCTGCCCATAAACAAGCAGATGTGCTCCCATACTAAATCATGACCATATACAGTACACTCCTGACTGTATTTGCATTAGTTCACTGTCTATTGGTTGCATAACAACCAGGATGTATGGTAACGTTGCATTACGAATTCCCACTGACACTTCCGGCACTTCACTTGCAATTTTCTATCGCCATTTCTATGCCATCCAAACACTAATCGATTTTCCATTCCCTTTCAGATTGTTTCGAGCGCATCGCACTGGAAGCAATGCTTCCATTCGAGAAGACCTTTCGCACCGAAGACACTAATTCCCTGGCGGCATGCAAGGAGATGTGCATCAGAGCCGGCGATAATTGTCAAGCAATTTCCTTCGGGTTGGTCAATATCAATGTAATCGAAATCGAATTTAACACTTTTCTTTTCGTTTTTACAGAGTCCATCGACGCGGAAACGGCACCTGTCAACTGTCAGCTGAGAAAATCGACTCAATCGGATCACGCCCGCCTGGTACGATTTTCGATCCCGACTTTGACCTATACGCACGTAAGATGAACTGCTTCGACTTGCAAGATAACGCGATACCACTGGCCGATTCATACGATGAATCATCGGCAATTGATAATCGTGGTCCGAGCAGACCCATTTCAGTGGCAGGCCCGCCAATATTAGTCATGAATCCATCGCCAACACCGGCAACTACTCCATATGATGGCGAGCGGTATCCACCGTCACCTCCTGCCACATCGTCAACCGTGTTCAGCACAAACTATCCTTCGTCGGTTGATAACACAAAATATCAAACTACACGGCGACCAACAACGTCTACTTACAATGGCGGTAATAGTCAGGAGAGTGATGGATACACTGGAACAGACGGTGATCGAATTTATTTCTCCCATGATCTATACCCTCTCTACAAGTATCCAATGTTGTATGAGCATAACTACCCTGCTCCCAACCAAGAAATTTACTATCCTGGAGGTTATGCCGCGAATGTACCTAATCTCGGCGATCGATACCGACCAAGTTATCCTCCACCCGATGGTCCAACACATCACGACTCACCTAGACCAATATTTGGCCTCGGATACGGCCATGGATACAGCTATGGAAAGCCGGTGAGATATGGTTCAGAAAATCGTCCAACAACACCAGTCTATTCGCTACTTCCGGATAGTCGGCCAACGCCATCTGATCCTGGCTATACTCGTCCCATACAGAGCAATGGAAATAGATACTCACGACCTGATTATGATCACACAACGTCGACGTACTATTCACGACCGGGTTATAGTAGTCCGATAAGCAGTTCGAATGGAGAAACAACGAGACCGAGTGGCGGTATGGATTTTTTAAATCGTCCTGATCCCACGTATGCCAGCAATCAACCCGCACAAGATGGAAATGGCTATGGAGTATCTAACAGACCAATGGGACCGCCGAGAAAAGATGGTCCTCGGCCTGGGTATGATTATTCATATATTTCGCAAGGCGGGAACAAAATCCAGAACAACTCTGGGCAGGGATACAATGATGATAAGCATATTGCAACGTTTTTCAACCCGGATGACTACGTGGATGGCAACCGAAAGAGTAAGATATCCATTTAACAACATCATTGCGGTATAATAGTGTTACGAAAGTTAATACAAATCCAGAATAGGATTCGATCACTGGACAACTGTTTGCTTGTATTCCCACCTCCCTCCGCCTCACCTTTATTTATTATTACAACCTTTTTTACACACTTTGTCTCTACCACTCGCTGAATGGCTGGATTACTTTTACACTGAATTACCAACTGATCACTGATTACTGAGTCACTGAATATTGAACGAATACTGAATACTGAATGCTCCCAGGGGCGAGTGTTCCCGCTTATATAGCCCTCGGTCCAATCTCCCGAATGTTCGCCGTCAAACGTTACCTTTCAGAAGTCTCTAGAATGCTCTGGCATTGCCATTCAGCAGTATGCTGCTGAAAGTTGCCATCATTTCCTATTTAGCTTCATGTACACAACCATGCACAATTTTGTACGGCATAAGTAACTATTTCTCTGGAAAAAATTGACAGACACTTGAAACCAAGGCACAGGTGCAAGGTTGAGATACGATGTTAGCAAGCTACTGACCGGAAGAAGATTAAGAATTTATACAAGCTACTGACAACCTCCCACTTTCATCGGTTTGAGTTTTCTTGAGCTAGGTTTCGTGAACGCTAACCTCACTTTTTCAAACATATTACAAAAGCTTACTTACTTACTTAGGTGGCGCTACAGTCCGTGGTGAACCTGGGCCTCAACCAACAAGAGTTTCCAGCTGGCACGGTCTTTGGCCAGCTTTTTCCAGCGCCGCACGCCCAGTTGTTTAAGGTCCCCTTCCACCTGCGTGCGCCACCGATGATGCGGCCGTCCTCTGCCGCGCCTTCCTTCCGGAGTGGATTCGAAGACTCTTCGGGTCGGAGCTGTATTTTCCATGCGCTCTACATGGCCTAGCCACCTTAGACGCTGTATCCGTAGACGTCGTACCAGGCCGATGTCGCTGTACAACCTTTCAGTTCTTCGTTATATCTTCTCCTCCAAACACCGTTTGAACAAACGGGACCGTAGATAGTGCGCAAAATTTTCCAAACGACCAAGGGCTTCTTCAACCGCTTTTGTTAAGGTCCAAGCCTCTGCGCCATAAAAGAGGACTAGGATGATCAAGGTCTTATATAGTGTCACCATGGTCTTCCGAGAGAGGGCTCTACTTCTCAATTGCCTCTTGAGCCCAAAGAAACAGCGGTTGACAAGAGTTGTTCTGCGTTTTATATTAGCGCTGGTGTTGTTGTCGCCGGTCATCAGTGAGCCAAGGTAGACGAATTTTTTGACCACTTCATAGTTACGTCTTCCCATGGTGACGTTCTGGCCAATACATCGGTGTTAACCGTCTCTTTTTGATGAAAGCAGATATTTGGTTTTACCCTCATTAACATTGAGATCCATCTTGGCCGCTTCTACCTCAATGCTTACAAGGGCCTCATTGACGTCTCGCTGTGTCCGTCCAATCACGTCAATGTCGTCGGCGTACGCAAGCAATTGAGTAGATTTGAAATAAATCGTACTTTTTGTGTTGGCCAGTGACTCTTGCACGATCTTTTCAAACACGATGTTGAAAAAGTTGCATGACAGCGCGTAACCTTGCCTAAATCCTTTTTTAACATCAAAGGTCTCAGTTTGCTCATTATCGACCTTAATGGAGCAACGAGAATTCTCCATTGTCATCCTGTACAGTCGGACGAGTTTGGCAGCCTTGAAATCGACGAAGAGGTGGTGAGTGTCGATTTGGTATTCCTGGGTCTTCTCCACGATCTGCCGTAGCGTAAATATTTGGTCTTTTGTGAATTTACCTGGCCTGAAACCACACTGATAAGAGCCGATCTGGTTGTCCACAAACGGTTGCAGGCGGTCACACAATACGGCAGAGAAGATCTTCTATGCGATGTTATGGAGACTTATTCCCCTATAGAAGGCGCAGTTATAGGGGTCTCCTTTCTTATGGACCGGGAAAACGATGCTGAGATTCCATTCGTCGGGCATGCTTTCCCCCGAACATAGGCCGCCGCAGCCGCCTTGAGAAGCTCAGCAGACAGGCCGTCTGCGCCCGCGGCTTTATTAGACTTAAGTCGGGTGGACTGAATTCTGTTTCATTGTCGTCCATTACGAATGGCTCGTTCTGCCTGACAGCGGTATCTTGTCTATCATCGCCGTTATACAGTCTGCAGAAGTGGTCTTTCCAAATCCTCAGCATCGACTGCGACTCTACTACCAGTTCTCCATTTTCACCCCTGCAGGCCGCCGCTCTGGCTTTGTAGCCATGGCATGTTATTGTAAAACTTACGCGCGTCATTCCTGCGGAAGCATCTCTCCATCTCCTTGATCTCACGCTTTCCGTGCTCTCTCTTCTTTCTTCTGAAAAGCGTGTGTTCCTCTTTTCTCTTCTGCTTATAGATTTCGTCCGTCGTTGCAGCATGGCTTTATATGCCTCTTGTTTTGCTGCATGGGCTGGTTCGCATTGTTCATCGAACCAGGGGTTTCTAGGTACTGGCGGTTTGAAACCCAGCACCTCTGAGGCAGCGTCTCTGATGGCGCTTTGGCAATGCGCCCATTCCTGTTCCATTGTTTGTGCTGCTGTGGGCGGATTTTGAGAGAGCTTGGAGGAGACACGATCGGCAAAGATACAAAAGTTAGTGCCTCACTAATAGCCCACACAATGTTGACTTTCAAGGCTGTTATTGACGCTGGCTTATTGGCTTACTTGAGTGGTTTTGACGTATTCCTTTGACTCGACTTATTTAGTTTGGCTTAAATTGCTTCTTCTTCTTCTTCTTCTTCTTCTTCTTAATGGGCGCTACAGTTGGGGGTGAACCTTGGTCTCAACCAACATGCCCCTCCAACTAGCACGACCTTTTAGCCCTTTCCATTGCCGCACACCCAGTTGGCTGAGATCCCCTTCCACCTGTGTGCGCCATCTTAAGTGCGGCCGTCCTCTGCTTCTTCGTCCCTCGGGGATTGGATTCAAAGACTTTCACTCTACATGGCCCAGCCATCTTAGGCGTTGAATCCGTAGACGTCTGACTAGGCTCACGTCGCTGTACAGCCCGTAAAGTTCGTGGTTGAATCTTCTCCTCCATCCCCCGTCTGCGTTTATAGGCCCGAAAATCACGCGCAAAATCTTTCTCTCGAACCGACCAAGGGCCTCCTCATCCGCTTTTGATAGTGTCCATGTTTCTGCGCCATGTATCGTATGATCTCTTCCTGTAGCGTTTAACATGGCAGCGTTGTTGTTTTTTATGCCTTGAGTGGTGACTGGGTTATCAGCGTACACTTTGTTTTTGAAATATTCCCATGAAACTAAATCAAGTGGTTTCGGTGACGTTAAATCAGGCGATTTTTGAGGAGTCCTTACGAGTTCCTCAGTTTTTGGGATGCATCGGCTACCATTGGAAATCACCATTGCCTGTCCGTTGTACCATTCAAAATGAAATGCGCTGAAGACGATTTTTGATAAAAATTAATTATTATTTGCCATCTAGTGTGGTCTGGTAAGCTGTCGAGCTGCCGGCCATCTATTGTAGTCTGGTAAGCTGTCGAGCTGCCGGCCATCTATTGTGGCCTGGTAATCTGTCGAGCTGCCGACCAGCTATGGTAGCCTGGTAATCTGTGGAGTTGCCGGCCGTCTATAGTGGCCTGGTAAGCTTCCAAGCTCCGGCCACCTTTTGTGGTGGCTTTATAAAGGTCAATTTTTGGCCAGTGAATCCCACACGGTCTTTTCAAGCATGATGTTGGAAAAATCACATGACAGTGTATCGCCCTCTCTGATTTTCTTTTTTGACATCGACGGTCTCGCTTAACTCCTTACCGGCCTGAATGGAGTAGCAAGGTTTCTTTATTTCTATCCTGCACAATCTGACATGTTTGGCAGGGATGTCAAAACATAGCATGGCTCCATACAGCCCATCCCATATCAGGCCTTAAAATCGACGAAATGGTGGTATGTATCGACCTCAAATTCATGGGTCTTCATTCAAGACCTGCCAAAATGTGAATATTTCGTCTATTGTGGATTTACCTGACCTGAAACCACTTTGATAGGAACCTATCGATTTGTGCACGAATGGTTTCAAGCATTCACACAGCACGGCAGAGAAAACGTGATGTTAAGGAGTTGGCGTTGTTACAGGGGTCTGCTTTACCGGGCAAACGATACTGAGATTCCATTCATTGGGCATGCTATCTTCTGACCATATTTAAGTAGGTCAGCAGCCAGCAGCTTTATTGGACTTCAGTTTCGGTATCACTATCTTATCCTCGTCTAAGTCGGGTGGACGGAATTCTCTCGTATTCGTCCAGTATGAATGGTGCGTTCTGCCGTTCCAGTCTGCAGAAATAGCCTTTTAATACTCTCAGCATCGACTCTGATTCAACTACGGGGTGTCGGCGTTCATCCCTGCAGGCTTCCGCTCAGGCTTTATGGCCTTAGCATATTAGTTTTACTCTTTGGTAAAACTTTCGAACGTTGTTCCTGCGATAACATCACTCCATCTCCTCGATCGCGTGCTCCTCGTACTCTTTCTTTTTTCTTCTGAATAGTGCGTGCCTGCATTCGTCATCCATCAAACCAAGGGTTTCTCCTAGGTGGTGACTAAAAACCTAATACATCAAAGGCAGCATCTTTGATGCCGCTTTGAGAACGTCTCCCTTGCTGTTCTATGGTTTGTGCATTTCGCATCGGCTCTTAAGAAAGCACGATCGGCGAAGGTCCTGACCGTCTCTTGCGATTGTAGCCTCCCGACGTCAATTTTTTTTGGTCCTACTCGACTCCGACTCATACGTACCTTTGGCTGCACCAAGGTAATGATCCGAGTCAACATTAGCTCTTCGGAAGGTTTGGATATCCATTATGCTGGAGGAGTGCCTGGCATCGATCGTAATATGATCGATTTGATTGACAGATAATTGATCAGGAGACTGCCAGGTCACCTTATGGATATTGAGATGTAGGAAGCGTGTGCTAGCTACAAGGAGAATACGCCACCTCACAAAGTCTACTGTCTGAACCCGTTTTCGTGAAGGCTGTGCTTTCTTACGACTTGTTCAAAGATGTCCTCTTTACCCAGATTCGCGTTGAAATCCTCTAGAACAGTCTAGGTGACAAAGGTGGAACATTGAGCGAATGTTCTATCTAAGAGGTCATAGAAGTCATCTTTGACTGTTGTCTTTTTCCCCTGTGGGGCTTGCAATGATTTCAAAGATTCAATTAATAAACAGCCATCTTCCATTCAGCTTTTCTAGAAACTTCAAACACATTCTGTATATTATAAACTGTTTTAGTAACTATGTGCTTATTTTTATTATAGTGGGACAAGGCGATCGATATCCTTCATATAAGGGAAAGGGTAAGTGTAAATAGTATCTAATTAGCCTACAAAGAACTAATCTTAATGCTGTAAATGCGCCTTATTTGGTTATTATTACTATGACAAGCTTACTTACTTACTTACTTATCAGGCCAGCGATCCATGGAGGATCTGAGCCTGAGCTATAGCTGCCTTCCATCCTTGACGGTCCCGGGCACGCTGCTTCCATTTGTCAAGACCAAGATGTCTTACATTCGCGATTACTTGGTCTTTATACCGGAGGCTCGGTCTTCCTCTTCTTCTCGAACCAGGAGGCTCGGAGTCGAAGACCCTCTTAGCTGGAGCGTTGATGTCCATGCGCTCGATGTGGCCGAGCCAGTGTAGTCGACGGATCCTTGCCTTCCGGACTACATCCACATCTTGATACAGCTCGTAGAGTTCGCGGTTGTGTCTTCTTCCCCATTCACCTTCCTCACAGACAGGACCAAATATCCGGCGCAGAATTTTTCTTTCGAAAGAACCCAAAATCAGCTCCGCTGTCCTGCTTATCGTCCACCTTTCGGCTCCGTACAGCAAGACTGGCAGAATGAGCGTTTTGTAAAGCATGACTTTGGTCTTTCGAGTGAGGAGTTTTTACCCCAGTTGTTTGGACAAGCCGAATTAGCAGCGGTTGTCAAGGGCGATTCTATGCCGGATCTCCACTGTGTTGTCATTTGTGGAACTTACGTTTGCCCCGAGGTAGACAAACTCCTTAACTACATCGAAATTGTAGCTGCCAATTGTTATATTTTGTCCCAGGTGGTGAGCGATGGATTGGTTTTTGCTTGACATCATGTATTTCGTTTTGTCCTCATTGATCTTAAGACCAACTCGTTTCGCTTGTTCTTCAATCGCCGTGAATGTTTCCACAATGCCACGGCGAGAACACGTGATGATGTCGATATCATCCGCGTATCCTAGCAGCTGGATGGACTTGTAAAAGATAGTGCCCTCCCTGTTGACGCCTGCCCGTCACACTATCTGCTCCAGCACCAGGTTGAAGAAGTCACATGACAGCGCATCTCCTTGCCGAAATCCGGTGCATGTTTCGAATGGTTCCGAGGTTCTAGAACCAAGTTGCTCGGTGCATCGCGTGTTTTTTAGCGTGGCGCGACACAACTGGATCAGTTTTCCCGGGATCCCGAATTCGGCCATCGCACCAAAAAGTTCTTCACGATGAATGCTGTCGTATGCTTTGAAATCGATGAAAAGATGGTGTGTATCGATTCGAAACTCCTTGGTCTTTTCCAGGATTTGTCGAAGTGTGAAAATTTGGTCGATAGTTGATTTGCCGGGACGGAAGCCGCACTGGTAGCTACCGATTAGTGCGGTTGAAAATGGTTTTAGACATTCACACAATACGCTGGACAGGATCTTGAATGCGACATTGAGCAGGGATATATCTCTATAGTTCTTGCAAAAGGTAGGATCGCCTTTTTTGTGTATGGGGCATATAGAGCTGGTATTCCAGTCGTCGGTCATGCTTCCATCTTCCCAAATTCTGCAGATGATCTGGTGCATGCTCCCTACCAGAACATCGCCGCCAGCCCTGAAGAGCTCTGATGGCAAGCCATCTGAGCCTGCGGCCTTGTTGTTCTTCAGCTTCTGAATAGCTGTGCCGACTTCTTCGATGCTGGGTGGGAGGACTACTTCAGCGGCTGGAGTTGTGATTTTCTCGGTCCCTACCACTCTCTCTTGGTCATGCTCGTTAAGCAGCTGCTGGAAATGCTGCTTAAATACATCCACTATTCCCTACGGGTCGGTGACAAGATTACCCTCGCAGTTTCGAAGAGCCAGGGTGCCCTTTTTGAAGCCTCTTGCAAGGCCTTTGGCTTTCTTGTAAAAGGCTCGTATTTTATGTTTATCCCTAGACTCCTCGATATCCTTGAGCTGGGAGGCTGCGAAGATTCTTTTCTTTTGTCGCAGTAGTTTTTTCTCCTCCCTTCTTCTGGCTCGGTACTCTTCTTGCGCTGCCCTGGTTTTCCTCTGCAAGCTACTATACTTAAACAACCTAAACTCAAATTTAACCTTAAAGATTGGCTACTTAACTTAGTGCGACGAGGGGATGAACATTGGGGCGGGTAGTGGCGTGTTGGAGGTAGAAGATTAGCGGGAGGATTTTTTAAGTGGACGTAAAGAGAGATTTCTTTATGGATGGTAGAGATAAGGGAAAGTCAGGGGATATTTAAGAACGGTTAGCTAAACGTAACATTCTACACAATAGTTCATTGTGGCCATAGTTGGGTGCGATGAGGGGGGAGTCGAAAAAGTCGAGTAGATCTTAGGCGACGAGGGTTGTTATTGAGCAAAATCCATTCAAGGTGGGCAGGAGAATCGATAATTCTAGCTATAAGCTGGTAAATTAAGGGAGTGTCAGCTGCCTCGCGGCATGCTTTCAGGGCTTGTAAGCCGATCAATTGCAGTCGGTCTTCGTAGGCTCGTAAAACATATCTGACAGACCATGGGAGGCCTTTTAAGGCAGAACGCAGAAATCGACGTTGCACAGCTTCAACTCGTGCAGGGTGGCTAACGTAGTAAGAATTCCAGGCTTGACTGACATATTCCAGGCTAGGTCTGACGTATGTAATGTAGAGGGATTTTGTGACGTAAGGGTTCGAGAATTCCTTGGACCAACGTTTTATGAAACCAAGGGCAGAATTAGCTTTGTGTATGATATGATTGATGTGGGAGAGAAAGTTTAGCTCTCTGTCGCATATGATACCTACATACGTCGCGTATGAAGGAGACATGGGGTACAGGCTCGTTAAGTAGATAGTATGTTCTAGGAGCGGAGGAGAAGTGTTCCCGAGAGAACGTAACGAATTGGCATTTTGCCGATGTTGAGCTCCAGGAAGTTGTTATCGCACCAGTTACCGAAGGAATTAAGGTCGTTTTAGAGTGCGAGCGAGTCCGCAGAAGTTGACATTGGCTTGCTGTTTTTCATGTCGTATGCGTATATTGACAAATAGGAATCTTTTAAGATAAAGTCGACATCGTTACCAGCGAGGACAAATATTAAAGGGCCGAGATAACTACCTTGCGGAACACCAGAAGAGGAAATGATGGGGTCAGAGATTGAGCTTCTAAAAAATACTCGATATTAACAATTCTCAAGGTACGATTTAAGCCATGCGATGATTTGGGGCAAGAAGCCTAAAGCCTCTAGTTTAAAGTAAATTAATGGATGGCTTAACTTATCGAATGCTTTACTGAAGTCGGTAGTAATAACTTCTACCTCGTTGCCTTCCGCCAGAGTTAGAAGTATTTTGGAGGCAAATTCGATAAGGTTGGTTGTGGTGGACCTACCTTTTAGGAAACCATGCTGCCGGGTGGAGAAGATGGATTTGCAGCGGAAGAACATTAAATCATACACGACGGACTCGAAGAGCTTAGGGAAAGCGGACAATTCAGCAATCGGTCTGTAGTTAGAAATATCCATCTTGGGGCCGTTTTTATGTGTGGGAAAGATGAAAGCATTTTTCCAAATGGTTGGAAAGGAAGCCTGACAAAGTGAAAGGAGAACGAGAATAGAAAGAGGTTTGCAGAGGGAAGGAGAATGGCTGGGAGACCATCGGGACCCGGAAAGAAGTCGTTGGTTTAGCTTGTGGTGAACCAAGTCCTCATTCATATCGATTACGGAGAGCTATGTCTGAGTGCATCATATAGCTGAAAAATAGAGTTTACGACTGCAGTCGTCAAGAGAGGCTAAAGAATGAAGCAAACAGGTTCGCGACGATTTTGGTGTCGTCGGAGGTAGTGTTGTTCCATTTGAGAGTGGAAGGGATCCCATCAGATTTTTATTTTATTTTTATTTTTTTGAGGTTAATGAATTGGTAGAAGCGTCTAGGATTAGTAGTAAAGGACGTCTGTATGCCTTGAAGATATTAGTTGTAGAGGGAGTCACAGAGGATAGGGAAGCGTTGGAATGCTTATTGGTACTTCGCATAATCAGAGGGGGAATTTGACGTTAAAAGCTTCTTTCAAAGTTTATTTCTCGTATTACGGAGAGTATGCAGTTCCTTGTTATACCAGGGAGGTGTTGAGAAACAATTTTTCCGAGGAACGTAAGGGACAGATTGGATTATGCAGTTAAAGAGAGCAGTGTAGAAAAATTTCAATGCAATGGCCATAGGCGTGTTTTCGCTCATGAAGAGACTAAAGCTAACGACATTACTGAATTGATAAGCGAGGCAAGGTATAAGGGCAAGGGATAAGAGAAGATGATATTGGTCCATAGTGGACAGCAGATGGTTGCATGCGGTAATAACAGAGTTGTAGGCATCAGAATAAAAAATAAGGTCTAGTTGTCATCCATGATTGTTGTTGACACTGCTGATTTGAGATAGGATAGACTCTGTAAGACGGTCAGTGAAAAGAGTTTCCTTGTCAGAGGAAGCATTAATAGGGACAAGAAAACACTCGTCATCTGAAGGCGCCCATTGCAAGAATGTAAGATTGAAATCTCCAACGACGATGACGTCATTACTGGGATCGACACCTGATAAAAGAGAGTCTACTGTATCAACAGCTAGCTGGTAGACTTGGGCAGGTTTGGAGGGGCGGACGTAACAACAAAGGATGTAGATAAAGCTTTTGGTGACTGGTATCTTAGTATAGACAAGTTCGAAAGGTGCCAAGTCAAGTCACGTTAATGCATATGCTTACTTATTTAGCTGGCGCTACAGTGCGGGGTGAACCAGGGCCTTAACCAACATGCCTCTTAACCTAACACGATCTATCGTTAGTCTTTTCCAGTGCTGCACGCCCAGTTGGTTGGAGTCCCTTTCCACCTGTGCGCGCCACCTTAGATGCGGCCGTCCTCTATTTCTTTGTCCCTCGGAGTTGGATTCAAAGACTCTACGGGCTGGAGCTGTGGTGTCTATTCGCTCTATATGGCCTAGCCATCTTAGGCGTTAGATCCGTAGACGCCTGACTAGACTCATGTCGCTGTACAACCCGTACAGTTCGTGATTGAGTCTTCTCCCCCAACCCCCCTCTGTGTTTATAGGACCGAAAATCGCATGCATAATCATTCTCTCGAAACGACCTACGATTTCTTCATCCGCTTTAGATAAAGTCCATGTTTCTGCGGCATATAACAGGACCGGGATAATTAAAGTCTTATATAAGCTCAACTTGGCCGTACAAAAGAGGGTTCGACTTCTCAATTACCTCTTGAGCCCAAAGTGGTTGGTAAGAGTAATTCTGCGCTTGATTTCGAAACTGGTGTCGTTGTTCCAGGTCACTGCGGAGCCGAGGTATATAAAGCCCTTATTTACCTCAAACTTATATCTGCCAATATGCACGTTCTGTCCAAGACGTCGGTGGTAAATGTCCTTTTTCGATGACAGCAGATGTTTAGTCTTGCCCTCATTAACTGCCAAACCAATTTTTGCCGCCTCCATCCTACACTCGTCATCGAACCAGCTGTTTCGTCGTGGGGGAGCTTTAAGGCCCAGCACTTCTGTTTCTGTGCTCTTCATGGCTTCTTTGCACTGGCTCCATTGTTGCTCTGCTGACTGAGTGGAGGATTGCGGTGTATCGGAGAGCTTGAGGGAGACACGGTTGGCAAAGGCGATCTCCGGCGATAGTAGCTTTCCGACGTCATAGCTTGGTGTTCTAACTCTATTCTGCGGTGTTCGTGTTATCCGTTGATGCATCTTGGCTACTACAAAATAGTGGTCTGAGTCGATGTTCGCTCCTCGGAAAGTACGAACATCAAGAATAGTGAAAGAGTGTCTGACGTCGATCGCGATCGCGATGTGATCAATCTGGTTGGTGGTCGATTGATCAAAAGACCGCCAGGTTCCTTTGTGTATATCGAGGTGCGGAAGGCGGAAGATTTCTCCCCGTGGCGAAGTCGATCATTCTGTGTCCATTATCGGATGTGGTGTCATGTAGGCTGTGTTTGCCGATGACTCGTTCAAAGATGCTTTCTTTACCCAGCTTAGCGTTAAAATATCCTAGCATGATTTTGGTATCATGTTCTGTCTAGGAGATCATAGAAATCATCTTTGATGGAGTCATCCTTGTCTTCCGTGGGGGGCATGAACACATATGAGGTTGATGTTACAATATTTTGCCTTGATGCGGATCGTTATAAGGCGTTCACTCACATACTGGAAGCTAAGGACTTTGTGCCTTAGTCCATCTCTAACAACAAATCCGCATCCAAATAGTCTCTGTCCTCTCTCCCTATAGCAGTCACCGTTGTAGATGTCGCAGTTTTTCATCCGCTTTTTGCCCGGCCCATTCCATCGCATTTCCTGGATGGCGGTTATGTCCGCTTTATAGCGGTCCAGGGCGTCCGCAAGTTGTTCGGCCGCACGTGGTCTGGTTAGGGACCTAACATTCCACGTACAGAACTGAAGGTCCTTGTTTATTTCTTGTTTTCTTAAGGGGTCGTCAGCATGGATCCGTTCCATTTGATTGTCCGAGGCCGTTTTTTGTTTCTGAGCAATATGTGGTTTTACGGTTATGGCTTGCTAGACCGTAGCCCAACCGACACTAATCCTGTTTGGTGGGGTAGGATACTCGCCATTTGGCCTCTTCCGTCAGTAACTTCCCTTGTGAGGAAATTTCCAAATGGTGCCACGTTGAGGTGGAAGTAGGACCTGACTAGGAGAGCTGCAAGGTGTTCGGCTGCAGAGGCTCTTACTCGCTTTTTGCCGAGCCAGCATCCGTCGGCAGATGCTACCC
The DNA here is from genome assembly GCA_951905685.1 of Eumerus sabulonum. Taxonomy (NCBI): domain Eukaryota; kingdom Metazoa; phylum Arthropoda; class Insecta; order Diptera; family Syrphidae; genus Eumerus; species Eumerus sabulonum. The sequence goes on from OX645064.1 coordinate 44,952,839, forward strand.
CTACGAGGCCTTTGCTAGTCCTTTACCATCCATGCATATGCACAAAAGTTTAATTATATGTATGTACAATACGTATGCAGCATATGCATACTGCGATGTAATCTGCTTTAGATTAACCTCCTCGCAGCATAATGACTTGCTCGTCGGATCTCTCTTCACGACTAGTGACGGATTTACAAAAATGTTCTGCAAAATTAAAAATGATCAACCCTAGTCCGGGAATGGTTAATTCGAAATAGTTCTCAGTTTTTCTTTTTTTGTTTTAATGAGCTCAGACAATCGCGGTAGACTTGCATAAATTAGCAATGATCTCATCGTCAAAGCCACCAACCAAGAAGTTCAATAACACATTTAAGCTATGGTTTCGCATTAACAGCTTTTGTTTCGTTTTTTCTTTTTGACGGAAAAAATTAATAGAAACCCTAAACCACGACCAAGTCATAGACATTCAATTTTGAGCAGAAGCTTCATTGGAGCGGTTAACAACTCCATCCCTTTTTGCCCTCGCTCATAAGCAAACAAATAGAGTAGACACACCTACCTGCCGCGTTGTCGGCGCAGTAGGTAATTACAAGCCATTTATATCGACATTAGCAAACTGACCTACATCACGCATTCCACTAACAGCTGTCCAGGCCCCTACACCGGCTATTCGTAGTATTATTAACAATTTAATGTCCAACGGAAGCTTGCAACCAAAAAAGACAGAAAAACCTAGATACAAATGAAAACAACAAACAAACCGCGTTCCCAAGCGATTGGATGTGGCGATTGATTCTCACATTTTGGACATGAGCTTTAATGGCGTTAGACATACATAGGCGGGTAAATAGAGCAAAGCCGAGATAATGGCTATCAGTGCATTTCGCGCGCGCGAAGTTCATGACATCGAAATAAAGTTATGGCTTTTGGGTGCGTGCCCGAAGAGTTTGGCGAATTGAGGGCTTTGTGTGGTTTTGCTGTTGTTTTCTTTTCATTTTAAGTAATTCTGCTTCTGTTGGACACTCAGTAGCAAATACTGGTCCATTGTACTCCAGACAGACAGACATTTTCCGGAGAAAAATCAGAGGGAGCTACAGTGATGTAGAGTTAAGAGATTCGGCACACACCACATCGGCCCCAAAAGGTGCGCCACCGTGTGCTAGCAAAGGCGAGACAGTCACCGAGAAAGTGTTCTGCTGTGTCATCCTACTCGCACTATGCCGCACAAGTAGGCGTCTCACTGATACCAAGCACGTAATGACTCCCACAAGTCTTCTGCAGTTAATTCTCCTTATTGGGGTGGTCGTGGTGCAATGGTAAACGTAACCGACTGTCGAGCGGAAGATCTGTAGTTCAAAGGCATAACACTCACAGTCCCTTCAAATTCATACTCTGTGTGTTCAGTTCAAATATAACACCTTTAATTGCATGGAACATTTGCTGTGAATTACACCAATATGAAAATTCAGTCGAATTTCTCTTCTCCTATCTAGGGCAACCACCCCTGGAGAGTAATGAACGAACATCTACGACCCAAACCAGCTGCACTTCGTCCTATTTGTGTGACTAACATCCTATGAGTGCGAACTATAAAACAAAACAAATGCAAAAAAAAAACCAAAAGGCAGAAGGAACGCTGCGGATTTCTTGCAGATATCAGGGCATACTCGCTTTGTCATCCTGCATCCTGGATAATCCCCCCATCTACGGTTGTTTGTTCTAAACATCCAATCGTTAGGAACTTACCATGGAGCAGGTAGACCTAGAGTGGGTTCAGGTCCTGAGAAACTCTCCTCTGAACCCATTCTGGCGAGTTCATCAGAGATCTCATTTCCTGGAATCCTAGAATGTCCCATACAAGCCTTAGTGAATTTAGTCTACCGCCCTCTTTTACGTGCCTTAGAATCTTAGCGACGTGTCCGCTTCACAGGGCTATGCTTTGATCCTTATGGGTTGCCACATCCGCCTTTGGACTCCGATTTCCGAGCGCCCCGCCATCACACACGCTCTCCCTAGCGAGGCTATCCTTGGCGGCGATCTTCCGTTTCCATTCCAGGCGCTCTTTCTGTTTTCGGTTTGAGCAACTGCTTCCTTCCGACGCCGCTCTGGGACAGCCTTGCCAATTTAAGAGTCGCCAGGACACGAAATATCTTTGCCTTCTGCGTTCAGAGTCTGGCTGTCAGCACCGCCACCTTTTTCGGTGGTAGTGCTTCCGTCATTTCGGAAACTAATCACGCTCTTAGTGGGTGGTTTAACCTTCCCAATAAGAGGACGAGAGTTAGGGCCGTATGCCAAACGTGCTGTTACTTTAACCGCCGACGCTTCCTGCGCTGCGCACCTCCGAGAGGTATGGGGATCACAGTTGAGTGGGTTGGACCAGTTTCGGTAGGAGATTCCTCCGTGGACCTAACCCTTCGAGCCGGTTTCCCCTGAGGTTTAGCCTCAACTATTGTGCCTTCGGCTTTGTCAGCCCCTTTGCGCAATTATCGAGGATGTCTGTTTCCCCTTTTTAGCAGTGCATTCAACAGTACGTCCTAATTCCGGGGCACGTTCAACCTTTGCGGTTTCCCTTGTCACACTATTGTCGGTGTCGTCTCTGCTGGATGCACCGCTCATGCTCAGTCCGACCAAGTGGTCAGACAATGAGTCGCAGGGTCGGTGTTGTTCTGGGCTGCCGGAATGCTCAAAATAAATGGCGGGGCCTCCAGAATCCTTGCCCGGCCGCGATCAAAAAGATCGCGGGTAAATTTCCTCTGCTGCGGGTGCCACCTTATTGTCCATTCATTTTTGGCTCTTCGGGTCTTAGTTCGAGGTCTATGATATCTTAAGCCTCCCGCCGCGACAAGGCGCCCGTAGAAGGGAGGATTCATAACCCTTAGTTCAGGAGCATCTACGAGCATATTAGGTCTGGAGCATCTACGAATTCCTTTTAAATGAGATTTTCTGGCTTGTACGCTCTTTTAAAATTGGTTTGTCCTTGTAGTTCGTATCTTGCTGTCATATTCTGTATTGAGCAAGGTAGAGAGTTGGTAAAGGCAAATGCTCGTTATGTTTATAGGAAATTCTGAATTGTCATTTTCGGAGCTATGGCTACCAATATCGGGAGTTTGATTTCACTCAACTTATCACACATTTTATTTAAAAAACTCAACTAGCCGCCGCGACGGCTTCTGGAAGGCTTACTGACTAGGAGTATTCAAATACTTACTTACTTAGGTGGCGCTACAGTCCGTGGTGAACATGGGCCTCAACCGACAAGCGTCTCCAGCTGGCACGGTCTTTGGCCAGCTGTTTCCAGTGCCACACGCCCAGTTGGTTAAGGTCCCCTTCCACCTTCGTGCGCCACCGTTGATGCGGCCGTCCTCTGCCGCGCCTTCTTTCCGGGGTGGATTCGAAGACTCTTCGGGTCGGAGCTGTATTTTCCATGCGCTCTACATGGCCTGCCCACCTTAGACGCTGTATCCGTAGACGTCGTACCAGGCCAATGTCGCTGTACAACCCGTACAGTTCTTCGTTATATCTTCTCCTCCATATTTGAACAAACGGGACCGTAGATGGTGCGCAGGATTTTCCTCTCGAAACGACCAAGGGCTTCTTCATCCGCTTTTGTTAAGATCCAAGCCTCTGCTCCGTAAAGGAGGATTGGGATGATTAAGGTCTTATATAGTGTCACCTTGGTTTTCCGAGAGAGGGCTCTACTTCTCAATTGCCTCTTGAGCCCAAAGAAACAGCGGTTGGCTAGAGTGATTCTGCGATTTATCTCAGCGCTGATGTTGTTGTCGCTAGTCATCAGTGAGCCAAGGTAGACGAATTCCTTGACCAGTTCAAATTTAAATCCGCCCATGGTGACGTTCTGGTCAATACGTTGTCCGTCTCTTTTAGATGAAAGCAGATTAACCTTGAGACCTATCTTAGCCGCTTCTACCTCAATGCTTACAAAGGCCTCACTGACGTCTCGCTGTGTCCGTCCAATCACATCAATGTCGTCGGCGTACGCAAGCAATTGCGTAGACTTGAAAAAAAATCGTACCTCTTGTGTTGGCCAGTGATTCCTGCACGATCTTTTTAAGCACGAAGTTGAAAGAGTTGCATGACAGCGCGTCACCTTGCCTAAATCCTTTTTAGCTCACTACCGACCTTAATGGAGCAGCGAGAATTCTCCACTGTCATCCTGCACAGTCGGACGAATTTGGCAGGAATGTTAAAACTAGACATGGCTTTGACGCGCTGTCCTATGCAGCCTTGAAATGGACGAAGAGTGTATATATTTGGTCTATTGTGGATTTACCTGGCCTGAGACCACACTGATAAGACCCGATCAGATTATCCACAAATGGTTTCAGGCGTTTACACAATACGGCAGAGAAGGTCTTATATGCGATGTTAAGGAGACTTATTCCCCTATAGTTGGCGCAGATATAGGGGTCTCATTTCTTATGGACCGGTCAAACGATGCTGAGATTCCATTCGTCGGGCATACTATCTTCCGACCATGCCTTGCGAATGAGATGGTGCATGCACCTTACCAGCTCATCTCCAGCCGCCTTAAAAAGCTCAGCAGACAGGCCGTCATCGCCCGCGGCTTTATTAGACTTAAGTCTTGACATCGCTATTTTGACTTCGTCTAGGTCGGGTGGACTGAATTCTGTTTCATTGTCGTCCATTACGAATGGCTCGTTCTGCCTGACAGCGGTATCTTGTCTATCATCGCCGTTATACAGTCTGCAGAAGTGGTCCTTCCAAATCCTCAGGATCGACTGCGACTCTACTACCAGTTCTCCATTTTCATCTCTGCAGGCCGCCGCTCTGGCTTTGTAGCCATGGCATGTTCGCTTTACCTTATTGTAAAACTTACGCGCGTCAATCCTGCGGAAGCATCTCTCCATCTCCTCGATCTCACGCTTTCCGTGTTCTCTCTTCTTTCTTCTGAAAAGCGTGTGTTCCTCTTTTCTCCTCTGCTTATAGATTTCGCGAGCAGCTCTCGTCCGTCGTTGCAGCATGGCTTTATACGCCTCTTGTTTTGCTGCATGGGCTTGTTCGCATTGTTCATCGAACCAGGGGTTTCTAGGTGGTGGCGGTTGAGACCCAGCACCTCTGAGACAGCCTCTCTGACGGCGCTCTGGCAATGCGCCCATTCCTGCTCTATTGTTTGTGCTGCTGTGGGCGGATTTTGAGAGAGCTTTGAGGAGACACGAACGGCAAAGATTCTGGCAGTCTCTTGCGATTGCAGCTTTCCGACGTCACACTTACGTAGTCCTACTCGAGTCCTAAGCACTCTTGACATCCTCATTCGTACCTTGGCTACAACAAGGTAGTGGTCCGAATCGATGTTGGCTCATCGGAAGGTTCGTAGGCCGAAAATACTGGAGGAGTGTCTGGCGTCGATCGCAATGTGATCAATCTGGTTGGTGGTCGATTGATCAAAAGACCGCCAGGTACTCTTGTGGATGTTGAGATGGGGGAATCGCGTGCTTGCTACAAGGAGGTTACGCACCACTAGAAAATCGATTAGCCTAAGTCCGTTGTCGGATGTGGTATTATGGAGGCTATGCTTTCATATGATCGACTCAAATATGTCCTCTTTGCCCAGTTTTGCATTAAAATCTCCTAGGACTATTTTTGTGTCGTAGCTGGGGCATTGGGCATAGGTTCTGTCTAGGAGATCGTAGAATTCTTCTTTGAGTCGATCGTCCTTTTCTTCAGTTGGAGCGTGAGCGCATATTAAGCTTATGTTTCCAAATTTAGCTTTGATGCGGATTGTTAAGAGGCGTTCGCTTACATCTCGGAAGCTTAAGACTTTTTGTCGCAGTCTTCCTCTAATAACGAATCCGCACCCGAATAGGCGCTGTTTGTTCTCCTTCAAGTTTCCTATTCAAGGTCCTCGAAGAACGTTATATGGGCTTAGCTCCAGACTCGTAAGAACAGTTTTGTAAAATTCTAACTCAACAACTTGGCCAACTACAGCCAACTACACTCTACCAGCTGTCTTAGCTAAATGTGCTTGTAAGATTGACTAACGAACCTTTTATACATGTAACGTTTTACTCTTTTCCATACATCTTATGGAAAAGATTCCATCTTTCTTTATTAATACGTATCTACTCAAAGTTTATCTAGTGCGAAAAAGGTATTGTGATCAACGGAGTGTAAAATATTGAGACATTCAATCGAAAGACTTCCCACGTCTACCTTAAACCTACTTTATACATACATTCAATTTAAGCAATGATATGCAGACCTTCGGCTGTTTGAATGGTCAATTAAACTGAATATGTGAAGATGTGCCGAAAGATCATGCAACTTGGGCAGGTAGGTAATTCATGGCCTCCATGAAGGGAGTACTGTGTTGCTACAAGGGGGGTGGACCTCCTATTAATGGAACCACTTATCTTATCTGCGGAATGTCAGTCAGATCATTAAGGAAGTGCGCTGCAAATGACAAGTGTGTTACTCCAACACACCTGAAGGTGTGTTCCCTTTTGTACTCATTATTAATGCAATTCAAAATATGCTATTATGAAAGCACACTAAAACTGAAATTTCCCAACAATGCACGCAAAAGAGAAATTCCCAACTATATGGAACCTTGCCAGAAAACTAATTGCGATGTGTAATGGCTAACACACTGGACACAATGATCCCGTGTTCAACTCTCAAGGTTCCTGTGAACATTTATCGCAGCGAACAAAAAGAAATAATTCCTCTAGTCCTCGCTCTGCGAGCATTTGTCGCTTCGAGGCTCATCAAGCCCGAAACATTGAAGCAACATCATGATGATCATGCCATCCGGCCCGAAGAACCAATGTAGAATGGGAAAGGAGAAGTTTAGAGTGGCTGCGGACATTGAGATTTGAACTCGGACCACTGGGTTGAGAGTCCGGTGTGTTACCCATACCCATACGCCATGGATCCGACTCGCAAATTACTTTTTCCCTTAATTAATAAGTGTGTCGCTGCAACACACTGTTATTAGAGTTTCATTCAGGACACGCAGTACAACGTGTTATAGTTTCAACACGAATAAGTGTCTCAATTTCGAAGATCAAACATGTCAAGTGACACACTTCATCTTAACGTGTGTCGAATGACACGCTTGCTGTGTGTTGTTTAACTCACTAGCATTTGCAGTGTAGGATTCTGTGCTGAATGGATTCGTTTCTCTACGTTTTCACAGCTCCTGCTGTAGTCGCTTGGAACTTGCTCCAATCTTTGTGTATGACTGCCAATAAGACAATGACCGGTGATGACAGCAACGATTGTTGATGTTGGTTAATTTTGGGGAGACATTGCTAGTGATATTCCTTCATGTGGCATGATGACTACTTATCATCCTTACTTACTTATCAGGCCTGCGATCCATGTAGGATCTGAGCCTGAGCTATAGCTGCCTTCCATCCTTGACGGTCCCGGGCACGCTGCTTCCAGTTGTCAAGACCAAGATGTCCTACATCCGCGATTACTTGGTCTTTATACCGGAGGTTCGGTCTTCCTCTTCTTCTCGAACCAGGAGGCTCGGAGTCGAAGACCCTCTTAGCTGGAGCGTTGATGCCCATGCGCTCGATGTGGCCGAGCCAGTGTAGCCGACGGATCCTTGCCTTCCGGACTACATCCACATCTTGGTACAGCTCGTAGAGTTCGCGGTTGTGTCTTCTTCTCCATTCACCTTCCTCACAGACAGGACCAAATATACGGCGCAGAATTTTTCTTTCGAAAGAACCCAAAATCAGCTCCGCTGTCCTGCTTATCGTCCAGCTTTCGGCTCCGTACAGCAAGACTGGCAGAATGAGCGTTTTGTAAAGCATGACTTTGGTCTTTCGAGTGAGGAGTGTTGACCCCAGTTGTTTGGGCAAGCCGAAGTAGCAGCGGTTGCCAAGGGCGATTCTACGCCGGATCTCCACCGTGGTGTCATTTGTGGAATTTACGTTTGCCCCGAGGTAGACAAACTCCTTAACTACCTCGAAATTGTAGCTGTCAATTGTTATGTTTTGTCCCAGGTGGTGAGCGACGGATTGGTTTTTGCTTGACAGGATGTATTTCGTTTTGTCCTCATTGATCTTAAGACCAATTCGTATGCTGTCGTATGCGGCTTTGAAATCGATGAAAAGATGGTGCGTATCAATTCGAAACTCGTTGATCTTTTCCAGGATTTGTCGAAGTGTGAAAATTTGGTCTATAGTTGATTTGCCGAGCCGGAAGCCGCACTGGTAGCTGCCGATTAGTGCGGTGCAAAATGGTTCTAGACGTTCACACAATACGCTGGACAGGATCTTGTATGCGACATTGAGCAGGGATATACCTCTATAGTTCTTGCAAGAGGTAGGATCGCCTTTTTTGTGGATGGGGCATATAGAGCTGGTATTCCAGTCGTCGGGCATGCTCTCATCTTCCCAAATTCTGCAGATAATCTGGTGCATGCTCCCTACCAGAACATCGCCGCCAGCCTTGAAGAGCTCTGATGGCAAGCCATCTGAGCCTGCGGCCTTGTTGTTCTTCAACTTCTGAATAGCTGTGCCGACTTCTTCTATGCTGGGTGGGAGGACTACTTCAGCGGCTGGAGTTGGGATTTCCTCGGTCCCTACCACTCTCTCTTGGTCATGCTCGTTAAGCAGCTGCTGGAAGTGCTGCTTAAATACATCCACTATTCCCTGCGGGTCGGTGACAAGATTACCCTCGCAGTTTCGAAGAACCAGGGTGCCCTTTTTGAAGCCTCCTGCAAGGCCTTTGGCTTTCTGGCAAAAGGCTCGTATTTTATGTTTATCCCTAGACTCCTCGATATCCTTGAGCTGGGAGGCTGCGAAGATTCTTTTCTTTTGTCGCAGTAGTTTCTTCTCCTCCCTTCTTCTGGCTCGGTACTCTTCTCGCGCTGCCCTGGTTATCCTCTGCAGCGCATCTTGGTACGCCTCGTCGGTTGCTGCCTTTTTCTGCTCACACTCGCCATCATACCACGGGTTTCTTGTCGGGGGTGGTAGGTATCCTAATGTGGTTTCGGCTACTTCCTGAATGGCTGAGCGGCAATGCAGCCACATATTATTGGCATTTGTGTTCGACGTAGGCATACCGTAGAGTCTTTCGCTCAGCTGCTCCCTGTAGACTCTAGCAACCTCCGGTGTGCTCAGGCGCCCAATGTCGAACCTCCTCCTGATGGGCTGGTGCAGCTTTCTGACGTTGGACAGTCGAGCTCTGAATCTTGCTGCTACGAGGAAGTGGTCAGAGTCGACATTCGCCCCTCTGAATGTTCGCACATCCAGGATGTTTGACGCGTGCCTTGCGTCAATGAGCACATGGTCGATTTGGTTGGCGGTTCGACCGTCCGGAGATCGCCAGGTTGCTGTGTGGATTCGCTTGCGAGGGAATCTTGAGCTACTTATCACCGCATTACGAGCTGTCGCAAAGTCAGCGAGTCGGAAGCCGTTATCTGTTGTTGTATAGTGGAGGCTGTGCTTTCCGATCACTCCGCCAAGGATGTTTTCCTTACCGATTTTGGCGTTGAAGTCCCCGAGCACGATTTTTACATCGTACTCCGGACAAGCTCCATAGGCGTTGTCCAGGAGGTCATAGAAGTCCTCCTTGATAGGGTCTTCAGCCTCGTCGGTAGGGGCGTGTGCACATATAAGGCTGATGTTATAAAATCTGCCTCTGATGCGGATCACAGCCAGGCGATCACTTATAGGTTTAAAGTCGATGACCTTCGACCTTAACCGCTTTCCCACGACAAATCCGCATCCCAGTAAGTGCAACCTTTTGTGACAGCTGTAATAAATGTCGCAATTTTTCTTCCTTATCATACCGTTTCCTATCCAGCGTATTTCCTGGACCGCAGTAATATCCGCCTTGTACTGCGTGAGGATTCCTTCTAGTTTATGAGCAGCTCCGGGAGTGTACAGGGTTCTGACATTCCAGGAGCATACTCGCAAATCGTGTTCCTTTTTCGTGCGTTGTCGTCGTCGAGTATCCGTCCGTGTATCCGAGGCATCTTGCTCATTCATAACTTTAGGTTTTTTTTTACGTGGGCGGATTGTTAGCCCGCCGCACAACCGCCATTATGGTCGGGGTTTTTTTCGCTGCATACGTTTGTTCACCTCCCAACGGTTGTTGAAGAGGCTATCCAGAGGGCGCCGCGAGGAGGCCGTATGTCAACTTGACCCGGGCATTTAAACAGGGATCGTTGCTGGCATCTCGCCAGGTTGAGAGCAATCAACAACTTTACCCTGTATGTCCGAGTCCATGCCCTCCGCGTTGTTATAGTCCGTAGTAATTCGTTCAAGCACTTTAATATTGCATAGGCAGAGGATGAATTTCAGTTGACCATATACTGTGAGTGTTATGCCTGCAGCAGTACGTTTGGTCGCTTTCCATTCACAACTGCGTTGCATACTTTTTGTCCGTATAGAAATTACTTTTTCTTGGCTATGAACCGAATTTGAACTATAGACCTCCCGCTCGGCGGTCGATGATGTTAACCACTTCACCACGGCCACCCCACCTGTTACCACTGAGCCTTTACTACATTTGGGGTGGCCGTGGCACAGTGATAAACATCACCGACTGTCGAGCGGAAGGTCTCTAGTTCAAAGCTGTCCATAGCCAAGAAATATAGTTCCTATACGGAAAAATTGTGCAACACGCTCTGTTGTGAATGGGAAGTGATCAAAATACTCACAGTATATGGTCATTTCTTATTCATACTCTGCGTGTACATTTCTAATATAGCACCATAAGTGCATGGAACAGTTGCTGATAGTTGGAGCTAGAGAGCATTTGGGGGTGGGACAGAGTCGCCTGATCACTGCGGCCACAAGGTGAGCCTATTGTGATGCCCCCCACTTACAGTTCACTCACTTTTGAATGAGCTAGAAGCAATTTCTACTGCTTCAAGATAATACTTGCCTAAGTGACGATGACGTGTCCTGACAGGGCAGCTACAGTGGCACAGTATGTGTTCTGCTGTTTCTTTATCCTCATTATACATTCTGCAAGTGTCATCTTATGCAATGCTCATGGTATTGAGATGTTTGTTGACTGGGCAGTGTCGAGCAAGGAAACCTGTGATTATGTGAATCTGACTCCTCGAAAGCATGAGGAGTTGTTTCGTTGAAGAAGGCTTCTGCTATCCGCTAGAGCACTCAGACGCAAAAACTGGTCTATTGTGTTTCGTTCTTCTAAGAGATGAAGTTGGCTGGCTTGTCTGCTACCTTCCGTTTGTGACCAGTAGTGATCAGCCGTGTTCCTTAACCAACTGTGTATGCAGCAGTTGGTGGTGCTGATGGGTATGCCGCAGAAAGGCCGTGGCATCATGAATGGTGATACGGTGCCTTTCCTTGCTAGTAGGTCCGCCTTTTCGTTGCCTGTATGGCCGCTGTGTATCCAAATGAAGTAAACTCTGTTTGTGCTGATCAACTGGTATAGTAGTTGTAGGCAGTCCTATACCAGTTTGGAGGTGATTTCATAGCTCTTTAGAGCTAGAAGCGCAGCCTTGCTGTCTGAGAGAATATAAATGTTTTTGTTAAGTATATTTCTGTTGATATTTTCTCAGAGGCAGAGTTTTATTGCAAATATCTCTGCTTGGAAAACGGAGTTATATTTGTCGATGCTGAAGTAGATGCATGTGCCTTCGTTCGTTTTGGAGCCGTCTGTGTACCACACGTAGGATCCGCGACTGAAGGAGGGTCTATCCTGTTCCCAGTTGTGTCGGTTGGGGAATATGACCTTGTGGTTTTGGCTGAAGTTGTATCTAGGGAGACAATTGTCTATGTGAGATATCCTTAGGATTTCATGCCTGTTTAGTTCAGTAAGGATGTCAGGATGAAAGAGCCTACGACTAGAGTCTTCGTCCGCGATTAGTCTGCGAGCAAAGAACATGGCTTCTTTCCGTGATGACTTCTAGTGCTGCTGTAGGCTTTGTTCTCATGGCCCTACTAATACAGATACAAGCAAGTCTTTGCACTTTGTTAAGCTTGGCTTGCACTGATACTTGTTTTGTTTTGTGCCACCAGACGGGCGCAACGTAAGTGAGAATCGGTCTGGTGGTAAGGTGGTAAGTGGGTGCCCTACTGACGAAAAGTCAAGGCTCATGTAGACTATGCAGAGTCCATTCGGCCCAATTAATTTATTCAACACGTTGATACCTAGACATTCACCGTTGAGCTGAACCATCCAGACCAGGATAAGAATCCTTGTATTCTGTTTACCTCTTCTAGTCACGAAAGGAAGTATCTTCCTAGGAATACATTCCTTTTTTGCGCTAGCGCCGGACATTCGCACAGCAGGTGACGAATGGATTCAATTTTCTCTTCGTCTGCATGGGCACTTACCATGCAGTGTCCGGTGAGGGCACCGACTGCCAGTCGAATATTCCCCCGATTGAACTTCAGCAGATTTTTTGCCCTTTTCTTATTATAGATGGGCCAAGTCGATCTCGCCGATGTGCATGTATGCATCTAAGCGACACCATCGCTTATTGGCTTTCAGTAATAGCACCGTTTCTCTCTCCCTGTAGAGTGCACTAAGTGGCGTTTTGGCCTCGGTTGAGGTCTGCGCGAAATTTGCACTTGATCGCAGCCTAGCCAGCTCGTCCGCCCTCTCTTTTCCAGAGATATTCACATGGCCAGGTAGCCAGCAGAGGGTCACCTCGTTTACATTAAATATTTCTTCTAACCTCTCTTTGCAGAGTTTGACGAGTTTGGATCTTATCCATGCTGCCTGCAAAGCCTTAATGGCTGCCTGGCTGTGAACATAGATGTTGATCTTTTCTCCTGAGAGATTCTCTCTGCTAATCAGGTTTGCCGTCTGCTTGATTGCGAAACCTCAGCTTGAAAAACACTGCATCCATCATCGAGCCTATAGGAGCGATGTATATCCCGAGACTCAAAATAGACTCCGGCACCTGTGCCAACATCCATTTTGGAACCGTCGGTGTAGGTTGCCAGTTCATTTTCCGTGCGTACCATATCACCGGTCCATTCCTCTCTGGAGGGAATTCTAATAGAGAATCTCCTCTCCCAGCAAGGAAGTCGGGTGACATAGTCCGTTACGGTTCTGAATCTCGAGACGGCCCATCGATCCAAGACTGATGCGTTTCCGTGAGGACTCTTTTTCCAGAGACCGGATTCTTGTAGTCTTAGCGCAGTTTTGGTTGCGACGCTCTCGCAGTATATGTCCAAGGGTGGGAGGTTCAGCATAATTTCAAGAGCCGCCGTTGGTGTAGATCCCGTCACCGCCAGACAGCCTGTTCTTTAAACCTTTGACACACTTTGAAGAAGACATTTCTTCTCAAGCGCTTTCCATCAGACAACCGAGCCATAGACTAGAATAGGTCTTACCACCGCAGTGTATAACCAATGTACCAACTTCGGTCTGAGGCTCCATGTGTTTCCAAAGGCTACCTTGCACGAATATAGTGCCACGTAGGCCTTTTTGATTCTTTCTTCAATATTTTCTCTCCAACTAAGCATGGAGTCCAAGATTATGCCAAGATATTTGGCAGATTTTCTAGGAATCAGATTGATACCATTCATACGGGGGTAGGTGTATCCTGATACAGATCTTTTCCTTGTGAAGAGTACTATCTCTGTTTGCGCATTAGTGCATAACTTAGTCTATCGCTGAGGACCTGCGGAATTTTTCCAGAAATTAAGATGGCAATGTCGTTGGCGTAGGCTGTGACATTAAAACCATCCGTCTCTAGAATCTTGGCCATTCCATCGACCACAAGGAGCCATAGGAGGAGTGACAGAACGCCACCATCTCGCCCTTCCGCTTGCTCTCCGCATCACAGAGTTTATTATACGAATACACAGCATTTGCCCAATCCAACTGCATATTCCCGGGTTTATTTGGGCCATATGAAGGCTGGACACCATTGCCTCGGTACTAACGTTATTAAAAGCACCCTCAATGTCTAGGAAGGCACCTAGAGTGAATTCCTTGATATTGAGCGACTTTTCTATAGTATAGACCACCCTATGCAGAGCGGTATCTACCGATTTTCCCCTTATGCACGCGCTGTGTGATTGTGACAGATAACCGTCACCAATCTCGTCCCTTACGTACATGTCTATTAATCGTTCCAGCGTTTTCATAAGTCAGGGAAATGACACTTTAGTAGGGAATCAAGCACGAGTTACGTCTTGGTAACCCTGGTCATCTTGTCATCGTCAACCCAGCGTATTCGCGGTTTCCCATGTTTTCCCTAATTCCCAGTTTCCAATTTGTTTATGCGTAAAGCGTCCTTTTTAATTTCGTTTCCACCCACATATTTGTTTACGTGTCGATGATCATGCGATTTACAAAGTTACGCCTTGGTAACCCTGGTCATCTTATCATCGTCAACCCAGCGTATCCCCGGTTTCCTATGTTTTTTCTAATTCCCAGTTCTTCCATTTGTTTATGCGTAAAGAGTCTTTTCCCAATTCCGTCTCCACCCACATATTTGTTTACGCCCCGACGATCGTACGATCCACTAATTCCCAGTCCTCCCATTTGTTTGTGCGTAAAGCGTCTTTTCCTCAATTCCCTTTTCCACCCATTTGTTTACGCGAACCCTGCAGTTTTCTTGTTTTGTAAAGAGGTGCATAGATGCCGATAGTTCTCACTTTTTCAACGACCACCGACCGGGCAAGTCAAAATTAAGCTATTGTAAACTTATTAAACAGTGAAAAATAAAAGTTCATTTGAAATAAATAATTATAGTGTTTTTTCTTGCTAAATACGTAAGTGGCGCAGTCGCGGTGAACCTAATAAAAAAAAAAAGAAAAAAAAAAAAGGAGAAACAGCACGAAATTATACAAAATTGCACCTTACAAACAAAATAAGATACGAAAAATAATAAATTTTAGTGCTAAGCAAAACCTAAAAGAAAAGTTACGTGAACTAAGAGAATAGTGACAAAATATGTAATAGAAATCTGTGTTTTAACAGAAGCGAAATAAAATAAAAACTGAAAGTGAATAAAATATAATAAGAACGTAGCTACATGTGCACAGGAAAAGGTTTGGGAAAAACGTGACCCGATACGAGGTAACTACAATTTATTATCAAACATACACATACTATCTTCATGCGACGGCGATGAAAGCATAAGAAGGATACATATCTACTCGCAAACAGATGAAGAAAGAGGAAAAAAATGTATTCTGTATGAAATTTATATAGTTTTAAGTATTACATCCATATCTCTTTATACCTATATACTTATTAAATGAATCAATAAAAATAAAATCATATAAACACAAAAACAAAAAGAAAAAAAAAATTATTGTATTCAAACAATATACAAAGATTAAAGGCATATATATAATACTAGTAGTTATCGAATGATTAAATACGTAATATGCATAGGGTATCATACATACTACAGACATTTATCAAGTGTACATATGTATAAATTTGCTTATATATATAATTCTGCATAGAGACTACATGCACAGGCTAAAAATCTAAAACGCGCATACAAAGTACAAGTACACTTACATACAAAGTAAGTACAAATAACAAAAAAAAAAAAAACGATTAGCAAAATAAATCCAAAATGGCTGAGGCAGTTCAAAATGCATTTAACTCTTTAAGAGTCCCCGACGCCGTGAAAGACATACCGCCTTTTGATGGTAATCCTCGCCTCTTATTTGAGTTCATAAATAATGTAGAGGAGATAATACAACTCCTGCTAGACGTTCCAGGAAATTATGCCAAGTTAATTTTGAGGGTCATTCGTAATAAAATCATAGGCCAGGCTAATGAAATTTTAAACATGTATGGTACACCTTTAGATTGGAAGGAAATTAAGCAGACTCTTATTATTCACTACGCGGACAAGCGTAATGAGACAAGTCTTATAAGGGACCTACATTCAATTAGGCAAAATAGAGACTCAATTGAAATCTTCTATTCCAGGATCATTAATATATTTTCGACGATGATGAATCACGTTCGAATACACGAAAAGCACAACAATGTAGTCGAAGCCAAGAAAGCGCTTTACGAAGAGATGTGTCTAAATACATTTCTGTCTGGCTTAACTGAACCTTTGGGGTCAACAGTTAGAGCTATGAGATCATCAAAGCTAACGGAAGCACTGAACTATTGTCTTGAGGAACAAAATCGATTCTATTTTAAAATGCCATATATCCAGCATCGCTTCTCAAACCTACAGTACTCCACCCCCGTCCCCTCTACTACATTTTTCCCTATAACTCCTGCTCGAGCACCTTACCAATCTACATCGAACCCCTTCAATACTTATCGTTCCACACCATTTAGCCCGAACCCACGTATTCCTGCACCTTACCACTTGAGAATGAATAATTATGCACCTTTTTCATCTCATAGAAATCCCGTGCAAAACAACACCTTCCGTTCATTGGGGAACAACCCCCAACATAGCTACACGGGTAATTCTTATACGAACCCTATTAGGCAAAATCACAATTTTAGATCTCCTCAACAAGCTGAAGGCATGAGTACATCTACAAATACCACTAGCAGATATCACCCTAAATCGGGCGAAGCAATGAGTACCTCTACCACTAATAACAAATACAATAGGTCACAACAACAACAATTCCATAACATTGAAATAAATCACCCGCACCCAGATTCAGAATTTTACAGCGATAATCCACACTCAATTCCACAGCCTGACGATTACGTTTCAGAACTTAGCTATCCCGAAATATCTTCTTTACCTCCACAACATAATCAATTTAATACAAATTTTTCACAACCACAAACTTACAATAAGTACGAAGCTGAAATTAATGACACAAATTTTCAATTAACCGCCTCGAAAAACAGATTGGGTACTTAGACATTAATAACTTTAATTCCAACCTTTTACCTTATATAAACATCTGTAGCCTAGGTAATAAGAAACTAAAGTTCCTCATTGATACAGGTAGCAATCGATCTTTTATTAAAAGTAGCGTTGCAAACAATTTTAATAGAATTCAAATTGAACCGGTCGAAATCAAAACAGTATTTAGCAAAGAAGTATTAAAAGAAGAAATAATTATCTCAGAACTACCTGAGTTGGGTAGCTACCAAAACCTCTCGTTCTTAGTATTTGATTTCCATAATTATTTCGATGGTCTGATAGGGACTGATATTATTAATTCGCTAGGGATAATAATAGATATAAAAAATTCAATAATGTTAAAAGGAACTCTCAAAATAGATCTTCAATTTAAACCAAACTTAATTTCAAGGGCAAACGTCATACCGCCCCTCTGTAAGTCAATTTTTCACTTACCTGTGGACGTGGAAACAGGTAGTATATATATAAAACCCACCCATATAAACCCCCAATTATTGATCCCAGAGGGATTATATACCGCCCAAAATTGGTATTCCTACTTGGAAGTTATCAATAAATCAAATTTCGAGCAGCACTTTGTTGTAGAACAGCCCATTAAAGCAGAGGAAGGAGAGAGATATTTCAAAATCCATAACTTTTGCATTCAAGACAGCCAGGTATCCGGAAGCGAATCCGAAAAAACAGAAGTTATTAGTACCGATCACTTAAACATAGAAGAAAAAAGGAAAATACTTAGCCTTTGTTCCAAATACAAGGATATATTTTTTAAGGAAGGTCAGAATTTAACGTTCTCAAATAGCATTAAACACCAAATTAAAACTAAGGACGAAATACCAATCTATACCAAGTCCTACAGGTACCCTTATATTCATAAGGACGAAATACGCCGGCAAATAAATGAATTGCTTAGCCAGGGGATTATTCGACCAAGCTTTTCACCATGGTCTTCACCAATTTGGATCGTCCCAAAAAAAAAGGACGCAAGCGGAAAAGAGAAATGGAGGCTAGTAGTCGATTATAGGAAACTGAATGAGAAAACCATCGACGATAAATATCCTATTCCCAACATCACCGACATACTAGACAAACTAGGCAAAAGCTTATACTTCAGCACTCTCGACCTTGCTTCAGGATTCCATCAGATCGAGATCAAATTGGAAGATGCACCAAAGACGGCATTCTCAGTGGACAATGGCCATTTCGAATTCGTCCGTATGCCCTTCGGCTTAAAGAATGCGCCATCGACCTTCCAGAGGGTAATGGACAATGTTCTCAGGGATTTGCAAGGGAAAATATGCTTGGTATACATGGACGACATAATCGTATATTCGACATCATTGCAAGAGCATATAGAAAACCTCGAAGCCGTTTTTCGTAAGCTCGGAGATGCAAATCTAAAAGTCCAAATACAAAAATCGCAGTTCCTGCAAAAAGAAGTGGCTTTTCTCGGCCATATTATTACACCAGAGGGAATAAAGCCAAACCCCGACAAGATAATTGCGGTGCAACGGTTTCCATTACCTAAGACTCAAAGGCAAATTAAATCCTTTTTAGGACTCCTTGGGTATTATAGGAAATTTATTAAGGACTTTTCGTATTTAACAAAACCAATGACAGAATGTCTTCGAAAGGGAAAAAGCATTAGGCTCGATTCTAAATACATCGAGTGTTTTTTGCATTGTAAGGCTCTTCTCACCAATGACCCCATTCTTATATACCCGGACTTTGCAAAACCATTTAACATCACTACTGATGCAAGTAATGTTGCTTTAGGTGCCGTTTTGTCGCAAGGGCCAATAGGAAGTGATAAACCGGTTTGCTACGCAAGCCGGACATTATCCAAATCGGAAGAAAACTACAGCACCATTGAGAAAGAGCTACTGGCAATCGTATGGGCCACCAAATATGTACTTCCGCCCGTACGTTTACGGACGAAAGTTCAAGATAGTCACGGACCATAAGCCCTTAACATGGCTCTTCTCACTAAAGGAGCCAAACTCCAAATTAGTCCGGTGGAGGCTTAGATTAGAGGAGTTTGACTATGAGATAGTGTATAAGAAGGGCAAACAAAATTCGAACGCCGATGCTCTATCTCGTATTGAGCTTAATGTCAATGAAACCCTCCCAAGTGAACTCTTAGAGAATGCATCTGTCTGTGGTAATTTTGACGCGCAAGAGATTCGTTCAACTATACATTCAGCTGCGGAAAATTTAGGAGACGGAATCCCAATTTCGGAAAGATGTCTTAACGAATTTTCTCATCAAGTTATTATAATACAAAACCGTGCCAGGAAAAATTTACTCGAAAAAATGTGGGTCTTATTTAAGAGCAAAAAACGATACTTAATAGAACACAGTAACACTACAAATGAAAACTTCATAATAACTATATTCGAAAAGCATTTGAACGCTAAAGGAACAGTAGCCGTCCTAGCAGACGACGAAACCTTCAAAACAATACAATCAGTCTACACAAAATTTTTTCATAGGACTAAAACAAAACTAGTTAGAGCGTTATACTTAATGAAGGATATAACGGAAAGGGACGTGCAGGAAAAACTAATTAGGCAATACCATGCAAAATCCAACCATAGAGGAATAAATGAGACCACCGAACATTTAAAACGCGATATCTACTTCCCTAAAATGAAAGAAATCATTTCTAGAATTATAAACAGTTGCGATATATGCAACAAATTTAAATATGACAGAAACACGGAAAAAATTAAGTTCGAAGTCACAGAGACCCCAAACAAACCTTTGGATATTTTACATATAGATATCTACAGTGTATCGAAAGAGAACTTTTTAACTATAATTGACAAATTTAGTAAATTTTCCAGCGTATATCACATAAATGACCGATCAAGTGTAAGCATCATTAAGGCTCTACGCCATTTTTTTTCACACCATGGGATTCCAAAGAAGATCGTGTCCGATAATGGCGCAGAAATCGTATCCATCCTATTCAAAGATTTCCTCAAATTCTACGATATCGAATTCCATAACATATGCCCGAAAACTTCTAACGGGAATTCTCCTATCGAAAGATTTCATTCAACCTTAATAGAAATTATAAGAATAATTAAAGCCCAAAAGAAAGATACACCCATTACCGAAATAATGGACGAAGCTGTCCTTACGTACAATAACTCAATCCATTCCACAACTAAACTTACCCCCTTTGAACTAATAACAGGACATATCAATATTAACGCGCCATTCTCACCCTCAGATACTTTTAATAGCGAGCAGGAATATCTTCAAAAACACAAACAAAATTTTGAAAATTTAAAAAGAATTATATACGAGCGAAGTCTACACAAAAAACAAAACTATATTTCCAAGCATAATCAGAATCGAGTCGACCCTCAAGATTACAAACTTGGCGATATTATCTTTGAACGTGACGACAGACGAGATAAGCTCGCTGCCAAATTTAACAAATTTGTAATAACAAAAAACAACAAAGTCACTGTCGAGGCCAAAAATCGAAAAATCCATAAGCAAAAAATAAAAAAAAAAAAAAAAAAAAAAATAAAAATAAAAAAAAAAATAAATAAATAAAAAAAAAAAAAAATAAAGGAAAAAACAGTATATAATAACTGAGCTCTATAAACGTTTTATATCATTAGCTGTCCATGTATCTCCATGCCTATAAAAAAAAAAAAAAAAAAAACAAAAAAAAAAATAAATAAATAAAAAAAAAAAAAAAAAAAAAAAAAAATAATAATAAAAAAAATAAAGAAATAAATAAAAAAAAAAAAAAAATTGTTCGTAGCCTACAATTGCCATTTCTAACTATATTGTAAAGCAAAATAAAAAAAAAAAAAAAAAAACAAGAAAATTGTATTACTATGAAATATGCCAAATTTGCACCAAATATATACACACTTATGCATAAGTATACAAATACTATAATATATTAGTACTATATACAAGCATCTTAAGCAAAAAAGAGAAGAAATACAAAATATTTTGAAACAAAAATTCTAAAGCTAAAACATTAAATAAAAATTAAAAGATTAAAAAAAAAAAAAAAAAAAAAAAAGAAAAAAAAAAAAAGGAAATGTAAGTTGATATGTACATATATATAAGAAACCTACATTAAGTTACATATATTACAAGTATATTATGAACATTTCATTTGTGTTAACGATTTTACACGAATTCCGTGTAAAATCGATTCCTCGAGGGGAGGAGTTACGTCTTGGTAACCCTGGTCATCTTGTCATCGTCAACCCAGCGTATTCGCGGTTTCCCATGTTTTCCCTAATTCCCAGTTTCCAATTTGTTTATGCGTAAAGCGTCCTTTTTAATTTCGTTTCCACCCACATATTTGTTTACGTGTCGATGATCATGCGATTTACAAAGTTACGCCTTGGTAACCCTGGTCATCTTATCATCGTCAACCCAGCGTATCCCCGGTTTCCTATGTTTTTTCTAATTCCCAGTGCTTCCATTTGTTTATGCGTAAAGCGTCTTTTCCCAATTCCGTCTCCACCCACATATTTGTTTACGCCCCGACGATCGTACGATCCACTAATTCCCAGTCCTCCCATTTGTTTGTGCGTAAAGCGTCTTTTCCTCAATTCCCTTTTCCACCCATTTGTTTACGCGAACCCTGCAGTTTTCTTGTTTTGTAAAGAGGTGCATAGATGCCGATAGTTCTCACTTTTTCAACGACCACCGACCGGGCAAGTCAAAATTAAGCTATTGTAAACTTATTAAACAGTGAAAAATAAAAGTTCATTTGAAATAAATAATTATAGTGTTTTTTCTTGCTAAATACGTAAGTCACGCTCTCGTTTGAGTCTGTCCAGCTATCATCAGATCCCTTTATAGGGGACATCTGTATGGGAGCTTTTGCAAGGACCTTCCTCAGACGAGTCGTACCCGTACATGATTCAGAAGCTTCTCCAAGAGTCCTTCTTGGCGAATCTAATTTCTTTTTTGAGTCGCTTAATACTATCTCTATAGGTTGACCATTCGATGGCCCCCTGTATAGAGCCAGCAGGATATTTTGGGGCTTGTGCCCGAGTTTTTACCAGTGAGACTTTTACTGGTCCATAGAGAGATCCTGGCTTTCTTAATGGCCTTTGTGATGTGAGAGTTCCAAGTGAGCTTTTCGTCTAGAGTTACCCCTAAGTATTAGACTTCTTTTGAAAACTCTATCGCTTCACCAAAGAGGGTAGGTTTGGTGAGTTTATGCATGTTCTTCCGTTTGGTGAAGGCGACTATAGTGCTCTTTCTAGGGTTGACATTTAGTGCAACCTTTATGCACCAGTTTGCAACAAGATTTAGTGCCCTTAAGAGGAGTTCCGAGACTGTCTTCGAATTTGCCTGTGACTAGGATCACTATGTCATCGGCGTAGATTTGGACATAGAAACCATTGTTGGTGAGTATGTTAATCAGTTCATATACTACGATGAACCACAGGAGGGGTGAGAGAACCCCGCCTTGAGGGCATCCTTTCGCGGCATTTACACTGATTTTGTCATTGCCTAGTGAAGTGTTTACTTTCCTATTACTAAGCATGTTGTCTACTCCTGTGCTGAGGATGCAACATTTTATTTGGGTGTAGTCGGTATTATCGAAGGCACCCCCGATATCAAGAAAGCAACCTGTCGCAATTTCTTGGTCGCTCAGGGATTTGTTGATCCGGGCTGTTAGCTCCTGAAGAGCATGCGTGGTCGATTTCCCAGAGTGGTAGGCATATTGGTTATTGTGAAGTGGTGATCTTTTGAGGGCACCATCCCTAATATGCCTATCCAGAATTTTTTCCATTGTTTTTAGGAAGAAAAAGGTAAGGCTTATCGGTCTGTAGGACTTAGGCAGGTCTGTGGGTCTACGGCCTGCTTTGGGAATACATTTTACCGTTACACCTCGGTCCAGCTCGTCGGTATGTATCCCCATGGTTCTAAAGATGTTGATTAGCATGGGGCTGATTTGCGAAATTCCTTTCTGAAGGAAGGCTGGGAAAATGCCATCCTCCCCCGGAGATTTGTTGCTGATAACTACAACGCTATCTTGTGGTTTCTTCGACGTCATTTTAGAAATGATTGCGCAAAAATCACTGGCCAATACAAGAAGCCCGATCTATTTCAAGCCCTCACAACCCTTTGCATACGCCGACGTCTTTAACATAATAGGTAGATCACATCGAGATGTCAATGAGGCGTTGGCGAGTATGGAGATGGAGGCGGCGATAATTGGTTTGGCAGTAAACGAGGGCAAAACTAAATATATGCTGTCATCAAAAAAGGACGCTCACCACCAACGACGTCTTGGCCAGAAAGTTTATATTGGCAGATATAAGTTCGAGGTAGTTAAGGACTTCGTCTACCTTGGCTCCGCAGTGACCTGAAACAACGACATCAGTTCCGAAATCAAACGCAGAATCACTCTTGCCAATCGCTGTTTCTTAGCGCTCAGGAGGCAACTGAGTAATAGAGCCCTCTCCCGAACGACAAAGTTGACTCTTTATAAGACCCTTATCAACCCGGTCCTGCTGTATGGCGCAAAAACATGGGCTTTATCTAAAGCGAATGAGGAGGCCCTTGGTCGGTTCGAGAGAAAGATTTTGCGCGTGATTTTCGGGCCTATAAACGCAGACGGGGGATGGAGGAAAATATTAAACCACGAACTTTACGGGCTTAGTCTAGTCGGGCGTTTATGGATTCAACGCCTAAAATGGCTGGGCCATGTAGAGCGAATGGACACCATAGTTCCAGCCCGGAGAGTCTTTGAATCCAACCTCGAGGGACGAAGAAGCAGAGGACGACCGCACTTAAGATGGCGCACACAGGTGCAAGGGAACTTCAGCCAACTGGGTGTGCGGCAATGGAAAAGGCTAGCAAAAGATCGTGCTGGTTGGAGGGGCATGTTGGTTGAGGCCCAGGTTCACCCCCAACTGAAGCGCCCGTTAAGAAGAAGAAGAACTACAACGAACGTAAGAATTTAGTCGAGTTCCTCTCGAATTCTATCTAGGACACCCATCCCTGGAGAGTAGTGAACGAACATCTACGACCCAAACCATCTGCACTCCGTCCAGGTTGTGTGCCTGCGCGAACTACAAAAAAAGTATCAAATAAAGTGGTTCTGTAATATCGGCCTTGAAAACTAAACAGCTAGGCAATCTTTTTTGGGTTAAACACCAAACAGAAGACGGGAGTAGGCGCAAAGTAATTGTAATTGAATGAATCTCTCGTGGCATTCGCTTGACATCATAAGGTAATTTATCAAATTACTTTAATCGTCAATGTTTCTCATTCAACTTTGCATGCACAATTACTTAGGCCATTTTCTGGCCAACCGCTATAATTCGTGCTGTCAAATTGACATTTATGTACTTGGGGAAGCTCAGTTGTCCATCTGTTCTACACAATTCAATAAATTATTGAACGAAAAACAAAAACTAGAGACGAGTTCGTAGAATTCGTAAAATATCAGTCTAATCATTCTAATATCAAGGTAAGTACTTGTATCTGTCTTCCTTAATTAGACAATGCGAGGAATTGTGCTAGAATAGACTGAACACTTCTAATTTACAGGGAAAATCTGCAATTGCCGAATGCCGTGACATGCGTTAGATCGCGTTGTTTTGGTTTTTCATTGCCATGGATGACAGTCATGTGTGACGGTAATGACATAACCCAACATAAAAAGTGTGGACTAAAAACTCTGGCTTGTAATATACAATTTTTGTTGAAGTATGTCCGACAGCGGGTCGGCTGGTTATGCCTTTCGATTTCATTAATGGAAATTCAGGAAAAAAGTTCTTTACTCATACGAACGGGCTTAGTACGCTTTGGTTTCGAAAGAATTCCGATTGAATATTCATATGCGACTAAGAAATTCTTTGTTCGTTTCGTTTAGGTGGTGAGGACTTTTGGCCATTTTTTGTTTTGTCTGTAATTACTTTTTGTTTTTGAATGTTGCGCGTCGTTAAGCCCCAACACATAAATCTCTTCCTAAGTGTAACCGGACTAGTAATAGGCTGGTAATAGCTAGCCTTCAAACATTTCCTTGTTCTCGATTTTCGAAGAACTAAGAACAGTCAAGAAATGTCGTTTGAGCAAATAGGTTAAGTCAACACTAGGTGATCGTGTAATCATTTGAAGATCTTTTCACACCAGCCAGCACTAAAACGATAAACCAATGTTCAGTGAATCCACTGACCTGAATCTAGTGCAAACGAGCAAGAAACACGCCAAGTCTTTAACTGAAATTCTGTCCAACCGATTAACCAAACCATCTATTGTGTTCTGCAATACCTCGCAAAACACAGTAGCAATTATGCATCTACTAGCACTAGAACGATCATCGATTACGCGCGCAGAGTGTATATGAAACGTACCGTCATCGCTGATGCAACCACATCATACTTAAGCATCCTGTCACTATAGGTACCCATAGTAGAACGAGTGATTTGCATGCAAAATTGCAAGCTCAATCAGATAACTCTAGACTGATAGCACTTGGGCACTTGTACACGTCCACATGCGACAAAGAACAATGTGAGTTGGAAATTGGTGCGTGGCTGCTCTGAAAGGTCACTCAAATAGATTACGCCAGACTGTTTGGTCTTACGGACAAAGTACCCCGTATTGCGGGTGAAGATAAATCGCTTCATGCTGAATGGGCTTTGTATTTAGAATCCTATCGAGACATCTACTATGTACATAGTAATCTCATTTGCATAAAGTTCTTACCTATTAACGGTGCGATTACCAAATGCAAAACGAATCTGACGGATGAAATGCATTGGGTAACCTACGAAAAGACGGAAACATGCATTGTATGGAAATGTTCGCGGCGTTTTTCTTTTCCGTCCAATTTTAAGCTGTTTCTAGTCTCGTCCAAGTTAGGTTTCATGGTTATGGATAGGTATGCTGAAATAGCATTTAGAAAAATTAACGATTGTAATCGGATATGGTCATAGATTCAAGCTCGTACTTGGATGGTGGGCTGATAGTACACTAGTGGTAGCTGCTTATGGGAAGTTATTGTTGCTCGAGATACACTTAAGGTGTATGGATTTCGTAATATCTGCACGAAGAAGGCCACATTTTTCTAAACTACTGTTCTGTGTTTATATTTACTTACTTACTTAGGTGGCGCTTCAGTCCGCGGTGAACCTGGGTCTCAGCCAACAAGCGTCTCCAGTTAAGGTCCCCTTCCACCTGCGTGCGCCACCGTTGCTGCGGCCGTCCTCTGCCGCGCCTTCCTTTCGGGGTGGATTCGAAGGCTCTTCGGGTCGGAGCTATATTTTCTATGCGCTCTACATGGCCTAGCCACCTTAGACGCTGTATTCGTAGACCTCGTACCAGGCCGATGCCGCTGTACAACCCGTACAGTTATTCGTTATATCTTCTCCTCCATATTTGAACAAACCGGACCGTAGATGGTACGCAGAATTTTCCTCTCGAAACGACCAAGGGCATCCTCATCCGCTTTTGTTAAGCCTTGGATCCGCTTTGTCCAAGCCTCTGTCATAAGAAGGACTAAGATGATCAAGGTCTTATATAGTGTCACCTTGGTTTTCCGAGACAGGGCTCTACTTCTCAATTGCCTCTTGAGCCCAAAGAAACAGCGGTTGGCAAGAGTGATTCTGCGTTTTTTCTCAGCGCTGGTGTTGTTGTCGCCGGTCATCAGTGAGCCAAGGTAGACGAATTCCTTGACAACTTCAAAGTTATATCTGCCCATAGTGACGTTCTGGCCAATACGTCAGTTTTAACCGTCTTTTTTTGATGAAAGCAGATATTTGGCTTTTCCCTCATTAGTCTTGAGACCCATCTTAGCAGCTTCTACCTCAGTGCTTACAAGGGCCTCATTGACTCCTCGCTGTGTCTGTCCAATCACGTCAATGACTTAAAAAAAATCGTACCTCTTGTGTTGGCCAGTGATTCTTGCACGATCTTTTCAAGCACGAAGTTGAAAAAGTTGCATGACAGCGCGTCACCTTGCCTAAATCCTTTTTAGCTCACTACCGACCTTAATGGAGCAGCGAGAATTCTCCACTGTCATCCTGCACAGTCGGACGAATTTGGCAGGAATTTTAGAACTAGACATGGCTTTGTATAGCTCATCTCTATACACGCTGTTATATGCAACCTTGAAATCGACTAAGAGGTGGTGAGTGTCGATTTGGTATTCCTGGGTCTTCTCCACGATCTGCCGTAGCGTAAATATTTGGTCTATTGTGGATTTACCTGGCCTGAAACCACACTGATAAGAGCCGATCAGGTTATTCACAAACGGTTTCAGGCGTTCACACAATACGGCAGAGAAGATCTTATATGCGATGTTAAGGAGACTTATTCCCCTATGTTGGCGCAGTTATAGGGGTCTCCTTTCTTATGGACTATGGAAACGATGCTGAGATTCCCTTCGTCGGGCATGCTTTCCTCCGAGCATACCTTGCAAATGAGATGGTGCATGCACTTTACCTGCTCATCTCCAGCCGCCTGCGCGCGCGCCTTTATTAGACTTAAGTCTTGATATCGCCATTTTGATCGTCGTCCATTACGAATGGCTCATTCTGCCTGACAGTGGTATCTTGTCTATCATCGCTGTTATACAGTCTGCAGAAGTTGTCTTTCCAAGTCCTCAGCATCGACTGCGACTCCATTTTCATCCCGGCAGGCCGCCGCTCTGGCTTTGTAGCCATGGGATGTTCGTTTTACCTTATTGTAAAACTTACGGGCGTCATCCCTGCGGAAGCATCTCTCCATCTGGTCCGTAGTGGTCCGAGTCGATGTTGGCCCCTCGGAAGGTTCGTACGTCGAGAATACTGGAGGAGTGTCTGGCGTCGATCGCAAAGTGATCAATTTGGTTGGTGGTCGATTGATCAAAAGACCGCCAGGTGATATTGAGATGGGGGAATCGCGTGCTTGCTACAAGGAGGTTACGCCCCGTTAGGAAATCGAATAGCCTAAGTCCGTTGTCGGATGTGGTGTTATGGAAGCTATGTTTTCCTATGATCGACTCAAATATGTCCTCTTTGTCCAGTATTGCATTAAAATCTCCTAGAACTATTTCTGTGTCGTAGCTGGGACATTGGGTATGTCTAGGAGATCGTAGAATTCTCCTTTGAGTCGATCGTCCTTCTCTTCAGTTGGAGCGTGAGCGCATATTAAGCTTATGTTTCCAAATTTAGCTTTGGTGCGGATTGTTATGAGGCGTTCGCTTATATCTCGGAAGCTTAAGACGTTTTGTCGGAGTCTTCCTCGAATAACGAATCCGCACCCGAATAGGCGCTGTTTGATCTCCTTGTAGCAGTTCCCGCAGTAGATGTCGCAGTTTTTCACCCGTCTTTTGCCTGGTCCATCTCATCGCACTTCTTGAGGGTTTGCTTCAATTGATCGCCTGCACCCGGTCTATTAAGGGACCTCACATTCCAGGTGCAGACTCTCAAGTCCGTTAGTCGTTTGCAGGGGTCGTCAGCTTTGTATCCATCCGTATCCGATGCTTGTTGTTGTTTCGGAACAAGTAGGTTTTTACGTGATAGGGATGCTACCCCTAAGCACAATCCCCAACCTGGAAGGCCAGGTTCCTCTTTCCCCAGGAACAAGGGGTTGGGTCGCTGCACACATTGTTTCACTACCTGGCGGGTGCAAGGGTAGCTACCCAGGGGGGGCCACGCGGAGGCTGTGTGTCAACTTGGATTGAGCAGGGACAGAGATCGAAGCTGGCGTTTGCCATGTTAAACGCGTTCTACTTCTTTGCTCTGTTTGCTCACTCCCTCCCCCCTGTGTTTATATTTAAGTTGTTCTAAATCTATTATGCCTTTGTTGTCCACCACTCTTCCTTCCAAACACTATAAAGAACTGCTGCCATGCTGATGTTCGGACAATCGGATCCAAACTCGAATTTTTCTCTTTCTCGTCCAAGGAGATTCAGCTTTAGCATGGCTACTAATCTTATAGCCTATAGCCACGCCTATTATGGAGTTTACTAAAGTTAGTCATTATGAGACCTTGTACATATCCTAAGCAGAGGAGACCCCTATAACTGCACCAACTATATGAGACTAGGTTTAGTGCTCCAAGGGTGCACCACCGTGCATGAGCAAAGGCGGAACAATCACAGAGGAAATGCTCTGCAATGTCATCCTCCTATCAACATGCAGCACAGGTAGGTGTCCCACTGATGCCAATCACGTAGAGATGCTTGGCAAAAGTGTAGTGGCCCGTGATGACTCTCACAAGCCTTCTGCAGTCGATTCTGCTTAAACACAGGAGGAATGCTGCAGATTTCTTGCAGACATCAGGGCGTACGCGCTTAGTCATCCTGCAACCTGGACAATTCCTCCATCTACGGTTGTGTGTATTAAACACACAATCGTTAATGTAGGAATTTACCGTGGATGCAGGTAGACCAAGAGTGGGTTCAGGCTCTGAGAAGCTCTCCTCTGAACCCATTTTGGCGAGTATATCAGAGATCTCATTTCCTGGGATCCCAGAGCGGCCTGGAACCCATATAAGTCTTAATGAATTTAGTCTACCGACTCTGTTCAAGAAGGCCTTGAGTTCAAGCAATAATTTGGAGCTAGTTAAGGGGTTACACACAGCTTTGAGTGCAGCTGGGCTGTCACTACAGACGCATATGCTTTCCCCCTTACACCTGTGCTTCACAACATAGTGCGTGGCCATTAGGATTGCGTATATCTCTGATTGGTAGATAGACGCATATTTTCCTAACGAGAAGTGCGGTCGGATGTTTTCGCGCTCAAAGAAGACCCCAGCACCCTACCCTCGCCCAGAACGAAGCCATCCGTGAAAATACGAAGACTATCCTTTCCAGGTTCAGTATCCAGCCAGAGCCAGTCCTGCCGCCATGGAAACTCAACTGTGATATTACGGCGCAGTAGGATAACGGGCGTCAGTGCGTCAGAAAGCATGTCCATGAGACAGGGGTCGCAGGACAATTCTTGCCCAAGCACACTGTTATTCCTATGCGAGTTATACCAAAAGCTGTTGAGACGAGACATGGCTTTCAGAGCACACCTCTGATAAATATATCAAGAGGTGGAAGGTTCATCATAGCATCTAGAGCAGCGCCTGGCGTGCTGGGGAAAGCCCCCGTGCAGCTGAGACAAACCGTTTTTTGAAGTTTGGTGAAAGAGGCTACGACGTGCTTGCGTTTTAGTCTTTTCCACCAGGCCACCGATGCATATGAGATTATAGGTCTTATCATTGCCGTGTAGATCCGGAGGACCTTTGCGGGCGATAAAGCCCATGTTTTGCCAAAAGCTCCTTTGCACTGCCAGAAAACTGACAGCGCTTTGGTGGTTTTTGACTCAACATGCTTTGACCAGAGAAGCTTGGTATCTAAGATGACTCCTAGATACTTAGCCTCCTTGGATATCGGGATGGAAGTGCCTCTTAGTAACAGCTGAATCATATCAGTATTTTTCCTCCTTCTTGTAAAGAGAACGACATCGGTCTTAAGAGGATTGACCAACAGCCCATTTCGGGAAATGAGTCTCAAGCAGTAAACTAAGAGCTTCCGCTTTAGACTCAGTAAAGGTACCATCAGATTTTCTGAGTGCATCCCGCTTGGTCGATTTTCCCCATTTGAGGACTTTAACCAACTTGCCACATAGTCGCACTCAGAGACCTGATCTCTTCGGAGAATCGTTTTTCGATTTACGAATAAGTTTATTATATTCTTTCTGCTTCGACCGGTATTTGTTCCAGTCATCTTCCGAATTTGATTTGAGCGATCTATTCCGAAGACTCCTGGCCTCCCTGCGAAGTCTTTGGAGCTCAGCATTTCACCAGGGGACCAATTTCCTGCAGGGAGGTTTGCTGACAGGACATGCGGGTTCAAAACAACTGGTGATGACGCTATTCAGGTTATGAACAGCGTTCTCTACCAATTGTTTCGTTCTAAATTTAGGTAGGGCCTGAATGGATTTCTTAAGCTCCTCTCTAAACCGTACCCAGTCCATCCTTCTCGGATTCCGGTTAGGTTGCAACTTAATCGGAATTCGGTATATTTATGGTCCGACAGCGTAGCATCAGGCAAGACTCGCCAGTAAGTGATGTCCTTCACATATCTGTTGGATAGGGTCAGGTCAATCATCTCCTGTCGTCTTGTCGTAACAAACGTTGATTGAGAGGCAACATTGTTGGTGGTAATGTCAGACGAGAGAATGAAGTCTAAAAGACGGTCCCCTCTTCTATTGCACTGGCTGCTGCCCCAAGCAGTGTTTTGGGCATTAGCATCGCAACACAAGATGAGACCAATCTCTCTGGCTTCACAATACTCTACGAGTTGAGATACTACCATCGGTGGTGGAGGTAGTATCAAGTCGTAGGGAAAGTAGGCAGACGCAACGACAAAGTGTTTTATTGCTCCGTGCGTTTTGTAGCTTACTCTAGCATACACCAGATCTTGTCCACAAAAGTTTGGTTGCCGATAGTGAGTTCGATATAATGAGGCCGTCCCTAGGCCTTTCGGATCTCTCATCATAAGAAATCTTAGGATCACGTATACCACCACGGCCACATAGGCGTTTATTCCACACCCATGGTTCTTGGAAGGATACGATGAGAGGATTTGTATTACTGCATGCAATTCCACTACTTAAAAGAGCGGTAGCAGCCTTGCAATGCTGTAGATTGATCTGAGTAAAGGGGAATAGGTTAGGTTAGGTTAGCTGGGTGCCCAACTGACATGAAGTCAAAGCTCACTTAGGCTACGATGAGTACATTGTGTCCAGTTTGAAAAATCTAACTCTGGGGGAACCTATTAGTTAACCGCTGAGCTGAACCACCTAGATGCAATTAAGAATCTTAGCAGTTTGTTCAGCTTAATGTCTCTTGCACTAAACTCGAAAAGAAGTAGTTCCCGAGGAACCTCTATCTTTTTCGGGCTAGTGCCGGGCATCCGCTGGCCTAGTCTGCATGATACGATATCATGCAGTGCCCAGTGAGGGCACCGACTACAAGTCGTATGTTCCCTCTACTAAGATTTAGCAGACTTTCCATCCTTTTCCTGTCATAGACAGGCCATGTTAGCCTTGCCGTAGCGCATGTGTCTAATTGACTTCATCGCTTATTGGCTTTTTCTGGTAGTTCCACCCCTATCTCTCTCAATAATGTGCTGAGTGGCGTTCTAGCCTCAGTTGTGATCTGCGAAGTATCTGCGCCTGATCCCAGCCTGGCTAGTTCATCCGCCTTCTCATTTCCGGGAATATTCACATACCCTGGTACCCAGCAGATGGTTACCTCATTGGCATCCGATATTTCTTCTAGTTTCACTTAACAGAGTTTTACGAGTTTGGATCTTATCCATGTTGCTTGCAGAGCCTTAATGGCTGCCTGACCGTCAACATAGATTTTGATTCTCTTACCTGAGAGATTCTCCCTAAGAACCAGATCCGCGCCTTTTTAAATTGCGAAGATCTCAGTCGGAAGGCACTACAGCCATCATCAAGTCTGTAGGAATGATACGCTTCTTGGAGAAGACCCATACATTTAAAATCGACACACACCACCTTTTCGTCGGTTTTAAAGCCACATGTGACAGTGTCCATAGGGACGAGTTATATACAGCTATGTTATGTTTCGACATCCTTGACAAACTCGTCAGGTTGTGCGGGATGACCATCAGGTTGTGCTCCATTAAGATTGGTAAGGAATTGACCGATGCCACGTACGCCCATCTCTCTCTCCACAAACCGGCTGTTTTGGTACTTTGCTAAGCACAGGTCGATGAGAAGTCTGATCCTTCGGATTCTAGGCTTCCTGGATATAGCTTAGTGCCATTATTCCTTTCTCACCGCGGTCTCGCCATCTATGTTCGTAGTGACATTGCTTACCAGCTCTTCCACAGTATAGACAAACATCCACCTCGGAATTTAATTTCTTATGGCTTAAATTCACATTCCGTCAGCACTCCGTTCACTACTGTTTTCTTTATAGAAGCCCCAATCTAGACAGGAATGCAACAATTGATGCATTCGACGCACTGTCTGATTCCATCAAAAGAATTGTGTCCCTGTTCCCCCGCACTGAATTCATTCTATCGGGCGATTTCAATGTACACAATTCTCAGTGGCTTCGACATTCTGGACAGGCAACACCCGAGGGAGGAAGGAGTTAAATCAATTAACTCAACTTGTGCATGAGCTGCCGCGTATCCCCGATGTTGCTGGTCATACCGCCAACACACTGGACTTGCTCCTTACCTCTCAGCCTGACAAACACATGATCGATGTATTGTCGCTGCTAGGCTCGTCTGACCACTGCGTGATATCAGCAAAATTCTCAAACTCCCACCATCCAGTTAAAGAAAAAGCTCCTAAGAGAACACTATGGCCATACGAGAAAGCCAACTGCTGCGGCCTTAACAACTTCTTTTGAGTCTTTAACTAGCCGTTGTGCTTCCTCAACAATGCAACTGATTATCGCAAATATCATCCTATTCCTAGCAAGATTAAAAGCACCAGGCCGAAGGATAATACGTGGTTTGACTTGAGCTGCAAAGAGGCTATTAAGCTCAGGGAGCTAACTTTTCGGGCCTACAAGGCAAACAGTTCTGAGGATAACCGAAAAACGTACATAGGAGCCAGAAATGACTGAAATGACTGTAACACCCACATTCGACGGGTTAAACTCCACTCATTAAGGCGTAAAATCCTTCAATGTCCCAAAGGTAGCAAAAGTTTCTGGTCGTTTGTAAAATACGTAAAAAACTCAACTACGTCGTCTATACCGACGCTCATCCACAATGACATTCCAGCTGTCACCCCCCTAGAAAAAGCTAACCTACTAGCTGCCCACATCGCAACCAGTTCTCAGATCCCAGCTTGTACTTTGTCTCCACCTGTATTAGAGTGCGTCAATTCCACAATGGGACTATTCCACTTCCGCACTCGTATAGTCGCAAGGGCTCTTAAGGACCTCGACATACACAAATCCGCTGGTCCAGATGGTAATGCCCCAATAGTTCTAAATAGTTGTTCTTCTAGGCTGGCAAAACCACTGCGTAAGCTTTTTCAACTTTCCTACTCCTCTGGGCTCTTTCCAAGTAGGAGGAAAACAGCACTTGTCCAGCCTATACTCAAAAAAGGCGAATCATCTTCACCCTCCAACTACCGACTCATTGCACTAACGTCCCTTCTTTCCAAGGTCATGGAAAGGCTGATTAACCGTCAGCTTATGAAATATCTTGAATCACGGAAACTCCTCAATGACCGGCAGTATGGTTTCCGCAGCAACAGACCCACTGTTGATTTGATGGAATATCTCACCGAAAGGTGAAATCGCTCACCAGTTGGGTGAGAGCAAAATAGTTGCTCTTGATATTTCGAAAGCATTTGAGGTCAAGTTGTCTTGGACCGAATCAAGTCCGATACTCACTTTGTAAATACTGGTGTTTCCCAGGGCTCCGTTTTGCCTACGACACTTTTTCCCATTTTTATGAATGATCTCTTGATCTCTTGTCTGTTACTTCTAATCCGATTCACTCCTTCACTGATGACAGTACCCTCAACTTCGGCTGAAGACAGTGGGCGGCAGCGTATATTCAATTTTGATATCGAGAGCATCATCCAATGGGGTAAAAACAAGAGAGTGGAATGTAATGCATCCAAAACACTTTGCTGTCTGCTATCGTTAAAGCGTAACACTGCCATTCTCCATGAATGGCACTTGTATCTCTGAAGCCGCCAAGCTTTTTATACTGGATAAGTGCATCAGTGAGGGCGCCGTGGCGCAATGGTTAATGTGTTGGACTCTGACGCACGAAGAGCGAGTTCGGATCCCGATAACACCAACGCCATCGAATGTTTATTTCGCGGCGTCCCTCCTCGGCGGTGTAGTGGCAAAACCCCTCGTAGTATACTTGCCATGAAAAAGCAAGATTAACACCGTTCGGAATCGGCATTAAGTTGTAGGTCCCTTTCACCTCTGTGAAAAGTAAATCACACACAACATGGATGATTAAGAGAAGCTTGGCTCTGGTCCTTCATGGGCTGTTACGCCAACAAAGAAGAAGAAGGATTGACGGTACCGACGTTTTCGTCCTCCGGGATGCATCGGGTGGTCCTGATGCACACTTCTTTTTTGGCGCTACAGTTCATGGCGAAACTGGGCCTCCCCAACTGGCACGGTCATTCGCCAGCAGTCTCCAGTGCCGCACGCCTAGTTGGTTAAGGTCCTCTTCCGCTTGGATGCGCCACCTTAAATTTGGCCGTCCTCAACCGCGTTGCCCTCGGGGTTGGATTCAAACACCTTCCGGGCCGGAGCTGTCTTAGGCATTGGATCGCAGACGCCGTGCTACGTTCATGTCTCTGTGCAGCCCCTACAGTTCACTATTAAGTCTTCTCCTCCACTCCCCATTTATGCAGGTCGGGCCGAAAATCGTACGCAGAATTTTTCTCTCAAAACGACCAAGAGCCTCTTCCTTCACTTTCGATAAGGTCATAACGCAGGACAGGGATGATAAGCGTATTATATAAGGTCACCCTGGTTTTCCGAGAGAGGACTCTGCTGTTCAATTACCTCCCGAGCCAGAAGAAACAACGGTTGGCAAGAGTTATTCTGCCTTTGCTTTCGGCACTGATGTCATTTCTGCATGTCACTGTGGAGCCTAGGTAGACGAAGTCCTTGACTACCTCTAAATTATACCTGCCAATATGTGCGCCCTGGTGGTTCGTGTCATTTTTCGACGGCAGCATATATTTCGTTTTCCCTCATTTACCGCCAGTCCCATTTTAGCCGCTTTCGTCTCAATGCTCGTAAAGGCCTCAATGACATCTCGCTGACTTCGTCCAATTATGTCAATGCCCCTCGTATTGACCAGCGAGCTTTGCACGATCCTTTCAAGGACGGTGTTGAAAAAGTTAAAATATAGCGTGTCGCCCTGCCTAAAACCTTTTTTGACATAAAGGGTATCGGTTAGGTCGCTTCTGACCCTGATGGAGCAGCGAGAGTTCTTCAATGTCATCCTGCATAATTTGACGAGTTTTCGCAGGAATGTCAAAACTAAACATGGCGTTGTATAGCTCGTCTCTATTTAAACTATCGTATGCAGCCTTAAAGTCGACCAACAGGTGGTGGGTGGCGATCTGGAACTCGTTTGTTCTTTCTAGGATCTGCCGCAGTGTGAATAATTGATCGATAGTGGACTTCCCGGGTCTGAAACCAATCAGTTTATTTACGGACGGTTTCAGGCGTTCACACAGAACAACAGAGAAGATTTTATAAGTGATGTTCAGAAGACTTATACCCCTGTAGTTGGCGCAAACAAAGGGGTCTCCTTTTTTGTGGATCGGGCAAACAATACTAAGATTCCATTTATCGGGCATGCATTCCTCTGACCATATCTTACAGATGACTCTACCATGTCATCTCAAGCTGCCTTAAAGAGCTCGGCAGGTAGTCCGTCTACTCCAGCAGCTTTGTTGGACTTAAGCTTAGAAAAAGCATTTCTAACTTCGTCCAGGTCAGGGGGGCGGAATTTTCCGCTACCATCGTCTGCTGTGAAAGGGTCATACTGCCTGACAGTCTTTACCGATTCTTGGTACCGACTGTGAATCTACTACTAATTTTCCATTTTCGTCCCTGCAGGCTTCCGTTCTGGTCTTATATCCCTGGCATGTTTGTTTTATTCGTTGATAAAAGCTCCGAACGTCATTCCTGCAATAGCATCTCTCCATCTCTAGGATAGCGAGCTTCTCATGCTCCCTCCTCTTCTGCTCATAATGCTCAGGAGCAGCTCTCGTCCTTCTATGCAGCGCCTCTTGACAGGCTTGCTGCTTGGCGGCGTGTGCCCTCCTACACTCGTCGTCAAATCATGGGTTTCTTGTTGGTGGCGCTTTGAAACACAGTACCTCAGAAGCAGCACTCACTAAGGCTTGTTTGGCAACGGGTCCATTGGTGTTGTACGGTCTCAGCAGGTGTTGGAGAGTTCTCCGAGAGCTTGAGGGAGACGCGATTGGCATAAGCGCCGGCGGTCTCTTGAGATTGTAGCATTGCGACGTTGTATGCCGCTGGCCATACTCGATTTTTTTGGGCAAGGCATATTCGCAGTCGCAACCTGGCTGCCACAAGATAATGGTCCGAGTAGATGTTGTCTCCTCTAAAAGTTCTTACATCCAGAATGTCGGATGCGTGCCTGCCATCAATCGCAATGTGGTCAATCTGGTTGACGGTTGATTTATCCGAAGATCGCCAACTCCCTTTGTGGATGTTGAGGTGTGGGAAACGCGTGCTAGCGACTAGAAGATTTCGCCCCATTTCAAAGTCTATTAGCCTAAATCCATTTTCGTATGTGGTGTTGTGTAGACTGTGCTTGCCAATGACCCTATCAAAAGCGACTTCCTAGCCCAGTTTCGCGCTAAAGTCTCCAAGTACGATTTTAACATTGTAACTGGGGCATTGGGCATATGTCCTATCTAGGAGGTCGTAGAAGTTGTCTTTTGTAGCGTCTTCCTTGTCCTCGGTAGGGGCGTGAGCGCAAATTAGGCTGATGTTTGCGAATTTAGCCTTGATGCGGATTGTCATGAGGGGTTCGCTTACATGACTGGAAGCTCAAGACTTTTTGCCTAAGTCTACCTCTAATAACAAATCCGCATCCGAATAAGCGTTGTCTTCTCTCCTTGTAGCAGTTGTCGTAGTAGATATCACAGTTTCTCATTCTCTTTTTGCCCGGTCCAGCCCATCGCACTTCCTGGATTGCGGTAATATCTAGTCTGGGGCCTCCGCAAGTTGTTCGGCTGCACGTGGTCTGTTGAGGGACCGTACATTCCACGCACAAAGCCGAATATCATTCTTTTTTTTCCTTTTGTTGTTTCCTGGGTGGTCATCGGTTAATCCGTCCGTTTTTTTTTATACCGAGGCTTTTTCCGGGTTTTTTGGTTTGTTGGTTTTTTTCCAAGTATGGCTTGTTGGGCCATAGCCTAACCGACACTTATCCTGTTTTGTGGTGCAGGAGACTCGTCATTCGCCCTTTTCCGTTCACGATTTCAAATAGAAATCTCCAAGTGGCACCACGAGGAGATGAAAACAGGACTTACTAACAGAGCTGCTAGATGTTCGACTGCAGTGGCCTTTGTTAGCCGAAACCCGTTGCTTCTCTTTAATGCAGTGTGCAATCAAGCTTTCTGCTATTGAAGTGATTTGTAGATTAAAGACTACAAATATAGCGTCTTTGTCGAACTGACCTTCACTTTCCTGCATCACCCCTGGACAACCTCTTACAACGTAGCGGTTGCTAATTTAGATGCACGAACTTCGCAATAAGATGACCAATTCTTTCAATATCTTGCTCTAGTTGGACAAAAGGGTTGCTTGAAAATGTACTGCTGGCCATCCCAACATCGGCTACCCGCTTCAATGTCGCAAATTTCTGTGCGTCCATCTCCGCAGAATAAAAACGAAACAAATTAAAACGAAAAGAGAGAAACGAAACGAATGTAACACCAACTTGCCCACTCTTGCCTCATTAACCTCTGACAGCTTCCTGTGCATTCACCTGTATCTTCACATCATCTTTATCTCTACAGCATAACAAGACAAGAACACAACCTAACCACCTGAAAACAACCATGAAACAATCAACAAACTGCACACCACCACCGCATAGCTATGCAAAGCACAGAACCACACAATCCACTCGGGTCACAAACAATAAACCTTTACAAATTAAGACTCCATTCCATGACCATTAGAAAATAACACCAAGCCAGTGGAGGCCTGCCACCATCCAGTCCGTCTGATGTCTGTGAATCTGAAAACCAAAGACAGAAAATTGAAAACTCCGACTTCATAGAACCTTCATCGTCACCATCATCCATCTAACCACCCACCACACCAACGAGCACAATGATGTATCGTCTGGTGTGAGGTTTTCCACTAAAGAATCTCCGAAAACCGTTGAGCTGCGTCTCCATCTCAAGCCGTGACTGGCCTCGACAATAAACAGAAAACAACATTTACTCATACGTCGTTCTTGAAAGATCGCCAGAGATTTCTTGAGATTTGAGATTTCTAAGACTTCCATGGCTACACTGTGGTCAACACATACTTTGTTCTCTTTCATCGACAAAGTTGTTTGTCATAATTCAAGACATGCATCACATTATCTTGATCTTGCAGAAATCAAAGCGATTGCGCGACTTGCTCCGTCTATCAGCTCCACCCTGACGCGATGGACATGGCCTAGATAGTCTTTATTCTCGTTCACTTGTTAGGTAGCATTAGCACGCATGCTCCAAGCATAAACCACTCAAACCCAATGAAAGGAAGAGTGATCTGATGCGAGCTTGACAATATTAGAAGCCGATCTTGTCGCGGGTAATTATGTTTGGGTGCAGTGTCCCCGGCCAGGGGAATCGGGAATTATGTCATCGCATCGCACTAATTGAAGTTCTGATCAGAAACTATGTACTCGTACATCGTACTCCTCTTCACGGGCTTCCTCTCACACTAATCACTACTGAAAGCTAATGAGAGAATTCATTTTGCTTTTTCGTGTTCATATGGGAAGCAGGGGCTCTCAATCCATCCGAATTGTGGAGATTTTCCAACGTGTGCAGAGTTTTCCCTGCCGTATGTAATATAAAACCGACGCGCCAGATTACGGCATGTTCAGTTGGTGAGAGCTTCC
This sequence comes from Eumerus sabulonum, assembly GCA_951905685.1. Classification (NCBI taxonomy): domain Eukaryota; kingdom Metazoa; phylum Arthropoda; class Insecta; order Diptera; family Syrphidae; genus Eumerus; species Eumerus sabulonum. The sequence continues at coordinate 44,992,255 of OX645064.1, forward strand.
GATAAGAGCAGGTGGGTGGCTTCATAATAAAGCGCGTTGGTGACGACCGAATATATTTGCGTGGAACGCGGTCGGACAATCGCTCGAGCTTTTGGATCGAATTCGTTCAAGTGAAATATGCGCAACGCTTGGTTCCGGTGAGTGGACACGCGTCGTTTGGTGGTTGCGGTAGTGTGAAGTGTATCGAAAGGATTAAAAGTTAGGTGTTGTAGGATCTCGGCATCATTTATCGCTGGATTTTGTGTATTGATTTTTGGAAAAAGAAACAACAAAGTGGGTGATGTGGATTAAAGTGGAATTGTTTTTGTTCATGTGCCTGTATGTACCGAACCAACTACGGGCTTCATCGTTTGGGAGTACAATCATAATCGTGGAAGATGCCAAAGGTACGATTCCTTTCAGATTAGGTAACACTACGTTACGTCCAATCGTTGTATTATTTATTGAACTAGCTAACAATAGTCGTAGAGACTGTATATGTCCAAAAGGCAGTAGTACATATGACCAACGATTGATTAGAACACTACGATCAATCGATCGATGTGGCCGAGCCCGTGTAGTCGAAGAATCTTTGCCTTCCGGGCTACATCCACATCTTCGCGGTTGTGTCTTCTTCTCCATTCACCTTCCTCACAGACAGGACCAAATATCCGGCGCAGAATTTTTCTTTCGAAAGAACCCAAAATCAGCTCCGCTGTCCTGCTTATCGTCCAGCTTTCGGCTGCGTACAGAAAGACTGGCAGTATGAGCGTTTTGTAAAGCATGACTTTGGTCTTTCGAGTAAGGAGTTCTGACCCCAGTTGCTTGGACAAGCCGAAGTAGCAGCGGTTGCCGAGGGCGTTTCTATGCCGGATCCTGACTGTGCTGTCATTTGTGGAATTTACGTTTGCCCCGAGGTGGACAAACTCCTTAACTATCTCGAAATTGTAGCTGCCAATTGTTGTATTTTGTCCCAAGTGGTGAGCGACGGATTGGTCTTTGCTTGACAGCATGTACTTCGGTTTGTCCCCATTGACCTTAAGACCAACTCGTTTCGCCTGTTCTTCAATCGCCGTGAAGGCTTCCACAATGCCACGGCGAGAACACGCGAAGATGTCGATATCATCCGCGTTTCCTAGCAGCTGGACGGACTTGTAGAAGATAGTGCCTTCCCTGTTGACGCCTGCCCGTTGCACTATCTGCTCCAGCACCAGGTTGAAGAAGTCACATGACATCGCATCCGGTTCCGAAGTCCTAGAACCTAGTTGCAAGGTGCATCGCGTATTTTTTAGCGTGGCGCGACACAACTGGATCAGTTTTCCCGGGATCCCGAATTCGGCCATCGCACCAAGCAGTCCTTCACGATGAATGTTGTCATATGCGGCTTTGAAATCAATGAAAAGATGGTATGTATCGATTCGAGACTCGTTGGTCTTCTCCAGGATTTATCGAGGATTCTCCAGGATTTATTTATTTGCCGGGGCGGAAGCCGCACTGGTAGCTGCCGATTAGTGCGGTGCAAAATGGTTCACACAATACGCTGGACAGGATCTTGTATATGACATTGAGCAGGGATATACCTCTATAGTTCTTGCAAGAGATAGGATCGCCTTTTTTGTGGATGGGGCAAATAGAGCTGGTATTCCTGTCGTCGGGCATGCTTTGATCTTCCCGAATTCCGCAGATGATCTAGTACATGCTCCCTACCAGAACATCGCGATCAGCCTTGAAGAGCTCTGATGGCAAGCCATATGAGCCTGCGGTCTTGTTATTCTTCAGCTTCTAAATAGCTTTGCCCACTTCTTCGATGCTGGGTGGGAGGACTACTTCAGCGGTTGGAGTTGGGATTTCCTCGGTCCCTACCACTCTCGTCATGCTCGTTAAGCAGCTGTTGGAAATGCCGTTTAAATACATTCACAATTCCCTGCGGGTCGGTGACAAGATTACCCTCGCAGTTTCGAAGAGCCTGGGTGCCCTTTTTGAAGCATCCTACAAGGCCTTTGGCTTTCTTGTAAAAGGCTCGTGTTTTATGTTTATTCATAGACTCCTCGATATCCTTGAGCTGGGAGGCCGCGAAGATTCTTTTCTTTTGTCGCAGTAGTTTTTTCTCCTCCCTTCTTCTGGCGATTGCGCTGCCCTGGTTTTTCGCTGCAGCTTCTTTTGATACGCCTCGTCGGTTTCTGCCTTCTTCTGGTCACACTCGCCATCATACCACGGGTTTCTTGTCGGGGATGTAGGTAGCCTAATGTATTCTCGGCTACTTCCTGAATGGCTGATGGCAATTCAGCCACACATTGTTGACATTTATGCCCGACGTAGGCATACCGGAGAGCCATTCGACACAAGCCCCCGCTTGTGCCTATGCAACACAACCAAGAATAGTATAGTGTGGAAGGTCACAAGTTCACTGTTTCCTCTGTAGGCATTGCTTAATAAAACTGAATACTTACCACAGCCTTCTGATAGAGATGATGTTGACATATCTCTCATATCCACAAAAAATTCAGACGGTCCCACCGCCTCGTTATTCTCATCTCTCTTTCAGACGAGTCATATATAGTGAACGTGTGACAGAACTGGCACATCCAGTTCGGGATCGCCTTTAGGTGTAATAAAACTATCGTTAAAAATAAATATCGTGAAGAGGCAGTTAACAGCCTTGCCACAGCTAACATGTTGACGACTCAGACAAATATTTGAAAAGCAACGAGCTTTTTTAGTTTAGTAGACCATTTGAGAGCCAGGGCCTAGTTAAGACGTTTTAAAAAATTCCCATAAGAAATATGAAGGGTGGCAATTAAGTTCCGGGAATTAGTAAATAAAAAACAAGCAAATTAAGTTTGTCGAAAAATGTTATTATCGGCCTCCGCAATGGTCCCCCTCTAACCCTAAACAACGATTCCAAGTGCCCTTGCTAATCCGCCAAAGATAACTCGTTCACAACTATAGTTACAACCTATTTGACCTTCTCTACACCGCTATGATGAGTTCCCTTGAGGCGTGACTTCATCTTGTTGAATAAAAAAAAAAAGGTCACAGGGGGCAATATCGTTGGAATGCTTTTTTCGCCAATCACTGTTACACAATCAACGAGGAATGGGCTGGCGCATTATCGTGGTGCAAGATCCCTTCATGGCGAGTTCGGATCGCGCACGGAAATCACTTGGTGACAGTCCCTTCAGGACGCCAACATATCTAGAACTGTTCAGTGCCTGTCTGGTCGGTAGGAACATGCTCACGATGAACGATGCCGTGGATATCGCTTTCGTTGGTCGCTTCGCACTTTTTTCCACCCACTGCTGACTTTGTCTGCGGGTCTCGGTAATTTTTGGGGTGGATTTCCGAGAGTTTTTCACTAGATGTTACTAAAACTTGAATCCCAACCCTTTGCTTCTAAGGCGAGTCACGCATTTTTACGCCGCCACTAAAAAGCTTTTTTTCGAGAAGAGAAGAGCCATGATCTTGGCAATGCAACATGATAGCATGATATTAGAGAATACTAGCTGCTCCATTAAGTCAATAACAAGAACCACTAAACGTACAAGTCGTACGTTTTGTTCAAAACCTTACCTTTGATAGTTCTATCGTTTTCGTAAGCAACAGTATGGTATACATCAGGAATACCAGCTTTGTTATCAGAAACAGATAACTTTAGTCGTGTGCTTCTTTGGACTCAAGAGCATATAAGGAGGTGCACAATTCCCACCTGTGCAAAGTATAGGCTGATGAGGCCGAAACCCAGGTTCTCTCCCAACTTAACCTGTACGAGTAAACATACCATACCGTATGGCTATTAGCTTTTTTCTTCTTCTTTTTTTTAATTAAGGGGCTAGTGCAACAAACAGCATGAGCTGCTGTGGCCACTAGCCGATTAGACGAGGAGCTTGTCCACTTCCTTTATGAAGTTGAGAATATCTCTCGTAGGAGCTGAGATAATCCTCTCAGGAGTCATAATTTCACTGACAAGGATAAGCTTCCTAAGATGGCAAAGAGCAGCACACTCACATAGTGTGTGCCCTGCAGTTCCTTCGTCCTGAAGACAGAGCCGACACCCAGCTTCAGACGAGAGGTACATTTTATTGAGATGATATCTGATGATATCTCAGACCACGGTGTCCCGTAATGTAGCTGACTAGTCCTCTGATATCTTCTCTATTAAGTTTGGGTATATTAATATAGTTCGGAGGGTGCGGATTCGATGTTCGAGGAAGACTCCGACAAAATATCTTAAGCTTTCGGGATGTAAGCGAACGCCTCATAACAATCCCCATCAAAGCTAAAATTGGAAACATTAGCTTGATCACGGAAAAATGTGCACGACACCTCGTCCGCAAACGGACATCGACTACTCGACTTCATGGCAGGCAACAATCTCCTTCTGACTAACATACGATTCCAGTATCTCAATATTCAGCAAGGCACCACCCATCAGATTGATCACGTTGCCATCGACACCAGACACTCCTCCAGCATCCTAGTTGTACAATATTCCCGAGGAGGCAACATCGACTCGGATCACTACCTTGTTGTAGCCAAGGTACGAATGAAAATATCAAGGACGCCACGAAGTCAAGCTGGACAACGAAAGTTTGACGACGGAAAGCTACAATCGCAGGAGATCGCTAGGACCTTTGCCGATCGAGTTTACCTCAACCTCTCGCAAACTCCAATGACACCATAACACCGACGCAACCTACAGAACAACAGTGGGAGCATTGCCAGCGTGCCAGCAGATACGCTGCCTCTGATGTGTTGGGTTTCAAGTCACCGTCAGCTAGAAATCCCTGGTTTGATGAACAATGCTGGCAGTCCATGAAGGACCAAAGCCAAACTTCCCTCAATCACTCATGTTGTGTGTCATTTTATTTTCCCATTGGTGAAAGGGACCTACAGTTTATTGCCGGTTCCGAACGGCGAAATTCGAGAAGCTTTTCTTAGCAATTATGCTACAGGGATAATCCCCTGTCATCGGCGTCAGAGGTCACCACACTTCACACTGCGCCACGGCACCCATGTAGCAAAGCAAAACGCCTACAAAGCCATGCTACATAGATGGACGAGAGCCATTCATGAACATGGCGAGCATAAACGGAGAGAGAAACACACGCTTTTAAGGATGCAAAGAGGGGAGCATGAAAAGCGAGAGATCGACGAGATGGAGAGATGCTACCTCAGGAATGATACTTGCAAGTTTTACGAAAAAGTAAAACCAACATGCAAGGGCTATAAAGCCGGAGCGGAAGCCTGTAGGGATGAAGACGGACAGCTAGTAGTAGAGTCACAGTCGATGCTGAGAATATGAAAAGAACACTTCTGTAGACTTTTTAACGGTGATGAAAGGTCGAATACCGCTGTCAGGCAGAATGATCCATTCGCAACGGACGAAGATGCAAGAGAATTTTGTCCACCCGACCCTGCGGGCGCAAACGGGCTGTCTGCCGAGCTATTTAAAGCGGCTAGAGATGATCTGGTAGAGCGCATGCACCAGCCCATTTGTAAAATATGATCGGAGGAAAGCATGCCCGACGAATGGAATCTCAGCATCGTTTGCCCAGCCCACAAGAACGGATGCCCCTATAACAGCGCTCCAACTACAGGGGTATAAGTCTCCTTAACATCGAATACAAGATCTTCTCTGCCATACTGTGTGATAATCTGATAGGTTCTTATCAGTGTGGTTTCAGGCCGGGTAAGTCCACAATAGATCAGATATTCTTATTGCGGCAGATCTTGGAATAGACCCAAGAACACCAAATCGACACTCATTACCTTTTTGTCAATTTCAAGGCCGCGTATGATAGTGTGCATAAAGACCAGCTATACAGCGCCATGTCTAGTTTTGACATTCCTGCCAAATGACAATGGAGAACTCTCGCTGCTCCATTACGGCCGGTAGCGAATTAACCGAAACCTTTGATGTTAAAAAAGGAATTAGACAAGGTGACGCACTGTCATGTTATTTCTTCAACATCGTGCTTGAAAAGATCATACGAGACTCACTGGCCAACACTAGAGGTACGCAAGTCTGCGCAAATGCTTGCGTACGCGGATGACATTGACTTAATTGGACGAACACAGTCAGTGAAGCGTTCGAAAGCATTGAAGCAGAAGCCGCTAAAATGGGTCTTTCGGTTAACGAGGGTAAAACGAAATATATGCTGTCAACCAAAAAAGACGCGCAACACAGAAGTCTCTACCAGGACGTCACAATTGGCAGTTATAGATTCGAAGTGATCAAGGACTTGGCTCACTAGTGACCAGCGACAATAACACCAGCGCTGAGATCAAGCGCAGAATTACTCTTGCCAACCGCTGCTTCTTTGGGCTCAAAAGGCAACTGAGTAGTAGAACCCCCTCTCGAAAAACTAAGGTATCCCTATAACAAAACCTTAATCATCCCGGTCCTCCTCTATGGCGCAGAGGCCTGGACTTTAACGAAAGCGGATGAGGAGGCCTTTGGTCGTTTCGAAAGGAAAAATCTGCGTTCAATCTATGGTCCCGTTTGTATAAACGGGGAGTGGAGAAGAAGATACAACGACGAATTGTACGGGCTGTACAGCGACATCGGCTTAGTACGACGTCTACGGTTCCAACGTCTAAGATGGCTAGGCCATGTAGAACGAATGGTAAACACAGCTCCGCCCCGAAGAGTCTTCAAGTCCAACCGCGAGCGACGACGCAGCAGAGGCCGTATGAATCTTTTCGATTAACGAAGTTCTTGAACGCTGTTCCAAAACGAGAGGTGTTGCGATTTTTCCCACTTGTCCCATTTGGGAGTGCCGCAGAAAGGTTCAGGACCTATGTATCTTTCACTGGAACCCTTCCTAGCGACTTGATCGGTGATTTCATTGCACTTAATATCTTTGTGCCCTGGCACTGGACAGAGTTTGACTTTGTTTTTTTTTTTTTTTTGGCAAGGTCTTGTAGGGCATCATGGCATTCCTTAACGGATTTTGAGTTCGTGCCATTCGAACTAAGCGCTTTAAGCGCTGCTTGGCTATCAGAGAGTATTTCGGTGGTTACTCCTCTTATTCCAGTCTCTAAGTTTAGATTGAGGCATATTAGGATGGCATGTAATTCAGCTTGGAAGATATTAGGACTCATTCCTGGGGCCTTCGAATTCCTCCGATTTGATCCAAAGATGCCGGCGCCAAATGCCAGAAACTTAGAGCCATTTGTGTACCACCTAAGTTCTATGACGTTGAGCAAGAGATCACTGGTTTCCCAAAATGTGCAGTTTGTAGTAATGCGGCCGCGACCGTGGTAATCATATCCAGCTCAGGAAAATGTTTCAAGATAGACATGTGACCCATAGGTCTACATGGTAGGCATGTTCTTCAGCGAAAAATTTTCATTGCACTCCGTAATGCCGCCTTTTTAATAAAGAGGTGCAGTGGAGTAAGTCCAATCAGTGCTTCTTGAATTGCCGTGGGGCAGGTTGGCATAGCGCCTGTAATGCAGCGACATGCTAATTTCTGGAGGCGTTGAAGCTTAACGACTATCGTTTTTTGCTCAGCTTATGTTCACCATACCGTGGACGCATAGGTGATGATAGGCTTTACTTACTTTAGGTTTTAATCCCCAGAACAGGCCTACAAGGCCTTAGACGCCTTTGTAAGTTTGTTTTCAATGATGGAGTTCCATCTAAGACTGCGATCAATTACAATATCTATTTAGATACTTAACTTCTTCTGAAAATCCTATGCTTGTAGCATTTAGAAAGACGGAGCAGAGCTGCTATAGGGGCATATCTCTTTTAAGTGTCCC